>OW052241.1:40050982-42738159 GCA_932526585.2 Philonthus cognatus
AATTATATCGCGCATCTACACACTAGTAGTCCGCGAGATCCAACAAACGGCCACTGCGCTTTTTTCCTGCTTCGCTTTGTTCCTCCTGCTGCTGCTCCGGCTGATCTGATAGCGCCCAAGCAAGTTTTTTTTGCTTTCTTAAGGTAGCACAGATTCGGTTTTATAAGGGCAAATCGTAGGGAGATAAGCTTTTCAATCGCGACCGCGCCACGTTTTATGGTGTGAAAGTTATGCTGCGCTAAAGGCAATTTGTTTTATTTATATTTACAAGTTTTTTCTTCCTCTTACACAACCAACATTTCGTTCCGGTACTGCTATAATAATAAAATTAATCAACAGTTTTTTTTAACACTTGAAAAACATTTATTTGGTTTACATAAAGCTAGCTTAATAGGTTGAGCGCAGTAGCGGTCATTTTGACCGCCACATTATGGACTACGGCGGGCGCCACATTAAGATCTCCAGTTAACAATTATTATTTTTAAGAATAATAAAACTGCCGAGATTCTTTGCGCAAATTTACAATTAATTTCTCTTATGCCCGGTATTATAAAACGTTTTATTCCCCAAATAAAATTTACTTTACGAATAAATTGATTTATTTCAAAGATTTCGGTATTATAAACACAAAATAATTTTATTTGGCTAATAAATCTCCTCAGTAAATTATTTTTTTGTTTTTCTATCAAGTACATTTTATTCTCTAAATGATTTGACAGTTAAAAGTCAAACGTGCATTATATTATTATAACTACTTTAGATTCTACTATTTGTATTTCTTAATTTCATTATGGTTATCATGTCTAACATATCATTCGTGTCAGATTTAAGTTCGCTTATAGTATCTTACCTTACAGTGATTAATTTGAATCACAAGAAATTCTAAGCCGTCGAAGACCTAGAGTTTTTCAAGTCGGAAGCAACCCGTTGATATAACCAGGGATTTTTATACATATGCATACGCTTCTTTTAAATTAGTTCCATTTGAAGCTTTAAACGAGTGCTTTCCACTCCTAGATTAAGCATGAAGTAACATTTTGAGTTTAGAAAAGCATGAACATTTTAACTGTACAGGAAAGATTTTTTTAAGTGTACATATTTCGATGTATGCGTTATTAAATTTGAGGCATTTATTGCTTTATATATACGCTGCAAATTTTCAGACGTTCGTCGATTTTTTAAAAACGTTCAATTTGAAGTTTCGAACGAGTATTTCCACTCCCAGACTAAGCATGAAGTAAAATTTCGAGTTTAGAAAAGCCTGAAAATTTGGTTTGGTCGCGTAGCGCAAAGCGCGGAGCGGCCAAACCAAATTTTCAGGCTTTTCTAAACTCGAAATTTTACTTCATGCGCCACGCGTATTAAACACTGAAGACACTGAAAAATTGTGAACAAGTGAACTTCACTTGAAATCAGTGTCTTATACGCGTGGCGCATGAAGTAAAATTTCGAGTTTAGAAAAGCCTGAAAATTTGGTTTGGTCTCTCCGCGCTTCGCGCTACGCGACCAAACCAAATTTTCAGGCTTTTCTAAACTCGAAATTTTACTTCATGCTTAGCCTGGGAGTGGAAAACACTCGTTTAAGTCTTTTCTAATTTCTAATAAGCTCTCTTTTTCTTGTTCTTTGTAATTCTTACCCATTTCACGGTTATTCTCCACAATTATAAGCAATTATACTAAATTTCCAATTTGATTAACAATTCAATTTGAAAGATTGACAATTCAATTTTGAAAATTGGTGGTTCCATCTATTGCCACAATGAAAATGTATAATTGCCGTCGGGAATCTACTAAATAAATTATTTATCTTTAGAATTGCTATTTGCTTTACACTACGCAATTTTATCGCCCATTATTTTACTACGTAATTAAATTTACTCCACAAATAGTTATCTAATGATTTATTAATCGTTTATATTACCGGGCATTACAAAAACAAATTCAAACACCCTATTAAAACCAGTGCTTCCTTATACTTAATTTCATGATTTTTGTGGCTGTTCTTAAAACTGAAGCTGGTCGAAAGGCCTATACAATTAGAAGAAGGAAATAAGAAAACATCAACAGCTAACGCCATCTATTGCTTAAAGGCTGTGACATCGTTGATGTCTAGTTACACTATGTGTACATACAGATACAAATTCAGTTTCAATATTTGTTTTTTTCTTACAATCGGCAAACATTTATTTCAATATTTGTTTTCTGTTACAACTAGATATGGGAAGTTCGAATCTTTTAGGTGATTCGAATATACTGAATCATTTTTTAAAAGTGATTCGTTCTTTATGAATCGTTCGTAAACGAATCACTTATATATATTTTTTTCTAGCGTGGGGGAAAATGCTTGTCGCACCATCAGGAGTTAGAGCCGTTAACTCCCGGTGTGTGAGGCTTGCACCCACTAAAAACCCCCATTATGCAGACACTCCTACCCTGGGACTACCTCGCGGTATTACTTCAAGGTAGGGGCCTCGTTTTCAAGTTTGTGTTGTCAGCTGTTTTGGGTCTCCTTCCCTCTGTTTAATTTTCAGTATATGGGTGACATATACGTCCACTTTTCTCCATATTTCAACATTTGTTTTCATCTGTTTGACTATTGTTTCTGGGGCCAATTCGCCCATGGTTACTTCTAGTTGCTGCCTCTCCACAGTCCAGTGCTCACATTCGAAGAAGGTATGGAAAGCGTCGTCCTCCAGCGCATCCCCATGTGGACAGGCCGCGTTGTCCACCTTTCCGATCCTGTTTAGGTACGCGTTATAGTATCCATGGCCTGTCAGGAACTGGGTCAGATAAAAATTCACCTCCCCGTGTTTCCTCCCAATCCATGGCGATATATCGGGGATTAGTCTGTGCGTCCACCTTCCTCTTTCCTCGCTGCTCCATCTGTTTTGCCACAGGTGTAGAGTGGCCTCCTCTGCCTCATTTGTTAGAGTCCCTATTTCAGCGGCTTGTTTGAGAAGATATTTTCTTTGTTTTTCTAGGGCCAGTAAGTCTATAGGTACAGTCCCAGATATCACCATCACGGCAGGTTCGGACACTGTTCGGTACGAGCGAGCTTGCGATGCGAAGCGCCCCTCTGCGTTGAACACGCGCCATTATTTTTTATGTCGATTTATTAATTCTATCCGCCCACAGCTCGCTGCCGTAGAGGAGGATAGAATTAACGACGTTCATTAATAGTCGTCGTTTCTGTTCCGTAGGACCACCAACGTTTGCCATTAGTCTACTTAGCGAAGTAGTTATCCTTGTCGCCTTAGTGCAGAGCTCGTCTATGTGTTTTCTGAATTTTACTCGGCTGTCCAAATGGATGCCCAGATATTTCACTGAGCGGGATGATACTACGCTGTCGGTCTCTATCTTCATAGGAATCTCTAACGGAATTCGGCGCCTGGTAAGCAACACTATTTCTGTTTTGGCTGTGGCCAAGCTTAAACTATGTTCATCCATCCACAGAGAGACTCTTCTCATCAGCTGGTTCATCTTCATTTGCAGTTCATCAACGGTCCGGGCCATAATTACTGCCCCGATGTCATCAGCATAGCCTATACGGTAAGTGTTATCTGGTACTTGCAGGCGTAGCATACCATCGTATGCTACGTTCCACAAGTCAGGTCCTAGTATTGAGCCCTGGGCTGCTCCTGCTGTGATCTCTCGGACGTGTTTGCCTTCGCTCGAGTGAAATACAAGGGTCAATGCATCGAGTATATCGCTCCACCTTGCGGAGTTAAATGCGTTTTTTACATCCAGAGTTACTAGTGCTACAATCGGTCTGGAATAGTGGTTAGCTGCTTGTGCGTTGTCAAAGAGCTGTACAACCTCCCTCACTGCGTCGACTGTTGAGAGACCTTTCCTGAAACCATACTGTTTAGAAGATAGTCCTCCGGCGTTCTCGATTTCTATGTGCAGTCTGTGCTTCAGCAATTTCTCGTAGAGTTTTCCAGCTGTGTCAAGCATACACAGGGGTCTGAAAGATGGTGGCGACCCCGGTAGGCTTTTTGCCTTGGGTATTAGCACCAGCTTTGCAGTCTTCCACTTAGCTGGAAATACTCCCTCATTTAGGCAGCTGTTGTACATGGCCAGAAGGATGTCTGTTTCCTGAGATTAGTTTCAAGATTTCGCTAGGTATTCCGTCCGGGCCGGGCGCCTTTTTGTCCTTTAAAGTATTTATAGCTGCATTAAGTTCATGTTCTGTGAACAGCGGCGTGTCTGCTATATCGTTGAGGCTGTTCATAGGTCGTCGTGTTTGGTGAATCACTTATATTAATAATTATAATGATAATAATAATAATATAGTTCGTTCTCGCCTCAATCCCCCTCTATGGTGACGATAGACACTTGTTTCATAAACCGTGACCATTTACTTACCGTCAATTAACTACGTGCAAAATTCGGACGGTCGTCTCGAGTAAATGAATCATTAACGATCAATTCTTTTTGAAATACATAATCATTTCATTTAAATCACCGTACAGAACCGATCTTTTTGAACGAATCATTCACGAACGATCGATATCTAGTTACAACAGATAGAATACTGCTTGTTTTCTATATAAAATCAATTAGAACCTACAAATTAAGCTAGCGATATTTCTGTATACTAGACAATTACCCTAATGTATTTAATTCAAACACTTCCAAATCTAACTTAATTACATATATGTAATTATTTCAATTTATTCAATAATTAATGTTGTTATTTTTTTGTTTTAACTCGTCATAGTTAATTTATTTCCTGTGTGTGCTTGCAGCCGGAAACATAAAGGTAGGCTCAATTAAAATATTCCCCGACAATTTCCTTACAAATTACCAATTTACGCAGTCATGAACAACCGTAATGATCTATCAATTACGTATTTAAGTTATTATCGTTGGATTAATGTTACGTTAAGATTATTTTCACGCTTTGTCGGCCCGCTCAGATAAGTTTTTCATGTTTTTTTATTAAAATACTCGAGCCACACACATGTGATAATTGCACGAGTATCCTAATTGAATATTTTCGTTTTCCACTGATATAACTACGTGTATATAAGAGTAGTAACAATAAAACCAAGTCGGATACAATTCTCCAATCCCATCTGATATATGTAGTTTATTTTGTCATATAACCTATGCTACGCGATCAAATTAAATCTTCAGGTTATTCTAAACTCGAAACTTTACTTCATGTGTTAGCAAAGAGTATAAATACTCGTTAGAAGCTGTAAATTGAACAATTTTATAAAAAATTGCGAGGTACCACAGGGCTCGAGTATTAGCCTCTTAAATTAGTATATCTATTTTCTTTCGTTTTTTGCCTTTTCATATTTAAGTACAGTACGATTATTTAAATTATGATTTAGAGTAGTGCTAATTTAATTTAAAATGCAAAGCCTACTCTAAATCATGTTTTAAACGATCGCACGGTACTTAGTGTGTTATTTTCTGCAAAGTCTGTACATTATTCAATTTAAATTAATTTTATTTTTAGACGATCTTTTGGCAACACTTTTTATTATACAAAGAGTTTTATGTAACACCGAATATTTTTATAATGAGAATTTTTCTTTTAAGTATACACAAGCATACGTTGTACATTTGCCGACGCTCCCAGACTAAGCAAGAAGTAAAATTTCGAGTTTAGAAAAGACTGAAAATTTGGTTTGGTCGCGTAGCGCGAAGCGCGGAGCGGCCAAACCAAATTTTCAGGCTTTTCTAAACTCGAAATTTTACTTCATGCGCCACCGGTACAAAACACTGATGCAATGTAAAGTTTAGCGGTGTGTTTTTAACTTTGTAATATGTCAGCGTTTTGTACCGGTGGCGCATGAAGTAAAATTTCGAGTTTAGAAAAGCCTGAAAATTTGTTTTGGCCGCTCCGCGCTTTGCGCTACGCGACCAAACCAAATTTTCAGGCTTTTCTAAACTCGAAATTTCACTTCATGCTTAGTCTGGGAGTGGAACACACTCATTTCAAGTTTAAAATGGAACTCTTAAAAAAACCACGAGTATATACGCTGTAATTGGGACATGTATACTTGAAAAACTCTCTGTATGTACAAGTTGAGGCATTAATTAAGATTGATTGGCTACAATTTTTAATGGTTATGTAGGCAACTTAATTTACACATAACTTAAAAATTAAAAGGTGTCAAATTGTATTGCATGTAGATGTTCGGTCTTACATAAAACTCTCCGTATGTAACGAAGAGGATCTTTAAACTTCAAAAAGGCGTGTGTAACGTAAAAAAAATGAACAACAATAAAAGGAAAGCGAAAGAGAGAAACAAAAACGTGTCAAGAAGAGAACGATGAGCGTGTAATTATTGGACCACCTAGTGTTGAATGTCTTCTTTAAAGGGCCGTAACTCTATATCCAGCGACTCGTAATCATAAGGAATATAATTATTTTGAGGAGAACTGTGGGAATTGCGCTGTAAAAGTGAAAATTAATCACTAATTAATCTGCGGGATCTCGCAATAATTACACCCAGATACGCGGGCATTAAACGCCGCACACCGGCCGTTTCCATTCACTGCACGGATTCGGATTCAATGTTGCTTTCCACAAATTCATTTTAAATACGCTCACTTGCATTTGATTAGTCTTCGAAGAAATAATAATTTATGTTAAAAATCGCAAATAGGTTTTCAATACTTGTTGGAACTTTTAGTACACGCAAAATGATTTATTGGGAGTTAAATATGTTTTTAAATGAGAGTCTTCCACTCCCAGACTAAGCATGAAGTAAAATTTCGAGTTTAGAAAAGCCCCGCGTAGAAAATTTGTCTCGGGTCGCGCAGCGACCCGAGACAAATTTTCACGGGGCTTTTCTAAACTCGAAATTTTACTTCATGCGCCACGCGTATAAAACACTGATTTATAGTGAAGTTTAAAATATACTAGACACTAAATATTGAGTTATTTCGACTTTTGGTCAGCTTTTTGACTAATTTGACCACCGAGCTATGGTTAAACTTGGATATTAAATAAATTATGGTATTGAAATTTATAATGTATTGTACTTTTAAGTTTTGTGAGCAAACTAAAGTAGTATAATTGAAAAGCATCAATTTTTATAAGAATTACGTCTTCTTATAGAAGTAGAGAGATGATTAAAATAACGATACATATGAAATTTTCGTCATAATAAATGGTATGGTTGATTTATTTTTTATATGAAGCAATTAGAGATGTGTCCTTTTACAAGATTAATCCTCCGTGCTTGGTTTGTGAACGGTATCAATTAAGAGGGCAGCGCAGTAGGTTGCAATTGCTAAAAAATGGCATTCCTGTAAGGCTTTTCTAAATTCTAAATTAACTTCATGCACGCGTATAAACACTGATTTAATAGTATATTTATTTTTTTCTACAAAATAAATATACCCATGAATCAGCGTTTTATATGCGTGGCGCATGAAAAAAATTTCGAGTTTAGAAAAGTCTTAAAATTGAGTGTCTAAGCAGTATATTTTGAACTTTACTATAAATCAGGGTTTTATACGCGTGGCGCATGAAGTAATATTTCGAGTTTAGAAATTTGGTTTATCGCTCGTGACGCTGAAAACTCTACTGGTTACCTCTATTTGTAATAATTACTCAATAGTAAGAACATTTATCCGTGCGAATTTTCCCATTCTCCCTTTCTCTCCAATACCGTACAAATTATTCACTCCGAGCACACGTTGCACTTTTCATTGTTTGGACTTTGGGTTGTTGGAAGAAGCAAAAAAAAGAAGAAGAAGCAGAGAAGAGTGGATCTAATCACTCTTTTCAGTGGGAGAAAAAAATGCGACTTCTGGAAAGGCCCGTGGAGAGTCATTAAGCGCGATTTGGCTCGCTGACAGAACCGCAAAATCGCGCGCCCGAAGGCGTGATTTTTGCACCTTGACAACTCGATTCCGCTCAAAAGGCCCCCACTGACGTTTGAGAAATTGCACCGGGAACCGTGAAATATTTTTAATAATATGGTAAAACCGTTGAGCGTAATTGTTTGATGCTTATTTTTTCTCTCGCTTCACAAAAACATTCGACTTCTCGGAAAGAATTAACACAATTCTATCCCCGCTTTGTTTCTTAAAATCTGTATTTATGTATATATGTATAATAATTTTCATTTTCATAACGAGAATTTTCAATAGTAATATATTAAGTGCATTAAAAATGATCGAAAATTTTGCACGAAAAGCCGTTGCCTAGAAACTGCATGAGTCCATTTTGATTGTGATTTCACAAAAAGTGCCCGAGACGCGAAGCGTCGAGGGCACTTTTTCAGTCAAATCACAATCAAAATGAACGAATGTAGTTTCTTAAAGGCAACGAGCTTTGAGTACTAAATTTTCAGAGCATTTTTAATGCACGAAATGTATTTAATAGACTATTTCCTGAAAAATACGATTTTTAATCAAGTTGACGTATTATTTAAAATATTAATTATCAATCAGTGTCACTTAATGTGTCAACATGAATCGCTTCGGAAGTTTTTCTTCGAAAGATATATCGAAAAATATCGAGAAACCTTATTTTTAGTTCTGGAAATAGTCGCATAAATTATTCTCAATACTTTCCAGATTCTGTTAAAAGAAAAACTTTCGAATCGATTAATTTTGAAAGATTGAGAGAAATTGATTGATACCTGACATGTGACGTCACAACAGTGCAATTTTCGCTGTATTTTTTCGTAGAATTTTCACCTACTATGCAATTTTTGCTGAAATTTAATTGTGATTGGGCAATGAAAATGAATTCTCGTAATATGATTGGTAGACATTTTTTGAAGGAAATAGTCCTTTGAAGTATCCATATGCATACGTTGCACATTTTTCGATGCTTGGTTTATTAAAAGAATTTAATTTAAAGCTTTAAGCGAGTATTTTCCACTCCCAGGCTAAGCATGAAGTAAAATTTCGAGTTTAGAAAAGCCTGAAAATTTGGTTTGGCCGCGTAGCGCTTCGCGCTACGCGGCCAAACCAAATTTTCAGGCTTTTCTAAACTCGAAATTTTACTTTATGCGCCACCAGTACAAAACACTGACAATTAGGACGTTGAAAACACACCGCTAAACTTTACATTGAATCAGTGTTTTGTACCGGTGGCGCATGAAGTAAAATTTCGAGTTTAGAAAAGCCTGAAAATTTGGTTTGGCCGCTCCGCGCTTCGCGCTACGCGACCAAACCAAATTTTCAGGCTTTTCTAAACTCGAAATTTTACTTCATGCTTAGCCTGGGAGTGGAAAACACTCGCTTAAAGCTTCAAATTGGATTCTTTTGGACAATCAAAAGAAAAATATGAAAATGTTCGGTATAAACCTCTCTGTAGATAAATATAGGCATTATATTGGTATTTAAGTAGTCTGTAAGTTAGAATCGGTATTGACACAATTTCATTTTGTACATCATGTAATGTAACACTCTGAAATGAAGATTATTATTATTATTATTATTATAAGATAAATATGTGGTAAAGTAGGAAGAATATTTTAGCATTGAGATTTTGAAATTAAACTTGATGAATTTACCATAAATCCCGATAGAATTGTGTTAAAAGAGATATTCCCGCTTTGTTTCTTAATAAGAGATTTATGTTGTACAGTGGGATGAATATTTTAGCATTGGGATTTTCCAACTAAACTTGATGAATTTACCATAAATCCCGATTTGCGAATAAAGTAAACGAGCAAGAAATAATGCGAAGTCCTCTGTGTGTCCGGCAATAAATCGATCTCGAGTCGCGTAAGGTAAGTACATACAAGGTATGAGGGAGAGATAAAAATTTTGAGGACAAGCACTATATAGGGTATTCGCTACTGGGATAATGCCGCATTGAAAAAGACAGCGGATCGTAAATCTTTCTCTGGCCGGCCGAACGGCCGATGCTGGCTGGCATGCAACGCGAAACAGAGATACAAGACGAATTGTCCAACCCGCTGTCTCATTCCGTTCAATCTACATAAACATACTACTCCTATTGTGCAAACAGATTCTTATTAAATCCATCCAAAACATTTAATCCTATTACGATCGCAAACAAATCGTCTGTTAGTATTCTAATAACTATCATTTTTAGCAGTTTATTAAAAGAATTTAATCCAAAGCTTTAAACGAGTGTTTTCCACTCCCAGGCTAAGCATGAAGTAAAATTTCGAGTTTAGAAAAGCCTGAAAAGCCCTCTAAACTCGAAATTTTACTTCATGCGCCACCGGTACAAAACACTTATTCAATGTAACGTTTAGCGGTGTGTTTTTAACTTCGTAATATGTTAGTGCTTTGTACCGGTGGCGCATGAAGTATAATTTCGAGTTTAGAAAAGCCTGAAAATTTGGTTTGGCCGCTCCGCGCTTCGCGGTACGCGACCAAACCAAATTTTTAGGCTTTTCTAAACTCGAAATTTTACTTCATGCTTAGTCTGGGAGTGGAACACACGCATTTTAAGTTTCAAATTGATCTCTTTTAAAAAACACAACGATTATCTAAAGATTTACGGCATATACGCTGTAATTTGGACATGTATATTTGTCAAACAAGATAAATTCAAATTCAAAACTATTTGAATTCGAGAAAATAAGCTTACGCTTCTTATAGTTTGCACACTTTAAACATAATATATAAAATTACGAAAAAAACTATTCGTGAAAATGCAAACAGTGTCTTAATTAATAAGACAATTTAAGACGATAAATATCCATTGAAACAATTACTTCCCGTGCAAATGCACCTCCGGATATTGAATTATACAATGAAATATTTAAAATCTTATTTAATTTGATTTGTTACAACGCTCTATTAAAGTATATGTAAGGTTTAGGTCAAATTCTCTTCAAACCAACTAACAATACAATTAAAAATGAAAGGAGAGATAGCAACAAATTAGAAGTGAAAGGACTTGGATTAAAACTAATGTCTTAGGCCATCTATAGACGTGTTTCGAGCAAAGCTATACTGATGAGAGATAAATCTCGAAACGCGTCTATAGATGGCCTATAGATTTTATATATTTCATTGTATAATTCAATATCCGGAGGTGTATTTGCACGGGAAGTAGTTGTTTCAATAGATATTTATCGTCTTAAATTATCTTATTAATTAAGACACTGTTTGCATTTTCACGAATAGTTTTTTCGTAATTTTATATATTATGTATACTTGTTTTAAGCTAATATGAGTTGAGTGTGCCATCTTATACATCTGAATTTAATGTATGAGATGGCACACTTAACATTTGTGCGCTAAGCCATCGATATATATATATATATATATATATACGGATATATATGGATAAACTAATTTTAAGGGGCTAAGGGGGAGCCCTGTTGTAAGTACTTCACTAGTTTTTATAAAATTGATATTGTGTTTTCAATTTGAAGTTTTCAACGAGTGTTTCCAATCCCAGACTAAGCATGAAGTAAAATTTCGAGTTTAGAAAAACCTGAAAATTTGGTTTGGCCAAACCAAATTGTCAGGTTTTTCTAAACTCGAAATTTTACTCCATGCGCCACGCGTACACAACACTGATTTAATATGAAGTTAAAAATATACTCTTCAGGCACGTACGTTTATGATTCATTTTATATTTAAGTCGTCTAAATGCAATATTAGTTACATCAATTTAAAAAAAAACTAAACTAAACTAAAATGCTGATATAAGAATATGTTTTTTTTGAGTTACGCGAAGATTTCAACTAACTTGGAATGAAAGCTATAAGCTATTGATAATGAGTACATAGTACTCGAAATGTACATCTAACAAAAATTAAAAATATTGTAAAGAAAGTGTTAGTGCTTTCATTCCAAGTTAAAATGCATCTCCAAAACCATGATATTTTGGCAAAATTAGTTTTGGGCTTTAGCTTGTGTCCTTTATAGCTATAGAATGCACCCATACGAAATATAATTATTATCAAAGCTTAACAAATAAAATGTTTTTTGTTCTCCTGAAAAAAAAACCTCATGTTTTGTTTCTTTGGCCTCGGCTTTCGCCATATAGTCGTTTTTAATTGACCTAATTTCATACACTCTTATTTGAATCAATTAGACGCCACAATACATTCACACTTCATCCATGGACCCGAATGGGATTATTTATTATTCATAAATTATTCCACCGGATAGGATTCGAACCCGCGACCTCTTGGTCTGTGGGCAGGGTGTCAACCTACTCGGCCACCGAGGCCCCAAATACACTTTTATCGGTGTGGCTGTAGATGCAAAATCGGTCACATTCAAAAGTATATTTGGGGCCTTAGTGGCCGAGTGGGTGGCCACTGAGGCCCCAAATACACTTTTGGATGTGACAGATTTTGCATCTATTTAATATCCTGCCACAGACAGTGAAATCTCTCCCCAATAAGAAGTTTAAGAATATTCTTAAAAATTACTTAACAAATAAAGCATTTTTTTCAATTGATGATTGTATCTCAAACAACTTTTCCGATCTTGGATTGTAACGTGTACCGTATTTTATGTGATCAATGCTTAAAGTTTTATTCTAAGCCATTAATTATCTAGTCTTTTTTAAAATGTCTATGCTTGTCTGGTGGATTTGTGATTTTGTGTGATTTTGTGTTATTTATATATATACACTGATTTTATTCTACTTTACTTGTACACCTATTTTCTAGTTTTAATTAATGTATTTAATCATAAATAAGATATTTAAGCCATTAGTCTAGTCTGATGGACCGCCTAAATTTTGAAATGTTTTGCCGGTCTGTTTAACAGTGATCCGTATTTTATTTATATATACACTGATCTTATTTTATTTTACTTGCACACCTTTCTTATAGTTGTTTAATGGCCCATATATATATATATATATATATATATATATATATATATATATATATACTTAGTTTATCTTACTCATTAATAGATTTTAAGTTTGCAATACTGCAATGTATATCCAGTTTAGGTATTCCTTCTCATATATTTACTGACGTGTGTAAACCTGTAAGTCTTAGCACGAATAAACATTATTATTATTATTATTATCTACACGACCCATTTGTTCTCACGTTAATAAATTATACAATCTGTTCACTGTGGACGCTTCTACTTCGTTATACATCATTATTTACACAAATAAGACAATTAACTTTGTTTGTATAACTGAGGATTTTATTATTATATTTATTACTTTATGTTTGATAATGACACGTCAAAGTTGTCGAAACTATAGTCACAATAAAATCCTCAGTTATACAAACAGAGTTAATTGTCTTATTTGTGTAATTATACAATCATTTATTTGTAAATAACTTTCGTGTAACAATATTCTAGCTAAACATCATTGTAAATACATTTCCACCTCACAGTAATAACAATACATTTAATAAACTCATAATCTAACCCACGATTATTATCAATTATTGACAATAATGACACGTTTATTATTGAATAATAAATCAACAACACTGTTGAACTTTTCCCATTCACGTATTTATTACACCAATCAATAGGTGCGCTTGTAATTTATAAATAATTACATACATCTATAATGACCTAATTAACGCTCACGTACTAGTTTGAAAGGTAAAAATCGCCAAGTGCTGATAACCTTTTATTCACTTAATGAAACACGAAATGCAAATGCGAGTCGTTTGGCTGTATCTCAATTACAATGATTTTCTAATTGATTATTCGATTTAATCGTGATTACAAGCCTCGTATCGCTTTTATTTATTGCCATTATTAGATATAAAGGGTTTTATTATAAAGACATCAATATGCATGTAAATGTTAATTATTGTTCATTTAGATTGTAATTAATTCTCATAATTACATAAGTTAATCATTTTCTTTTCATTTAAAAAGAGCAATAAATTAAATTTATTCAAAAATTCATGTAACTTATGCATATACTCAAGTTAATTATTTTCTTTTCATTTAAAAACAAATAATTTAAAAATGTACGTGACTTAGGGGTTATTACAATGTAAGAACAAAGTTTATTTACTTGTTAACAACCTCTTATAATTTTATCAAAATCAAGCTATTTGGTATCTTTGCGGTTTTTTAAATAAACATACATATTCTGGACCTCTAGTATATTTTAGTTTTCCCTAAGCAACGGTCCAAAAATTTTTTAATGCTTTTAGTTTTTAAGTAATTAATGAGTTTAACTTTAGGACTAAAACTGATATGTTTGCAGAAAATGCACCGTTTAGTTTAAATCATTTTTGGTGTGATGTGAAGTAAAAAATTATGTAACTTATGCATATACTAATGTTAATTATTTTCTTATCATAAAACAAATAATTTAAAAATGTAAGCGACTTAGGGGTTATTACAATGTAAGAACAAAGTTTATTTACTTGCTAACAACCTCTTATAATTTTATCAAAATCAAGCTATTTGGTATCTTTGCGATTTTTTAAGTAAACATACATTTTCTGAACCTCTAGTATATTTTAGTTTTCGCTAAGCAACTGTCCAAAAATTATTTAATGCTTTTAGTTTTTAAGTAATTAATGAGTTTAAGTTTAGGAGTAAAACTGATATGTTTGCAGAAAATGCACCGTTTAGTTTAAATCATTTTTGGTGTGATATTTTAGTTTTGCTCTTTAGACTTCATAAAGGATAACGAAACGTTTTCTTAGCTTAAATTTTATTTAAATAGTAAAAGCACGACAGTAAAAGAAATTAACTTATTAGTTAGACCACTACTGCAAAACTCACATTCTCCACTTTTTGTGAAAATTGATTTGGAGGTTTTTTTTAATTTCCATTAAGTTCAAGAACACATGTTTTTTTGCAATTTGTCAAATTTTTAAAAGTAGAGAATGATCATTTGTAAAAGTTAATAATCGATTATTTTTAATAACATTTCTAATTAATTCTATAATTATTGTTTTGGTGAATGCGCCGGACAATGAGTAAAAAAATGGTGATGTGTCCATTTAGGATGGACACATCACCATTTTTTTACTCATTGTCCGGCGCATTCAGCAAAACAATAATGTTATTAAAAATAATCGATTATTAACTTTTACAAATGAGCATTTCCCGTCATTTAAACAATTGATAAGTGACATACTAAATTTATTTTACTCTAACCAATTAGTTGAACATTTCACTTGAAGTTAGTGTTTTGTATGCGTGGCGCATGAAGTAAAATTTCTAGTTGAGAAAAGCCCGAATTTGGATTTGGACGCTGCGCGTCCAAATCCAAATCCTTCGGGCTTTTCTCAACTCGAAATTTTACTTCATGCTTAATCTGGGATTAGAAAACACTGGTTAGAGAATAATCGATGACTTTTCACGTTATTTCTTAATTTATAAAAACTTTCGTCAATATTTAAAATTAAATTAAAATTAAACGGTTTTCGTACATTTCTATCATTACTTTTTTTTAAATTACGCCTTGATGAATTGCCAAAATTTGTTTTTGTGTTAATATTCAATTTTTGTTGTTAATATTTAAACTCATGAATTTCCATGTTTTGAGTAATTATTTCAAATTTTCTAGGTTTTTGTTTTTATTTTGAATTTATTTAATTTTTAAAATTCTGACGGTTTTTCAGAATTCTCTAGATTTTTGTTAATTGATGCATTTTATAAATTTTCGTCAGTTTTCGTGAATTTAATGAAACTTTCGTTAACTTTAAAAATGCTGACGTTTTTCGTCAACTAGGTCCAGACCAAGATGACAGTTTCTATTGTTCCAATGTCACTTTGAACTAGAGTTCAGAGTTGATCCAGTTTAACGCGTTTGGTTCAACTGGCCCTTAGTTTGAATTAGTTTATTTTTAAAATTTAATCATTAATTGCCGTTTATCAATTATCTTATTTAAAATGGCAAATGATTGCAAAGTTAAACACTTGAAAAATCCCGAAAGTCTTCAGAATGTTTAATTAAATTATTTAAAAATGTAATAATATTTAAAAAATTAATTAAAATTATGAAAATAAACAGAAATGTTAAAATTTCATGAAAATGGGCTTTGAATATTGACCAAAAACTTGGATGTTCGCGGAAAATTATTTAAAATTTATAAAATTCATTTTGAAAATTGACGAAATTCCGCGAAATTTGGAAAAATCTCGAAATATCGCAAATCTTACGAAAATCTCAAAATATCGAAAATGTTGATAATTTTGTCCAACGAATACTTGTAATAACAATTAAATGTACATCCAAAATTAATAATAAAAATTATAATAAGTTAAGTTAAGGTAAAATCATGAAGTTAAGCAACATATCATAGTTAAATATGTTTTACCATGTGAGAGTTGAGAAACTTACTAAAGAAATCTTCACTTAAACTCGAGCATAAATGCGTAAAAAATAAATTAATGGTCATAAATTTATTTTTTAAACAACATGCATACTTTAGAAGATAGTACTTTTAGTGCTCTTTATTGATAAATTTCATTGTCATCGCATGCATTTTAAAACATTTCTTTCACATTTACTCTTCTACTTTTACTTTCATTATATTACTACTTATGTAAATTATTATATATTTTCCTTTGTTGGATTCTTTTGTTGAAAAATTATTATTATTATTTTTATTATTATTACTCACTTTCATCCATGTTAACAGATAATTTTGAGGTGAAGTTTAATGGATGCAGCATTGACATTATTCACTTAAAACTCCATTAAATCCGAACTTGTAATTCACTTAAACCACATAAATAAGTTAAGATATTTTATTATATGTTCTACATCAAGTTTTTCTTGTTTCTATTTAATGAACCTCCTGGAAAATTTGTAAAATACTTCTGGATTTTAGATCAACTACTAGAAATTTTTGGTATAAAATATAAACGAAATTACCAATAATTAGTTCTAAGAAAAAACAATCGGGCCAAATTATTCAGGCCATCTAAAGACACGTTTCAAATCATCTTGAAATAAGTCTATACATGACTTTCGTGCGCTGAAAGCGTTTTTTAAACAAATTTTACATATCTAACCTAACCGACACTTTGTCATCTAACGATCGGATGTAAATAATCCATTCTTTCTATTAATAAAATAATTTACAATGTTTTTAATATATTGGTACTTGTTCTGCTACTTTCTTGCTAGAATAAAATTTTCAAATTTAAAACAAAATTTCAAAAGTAAAACACCTGTTTTGTTCTATATTTTTATTTTCAGTGTTTCGATTGGTTACGATTATTTTCAAAGTTTAAACTTTTAACTTTGAAAATGATCGTAATGGATCGAAACACGTGTCTAGTAACTAAAAATAAAAATAGTTGCATAGTGTTTTACTTTACCCAATTTGTATTTAAAATGTATTTTCGTATCTAGTACAATCTAGCACTACAGCATATTTTACTTGTTTCACTCAGTGTTATAGACAAACCAGTTCAAGATTCTTTAAAATTTCAATACTTCTACTAATTGATTTTAACCTTACGTGATTATAAGTGCTCGCACAATAAAGTGAAAAAGTGAAACTCTATTAACATTAACTCAGCTTTCAACTCGCGAACAATAATAACAACAAAACACCTGTAGAGTATTGATAATTAATAATTAAAGCGCGCGTTGTCCGTTTTTTTTGCGATAACGTTTAATTTATTCGCGTACAATTAATAACATTTTCTCTGTTGCGCCAGTAAATAATTAAACGTTGAGAAGGCATTAGCATAAGTATTTCCGAGAGCGGATTAAATTTTAAAGTGCCCCCTTTGCAGCGTCAATTACAATTGACGTTCGTGCGCTCAATAAAATCCGGTTCATTAGACGAACGACTCGAAAAGACGCGTGTTGTTTCACCCGAGAAACGAGAGACACAAGCACTTTCACAAACAATTATTATAAACAATTATGTATAAAATTACGTAATATTAAGGTAATCAGAATTCAAACTTCGAAATTCAGTACGCTAGTAATGATTCGAATATAGGGAACTTCTATTTTTTTCCAAAATATGCTGCTAATAATTTTGTAGGAATATTATGTAAATAATTGCCTAAGAAGAGTAAAATATAAAAACGAATTAAAATTAATATCGACTTTCTGCAAAATGTTTGTCTCATTGAGACAAGTCTCCAAATATTCATTGAAACAACTAGCCTCAATATTTCGAGACTTGTCTCAATGAGACAAACATTTTGCAGAAAGTCGATACTAGTTTTAATTCGTTTTTATATTTTGTAAATATTCTGCAAACTATTGACAAACTCAATTTTTTTTTATGTTAAATTGTCTTTATGTTAAAGAAAAGTAAATTTAGGTAGGTCCAGTTGCATCAAACGCGTTGAGCTCTAGTTCAAGCTGAACTCGTGTTAAATATGACAAATTCACTGACTATAGAGGCTTCTACTTTGTTATAGATTGTTGAACATAAATAAAACACTGTTTATCACTTTGTTTGTATAACAATTGGTTTATTTGGTGACTATAGTTTCGATACTACACGTATCATTATCAAACCGTTAGTAACAAAAAACTACGAAGGAACATTATTTATATTTGCAAATTTTCTAATAACAGCGTTAAAGAGGGGGGTGTATTTAAGGTCAAGCTAGTCGTTAATTACGGGAATTTCCCGATTAGCGCGGGCTCTGTGAATCTCCAAAGACTCCAGGAGGTCCATCTTTCTACCCTTCTCGGCAAAGTGAATAACTGAAAGTACATCCTCGCCAAAATATTTAAATTATGACAGTTTCTATTGTTCTAATGTCCCTTTAAACTTAAGTTCAAAGTTCAACGTGTTTGGTGTAACTGGCCCTTAGTTTTTAATCCACTTATATCTTATTAAAGAATTTTTTTCTAAAGGCTCATAATTTTTAATTAAAACAAATTTTACTTGAAAAGAAAAAAAGAGGAAAAAATCAGGTGGTGGTCGTATTGAAATGTTTACGATGTTCTCCCCGGCGAGAGTCAATAAATATAATCGTGTCGTGGTTGTCGCGCTCTCGACAGGGGTCCCCGTTTAATTGTTCTCGCCCCGTAGCCGGGGGTTCCATTATATCCATATTGTCCTGGGACAAAAGCGGCTTAAGACCTCATATTAGTCGCGGCGACTTAAGTACGGTGTCCGATATATACATTACCCACCGCCTACCGGCCGACCGACCGGGTCCGACCGACCCGACCAAAGACAGGATGACATAAATGGAGCTGTCATCGCTACCTACAGCGTTGACACCTGGATGACAACGGCTCTTGTGCATTGTTTGCAAATATATTGCTACTTATTTCACCCTGTCACCACCGACAATGCACCACTATTATTAACGGGATTGTATTTATTCAAATCATCATCTAACAGTAGTATATACTTTCAACTGTATTCATTACCAATAATGACAGGACCATGCGAATATCAGATACTTTTTAATCAAGTATTTTAATTACAAATTACATAAATATAATGCATTAAAATTGAAACAAACCAACGCGATCGTTTTCTCCGATATAACCAATGACGATATATAGTGGAATTCGGGAGAGATGTCCTATGACTCATTGGTGTGAAATATGTGGTTCAAGTTTTTTAGAGATTATGTCGACTGTCGACTGTCTGCAACGATTTTTTCCTAGTTGTGTCAAATGTTGACGTTACATGACAATGTCATACTGTTTAGGTCGCGAATATATTACTGTTCTTTTTTTTTAGAAAAGCTTTAAATCATAATTTATTTTGGGTATACATATCCCAATTACGTGTTGTAGATTTTTAAATATTCGATGTTTTCTTGAAAGAGGTCAATTTGAAGTTTAAACGAGTGTCTTCCACTCCCAGGTTAAGCATGAAGTAAAATTTCGAGTTTAGAAAAGCCTGAAAATTTGGTTTGGTCGCGTAGCGCGAAGCGCGGAGCGGCCAAACCAAATTTTCAGGCTTTTCTAAACTCGAAATTTTACTTCATGCGCCACGCGTACAAGACACTGATTCCAAACGAAGTTTACTCGTTCGCAATATTTCAGCGCTTTCAGTATTTAATACGCGTGACGCATGAAGTAAAATTTCGAGTTTAGAAAAGCCTGAAAATTTGGTTTGGCCGCTCCGCGCTTCGCGCTACGCGACCAAACCAAATTTTCAGGCTTTTCTAAACTCGAAATTTTACTTCATGCTTAGTCTGGGAGTGGAAAACACTTGTTTTAATCTTCAAATTGAACTCTTTAAAAAAGCGTACGCATTTGTATACCTAACAGACTAAACCTTAATTAGTTGAATCGAATGCGCCATTAGTAGATTTGGCAAATAATCATCGGATTAATCTGTCAATACACGGAATTTTTATTCTAAGTATACATACAGGGAATTTTCTATTAGGTATACAAATGCGTACGCTTTTTTAAAGAGTTCAATTTGAAGATTAAAACAAGTGTTTTCCACTCCCAGACTAAGCATGAAGTAAAATTTCGAGTTTAGAAAAGCCTGAAAATTTGGTTTGGTCGCGTAGCGCGAAGCGCGGAGCGGCCAAACCAAATTTTCAGGCTTTTCTAAACTCGAAATTTTACTTCATGCGCCACACAGTGGGCGGAATCGGGATTGTAGCTGGACAAAACTCATAGCCTTTAGTACGATGGGCGAAAGTGGACCTATTTACTTGTATCATGTTAAAAATTACTAATATTAAGCAAATAATGGGCAATTCAAAATAGCGAACAGAATAAAACAATTATATACTAGAAAATGTCATATTTTTCGTAAAAATTATAATATCGAGGTATTTTATGAGAAAATTATTTTGTTATATTTATTATAACAATATAATGAAATATAATTTATCAGATTGTAATACATTTGTCAATTAATTATGAAAAAAGAAATAACTAAACAATAAGATTATAGACAAGCAGCAGTTTGTAGGAAAAGAAAATTATTTAACAGTTTTGGAAGCATTATATTTTATTTACAGCATTATATGATTGTTCATTCTACAAAAATTTCGGATGCATCCGTTTTAACGTCAAGAAGTTGAAGTACAGCTTCTGGCAAATCCTTAATTGTGTTTTTAGGCAGACCTCTTTTGGCACATCACTGGATCAGACAGCTGAAGCATGGTGTGAATTAGATCAGTACTCGTGTGATCTCGACTATCTTTGCGCGTATGCCTTAATTTCATTTGTCTGTAGATCTTATTACTCGCTTCTTGAGCTTCTTCTGACATCATGCCAATAGGCAAAAGAAAAGATTTTACTACAGTAGCTCCGTGTACAAGAATTTTGTGGATGCTGACAGGCATTCTGTACCATGGATATTTTTGGACAAATAACTTCGCCGTTTCTTGTGTAAATGCTTCAAATCGCTCGTAGTTAAGTGGTTGACCACATGACAGTGTTGTCATAACTACCCCGAATCGGCGAATAAGTTCTTCAACAACGTTCGTAATTTCTGATACAACAACAATGTTTGTTTAGACACATACTGTCGTCAAGTGAAACGAAAGTTTAATTATTTCGTTTTAATTCGAGATGTTATCTATTTATTTAATTTTTTAACGAAATACACATTTATTTAATATTTTATTTGTCGTCGAAACAAATAAGAGTTGAATGAGGAGAAAATTTCCCCAAATTTCGTACCACCGAGTTGTATTCGGTTTGACAATTTAACGAACAAATACTTATTGAAAAATTCTATTCGAAAGATATGAATAGTAGGTAATGCTAAAAACATTGTGTTGTTGAGGTAACTGTCAAGAAACAGTAAAAACTGGAAATTTATTTAGGAAATTTTCACGTGTGAAAATTGTCGCTTAATAGAAACGTGATTAGTCCATTTTGCGAAAATGAGTGAATCTGATTGTTCGAAAAAATGTTAGTTGAATTGTCGATATTTATAGAAGAAAATCGGAAAAAAAAAACAAAAACGCTTCTAGTAAAGACCCACTTCCGGTGTACGAAATTTTATCAAAAACTTTTCAGCTCTTCCGACTAAGAATTAAACCTTAAGTTTAAAGTTTCAGTCTAAAAGCTGTAGCGGTTTTTGAGATACAACACCCACGGACCCACACACACACACACATACACACACGCGCGCACACACACACACACCCGCACACTCACACACACACACACACACAAAGACACATTTCAAAAATGGTCGGAATTGTCTCAGGAGACGATAAAACGTATATATCCGTCGAAATTTCGAGTTTGAAATAAATCATGAAAACAATACTTTCCCGTATTACATGCATGGAATGTAGAAAAAATACGATATAAACCAAAGTCGCGAAAAGTCGCAAGTAATTTCTTTTTCATCCGCAATTATATATATCAAGGCATCTCGAGAATGTCCGATCACATCGGTAAAAGTCGGTAAAAAAAGTTCTAAGGTTTAAAACAAATGAAACCATGTTTTTCATATAAAATATTAGTTTACATAAACATATAACTTCAATGCCATACAAAACATGAAACATCGTGATAAGTATGATGCCTGTAACTGTTTGGATATGAAGAATACGTCATATGATGATACAGGATCATTCGCGAAGGACCTTCGTACACACCATTATTTCTATACTTTAAACATCAAATACGATCAATAATATTTTATGACTCTGTATTAACTTACTGACGCTATCATATAAATAAATATAGTCTCCGGAGACTAAAGAATTAGCACAGAGAACTTTCCAACGTTTATTGTTAACTTTTTTCTGGGGGTTTTGTCCAGCTATAATCCCGATTCCTCCCACTGTGCGCCACGCGTATTAAACACTGAAAGCGCTGAAATATTGCGAACGAGTAAACTTCGCTTGGAAACTTCGCTTGTACGCGTGGCGCATGAAGTAAAATTTCGACCAAACCAAACCAAATTTTCAGGCTTTTCTAAACTCGAAATTTTACTTCATGCGCCACGCGTATAAAACACTGATTCCAAGCGAAGTTTACTCGTTCGCAATATTTCAGCGCCTTTAGCGTTTAATACGCGTGGCGCATGAAGTAAAATTTCGAGTTTAGAAAAGCCTGAAAATTTGGTTTGGCCGCTCCGCGCTTCGCGCTACGCGACCAAACCAAATTTTCAGGCTTTTCTAAACTCGAAATTTTACTTCATGCTTAGTCTGGGAGTGGAAAACACTTGTTTTAATTTTCAAATTAACCTCTTTAAAAAAGCGTATGCATTTGTATGCATAATAGAAAATTCGCTGTATGTATACTCAAAAGAAAAATTCCGTGTATTAACAGATTAATCCGATGACTATTTGCCAAATCTACTGAATGCGCATTCGATTCAACAAACATTTTCGTTTGAGCTTACACAAAATTAACATAAATGCATTATTTATTTCTGTAAATACCTGAACTATTTATTTAGTAGATGTGGAAATTGAAATTATAACACTTAAACTCACATTTATAACGATTGTGCACATTAATTAAAATGATTTGTGGCTGGGTTTTTGCAGATTTAGTTTTCCGCAGAAATTGTCAAAATGTGACGTTTAACATTAAAATTTAAAAGCTGCACACTGGAACATACGTTTTCGCATGTTTCATTTAAAAACCATAGCACACATATATTGAAGTTTTCTGTCTCTTTTCACACACGTAATCTGATGACATCAAACTATTTTCGTATTACATGTATTGGTGCGGAAAGCACTACAAATCAAGGAAACCATGGGACACCTCTCATGAATCGCATCTTATGTTAATTATGACATAATCGTTAAATTACGATAAACAGAAGGCAACTGAATGATAATTTTAGTTGATGCTGAAGTTATGCAACCCAATCTACAATTGTATTTTCCCCTTCTTTAAAATAGCGTGTTACGTTTCATTTTCGCTGTTAGGAATTAAAAATTATAAATCGGGTTTATATTCTTTTTATTTACAAATAAATTTAAAATAACTAAATATTACACTGACGCTGCTGTGAAGGATCAATCGGTATTCTCGATTCTATTCACTATTGTCCGTAACGTTGCGTAGCGGTAATCTAAAAAGAAATACAGCAGTATTAGTTAATTAATCGGGAATAAACTTTGTAACGGGATTTTGAGGTTAGGTTCGAATGTTTATATTTGCAATTAGATTTTTTAATGAATAATTACTATGACTACTTACCTATAATGTATTGAGTAATAATTGTGTTGTTGTCCGTCAAAGTGGATTTATAAACAATTCACTTGTATCACTTTGTTTTGTTGCGTCTGTCAAATCACTCATTATTCACTACTGAATGTATCGGTAAGAACAAATGTTTTAAAAGTAACATGATCGGAAATTATTAGATTCGGTATAGTGATATGTTATCTGATTTGAAGGGAAGGGAGCATATGTTGTTTCTCAAATGTATATTTAGGTCTGTAATTAATTCGATTTATTAATTGTGATTTATGATGTGGTGACATCTATAATTACTCGAACTAACTAAATTCTATAATAATCAACTTATTGTACAGGGAGGGGCAGAAAAAGCTATCCGATTTCAAATCCCTTTTTCTCAGAAGAGGGAACAGGTAGAGTAGTGGGGTAAAAACCGTTAGAAAGCCGGTTTTATGCCATTTGTCATTAGTCAACATGCCTTGGTCTGGTGAACATCGTTCTTTTGTTATTGAGCGGTTTATCGAAAACGGCGGTTCGATAATTGCTACACAACGTGCTTTTCGAATTCATTTCGGACTCGGGCGTCATGATCCTGCTCCACATCACGCTACGATTAAAGTGTGGGTGGCAAATTTTCGACAGACGGGTTCAGAATTGAAAAAGAAGTCGCCTGGACTTCCCAGGACAGCAACGGGACCTGAAAACGTGGCCAATGTGAGAGCCGCGATTGAACGTTTCCCGCGTCGTTCGGCACGAAAACATTCGCTCGCTTTGGCGATTTCCAACCGCAGTATTCGGCGAATTTTGCACCGGGACCTCAAAATGCATCCCTACAAAATGGTTGTTGCACAGGAATTAATTGAAAGGGATTTTGAAACCCGTATGAACCTGTGTCGCGATCTCCGAGAACTCTCAATAGACGATGTTGTGCTCTTCACGGACGAAGCCCATTTTCACCTTTGTGGCGCCGTAAACAGGCAGAATTTTCGATATTGGAGTGACGAAAATCCTCGAGAAATCCATCAGAAACCCCTCCATAGCCCAAATGTGACTGTGTGGTGTGCTCTTTCCCGCCTAGGCGTCTGGGGGCCTTATTTTTTTGAAGAAAATGGGCAAACCGTAACGGTCGCTATTGACCGCTATTGTTTCATGCTGGAAAATTTTCTTCAACCGAAAATGGAAGAAAATGGCGTGGAAAATGTGTGGTTTCAACAGGATGGTGCAACCGCCCACACATCGCGACGATCAATGGACATTCTCAGGGAAATGTTTTCCGGACGCCTCATTTCTCTGAGAGGTGATATTGGCTGGCCGCCGCGCTCACCGGATCTCACTCCATGTGACTTCTTCCTTTAGGGTTACCTCAAATCGAAGGTATTCCAGCATCGACCAAGGACCCTTCTTGCTTTACGAAGGGAAATTGCTCGGGCAATTGAAGAAATTCCTGTGGAAATGACGGTGAAAGTCATGGAAAGCTACCGCGAGCGCCTAAATCAGTTTATCCGCTCCCAAGGACGACATTTGAGTGATGTGCTTTTCAAAACTTAAATTTAAAAATGGCATAAAATTTGCGATATGTTAATAAAAAATTTTTTTTTGTCAAGTTGAGTGGTTTTAATTTTATAACGCTTTGAAATCGGATATGTTTTTCTGCCCCATCCTGTAATAGCACTGCTGTTACGTATCTGTGTTATGTAATCAAGTGGCGGAGATGAAATGTGGGCAATGAATTCTTGTTTTTTTATTTTCTTAATTTATTCTGTTCTTTTTGGTATTTTTAATGTAAATTTACATGGTTGCCTTTTTCTTGGTATTTTCATTGAATTCATGACGTAGGAAGATTCTTCTGGTCGGACAGAGGTCACAATTCTTAATTAGTAAAATAATTAACACAGTGTTTCCTCGATTGAGGGATAATTAATTGAGAAATTTTCCATGTGGAGTTGTTTGATGGAGATTGAATTTCTCGAATTGGTTTTTTGGTAACCACATGGTGTCGTAGTCATACGGATGTCTCAGATCCCGTAGTTCACTCCTTAGGACCGCCCTAGATCATAGGTGAGTTATTGTTCTGATGCTTGCTGGTTGGAAAAACCCTTTCTAATGCTTGAGGGAATTTCTAGGTCCTTTTTCATTTGCCTTTCTGTGCTGTTGGCGATGTTTTACGCTGTCTCTCGTGCCGAATTCCTGTGACGATTTTGCCGTACTGAATTCCTGTGACGATTTTGCCGTACTGAATTCCTGTGACGATTATGCCGTGCTGAATTCCTGTGGCGACTTTCCGTGTTGATTTGCGTGCCGCCCTTCTGGGAATTAACCACTTTGATGGATGCTGATGGTCGCTGTACTTAATGAATTAACTTCTGGAATTTTGGAACTTCGTGCTTCGAATTTTATCGTCGGATATTCCTTATCAAAGGGATTCGTTCATTTTCATTGGATGCCCTTTTCGTCCTGTGAGTTCGAGATCAACGCTATTCGCGGAGGTTGCATTTATCCACTGTGACGTAATATGGAGGATACAATCGGAAAAATAAGGTCATGTTTTTTTAAACTTTTTTTAATTTCTAAATTCATATTATCACTTTAATCATTTATTTCTGATTTCATAATCTGTCAATATTTAACGGGGAAATTAACCTTTGGGTAATTTGTTTGTTGTTCTTATGGGGTACGTGGTCATGACGTCATACCATTACAAAACTTATCCAAAGATACAAAACAAATAAATCCTACCGTATTTTAAATATATTTGTTCGTTTTATTCAGTAGCGCAAAAATAGAATATTAAATTAGAAATATACTCCATTTCTAATTTAATATTCTATTTTTGCGCTACTGAATAAAACGAACAAATATATTTAAAATACGGTAGGATTTATTTGGTTTGTATCTTTGGGTAAGTTTTGTAATGGTATGACGTCATGACCACGTACCCCATAAGAACGTGAAAACTACATTTAGTATTTTTTTTTGCGTTAAAGAATTTAGGGATTAATATATCTTCCACATTTATTTGTACCCCTCATGTTGATTAATTTTTTTCTTTCCCTTACTTGCTAAATCTATTTTTCTTTACCATTAATTATCAATAAACCTTATTTTTCTTATTTAAAACGTATTTGATGATTTCCTTGCGACCTTCGAATTTTCTTTTCTTTTCACAGTTAGAGGTTCATGGTTACTCATCACTGAGTCATCGCTATCTGTTTATCTAACCATGTGGCGCCCTTTTCTTTTGTTTTGATTTAGATAAAATAACCCCCCCCCCCCTACTCTACCCACTTTAGTCGAGCCAGGTGGTGATGTTTGATTAGTGATTGTAGAAGGAAAATGGGATTGGTAAGTGTTAGTACAAAAGAGGCGTGTAGCAAGCGCCCTCTGTTTTAATTTTATTCTACCTTAATCAATTTTATGCAGTATTAAATCGCTTTGTTTCTTTCTTAAATTAGCGATTATTGAAAATGTTATGATGCAGTAGGCCTAAATTATGATGCACTAGACCTAAATTTGTCTTCAAATATCTATTAATAAGGAAGGTTATATCTTCAATTTGGTACTCATTAATCACTTGATGAAACATGTTTACAGTATTAATAATTATAGCTTCATTTACCCGATGAAGCCACAGTGTGGTGAAACAATTGTTGTAGTACAGTAAATATAATTTTAAAACCTAAAAAAATCAAGTGTTTTATTAAAGTGAAACTACAGTATTTTTCACGAATGTTGGCAGTCGCGTCATCAATTTATGTACGTATCAAAGACAAGCAGTTATTCTACCATTTTATACTATTATATGCGCATCATCGTAGTAAATAATAGAAACGTATGTCTTGTAACTCCTGATACAAGTACCGACAACAGTGCTCACCGTTTGGAAACGTGAAGCGATGCATTAGACAAGGACGCCATTATATTGCTTGTCTACCTCATCACAACGCTTTCCAGAAACGTCAGTAGCGTCACTATCCGTTCCAAGTTTTCAAGTTTCCAAGTATTTCTGTTTGTTTTAGTTTTTTCGTGAGTTTTTCGTGTTTTTTCATAGTATAAGTACGTGTAGAATTAATTGTTTTGTGATTAGATCATTTTTTTATAACCATAAACTCAAAATGCCTGAAAAAAGACTTACTGAAGGAGCCCGAGATATGATTATTAAAGTAATGGACTACTTCAACCAGGAAAAATGCAATGGAGGTCCCCTTTTACCATTAGATGCAGTCTACGAGGTGAATTGTTAAAATATGGAGAGCTGTCGGTGAGGGAAAGCGCGTCGTTATTTTGCATGCTGGTCAGAGTACAGGTTTTGTGGAGAATGCTTCCCTTATTTATGCAACAACTTCAAAACTTGCAGACTGGTTATGGATGCATCTTACCACAGCGTATTCATAGAAAAGCAGCCCAAAATTTCTTGGACGAAGGCACAAATCACACATTCGCTACAAGATAGCAATAAACCTGTGGAAGTAACAAGTTCAAGGCGGAACTGTTAGCCCTAGCCAAAAGATATGCTAGACCTAACAGATATGTAGTAGACGAATATCTGCTCGAACATGGCCATAAAATATTGCGACTCCCACCATATCACTGCGAATTTAACGCCATAGAACTAATATGGGCACAGGCAAAACAATATTATGATGCTCATATAGGCGAAAAAGGATATGGAGACAATGAAATGTTGGTCATGTGGCACAAATCCTTAGAAAAATGCACTTCGGAAAGGTGGGACTCTGTTGTTAGACACACACAGAATCAATTATTGACAGATGGTACATCAGCCAAAACGTTCTGGATAATGTGCCAGAATTTATTATTCGTATTGGGGATGTGAGTAGTTCAGACGATGATGTAACAGACAGTAATAATGATTAAATCAACTTCCGTCAAATTACCGGGTGTTGATTCGATCAAGAATTCGTAGCGGTTTATCACATTTATGCATTTTCCTGCTTCTCCGGTCATTTTAGAGGAAAGGTCGCTATTTGGTTAATATCCAACGTCGTTAACTATTTTTAATCGTGGTTTGAAAATTAAATAATATAAAATAAATAGCCTCATGAAAACCCACACAAACAAGATTTCTATCGCGTCCATTTTAAAAATCATGAAATCGCGATAGAAGTGAAAATAAATATTTTTTTATTAAAATTAATCGTATTGCATTTTATTATTATTGTACATGAAATAATGTCAATCTCATAACAGTAATAATTCTTTCGGGATTTTTTTTTTGTAAGTGCATTCCAATAACGTATTCATTGGCATGTGTTCTTCCGAAGATTACATGTTGGAATGCAATTTCTAGGGTTTCAATGCAGGATTCAGTAAAAAATTAAACACCAAACCCCTTTTTAACGTTACGCCAATGCGCGCAATTACATATGACCTTGAACAGATTGATTCGGAATTTTATAATTGATGACGTGAGTGTAAACATTCGTGAAATAGACTGAAGATTGGTTTAAATAATTGAAAATTTAACATATCCTGCCTTGAATATTAAATAAAAGTCACTTGGTTTGTTTCACTACAATTTTTGTTTTCTCCGACTAGTTTTGACTTATCGTTGTTATGCGGTGGATGTGTTTCGCGGATTTTTCCTTGAGAGTGACGATAAGTCGAAACTAGTCGGAAAGAATAAAAATAGTAGTGAAACAAACCAAGTGACTTTTATTTAATAACCAAGGCAGGTTATGTTGAATTTTCAATTATTTAAACCAATCTAGTTTCACTTTAATAAAACACTTGATTTGTTTAGGTTTCAAAATTATATTTATTGTACTACAATTACCACACTGTGGCTTCATCAGGTAGATGAATGGTCATTTACCTTATGAAGCCACAGTGTGGTGAAATAATAATAATAATAATAATATCTATTCCATGGACTAATATACAATATACATATAAATATACATATATTGTTATAGCATTGGAAGCGTCATAGAAATATGGTATGTTCAATAAAATAAAACCTCTAGACTGCCATGGAATAAATTGTAGGTTGGCAACTATGACATTATACATTATAATTATTATGTCTGACGTTTCATATGACCAAGCCTGTAGCCAACTTAAATTTAGAAAAAGATTAAATCATGGCAAGGTTTTTTTTTTATTGAACACACAATACAATAATTAAATGAATAATACAAATTCAAAAATACCCAACTTTCCAGAACAAGCTTACGCCTCTTTTAGATTGCAAAACTTTAAACAACAAAATATAAAATCACGACCATGTTCGTAATTTTATATTTTACAATAATTACATTTTAATTTCATTTAAGTTATAGTGCATATGGTTTAACAGATAAGCTTTCAATGTTTTTTTGAATATATTTATCGAAGTAATATTTTTTAAATCCCTTGATAAATTGTTACATAATTTTGGTCCCAATATATTCGGAGAAAATTTGGAAACATTTAGGCGGTGGTAGGTAATATGAATGTCTTTAACTGTTCTCGTACTGTAAGAGAGAATATCACTGTTAATTAAAAATCGTTGCCTATTTCGATAAGTATATAGTAACAGTTCAAAAATTACTAAACATGGAAATGGCAAATTTTCAATTTTTGAAAGAATGGTTTACATGTCTGTGTCCTAGAAATACCAGCTATAGATCTTATAATTTGTTTTTGAGCTACAATGAGTTGAAGTGCCCCAAAAACACAGGCCGTAAACCAGTCTAGAATGTGCATTAGCATAGTAAACATGTGTCAGCTGATCAATATTTAGAACAGTTCTTAAATATTTCATTTGATACGATGTTTTATTCAGACTCTTAAAAACATTATCGCACTGATTTTTCCAGTCAACACAGCTATCGATCTCCAGTCCTAAGAATTTTATTTTATTACTACAATTTACTGGCATATCATTCAAAGTTATATTTAAGTCATCGTTAATTTTTTGTTGTTTAGTTCTGAATCGCACATAAGAAAAATTGATTGAGTGAGTTACGTGAAGATCGAATTTAATTGATAAATAAAGCACTAATAACCTTTCTTCACACTCTTATTTTTATTCCATATGTACATTTCGGACACAATGTGACCATTATCAATGGATTAATACTTACATTGTGTCCGAAATGTACATATGGAATAAAAATAAAAGTGTGAAGAAAGGTTATTAGTGCTTTATTTATTAATTACGCACGTAAGAAGTTTTACTTGAGTTAATTAATAATTTATTATCTGAAAACCAATTATATAGGTTTAGCAAAGTATTGTTCGATTTATTAATCAACAGATCATCATTCCGATCACTCACGACAACCGATGTATCGTCAGTGAACATAAATATATCGCTAGGTACCATATTGACAATGTCATTTACGAAAATGATGAATAGAATGGGTCCCAAGATAGAGCCCTGAGGCACACCAAGTTTTATATTTGTGGATTATGACAAAGTTTTGGAGATTTTGTTGGTAATACGAACACACTGTTTTCAATTTTCTAGATATTGGCTAAACCACCGCTGAACGACTCCTCTGATTCCATACAGGTTCAGTTTTGCGAGCAGTATTTCGTTATCGACACAGTCGAATACTCGACTAAGGTCTAAAAAGAAACCAATGGGATATTCGCCAAACAATTGTTATAGTACAATAATTATAATTTTGAAACCTAAACAAATTAAGTGTTTAACTAAAGTGATATTGTGAAGTTTCAACAACTAACAGCCTCAACTATACAGCAATCTAGTTTAAATTGCAGCATAATTTCACATTCTCTCTTTCTCAATTATTCCACTCCAATAAATGTTTATTTTATACACCGATCAATTCATTTCGCCCATAAAATCGCCCTTAAAAGCGCAGAGTGCGATGATATTGTATTTGTCGCGCTGGTAGAAGAAGACGACGCTGATAAAAAAGTGCGCGGCATTAAATAGCTTATATAATGCAATGATTCGTGTGCAAAGATCGACTTTTTTGTGGTCATTTCGCCTCAATAGGCTCACACAGGCGGCGTTTTACAGCGAAAAGGTCCGTGTGCGCAATAAACTTTTCAACAGTTTTATATAAAAGGAAAGTCACGCGCAGAATTGTTCTAAGAATTTCGTAAGTGAAAAACAGCCTCTTCTTAACCAAAGGTGAGCATTTTTTTGTCGAATATGTGCAACACAGGAGAGCTTTAGCAAAATTTTATTTCTTTAATTAATTTCTTACTTAACTTGCGATGAAACATTTTGAACTATTAACTATAATACAAATATAATATATAAAAGAGGGCAGAAAGACCGAAGGTCGATAGGCCAGACACGGACGTACTAACAAACTCATTTATTTATTACATTATTTTATTTGTGCACAACTTAAGACAATAAATATAACACAAATGTCCGGTTTCACCAACATTAATTAAATCTTCTTCGTAGACGAAATTTATTTGCCGATTGGAATAGACATTTTCCTTGCCATAAACATCAATGCTATGTGAATTGATTGATTTTTTGGCAGGTATGAAACTATTACTAGATTTTAATCGATGAATAACTATAAATGAAATTGCCAATTCTTAGTTGCAGAAAACTTCAAACATTAAAAGTGCGATTTTTTCGCAATCTACAACAAGTTAGTCTTACAAAGACTATATCAAACACTCAGTTTAGAGGGAATGGCAAAACTATACTGATGAGAGAAATATCCCGAAACGCGTCTATAGATGGCCTGAATAATTTGACCCAAATTGTTACATTTGCAGTAGGTTACTGTATGTAACAGCAAACACTTGTTGTATAATTCAATGTCCGTCGGGGTATTAGCTCGGGAGGTAGTTGTTTCAATGAGTATTTGATATAGTCTTTGTAAGACTAACTAGTTGTAGATTGCGAAAAGAATCGCACTTTTAATATTCGATGAATAACTATTGATCGATTTAACTGACATTGGTGAAACCTGGCATAAGTGTTTTAATTAAGGCCCAGTGTGCACCAGAACATGTTGAACTGGTTCATCTTTGAACTCGAGTTCAAGATGACAGTTCCTTTTGTTCCAATATCATTTCAAACTCAAGTTCAAAGATGAAGCAGTTCAACGTGTTTGGTACAACTGGCCCTAATAGTTTATATAACTTTATTTTGTGAGTGTATTCTAGTATTTGAATTAATAACTAATGAAACAATGACCTGTATGTACACTTTGTGTAATCCCCCATTGACTATGTTAGATCGATCCAATGGTTTCCTTGATTGGTAGTGCTCTTGCACTAATGCATGTAATACGAAAATAGTTTCATCTCATCGGATTACGTGTGTGAAAAGAGACAGAAAACTTCATTATATGTCTGCTACGGTTTTTAGATGGAACATGCAAATACGTATTATATCTTCAATAAAAAAAACCTCTAGAGTGCCATGATTTAAACTTTTTTCAAATTTAAGTTGGCTACACACTTCAGGAATTGACATATAAAACGTCAGACATAATAATTACAATGTATATATTCAGAGCTGCCAACGTATATTTTTTTCCATGGCACTCTAGAGACTTTTTTTAATTGAACATACGATATGTTCCGGTATGCAACTTTAAAATTTTAAGGTTAAACGTCACATTTTGACAATGTCTTCGTAAAATAAAATCTGCATAAACTCAGCCACAAATCATCTTTATTAATTGGACAATCGTTTTAAATGTGAGTTTAAGTGGTATAATTCGAATTTCCACATCTACTAAATAGTTCAGGTATTTACAGAAATAAATAATGTTTGATTTGGTTGGCGTTCACCTTGTGCTACATCTTTATAAAATAATATTAAAACACTTAACTTTGTTTTACCACTTTAATTAACTTTTTACAGTGACTATAGTTTCGACTACAAGCTAGTCATTATCAAACTGAGTCACTCAGTTTGATAATGACTAGCTTGTAGTCGAAACTATAGTCACTGTAAAAAGTTAATTAAAGTGGTAAAACAAAGTAAAGTGTTTTAATATTATTAAATAAATAATGCATTTATGTTGATTTTGTGTAAGCTCAAACGAAAATGTTAGTTGAATCGAATGCGCATTTAGTAGATTTGGCAAATAGTCATCGGATTAATCTGTTAATACAGGGAATTTTTCTTTTAAATATACATACAGGAAATTTTCTATTAGGTATATAAAGGGTGGGCCATCTCTTGGAATCTTTTTGAACTACCACTTTATTTTAATTTTCATGATATTTGACATCTGATGTATGACAGTTCTTCAGTATACAATACCCAGTTAACAAAATGGCACGCTATACGCTCGATGAACGTTGGGAAATGTTAAAAATTTACTTTGAATGTAATTCGTGTATTGCAGAATCAGTGCGCAAATTGCGACTGGAATTCGGTCGCGAGTATGCATCAAATGCAAGTGTTCTGAAGAAATTTGTGCACACAGTTCGTGAAACTGGTATGCTGGTGGACCGTACTAAAGTTCCACACGCTCCTCCGGTTCGTACACCCGAGAATATTGCTTCTGTAGCCTGTAGTAAGCAAGCCAACCCGAGAACATCGACTCGTCATCGCTCTCAGCAATTGAACATTAGTCGCACTACCTTGAGGCGTATTTTGTATTAAGACATCTGTTTATTCGCCTATGAGGTCCAAATAACCCAGCAGTTGAAGAGAGTTTACCATCCACTTCGATACAGCTTTGCTAATTGGGCTTTAGATAGCTGGAAGCCGATGGTGAATTTTGGCAAAAAATTATCTTTTCCGATGAAGCGCATTTTCATCTCGGGGGCTATGTAAACAAGCAAAACTTCAGGATTTGGGTATCGGAAAACCCACACGTGATTGTTGAGCAGCCAATGCATCCCGAACGAGTGACTGTATAGTGCGGATTATGGGCCGGCACGGCGGCATCATCGGCCCATTTTTCTTTGAATCTGGCGAAACGGTCAACGGAAACCGCTATAGGACCATGATAGCAAACTTTTTTTGGGAGCAAATTGCTGGTTTGGATGTGGGCAACATCTGGTTCCAACAAGATGGGGCGACATGCCACACTAGCAACGAAACTACCGACTATTGCGGTCAAAGTTCGAAAATCGTGTAATGGAGCTGCGATTTGACGCCCATGGACTTTTATCTCTGGGGTGCCGTTAAAGAACGTTGTTATGCCAACGATCCAGCAACGATTGACGATCTTAAAGTCAATATCCAAAATGCCATCGCTGAGATAGAACCGCAGATGTTGCAAAAAGTTCTGAAATCGGGTCGAGAGAATGGACTATTGTAAGGCCAGCCGTGGCAGCCATTTGGCTGATGTCATATTCCATGTATAATCGGATACTCTTGGCTACAAAATAAATTTAAGATCATAAAATTCCATCTAGACGTTTGTGTTTTATTAACATTTTAAAAAGATTCCTTGCGATTTCCCACCTTTTATATGCATACGGTTTTTTTTAAAGAGTTCACTTTGAAGCTTAAAACGAGTGTTTTCCATTCCCAGACTAAGCATGAAGTAAAATTTCGAGTTTAGAAAAGCCCCGCGTAGAAAATTTGTCGAGGGTCGCGCAGCGACCCGAGACAAATTTTCACGGGGCTTTTCTAAACTCGAAATTTTACTTCATGCGCCACGCGTATTAAACACTGAAAGCACTGAAATATTGTGAATAACTGAACTTCGCTTAAAATCAGTGCCTTATACGCGTGGCACATGAAGTAAAATTTCGAGTTTAGAAAAGCCTGAAAATTTGGTTTGGCCGCTCCGCGCTTCGCGCTACGCGACCAAACCAAATTTTCAGGCTTTTCTAAACTCGAAATTTTACTTCATGCTTAACCTGGGAGTGGAAAACACACGTTTAAACTTCAAATTGACCTCTTTTAAGAAAACAACGAATATTTAAAAATCTACAACACGTAATTGGGATATGTATACTCAAAAGAAAAAAATCACAAGAAATTATGATTTAAAGCTTTTGTAACAGAAAGAACACTAATATACTCGCGACCTAAATAGTGTGACATTGTCATGTAATATCAAAATTTGACACAACTAGGAAAAATCGTTGCAGATACAACTGTCGACATACTCTCTAAAAAATTTGAATCACACATTCCACATTAGTGAATCATAGGATATCGCGGGATTTCTCCAGAACGAAATACTATGATTTTTGAGAGTTTGCTAGCGAAACTAGGAGTAAGCGTATGTAGGACGCACAAATGATAAGATAAAGTTCTTTCGGAGACTTACCGTTTAGCCGCAAATTGTATTTTAAGTTCCAATTTTGAGGTTATATGGGTTGGTATTTTCGGGTAAATAAGCACATTATAGGTATAAATTGTACACATGAAATTATTTCCAAAATTATGACGTAATTAATCAAAATTGTAGTAGTATCTTTATTTATACAGCCAAAATCAAGATATTAATTTTACACTAAATGTGACGTGTACTGACGTTGATTAAAAATAATGGATATATAAATTGGATCCATTAGAAAATTACAAATATTTTAATTTATGATATAAAAAAGTAGATGGCGCCACCTTTACGCGGAAACGACAATATTATGATATTGTTTTTTTTTTAGTAAATTGATCACGTAACAATATCACATATACTGTAATTATAAAATCACTATGTACTCAGTTATGTATAAAATTATAGTAAACACTTAACTTTAGATTTTCAATAAATTTATATTTGCTGTTTACGAAAATCAACTCGGGTTGCAGCAGTGGAGCAACAACAAAATTGTTGGCCATCAACGCAACTAGAAATTATAATTATAGAAGTTAGAGACAAATTAGAATATTTTAATTACAAAATTAATTTTTCACGTTATAATCGCCATAGTCATTGGAAGAACATTTTAGTAAGCGGCTATTTTATCAAGTTTTAATACACCTTGCGGCATCTATTTTTGTACACCAAAAGGTAAAACACTCATAATCTAAAGATAGATAATAATCAATCTAGAATTATATATCCATTAGTTTGAATAAACGCCAGTAGACGTCACATTTCGTGTGAAATAATTAATATTGTGATTTTGGCTGTATAAATAAAGATAATACTACAATTTGGATTATTTACGACACAATATTGGAGATAATTTCATCATGTGTACAATTTATACCTGTAATTTGCTTATTTACGCAAAAATACCAACGTATATAACCTCAAAATTGGAACTTAAAATACAATTTGCGACTGTACGGTAAGTCTCCGAAACAACTTTATCTTAACATTTGTGCGTCTACACCCTGCTCAATTTAAAAAAATTTAAATTGAAACTCCAATTTAGATAAAATTTGATGTAAGTACATACCTTTGTGTAAAATTGTGCTAGTGTACGGATTTTGTTTGTTGGCCAGTGTCGAGCAGTTCCACCTGTGTCCTTGAAACTGAAATTGGCACTCCTGCATCGCGTCCGCTAAACCCTGCAATGCCGCCGACGTGATTTCCGGTTGTCGAAAGCACAATTCCTGCTGGGCTTTCGTGAATCCCGGGACCGTCCTGCAAACCGTCGCGTCCATCAATGGCAATGTCGACTGCTGCATGACAATCTGTTGATTCAGACTTGATAATTTTCCAGTTACCCTAAAAACAATAATAACACTGGTCTGCAAAAAACGAAAACGGTGGGTGATGGGGGAAAACGGGGGTCATATTCGGATTCAGGAGGTCATTTTACATAAGAATCAGCAGGAATGGTGTCAGGGCCGATTTTCATGCCGACCAGTGTAATCATAAAGAGCTAGTGGATACTGTTAGCATTCTCTCCACATAAGATTAGAGGTATGTGGATAAAGAGGGTTAATGTGATGGTTAAGGTTCGGAGAATTAACTCGGACGAGGTTTCAGAGAAGAACGATTTTATTTAACTCGGTAAAAATGACGCTTACACTTGTTTTCGTTACTTAGGTAACTAGAACTATAAAAATGAAACAAGGTTGCTTAACATAAAATACAAAATGCCTAAGTGATACACTGTACAGTTTATGAACTTTAACACTTCCCCGTAAACTGAACATGGAGTATCACGAAATACAATTATCAATTCCGAAGACCAATCTTCGAACATATGTTTTTAAATTTAATCGAATTCAACGGTTTCGTAAACATGTCTGCTAGCTGATCTTCAGAACGCACGAATTCCACATCAATATCCCCATTTTTTATAAAGTTCTCTAATAAAATAATAGCGCACCTCAATGTGCTTTGATCTTTTGTGAAATTCGTGATTCTTAACAAGTTTTATAACACTAGCATTATCGATTAATAGTATAGGTACAGTTTTATTTTCACCGATCTCAGATAATAGGCGATTAAGCCACACCAGTTCTTTTGCGCCTTCGCTTTGCAGACACAAATTCTGCCTCAGTAGTTGAAAGCGCGACCGATTTCTGCAATTGAGAAGTCCAGGATACCGCAGTTTCGTTTATGAGAGTAACGAAACCATTTGTAGATTTCCCAGTTCTAACAACTCCAGCAAAATCTGCGTCGGAGTAAGCTCGTAGTCCGCTACCAATTGAAGTGTAAAGCAATCCCATATCAATTCTACCTTTTAGGTATTGTAGTATTCGTTTGACTGAAGCCCAGTCGGATACTTTAGGTTCCGCCATGGATCGAGCCACCTTTGAGACGGCATACGCTAGATCAGGGCGAGTGACGCAGGCTAGATACAGCAGCGAGCCTACAGCTGATCGGTATGGAACGGAGCTGTCAAGAAGATCATTGGATGTTTCGTCAGATTGTTCATTTTCGGCCGGTGTTTTCACCGAATTGCTATTTTCCATGCCAAAACGTTGCAAGATTTTCTTAATGTATGTTCTCTGGGTTATTCGCACGTGAGACTCGCATTGTTCAATCTGAATTCCTAAGAATGAATCAAGAGAACCCACCGTGATTTTGAACTCTGAAGTCAGCAGTCCCAGGAACGAGTTAATAGCATCTTGTGTTGATCCTACAATGAGCCCGTGGTAGACGTAGATTGCAAGTAGCAGTTTTTCTGCCACATTTTGCCGGATGTAAATATACTGCCTTTCAAAAAAATCAGAACACAAAGTATTTATTGGACGATTTTAATGAAATTTACAGAATTTGATCATATAAATGAACTGCATCGATGATCAAAAAATCAATTGTTTTGGTTACTATTTAATGGTATTTTTCCTTGATTTCACCATTATGAATAGCTGCTGATTTTTTAATGAAACTGCTTCTAATATCCAAGTAGCCTCTGAGTAGTTTGACGTTTCAGTTTGTAAAACATAAAAAGATGCACCGTGTTCGTCGGCGTGCACAATATCATCATCTAAGTGAATTTGAAAGGGGTCGCATTATTGGAATGCGAGAAGCGGGTTTTTCGGTTCGTGCTATTGCTGAAAGGGTAGGCCGTAGTGTATCGGTGATGGTACGCTGCTGGTCTAGATGGTCCAAAGCTGGGGAGAATCGACGTAGACTTGGATCAGGACGTCCAAGAAGCACCAGCGTGAAGATCGAGCTCTTCGTCTTACAACTTTAAGGGACAGATTTACAACGTCGCGGGCATTGGGAAATGACTGGGTGGCTCTAAATGGCCAAAGAGTATCCATGGCTACTGTTTACATAAGAATCCGCAGTTTTGGTATAAGATCCTACCGTCCACAATCGTGTCTACCTCTTACTCCGCAGCATCGCAGAGCAAGACTTGATTGGTGCAGGGAAAGACAACATTGGACCCATGAATGGAATAACTTTATCTTCAGCGATGAGTCTCGGTTCTGTTTATGGGCTCATGATGGTCGCAGAAGAGTGAGACGTCGACGCGGTGTACGCAGAATTTTACAATTTGCTGTTGAAAAACATACGACTCTTACACAGGGAGTTATGGTTTGGGGGGCGATAGCATATGGTAGTCGGTCTCCTCTAGTTTTTTTAGAAGCAAGTCTTAACGCGATTCGGTATATTGACAACATTTTACGGCCAGTGTTAGTGCCCTATGTAAATGGCTTGCAGAACCCCATTTTTCAGCAAGATAATGCTCGACCTCATACAGCGGCCATTACAAGACAGTTTTTTGATAGTGCCGAAATCAATTTGATCTATCGCCAATAGAACATGTTTGGGATATGATAGGTGATGGAATAAGTAACTTACTGCGCCCCGCTAACACTGCAATGGAACTTAGAGGTCAAATTATCGAAGTTTGGAATGAAATACCCCAAGTCGATATTGACAGCCTGATTTCTAGCATGCCTCGACGTGTTAATGAGTGTTTGGGAAATCGCGGAGGCCCAACACATTATTAATTTTTATTCATTTGTTTTTTTGTTTTTCAAATTGATTTTTTGATAATCGATACAGTTCGTTTACATGATCAAATTGTGTAAATTTTATTAAAATCGTGCAGTAAATACTTGGTGTTCTGATTTTTTTGAAAGGCAGTATACATGGGTCTGCTGTCGAACGAGTAAATCCGTTCTTTGTCATGAAGGAGTGAAACTTGTTATTCCAACAGCGCGGCGACTGCTTAAGGCCGTACATAGATTTCTTTAGACGACATACACGACCTGACCCATCGTCGAAACCCTGCGGTTGAGTGATGTAAATTTCGGTGTCAATTTCGCCATACAAGAACGCGGTCAAACTGGCCGAGCACAAGTTTCTCTTCAGCTGCAGTCGCGATAAGGGTTCGGATCGCATCGTACCGGGCAAGCGGGCTGAAAGTCTCATCATAGTCAATCTATCTATACTAAGCGGGCACGATATCGATCGTCCGAACCATCAGGTTTATATTTCACTCTAAGTACCCAACGATTATCGATAGCGTGCTTACCTGGCGGCAAGGATACCAGGTCCCACGTGTCGTTCTCCTCAAAAGCTAGGATTTCATCCTCCATTGCCTTCAGCCACTTCTCCGAGTGAGTACTTTTCAAGGCTTCAGCAAAATTTGTTGGTTCGAGGTCCTCTAGAACTGCTTCCATCAGACATGCTATTGCGCTGTTCGGCTGGGAACGATGCATCTTGTAGTCCACTTTGTAGTCATCGAGTCTTAGCGGCTGTCGCTTCGCTCGAGCTGGGCGCTGAGTTTCGCAGTTGATTCCGACTTCAGATATGCGGTCGACTTCCCTGTCTTGAATGGCCTCCTCTCTGTAGAGCTTCTGACTATGGTGTTGAAGATCGAGGTCAATGGTGTCGTTTGTTATGCACAACTTCTCTAGACGAAAGTCAACGTCACGTGTCTTCACCAACCGATGCTTTGACGGCACCCAAACTTTGTAGCCATCTTTGTCGTTTACGTATCCGACGAGGTGTCCAAGAACTGCCTTGTTGTCAAATTTAGTGCGGAACTACTTCGGGATGTTTACGTAGCATTCTGATCCAAAGATTCTTAAGAAGTCAAAGCTGTCGAATGCCTTGCCGGTCCACAACTCGAATGGAGCTTTACCTGGAACACTTGATTTCTCCGTGCGATTAATCAAAAATACTGCCATATCGCACGCGTGAGCCCAAAACGTTTTCGGCAGCTTGCTGATAGAGAGCACTGAACGGGCCATAACCTGTGATGGTTAAGGTTCGGAGAATTAACTCGGACTGATACGCTTCGTAGTAGTGTACGCGTTTGAGATTCGGGAATTTCGAGAAGAGAAGAAATATATCGGCATTTTTGACAAGCCCATAACCTGTGATGGTTAAGGTTCGGAGAATTAACTCGGACGAGGTTTCAGAAAAGAACGATTTTATTTAACACGGTAAAAATGACGCTTACACTGGTTTTCGTTACTTAGGTAACTAGAACTATAAAAATGAAACAAGGTTGCTTAACATAAAATACAAAATGCCTAAGTGATACACTGTACAGTTTATGAACTTTAATAGTTAAAAAATAATAAAGAACTGATATCAAATGGTTTTTAAATAAATTCAAAAAGAGAGTTTTAATGTGAATAATCATAAAGAGCTAGTGGATACTTTTAACACCTTTAATTTGGTTGGCGTTCACTTTGTGGTACATCTTCTTAACAATTTAATTAAAACACTTAACTTTGTTTTACCACTTTTATTTTTACTTTTCAGTGTCTATGGTATAGACTACAAGTGAGTCATTATCAAACTAAGTGCCTAAAATTATGTGTACATTGCTTTTATATTACAGCATCAAAGAGAGGGGTGTAAATTATGTCGGTCTGGTCATTAATGAGGGGAATTTTCGGATTAGCTTTTAACACCCTCTCCACATAAGATCAGAGGCATGTGAATAAAGAGTGTTAAAAAATAATAAAGAACTGATATCAAATGGTTCTTGGATAAATTCAAAAAGAGGGTTTTATTGTGTAGTTCAGTATTTTACTAACGAGTGTTTTCCACTCCCGGATTAAGCATGAAGTAAATATTTGGAGTTTAGAAAAGCCTGAAAATTTGGATTGGTCGCGTAGCGCGAAGCGCGAAGCGGCCAATCCAAATTTTCAGGCTTTTCTAAACTCCAAATATTTACTTCATGCGCCAGGCGTACTCAACACTAATTTGTGGTGAAGTTCAAAACACACATTACATTATTATAACCTAGATAAAAACACTATTAAAGATCGTGTTTTGTTAATAAATCCACAATTTCCTTTATTTAGTTAAAAAATTATTAAATTCTTGCCAATTTATTAGAATAATATATAAAATTACGAAAAAACTATTCGTGAAAATGCAAACAGTGTCTTAATTAATAAGACAATTTAAGACGATAAATATCCATTGAAACAACTACTTCCCGTGCAAATGTTGTTTTAATGGATATTTATCGTCTTAAATTGTCTTATTAATTAAGACACTGTTTGCATTTTCACGAATAGTTTTTTCGTAATTTTATATATTATGTTTAAAGTGTGCAAACTATAAGAAGCGTAAGCTTATTTTCTCGAATTCAAATAGTTTTGAATTTGAATTTATCTTGTTTGAATTTATTAGAATATAAACTTAATATTGATTTGAAGTTAGGAGACTGGAATTCATCTTTAAACTTCAGATGAATATCAAATTTATGTAGCGATCTGAGCAATAGATGGCGTTGGCTATTTATACATACTACAGTGACTTAATTAAACATAGTGGCGACAACTCTGGTATTCTTTTTGATTGGTTGTTACTAATTACTCACAGCAATTCCGTCTAAAGGTTGTGCTTTATTTCACTTGCGCCAGAATCGTATCTCAAAAATTTGCAAAGGTAAATAGAATCAACCTTTCCTAAAAATAATTTAATTTGTCTTCAAAATTTAACTTTCTACGTTTAATTCGAAATGGTAATTTTTTTAAATTTTCCACTTATTGTATTTAAAACGCTCTTTTTTCTAAAATACTTAACTGATTTAAATTATGTAAACAGTACTCTATTGAGGATTAAATGAGCTTTAATTTCATGTACAGACATATTTAATAAGCTTAAAATTGTGGTAAGCAAACAACAGTTTTAGTGGCTATATTAATTGTATGTCGTCGGTTGACGTCGTTGCTTTAACTTTAAGTTCATATTTATTTGCTAAAGATAATTAATAGGTTAAAGAATGATTTAATTAAATTTAAAGAATTCAATCCAATTCAACAATGAGAATGAATTCCTAAAACGCCAATCTAATGCACAACCCTCTTAGCAAAATTTCGCTCTGAGCGTCCATTGATGTTTCCCCACGGAAGAATCCTAGCAATGTGTTATTTTAGTAGCGTATTAAAAATAAATTAAAAAGCCGAAAGAGGACGAGGACGAGGAGAGTAAGAGAAGAAGGAGAAAAACAGGCTCCGGTAATAAACGGAATAATGATTGGGCTTTAGTGGTCGATATCTGGAGCTGGCATACCAACAGAAGAATGCTAACATGTAAAATGTGTGGACACACGTGGGAAAATAGCCGGAGCGAATAAAATTCATCCAGCGGCTCTAAATCAATTCGTCCCCTCTTTGTTTCACTAATTACGCGGGGCATCTTTTCTCTTTTGACTTTTTCGAGTGGAGGCTACTTTATAAAGAGGGACACTTTGATGGACGCGATGATACCCAACTCGCGCTGGATATCGGATTTATATCGGGGCGCGCTCTCTTGTCCAACCTCGTTATCTCCCCTCCGACCCGACTGACAAATTAAATTCAATTACGCGGCCATATTTACCTCTATATAAATATTATCTTGCTTTTATCATCTTCATTTTATGGATGCTTTAAATTCTTCCGTTAGCTCGTGACGATTGATTGGACGCGACGACAGATTTCATCTGTATCTTTCTCATTTTATTATCAATCAATCTAATCGAACTGATTTTACTGGCGATTCACATGTTTTATCGTAGTTAAAGACATGAAGCAATTATAAGTAAAAAAAATAAGTTTTAAATCCCCTTGATTAACTTTAGCTCTAGCGATAATTCGCACACACAACACTTATTCCAAGTAATTTTATTTCAATTTTATTTCTAAAATTTTAAAAACGTCATAAAGAAAGCTATACTGAAGAGAGATAAATCTTGAAACGCGTCTATAGATGGCCTAAGACATTAGTTTTAATCCAAGTCCTTTAATTTCTAATTTCTTGTGATTTCTCTTTTCATTTTTAATGATTTTTTCTGAACTAATGAAGAACTTTCTTTTCCTGTAAAAAAAAAGATATTTACCTACGCCCTATCTAGTAACCGCATCATACCACACTGTCAAGTATGATTGATATTACGTACGTAATAGCTTTGACAAGTACATTACGTGCTGACAGCTAAACAGCGGATTGCTTACCGCACAACCAAATAACATTTCTTTGATGTATAAAGAGTTTTTCTTTAAAGTATAAGTGTTCCAAATTCAGCTAATTTTCTTTAAATCTTGAGTTATTCGGATTTTTTTTAAAGAGTTCAATTTGAAGCTTTCAACGATTGTTTTCCACTCCCAGGCTAAGCATGAAGTAAAATATCGAGTTTAGAAAAGCCCCGTGAAAATTTGTCGAGGGTCGCTGCGCGACCCGAGACAAATTTTCTGGGCTTTTCTAAACTCGAAATTTTACTTCATGCGCCACGCGTATAAACCACTAAAATATTGTGAACTTTATGTATATTTCAACCCCACTTAAAATCAGTGTTTTATACGCTTGACGCATGCAGTAGAAGTATATTACGTGCTGACAGCTAAACAGCGGATTGCTTACCGCACAACCAAATAACATTTCTTTGATGTATAGAGAGTTTTTCTTTAAAGTATAAGTATTCCAAATTCAACAAATTTTCTTTAAATCTTGAGTTATTCGGATTTTTTTTTAAAGAGTTCAATTTGAAGCTTTCAACGAGTGTTTTCCACTCCCAGGCTAAGCATGAAGTAAAATTTCGAGTTTAGAGAAGCCCCGTGAAAATTTGTCTCGGGTCGCTGCGCGACCCTCGACAAATTTTCACGGGGCTTTTTTAAACTCGAAATTTTACTTCATGCGCCACGCGTATAAACCACTAAAATATTGTGAACTTTATGTATATTTCAACCCCACTTAAAATCAGTGTTTTATACGCTTGACGCATGCAGTAGAAGTATATTACGTGCTGACAGCTAAACAGCGGATTGCTTACCGCACAACCAAATAACATTTCTTTGATGTATAGAGAGTTTTTCTTTAAAGTATAAGTATTCCAAATTCAACAAATTTTCTTTAAATCTTGAGTTATTCGGATTTTTTTTTAAAGAGTTCAATTTGAAGCTTTCAACGAGTGTTTTCCACTCCCAGGCTAAGCATGAAGTAAAATTTCGAGTTTAGAAAAGCCCCGTGAAAATTTGTCGAGGGTCGCGCAGCGACCCGAGACAAATTTTCTGGGCTTTTCTAAACTCGAAATTTTACTTCATGCGCCACGCGTATAAACCACTAAAATATTGTGAACTTTATGTATATTTCAACCCCACTTAAAATCAGTGTTTTATACGCGTGGCGCATGCAGTAAAATTTCGAGTTTAGAAAAGCACAGAAAATTTGTCTCGGGTCGCTGCGCGACCCCCGACAAATTTTCACGGGGCTTTTCTAAACTCGAAATTTTACTTCATGCTTAGTCTGGGAGTGGAGAACACTCGTTAAAAGCTTTGGATTGAACTCTTTTAAAAAACAACGAATGTCGGAAAATGCACGGCTTTATGCATACGTTTACCTAAAACAAAAATTCACTGTCAAGTAGTAATTTAGTTTTTATCATTGTCATGTTACTATTAACAATTATTACAATTAATAAGTAGTTCTTTCATGCTCATGGTTTATTTTGTTAGGGCGTAGGTAAAGTATCGTACGTTTCTCGAGTGGTATGGCAATTACATACTCGATTAATACTGCACTTGCCGCTGCGCGAGACTGGTATGCAGCATATTATATATGAGCGGACACGTAGCGCACGACATGTCCGCTCATATATAATATGCTGCATACCAGTCTCGTTACGTAATATATTATTATTGGCATCATATCTCAAAACTAAAAACTCAATTCCGACATTACATTTACAAATACATTTCTTCCCTGTATTTGACCTAAATGTTACATATACTTTAATAGAGCGTTGTAACAAATCAAATTAAATAAGATTTTAAATATTTCATTGTATTTTCATTGTATAATTCAATAATTCAATACGGGAAGTAGTTGTTTCAATGGATATTTATTGTCTTAAGTTGTCTTATTAACTAAGACATTGTTTGCATTTTCACGAATAACATTTTCATAATTTTATGTATTATGCGATAATTCGCGCTGATGCGCGGGGCTCACAACGCTAATCACAATAATTTTAATGTAGCTGTAATAGCTAACTAATTAACAATGTTGTATCCTTTTTTCACACTTTAGCTGTAATTAATTATCGATTATACTCTTCACAAAACAATTTTCCAATGTATTTCTAATTTCACAATATTTCAGTGTTTTATACGCGTGGCGCATGAAGTAAAATTTCGAGTTTAGAAAAGCCTAAAAATTTGGTTTGGTCGCTCCGCGCTTCGCGCTACGCGACCAAACCAAATTTTTAGGCTTTTCTAAACTCGAAATTTTACTTCATGCTTAGTCTGGGAGTGGTAAACACTTGGTAATGGTAAATCTTTAAATTCTATTAATGATCCACGTAACGTATTTAATGAATTTTACCCGTGAAACAATGATATCATGATTTTTCGGTGAATTGTTGGTAAATCGGTTTAGATTTACTAATTTATTGAATCACGGGTAATTTAGAATACTTTTTTTCCCTTTATTCAATTTAGAAATAATACATATACATACTATAAATAAAGTTACAATAAATTACTCCTTTCGGATTAGATAATCTTTACTTAATAAGTATATAAAATTTGTCGAGGGTCGCGTATTACTGTGGCGTAGCTACTTGTAAAAAATAGTTGTGTTGTTACTTTATTTTTATTTTCAAGTATTCGTCACTGAAAGAAAAGGACATGTGAATCGTGGTTCAGGCGAGTTCTCAAAGATCCCACAAATTCTTACAATTCTATGTAAATCGATTGATTTCGCTTGATTTGATTTTCCGTAATAAATTCAGTTGATACTTTATTGGCTACTTGTTAGTTGTCAATGTTCTTAACTATTTTTTCTCTCTTTCTTTCCAACCATGCCTAATTTGGAGATAAGTTATGCCTGAATGTAAATTTTTTGTGAAAAAGTCAGATTAATTCACTTTGGGAGAGATCAGTGTATGCTAATTTTCGATTGGATTTTTATTTGGAATTTCATTAATACGTTAATTACTGGATTGAGAAAATAGTTGGCTGTTTATTCTTGTTCGGGAATTTCTTTCAAAGGTCGTTAATTGCTGGTATTTTTTCAGGAATTTGATTTTAAAGGCTATTACGAAAATTTATTATATTGTAAAAATGGATTAAACCCTGGGTCTCCAAACTATCTTCTTCGCGGGCCACAAATACAATTCTACATAATAAAGTCGGCCAAGATCCGAATAATTTTATAAAATTATGAAAAATTTAAGGAACAATTGTTACAATATTTCAAAATATGACATTTACAAAAAAAAATTACAAACAATCGCGGGCCGGATTCATGCAAGTCGCGGGCCGGATTTGGCCCGCGGGCCGTAGTTTGGAGACCACTGGATTAAACTAAACATTTTGTTTTTCATCTTGTAATTATCAATACCAATAATTGCTTTTTATAACAATTAATGGATTCGATAGCTAACGCCATTTTCGGAATACTGAACACAAATTAAATATTGTTTTTTGTATAACATTAATAAATTATTAATTCGACCTGTACCCGGTATGCACATTTAAAATTATAAAAGATAAACTAGAAAAAAGAAATATAAAGTTATATTCCTTTTTTCTAGTATCTTTTGTAAACATTCATATGACTAAATAAAAGCATAGTTTTATGTTTTTATTTAGTCATTTGAATGTTTACATAACTCAAGAATTATAATTGTAAATTATTGATATTTGTATTGTAATTCATTCAAATACAATTATGTTTTTATTTAGTCATATGAATGTTTACATAACTCAAGAATTATAATTGTAAATTATTGATATTTTTATTGTAATTCATTCAAATACAGGGCATCCGTATTTCAAAAGAATGTTAGTTAATTGAAAATATAGACAATCGATTAAACTAAGGCAAAGTTGCGTAGTTTAGGGCCTACCAATAATCTGAAAACAATTTTGAAATATCTTCATTTGTTTCCGAGATAATAGCAAAAAACTGAATTTGTACAATTAATTTACATGAAATTAAATACAAGCAGTACATTTTAAATTTCACTTGAAATCATTGCTTTATAAGCGTGACGCATGAAGTAAAATTTCGAGTTTAGAAAAGCCCCGTGAAAATTTGTCTCGGGTCGCTGGCGCGACCCTCGACAAATTTTCTACGCGGGGCTTTTCTAAACTCGAAATTTTACTTCATGCTTAGTCTGGGAGAGGAAAACATTTGGTAAAGTTAAATCTTTAAATTCTATTAATTATCCACGTAACGTATTTAATGAATTTTACCCGTGAAACAATGATATCATAATTTTTTGGTGAATTATCGGAAAGTCGGTTTAGATTCACTAATTTATTGAATCACGGGTAATTTACAATACTTAATAAGTATATAAAAAAATTTACGAATCAAATCAAAGCGTATTTACTCATTAATCAATAAGTTTTAAAAAAATTTAATTAACAAGCGTTCATTTTCAAGCTTAAACAAGTGCTTTCCACTCCCAGACGAAGCATGAAGTAAAATTTCGAGTTTAGAAAAGCCTGAGCGTTTTGGATTTGGACGCGTAGCGTCCAAATCCAAACTCAGGCTTTTCTAAACTCGAAATTTTACTTTATGCGCCACGCGTACGAAACGCTGATTCAGTGGGAAGTTTTAAATTTAGATGCTTGCGATTTATGGCGCCCAACTAGGGGCCACAGCGTTAGCCTGGCCCACCATTGGGCGCCAAAAAAAAGGAATATAACTATGCTTTATTTAGTCATAGACTCAAGAATTATAATTGTAAATAATTGATATTTGTATTGTAATTCAATCAAATACAGGGCGTCCGTATTTCAACAGAATGTATGAGGATCTCGGTTATTTGAAGAGATAAAGTATCGATTAATTAAGGCATAGTTGCGTATTTTAGGGCCTACCAATAATCTGAAAATAATTTTGAAATATCTTTATTTGTTTCCGAGATAATAGCAAAAAACTGAATTTGTACGATTAATTTACAAATTAAATACAAGCAGTACATTTTAAATTTCACTTTAAATCAGTGTTTTATATGCGTGGCGCATGAAGTAAAATTTCGAGTTTAGAAAAGCCTGAAAATTTGGTTTGGTCGCTCCGCGCTTCGTGCTACGCGACCAAACCAAATTTTCAGGCTATTCTAAACTCGAAATTTTACTTCATGCTTAGTCTGAGAGTGGAAAACACTTGGTAAAGTTAAATCTTTAAATTCTATTAATTATCCATGTAACATATTTAATGAATTTTACCCGTGAAACAATGATATCGGGATTTTTCGGTGAATTATCGGCAAACCGGTTTAGATTCACTAATTTATTGAATCCCGGGTAATTAACAATACTTAATAAGTATATAAAATAATTTACGAATCAAATTATATATATAACAAATCTTTATTATCAGAGGACAATACAAAATAATTAATTACATTATTGTTTATAATCAATAAATATAAATAATATAAACTTCCTCTTGATAACTGATAACTGGCTATCGACCAGAGGTCTTTCCGCCGACAATTGATGACAGAACTATTTTCTTTGACAGTTAGTGTGGGTGGTGAGATGAAATGAAGTCGAAAATGGTAGATGTGGTATTTTTGTATTTTCGGGTAACATGAGGGTTTAGACGTTTACAGAATTGGGAAAGGATTTGGAAGTTTGAAGGGTTTGTTGCGAATTTGTTTGCGAGGTATTGTAGCCTAATTTATTGAATCACGGGTAATTTACCATACTTAATAAGTATATAAAAAATTTTTCGAATCAAATTAAAGCGTATTTACTCATTAATCAATAAGTTTAAAAAAAATCAATTAACAAGCGTTCATTTTCAAGCTTAAACAAGTGCTTTCCACTCCCAGACGAAGCATGAAGTAAAATTTCGAGTTTAGAAAAGCCTGAGCGTTTTGGATTTGGACGCTTATTCAGTGGGAAGTATTAAATGTAGATGCTTGCGATTTATGGCGCCCAACTAGGGGCCACAGCGTTAACCTGGCCCCACATTGGGCGCCAAAAAAGGAATATAACTATGCTTTTATTTAGTCATATGAATGTTTACATAGCTCAAGAATTATAATTGCAAATTATTAATATTTGTATTTTAATTCAATCAAATACAAGGCGTCCGTATTTCAACAGAATGTATGGGGATCTCAGTTAATTGAAGAGATAAATAATGGATTAAACTAAGGCAAAGTTGCGTATTTTAGGACCTACCAACGATCTGAAAACAATTTTGAAATATTTTCATTTGTTTCCGAGATAATAGCAAAAAACTGATTTTGTACAATTAATTTACATAAAATTAAATACAAGCAGTACATTTTAAATTTCACTTGAAATCAGTGTTTTTACGCGTGGCGCATGAAGTAAAATTTCGAGTTTAGAAAAGCCTGAAAATTTGGTTTGGTCGCTCCGCGCTTCGCGCTACGCGTCCAAACCAAATTTTCAGGCTTTTCTAAACTCGAAATTTTACTTCATGCTTAGTCTGGGTGTGGAGAACATTTGGTGAAGGTAAATAATTAAATTATATTAATTATCCACGTAACGTATTTAACGAATTTTACCCGTGAAACAATGATATCATGATTTTTCGGTGAATTATCGGTAAACCGGTTTAGATTCACTAATTTATTGAATCCCGGGTAATTTACAATACTTAATAAGTATATAAAAAATTTTACGAATCAAATTAAAGAGTATTTACTCATTAATCAATAAGTTAAAAAAATCAATTAACAAGCGTTTATTTTCAAGCTTAAACAAGTGCTTTCCACTCCCAGACGAAGCTTAAAGTAAAATTTCGAGTTTAGAAAAGCCTGAGCGTTTTGGATTTGGACGCGTAGCGTCCAAATCCAAACTCAGGCTTTTCTAAACTCGAAATTTTACTTTATGCGCCACGCGTACGAAACGCTGATTCAGTGGGAAGTTTTAAATGTAGATGCTTGCGATTTATGGCGCCAAACTAGGGGCCACAGCGTTAGCCCCCACATTGGGTTCCAAAAAACCTTGAATATTTACTCATTAATCAATAAGTTTAAAAAAAATCAATTAACAAGCGTTAATTTTCAAGCTTAAACAAGTGCTTTCTACTCCTAGACGAAGCACAAGCGTTTTAAGTATTTTTAAACGAGTGATCTCCACTCCCAGCTTAATTATACTTCATTAATTTTGAGTTTAGAAAAGCCTGAGCGTTTGGATTTAGACCCGTATTTTACTCCATGCGCCACGCGTACGAAACACTAATTCAGTGTGAAGTTGTTAGCTTTAACTTTCGCAATTTATGGCGCCCAACAAGGGCCCAGCGTTATCATGGCCCCCACGTTGGGCGCCAAAAAAACCTCAAATCTATGCAAGTATTGGACAATTTCTAGATAATTAAGAACACATTTACACCTTTTAAGATGTTGGACAATTTGCAGATGACAGAGAGTTACTGGTGTGGCACAATCTGTAGATAACAAAGAACTTACTCCTTACCTTAGGTTAAGGTTTTGTAAAAAGATCGTAATATTTTAAAGTAATCTTGTTTGGAAAACTAAAATTATGAATTGAAGCGTGTCATATGCAAAAGGTCGTAAGTACCAAATGGCATATTTTACAGGAGAAACATAAAACGTAAATGAAAGTACTATGGCACTTATGACATGTTGATAACTAAGTCTCTATTTCTGCCACTTGTAGTAGCACTATCGCCCCGGCATTTATTGTACAAGTAAAGCATGACATTTAGAACATATTGTTTGGGGTCAAAATTGACATATGTTATTTTTCTGCATCGGACTAAAATATGGATTTATTTAGAGATTAATTTATGGAATAATTAATATAACTAGACTTGTAATGTAGATTTATTATGTGTTCGTTAGGATGTTGGGTTGCCGATAATATTATTTTTTGAGGAATTTTTCTTTGGTTTTGACACCTTTTTGGTAGTACCAGAGGACCACCCCCCCACCCGCACGTTATAATATTTTGTATATAAAACGCTTAAAAATAGGCACTTACGACTTTTGGCATATGGCACGCTTCAATTATTAAATCAACTCTAAAAGCTCTCTGACTATATGTCAGTGCCTATCCGTTAGTTGCGCCTGGGGGCGTCACCCCCTTCGTAACATTAGTGAAAAGTATCTTCCAACTACAAATAAATATAATAACAATCTCTATTTCAATTCCAATTTTATTTGATTAGGTTTGTTTTCTTGTTGTTCTTTATAGTATCTATGGTTGTGCGTGAGATTGATCGATCGCGAGACGAGACTTATCTGAATGTTAATCAATACGATCCTCATGTATGTATTCAACAAATTGAGATTGATAATGACAATCCTCCTTTGAATAAACGGCGCTTTTTATCCACGTCGCGCTTAAATTGCATTGCCTCCCTGCGCATTCGTTACTTATAATGAATATTTATCCCGAGCCGATTTAAATTTATTCAAATCAAACGAGACTCGTACGCCAGCTACCTAGCTAGATGGCTAGGGTTGATTGTTTAAATTAAAACTGAGATATTTACGTATGGATAATGTAAAATTCAATTACATCATTGTGCTTTGTTTTAAATAATAGTGCAATTGTTTTCTTTTAAAATTATGTTTAAGAACGCTACTATGATTTTAAATATACAATTGTATCTTCATAGATAAAAATATTACTATTATCTTAAATATTAGTAAAAATTAATTTGGTATTTAAATGTAATTTTTTTCTGTTACTGGATATACAATGAATTTTTATTTTAAGTATACATATCACGATGTACACACTTCAAGTTTTTAGGCATCCGTTGTTTAAATTTTTAAAAAGTGTTGAATTTGAAGTTTCTAAAGAGTGTATCCACTACCAGATTAAGCATGAAGTAAAATTTCGAGTTTAGAGAAGCCTGAAAATTTGGTTTGGTCGCGTAGCGCGAAGCGCGGAGCGACCAAACCCAATTTTCAGGCTATCTAAACTCGAAATTTTACTTCATGCGCCACGCGTATTAAACACTGATTTTAATTGAAATTGAAAATATACTGCTGAAGGAGTATACTAAAGCAGTATATTTTTAACTTCACAATATTCGGTGTTGTATGTGCGTGCCGCATGAAGTTAATATTTGGAGTTTAGAAAAGCCTGAAAATTTGAATTGGTCGCGTAGCGTAAAATCACATTTTTAAGATTCTCTAAACTCGAAATTTTACTTCGTGCGTCACTCGTATAAAACACTGATTCAGATTGAAGTTCAAAATATACTCTTTAAAGTTGAGTTTAGAATAACAAATATTGCAAATTTTTATTTCGATAATATTTATATGAACCGCAAATTATTGGGCTTAATTATATATCGTAATTTTATATTAGCTTGTGCTAATTTTTTTTAATAATGAATAGAAAAATTCTTTAAAGTTTTATACTGTTATTTTTAGGCAACTCCAAATATTTACTTCATTATTAACCCATTAACGGCTGTGCAATTATAGAGTTAACTCTTAAAAGTTTTATACTGTTATTTTTAGGCAACTCCAAATATTTACTTCATTATTAACCCATTAACGGCCGTGCAATTATAGAGTTAACTCCCCGCGTAGAAAATTTGTCGAGGGTCGCGCAGCGACCCGAGACAAATTTTCTCGGGGCTTTTCTAAACTCGAAATTTTACTTCATGTGCCACGCGTATAAAACACTGAAATATTGTGAAGTTAAAAATACACTGAAAACATTTTATTTAAATAATTATAATCGATATATTTAAATAACAAAATATTTACGTTTTTCTTCATACATTTTCAAGTCAAGTCAAATAATATAATAAATCAAATTAAGTTATTTAATAATTTAATTAACATAAAATTAATAATGTTGCGTATATGCATCAATGGCACATAATGGGTTAATCAATAAGTAAAAAGTAGTGTTTTATACGCGTGGCGCATAAACTAAAATTACGAGCTAATATATAAAATTACGAAAATGTTTTTCGTGTAAAATGCAAACGATGTGTCTTAATTAATGAGACAACTTAAGACACTAAATATCCATTGAAATAACTACTTCCCGTTCAAATACACCACTGGATATTAAACTTAAATATTTTTGAGTTGGAATTATTCTTGTTTAGGATTTCAAGTTTAGAAAAATCTAAAAATTTGAGTTGGTCGTAGCGTTACGCAACCGAACCAAATTTTTAGGGTTTTCTAAACTCCAAATATTTGCTTCACGCCTAATCAAGCAGTGAAAAATCTTATTAAAAAAAAAACATAAAATACTTTAATAAAAAAATAATCAATGAATGCTTACAATTACAAACAAAAAACAAACTACAACATGTAATCAATCAATTAACATAATTTTATATGCAAGACATCTATTTCAATTAAAGCCAAGTAACCTAAAAATCAAGTCAAATAACAGTATAATTTTATTTTAACTTGTTAATATTTCAAGAGTATAAAACGGTTTGGTAAATATTTAACGTGTTCTGCAAATTGTGATCTTGATATTAGTTATTAAAACTTATTTTATTTACGAGAGCATTGCGCATTATTATAAATCCTAATCAGCATTTTCTCACGGTTAGTATGCGAAGAAAATTTCGCTGAGCGCAGAATGCCATTTAAATAATTTATCGCGAAGCGAATATTATTCGTATCGTTTTATGTGCAGAAATGTCAATTAAGTATTATTTTTAAATAATTATTTCTGTAAAACAACATTTTAGTTTGACTTAATTGAATTGATTTAATGCATTTATATCTATAAATATAAGAGATGAATTACTTAAGGTTGTGATTTATTATGGGTAAAATCCAACGTTTTTAGTAGTCACTAGTTCCAGCACCATTTATGTTCTGATTATGGGACAATATTACATGATACATCAAAATAATCCTAAAACTTGGGGAATTTTAATGTCACCAATCACTCAAAAATAGCTATTTTCAAGATTTTTGTAAAAAATCCTGAAACTACCTATTTTTTGAGTGATTTATTTACTCCTTTTTAGTCAACAAAAACTTGTACTGAGTAAAATTTAAGGGTGTCCGCAAATTCTGCATTCAATTAGCCCAACATTCATTAAAATAAATTTCCATGATATATTACTTTTACCTTTTTATGCTGGAAATAGAAATATCGGTCTATCTCACTCTAGCAAATGGCAGTGCAGAGTCTGTCTACCGATATGGTTTGAATGTTTAATAACTTTTTAAATTTATTTATATTTTTTATTTTCATTTCAGAATTTTGTGAAGAAAACTTGGGGAATTCGAAATGGAACAGTACACAGCAGAACAGCGATCAAAAATTGTTGAATTTTATTTTGAAAATCAACGGTCAATTGTTTTAACGCAGCGTGCTTATCGTCGTTTTTTTAATGTGCGTACTGGACCTTCAGCATCAACAATCAACCGCCTGGTTGCAAAATTTCGACAACATGGTACAGTAAGACACCTTCCATGTACCGGAATACCACGTACGGTCCACACGGAAGAAAATATCCAACGTGTTGTGGATAGTATGCAGGATAGTCCAGAAACATCAACAAGAAGACGTTCGGCACAACTGGGGCTATCGCGGAGGTCCGTTCAGAGGATTTTGGCCACATTGCACATGTTCCCGTATAAGGTTCAGCTTGTGCAAGAATTGAAGCCGATAGACTACCAACAATGGCTTGATTGTGCCATTTCATTCCGACAAAAAGCAGAAGAAAATCGCTATTGCATTAACAATTTGATAATGGGCGATGAAGCCCATTTCCAATTGAATGGTTTTGTAAACAAGCAAAATTGCAGGATATGGGCTACGGAGAATCCAAGAACAGTTCATCAGCGACAATTACACCCACTTAAGTGTACTGTTTGGTGCGGTGTCTTGTCTAAAAGGATCATTGGTCCATATTTTTTTGAAAATGCACATGGCGCCTCAGTTACGGTTAATGGTGCTGAATATCGAACGATGTTGGACAATTTTTTGAGGCCAGCTGTAGAAAACCATACACAGTTGTGATTCCAACAAGATGGAGCCACAGCCCACACTACAAGGGACACAATGGCTCTGTTACCGAACCTCTTTGGCGAACGCATTATTTCGCGCAGATGCGATTTCAATTGGCCCCTACGATCACCGGATTTAACGGCTCCAGACTGTTTTCTTTGGGGTTATTTGAAAAAAAGAAAGCTAAAACAAAACATCCGCAATGAAATTCAAGCCATAATACCGGAAATTTGATGAAAAGTTATGGAAAATGTACTGGAAAGAGCACGAATGTGCGAAGCCGAAGCCGCCACCACTTGCGGGATATAGTTTTTCATACTTTAGCCAAAAATATTCCTCATTAATATACTGTATAAAAAAAATAATAATAATAATTAACCATTAAATAAAAAATTTATTAAACATTCAAACCATATCGGTAGTTTTGCGCTACCCTGTAGTTAACCGCAACCTTAAACATTATTTATATCGTTTCATGTGCAGACTTTTCAATTTATATATTTTTTTACAGAATTGTTTAGAAATAACATTTCAGTCAGAATATTTTAATTTAATAACATTTTTCTTTTTTTACTGTCAAGTTAACAACAATAATTGGGTTTTTGGTTTTAACGGCCGTATTACTTACAAAAATAAAAAGGAGACGGAGACTTTATTGTAGAAAAAATGTGTATGTAATTTATTTTTTTAATTATTTTTTATTTTATTTATATGTGACATATATATTTTTTAAAGAACTTTACAGAAGAAATTAATTAGATACTATATAATTTTTCTACAACAAAGTCTCCGTCTCCGTTTTATTTTTTGAATTAATTCCACCGCTAAAACCAAAAACCCAATTAATATTTTAATTTAGTTTTTTCTGTATCTTTATTAATATACGGCAGACTATTTACAAAATATAACTTAAGAGTATAAACACGAGGGTGGGTCAAAAAGTAAGGTTACAAAATGTACACGTTTCATTGCATTCTTTGTAACCTTACTTTTTAATCACCCCTCGTATTATAATAGATATTAATAGTAGGTAAAATTAAACAAAAAATAGTGAATGTAAGAAATGTTGTTATAATTATTGACAACTATGACTTCATTTAGTTCGATTGGTTAATACAACCATTCAAATTATTCAACATGCTACCGAATAGCCTAAAATCGTTACCAAATAAACTATTACTAAGGCAACTTAAATGTATTCTTCAAGAAAATTCCTTTTACACAACGGATGAATTTTCAAAGTATTGTAAATCATATAACAACTAATATATTACCTGTATCTAGACATGGAATGTCATGTATTGTTTTGTCATAACTAATGTTCGTTGTTTATACAATTATTTTAATGTGTTTATATTTTGCATGTAAGTTTTATATCTACAAATTATAATTAGGTTAAGTTTACTATCTATACTTGACTCACCCATGAATGTATCGTAATTTTTTATGGAAATAAATAATAATTATTATTAAATAATTATAATTATTATTTTCGTGTGATCTCAATTGCTGAAATTTCACTATGCTTTCTTATAGAATCATTTCTCTATAACCGCATTTTAATTTGAATTAACTGAATTGGCTTCAATTTCGTATATTAGGTTACGTATAATCATTTAGTATGCAAACAATTTACACTTTAAACCCTTTGACGAAAGATTTCAAATTTAATTTAAGAAACATACAGGGATTTTTTTCTTTTACGTACACTTTTACATATTCCAAAATAAATTGCTTGAGACTTAATAATATTATTAATAATAATAATATGTTTATTTCCCCAAAAAATTAACATTTTTTTTACAGGAATAAGTTACTTTCTTATTACTTCAAATAAATATTTGTACAATTAATTAACATGAAATTATATACAAACAGTTTTATATAACACCGAACATTTTCATAACGAGAATTTTTCTTTTAAGTATCTATATGGATACGTTGCACATTTTCCGATGCTGGGTTTATTGAATGAATTAAATTTAAGCTATAAGCGAGTGTTTTCCACTCCCAGGCTAAGCATAAAGTAAAATTTCGAGTTTAGAAAAGCCTGAAAATTTGGTTTGGTCGTGTAGCGCGAAGCGCGGAGCGGCTAAACCAAATTTTCAGGCGTTTCTAAACTCGAAATTTTACTTTATGCGCCACCGGAACAAAACACTGATTCAATATAAAGCTTAGCGGTGTGTTTAAAATTTCGTAATATGTCAGTGTTTTGTATCGGTGGCGCATGAAGTAAAATTTCGAGTTTAAAAGAGCCTGAAAATTTGGCCGCTCCGCGCTTCGCGCTACGCGACCAAACCAAATTTTCAGGCTTTTCTAAACTCGAAATTTTACTTCATGCTTAGTCTGGGAGTGGATCACACTCGTTTTAAGTATCAAATTAAACTTAAAAAAAAACAAGGATTATCTAAATATTTACGGCGTGTACGGTGTAGTTGGGACATGTATACTTGCAAGAAAAACTCCCTGTATGTACAAGTTGATTGATTAGCTACAATTTGTAATGGTCATATAGGCAACTCAATTTACACATAACCTAAAAATGAAAGGTGTCAAATCGTATTGGATGCTTTGATTTGATAAATAGAATATACGAAAATGCAAATTGGAAATGTTCGGTGTTACGTAGAACTCTCTGTATAAGCAGTATATTTTTAACTTTACTAGAAATGAGTGTTTTATACGCGTGGCGCATGAAGTAAAGTTTCGAGTTTAGAAAAGCTTGAAAATTTGGTTTGGTCGCGTAGCGTGAAACTAAATTTTTAGGCTTTTTCCTGAATTAGAAATTTTGCTTCATGCGCCACGCGTATAAAACACTGATTCAAAGTGAAGTTCAAAATATACTCTTCAAATTTAATTTTAGAATAACAAATATTGCAAATAATTATTTCGATAATATTTATATGAACCGCAAATTATTGGTCTTAATTATATGTCGTAATTGTGTATTAGCTTATGTTGATTTTTTCGAATAAGGAATAGAACAATTATTTGAAGTTTTGTACTATTATTTTTATAGTTGTAAAACTTTGTGTTATATTTCTATTCACTATTCGAAATTGAATACTATCTTAATTATACATCGTAATTTTATAGTTTATATTTTAGGTTCTGCAAACTAAAAGCTTAAGCTAATTTTTTCGAATAATGAATAGAAGAAAAATTCAAAGTTTTGTACTATTATTTTTATTGTTGTAAAACTTTATATATTTTCAACTTGTTTCTCATTTATCACCTGATGAAACATGATTAAATATTTAAAAAAAATTAAATTTAAAATAAAATCACTTGGTATGTTTCACTAAAATTAGTGAAACATACCAAGTGATTTTATTTAAAATTTAATTTTTTTAAAATATTGTAAAACTTTGTGTTATATTTCTATTCAATATTCGAAATTGAATACTATCCTAATTATACATCGTAATTTTATATTTTGTATTTTAAGTTCTGCAAACTAAAAGCTTAAGCTATTTTTTTCGAATAATGAATTGAAGAAAAATTCAAAGTTTTGTACTATTATTTTTATAGTTATAAAACTTTGTATTATATTTCTATTCACTGTTCGAAATAGAATACTACTTAGTTAGTCTCAGTTGGCATTTGTGATATTTTTCAAGATGAAATGCCAATCACTTTACTTTAAATCAGTGATTTGTACGCGTGGCGCATGAAGTAACATTTAGAGTTGAGAAAAGCCCGAATTTGGATTTGGACGCTTAGGGCTTTTCTCAACTCGAAATTTTACTTCATGCTTAGTCTGGGAGTGGAAGATACTCGTTTAATATTTTTAAATTATTGATGAGTTTTCGAGATTTTAGTTAATTATCTAAATTTTGACTATTTTTAGTGAATTTCCATAATTTTTTTTTAATTTTTAGTGTGTTTTGTAAATTTACAAGATTTTGTTTATTTTTCGAAATTCTGACGTATTTTTTGATACTTTTCATACATTATTAAGATGTCCTTCTATTTTTAAATTATTGGCAATTTTCACAAAGTTCCCAAATAATCGTTAACTTAAAAAATTGTTGAGTTTTCATGAAATTAGAAGATTTCAGTTAGTTTTCAAAATTCTGGGTTTCCCAAATAATCACTAATTTTCAAAATTTCCTTCAATTTTCAAATTCTTGGTATTTTTATGAATTTCATAAATGTTCGTTAACTTGAAAAACGTTCAAGAAAATATAACTTTGTATTAAATTTCTATTTACTGTTCAAAATAGAATACTACGTAGTTAATCTCAACAGTTGGCATTCGTGATATTTTTCAAGGTGAAATGCCAATCACTTCACTTTAAATCAGTGATTTGTACGCGTGGCGCATGAAGTAAAATTTCGAGTTGAGAAAAGTTCGAATTTGGATTTGGACGCTGCGCGTCCAAATCCAAATTCTTAGGGCTTTTCTCAACTCGAAGTTTTACTTCATGCTTAGTCTGGGAGTGGACGATACTCGTTTAATATTTTTAAATTGTTGATGAATTTTCAAGATTTTAGTTAAATATCTAAATTTTGACGATTTTTAGTGAATTTTCATAATTATTCTCAATTTTTAGTGCGTTTTGTAAATTTACAAGATTTCGTTTAATTTTCGATATTCTGACGTATTTTTTGAGCTTCCGCTGTTTTCAAAAGTTTCGATACTTTTCATACATTTTTTAAATTTCCTTCAATTTTTAAATTATTGGTAATTTTCACAAAGTTCCCAAATAATCGTTAACTTGAAAAAATGTTGATTTTTCATACAATTACAAGATCACGAAGAGTTCGCGTAGGCTTGTTCGTTTCAACATTTATATTTTTTGAGCTTCCGTTGTTTTCAAAAGTTTCGATACTTTTCATACATTTTTAAAAATTCCTTCAATTTTTAAATTATTGGCAATTTTCACAGTTCCCAAATAATCGTTAACTTGAAAAAATGTTGATTTTTCATATAATTACAAGATCACAAAGAGTTCGCTTAGGCTTGTTCGTTTCAACATTTATATCTATATCTTCTGGTGTCCCCCAAGGTTCACACCTAGGTCCGCTTCTCTTTAATATCTTTATAAACGATGTCACCGCATGTTCCAATATGCACAGTGTCTTTTATTTGCCGACGATATGAAAATTTTTTATACTGTAGAGAAAAACAATACATCTAAACCATTTCAAGATGGCTGGAATAGATTTAATAAAACAAAATAATTACTCTATTGACTTTAAGATGAAAAACAACTACTGTACAAGACAAAAAATATATATGTAATCCCTAAGCACAGGCTTGCGGTATATGAAAAGAGTGTATTCTACGCTTCCATTAAAATTTGGAACAGAATGCCACTATTTATCAAGGAATCCCAATCTTTATAACAGCTAAAAGAACAGCTATTTAAATACTTATGTGATCTGGAACCATATACCGTCATGATTTTCTTATACAATTAGATATCTTTTGCCTATGATTTACTCAAAATATTATGATTACCTAACTATACCTCTGACACTATTTTAAGTTCTTATCATGTACATCGGCTGACTATATTACACATAATCTGTATTTGTATATATTGAATTACGTGTATCTGGTGAACTTTAAAATAAAGAAATATTATTATTATTATTATTATTATTATTATTAATTAGTGTGCATTAAATAAAATGCAATTAAATCTAGATAAATGTAATGCGATCTCATTCTATAAAAACAGGTCGCAAATATCTCACGATTATTTAATTAACAATAGGCACCTCACTCCTATAGACTCAGTTAAGGACCTAGGTGTGATCCTTACCAGAAATTGGTGCTTCTCTACTCATATTAGAACTATAACATCAAAAGCATTTCAAATGCTTGGATTTGTGAAAAGAAATTGCGCGTGAGTTTCAGAATCCCTATACACACATTAAACTGTATGTGGCATTGGTTCGTCCCCATTTGGAGTATTGCTCATTGTTTTGGTGCCCCCATACTGCAACTGAAATTAATGCGATTGAAAGGGTTCAGCGTAAATTTGTTAAATTTAGTTCATTTAAATTTGGCTTGGGCGATGACTACCTTGATTTATTAAATAAATTCCGTCTACATGCATTAGAACAAAGACGTTTTATTAATGATATAATGTTTGTTTATAAACTATTAAATAGTCATATTAATTCGCCATCTAGGTCTCTTAGAAGCAATTACATTTTTTTATACCAATTAAAAAAACAGAATATGCAAAACATTTTGTAACTTCGCGTCTGCTTCATAATTCCAATATTGTAGATGTGGATTTATTTAATATTACTTTAGGACAGCTCCGTAGTAAACTTTAAAAATTAAATGATTTTTAATATATTGTTACTGTGTTGGTACCTATTTAATTATATTGACAATACTTTAAATTTGTATTATTTTAATGTGTTATTGTGACTATTCTCACTTTCCCTGATGATAGATGTGGATTTATTTAATATTACTTTAGGACAGCTCCGTAGTAAACTTTTAAAATTTAATGATTTTTAATATATTGTTACTGTGTTGTGTTTATTTAATTATATTGATAATACTTTAAATTTGTATTATTTTAATGTGTAATTGTGACTATTCTCACTTTCCCTGATGATAGATGTGGATTTATTTAATATTACTTTAGGACAGCTCCGTAGTAAACTTTTCAAATTAAATGATTTTTAATATATTGTTACTGTGTTGGTACCTATTTAATTATATTGACAATACTTTAAATTTGTATTATTTTAATGTATTATTGTGACTATTATCACTTTCCTTGATGATAGATGTGGATTTATTTAATATTACTTTAGGACAGCTCCGTAGTAAACTTTTAAAATTAAAGATTTTTAATATATTGTTACTGTGTTGGTACCTATTTAATTATATTGACAATACTTTAAATTTGTATTATTTTAATGTATTATTGTGACTATTCTCACTTTCCCTGATTTTTTACATGAAGTATTATTTCGCTTGTGAATGCGTTTATACCTATTGTCTATTTTATTGTATTTATTTCCTAATTTATTTTTATATACTATATTTGATATTATTATTGTAGAATGGTGATCCGCGAATAAAGATATTATTATAATGTTCATTAATTTTACAAATTTCGATAGTTATCATATATTTTTAAAATTTCCTTCAATTTTCAAATTCTTGGTATTTTCATGAATTTCCTAAATATTCGTTAACGTTCACGTTTTTCATGAAACTCCAAGACTTCCGTTAATTTTCAAATATTTTCTGAAAAGTATCAACATTTTTAAGATTAACGAAAATTTAGAAAATTCGGGAAAACTCAGAATTTTGAAAATTAAAGAAAATCTTGGAAATTTACGAAAATCATGGAAATTTACGAAAAGAGTTGTAAATTAAAATCTTGTAAATTCATCGACACTTTCAAAAAACTAAACGAGTGTCTTCTAATCTAATTCTAAATTCTTGATTTCTATTCACTATTCGAAATAGAATACTACGTAGTTAGTCTCGATGATTTTGAATTCGAAATGTATATATTGTTCAAATGTCAATTTAAATTACACAAATCTTCCCCTTTAAAAAATCGAGCGCTTGGTGCAATTTACTTAGTGAGATAGAAGTATGTTACTTCAAAGGAAAAAAAATTAAATTTAAGGAAATTTACGAAAATCTTGAAAAATTACGAAAAGTGTTGTACATTGAAATCTTGTAAATTCATCGACACTTTCAAAAAACTAAACGAGTGTCTTCCGATCCAATTCCAAATTCTCGGTTTCTATTCACTATTCGAAATAGAATACTACGTAGTTAGTCTCAATAATTTTGAATTCGAAATATATATATTGTTCAAATGTTTATTTAAATTATCCAAATCTTCCACTTTAAAAATTCGAGCGCCTGGTGCAATTTACTTAGTAAGGTAGAAAGAAGTATGTATACTTCAAAGGAAAGAAAAAATTGCGGTATGACAAATTAAAATTCTTGTTTTAAACTTTTTTTTCCACAAGATTTTAATTCGAAGACTACCAAAAAGTGTTTTCCCTGATCGTGTGCGAGGTGGTGCATAATATTGTTTTAATTATCTTAATTATACATCGTAATTTAATATTTTATATTTTAAGTTCTGCTAACTAAAAGCTTAAGCTAATTGATACGAAAAAAATAAATTCTTACCATGTCTCTAATATAATAAAAATAACAATGAGTAAAAACACAGCTTTGCTCATTTTTCACGCATCGCAGTTGGATCAAGAAGAGCCCACCGAAAGAATCAACATTGCGAACACAAACCAATAAACACTACATCGGGAATACTGAAAGTTTCACAACGTCCAATTCGAACGAAAATCATCCCTTCAGCACACTACATGAGGATTATGAAAATTAAAACTTATTTTTTTCGTGTTTTTGTTGTTTGCGCGCACACGGATCTGAAACTCGAGCACGCGTCCGCATTTCTCGCCAACCGGCCGACAACAACAAGAAAACACGTGTTGTGTTTCGCCTGTGATGCACGGAACACCCGGAGTCTCGTGAACGCACCCGGAAGTGGTGCCGATGCTGATAACTGATACGCGTATGTATGCAAGTGGTTGGGCGATGGGTTGGAAAAAAGGGCGCAACGCACGCACACACACACCGGATCGGGTCCGGCTGGCGGTGAGTCCGACTCCGGATCGGTGAGAGAGAGACCGTTTTTAGGGTGGCGGAGGCGGAGACAACACACAAAAGCTCAAACCTAGTGGGGGCTCTTACCAATTACACACACAACGTGTGTGCACTTAGTACGGATCCAACAGATCTCTATCCTCTTTTCTATGTACGACTCGAATTCAATGACGTGCATCTACGCAATCTATTCTCTTTATAAATCGAAACTACAAAGGGGATGTTTAATTGAGGGATTATCCTTTACTGAACAGCGCACGTTCTTTTTTAACATCAATCATTTAATTAACAACATTAAATCAATATACGAGTGCATCCATTCTTTCTCCAATTTAGCATCAAATAAAAAAATGGTAATGTGTCCATCATAGCACTTTCCCCTTTACAGATATTATGATTTTTCTTTGTTCATAAACATTTATTTTCCCAATAACTTATACAATTATATAACAGAGTATGGTAATTAAAATAAATATTAACAATATGAAAAAGTTGCTCAAACTAAATTTATTCTACTTTTATTATTATTATTCAAAAACTATTAATTTCTTGCATTATTTCGCTACATCTCGGTTATACAGAGAGTTTTATGTAATTCCAAACATGTTCATAACAAGAATTTTTCTTTTAAGTATATATAAACATACGTTCTACATTTGCCGACGCTCGGTTTGTTAAAATAATTTAATTTGAAGTTTTAAACGAGTGTTTTCCACTCCCAGGCTAAGCATGAAGTAAAATTTCGAGTTTAGAAAAGCCTGAGAATTTGGTTTGGTCGCGTAGCGCGAAGCGCGGAGCGGCCAAACCAAATTTTCAGGCTTTTCTAAACTCGAAATTTTACTTCATGCGCCACCGGTACAAAACACTGATGCAATGTAAAGTTTAGCGGTGTGTTTTAAATTTCGTAAATGTCAGTGTTTTGTGACGGTGGCGCATGAAGTAAAATTTCGAGTTTAGAAAAGCCTGAAAATTAGGTTTGCCGCTCCGCGCTTCGCGCTACGCGACCCTACCAAATTTTCAGGCTTTTCTAAACTCGAAATTTTACTTCATGCTTAGCCTGGGAGTGGAAAACACTCGTTTAAAGCTTTAAATTAAATTATTTTAATAAACCGAGCGTCAGAAAATGAACAACGTATTTTTATGTATACTTAAAAGAAAAATTAAACTCATTTAAAAAACAACGGTTATCTAAAGATTTACGGCATATAAACTGTAATTGGGACATGTATACTTGAAAGAAAAATTCCCTGTATGTACAAGTTGAGGCATTAATTGCGATTGATTGGCTACAATTTGTAATGGTCATATAGGCAATCCAATTTACACATAACTTGAAAATTAAAGGTGTCTAATTGTATTGGATGAAAATGTTCGGTGTTACATAAAACTCTTTGTATATTTTCAACTTTATTATAAATCAGTGTTTTGTACGCGTGGCGCATGAAGTAAAATTTCGAGTTTAGAAAAGCCCCGTGAAAATTTGTCTCGGGTCGCTGCGCGACCCTCGACAAATTTTCTACGCGGGGCTTTTCTAAACTCGAAATTTTACTTCATGCTTAGTCTGGAAGTGGAAGACACTCGGTACTTTAAAATATGTCACAAGTTTTGAACTGTGTATCGTAACTGTCACAAAGAAAAAACATATCATGGCGATTTCATTATATTTTTTTTATTTGTATAAGACATATGTTTCACATGTATTACAATTGTCAAAGTAATATACTTAATATAAACATGAAATACCATAAATTAAAATTACAACTAAAATTATTCACATATTTGAGGAGCTTACTTATAGTATGTCATTAAAAGTGTCATGCAGAAAATCGCTTACTGAGTAACACGCCTTTTTAATTATATAGTTCAATTTAAACTCGTATCAATTTGGCATGATTAGTTAAATGTCGGCTTGTGCCGACTTATGTCAACTGTCATTATAGTTTAAATGTCGGCTTGGGCCAACTTATGTCAACTGTCATTATAGTCTAAATGTCGGCTGACGCCGACTTGTCTCAAGTTGTTACGATGAACTAAATGTCGGCTGGCGCCGACTTATGTAAACTGTCATTATAGTTCAAATGTCGGCTACCGCCGACTTATGTGAACTGTCATCATAGTCTAAATGTCGGCTGACGCCGATTTATGTCAATTTGACACGATGGACTAAATGTCGACTAGTGCAGACTTATGGCAACTGTCATTATAGCCCAAATGTCGGCTGGCGCCGACTTATGTCAACTGTAATTATAGTCCAAATGTCGAATAATGATGATGAATGATGATTTATAAATCAACAATATGGAAAAGTTGCTGAAACTAAATATATTCTACTTTTATTATTATTATTAAAAAACTATTCATGAAAATTTTTTTTTTCATTTTTTCGCTACATCTCAGTAAATATTGATCACCATCACATTTAAGCGTTATATATTTTTAACGCGAAAGAAAGAAGAGGCAGGCTTTGGAGAGAACGACCTTGGAAATTAGATTGTGTAGAACTGAAAAGGAGATATGGGGTATTCTAAGAAGAGGTGAAATGAAGGGGCCCATAGGAGTTTCTTTGCAAGAATGGTCAGAGAAATGTAATAGAATGGCTGGAGAGCCGGGAGGGGTAGGGGAACGAGGGGTAGCGGGAGAGGTTGAAGAGTTTTCAGAGGACGAGATAGAAAACGCATTTGCAGAGGTGAAGGCCGGTAAATCTGCGGGGCTGGACGGGCTGAGGGCAGAAATGTGGAAGGAGATAGGAAAGGAGGGAAAGCGAAGGTTTGGAGGGTTGCTGAACTAAATGTGGAGGGGAGAAGCAGAAATTCCAGAGGCGTGGCGTGTGGGAGTTATGTGCCCGGTGCATAAAGGAGGTGATAAATCTAATGCAGAAAACTATAGAGGAATTTCAATTATGTGCACCGGGTACAAAATTGCAATGACGGTAGTGAAAAATAGATTGGAAAAGGAGGTAGAAATTAATGGAATACTGCCGGAGACTCAAGGGGGTTTTAGAAAAGGCAGGGGAACAAGGGATCAAATATTTACGCTGGAAAGGATGGTGGAAAGAGTGCTGGAAGAGAGAGGGAGTAGGTACGCTGTTTTCCTGGATTTGTTCCGAGAGAAAAGTTAGTGGAGTGTCTGAGAAGAAGAGGAGTGAGCGAAGTAACGATTGAATGGATTAGAAGAGTATACGAGGAAACGTGGGTGAGGGCGAAAGTTGAAGGGAATGTGGCTGAAAGGTTTAGGATGTGGACGGGGGTGAGGGAGGGCTGTCCGCTGAGCCCGTTATTATTTAACATATATGTTAGCGAATTGGAAGAGGTTTTGAGAAACGGGCAAGCGGGCGGGGTAGTGATCGGAAAAAGGAAGGTATGGATGCTAGCGTATGCGGATGATATGGTGCTTGTGGCGAGGAACTGGGGAGAGATGAATGAGGTGATGCAGAGGGTGGAGAGGTATATGGACAAGCGAGGGCTGCAAGTTAATGCAAGGAAAACAAAGTGGATGAGATTTAGGAATAGAGGAAGAGAAGGAAGAGTAGATGAATTGAAGTGGAAGGGGGAGGTGATTGAGAGGGTGAAAGAATTTAAATATTTGGGCTTCATATTTAAAGCTACAGGTGGTTACGGGGAGCACGCCAAATGGGCACAAGGGAAAGCCAGGAAAGCATGGGGTATGGTAAGGAAGAAGTGGGGAAAATGGTTCGCTGGCAACTTCCAATTGGCATGCAAACTGTGGGATGCGTGTGTGAAGCCCATTTTGTTGTATGGAGTGGAAGCATGGGGTATAAATGAGTATGAATGCATTGAAAGAGAGCAGATGTGGTTCCTGAAGCAGATTCTGGGGTTGGAAAGGTCAACCCCTGGATACATTCTGCTTCAGGAAACAAATAGAATGAGTATACATGGTGAGGCAATGGAGAGAGTGGTGAAGTATGAGATGAAGTTGTGTGAATTGGAAAGTGAGAGACTGGTGAAAGAGGTATGGAGAACGTGCAAGGGATTAGGGAGGAGTGAGTGGAGTAGGAAACGCAGAGAGATGTATGAAAGGGCAGGAGAGTCTGAGGATAGTGTAAATGAATGGTTAGAGAAGGGGGTGAATGTGGCAGCTTGGATGAAAGAGAAGTGGAAAGAGGTGGAGATGCAGGAGAGGCAGGGGTGTATCGGGAGGAGCGGCTACAATCCAATGTACGAAAGGTGGCAAGTGCATGGGAGCATGCCAGGGTACCTATCCAATAATGGCTTGTCGAAAGAGGCTAAGATAACCCTGGCAAGAGCAAGATGTGGTTCGGAGGAGAGAGGATGGAAGGTCTGGATGGGGGAAGGGTATGGTAAATGTGTGTTGTGCGCAAGTAGACGAGATACATGGAGTCATTTGGGAGAGGAGTGTGAAGGGGTGAATGTGGAATGGCTGGGGGGGAAAGGGAGTGTAACGGAATGGATGAGAGAGGACGGAGCTGGCGTAAAGATGGTAACGGTACTGGGGTGGCGGAGGGCGGAAAAAAGAAAGGAGATGATATAATTTTGTGTTCTATTATTATTTTTTCTTTGTAATTTTATTTTTTTTATGCCAATAAAGGTCTTTTTTTTATTTTTATTTTTTTAAATTTTTTTTATTTTTAACTTTACTGTAAATCAGTGTTTTATACGCGTGGCGCATGACGTAAAATTTCGAGTTTAGAAAAGCCCCGTGAAAATTTGTCTCGGGTCGCTGCGCCACCCTCGACAAATTTTCTACGCGGGGCTTTTCTAAACTCGAAATTTTACTTCATGCTTAGTCTGGGAGTGGAAAACACTCGTTACTTTTAAATATATCATAAGTATTGAAATGTGTATCGTAACTGTTACAAAGAAAACAAAAAACATGGCTATCTCATTATAGTTCAATTCAAACTCGTGTCAAGTTGGCTTGATTAGTTAAATATCGGCTTGCGCCGACTTATGTCAACTGTCAACAAAGTTTAAATGTCGGCTACCGCCGACTTATATCAACTGTTACTATAGTCCAAATGTCGACTGGCGCCGACTTATGTCAACTGCCATTATAGTCCAAATGTCGGCTCACGCCGCCGTATGTCAAGTTAACACGATGGACTAAATGTCGGCTAGCGCCGACTTATATTAACTGTCATTATAGTTCAAATGTCAGCTCCCGCCGACTTATGTGAACCGTCATTATAGTCCAAATGTCGGCTAACGCTAAAACGAATCATAAATGATTCCGAATATTGACACCTGGCTCACCTCTCGCGTGTGTACGTTGACCACTATTTATTTAATTTCGTGGATTTCGCTGTGGCTATTTTTTTTTCTTCTATCCTATTGTATTAATTTGTGCATTTGTTTTTGTTATAAGTATATACAGGGTGTCCCCGAATGGTCTGTACAACGCTCTACCACATATTCTCTGAAACAAAATAAGACGATTTAACTAAACTTATCTCTATCCAAAAGAGGTTCCTAAGCCATCTACGAGGCCTCAAAGATATTTTTTTTTCATTATTTTTCAAAAATTTTTATTTTGGAATTAGGTAAGAAAACCTAATTTGGCACATTTAATTACATTGATACCATGCACTTTTTGCGATATGTTTCTTTATCCTACGTTTAAAGTAAGTGGTCCATCTAGGACCATCGACTTCTTAAGATACCTAAATCTTTTTATTCAACAGGTCAAATCATAAGGAATACTTTTTATCTGCAAGATCATTCAATTTTACGTATTTTTGTCTCTTATAAAATGTTGCTATTTTCCCCACAAAAAAAATATTTTTATTTGTCAAAACAACAAAGAAAAAAAATTCTAAAAAAAAAACTGATTCTTTATTTACAAAAATAGAAATTGAGACACCTGTGAAATTCAGTTATCGGTGATTTTGTGACAACGTCAGTCATGTACTCAATTAATGAATTAACTGATATTGTTTTAGTTTTTGGGTTTTGTGAAGGTAATGGCCGCAAATGTGTAAGAGTGTACAGTGAATGATTTCCAAATCGCCGAATACCAAACCATCAAACATTTGCTTCCGTAGAAAGGCGACTTCGAGAAACTGGCCGCTTAGAATACTCTGCGAGGGATTGTGGTAGAATCCACGTAGATCCACGAACTGTGGATGTTGAAGAAGAGATTTTAGAACGGATAGATGAAGATCCATCTAAAAGTACCCGGCGTTTAGGTGCTGAATTTGGCGTATCTAAAAATGTTGTGCATAAGGTGTTTAAAGAGCAACTGCTATACCCATATCACATTCAAAAAGTTCAAGAGCTAATGCCTCAGGATCACGATAAGCGACTTCAGTTTTGCCAATTTATTGTTAATAACCAAATTGACAATTTGAATTTCGCCGAGACAATTTTTTTTACAGACGAAGCGTGTTTTACCCGAAGAGGTATAACAACTCTTAAAAATGAGCATGATTATTCCGAAGATAATCCACATGCAACTAAAACCATGCATTTCCAATGGCAATTTAAAATAAATGTTTGGGCCGGTATAGTAAATGATATTATTGTAGGACCAGTAATTTTACCACAAAATTTAAACGGAGAACAGTACTTACAACATCTTCAGGAATTGCCAGTCTTACTGGAGGATGTGCCGCTTTTACTTAGGCGTGATATGTGGTTTATGCATGATGGGGCTCCACCTCATTTCACTTTACCAGTGCGTACTTTTTTAAACCAAAAGTATCCCGGTAAATGGATTGGGAGAGGCAATGACGCACCAGTGCCTTGGCCTCCACGTTACCCGGATATCACCCCAATGGACTTTTTTTTGTGGGGAATTATTGAATCTATTGTTTATGGTAAGCCCATAAATACGCACGACGAATTATGGGCGCGAATACAGAATGCGTTTCAAACAGTTAAAAACAATGTTGGTGTTTTACGACGTGTCCATTTTAATTTTTTGCGACGTGTAAATTGTTGTATTGCTGAAAATGGCAATCAGTTTGAACATTTGTTGTGAAACTAATAAATTTGTGTTTATTGTTAGGTACCTATCTTTATTTCTACTGTGTTAATTATTTTGAGAAGCAAAATATTGTTTATAATTTTATTACTTTTATTTGACAAATAAAAATATTTTTTTGTGGGGAAAATAGCAAAATTTTATAAGAGACAAAAAATACGTAAAATTGAATGATCTTGCAGAAAAAAAGTATTCCTTATGATTTGACCTGCTGAATAAAAATATTTAGGTATCTTAAGAAGTCGATGGTCCTAGTTTGACCACTTACTTTAAACGTAGGATAAAGATACATATCGCAAAAAGTGCATGATATCAATGTAATTAAATGTGCCAAATTAGGTTTTCTTACCTAAGTCCAAAATAAAAATATTTGAAAAACAATGAAAAAAAAATAATATCTTTGAGGCCTCGTAGATGGCTTAGGATCCACTTTTGGATAGAGATAAGTTTAGTTAAATCGTCTTATTTTGTTTCAGAGAATATGTGGTAGAGCGTTGTACAGACCATTCGGGGACACCCTGTATATTTTTTCTTTTTTATTTGCTTTTTATTATTATTCAGAACATTGTACTTTATTTATTCTTACTGTTTCGTTTTTTGCATTTACTATTAGTAATACACATAAGTGTACACAAAAAGGTCAGGTGATCTTATAATTGGACACATTAATGTGAGATCGTTATTTCCTAAGTTATATCATATTAAACAACTGCTCCTTGCAAAACAATTGCATATCTTAACAATTTCGGAGACATGGCTCAATAACACTGTTCCCACTCATGCTTTAGATATTCCGAATTATATTTTTTTAAGAAATGATCGCTCTACCTGAGGCGGCGGTGTAGGTATATATATAAATAATTGTTTAAATTTTTCCATAATTCAGAGTCAAAATAATATAGAAGAACTATGGATTCACGTTAAAACTAATAAACACAACTTTATAGTATCTAGTATATACCGCCCGCCATGTGAAAATGTCCCTCAAGTTTTATGTAATCTTGAATTCTCGCTCATAAATTGTCTTCCCTATTCTGAAAATATCATTTGCTGTGGTGATCTTAATATCGATATGTCTAAACCAGAAAATAACTCCTCAGAGCTAATCGATAGTCACGATCTTGTCCAGGTAATAGAGGAAGCAACTCGTATCACCGGCTCATCCGCGTCTGTCCTTGATCTTATTATCGTATCTCGCACGTTAAATATTACTTCTAAAGGGGTTCTTGATTGTTCTTTTTCTGACCACGATATTGTGTTTTGTTCCATTTCATTTGACATCAATAACTATGAAAATATAACTAAATGTTTCAGGTCATTGAGACTTATTGATAATGTTACATTTGAAAATGATTTATATCGTATCCCATTCCAAAACATACTACACATAAATAACCTTAATGACAAGATAGTCTACTTTAATTCATGTATCACTAGCCTGTTTGATAAGCATGCCCCTTTGAAAACTAAAAAGGTATCAAGAGTATCATGTCCTTGGATTACCGATAATTTGAAGTTACTCATGGAAATGCGCAACAAAGCTAAGGCGAAATATCGAAAAACTCGAAGACCTTCTGATTGGGATTATTATAAAAGTCTTAGAAATGTTACTAATATAACACTGAAAAATGAAAAGAAAGCCTATTACACACATATATCTAAAAACTATAACAAAAACAAATTATGGAAGCATTTACAATTTTTGGGATTGAAAAATAATATTATTGATATTCCTAACTCACTTTAAAATGTCGATCAACTCAATAATCGCTTCAGTGATTCTACTCTAGTGCATAGTGTTAATTGGAATAATCAGTATAATAACATGTTTGATAGTAATAGGCATCCAACTGCAGGTAACTTCAAGTTTACATTAATCGATGAACATGTAGTATTACGTTACCTAAATTCCATTAAATCGACTTCTATCGGGGTGGATGATATAAATATAGTTATGTTACGCCTGTGCTGTCCGGTTATCATTCCTTATATTGTTCATATAATAAATACGTGTTTGTTAGAATCGTTTGTTCCTGACTGCTGGAAGTATGCAATTGTAAAGCCAATTGCAAAAATCAGAAACCCAACAGAATACAATCACTTAAGGCCCATAAGCATACTTCCCACGGTATCTAAAATATTAGAAAAAATCATGAAAGAACAATTAACCTCTTATGTCAATGAAAATAATATTCTGCCAACAATGCAGTCGGGTTTTAGAAACGGTTACAGTTGTGAATCAGCCTTGATTAAGATTACCGATGATATTCTAACAGCGTCTGATCAAGGAAAAATATCGATACTAGTACTTCTGGATTACAGTAAGGCCCTCGATACAGTAAACTTTGATATCTTAGAAAAGATTCTTTGCTATATTGGGCTTGACCATTCCGCAGTATCACTATTAAGGTGTTATCTCAGGGGTAGGAAACAATGTGTAGAGATAGGAAATAATAGGTCAAATTTTATAGACATAAACCAAGGTGTTCCCCAAGGATCAATTCTTGGGCCTCTATTATTTTCTATATATACCAGCACTGTATTAAACACTATCCAGTATTCGAATGGTCATATGTACGCAGACGATAGCCAAATTTATTATTCATTTGATCCAAAAGAGTTTCAGCAAGCAGAGTTTTGTGTAAATTCTGACTTGGATCAAATTCATAGTATCTCAACTTTTTTATGTCTACATTTAAATCCAGCAAAAATGTCTTTCCAACTTTTTGGTAAGAAAAGTGACTGCGATGTTATAAAAACTCAAATAAATATTTGTGTAAATGGTTCAAAAATTGCATACTCTGAAAGTAATAAAAACTTAGGGGTCATTCTAGATAATTCTTTTAGATACAAGAAACAAATAAATAAGTACATAAATTCTGCTTACATTAACTTAAAAAAACTGTACCCTCATCGAATGTGCTTACCTATTAAAACTAAAACCATTCTTTGCAATGCGTTTGTTCTTTCGCATTTCTCATTTTGTTCGACATTATATAACTCGTCAATTGATAAATTAATTGCCAAAAGAATACAATATGTTCAAAATGCATGTTTACGTTTCATTTATGGCATTCGGAAGTTTGATCGTATCTCGCACAAGCTTAAGGCCGGATGGCTAAATATGGAAACAAGGAGGCATTATCAAGCCGTTCGGTTTTACCATAAAATCATTGTAACAAAATCTCCAGAGTACCTGTATAACAAAATACGATTTCGAGAAGACGTTCATACCTTAAATACACGATATAAGGGTAACCTATCACCACCTAAACACAAGACTACCCTTTTTGAGCGATCATTTTCCTTTCAAATTTATTGTGTATATAATTCGGTATCTAATGATATGAAACAACTTAATATCAGGCAATTTAATAAAAAATATAAATCTCTCTTAAATGTGTAATGCGAGGTGTGGTTGTTTATACAATATTATATAAGTGTACACATTACTAATATTTAATTTACCTATTTTTTTGTCTTTCTTATTCCATTTTTGTTGTTGTTGTTGTTGTTGTTGGATGCATTTAGTTTATATATTCATTAGTTTGGTTGACAATTCCTTTGTGTTATTTTTATATTTTTCATATTATATGTTCTTGCGTAAGCATAGTATTCAATAATTGTTTTTTCATACATTAAGGTTTAGATGGAAGACCAGTTGAGCAATGCTCAAATTGAATCTCGCCTTAAGGTTTGTAGAATATCTAAGTAGTTTTATTGTATATATTATACCTATTTGACTACAAATAAAGTTTATTATTATTATAATTATTATTATTATTATGGACTAAATGTCGGCTAGCGCCGACTTATATTAACTGTCATTATAGATCAAATGTCAGCTCCCGCCGACTTATGTGACCCGTCATTATAGTCCAAATGTCGGCTAACGCTGACTTATGTCAAGTTAACACAATAGACTAAATGTCGGCTGGCGCCGACTTATGTCAAGCTGAAACGATTTACAAAACCGATAACTCCCTGGATCACTGATAATATCAAATTGATGATAGATTTGAGAAATGGTGTCCTCAGTAAATACAAAAGAACAAAAAACCTGAACACTGGAACTATTACAAATCATTGAGGAATTTAACAACAAACTCGATTCGAAAAGAAAAGAAAGCTTATTTTGAATTTAAATTTCGCACAGCACCAAAGCAGTTATGAAAGGCATTAAATGAGCTAAATCTTTCTAACAAACCTAAAATATCAATTCCAGAATCTCATCGTAACCCAGAATCTTTTAACAATTATTTTATTAACTCTATACCTAAAACCTCGAACATTAGTCAAGATGTGGTTCAATTTTATAGTAACAACAGAAAATATAATTTTAATGAATTGTTTATGTTTAAATTAGTAGACACTTTCGAAGTGCATAAAATATTATATAATATTAAAACGAATGCAACTGGCAGTGATTATATTAATGCATGCATGCTAAAACGTTGTTGTCCATATATTATACCTGCATTAACTCATACTTAATTCCTGTCTTCTTTCAAATTATTTCCCTAGCTACTGGAAGCAAGCATTAATAACACCACTTGCTAAAATTTCAATTCCAACTTCTACAGCTGATTTTAGACCGATTAGTATACTACCCACCGTTTCTAAGATTCTTGAAAACATAGTAGACTCACAACTGCGGGTACACTTAGCAGAATATAATATTTTGCCTGAACAGCAGTCAGGTTTTCGGCCACACCAGAGTTGTACAATTGCATTGCTTGATATTACAGACAACATTTTAAGAGCTGGAGACTGTGGTGAAGATAGTTTGCTAATCCTTCTTGATTTTAGCAAAGCTTTCGACACTATAGATCATAATATTTTAATGGCAATATTACATTATATTGGATTGTCTAAAAGTGCATTATGTTTCTTCTATTCATACCTGTCAATTCGCGATAAATCGGTTATTATAGGAAGTGTTACATCTAGCCCTCATAAAACCACCAGAGGGGTCCCTCAGGGGTCAATTCTGGGACCTATTTATTTATTTTTTAAAATTCCATATGTACGCGGCTGACACACAGTTGCTACATTCATTCAAAAGCTGCATTATTTGTCATCATTATTATGTCATTATTCATCTGCCTGATGAAGCCACTGTGTGGCGAAACAATTGTTGCAGTGTCAGCTAATAAACAGTGAAATCTCAACCAAGTGTGTTATTTACTGAAAGTGTTTATTAATTAGTTGTTATTAAATTAATAAACAAGTTAATTTGATAAATTGTATTATTTGACTTTAGTTGCGAATGTTTAATATCTATACACTGTTTTATTAATATATCTCAGTAATTTTTTAAGTTTTGACAATTTGAAAATTGGATATCCTAAAAATCTCAGTATCTTCATTGACGTTCAATAGAAAATAGCCAAAAAACTATTAACAGGGTATATATTTGAAAGAGCATTAATTGCTTCATTTCCACACAAAATTTCATAAAGATAGATTGGGACGTTTTTAAGTTATGATTTAAAATAATTTCAATTCCCACATAATATCACTTATTGGACGGACATTTCAAAATAACTAAACAAGTATTAATAGGATATTTTTGAGTTTACACATATTTTGAAACAGCACTATCTTCTTAATATCCATGCACAGTTTCATTAAGCATGAAGTAACATTTCACGAAAAGCGTCAGCATTTTTAAAGTTAACGAAAATTTTATTAAAACCACGAAAATTGATGAAAATCTTCAAAATGCATCAATTAATAAAAATCTAGAGAATTCTGAAAAATTTTAAATTTAAATAATAAAAAAAAAAACTTACAAGATTTAAAAAATGACTAAAACCATGGAAATTTATGAGTTTGAATATTAACAACAATAATTGAATATTAACAAAGAACAAAAATCTTGGCAACTCATCAACGTGTAATTTAAACAAAAATAATAATGATATAAATTCACGAAAACTGTTTCATTTTAATTTAATTTTAAATATTGACGAAAACTTTTAAAGTTGTTAAAAATTAAGGAAAGAACTTGAAAAGTCATGGATTATTCTCTAACGAGTGTTTTCCAATCCCAGATTATGCATGAAGTAAAATTTCGAGTTGAGAAAAGCCCGGAGAATTTGGATTTGGACGCGCAGCGTTCAAATCCAAATTCGGGCTTTTCTCAACTCGATATTTTACTTCATGCGCCACGCGTACAAAACACTAACTTGATGTGAAATTTTTAACCAATTAGTTAGAACAAAATAAACTTAGTATGTCAATTCGTCGCATCAGTACTTATTTGTGCCATACAACCCTAGGTTATGGTTGCACGGCACAAATAAGTACTGATATGACGAATTATCAATTGTTTAAATGACGAGGAAAGTTCTATGATGGACACATCACCAGTTTTTTTAGTCGTATTTTGTTTGTGTTGTTGATTTGTTTAGGACAGGAATTATGTTGTAAGTTGTTGGTTATAGTTAAAGGCCATAAAGAGATATATTAATATTAATTTATTCGAAACGATTATCATACATAAAATATTCAAATACCTTAGAGGTGTTGCAAACTAATAAGTCCATTAATGGCAGCAATATCTGCAGGTGACAACGTTGTAAAACAATGATTTATATTAATAAATACCAATATACTCACCACCACCATATTTTATTTATACTCTTAAGTAAGTTTCTCATCTTTTATGTGATGCAACATTTTTAACTATAATTTTAAAAGAAAACACAAAAAATTTAAATTTTACTAATATTTTGGTTTTTTATAACTGTATGTTTTGGTTTTTTATTCAAACTAGCTTTGACATTCCTTGGGAATGATTCAAAGTCGAAACTAGTTGAAATAAAAAACCAAACTGTTAGTGGAATTCAACCAAGTGTTTTCCCTTATAGTCATTTATATATACTTGTAAAACGGACTTCCACTCCCTTGGTTCAGCATGAGTTTAGAAAAGCATGAAAATTTACGATCAATCCAATTTTTCGAGCTTTTCTAAACTCGAAATTTTACTTCATACCCGCATAAAACATTGATTCAAAGTGAACTTTAAAATATACTCATTCGAACAAATCCATGAATTAGTCATTTATGCACCTGGGGTATATAAGGTTATTTATATCAAGTCAATGGGATCAGTTTCGTTTAAACATACGACTTGATTAAATTGTTTTATGGTCTGTTAGATGAATTAAGCATAATTACACCGGTTGCTGTTTGTTATTGTTATTAATCATGTTAGATTATAAATCATATTATTTAACATAATCACCTCTCTCTGTCTCGAGTATTTTGACTCGGCTTCGTCGTGTGTCCGTTTTCTATACATCACGGCCAACGCGATCTCGCACTGACATAACGCGTGATAAATCACTTACGATATTAATCGGTCAATTGTTTCGCGATAAATCATACGTGTATCAACTGTTTGTTTGAATAAGAGAGAGAAAAATTAGGTAGACGATAATTGTTAAAAATGTATTTGGTGCTGTGCGAGTATAAATCATATAAATAATACGAATTTAAACTAAACTTGGAATGAATACAGTACCACTTTCTTCGCAATTTTTTTTGTATTTTGCTAAATGTACATTTCGCGTACTTAATACACAGTGCGACAAATTCAAACTTTTTTTCTTCTAAATTGAAATCTATCAACAAAAATGAAAAATTTCTGCGAAAGAAAAAATATATCCAACTGTTATTTTGCAATATTAGGTCATTTAAGGATTTTATCGAGGTCTGATATTTCGAAGTTTTTTTTATTAAAAAGATAAAGATTAGATTTGCAATAAGACACGTAATTTTAGGTGAAAGAAGTTACATAATTTTAATTCGATTAGTTTTTCAATTCTGGATGAAATAAAGTAAAAAAAAACGCATGAAACACAACATTTTCATTTTCAGTTTTCATGCGTTTTTTTTTTTTTAACTTTTTTCATCCATAATTAAAAACTAATCAAATTATAATTATGTAACTTCTATCACCTAAAATTACGTATCTTATTGCAAATCTGATCTTTACATTATCTCTAAACATTCGCAAGTAAGGTCAAATAATACAATATATCAAATTAACTTGTTTAACTTGTTCAACTAATTAATAAACACTCTCAGTAAATAACACACTTGGTTGAGATTTCACTGTATATTAGTTGACACTGCAACAATTGTTTCGCCACACAGTGGCTTCATCAGGTATCAGGCATCAGGCGAAAATTTGTTTTTTGAAGGCTTTTCTAAACTCGAAATTTTACTTTATGCTTAATGTGGGAGTGGAAACACGCGATAGAAGTATAAATAAAATTAAAATAACACAATGGCCAGGTTTAGTGGTTAACATTTGGTATGGTGGTGGTGAGTATATTGGTATTTATTAATATAAATCACTGTTTTACAACGTTGTCACCTGCAGATATTGCTGCCATTAAAATGATTAATGGACTTATTAGTTTGCAACACCTCCAAGGTATTTCAATATTTTATGTATGATAATCGTTTCGAATAAATTAATATTAATATATCTCTCCTCATGCTTTTGCTATAACTATAACCTAATGCTTACAACATAATTCCTGTCCAAAACAAATTAACAGTTTAAACAAAATATGACTGAAAAATAAAACACGATATGATAATTGTTAATAATTTATTTTAACTTGTTTTGTTATCATTTGATTTTGCAAACTAATTATGTTTCCACTCCTTGATTAAGCAATTTTTGTTTTAAGTATACATATTGCGATAGATGTACTGTAAAATTTCAGGTATTCGTTGTTTTTTTAAAAGCGTTCAATTTGAATTTACGAGCGAGTGTTTCCACTCCCAGGTTAAGCATGAAGTAAAATTTCGAGTTTAGAAAAGCCTGAAAATTTGGTTTGGACGCGTAGCGCGAAGCGCGGAGCGGCCAAACCAAATTTTCAGGCTTTTCTAAACTCGAAATTTTACTTCATGCGCCACGCGTACAAAACACTGATGTATTATGAAGTTAAAAATATACCTCTTTGATTTGGTTGGCGTTCACTTTGTGGTACATTTTTATAAAATAATATTAAAACACTTAACTTTGTTTTACCACTTTAATTAACTTTTTACAGTGTCACTAAAACCAACAGCATACTAACTTTTGATATTTTTCGGAAACCCACATACACCGACTCCATAATTCCAAATACCTCCCGTCACCCCTACAATCAAAAAATTGCTGCATTTAACTCATTTATTAACAAAGCAATAAAATTACCCCTTTCCGATGAGTCCCGCCTCAAAGAATTTTCAATCATAAAACAAATCGCTACAAACAATGGCTACAATCCAGCTCTAATAAACAACCTTATAGCGAAACAAGAATTAAAACAAATTCAAAACTTGATTTATGCAACAAATAAAATAAATAAAAATAAATTTTATCCAATAACATATTTCGGAAACATTAGCAACCAAATTAAAAGAACCCTTGAAAAGTGTAACGTCAACGTAGTTTTTAATCCATTTTCTAAAATAGCAAATATTATTCATAATCCAAAAACAATTATAAATAGAAACAAAAAATCAGGTATTTACAAATTAACTTGCGAAACATGTAAAGGAGCATACATTGGTCAGTCTGGTAGAAATTTTGAAATAAGATTAAAAGAGCATTTAAATTCAGTCCGTTTAAAGAATAACAAGTCCACTTTTGCAACTCATTTAATAGAAAACAACCACACCTGCACAGAAGACAGCATGCTTTCCGTAATCCATTTGTCAGACAAAGGCCGAAAAATGGATTTACTGGAAGCGCTGGAAATTCACAAGTTGCAAGCTAATCTGGAAATTCCCCTCATCAACGACCAGACCGACATAATGTATACTCCCCTCTTTGATGCTGTATTATAAAAACAATGTAGAATGTATTTTAGGTACTCAGTTTGATAATGACTAGCTTGTAGTCGAAACTATAGTCACTATAAAAAGTTAATTAAAGTGGTAAAACAAAGTTAAGTGTTTTAATATTATTTTATAAATATACTGCTAAAGCACTATGCTAAAGTAATAATAGTATAACTTTACAATATATCAGAGTCTTATACGCCTGGCGCAGGAAGTAAAATTTCGAGTTTTAAAAAGACTGAAAATTCGGATAGGTCGCTCCGCTTCGCTACGCGACCTATTCAAATTTTTAGGCTTTTCAAAACTCGAAATTTGATTCATGCTTAACCAAGTACTGGAAACACTCGTTCGTAAATTTAAATTAAACGTTTTTAAAAAATAATGAATACCTGAAATTTCACAGTACATCCATCGCAATGTGTATACTTAAAAGTGAAATTCCCTGTGTGGATTTTATTAAATTCTCCTAATGTTTTTTTTAGTGGAGTTACGTATTATTCTTAAAATACTTTATATTTATTCAACTGGGATGCATTACGCGTGTAATTATTAAATGGGGGAGAGACGAAATCAATCATTCGTATGTCACGGCGATATTTTTTGGTTCCAAATATTTTGACTCTGAGCGTAAGCTGTGAAGTGAAGGAACGGCTCCAGAATCATCATTCATCTAATGAAAATTGTCGTAACGCTTTTTATTTTCTCAAGCGGGCTGTGACCGTGACAAATAACCTAGCTACAGCTGAAAGTCTATCATAATACAATTATGTCACGTACCTACTGAATTTAAAATAAGTTACTCCCCAGATTTTAGTGTTGTTAAAGAAAGATTAATTATTCTTTTTTTTTTAATTGTGTGATTATTTTTTAAGATCGTGTCATTACTTAAATAATATTTTGATACATCACGTAACTCAAATCAATTATCTCTAGATTGAGGGCTTAGTAGAAAAGTAGTATCGTCTGTTCAATAAAAAAAGAACCTCTAGAGTGCCATGATTTAATCTTTTTTAAAATGTAGGTTGGCTACACGCTTCAGGAATTGACATATAAAACGTCAGACATAATATTTATAATATATAATTTTAGAATTGCCAACCTACAATATTTTCCATGGCACTTTAGATGTTTTTTTTTATTGAACACACGATACAAGTGCTATTTTCAATTGTACCATTTCTTCTATCACTAAATATGAAAGTAATAAAAAGCGGTTAAATTCCTTTCTTCACTGTTTTTATTTAAGTACTATATGTACATTTCGGACACTAAGTGTACATTATCAATAGTTAACTAACAGTTAACTATTGATAATGCACACTTAGTGTCCGAAATGTACACAGTACTTAAATAAAAACAGTGAAGAACGGAATTTAAGCGCTTTTTATTACTATTATAACAATCTTCACATAACTCACGAATGCATATATACTAAATATGAATCTCATTTGTAGATATCTGTACTTGATAGCTACAAATGAGATTCATATTTAGTGATAGAAGAAATGGCACAATTGATTATGTTTACGTCTCAATTTAATATACAATGTTATTGATTAGACGTCCAGAGATTTTTCTATAAAATAAAATTTGAAATGACAACACTTGGTTTGTTTCACTAACGTTTTATTTATTATTCCGACTAGTTTCGGCTTCTAGCCATTATCAAGGAAATTTTATTTTATCATGTTTCACCAAGTGATTAATGAGAACATTGTGAAAGATATTTTCTATAATAGTTAAACTTTATCTCCAATTTACACAAATAAATCTCATTTTACTTGTACTACTTTTCTACTGAGCCCTCAAATATATTTGACTTATGCCGGCTATCACCGATGTAATTTAAATCGAACAATAGTTATTCATCGAATACAATTTTCTGATAGTTACGTACAATTAGGAGCAAAGAAATGAAAACGCTCGACAAAATCTAGCGGATTGTTTTTCATCAAAAATTGTGTTGTAATTATGCCTCTCTATTCCGATTAGGACACTCGCCTAACGTATCGTGCTCTAAAAGTCCTACTTCACACACTAGTTACCGAAATAACTATTGATCCATTTTTGTCACGTACAATTTATAATAAAAAATGGAAACCCTAGAATTTACATTTTATAAATGTGCCTTTTTATTGTCATTGAACATTTATAAAACGTTACTGTCACTGAACGAACTTCAATTCGTTCAGTGACAGTAACGTTTTATAAAGGTTCAATGACAATAAAAAGACACATGTAAATTCTAGGGTTTTCATTTTTTTTGCTCCAAATTGTACACGCCAAAAATGGATCAATAGTTATTACGGTAACTAGTGTGTGAAGTAGGACTTTTAGAGCACGATACGTTAGCTGAGTGTCCTAATCGGATGGCGTGCTTAAAAGCTCTTCATACACAAGTTGTCTGTAACAATTTATCGGCTTCGTCAACTTGACCCTTGGATTATTGTGATTTGAGAAAAAATGCGCATTTAGTGTAATAATTTAAACACACGAATGGAAATACGCATACAGGATTTGAAAGCTCACGCCCGATAATTAAAATATATAAATATCTTTTTATCCGTTTCCTTTTTTTAAATAATTTTTGCATGTTCTGCCTGCGCTAGCTCTAGGCTACAGATTCCCTTAGAAATAATAAAAAAATATTAAAGTGAGGGGCCAGAGTTCAAACTAATCTTGTATTTTTTAGGGGTAGTTGGGGTTGTGCTAGCTCTAAAACTGATTGTGCTAGCTTGCGCAAGCTCTGAGGAATCCAAATCATAAAGCTCTAGGCTACAGATTCCCTTAGAAATAATTAAAACATATTAAAGTAAGGGGCCAGGGTTCAAAGTAATCTTGTATTTTTTAGGGGTTGTTGCTGTTGTACTAGTTCTAAAACTGATTGTGCTAGCTTGCGCAAGCTCTGAGGAATCCAAATCATAAAAACAACACTTAAAAATCAAAAGTGGGGGGGCAAATGTCAACTTATATTTGAAACCGCCTTAACTTTTTTACTTTTTGTATGCTTGCTTTAATTTTTGCTGTGCTTGCTTGCGCTAGCTAAGGGCTTTTCTACGCAACAACTTTTTCCATAAAATCGAAAATGGGGGCCAAGTTGACGGAGCTATTGGCGTACATTTTTTTACCATTAAACACATGTAAATAAATAAAATGTGTATTAAACATTAGTAATAAAGGAATGTATTTGCGCAAATTGCGACTCAAGTCAACTAAACGGTTTTCAGAAATGCAAAAGTTTCTTTTGCATTTCTCAAAACCGTTTAGTTGAGACTCGAGTCGCGATCTGCGCAAATACATTTCTTTCTAAGTATAATTAAAATTGCCAATTCTTCGTTGCAGAATACTTCAAACATTAAAAGTGCGATTCCTATCGCAATCTACAATAAGTTAGTCTTACAACAGCTATACTGATGAGAGATAAATCTCGAAACGCGTCTATAGATGGCCATTTCTAAAACCATGTTGCTTATCGGATAGGACACTAGATACACATTCAGATAGGGGTGCAATGATTAATTTTTCAAATATTTTTGGTATAAGCGATAGAAGAGAGATCGGGCGATAGTTTGAGACAACGTTCTTTTTGCCGCTTTTAAAAATTGGTGTAACTATAGCACTTTTCCAAAGAGAAGGAAAACAGCCTGAAACTAGGGATTGGTTATAAAGTATCCATAGAGGACGACTAAGGGAAAAAGAACATTGTTTTAACAGAATTGGTGGTAAACCATCAGGGCTCGTACACTATGAATCTTTTAAATTGGTTGGTTCGTTTAGGACATCTGTAATTTTTATTTTATCACCTTTGCTATAATTAATGTGATTGTAAGAATATATTACAGACAAAGGCAAAGTATCATTGTGTAGGGGTGCATTATAAACTGAACCAAAATGATTAGCAAACAACTCTACAATATGCTGCATATTATTTACTAGAACGCCATCGTGTTCAAAAGTACCAGGAATAGTCGAGCTTGATCGATTTAGGTTCACATGATTCCAGAAAAGTTTGGGGTTACGAAGCAGAGATTCCTCAACAGATTGAACATGGTTCCTATAGTAAATCTTGGACAATTCTTTACACCATGAACGGGTTTCTTTAAAAATGTCATAGTCTGATTCCAAGCCTGAACGCTTAAAGTTTAGGTGGTGAGTTTTCTTAAGGGAAATAAGTTCAATAAGTTCCAAGCTAAACCACTTCGGAAACTGATGCTTCCGACAGGTAGATAGTTTTTCTAAAGTTCTAGGAGTATATAAATCGATAATCGAATATAACTCAGTATAAAATAAATGTACATTAGTATTGATATCATTATTTAGAAGCAAACTGTCCCAAGAGGTATTTAAAATTTTATTGACTATAGAACTGTAATCAGCACGTGAAAAATTATAAACAAATTTAGAATTCCAGTTAGAGTTGCGCTGAGATATATTTAAATAATCAATCTCGAGAACAATAGCAGGATGATGTTGATCACAGGGAATTATATCAAAAGCAGCTCTGGAGACAGTATGCTGACTAGCAAAGTATGCATCAAGAAATATTAGGTCTAAAGTCACAGACCATAGAATTATTTTCACGAATCGCGGATGATAGATCTTCTGCGTTATTACAGGAAGATTTAAATAGATTTTCAGTTTGGTGTACTGACAACCGTATGAATCTTAACCTCAAAAAATGTAATTGCATAACTTTTACTAAAAAAAGGGCCTCGATAATGAGAAATTACTATATCTCTAACGTCGTTTTACTTCGCGTTTCAGTCATTAAAGACTTGGGTGTATTATTGTCTCACAACTGGAACTTTAGCAACCATCTACGCAATATAACTGCCAAGGCATACCGTGTTCTGGGTTTTTTAAAACGTAACAGAAGAGATTTCTCAAACATTCATACCCTTAAGACCTTGTATGTATCCCTTGTCCGCCCCCACCTTGAGTACTTATGCACTATTTGGAATCCTTATACCAAATCGGACGTGAAAATGGTTGAGAGGGTCCAAGTTAAATTTACAAAATTTATCTCCTACAAGTTCGGGATTGTCGGCTCCTACAATGACGTCCTACAATCTTTAAATATCCATTCGTTAGAGCAGAGGCGAGGGAATGCAGACGTCATGCTAGGATACAATTTAATAAATGGGTCGATTGATTGCCCCTATTTACTTAGCCAACTTAAAATCAATGTGCCAGCTAGAAGTTTGCGTTCCTTCGATCTGTTTCATGTACCATATTGTAGGACGGACTATGGTAAAAATTTTGGTATATCCAGAATCGCCAATAATTGTAACGCCATCAATCCCGACTTTGGTGCTATTAGCAGGAATGCTTTGAAGAAGATCTTCCGACAGGGTAAATAGTCCACATATTTTAATCTGTTGTTTGTTCCTAAATGTGTTGTTTGTTTTATACTTTTTTACGTACCTATATTTATTATGTATTTGTATTTATATTTCATTTATTTTTATTTTTAGTTTTATAATTTTATTGTACTTAAATGGACATCCGTTAATAAATAAATAAACAGTTTGACCCAAATTGTTACATTTACAGTAAGTTACTGTATGTAACAGCAAACACTTGTTGTATAATGGCCGTCGGGGTATTATTCCGGGAAGTAGTTGTTTCAATAAGTGTTTGATATAGTCTTCGTATAGTAGTAGATTGCGAAAAGAATCGCACTTTTAACATTCCTTTATTACTAATAATATTAAAAGTAGTGCGTATGTTTGTGTAAAATTGTGTATTGTTGTTTTAAAAATAAAACCAACTGGAAGATTAGTGTTGCTCCGCCCTGTTAAAACAAACACGCCTTCTCGCATTGCCGACATTACCAAAAAGTTGATCTCATTATAAACATCTGGCCAGGTAGAAGAAGAGGTAATTAAATCTGGGCTTTGTTTTATAGGACATCATTTTAACGAGATTGAAGAAAATTGATTTATTTTTTGAACTGATTGATTAAAATTGCTGATGATAAAAAAAAATCGCCAATCACAAAAATTCAGACAACTCGACTAATTAACTTTAATCATTCACTAATCATTGATTAAACTTCTTAAATTATGAATGGTGGAGGCTTCTACTTCGTTATACATGTTAATTCAATAAAATAAAAACACGTTAACTTTGTTTGTATAACACAATATATTGTGTTATACAAATAAAGTTAAGGTGTTTTATTTTATTGGATTAAACTTCTGGTTAAGTTAAAACATTTCAGACAAGAATAATTCCGATTCAAAAATATTTGAATTAGAAAACGTAAGGTTACGCTTCTTATAGTTTGCACACTTTAAATATAATATACAAAAAATATGTTCGTAATTTTATATATTATAAAAAAAATGTAAGGTATCCTTAACTCATCAAAATGCGATTGTGTAAATAATTTTTAATTGAAATTGTCGTCTTTTTAAAATGTACTACTAATTATTGATTAACTTATTAAACTGGGGTGCAAATGGGCATCAGTGTTTTATACGCGTGGTGCATGAAGTAAAATTTCGAGTTTAGAAAAGCCCCGTGAACATTTTTCTCGGGTCGCTGCGTGACCTTCGATAAATTTTCTACGCGGGGCTTTTCTAAACTCGAAATTTTACTTCATGCTTAGTCTGGGAGTGGAAACACTCGTTCGAAACTTCAGTTTAACGCTTTTAAAAAAAAGCAATGAACGCTTGATATTTTAAAGGAAAATATCCCTGTATCTTTTATTTATTGACAATTCAATATAACAAAATATTAATTTTATCTAAAATTAATGAACAATTTCGATTGAAATTACATAACAAAAATATTACATTTGAATTTAGTAATGACTAGAGCTCGGATTTTTAAGCAAACAGCTTATGCTGGAAGTTAGAATCATCAAGATGAATTAATAAAATGTGTACGAATTATAGAAAGTTGAATCATTTGACACTATTTTGTTTGTTGCTTTATTTTTGTTTTTATGGTCATTTTGCATTTATATGCTTATTCGGTGCTTATTTTTTTAATAATAATATATAAAAAATATGTTCGTAATTTTGCGATTGTGTAAATAATTTTTAAATGAAATTGTTGTTTTTTTTTTAAAAGTACTACTAATTACTGATTAACTTATTCGACTGGGGTGCAAATGGGCATCAGTGTTTTACACGCGTGGCGCATGAAGTAAAATTTCGAGTTTAGAAAAGCCCCGTGAAAATTTGTCGAGGGTCGCTGCGCGACCCTCGACAAATTTTCTACTCGAGGCTTTTCTAAACTCGAAATTTTACTTCATGCTTAGTCTGGGAGTGGAAACACTCGTTCGAAACTTCAATTTAACGCTTTTAAAAAAAGCAATGAATGCTTGACATATTAAAATAAAATATCCCTGTATCTATTATTTACTGACAATTCAATATAACAAAATATTAATTTTATATAAAATTAACAAACAATTTAGATTGAAATTACATAACGAAAATATGACATTTGAATTTAGTAATGACTAGAGCTTGGATTTTTAGGCAAACAGCTTATGCTGGAAGTTAAAATCATCAACATGAATTTGGCATTATTTTTGTTTTTGAAATAAAACAACACAGTTGGGAGGGTTTCACTTTTATTGTTGAACACTGCAACATGTTTCACCACACAGTGGCTTCATCAGGCAGATGATTAAATAATCAATAATCATTATTTCATTTGCCTGATGAAGCCACTGTGTGGTGAAACATGTTGCAGTGTTCAACAATAAAAGTGAAACCCTCCCAACTGTGTTGTTTTATTTCTAATAGTATTATGGAGTTTCATCATGTATCCGCCTCATCAATTAAATATTATTTTTGTTGTTGTTTTATTTTCGGTTTTATGGTTATTTTGCATTTATATGCTTATTTGGTGCTTACTGTTTTAATAATAATATATAAAAAATATGTTCGTAGTTTTATATATTATAAAAACATTTGTAAGATATCCTTACCTTATCAATATGCAATTGTCTAAATAATTCTTAAATAAAATTGTTCTCTTTTTAAAAAGTACTACTAATTACTGATTAACTTATTCGACCGGGGTGCAAATGGGCATCAGTGTTTTATACGCGTGGCGCATGAAGTAAAATTTCGAGTTTAGAAAATCCCCGTGAAAATTTGTCTCGGGTCGCTGCGCGACCCTCGACAAATTTTCTACGCGGGGCTTTTCTAAACTCGAAATTTTACTTCATGCTTAGTCTGGGAGTGGAAACACTCGTTCGAAATTTCAATTTAACGCTTTAAAAAAAAACAACGAATGCTTGACATTTCAAAAGAAAATATCCCTGTATCTATTATTTATTGACAATTCAATATAACAAAATATTAATACGAACATTTTATCTAAAATTAATGAATAATTTCGATTGAAATTACATAACAAAAATATGACATTTGAATTTACTAATGACTAGAGCTCGGATTTTGCAAGCGAACAGCTTATGCTGAAAGTTAAAATCATCAACATGAATTAATAAAATGTGTACGTATTATAGAAAGTTGAATCAAATTTCAAATTTGAATTCAATTCTTTATTCAAGTGAGGAAAAATATACAATAATAATGTACAGTGTCCAAACCGATAGTGTCAAATACTACATAACTAAAAATAATAAGATTGATAATGAATAGAATTATAATACAAAGTAATACACTAATATAATACACTAATATAATACACTAATAAAATACATTAATAATACGCTAATAATAGTCAATAATGAATAATTACAAAAAAATAAGCTGATAAAAATATGAAAAGAGGAAATAATAATAATAATGAAAAAATAACTATAATAATTATAATATGTAGGACTATTAATAAACATATTATATTTATTAATATATATCCAGTATCGTTCTATATTTCTACGCAAAGTTAAAAAAAAAACATAATGTATACCTAAGTAAAACTCAAAATTCAATATCCTCGTATATTTCTCTGTCGATTAGGAATTCTAACAGTTGTTTTTTAAATTTCTTTAGATTTCTTATCGATTGCAAATGTGCTGGTAACTTATTGTAGAATCATTTGCGCAATTTTTTTTGTTGCTTTTTTTGCTTTATTTTCGGTTTTATGGTTATTTTGCATTAATATGCTTATTTAGTGCTTATTTCGTAAAATGATAGATCGTGGACATTTATCATCTGTGCGATTATAACACGAACTATTAATTTATTTATATAGTTTCGTAGTTTTCAAACTTTTCTGGTGATGGAACTCTTTTAAGCATTCAATATTTTACGGAGCCGCAAAATAAAATCTCGTCGGCGATTTATTGTAGATTTATTGTACTTTGTGTAGGCTATTTTTTTTCTCTTAATCTTTGTTTACTCTTGTACATTTCCTCTAAGACCACGGAAGCAGGAAATTCCGACATTTTTAAGCAAATTCTCAGGGATGTCAACCTTTTTAGGACTGGTGATATTGTTATTTTCCTAGGAAGGCTGACATCCCTGAGAATTTGCTTAAAAATGTCAGAGTTTCCTGCTTCCGTGGTCTTAGAGGAAAAGTACAAGAGTAAACAAAGACTAAGAGAAAACAAATTAGGCTACACAAAGTACAATAAATCGGCGACCACATTTTATTTTGCGGCTCCGTAAAATATTTAATGCTTAAAAGATTTCCATCAGCAAAACGTTTAAAAAAACACGAAACTAGATAAATAAATTAATAGTTCGTGTTTTAATCGCACAGATAATAACTGTCCACGATCTAAAATTTTAAATATTTCCAACATTTCCTGCTTCCATGGTTTTAGAGGAACAGTACAAGAGTAAACTATACTTTTTATACGGATTTTGTAATAAAATGTTTTGTCCCAACTCTCTCCGTTTTCTCAGAAAAAAAAACCGTATTCGGATGCTTTGGGAAACCCTGTATACAGGATGTTTAGAATTAAGTGCGCACTATTGCTAACTTTGTTATTATTTGAGTTTAGAGTCGGTTAAATGCGGAAAGTAATAGGAAATTTAATAAAATATAATAAAAACGAATTAAAATTCATATCGACTTTCTGCAAACATTTTGTCTCATTGAGACAAATCTCCAAATATTCATTGAAACAACTACTTCCTGAGCTAATACCCCATAATTCACACTATTGCTAAATTGCTAACTTTATTATTATTTAAGTTTAGAGTCGGTTAATTGCGGAAAGTAGTAGGAAATTTAATAAAATATAAAAACGAATTAAAATTCATATCGACTTTCTGCAAACATTTTGTCTCATTGAGACAAGTCTCCAAATATTCATTGAAACAACTACTTCTTGAGCTAATACCCCATAATTCACACTATTGCTAAATTGCTAACATTATTATTATTCAAGTTTAGAGTCGGTTAAATGCGGAAAGTAGTAGGAAATTTAATAAAATATAAAAACGAATTAAAATTCATATCGACTTTCTGCAAAAATTATGTCTCATTGAGACAAGTCTCCAAATATTCATTGGAACAACTACTTCTCGAGCTAATACCCTATAATTCATTTAGTTTAGTGAGAGAAAAAATTGACCTGATGTTGCATTTTGCATATAAATTATGCATAGAACAGTAAAGCTGTCGTGTAACTCAAATATTAATTGTATAATTCAATATCTGTCGGGGTATTAGCTCGGGAAGTAGTTGTTTCAATGAATATTTCTAAACTTGTCTCAATGAGACTAAATTTTTGCAGAAAGTCGATATGAATTTTAATTCGTTTAATTCAATGAGACTAAATTTTTGCAGAAGGTCGATAAGAATTTTAATTCGTTTTTATATTTTGTAAATGTTCTGCAAACTATTGACAAACTCAATTTTTCTTTATGTTAAATTTTCTTTAAGAAAATTCAATGACAATCACAATGGTGAAATTAGATATTAAAAAAATAAAACGTTTTTTTTAATTGAATACTCTGTACATTTTATTACCAATCAATAAAGAAGATTATTCTTAACCAAAGAATAAAACTTTTATTAACCAAAAATTGGTGCTTTTTAAAGCGCTTTTTTTAGAAATTTTTGTGCTTAGAAATCCGAGCTCTAGTAATGACATTCGTAAAAAGTCTATTAAACATTGGATTTTTATAATCAACAGAGATTATTTACAATAATTAATTAAATTTATATTTTGAGTCGTACTGTTTTGGGGTTGAAGTATTTATAGTTCAATAAATAGCAACCAAAAATGTTTAAAGCGCTTTTTTAAAAAAATGTTGTGCTTAGAAACCCGAGCTCTAGTAATGACAGTCGTAAAAAGTCTATTAAACGTTGGATTTTTATAATCAACAGAGATTGTTTACAATAATTAATTAAATTTATACTTTTAGTCGTACTGATTTGGGGTTGAAGTATTTATAGTTCAATAAATAGCAACCAAAAATTTTTAAAGCGCTTTTTGTATATTTTTTGTGCTTAGAAATCCGAGCTCTAGTAATGCCAGTCGTAAAAAGTCTATTAAACGTTGAATTTTTATAATCAAAATAGATTGTTTACAATAATTAATTAAATTTATATTTTTAGTCGTACTGTTTTGGGGTTGAAGTATTTATAGTTCAATAAATAGCAACCAAAAATTTTTAAAGCGCTTTTTTTAAATTTTTTGTGCTTAGAAATCCGAGCTCTAGTAATGACAGTCGTAAAAAGTCTATTAAACGTTGGATTTTTATAATCAACAGAGATTGTTTACAATAATTAATTAAATTTATATTTTTAGTCATACTGTTTTGGGGTTGAAGTATTTATAGTTTAATAAATAGCAACCAAAAATGTTTAAAGCGCTTTTTTTAAAATTTTTTGTGCTTAGAAATCCGAGCTCTAGTAATGACAGTCGTAAAAAGTTTATTAAACGTTGGATTTTTATAATCAACAGACATTGTTTACAATAATTAATTAAATTTATATTTTTAGTCATACTGTTTTGGGGTTGAAGTATTTATAGTTCAAGAAATAGCAACATTTTTATTACACAGTCTCTTTTATTCACACCCTCACGAACCGTAAACGTTACAATAAACAATACATGCGAGTCTAAAGAATGCTGTAAAGTCGTTAACCCTTTCTTTTCTCTAAGAAAAGTAAAATCATTATCTTTAAAAATGAATGACTAATTTCTATTTAAGCCAAAGGTGTGTGATCTAGATAAGTTAAACACACACCTGATATAGGAAATATTCAAGGTATGTATGGGAGGAACAATGATTTTTCCGACAAAGTGTGTTTGTTTTACTAAAACCCACATCCCATATGCGTGATAAAAATCTAACGTAAATATCTCACTTTCACAATCATTTCCAATCAAGTCTAAATAATTATATTAGTAATAATTTAGGTTTTTCTAAACTCGAAATTTTACTTTATGCGCCATGCGTATAAAAAAACACTGATTCAAAGTGAAATTTAAAATATATTTATTAGTTAGTCAATATTGAGACTTATTTCAATGTTTTTTACCACTTTATATTAATAATTCTACAAGTCGTGTTTCAACATAATTAGTGTCGTAGAATTATTAAAATAAGGTGGTAAAAAACATTGAAACTTGAGACGTGTTTCAATGTTTTTTACCACCTTATTTGATTAATAATTCTACGACACTAAATATGTCGAAACACGACTTGTAGAATTATTAAAATAAAGTGGTAAAAAACATTGAAATACGTCACAATATTGATTAACTAATCAATATATTGATTAATTAATATGGATTACCGCGTAGTAACGCTCAATACTATACAAATAAACAATAAACTTATTACGTCAATTTTCAATTGTTTTAATGATGAAACAAACGAGTGTTTTCCACTCCCAGACTAAGCATGAAGTAAAATTTCGAGTTTAGAAAAGCCTGAAAATTTGGCTCGGGCGCGTAGCGAAGCGGAGCGACCGAGCCAAATTAGGCTTTTCTAAACTCGAAATTTTACTTCATGCGCCACGCGTATAAAACACTGATATATTGTAAAGTTAAAGATACACTGAAAACATTTTTTTTAAATAAGTAGTATACGAAATAATTAAATAATAAAATATTTACATTTTCTTCACACATTCTCAAGTCTGCTTAAATAATACAATGTATCGAAATATTGAGGCTTTTATAAACTCGAAATTTTACTTCATGCGTCACGCCTATAAAACACAGATTTAAAGTGAAATTCAAAATATGTTGCTTAGGTTTTATCTCGTGTTAATTAAATAAATTGATTGTGAGTTACGTGAAGATCAAATTAATTTAACGAATAACTAATATGACTAATAACGTCAAAAATTTCCTTAGTTGCTGACCGGAATTCTACAGCTTGAAAAGTGTGAAGAAAGGTTATTAGTGCTTTATTCGTCAAATTCGTGTTAATTAATTATTTTTTTTTTAATCTTTTGCCTTTTATACCTTTCGGTGTAAGGCATGAATTTATGTCTTTTATTGTTTTTTTATTGTGTTGCCGAGTACAATTCTCTCCATTGTTTCCTGTCTTGTGTTTTGTCCTTTATTCCTTTCCACGGTATACCTTTCTTTTCTGCTCCTTTAACTCCATCAATCCATGTTTTTCTTGGTCTTCCTTTATAGTTTTTTCCTGTTGTTCGAGCTTCAAATATTTTTTTTGTCGTTCTCGTGTCCTCCATTCGACATATATGTCCGAACCATCTTAGTTGTCCCTCGATTATTTTTTCGTTTATATCTCCGATCTCTAAATTTTGTCTGTACGTTTCGTTCCTTATTCTGTCTTTTCTTGTTTTGTTTTCGATTTTCCTGAGGAACCTCATTTCGCTAGCATTAATTTTTGTCTGCTGATTCTTTGTTATCGTCCACGCTTCGCTGCTGTACATTATTGTTGGTCTTATGACTTTTTTAACGATTTCAGTTTTGATTTTGCTGGGTACTTCCTTATTTCCGAAGAAGGTGGTTTTTGTCATATTAAATAATTTACCTGCTTTTCCTATTTTGTCCTTAATCTCATCATCTATCTTTCCATTTTTTGATATTATTGTCCCTAAATATTTATACCTATCCACTTATTTTACTCGTTCCCCTTGTATTTGTATGTTGTGTGTTTTGTCTTGTTTCGAGATTATCATCGTTTTGGTTTTTACCGTATTTATTTTCATGTTAATTTTGTTTAGTTTGTTTGCTAGTATGTCTATGTTATATTGGAGGTCTGTTTCCATTTCTGCTAGAATGGCCATGTCATCAGCAAACATAAGTTCCCCTATCTCTATTTTATTCATTTTCCAATGTCCTACTTTGATTGGCCGCATCTTAGTTTTTGCAATTTTTATGGCTTCGTCGAGTACGAGTGAGAATATTAGAGAGCTTAATATGCACCCTTGTTTTACTCCTGACTCAGTGCTAAATTCCAGTGATTCTTCGTTGTTAGTCCTAACTATATTTTTATTGTCGTTGTACAAACTTTTGATTAGCGCTATTGTTGTTTTATTTATCCCTCTTTTCTTTAGAGTATTCCATATATCTTTCCTCCTTATTCTGTCAAATGCCTTTTCCAGGTCAATGAAACACATATGGATATCTCTATTTTTATTTATAAATTTTTCGCTCATCTGACGTATTACGAATATTAGGTCTTGCGTACTTCTTCCTCGTCTAAATCCGCCTTGGGTATCCTCTATTGTATCCTCTATTTGGTCTCTAATTCTTTTTTCCAGTATTCTTGTCAGAATCTTAGCTGGCACACTCGTGATTGTAATCCCCCTGTAGTTTTTGCAGTCTCTCTTGTCTCCTTTCTTGTATATGGGTAGTATTATCCCTGTTTTCCAGTCTGTTGGTATTTTGACGCTTCTAATTATACTATTAAGATATTGTGTGAAGTATGTGATTCCTTCTGGGCCCATATATTTTATCATTTCGGTGGTTACTTCGTCTATCCCTGGAGCTTTTCCGCATTTCAGTTTTTCCATCGCTTCCATAACTTCTACTTCTGTTATGTTTTCCATTTCATGCAGTTCGTTATTATCATCTGGGTCTTCTATTGCGTCTGCCCCCTTTTCGGTTAATTCTTCAAAGTATTGCTTCCATCTTTCTATGATTTTGTCCTCTTCTGTAATTATGTTTCCATTTTCATCTTTTATATTTACCATATTATGTTCTTTTTTTTGTTTTAGTTGTTTCAGTGTCCCGTAAAATAGTTTTTGATTCTCTCTGTAGTTTTCGGTCATTTTTCTTCCAAATTTGGTCCATGATTCATGTTTAGCATTTTTAACTAATATTTTGACTTCATTTCTCTTTTCTTTGTATTTTTCATAGTCCACTATTTTTTTGGTATTTAGGTATCTTTGCCATGTTTCTTTTTTGTCCTTGATTTTTTGTTGTATATCTTTCGTCCACCATTCCGTTCTCTTAATGACATTATTTGTAATTTTTGTTATACCACAGGTTTCTTTAGCAGCTTCTAGCATATGTTTTTTCAGTATTGCCCACGTTTCCTCCACATCGGTATTTATTTCTCTCTCTTGTATTTTAGTTTTTAATATCTCCTGATATTTATTTTGATATTCTGTCTCTTTTAGCTTATATGTTCTTATTTTTTCTTTTATCTTCTTTCTTCTTTTGTCGGTGTATTCCTTCGTTCTTTGTTTTATGTCCATTTTCAACAAATAATGATCGCTTTCTATCTCAGCTTGTCTAGAAACTTTTATATTTTCTACTATATTCCATTTATTTCTGCTAATTAAAAAATAATCTATGATAGACTTTTCCTTCCTTGCTGGTTCCTCTCGAGTGTATTTGTGTATGTTCTTATGTTTAAACTTAGTGTTGGCTATTACTAGATTGTTTTCAATACTCATATCTATTATTCTTTTTCCATTATTGTTTTTAACGTTTTCTCCTTCTGTTCCCATTACTTCTTCTATCCCTTCATTTTTGTTACCCACTCGTCCATTTAGATCTCCCATTATAATTATGTTTTGTGGCCCCTCATCTATTTCTTTCTGTAGTTTTTCAAAAAAAATATCTTTTCTTCTTTTTTGCATCCTCGTTTTCTCCGTATGCGATTATTAGTGACCATGTCTCCTTACCTATCATGTCTATTTCTATTGACAGTATCCTTTCGTTTACATATTTTTCCCTTTTTATATCTTTTAGTCTATCTGGTGCGATTATCAGTGCGATTATTAGTTAATTAATTTTACAAATGTTTATTTTGATTAATTCGAACGTTTGCAGCAATTTGTTTTGGAATATGTAAAAGTATACTTAAAAGAAAAAAATCCATTATTGTATCTTAGATGTAATTTTAAATGTAAGTCAAGGGATTAACAATATTCACACAGAATGATTAGAAAATACTGCCTCTTTTACAAGAATTCAATTTCGAAAAATATTTCTTGTTCAACAAATAATCTTCGAAATAAACATGAAAGAAAATATTAGTGCTTTATTCGTCAAATTCGTGTTAATTAATTTTACAAATGTTTATTTTACTTAAAAGAAAAAATCCATGTTTGTATCTTAAATGTAATGTTAAATGTAAGTCAAGGGATTAACAATATTCACACAGAATGATTAGAAAATACTGCCTCTTTTACAAGAATTGAATTTCAAAAAATATTTCTTGTTCAACAAATAATCTCCGAGTTAAACATGAAAGAACATTCTAACCGCTGAATGAAATTCAGGTACAATAGGTGTCATAAAAATGAGCCCAAGAGAGCGAAACAAGAAGAATATATACACCATATATAAAAAAAAATAGAGGACTGATTCTTTTCGTGTTCATAGGCGGAGTCTAGAGTTATTCGGAAAGACCCCACACACAATACTTCAATCATTAGAGCCACACTGTTGAATTTCGCAACGGTCTAATGACTCGACGAAGGGACCACCTATTATTATTATTGCCCTTAATCTGATTAAGTTATTTGCTTTTACGGATTCTTCACTGCGGGCGCTTTTCTAAAACTCGATCTCCCCTCCTCCTGGCTTTCAACACAAGAAAGGAATTTTCTAATTATTGCATACTTTGCATTTTAATTGAAGGGCTGTTAAAATATTCGTAGTTGTTAAAATTGCACAAGAGGTGATTTACATTCTTGTATAATTATTATCATCATTTTATAAATTGCAAACTTTAATTCTTAAAAGTAATTTTTTATACAAAGAAATAAAACATGAATTATTCCAATTAAAAAAACGAGCAAAAACTTTTTCAGGCTTTTATAAACTCGAAATTTTACTTCTTGCTTAATCCGGGAGTGAAAAACACTCAATTCCTTATTAAAACAATTGACATAATAGATTGATTGCTGTTTTATTGACAGATGGAAACTAACCTTTTCAAAATTGAATTTGAGTTCAGTATTCCGCACTAGATACCCATAGACGCGTTTCGGAGTTCAAGGACCTCTTCAGTGTGGTCCCGATCCAGTGCTGAGGAATACTGAACATTTCTGACTATATCAAGCCAATATGTGAACACTATTAAATGAATTCGATAGCTAACGCCATCTACTGCCTCATAGTGGCATCGTCAATGACACCGTGCACAAAGTGCATATACAGGTCACTGTTTCGTCCACGGAGCTATACTCTGTTTGTGAAACCAGAAAACAAATATCAAAATTGAATTTGAGTTCACTATTCCGCACTAGATACCCGCAGACACGTTTTGGACTTCAAGGTCCTCTTCAGCACTGGATCAGGACCACACTGAAGAGGACCTTGAAGTCCGAAACGCGTCTGTTTGTATCTAGTGCGGAATACTGAACTCAAATTCAATTGGAAAAAAAGCAAATACACTATTGTACATTGCACACATTTGTATTTTAATATTGTCCGCTTGAGCTTTTTTTTATATAGGGCATTTTTTTCAATAGGATGGAATAGGGCAAATACAACTTAAATAAAAAATTACTGTCAAATTATTTGCTTTTTTAAATTTTTTATTGTTTTGCGTCCAACTCAATTTGAAATTGTTTATTCTCATTTTGAAATTGTTAATTCCTAATTTAAAACTGTTTGTTCCCAATTTGAAGTTGTTTGTTCCCAATTTGAAATTGTTTGTTCCCAATTTGAAGTTGTTTGTTCTCGATTTGAATTTGAATTTGGGTCCTGCATCTCACCTCCCGTCTTCTATAGCTCAGTTATTAATTTAGTTAGGATTTTGATATTTAGCAGACTTTGCATGTATCTTAGGGCGTATTTCAGGAAAATATTTTTTATTATACAGGGTGTCCTAAAAAAGTGTGACGTCATGATATATATTTTTAAATTAAATGGTGTACATTTTGTTGAAAATTTGAGTGCATTTTATGGTTACCTTCATACCCCTAAATTTTTATAGAAATCAGTTTAGTGATATCAGCCAAAAAAAATAAAAACTAAAACAAATTGGTTTTGCACTATTAATTTAAAAAATTAATAACAATTAAAAATAGTATCTCGTCAATTAAATTATAGAAAGTACTTATTAAAAAAGGTCTAATGGTCCCGATAATCAAGTTTGGTGGATATGAATTATACAGAGTGTGCAAAATTTAGTGTCAAACTTTTTAATCCTTAATTCACTGTATTTTTCTTATTTTAAATTGGAACCCCTGTATATTTTTATGTCATTCCATGCGGAATTAAAAAACAAAAATTTTTCCTTATTACAACCCTATCACAATTCCTAACACATAAAAAGTTATTTGCAGAAAACTCGTTTTATCAACTAATCCAGTAGCCATTTTAATTAATAAAAATCGAAGGTGGCATTGAAAAACCATTTATTGACATAACATGTTTTGTAATTAAATTGCATCTCGAAAGTCTTAAAGGATTCACAGATTTTCGTCTAAACATATTACACATCGTGAAAGTACAATGAGATCGAAAAAAAAAAAATGATTCAGAGCTGGCATTGACTACTACAAAACGATTAGCAACACTGATTCCAATTCAATAAAAACAGGAAATTTCAAATAAATTTAAACACAAAACAGTATTCTGAAATTTGTCAACCATGTTGTTCTAGTCAAGGCCTGCTCTGAATCATGTTTTTTTACGATCGCGTGGTATTAAGTTTTGTATAAAAAATAGTTTTAGTAATAGCATTTCATAGAAAACATAACAAAAATACGCATTTCTAAAATTAATCACCTACTAGAACTTATGTTCGATATGTCTTCCGTTCTCTTGGAGGCACAATTGAAGACGAGTATGAAATGACCTTGCAACTCTTCGTAATAGGTCGGGTGTAATGTTGTGAAATGCATTTATGATTCTTTGCTGCATGTTTTCTGGCGTGGTTGGAGGTTCTTGATAAACGATTTCCTTAACGTAGCCCCACAAAAAAAGTTTAATTTAGTTAAGTCGGGTGATCGGGGCGGCCATTTACTTGGCCCTCCTCTTCCAATCCACCGATTCGGGAAGGTTGTGTTGAGATGATCCCTGACTTGTAATGAATAATGTGCTGGGGCTCCATCCTGTTGCAGCCACATTGCATCCCTCACAGCCATTGGTAAATGTTGACATAAATCTGGCAATTGATTTTGCAAAAAATCCAGATACGTTAGTCCATTCAAATGTCCGTTAAAAAAGTGAGGGCCAATAATATGTTCACCAATAATTCCCCCCATGTTGTTGATTAACATGCCTAAAAACTCTTGGATAGATTCACAAATCCATTTTTATGAAAGGTGGCCTCATCAGAAAACAAAACCTTATCAAAAAAGTCAACATGTACCCTAATTTTAGTTTGCGCCCAGTTGCAAAATTCGACACGTTGATCGAAATCTTGTTCAAAGAGTTCTTGATGGAACTGGATATGGTAGGCATGGAAACGGTTGTCCTTTAAAATTCGTTGAACGGTTCTTTCGCTTCCATCCACGGCAGCAGCGACTGCTTGTTGACTAACGGAAGGATTTTCCGTAATTGATGATAGCACAGCCAATTGATTTTCTTCAGTTCGAACCGGCCTATTTCTAACTGGTTTTGTATAGTTTACATTACCCGTATGTATAAATCTCTCCAATAAGTTTTCCAGGCTCCTGTTGTCTGGATGTCGTCGTTCCGGATACCGCTGTGGGTAAACTCGACTTGCCAAAAAACAGTTCTTTTCGCATTCTTCTAATATCTACGAGATCGTCTCGGTTGTACTTCATGACAACAAATTCTTGGATATAAACATTACATTACTAAAGTCAAAATAGGCTTTTGTCACTTTGTTCAACAATAATTTGTTTTTCAAAGCCACCTTTGATTTTTATCATTAAAATGGCTATTGGATTAGTTGATAAAACGAGTTTTCTGCAAATAACTTTTAATGTGTTAGGAATTGCGATAGGGTTGTAATTAGGAAAAATGTTTGTTCTATAATTCCGCATGGAATGACATAAAAATATACAGGGGGTCTAATTTAAAATAAGAAAAATAAAGTTCTTTAAAGTTTGAAAAGTTTGACACTAAATTTGAGATACTCTGTATAATTCATATGAATAAAACTTGGTTAACGGAACTGTCAGACCTTATTTAATAAGTACATTGTTTAATTTTATTAACGAAGCACTATTTTTATTTTTTATTAATTTTTTAAACCAATGGTGCAAAACTGATTTTATTTAGTTTTTATTTTTTTTGCTAAAATTACTAAACCAATATAAAATTTTAGGGGTATGTAGGTATCCATAGAAGGCACCCAAATAACGAACAAAATATACAGTATGTATTCTAAAAATATATATCATAATGACGTCAAACTTTTTTGGGACACCCTGTATAATCAAAAATATTTTCCTGAAATACGCCCTAGGATACAGGTAAAGTCTGCCAAATATCAAAAGCCTAACTTAATTAGTAACTGAGCTACAGAAGACGGGAGGTGAGATGCAGGACCCTGTATATCAAATTAAGCGTCGAATTTGTTTGAAAAGTTATTCTCTGATTGTCGATATAAGTGATAATAATTTACCTAGGATATTAATTTTAGAAATGCACGATTAAATACAAAATAACTTCAATTTTTATTTAAATAAAACTCTCACACAAATAAAAACAAACACAATATATACAAAAAAGTCGTAATATTTACAACAATACAAAAAATAAATCAGACTATAAATCAATATATCCGTTGCTCAGCAAATTCTCCTTCAACAAATAATACAACTCCAACTGATCCTTCAGGTGTAAATTCATCACCCTTTCGAAGACGCTGCTCGCCAATTCCTCACCCCCACCACTCGCGAACGTGCTTATGTAAACATTCATGAACGTAAACATCACAATCTGACAGTCGAAACGATCCATGATTCCTCCATGTCCAGGGATTGTATCCCCGAAATCTTTGACTTTAAAAGCTCTTTTGAATCCTGACGCGAAAAACCCTCCGAAGGGCGCCACTAGGCTGCTGAAGAGCGCCAACCAGAAGGTGTGGATTACGAAAGGGTAGTTTTGGAACTTGAAACCGGAAATGTTGTAATTTTGCAATTGGAAGATGTAGCCTGGAATGCAATCGGTGGTTTGGATTATTTCCCCGTTGATTTCTTTGTATACAATCGGGCAAACGAAGTAGGTGTTGTCACAAAGCAAGTAGGATACAAAGCAGGTGATTATAATAGTGCAAACCGCTGCGCCAAGAAAACCCTCGCGCGTTTTTTTCGGGGATATTTCGATCAGCGGCGTTTTTCCAAAAAGCTTCCCGATAACATAGGCCATTATATCGTTACAGCTAACCGTCGTTATGCAAACCACAAACCAAATCATCCCTTGAAAAACGGTTTTTGCTATTAGGTAGCACTGCACTACGACAATCAAAAGAATCAAGTGCGTCCAGGCTAGTAGACTGAATTGCTTTCTGTAATACTTCTTTTTTAAGCTCAAAACGAACCAAATCACCCCAGAGAAATAAACGCAGAATGAAATAAATCTGTGATACGAGGCGAACATTTTCAGAATTGGTGAGGCGTTTATGAAAGGTTTGAAATAGTAAATAATCGTTTCACCACCGAAAAAAATATTGGCCGAGAAAAGGAAGTAGATCGGTATGGATCTGAATTTACTGTTGAGTCTGATCCCGTAATTTTTATAGCCTATGCTGATGATCTCGTCGAAGCATTTCATTTGGAGTAAAAACGCGCTGAAAAGGATTATAACAGGACCGTAGTAGATTAGGATCAGAAAATAAATTATCAGCAGAGAGCCGAACGTGATTCGTTTTAGGACGGTGAGAGTAGAAGCCGGGATTTTGTCCAAGATACATGTCGTTTTTTCAGTTTTTGTATCGTTTTCTTCGTCCTGGGATTTTTCTTCGTGATCGCAGACCGTCGGTTTTCGGAGGTGGAGTTGGGGTAATTCTGGTCCGGCTGTCATCTTATTCTAAAATAAAAATGAAGATTTCAAGAAAAGTATAACTTTAATGTACTTAATGAAACATTTTGCTAAAAATTATAAATATTTATGTGCCAAGAATATGCAGCCAGAATGCAGCTACTTTTTCGTGTAATAGAGCCAGTTCTAACACTAATTATAACTCGCCGTTAAACAAAATGTTAAGACTACACTCTAGCGTGCAATATAATATTGAAATATTTAATTGCAACTCTAAGCAATTTGTAAGTTCAATAGGTGATATTTTGTGATTCAATTTATATATTTTGTGTATTGTATTAATATACAGAGAGTTTTATATAACACCGAACATTTTCATAAAATACGATTTGACACCTGTAATTTTTAGGCTATGTGTAAATTGGGTTGCCTATATGACCATAACAAATTGTAGCTAATCAATTGCAATTAATGCCTCAACTTGTACATACAAGGAGTTTTTCTTTCAAGTATACATGTCCCAATTACAGTGTATATGCCGTAAATATTTAGATAATCTTTGTTTTTGTAAAAAGAGTTCAATTTGAAACTTAAAATGAGTGTGTTTCACTCCCAGACTAAGGATGAAGTAAAATTTCGAGTTTAGAAAAGCCTGAAAATTTGGTTTGGACGCGTAGCGCGAAGCGCGGAGCGGCCAAACCAAATTTTCAGGCTTTTCTAAACTCGAAATTTTACTTCATGCGCCACCGGTACAAACACTGACATATTACGAAGTTTAAAACACACCGCTGAACTTTACATTGAATCAGTGTTTTGTGCCGGTGGCGCATGAAATAAAATTTCGGGTTTAGAGAAGCCTGAAAATTTGGTTTGGACGCGTAGCGCGAAGCGCGGAGCGGCCAAGCCAAATTTTCAGGCTTTTCTAAACTTAAAATTTTACTTCATGCGCCACCGGTACAAAACACTGACATATTACGAAGTTTAAAAAACACCTCCGAACTTTACATTGAATCAGTGTTTTGTGCCGGTGGCGCATGAAGTAAAATTTCGAGTTTAGAAAAGCCTGAAAATTTGGTTTGGCCGCTCCGCGCTTTGCGCTACGCGACCAAACCAAATTTTCAGGCTTTTCTAAACTCGAAATTTTACTTCATGCTTAGCCTGGGAGTGGAAAACACTCGCTTAAAGCTTCAAATTAAATTCTTTTAATAAACCGAGCATCGAAAAATGTGCAACGTATGCATATGGATACTTAAAAAATAATCTCAGTATGAAAATATTCGGTGTTACATAAAACTCTCTGTATATTGTTTACCATAAGCGCATATATAGTATATTGATCAGTTTTCCCTGTAAAAAAATGTAAATTTTGTTGGGAAATAAACATATTATTATTATTATTTTAACTAATATTGAACTTGAATTAAAGGCACTTTGTTTGTTTCACTAACTCCTTTATTTTTCCAACTAGTTTCGACTTATCGTCATTCTCAAGGAATAATGTACAGAAAATATATTTTTACAGAGTTAAATACACAAGCAGGTAGGAAGTATAAAATTAGTGAGCTATTAATAATGAGTATCTAGTACTCAAAATCATGGGCGCCCGCACATATGGGCAAGACGGGGCACTTGCCCCCACCCTCCGGAATTCTGAGTTATATTTATTTATGCTATGATTTGTAAATGTACATACATTATCGATATATTTTAAGCTTTGGAATAAATCAGTGTTTTATACGCGTGGCGCATGAAGTAAAATTTCGAGTTTAGAAAAGCCCCGTGAAAATTTGTCTCGGGTCGCTGCGCGACCCTCGACAAATTTTCTACGCGGGGCTTTTCTAAACTCGAAATTTTACTTCATGCTTAGTCTGGGAGTGGAAAACACTCGTTTTAAGCTTTAAATTAACCGCTTTTAAAAATCACGAATGCTTGAAAATTTACAGTATACATATTTCAATATATCTTAAAAACTAATATTTAGGTATTCCTTTCTAATAATCTAATTTTCTAAAATTGACATAAGATTTTAATATTCTGAAGATCTTAGTCATTTGATATTGAATTTTTTCATTTCACCAAAAATGTCAGTTTTGATGATGATATAAGTGTAAGTGATTTGAATCTTGTTGTTTTTGTAAATTCTACTTCTGTTAAATTAAGCAATTTTAACTTTTTGTTCTAAATCAATTTTGACGACTTGTGTTTGAGCTATTAATAATGAGTATCTAGTACTCGAAATCATGGGCGCCTGCACATATGGGCAAGACGGGGCACTTGCCCCCACCCTCCGGAATTCTGAGTTATATTTATTTATGCTATGATTTGTAAATGTACATACATATGCAGAACTATGAGATTATTTAACACATTGCCGAATGATATTGACTTGTTTAATTCATCAATCTCATTGTTTCGTAAAAAATGTTTATACTACTTAAACTCTATTAATGAATAACATGTGTCTTTATAGTTTATAGTTCGTAGGTATTTTGTTACTCATACAAGTATAATTTAATTTTTTAGTTTATTTGAATAATCTTGTAGTATCTAAGCCAGCATAAGCGCCCATTTTTGTATTTTTGTTATTGATATGTTTCATTTTTGTATTATTGTAAAAGTTGAAACGTAAATAAATAAATAAATAATCCATGAATTTTAAGCTTTGGAATAAATCAGTGTTTTATACGCGTGGCGCATGAAGTAAAATTTCGAGTTTAGAAAAGCCCCGTGAAAATTTGTCTCGGGTCGCTGCGCGACCCTCGACAAATTTTCAACGCGGGGCTTTTCTAAACTCGAAATTTTACTTCATGCTTAGTCTGGGAGTGGAAAACACTCGTTTTAAGCTTTAAATTGAACGCTGTTAAAAATCACGAATGCTTGAAAATTTACAGTATACATATTTCAATATATCTTAAAAACTAATATTCAGGTATTCCTTTCTAATAATGTAATTTTCTAAAATTGACATAAGATTTTGATATTCTGAACATCTTAATCATTTTATATTGAATTTGTCAATTTTACCAAGAATATCAATTATGATGATAATGTACGTGTAAGTGTTTTAAATCTTGTTGTTTCTGTAAATTCTACTTCTGTTAAATTAAGCAACTTTAACTTTTTGTTCTAAACCAATTTTGACGACTTGTGCTTGGATTGACTTGGGCGTTTATTTGTTAGCTCTGGTTAATTTTATTATAGGGCAGGTGAATTTTAAAGATTTTAGTTTCATTAATTTTTAAAACTCTTGAATTGTTTAAATTTACGTTAATTTTAAGAATGTTGATACATTTCTTCAATTTTTTAGTTTTTGTGAGTTTCCCCAAGATTTTTACAAATTTTTTAATTTTTAATGCATTTATATTTTTTAAATTTTAATTTCATTTATTTACGGAATCTCCATTTCATAAAGTTCCAAGATTTTCATTAATTTTTAAATTTTTGACGTATTACATGAAATTTCAAGATTTTCATTAATTTTTAAATTTTTGACATATTTCATGAAATTCCAGGATTTTAAATAATTTTTAAATTTTTGACATATTACATGAAATTCTAAGATTGTCATTAATTTTAAAATTTTCAACGTATTTTATGAAATTCCAGGATTTAATTTTTAAATTTTTGACATATTTCATGAATTTCCAAAATGTTTATTAATTTTTACATTTTCGAAGGATTTTATGAAATTTCAAGAATTTAATTAATTTTAAAATGTTTGACATTTCATGAAATTTCAAGATTTTCAATAATTTTAAAAATGGTAACGATTTTCGCGAGTTTCGTAAATTTTTAAAGTGTTGATGCTATTCATAATTTTTCGAGTTTTCGTCAGATTTTAAAACGTTAGTAGTTTTTGTGCATTTGCTAAACTTTTGTTCGTTTTCACGAATTTCCATAATTTTAAATAATTTTCAAAATCTAATTTTCGCTTTTCATAAATTTCTAAGATTTCCGCAAATTTTCAAAATTCCGACGGTTTCCGTGAAATCCAAAGATTTTCGATAATTTTCAAAATCTTTCCTAAAATTTTCGTAAGATTTTCGTAAATCTTTAAAATCAAAAATTTACAAGATTTCCGTTAATCTTCAAAATTTGTGAACTTCAAAAGTGTGAATTTCCAAGAAGTTATCAAAGTTTATTATAAATTAGAATCATTTTCAAAATTTATCATTAATTTTTTAGCATCATTATCATTAATTTGGACGTTTTATTAACCGTTAACGATTAATAAACGTTTTGAAGAAATGCCTCAAGTTTTCTATAAAATAAATTTCTTTAAAATTTGCGAACCCAAAGATTAACGAAATTTTTGAAAATTAATGAATCCGACATTTTCTCCTTATGCAAAAGAAAGGGAACGTATTGTTTTCGCGAACATTTTCAAATCAAAATTTTTATTGGATAAATCCATTTTGAGGTCCTCCGAGTTGATTAAGATCATTTTGAAAAATGTCTGTAATTATGTCCTGTAATTCTGTTTTGAAAATCTTAAATCTTGAAAAACGCATGATTTTTGTAAACATTTTGAAAATTGTTATAAATCTTAGTAATTAAAAAAGTTGGAAAACTAACGAACATATTGAAAATTTCACTAGTCGTCAAAATTGTGAAAATTAATTAATAATTAGAAATTCACGAAAATTGATAAGATTTTAAAAATTGAACAAAAACTTGAAAACTCTCAAGAATCCGTAAATTAATAAAAATATTTTATAATGCCAGTGGTTATTTTTTAACGAATGTTTTCCACTCCCAGACTAAGCATGAAGTAAAATTTCGAGTATAGAAAAGCCCCATGTAGAAAATTTGTCGAGGGTCGCGCAGCGACCCTTGACAAATTTTCACGGGGCTTTTCTAAACTCGAAATTTTACTTCATGCGCCACGCGCATAAAAACCCTGATTGATTATTAAGTTTAAAATATATCAAAGAGTTTTATATTACAGATTATCAATTTTCAACATACTTTAAAATGTAAAATTTCGATATTTCTTGACAATTAATCACTTTTTGACATTGTTTCAACATTTTCTTAAATTCAAACATGTAATCGTTTTTCAAGAAATGTTGATTTTTTATAAGTGTAAGTGGTTTGAATCTTGTTGTTTCTGTAAATTCTACTTCTGTTAAATTAAGCAATTTTAACTTTTTGTTCTAAATCAGTTTTGACGACTTGTGTTTGGATTGAATAGGGCGTTCATTTGTTAACTCTAGTTAATTTTATTATAAGGCAGGTGAATTTTAAAGATATCAGTTCCATTAATTTTTAAAACTCCTGAATTGTTTAGATTTTTGTTAATTTTAAAAATGTTGATACATTTCTTCAATGTTTTAGTTTCTGGGAATTTTCCCAAGATTTTTACAAATTTTTTAATTTTTGATGCCATTCATGAAGTTCCAAGATTTTCTTTAAGTTTTTAACGTATTTCATGAAATTTCAAGATATAATTTTTACATTTTTGACATATTTCATGAATTTCCAAAGTGTTTATTAATTTTTAAATTTTTGACGGATTTCATGAAATTCCAAGATTTTAATTAATTTTAAAATTTTTGATATTTCATGAAATTTTAAGATTTTCATTAATTTTAAAAATGTTGACGATTTTCGTAAGTTTCGTAAATTTTTAAAATGTTGATGCTATTCATGAATTTTTGAGTTTTTCACCAGATTTTAAAACGTAAGTAGTTTTTGTGGATTTGCTAAACTTTTGTTCGTTTTCACGAATTTCCACAATTTTAATTTATTTTCAAAATCTAATTTTTCGTGAATTTTCAACGTTTTAGTCAATTTTAAAAATCTAAACGCTTTTCATATATTTCTAAGATTTCCGCAAATTTTAAAAATTCAGACGGTTTCCGTGAAATCCAAAGATTTTCGATAATTTTCAAAATTTCTCGTAAAATTTTCGTAAGATTTTCGTAAATCTTTAAAATCAAAAATTTCCAAGATTTCCGTTAATCTTCAAAATTTTCAAATAAGTGTGAATTAAGAGGTTTCCGTAAATCTTCAAAATTTTCATATAAGTGTAAATTTCCAAGAAGTTATCAAAATTTCTTATAAGACACCAATCATTTTTAAAATTTATCATGAATTTTTCAGCATCGATTATTTAATTTAGACGTTTTATTAACCGTTAACGATTAATAAACGTTTTGAAAAAATGCCTCATATTTTCTATCAAATAAATTTCTTTAAAATTTTCGAACCCAAAAATTAACGAAATTCTTGAAAAATGATGAATCCCGACATTTTTTTCTTACCCTCATATACAAAACAAAGGGAAAGTATTGTTTTCGCGAATATTTTTAAATCAAAATTTTTAATGGATATATCCATTTTGAGGTCCTCCGAGTTGATAACCATCATTTTTGAAAAATATCTGTACTTCTGTCCTTCTCTAATTCTGTTTTGAAAATCTTAAATCTTGAAAAACGCATGATTTTTGTAAACATTTTGAAAATTGTTATAAATCTTAGAAATTAAAAAAGTTTGAAAATTAACGAACGTATTGAAAATTTCATAAGTCGTCAAAATTTTGAAAATTAATTAAAAATTAGAAATTCACGAAAATTGATAAGATTTTAAAAATTGAACAAATACTTGAAAACTCTCAAGAATTCGTAAATTAAAGAAAATATTGTATAAGGCCAGTGGTTATTTTTTAACGAATGTTTTCCACTCCCAGACTAAGCATGAAGTAAAATTTCGAGTTTAGAAAAGCCCCGCGTAGAAAATTTGTCAAAGGTCGCGCAGCGACCCGAGACAAATTTTCACGGGGCTTTTCTAAACTCTAAATTTTACTTCATGCGCCACGCGCATAAAAACCCTGATTGATTGTTAAGTTTAAAATATATAAAACATTTTTATATTACAGATTATCAATTTTCAACATACTTTAAAATGTAAAATTTCGATATTTTTTGACAATTAATCACTTTTTGACATCGTTTCAACATTTTCTTAAATTCTAACATATCATCGTTTCTCAAGAAATTTCAATTAATCAACGTTTTGAAGATGTGCCTCATATTTTCTATAGAATAAATTTTGTTAAAATTTGCGACCCCAAGAATTAACGAAATTCTTGAAAATTAATAAATACCGACTTTTTTTCCTTATGCAAAACAAAGGGAAAGTATTGTTTTCGCGAACATTTTCAAATCAAAATGTTTAATGGATATATCCATTTTGAGATCTTCCGAGTTGAATAAGATCATTTTTGAAAAATGTCTGTAATTCTGTCCTTCTGTAGTTTTGTCTTGAAAATCTTGAATCTTGAAAAACGCATGATTTTAGTAAACACTTTGAAAATTGTTATAATTCTTAGATATTAAAAAAGTTTGGAAATTAACGAACGTATTGAAAATTTTACAAGTCGTCAACATTTTGAAAATTAATTAAAAATTTGAAATTCACGAAAATTGATAAAATTTTAAAAATTGAACAAAAACTTGAAAACTCTCAAGAGTTCGTAAATTAATGAAAATATTGTATAAAGCCAGTGGTTATTTTTTAACAAATGTTTAACATTTGTTAAAAAATAACCACTGGCTTTATACAATATTTTCATTAATTTACGAACTCTTGAGAGTTTTCAAGTTTTTGTTCAATTTTTAAAATTTTATCAATTTTCGTGAATTTCTAATTTTTAATTAAAATGGACTCCCAGACTAAGCATGAAGTAAAATTTCGAGTTTAGAAAAGCCCCGCGTAGAAGATTTGTCGAGGGTCGCGCAGCGACCCGAGACAAATTTTCACGTGGCTTTTCTAAACTCGAAATTTTACTTCATGCGCCACGGGCATAAAAAACCCTGATTGATTGTTAAGTTTAAAATATATAAAACATTTTTATATTACAGATTATCAATTTTCAACATACTTTAAAAGGTGAAATTTCAATATTTCTTGACAATTAATCACTCTTTGAAATTGTTTCAACATTTTCTTAAATTCTAACATATCATCGTTTTTCAAGAAATTTCAATTATTAAACGTTTTGAAGAAGTGCCTCATATTTTCCATAGAATAAATTTCTTTAAAATTTGCGAACCCCAAAATTAACGAAATTCTTGAAAATTAATAAATATCGACATTTTTTCCTTATGCAAAACAAAGGGAATGTATTGTTTTCGCAAACATTTTCAAATCAAAATGTTTAATGGATATATCCATTTTGAGGTTTTCCGAGTTGATTAAGATCATTTTTGAAAAATGTCTGTAATTCTGACCTGTAATTTTGTCTTGAAAATCTTGAATCTTGAAAAACGCATGATTTTAGTAAACATTTTGAAAATTGTTATAAATCTTAGATATTAAAAAAGTTTGGAAATTAACGAATATATTGAAAATTTCACAAGTCGTCAAAATGTTGAAAATTAATTAAAAATTAGAAATTCACGAAAATTTACAAGATTTTAAAAATTCAACAAAAACTTGAAAACTTTCAAGATTTTGTAAATTAATAAAAATATTGTATAAAGCCAGTGGTTATTTTTTAACGAATGTTTTCCACTCCCAGGCTAAGCATGAAGTAAAATTTCGAGTTTAGAAAAGCCCCGCGTAGAGAATTTGTCAAGGGTCGCGCAGCGACCCGAGACAAATTATCACGGGGCTTTTCTAAACTCGATATTTTACTTCATGCGCCACGCGCATAAAAACACTGATTAATTGTTAAGTTTAAAATATATAAAACATTTTTATATTACAGATTATCAATTTTCAACAAACTTCAAATTTTTGACATTTCGTGAAATTTCAAGATTTTCATTAATTTTAAAAAATGTTGACGGTTTTCGTGATTTTCGTAAATTTTTAAAATGTTGATGCTGTTCATGAATTTTCGAGTTTTACATTAAATTTTAAAACGTTAGTGGTTTTTGTGCATTTGCTAAACTTTTGTTCATTTTCACGAATTTCCACAATTTTAATTAATTTTCATAATATAATTTTTCGTGAATTTTCAACGTTTTAGTCAATTTTAAAAATCTACACGCTCTTCATACATTTCTAAGATTTCCGCAAATTTTAAAAATTCCTACGGTTTCCGTGAAATCCAAAGATTTTCGATCATTTTCAAAATCTTTCGTAAGATTTTCGTAGATCTTAAAAATTAAAAATTTCCAAGATTTCCGTTAATCTTCAAAATTTTCATATAAGTGTAAATTTCCAAGAAGTTATCAAAATTTCTTATACACACAAATCATTTTTAAAATTTATCATGAATTTTTCAGCATCGATTATTTAATTTAGACGTTTTATTAACCGTTAACGATCATTAAACGTTTTGAAAAAATGCCTCATATTTTCTATCAAATAAATTTCTTTAAAATTTGCGAACCTAAAAATTACCGAAATTCTTGAAAAATGATGAATACCGACATTTTTTCCTTACCCTCATATAGAAAACAAAGGGAAAGTATTGTTTTCGCGAACATTATTAAATCAAAATTTTTAATGGATATATCTATTTTGAGGTCCTCCGAGTTGATTACCATCATTTTTGAAAAATGTCTGTTATTCTGTCTTAAAAATCTTAAATCTTGAAAAACGCATGATTTTTGTAAAAATTTTAAAAATTGCTATAAATCTTAGAAATTAAAAAAGTTTGAAAATTAACAAACGTATTGAAAATTTCACTAGTCGTCAAAATTTTGAAAATTAATTAAAAATTATAAATTCACGCAAATTGATAAGATTTTAAAAATTAAACAAAAACTTGAAAACTCTCATGAATTCGTAAATTAATGAAAATATTGTTTAAAGCCAGTGGTTATTTTTTAACGAATGTTTTCCACTCCCAGACTAAGCATGAAGTAAAATTTCGAGTTTAGAAAAGCCCCGCGTAGAAAATTTGTCGAGGGTCGCGCAGCGACCCGAGACAAATTTTCACGGGGCTTTTCTAAACTCGAAATTTTACTTCATGCGCCACGCGCATAATAACACTGATTAATTGTTAAGTTTAAAATATATAAAACATTTTTATATTACAGATTATCAATTTTCAACAAACTTCAAATTTTTGACATTTCGTGAAATTTCAAGATTTTCATTAATTTTAAAAATGTTGACGGTTTTCGTGATTTTCGTAAATTTTTAAAATGTTGATGTTGTTCATGAATTTTCGAGTTTTTCATCAAATTTTAAAACGTTAGTAGTTTTTGTGCATTTGCTAAACTGTTGTTCATTTTCACGAATTTCCACAATTTTAATTAATTTTCCTAATTTAATTTTTCGTAAATTTTCAACGATTTAGTCAATTTTAAAAATCTACACGGTCTTCATACATTTCGAAGATTTCCGCAGATATTAAAAATTCTTACGGTTTCCGTGAAATCCAAAGATTTTCGATAATTTTCAAAATCTTTCGTAAGATTTTCGTAAATCTTGAAAATTAAAAATTTCCAAGGTTTCCGTAAATCTTCAAAATTTTCATATAAGTGTAAATTTCCAAGAAGTTATCAAAATTTCTTATAAGACACCAATCATTTTTAAAATTTATCATGAATTTTTCAGCATCGATTATTTAATTTAGACGTTTTATTAACCGTTAACGATTAATACACGTTTTGAAAATGCCTCATATTTTCTATCAAATAAATTTCTTTAAAATTTGCGAACCCAAAAATTAACGAAATTCTTAAAAAATGATGAATACCGACATTTTTTTCTTACCCTCATATACAAAACAAAGGGAAAGTATTGTTTTCGCGACCATTATTAAATCAAAATTTTTAATGGATATATGCATTTTAAGGTCCTCCGAGTTGATTACCATCATTTTTGAAAAATGTCTGTTATTCTGTCTTGAAAATCTTAAATCTTGAAAATCGCATGAATTTTGTAAACATTTTAAAAATTGCTATAAATCTTAGAAATTAAAAAAGTTTGACAATTAACGAACGTATTGAAAATTTTACAAGTTTGAAAATTGATTAAAAATTAGAAATTCACGAAAATTGAAAAGTATTTAAAAATTGAACAGAAACTTGAAAACTCTCAAGATTTTGTAAATTAATGAAAATATTGTATAAAGCCAGTGGTCATTTTTTAACGAATGTTTTCCACTCCCAGCATAAAGTAAAATTTCGAGTTTAGTAAAGCCCCGCGTAGAAAATTTTCACGGGGCTTTTCTAAACTCGAAATTTTACTTCATGCGCCGCGCGCATAAAAACACTGATTGATTGTTAAGTTTAAAATATATAAAACATTTTTATATTACAGATTATCAATTTTCAACATACTTTAAAATGTAAAATTTCGATATTTCTTGACAATTAATCACTTTTTGACATTGTTTTAACATTTTCTTAAATTCTAACATATCATCGTTTTTCAATAAATTTCATTTAGTAAACGTTTTGAAGAAGTGCCTCATATTTTCTATAGAATAAATTTCTTTAAAATTTGCGAACCCCAAAATTAACGAAATTCTTGAAAATTAATAAATACCGACATTTTTTCCTTATGCGAAACAAAGGGAAAATATTGTTTTCGCAAACATTTTCAAATCAAAATGTTTAATGGATATATCTATTTTGAGGTTTTCCGAGTTGATTAAGATCATTTTTGAAAAATGTCTGTAATTCTGACCTTCTGTAATTTTGTCTTGAAAATCTTGAATCTTGAAAAACGCATGATTTTAGTAAACATTTTGAAAATTGTTAAAAATCTTAGATATTAAAAAAGTTTGGAAATTAACGAACGAATTGAAAATTTTACAAGTCGTCAAAATGTTGAAAATTAATTAAAAATTAGAAATTCACGAAAATTGACAAGATTTTAAAAATTGAACAAAAACTTGAAAACTCTCAAGATTTTGTAAATTAATAAAAATATTGTATAAAGCCAGTGGTTATTTTTTAACGAATGTTTTCCACTCTAAGACTAAGCATGAAGTAAAATTTCGAGTTTAGAAAAGCCCCGCGTAGAAAATTTGTCTCGGGTCGCGCAGCGACCCGATACAAATTTTCACGGGGCTTTTCTAAACTCGAAATTTTACTTCATGCGCCACGCGCATAAAAACACTGATTAATTGTTAAGTTTAAAATATATAAAACATTTTTATATTACAGATTATCAATTTTCAACAAACTTCAAATTTTTGACATTTCGTGAAATTTCAAGATTTTCATTAATTTTAAAAATGTTGACGGTTTTCGTGATTTTCGTAAATTTTTAAAATGTTGATGCTGTTCATAAATTTTCGAGTTTTTCATCAAATTTTAAAACGTTAGTAGTTTTTGTGCATTTGCTAAACTTTTGTTCATTTTCACGAATTTCCACAATTTTAATTAATTTTCATAATCTAATTTTTCGTGAATTTTCTACGTTTTAGTAAATTTTTAAAATCTACACGCTCTTCATACATTTCTAAGATTTCCGCAAATTTTAAAAATTCCTACGGTTTCCCCGAAATCCAAAGATTTTCGATAATTTTCAAAATCTTTCGTAAGATTTTCGTAAATCTTAAAAATTAAAAATTTCCAAGGTTTCCGTTAATCTTCAAAATTTTCATATAAGTGCAAATTTCCAAGAAGTTATCAAAATTTCTTATGACACCAATCATTTTTAAAATTTATCATGAATTTTTCAGCATCGATTATTTAATTTAGACGTTTTATTAATCGTTAACGATTAACAAACGTTTTGAAAAAATGCCTCATATTTTCTATCAAATAAATTTCTTTAAAATTTGCGAACCCAAAAATTAACGAATTTCTTGAAAATTAATAAATACCGACATTTTTTCCTTACCCTCATATACAAAACAAAGGGAAAGTATTGTTTTCGCGAACATTTTTAAATTAAAATTTTTAATGGATATATCCATTTTGAGGTTCTCCGAGTTGATAACCATCATTTTTGAAAAATATCTGTAATTCTGTCCTTCTCTAATTCTGTTTTGAAAATCTTAAATCTTGGAAAACGCATGATTTTTGTAAACATTTTGAAAATTGTTATAAATCATAGAAATTAAAAAAGTTTAAAAATTAACGAACGTAATGAAAATTTCACAAGTCGTCAAAATTTTGAATAATAATTTAAAATTAGAAATTCACGAAAATTGACAAGATTTTAAAAATTAAACAAAAACTTGAAAACTCACAAGAATCAGTAAGTTGATAAAAATATTGTCTAAAGCCAGCGGTTATTTTTTAACGAATGTTTTCCACTCCCAGACTAAGCATGAAGTAAAATTTCGAGTTTAGAAAAGCCCCGCGTAGAAAATTTGTCTCGGGTCGCTGCGCGACCCGAGACAAATTTTCACGGGGCTTTTCTAATTTCGAAATTTTACTTCATGCGCCACGCGCATAAAAACCCTGATTGATTGTTAAGTTTAAAATAAATAAAACATTTTTATATTACAGATTATCAATTTTCAACATACTTTAAAATGTAAAATTTCGATATTTCTTGACAATTAATCACTCTTTGACATTGTTTCAACATTTTCTTAAATTCAAACATATCATCGTTTTTCAAGAAATTTCAATTAATAAACGTTTTTAAGAAGTGCCTCATATTTTCTATAGAATAAATTTCTTTAAAATTTGCGAACCCAAAAATTAACGAAATTCTTGAAAATTAATAAATACCGGCATTTTTTCCTTATGCAAAACAAAGGGAAAGTAGTGTTTTCGCGAACATTTTCAAATCAAAATGTTTAATGGATATATCCATTTTGAGGTTTTCCGAGTTGATTAAGATCATTTTTGAAAAATGTCTGTAATTCTGACCTTCTGTAATTTTGTCTTGAAAATCGTGAATCTTGAAAAACGCATGATTTTAGTAAATATTTTGAAAATTGTTATATATCTTAGATATTAAAAAAGTTTGGAAATTAACGAACGTATTGAAAATTTCACAAGTCGTCAAAATGTTGAAAATGAATTAAAAATTAGAAATTCACGAAAATTGATAAGATTTTAAAAATTGAACAAAAACTTGAAAACTCTCAAGAATTCGTAAATTAATGAAAATATTGTATAAAGCCAGTGGTTATTTTTTAACGAATGTTTTCCACTCCCAGACTAAGCATGAAGTAAAATTTCGAGTTTAGAAAAAACCGCGTAGAAAATTTGTCGAGGGTCGCGCGGCGACCCTCGACAAATTTTCACGGGGCTTTTCTAAACTCGAAATTTTACTTCATGCGCCACGCGCATAAAAACGCTGATTAATTGTTAAGTTTAAAATATATAAAACATTATTTTATTACAGATTATCAATTTTCAACATACTTCAAAATGTAAAATTTTGATATTGCTCGACAATTCATCACTTTTTGACATTGTTTCAACACTTTCTTAAATCCAAACTGACATGTTTAAATTCAAGAAAATGTTGAAACAATGTCAAAAAGTGATGAATTGTCAAGAAATATCGAAATTTTACATTTTGATGTATGTTGAAAATTGATAATCTGTAATAAAAAAAATGTTTTTCGAGAAATTTCGATTTTTTCAAAATTCTGGCAAATTTTAACATTCTTACTTTGACATTTTATTAATTTTCTATGATTCCACTGACAGAGCATACAATTCTAGATAAAGACAATAGACTCTATTATTATGACTAGTGTAAACTTTATGTACTGGCACGCAATAAATATATTATATTATATATTATATTATTATTGTTATATTTTGCCCATCCACTCTTCGTAAAAGATTCTGCGGGCGCCCATGTTCGAAATGTACATCAAGCAAAATATTAGGAAAAAAGTGTTAGTGCTTTCATTCTAAGTTAAGTTCAAATCTTCACGTAACTCAAAGTAACAAGTTCTTATAGAAAGTATAACATTGTTCAATATTTTAATTCTACTGAATGTTGGAGAGATCAAATGAGATTGGAATTTAAAGAATAGAACAAATCCTCAAAGATAATAATAATAATAATAATAATAATAATAATTTATTTGTGTTATTACAATAAGTTTACTTCACACCTTAATATTTAAAAGGGTACAAAATCCGTTAAACAAAATATAATAAAAACAAATATACAGAGAGTTTTATATAACACCGAACATTTTCATAACGAGAATTTTTCTTTGAAGTATCCAAATGCATACGTTGCACATTTTCTGATGCTCGGTTTATTAAGAGAATTCAATTTGAAGCTTTAAGCGAGTGTTTTCCACTCCCAGGCTAAGCATGAAGTAAAATTTCGAGTTTAGAAAAGCCTGAAAATTTGGTTCGGTCGCGTAGCGCGAAGTGCGGAGCGGCCAAACCAAATTTTCAGGCTTTTCTAAACTCGAAATTTTACTTCATGCGCCAAATGTACAAAACACTGATTCAATGTAAAGTTTAGCGGTGTGTTTTAAACTTCGTAATATGTCAGTGTTTTGTACCGGTGACGCATGAAGTAAAATTTCGAGTTTAGAAAAGCCTGAAAATTTGGTTTGGCCGCTCCGCGCTTCGCGGTACGCGACCAAACCAAATTTTCAGGCTTTTCTAAACTCGAAATTTTACTTCATGCTTAGCCTGGGAGTGGAAAACACTCGCTTAAAGTTTCAAATTAGATTCTTTTAATAAACCGAGCATCGAAAAATGTGCAACGTACGCATATGGATACTTAAACGAAAAATTATCGTTATGAAAATGTTCGGTGTTACATAAAACTCTCTGTAGATATAAATCATATTTACAACATGTTAAAAACAACAATCAATAAAGAAATATCTCTGATTTTATATTGTGGAGGCTTCTATTTCGTTATACATGTGAATTTATCAGTTAAAAACGTTTTAACTTTGTATGATAATAATGAAAAGTCACCAATATACAGCGGGCTGAAACTATATAATAAATTGCCGGATAGTTTGAGTAAAATAACCGATCTAAAACAATTTAAGTCTAATTTATTAAAATGGCTAATAGATAAAGAATATTACAACATAGATGATTACTATAAATAGGTGGATATTCCACGGAACTCTTCACTGTTACTCACTGAAATGTCTCATTAATTTGTATTAGTTAATTTACAACTAGGAAATATTTAGTTTAAGTTTGCGTTTTTTGTCTATATACCTATATTTATATTTGTGACAATATTCACCATAATGTATATATCTCGCCTGTAAGTGTATCATTATTGTTTGAATAAATATACTTGAATTGAATTGAATAATAATAATACTTTATTTCCCAACGGAAGAACCAATAGAGGAAATGAATAAACATTCGCATACAAATATGTAAATAAAAATTATTAGATTACAAAAAAAAATTAATTATAATAAACGAAACATAAAAATAAATGAGAAAATATAACATTGCACAAAAAAAAAACTCGGGTAGCAGATTCAAGTTTTACCCGGTACGATCACTAAAAAATATGTTGCGAAAATACTTATACAGAGAGTTTTATGTAACACCGAACATTTTCATAACAAGATTTTTTTTTTTAGTATTCATATGCATACCTTGCACATTTTTGGATGCTCGATTTATTAAAAGAATTTAATTTGAAGCTTTAAGCGAGTGTTTTCCACTCCCAGGCTAAGCATGAAGTAAAATTTCGAGTTTAGAAAAGCTTGAAAATTTGGTTTAGTCGCGTAGCGCGAAGCGCGGAGCGGCCAAACCAAATTTTCAGGCTTTTCTAAACTCGAAATTTTACTTCATGCGCCACCGGTACAAAACACTGACATCTTACGAAGTTTAAAACACACCGCTAAACTTTACATTGAATCAGTGTTTTGTACCGGTGGCGCATGAAGTAAAATTTCGAGTTTAGAAAAGCCTGAAAATTTGGTTTGGCCGCTCCGCGCTTCGCGCTACGCGACCAAACCAAATTTTCTGGCTTTTCTAAACTCGAAATTTTACTTCATGCTTAGCCTGGGAGTGGAAAACACTCGCTTAAAGCTTCAAATTGAATTCTTTCAATAAACCGAGCGTCAGAAAATGTGCAACGTATGTATATGGATACTTCAAAGAAAAATTCTCGTTATGAAAATGTTCGGTGTTACATAAAACTCTCTGTATGAATTTCGGCACATATGACTTATTGGTGACTTACCTTCGCAGATGGTGATTTGAATGTGTTTACAATATTATTGTACAAAGGTAAAAGTTTTTTTTTTATTGATAAATATCTGTTTTTTTTTTTAAATTTATTCTTATACGTGTAATTAAAAATAAAGAACCAAATCACATGTATTTTTAAGATATCCTTTATATTATCACCGTATTTTTTTATCATGCGCTACCAACTAAAATCGTTACTTAAATAATCGCATTTGCAAGCAATACCTATTTATCTATTACTCTCTTATGAATTATGACTTACCCAGGGAGAATCGAGTTCTTTATCGTTATTAATTAATTATTACATGTAATGGACGCGCTCGGCACACAATTTTGACGCAATTTTTGTTATTTTCTGCGTCGTTGTTATTTTTTGACAGGTGCTTACTAAGTGATTCGTAACATGCTATCATCGATTCGATAACCGAGTTTATGTCTACATCAGATACAATCTTATCAGGGTCGTCTATCTCTTTATCATTATGTCAACAAACGCTCGCGTTTGATAATGATTTGTGATTAATTTTAGTTTATAAATAAATTATTAAATAACAGTAAGATTAAGATTAACATCAGATATAGATAAAATCATCATCATTGAAAGTTTCATGAAAAAAAAGAACAATACTTTCCCTTTGCATTACATATTGTAGAAAATAAATAAGCGATTTGAAATGCTTATATATGTTTTTCTAATTTTCTTTTAATTAAATGTATATAATTATTTTTTCTTATATTAAAATGTTAAAACATTAGCTACAATAAAACAAAAACGTATAAGGATCTTTTATTTTAAGGATACATTTCCTGATGTATACAATAATGTATATTGTATACATCAGGAAATGTATCCTTAAAATAAAAGATCCTTATACGTTTTTGTTTTATTGTAGCTAATGTTTTAACATTTTTTCAGGCATAATTTGTTTTTATAAAATCCTTCAATTTGAAGCTTCTAACGAGTGTTTCCAATCCTAGATTAACCCATTAACGGCCGAGCAATTATAGAGTTAACTCAAAAGGTTGATTTTAGGTAAAATTCTACACTTCTTTTATTGATTGCTACCTGACAATATAATAAAAATGCCTAACAAAGCATTTATCAAAAAAAATGAAACTATATTACAAGAAAATTCATTCTACACAATCGAAGAATATATACTGTACTGTGATAAAATTGTACAAACCGAATAATTTTAATAGTTTTACTAGTCCTGCCCATTGCATTCTATATTAGTCGATTTAATTTAGTTGTGTAAATTTTAACTATGTACCGCAAATTTTAAAGTGTAAATTGTTTGTCATATTGTTTCTATGTGTTTGTGATTATTTACTATTTATTAATTATTCTAACTAATTTAATTTTTACCTCAATTTTCAAATTGTAAGTTGTTTGTCTATATTGAATCTATGTGTTTGTTTATTTAATATTTTACTATTTTAATATTGTGATTATGTTTATTCACTATTTTAATATTTAGTTTTGGTGTATACTAAGCCATATTTGACCCACCCATGAATGTACTTTATTCTATTTGGAAATAAATAAATTGAATTGAATTGAATTGAATTGAATGATTTATTGTTTTACATACTGTGATTTTTTCTTTTAAATATACATAATGTATTCGCTGTAATTGTAAGGCATTCGTCGATTTTGTATAAAAACGGCGCAATATCAAGTTTAGAACGTGTAACATTTTTATTTTCATTTTGAGAATAAAAATTTAACATTTGCGAAAATTTAAAGTACACGCTTAACTTCAGTTGCATACGAAGCAATACTATTTTGCACCAAAGTTTTTTTTGAACATTTGCGAGCGCGTCCATCTCCGCGAAAAAAAAGTTTTTTTGAAGATGCGGCCAGCGAGAAAGAGTGCATGACGGAGCATATCGTCGTGGAATTGTAATTTATCGCTGCCGACATCTTGTAGGAATATCGTTATTGCTGTTTGTTTATCGCTATCGAAATTAATGATCAGTGCCGCTAAAATTATCGCTACTGGTGTTCGACATTACTTTGGGGTGAGTTTTTTATTTTCTATATAAAAAAAAGGAAAAACGTGAATGCCCCGAGTCTTTATATACTGAATGACATTAGAAATGCAACACCTGGAAATAACCATTCTTCATCAACAATTTTTTTTGTGCAAGTTTAATGTGTAAAAAGAATGCTATGATAAAAGTTGCAACCTTTTATCTTGAACATTTTTTTGGAAAAAAAAATAATCGCATCCATCAGTTTCATATTAAAATACGTTTAAATAGACGATTCAACAACTAATTTCATCAGTTTTTAAATTTAACTGCGTCGACAAAATGCCCAGAGTACGAAGTCCTAGACAATTTCGGCATTTAAGTGATTTTGATCGGGGTAGAATAGTTGGGTGGCGCGATGGTGGTGTTTCGTTCCGGGAAATTGCGCGTCGTTTAAACCGGAACGTAACCACTGCTACGCAAGTGTGGCTGAAGAAGGTCGAGAGTCGAGAATAAGGCCTCGTGGACAACCGCGTACTACAGAGCGCCAGGATCGCCGACTGCGACTTATGGCTTTTAGGGACCGATTTTCCACAACTAGGCAGCTTGGTGACCAATGGTTTAATGAACACGGTAGACCAGTTAATATGCGAACTCTTTATCTCTGTTAGTCCTACTTTTAACTTATGCACACCGGCGTCAAAGATTGGAGTGGTGCACAGAACGCCAAGGGTGGAGGGAAGAATGGAACAGAGTCGTCTTCAGCGATGAATCGCGATTCACTTTAGGGATGCATGATGGTCGTAGACGGGTAAGGAGACGCCGTGGAGAAAGATCCACTATTGAGTTTGCTGTTGAAAGACATGTACACCGCACTGTAGGTGTAATGGTTTGGGGGGCTATTGCCCATGGCAGCCGATCACCTCTGGTGTTCATCCGCGGCAATATGACAGCAGCTCGTTACGTTAACGATGTCTTACAACCATATCTTGTACCATACCTAGAAGGGCTTGGAAACGTGTTGTTTCAACAAGATAACGCACGTCCTCACATAGCACATCTAACGAGGGACTTCTTGGAAGCTGGTGCCATAAATGCTTTACCTTGGCCGCCCAGATCTCTAGATTTAAACCCAATAGAACATGTCTGGGATATGCTAGGTCGGAGACTGACAAGCTTACCGAACCCTCCACAGACTCTGGCTGAGCTGCAGCAGCAAATTCAGGTTGCTTGGGACGAACTACCTCAGGAGGAAGTCGATCACCTCATCGAATCGATGCCCAGACGTGTTAATGAATGCGTTCGAAATGGAGGTTATTAGGCGTAATTCACTTGTTTGTTTTTTGTTTTGATTCAAATTGTTATCATGTATTAATTAACTCAAGACCTAATAAATAAAGATACAATCAACTGCAAAAAAACCGTTATTTCTAGGTGTTGCATTTCTAATGTCATTTAGTATATTTTTGTGAATTAGCTACGGTGTTTATTTAACTATTATGTAGGGTTACGGTTGGGCCTTCTGGTCGCCACAAAAATCAGTCAACCACATCTAAGTTGGAATCCAATCAAATACTCCGTGCCCGAGCTCTCCTCAATTTTTTTGGAAGGGACAAGGATTCGACGACTGAAGCGTCGCCGTTCTAACTGGGTGGAGTTAACCCTGGTCGCGGAAGGGAATAAGATAAGTCACAAAACAGAGATCCTTGAACGTTCATTTACTGAGACAGAAGATATTAAAGCTACCGTTGTAGCATCGATTATCGTCCTGGGCAGAAGTTATTTTGTGTTGTATTTTTAATTAGTTACATAAGCGAGGCATTACTATAATTTACATTTAATTACATCTTGTATGAGCGAAACCTGTTATTTTAATAATTAAATTCTCAATTGTGAGTATCACTTATTTTTTACGTTTATCTTAAATTAAACATTTCTTTGAACCACCACCCTGTCACCCATTTTAAGAAGTTAGCCGCCACAAACGAGTATTTCCACTCCCAGACTAAGCATGAAGTAAAATTTCGAGTTTAGAAAAGCCCCGCGTAGAAAATTTGTCGAGGGTCGCGCAGCGACCCGAGACAAATTTTCACGGGGCTTTTCTAAACTCGAAATTTTACTTCATGCGCCACGCGTATAAAAAAACACTGAAATATCGTGAAGTTAGAAATACACTGAAAACATTTTTTTTTAATGGGCAATAATCGAGATAATTAAATAACAAAATATTTACGTTTACCTTTATAAATTTTCAAGTTAAGTCAAATAATATAAAATATCAAATTAACTTATTTGGTAATTTAATTAACATAAAATTAATAATGTTGCGTATATGCATCAATGGCGCCCAATGGTTTAAGTTTGAAGTAAAATTTCTCTAGTTTAACAATTCTGCAATTATTTGACGATAATATGTGAGAAGGCTAAAAGACCCCATAATCGATAGCCAATTTACAGAATTTAAATTTATTTCTTGTAATAATTTTTTATACATTACTTATTTTTTACTATATATATTGTAAATAAAGATGTTATACTCTTCGTTTGTTTTATCATGCTCGCTATTAGGATTTTGTAAATTATTAGAGATCCAAAATCAAGCAAAAGTTTCAATTTTTAATAGAAAATAAAATTACCTTAACACATTTCAACTAGTGTCGTTTGTTTTTCAATATGACGTAGAATGTAAAAATCAAGTCAAAATTTTCTTTTTGCCATAACTTTTTTAATTAAAAAGATTGTAAGCTGAAATTTTAAAGATACCAGAAACAATAACTGATGAATACAACAAAAATGTAAAGTTTTTACAGGGTGTCCCATTTTCAAGATGTGGCATCAAAGTTCATTTTTTCTTATGGCTGAAAAATTTGATTTTTACATCACTAAATCGAGCAGGACATTTAAGCTGGAAATAATATATGATACATGAAATAAGAAGAGCAGTAATATTGAATAAATAAAATGGGCTACCTTCTATAAAATCTGTCAATTTCATTGTATTTTCAAAGATTCATTTAGATTATTTCATACATTTTCTTTTTGCCATAACTTTGTTAATTAGAAAGATTGTAAGCTGAAATTTTAAAGATACCAAAAACAATAACTGATAAATACACCAAAAATGTAAAGTTTTTACAGGGTGTCCCATTTTCAAGATGTGGCATTAAGGTTCATTTTTTCGTATGGCTGAAAAAATTGATTTTTACATCACTAAAACGAGCAGGACATTTAAGCTGGAAATAAAATGTGATACATGAAATAAGAAGAGCAGTCATATTAAATAAAGAAAATGGGCTACCTTCTATGAAATCTGTGAATTTTATTGTATTTCCAAGGATTCATTTAGATTATTTAATACATTTTCTTTTTGCCATAACTTTGTTAATTAGAAAGATTGTAAGCTGAAATTTTAAAGATTCCAAAAGCAATAACTGATAAATACAACAAAAAATGTAAAGTTTTTACAGAGTATCCAATTTTCAAGATGTGGCATCAAAGTTTATTTTTTCTTATGGCTGAAAAATTTGATTTTTACATCACTAAAAAGAACAGGACATTTGAGCTGGAAATAATGTGTGATAGATGAAATAAGAAGAGCAGTCATATCGAATAAAGAAAATGGGCTACCTTCTATAAAATCTGTCAATTTAATTGTATTTCCAAGGATTTATTTAGATTATTTACGAAATTTTAAAGAATGCGAAAGCAGAGAAAAAAAAAATATCATGTGGGATTCAGACATCTACAGAGAATACAAATATGAGAAGGTGCGTTTGCAGACGACGTTGTTGTTATTGCCGGTACAGAAAAAGATCTACAACACAACCTACTGATATGGAACGAAATACTCGAGAAATACAAAATGAGGATTAACAAAACTAAGACTAAAGTCATGACAATAGGAGACGAAGAAGAACAAATAAATATATACATAGAAGGCGACAAACTTGAACAAGTGAAATCATATAAATATCTCGGAGTACAGATAAATAACAACGGAAAATATGACCTTGAACTGAACATAAGAATAGAAAAAACGACTAAACTATATTATACAATGAAACAGAACTTTATAGACAATAAACAAATATCGAAATCGACTAAGCTTAAAGTATTCCAATCCATATACCGACCTATTCTCACATTTGGTTGTGAAACGTGGATACTGGACAATAAATTAAAAAGCAGAATACAAGCATTACAGATGAAATATTTGAGAAGAGTTAAGGGAGTATCCAAACTTGACAGAATACGGAACGAAATAATCAGAAATGACTTGAATACCTTGCCAGTTTTAGAGTACATCGAGAGAAGACAGCTCGGATGGTGGGGCCATCTGCACCGACTAAATCCAGGAAGAGTAACTAGACAGATATGGGAAGCGCGAATATACAAAAACAGAAAAAGGGGAAGACCTAGACGATCATGGAACAGCGCTATAGAGAAGATCTTGGAATACCGAGGAACATCATGGACAGAGGCCAAAGAATGGACAAAATACAGGAAAAATTGAACAAATTTCGTATGCAGAACATACCAACAGAATTATTACAAAGAATCACATAACTATTTATAATTAAGAAATGTTATTTTGTTATATACAACTTTAGTTTTAGAATTATTTTTAGAATTAATATGTTAATTTACACACTCCACACTCTTTATGGGTAGACGGGGTTTTTGATAATATATATATATATATATATATATATATATATATATATATATATTACGAAATTTTAAAATCATATCTCTTATTAGTATTTATAATGTTTTTTTTTATAAAAAGTTTGTTATTGAGTAAAAAATATAAAATACGAGGTTTTGCAATTGCTTGTTTAACCCTTTAACGGCCGAGCAGTGATAGAGTTAACTCTAAAAGTTGAATTTAGGTCCAATTCTGCACTTTTTTATGATTTCTATGAATGACTTATTGCATTACATACTGTGAGTTTTTTTTTTTAATATACATAATGTACACGCTGTAAACTATCAGGCAGTCGTCGATTTTATATAAAAACGTGCAATTTAAAGTTTAAAACGAGTGACTTCCACTCCCAGACTAAGCATGAAGTAAAATTTCGAGTTTAGAAAAGCCGCGCGTAGAAAATTTTCACGGGGCTTTTCTAAACTCGAAATTTTACTTCATGCGCCACGCGTACAAAACACTGAAATATTGTGAAGTTAGAAATACACTGACTGTTTTTTTTATAATGAGTACTAAGCGAAATATTTAAATAACAATATATTTACCTTTTTCTTCATACATTTTCAAGTCCGATCAAATAATATAACATATCAAATTAATTTATTTAGTAATTTAATGAACAAAAAATAATAATGTTGCGTGTATGCATCAATAGCGCTTAATGGGTTAAACAAATTTGGTATTTAATAAATTTACTACAAAAACGACGATGAAAATGATAAAAAAGAACTAAAAAGATTTAATTTTATTGTATATTCTCGTGATAGTAAAATTGAAACACAAACTATTTTATTTACTCGTAATAAGAACATAAGAACAACAATACTATACAGGGTGGTCCATCTCAGAGGCAACAAGTGACTTTGTTGAGTTACGCGGCATTTTTGAAAAAATCACCGAGATAAGTCGATTTTTGTTTCGAGGGGGACAACTTTTGATGACAGTTCCACCTTCATAACCTCAACCTTATAGCCTCACCTAACTTCACCTCCCGATAACTCATTTGTTTTAAAAGTTATAACCAAACTGTAAACACTTTCTTGGGGCAACTTTTTACGCCTATTAAAATAACGTATGGATGTTTCGTTATGGTTTTCCTACACCAAACTCACTTTTTTCTTATAGGCGCATATGGAGATATGCGTATCATTGAACAGCATTATTGATGCTGATTTAAACGATGCGCCACTTGTGTACTTTTGTGAAAAAAATTAATTTGTTGTAATACACGACAAGTCAGTAGCAGTTCATGTCAATCAAGAGTGCTTATTTATAAGACAAAATATACCACATCGATAGTAGTCATTATTTTAAAACAAATTGCAAGCATCGCCTAGTAACGAAATTGTTTACCGGCTTTCATGGCAACTTTGGCAATAACTTTTTTTTGACTAAAGTATGTATCAGAGCTGGGACGAATCCTAGTGAAAAGGATTCGAATCACGAATCCGAATCACCTAATATGATTCGAATCACGAATACTCGAATAAAGGATTCGTAAGAGATAAATATGATTCGAATCAAAAATTCGAATCCTGTTTTTTCGAATCACGAATACAAATCCTTGATTATATTATTTTGTTGCGACCATTAATATATAAATATCGTTACCAGTTGTTTTAGCAAAAATATTCAAAACCTGATTATTTATTACTAACAAATTTAGGGAACTGTTGAATCAGATGTGGAGGGGGGAGGTGAGCTTGCTGGAAGAATGGTGGGTGGGGATGATGTGTCCGGTGTGTAAGGGAGGGGATGAGAAGGAGGCCAGTAGTTATAGGGGTGTAACGATCACAAGTATTGGGTATAAGCTGGCAATGATGATAGTGAGGAATCGGATGGAGGTGGAGGTGGAGGAGAAGGGGATACTGCCAGAGACGCAGGGGGGGTTTAGAAGGGGGAGGGGGATGAGGGAGCAGGTCTTTACCATGGCGCGAATGGTGGAGAGAGTGGTGGAAGAGAAAGGATGTATGTATGCGGTATTTATGGACCTGAAGGCAGCATATGACTCGGTGCCGAGGGGAAGCTTGATAGAATGTTTGAGAAGGAGAGGGGTGAGTGAGGGGATGGTGGAGTGGGTGAGGAGAGTGTATGAGGAGACATGGGTGGTGGGGAAGAAGGTGTGGGGGTGCTTTAGGACGTGGGAGGGTTTGAGGCAAAGGTGCCCGCTGAGCCCGATGCTATTTAATGTATACGTAAGTGAATTGGAAGAGGTGATGAGGAAAGGGAAGGCGGGGGGAGTGGTGATGGGTAAAAGGAAGGTATGGATGCTGGCGTATGCGGATGATGTGGTGTTGGTGGCAAGAGAGTATGAAGGGATGAAAGAGATGTTGAAGAGAGTGTAGAGGTTTATGGATGAAAGGGGAATGAATGTGAATGTAGTGAAAACGAAGTGGGTGAAGTTTAGAAATAAAGGGAGGGAGAGGAAGGTAAAAGAATTGGAGTGGAAGGGGGTAGTTATTGAGAGGGTGAAGAGTTTCAAGTATTTGGGGTTTTGGTTTAAAGGAACGGGAGGGTATGAGGAGCATGTGAGGTGGGTGCAGGGTAAGGCGAGGAAGGCGTGGGGAATGGCGTGGGGCAAGTGGGGGAAGTGGATGGGGAACAATGTGACGGTTTATTTATTTTATTTATTTATTAACGGAATCTCCATTTTATTACATAAGTGTACATATACATATTGTAATATATGACAAAAATAACAAAAAACATAAAAATCATATAAAGAATTACATTGGTTGCTAATGTATGGAGTAGAAGTGTGGGGGACGAGAGGGTACGAGGTGATAGAGAGGAAGCAGATGTGGTTCCTGAAGCACATCTTGGGAGTGGAAAGGTCCACGCCTAGCTACATAGTGCTTCAGGAGACCAACAGAGAGAGGCTAGAGTGGGAGGCAATGGTGAGGGTGGTGAGGTACGAGATGAGATTGTGGGGACTGGATGAAGAGAGATTGGTGAAGGATGTATGGGTGACGAGTGTGGGTAGGGGTGAGGGTAGATGGAGGGGGAGAGGAGGAAAATGTATGAGAGGGTAGGGCTGTCGGAGGCGAAGGTAAAGGAATGGCTAGGAAATGGGGTGAAGATGGATGAGTGGGTGAGGGGGAAAGGGAAGGAGGTGGAAGGACAGGAAAGGCAGGAGTGTATTGACAGAAGTCAGTATAATGATATGTATGGGAGGTGGCAGGTGTATGGGAGGGTGCCGAAGTATTTGATAGAGAAGGGGTGGGGTAGAGAGGATAGAGTGATTGTGGCAAGGGCGAGGTGTGGATTGGAGGAGAGAGGAAGGAAAGTATGGATGGGAGAAGAATATGGATGGTGTGTGTTGTGTGAACAGGGGAAGGATACGTGGGGACCCTTGGCGGAGGAATGTGAGGGGGTAAAAGAGGAGTGGCTGGGAGCGAAAGGGAATTGAAGGGTAGTGGGGTGGATGAGGGAGGATGGGAGCGGGGTAAGGACGTTGGAAAAGCTGGGGAGGGAGAGGGAATAGAGGAGGGAGGGTAAGAGGGATACGGAAGTGAAATGAGGTAATCAAATGTAAATGTAAATGTAATGTAAAGTGTGGAGATATGCCAATAAAGGTCTTATTTTTTTTTATTACTAACACTGAAAATCGTTGATAACAGACTAAATATCTGATTCCCTCTGATTAAAGATGTATTTGTGTGTTTTTGAACTTCACTTCAAATCAGTGTTTTGTACGCGTGGCGCATGAAGTAAAATTTCGAGTTTAGAAAAGCCCGAAAATTTGTCTCGGGTCGCTGCGCGACCCGAGACAAATTTTCACTGGGCGTTTCTAAACTCGAAATTTTACTTCATGCTTAGCCTGGGAGTGGAAACACTCGTTCAAAACTTCAAATTTAATTCTATTATAAGATCGACGAATGAAATGAATGAAAATTACGTAAATAAAAAATTCACTCAATATCATTAAAACCGGGAGAGTCAGAGAAAAGTCAATTAAAATTGACCAAAACACTAACAAAAAAGCTATATGATATTATTAATTTTGTCAAAATCAGCAGGCAAATTACAAAACACATAAAAATTATAAAATTAACTTAAAATTGACGAAAACATTGAAAACAATTTAACAAAATGAGGGTTTCCCCCAAAAGAAATATTAAATATTAATTTATATTTATTAATTATATTAAAAGGTCAAGGAAAAAAATCTTGAATCAGGGAAATGCCTGAAAAATTTAACATTCACAATCTGAAATGTTAAATTTTTCAGGCATTTCCCTGATTCAAGATTCCATGTCACCATGTTAGTTTAACTTCAAATAATATTAAACAAAATTTTGAAAACTAGATTATTATCTTTAAAAACATTTTCAGTCATTTAATGTTCTTATCAAAGCATTCAGTTTGCAGTTTCGAACGAGCGTTTCCACTCCCAGACTAAGCATGAAGTAAAATTTCAAGTTTAGGAAGGCCCCGTGAAGTTTTATCGAGGGTCGCGCAGCGACCCGAGACAGAGTTTCTGGGCTTTTCTAAACTCGAAATTTTACTTCATGCGCCACGCGTATACAACAGTGATTTAACGAGAAATTTAAAAACACACAAAAGACATTTTTCAACTTAATCCTCACAATTGATTCGAATTATTTTTTACTATTCAAAACCTTTTGTAAGTATTCGAATCCTTTTATAAATATTCGAATCCATTTATAAAGATTCGAATCACCCACATTTGGATTCGAACACGAATCCTCTTAAAATAATATAACGAATCGAATTGAACTAAAGTATTCGAATGCCTCTTTTGAATCCCCTAAAAGGAAGCGAATCCAGGATTCGAATCCTGAATGATTCGAATCCTGCCCAGCTCTGGTATGTATGTAGCATGGTTAAAAATGCTGTTCAATGATATGCATATCTCTATATGGGCTCATAAGAAAAATGTGATTTTGATATAAAAAAACGAAAACGCAACGTCCGGGAAATAAAACAGGTACGTCATTTTTACTGGGCGCAAAAAGTTGCCACAACAAAGTTATTAAAGTTTGTTACAGTAACTTCAGAAAAGTGACATTTTATTAACTTCCGGTTATAGACTGGAAGCGGTTAGAGATAGATCAATTGTATTTTGCCATTGATTAAAACACGAAAAATTGACTCTGGCTCGCGAAAATGATTTTTAATATCTCTTAAAATAAAACAAAGTTCTTCATATGTGGCACCTCCAAAATGCATTACCCTGGACAGAAAGAAGCCTAAAGTTACAATTGTATAAATTGACAATTATTGAAAAATTAAAAAAATTGCAAAAGGGGTGGGTGGTATATATATATATATATATATATATATATATATATATATATATATTTATTGCCGAAAGAAGTTGCTAACATTATTAATAATTTATAGAAAAATATCGGTGATTTTTATGGATTTCTGAAAAATATCGTTCTCTTTTAGAAAATCAACATTTTTCATGTACAATTTTCAATTTTCTAATGAACATTTTATTTTTAAAAATATCACAAATAATCTAAGGATATTTTTATTAATGTTTCAAACATTGTTTATTTATTTTTTTCTACAAGCTGGAATTGAATAATTCTTGTAATAAATGATTTTTTCATGAAAAAAGTCTCTTAAAAATCTTTCAAAAAATCAGACATTCCCAAAGTACTTTTCTTTTTCGATACTACGATACGATATCTACTTCATGGATTTTTAGGGGTTTTTGGAAATAGGCGACTCACATACTTTTATGAGAATATAACTCATAGCCTACTAGAACGAATTTTAAACCAATGAGATGCAAGGAAAGCCATAGGTACATGTCTATCACCGCGATGATAAAAAAACAAAAGAAGCGGTGGGTGATAAGTTGTCCTGTCATTCGAAACGTCAAAATAGCAAAAGTTTCGTGGAGTGATATTATTAGAAAAGTGAAAAATGCGACGCCAAAAAACACCGTCATGAACAAAGAATCACAGTGGCGGCAGTTTACGAACTTTTGTGCGGTTAAAAAATTCTTAATCAATAGGGAAACAACAATATCTCAGCTGTCGATAATGTTAAGAGACTCACATTCTTTTATTCGTTATATTCTCTCACTAAATTTAACTCGTGCTATGATTAATTATCGATGATATTTTGTCGTTGAAACCGAAGCAGCACATTCAACTCGTGCTGCGCACTCGTTGAATCTGCAGCTCGGTTTCAACTCCAAAATATCATCGATAATAATCATACCACTCGTTATATTACGGCTGATAATTAAATGTAAGTTTTTAAAGTAGTATAAAGAAAAAAAAAAACATAAAACCGTCAATTGTTTAAACTATGTTTAGAACGAAAATACAAGGTGATTCTGTATGAATATACAGGGTGTAACAAAAATTCACATCTTGTTTAGGGGCTCATTTAATGGACATAGGTTAAACAAAAATAGGTCAGATTTTTAATATTTACAGAATTGATTTTTTATCCTTTATTAAAATCATTTTTTTTTAGTTCAAAAAAATCACAGTCTTTCTCATCGTTATTAGAAACAATCTGAGTTATACATTTTCGCAGAAAGAACAAATCTTTAAGCTCCCAGTTTGAATATAAATTAAACACTTGATTAATTTGAATTAAAATAGTGACTTATTATCTTAAGCTTGTATTAAGATGACACTATTTTCTTGTACAAGAAAATAGTATACTATTTTCTATCATGGTATAATACACAAAATATGACCAAACGCGAATCTTGTATAATTTTGTATAATGAAAATAGGAAATGTTCTATTTGGTTTGGTCATAATTTGTGTATTACACCATGACAAAACTAGTATACTAATTTCTTGTACAAGAAAATAGTGTAGTCTAATACAAGCTTAAGACAATAAGTCACTATTTCCTAAAATTGTATTTTCTTTAAATGTGAAACAGTATGATCAGGATTTTCAAAAGATTTAATCGTTTTCGTATCTCAAATAGTTTACGAAATCCCAATGGTGAGCACGATAAAACAAACGAATATGTGACAGTCTTCTGATATTAATATTCTCTCATGATTTTATTTAAGCTGATTGTCATGTTTTTATAAAACTCTTAATGATTTTTTAAAGATAACCAATTTTTTTAATGTTTAAAAAAATAATATCAAAGGACTGTAAATAAAATTATAGAAGCTCCGCTTCTATGATTTTATTCACAGTGCTTCTATTTGGAGATGTTGACAATGTTTATAAAAAGTAAATCATCGAATCGAAAAGAAATCAAAAGTAAAATTTTAGTTTTTCTCTAAATTCTTGCAAAATAAATACGTTTTTTTTCGAGTATACATATCCCAATTTGAAGTTACTAACGAGTGTTTTCACTCCCACGCTAAGCATGAAGTAAAATTTCGAGTTTAGAAAAGCCTAAAAATTTGGTTTGGTCGCGTAGCGCGAAGCGAAGCGCTACGCGACCAAACCAAATTTTCAGGCTTTTCTAAACTCGAAATTTTACTTCATGCTTAGCGTGGGAGTGATAACACTCGTTAGTAACTTCAAATTGGGATATGTATACTCGAAAAAAAAACGTATTTATTTTGCAAGAATTTAGAGAAAAACTAAAATTTTACTTTTGATTTCTTTTCGATTCGATGATTTACTTTTTATAAACATTGTCAACATCTCCAAATAGAAGCACTGTGAATAAAATCATAGAAGCGGAGCTTCTATAATTTTATTTACAGTCCTTTGATATTATTTTTTTAAACATTAAAAAAATTGGTTATCTTTAAAAAATCATTAAGAGTTTTATAAAAACATGACAATCAGCTTAAATAAAATCATGAGACAATATTAATATCAGAAGACTGTCACATATTCGTTTGTTTTATCGTGCTCACCATTGGGATTTCGTAAACTATTTGAGATACGAAAACGATTAAATCTTTTGAAAATCCTGATCATACTGTTTCACATTTAAAGAAAATACAATTTTAGGAAATAGTGACTTATTGTCTTAAGCTTGTATTAGACTACACTATTTTCTTGTACAAGAAATTAGTATACTAGTTTTGTCATGGTGTAATACACAAATTATGACCAAACCAAATAGAACATTTCCTATTTTCATTATACAAAATTATACAAGATTCGCGTTTGGTCATATTTTGTGTATTATACCATGATAGAAAATAGTATACTATTTTCTTGTACAAGAAAATAGTGTCATCTTAATACAAGCTTAAGATAATAAGTCACTATTTTAATTCAAATTAATCAAGTGTTTAATTTATATTCAAACTGGGAGCTTAAAGATTTGTTCTTTCTGCGAAAATGTATAACTCAGATTGTTTCTAATAACGATGAGAAAGACTGTGATTTTTTTGAACTAAAAAAAAATGATTTTAATAAAGGATAAAAAATCAATTCTGTAAATATTAAAAATCTGACCTATTTTTGTTTAACCTATGTCCATTAAATGAGCCCCTAAACAAGATGTGAATTTTTGTTACACCCTGTATATTCATACAGAATCACCTTGTATTTTCGTTCTAAACATAGTTTAAACAATTGACGGTTTTATGTTTTTTTTTTTCTTTATACTACTTTAAAAACTTACATTTAATTATCAGCCGTAATATAACGAGTGGTATGATTATTATCGATGATATTTTGGAGTTGAAACCGAGCTGCAGATTCAACGAGTGCGCAGCACGAGTTGAATGTGCTGCTTCGGTTTCAACGACAAAATATCATCGATAATTAATCATAGCACGAGTTAAATTTAGTGAGAGAATATAACGAATAAAAGAATGTGAGTCTCTTAACATTATCGACAGCTGAGATATTGTTGTTTCCCTATTGATTAAGAATTTTTTAACCGCACAAAAGTTCGTAAACTGCCGCCACTGTGATTCTTTGTTCATGACGGTGTTTTTTGGCGTCGCATTTTTCACTTTTCTAATAATATCACTCCACGAAACTTTTGCTATTTTGACGTTTCGAATGACAGGACAACTTATCACCCACCGCTTCTTTTGTTTTTTTATCATCGCGGTGATAGACATGTACCTATGGCTTTCCTTGCATCTCATTGGTTTAAAATTCGTTCTAGTTCCAAAAACCCCTAAAAATCCATGAAGTAGATATCGTATCGTAGTATCGAAAAAGAAAAGTACTTTGGGAATGTCTGATTTTTTGAAAGATTTTTAAGAGACTTTTTTCATGAAAAAATCATTTATTACAAGAATTATTCAATTCCAGCTTGTAGAAAAAAATAAATAAACAATGTTTGAAACATTAATAAAAATATCCTTAGATTATTTGTGATATTTTTAAAAATAAAATGTTCATTAGAAAATTGAAAATTGTACATGAAAAATGTTGATTTTCTAAAAGAGAACGATATTTTTCAGAAATCCATAAAAATCACCGATATTTTTCTATAAATTATTAATAATGTTAGCAACTTCTTTCGGCAATAAATATATATATATATATATATATATATATATATATATATATATATATACCACCCACCCCTTTTGCAATTTTTTTAATTTTTCAATAATTGTCAATTTATACAATTGTAACTTTAGGCTTCTTTCTGTCCAGGGTAATGCATTTTGGAGGTGCCACATATGAAGAACTTTGTTTTATTTTAAGAGATATTAAAAATCATTTTCGCGAGCCAGAGTCAATTTTTCGTGTTTTAATCAATGGCAAAATACAATTGATCTATCTCTAACCGCTTCCAGTCTATAACCGGAAGTTAATAAAATGTCACTTTTCTGAAGTTACTGTAACAAACTTTAATAACTTTGTTGTGGCAACTTTTTGCGCCCAGTAAAAATGACGTACCTGTTTTATTTCCCGGACGTTGCGTTTTCGTTTTTTTATATCAAAATCACATTTTTCTTATGAGCCCATATAGAGATATGCATATCATTGAACAGCATTTTTAACCATGCTACATACATACCAGAGCTGGGCAGGATTCGAATCATTCAGGATTCGAATCCTGGATTCGCTTCCTTTTAGGGGATTCAAAAGAGGCATTCGAATACTTTAGTTCAATTCGATTCGTTATATTATTTTAAGAGGATTCGTGTTCGAATCCAAATGTGGGTGATTCGAATCTTTATAAATGGATTCGAATATTTATAAAAGGATTCGAATACTTACAAAAGGTTTTGAATAGTAAAAAATAATTCGAATCAATTGTGAGGATTAAGTTGAAAAATGTCTTTTGTGTGTTTTTAAATTTCTCGTTAAATCACTGTTGTATACGCGTGGCGCATGAAGTAAAATTTCGAGTTTAGAAAAGCCCAGAAACTCTGTCTCGGGTCGCTGCGCGACCCTCGATAAAACTTCACGGGGCCTTCCTAAACTTGAAATTTTACTTCATGCTTAGTCTGGGAGTGGAAACGCTCGTTCGAAACTGCAAACTGAATGCTTTGATAAGAACATTAAATGACTGAAAATGTTTTTAAAGATAATAATCTAGTTTTCAAAATTTTGTTTAATATTATTTGAAGTTAAACTAACATGGTGACATGGAATCTTGAATCAGGGAAATGCCTGAAAAATTTAACATTTCAGATTGTGAATGTTAAATTTTTCAGGCATTTCCCTGATTCAAGATTTTTTTCCTTGACCTTTTAATATAATTAATAAATATAAATTAATATTTAATATTTCTTTTGGGGGAAACCCTCATTTTGTTAAATTGTTTTCAATGTTTTCGTCAATTTTAAGTTAATTTTATAATTTTTATGTGTTTTGTAATTTGCCTGCTGATTTTGACAAAATTAATAATATCATATAGCTTTTTTGTTAGTGTTTTGGTCAATTTTAATTGACTTTTCTCTGACTCTCCCGGTTTTAATGATATTGAGTGAATTTTTTATTTACGTAATTTTCATTCATTTCATTCGTCGATCTTATAATAGAATTAAATTTGAAGCGAGCGACCAAACCAAATTTTCAGGCTTTTCTAAACTCGAAATTTTACTTCATGCGCCACGCGTATTAAACACTGATTAATTGTGAAACTAAAAATATTCTTACAAATTATTTAATTGAGTTATGTGCAATAAAAAACGTATTCCTTATATCACTTTTATTTTTATTCCTCAAATAAACATTTCGAGTGCATTGCACTTATTATCAATAATAAATTAGTTAAAGTTTTACTATTATTATTACTAATAACTAATTAGTTATTGATAATGAGTGCTCAGCAAATGCACATCTAACGAATAAAAATAAAATTAAAGTAACGAACAGAAAAAAGATAAATTCAAAGCTATTTAAATTCGAGAAAATAAGCGTACGCTTCTTATAGTTTGCACACTTTAAACATAATATATAAAATTACGAAAATGTTATTCGTGAAAATGCAAACAATGTCTTAGTTAATAAGACAACTTAAGACGATAAAAATCCATTATAACAACTACTTCCAGTGCAAATACACCTCCGGATATTGAATTATATAATGAAATATTTAAAATCTTATTTAATTTGAACGAATATAAAGTTTTTTGTTGTGAAATATTTTCTTGTTTAGCAGTATATTTTTAATCCTGCTTTAGTAGATTATTTATAACACTGATTTAGCAGTATATTTATAATTTCACATCAAATCAGTGTTTTATAATGAAAATTTGGTTTGGTCGCTCCGCGCTTCGCGCTACGCTACCAAACCAAATTTACAGGCTTTTCTAAACTCAACATTTTACTTCATGCTTAATCTAGGAGTGGAAATACTCGTTCGAGACTTCAATAAAAAAAAAAAAAAAAACAACGGATGCCTGAAATTTTACAGCGCATCCATTGCAAAATGTATACTTAAAAGAAAAATTCTCTGTATGTAAATATGTGTGTAATAATAAAAAAACTGTATCGATGACGTATGTAAGTAAATTTTAAATGTAAAAGTAATTAGGTACTGTGCGATCGTTAAAAAGATGATTTAGAGTAGGCTTTGAGTCTTGAATTAGATTGGCACTACTGACTGTTAACACACAGTTTACCATAACCTCAAATTTATTTCATCCATTCAATTAGCATTCTGAGCAACCGTACACAAAATGCCGCCTTCTCTAAATCATAATTTAAACGATCGCGCGGTAATGTGAAATCAATGACGACTTTTATGTTTTAAAGGTAAACGTGCTGAGTGATTACAGCTTACGAAATTTTCAACCTTCATTTATTTATTCATTCATTCCTTTCTTTGCAGGTGAAAGCCTAATTACATAGGAAATTACAATATTTAATCAAATTTAATTAAATTTCCTCGAATCTGAATTAAATTAAATCGAATCGTATACAATATTGTCCACAACATTATCTAACAACAAGTCTGGCATGTAAACATTTCACTTACTCACTGACCTTCGCGAGTCACGCGGTTTTTAGCGCAAATCAATAAAATTATAGCACAAACAAAACAAAGAATTATAACAAAATCAACACTCACCTGCATTTTTTCGGCATTTTGTGCGTTTTTCTTATCTTAGGGACACCGACACGAGCAGGACACTTCTGCAAAACAACATCGAACGTGTAATAGTGTTAAAAACACGTTGTTATATTTAGCTTCAGCAGCACTGCTGCATTAACGGTTTAGTTAGTTATTGATTCAAGGTCCTCACTTGGTATTCGCAATTTTTCGGTCTGCCGTATCCTTGGAAAAATCCACTTTTGTTTAATTATGCGTGGTGAATTCAAATGTTGCGATTTCTTTGTTTATTAATATAAATAATTAAATATATAGAATTAGATTCAAAAATGTTTCACCACGGGTTAAGTAAGAAATTAATTAAACACATTAATACAATTATTGAAGTAATTGCTTTCTTCACTTATTACTTTTATTATACTAAATGTACATTTCGAACACTAGGTGTTCATTTTCATTGATTAAGTTATTTAAAAAAAACGATCGAATTACAAATTAAAGGCATCTGTTGGCCAAATTAAGACACAAAAGTTGGTAATACTTGTTTTGTACACGTCTATGATACGAAACAAAATATATTAAGGCGATCACAGCAACCTAGATACACTATTATTTTTTGAAAAATAATATGACACTAGTAATATTTTTTGAAAAATAAATTGATTTGTATGTACAGGGTGACCTAAATTCGATGTTTTAATAGGGTATCTCAGTAACCCGAATAGTTAGACAAAATCTAATATACATGTCATGATCTCTTTTTCAGAGAAAATAACAATATCATTAACAGATCATTGCTACCTTAATTAGTTTTCGAGATATCGGAAGTTTTTCAATTGTTGGCTATTTTTAAATACGACATTTTCTCAATAACTATAAGATATACAAATAAATAGTGTAATAGTTATTTGTGTAGCATTTAACGTAGAATTCAGTGGCGTGCTTATTTTTTTATTACAACTTTTAATTTCAGAGTTATGACACAAATTAGCATTTTTTTTAAATAGAATACCCTGTATGTTTTTATGTTATTAAATAGCATTTTAAATTAGCTTTATATTGATGGACATATTTATCAAAAATTCATAAAAATACCCAAAAATACTATTATATTAAAAACTTACTTAGTTTAATTATTAATTTTATAATTTTTCATGACATTTGCGATCAATTACTGAGCCTACAGATCACTCCATTATTAATAAATAATACTAATATCTCTGTAATTATAATAGTACGTATTATCAAATATTTATCTAAAAGCTTCAGAGCTAGAAACATAATTTTTCAATTAAAAAAAAAATTGTATAGAAATGTAAAGCTAATTTAATATGCTATTCAATGACATAAAAATATATAGGGTGTTCCATTTAAAAAAATGCAACTTCATATCATAACTCGGAAATTATAGGTCCGAATAAAAAAATAAGTACGCCACTACATTTCACGGTAAAAACTACATAAATAATTATTGAACTGTTTTTTTGTATATCTTGTAGTTATTACGGTTCAGAGAACGGTAAATGAAACTTACCATTCATGGCAAATGATAAATGCAACTCAATTAGAGTTGAAAGGACACAAATTACAGCAATAAAACTTCACTGTTTTGTGATATTTTGATAATAAGTAATGTATTCATAATAATTGGGAAGAAATGTTGTTCGTCCTCTCCGACCGCGCAAAAAACGTCTCGAACAGTAAGTATAATACTGGTCTCATATTGTGAAATTTATGTATATTCGAACTTTATTTGAAATCTGTGTTGTATACGCGTGGCGCATGAAGTAAAATTTCAAGTTTAAAAAAGCCCAGAAAATTTGTCTCGGGTCGCTGCGCGACCCTCGACAAATTTTCATGGGGCTTTTCTAAACTCGAAATTTTACTTCATGCTTAGTCTGGCAGTGGATAACACTCGTTTAAAGCTTCAAATTGAACCCTTTGAAAAAAAAACAACTAACATCTGAAAATTTACAGTCCAATATCCACATATACCCTCTTCCCCCCTGGCTAAGGCCTTGTTCAACACTATTTTTATTTATTTAAAAGTCGCTGCAAAATCAGTTTCACTCATTTTACCACAAATTTGGCTGGTTTTGCATCTGGGCGACACAAATGTTCCATAATATTTATTTAAATAATTATTATATTACAAGATAACATTATGATAATTACATAATATTAATTTAAATACCTAATATCATATGTTCAATAAAAAAAACTCCAGAGTGCCATGATTAAATCATTTTTTTTAAATTTAAGTTGGCTACACACTTCAGGAATTGACATATAAACGTCAGACACAATAATTTTAATGTATATTTTCAGAGTTACCAACCTAGAATATTTTCCATGGCACTGTAGAGATTTTTTTTAATTGAACATACGATATATTACAATTACAAGATGATATTATGATAATTACCACTTTCCTAAATTCCTCAAAACAGTGTCACACACAGAAACCAACTGGATTCACTCAACCATCCACATTCAACTGGCCAAACACCGTGTTTATCATTATCAAAGCCTACTCTGACGTGTTACGTCATTTTACAATCCATTTCGTCTGTTTGTGCAACTGTTTCACATGCCGTGACTAATCCGAGTAGACGACACAATTAAAATACGTGCGAGTCGGCTTCAATGAGAAGAAAACCTCAATGCGTCAATACGCGCAGCTGATGATTAGTTCTTATCAAGAGTGCGCGCATTGTTTTACCGTTTCTTGCGTGGAAATCGTCGGGGCACGTCCGGAATCGATAAAAGTTTTCAGCTCAGTTTGTTGGTATTGTCGTTAGGGAATATTTCGCAGTTGGAGATATGAGTGGTTTTTTATTCAATCACGGTTATGGGTTTGTTTTTGTTAATATGGGTGATAAGACGATTGATAGAAAGTGTGGTTTTAATTGGATCATAGGATGATATTGCAGTGTGTTAATGACATTCATAAAATTTCTGAGAAAATTAACCACAATTATACAAATTCTCAACAAATCCCACTGAGTAAACACATTGAAGTAATGTTTCATCAACATTAATACAACGTTTAATGTTGTTACAATGTTGATATAACGTTATTTGTTCGTTTTTTGCTCTGTGGGATCATTATTAAGCTACTGAAACCAACGCAACTGAAACTAACTAGAGGTACGCGTAGATACGCTCGCGCGTAAGTTCGAGAGGATTCTAGAATTGCAGCACGCCAGACGTAGCGTAATCTCCCGAACGCACAGTTAAAATCGTTATTTTAGATGGACAAAATAATAACTTAATAAATTGTATTAATAACAAAATTTTTAGTGTTGCAATCAGGTGCAGATCCACAGGAAGGGAAATTAGGGAAACTGTTGTATACGCGTGGCGCATGAAGTAAAAAAAAGCCCCGTGAAAATTTGTCTCGGGTCGCTGCGCGACCCTCGACAAATTTACTACGCGGGGCTTTTCTAAACTCGAAATATTACTTCATGCTTAGTCTGGGAATGGAAACACTCGTTATAAGTTTAAATTCAAAAATGTACAGCATGTAGCTAGGATTTAATACTTAAAAGAGAAAATATTTTTGGTGAAACTATATACACTGTATCGATGACGTATGTAAGTAAATCATTATTAAGCCACTGAAACCAACGCAACTAAAACTAACTATAGGTACGCGTAGATAAGCTCGCGCGTAAGTTTGAGAGGATTCTAGAATTGCAGCACGCCAGACGTAGCGTAATCTCCCTAACGCATCGGTAAAATCGTCATTTTAGGTGGACAAAATAATAACTTAATAAATTGTATTATTAACTACATTTTTAGTGTTGCAATCAGGTGCAGATCTACGGGAAGGGAAATTAGGGAAACTGTTGTATACGCGTGGCGCATGAAGTAAAATTTCGAGTTTAGAAAAGCGCCGTGAAAATTTGTCTCGGGTCGCTGCGCAACCATCGACAAATTTTCTACGCGGGGCTTTTCTAAACACGAAATTTTACTTCATGGTTAGTCTGGGAGTGGAAACACTCGTTATAAGTTTAAAATTAAAAATGCCACATATTAAAATTTGATAATTAAAAGAGAAATTCCCGGACACAGCCGTCAAAGTTGACCAAATTGCAATCGTGAAAATATTTTTGGTAAAAATATATACACTGTATCGATGACGTATGTAACTAAATCATTATTAACCCATTAACGGCCGAGCAGTCCTAGAGTTAACTGTAAAAGTTGAATTTAAGTCCAATTTTTTATGATTTCTTTGAATGACTTATTGTATAGCATACTGTGAATTTTTCTTTTAAATATACATAATGTATACGCTGTAAACTTTCAGGCATTCGTCGATTCTATATATGAAGTTTAAAACGAGTGTTTCCACTCCCAGACTAAGCATGAAGTAAAATTTCGAGTTTAGAAAAGCCCCGCGTAGAAAATTTGTCGAGGGTTGCGCAGCGACCCGAGACAAATTTTCACGGGGCTTTTCTAAACTCGAAATTTTTCTTTATGCGCCACGCGTATAAAACACTGAAATATTGTGAAGTTAGAAATACACTGAAATTTGTTTTGTTTAATGAGTAATAAGCGGAATATTTAAATAACAAAAGGTAAATATCCTTTTTCTTCATACATTTTCAAGTCAGGTCAAATAATATAATGTATCAAATCAACTTATTTAGTAATTTAATAAACAAAAAAATGATAATGTTGCGTGCATGCATCAATGGTGCTTAATGGGTTAAGCCACTGAAACCAACGCAACTGAAACTAACTAGAGGTACGCGTAGATACTCTCGCGCGTAAGTTCGAGAGGATTCTAGAATTGCAGCACGCCAGACGTAGCGTAGTCTCCCTAACGCACAGTTTAAATCGTTATTTTAGGTGGACAAAATAATAACTTAATAAATTGCATTAATAACTAAATTTTTAGTATTGCAATCAGGTGCAGATCCACGGGAAAATAAATTAGGGAGACTGTTGTGTACGCGTGGCGCATGAAGTAAAATATCGAGTTTAGAAGAGCCCCTTGAAAATTTGTCTCGGGTCGCTGCGCGACTCTCGACAAAATTTCTACGCGGGGCTTTTCTAAACTCGAAATTTTACTTCATGCTTAGTCTGGGAGTGGAAACACTCGTTATAAGTTTAAAATTAAAAATGCCACATATTAACATTTGATACTAAAAAGAGAAATTCCCGGACACAGCCGTCAAAGTTGACCAAATTGCAATAGTGAAAATATTTTTGGTAAAAATATATACACTGTATCGATGACGTATGTAACTAAATCATTATTAACCCATTAACGGCCGAGCAGTCCTAGAGTTAACTGTAAAAGTTGAATTTAAGTCCATTTTTTATAATTTCTTTCAATGACTTATTGTATAGCATACTGTGAATTTTTCTTTTAAATATACATAATGTATACGCTGTAAACTTTCAGGCATTCGTCGATTTTATATAAAAACGTGCAATATAAAGTTTAGAACGAGTGTTTCCACTCCCAGACTAAGCATGAAGTAAAATTTCGAGTTTAGAAAAGCCCCGCGTAGAAAATTTGTCGAGGGTCGCGCAGCGACCCGAGACAAATTTTCACGGGGCTTTTCTAAACTGGAAATTTTACTTCATGCGAAACGCGTATAAAACACTAAAATATTGTAAAGTTAGAAATATACTGAAATTTGTTTTGTTTAATGAGTAATAAGCGGAATATTTAAATAACAAATCATTTATCTTTTTCTTCATACATTTTCAAGTCAGGTCAAATAATAAACAAAATATACAAAAAAAATTATAATGTTGCGTGCATGCATCAATGGCGCTTAATGGGTTAAGCCACTGAAACCAACGCAACTGAAACTAACTAGAGGTACGCGTAGATACGCTCGCGCGTAAGTTCGAGAGGATTCTAGAATTGCAGCACGCCAGACGTATCGTAGTTTCCCTAACGCACAGTTAAAATCGTTATTTTAGGTGGACAAAATAATAACTTAATAAATTGTATTAATAACTAAATTTTTAGTATTGCAATCAGGTGCAGATCCACGGGAAAATAAATTAGGGAGACTGTTGTATACGCGTGGCGCATGAAGTAAAATTTCGAGTTTAGAAAAGCCCCTTGTAAATTTGTTTCGGGTCGCTGCGCGACCCTCGTTAAAATTTCTACGCGGGCCTTTTCTAAACTCGAAATTTTACTTCATGCTTAGTCTGGGAGTGCAAACACTCGTTCTAAAATTCATATTGCACGTTTTTATACAAAATCGACGAATGCCTGAAAGTTTACAGCGTATACATTATGTATATTTAAAAGAAAAATTCACAGTATGCTATACAGTAAGTCATTCAAAGAAATCATAAATTGGACTTAAATTCAACTTTTACAGTTAACTCTAGGACTGCTCGGCCGTTAATGGGTTAATAATGATTTACTTACATACGTCATCGATACAGTGTATATATTTTTACCAAAAATATTTTCACGATTGCAATTTGGTCAACTTTGACGGCTGTGTCCAAGAATTTCTCTTTTAAGTATCAAATTTTAATATGTGGCATTTTTAATTTTAGAAACGCCTCGCGTAGAAATGACGTATGTAAGTAAATCATCATTAACCCATTAACGGCCGAGCAGTCCTAGACTTAACTGTAAAAGTTGAATTTAAGTCCAATTTTTTATGATTTCTTTGAATGACTTATTGTATAGCATACTGTGATTTTTTTTTTAAATATACATAATGTATACGCTGTAAACTTTCAGGCATTCGTCGATTTTATATAAAAACGTGCAATATGAAGTTTAGAACGAGTGTTTCCACTCCCAGACTAAGCATGAAGTAAAATTTCGAGTTTAGAAAAGCCCCGCGTAGATAATTTGTCGAGGGTCGCGCAGCGACCCGAGACAAATTTTCACGGGGCTTTTCTAAACTCGAAATTTTACTTTATGCGCCACGCGTATAAAACACTGAAATATTGTGAAGTTAGAAATACACTGAAATTTGTTTTGTTTAATGACTAATCAGCGGAATATTTAAACAACAAAATATTTATCTTTTTCTTCATACATTTTCAAGTCAGGTCAAATAATATAACGTATCAAATTAACTTATTTAGTAATTTAATAAACAATAAAATGATAATGTTGCGTGCATGCATCAATGGCGCTTATTGGGTTAAGCCACTGAAACCAACGCAACTGAAACTAACTAGAGGTACGCGTAGATACGCTCGCGCGTAAGTTCGAGAGGATTCTAGAATTGCAGCACGCCAGACGTAGCGTAAACTCCCTAACGCACAGTTAAAATCGTTATTTTAGGTGGACAAAATAATAACTTAATAAATTGTATTAATAACTAAATTTCTAGTATTGCAATCAGGTGCAGATCCACGGGAAAATAAATTAGGGAGACTGTTGTATACGCGTGGCGCATGAAGTAAAATTTCGAGTTTAGAAAAGCCCCTTGAAAATTTCTACGCGGGGCTTTTCTAAACTCGAAATTTTACTTCATGCTTAGTCTGGGAGTGGAAAGACTCGTTATAAGTTTAAAATTAAAAATGTACAGCATGTGGCATTAGGATTTAATACTTAAAAGAGAAATTCCCGTCAAAGTTGACCAAATTGCAATCGTGAAAATATTTTTGGTAAAAATATATACACCCTACGTTTGCTCGTTTGTTTTATCGTGCTCACCATTGGCATTTTGTACACTATTAGAGACACGAATACAATTATTTAAGTTAGACAAAAGTATTCATTTTTAATACAAAATAAAACTGCGTTAACAAATTTTATCTAGGGTCATACGTTTGCAAGATACGGCGAAAAAAGTAAAAAACAACATACCTATCGTTTTGCTATAACTGGACAAAATAATAACTTAATAAATTGTATTAATAACTAAATTTTTAGTGTTGCAATCAGGTGCAGATCCACGGGAAGGGAAATTAGAAAAACTGTTGTATACGCGTGGCGCATGAAGTAAAATTTCGAGTTTAGAAAAGCCCCTTGAAAATTTGTCTCGGGTCGCTGCGCGACCCTCGACAAATTTTCTACGTGGGGCTTTTCTAAACTCGAAATTTTACTTCATGCTTAGTCTGGGAGTGGAAACGCTCGTTATAAGTTTAAAATTAAAAATGTACAGCATGTGGCATCAGGATTTTATACTTAAATGAGAAATTCCTGGACACAGCCGTCAAAGTTGACCAAATTGCAATCGTGAAAATATTTTTCGTAAAAATATATACACCCTTCGTTTGATCCTTTGTTATATCTGCTCACCATTAGCATTTTGTACACTATTAGAAACACGAAGACAATTGAGGGGTTAAATGCAATAATCAGCCAAGTCCATTTTTATGAGAAAATGCGTTAAGTATTCAATATTCTTATAAGGTTAAAAATTCTGCATTATAGCATGCAACAATCTGGTTTAAATAATTTGCAGTGCATTGGTGTATTGTTAGTTGCAAGCATAATAATCATTATGTTTCTTTTTTTATACAAATTCTCAACAAATCATTATTAATCCACTGAAATCAACGCAACTGAAACTAACTATAGGTACGCGTAGATACGCTTGCGCGTAAGTTTGAGAGTATTCTAGAATTGCAATCAGGTGCAGATCCAGGAGAAGGTAAATTAGGGAAACTGTTGTATACGCGTGGCGCATGAAGGAAAATTTCGAGTTTAGAAAAGCCCCGTGAAAATTTGTCGAGGGTCGCTGCGCGACCCTAGACAAATTTTCTACGCGGGGCTTTTCTAAACTCGAAATTTTACTTCATGCTTAGTCTGGGAGTGGAAACACTCGTTATAAGTTTAAAATTAAAAATGTACAGCATGTGGCATTAGCATTTAATACTTAAAAGAGAAATTCCCTGACACAGCCGTCAAAGTTATAATTTAAAATGCGTATGGAAAATAAGTCCAATGCAGCGTGGTCAATTATAAATAGCCAACCAATTTACCATAAACCAGTGTGATATAACGTGATGAATTTAATGTTTTTTTTATAGGCGTGGCTGCCAAGTTACACTCGTCTTTACCAGTACTAGTGAACAGTACTAACATTCAAATCGAGACTAATAATAGCATACATTTAAAATTTACAAATATTTCAGAAATCCATGTAAGGGGCGCTATTAGGAATCTGAAAAACAGTTCCGCCACCGATATACATGGCCTCAATATAGGTATAATCAAGTGTATAAAAGATGTTCTGGTAGAACCGATAACCAAACTAATCAATGCATCAATAGATTGCTCAGTATTCCCAGATATCCTAAAACTCGCTAAAGTTATACCTATATTTAAAAAAGGTGATCGAAACGACATAAACAACTAAAGACCTATTTCTGTACTGCCGATCGTGTCTAAAATCATTGAGTCTGTACTGAAAACACAAATTGTGCAGTACTTCGAGGAACACAAATTATTTTACGAGAAGCAGTTTGGTTTTAGAGCAAAGCAAAGTACTGTGAATGCCCTCGTAGATTTGTGTGAATTAATAATAGATTGTTTTGAAAACAGAACGCACTGCATTTGCTTATTTTTAGATATGAGTAAAGCCTTTGATTGTATATCACATAACCTACTTATCAGCAAGTTGGGAAAGTACAATTTTGAACAAAATAGTCTCGATTTGATATTGTCCTACCTATCCAACAGGCAACAAGCAGTAGATATAAGTTATAATAAATCATCATTGTTCCCAATAAATCATGGTGTCCCACAGGGATCAATATTAGGCCCTGTATTATTTCTAATTTACATTAATGATATGCCTAAAGCTCTGGATGATTTATGCGTTTTACTATTTGCAGACGATACGAGCATAGTAAGCGTGGGGAGTACGAAGGATGAAGCCCTTCAAACGAACAACGAACGCCTTGAAGTCGTTTGTTCCTGGTGCTCTAATAATAAACTGGTGCTAAATAAGAGCAAGACAAGAACACTGTCATTTTCTGTCAGTGGCACAGTAGACAATGATACGCCGGTTACATTTTTAGGACTACATCTTGACTAGTAGAAATAGCATGTTCTGCTAAAAAGTGAACGTTTCTATCAGTAGTAGTAGTTATTTCAGCTAGTAGTACAATTTCTTTGTGCTAGTTCGTCCTTTCAGTAGTAGAAAGAACAACTACTATTTTGTTCCTTCTACTACTACTACGAGTAGGTCTTTCTACTACTAGTACGGACGGAACCTGTACTACAGGTTCCGTCTGACATCTGAAGCTAGAACCATCTGAACTAGAAGCTCCGTTAATAGCGATAGTTCTTTCTGCTGTAGTAATTCTTTTAGCTAGTAGCAGTTGGTCTCAAGACCGTAGCCGGAAGAGGGGGGGGGTTTAAACCTCCCCTGAAATTTTTAAAATAATAAATTTTTGTATGTAAAAACGGGACCGTAAGAGCAAAAACAATATTTTTCAATAAGCCCCCCCCCCCCCACAAAATTTTTATAACCCCCTCCGATTTTCTTTTCTGGCTGCAGCCTTGGTCATTCTTTCAGCTTAATAGCAGTTTTTTATTCTACTACCACTAGTTTTTTCCGTTACTAGTAAAACCAAATTGCAATCGTGAAAATATTTTTGGTAAAAAATCGTTTGCTCGTTTGTTTTATCGTGCTCACTATTGGCATTTTGTACACTATTAGAGACACGAAGACAATTGAGGGGTCCAATGCAATAATCAGCCAAGTCAATTTTTATGAGAAAATTTGTTAAGTATTCAATATTCTTATAAAGTTTAAAATTCTGCATTATAGCATGCAACAATCTGGTTTAAATAATTTGCAGTGCATTGGTGTATTGTTAGTTGCATGCATAATAATCATTATGTTTTTTTTTTCTTGCATGTAAACAGTTTTTCCTCTCTCCTCAGCATTTTATAAAACTGGACTTGGCTGGTTATTGCATTGGACCCCTCAATTAGGTTAGACAAAAGTTTTCATTTTTAATACACAATAAAACTGCGTTAATAAATTTCATCTAGGGTCATACGTTTTCAAGATACGGCAAACAAAGTAAAAAACAACAAAATTATCGTTTTGCTATAACTTTATTAATTAGAACGATAACGAGTATAAACTTAAAATATACCCCAAATAATATTCGAGGAGTGTCTCATTTTCAAGATACGATATAAAAGCTATTTTTTTTTTATATGGCAGCCGTATTTGATTTTTACAGCGTTGGCTAGAGCAGGAAATTTGAGTTAAAAATCATGAGAGAAATAAAAACGGTAAATGTCGTATCTCATAAAATTGAACACCCTGTATAACATTTGACAACTCCCTCGGCTCGTTTAAGTTATTTACACTTTGCTAATGTGTGTATGTGCATGATTTTGAATTTTAGAATAAATCAGTGTTTTATACGCGTGTCGCTTGATGAAAAATTTCGAGCTTAGAAAAGCCTACGCGTCTAACCTTGAAATGCACCCTAAATAACAACTAATAAACACAACGAAAAAGCCAGCGCTTTAATGTTGAAAATGAAGAATGGTGTAATGAATAATAATTGTTATTGTTTAATTCGTTACAGTAACTCATCATTCTGCATATTGGATTAAATTTTGCGTAATTAACTGCATGATAGCGCAAAAAAATAATAATTTCGATCTATTGGGACCTCTAGAAGGCACATAAAAGTCTAATTGTTCTAATAAGCTTTGACAGTCTATCTCGCCGTGTATAAGCTTAAATAGAAAACACAAATCATTTATTATTCTTCTATTTTCTAACGAGCTGAGACACAACATATTATGCATAGTATTGTATGTTCAATAAAATAAAACCTCTAGAGTGCTATGGATTATATTGTAGGTTGGTAAGTCTGAAATTATACATTATAATTATTATGTCTGACGTTTTATATGACAATTCCTAGAGCGTGTAGCCAACATAAATTTAAAAAAAAGATCAAATCATAGCACTCTAGAGGTTTTTTTCTTATTGAACATATGATACTATTGCTAAATTGGTATCTAGTATTGCCTAGCCTAGCAGAAACTAAGCGCAAAAAGCGACTCTGTACTTTCTCCAGCTCTGCTGAAAGTACCCTCGTATAAGGAAACCAAACGACAGATGCGTATTCCAAGTGAGGTCTGACCAAGGAAGTATATAATTTAAGTAAAACGGAAACATCAAAATCTTTCGAAAAGCGTCCAATAACACCAAGGACTCCCAGTGCTTTGTTAGATATGCGTTTATTGTGATGGCTAAAGTTTAAATAATAATTAAATATGATACCCAGGTCCTTGATGTTTTTAACGCAAAGCAATGCATGATTACATATCGCATAATTAAATTCCATTCTGTTACGGCGATAAAATTAAATTGAGCTGCATTTTTGTAAGTTAAAAAATAATTTGTTGGTTTCACACCACGTATAAAAACTATTCAGATCCAACTGTAATTTATGTTGGTCATCCAGGCATTTAATAGATTTCAACAATTTCAGGTCATCAGCAAATAGAAGATAAATACTATATATAATATAGTGGCCAATATCATTAATAAATAGTACAAATAATACTGATCCGCAATGGGATCCCAGAAGTAACACTAATTTCTGAAGATATTGTATTACCTATCTTTACTACCTGTTTTCTATCTGTTAAGTAGCTTATTAACCATTTAAAAATAGTGCCCCCAAAACCGAGAGACGCTAATTTATGTAACAAAATTCGATGATAAACACGGTCGAAAGCCTTAGAGATTGAAGTGTAACATTCTATATAATTCGAATTTCTAACGATTCATTTAAGTTATGTACATTTTACTGATGTGTAAGTGTGTAAGATTTTAAACTTTAGAATAAATCAGTGTTTTTATACGCGTGGCGCATAAAGTAAAATTTCAAGTTTAGAAAAGCCTGAATTCCGTTCAGACTCTTCTAATTTAAAATTTTACTTCATGCTTTAACACTCTTCGGGATGCTATTCAATACTTTTATAAAAAATGCAGAATGCAAAAAAAAATTATCTACAACAGCGAAATACGTTAAGGTTTTGATGTAATGCAAACTTGGGCTGCGCTTTCAAATTTAAAGAGAACCTACATTTTCAATTAAAGTCTATTAATATTCCTACTTGTGTTTTAACTTCAGTAACATTTGTTCACTGAATGAAACAACATCCAAAAGGTGATAATCTTATAAAATAAAATAACAATTGAAGGATAAGAGTTTTGAATAATGTAACTTAATATTTTTCAAAACTCAAGGTCAAAAAAAATTAAAAGAGTTGTCGAAATATTGTTTTATTATAACAACAATAGTGTGAACCATGTAACCATTCTCGACTGTAAACTTGTTTTAGCAAGAAAACAACTTTATTTTTATTTTTTATTATTATTGAGTTATAAATATTAACATCAAATAACTACAGTTGAAAAAAAATTATTTATCAAATTAGGATTTTAAGTCAGAAGGAAAATGAAAGTTTTTTAGTTTACGTAAAGTGATTATTACACTAAAAAATACTGTTATTTCTTACTTCACTTTTTATTTTTATCGTTAGATGTAGATTTCGAGACACAAAGTGCTCATTATCAATAACAAACAGAAATAAATTTTAATTCCAACTAGAAGCTGAAGTTTAAAGTAAACTGAGGTTAGAAAATTGATATTTAATATTAGTTACAGAAAGTAATCAATCGATTAAATCAAAAATTTAATAAATGGCAAAATTAGATTAAATATTTTTTTCTTTATATATATTTTATAAAAGCATTTAAATTATCCTAAAGAGTGTTTTCCACTCCTAGATTAAGCTTGAAGTAAAATTTCGAGTTTAGAAAAGCCTGTAAATTTGGTTTGGTCGCGTAGCGCGAAGCGCGGAGCGGCCAACCCAAATTTTCAGGCTTTTCTAAACTCGAAATTTTACTTCATGTGCCACCGATACAAAACACTGATCCAATGAAAAATTTAGCGGTGTGTTTTAAACTTCGTAATATGTCAGTGTTTTGTACCGGTGGCGCATGACGTAAAATTTCGAGTTTAGAAAAGCCTGAAAATTTGGTTTGGTCGTGTAACGCTTCGTTAGAAGTTTCAAATTAACCGTTTTTTGAAAAACAAAGAATACCTGAATATGAACAGAGTAGACATCGGGATATGTATACTTACAGGAAAAATTCCCTGTATCTATAGGGAAAATCCTAAATGTGATCCCTGAGGTGCCCCACAAAAGGTTGCAGACTAAGAGGAAAGCTGTGAAAAAAAAATGTTTGTGTTCTGCCAGATAAATAGAAAGTAAGCCTCTTGAACAAGTTTCTCATCATATTTAACTATGATTTAAAAAAGAATACACTTGGTTAAATTTCACTAATATTAAATACTAAATATTGGTGAAATTCAACCAAGTGTTTTCTTTTTTAAATCACAGAAAGTAAACCATTTAAACAAAAGATAGAAAATTCCGTATGATTTTAGATTTTGTTCCAATGTAGAATGGTTTACAGTATCAAACGCTTTACTTTACAGTTTACATATTAAATTCCAACGTATACTTAACCGATTTCACACAATGTATAAGTAACTTAAGTTATTTGTAATGTCTGTAAATATAATTTAATTATTTTGTGAATCTGATTGAAAACTTCCACTTTTCATTTATAGATCGTAATTAGTGTTTGTATATCTTCGTCGGGGTAATTTGGCGCATCCCAAATCCATTAAGAGGACTCTGAGCACTGATTTACGGTTAGCAGGCTCGTTCGTGTCGCATAAAACCGCTGATTTACGTCTAATCGATCCGAGTAGTTTATTATTTCGGCAGTGTGCGCGCGTTCAATCAATTATTTTTATTGGTAGACGATTTCAAGAATTGTGTATTTAATGGAGATCATCTGCGCTCGGAGTATATTTTAATATCAACTCACAGTAAATTTATTTTCTGGAAATATAGATAAAACTGTTATTAATAATATACTCGTAACATTATAAAAACAAAAGGAAACAGAGTGATATGCCTGTCGTCTATCATAGTACTTTCACATGTAATACCACTAGTTGTTTGAAATTTTCGGAAAGACTTTGTTTTTAACGAAAGCTCAGTTGTCTAACAATGGAACGAGATGAAACTGTCTCTGAAAAAGGCACGAGCTCGTAGAGCGAGTGACTTTTTCTGACAGTTTCATCGAGTTGAATTGCTTAAGACAACTAAGCTTGAGTGTATAAAAACAAAGTCTTTCTCGACAAAAATTTCAAACAAACAGTGGTATTTGAATGAGAATACAACTCATAGCCTACTAGAATGTATTTTCAGCCAATCAGATGCAAGTACATACGTAGCAGTATGTGTATCGCAGCGATGATAAAAAATCATCGCAATGATAAGTTTGTTGTGGTCATAAATTGTTTTTTAAACGCCAAAGTGGTTAGACGTCAGAATTACAAATAATAAAATGGACGTTGGAAATCGTTTTGGTACGGCTTCTAGCAGCAATATAAGTGAAGTAGTGAAAAATACGATACCGAAAAACACAGTGCGAAATAGAGAGTCGCATTGGCGACAATTTTCTGAGTTTTGTGCCGCTAGGAAGTTTCAGATAAGTAAGATTATAACATTTTATTCGTTATATTCTCTCACTAAATATAACTCGTGGTACGATTAATACCAGATGATATTTAGTCGTTAAAACCGAAGCAGCACATTCAACTCGTCCTACGGACTCGTTGAATCTGCAGCTCGGTTTCAACTTCAAAATATCATCGGTAATAATCTTACCACTCGTTGTATTATGGCTGAGAATACAATTCATAGCCTACTAGAACGAATTTTAAACCAATGAGATGCAAGGAAAGCCGTAGGTACATGTCTATCACCGCGATGATAAAAAACAAAAGAAGCGGTGGGTAATAAATTGTCCTGTCATTCGAAACGTCAAAATAGGTATTAATAGAAAAGTGAAAAGTGCGACGCCAAAAAACACCGTCATGAACAAAGAATCACAGTGGCGACAGTTTACGAACTTTTGTACGGTAAAAAAATTCTCAATCAATAGGGAAACAACAATATCTCAGCTGTCGATAATGTTAAGGGACTCACATTATTTTATTCGTTATATTCTCTCACTAAATATAACTCGTGATATGATTAATTATCGATGATATTTTGTCGTTGAAACCGACACAGCACATTCAACTCGTGCTGCGCACTCGTTAAATCTGCAGCTCGGTTTCAACTCCAAAATATCATCGATAATAATCATACCACTCGTTATATTACGGCTGATTATTTAATGAAATTAAATAACAAAAACCGTCTTGTTGGCTCATGTTATATGCTCTTTATTTTAAAATACTTGCCAGATTTGCCAATTAATGTCAATTCGTAGTTGTGGACGTTCCAAAGGATATGAATTGTTTCCAGACATATTTATGGTTTTAACCGTGTTTGTTGGAATTGTTTTCCTCAAAAATTCATGAATTTTTTGATCTGTGTTACTTCCGAAGCGATTCATTATTAAATTAATGAATAAATATGACAGGTGACAGATTTACATACGCAATAAAAAAAATCGATAAGACGAATTTGGAAACACAATTTTCTAAAGACCACTGCGATAGCGAATGTTTTCCCGGAAAGACCGTAATGACAACCAATCACAATCCGTTATTTAGATTTCAATTAAATAATCCTTGTAAATTGTGTGCTGCGGCAGCGCTCGCCTTTAAGATCAAAAATCAAATCATTAACAAATTTTTTATTCGGAATTTTTACGTTTCCGGACCGACACTATACCTTTTTAAGTTCAAGTGCCAAATCAAATTTAAGCTGGCACTAATCAAAATTAAGTTGACGCCAATCACATTAAAGTTGCATTTGATTAGTGACAACTTGATTTTGATTATTGCCAACTTGAATTTGTTTAGTGCCAACTTGAAATTGAAAAGGTGTAGATTGACGAGCATGGCATTTTATGTTAGGAATAGCAAATCCGTGGCAGGTTTGGCTTTCATGGTGGCCATGATGAGCGCGTAAAGTTTTAACTGACGTCTTGTCAGATTTTCGCTAGCCATAATGGGTTATTTCTTAGCAACAGTTGGATCAAACACATTGAACTGGTTCAACTCTAAATCTAGTTCAAATTGACATTAGAACAATGAGAACCATCATATGAACTTAAGTTCAGCTTGAACTCAAATTTAACTTTTATGGTGTAGCTGGGCTTTAATGTTTTAATAATTCGCCAAAAGTTAGTAGGGCCAATTTTTATGAGGGTTTCTGCAGCAAAACAATCTTTAAATCGAACATACTCGCCTTTTGTGGAACATACTTGCCTTTTCATTAATTATACTTTGCTTTTTTATTACATACGATGAAAGTAACAAATTTATTAATTCAGAAGTTAATGATTCAACAGTTTTAGTGAATGAATTAATTTAAAATACCTGTGTTTTCCAGTAAATTTAGTTATCGTAAAGCGTGTCGAATGAGTTGATGTTGTGATGATGAAGATGAGAAGAGGAGGGTAGAATTAGCGAAAGTCATTAGTCTCTATCGCGGTGCACCTTTTTTTCTCTCTCTTTTTGGAAAAATACCTGCATGTTAAAACTCGCACCCGAGGTATAAGGTATAATTATAGCCCACACTATGTGCAAGGTGAATTAGGTCTATGGGCCTCTCACGGATGAACAAATTATAACTAATAGTCCGAGGAATGCCGGTGTTTTTCACCGTCGTCACTCTTTTTTTGGGTGCCCCGATGTGAAAATACGGACTCTCCGTGGCCCCGACGAACGGCGCATTCTTTCCGAGGGCGTTAATAAACACACAACACAAGACAAGGGGTCAAGGTCAATTTAATAATTTATCATATAAATGCTCTAAATCTGAATACTTTAAAAATTGTATGAATTGCTAAATACCAGAGCTGGGCAGGATTCGATCATTCAGGATTCGAATCCTTTTAGAGGATTCAAAAGAGGCATTCGAATACTTTAGTTCAACTGTATTCGTGATCCGGATTCGTTACATTATTTTAAGAGGATTCGTATTCGAATCCAAATGTGGGTGATTCGAATCCTTATAAAAGAATTCGAATATTCATAAAAGGATTCGAATATTTATAAAAGGATTCGAATATTTATATTCAGGCATTCGTCGATTTTATAATAGAGTTCAATTTGAAGTTTTGAACAAGTGTTTCCACTCCCAGGCTAAGCATGAAGTAAAATTTCGAGTTTAGAAAAGCCCCGTGAAAATTTGTCGAGGGTCGCGCAGCGACCCGAGACAAATTTTCGGGCTTTTCTAAACTCGAAATTTTACTTCATGCGCCACGCGTACAAACCACTGATATGAAGTGAAGTATAGAAATACACAAATATATCTTTAATCAGAGTAACAGACAAGGGGTCAAAGTCAATTTAATAATTTAACAAATAAATGCTCTAAATTTGAATACTTTAGAAATTGTATTCGCTAAATACCAGAGCTGGGCAGGATTCGAATCATTCAGGAATCGAATCCTTTTAGAGGACTCAAAAGAGGCATTCGAATACCTTAGTTCAACTGTATTCCTGATCCGGATTCGTTACATTATTTTAAGAGGATTCGTATTCGAATCCTTATAAAAGAATCCGAATATTCATAAAAGGATTCGAATATTTATAAAAGGATTCGAATATTTATATAATGATTCGAATACTTACAAAAGGATTTGAATCGTCAAAAATAATTCGAATTAATTGTGAGAATCAACATGAAAAATGTCTTTTGTGTGTTTCTAAATTTCTCGTTAAATCAGTGTTTTATACGCGTGGCGCATGAAGTAAAATTTCGAGTTTAGAAAAGCCCAGAAAATTTGTCTCGGGTCGCTGCGCGACCCTCGACAAATTTTCACGGGGCTTTTCTAAACTCGAAATTTTACTTCATGCTTAGTCTGGGAGTGGAAACACTCGTTCGAAACTTCAAACTAAATGCTTTGATAAGAACATTAAATGACTGAAAATGTTTTTAAAAATAATAATCTAGCTTTCAAAATTTTGTTTAATATTATTTAAAGTAAAACTGACATGGTAGCCACAATCTGAAATGTTAAATTTTTCTGACATTTCCCTGATTCAAGATTTTTTTGCCTGTCATTTTAATATAAGTTTCTTCTGTGAGAAACCCCCATTTTGTTAAATTGTTTTCATTGTTTTTGTTAATATTTAAGTTAATTTAATAAATTTAATAAAATCATATGGCTTTTATGATAGTGTTTTGGTCAATTTAAATATAATTCCATGACTGTTCTCTGACTTTCCCGGTTTTAATGGTATTCAGTGAATTTTTTATTTACGTAATATTCAGGCATTCGTCGATTTTATAATAGAGTTCAATTTGAAGTTTTGGACGAGTGTTTCCACTCCCAGGCTAAGCATGAAGTAAAATTTCGAGTTTAGAAAAGCCCCGTGAAAATTTGTCGAGGGTCGCGCAGCGACCCGAGACAAATTTTCGGGCTTTTCTAACTCGAAATTTTACTTCATGCGCCACGCGTACAAACCACTGATTTGAAGTGAAGTTTATAAACACACAAATACATCTTTAATAGAATAGAATAGAATAGAATAGAATAGAAATCTTTATTAGTGCTAACAACATAAAGTCTTACACACGTCAAATATCATTAATATTTACTATAATAATATCTAAATTATAAAATAAAGTTATAACAAAATTTAAAGAAGCATTAAGAAAAATAATAAGTAAATAGAGAAGGACATCGAATGCACCAGTGGATGCAAAACATCATATGCCTTCACTGACTTTCTGCAAAAATTCTTCTAATGAGTAGAATGCGTTTTCTAAGAGCATTTGTTTGATTTTAGTTTTGAATAATTTTGTCGGTAGTGACTTTATATTAGGTGGTAGTGCGTTTAGTAGACGAATCGAGTAGAAACGGGGTCCTGTTTTAGCTTTCGATAAACGAAATGAATTTAGGCGGATATTATCCCGCTTACGAGTATCGTGCTCATGTATGTGTCTGTTGCTTGTAAATGTGTGCTCATTTTTCTTGATATACATCAAGCATTCAAGTATAAACAGAGAAGGTACCGTAAGAACGTTCTGGTTCTGGTTCAAAGGGGAGTGTGCAGTTCTGCACTGCACTTAGGCCTCATTAGGCCCATTGTGCCACCTCCCGTAGATCACCCATCCTCAGTTTAGCCAGCCCACCTTGTTTAGGTATTCTAGCATAGCTGAGGTGGGTAGATTTCTTATGTAGGCCATTGTAGGCAATCTATCACCCAATATGGATTCCCTGATTGACGATAGTGCCGGGCATTCACAAAGAAAATGCCATGCAGTCTCGTCTTCCATGCTGCAACCTCTACAAGATGGGGAGTCAACTATCCCTATCCTATAGAGGTACCCGTTTAGTCCACAGTGACCAGTAAGGACGGCAGTTAAGCGCCTGAGATTCCCTCTAGCCAGCTGCACCGTAAGAACGTTTAACTGTTTGAGCGCTTCACGGCAATCTTGCCTGTAGGACAGTCCTGCGGTAATTCTCACTGCTCGCCGTTGAAGCCTAAATATATCATTGGTAATAGAGGAATGACCCCATACAAGAATGCCGTATGCAATATGTGATTGAACAAATGAATGAAAAGCAGTTTCGACCATACCCAAGGACACTGATCTCTTCATATTACGCAATAAATATGTGTTTTTAGAGAGTTTGGTTTTTAAATCATGTCCGTGATATTCCCAACTTAACTTTGGGTCAACGGTTATTCCCAGTAGCTTGGCTGAAGTTGTTGGCGAGGGTGTAAATTGCTTCAAAGAGAACGTCATTTCAACAGTTTTTGACAGGTTTAGCTTGAGTTTGTTAGAGTTAAACCAATTCATTACAGTAAGTTTGGTGTTATTGAGGGCGGCCACAGACTGATCGAGAGTATTTCCTTTAGCAGATATAGTTGTATCATCCGTGTAGAGGACCATAGACGCGTGGGAGACATAGCACGGGAGATCGTTAATATATAGAATAAAGAGAAGCCGTCCTAAGATAGATCCCTGAGGTACACCATGCACTAAATATCCCACATCGGATCTATCCTCCCCCTGGTGAACGATTTGCTTTCTGTTTGTTAAATAAGACATGATCATACTGATGGCACTAAGAACAAAGTTATAGAAGTAAAGCTTTCGATATAGAATAGCATGAGCAACACAGTCGAAAGCCTTACTTAGATCCAGCAGGTTGCATGCTATTACCTTGCCCTCTTCGAAACAATTTATTATATCGTCAACAAATTCGTTAATGGCCATCACCGTCTATCGACCCGGTCTAAAACCAAACTGAGCATCGTTTAACAACTTATTTTGTTCTAAAAAGCTATTTATTTGTTCAAGAAATATAGATTCAATTATTTTGGAAAATAATGGCAGAATTAAAATTGGTCGATAGTTGTTTGCATCGTCCAAGTCACCTTTCTTGAATATGGGAATGCATTTACCAATCTTCAGAGCGTCTGGGAATGTGTTATCGGTAATATACCTATTAATTAATTTAGTTAATGGGCTTATAATTATGTCGACAATTTTCTTTAGAATTTTAAGGTTAATGCCATATATATCCGTACTCCCTGTTGAGTTTAATCCCTGTATGATAGATCTTACTTTGACGCAAGACACTCTAGCAAATTTAAAATAATCTGTACATTGACCAATTGGTATTCCGATCATCAATTTTATAGGATCAGTATTAGTATCAGTGATAGATTGTATGATGTTGTTGGCAGCTGATAAAAAAGTATTAAGGTTATTTGCTGAGATGCTGGGAGTGTTATTAAGTTTATTAGTTGGGCGCTTACAGTTTAATATTTCCCACATTGCTTTGTTACAATTGCTAGAAGAGTTTATGTAACTAGCCTTTGTTCACGATTGATCTCTTTTTTGTACATGGATTTTTACATTTTGTAATATTCAATGAGTTCCGGTGAAGGTGAGCGGCTAGTGGCTTCCCTAATAAGATTTAATTGATTCCTCATATCTCGAAGCTTACTTGAAAACCACTTGATTTTTATTTTCTGGTGTACTTGTTTATAATCAGAGTAACAGGGAATCAGATAATTAGTCTGTTATCAACAACGTTCAGTGTTAATAATAAATAATTAGGTTTTGAATATTTTTGTTAAAACAACTAGTAACGATATTTATATATTAATAGTTGCAAATAAAATCAAATTTATTTTCAAAGGAATTGTATTCGTGATTCGAAGAAACAGGATTCGAATCTTTGATTCGAATCATATTTATCTCTTACGAATCCTTTGTTCGAGTATTTGTGTTTCGAATCATATTAGATAATTCGGATTCGTGATTCGAATCCTTTCTACGAGGATTCGTCCCAGCTTTGCTAAATACTAATAATTTTTTGAACCTACCAAAACAATATGTTTAATTAATTTCTCACTTAACCCGTGGTGAAACATTTTTGAATCTAATTCTGGATATTTAATCAATACACTTAATTTGATTCACTAATTTATATATTCTCCGACTAGTTTCGACCATTGGTCATCTTCATTGCTCCTTGAAGATGACCAATGGTCAAAACTAGTCGGAGAAAATATAAATTAGTGAAACAAACCAAGTGTTTTAATTAAATATCCAGAACTACCAAACCAAATTCTCAGGCTTTTCTAAACTCGAAATTTTACTTCATGCTTAATAATTTAACAAATAAATGCTCTGAATCTAAACATTTGAGAAATTGCATTCGCTAAATACTAATCATTTTTTTAAATATTTAATTGATGAGGCGGATACATGATGAAACTCCATAATACTATTTTAAATAAAACAACGCAGTTGGGAGGGTTTCACTTTTATTGTTGAACACTGCAACATGTTTCACCACACAGTGGCTTCATCAGGCAGATGAAATAATGATTTTACAAAGTACAGGTAAAAGCTTATATACTAATGGAATTAAATTAATAGAAGGGGGGGGGGGGGTAATGAGGTAATTAGGCTGAAACTAATACAAACAATTTTGAGCGACTAAATATTGATTAGGGGTGAATTATTTATTTCTATTTGGTCATTTAATAGAATACCTTTTTTGTTATATTTATTAATTTCTAATTCTTTTAATAAGTTTAATTTACGACTTTTGTTACATTCGTGCAAAATTTTGAATTTAGGGTTAAAGTTATGTTGGTATTCGATTAAATGATTGGCGTAGGTTGAGGAGGTTTTCTTAAATTGAAAGCATTTTTGATGTTCTGAAATGCGATCTGGGAAGCTACGTCCAGTTTGACCAACGTATACCTTAGGGCAATCTCCACACTCTAGCAAATACACACCAGAGTTCGTAGTTTTATCAGATTTGTCTTTAGAATTATTAATGAATTTATTAAGTGAATTGACCGTTCTAAAAGAAGGAGTTAGGTTTAAGGATTTGAGTTTTTTGCTGATGGCAATCGAAGGGGGGGCGTTAAATGTTAATGATCAATATTTATTATTCTGATTTTGAAAATTGGTGGGGTATACTAATTTCAGGGCTTGTTGTTTTTGTTTTTTATAAATTTTTTTAATCTACCGAACCAAATTATAAGGCTTTTCTAATTGGAAACCCTCGTTAGAAGCTTCAATTTGATTTTGTTATAGTGGGGCACCACAAGGGTCGAGTGGAATAATTTAACAAATAATAGCTCTAAATCTAAACATTTGAGAAATTGCATTCGCTAAATATTAATCTTTTTTTTTTAATTTACCGAACCAAATTCTCAGGCATTTCTAATTGGAAACCCTCGTTAGAAGCTTCAATTTGATTTTTTTTGAAGTGGGGCACTACAAGGGTCGAGTTGATCCCTTAATTTTCGTAAATGAGTTGTTACACTTGTTAAATAAACACTCAAATAATGCCTGAATATTTCCAGCATATACATCACAATTCAATGTACAACTATCCATAACAAAGCCAACATTTTTAATTGGATGAATCGAATTATTTTCGATATTCTTCCCACGCTGCTGAAAGCTTCACATTAAATCCTGCAACAATGTCAAAATTTTAAATCGCACCCTAGACTTTCGATGTCCATTAGCGCGGATCTTTTGCTCGAATCATGTTTTCTCGAGAATAGTCGGGAGTTAATCATTGCCGCAATTTCACCGTAAATTGCTCGTGAATGCGTTTTACTTTCCGCACTTGCTCAAGACCTTAGTTCTGGTCGGCTGATCGTGGAAACGAGCTACACATTTTTATTATATAAAATTTCATAAATTGTTACTGCATTAACACAACCGCAAAAGCACGGGTTGATTGAAATAATCATCATGAATAATAATAATAATGATTATGTAGTTACAAAAATTGGATTTTTTTCGTTGTAAAATTGATTCCTCTAAGATTAAATAAGCTTCAATGTATGGAAAAAAATTTACACAAGCACAAAAGCAGCAATTTTTACAAAAAAATACTCTTTTTCTGCTTGATACAATGTTGTATTCTCGATTTATGTTGGAGTTGAAAATTTATTTCGAAAACACTAATTTCCTCGTAAGTCAGATATTATTAATTGACTAATATAAGTACACACATCTAATCAAAATACTTATTAAAAATCGCTCATAATAAAGCTATAACGTACCATAAAAAGAATCAGGATTACGCAGCTCATATAATAATTAAGTCTTTTGTGTCTCCTATCAAATTTTACATTTTACACTTATAAACGATTAATAAATCATTAGATAACTATTTGTGGAGTACATTTATGTACCTAGTAAACTAATGGGCAAATAAAATTGCGTATTATAAAGCAAACCTACCAAATAAATAGCAATTCTAGAAATTAATAATTTAATCAGTAGATTACAGACCGAAATTATACATTTTTATTGTGGCCATAGCTGGAACCACCAATTTTTTTAAATAAATTGTCAATATTTCAAATTAAATTGTCAATCAAATTGGAAATTTAGTATAATTCCTTATAATTATGGAGAATTACCGTGGAATAGGACAGAATTACACAGAACAAGAAAAGGAAAGCTTATTAGAAATTATAAAAGACTTAAACGAGTGTTTCCACTCTCAGGCTAAGCATGAAGTAAAATTTCGAGTATAGAAAAGCCTGAACATTTGGTTTGGTCGCGTAGCGCAAAGCGCGGAGCGGCCAAACCAAATTTTCAGGCTTTTCTAAACTCGAAATTTTACTTCATGCGCCACGCGTACAAAACACTGATTTTAAGTAAAGTTTACTTGTTCACAATATTTCAGTGTTATAAGTGTTTAATACGTGTGGCGCTTCGCGCTACGCGACCAAACCAAATTTTCAGGCTTTTCTAAACTCGAAATTTTACTTTATGCTTAGTCTGGGAGTGGAAAATACTCGTTTAAAACTTTAACTAAATTTAAAAAAGGTATGCATAAGTATAAAAATCCCTGGTTATATCTGACTTGAAAAACTCTAGGTCTTCGACTCCTTAGAATGTCTTGTGGTTCGAATTAATCACTGTCAGGGAAAATACTATGAGCGAACTTAAATCTAACACGGATGATATGGTACACATGATAACCGTAATAAAAGTAATACAAGTAGTAGAATCTAAAGTAATTATAATAATATAATACACTTTTGACTTTTAACTGTCAAATTATTTAGAGAATAAAATTTACTTGGTAGAAAAACGAACAAATAATTTACTGAGGAAAGCAAACCACAAGCACCTCTCCCCCATCCCCTGCAATAAATGCAACAAATTTGACCATTTGATCACCAGCGATTGCAAAGAAGACATATTATTTGCGAAATGCATGGGACCACATTCCACAAATACCTGCAGATCACTCCAACTACCCAAATGCAAAGCATGCGGAGACATGTCCTACGGAGCATGGTCAACAAAATGCCCCAAGAGACCACTCGTACCTATACAGGGCATACCCAACCTAAGGATACAAAACGCCAACAAAAAATCTGCAGACATGGACACAAAACTCACAAAATCATCCCGCATCCACTTACCAATCACGCACCATGACTATATCATTGACACACACCACTGAAATAAACAGACCATCCAACATAGACAGACAGGACCTAATAAAAAACTAAAATCACGCTTCATCGACGCATTTCACATAGACACTCATGTTAGCTTTTCTGGCTACAGGATGTTCATAGTAATGTTCGACATGAAAGATCCTGGCATTATCCCCCCCGTTGAGCCATTAACGGGAGTCCGCATCAGTACGACAGAGGTTGTCAGATATGGCTAACATGAATTTTATATATACAAACATCAACTCATTACATCATACATCCCACCTTCTCTCCCATTTCCTTTGTAACAATCCTATCCATGTATCAATGATGGTGGAAACTAAATCAAGTACACCCTATACCTTTCAAAATTGGTCCTCAATCCAAATTCCCGCATCTGCTCCATTCTATAATCAACGTGTTGCAGCTAGGCTCGAAATTAAATTAGGCAAAGCTAACCCCCCCAAAATCAATAACATTCTGAACGAATGCCTACACTGTACCATTGAGTTACCACAATTTACCCTACACCTATTCCTAGTTTATATCCACCCCTTCTCCAATATTGAACAAACCATTTTAACAAAAGCATCCTTATATGACCACGTTATCATAATCGGCGACCTTAATATCAACAAAACGAAATTGAAACAGCTTTCCTCTTGTATGTCAAACTCTAACTTTGTCCGAATCAAGACTCCTCCCACCTTTATTATGTCTGAAAACCAATCTTTCACTCCCGATGTCCTATTATGCACTAGCAACATCCGACACCTATTTACAGACATCAGCCTAATCCCTGACATATGCTCCGATCATCTCTCAATAATATTTTCCCTACAAGCAAATCCCCCAATACTCATCCCTCCAAAAACTTTGTAGAGACATAAGGACTGTGACATAGACTAAGTGACAGAAGACATTACTAAATTTATATCCATTTACGACAACATTTCAAACATCACTATTTCCTAATTCCTTACAGTACTCTTTGACTCAGTTAAAAAGAACACTCCGACGTATACAAAACCCACATATAAATATCCCCTCCCAAAATATATCCTTAGACTGATTAAATATAAAAGACAACTACACAGGGACTTACAACAGACGAATGAACAAACTCTAAAACAAAAATTTAATGCACTAAATAAAGACATTCACAAATTAATCAAAGACTACAAACAAGACAAATGGATACTGGCTTGCGAAGAAATAAACAGACGACAGGGGAAAAACTATTAGGACCAAATTAAAATACTATCTAAATACAGAAGGACTGACATACTACAGAAACTACGACATCCGACAACAACCGAAGTGACATGTGACTCCAAAGAAATGACCGACATATTTGCCGGGTATTCGAAGAAAACTTTTCTGAGAAACAGACAATGACATATAATGACGATTTTTATAATACCGTAAACTCCTGGTACGCATCCTTCATAAATAACCATAATCCCTATCTCCCTAATGATGACATAGAAGAGGAAGAGTTTTTCAGTGTGCTACATAAAGGTAAAAACAGCGCGCCTGGTTATGATAACATTCCTAGATCAATCCTCAAATCCCTTCCAGAAAACATCCATAAATATATTATCAAAATCCTCAATTTCATTTACCAAACCCAAACCATCCCCCAGGAATGGAAGCAGGGTATAATTACGTGTATATTAAAACACGATAGCGAAGCGCTAGAAGTCTCTAGCTATAGACCAATAAATGCCCTGCTTCCAGTTCTGGGAAGAATATTCGAATCCATCCTCAAAAATAAACTCCTAGCTCATATCTACCAACACACTCCTTCCTATCAATTTGTATTCCTCCAAAATAGATCAATAACTCTCCCACTCACTATCCTAACCTCCAACTGCCAAACAGCACACCTCGAAAACAAACAAAAAACAGCTATATTATTCCTAGATATAAAAAAGGCCTTTGACTCAGTCTGGCATCGAGGTTTGATGTTTAAGTGCAACTCCCTCAATATCCCATTACACCTAATTTATCTCATTGATAATTTCCTAAACAATCGATTCCTTAATGTCCGCGTCCAAAATACCATCTCCCGGCCCTTTATTCCTCAACAAGGTGTTCCCCAATGCCCTCCATTATCTCCGCTCCTATACAATATCTATGTTCATGCTCATATCTCCCAACACATTCCTTCCTATCAATTTGGATTCCTCCAAAATAGATCAACCACTCTCCCACTCACTATCCTAACCTCCAACTGCCAAACAGCACACCTCGAAAACAAAAAAAAAACAGCTATATTATTCCTAGATATTAAATAGGCCTTTGACTCAGTCTGGCATCGAGGTTTGATGTTTAAGTGCAACTCCCTCAATATCCCATTACACCTAATTTATCTCATTGAAAATTTCCTAAACAATCGACTCCTTAATGTCCGCGTCCAAAATACCATCTCCCGGCCCTTTATTCCTCAACAAGGTGTTCCCCAAGGCTCTCCATTATCTATACAATATCTATGTTCATGACATATACAACCCTAACCCACAGTACCTTAATCCCTTAGCATATTTTCTGCTCTTTGCCGATGACACTGCCCTTATAACACACCAACCCACCCTTCCTTAAGCTCTCTCTACTCTCCAAGGGCTAATAGATTCGCTATCTCTTTGGTTTGTCAAATCTATTCATACCCTTCCACAGACCGCTCAGATCTCCATTTAGCATAACCATATCAAACACCGTAATTAGCCCATCCCCTGCGTGTAAATACCTTGGCATCACTTTCGACTCCAAATTATCCTTCAAACTCCATTTCCAAACCATGAAAACAAAAATTAAAGTAGGGAGCGGCATTTCAGATCGTTAACCTTCCAAAATAAAGGAATCAGGACAAAAACAGCTGTCCACATCTATAAAATGATCTGCCACCCCCTATTAGAATATGCTTCAATCCTCTTTCTTAACCCTCGTCCCTCGACAATAAATAATATCGAAGTCGCAGAACGATCAGCCCTTAGAATCCTCACAAAAATCCGACACCCCAATAACCCACTCCACAACCCCTCCAATACCTTATTGTATGAAAAACAGAAATAATCCCTATCCAACAACGACTTATCCAACTATCCCAAAAATTCGCATCTAACCCACACATCCATGACATCCTTAATGACCTCTGTTTAGTACGAAACCCCAATATTTCTCCCAAATTCAACAACCCAGAAACCACCATTCCTCAATTCATTTCATCTCACATGAATCATAACTAACTGACAAGACAAGGACAACTACAACTCAGGCTGAAAGACTGATGGTCGATAGCCAAGGATCCAAAAATAAAATATAAGTGCAAAAATAAACGAACTGTAATTATTTTTGTAGTGCACGATAAAGATTTTTATATATATATATAATTTACTGAGGAGATTTATTAGCTAAATAAAGCTATTTTGTGTTTATAATACCGAAATATTTGGAATAAATTAATTTATTCCTAAAGTAAATTTTATTTAGGAAATAAAACGTTTCATAATACCGGGAATTATTGAATTATTTTCCAACAATTATTACTTTTTAAAAACTTTAATACTTACCTATAAATTTCTAAATTTAATTCTTGAAATAACTCGTTCAAGAATAGAGGATGAATATTCCACATTCTTGAGAAACAAAAGGCTCGCTTCGAATCCGGAAACAGTTCCAAGTTCCAAGCAACGGCACGCCGCATTTCGTTTTCCATTAGTATAAATCATAAAGTTATTAAAAACCGCTCATAATTTATCCGTAATTTATGGCAGTCGAGAGAGCGAATTTATGATGAAATTGATGTAAATGCATAATTAAGTGTCAGAATTGTCGACGTGTGACTGCAGTTATTTCCGTTAGATTATAAATATATAATAATATCTTTATTTTTAAAATAACAACGAAAATAATTGTAGAAATATAATAGCATTCCAAAAATCTTATCGATTTTTTACAATTTTAATTTTAATAATGTAATTTAATGTATCTTATCTGACCTGTGTAAAACTTACGTTACGAGCACCAATAAAGTATTATTATTATTAAAGAATTATAAATATTTTATTTGAATATCCCAAATGAAAAATATCACTTCTAATATTTTGTCTATAAAAAAAAACACAACAGATCACTTTTATATTTTTTTGCAACTAGTGTTGAGAAATTTGATGACAAGCTTAAATAGTTGAAACTGTTTTTTTTTAAGACAAACTAAGTTTTGTTAAAATCCTTAGCAGACGATATACAATAAAAAATCAGTTTTATTAGAAATATTCACAATTTTAATTCGAAACAATACAGTTTGATTCTAAATTATGCATTTTTATTTATTAATTATAGATGGAGAATGTGTTTTCGAACTGCACATTAAATCAGTGTCTTATACGCGTGGCGCATGAAGTAAAATTTCGAGTTTAGAAAAGCCTAATTTGGCTCGGTCGCTTCGCTTCGCTACGCGCCCGAGCCAAATTTTCAGGCTTTTCTAAACTCGAAATTTTACTTCATGCTTTGTCTGGGTGTGGAAAATACACGTTTAGAGATTCAAATTCAACTATTTAAAAACTAACGAATGTCGAAAAATTTACAGCGTATGCATAAGTGCATTTTAAAGAAAAATATCCTGTGTTGAGCACCTGTGAGTTCTCAATGTAAACTCTAAGGATCCCTTTTTTAAACGGTGTAAACAAATTCACAATAACATTATTCGTTTTGGATTAATTAAAAATCAAAATTGTCTTTTTCATTTGTAGTAGCCCTGTATTTAAAATTAAATATTCGTTGTTTTTTAAAAAGTTGAATTCGAATCTTTAAACGTGTATTTTCCACTCGCAGATTAAGCATGAAGTAAAATTTCGAGTTTAGAAAAGCCTGAAAATTTGGCTCGGGCGCGTAGCGAAGCGGAGCGATCGAGCCAAATTAGGCTTTTCTAAACTCGAAATTTTACTTTATGCGCCACGCGTATAAAACACTGATTTAATGTGAAGTTTAAAAAAAACATTCTCCATCTATAACATTATTCGTTTTGGATTAATTAAAATTCAAAATTGTCTTTTTCATTTGTAGTAGCCCTGTATTTAAAATTAAATATTCGTTGTTTTTTTTTAAAGTTGAATTCGAATCTTTAAAAATGTATTTTTCACTCCCAGATTAAGCATGAAGTAAAATTTCGAGTTTAGAAAAGCCTGAAAATTTGGCTCGGGCGCGTAGCGAAGCGGAGCGACCGAGCCAAATTAGGCTTTTCTAAACTCGAAATTTTACTTCATGCGCCACGCGTATAAAACACTGATTTAATATGAAGTTTAAAAAAAACATTCTCCATCTATAATCAATTTAAAAAAAAACATAATTAAGAAATATTTTGCAGTTTGATTCTAAATTATGAATTTTTATTTATTAATTATAGCTGGAGAATGTGTTTTCGCACTTCACATTAAATCAGTGTTTTATACGCGTGGCGCATGAAGTAAAATTTCGAGTTTAGAAAAGCCTAATTTGGCTCGGTCGCTTCGCGTCGCTACGCGCCCGAGCCAAATTTTCAGGCTTTTCTAAACTCGAAATTTTACTTCATGCTTTGTCTGGGAGTGGAAAATACACGTTTAAAGATTCAAATTCAACTTTTTTTAAAAACAATGAATGTCGAAAAATTTACAGCGTATGCATAAGTACATTTTAAAGAAAACTATCCTGTGTTGAGTACCTGTGAGTTTTCAATGTAAACTCTATGAATCCCTTTTTTAACGGTGTAAACAAATTTACAATAACAGTATTTGTTTTGGATTAAGTAAAAATCAAAATTGTCTTTTTCTTTTGTAGTAGCCCTGTATTTAAAAATAAATGAACTGCAGTTATTTGATTAAATTGCATAAATATACATAAATACATTTATTTATAAGATATTATTAAGAGACGCCATTAATAAGACATTTATTTACAAGGCACACATTACATTAAGGAAATATCACGTAAAAAACACATTAATTTGAAAAAAATATTTTTGGCGCATAGATTCCAGCGAGACGTAAAAAAACAACATCGAACAACTGTAAGAAAGTGGCATAAAACGTCTTATGATGTATCAAATACACCAAAAGGTGGCAAGAAAAGTCGAAAACAGAGAAAAAGTCGAAGGTTACACTAGATGTTGTTACATCGTCTAGTTAGGTTAGGCAGGATCAGATGTGCAAGTTGCAAGTTAGGTTAGGGTAAATGTCACTTTGTTAATTTAGATCATGTTAGATGTAACTTGACAAAGCTAGGTTTGTGAAGTTATCGTATCGTAAGTTGGCGTATTTGATACATCATCCGACGTTTTATGCCACTTTCTTACAGTTGTTTGTTGTTGTTGTTTTTTACGTTTCGCTGGAATCTAGGTTAGATGCCACTTTGTCAAGTTGGGTTAGGTTAGGTTATCATTATGCTAACTTGGGTTATGTAAAATTTTAGTCTATGGACTAAATATTTGTCATTTAACCTAACCTAAGTAATTACCGCCTTATATCGAGTGATTCATTTAACCTGGACTAGCGTATATCTCAAAAAATACGCATCGAACAGAAACAATAGCAGGAACCAAAGTTCAATATTTTCGTGTGAGGAATCCGTTAAAAGAAGTATTTTGCAGTTTGATTCTAAATTATGCATTTTTATTTGAAACAACAATACTTTCCGTAATACAAAGGGAAAGTATTGTTGTTTCAAATAAAAATGCATAATTTACACACGAGGACTGAAGGTAAAAATGAATCATAAATCTAAAGCCATTTATTTGAAATGACAAATATTTAGTCTATGGACTAAATATTTGTCCTTTAACCTAACCTAAGTAATTACTGTCTTATATCGAGTTATTCATTTAACCTGGAATAGCGTATATCTCAAAAAATACGCATCGAGCAGAAAAAATAGCAGGAAAGTTCAATATTTTCGTGTGAGGAATACGTTACCAGAAGAATTTTGCAGTTTGATTCAAAATTATGCATTTTTATTTGAAACAACAATACTTTCCCTTTGTATTACACACAAGGACTAAAGGTAAAAATGAATCATAAATCTAAAGTCATTTTTTTAAACATCAATTACTGATTTATTACAAACAGACACTTCCTCTGAGGATGATTTATGTGTGTCAGGAAAATCCTGACACTCTTCTTCATTGTTATCTTCCTGGATTTTACTGTAAATCCGCGCGATTCGTGATTCATGTGAAAAAAGTTACGAATTCGCGGTAAAATACAGTAAGAGAACAATAAAGAAGAATGCCGGGATTTTCCTGACACATATAAATCATCCGATTCAGTGTAAAAATAATGAATAATGATCGAATTTTCGAAAAGCGCGCTCGTGCGAAATTCCTGAATGCGGGATTACAGATTTACAGGCTGTAATTATGTAATTAAAAATGTTGTATTTTATTATGAGTCTCATTGGCGTAACGTCATCCTGAATCACTGGTTAATGTGGATATAATTGTTGAATTAGTAGGAAAAAAATATGAATGAGCGTATTCTGAAAATGAATAATGTGATGTTTTTTAAAACCGGAAAGATCAATAAGTTATTAATTGAAAGACTTTGTATTGTTTTACTGATTTTATTTAACTTTCCTACTAGTTTTGACTATAAGTCTGTAAGTTGTTATCAAGGAAAGATCTATTTTAGAGTAGGAACAAATTATTGTTTGCAATATTTTCATAACATTTTATGAGGATATAAAAAAATTATAGCGCTTTCTGAATATGTGAAAAAGTAAAAATCCCTTATCGATAGTTTTCGAGTTATTTTTGAACAAACGTGGAAAATTAGTTGAATCACATTCAATTTATTTTTAATATCTATTTATTTGTGTTTAATGTATGTAAAATAGGAAATTGTTGAATGTTTAATTTATAGTTCTGCAATTCTAAGGCCAATACAATACAACTCTCTTTATTCTCATGTAAGCAACATATTAGAATTATGTATATAAATGTACAAAACACAGACAATATATATACGCACTGCAAGCCGCGAATACAAGAATGTCGTCAATAAAATGAATAATTAACTTTAAATCATTCGAAATTGTAAGCCATGAATTCTTCGTTTGTATACGGTTCTACTTGACGTAACATTTCGTAGATCATGTTTTTGTATTTTGACAAGTTTTTTTTTCCTCTTTAATAAAATTAGGTACTTTATTATATAGGCGTAAGCATGTATAGTGAACACCTTTTTCTGTAATTGTATATTTATGTATAGGATAATTGAGAGTATTGGCTTTATGCCTTGTAGAGTAGCAATGCGAACTGATGTTAGTTTCAAAATTGTTTTTATGTTTTCGCACAAACAGCAAACATTCGAGGAAATATACGCCTACTGCAGTCAATAAATTATTTTTTGTAAATACAGTTCTGCAGGAATCTGACATTTTTAGGTTCAGTATTATCCGCAGTGCTCGTTTTTGAATTTGCATAATTTTATAAAAGTGTGGCGAGCTGCCCCAATGAATTATACCCAATCGGATGATGGATACGATGTTCGAACTGTACACTAATTTAAGAACTGCAAATGATACTTTTGATTTCAATAATCTTAACATGTAACATATTGAGCACAGTCTAGCTGAGATATATTCAATATGCTGTTGCCACTTCAATTTTTCATCTATATGTATACCTAAAAACTTAGTATGTGTTGTAAGTTGTAAACCATGGCTAATTGAGAAATCTTAATAAGATACAGCTTCAAATTTTTTGAATAATATGCACTTAGTTTTACTCTCATTTAAAATTAGATTGATATTTTTGAAACCATTGTTTCAGATTATTTAAAAGTGATATAGTGTTCGTCTCTAAGTGACTTAGGGTTCGAGCTCGAACACATATGTTCGTGTCGTTTGCGTAATTTACGATGTATTGGTTGGAATTATTTATTATTTTAAAAATATCATTAATGTAAAAATGTAACAGAAATGGGCCCAATACGCTACCTTGTGGCACCCCCAGGACCACATCCAAAGCGTCAGACTACCAGACCGTGCCCTGGTTAGCTATTTCTACAATTTGTTTCCTTCCCGTGAGGTAACTTTCGAACCAGTTATAAGCAGATCATCTGATTCCGTAGTGGTATAGTTTGGAGAGCAGTCTGTCGTGGTCTATACAATCAAATCCCAATTACAGGATTACACACAAAATATGGAAAATCGTTCAACAGTGACAAATCTAGGTTGCTTTAGCGAAATAGTGTGTGACCAACTTAATAAATCGTCACAAGTTGATTGCATTTACACTGATTTCGCTAGAGCGTTCGATTGAGTGGATCATTCCATATTTATAAAAAAATTAGACAACATGGGATTTCATATATATTTAGTAAACTAACTCAAATCATATTTGCTAAATAGAGAAAATAATGTTTTCATTAATGGATTTGGCTCAAACACATTTATTTCTAACTCGGGGGTCCCGCAGGGTCCTAATCTTGGGCCTTTATTATTCGATATTTTTATTAACGATCTAAGTAAATATATATGTTGTTATCATTTATTCTTCGCAGATGATCTTAAATTGTTTAGCCCTATTCAAAATATTCAAGCATGTGTGGAATTGCAAACTACGATTAATGCCCTGTCGAACTGGTGCATTAGGAATAATTTACAATTGAACATTATGAAGTGTAAAACTGTTACTTACACCCGGAAGAGTAATCCGATTTCATTTCTATATCGTATTGATGGTCAATCGTTAGAGCTCTGCAACTCTATAAGAAACCTAGGTATTATGTTCGATTCAAAATTTACTTTTATTGAACATACACAGTCCATAGTTGCGAGAGCAAATAGAAACTTAGATTTTATTATTAGAAACACTAGACACTTTTCAAATAAAAATGCACTGATAACCCTTTTTAATGCTCTAGTGCGCCCTCTACTTGAATATGGTTCAGTTATATGGGATCCATATTACCAAACGCACATAAATAACATTGAAAAGGTTCAGCGCAAGTTTTTTAAGTATGTCTGGTTTAAGAAATTTGGTACGTACCCGCAACAGTCATTTAATAATGATTTGTTGTTGCAAGAATTTGATGCCATTTCTCTTTTAATGCGCAGATCAATTCAGGGGCAAATATTTTTATTTAAACTTATAAGGAATCAAATTGACTGACCAGAATTGTTGAGTAAACTACCGTTTAATATTCCTTCAATTTCAACGAGAAATGTGTGCTGCTTTTATAACAGAACCACGCACTCAAATATAATGGAGCACTCTCCTTTATTCCGGATTTGTAAATATCATAATACAGTATCAATGAAGTGTGATATATTTAACTGTACCTTAAAGAATTAAACAATGTATTTTCGACTTAGTAAGTTATAAATTAATTAATTTCTCATTTGGTATTTAATTATAAGGATTTACTCTAGAATTTTGTATTTCTATGTAATACAATAAATGTAATTAATATTAAGATTTAGACATGTACAAATATATTGTATGTTACTCTGTATTTGGGTTGGTTAAACCTGTTGGGTGAATAAATATATTATTATTATTATTATTGTTATTATAATATTGTTGATATAAATAAAATATAAGTCAAGTATTCGTTCAATAAATTAAAATTTGCGCTAGATTGTAAAAAGAGGAATAATATTTCAGGCAATTTTTCTTTTCGTATACATATCCCGGTGTATACATTGCAAGTGTTCATACATTTCTTTTAATTTTATAAAATCGTATAATTTAAAGCTACTAACGAGTGTTTTCACTTCTTGACTAAGCATGAAGTAAAATTTCGAGTTTAGAAAAGCCTAAATTGAAATTTGAAATATTTGAATAACTTACAAGAAACAAAATTGACAGAATTTATACAGTGTGTTCTATTTTCAAGATACGACATTAAAATATAAAATGGAACACAATGTACAACATTTAATAATGTCTCCGTATTTATACTGATTTATTTATGTTGTGTATAAAATTTTAACTTAATATTTATTTAATTGACAAGTTTATGGTAGGAATAATTTTTTAACGATTTTCACTTGTTTTCATCGTATTTTTATTCTAAAACAGAATAAAAATTTAACTATTTATCGCTATTTTTGATTAGGCTAAGCTAAATCGATATGGAATGAAATAAAAAATTATGTTTTAACAAAAAATGAATCCAAAGTTGACTCTCTTATTTCCTTGTAAATTTATTGTGCTAAGAAATAAAATATTATTATATATATAAACATCTCTTTTGGCAGATTGTAAACGAGAAATATAAAAACAGATTGTATACAAGTATATAATAAATTATTCAAATAATATATCTGACAATTGGCTATCGACCATTGGTCTTTCCACCTGAATTTGTTATGATCTGTCACTGTCATTTTTGGTGTAAATAAGGGTCATGATTGTTATTGTCGTCCGTAGTGTCAATGTGGAGCTGTTCTTCAATCTTCATGATCGCTAATATCATGATATGATGAGATGAAATCATAGATGGTGGAGGAGGGATGTTTGCGTTTGGGAATTATATTTTTATTTCGGTGGATACATAGGATGTCTAGTAGATTATGGTGAGTAGGATTTGAGGCAAATTTTTCTGCAAGTTGGGAGGACTTCATACAGTAGTGTATTTAAGGGATTGTGGAGTGGATTTTGGGGGTGTCGGATTTTAGTAAGCACTCTCAGGGCTGATCTTTCTGCTACTTGTATATTTTTAAGGGTGACTGGGTAGGCGTTAGGGGAAAGGATGGCAGCATAATCAAGTAAGGGGCGGCAAATCATTTTATATATGTGTACAGCTGTTTTTATACTTATACCTTGTTGTTTGTAGGTAAGACTTCTGAAGTATGCCGCCCGATTCTTGACTTTTGCTTTTAGGATTATGGAGTGGTACTTGAATGAAAATTTTGTATCGAAATGGATACCTAGGTATTTACATGTGGCTGAGGGATATATGATGTGATTGTTTATGGAAATTGAAAAAGGGGAATTGTTTAAACGGTGAAAAGGAATCAAGAGCTGAGATTTATTAGGGTTTATTGATATTCGCCATTTTGCGAACCACGTTTGTATTGTGTCAATTAAGCCCTGTAGAGTGCTAAGGGCTTTGGGGAGTGTAGAGGCATGTGTGATTAATGCAGTGTCATCGGCGTAGAGAAGAGGATAAGCAGACTTATTTATATAGTTGGGATTGGGATTATAGATGTCGTGAACAAGAAGATTATATAGGAGTGGTGATAAGGGAGAACCTTGAGTAACGGATTTTTACTTGGAGTGATCTATTGTTAAGGAAACTAGGAGGTTAATTAGATGTGGGGGTAAGTTAAGGGAGTTGCACTTGTACAGCAGGCCTCAATGCCAGACAGAGTCAAAGGCTTTTTTGATGTCTAAAAATAATATTACGGATAAGGAGGTTCACCCCCCCCCTCCGAAATTATCAAAAAGTTAAAGTTTTGTGTGTAAAAGCGGCTCTGTAAGAGCAAAAACAATATTTTGACTATTAAAATCTCCCTCGAAATTCGTATAACCCCCTCCGATTTTTTAAATTCAGCACTGTGACACTACCCAATGACATACAGGGAGTTTTTCTTAAAAGTATACGTTTTTTAAATTTCATTTCATTTATTAACGGAATATCCTTTTTACATAAAACTATAACAACCTGTAGAAATACAAACACTTAATGTAAATAACAAGGCACTGATCGAGTTCAACTAACAATAATATAAAAATTAGATAGTGTAGAAAGTAAATACAATACATAAATACAGAATTAAAAATTGCATACAACAAAGAAACAAAAATTATTTATCAATATCGGAGAGGCAAATACGGCGCAGACTAGATTTAAACAGTGACGTAGACTGTGCAAATAATATAAAGTTACTATTATTTTGTAATTTATTTGCATAGCGCATAAGTCTATCAATGGGGTTGAACATACCGTAATTTGTAGGATGAAAAGACAAACGAAATAATGGCTTGTGCCTGCAATTAATACCTCTTGGTATATTAAAACACAACTTACATATTAAATCCTGACATTCAATAATCCCATTGACTAGCTTATGCAGAAGACATAAATCCAGTAGAACTCTCCTGTCATGCAGTGATTGAATATTGAGCTCACTGAGCATAAAGCTATGGCTGAAGTTGATAATGTGCCCGCCCATCCTACGATGAATAAGTCTTAAGAATCGACTTTGAACAGTTTCAAGTTGCTGAATCGTAGTTACCGAGTACGGTGACCACACTACAGATGCATACTCAACATGGGGTCGAACAAGCGCAAGGTATAAAAGTTTCGCAGTAGTTATACTAAAATCCAATGTAAACCTATTGACAAAACCTAACATTCTCAACGCCAAATTACATATATTGTTAATATGTTTATTAAAATTAAGTGTAGATGTAAATAGTACGCCCAAGTCTTTAATTTCAGTTACAAAAGTTAAAAGATTATTGTTAATGGAATAAGGAAATTTTATACCATTGCCACGACAAAATGATACCTGGAAACACTTGTTAATATTTAAGTATAGATTATTGTCAATACACCATTCAGCAACACTGTTCAAGTCCGATTGCAACAAAGTTTGATCCTCGACTGATCTGACTTCTCTAAATATTTTTAGATCATCTGCATACAGGAGAAATCTGCTATGCTTAATCCTAATGCCGATATCATTTATAAATAATAAAAATAGCACAGGCCCACAATGAGATCCCTGAGGTACCCCCGAGGTCACGTTAATACATCTTGATAGACTTGATCCCACGCGTACACATTGTGTTCTGTTGGACAGATAACTTGCAAGCCAATCCAAGCCCAATCCACCCGCACCCATAGCATGTAGTTTTTTTAACAATACACCATGCTGCACTCGATCGAATGCCTTGGAGAAATCTGTATAAATTGAGTCAATTTGAAGCCTCTTCTCCAAAGCATCCGACAAAACTGTCTTATATAGCATCAAGTTAGTCACAGTGGACCGCCCTTTAATGAATCCGTGTTGTTCTTCAATGATAATATTTTTACACGCCCACATAATTTGCTGAGAAACAAAATAGTCGAGCATTTTCGGCAATGCCGATTGGATGCATATGCCTCTATAATTCATTACATTTGATCTACAGCCACTTTTGAATATAGGTACAAAAAAACTACGCTTCCAGCAATCCGGGAATACACCGGTGTTAAGTGATGTGGTGAAAATGGCATGGATCGGCTTAGAAAGAGTAAAAACGCAGCGCTTCAAAAAATATTCAGGGATCCCATCCGGGCCCATACTGCATGAATCAGTAAAATGTGATATTTTCTCAAATATATCGTTGAGAGCGATACCAAAATTATTCAAGTTAAATAGTGTATGCATATTAGGTAAATCACAATAAGTGCTCTTAAACGAGTTACAATAGACCGTTGAAAAGTGTGATGCGAATAAATTTACATTCTCATCCAAATTATTTCCAGTATCATTATTTAAAAACATTTGCTCCGGTAAGCCATTGGTGTTCCGGCAAATATTTACGTAATTCCAAAAACACTTTGAATTCACACCAATATCTCGTTCTAAACCCTGGATATAATTTGTATATAATGCGTTATTAAGTATTTCACACTCCAACCGTATTCTTTTAAATGTCTCATAATCCGATTGCAAGCCACTCATTTTATATAACTTATGGGTTGCTTTCTTAGACTTAATCAAAGTTATTAATTCACTGTTAAACCACGATGGGTAATTATTAAAGCGTTTTACAAATTTTGCTGGTATAAACCTATTAAAACAATAATATAAAATGTTATTAAAATCATTAACCTTATCATCGACGCTTGAATTAAGGAACACCTCATCCCAATCAATTGAAGCAAGAAAATTATTGATACCATCTTTAGATATTCGTTGTTTTTTTTTTAAGAGTTCAATTTGAAGCTTTAAACGAGTGTTTTCCACTCCCAGACTAAGCATGAAGTAAAATTTCGAGTTTAGAAAAGCCCCGTAAAAATTTGTCAAGGGTCGCGCAGCTTTTCTAAACTCGAAATTTTACTTCATGCGCCACGCGTATAAAACACAGATTTCAAATGTAATTCTAATATACATAAATTTCACAATATGAGACCAGTATTATACTTACTGTTCGAGATGCTTATGACGTTTTTTGCGCGATCGGAGAGGACGAACAGCATTTATTTGCAATTATTATGAATACATCACTTATTATGAATACATCACATCACAATACAGTGAAGTTTTATTGCTTTAATTTGAGTTCTTTCAACTCTAATTAAGTTGCTTTTATCAGTTGCCATGAATGGTACGTTTCATTTACCGTTCTCTGAACCGCAAGTAAAACTTATACAAGGAGTTTTTTTTAAAGTATACTTTTTCAAAATTCAGCCTATTTTCTTTAAATCTTTAGATATTCGTTGTTTTTTTTTTAAATAGTTCAATTTGAAACTTTAAACAAGTGTTTTCCACTCCCAGACTAAGCATGAAGTAAAATTTCGAGTTTAGAAAAGCCCCGTGAAAATTTGTCGAGGGTCGCGCAGCGACCCGAGACAAATTTTCTGGGCTTTTCTAAACTCGAAATTTTACTTCATGCGCCACGCGTATAAAACACTGAATTCAAGTTAGGTTCCAATATACATAAATTTCTCTATATTTTAGTAGTTTTAAGATTCCATTGAGAAATTCCCAATAGTTTAGAGATATACAAAACCAAAGCTTGAGCAAAAAACTTCATGATGGCAATAAAAAATTCGAACTAAACTATCAAAATCCAAATGGAGTTTTGCTAGCTTGAATGGGCACTTTTAGAAACTGAAGTCAGAATTAAGTTTGCATTCGATGACCTTGAAAATGTTGCACTGTGTATGTAGAGGGTGGATACTTCCAGAAACTAAAGTCAGAATTTAGGTAACATTTTATGTAATATTTCCAAGATATTTAATTACCTTGAATATTTACTTATTCTATTAAAATATCCCTCGAAATTTTTATAACCCCCTCCGATTTTTTCTAACTACGGCCTTGGTCGTAATTAAATTCAGCACTGTGACACTACCCAATGACATACAGGGAGTTTTTCTTTAAAGTATACGTTTTCCAAATTCAGCCTATTTTCTTAAAATCTGTAGATATTTGTTGTTTTACTTTTAAGTATTCAATTTGAAACTTTAAACGAGTGTTTTCCACTCCCAGACTAAGCATGAAGTAAAATTTCGAGTTTAGAAAAGCCTCGTGAAAATTTGTCGAGGGTCGCGCAGCGACCCGAGACAAATTTTCTAGGCTTTTCTAAACTCGAAATTTTACTTCATGCGCCACGCGTATATAACACTGATTTCAAGTGAGGTTCAAATATACATAAACTTCACTATATTTTAGTAGTTTTAAGATTCAATTAAGAAATTCCCAATAGTGTAAGAGATATAGCCGTGCAAAACCAAAGCTTGAGCAAAAAACTTCATGATGACAATAAAAAGTTCGAACTAAACTATCAAAATCCAAAGGGAGTTTTGCTAGTTTAGATGGGCACTTTTAAAACTGAAGTCAGAATTAAGTTTACATTCGATGACCTTGAAAATGTTGCACTGTGCATGTAGAGGGTGGATACTTCCAGAAACTGAAGTCAGAATTTAGTTACCATTTTATGTGTTGCACTGTGATATTTCCAAGATAATTTCCTTGAATAATTACTTATTTTGCATAATAAATAAAATTACGAAAAAACTATTCGTGAAAATGCAAACAATATCTTAATTAATAAGACAACTTAAGACGATAAATATCCATTGAAACAACTACTTCCCGTGCATATACACCTCCGGATATTTGCACGGGAAGTAGTTGTTTCAGTGGATATTTATCGCCTTAAGTTGTCTTATTAATTAACATTGTTTGCATTTTTACGAATAGTTTTTTCGTAATTTTATATATTATGTTTAATGTGTGCAAACTATAAGAAGCGTAAGCTTATTTTCTCGAAATCAAATAGTTTTGAATTCGAATTTATCTTGTTTTTACTTATTTTGGTAATTACACACTTTCATTTTTAATAATAAGAATAGTAATTAATAATTTAAGTGTGGAATTACCAGAAAACTCCATTTACATATCTTCATTTTTACTTTGTGGTAATTTGTGTTTCGTAAATATTTACATTGAAAGTTCCCTGCGACTGCTGAAAGTCGCCGGAGTCTGCGTCAGGTCGACGCAATTAGCATCATCGTGCAATTTTAAGGAAATAAAATTAAGAATGTCTCAATGAACATAAAAGCCCCCCTAAGTAAAGTTTCCATTAAAAGAATTTCGTGCTGCAGAAAAAAAAATCAAAAACGATTTGCGGTTGAGCCTCAAGAAGTTCGTCGTCCTTGCGACCTTCTCTTTCCTCTCTCACAAAACTTAGGTAAATAACAATCACCACGCGATTATAATTATTTAAAGATAAGTAAAAATTGCGGTGTTTTTTGTTGTTGTAATTTATTTAAAGAGAGTATTATAATTTAATAAAAAAAAATTATAGTTTTTTTTGTCTTGTTGTTAGGATAATAGAGGTCTCGGAGGTGTCTAAGGGGGCGTCCCCTCAGCGGCTCTCGGACCTCACACAGACTCCGGTAAATTAAGTCGGGGCCTTTTCCTCCTCCGGGGCCCGGGGCAACGTTATAAAAATCGGGCTTTTATTGGAAATTATCGATATGTTATTATGCGGCTTAATGGCTTTCGCGAGCGGATTTCTGTCCCGAAAATGCGCCTTCCTTAATGACCCAAAGGATTAAGATCTTTTACGATATTAATCTCTAGACGCGCCAATTATCACTACAAGGTCTTTAAAAAAAGAGAAATACAACGAAGATGTAATTATTAATTTAAAAAAATTGTTTATAGACAACCTCTTTTTTATAATTGTTAATGTTTTTGATTATTTTGTTAAATTTAACGAATTTATATAAAGCTTGTATTAGACGACACTATTTTCTTGTAAAAAGAAAAATAGTATACTATTTTCTATCATGCTGTAATACACAAAATATGACCAAACGCAAATTTTGTAAGGAGTTTTGTATAATGGAAATAGTACATGTTCTATTTGGTACACTGTGATAGAAAATAGTATACTATTATCTTGTACAAGAAAATAGTATACTATTTTGTATCATGGTGTAATACACAAAATATGACCAAACGCAAATCTTGTACAGAGTTTTGTATAATGGAAATAGGACATGTTCTATTTGATACACCATGATAGAAAATAGTATACTATTTTCTTGTACAAAAAATTAGTATACTATTATCTTGTACAAGAAATTAAGCTTGTATTAGACGACACTATTGTCTAATACAAGCTTAATACACAAAATATGACCAAACGCAAATCTTGTATAATTTTGTATAATGGAAATAGTACATGTTCTATTTGGTACACTATGATAGAAAATAGTATACTGTTTTCTTATACAAGAAAATAGTAAACTATTTTCTATCATGGTAAATACACAAAATATGATTAAACGCGAATCTTGTACAGTTTCGTATAATGGAAATAGGATATGTTCTATTTGATACACCATGATAAAAAATAGTATACTATTTTCTTGTACAAGAAATTAGTGTACTATTTTCTTGTACAAGAAATTAAGCTTGTATTAGACGACACTATTGTCTAATACAAGCTTAATACACGAAATATGTTCAAACGCAAATCTTGTATAATTTTGTATATTGGAAATAGTACATGTTCTATTTGGTACACTATGATAGAAAATAGTATACTGTTTTCTTGTACAAGAAAATAGTAAACTATTTTCTATCATGGTAAATGCACAAAATATGACCAAACGCGAATCTTGTACAGTTTCGTATAATGGAAATAGGACATGTTCTATTTGATACACCATGATAAAAAATAGTGTACTATTTTCTTGTACAAGAAATTAGTATACTATTTTCTTGTACAAGAAATTAAGCTTGTATTAGACGACACTATTGTCTAATACAAGCTTAATACACAAAATATGTTCAAACGCAAATCTTGTATAATTTTGTATATTGGAAATAGTACATGTTATATTTGGTACACTATGATAGAAAATAGTATACTGTTTTCTTGTACAAGAAAATAGTAAACTATTTTCTATCATGGTAAATGCACAAAATATGACCAAACGCGAATCTTATACAGTTTCGTATAATGGAAATAGGACATGTTCTATTTGATACACCATGATAAAAAATAGTATACTATTTTCTTGTACAAGAAATTAGTATACTATTTTCTTGTACAAGAAATTAAGCTTGTATTAGACGACACTATTGTCTAATACAAGCTTAATACACAAAATATGTTCAAACGCAAATCTTGTATAATTTTGTATATTGGAAATAGTACATGTTCTATTTGGTACACTATGATAGAAAATAGTATACTGTTTTCTTGTACAAGAAAATAGTAAACTATTTTCTATCATGGTAAATGCACAAAATATGACCAAACGCGAATCTTGTACAGTTTCGTATAATGGAAATAGGACATGTTCTATTTGATACACCATGATAAAAAATAGTATACTATTTTCTTGTACAAGAAATTAGTATACTATTTTCTTGTACAAGAAATTAAGCTTGTATTAGACGACACTATTGTCTAATACAAGCTTAATACACAAAATATGACCAAACGCAAATCTTGTACAATTTTGTATAATGGAAATAGGACATATTCTATTTCTTGTACAATATTTTTGTACAAGAAAATAGTGTCGTCTAATGCAAGCCTAAGAAATTAAAAATGAAGTGCAGCGAAAATATTAATTTTTAATATGTTTGTTAGTTTTATGTTATTATCATTCCAATAACATAAAACTAACAAGTGTTTTCCACTCACAGACTAAGCATGAAGTAAAATTTCGAGTTTAGAAAAGCCCCGCGTAGAAAATTTGTCGAGGGTCGCGCAGCGACCCGAGACAAATTTTCACGGGGCTTTTCTAAACTCGAAATTTTACTTCATGCGCCACGCGTATAAAACACCGATTTAAAGTAAGTTTTAAAGATACTTTAAATGTTAAAATTAAAATGTACGAATTGATAGAAAAAAATTTACTTTATGCGCCAAATTTACATAAGAAATTGAAAATGGTAGTGCATTTTCAATTTCTTGTATAAATTCGTACATTTAAATTTTAACATTTAAAGTATTTTTAAAACTTACTTTAAATCGGTGTTTTATACGCGTGGCGCATGAAGTAAAATTTCGAGTTTATAAAAGCCCCGTGAAAATTTGTCTCGGGTCGCTGCGCGACCCTCGACCAATTTTCACGGGACTTTTCTAAACTCGAAATTTTACTTCATGCTTAGCCTGGGAGCGGAAAACACTCGTAAGAATATGCAAGATGCTTTATTGGCGCCTGTATTTGTAACTGGAGTTGTTGTTGAGAGTATCAAATTAAGACACCTGGAAACAGCAGATGCAACACATTGCTACACTTTACTTCCTCTGTATAAAAGCTCTTTCAGAAGAGGAACAAAAATTGGCATGAAAGGGCGCGCCGAAAAATCCCTTCTTTTATTTTCCCGATGTCTTCACGCGTTATTACGCAGATTATTTCGGATCGGTTTACAAAACTGGCTCGAGAGTGGCATTGTGATTTCATGCAAGGATTGGCATCGCTGAAAATGGTAGAGAGGCTTTTAAGAGATTTAAGAAGAAAAAAAATAAGCAGAAGGGTTTTCTCTAAACGCGATGAAAGAGAGAAGGAAAGGGTGCAAATTCTCTTTAATGTATTTTACTTTCCCTCATATGCAAAACAAAGGAAAAGTATTGTTTTCAGGAACATTTTCAAATCAAAAATGTTAGTGGATATATCCATTTTGAGGTCCTCGAGTTGATTAAGGGCCAGTTGCAGCAAACAAGTTGAATATGTTCATTTCTGAACTTCAGTTAAAAGTGACATAAGAACAATAGGAACTGTGATCTTGAACTCAAGTTCAGCTTGAACTCGGGTTCAACATTTTTGGTGCAACTGGGTCTAAGACTATTTTTAAAAAATGTCTAATTCTGTAATTTTGTCGCCACGACATAGTCTAAGCCGATTGAGCTGTTAGGATGATACTATAAACTTAAGCTTTTTAGTACAATAGTAGTATTCGATGAACTTTTGGTAAAACTGCAGAAATCGGAATGATAGTTTAGTCTTAGTATTTTGTTTATTCTTCTTTAATATTGATGATATAAAAAAATCTTGCTAAGAAAAGTTGTAGATAATCGAAAAATTTATATATATATATATATATATATATATATATATATATATATATATATATATATATATGTATTGGTTTCGGTGATAATATTGTATTGTATTGTTACCTACGTGAGCGTAAACAGTTCGTTAAAATCGACAACTTCATTTCAAGTGCGATCAGTGTTACGTCTGGTGTACCACAGGGGTCACATTGTGGCCCTATCCTTTTCTTACTTTTTATTAACGGCATTGGCAGTGTTATTAAAGAAAGTAAATTCTTGATGTTTGCTGATGATCTAAAACTATATTGAAAAATCGAACAATTCAGTGATCACAGTATTTTACAATCAGACTTAAATAATTTATCAAATTGGTGTTCCAGAAATCATCTTCATCTTAATTTAAAAAAGTGTTTATTTGAATATTCAATTAACAATTGTAGATTACCCGAGGTTGACACGGTACGCGATTTAGGTGTAGTGTTTGACAGTCACTTGACCTTTGTTCCCCATTTTATAAATGTTACCAGTAAAGCTTATTGTACGCTAGGATTTATTAACAGATTCTCCAAACAGTTCTCTTTGGATACGTTTAGGACTCTGTATGTTAGCTTGGTAAGACCGCAGTTAGAATACTGCCCGGTTATCTGGTCTTCTAATTACAAAAACCATATTGAGTCAATTGAGAAAGTTCAAAATAAATTTCTATTACTGGTTTCATTTAGAATGGGCATTGGTCGGATGCAGTACAGTCGGTCGCATATCCTGACTACAATAAACATAAAATCCCTACAATCCCGAAGGGTAACACTGGATATGTGTTATGGATTTAAGCTGATAAATGGACTTGTGAATTCCAGTCATTTAATTTCTTGATTGAATTTTAATTTCTTTTTAAATGTTCGTAACAGGCCATTGTTCAGGTTAAACTTCCACCACACAAATTATGGTAGTCATAGCCCGGTATAACATTTTCAAACTCATATAATGTGTTTAAACGCCACTTATCTTTCATTGATCTCGATGTAATTATAAATTACTAACATTTCTGTTTAGTTTATTTATTAAGTGTTGAGCGCGAAATTTATATATTGTAATTTATATGTACCTATTTTTTGTAATACCGTAAAAAGGAGGAATCCGTAAATAAATAAATAAATAAATACACTTTTGTCGTGCTCTTTTAATTGTTTTTAATATTTTTGTAAATATCAGATTTTTTTAATTATTTGAATTAATTGCTGTAAATCAGTTAGAATTGATAATTGTGTCGGTAGTTTGACATTGACATCATTAATATTTTGTGGAAAAGTGAGGTGTACGAACAATGTTTTACAGAAATAAGAAGAATACGTTCAAACAAAATAAGGTAGGTGAACTTCTGAAAGGTATTGGTTTCAAGTATTTAACCAAATGGGGTTTCTCTAAATCGAAATACTCCGATTTTTGAATTTTTTTAAATTTAGCCGGATGTAAACGTGTGTGAGACGCACAAATATTAAGATAAAGTTCTTTTGAAGACTTGCCGTTTAGCCGCAAGTCGTATTTTAAGTTCCAATTTTTTTATAGGTTTGAGGTTATATAACCTTAAAATAGAAACTTAAAATACAATTTGCGGCTAAACGGTAAGCCTCTGAAAGATTTTTGGCTATACATTTGTGCGTCCCACATACGCTTACTTCCAGTTCCTCTAGCAAACTCTCAAAAATCTTAGTATTCCGTCCTGGAGAAAACCCGAATATATAATTTATTGAATGTTTGACGAATAAAGCACTAATAACCTTTCTTCACACTTTTATTTGAATTACCAAATGTACATTTCACACAAAGTGACTATTACCAATGGAAAATACTGTGTTAATCTATTGATAATGGTCACTTTGTGTCCGAAATGTACATTTGGTAATTCAAATAAAAGTGTGAAGAAAGGTTATTAGGGCTTTATTCGTCAAATTAATTTGATCTTCACGTAACTCACAATCAATTAATTTTATTTTAATGACAAAGAAAATATTTATTTTAGGACCGCTTTTACAATCAATAGTTACACCTTCGGTAATGTAGACCCCCTGGTACTGTATTGCCTAGTTTGAACCATTGGTAAACGGCCTTGCCATTTTACAATTGTTTCAGTTCTTACCTACAGATTTTTCATTCAGTTGACATTTTATTTATTTGGGCGCGTGCGTCCAAAAACTGTTGTCGTTGGTTTCAAAACAAAGTGAAGTGAATACTAGTAAGTATAAGTGTGATTCACAAAAATAATAAAAGATTTGGACGTCAATGTATGTGAATCCGATAGCGATTTGAAGATTATTCATTATGTGGAGTTATGTCTTCGTACACTCTAAATTCATAAAACAATAATTATAACACAAAGAAACGGCCCACCACAGGTTTTACCCAAGCTTGAAGCATAGGCCAGACTGACAAAAAAGTAACAGCTTTACACACATCAATGCTTTATCTCGCAATTGTAAAATAGACACCAAAGGTTTGATTCTTAGGTTACGTTAAAAGAGGTGTAACAATGGATCGTAAAAGTGGCTCTTAATCATCTAATAAATTTAATCGTTGGATAAGATTTAACTGAAGTTGGTGAAATTTAAACAATATTTACTAAAATGATCAAAAATTATGAGATTAATTGAAAATTTTACAACGCGATTTGAAGATTATTCATTATGTGGAAACAGTATTTGTCTTCTTACACTCTGAATTCATAAAACAATAACTATAACACAAAGAAACGGTCCACCACAGGTTTAACCCAAGCTTGAAGCACAGGGCAGACTGACAATGAAGTAACAGCTTTACACACAACAATGCTTTGCCTCGCAATTGTAAAATAGACACCAAAGGTTTGATCCTTAGGTTAAGTTAACAGAGGTGTAACTATGGATCGTAAAAGTGGCTCTTAACAATTGTCTAATAAATTAAATCGTTGGATAAGATTTAACTGAAGTTGGTGAAATTCAAACAATATTTACTAAAATGATCAAAAATCATGAGATTAATTAAAAAGTTTACAACGCGATTTGAAGATTATTCATTATGTGGAAACAGTATTTGTCTTCTTACACTCTGAATTCATAAAACAATAATTATAACACACATAAACGGCCCACCACAGGTTTAACCCAAGTTTGAAGCACAGGGCAGACTGACAATGAAGTAACAGCTTTACACACAACAATGCTTTGCCTCGCAATTGTAAAATAGACACCAAAGGTTTGATCCTTAGGTTAAGTTAACAGAGGTGTAACTATGGATCGTAAAAGTGGCTCTTAATTGTCTAATAAATTTAATCGTTGAATAAGATGTAACTGAAGTTGGTGAAATTTAAACAATAATTACTAAAATGATCAAAAATCATGAGATTAATTGAAAATTTTATAACGCGATTTGAAGATTATTCATTATGTGGAAACAGTATTTGTCTTCTTACACTCTGAATTCATAAAACAATAATTATAACACAAAGAAACGGCCCACCACGGGTTTAACCCAAGCTTGAAGCACAGGGCAGACTGACAATGAAGTAACAGCTTTACACACAACAATGCTTTGCCTCGCAATTGTAAAATAGACACCAAAGGTTTGATCCTTAGGTTAAGTTAACAGAGGTGTAACTATGGATCGTAAAAGTGGCTCTTAATTGTCTAATTAATTAAATCGTTGGATAAGAATTAACTAAAGTTGGTGAAATTTAAACAATAATTACTAAAATGATCAAAAATAATGAGATTAATTGAAAATTTTACAACTTGAAGAAAAACAAAAAAATGTACAAAAACTTGTAAAAATTATCGATTTTATTTAAAATACCAATCTTCAAATCATATAATATAGATGAAAACCCTAGAAACATGTCAACATTTGAAGAAACTTGCTAAAACGTTCAAATCACTGACGTTCAGTCGATTGCTTATGGAAAGATTCGTTCTACTCTCGTCATTTTCTAAATTCGTAGTATTTGTGTATCTCCTTTCCTTTCATTTTGATACTATTCGCAATGTCTGGTTGCATCAATGCTTTTCAGACATGTCTAATGAAATCATTGAAATATTCATTCATTATAAACTTTTTTGCAATTTTATATGGTTGGAATTTGTATGTTAATTACGTTATACCATGCATTTCTTAATCTCCGAACATACAAATTCCGTTCGAACTATCAAGGTGCAATGCGATTTAAGTGTGTGTTGTTTAAAACTGAACACGGGAAATTTTCCTGTGTTCAGTTTTAAAAAACACACACTTAAACCGCATTGCAGGTTGACAGTTCGCAACCAAACGTATAATTTGAGGTGTGTTTTTTAAAACTGAACATTGTACATGCTCGGAATTTGTATGTTCGGAGATTAAAAAAAAATGTTAGTGGATCCATTTTAAGGTCCCCGAGTTGATTAGGAGCCAGTTGCAGCACACAAGTTGAACTGGTTCAACTCTGAACTTCAGTTCAAAGTGACATAAGAACAATAGGAACTATCATCTTAAACTCAAGTTCAGCTTAAACTCGGGTTCAACGTTTTTGGTTTTGGAGATTAAAAAAAACGCATGGTATAGCTGTTCTTTGTATGCATACAATGTAAATTTTCCGAGATTCGTTCTTTTTTTTCAAGACTTCAATTTGAGGCTATAAACGAGTGTTTCCACTCCCAGACTAAGCATGAAGTAAAATTTCGAGTTTAGAAAAGCCCAGCGTAGAAAATTTGTCGAGGGTCGCGCAGCGACCCGAGAAAAATTTTCACGGGGCTTTTCTAAACTTGACATTTTACTTCATGCGCCACGCGTATAAAACACTGATTTACAGTAAAGTTTAAATATATAACGATGGTGATCAATATTTACCAAGATGTAGCGAAAAAACTGCAAGAATTACTTTTTTGTGAGTAGTTTTGGAGTAATAATAATAATAAAACTTGAATAAACTTAGTTTGAGCAAGTTATCTTGATATTTAAATCATAATATATTTAACGGCGAAAGTGCTATGATGGAGACATCACAATTTTTTTGTAAAGAAATTGATGTTGTTAGGAGATTGTGATGGAGAAGGGAGAATAAATAGAAACCGAACGAGGCATAAACCGAGTTCTCCACTAAAATGATCATAGATATGGAACGCACTTTGCAGAACGAGGTCAGAGCCGAGTTTCTCACTGAATAGATCCAAGGTAACAAAGTTACATTCTGACGCGAGGCGTAAACCGAGTGTGCTCATCCGTTATTTCTCGGGACGAAGTGAAAACCGAGTTCTGTACTAAATATAAGAAACACGTGCTCACCTGCCGTATACAGGGAGCTATTCTTTGTATGCATACGATGTAAATTTTCCGAGATTCGTTCGTTTTTTTTTAAGACTTCAATTTGAGGCTATAAACGAGTGTTTCCACTCCCAGACTAAGCATGAAGTAAAATTTCGAGTTTAGAAAAGCCCCGCGTAGAAAATTTGTCGAGGGTCGCGCAGCGACCCGAGACAAATTTTCACGGGGCTTTTCTAAACTCGAAATTTTACTTCATGCGCCACGCGTATAAAACAGTGATTTACAGTAAAGTTTAAATATATAAAACGATGGTGATCAATATTTACCAAGATGTAGCGAAAAAATGCAAGAATTACTTTTTTTGTAAGTAGCTTTGGAATAATAATAATAATAATAATAATAAAAGTACAATAAATTTAATTTGAGCAAGTATTCTTGATATTTAAACTATCATATATTTAACGAGGAAAGTGCTATGATGGACACATCACAATTTTTTTGTAATAAAATTGATGTTGTTAGGAGATTGTGATGAAGAAGGGAGAACAAATAGAAACCGAACGAGGTGTGCACCGAGTTCTCCACTAAAATGATCATAGATATGGAATGCACTTTGCAGAACGAGGTCAGAGCCGAGTTTCTCACTGAATAGATATAAGGTAACAAAATTACATTCTGACGCGAGGCGTAAACCGAGTGTGCTCCTCTGTTATTTCTCGGAACGAAGTAAAAAACCGAGTTCTGTAGTAAATATAAGAAACGCGTGCTCACCTGCCGTTTCTCAGAACGAAGTGAAAGCCGAGTTCTGCACTAAATTGATACAAAGAATCGGAAATGAGGTGTAAACTAGATTTCTGTGTAAGAAATGAGTGTATTAGATTATGTGACTAACGCGCGTTTGCACCTAACTCGATTAACCCATTAGGCGCCATTAATAGATATACGCAACATTATTAATTTGATCTTAGTTAAATTATTAAATAAGCTAATTTGACATATTATATTATTTGACTTGACTTGAAAATGTATGAAGAAAAACGTAAATATTTTGTTAATTAAATATCTCGATAATTACTAATTAAAGAAAAAATGTTTCAGTGTATTTCTAACTTCACAATATTTCAGTGTTTTATATGCGTGGCGCATGAAGTAAAATTTCGAGTTTAGAAAAGCCCCGTGAAAATTTGTCTCGGGTCGCTGGCGCGACCCTCGACAAATTTTCTACGCGGGGCTTTTCTAAACTCGAAATTTTACTTCATGCTTAGTCTGGGAGTGGAAGTACTTGTTCTAAACTTCATATTGCACGTTTTTATACAAAATCGACAAATGCCTTACATTCACGACGTATACATTATGTATAATTAAAAGAAATATTCACAGTATGTAATACAATAAGTCATTTGTAGAAATCATAAAAGAAGTGTAGAATTTTACCTAAAATCAACTTTTAGATAAACTGTATAATTGCTCGGCCGTTAATGGATTAACTTAATCAGTGATTAGTACTTCTACAATTATATTTCAAATCGTTTACATAATCGCATTGGGATAAAAGAGGGATGTTAAGGTTATCACACAAATTTATAACACTCTTATATTCTATAATTGTGACACAATTAGAGATTTAATCAATGATTAGTGGATGATCAAGTTTAATCAGTCTGGGGACAAATGGGCCTAAAACAAATAGCTTAAATAATTTCATGTTTGTGTGCGTTTGTGTGTGTGTGAGAATGAGAAATTTTAATTAGTAAGTGAAGTGCCTTGATCAATCTCACGTCTATTTGTTTACAATTTCAATAAACGTCGATTCATCATCGTAGCGAGGTAGAGCGAGGCACGGTGTTTCCCATAGAAGTCGGCGTTTTTGTAAAAGCTTGGTAGCCGGGTCTATTCGGGCCTAATGGGCAGGTCAGTGATAGTAATGAAGCCATCAAAAGAGGTCTGTAATCATTGTGCATCGGTCCGACCGACCGACCGAAGAGAGGTTCGGGTTCCTCGAGGAACACACACTCGCAAAAGTGCCAAAACACGGCGTCCTCTACCCTGTTATTAAGCCACTCTCGCGACTTAATTGACTGGAAAATGCTAGGTTAGCTTTAATGGACCTTTACACTCTCGCCTCGGGCGATAATCTCTCTTTCTCTTTCCCTCTTATTATTCTCATTTATGTGTGACTGTAATTATTTATCAGCCCGACACGAATTGTATTTATAAAACACATAACATTATCTTGATTTTCTATTATTTTAATAATCTCACGTCATTTTCTTTGATTTAATTCAATCAATGAAACAAACATTTGTAAAATTTATTAACGTAAGATCAAATATAAAATCAACACGAGTAGGCTATTAATCATCAACAAATATTTAAGCAGTATATTTTGAATTTCACATTAAATCAGTGTTGTATATGCTTGGCGCATGAAGTAAAATTTCGAGTTTAGAAAAGCCTGAGTTTGGATTTGGACGCTTCGCGTCCAAAACCAAACGCTCAGGCTTTTCTAAACTCGAAATGTTACTTCATACTTAGCCTGGGAGTAGACAACACTCGTTTAAAGCTTTGAATTAAACGCCATTTAGATTTAACAACTGCCTGAAAATTGACAGCGAATACATGCGGATATGTATACTTAAAAGTATATGGACAAAACGCTCTCATAATTACATTTATGTTATTCAATTTTAATTAATTTGATTTTTTTATAAGCTAGTTTATACCAGAATTTCCTGACTTTTGGCCTAAAGTCAAAACAGTCATATTAACCCATTAAGCGCCATTGATGCATACACGCAACATTATTAATTTTTTGTTAACTAAATTACTAAATAAGTTAATTTGATATAATATATTTTATTATTTGACCTAACTTGAAAATTTATGAAGAAAAAAGTAAATATTTTGTTATTTAAACATTTCGATTATAACTCATTTAAAAAAAAGTCAGTGCATTTCTAACTTAACAATAATTCAGTGTTTTATACGCGTTCAGCATGAAGTAAAATTTCGAGCTTGAAAAGCCCCGTGAAAATTTGTCAAATTTTCTACGCGGGGCTTTTCTAAACTCGAAATTTTACTTCATGCTTAGTCTGGGAGTGGAAACACTTGTTCTTAACTTCATATTGCACGTTTTTATATACAATCGACGAATGCCTGAAAATTTACAACATATACATTAGGCATATTTAAAAGAACAAATCACTGAATGTAAAACAAGAAGTCAATTATAGAAATCATAAAAAATAGGTGCAGAATTTTACCTAAAATCAACTTTTAGAGTTAACTTTATAATTGCTCGGCCGTTAATGGGTTAATCACCAAGAAATTGATATTAATAAAACTGATTAAAGTCCATTTTACCATATAAGTATTATGTGTGCTTATATATTTTGAAAACATGTATATTTAAATATGTTTAATTGATCAATAAATGATATATTATTATTATTATTATTATTATTATTATTATTATTATAACTTAGATTTAAGACATTTTTTACGACTGAATTTGATTTAGAATTCATTGAAATCGGGTTACTGTATATTCTTACTACTTTTGTTTGTTTATAGCACAAGAACAAAAAAAATCAACACACTTCAATCAAGGGCGATTTTTGTGAATTCAATCGTTGATTTAAAAAAAAAAAACCCAAAGGCCAGTTTTTTCTACAATATCTAACGTTACACCTGGCCATTGTGTTTTTTAGGTTAAATTTGTATTTTTAACGAGTGTTTACAGATCCAGGTTAAGCATGAAGTAACATTTCGAGTTTAGAAAAGCCTGAAAATTTGGTTTGGTTTGCGTATAATTAAATAAATTTAAAATATTAATAATAATTTTATTCATGCAAAATATTTATATTATTTATACCTGCAATATTTAAACACTTTTAGCAACTAATGAACAGTGTGTTATTTACTAAAGGTGTTTAGGTTTTTATTTTGAAGCTCTAGGCTTTGCAACTGTTCTACATCAATAGAAAAACGTTCTGAAAATATAAGTTTTCATAAAATTCATGGATAATTGATTTAAGTCAAAGTAAAGGTTTTTGATCTTGAAATATAAACAGGGTTTCCTGAAACTCTACCCTCTTTAAGTTTCCTTTAGAATCAGAAAATCGTTCTGATAACGACACTCTTCATAAAATACCATCAAAATTGGGGATTCTTTACAATAATTCTTTACAATTTGTTTTCCTAAATATTGTTAGAATTATTTTATTGTTGGATAAAAACAATATTTTATAAAACGAAAATCTAAATGTGCTTCAATGTTTAACCCATTTACAGCCGAGCGGTTATAGAGTTAACTCTAAAAGTTGATTTCAGATAAAATTATAGACTTCTTTTAATGATATCTACGAATGACTTATTGTATTACATACTGTGATTTTTTTTAAATATACACAATGTAAACGCTGTAAATGTAAGGCATTCGTCGAGCTTTTATAAAAACGTGCAATATGAAGTTCAGAACGAGTATTTCCATTCCCAGACTAAGCATGAAGTAAACATTCGAGTTTAGAAAAGCCCCGCATAGACAATTTTTCGAGGGTCGCGCAGCGACCCGAGACAAATTTTCACTGGGCTTTTCTAAACTCGAAATTTTACTTTATGCGCCACGCGTATAAAACACTAAAATATTGTGAAGTTAGAAATACACTGAAAACTTTTTTTTCAAATAAGTACTAATCGAAATATTTAAATAACAAAATATTAACGTTTTTCTTCATACATTTTCAGGTCAAGTCAAATAATATAATATATCAAATTAACGTATTTAGTAATTTAATTAATATAAAAGTAATAATGTTGCGTATATGCATCAATAGCGCATAATGGGTTAATAAAGTTAATGTTCCTGTATATTTATTAATGTATTTATTTTACGTCAAAACAACATTTTGTATTCATCACAATAAAATATCTAAATTTAAATCTAAAAATTACTACGAACAAACAAAATGACAAACAACTGATTTAAATTTGACCAGGGATGAATCTTAATAGTGTTAATTATCCACACATTTCGCTTGCTTTGTTTATGGGTGTTTTTTGTAAAATAAATAAATACATAAACATTCATCCATCACGTTACAACATCTGTGATAATTATTAAAATAATACATTTTATAAAATATTTGTTTTTTTTATTTGTGCTACTTTATGGTGAATGCGCCGGGACAAATTTTAAATTATTTTTAGGTTTAGTCAACATTTCAAAAAATATATGATAACCTCAATATTATTTTCAGTTATAATAAATTTAAAATTTTAAATAATCCTTGTAATGCTATGATATTTATTTGTAATTCTGTGATATTTCTATAAAATTTAATTTTTAATAAAACCATTAGGGGTTTATTTCAAATTAATCATTATTCCTCTTAAACTTATTTCTCACGTTACACGTGGTGAAACATGTTTTATATAATTAGTTAAAAAATTTAAAATCTCGGTTTGTTTAACATAAATTAAAAAAAAAATTATATTGTGACTATACAGGGTAGCTGTTATTTTAGTGACCAGTTTATATCTGCTAAAATACTAAAGATAAAAAGTTTAATATGAAACTTATCATATGCAACGTGATCTACAAGATGGAACAAATATTTTTTTTGCGGACTACCTATATTGGAGAAAAATGTCAACTTTTATATTTTCAAACGAGATGCGCTGTATATTTTATAAGAATCATATTCTAAATAAAATTCTCTTTACAATGATGTATTACATCTAATTGTATGTTTTTAAGTTTACGTGAAGTGATTATTACACTAAAAAAGACTGTTATTCCTTACTTCACTTTGTATTTGTATCGTTAGATGTACACAAAGTGCTCATTATCAATAACAAACTCAGTTTGTTATTGATAATGAGCACTTTGTGTCTCGAAATGTACATCTAACGATACAAATAAAAAGTGGAGCTAAGAATAACAGTCTTTTTTAGTGTATTGCATGTACTATTTCATTTCAAAAATAATTTTCAATATTTCAAAAATGACAACCTATTGATCGCACAATAAATGAAGGTTTTAATTATTGTTTATTTTTCTAAAATAAGGTACAATTACACCTATAAAAATTTATCTCTTTCAAATATAAGTATTTGCTGAAGAAAACAATTTTTTGACGGGTAATAACAATACATAAAACAATATCATATGACTACAAAAATTCCGTTATTAGGCATTATTTACAAGCCAAAAAGTACCTATGATACATTATTATAAAGAGAATTTGACTAATAATCTGATTTAAAAAAAAATCGGTCATTGCATAAATAAAAATGTTGACATTTTGCGGGAAAATAGGTAGGCCATAAAAAAAATTGCGTCTTTCATCTTGTAGATCACGTTGTACATGATAAGTTTAAAATTAAACTTTTTTCTGCACTATTAATATTATAGCAGATATAAGCTGGACACTAAAAAATCAACCACCCTGTATAGTTAAGATTTTTACATTATTTCCACAAAAAAGTGACCAGACAAAAAATGATTTACTTACTTATTTATTTATTAACGGATGTCCATTTGAGTACAATAATATTATAAAACTAAAAATAAAAATAAATGAAATATAAATACAAATACATAATAAATATAGGTACATAAAAATGTATAAAACAAACAACACATTTAGGAACAAACAACAGATTAAAATATGTAGACTATTTACCCTGTCGGAAGATCTTCTTCAAAGCATTCCTGCTAATAGCATTAAATGAGACGCTGTATAAAAACTATATAGATTCGGTGGAAAATAATATATCCAACAACGATGGTTAGAGAGTTATTTGGTGGGAAGATCTCAGCGTGTGCGTGTGGGTCAACATGTATCTAATACAATACCAGTGACGTCAGGTGTTCCCCAGGGCTCACACTGTGGTCCGCTTTTATTTTTACTCTTCGTCAATGACATTGGATTCAGTATAAAAAATAGTCAGTTTCTTCTGTATGCTGATGATCTCAAGGTTTACAAAAAAGTGCAAAATGTTTCTAATCAGCTACAACTCCAAGAGGACTTAAATAGGATTTCTGTTTGGTGTACAATTAATAAATTGGAATTGAACTTGGGTAAATGTTTTTCCATATCTTTTAGTCGAGGGCGTGTGGGGGAATTTACCTACAGTTTACATAATCAACCTCTACCTCTGAATAATAAAGTTAAGGATTTGGGCGTAATATTTACAACAAAATCAGATTTCAAGGAGCATACTTTGCATGTGTGTAACAAGGCATTAAAAGTGTTGGGGTTTGTATATAGATTCGGCAAACAGTTCAAGGACACTACGGTCAAGTCTCTTTATTTGTCCCTGGTGCGCCCACATGTGGAGTATGCTTCTATTGTTTGGGCACCATACTCAAAAAACGCTATCCATCAGCTGGAAATGACTCAGGGGAAATTTTTAAAAATTATGTCTTCTCGGCTAGGTGTAGCTAGTATCAATTTTAGTCATAGTGGCATGATATCGCTATTGAACCTGAGATCGTTAGCTGAAAGAAGAGTATTTTTAAATTTGACTTTCTTACACAAAATTGTTAATGGTCTAATTAACTGTTGTTATTTGGTAGAGGCGCTAAATTTCTTTATACCTCGTGGTCTTCAAGCTAGACATAGGCCTATGTTCCGTTTACGTTTTCATTCGACCAGATACGGGATGTCTAATCCCATCGATCGTATGATGAGGTATGCCAATGGTATTAGCAATAATCCCAACTTTGTTTTATTTACACCATCAATTCATCAGTTTAAGGTCCAGTTACGTCGTATTAGGCTATCCAATGTCATTGACTGTTAGATCTTTAGTTCAGTAATAATTTAGGTGGCTGTAATCAATGCAACTCTTTATATGGTTTTTGTTATTATTGTTCAGTAATAATTTAGTCGGTTGTAATCAATGTAATTCTTTATATGATTTATATGTTTTTTGTTATTTTTGTCATATATTACAATATGTATATGCACACTTATGTAATAAAATGGAGATTCCGTTAATAAATAAATAAATAAATAGCACCAAAGTCGGGATTGATGGCGTTACAATTATTGGCGATTCTGGATATACCAAAATTTTTACCATAGTCCGTCCTACAATATGGTACATGAAACAGATCGAAGGAACGCAAACTTCTAGCTGGCACAATTTAAGAAGAGAAGAAGAATTTAAGTTGGCTAAGTAAATAGGGGCAATCAATCGCCCCATTTATTAAATTGTATCCCAGCATGACGTCTGCATTCCCTCGTCTCTGCTCTGACGAATGGATATTTAAAGATTGTAGGACGTCATTGTAGGAGCCGACAATCCCGAACTTGTAGGAGATAAATTTTGTAAATTTAGCTTGGACCCTCTCAACCATTTTTACGTCCGATTTGCTATAAGGATTCCAAATAGTGCAACAGTACTCAAGGTGGGGGCGGACAAGGGATACATACAAGGTATTAAGGGTATGGATGTTTGAGAAATCTCTGCTGTTACGTTTTAAAAAAACCCAGAACACGGTATGCCTTAGCAGTTATATTACGTAGATGGTTGCTAAAGTTCCAGTTGTGAGACAATAATACACCCAAGTCTTTAATGACTGAAACGCGAAGTAAAAGGACGTTAGAGATATAGTAATTTCTCATTATCGAGGCCCTTTTTTTAGTAAAAGTTATGCAATTACATTTTTTGAGGTTAAGATTCATACGGTTGTCAGTACACCAAACTGAAAATCTATTTAAATCTTCCTGTAATAACGCAGAAGATCTATCATCCGCGACTCGTAAAAATAATTTTATATCGTCTGCAAATAGCAAGCACTGGGAATTATGGAAACAATCAACCACATCATTTATAAAGATATTAAATAAAAGAGGTCCCAGGTGTGATCCTGGGGAACCCCTGAAGTTACAAGTATCTCAGACGATATAACACTACCAATTCGCACGGCCTGTGACCTTTCGGATAAGTAAGACTGTATCCAATCTAACATGGACCCTCCGATTCCTATAAGCTTAAGTTTCGAAAGAAGGATGCTATGATCTACTGTGTCAAAAGCCTTAGAGTAATCGGTATATATTGAGTCTACTTCAAATCCCGCTTCTAAGGCTGTAACAATATAATTACTATAGGTCAGTAAGTTTCTGGAACTCGAACACCCACTTCTAAAACCATGTTGCTTATCGGATAGGACACTAGATACACATTCAGAAAGGGGTGCAATGATTAATTTTTCAAATATATTTGATATTAGCGATAGAAGAGAGATCGGGCGATAGTTTGAAACAACGTTCTTTTTGCCGCTTTTAAAAATTGGTGTAACTATGGCACTTTTCCAAAGAGAAGGAAAACAGCCTGAAACTAGGGATTGGCTATAAAGTATCCATAGAGGACGACTAAGGGAAAAAGAACATTGTTTTAACAGAATTGGTGGTAAACCATCAGGGCCCGTACAGTATGAATCTTTTACATTGGCTAGTTCGTTTAGGACATCTGTAATTTTTATTTTATCACCTTTGCTATAATTAATGTGATTGTAAGAATATATTACATCATTTTCAAAGGAAAATTATGCAAATCATTGTCCTCATCGTTATCAAAGAATAGTGGATATCAGAGCTGGGACGAACCCTGGTAAAAAGGATTCGAATCACGAATCCGAATCACCTAATACGATTCGAATCACGAATACTTAAATAAAGGATTCGTAAGAGATAAATATGATTCGAATCAAAGATTCGATTCCTGTTTTTTTGATTCACGAATACAAATCCTTTAAGAATAAATTTGATTTTATAATTTTTTTGAAACCATTAATATATAAATATCGTTACTAGTTGTTTTAACAAAAATATTGAAAACATATTTATTTATTATTAACACTGAACATCGTTGATAACAGACTAAATATCTGATTCTCTATTACTGTGATTACAGATGTATTTGTGTGCTTCTGAACTTCACTTCAAATCAATGTTTTGTACGCGTGGCGCATGAAGTAAAATTTCGAGTTTAGAAAAGCCCGAAAATTTGTCACGGGTCGCTGCGCGACCCTCGACAAATTTCCACGGGGCTTTTCTAAACTCAAAATTTTACTTCATGCTTAGCCTGGGAGTGGAAACACTCGTTCTAAACTTAAAATTGAACTCTATCATAATATCGACGAATACCTGAAAATTACGTAAATAAAATATTCACTGAATATCGTTAAAACCAGGAAAGTCAGAGAAAAGTCTTGGAATTATATTAAAATTAACCAAAACACTAACAAAAAAGCCATGTGATATTATTAAATTTGTAAAAATCAGCAGGCAAATTACAAAACACGTAAAAATTTATAAAATTAACTTAAATATTGTCAAAAACAATTAAAACAATTTAACAAAATGGGGGTTTTCCACAGAAGATAGTTATATTAAAAGGCCAGTGAAAAAAACCTTGAATCAGGGAAGTGTCGGAAAAATATAAGATTTCAGATTGTGACTACCATGTCAGTTTTACTTCAAATAATATTAAACAAAATTTTGAAAACTAGATTATTATCTTAAAAAAAATCAGTCGTTTAATGTTCTTATCAAATCATTCAGTTTGAAGTTTCGAACGAGCGTTTCCACTCCCAGACTAAGCATGAAGTAACATTTCGAGTTTAGAAAAGCCCCGTGAACATTTGTCGAGGGTCGCGCAGCGACCCGAGACAAATTTTCTGGGCTTTTCTAAACTCGAAATTTTACTTCATGCGCCACGCGTTTAAAGCAGTGATTTACCAAGAAATTTAAAAACATACAAGACATTTTTCCTCACAATTAATTCGAATTATTATTAATTCGAATATTTATCCTTTAATAAATATTCGAATCCTTTTAGAATATTCGAATCCTTTTATAAATATTCGAATCCTTTTATAAAGATTCGAATCATCTACATTTGGATTTGAATACGAATCCTTTTAAAAAAATTTAACGAATCCGGATCACGAATCCAGTTGAACTAAAGTATTCGAATGCCTCTTTTGAATCCTCTAAAAGAATTCCAATCTAGGACTCGAATCCTGAATGATTCGAATCCTGCCCAGCTCTGGTGGATATTTAAATAAAAAATTATGTAAGTGCCAAAATTACACAGAAGAAAAAATTTTTTTTCTACTTTTGTAAAACAAACCAAGACGTTTCATTTTTTAAATAATTATTTAAAACATGTTTCACCATGTATTGCGTGAGGAGTTTTCGAAGAGGAATACATTTGAGTCAAATATTAATTTTCAGCATTTTTCTAAAATTTGAATCAAATTATTGACTGAATGATTTTTTAAGTGTAATGTGAGAAATTAGTGTAAGTTTAATTTATTTATAATGCACTGAGTTGGCTGTGAATAATAGACTAACCAGGTTGAAAGACATATGATCAATAACCCGCTTATAGACATATTTTAAATTACTGTATTATATTAAAAATTATTTTGCTAAAACGTTAAATGTATTAACCCATTAACTAATTATTTAAAACATGTTTCACCACGTATTGCGTGAGAAGTTTTCAAAGAGGAATACATTTGAGTCTAATATTAATTTTCAGCATTTTTCTAAAATTTGAATCAAATTATTGACTGAATGATTTTTTAAGTGTAATGTGAGAAATTAGTGTAAGTTTAATTTAATTATAATGCACCGAGTTGGCTGTGAATAATAGACTAACCAGGCTAAAAGAAATATGATCAATAACCAGCTTATAGACATATTTTAAATTACTGTATTATACTAAGAATTATTTTGTTAAAACGTTAAATGTATTAACCCATTAACGGCCGAGCAATCATAGAGTTAACTCTTAAAGTGGATTTTAGGTAATATTCTATACTTCTTTATATGATTTCTACAAATGACTTATTATATTACATTCTGTGATTTTTTTCTTTTAAATATAAATATTTTATACGCTGTAAATGCAAGGCATTCGTCGAGTTTGTATAAAAAACGTGCAATATGAAGTATAGAACGCGTATTTCCACTCCCAGACTAAGCATGAAGTAAAATTTCGAGTTTAGAAAAGCCCCGCGTAGAAAATTTTAACGGGGCTTTTCTAAACTCGAAATTTTACTTCATGCGCCACGCGTATAAAACACTGAAACATTGTGAAGTTAGAAATACACTGAAAACATTTTATTTAAATGATTAATATTCGAGATATTTAAATAACAAAATATTTACGTTTTTCTTCATACATTTTCAAGTCGAGTCAAATAATATAATATATCAAATTAAGTTATTTAATAATATAATTAACATAAAATTAATAATGTTGCGTGTATGCATCAATGGCACATAATGGGTTAATATACATTTGTGTGAAATATTGAAGAATCCGGCTTTAAGTAATCCCCAAATCGTGACGGGAAGATTTATTTTAACGTCACCGGGCGTTTGTTGGATGACAATGACACATCATGATATCACCAAACCGAGTAAAAACACGCGGATCAGACCAAAACAAAGAAAAAACGGATGGGTAATTTTTTGATTTCGAAAATGTGTATCGCGAAAACTGGTTCCTCTTCTCTCCGTCGGGATGTTCGGACTCTGAAATTTATGATTACATTTGTTCGAGGCCTCGCCATGTGAGCGGAATTCCGAATTCGGCATTTGAGCATTGTCAATCAGATCGTCCAAGTTGTTTTTTATTTGTTGTTTTGTTCAGCAGAGTTGAGTGAAGAGTGAGAAAAACTGTTGAGCATACATTGGACTTTTAAAATATGCGAAACTGTGGAAATACTCTAAACTCTACTGTTAAACAATGCCAACTTATTACATAAATTCATTATAACTATTGCATACATTACAGATTAGTCTCGATTTGAATTTTTTCTTGAATTAATTTCTCATCTGGCACTTGGTGAAACATATTAGAATTTGTGAAACAATACTAAGTGTTTTTAATTTAAATAACTTACATACTCAATTTGAAGTTGAAAAGGTATAACTAGTACAAAATCGTTATTTATTTATTGTTCTTTAATTATTTTCATATTGGACAATTGCTTAAAACATGTTACTTACTTATAAAGGTACACTTAAATTTATTATTGTAAAACACAGCGATTAATCACAACACACTTACTCATTCCTCATTATTTCAGTCATTATTGGGTCACCTTGATGGATTGAATTCCCAAACCCATTCATTATTCCCCCTTAGTGCAAAACCAAAATAGGAGTAACATATCGCTATTACAAAACAAACGCGAAATCGCATGTATCTGTGTCGCATTTGCAAGAAATAGAAATTATCTAGCGGGCATAATAAACATTTTTTCTTCAACTCCTTGGATTTTATCTGATCGAAAACGATACTTGAACGTTTGACGTGTTTTATTGTTTTCCCATCGAACCGACAACGTTTTGACGTGTTCGAGGGAAAAAAAAACAAAATTGCGCACTCTCGCATTCAAAGAGAGAGAATGCGTACGTATACACAATAAGGCATGAAGGTTTCATAATGCATCGGGATATGTGCATACATAGAATGAAATTAAATTATATTATAGTTGGATATGTATGTATGTACGAGGATGTGTAGAAATAAATCATTGACGTTTTATATATAAACCGGGAATTGAGCGAGTGAATTTGAATTTAATAAAATGATTGTATGAATGATCGATTTAACGAAAACCATTCTTATGTGGGTATAGAGATTTACAATAATGAATTTTATAAATGCAGATTTCATTGCATGAATTTGAACAATTCTGCATTAGATTTAGCAAGCAGTAAAATTTAAAAAAAAGGTAAGGGGCCAATATCTGAACCTTGTAGTACACCACTAGTTTGAATTTGAAACGTTTAACAAATGTTTTCCACTCCTTGATTAATCATAAAGTAAAATTTCGAGTTTAGATAAGCTTGAAAATTTGGTTTGGTCGCGTAGCGCGGAGCAAATTAAATTTTGAAATAATATAATAATAATAGCCTTTATTGTCCAACAGGATTTCCTACTTACAGGGCAATATAATAGAAGGTACAATGCAGAAAAAAATTAAGTATTACTGAAAAAAAAAAATACAGAAAATTACAAGTATTAACAGTAGAAACAACATTTAAGTTACATTTTATATAAATAAATCATCGAATGACCTTTCTGCGCAACGACACATTGTGAAGATCGGTGACCGCTGCAGAACACATGTCCTTGGTGTGGGTAGTCGGAATGATGAAGAGAATCTGGTTGATTGTTGAGGAACATTGAAGGGTATCCCGGAAAGTAATTGGGGGCAGTCGATTGTTCCGTATACTAGTTTCCTGAGAATTGTGGCGCAGTGGTGGTCTCGTCTGGTCGATAATGCTATCATGTTATGCCTTTCAAGTAGATGTTCTTGATTCGCTCCAATAGATGGATAAGTACCGTCAAGTTTGTAAGACAAAAATTTTAAAAATCGCCGATGGAGGCGATCTTGTAGAAGGGAATGACTAATACTTGTCAGATACCAGATTAAGCTACAGTAGTCCAATTTGCTTGATACAAAAGCGAAGTATAATGACTTTACAGCATCAGTATTTCGAAATTCACGAACGTTTCTCAGTATAAAACCTAATGATCTGGAGGCTGCGGAGCGAATAGCTATAATATGGGTAGGGAAAGTGAGTTTCTTGTCAAAAAAAAACTCCTAGGTCTTTGAAGCAGCCAACGACCGACAGATAATCACCTAAAATATAGTAAGTTCTTATGAGAGCATTGCGTCTCCGACTGTAGTTTATAACGCTGCATTTGTTTACGTTGAGTTTTAAATTTACACGGGAGCACCAGTTAGATATGATATTTAGATTCGATTGCAGCATATCGACATCGTTCTGACATTGGATCCTCTGGTAAATTTTGAGGTCGTCGGCGTATGCTAACACAGGGCAGGTGAGCATCCCCAGCAAATCATTAATAAAAATGTTGAAGATAAGGGGGTCAAGACTGGAGCCCTGGAGCCCACCAATCGACGGTGAGAATTCAAAAGATTTAAAACCGTTGTAGTACACATAGCAAGATCTGCTGTGCAGGAAAGATTGTATAAATTGAGTAACCGCTGGCACAGGCCCAAATGACCCAAGTTTCTCTAACAGCAGTTCGTGATTGATAGAGTCAAACGCTCGGGAGAAGTCGGTGTATATGACATCAACTTGGCCTCGCACATCTAAAGCTTCAGAAAGGAACTGCGAAATAGTAGCAAGATTTGTTAGTGTCGACCGTCCTGGCATGAATCCGTGTTGATAGGGCGAGATGTAGGATCACACGTTGTTAAAATTGTTATTATATAGCACTGTTTCCAATACCTTGGCATAGTTCGATAGGATTGCGATGGGACGATAATTGCTTATTTGCGAGGCGTTGCCTTTCTTGAAGATTGGGCATAATAGTGAGCGTTTCCAACGGTTGATAAATTCACTTTTAGATATTGAAATATTAATAATCGATGTTAGAGTTTTGGCTAAGACATATTTGCAATCTTTGAGTAGAAAACTTGGAACTTTGTCATCACCCGCTGTGAGTTTGTTTGGAAGGGATGCCATAACGGATACAAGCTGTGCTTCATCTACTTTAGAAATTGTGAAAGGAGGACAGTTAGAATATATGGTGTCAACGGTGGGAGTTGCATTATTGCAAAAGATATTTTTACAGGTATCCGCGAGACCATTTACTATATCTTTAGGTCTTGTAAATTCAAGATTTTCATTATATAACTTGCCAGGTATTCTCGTTGTCCCTTTCTTGCTGGAGATAAATTTCCATAGGTCCTTGGGGTTCTTTTAAACATTATTTTCAGTGTTGGAGATATAATTGGAGTACGCTTCTGCAATAAGGTGTTTCATTGGGTTGCGAACTCTCTTAAATTCCGCTAAGTATTTAGGATTTTTAGTTTTCTGCCACTTGTCTGTAGGAGAATTTTATTTTTAGGTTAAGACGGATTTGACGTGTGTACCAAAGTGGATATTTTGGTTTTGATGTGAGACACCTAGGAACGTGCTTATTGAGAGCATTGAAGAGAGCATATCATAGAATTTTTATATTATTTCATTGACATTATTAAATGAGTCCAGAATTCTCCAATCTAAGTTGAAAAGTTCGTCATATAAGGCTGGAAAATCGGCTTTATGGAAGTTGTACCTGTAGTTATCGTTCGAAGGAATGGTCTCAGAGGTAGGTTTAACACAGGGATGCACAGACTTATTAAGACTAGGGGCCACTCGGGCAAATTATGAACTGATGGCGGGCCGCCAGAAGTATAGGTAATTAAAGACAATAAAGAATTGATAATAATGTATTAAAATTGAAAAAGAATGTATTAATTTGAAGCGTGGCACTGCATTGTGCTTACAATTTTTTTTATATTTGGCTCAAATTTACTTGTAGCAACACGTAAAACTGCTTGCAAACTTTCGTTTGCAAGGCGGTTTCGATTTTTTGTTTTATTATTATTTAGTATTGAAAAGGTTTGTTCACATATATAAGTAGAACCAAATAAGCTGGCACATTTCAGAGCGTTTATGCGCAACTCTTTGTACGTATTTTTATCAATGCAGCGGTAAAAGTTCAGCAAGTCTCCTTCGTTGAATTTGTTTCGTAAATCTTGGTCGTTTTGAATGTCGATAATTTCTAACTGCATTGACTCTGGCGCATTTTCAACTGAAATCGTGAAAGGATTGCTGAATATGTCCAACAGAGGTTTCACTTTTTTAAACTCCGAAAATCTGTCTTGAAAAGATTGAATCAAAATATATAGCTTTTCTACATAACTGAAATTAATCGCAGTTTTGTTGAATTTTTCAGCCATTTTCTTATAATTCGGAAAATGATTGTAATTTCCAGAATTCAATTACGATCTGAAAAGTGTCAGCTTGCATTGAAAGGATGATACATGAGCGTAGAGCTGGGATATCAGTTGATTTTTGCCTTGAAGCCGTGTGTTCAAGACATTCAAATGATTTGTAATGTCAACTAAAAAAGCCAAATCACACAACCAATCAGGATTTTTAAGTTCCGGGACATCCCTTTGCTTTTCCGCCAGAAATATTCCAATTTCTTCTATTAAATTTAGAAATCGTTTCAGTGTCAATCCACGACTTAGCCACCTTACTTCTGTATAATACAGTAAATCTCCATATTCGCTTTCGATGTCATCAAGGAATTGTTTGAATTGCCTGTGATTGAGTCCTCGTGATTTTATGAAATTTACAGTCGAAACTACCACTTTCATGACATTTTGAAATTCAATTTTTTTAGAACAGAGGGCTTCTTGGTGTATAATGCAGTGAAACTGCATGAGATCCTCAGCGTTTATGTTTTTTTCTTGCAGATGCTTTTTCAGCAAAGTAACTAGCCCAGAATTGACACCAATCATCGAAGGAGCACCGTCAGTCGCAACTCCCGATAATTTTAAAGTCTTTTCATAAGTCCAAATCAGTTTTTGAACACTCATCCAAAAGTACATTGAGTATATCAACTCCTCTGGTTTGACCTTTCAATGAACACATTCCTAATAACTCTTCTAAGACTTCAAAATCTTGAGTAACACGTATTCATATGAGAAGCTGAGCTGTGGAACTTATATCAGTGAATTCGTCGAGTGCTAATGAAAAAAATTCAATGATCTTAGTTTTTTCATTTAATTGTTCCGCAATATTACCTGACAAAGACATAATTCGTCTTTGGATAGTCATACGATTCAGTTAAATTTTCTCAAACTTTTTTGCTGCTTCTGGACTCATTTTCTTAGCGGCAATTTCTATGCATTCTTTTACAAAATCCCCATCAATGGAGGGGCGACTTCGCTTTGCTATCATTCGAGAAATTTCATAACTAACTTCTGTAGCTGTTTCTGAATCTTGAATGGGTTTTGTAAACATAGCTTGCTGACCAGTAAGCTCCCGTTTTAAAGACAACATTTTTTGCTTTCTTAATTCGCCTGTAAACTTGGTAAAAGTAGGATGCTGCGTTTCATAGTGCCTTTTTACATTATATTCCTTTGCAATCGCAACAGAATTCTTGCAAATTAAACAAACGACTTTGTTATGCGACCATACAAAAAAGTATTTCTCAGTCCAAATTTCTTGAAACTGCCGATTTTCATCTTTAACCTTACGTTTTTTACAAGGCCCTGGCTTGTCCATGTTGCGTTCTAATCCTGGCTATGATTAACACAGCACCTAAAAACAATTACAGTACCTACTTAAATTACCCATCCTTTTTTAAATTACCAAAAATAATTGATTAAATATGTAGGGAAACACTTATTAATAACAGAGTTTTACTTACGATTTCACAACACAATTATACACGGCACTTGACGGGAAATCTACGTTGAATGTGGATCAAAATATATGACACCGGCTAGTCGAGTTAAAATCTACACTAGAACTATTGACACTTCACTCAAATTAAAACCGAACTGTCGGTCGCTGCGGTTAGCGTGGCTTTTATACCGCGCGTATAGAGTCGAAAACTGTCTGGAGAAATCTCGAAACCGACTCTGGAAGCTTCGTGTATCTACCTACGCGAGCAATCGGGAATTCGGGACTATTGCTATCTCGCTTGCTCTAACAATATAACCCGTGGATAAGCCGCCACCGCGCTGCCGTCGTCGCCGCGCCGCCGCCCGCGGTGCTTCCTCAAGAAAACGAATTTAACCGACATCGGCACGAACATTACCGACCGCTGTTTCCGACGCATGCACGGCGCACCAGGGGGTGTCGACTCTTTTGGGCACTTAAGAGCGCGCGCGCGAGATTCCAATTACTTTTCGAACATATTTTTTTTGGTTTTATTCTGGAATAGAATTCAATATTTTTCGAATGTATGAGAGTATTATTTTTGCTGTCGGCGGGCCACCAGAATTCGACCGGCGAGCCGCATGCGGCCCGCGGGCCGTGGTCTGTGCATCCCTGGTTTAACATAATATGGTACAACAATATCTAGCGCTAGGTAGTAGTTATCTTCGGTAACTAAAGGGTAACTAGAGTAAATAACATTTAAATTGATATCAAAATTACAGAGGACTAGGTCAAGTGTTGTGTTGTGACTGTTGACTATATTATTGAATTGTTTGATGTTAAGAATTTCCGTAAAATATTTAAAACAAGTGCCCTTTGTTCAGTGGCAATCTATTGTTAAATACATTAGGCAAATTAAAATAACCTATGAGTATGCATATTTTATCAAGTAGATAAACCTTTAGAATAGATGTGAATGTTTCAAGGTCCTGGTATGTTAAGATTGCTCTTACGTTGATATCACTAATTGTTTATTTGAGTTATGTGGAGTATTTAATCACAATGAGAACACTTTTTGTTCCTAACTTCACTCATGAAAATGTTTAATTTAGTTCTAACGACTGTTTTCCACTCCCAGATTAAGCATGAAGTAAAATTTCGAGTTTAGAAAAGCCCCGCGTAGAAAATTTGTCGAGGGTCGCGCAGCGACCCGAGACAAATTTTCACGGGGCTTTTCTAAACTCGAAATTTTACTTCATGCGCCACGCGTATAAACCACCGATTTCAAGTGTTCACTTGTTAACAATATTTCAGTGTTTTCGGTGTTTATTACGCTTCGCGCGTGAATTAAAATTTCGAGTTTAGAAAAACCAGAAAATTTGATTTAGTCGCTTAAAACCAAATTTTCAGGCTTTTCTAAACTCGAAATTTTACTTCAGGCTTAATCAGGGAGTGGAAAACATTTGTTCGTAGCTTCAAATTAAATTAAAAACAACGAATATCTACCCAATACTAATAACAAAACCTTTAAAGATTATCAATAAAATAATGAAATTAAATAAATGAGATGAAAATTCGAACATTGTGGAAAACTTTGAAGTCATCAATTCAATGTATCTAAATCTAAAACTATTTAATATATAGCTAAGTAAGATTAGAATGTTTTGATTAAATCGTTAGCTAATTAAAAGGTTAATTAGTGTTTTTATTTGGAAAATCCGAAAGTCGAATTGAATTGATCGGATTCCCTCGTCTAGTGGAGGAGTTGTTATTCACAATGGAATCTCGAGACACGGCTCTCGCCGTAATTGCGATGAATTTTAATGAAATTAAGTACACGCGGACAATACGCAGCGGGAACAAACCGAAGAAGGGATGACATAACTCCGGATTGTAGTACATCTTTATAACGTATTTTGCATGTCGGGCCGTACGTCAATTGGAGTCGGAGCAGCAGCAGCAGCAGCGGCCCCGAAGAGGAGCATTAAATCCTTCCGAGGAGTAGACAGAAGCCAAAACGTATATACTATTATTTTATTTCCCCCTTTTTTCTCGCTCGATCTCTTTCTTTCTGGTGCTCTGAATTAACCTTGGCAGCAAAATAAAATAGGCCGGTTTTTTTCGCGACGGCCTGACAGCAAAATGCGATTGTCTCGCAAACCGTCAGGAGTTTGTGTGTGATAGTGTGTGTGTGTGTTTCGAACCGAATCAACTCAGGAATTCGCCTTTTTGTTTTTGCTTATTTATATTTTTGCAAATTATATTTTCAAGCATGTTTATGCTTTGAATTAATATTCGAATATTTAATTTGAAACATATACAGCCTAGAAAGTATATTATAAACTTTACAATACTTCAGTGATTTATACCCGTGGCGCATGAAGTAAAATTTCGAGTTTAGAAAAGCCCAGAAAATTTGTCTCGGGTCGCTGCGCGACCCTCGACAAATTTTCACGGGGCTTTTCTAAACTCGAAATTTTACGTCATGCTTAGCCTGGGAGTGGAAAACACTCGCTTATAGCTTCAAATTGAACTCTTCTAAAAAAAAAGACGTGAACATTTTTCTTCTGGGTAAACATATGCAAAAGCTGTTCATTTGCCGACATCCGTTGTTTTGCAAAAGAGCTTAATTTTAAACTTTAAACGAGTGTTCTTCAATCCCAGATTAAGCATGAAGTAAAATTTCGAGTTTTGAAAAGCCTGAAAATTTGGTTTGGTCGCGTAGCGCGAAGCGCGGAGCGACCAAACCAAATTTTCTGGGCTTTTCTAAACTCGAAATTTTACTTCATGCGCCACGCGTGTAAAACACCGAAATATTGTGAAATTAAAAACTTACTGTTAAATCAGTATTAAAAAAATGACTAAGGCAGTATTAAAAATATACTGTTATACAAGAATATTTTGAATTTTTCAATAATTCAGTGTTTTATACGCGTGGCGCATGAAGTAAAATTTCGAATTTAGAAAAGCCTGAAAATTTGGTTTGGTCGCTCCGCGCTTCGCGCTACACGACCGAACCAAATTTTCAGGCTTTTCTAAACTCGAAATTTTACTTCATGCTTAATCTGGGATTGGAAACACTCGTTCAAGCTTTAAATTGAACGCTGTTATAAAATTAAAATTTCGCAAATCAAATACAATACTGATTAGTTAATTACATCAGATTTGACATTAAATAATATTCATGAATTTCTTTATTTTTACTCAATACTATTACAGTTAATTGTAGACAAATAAATAGTTTTTAAAAATCAGTTTTCTTATAGTTAAATATTTAGAGTACATTTTTGTGTTTAGAAAATACTTAAAAATTGTAAAAAAATATGAAATTCTAACTTCTAGCACTCACGTTAAACGCAATTTTTATGACAGTAATATGCAATTAACATTAAATTCAAGCTTATTTAAATTTGAACACATTTTGTTTAAACAATTCTCATTAGCTTGCAAAACTTGATGTGTTTGAAGTGATATATTTCATAAAGTATTCAGTTTATTTAATTTATTCAAAAAGTGGTCGATTTAGTAATAACAAAGCTCTAATTTTATTTATAAATATTTTTTGAGAGCTAAAATTGCGTTTTGTACGAGCCCTTAAAAGTGTACCTAGTTTAGTTTATAAATTTTCTATAACTTTTTTAAAAATTGAAAAAAATTGACGAATTAATTTTTTCATGCAGATATAATGGAGCATATTGTTTCTAATATCAGTAAGAGCATCTGTGATTTATTTAAAAATACGAATTTTCATGTGAAAATCTCAATATTTTCCATACCTACCCCTTAAATAATTGCGATTTCGCGATGAAAATTTTAATTTTTTTTAAAATCTATACAATTTCTCAGATTATCTTCTTAATGTTAGAAATGGCTTAGGCAATTTGTTTTTCTTAAGAAATAATTGTTTATCGAAAATTTCGGCTTTATAAAGGCACTTGAAAATTGCTGATAATTGAAATACTATGCGATTTGACGATGACAATTTAATTTTTTTTTTAAATTTTTTAAAATTCTTAGATAATCTTCTTGATGTTAAGAATGGCTTAGGTAATTTGTTTGTCTTAGAAAAAAAATTCTTAACAAAAATTTTGGCTTTATAAAAACACTTGAAAGTGGCTGATAATTGAAATACTATGCGATTTGACATTGACAATTTAAATTTTTTTACAAATTAGAAAAAATTCTCAGATAATCTTCTTGATGTTAGAAATGGCTTAAGCAATTTGTTTTTCTTAGGAAAAAATTCTTTATCGAAAATTTCGGCTTTATAAAAGCACTTGAAAATTGTTGATAATTGAAATTTACAACGCGAGTTGAGGATGACAATTAACATTTTTTTAAAAATCTGAAAAAAATCTTAGATAATCTTCTTGATGTTAAAAATGGCTTAAGCAATTTGTTTTTCTTAGGAAAAAATTCTCTATCGAAAATATGGGCTTTATAAAAGCACTTGAATAATAGCTGATAATTAAAATACTAAAATATAAATGAAATTGCCAATTCTTGGTTGCAGAATACTTTAAACATTAAAAGTGCGATTCTTTTCGCAATCTACAACAAGTTAGTCTTACAAAGACTATATCAAACACTCATTGAAACAACTACTTCCCGGGCTAATACCCCGACGGACATTGAATTATACAACAAGTGTTTGCTGTTACATACAGTAACCTACTGCAAATACAAACACTTGTTGTATAATTCAATGTCCGTCGGGGTATTAGCCCGGGAAGTAGTTGTTTCAATGAGTGTTTGATATAGTCGTTGTAAGACTAACTTGTTGTAGATTGCGAAAAGAATCGCACTTTTAATGTTTGAAGTATTCTGCAACCAAGAATTGGCAATTTCATTTATACTTATGTTTGAACGGTAACGTGACCGCCAATCTAAGGTGTCAAATTGCTTAGAGGGAATGGCAAAGCTATACTGATGAGAGATAAATCTCGAAACGCGTCTATAGATGGCCTGAATAATTTGACCCAAATTGTTACATTTGCAGTAGGTTACTGTATGTAACAGCAAACACTTGTTGTATAATTCAATGTCCGTCGGGGTATTAGCCCGGGAAGTAGTTGTTTCAATGAGTGTTTGATATAGTCGTTGTAAGACTAACTTGTTGTAGATTGCGAAAAGAATCGCACTTTTAATGTTTGAAGTATTCTGCAACCAAGAATTGGCAATTTCATTTATACTTATGTTTGAACGGTAACGTGACCGCCAATCTAAGGTGTCAAATTGCTTAGAGGGAATGGCAAAGCTATACTGATGAGAGATAAATCTCGAAACGCGTCTATAGATGGCCTGAATAATTTGACCCAAATTGTTACATTTGCAGTAGGTTACTGTATGTAACAGCAAACACTTGTTGTATAATTCAATGTCCGTCGGGGTATTAGCCCGGGAAGTAGTTGTTTCAATGAGTGTTTGATATAGTCTTTGTAAGATAAACTTGTTGTAGATTGCGAAAATAATCGCACTTTTAATGTTTAAAATACTAAACTTGTAGCATTCACCTTAAATGCAATTTTTAATACAAACAAATGTAACTAACATCAGCTTAAAGCTTATTTAAATCTAAACAGATTCCCTTAAAACAAATTTTATTTGCTTTCAAAATTTAATTTTATATAGTCGCTGTTTTTGAAACGGTAATGTTCTCAAGTTTTCTACTAATTGTATTTAAAGTAATCTATTTTATAAAATACTTACCTGATTTTTTTTATTTAAGAAGTATGTCATTCAGAATTAAATGAGCTTTAATATCATGTTTAAAAGTTTTTTGAGATCTTAGAGTTGCGCTTAGTACGAGCGCTCAAACATCAATTTTAGTGGCTTTATTAATTTTCTGAAATTTTCATAAGTCAAAAAAATTACTGATATATTTTTTGAAAAAACCGACTGATTAATTTTTTTCTCGAGAAAATAAATACCGAGAATTATTTCTAGTATTAATAAGTATGTGTAACAGTTTTTTTTTTTAAATACAAATTTTTAGTTGAAAATCACGATATTTTCCATTCTCCCTCCCCCTTACAAAAATTGTAGATTTTGAATGAAAATTTGTATTTTTAAAAAATCTGACAACAATCTCAAATATCCTTATTAATCTCAGAAATAGCTTGAGCTACTTTTTTTCTTATGATAATTGAATATTTTGAGTTTATTTTTGTCTTTAAGACAGAAAGTACTTAAAAATTGTAAAAAATATGAAATTCTAACTTCTAGCACTCACGCTAAACGCAATTTTTATGACAGTAATATGCAACTAACATCAAATTCAAGCTTATTTACATTTAAGCACATTTTGTTTAAACAATTCTCATTTGCTTGCAAAATTTGTTTTTATATAAACGATTTATACGAAATGTTAAATTTCTCAAATTTTCTTCTTAGTGTATTTAACGCGCTTTATTTTCTAAACTACTCAACTGATTCAATCCATTCAAACAGTACACAATTGAGGATTCATTGAGCTTAAATATCATGGATAAACATATTTTAAGACATTCAAATTGTGCTTAGTACAAGCGCTTAAACAATAATTTTAGTGGCTACTGATAAATTTTTTTCCTGAGAAAATAAATAGCGCGCATTGTTTTTAGTGTTAGTAAGTATGTGTGATTATTTTTTAAGTTTTTTTTAAATAAAATTTTTTGGTTGAAAATCACAATATTTTCCACACAAAAATTGTGGATTTTTAATAAAAAAATTTATTTAAAAAAAAAAATCTGAAAAAAAATCTTACATAATCTCATTGACGTTAGAAATAGTCTGAACTACTTTTTTTTCTTATGATAAAATATTTTGAGTAAATTTTTGTCTTTAGAAAATACTTAAAAATTCTAAAAAATATGAAATTCTAACTTCTAGCACTCACGCTAAACGCAATTTTTATGATAGTAATATGCAAGGAGATCAGGAGGGCGCGCCGGGAGGCGTGGAGGATATTCTGCTCGGAGATTGACCAAGTCCCCGAGGGAGCAAAACTCCACAAAATCCTAGCGAAAACCTCCGACACCTCTTGCGGAACCCTGAAGAAACCAGATGGATCATTTACAGAAACCGGCAAGGAAACAGCGGAGATCCTCATGAGAACCCATTTCCCCGGATCTGAAATCCTGCAAAATGGTGCAGACACTCACTCAGTGCTTGTAACCCCTGGTAAGGCGGCAACACAACAAGACTGGGAAATCTCAAAGAAAATTGTAACCTTCAGGTGGGCGATAGGTACATTCCACCGATATAAATTCCACCGATACAAATCACCGAGACAAGATGGGATCTATCCAGTGCTCTTGCAGCAAGGGCTGGACCACCTTTTACCGGTGCTATGTAAACTCTTCAGGGGCAGCCTGGCACTAAAACACGTGCCAACTACCTGGAAGAAAGTCAAAGCGGTCTTTATCCCTAAGTCTGGGAAGGACTTAACCCAGCCAAAAGGTTACAGACCAATTTGCCTGACATCGTTCCTACTTAAGACGATGGAAAAACTAGTTGAAAGACACATAAGGGAAACCTCACTTCTAGAGAGGCCGCTCCACCCCTTTCAACACGCCTTTCAAGCTGGAAAATCATGCGAGTCTGCCTTACACCAACTGGTAGTTAAGGTAGAGGCCTCGCTGAAAAACAAAACAGTGGCTTTGGCTACATTTCTCGATATTGAGGGAGCGTTTGACAATACCTCTATCAGAACGATCGTAAGAGCAGTCGAAAGTCACGCTGTGGAAACCACGATAAGCTCGTGGCTACAATCCATGCTGACGGACAGACTAGTAATTACGGACCAATTCCAAGAAAAAATCAGCATAAAAGCCAAAGGTGGATGTCCTCAGGGAGGCGTTCTATCCCCCCTTCTATGGGACATGGTGGTGGATGAGCTACTCACGTTACTAAACGACTCAGGATATTACGCCCAGGGATATGCGGATGATATTGTCATTCTCGTCACGGGAAAATATCCAACTACTATAACAAGCATCATGAATAATGCCTTGAAAACTGTAGAACGATGGTGTGGGGAGGTGGGGCTAAGCGTTAACCCCACCAAGACTACGGTCATCCCCTTCACAAAAAGAAGGAAATGCTCGGGCCTTAAACCCCCAACCTTCTTTAACCAAACTCTACAACTAACCAATGAGGTCAAATATCTTGGTATCTACCTAGATACAAAACTCACATGGAACCGTCAATTAAAGCACACAACCGACAGAGCATCAAGGACGCTAATGACAACAAAGCGTGCTCTGGGAAAAACATGGGGCCTCAATCCAAAAATGACCATGTGGATATATAATGCAATAGTAAAACCCATGATCACCTACGGATGCACCACTTGGTGGCCGAAAGTAGAACAAAGTACTGCGCAGGCAGCTCTATCTAGAGTACAGCGACTAGCCTGCTTATGCATAACTGGCGCACTGCGTACAACACCAACAGCCTCAATGGAAACCCTACTAAACCTCCAACCGCTGGACCTAGTGGTTAAAAGCGAGGTCAGACTAGGGGCATATAGGTTGAGGACAACTGGAAACTGGCACCCCACAGGAAACCACTCCAGAATAGAAGAGGTAGTTACCAAACCTCTACTACAAATGGGAAGTGACTACATGATACCACGCTACTCCCTGAAGAGACCCTTTACAATAGAATGTGAGGGGGACAACGAGAAGCGCAACCCTTCACCTGGAACCCTGATCTGGTACACCGATAGGTCAAGAAGAGAAGGTGGAGCAGGCGCTGGGATTCACGGCGTAACCCCAAAATATGACATCTACGTGTCTCTGGGGAGGATGGCAACTGCACATCAAGCCGAGATCTTCGCGATCAACCAATGTAACATGGAAAATCTGCGACGGGGATATAAGAGGCAAAAGATTCTGATCCTCACCGACAGCCAAGCCGCTCTAAGAGCACTCAACAGCTATAAGATCCAATCTGAGCTAGCATGGGAGTGCATCCAAAACCTGACGAAACTGGCGACGGAAAACACCGTAACACTACGCTGGACGCCGGGACACACAGGGGAGGATGGCAACGAGAAAGCCGATGCTCTGGCAAAGATTGGATCACGCAGACCCTACATTGGACCAGAACCAATGCTACCGATTCCCAAAAAATCAATAAGACCAAGCGCAAAAGAGTGGACCCTAGAAAGACACACCGAGCGCTGGAAAAACCTGACAGGGCATAGACACAGTAAACTACTGATGGAAAAACCCTGCCAAGAACTAGCAACTGAGGCCCTCAGACTCAGTAGAAACAACCTTAGAATAGTTACAGGACTGATAACTAAACACTGTACCCTAAGGAAGCACCTGCATAACATGAAACTGTTCACAGAAGATCCAATATGCAGACTATGCCTGGAAGATAATGAAGACGCCTCACATGTACTATTCGAGTGCGAGGCACTTTCCACCTGGAGGGAAACAAACCTTGTCCAAGGGAATCCAAGCCACTTCCCGAAGGGAAAGATGATCGAAAGGCTGCTGGGACTAGCCAAGGAGACAGAGCTTTTTGATTAACTACGGTAACGGAAGAAGTACAATAAGCCACACGGCTGCGGTGCTAGGGCAGAAATAACCCTAACTTCCGTTTCCTGCCCCTAAAAAAAAAAAAAAAAATATGCAATTAACATCAAATCCAAGCTTATATAAATTTAAACACAATTTATTAAAACAATTCTCATTTGTTTGCAAAATTTGATGTTATATAAACGATTTATACGAAATGTTAAATTTCTCAAATTTTCTTCTTAATGTATTTAACGCGCTCTATTTTCTAAACTACTCAACTGATTTAATCCATTCAAACAAAACTCAATTGAGGATTTATTGAGGTTAAATATCATATATAAACATATTTTAAGACATTAAAATTGTGCTTAGTAAGAGCGGTTAATCAATAATTTTAGTGGCCATATTAATTTTCTGAAATTTGCATAAGTCAAAAAAATGACTGATATATTTTTTTCTTGAGAAAATAATATTTTCAGATTTTTTTAATAAAAAAAATTTTTGGTCGAAAATCACAAAAATTGTGGATATATTTTTTCTATAATGAAAATTTTTATCCTTTTAAAAAATCTGAAAAAAATCGCAGATATCCTCATTAACGTTAGAAATAGCCTAAACTACTTTTTTTATCATACAATATTTTCAGTAAATTTTTGTCTTTAGAAAGTACTTAAATATTGTAAAAAATATGAAATTCTAACTTCTAGCACTCACGCTAAACGCAATTTTTATGATAGTAATATGCAATTAACATCAAATCCAAGCTTATTTCAGTTTAAACACATGTTGTAAAAATAATTCTTATTTGCTTGCAAAATATGATTTTATATAAACGATTTATACGAAATGTTACATTTCTCAAATTTTCTTCTTATTGTATTTAAAGCGCTATATTTTCTAAACTACTGAACTGATGTAATCCATTCAAACAGTATACGATTGAGGATTCAATGAGCTTTAATTTCATATAGAAACATATTTTAAGAAATTAAAATTGTGCTTAATACGAGCGCTCAAACAATAATTTTAGTGGTTATATTAATTTTCTGAAATGTTCAAGTCAAAAAAATGACATATTTTTTGTTTGAGACAATAAATAGCGCGCATTATTTCTAGTGTTTGTAAGTATATGTGAACATTTTTCCAGATTTTTTTAAAAATAATTTTTTGTGTTGAAAATCAGAAAAATTGTAGATTTACAATGAACATTTTTATTTTTTAAAAAATCTGAAAAAAATCTCAGATTTCCTTATTGATGCTTGAAATAGCTTGAGCTACACTAGGTGTTCGAAACATACATCTGACATTATAAAAATATTAAGTAAAGAAAAATAATTAATAATTAATAGAAAACACTTCACGTAATTTAAAGAAGAATATGTAAAAGCACTTTATTTTATAAAAAATCTAAAAAAATCTCAAATATTCTCCTTGATGTTAACAATAGCTTTAGAACATGTTTTTTTTGTAACAAAAATCGTTTCAATATAATTTTTTCTATGTAAAAGCACGTTCTAATTTAAATAATAATAAAAATAATCGAAAATCTTTGGATTTCACCAAAACCGTCGGAATTTTATAAATTAACTAACAACTTAGAAATTTTCGAAAAGGTTTACATTTTAAAAATTGGTCGAGACTGAAAATTAACGAAAAACGTGGAAATGAAAATTAACGAAAAAAGCAAACATTGCTAACATTGGTTATCAATGTTAGAAATGTTTGCTTTTTTCGTTAAATTAACGAAAAAAGCAAACATTTCTAACATTGATAACCAATGTTAGCAATGTTTGCTTTTTTCGTTAATTTTCATTTCCACGTTTTTCGTTAATTTTCAGTCTTGACCAATTTTTAAAATGTAAACCTTTTCGTAAATTTCCAAGTTGTTAGTTAATTTATAAAATTCCGACGGTTTTCGTGAAATCCAAACATTTTCGATTATTTTTAAATACTACGCCACGCGACTAAGCTAAATTTTCAGGCTCTTCTAAACTCGAAATTTTACTTCATGCGCCACGGGTATGTATAAAACGCTGATTTCAAGTGAAGTTCAAAATATACTACTAAAGCATGATTCATGATTCAAGCGTTGCGAATCAAAAACGCGACGACCTTAAAAAGTCCTGCTCAAATCGATTTGCGGTATTTATAAACACGTCTATAAATAAAATGTTTTTGTACTAATTAAAGGACTAGGGCGTCTAAAGTAAGTCTACATTGACCCACCAAGCGTGATCCAAATATTATGCCAATTTGGCGCTCTGATTCAAAGAAACAGCATTTCATTCCTCTGAGTCGAAAAAAAAGATATCTAATAGTTGAATCCATTACATTTTGATCCATATTCTTATTGAAAGAAACTGTATATCAGTCCTGTGAGTAAAAGAAAACAAAAATTAATTTATGAAGTATTAATAAAACATCGAAAAAGAAAAAAATCAGTGAAACAAACCAAGTGTTTTAATCAAATATTTTTAATCCATATTTTTTATAGATACTAGAATCTATAAAAAATATAGATTAAAAAGTATAACTTTCAACTTTTTGATCCATATTCTTTATAGATGTCTTATTAACACTTTGTTGCAAACCATTTTTTTTCCTCATCTTCGTATTCTTCTTATTGTTTCTGTTCTTAATGAATGCATAACGCATTGTAATGATAATTGTCCGTCATGCCGGCTATCCGAAGCCGAAATGCGCTCATCAAAAAAAAAGATACGAACAATAATTTCAGCCGCGTTTTATGCGGTCTGGTTAATTGACATATCTGCACCGCGACTCGGAAAAAATTAAGGGCCACTAAATCAAGAGATTTATGACGAGCGAATCGCGTCCGTAAATCGCAATCTCGGATCGAACTGGAGAGGGGGGAGGGGGAGGAGAGAGATTTTTATGCCCGGCCGCAAAAGGAACGCTAACGACCCTTAATTGATAATAAAAATTGATTAAATTATTGTTGGATTTAATTCGCGCAAAACGCGCGTTCGTTGATTATTTTGATTTATTTTGTTGAATTTTTATGTCGGATTAATGTTTCTTTTTTACACAACTATGTACTAATTATTGAGTCTATTACACATTTGTGAAACTTAATCAGAGTTTATTCTAATCAGAACCAGATAGAGTATTAAAAATTAGAGTTAGGTACAAATATCGAAAATCAAAATCTAGGGGTTTTTGGAAATAGGCGACTCATTTATTAGCAATATTTAAAAATGTTCAACTTTTATGGACGGATCTTGATCTACCCTATTTGTACCTTTGGAAATAGGCGACAATTATTGGTAGACATAAATTGTGAAACTTTTTTATTTTAAAGAATAGAATAGAATAATATTTATTAGAGCCTATTATATTTAGTCTTACACAAGCCATAATAGTCATTAATTACATAGCTGAAACTATAGCCAAACATTTTTCTCAACTCGAAATTTTACTTCAAGCTTAATCTAGGATTGAAAAACACTCGTTAGATAATAATTATTAGTTTTTTTCAAGAATTTCAATAATTTATAAAATCTTGTGTGGACTTCAAAGTGCAGGATAACTCAATTTTGATTAAAATAGGATCATATTCTAATTTTAAGTCCACCGTATCGGATTCAGCGTTTTGTTTTTACAAGAATTAATATCAAATTCGAAATCAGAATTAAAAAAAAAATGGTGTCGAGACAAGAGTCAAACTATTTGTTAAAAACGTATGATATGTCCATTATTTGACGCCCATGTACCTTACTGAAATTTTGTGTGGATAACTTAAAAGAATAATTCCTTGTATACCTACTAATGTGCACGAAAAAATCCAGAATATCTTCAGTAATTAAACTGTGTCCAGCGCAGCAGCAAGGAAAAACGGCACCTGGGGCCAAATAGATTCACTAATTTATTGAATCACGGGTAATTTACAATTCTTAATAAGTATATAAAAAATTTTACAAATCAAATTAAAGCGTATTTAGTCATTAATCAATAGGCTTAAAAAAAATTAAATTAATAAGCGTTCATTTTGAAGCTTAAACGAGTGCTTTCCACTCCCAGACAAAGCATGAAGTAAAATTTCGAGTTTAGAAAGGCCTGAAAATTTGGCTCGGGCGCGTAGCGAAGCGAAGCGACCGAGCCAAATTAGGCTTTTCTAAACTCGAAATTTTACTTCATGCGCCACGCGTACGAAACGCTGATTCAGTGAGAAGTTTTAAATTTACATGCTTGCGATTTATGGCGCCCAACTAGGGGCCACAGCGTTAGCCTGGCCCCACGTTGGGAGCCAAATAACCTCAAATGCAAGCGTTTTAGTTGTGTTTATTGATAAATAAAGCAAAATCTTTGGATTTCACGAAAACCGTTGGAATTTTGAAAATTAACTAACAACTTTGAAATTTAAGAAAGTTTACATTTTAAAAATTGGTCGAGACTAAAAATTAACGAAAAACGTGGAAATTCATGAACATTAACGAAAGTTCAGGAAATCCACTAAAATTGCTAATGTTTTTAAATCTGACGAAAATCTACAAAATTTGTGAATAGTATCAACATTTTTAAAATTTACGAAATTCACGACTACCGTCAGAACTTTGAAAATTAACGAAAATCTTAAAAAATAATAAAGCGTCTAGATTTTGAAAATTATGGAACATCTTTGGATTTCACGAAAACCGTCGGAATTTTGAAAATTAACCAAAATCTTGGAAATTTACGAAAAGGTTTACATGTTAAAAATTGGCCGAGACTGAAAATTAAGCAAAATGGTAGAAATTCATGAACATTTACGGAAGTTTAGGAAATTCACAAAAATTGCTAATGTTTTTAAATTCATGAAGACCGTCGGAATTTTGAAAATTAACCAAAATCGTGGAAATTCATGAAAATTAACCAAAATCGTGGAAATTCACGAAAATTAACGAAAATTGCTAATGTTTTTAAATTTGATGAAAATCTAGAAAATTTGTGAAAAGTATCAACATTTTTAAAATTTACAAAATTCACGACTACCGTCAGAATTTTAAAAATTAACCAAAAACCTAAAATTTTATATAACGCATCAAAATTTTAAAAATTAATGAAAATCTTGGAAATTTACAAAAACTGGAAAATTGACAAGAAGTATTAAAATTAACGAAAATCTAAAAACTTTAGGAATTTTTAAAATTAAAGGAAATCTTGGGAAAGTTACGACAAATTTTGAAATAACTTGGGAAATTCATAAAAACCGTTAACATTTTTAATATTAACGGAATATCGCAAAAAGTTGTTAATAATTTAAAAATAATATATAATTGTGAATTAAATAAAGAAAAAAACTAATTGAAATTTGTTTCCACATTTTTTTATTAAACAAAATAATAAAAAAATTATTTAAAATAAAAAATAATAGTCATTAATTTACACATTCATTGTTAAAACTGTCAAAATTTAATTAATCTTGATATTGTTAATTAGTGTAGTTGCTTTTGTTATATTTTTCACACTATTTTATGTTTTATTTAATTTATATTAGGTATATCTTAAATTACTGTTTTTAAAATGTATTATGTACATAGGAGATTTCGGTAAATTAATAAATTAGTAAATAAATATGCACATTACTTGTATTTGAAAAAAAAAGTAAAATTGTCGATAATCTAAAAATTGTTCAAAGCGTCGAAAAGAGATGAAATATCAAAAATTGGGAGCAATCTAAGAAAAGCGTGAAGAAATTATTAGATTTTTTTTATTAAATGGGCAGTATATTTTTAACTTTACTATAAATCAGTGTTGTATACGCGTGGCGCATGAAGTAAAATTTCGAGTTGAGAGAAGCCAGAATTTGGATTTGGACGCTGCGCGTCCAAATCCAAATTCTTCAGGCTTTTCTCAACTCGAAATTTTACTTCATGCTTAATCTGGGATTGGAAAACACTTTTTAGATAATAGTTATTAGTTTTTTTTCAAGAATTTCAATTATTTATAAAATCTAGTGTGGACTTCAAAGTGCAGGATAACTCAATTTTGATTAAAATCGGATTATTTTCTAATTTTAAGTCCACCGTATCGGATTCAGCGTTTTGTTTTTACAAGAATTAATATCAAATTCGAAATCAGCGACGTCAAAAATTAAAAAAAAAATATGTCGTGACAAAAGTTAAAGTATTTGTTAAAATCATACGTTTTTGTCCATTAAAACTTCCTAGATGTTGAGACTTGTTGATTAAGAAGCAGGGAGATTATGTTATAGGATTGTAAAGAGATTATATCAAAAAAATAACGTGCAAAGAAATAAAAAATAATCTTAATTATTTATGAAATGACCCTCGTATTATAAAGACACCAAAACAGAAAAAAAACGTACATTTCGATGTTACCGACAATATTAAAAGACAAGTCTTCCATGCCTAATTTTTGCTCCCGTATTTCTCGGTTTAATATTAAGATAATGTTCCTTCACAATAACTGACACCCATAACTGAAATTTTGTGTGGATAACTTAAAAGAATAATTCCCTGTATACCTACTACTGTGCACGAAAAAATCCAGAATATCTTCAGTAATTAAACTGTATCCAGCGCCGCAGCAAGAAAAAACGGCCCCTGGGGCCAAATAGATTCACCAATTAATTGAATCACAAGTATTTTACAATTCTTAATAAGTATATAAAAAATTTAACGAATAAATTAAAACGTATTTAGTCATTAATTAATAGATTTAAAAAAAAAATATTAAGCGTTCATTTTGAAGCTTAAACGAGTGCTTTCCACTCCCAGACAAAGCGTGAAGTAAAATTTCGAGTTTAGAAAAGCCTGAACATTTGGCTCGGGCGCGTAGCGAAGCGAAGCGACCGAGCCAAATTAGGCTTTTCTAAACTCGAAATTTTACTTCATGCGCCACGCGTACGAAACGCTGATTTAGTGGGAAGTTTTAAATTTATATGCTTGCGGTTTATGGCGCCTAACTAGGGGCCACAGCGTTAGCCTGGCCCCACGTTGTGTGCCAAAAAACCTCAAATGCAAGCATTGCGTTTATTGTATAAATAAAGCATGACATTTAGAAGATATTTTGTATATAAAATGCATTACTTAAAAATTGGCACTTACAACTTTTTGCATATGGCACGCTTCAATTATTAAATTAACTCTAAAACTCTCTGTCTGTAAGTAATATGTAATATATTTGTAATAAATATTTCGGCGCCGTCCGTTAGGTGCGCCCCCTTCGTGCCCCCTTACTGCTGTGCTGACTGTGTCTATTTTGATTTAAAGACATTTTTAGTCATTAATCAATAGGTTAAAAAAAATAAATTAATAAGCGTTCATTTTGAAGCTTAAACGAGTGCTTTCCACTCCCAGACAAAGCATGAAGTAAAATTTCGAGTTTAGAAAAGCCTGAAAATTTGGCTCGGGTGCGTAGCGAAGCGAAGCGACCGAGCCAAATTAGGCTTTTCTAAACTCGAAATTTTACTTCATGCGCCACGCGTACGAAACGCTAATTCAGTGGAAAGTTTTAAATTTAGATCCTTGAGATTTATGGCGCCCAACTAGGGGCCACAGCGTTAGCCTGGCCCCACGTTGGGCGCCAAAAAACCTCAAATGCAAGCGTTTTAATTGCGTTTATTGTATAAATAAATCATAACATTTAGAACATATTTCGTATATAAAACGCATTACTTAAAAATCGGCACTTACGACTTTTTGCATATGGCACGCTTTAATTATTAAATCAACTAAAAGCTCTCTGTCCGTAAGTTAGAAGTAATATATTTGTAATAAATATTTCGGCGCCCTCCGTTAGGTGCGCCCCCTTCGTCCCCCCCTTGCTGCTGTGCTGACTGTGTCTATTTTGATTTGAAAGTTATAAAGCGTGAAAATTGATTAAATATATTTTGTTTAGATCAGTGGAATGATTGGCGTTATCAGTGTTTGTTTAAGTCGTGCTTAATTGAAAATAATGAGGTCGGTAATTCGGGCCGGTGTAAACATCCTCCGTTTTAAAATATATGTTGAACAGAACTGAGTGAAGAATCGTGAGGAACGAGGCATTTCCACGCTAATGGCCGCCTGGATGCGAGGAGTTGAATTGAACATTGTCCCTCGGACGTCTCGCAAATCAATCGGCTCGCTGCCCATTAGGATGCCGATATCCGCTAATAGATTATCAAGAGATGCCCCCCGAGTGATGTATGTAAATGTCCGCGAAACGCATTGATCCATCTTTGGATTGGGGGGGCTGAATACAGAATACAGAATACGGAATACGGGAAATACGTCTTGTCTTTAGCCTCAATGGCGAATTTGTCGAGCACGCCACTCAAACACCGAAACGAACGATCCATCCACTCTTACTCACTGACTGATTGATTCAAATCAACTTCGATTCCCTCTTTAAGATTGACAACTGACGGTTCACACTCATTAGGAGCGAAAGCCACCACTCAATTTGAATAAACCGGCAGACCACCAAAGATACACGTTTAATACCGCGCGGTGCTCGCAGGAAATCTTAATTATATTTTGTAATTATTGATTTCATTAGGGCGAATTAATATGCAAATGAGTTAATTAGGTTAGGTAATATCGACGGTGCATCTCGTTCACGCAATGCGTTTATTAATAAAAATGTTTCCTGTAAAATGATATTCTTTTTTACATAATTAATTTGTAGCTGTCAGTCCTGGTAATTCGTGCTTAATTTATGGATTTTATTGCGCCTATTTGCATATCCTTAATTAAATTGTATTAATTACCACAGACAGATATTTAAAATACGATGTATCATTTTGAAAGCTTGAGATTTCTACTAATAAATGTAAATCTAGATAGGAAGACTAAGATAAAGCAGAACCCTGAGCTGTTTTGAGCAGTAGCGTATCAAGGCCCACACACACATTCTAATTATTAAATAAATACTTACAGCTGCAAATGCTATTATTTAGTTTATTGCGACTTATTCATTTTGTTCACATTTTTTATTAAGAGCTTGGTCTCAGCTCTAAAATCTTTTCCATACTGTTTGATATTTATAGAAATTCAATTTTAGGAAATAAGTGACTTATTTCCTAATAAATAAACGTTAGCAGAAGTGAAATTACTTTATTTACTAAAAATATCGTATGTTCAATAAAAAAAAAACCTTTAGAGTGTCATGGAAAATATTGTAGGTTGGCAACTGTGAAAATGTATACTATAGTTATTATGTCTAAAGTTTTAAATGCCAATTCCTAAACCGTGTAGCCGACTTAAATTAAAAAAAATCATGGCACTTCAGAGGATTATTTTTTTTATTGAACATATGATATTACTCAGTACTTGCAATTATCTTATCAACTCAACTTATACAGAGTTTTTATTTACAGTATACGTTTTCCAAATTCAGCCTATTTTCTGTAAATCTTAAGATATTCCCTGCTTTTTTTGTTAAGTTCAATTTGAAGCTTTAAACAAGTGTTTTCCACTCCCAGATTAAGCATGAAGTAAAATTTCGAGTTTAGAAAAGCCCCGTGAAAATTTGACGAGGGTCGCGCGGCGACCCGAGACAAATTTTCTGGGCTTTTCTAAACTCGAAATTTATTTCATGCGCCACGCGTATAAAACACTAAAATATTGTGAAATGTATGTATGTTTCAACCTCACTTGAAATCAGCGTTTTGTACGCGTGGCGCATGAAGTAAAATTTAGGGTTTAAACAGCCCAGAAAAGTTGTCTCGGGTCTTTAGATTTCCGTTGCTTTTTTTCAAGTTTAATTTGAAGCTTTAAACAAGTGTTTTCCACTCCTAGACTAAGCATGAAGTAAAATTTCGAGTTTAGAAAAGCCCAGAAAATTTGTCTCGGGTCGCTACGCGACCCTCGACAAATATTCACGGGGCTTTTCTAAACTCGAAATTTTACTTCATGCTTAGTCTGGGAGTGGAAAACACTCCTTTAAAGCTTCAAATTAAATTCTTTTAAAAAACAACGATTGTCAGAATATTTACAGCTCATGCATGTTTACCTAAAAGAAAAATTTCCTGTATCTATTCATAACACAATTTTAAGTAATTTAAATAAACATGTTCTTAATGCATCTGGGGAAAAAATATCGTTATCGTTATTTAAAATACAATGAATTAATAAAACATCAAGATTTGACGAATCAAATTAAAGCGTATTTAGTCATTAATCAATAGGTTTTAAAAACAATTAATTAATAAGCGTTCATTTTGAAGCTTAAACGACTACTTTCCACTCCCACACAAAGCATGAAGTAAAATTTCGAGTTTAGAAAAGCCTGAAAATTTGGCTCGGGCGCGTTGCGAAGCGAAGCGACCGAGCCAAATTAGGCTTTTCTAAACTCGAAATTTTACTTCATGCGCCACGCGTACGAAACGCTGATTCAGTGGGAAGTTTTAAATGTAGATGCTTGCGATTTATGGCGCACAACTAGGGCCACAGCGTTAGCCTGGCCCAACGTTGAGCGCCAAAAAACTTCAAATGCAAGCGTTTTAAATGCGTTTAGTAGGTTTAGTCTTCAAAATGTTCACACTTTAGTGAACATGTTCCTAATGAAACTGGGGAAAAAATATCGTTATCGTTATTTAAAATACAAAGTATTAATAAAACATCTAGACGGTTTAGTCTTCAAAATGTTTACACTTTAGCGTGAATTTCCAAGAAGTTCGTTAGTTATCAAATTTTTATTGACTTTACACTAATTTTTAAATTAGTTTAAAGTATTTTAAGCGTACGTGTCGTTAATGTTAGATTGTAACTCATAAGTAACGTTATTGCATTGCTGTATTATTGTTTATTGAATTTTTTCTTATATACATATGTTATTTTTTATGTAATTGGCCACCCGTATGAATAAATAAATAAATTAAAAAAATATATATCATAAATTTTTCAGTATTGCCATTAATTTGCTCAATTCTTTTTTTACGTTTAATTTATAAATAACTTAAAAACTATTAATAGGATGTTTTAAATTATCACATATTTAAAAAGATCAATCTATTCTCGATATCTATACAAAATTGCAGTAAGATATCTTGACTTATTTCTAAGATATATCATTTTTTAAACTTACGACCCGCTAATTTGAGCTGAAAACACCACCTTCAACGTTAATTAGAAAATAATTCAAAAACTATTTACTTTAAGGTTTGAACATATTTTGAAAGAGCAATCTATTCTCGATAATCAGACAAAATTTCAGTAACATATCTGGCCGTATTTCTAAGATATATACGTTTTATTAAACTTCAGATCCGCTAATTTGATCTGAGAACACCACCTCCAACGTTTATTAGAAAATAATTCAAAAACTAGCGATAAGGTATTTTTAGATTTTCACATATTTTGAAAGAGTAATCTATTTTTTAAATCCACACAAAATATCAGTAAAAATATATAATTTATTTAAACTTCAGATTCTCAAATTTGTATTGAAAACACGATTTTTGAAGTTTATTTCAAATAACTTAAAAACTATCAATAGGGTATTTTTGGGTTTTCACATATTTAGAAAAAACAATCTATTCTTGATATCTATACAAAATTTCAGTAAGATATCTCAACGCAATCATAAGATATAATTTGTTTAAATATCAGGTTCTCAAATTTGTGCTAAAAATACGATTTTTGAGGTTTATTTGAAAATAACTCAAAAACTATTAATACACATTTAAAAAAAACAATCTATTCTTGATATTTATACAAAATGTCAGTAAGATATATCAACGCAATCATAAAATATAATTTGTTTAAACATCAATTTGTGCTAAAAATACGATTTTTGAGGTTTATTTGAAAATTACTCAAATACTTTTAATAGGGTGATTTTAGGTTTTCACACATTTAAAAAAAAACAATCTTTTCTCGATATTTATACAAAATTTCAGTAAGATATCTCAACTCAATCATAAAATATAATTTGTTTAAACATCAATTTGTGCTAAAAATACGATTTTTGACGTTTATTTAAAAATAACTTAAAAAGTATCAATATGGTATTTTTGTGTTTTTATATATTTTGGAAGAACAATCTATTCTCTGCATCCACACAAAATTTCAGTAAGATATCTCTACGAATTCGTAAGATATAATTTGTTTTAAAACTAAATCCTCAAATTTGTGCTAATAATACGATTTTTTACGTTTATTTGAAAATAACTCAAAAACTATTAATAGGGTATTTTCACATATTTTGAAAGAACAATCTATTCTCTGCATCCACAGAAAATAAGATATCTCTACGAATTCGTAAGATATAATTTTTTTTAACACTAACTCAAAAACTATCGATAGCGTATTTTTTGGTTTTTACATATTTTTTAAGATAAATCTATCTTAGATATACACACAAAATTTTAGTAAAAACTCTCAACGCATTCATAAGATATAATTTGTTTAAACTCCAGATCCTGATATTTGTGCTGAAAACACCATTTTTTACGTTTATTTATTTTTTTCATTTATTTACGAAATCTCCTTTTACATACATTTACAATATTAGTGTAACTCAAATATATGACAATTAGTATATTTATATATACAGAGTGAATTTCAGAAAAATAACAATTGAATTAGACATGTATTATGTTACTCTTACTTTACGCGAGTTAAAGTTATAATAATAAAAAATAATTAATATAATAACGTTTAATTAATATTAACTGAAATACTATCGATAGTGTATTTGAAAGAGCAATATATTTTCCGCATACACACATTAATTAATTTGTTTAAACATCAGATTCTTACATTTCTGCTAAAAATACGATTTTTGACGTTTGTTTGAAAATAACTCAAAAACTATCGATAGGGTATTTCTGGATTTTTACATATTTTGGAGGAAAAATTTATTCTCCGCATCCACACAAAATGTCAATAAGTTATCTCAATGAATTTGTAAGATATAATTTGTTTAAACATCAAATTCTCAAATTTGCGCTACAAATAAGATTTTTGATGTTTATTTGAATATAACTCAAAAACTATCAATAGGGTATTTTTTTATTTTTACATATTTTGAAAGATATATCTATTCTAGACATCCACAGAAAATTTTATTAAAAAATCTCAACGCATTCATAAGATATAATTTGTTAAAACTCCAGATTCTGAAATTTGTGCTAAAAACACCATTTTTTTACGTTCATTTAAAAATAACTGAGAAATTATCGATAATATATTCTTGAATTTGAACATATTTTGAAAGAGCAATAGATTCTCCGCGTCCATACAAAATTTTAGTATGATATCTCAACGCATTCGTAAGCTATAATTTGTTAAGATATCAGATTCTCAAATCTGTGCTAAAAATACGATTTTTTACGTTTATTTGAAAATAACTCAAAAACTATCGATAGGGTATTTTTGGATTTTGATATATTTTGAAAGATCAATCTATTCTTTGCATCCACACAAAGTTTCAATAAGATATCTCAACGTATTCGTAGGTTATAATTTGTTTAAACATGAAACTCTCAACTCTGAGCTAAAAATACGATTTTTGACGTTTATTTGAAAATAACTCGAAAAATATCAGAAATATATTTTTTGTTTTCTCGTATTTTAAAAGAGAAGTCTATTCTAGATATCTACATAAAATTTTAGTAAGATACTTCAACGCATTCGTTAGAAATTAATTTGTTTAAATTTCAGATTCGAAATTGTGTGCGGGTTTTAATATACTTTCAAGAAGCAATCTTTGCTAACTACTTATATAAAATTTCATCAAAATATTTCAACGCATTTTTAGGTTAACCAAAAAAAAAAAACAATTATTAATATTAAAAGTTCGATTCTTTTCGCAATCTACAACAAGTTAGTCTTACAAAGACTATATCAAACACTCATTGACACAACTACTTCCCGAGCTAATACCCCGACGGACATTGAATTATACAAGTGTTTGCTGTTACATACAGTAACCTACTGCAAATGCAACAATTTGAGTCAAATTATTTAGGCCATCTATAGACGCGGCAATTTCATTTATACTTATAATTATTAATATCTTTATTTGGTTCTCATTAATAATAATAATAATTCAACAAAAGTAATTTGATAATTAAACCACTAATAACCTTCCTTCACACTTTAATTTTACTTCCATATGTGCTTTAAGAATAATTTAAATACAAAAATATATACTAAATAGTTTAGCATTACGATAACAAGTTTGTTTTTGCGGACGTTATTTTACTAAAACGCCCTAAGGTGTGTTATAGGAAAAATAACGCCTGCATGTGTTATTTAAAAATCAAGTCATTATTCAGAGTACAATTCACAACTTCAGTTTTTGGCTGAAGGGTTGTGATGCGCGTATACAGGATCCTGCTGGAAAGTGGTGTTTTCAGGGTGACTTACCCCAGTTTTGTGTTATGTGTGCTTCGGTGGTTGAATGACCTAAAGACACGGTAGTCTTTTTAAGTTGGAGTTGTATTTTTAACAACCACACTCGCGTTGCACGCGTCTCACTCGACCTCTTCTCTGCCAGTGGCGCTATGAGCGCACTTTCCAAGCGCGCGAATATTCAAAATATAAATCAATAATTGAATTTTCTACATTTGGTCCCTTTCGCGGGAATTAGACAAAACCGAACATTCAGCAATAACGGTTTCCTAGAACATTAAAAGGGCGATTCTTTCCGTAATCTATATTAAGTTGTCTTACAAAGCTAACTTAAACAACCAAACAACTACGTTTCGGGCTAATACTCCGACGGCTAATTACCGTCGGAATATTAGCTTGAAACGTAGTTATTTGGGTGTTTGAGTTTGTTATTATTAGGATTATACAGGGTGGAGCAGAGGAAACGCATGTTTTTCACAGTTTGATAACTGAAACCTGGTTTTATTAAAAAAATATAAACATGCATTCTGTAATAGTACTTTTATTGCATTTTTCAAATTTATAGCTACATACTATTACGTGCGTTATTTAGGTTTAAAAAATAATGTCTTCGAGATGATTGTGATGTTCCTTAGCTCCCTTGCTCGCCTGATCTGTCGATGTGTGACTTTTTTTGTGAGGCTACTTAAAATCAAGAGTATACAGGAACAAGCCATGACCTGAAGATTTTAATTCGTCACGGAATTGAAGCTATTCCGAACAACATGTTTGTAAGAGCCGTCCGTAACTTTCAGGAGAGGATCTAGCAAGGTGTTCGGCAAGAAGTTCAGCTACTTGTTCGGCGAAGAATAATGTCATCTCGAAGACATTATTTTTCGAACCTAATTAACGTATGTAATAGTATGTAGGTATACGTTTCAAAAATGCAATAAAAGTACTATTACTGAATGCATGTTTATATTTTGTTAATAAAACCAGGTTTCATTTATCCAATTGTGAAAAACATGCGTTCCCTCTGCTCCACCCTGTACAATTTCTATCTCAACTAATTAATCTGGAATGAATCGCAGCATGAATTTGATTCGTTCCTCGTCTTCTCTCACTGGTAGACACTGGGTATTGATGGTCTGTACTGTAGAGGTACGTATCCTCGGTAATTACCCATTCAAGTGAAAGACTTATGCGACAGGCCGGCTTGAATTGCATAATTATTGCGCGCTTTCGCCGGGTCTGCACATAAATAATACAAAAAAAACATTGTTGTTGTTGCAGGAGGAGTAATTAGAAAATCACCACGGAATTTAACGCCTTGTAAAAATATCTCATAGTTTTTAAACGTCTGAATTTTATTGTTGAGTTTCACAGAAGCAAAGGTTTCACCACCGCAACTAAATTGAAATCGAAATAAATTCGATACTTAACTTCCTATGGTATTTGAACAGAAAACAAATCTTTAAACAGAATTAATGGGTGTTTCAGTTTTGTTCAATGACTTACAAATTAGAGAATAAATTAACTACAATGTCATTAGTAAAATTATCTGCAGTTTATATTGGACGTACATCCAATAAGGTCGATATTATAGGGAACATAAATCTAACATATTTATTTCTAATTCTGGTGTTTCACAAGGATCCATTTTAGAGGACCAAAAACGGATCCTTGTGGAACACTAGAATTTAAGGCCGTAGCCGGATAAAAATTCGGAGGGGGTTCTAAAAATGTCGGGGGGTTTTAATGGTAAAAATATTGTGTTCGATCTTATATATTTCTAATTCTGGCAAGGCCGTAGCCAGGGGGGAGGATATAGGGGTTCAATCCCCCCATCCCGAATTTTTCAAAATGTTAAAGTTTTTTATGTAAAAGCTATATAAAAAAAATAACATTTTGAAAATTTCTGGATGAGGTGGATTGCACCCCCATATCCTCCCCCCTGGCTACGGCCTTGCCAGAATTAGAAATATATATGTTAGATTTATGTTCCCTGTAATATTTACCTTTAGTGTACTATACATTTTTTTAATTAATAAAATATAATAGTCAAGTTCATCTGTTTAGTTTTTGCTGCAAATTTATTATTAGAATACTTATGAAATTTATACTTTAATGCAAATAATCACTCTGAATTGATAAGAATGAGAATAAATTCTAGGAACAACTCTCTGCAAATATCTGCATATAACAAATACCTAGATTATTAATAACAAAATTGATTAGCTTTTTAAATTTGTATTCACAGGTTAATAAATACATCATGTTGGATGCTTACTTTAGATTGTGTTTTTATTATTGTTGAATTAATTTTACGGTCTCTCGAAATAGAGCAAGTGAATTATTTCGATGGCGACCGGAAATCGAAGTGCAACCGTCATCCCGGCCGGGATGAGAGGTTTAAGCATCGGCCGGGTTTTATTTTCGCTCCGTTTTGCGCGGTGATTTGAAACATTTATGCGCGTTCGAATTAACCGACGCGCATAAACTAATTGGACGGCTGTGAAAAAGCCAGTCGATGTCGGGGAAATCGGAAAATATCTCTGGTTTTACCGACATTAATTTCACTCCTCTTTCACAGATTGATTTATTTATATATTTAAGCGCCAGTTGTATAAAAATAATAATAAATTTTGCTCATTATTAAACCGAGTAGATATTTATAGCAATAGAATATACTATTTTTTTGAAAGTTAAAAAAATATCGTTTATTGATACAATCGTTTTCAATTTCACGCATTTATTGTTTTATAAATCGTTCAATTTGAAGTTTCTAACGAGTGTTTCCACTTCCAGATTAAGCATGAAGTAAAATTTCGAGTTTAGAAAAGCCTGAAATTTGGTTTGGTTGCGTAGCGCATAGCGCTACGCGACCAAAGCAAATTTCAGGCTTTTCTAAACTCGAAATTTTACTTCATGCGCCACGCGTATACACCACTGATTTCTGTTGAAGTTCGAAACATACTGCTAAATCATTATACTAAAGTATATCTTCATCTTTTGAGTTTTGTTGTTGAACACTGCACATATTTCACCAAACAGTGACTCTATCAGATGGATAAAGAATCAGTGACCTTACATAATAAGAACATCTTTAATATTTGACCTACATCCATAATATTTCAGCGTTATATACGAATTTGGAATTTAGAAAAGCCTGAAAGTTTGGTTTGGTCGCTATACATCTGACATAGAATAAATTTGTGAAGAAAGGTAAAAGTATTTTATTTAAAATATATAATAATTATAAAATACGCGCGTTCGAATTAACCGACGCGCATAAACTAATTGGACGGCTGTGAAAAAGCCAGTTGATGTCGGGGAAATCAGAAAATATCTCTGGTTTTATCGACATTAATTTCACTCCTTTTTCACAGATTGATTTATTTATATATTTAAGCGCCAGCTGTATAATAATAATAATAATTTTTGCTTATTATTAAACTGAGTAGAAATTTATAGCAATAGAATAGACTATTTTTTTAAAGTTAAAAAAATATCGTTTACTGATACAATCGTTTTCGATTTCACGCATTTATTGTTTTATAAATCGTTCTCTTTGAAGTTTCTAACGAGTGTTTCCATTTCCAGATTTTACTTCATGCGCCACGCGTATAAACCACTGATTTCTATTGAAGTTCGAAACATACTGCTAAATCATTGTACTAAAGCGGTATATCTTCATCTTAAGAGTTTTATTGTTGAACACTGTACATATTTGACTAAACAATGACTCTATCAGATGGATAAAGAATTAGTGACCTTACATAATAAGAACATCTTTAATATTTGACCTACATAATTATACTAAAGCAGTGTATCTTCATCTTTAGAGTTTTATTGTTGAACACTGCACATATTTCACTAAACAGAGACTCTATCAGATGGATAAAGAATCAGTGACCTTACACAATAAGAACATCTTTAATATTTGACCTACATCCATAATATTTCATCGTTTTATACGAATTTGGAATTTAGAAAAGCCTGAAAGTTTGGTTTGGTCGCAATACATCTAGTATAGATCAAATTTGTAAAGAAAAGTAAAAGTCTTTTATATTTAAAATATATAATAATTATAAAATAATCTAATTCAATTTCTTATAATGATAATAACAAAGTAATGTAATTACATTTCTCATAATGTAATTCAAAGAAATATAATTACATTTACCATAGTTATCATAACAAAGAAATCGGTGTTGGGAAAAAATGTAATCATAGTTAGGAAAAAGTAATTATAACATATTTATATGTATGTAACAGCAAACACTTGTTGTATAATTCAATGTCCGTCGGGATATTAGCCCGGGAAGTACGTGTTTCAATGAGTGTTTGATATAGTCTTTGTAAGACTAACTTGTTGTAGATTGCGAAAAGAATCGCACTTTTAATGTTTACTTTTCCTGAATATAATTAAGTTTTTCCTCAACACAGATTTATTTCCACTATTAATAATTTAATAAACCATTACATATCTAGATTTTATTTCAAGCATTCCCACAATATAACACCTGCTCGGGTGTCTCATACTTTAAAGAATTCGAAAAATGTCTATAAATAGTGTAATTAATTATTAAAAATGACTAGTAGTATGTGTGTGTGTGTTAATTAGAAAAAAAATCACGCACATAATGAGACAAGTTATTATCTCTTGGTATTTGTGCAATATGTTGGTTATATTTATATAATTGTTCGCATTTGCATAATTTATGAATATGCCGGAGTCATTAATTATATTGCCACATATAAATTAATGCGAAATTAATTATGGCTCCGTTACAGGTGCTACTGATTTTTATGGCATTAGCAATAAATTATGCGCAATTTATTTTTTATTTCAGCGCGTTTTTTTATGTAATCGAAAGAAGTTGAAATATGTGGATGTAATTATTGGATTTTTTTGTTTACTTCCATAACAGTAAACAAAAAAATCCATTATTATTGAAATATATGTTATAAATAAGGAAATATTTCATACACATGGTTGAGTTAAGTATATACAGGGATTTTTCTACATATTCCATGCCCACATTTGTAAAGTTAATGAGCACGTGATCAAAACTGAGCAGTATATTTAGACTTTTACTTTAAATCTGTGTTTTATACGCGTGGCGCATGAAGTAAAATTTCGAGTTTAGAAAAGCCCCGTAAAAATTTATCTCGGGTCGCTGCGCTACCCTCGACAAATTTTCTACGCGGGGCTTTTCTAAACTCGAAATTTTACTTCATGCTTAGTCTGGGAGTGGAAAACCCTCATATATAGCATCAAATCAAACTCTTTTAAACAAACAACGAATATCTAAAGATTTAAAGAAAAGAAGCTGAATTTCGAATACGTATAATTAAAAGAAAAACTCCCTTTGTAAGTTTTACTTACGGTTCAGGGAACGGTAAATGAAACTTACCATTCATGGCAACTGATGAAAGCAACTCAATTAGAGTTGAAAGGACTCAAATTACAATAATAAAACTTCACAAAACGTCAGTGCTGTATTCATAATAATACAAAGAAATGTTGTTCGTCCTCTCCGATCGCGCAAAAAACGTCATAAGCATCTCGAACAGTAATTATAATACTGGTCTCATATTGTGAAATTTATGTATATTTTAACTTCATTTAAAATCTGTGTTTTATACGCGTGGCGCATAAAGTAAAATTTCGAGTTTAGAAAATCCCAGAAAATTTGTCTCGGGTCGCTGCGCGCTTCATGCTTAGTCTGAGAGTGGAAAACACTCATATATAGCTTCAAATCAAACTCTTTTAAACAAACAACGAATATCTAACAATTTAAAGAAAATAAGCTGAATTTCGAATACGTATACTTAAAAGAAAACTCCCTGTGTAAGCTTTACTTACGCTTCAGGGAACGGTAAATGAAACTTACCATTCATGGCAACTGATAAAAGCAACTCAATCAGAGTTGAAAGAACTCAAATTACAATAATAAAACTTCACAAAACATCAGTGATGTATTCATAATAATGCGAAGAAATGTTGTTCGTCCTCGTTACTTTGTTATTATCATTATAAGAAATGTAATTAAATTATTTTATAATTATTATATATTTTAAATAAAAGACTTTTACCTTTCTTCATAAATTTATTCAATACCAGATGTATAGCGATCAAACCAAACTTTCAGGCTTTTTTAAATTCCAAATTCGTACAAAACACTGAAATATTATGGATGTAGGTCAAATATTAAAGATGTTCTTATTATGTAAGGTCACTGATTCTTTATCCATCTGATAGAGTCACTGTTTAGTGAAATATGTGCAGTGTTCAACAATAAAACTCTAAAGATAAGGATATACTGCTTTAGTACAATGATTTAGCAGTATGTTTCGAACTTCAATAGAAATCAGTGGTTTATACGCGTGGCGCATGAAGTAAAATTTCGAGTTTAGAAAAGCCCCGTGAAAATTTGTCTCGGGTCGCTGCGCGACCCTCGACAAATTTTCTACGCGGGGCTTTTCTAAACTCGAAATGTTACTTCATGCTTAGTCTAGGAGTGGAAAACACTCATATATAGCTTCGAAATGAAACTCTTTTAAGTAAACAACGAATATCTAAAGATTTAAAGAAAATAAGCTGAATTTCGAATACGTATACTTAAAAGAAAAAACTTCCTATGTAAGTTTTACTTACGGTGCAGGGAACGGTAAATGAAACTTACCATTCATGGCAACTGATAAAAGCAACTCAATTAGAGTTGGAATCATTCAAATTACAATAATAAAACTTCACAAAACGTCAGTGATGTATTCATAATAATGCGAAGAAATGCTGTGCGTCCTCTCCGATCGCACAAAAAACGTCATAAGCATCTCGAACAGTAAGTATGATACTGGTCTCATATTGTGAAATGTATATATATACGAACTTCATTTGAAGTCTGTGTTTTATACGCGTGGCGCATAAAGTAAAATTTCGAGTTTAGAAAAGCCCAGAAAATTTGTCTCGGGTCGCTGCGCGACCCTCAACAAATTTTCACCGGGCTTTTCTAAAATCGAAATTTTTCTTCATGCTTAGTCTGGGAGTGAAAAACACTTGTTTAAAGATTCAAATTAAACTCTTTTAAAAGAAGCCTATGCATTTATATACCTGAAAGAAAAATTCCCTGTATATAACGTGTAGTAGTGATTGTATTTGTTAGGATCTTCCCTAACTAGGCATCGACCGCGAGATCCTCCATGCGTGTAATTTAACATGTATTTACACGCAATTAATTTCTTGCTTAACCCGTGGTGAAATACACATGTTTGAATTTCATCATGGTAAATTTGATTGAAATATGGTTTTACATATTAATTTCCTATATATGATTATTCCTAATTTATTCAACACCCGGAATAATTTTGATTTAAACAGTGTTTGTTTATTAAAAAATAGGTTCAAGTTTCCTCGAGTAAAATATTGTGTCATGTTTGCGGAAATGATTTTTTATAAAAGAGTCAAATTGAAGTTTCTAACGAGTGTTTCCACTCGCAGATTAAGCATGAAGTAATATTTCGAGTTTCGAAAAGCCTCAAAGTTTGGTTTGGTTGCTCCGCGAAGCGGAGCGACCAAACCAAACTTTCAGGCTTTTCTAAACTCGAAATTTTACTTCATGCGCCACGCGTAATAAACGCTGAAATTTTATGGTTGTAGGTCAAATATTAAAGATGTTCATATTATGTAAGGTCACTTATTCTTTATCTAATTATTTATTCATCTGATGGAGTCATTGTTTAGTGAAATATGTGCAGTGTTCAACAATTAAATTCTCAAGATGAAGATATACCACATTAGTACAATGCTTTAGCAGTATGTTTTGAACTTTACTAGAAATCAGTTGTTTATACGCGTGGCGCATAAAGTAAAATAACCATTCGTGTATATATACTTGTACCATACCGTAATTTAAATTACTCTGTTCGATAATGGCAAGTTGAGTTGCCGAAACTGCAATCACGAAAATAAAAATATTGTGTTATACAAACAAAGTTAGAGTTTTATTTTTTTTTAATTTTGAGTTTAGAAAAGCCTGAAATTTGGTTTAGTCGTTCTGCTTCGCGGCGGAGCAACTAAACCAAAGTTTCAGGCTTTTCTAAACTAGAAATTTTACTTCATGCGCCACGCGTATTAAACGCTGAAATTTTATGGTTGTAGGTCAAATATTAAAGATGTTCATATTATGTAAGGTCACTTATTCTTTATCTAATTATTTATTCATCTGATGGAGTCATTGTTTAGTGAAATATGTGCAGTGTACAACAATTAAATTCTCAAGATGAAGATATACTACTTTAGTACAATGCTTTAGCAGTATGTTTCGAACTTTACTAGAAATTAGTTGTTTATACGCGTGGCGCATAAAGTAAAATAACCATTCGTGTATATATACTTGTACCATACCGTAATTTAAATTACTCTGTTCGATAATGACAAGTTGAGTTGCCGAAACTGCAGTCACGAAAATAAAAATATTGTGTTATACAAACAAAGTTAAAGAGTTTTATTTTTTTTTAATTTTGAGTTTAGAAAAGCCTGAAATTTGGTTTAGTCGTTCTGCTTCGCGGCGGAGCAACTAACCCAAAGTTTCAGGCTTTTCTAAACTAGAAATTTTACTTCATGCGCCATGCGTATTAAACGCTGAAATATTATGGTTGTCGGTTAAATATTAAAGATGTTCATATTAATTTCCTACATATGATTATTCCTAATTTATTCAATATCCGGAATAATTTTGATTTAAACAGTGTTTGTTTATTAAAAAATAGGTTCAAGTTTCCTCAAGTAAAATATTGTGTCATGTTTGCGGAAATGTTTTTTTATAAAAGAGTCAAATTGAAGTTTCTAACGAGTGTTTCCACTCCCAGATTAAGCATGAAGTAATATTTCGAGTTTAGAAGAGCCTGAAAGTTTGGTTTGGTTGCTCCGCGAAGCGGAGCGACCAAACCAAACTTTCAGGCTTTTCTAAACTCGAAATTTTACTTCATGCGCCACGCGTAATAAACGCTGAAATTTTATGGTTGTAGGTCAAATATTGAAGATGTTCATATTATGTAAGGTCACTTATTCTTTATCTAATTATTTATTCATCTGATGGAGTCATTGTATAGTGAAATATGTTCAGTGTTCAACAATTAAACTCCCAAGATGAAGATACACAACTTTAGTTCAATGCTTTAGCAGTATGCTTCGAGCTTCACTAGAAATCAGTGGTTTATACGCGTGGCGCATAAAGTAAATTAACCATTCGTGTATATATACCTGTACCATACCGTAATTTAAATTACTCTGTTTGATAATGGCAAGTTGAGTTGCCGAAACTGCAGTCACGAAAATAAAAATATTGTGTATATATGCCTGAAATTTGGTTTAGTCGTTCTGCTTCGCTAAGCAATTTTCAGGGTTTTCCAAACACAAAATTTTACTTCATACTTAATCAAGGAGTGGAAACACTTGTCGGAAGTTTCAAATTGAACACTTTTATTAATACAACGAATGCCTGAACATTTACAGAGTATGCATTCGGGATAAAGAATTCCCTGGATTTATGTTAATAATAACAATATCTATATTGATGCTCTAAAATGTAAGTGTGGAGTCATCCGAATATATCGAAGAAGAAGAAGTTATCTTGCGCATGCGGCGACGGCTTAAGTCCGGCGAGCGCGAGCGGTTCCGCGACCGGCGATATTGCGCCGCCAGTCATGCAGTCATGGGGCTCGCCTGGGTGCAGTGAGTGTGCGCGCGGACATGCACGCCGTGCTCGTGCCCGTCTACCTTCTGCTTATAACCCCCATCACCTCTTCCTGGTGGTAAGTCGACTTTTTTCTACTATTCTTCCCACCCCGTTTTTCCACGACGGGAAAGAGCGCGCGCGCGCGCACGTTTCACTCAACCAATTCAACCCGCAAAAGGACAATAGATCGTAAATTTCACGCTTAATTACTCATCCCTTTGGGCTCAGAAGAAGCAGAGGAGTGTATGAGAAATTCGCGGTGTTTCTTGTGTTCAGTGCCGACAGGTGTTTTTTTTTTTCTAACCCTTCTTTCTTTATTCCTTGCTTGTTCTCAAATTATTCCTTCGGTTTATTTAGATTATTAGGTACCGCTCTATTCAATAAAAAAGCGTACACTTGCTAATTTACTTTGTAAATTTGGGTTAAAATTCAAGTAGTTGCAATTGTAAAGGTTTCACATTTGATAACCTAAAGGTTGGTTACGAATTTATTCTTCAATTACACTTAGATATTGCAAAGTAAATTGCTTGAATTTTGAAAGAGTGCGGCTTCGAATCAATAAAAAGTATACCGAAAACTGATAAAAACGTATTTTTTCTCAGAACTAAAACCGGTACTGAACCGAAAAGCTTGCCAACTTGCTAATTTACTTTGTAAATGTGGTGTTTTTTTTTCTAACCCTTCTTTCTTTATTCCTTGCTTGTTCTCAAATTATTCCTTCGGTTTATTTAGATTATTAGGTACCGCTCTATTCAATAAAATAGCGTACACTTGCTAATTTAATTTGTAAATGTGGGTTAGAATTTAAGTAGTTGCAATTGTAAAGGTTTCACATTTGCTAACCTAAAGGTTGGTTTCGAATTTATTCTCCAATTACACTTAGATATTGCAAAGTAAATTGCTTGAATTTTGAAAGAGCGGGGCTTCGAATCAATCAAAAGTATACCGAAAACTAAAAAAAAAGAACTAAAACCGGTACTGAACCGAAAAAAAAAAATGGTTTACTTCGTTTCGGTGCAAACATGTATTTTAAAACGTTCTAATTTCGTTTTGGTGCAAAGGTGCATTTTGAAATGTTTTAAATTATAGTAGAAAATAAATTTGTAATACAATCAACATATTAAAAATATATACATTAATATAAAGTTACCGGTAATTTAATGTTGGGTAATATTACCTGTAACATAGTAATAATGCGTAGTTCAAAATTAAATATCTAATTCCGTGTTTTTCAAGTTAATTAAATACGATGTTTTGATATGTTTATAAACTTCACTATAATCAGTGATTTATATTTAGACATCCGTAGATTTTTTAAAAATCGATCAATTTGAAGATTCTAACGAGTGTTTCCACTCCCAGATTAAGCATGAAGTAAAATTTCGAGTTTAGAAAAGCCTGAAAATTTGGTTTGGTCGCGTAGCGCGAAGCGCGGAGCGGCCAAACCAAATTTTCAGGCTTTTCTAAACTCGAAATTTTACTTCATGCGCCACACGTATAAAACAAATGATTTTAAATGAAGTTCACTTGTCTAGAATATTTCAGTGTTTTCGATGTTTAATACGCGTGGCGCATGAAGTAAAATTTTGAGTTTGAAATAGCTTAATAATTTGGTTTGGTAATCGGTGTTTTCGATGTTTAATACGCGTGGCGCATGAAGTAAAATTTTGAGTTTGAAATAGCTTAAACATTTGGTTTTCGATGTTTAGTACGCGCGGCGCATAAAGTAAAATTTTGAGTTTGGAATAGCTTAAAAAATTGGTTTGTTAATATTATCGGTAACGTAGGAATATTGGGTCGTTCAAAGTTAAAATAATTTTCCTATAACACTAAAAATCGACTAAATATCTGATTCCGTGTTATTCTAGTTAATTGAAAACGATGTTTAGATGTGTTTTTAAACTTAAATTAATCAGTGTTTTATACGCGTGGCGCATGAAGTAAAATTTCGAGTTTAGAAAAGCCTGAAAATTTGGTTTCGTCGCGTAGCGCTACGCGCTACGCGACCAAACCAAATTTTCAGGCTTTTCTAAACTCTAAATTTTACTTCGTGGTCAACCTGGGAGTGGAAAACACTCTTTAAAGCTTTATATTGTACTCTTTTCATAAAAGCATATACATATGTATACAGGGTGTAGCAAAAGCTCGCGCATACATTTTTTAAATGCAAATTTACGTACCGTTTTAAGCATTTTGTATTGTTATCGTGTAACCTATCTTGTAGCCCTTGAGATTCTCTACAAATAATGTTTATTTGTTTGTTTGATGTGTCAAATCGTTCTTACTTTTTAGAATTATGAGAGCGGGGCTTCGAATCAATCAAAAGTATACCGAAAACTAAAAAAAAAACGTATTTATACTCAGGACTAAAACCGGTACTGAACCGAAAAAAAAATGGTTTACTTCGTTTCGGTGCAAACATGTATTTTAAAACGTTCTAATTTCGTTTTGGTGCAAAGATGCATTTTGAAATGTTTTAAATTATAGTAGAAAATAAATTTGTAATACAATCAACATATTAAAAATATATTTAATTGATGAGGCGGATACATGATGAAACTCCATTATTTCATCTGTCTGCTGAAGCCACTGTGTGGTGAAACATGTTGCAGTGTTCAACAATAAAAGTGAAACCCTCCCAACTGTGTTGTTTTATTTAAAAATATATACATTGATATAAAGTTACCGGTAATTCAATGTTAGGTAATATTACCTGTAACATAGTAATAATGCCTAATTCAAAATTAAAAATCTGATTCCGTGTTTTTAAAGTTAATTAAAGAAATTGTTTTGATATGTTTATATACTTTACTATAATCAGTGATTTATATTTAGACATCCGTAGATTTTATAAAAAACGATCAATTTGAAGCTTCTAATGAGTGTTTCCACTCCCAGATTAAGAATGAAGTAAAATTTCGAGTTTAGAAAAGCCTGAAAATTTGGTTTGGTCGCGTAGCGCGAAGCGCGGAGCGGCCAAACCAAATTTTCAGGCTTTTCTAAACTCGAAATTTTACTTCATGCGCCACGCGTATAAGACACTGATTTTAAAAGAAGTTCACTTGTCTAGAATATCTCAGTGTTTTCGATGTTTAATACGCGTGGCGCATGAAGTAAAATTTTGAGTTTGGATTAGCTTAAAAATTTGGTTTGGTAATGTTATCGGTAAGAAAGTAGAAATATTGGGTCGTTCAAAGTTAAAATTATTTTTCTATAACACTAAAAATGGACTAAATATGTGATTCCGTGTTATTCTAGTTAATTAAAGACGATGTTTTGATGTGTTTTTAAACTTAAATTAATCAGTGTTTTATACGCGTGGCGCATGAAGTAAAATTTCGAGTTTAAAAAAGCCTGAAAATTTGGTTTGGTCGCGTAGCGCTACGCGCTACGCTACCAAACCAAATTTTCAGGCTTTTCTAAACTCGAAATTTTACTTCATGCTTAATTTGGGAGTGGAAACATTCGTTAGAAGCTTCAATTAGATCGTTTTTTATAAAATCTACGGATGTCTAAATATATACTCGAAATTTTACTTCATGCTTAACCTGGGAGTGGAAAACACTCTTTAAAGCTTTAAATTGTACTCTTTTCATAAAAGCATATACATCTGTATACAGGGTGTGGCAAAAGTTCGCGCAGACATTTTTTAAATGCAAATTTACGTAATGTTTTAAGCATTTTGTATTGTTATCGTGTAGCTTATCACGTAGCCCTTGAGATTCTCTACAAATAATGTTTATTTGTTTGTTTGATGTGTCAAATCGTTGTTACTTTTTAGAATTGTGAGTTCTAAGGAAGATCGAATCGCGATCATTAGAGTTTTCTGATCAAGTTTGTGGCTTTCAAATTCTCCTGACCTAAACTCGATGTATTTGTCCATTTTGTCAATATGGAGAAAAAAAGTCTCTACCTTGTTGTTGGTAGAGGCTTTTTTTCCAGATTGACAAAATGGAAAAAATACATCAAGTTTTGGTCAGGAGAATCTGATAAACAACAAGTTAATGTGGATTTTATTAACTTGTTGTTTATCAAATTCTCCTGACCAAAACTCGATGTATTTTTTCCATTTTGTTAATCTGGAGAAAAAAGCCTCTACCAACAACAAGGTAGAGGCTTTTTTTTCTCCAGATTGACAAAATGGAAAAATACATCGAGTTTAGGTCAGGAGAATTTGAAAGCCACAAACTTGATCTGAAAATTCGAATGATCGCGATTCGATCTTCCTTAGAACTCATAATTCTAAAAAGCGTCCCTTCAGCGAGAATGGCCCAACATTTCAAACCATCAACTAACGACCAACGTCAAACATTTTCTGAAGTGTCTCGAGGCCTTTGTGGCGGCTAAAGGTGGACATTTTGTAATTCAGTTCAAATAATCTTGTAGAGAATGTTCTTGGCTTTCTTTTGATGTAATTTGTTATTGTTTTTTACTCGCCGATAAAAAGGTTATTATTATTTTTTTTTGTTCGTTTGGCCTTGGTATCTAGACCATTAGCCATCAATCTATTTATATATTTAACATTTTAATGTATTTTAACCAATTCTAATTTCGATAAATAACCATTTACTCCTGAAACAATACAAACTCATTCATACTACATCCATGGACCCGGATGGAATAATTTATTATTCATAAATTATTCCACCGGACGGGATTCGAACCCGCGACCACCCACTCGGCCACCGAGGCCCCGAAGGGTTATTATTGAAAGAAAGTATGCGGAAACTTTTGCCGCACCCTGTACTTAAAAGAAAAATTTCCTGTATAGTTGTCTGTGGCAAAACTCATGATATGAAGGGCTTATTGTAATAACATGATAAGCCACACAACTAAAAAATGCTGTATTATTCTTCGATTTGATTAAGCAGGAATATAAAAAGCTACAGTATGCTCATTTTCTGAAGTGTCTCGAGGCCTTTGTGGCGGCTAATGGTGGACATTTTTTAATTCTGTTTAAATAATCTTGTAGAGAATTTTCTTGGCTTTCTTTTGATGTAATTAGTTATTGTTTTTTACTTACCCACTTGGCCACCGAGGCCCCGAAAGGTTATTATTGAAAGAAAGTGTGCAGAAAGTTTTGCCGCACCCTGTACCTAAAAGAAAAATTTCCTATATAGTTGTCTGTGGTAAAACTCATAATATGAAGGGCTTATTGTAAAACATGACAAAGGTTATTATTGAAAGAAAGTGTGTGGAAACTTTTGCCGCACCCTGTACTTAAAAGAAAAATTTTCTGAATAGTTGTCTGTAGTAAAACTCATGATATGAAGGGCTTATTGCAATAACATGATAAGCCACACAACTAAAAAATGCTGTATTATTCTTCGATTTGATTAAGCAGGAATATAAAAAGCTACAGTGTGCTCATATTCGCCTACAAACCGGAGCTTTCAAAACTTGTCAAAAAATCTACTATTTATTCTTATTATCATAGTAATACATTTTAATTTTTTTTCTAAATTTTAAAATCCGATATCTCAGTTTTGTTTACTTGTGGCATATCATGTTATTATAAAAAGTCCCTCATATATTAAATTTAAAAAAAAAGTTGATTGTTTCTTGAATAACTTTCTCATTTATTACTTGGTGAAAGATTTTGAAATAATTATAATAATAATAATAATAACCAGCTATATTTTAAGAAATGTTAACAAAAATGAATTACAGTTCTGAGAACATAAGTGAAATTGTGTCAAAAGAAAGGATATACAACAATATTAAAAACAACTTAAACTAATGATTCTACTTAATAATATCTATCGCAAAAAACTCATTAATACAATATAGTTCCACGTTTAACAATAAATTATATACAGTATTTTTATATTGTTTAAAGTTATTTATTTCTTGTATCCTTTTAGGCAGGGTGTTATAAAACTTAATACATCGGCACACCGCGTTTCTTTCTGTCAAGGTCAATCGATGTACTGGATACATTATGCTTAATGTTCGCGTAATATATTTGCGCTCCTTTTCTTCGTCCTGGAAGAGATGTTTATTTTTGAAAACAAATATTATACACTCAAATATGAAGATTGAGTGCATAGTTAGGACTTTATTTGCCTTAAATATTCCCGAACAGAAGTCCCTATATTTTAATCTAAAAATGGTTCGTATGCATCTTTTTGAATTTTAAAAATCTTTTTAATTGATGAACTATTGCCCTAAAAAATTATTCCATACCTTAGAATTGATTCAAAACTTCCATAATATATCATTTTAATTGACTCCATGGTTACATATGGCTTAATATTATTAATTATATAGTATATTTTAGCCCTTTTCCTTACTAGGGAGTCAACGTGTGAGCTCCAATCCAAAAATTCATCAATGTGGACGCCCAAGAATTTTACAGTCGGTTTTAGTTCGATAGTATTATTCCGTAGCTGTAATTGTTGAAGTGTTGCTGATTTGTTTCATCTTGTTTTAAATAGTACTGCTTGGGTTTTGTCTTTATTGAATTTCAACTCGTTCGCTGAAAACCAATCGTCCAATTTTCCATATACCTGATCGCACATTTCTACAAGTTCTGGGAGAAGGTTTGCAGTTGTTAAAAAATTGGTATCGTCAGCATAATTAGTTATACAGATGTTGAAATTTACATCTAATTGATGCATATCATTTATATAGATGATGAAAATAATTGGCCCTATGATACTTCCTTGGGGTACTTCTACACCTCCGCAGCGTCGAATTTCCGATTTAAATGGCTTCCCATCCTTCTCTATACTGACTCTCTGATTCCTGTTGCTCAGGTATGATTTGATCAACGATAATGTATTTCCTCGTACTCCATAGCGATCTAATTTGCTTAACAAAAGAGGATGATCCACTGTATCGTATGCCTTTGAGAGGTCTAGGAAAACCCCTTTGTTTTCTAATGCCTCACTTATATAATTAGTAAATTGAAATATAGCAGTATTGATTGATTTTCCCTTCATATAAGCGTGTTGGGATTCGCATAAAATGTTGCACCTATTAAAAAAATTAATAAGCCGATCAGACATTAAAAGTTCGAATATTTTTGAAAATGAAGGTAAAAGACTTATTGGCCTATAATTATCTAATACCTCAGGGTCTCCTTTCTTATATATAGGTTTGATCACCGCTAGTTTTATGTGATCCGGAATAACTCCAAACTTTAATATTAAAGGATAAATTAAAAACACTTCGTTTGTTTCACTTTCACAAAGTTGATTGATTACGTTTTGAACATGTGTATAACTGTTACCTTATTGGATCTTTTTAACGTTTTAAATATCGAGTTATAATTTTTTTCAATCAATCCAAACATTTTCCTGAAATTCTTATCGAAATGCTTCTGTAAGTTACATTCGTACCTAAGAAGAATCTCAGCATGCTTATTTTTTTAAAATAAATAATTATTACAACATTAATTTCTTCAAGCAATTGCAATGAAAGATCGGCGTATGAAGGAAATGTTAAATAATGGCGTGTAATGACACCGCAATAATTTATCGGGCGTCATTCCGGCAAATCACTTTTGCGTTATTATAGTAATTACAGTTTTTTTTTATTTCGGGGAAAAAGCAGCTAACAGAAATATGGACGCAATTTATTTCCAAAAGAATAATTATTTCATTTGATGAATGATGCTTAATTACTCCATTTAACAAAATACAAACCATGCCAAACTTGGTTAAAAACCTAAGGATTGGAAGACCCGATAAAAACATCAACACTTTATGGTGATATTTTTCTTTTTTATAAATCTATTGTGTATAAAAGGGGGTTCCCGTTAATAAATATTATAATTATTATTATTATTATTATTAACACAATCTCTTTATAGAATGCACAAGAATGAAATTTGAAAGACCGAAGATTTCTTCTACAAAATTGATTATTTTGTTTTAGCAAAGTGGGCTTTGAAAACAAAATTAACACGCATATGTTTAAAGAAAATATTTTCAATTAACACTAACATTAAGCTCACTATCTTTAATGTAAATTGCTAACGTAACATTAAGCTCACTATCTTTAATGTAAATTGCTTTTTTAATGGAGAAGCTGCAAAATATTACAGGTATTTATTAGATTTCTAAAAGTTAGTAGGCACATACGAGTATAATCTGTTTCTTTTTAACCTTTTATGTGCCATTGGTGCATAAACGCAACATTATTAATTTTTTGTTAATTAAATTACTAAATAACTTAATTTGATATATTATATTATTTGACTTGACTTGAAAATGTATGATGAAAAACGTAAATATTTTGTTATTTAAATATCTTGATTATTACTCATTTAAATAAAATGTTTTCAGTGTATTTCTAACTTCACAATATTTTAGTGTTTTATACGCGTGACGCATGAAGTAAAATTTCGAGTTTAGAAAAGCCCCGTGAAAATTTGTCTCGGGTCGCTGCGCGACCCTCGACAAATTTTCTACGCGGGGCTTTTCTAAACTCGAAATTTTACTTCATGCTTAGTCTGGGAGTGGAAATACATGTTATAAACTTTATATTGCACGTTTTTATACAAAATCGAAGAATGCCTTATATTTACAGCGTATACATTATAAATATTTAAAAGAAAAATACATAGAATGTAATACAATAAGTCATTCGTAGAATTCATATAAAGAAATCATATAAAGAAGTGTAGAATTTGACCTTTTAGAGTTAACTCTATAATTGCTCGGCCGTTAATGGGTTAATATGACCAATCAAATTTGACATTTCTAGAATTTAGCGGCGTGATGCAGGTTATATGTTTTAGGTTAGGACAAGATTAATCACATGTTATGTTGTAAATCAACTTTTATTTTGTAGGTTATGTGAAGGGAAATCTGACAGTAATATGACAATTCAATTAGCTCACAAAGATTACGATTACAAATGTACCTATCACCGCCTCAAATTATTTGTATCTGCTACCAATTTTATAATAAAGAACCTGAGAGACACAGGTTCTTTATTATCTGGATATTTACATGTTAAAATTTTGAAAAACATCTAATAACAAGGAATGTTTCTTTTAGGTATTCTGAGACACCAAAAACAAAAATAAACAAAATAAAATAAAACATGTATAAATGCGCAATTATTACTGTTGCTATTAACCTGTATTATGAAGGGCTAAGACCTAGATCAACTTAAGTTGTTCTTAGTCCTTTTTGCAGATATTATTTATATTTATATTAGGTTGTTGTTTGTAAATAAATAAATAAAAAAAAAGTATACATGTTACGATTTTTAAATGTAGATTTTCAGACATTCGTGATCTTGTTAAAAACTTGCAATTTAAAGACTCTAACGAGTGTTTCCAATCCCAGGTTAAGCATGAAGTAAAATTTCGAGTTTAGAAAAGCCTGAAAATTTGGCTCGGGCGCGTAGCGAAGCGGAGCGACCGAGCCAAATTAGGCTTTTCTAAACTCGAAATTTTACTTCATGCGCCACGCGTGTAAAACACTGATTTAAAGTGAAGTTCAAAATATACTTGGACTTAGTTTTGATTACATGGTTATTAATTTTACAAATGTTTATATAGAATATATGAGAGGATACTTAAAAGAAAATATCCCTGAATGTGTTGTAAATTTATATTTTAAAAACTCTCTGCGTCGTGACAATTTATTTGACAAATCATGATTTATTTGTCTCATTGATAATCATTTACCAACATCTCAAAATTTAATTTATAAAATACCCTACTGTTAAAGCAGAACTGCAACTGTTCTCAGTAAAATATCTGAAAGTGTTGTAAAATTGTACGGTTCTCTTTTAAAAGCTCTCTGCATCGTGACAATTTATTTGACAAATCATGATTTATTTGTCTCATTGATAATCACTTACCAACATCTCAAAATTTAATGTATAAAATACCCTACAGTTAAAGCAGGACTGCAACTGTTCGCAGTATAATCGCTGAATGTGTTGTAAAATTATAGGGTTCTCTTTTAAAAACTCTCTGCATCGTGACAATTTATTTGACAAATTATGATGTATTTGTCTCATCGATAATCATTTACCAACATCTCAAAATTTAATATATAAAATACCCTGCTGTTAAAGCAGGACTGCAACTGTTCTCAGTAAAATCCGTGAATATGTTGTAAAATTGTAGGGTTCTCTTTTAAAAACTCTCTGCATCGTGACAATTTATTTGACAAATTATGATTTATTTGTCTCATTGATAATCATTTACCAACATCTCAAAATTTAATGTATAAAATACCCTACTGTTAAAGCAGAACTGCAACTGTACTCAGTAATATCCCTGAATGTGATGTAACATTGTACGGTTCTCATTTAAAAACTCTCTGCATCGTGACAATTTATTTGACAAATTATGATTTATTTGTCTCATTGATAATCATTTACCAACATCTCAAAATTTAATGTATAAAATACCCTACTGTTAAAGCAGAACTGCAACTGTACTCAGTAAAATCCCTGAATGTGTTGTAAAATTGTACGGTTCTCTTTTAAAAACTCTCTGCATCGTGACAATTTATTTGACAAATTATAATTTATTTGTCTCATTGATAATCATTTACCAACATCTCAAAATTTAATGTATAAAATACCCTACTGTTAAAGCAGAACTGCAACTGTACTCAGTAATATCCCTGAATATGATGTAACATTGTACGGTTCTCATTTAAAAACTCTCTGCATCGTGACAATTTATTTGACAAATTATGATTTATTTGTCTCATTGATAATCATTTACCAACATCTCAAAATTTAATGTATAAAATACCCTACTGTTAAAGCAGAACTGCAACTGTACTCAGTAAAATCCCTGAATGTGTTGTAAAATTGTACGGTTCTCTTTTAAAAACTCTCTGCATCGTGACAATTTATTTGACAAATTATGATTTATTTGTCTCACTGATAATCATTTAAAAACATATCAAAATTTAATGTAAAAAATACCCTACTGTTAAAGCAGAACTGCAACTGTACTCAGTAAAATCCCTGAATGTGTTGTAAAATTGTACGGTTCTCTTTTAAAAACTCTCTGCATCGTGACAATTTATTTGACAAATTATGATTTATTTGTCTCATTGATAATCATTTACCAACATCTCAAAATTTAATGTATAAAATACCCTACTGTTAAAGCAGAACTGCAACTGTACTCAGTAATATCCCTGAATGTGATGTAACATTGTACGGTTCTCATTGAAAAACTCTCTGCATCGTGACAATTTATTTGACAAATTATGATTTATTTGTCTCATTGATAATCATTTACCAACATCTCAAAATTTAATGTATAAAATACCCTACTGTTAAAGCAGAACTGCAACTGTACTCAGTAAAATCCCTGAATGTGTTGTAAAATTGTACGGTTCTCTTTTAAAAACTCTCTGCATCGTGACAATTTATTTGACAAATTATGATTTATTTGTCTCATTGATAATCATTTACCAACATCTCAAAATTTAATGTATAAAATACCCTACTGTTAAAGCAGGACTGCAACTGTTCGCAGTAAAATCCCTGAATGTGTTGTAAAATTGTACGGTTCTCTTTTAAAAACTCTCTGCATCGTTACAATTTATTTGACAAATTATGATTTATGTGTCTCATTGATAATCATTTACGAACATCTCAAAAGTTAATGTATAAAATACCCTGCTGTTAAAGCAGGACTGCAACTGTTCTCAGTAAAATCCCTGAATGTGTTGTAAAATTGTAGGGTTCTCTTTTAAAAACTCTCTGCATCGTGACAATTTATTTGACAAATTATGATGTATTTGTCTCATTGATAATCATTTACCAACATCTCAAAATTTAATGTATAAAATACCCTACTGTTAAAGCAGGACTGCAACTGTTCGCAGTAAAATCGCTGAATGTGTTGTAAAATTGTAGGGTTCTCTTTTAAAAAGTCTCTGCATCGTGAAAATTTATTTGACAAAGTATGATTTATTTGTCTCATTGATAATCATTTACCAACATCTCAAAATTTAATGTATAAAACACCCTACTGTTAATGCAGGACTGCAACTGTTCGCAGTAAAATCCCTGAATGTGTTGTAAAATTGTAGGGTTCTCTTTTAAAAACTCTCTGCATCATGACAATTTATTTGACAAATTATGATTTATTTGTCTCATTGATAATCATTTATCAACATCTCAAAAGTTAATGTATAAAATACCCTGCTGTTAAAGCAGGACTGCAACTGTTCTCAGTAAAATCCCTGAATGTGTTGTAAAATTGTAGGGTTCTTTTTTAAAAACTCTCTGCATCGTGACAATTTATTTGACAAATTATGATTTATTTGTCTCATTAATAATCATTTACCAACATCTCAAAATTTAATGTAAAAAATACCCTACTGTTAAAGCAGGACTGCAACTGTTCGCAGTGAATACTCCCTAAGTTTGGTCATATTAAAAGAAAAGAGAGCATACGTAATTTCATTTTTAATTTTAAAACAAGAATATCACAATTATGTCATAAAAGTAGAAAAAAAAGCATTACGGGTGGCACAAATAGTGTGGATGTTTTTATAGGGTCCCAGAAATGGCTGCCACCCCCCTCCTGGGCCTATTTTTGTATTATGTTTTGTTGTGTCTTGTACCGAAGTGACGAATATGTGCGTATTTATTATTGAAGAAACCCGAGATGTTATTTTGCTGGCCGGCGTGTGAGCGTGTATATTAAAAAATTATAAGCATGTAATGAGCAGGTGAATTTCTTCATCACCGGAATGAATCGCGGGCTCCGTTTGTTTGGGCTGAGAAAAATCGCGGGAATTAAAAATTGGCTGAGCGTGAAAGAGGACCGTGCGCGCTCGACTTAGCGCGAAAGCCGAGAGAACATGCGCGTAACGTCAACACCCCGAGAAAAAGCAATTACTACACCCCCTCTTTAACACCTTATTATTCACGCGGGCGTAAAGTGCGCGATTATCCGTGAACACTGCGAGGGTTTAAACAAAAAATGGCTTCGCAGAAGTCATGCGCTGTTTCAGTTAAGAAGAAAATAGAAACCACGAAAGGTTTTATGTTTATTGAAACATATATAGCTTGATTCTATATTAAATGATATATCGTATGTTCAATAAATAAAATCCTCTAGAGTGCCATGATGTTATCTTTTTTGTAAAATTTAAAATGGCTACACGCTTTATGAATTGACATCTAAAACTTCAGAGATAATAATTATAATATATAATGGAAGGGCTTATTGTAATAACATGTTAAACCACACAAACAAAAAATTCTGTTTTATTCTTGGATTCGATTAAGCAGTTGTACACTCGACCGCAAAAATAAACGCGCCACTTGAAAATTCACGTTTTTTCGTGAATATTCAAACAGCCATAACTTCGGTCGATGTGGATGAAATTTGATGAATTTTTAAGTTTTTGGAACGCTAAAGTTTTCTCTTTAAGGATACATAAGTGGATATAACGAAATTTAAGCACTTCTGCATTCAAAAGTCCTACCAACAAAAAAAAATTCAGAATGTTAGAAATGATAAAAGTTGAGAAGTTATACTGTTAAACCTACTGCCAAATAAATGTTTTGGCTGGGTGACAATTTTTTGCCCCAAAATACACTTTTTAAAAAAACTGCCATAACTTCGAGCCAAATCATTGGATCGACATGATTTTTCGCTTATTTCAAAGGAAAATGATGGAATTTTATTGCGCTTTTTTTGAAGTAGAGCTACGATTTTTTTTGGGCACAGTATAACTTCTCAACTTTTATCATTTTTAACATTCTGAAAATTATTTTGTTGGTAGGACTTTTAAATGCAGAAATGCTTAAATTTCGTTATATCCACTAATGTGTCCTTAAAGAGACAACTTTAGCGTTCCAAAAACTCAAAAATTCATCAAATTTCTTCCACATCGACCGAAGTTATGGCTGTTTGAATATTCACGAAAAAACGTGAATTTTCATGTGGCGCGTTTTTTTGCGGTCGAGTGTATAATAAGCTATAGTAAATTAATTGTGGTCATCGTCCAACAGATATCGTCACCATACCTAAAATCAAGTTATTACATTTTAGGGGTTCCCCGTTTGTTTTGGTTCTCTTAGAAATTAGATGCGAGCGCTGTTTTTATGCACCCAACTTATAGTCAGAAGTGATAGTTCTCAAGTACTGGACAATCAACATGTTTTACCTTTAAAAATAAATAGTTCCAACAACTTTATACACACGTTACTAAGAATCTAGCACTCAATGATTTTTACTTTTAAAAGTTAACAATTCTAAGAACTTCATAAGCAAATTTCACTAAGAATCTAGCACTTAATGACTTTTGCCTTTACAAGCAAATGTTTCTAAATATCTGGCACTTGAATTTCACCTTTAAAAGTAGTGCTGGGTACTTATTTATGTTTACCTTTAAAAGTACATTAATTTGGATCCGATCCATAGTTTATGTTAACCTTGTATAAATATCACTTTAAAACATAATAAACCACATCAAAATGGCAACTGGTATTATTACACCTTCCGAAAAAAATCGATTTCGTGTGAGAGTTTGAGTTCAAGTGATGAAATGCATGGCACACTTGACGAGAGTGTTATTGGTTAAGATTTTGGCTACCAATCAGTGGTGGGCCTTTAGATACAAGTAAGCTATGTATTGTATTTATTTTTTGTGGCATATATTAACCAAAAAAAATTAACATTTTTAACATGGCTTACCATGTTATTGCAGTAATAACATGATAACATTAACCAGAGTAACAGAAACAACACCTGAATAGAACCGCCATTTCTTTAGAGACAAAGAAGAAACGAAAGTTATAAACAAGTCATATGAAAAAGAAGGAGCAAATTAGGAAACAAATATTCTACAGCAAAAAGCAAGAAAAGTATTAAACCTCTTGAGTTGGGTTTATGGGCATTCAGATTCCCGAACAATTGCAGAGAGAAACTTAGTAATACCATTGATTAACTAATAATATTCTCTTTGTTCGTTCGTAATACCCATGAATTAATTTCTACAAATTAAAACTTATCAATATCAAATTGGGAGAAAGCAATATTAAATTGGGACTTTAAGCATAGCTGCCAGTTTAATCACAATCAAATTGGGTATAAACAACATCAAATTAGGAATCAGCAATTTCAAATTGGGATTGAACTAGCAGTGTTACAGAAATAACAAGTTTAAATAATTTAGCTTAAATAACAGAAACTAATAATTTTACATGTTTTGTATGTCTTCTAAACTTAGTATTTTTAAATGTGAGCAATATATAGAGAGTTCTTTTTTAAATATACATTTTAATATTACAGCGTATATGCTGTATGTCTTGAGATATTCGTTGCTTCTTTTTCTTATTTTGCGTTCAGTTCGAAGCTTTAAACGAGTGTTTTTCACTCCCAGGTGAAGCATGAAGTAAAATTTCGAGTTTAGAAAAGCCCAGCGTAGAAAATTTGTCTAGGGTCGCGCAACATTTGTAAAATTAATAACTATGTAATCAAAACTAAGTCGAAGTATATTTTGAACTTCACTTTAAATCAGTGTCTTACACGCGTGGCGCATGAAGTAAAATTTCGAGTTTAGAAAAGCCTAATTTGGCTCGGTCGCTCCGCTTCGCTACGCGCCCGAGCCAAATTTTCAGGCTTTTCTAAACTCGAAATTTTACTTCATGCTTAATCTGGGATTGGAAACACTCGTTAGTGTCTTTAAATGGCAAGTTCTTAACAGCAGCAACTTGGTGGTGTATAGTCATTTATTAATCATTTAAATTTTACATTACATAAATAAATATAGTATATATAAAATTCGATTTGCCATTTTTGGCTTACACAATCTATAAATATAATAAAATCTCTATGTACAATTTTTATAACTATGTGTATATACATAACATTAATAAAAGGTTAACACATATACAATTAAAATAAACTATTACATAATATAATCAAATCAATTGGGGTAAATAAAGTATATATATATATAAAATTTGCAAAATTAAATGTTTTAATATGTACATACCATTTCTTTTTTTTTTGGTTCTTGGTAACTTTATTTATCTAAATCACAGTTTATTTTCAGGTAATTTAATGTAATGTAATATTGCCTCGGGAAGGTTAGCTGTTTGAAGGTAATCGGGAATGTTTTAGGATTAGTTGGGATGTGGAAGTGATAATACTGTAAGCGGATTTTACAAGCAAACTTCTAATTTTGTACTTCGTTGCTCCCAGTTCAGGCAATATTTCTTTGAATTTCTTATGTTCCTCTGTGTCCAGTAATTCCACAAACGTACCTATTATAAATATTCCCAATTCTGCTTCGCATCTGAGCTTATTTCTTAGCTCGTCCAACAAGTTCAGATCTCGATGCATGGTCTCGGCGTTTTGGTGAGATATTTCTACACATGAGTTCTTGCTGTATTTGACTCTCTTGATCTTTTCCTGTGTGGTATAATTCTGCAAATGTGGGATTGAAACTTCTAATAGGAACATTTTGGGCTTGTGGCCTATTCTGTGTACCATAATATCTGGTTTATTGTGGACTAGTTTCTTCTCAGTTAATATACTTTGGCCAGCTCTAATCTTGTAAGTTGTCTCGCCTGAATTATATTCGACATTACAAGTCGCTTTCCCAAATTGTAGGTTTTTCGCCACGTGATCCGGTGCTCCTGTGACTTTAAAGATCGTTTTTAGAAGCCAGTAAACTACCTGGTCGTGTCTAGTGTTCAGGTTCTTCTTCTTGCATCCCGAAGTCACGTGGTAGGCTGTTTCTCTTTCGTTGCAACCCAGGCGGCATCTGTCATTGGTAGAGGCAGGGTGTGCGTTGAGGATGAATAACTGTTCCTCGACTGCTGCATTAATTAAAGATAGCTTTGAGGAATCTGTTTTGTTATAGGTTGCAGCTGGGAAGCTGATTGTCTCAGATTTATCCATCACTAGCTTTGGGTAATGCATCGCCTTTGTCCAGTCACCCATCCTCACCCGCATTTCCTCCTTTTTGTAAGATTTGATTAATTCTCTCGAGTATCTCTTAAATTCAAGTGGTGCGTTTGTGTTGCCGGGGTCTGTTAATTTGTATTTGCTGATGACAAATTGGAAGTCGCCAATAGGGGTCCGGTGGCCTGCTGCGTGCAGTTTTTTGTATTTATTCAGGGCCTCTTTCATTTCAGGATGCGTTGTCAGATAAGCATACTTCCTCAAGTACTGGATTTCAGTTTCGGCTTCAATAGTTCTGAATCCCAATCCTCCGACTGTATGAGGTAAGTATGCTCTCTGATTTGACGTTGGCCTGGTTTTGATGTTCTCACCAGTCATAATCTGACGAATTTTCCCATCCATTTTCCTGCATTTTAGCAGTGTACCTCTGACTGATTCATTTGGATGGGTGTTGCCCATTACGTACACTGCTGCTGGTATGATCGTCATGTTGAAAATCCGCCTTTTCTGGTAAATGGTTAACCTGAATCCCAAGATGGTCTTCGCCTTTCCAATTTGTCAGCGTTCTCTTGGGTATCTAACTCTAGCTGTTCCAGCCCCAGGTATTTATACCCACGTCTAATAGATGGTAGAAACGATTGGTCTTCTTCGCTGACGTTTTATGTGTAGTGGCCGCATTTCTGCTCATTTAGCTCAAGACCTATTTCCTTGCCTTGCATTTTGATTTTGTTGGCTATTTTTGCGATCGTTTCTGCATTTGGCGCATGGCACTTAATGTCATCCATGAACGCTAGTAGGTGGTGTTGTCCTTTTGAGCTTCTCGATATATCTGGGTCGGTGTTCGTGTCGTGCAGTATACCAGCTGTCATTAAGACAAAGAGAAGTGGGCTCAGGGAGTCTCCCTGATATACTCCCCTTTTGACTGGTATGCTCCTTCCGGGTTTATCTTTCCCAATCAGTGTGATATTCCACAGGCTTATGGCCTGGTTGATTAGGGACTTCATTTTCTGCGGTATTGGTAAGGAATGTACGAGCTGTTTCAGTTTGCCATGGTGAATGGTGTCGTAGGCTTTCCTAAAGTCGAACCAGGCAGAATGGTGTTCCTGTTTCCTCATCCTGGCCATTTGTTCCAGGAGCATTCCTTGGACTGTGCCCCATACATTCCTTCTCGCTAGTTGGTCAGTTGGTATGACGAAGTCTTGTAATTCCGATAAGATTGTGTTCGCTATTACTTTCGTAGTTATTTTGTAATCGGTGTTAAGAAGCGCTATCGGTCGGTAGTTACTTGGTTCGCTTTCATTACCTGCTTTGAATGACAATACAACTTTGGTTCGGGTGGTGTAGTGGTTAGAGTGTTGTACTGCCACGCCACGGACCGGGGTTCAAATACCGGCCTAACAAGTTGTCTGCATTTATATAGGTTAGGATAAAAATGCCAAACACTCCGTCTTCTCGGATATGACGTTAAATGCATGTAGGACCCGTGTACTGCCTGGATGTTGCGTGCACGTTAAAGATTCCTACCGGTGGGTTGGAATTCCCACCGGGTTCGGCAAAATTAACGGATAGCTGTAGACCTAATCTCCGGCGTCATGATTGGCCTTAGCAGCGGAAATAGATGACGTAAAACCCCAAATAAAAAGTTCTTAACAAGATCACGAATGTCTGATAATTTACATTTAAAAATCGTAACATGTTTGCCTCAAAGAAACATCCCTTATATTTATAACTTTTTCAAAATTTAAACATGTAAATATCCAGATAATAAAGAACCTGATCCTGATCCTCAGAGAGACACTTTATTAAATTGGTAGTAGATACAAACAATTTGAGGTGGTGATAGGTACATTTGTAATCGTAATCTTTGTGAGTTAATTGAATTGTCATATTACTGTTAGGTTTTCACATAACCTACAAATTAAAAGTTGATTTACAACATAACATGTGATTAATCTAACAGAAACATGTTTTGTATCAGTCTTCTAAATTTAGTATTTTTAAATGTGAGCAATAAATAGAGAGTTCTTTTTTAAATAAACATATAAATATTACAGCGTATATGCTGTATATCTTGAGATATTGCTTGTTTCTTTTTTTTTAGCGTACAATTTGAAGCTTTAAACGAGTGTTTGCCACTCCCAGGTTAAGCATGAAGTAAAATTTCGAGTTTAGAAAAGCCCCGCGTAGAAAATTTGTCGAGGGTCGCGCAGCGACCCGAGACAAATTTTCACGGGGCTTTTCTAAACTCGAAATTTTACTTCATGCGCCACGCGTATAAAATACTGATTTACAGTAAAGTTAGAAATATATAACGCTTAGATATGATGGTGATCATTATTTACCGAGATGCAGCGAAAAAATGCAAGAATTACTTTTTTGTGAATTGTTTTAGAATAATAATAATAAAAGTAGAATAAATTAAGTTTGACTTAGTCTAAGATATGTTTCAAAACAACCGAGATGCCGATAGCTTATAGACATTCGTTATTATTTTATAATAATAATATTCTTCTATAACTATGATTAAGTTGAAAGGAATGTAAAATATAAGACCGACAGCTTATAGACACTCATTATAATTTTATAATAATAATATTCGTCTATAATTATGATTAAGTTGAAAGAAATGTAAAATATAAGAGAAAAACATCCTTTTCACAACTTTTATCTAAAACAACGATAAGAAAACACACTACAAGTGCAAATACAATAAATCAAAACGAAAATTCTTGAAAGAATCCCAACGCCAGAATATTTACCTGTGTACACATTTCTTTCTGATAGCGTTTTCTTTTTTTTCTTTCTCAAAATATCGGCTCTTGTTTGCGCTACTAATATACTTAAATAGCGACCTCAGCGGTGAATTAGGGAATTTAGCACGCTAGTGCTAGTTAACAGCTGTTAGAGACGAATGGGTTTTGTTTGCAGAGGGTATTACGTTTCTTTTTTGCTTTTCTTCTTCTTCTTCAAGTCGAGTTGTTATGGAAGATTGTAATGAAGAGGAGAATTATTCCTTTTTGTGTGTACTAATTGTGTTGGGTTGGAGGATTTAATAATTGGTGTAATTAGCGTTTGTTAAGTGGGCTTTTTAGGAAGAAAGCGCTGTGTTTGTGTGTATTTAGTAATTTTTAGACATTTGTATTCAAAGATTAATGTAACGAGTGTTAACCACTAAGCCTGGCTCTTGTGTTATTTCGATTTTATTAGTATTCCGAACGAGTGTTTCCACTCCCAGGCTAAGCAGGAAGTAAAATTTCGAGTTTAGAAAAGCCTGAAAATTTGGTTTGGTCGCGCAGCGCGAAGCGCGGAGCGGCCAAACCGAATTTTCAGGCTTTTCTAAACTCGAAATTTTAATTCATGCGCCACGCGTAAAAAACACTGGCTTCAAGTAAAGTTTAAAATATACTCAATTTGGTTGATCTCACGTTAATATTTTTTAGAAATGTTTATTTCATGTAACTAAATCTTCACAAATTTGCAATTAATTGTTTGTGATATAGGGAGATTGTAATGAGGAGGAGAATTATTCCTTTTTGTGTGTACTAATTGTGTTGGGTTGGAGGATTTAATAATTGGTATAATTAGCGTTTGTTAAGTGGGCTTTTTAGGAAGAAAACGCTGTGTTTGTGTGTATTTAGTAATTTTTAAACATTTGTATTTAAAGACTAATGTAACGAGTGTTAACCACTAAGCCTGGCTCTTGTGTTATTTCGATTTTATTTGTATTCCGAACGAGTGTTTCCACTCCCAGATTAAGCATGAAGTAAAATTTCGAGTTTAGAAAAGCCTGAAAATTTGGTTTGGTCGCGCAGCGCGAAGCGCGGAGCGGCCAAACCGGATTTTCAGGCTTTTCTAAACTCGAAATTTTACTTCATGCGCCACGCGTAAAAAACACTGGCTTCAAGTAAAGTTTAAAATATACTCAATTCGGTTGATCTCACGTTAATATTTTTTAGAAATGTTTATTTCATGTAACTAAATCTACACAAATTTGCAATTAATTGTTTGTGATATAGGGAGATTGTAATGAGGAGGAGAATTATTCCTTTTTGTGTGTACTAATTGTGTTGGGTTGGAGGATTTAATAATTGGTATAATTAGCGTTTGTTAAGTGGGCTTTTTAGGAAGAAAACGCTGTGTTTGTGTGTATTTAGTAATTTTTAAACATTTGTATTTAAAGACTAATGTAACGAGTGTTAACCACTAAGCCTGGCTCTTGTGTTTTTTCGATTTTATTTGTATTCCGAACGAGTGTTTCCACTCCTAGAGTAAGCATGAAGTAAAATTTCGAGTTTAGAAAAGCCTGAAAATTTGGTTTGGTCGCGCAGCGCGAAGCGCGGAGCGGCCAAACCAAATTTTCAGGCTTTTCTAAACTCGAAATTTTACTTCATGCGCCACGCGTATAAAACACTGATTTTAAGTAAAGTTTAAAATATACTCATTTCGTTTGATCTCACGTTAATGTTTTTTAGAAATCTTTATTTTATGTAACTAAATCTACACAAATTTGCAATTAATCTGCTTTTGAATTTCTTACTTTAATTATTGTTACATATCCCAACGAACATTGACAAATTTTTAAATGGCAAAATTTGGTTAAACGACATAAATAAGTTGATAGATTTTTTGACATTCATGTAAATATTACTAGATGTTAATCAATGAATAACTATTGGTTGATTTAATTGACGTTGGTGAGACCCATCACGAATCTTACATTAATAAATATAACAACTGAAACACAAAGTAGAAACTTTGTTTGTATAACTGAGACTTTATTAAGTTCTTCAACTTGTCATTTTCAAACTAAACAAATGTTTATTTCCAGTAACTAAATCGTTTAAAATTTGCAATTTGCTTTTGGTTTTTACATCTAATTATATCATATGTTCAATTAATAAAAATCACTAGAGTGCCATGATTTAATCTTTTTTTCAATTTTAAGTTGGCTACACGCTTCAGGAATTGACATATAAAACGTCAGACACAATAATTATAATGTATATTTTCAAAGTTGCCAACCTAGAATTTTTTCCATGGCACTCTAGAGATTTTTATAATTGAACATACGATACTTATATCACAAAAAAAAATTCTCTAATTTTAAAAGCGCTAAATTTGGTTTCAGTTAGACGAAATAAATATATGTAAAATTTATCAACGTGAGGATCGAGTATATTTAGAACTTCACTTGAAATCAGTGTTTTATATGCGTGGCGCATGAAGTAAAATTTCGAGTTTAGAAAAGCCTGAAAATTTGGTTTGGCCGCTCCGCGCTACGCGGCCAAACCAAATTTTCAGGCTTTTCTAAACTCGAAATTTTAGTTCATGCTTAATCTGGGAGTGGAAACACTCGTTAGATGCTTCAATCCGAACAAATATTATAAAATCAATGAATACCTGAAAATTTACAGCGTATACATCGGGATATCTATTTTATTATTAAAAAGATGTTTCGTTCAAGCATCACACCAAGATCTTTGATATATTGAACCACTGGAAGTCTATTACTATTAATTGTGTAGCTATTTTCCACCGTTCGACCTCTTGCGAAGGAAATCGATGCGCACTTTTTGTAATTAAAATAAAGTTTGTTATCAGAACACCATCGACAGATATTATTTAAGTCATTTTGTAAATAAGTGGCATCCAAAACAGTGTGAATTACTCTAAATATTTTTAAGTCATCAGCGAATAATAAAAATTTGCAATTTTCTACGTACAAGTGTAAATCGTTAATAAATAAAAGGAAAAGTATTGGCCCACAGTGCGATCCTTGAGGTGCACCTGAGAGAACATTCATCGGTTTTGAGATGAAATTATTAATATTGACAAATTGAATCCTATCGGTCAAGAAACTATGCAGCCACTTGATAACAGAAACTCCAAAGCCCATAAGTTGCAGTTTATGCACTAAAATTGACTGTGAAACTCTATCAAAGGCTTTCTAGAAATCCGTATATATTGCATCTACTTGACAGTTTTTTTCGAAGGCTTCAATAATATAAGATCGGTATATTAATAAATTCGTCATAGTAGATCTGCCATTGTTGTTCATTGCAAATTATTTTTTTGCAAGAGAACAATAATTGGTCTGAAATCAATTTATCAAAAATCTTAGGAAAAACAGACTGTATCGAAACCCCTCTGTAGTTCTCGATGTTGTTCGTGTTACCACTCTTATGTATGGGTTTTATAAAACTGTTCTTCCCGAGTAGAAGAAACATGCAAGAATGTAGAAAGGTATTAAATATTCCCTAAAAGAAAGGAAAAATCGTTCTGATCTTAACGATTTAAATATTATTTTTTAGAAAATATTAAAAGTACTGAGATTCTTTTCACAATATACAAGCGATTTGTCTTACAAAGACAAATTCACATATTCTACAATTAAGTGTTGGCAATTTCATTCATACTTTATGTCTATTCTAAATTGTCTCCATTTATTATCTTTATAAATATTACAATTTTGTATGTAGCTATTTTAAATTGTGTCAAATTATCACGATTATTAATAAGGTATTTCTGTGTTTACAACAACATGTTGTGATAAATTCCATTTTATTATTATTAATACGCGTTTTGTGACAGGATAAATTTGTATTAATTCAACAATTTGGGTCTCGGCATTAATATTATTTGTGGCGAAACGCGGCTTGAAATACGATGCTGCTACTGCCGCCGGACTTGTGCACGCGCACGCGTTAATTTTGCAAATTGTGCCATTAAAATCAATCCCCGAGTGCAAACAATTTAAGCAATTAAACCGCGCGCACATGTTTCCTAAAGAAAACTCGCGCCGCGTTCAACTGATGTACTTATTACATAAAATATAAACGATATTCTCGATGTTCTTTTGTAAAATATTTAAAGAAATAATAAAAGTGCTACAACCAGATTTTTTTCTTCGGAGAGACTTAGCCAAATATTAATTAAAACAGCTACTTCCGAGGTTAATGCCCCGACGGATATTTGATACATTTTGGGCTAATACTATACACCGGCGGTAGATATTGGATTATACAATGACATATTTGCTGTTACAATAAAGAAACTGTTGCAAAATGCAATACATTTATGTCAAATTATTAAGTTTAAAATACAGGGTGATTCAGTTTGGTATTCCAACCCCTTCTAACTTTTTTATTTTGAGATTAAAGTATAACAAACCATATATATTTGTTAACGGCAGGAAATTCTCTATTTAATAGTGTCGCCGAATTGATAATACGATGACAACTGTGAAAGAAGCGATAGTCAACTTATTTTTTCAATTGATAACATACTTGCGCCGCGTTCAACTGATGTACTTATTACATAAAATATCAACGAACTATCCGATATTCGTTTACAAAGTATTTAAAGGAATAATAAAAGTGCTACAACCAGATTTTTTTTCCTCGCAAAGACTTATCCAACTATTAATTAAAACAACTACTTCCGAGATTAATGCCCAGACGGATATTTATTACATTCCGGGCTAATACTATATACCGGCGATGGATATTGGATCATACAATGACATATTTGCTGTTACAATAAAGAAACTGTTGCAAAATGCAAACCATTTATGTCAAATTATTAAGTTTAAAATACAGGGTGATTCAGTTTGGTGTTCCAACCCCTTCTAACTTTTTTATTTTGAGATTAAAGTATAACAAACCATATATATTTGTTAACGGCAGGAAATTCTCTATTTAATAGTGTCACCGAATTCATAATACGATGACTACTTTTTTTTGAAATGACAACATACCTATTTTTTGTTCAATTCGGATAGAGGACACTTTCCTGCATCCGAACATCCTTTACAACTATACGCTTAGATAACAAAAAAATATATTTCGTGGCTACGAAAATTATAAAAAATTAAACAAACTATTCCATTAAGTGGATTTGATAGCTAACGCTATCTAACATATTCACATATTGGCTTGAAATAGTCAGAAATGTTTAGTATTTCTCAGCACTGGGTCGGGATCACACTATACGCTTAGATAACAAACAAAAAATTATAAAAAAAATCATGCGTGGCTACAAAAATTATAAAAAATTAAACAAACTATTTGTTTAAGTGAATTTGATAGCTAACGTCATCTAACATATTCACATATTGGCTTGAAATAGTCAGAAATGTTTAGTATTCCTCAGCACTGGGTCGGGACCACACTGAAGAGGACCTTGAAGTCCGAAACGCGTCTGTGGGTATCTGGTGTCGGAATACTGAACACAAATTCAATTTTGATATTTCATTAAGTGTTTAATACTTAAAGGTAGAAATTAATACATTCTATAAAAGAAATAGTCACTAATGAAGATAAATAAGTGGATATTTTGGTAAATACTCATATTTATATTCTATAGACAGATGACTTTTTTATAAAATAAACCGATTTGATATTTTGTTTTTATCCAAATGTATACTTAAGATAAATATGTGGATGTAGAAAAGTGACCTCTATCCGAATTGAACAAAACAATAAGTATGGTGTCATTTAGGAAAAAAAATTGACTATCGCTACCTTGACAGTTGTCATCGTATTGTCAATTCGGCGACACCATTAATTGGAGAATTTCCTGTCGTTTATAAATATATATGGTTTGTTATACTTTTCTACTAAATAAAAAAGTTAGAAGGGGGTGGAACACCAAACTGAATCACCCTGTATAGTCCTTAAGTTTGATTTCATATTACTAAATCTTACAATTATTTATTTCGTTTATCCAAATTTTGCGCTTTAAAAATTCGTCAATTTTCTTTCTGACATGTAAGAATAATTAAAGTAAGAAATCCGAAAGCAAATGAATTGCAAATTTTTGTAGATTTAGTTACACGAAATAAACATTTTCGAAAGTATATTCAAAACTTTACTTGAAATCAGTGTTTAGACGCCTGGCGCATGAAGTAAAATTTCGAGTTTAGAAAAGCCTGAAAATTTGGTTTGGTCGCTCCGCGCTACGCGACCAAACCAAATTTTAAGGCTTTTCTAAACTCGAAATTTTACTTCATGCTTAGTCTGGGAGTGGAAACACTCGCTAGAAGCTTTGAATTGAACTTTTTATAAAAGCTACGAATTCTTAAAAATTCACAAAATGGTGTACTCCTAATCTAATTTCTTTAGCTCTAATATTTCTAACTCGGTTTATTTTCTAAATTCCTTTGAGAATGGTCATTGACCAAATACGTGTCAAGAAACTAAACATAATAATATGAAACTAAACGAGTGTTTTAATTTAAAATTACCTAATATCAACCAATTTGATGGAAATATTAGAGTTATAGAAAATATATTATTGTGTTACAATTATTACACATACATATCGTATGTTCAATAAAATAGAACCTCTAGGGTGCCATGGAATATATTCTAGGTTGGCAAGTCTGAAACTATACATTATAATTAATATGTCTGACGTTTTATATGACAATTGATAAAGCGTGTAGCCAACTTAAATTTAAAAAAAGATTAAATCATAGCACTCTAGTGGTTTTTTAATTGAACATACGATATTTGTACAGTTCAACGTAGGCTTTGGCCCGGCCCGACCCGGTATCGGGTCGGGCCGGGCCCGGGCCTCGAACATTTTCAAGCGGGCCGGGCCAGGCCGAGCCTCCAATCCAAACTGTGAGAACGGGCCGGGCTGGGCCGGGCTGGGCCGGGCTGGGCCGGGCCTGACTGATTTTTCAAAAGTTTATTTTTATTTTTATTTTTATTTGCAAACTATATCTATAAACAAGTAAACATACATTTACAAGTGTGATAAATTTTCATCACTAGCGATTTAAAACTCTGTAAAAATGTTGAACTATTCATACTAAAATATTGACCGGGCCGGGCCGGGGTCAATTATTTCATGACCGGGCCGGGCCGGGCCGGGGTCAATTATTTCATGACCGAGCCGGGCCGGACCGAAAAAAATCGGCCCGTGCGGGGCTCTAGTTCAACGTACCAAGATAGACAGTGAGTAGAGAGAGAGAGAGAGAGAGAGAGAGAGAAGGAGATTTTCAAATTTCATAAATTTTTCATGTCAGGGCCGTAAATCTCCGGCTCTTGTGGACTCAGTCTCTCTCACTTAAAGAATACTAATATTTGCTTAAGTTACTCGTGGAAATATTTACCGCCATAAATAATATCTGAAATAATATTATGAATTGTGACAAGCAGCGTTTCACTTTTAAAAAAATTATTTATTTACCAAAAATATATGAAGCACTTAGATGCATAGAGATATGTTATATTTTTGAAAATGGATTACATGCAATTTATTTATTTATTATAACGGTAGGCCATGACATCTTAATAACAAATACAAATAACAATGTTAAACAGATTTTTGAACAAAATGAAATAATAGCAAAACAAAAAAAAACATACATACACACAAAAACATACATGCAATGGAAACATATTGATTCTTTAATTTTGGAACTGTTCATTTCGTGGCACATTTTCAATTTGGATATAATGAAAACGCTCATCTTCTTTATATCACTCTTATTTTACTTTTGTGGCTTGTTACAATTACACTGTAGTAATTATCAAACTAAGGAAGGAAATAGATATATTATGACAATTAGAATGAGCCTTACCTTATATTTTTCTAAACGAAATAAAATTAGCTATATGATTAAGTGGCACACTGCTATTTTATTTGGTTGGTTTTAAGGGGGAATCACTCTCTGCGAAAAAATAAAATGGTGATGTGTCTATCATAGCACTTTTCTCGTTTAAGATATGATGATTCAAATATCAACAATATAGAAAACTTGCTCAATTTATGCTACTTTAATTATTAATATTCCAAAATTATTCACAAAAAAAGTAATTCTTGCATTTGTTCGCTATATTTTTGTAAATATTGATCACCATAACATCTAAGTGTTATATATTTTTAACTTTATTGTAAATTAGTGTTTTATACGCCCGGCGCATGAAGTAAAATTTCGAGTTTAGAAAAGCCCCGTGAAAATTTGTCTCCGGTCGCTGCGCGACCCTCGACAAATTTTTTACGCCGGGCTTTTCTAAACTCGAAATTTTACTTCATGCTTAGTCTGGGAGTAGAAAACACTCGTTTAAAGCTTTAAATTGTACAATTTTATAAAAATATCTCTATGCATACTCTGTAAATGTTCAGACATTCGTTTTCTGAACATTTACAGAGTGTGCATTGAGATATGTATACTTAAAACTAATATTCTATGTATAGATAATCATTTAAAACTGATTTATCTCATTTAAGGCAAAGTTCTAAATTAACTGCTCTTCAAACTTCAAACTGAATAAATACATCGAATTCCTAAAAATTTACCATCGCATATTTCTTTTAAGTATACATATCTCAATGCATACTCTGTAATTGTTCAGACATACGTTGTTTTTATAAAATTGTTCAATTTAAAGCTTAAAACGAGTGTTCTCCACTCCCAGACTAAGCATGAGGTAAAATTTCGAGTTTAGAAATGCCTAAAAATTTGGTTTGGTCGCTCTGCGAAGCAGAGCGATCAAACAAAATTTTCAGGCATATCAAAACTCGAAATTTCACTTCATGCGCCACGCGTATAAAACCACTGATTTCCAGTGAATTTTAAAATATACTTCTAAGGCAATATTCTAAAGCAGTATATTTTGAAATTCACGTTAAATCAGTGTTTAATACGCGTGGTGCATGAAGTAAAATTTTTAGTTTAGAAAAGCCTGAAAATTTGGATTGTTCGCTCTGCTTCGCAGAGCGATTAATCCAAATTTTAAGGCTTTTCTAAACTCGAAATTTTACTTCATGCTTAGTCTGGGAGTGGAAAACACTCGTTTGTAGCTTTAAATTGAACAATTTTCTAAAAATATCTCAATGCATACTCTGTAAATGTTCAGACATTCGTTGTCTGAACATTTAAAGAATGTGCATTGAGATATGTATACTTAAAACAAATATTGCCTGTATAGATAATCATTTAAAACTGATTTAAGGCAAAGTTTAAAATTCACTGCTCTTTAGAAACTTCAAACTGAATAGAAACAACGAATTCCTGAAAATTTACCATCGCGTGGGTATCTTAAAAAAAAAACATTACCTGTATAATTAAACCTTATCACAGTTATAAAAAGAACGGCAATTTTCGGTAATATTTGGTAAAACCTTGAAATTTGAAACAACGCGCAAAAATTCTACAAACCAATTATGTCCCATTAGCATACACTCGACACTCAATCAATGTCAGGAAATTAAAGTTTGAATTCTGACGGTTGATTTCCTTTTTTTCGCATAATAACTGTCCACACAATTATGTTAATCACGAGTTATTAAATGTTATAACATAATTTTATTTAAATTTATTCAAGATAATATTGAATTAAAATTATTGTATAAGAAAAAAACGACGGTAATTATTTTGTTTTGCCTAATTGTTTAAACATGTTTCAATGAGTCTTAGCTGAGATTTTTTTATTGATCACAATAAAAAATTGTTTATTCCTTACTTCACTTTGATTTTTATTCGTTAGATGTACATTTTTCTATTTTATCCAAATAAAAGTGAAGTTAGGAATAAACAGTTTTACATTGTGATCAATAAAGAAATCTCAGTTAAGACTCGTTGAAACTTGTTTAAACAATTACGTAAAACAAAATAATTGCCGTGTTTTTTGTAATTAAATACTCCACAAAACGTAATTAAACAATTCATTATTGATGATTGAATAATAATAATAATAAAGGGCAGCTTGGTGGTGTAGTGGTTAGAGTGTTGTACTTCCACGCCACGGACCGGGGTTCAAATACCGGCCTAACAAGTTGTCTGCATTTATATAGGTTAGGATAAAAATGCCAAACACTCCGTCTTCTCGGATATGACGTTAATTGCATGTAAGACCAGTGTACTGCCTGGATGTTGCGTGCACGTTAAAGATCCCTACCGGTGGGTTGGAACTCCCACCGGGTTCGGCAAAATTCCCGGATAGCTGTAGACCTAATCTCCGGCGTCATGATTGGCCTTAGCAGCGGAAATAGATTTCGTAAAACCCCACAATAAAAAAAGTAATAATAATAAATTGTCTTTATTAAAAAATTCAGGAATATTACAAAAGAGAATAACATACAGTAGTGCAGGCGAAGTTCAACCAGTCTGTATGACTTTAAAAAATTGTACCGTTTTTATTCTTTATATAATTTAATTCAACTTTAATTTAATTAATGTCCGTTTTAATTCTTTCTTATATTTAATTAAGCTTTTATTTAATTAATCTCTTTTATTAAAAATAATATTAAAAGTGCAATACTTTTCGCAATATACGACTGATTTGTCTTACAAAGGCAAAAACATTCATTGAAACAATTATTATATTAGTTCAGGAGTTAAATAGTGTATCCTTTTTTTGAATAATTTTCTCACTTATCACTTAGTGAAACGTTTTTAAATATTTATTTATTTATTTATTTATTTAATTAACGAAAATATCTTTACAAACATAAAATTAATATTAATACAATACAACAAAGAATTGAAAAATAACGTACTGAAGTAACACCAATTACATTTCCCCATAACAAAATGAAGGACTTGAACTAAATGAAAATTAAATCCAGATTAACGACCACTACCGCACTACGAAAGCATGAATAATTAGCGGCAAATAAGTCAAAATTTACAGAGGGTAGTAAACAATTGGCGGTGAGGGTTAATCTGGACAACGGGTTGTTCCTAACGTACGTAGCACGATGCAATTTCTCTCTAAATAAGATTTGCTGTCTTGTTGAAGGTACGGATCTTTGGTGCTAAAAATCAAGACCTGCCAACAGCGCGGGACAGCAAATATACCCGTTTATTAATTTATACAAAAAACACATATCAAAATAATTTCTGCGGGAAAGTAACGTCGATAAATCTAAATTAACTCTAAGCAAACTATAGTTAAGCTGTGCATTCAATATATTCAACCTATACGCAACACGACGTAGGAATTTTTTCTGGACCATCTCCAATGTATTAACCAAATAGGTTTGATGAGGATGCCATATTGTTGCAGCGTATTCTAAATGTGGCCGAACCAAGGTGCAATACAAAAGTCTCAAGGTGTCAGTATTAAAGTCAGAACCAATTCGAGAAATGAAACAACATCTTGTAAGCTTTATTGGTTATGGATAATATATGCGTCTTAAATGACAAGGATTTTTCAAATATCACACCCAAGTCGTTTATGTCCGAAACCCGTTCCAAAAGTATATTATCGATACTGTAATTATTGTGAATTGTATTATTGGTCCTACTAAATGTAATACATTTACATTTGGCTATATTTAAAAATAGTTTATTATTTGAACACCACTCATTTAAATAATTTAAGTCCTCTTGAATATTATTGGAATCGTAAATAGATCGTACGGAATGAAATAACTTTAGGTCGTCTGCATATAACAAGTATTTGCAGAACTTTAAGCCGTTGGGGAGGTCATTAACAAACAAGTTAAATAAGATTGGACCAACATGGGAGCCTTGGGGTACACCAGAGGTAGCTTTGATTTTAGTTGAAATACAATTACCTAGTTTGACTATTTAATATCTGTCAGAAAGAAAGCTTTTTATCCATTTAACAACCTTATCGGAAAATCCGATATAGCATAACTTTTAAATCAGGATATAATGACTCACTCGATCGAAGGCCTTGGAGAAATCAGTATAGATAGAATCTACCTGATACCGAAACTCCAAAGCCTTCAAAAGGTAATCCTGATAGATCAATAAATTCGTGGTTGTAGACTTACCCGAAGAAAACCCATGTTGTTCGTCAACAATTACATTCTTCAATGACCATCCCAACTGCTTACTCACAATACGATCTAAAATTTTTAGAATCGCAGATTGTATGAAAACTCCACGGTAGTTGCTAATATTAGTGCGGTCGCCACATTTGAAAATCGGAGTGATATAACTCCTCTTCCAAACAGATGGTACACAGTGTTGCTCTAAAGAGAGGTTATAGAGGATAGAAATATTGATGATGGTTTGAATTAAATTACACTTGGTGTGTTTCTCAATTTTCTCTTTACTATTTACTCGACTAGTTTCGCATTTTAAAGCATTATCAGGAGTGGATCCTTTTGTAAAATCTAACAAAAATCCTCTAAACTTGTTTCGGGTATTTAAGGATATTTTCAAAAATAACTTTTCTGCATCATGGAAAGACATATTTTCTTAACAATTTTGATGTAAATTGTACTATCTTTTTAAGTAAACATTTGTAATATTTCTTAACATAAGATTAAACATAAACAGTGTATTTTGAACTTCGCTTAAAGTCAGCGTTTTATACGCGTGGCGCATGAAGTAAAATTTCGAGTTTAGAAAAGCCTGAAAATTTGGTTTGGCCGCTCCGCGCTTCGCGCTACGCGACCAAACCAAATTTTCAGGCCTTTCTAAACTCGAAATTTTACTTCATGCTTAGCCTGGGAGTGGAAACACTCGTTAAAATCTTCAAATTGAGTGGTTTTATAAGAACAACGAATTGTTTTACATGCAGTTAATATCCGAAAAATATTGAAAACCCTTTCGCTGATTAACAAGATGCGCACTGATTCAATTTTTGTAATCAGAATAAAAATGAGTCCATCACTAACCTATAATTATTTAACACCTTCGTATCCTTCCTTAGAGCGGTAAAATAAAGTGTGGATGAAAAAAGGATACAACAGTGTAAATTAATTATAAATAATCACACTTTATTTATAATTAATTTACACTGTTATATCTGAAGAAAATATACAACAGTGTTCTTTAATTATTGATTGTACTCTTCAAGAACTACGAAAATGTACATTAATGATCACTAACCTAAAAAAAAAAACACGGCAATTATCATAGACGATCCTGTAAATCTAATATTAATATATATATAATAAAATCCACAGTTTCAATTTAAAGCTTCAAACGAGTGTTTTCCACTCCCAGACTAAGCATGAAGTAAAATTTCGAGTTTAGAAAAGCCTTAAAATTTGGTTTGGTCGCTCTGCGAAGCAGAGCGACCAAACCAAATTTTAAGGCTTTTCTAAACTCGAAATTTTACTCCATGCGCCACGCGTATTAAACACTGATTTAACGTGAATTTCAAAATATACTGCTTTAGAATATTCCTTTAGAAGTATATTTTAAAATTTACTGGAAATCAGTGTTTTATACGCGTGGCTTATGAAGTAAAATTTCGAGTTTAGAAAAGCCTGAAAATTTGGTTTGGTCGCTCTGCTTCGCAGCTTTAAATTGAACAATTTTATAAAAACAACGAATGTCTGAACATTTATAGAGTATGCATTGAGATATGTATACTTAAAAGAAATATTCCCTGTATGGACAATCATTTAAAATTGATTTGGCTGATTTAAAGCGAAGTTTTAAATTTACTGCTCTTTAAAAACTTCAAACTGAATAAAAAGAACGAATTCCTGAAAATTTACTAATTTTCACGGGGCTTTTCTAATCTCGAAATTTTACTTTATGCTTAACCGAGGAGTGGAAACACGCGTTAGAAGTTTTAAATATACTTTTAAAATTACCTGTGGTTTGGAATATATTAAAGAAATTATGATCTTCAAAATTGTATAAAATTAATTTTCGATATATCAACGGAACGCCAATTTCATTAAGTCATAATTTGGAAACTCACAGGTGTTTTTATTAAATTTTGTGTTTATTAAGTAATTATTGCTCTATCAAAATATGTAATAATATAAAACTACAATTTTTATGATATTTATATTTAAAGGAACTGGTAACTTACTAACTCTTAAGAGTATTCCTATGAAATTTTGTATGGAGGTTAAGAAAATGTTGCTCTTTTGTAATATGCTGAAACCTAAAAATAACTCATCAATCATTTAATTTATTAACAGAACCTCCATATAATATTTTTTCTTAAAATAAGAATTATTTAAAGGCGAAACCGGACATCAAAAATTATATTGATGAAGGTTTGAATTAAATTACACTTGGTTTGTTTGACAATTTTCTCTTTACTATTTACTCGACTAGTCTCCTGATAATGCTGTAAAACGCGAAACTAGTCGAGTAAATAGTAAAGAGAAAATTGTGAAACAAACCAAGTGTAATTTAATTCAAACCTTCATCAATATTTAAAAATGATTCACCAAGTGATAAGTAAGAAAATTCTTCAAGAAATTAAAAAAAGATATTTAGAGGAAACAAAAATTAGAAGTTGCAGCAGACAAAACTCCTTATACACTTATATAATATAATTTTTTAAGCCGACAATATTTCTTGTACACTTACATAGCATAATTTTTTTAAGCATGCAAAACTTCTTGTTCTCTTATACAACATAATTCGTATTCTTCGCTGTTGATTTATTTTCTATTGTACAATATTGAATATTGCGCAACAAATAAAATAAAACGTGTGAAAATCATTGATTTATTCCTCTTGAACATCCACACGTGTTGACTCCTATCAAATGGTACATCTAATTCGTTATCCAATTAAAAGCGCTCGGCGTTTTGCGACAGGGAACGCACGAAGCCATTTATCAACAGTTGGCACCTGGTCTTGGGCGCATTCTCTACAATAAATCTCGCGACGCGTCAAAATGCCTTTCCGATTTGCAATTTTTCGCTGGAAAAACTATCGAGAAAACCCAAGGTCCCGCCGTTTCTCGAAACAAGCGACAAACGCGGGCAGCGCTCTAAATTGCCACGATCTCAATTAAAGAGTTCATTAAAACATTTATGGTTTTTCACACAAGATACGTGTTTTTTTTAACTGGTTCAAAGTTTGGATTAAAAAATGCACGCGATGTTGGTAATAGTAATAAAAAAGAATTTAAACTTCTAACAAGCGTTGTCACTCCTTGGATAACCCATTAGCCGCCATTGGCCTTTTTTGGGACGAAAGTTCAATTAATTTTTTCTATAATTTCAAGTTTTAAATCAATAAAAATATCACCACGACGCTATTGGCTTTTTTTGGACGAAAGTTCAATTATTTTTTTCTATAATTTCAAGTTTTAAATGAATAAAAATACCACCACTCCACCATTGGCCTTTTTGGGACGAAAGTTCAATACATTTTTTCTATAATTTCAAGTTTTAAATCAATAAAAATATCACCACGCCACCATTGGCCATTTTTGAGGCGATAGTTCAATTAATTCTTTTTATAATTTCAAATTTTAAATGAATAAAAATATCACCACGCCACCATTGGCGTTTTTTGAGGCGAAAGTTCAATTAATTTTTTTTATAATTTCAAGTTTTAAATGAATAAAAATATCACCACGCCACCATTGGCCTTTTTTAAGGCGAAAGTTCAATTAATTTTTTTTATAATTTCAAGTTTTAAATGAATAAAAATATCACCACGCCACCATTGGCCTTTTTTGATGCGAAAGTTAATTTTTTTTATAATTTCAAGTTTTAAATGAATAAAAATATCACCACGCCACCATTGGCCTTTTTTGATGCGATTTTTTCTATAATTTCAAGTTTTCAATCAATAAAAATATTACCAATATTTATTTATTGAAGTCAGTGCACTATAATATCTTTATTAAAAAAAGGAATACAATAAATAAATAAACTTAATACATAGTTTATTTATTGTATTTATTTTTCCAATAATGATATTATGATAAATTCAAATTCAAAACTATTTGAATTCGAGAAAATAAGCTTACGCTTCTTATAGTTTGCACACTTTAAACATAATATATAAAATTACGAAAAAAACTATTCGTGAAAATGCAAACAGTGTCTTAATTAATAAGACAATTTAAGACGATAAATATCCATTGAAACAAAAAAATCTCGAAACGCGTCTATAGATGGCCTATGACATTAGTTTTAATCCAAGTCCTTTCACTTCTAATTTGTTTGCTATCTCTCCTTTCATTTTAAATTGTATTTTTAGTTGGTTTGAAGAGAATTTGACCTAAACGTTACATATACTTTAATAGAGCGTTGTAACAAATCAAATTAAATAATATTTTAAATATTTCATTGTATAATTCAATATCCGGAAGTGTATTTGCACGGGAAGTAGTTGTTTCAATGGATATTTATCGTCTTAAATTGTCTTATTAATTAAGACACTGTTTGCATTTTCACGAATAGTTTTTTCGTAATTTTATATATTATGATATTATGGTGTAGTAGTATTTAGATTTAAGACTTTGCGTAGCATGTTATAAAATACTGACTTCAATAAATAATTAATTGGGTAGACTTCATGATTTACAACTTGCTACTAGTACAAAAAACCTGATTTCTATTCGTGTGTGAAATTATAAGATTTATTATGATTGCTCGCCGTATTAAATTTAATATAATTAAGTAATTACGCAAAGCATCCGCCAGAAACGAAAAATCATGGTTATGAACTCCTTATTGCTGCAATTACTCATTGCCCCTTGATTAATTTTAATTTGTGCTACAGGGATTATGTTACATCCTTTCCATCGCTAAAACAAGGACTATTTTCGTTTTGTTTTCATCAAGAGATGATCACGCGCGTAATTCGAGAATGTGTAATCATAAAGCTCTAGGGATATAATTTATGATTGAGATTGTTTGTTATTGTCTAAAGTTAATTAATGAATGTAATATTACATCTAATGCTGATAGCTGCTGGTAATTTTTTATTATATAATTAGTAAGCCAACACAATAATACTGTGCGATCGTTTAAATTATGATTTAGAGTAGGCGGCTTTTTTTTGTGCGGTTGACCAGAATTCTAATTGAATGGTGGAATACATTTGAGGTTATGCTAAACTATGTGTTAACAGTCAGTAGTGCCAATCTAATTTAAAACTCAAAGCCTACCCTAAACCGTGTTTTAAACGATAGCACATTATGTGTAAATGTTTACATATACAGGGAATTTTTGTTTTAAGTATACATACCTCGATGAATACGCTGTATTTGTTTATGCATTTGTTGAATGAGAAAATCATTCAATTTGAAACTTCTAACGAGGGTTTCCACTCCCAGGCTAAGCATGAAGTAAAATTTCGAGTTTAGAAAAGCCTTAAAATTTAGTTTGGTCGCGTAGCGCGTAGCGCTACGCGACCAAACTAAATTTTCAGGCTTTTCTAAACTCGAAATTTTACTTCATGCGCCACGCGCATAATACACTGAAGTATTGTGAAGTTTAAATATACTTCTAAATCAGTATTTTTAAACAGTACATTTTGAACTTTGCCAGAAGAAAGGAATGCCTTAAAATGTACAGCGTATGCATCCGGACCAACAAATGCCTTGTATCGTATGTTCAATAAAATAAATCCTCTAGAGTGCCAAATTATACATTATAATTATTATGTCTGACGTTTTATATGTCAATTACTAAAGCGTGTAGCCAACTTAAATTTAAAAAAAGATAAAATCATGGCACTCTAGAGGTTTTATTTTATTGAACATAGGATATATATATAATTTTGTATGCACTTAATGATCTTTATCTTTATATACATAGATAAAGTGATATTATTTAGAGTATTTGCTTTTCATTACTTTAATTTCAACGCAAACATTAAAACAGTTTTTTAATATTGGGCCCGTTTATCAAAATGTTCAACATTCAACATGTTTGGATTTGTATGTATGTTGGTACCTAATAAACAGTACTTAGGTCGGTCTATTTTGTACGATTGTAAAAATCCCAAACACGTTCACGATTACCAATCCGGTCATCAGAGAATTCCCCAACAGTTGGCAGTAATCTGCCCACTGTTGCCTCTGCTGAACGGGCCCATTAACTTGTTTCTCATTGATCAGTTTGTAAAACATTTCTACTAATATACCGGGTGTTCCAGACCACTCGTCCCAGGCTTTTTTTCGCGAAAGCGTGTCGTAGAGCTTCGCGAAAAAAAAAATAGTATTACCAATGCCTGAAAATTCTAAAGTTGAATGCAGTTACGCCCATTTCCGGTAACTTCCAGAATTCGAAATTACCCCCATTACATTTTTCAGGTAAGCATTGGTAATACTATTTTATTTCTCGAAGCTTTACGACGCCACGTTTTCGAGAAAAAGGCCTGGGAGGGGTGGTCTGAAACATCCGGTATAAAAGTTTAATTCAAATTCACTTGGTGATTAGTAAAACAAACCAAGTGAATTTCAATTAAAAACCCATACAGGGTGTTCTAAATTATCAACCCACTCTTTCTAAATATGTCAAAATATACAAGGCATTCCATTTAATAAAATGTTGTTTTTGCGAATAAATCAAAAAGCTGAGGTTCACTTATTTTTCTGTTTACACCATCGTAATGTACGTAAAAAATACTATTAGTTACGTAAAAACGTAATACTACTAGTTACGTAAAAAACACTTCTAATTTAACCGATTTCGTAGCTCCAAAGATAACAAAGTTAACAATGGTGGCCCGATAATTTAGAACACACTGTATGTTAAAATATTTCATCAAAGAGGATATTTGAATGAAAACTTACATAGTTATCTGCTCTATCTATAAAAAGGGGGATCATAGAAATATTAATAACTATAGGCCTATAGCTCTAGTGTCACCGTTCTACAAGGTATTTGAACTGTGTATGTTAAACAGACTTAATCAGTACTTAAACATATCCATGACTCTGACAAACTCACAACATGGTTTCAGAAAATCATTTTCCACACAAACCGCACTACTGTCGTTTTACAATAACATCATAAGATATATTGAAAAAGGAGAATACCCCGTGGGAGTATTCATTGATCTGAGTCGAGCGTTTGATTGTATAAACATTAATTTGCTTCTAGATAAACTAAATAGCTATGGTATTAGAGGTGTTGCCAGCAACTGGTTTAGGTCATATTTGGAAAACAGAAAACAATCCGTAAAAATAACACATACAACTGAAAAAAATAGAACTGCATTCGTGTCATCGGCCGAAGTAATTAATATAGGTGTCCCACAGGGATCCATCTTGGGCCCCATATTGTTTATTCTCTATATGAATGACATAGTGGCCAATGTTCCCAACCCAGTTCACATGTATGCTGACGATACCTCAACCATAATAAGCGCAAAGGCAAACTCGGACCTGGAAAGCATTTCCGATAATATCAGTCAATTGTGCAACTGGTTTCAGAACAATCAACTTCAAATTAATAATTCAAAAACTGTATATATTAGATTCCATACGAAACAATGCAAACAAAATCTTAAACTAAATATTATGATGGACCAACATCTAGTATCTTCAGCCCGGAGTACTAAATTTTTGGGATTAACTTTTGATGAAAATCTAGACTGGTCAGATCACTGTTCAAAACTAGCAACATCAATTTCGAAATCATGCTACAGCTTAAAAGTACTTAAAGAGTATCTTACTAAACGACAATTATAAATGTTCTACATAGGTATAATCGAGTCCCGATTGCGATATGGTCTGTGTCTTTGGGGAGCGTCCTCATCGTGGAAGAAGGTATTCATATCACAGAAACGATGTATACGATCCATGGCTGGTATAGATCGCAAAACATCATGTAGACCATTTTTTATTAAATATGCTTTACTAACTTTACCATGTTTATTCATATACGAATTGAGTATATACATTTTTAAAAATAAGTCAGATTTTGCCATAGCGAAACACATCCATTCATATGAAACCCGATATAATGAAAGAATATATATACCACCATACAGATTAAATGTCACAAAACGATCACCTCCGGTGCTCGGTGCTACGGTATTTAATCACCTCCCAAAATCTGTTAGAGATGCACCATTGATAACTTTGTTTAAAAAAATGCTCATGCAATTTCTTACCGAGAAAGCGTTTTACGACTTAAATGAATATTTCATCTATGTTAGTAATTAGCTGTAAATATTTGTTATCTGTGACTATGTCTTATATGTGCCTGTTACTGATTGTACATCAATGGACAATAAATTTTATTATTATTATTATTATTATAGTCTCGAAATGTGTTCCTCAAGGTTCAGTTCTAGGGCCTCTGTAAATTATGCGACGGTTGCGAACTATCAAAGTTATTAAAAACTGTTAAACAAAAACGGTTTATTTAACAATTTCAAAAAGCAAATAAAACACAAAATAATAATAAACTGTTAAGAACTATTGAGAAATTAATTAAAAGATACAAAAATAACAAAGTAAACAAACTGACAAACACAAAAGACACGAGTAAAAATTACACCAAAAAGTACACGGTGTTTCTTTAACAAGGTTTTAAGCAACACTTAAACTAACAATTTACAGGTGTCTACACTGAAAAAATAACTTTTTTGAAATTGCGTTAAATAAAAATAATTCACAATACTTCAGTGTTTTATACGCGTGGCGCATGAAGTAAAATTTCGAGTTTAGAAAAGCCTAATTTGGCTCGGTCGCTCCGCTTCGCTACGCGCCCGAGCCAAATTTTCAGGCTTTTCTAAACTCGAAATTTTACTTCATGCTTAGTCTGGGAGTGGAAACACTCGTTCGAAACTTCAAATTAAACACTTTCAAAAAAAAGCTATGAATGAATCAAAAACACCAAAAAGTACACGGTGTTTCTTTAACAAGGTTTTAAGCAACACTTAAACTAACAATTTACAGGTGTCTACACTGAAAAAATAACTTTTTTGAAATTGCGTTAAATAAAAATAATTCACAATACTTCAGTGTTTTATGCGCGTGGCGCATGAAGTAAAATTTCGAGTTTAGAAAAGCCTAATTTGGCTCGGTCGCTCCGCTTCGCTACGCGCCCGAGCCAAATTTTCAGGCTTTTCTAAACTCGAAATTTTACTTCATGCTTAGTCTGGGAGTGGAAACACTCGTTCGAAACTTCAAATTAAACACTTTCAAAAAAAGCTATGAATAATTCAAATTTTACAGCGTTCAAGCCGTATTGTCGTTTCAATTTACAATTGTTTTATAATATGGAGGAAGGCATATGAAGTTGTGGTTTAAAAATATATATTTCAGAACATAAATATACACTCTCGCTGAATAAAAATATATTTATTTAAGAAAACGGTATGTGTTGATATTATGAGAGATTATTTCTTTTAAGAAAAAAGTTGATTACTTGATAATTACACATTTTATTAAAAAATTATGTAATCACAAAATCATTGCAGAGGGCAGGATGAAGTCTCATTTAAGTTTTTTTTTATTTTCTAATTTTATTTTTATTAATACTAAAATAAAACATTAAAAGTGCGATTCTTTTCGCAATCTACAACAAGTTAGTTTAACAAAGACTATATCAAACACTCATTGAAACAACTACTTCCCGGGCTAATACCTCGACGGACATTGAATTATACAACAAGTGTTTGCTGTTACATACAGTAACCTACTGCAAATGTAACAATTTGGGTCAAATTATTCAGGCCATCTATAGACGCGTTTCGAGAGATAAATCTCGAAACGCGTCTATAGATGGCCTGAATAATTTGACCCAAATTGTTACATTTGCAGTAGGTTACTGTATAAATTCTGTATTGTGGAGGCTTGTACTTCGTTATACATGTTAATTACACAATGAAACACTTTAAACTTTGTTTGTATAACACGTTTTATTTAATGTGACTGCAGTTTCAACAAATTTAGCTTGTCATTATCAAACATGGAGTAACTTAAACTAGAGGTTTTACAGGTATATATACACAATTACAAAACAGCGGTAAAAATGGGGGTGTACATTAGGTCAACCTGGTCGTTAATTAAGGTAATTCCGGGATTAGCGCGGGCTTTGTGTATCTCTAGTGCTTCTAGCAAATTCATTTTACGACCCTTTTCGGCATGATGGATTATGGTAAGTACATCTTTTTCAAAAGTGTGATTTTCGTCTAAAAGGTGTTTTGCAAAAGACGACTTATCACTCTGTTTAAGCCGAAAAGAGCGCAAATGTTCCCCCAATCTTATGTTGAAATTACGACCAGATTGGCCAATGTATATCCCTTGACAATCTGCGCAAGTTAATTTATATATTCCGGATTTATTAAATTTATCTAATTTTGTTTTACTATTAAAGATATGTATGTAACAGCAAACACTTGTTGTATAATTCAATGTCCGTCGGGGTATTAGCCCGTCTTTGTAAGACTAACTTGTTGTAGATTGCGAAAAGAATCGCACTTTTAATGTTTGAAGTATTCTGCAACCAAGAATTAGCAATTTCATTTATAGTAAAATAAAAAATAAAATCAAATCATCATGTCCTCTACAATTTAATTTTAGACAACTCACAAGTTTGCCTAAAATGAAATTGCAGAGGGCATGATGATTTGATTTTATTTTTTATTTTAGTATTAATAAAAATAGAATTAGAAAATAAAAAAAATAAAATGAGACTTCATCCTACCCTCCGCAATGATTTTGTGATTACAAAATTTAAAAATTCAAAATAATAACAAAAAACCAGTATTCTTAGTATACATAGAGTAGAAAGCACTCTTAAAAGAAACATTCCCTGTATATTTCAATTCAATTCATTTATTGTGCCACTAACATACATTGTCATTACACTTGTCATCGGAGAATAAGCTTAAAACTAGTAAATACATTGAGGGTAGAAATATACAAATACAAGAGTATACACGGAAAATAAAATACAAGAACACATTAAAATATTAAAATATAAAAATTACTTAAAAATACTGCCATCGCTGACTAAAAATTCCTCAATTGAAAAGAACGCATTTGTGACTAGAATATTTTTTATTTTACATTTAAAATGCATAAGATCCAACGTTTTTAGACTCTCGGGTAGCTTATTGAATAATTTTATTGAGAAATATCTCGTTGCCGTTTGTGATTTCGTAAGCCTCATGTTTTGTTGGTAAAGATCTGTCTTAAATCTAGTGTTATGGCTATGATGATCATGTATTGAAAAACTTGAAGGGTTTTTCTTTATATATATGAGCGATTTATATATATAAAGGGATGGTAAGGGTAGAATTTGCCGTGTTTTAAAAATGTGTTTACAGTCATATCTGTAAGGGGCGGATGCGATGATTCGAATGGCTTTTCGTTGCAGCCAAAACAATCTATGCCTCGAGGCAGAGTGACCCCACACTAGTAAGCCGTATCTTAAGCGGGATTCGATTAATCCGTGGTATGCTGTTTTTAACGTAGACTTGTCACTGATCTTGCGTACTAAATTTCTTATACAGTATATATTTTTGGAGAGCTTCCCAGCTAACCTATTGCCTTCTACATCCCATCTTAAGTTTGAGTCCACGTGCAATCCCAAGAAACACGTTGCATCCTTTTCTACTGGTTCATTTAATGAAAACGACATGGTTTTAGTTTTATTTTCATTTAGTATAAGCCCATTTTGGTTACACCAATCCGTCACCAGTTTCAGAGCTTTGCGATTGGTCATATTCGCTTCGCTTAACGTCCTATCCGTGACAACTATAGTGCTATCATCTGCGTATAAAATAAGTTATGTGTTGTTTAAATGTATTACAAGATCATTCATAAAAATTATGAAAAGGGTCGGTCCAAGAATCGATCCTTGAGGCACACCCCTTGTAACAAACTTAGTGGTGGATTTGTTATTCTGATAGAAAACAGCTTGTGATCTGTGCCGCAAATAGGACGATAATAGATTTGTACTTGTGCTATCAAAATGGTATAACTTCATTTTGTCTATCAAAATGTCGTGTAAAATGCAATCAAACGCCTTCGTTAGATCTAAAAATGATGCAACTGATGACATTTTGCACTCAAAACCATTTAATATGTGATCGACGAAGGCTAGAATGGCATCGCTCGTAGAGAGGGCATTTCTAAAACCAAATTGTTTTTGCGTGAACAGGTTATTGTGTTCAAACCAATAAATTATTTGTTTCTGCATTTTTTTTTTCGACAACTTTACTTAAGATGGGAAGGATGGAAACTGGTCTATAATTAGACGGCTCGTTATTATCCCCTTTCTTAAATATTGGCACAATTTAGGCCTATTTTAGCACATCTGGGAAAATACCAAATCTCAAGATTTCATTTATTAATGCTGTTAGCGGACTTATAATAACATTTAATATTATCTTTAAAATTTCAAAAGAAAACCCGTAAATGTCAGAGCAATTGCTTTTAGAAATAATTTTAAAAGTATCTCTTACAATAATTTGACTGATTTCTGTAAATTTAAAAGGCACTGGATGTACTGAAATAACATGTGAGGTGTTTAGTGTAGAATTTTGACTAGAGATATTATTTGCAATATTGGTAAAATAATCGTTGAACATATCACAAGATATATCACAGTTTACATTTTTATTGGCTGGCTTTCTATCACAATTAATTACCTTCCAGATAGCTTTGGCTTTATTTGATGATTTGTTAAAGTAGAGGAATTAACATTGTTTTGTGTTGTATTTATTTTCATAATATATTTCTTTTTATATTTATTACGTAATCGTTTGTTTTCTTCTGTGGGATACATTTTATAGACTTCTTCAAGGAAGTGCATTGTTTCGCGCATATTCTTAATACTCTGATTAAACCAATTTATATTAGTGTTCTTTGATTGTGAACCTATATCAATAACTTTTGCCAGAAAGAATGTATTTAAATTAGTCAACAGGATGTTATTGAATATATTCCATTTCGTGTTAACATTTATAGATGAATCGTTTGTAAAATTAAAACTTATATGCGCTATGTTAGTATAAAATAAGTATTTTCCGTACGCAGTTAGGGGTCTAACAGCTTTAGTTATAGTTTGCGGTTTATTATATATTTTAATTTTCACTGATATACCGGTGTGATCGGAAAGATGTGTTTCTTCCAGATTTGTTTCTAATGAATCCCGACAGATATTAGTGAATACGTTATCAATGCAATTGCCCTGACGCGTATTAAAATACACTGTTTGACGTAAACCATAAGATAGCAAAATGTCAATTAATATTTGTGCATTTAGATCGATTTTAGTAAAACTTACATTAAAATCACCGCCGAGAAATATATCATTATTAATGATATTTAACTTGTCTAAAAATGATGATAGTCTGGTTAGAAATTTATTGAAATCCGCAGAAGGAGAATGATATACACAGATGATATAACTTAATATAATAATAATAGAAAACTATTGATGATTTTCAACTTTTTATTTTATTCACTACAATTGTTTCGCTACACTGTAGCTTCTTCAGGTGAAGAAATATAATACTATTATATTTCTTCACCTGAAGAAGCTACAGTGTAGCGAAACAATTGTAGTGAATAAAATAAAAAGTTGAAAATCATCAATAGTTTACTATTATTATTATATTAAGTGATAATGGATTTTCAAAATATAAGTGCCTCAACAATCAACCAGATGATATAACATTTAATAGGTAGAATATATGCGCAAGAAATTTCACAAATTTTGTCAATCGAAAATAAATTACTTATATCATTCAGCGATCTATTTTCGATTTCTTTGTCTATATAAATTATTGTGCCACCGTGATTTGATGAACTCCGGGAAAAATACGCCACAGATTTTAAGTTATTTATACTTGAGACGCAAGCTTCTTCTTCAGTTAGCCAGTGTTCACTAGCTGCAATGAACTTATATTGCTTATCAGCTAAAAGTTTTCTTTTATATCCGAGACAAGAAAGAAAACACAAGTTGGTGTAAGTTAGATTTTGTTAGCGACTTTTCTCCAAAAGTAAAAAAATGTATTAAAGGGCAAGAATTTAACATAATCATGACTAACCCAATAAATTTAGGCAAACTCCTAGTGAATAGTAAACAAAAAACTGATAAATTTAAAAAGTGTGGAGTGTATGAAATCCAGTGCGACGATTGTGACTCAATATACATTGGCCAAACCGGGAGGAATTTCAAAAAACGACTGGAAGAACACAAAGCTTCAATCATAAATAAAAAATATTGTACTGGGTTAGCTAAACACTGCATTGACAATAATCACTTTTTTAATAACCAAACGCTAAAGATTTTATACACAGGCAATAAAAGTCGTCATCTCAACTATCGCGAAGGACTGGAAATACAGAGAGCAATAAAACAGGGAAAACCAATTGTTAATGACATCGAAGATCTGTGGAGCTCACCCATCATGACAGCCCTTATTGCTTAACCATAAAATTTAAATTAACCTCCCTTGTATATAATGTTTGTAAAAATGTAATTTCCTGTACTCCTTGAGAATGACTCAAAGTCGAAACTAGTTGGAATAAAAAACCAAAATATTAGTGAAATTTAACCAAGTGTTTTCTTTATTAAATCAAAGTTTTCTAGTTGTGAGATTTTATGTCTTATTGACCTAATATTTATGAATAGAATGTTTATTTCACTGGTCCGGGACTCTTCGATGTTTTCACTAAAAAATCATTGATCCTAACATGCTCTGGCCACAAATCTGGATTCCTGATATCATCCACTTTATTCGATGGAATGCCTATTTTAAATGAGGAGTATACTTGAGGATGTCTTGAGTTTAGTGGTTAACACGTTACATCTCCGAAGTTGTTTTCTAACAGAAAACTCTTTAATTTATCGCTTGTTAACTCAGGATCAAACATATACCCATGCATATATTTAAACGCGACAACTCCTTTTATGGTCGAATTAGTTGAAGTTCCATATATAGTTTTTTGTTTTCTTGTTCTTTTGTATGATGCAGTTTGCCATGCATCTCCCTTCACTGTAGTTGGGTTATTTCTTGCATATGCAGTAATTATGGCAAATCTGCAAGAAATAATAATAACAAAATAATTATTTATTGACAAATTGCATTTATACAATATCAAGTACAATAGAAAACTAACTTAACCCATTAACGGCCGAGCAATTATTGAATTTACTCGAAAGTCGATTTTCGGTAAAATTCTACACTTCTGTAAATGATTTCTATAAATGACTTATAGTATTACATACTGTGATTTTTTTTTTAATTATACATAATGTATACGCTGTAAATGTAAGGCATTCGTCGATTTTGTATGAAAACGTGCAATGTGAGGTTTAGAACAAGTATTTCCACTCCCAGACTAAGCATGAAGTAAAATTTCGAGTTTAGAAAAGCCCCGCGTAGAAAATTTGTCGAGGGTCGCGCAGCGACCCGAGACAAATTTTCACGGGGCTTTTCTAAACTCGAAATTTTACTTCATGCGCCACGCGTATAAAACACTAAAATATTATGAAGTTAAAAATACACTGAAAACATTTTTTTTAATGAGTAATAATCGAGATATTTAAATAACCAAATATTTACGTTTTTCTTCATACATAAGTAATAATCGAGATATTTAAATAACAACATATTTAGTCAAGTCAAATAATATAATATATCAAATTTACTTATTTAGTAATGTAATAACCATAAAATTAATTATGTTCCGTATATGCATCAATGGCGCCTAATGGGTTAAAAAGATACATGGATTTTATTGTATTAACATTGTTAGAGGTCCTAAAATTGATCCTCGAGGAAAACATTTCGTACATTTATTTCTTAAGGATCAGTTTTAGGACCTCTAAAAATATTTTATACAATAAAATCCATATTATTTCTTTTATATATTTGCCATAATTAGTTCCCAAAAGCAAAACGTTATGACTTTTAGCCAGATTGAAAGTAATTTGAAAATAAATACATTTTAGATAGATTCGGTTTGTAAATAATCTTTTAGGTGTATTTATTTTCAAATTACTTTCAACCTGGCTTCTTCTTACTAGGACCTAATAATTTACCTTTATTTTTTCCCTCCCTAAACACCGAATTAAAGCGAGGGTGTTTTCATGGCCGTATTTATAGATAGACGGTGCAAATGCAGGAAATCGTACTATGAATGAGCTTGTTTGTGTAAGGCGAGAGAGCGAGTGTTTTCTGAGAAGAAATGGCGCGAAGTTAGGCTGAACAGATCGCCTCCCAGAGTTTATTAAACAACTCGTTTTAATGCCCGACCGCCGTGATTAGTTAATGGCCTCATTAAAAACAGTTTTAGATTCGGATAAGCAACGTCTAACACTTTCACTGGAAATAAATAAGAAAACATAGTCATAGTCAAACACTTTCGATTATAAATAAAAATCAGCAAAAAGATAAATTGGCGAGTAGAAGCCGAAGCCTCCACCGTTCATAAGATAAAAAGAGTTTTTTTGTATACCGATATAAATTAAAAATCTCATTATTATTATTATAAAATAATTGTAATGTAATTTGAATTATTACGCTTTTTGTTTCATAAGTAATATTAGATTGATTTCTATTAATCTCCATAAATCTTAGGTTTAGTTCTTTTATAAGAAGCTTCTATATTTGATTGTATTGTTCAGGAAAATCGATTCAATTAGATGAACACAATCAAAACGTGCTAATATATAAATTGCTTACATTACAAACCAATACAGGTAGACGTATTTCCATGACCGTAGAGAATACCAGCTATTAACTCCCAACGTTTATTATTAGTTGTTTTTTTTTTCTTTCTTTGGTTTGTTTCGATTTGGCCTCGCCCACATTTACTTCATAATAATAATGAATCGATGCAGTCGGTAATGATAGGTATGCTTGGGTGTTTGTGTGTGTGGTGTACTGGATCGGGCTTACCTTGAATGGACCAGTCTGGGTGACGACGACCATTGGCGAGCCGTGTGCTTGGCATAAGAGGCGATCGGATATCATTTTCTCACACCTCGACGCGCCCGGCTCTCTCGGATATCGATAAGACTCTCTCGTGTTTACTTATTGGTCGATCATCCATCGCGAGGGGGACCTCACGTTCCACCTCGCCTCTAAACTCCGATTGGGAATTCCGAATCTCTTCAACATGAGACATTTTTAAAATGAAAGACCGAATTATGATTACAATTTGTATAATAAATACAAACAATGCGACACTAGAACAAATTAAATAGGAATTAGTACAATTTTTCTTATACCAAATAATAACAATAAGGTGAATCTAGAGCAGGAAAAGTAATTCAATCGAAAGGTGATAAATAAGCTAACTAGAACACAAATATCAAGAATATGATCTTGATATTTGTATTCTATAAAATAAAGCCCACTTGTGGACGAACAATTACGTTATACAAACGTGTAGTTTGCCAGCTATTGACGATGCTACTTAAGCTAAGGGGCATTAGATGGCGTTTACGCTTTCGAAACATAAGCTAACTAGAACATTGGGTGAATTGGATGTACACTAAGGATCCAATCTAGGACCAATTATATTTTAAATATAAGAGCTGGGATGAATCCTCAAAAACAGGATTCGAATCACGAATCCGAATCACCTCATATGATTCGAATCATGAATACTCGAATAAAGGATTCGTAAGTGAAAAATATGATTTGAATCCTCATTTTTGAATCACGGATACCAATCCTTTAAAAATAAATTAAATCTATCATTTGCAACCAGTAACATTTTATTCCATCAGTTTCTATTAACACAAATGTTCATTTATTTATTTATTTATTTTAACGGTGGGCCATTACATAATAAAGTAACAATAGTCTTTTACCAAATCGAAATAATCGCACAAAATCACACAAACAATGTGAATAACGACAAAAACTAAATTTATATACAAATACAAGTATGCATACATGGAATCATACATACTATAACACTACGTACTACATTCAAGCACATTTTTACAATTACGCTTGAAACATTGTAAGCTTACACCAAAAACATCTATCAATCTACAATATGTATTAATATTATCAATTAATGCATTCCTAGGGCTGTTGGATGCATAATTTGTTGCGTGATACTTGCTAGCAAGTAGTTGTTGATGCCTAGTTAAGCGTGTAGGTACATATAGTGAAATTGATGCAAGTATTACAGAACAATTTATTCTGCTATTTAATATGCGGTACGCAAAACACAAGGAAAAGTACACTCTTCGTTTAATTAATGGAAGAAGTCCAAGATATTTAAGTATCATATTATAATCATGATAAAATAGATGACATCGAAAACAAATCAATTTTATCATTTTTCGATGCACATTTTCTAGACGATCCACATGACATTTATAATGAGGTGACCATATAATTGCGCAATAATCTATAATAGGCCTTACAATAGATATATAGAGAGATATAAATGTTCGAATAGAATTAAAATTTAAGCTAAATCTTCGTATAAATCCAAACATCTGCAATGCTTTAGCAGAGATTTTGTTGATGTGATCATTAAACTGTAGTTTAGCATCAAACAAAACCCCCAAATCATTAATTGAATCAACTCTCTCGAGGAAACTATTATTTAATGAATAATCAAAAGCTAATATTGAATCTTTTTTACGTGAAAACCGCATGGACTTGCATTTTTTTATATTTAAATAGAGATTATTATCATTACACCAAACCATAATCTGATTTAAATCATTTTGAAGAGTATTACAGTCATATATGGACTTCATATTGCGAAATACTTTCATATCGTCTGCATATAGAAGAATATTAGAAGTAAGATGTTTGCCAATATCATTCACAAATATAAGAAAAAGTAACGGCCCTAAGTGAGAGCCTTGTGGCACCCCTGAGGTTGCATCAATTATGATATCAGATGTGATGTTATTTACTTTGACCAACATTTTCCTTTTACAGATAAATTTACCGACTAAATATCTGATTAAATAATGATTTTAATTAATGATGATATATGTGTTATTGAACTTAATTCTAAATCAGTATTTTATACGCGTGGCGCATGAAGTAAAATTTCGAGTTTAGAAAAGCCCCGTGAAAATTTGTCTCGGGTCGCTGCGCGACCCGCGACAAATTTTCTACGCGGGGCTTTTCTAAACTCGAAATTTTACTTCATGCTTAGTCTGGGAGGGGACAACACTCGTTCTTAGAAGTTTCAAATTGAGTGATCACTCTAGATTACTAAGTTTATTACCATTTTACAAAGGCTACAGCTCGAAGGACCAATTATGGTCTTCGGAGACCGAAGGACTACAGGGAATCGAAGTTTCTTTACGAGAAAACAACGAATATCTGAAGGTTTATAACATGGATAGGAAAGACGCATGCTTAGTCTGGGAGTAGACCGTCAAGATTTTCTACATGTCGAGATTTTCGATATTTCTAGATTTTTGTCGATTTATTCACAGTTTGTTATTATATTGCAACTTTAATATTAAATAAATACGGTTTTTCTTCGGAATAGAATAATCACCCATTAAGAGCCGAGCAAATTATGAAGTTAACTCTAAAAGTTCTTTTTAGGTAAAATTTTGCATCTTTTTTATGATTTCAATGAATGATTTATTATATTACATACGTCGATTTTATAAAAAAAAATAAATTTAAAGTTCAAACGAGTGTTGTCCACTCCCAGACTAAGTATGAAGTAAAATTTCGAGTTTAGAAAAGCCCCGCGTAGAAAATTTGTCGAGGGTCGCGCAGCGACCCGAGACAAATTTACGCGGGGCTTTTCTAAACTCGAAATTTTACTTCATGCGCCACGCGTATAAAACACTGATTTAAAGTGAAGTTAAAAATGCACTGAAAACCAACCTAACTTCTATATTTTTTCAAAATCGGATGTTTTCTGTTCTATCCATGCTGTAAACCTTCAGATATTCGTTGTTTTCTTGTAAAAAAACTTCGATTCCCTGTAGTCCTTCGGTCTCCGAAGACCATGATTTGTAAAATGGCAATAAACTTAGTAATCTAGAGTAATCACTCAATTTGAAACTTCTAAGAATGAGTGTTGTCCACTCCCAGACTAAGCATGAAGTAAAATTTCGAGTTTAGAAAAGCCCCGCGTAGAAAATTTGTCGAGGGTCGCGCAGCGACCCGAGACAAATTTTCACGGGGCTTTTCTAAACTCAAAATTTTACTTCATGCGCCACGCGTATATAACACTGATTTCAAGTGAAGTTAAAAGTATACTATTAAGGTTGGAAATTTTATAAGGTTAAGTAACCAAAAATGCATTCTCAAATATTTGAATTATTCGAAAATGTAAATATTTATATTCAAATATGAATAATTTAGTGATTTAAATATTCATATTAGAATATTTAACTATTTGAATTAATCGAATTCGAATCCCAGCCTTAATAGCGATGATTCAAATTATTTAGGAGAATTTGAATCTGTGTACAAGGATTCGAATCCTTTTATAAGTATTCGAATCATCTACGTCTGGATTCGAATACGAATCCTTTTAAAAAAATGTAACGAATCCGGATCACGAATCAGTTTTCACTAAAGTATTCGAATACCTCTTTTTTTTTAATTGGTTTATTTTAAACAATTACAATGACATATATATATATATACACATTTATTTTATAATAAGTGGTGATTTCGTCCAGCTTCATTGCAGTTGATTCCTTTGGTTTCATTCCTTCTGTCCTCGCCTCGTGATGTTGGCTTGATACCCGATCGCGGGCTAACGGTATTGAAGGATATTTGTTATTTTATTTTCGTGTTATTCCTTTAGTTTAATTTATTATTTACAAGTAGATTTTTTATTTTTAGTTTAAAGGGAAGGGTCAGTCGTTAAGTGCTGTGAGTATTTTTTTGTTCTGAATTTGTCTGTTCGGAGGTCTGATTTCCTTCTGGTAGTATAAGTGTGTATTTGCTTGTTTGGTTTGATTTTAATGCTTGATTTTATTAAGTTGTGTTGTATTTTGTAAATTAGTAATAAGTTATTATATATTATTAGTTTGTTTATATCTAGTTCTTTTGTGGTTTCGTATACTTTATGACTTCGTGTTCTTTTATTAAAGAGGTATAGTATTTTTAATATTTTATTTTGTTGGCGTTGCAGCATCGTGATGTTTTTCCTTGTAGTGTTTCCCCATATATTGCACAGGTAGTTTATGTTGGAGGTAAATAGTGCGTGGTATATAGCTTTTTTTCTGTTTTCTGGTATATATTTTCTAATTTTCCACAATGCTCCAATTGTAATTGCATTCTTTTTCATTATTTTGTTGATGTGATTGTCCCATTTTAGTTTGTTGTTTATTTTTAAGCCTAGATATTCGGTATTATTTATTTGTTTTATGCATTTTCCATTTATTTTAACTTCAAGCTCTAAAAGAATTCGAATCCGGGAATCGAATCCTGAATGATTGGAATCCTACCCAGCACTGTTAAATACATATGTTACATGCCTAAAACAGGCATGTAACGTAATTATTAAAAATAGAACATATCCTAGATCAATATTACTGATCATTGTTTATTAATTTTCCAAATACTAGATTAATAAAACCCATCAACGTATGTTAAGTCAAGCAACGTTGGCCCAGGTATGTAGTTGGATGAGTGACCAGTACCATTCGTCATTACATCTCTGAAGTAACAAGCTCAGTTACACACACACACAAGCATGAAACCAAATTTTCAAACTGGGTAAAGTAAAGCACATGTTTTGTTCCGTATTTTTATTTGGAAATATGGAAGGAAAAAAAGTGTTTTACTTTATTCAATTTGGTTTTAAAAACGTCAAAATGTGTTTTTTTAATAGGTTCTAAGATGGAACCTTGGAGTACACCAATTTCAAACTATTTTCTAGTTTACTATTATACGTTTGATGATTAAATTCTATTACAATAGATTAATATTACTGATCATTGTTTATTAATTTTCCAAATACTAGATTAACAAAACCCATCAGCGTATGCTAAGTCAAGCAACGTTGGCCCAGGTATGTAGTTGGATGAGTGACCGGTACCATTCGTCATTACATCTCTGAAGTAACAAGCTCAGTTACACACACACACACAAGCATGAAACCAAATTTTCAAACTGGGCAAAGTAAAGCACTTGTTTTGTTCCGTATTCTCATTTGGAAATATGGAAGGAAAAAAAGAGTTTTACTTTATTCAATTTGGTTTTAAAAACGTCAAAATATGATTTTTTTAATAGGTCCTAAGATGGAACCTTTTAGTACACCAATTTCAAACTATTTTCTAGTTTACTATTATACGTTTGATGATTAAATTCTATTACAACCGTACTCGTAAATAAATAACTTTTTACTTTGTTTAACCACTGTATTTTGCACTTAATTTGTGACTATAGCTTTGATTAATGTACACCCTCTTCGAAGCTGTATTAAAAGTTTTTGATATGTAATTTTTATTTATAAGCTCAGTTACACACACACAAGCATGAAAACAAATTTTCAAACTGGGTAAAGTAAAGCACTTGTTTTGTTCCGTATTTTTATTTGGAAATATGAAAGGAAATAAAGTGTTTTACTTTATTTAATTGGGTTTCAAAAACATCAAAATATGATTTATTAAATAGGTCCTAAGATGGAACCTTGGAGTACACAAATTTCAAACTGTTGTCTAATTTACTATTATACGTTTGATGATTAAATTCTATTCAAATAGATTAATATTACTGATAATTGTTTATTAATTTTCCAAATACTAGATTAACAAAACCCACCAACGTATGCTAAGTCAAGCAACGTTGGCCCAGGTATGTAGTTGGATGAGTGACCGGTACCATTCGTCATTACATCTCTGAAGTAACAAGCTCAGTTACACACACACACAAGCATGAAACCAAATTTTCAAACTGGGCAAAGTAAAGCACTTGTTTTGTTCCGTATTCTCATTTGGAAATATGGAAGGAAAAAAAGAGTTTTACTTCATTCGATTTGGTTTTAAAAACGTCAACATATGATTTTTTTTAATAGGTCCTAAGATGGAACCTTGGAGTACACCAATTTCAAACTATTTTCTAGTTTACTATTATACGTTTGATCATTAAATTCTATTACAACCGTACTCGTAAATAAATCACTTTTTACTTTGTTTAACCACTGTATTTTGCACTTAATTTGTGACTATAGCTTTGATTAATGTACACCCTCTTCGAAGCTGTATTAATAGTTTTTGATATGTAATTTTTATTTATAAGCTAAGTTACACACACACAAGCATGAAACCAAATTTTCAAACTGGGTAAAGTAAAGCACTTGTTTTGTTCCGTATTTTTATTTGGAAATATGAAAGGAAATAAAGTGTTTTACTTTATTTAATTGGGTTTCAAAAACATTAAAATATGATTTATTAAATAGGTCCTAAGATGGAACCTTGGAGTACACAAATTTCAAACTGTTGTCTAGTTTACTATTATACGTTTGATGATTAAATTCTATTCAAATAGATTAATATTACTGATCATTGTTTATTAATTTTCCAAATACTAGATTAACAAAACCCATCAACGTATGCTAAGTCAAGCAACGTTGGCCCAGGTATGTAGTTGGATGTGTGACTGGTACCATTCGTCATTACATCTCTGAAGTAACAAGCTCAGTTACACACACACACAAGCATGAAACCAAATTTTCAAACTGGGAAAAGTAAAGCACTTGTTTTGTTCCGTATTCTCATTTGGAAATATGGAAGGAAAAAAAGAGTTTTACTTTATTCAATTTGGTTTTAAAAACGTCAAAATATGATTTTTTTAATAGGTCCTAAGATGGAACCTTGGAGTGCACCAATTTCAAACTATATTCTAGTTTACTATTATACGTTTGATGATTAAATTCTATTACAACCGTACTCGTAAATAAATCACTTTTTACTTTGTTTAACCACTGTATTTTGCACTTCATTTGTGACTATAGCTTTGATTAATGTACACCCTCTTCGAAGCTGTATTAATAGTTTTTGATATGTAATTTTTATTTATAAGCTCAGTTACACACACACAAGCATGAAACCAAATTTTCAAACTGGGTAAAGTAAATGACTTGTTTGGTTCCATATTTGTATTTGGAAATATGGAAGGAAAAAAAGTGTTTTACTTTATTCAATTTGGTTTTAAAAACGTCAAAATATGATTTTTTTAATAGCTCCTAAGATGGAACCTTGGAGTACACCAATTTCAAACTGTTTTCTAGTTTACTATTATACGTTTGATGAATGAATTCTGTTACAATCATAATCGTAAATAAATCACTTTTTACTTTCTTTAACCACTGTATTTTGCACTTAATTTGTGACTATAGCTTTGATTAATGTACACCCTCTTCGAAGCTGTATAAATAGTTTTTGATATGTAATTTTTATTTACTTTTAGTTTGATAATTACTATTATCGAACTAAAAGTAAATAAAAACAACATGTTAAAAACTATTTATTCAGCTTCGAAAAGGGGGTACATTAGGTCAGCATGGTCGATAAGAAGGAAAATTCCGGGATTAATTCGGGCCTTTTGTACTTCTAGTGCTTCCAGTAAATCCATTTTACGACCTTTTCCGGCAAAATGGATTACTGAAAGTACATTCTCACCAAAAGTGTGATTCTCTTCTAAAAGGTGGTTAGCATAGGTGCAACTCACAAATAGAAAGACTGTAATTCCTTACTTCACTTTTTATATAATAAAAAAAAATGAAGTAAGGAATAACAGTCTTTCTATTTATGATGAATCACTTCACGAAAACTCGAAACAATACAGTTATAAGTGTAACTATTTTGTTTTAATCTAAATTGTAAAGGTGTGTGTGTGTGTGTACATTGGGAAATCTGGTCGTAGATTCGAAATAAAATTGAAAGAACACAAGCGAGCCGTTCTTTTAATTTTATTTCCAATCTACGACCAGATTTCCCAATGTACACACACACACCTTTACAATTTTCATTATTCAATTTATAAATACCGGATCATAATATTCAAACAGAATTTTATAAAGATATCACAAAGTTATGATCTCATAAAATGTCTATATTAATCAAATTTATTAAAATTCACGCCCGTTCGACGTTTAAGTATAAATAACTTACAAACCATTGGAGGGGTATACTCTGATTTTGACATATTTTGAAACAACAATATTTTAATAAAATTCACACAAAATTTTATAAGGAAATGTGTAATCGTTTCCAAATTGTGAACACTTGAAATATCAACATCATTCAAATTCGAAATAAAATTAAAAGAACACATGCGAGCCGTTCTTTTAATTTTTACTTCGAATCTACGACCAGACTTCCCAATGAACACACACCTTTACAATTTTCAGTATTCAATTTATAAATACCGGATCTGACTAAAGAATTAAGTTTTGTTTTTCTATTATTACAATCGTTTATTGTTTGTTACAGGGCTGCTGGTAGTCAAGTGATTATGGATCCGCATCAGATATGCAAGAAGAGTAGAAAACTGAAAGGGAAAATGTCGGAGATTTGCAAAAATGAGCGTTCTCTGTTGGATCACATCACGAAAGGGGTGCGGCTGGGGCAGGAGGAGTGCCAGTACCAGTTCCGGTTCCGCCGGTGGAACTGCACCACGGCGAAAAGGAGCATGAAGAAAGTATTACTCAGAGGTAAATAATTCAAACATTTCTACAAATAAAACGCTTCTGCAAATAAGAATTTAAAAAAATCTAAACTCAATAGCGTACAGGTTGAAGCGTCCGCGCAACAACCCGTCGAGTGGAGTTTGATTCCCACACGGAATTTATTTAAAATGTATTCCTTATATACAGGGAGTATTTCTTTCAAGTATACATGTCCCAAGTACAGCGTATATGCCGTAAATCTTTGTTTTTTTTTAACAAAGTTCAATTTAAAACTTAAAATTAGTGTGTTCCACTCCCAGACTAAGCATGAAGTAAAATTTTGAGTTTAGAAAAGCCTGAAAATTTGGTTTGGTCGCGTAGCGCGAAGCGCGGAGCGGCCAAACCAAATTTTCAGGCTTTTCTAAACTCGAAATTTTACTTCATGCGCCACCGGTACAAAACACTGACATATTACGAAGTTTAAAACACACTGCTAAACTGTACATTGAATCAGTATTGTGTACCGGTGGCGCATGAAGTAAAATTTCGAGTTTAGAAAAGCCTGAAAATTTGGTTTGGCCGCTCCGCGCTTCGCGCTACGCGACCAAACCAAATTTTCAGGCTTTTCTAAACTCGAAATTTTACTTCATGCTTAGCCTGGGAGTGGAAAACACTCGTTTAAAGCATCAAATTAATTTTTTTTAATAAACCGAGCTTCGGAAAACGTGTGACGTATGCATATATATACTTAAAAGAAAAATTCTCGTTATGAACATGTTCGGTGTTACATAAAACTCTCTGTATATACATAATCTTTATTCAGACATAACTTATATATTGTACATAGAGATAACTATAATAAATGTATTTGTTAGTACGTCCTTGTCTGGGCCATCGACCATAAGTCTTTCTGCCCTAGTATTCCTTATTTTTCAGAAAAAGGTATTCATTTAAACTCTTGTTTAAAGCGTTATATTTGCAATTTTGTTTAATTTATTAAATTATCAAATAAAATTGCAAATATAAGGCTTTAAACAATAATATAAAAAAAATCCCTAAAAATACACAGACATTTCTAGCAGTAATTTTGTCATAATCCGAAATAAAAGAAAAACGAATGTTAAAAGTGCAAATTGCTGAATACCTTGAAACAATACACCTTTTCAACGGAATTTGTTTACATTCACGAAAAACAATAATTACGTTCCTTTAATATAAAAACAAGCGAAAAGTTTTAATCGCCTGAATTAAGCGCAATTAAGCAGTACGAAATCTTTTAGTGAGATATTTTACAGATCGCGAAAGGGTGTGCCTTTTTCCATCAGAAAAGCCGAAATAATTCCGCGCCAATTAACATTTCGCGCAATAACAAAAAAAAAAACGAAACAACCGTTGTTCCTCGTGAATCAAAATTAAAATTACAAAGCGTTTTTGCTTTCGCGAAAGTTTCGAAGCGCGCCCGAATATCCCGAATTCCGACGGTACGGAGCGATAAAAATGTTCGGTGCCGTTTTTCCCGGTAAATAAAAGACTCTCTTTGCGGAGCGAGAGAGAGCATTTTGCGTCGAAATCAGCTTTTAAAGGCGAAAAAAGCACGAGGCGAAATTTAATTAAAGGTAATGACGGGCTGAGGGAGAACAATGCTCGGAACGTGATATATACATATTTGCATCGGGCCCGATTTTTTCCCCGTTCGCGTTGGCTCGAAAGAGAAGAGGTGGTTTTAATTGGATATAATTGCCGTCTGTCGGATGGTATGATGGTATGATATCTGGGATTACTTATCTGAAAAGTGAGCGCGCGGACGGTGACGGGCTTTAAGGAGGACAATGGTCTCTGTCGCTCTGTGAATTTATAGTTGACAGCCGCATACCTGTATCAGTCCAATTCCAAATCTGTAAACATTGGGCCCCGTACTACGGAATTCATACCACTTTTTTTTCCACCCATTCTTCTTCTTATTCTTATTCCTCAAACCGAACAAACGCGAGGATTTCATCTACTGGAATTCACACACAGACATTTACTAACTCTTTCAATGATTTCCGAAAAGTTGTAAGCGCAAAAATACAAACATAATTCAACTAATAACCAGGACCATTAGTAAATTTTAAAATCCAGCCTGCACCCTGTATATCTATTTAAATAAAACATTACTTTTGAGGGTTAAGAAACGTCATTCAAATCGATAGCGTGCAGGTTGAAGCGTCCGCGCAACAACCGGTCGACTGGGGCTCGATTCCCGCACGGGATTTATTTAAAATGTATTCCTTATTTATCACAAAAAATATGTACATGGATTTAGAGCAGTGGTGGGGAAACTTTTTTTAAGACGGGCCATTTGTAATAACCAGACAATCGTAGCGGGCCAAAGAATAATGCTTAATCGTAGGTAGGTAGTTTTTATGCGGGTCGTCACATTACGAAGTAAGAACGCGTTCAAACATTCTCACGACGGCACTCTTAAACGGACCGGATTAAACCTTTCCGCGGGCCGGACCTGGCCCGCGGGCCGTAGTTTCCCCATCACTGATTTAGAGTATTCTGAAAGTCCGGTATAGTCCACTTATTTATTACAAAAAATATATACATGGATTTAGAGTATTCAGAAAGTCCAGTGAGGTCCACTCTAAATTTTTTCTTGTATTAGCAACCCAATAGACATTAACGGTATTGGGTTGCCTATGATAATGGTTACAAATAACGCGCAGGGAGTTGTCTGGTGAAAATATTGCTTTTGCTCTTTCAGGGCCGCTTTTACATACAAAAATTTAACATTTTGAAAATTGGGGTGGGGATTAAACCCCTATTACCCCCCCCCCTCTTGGCGTCGGCCTTGAATTTACATATATTTTTGTCAAATTAACTAAAATTACATCAAATATTGTGAAATAAAACTGTAGGCATATCTGAATTCAGAAAATAATGCGTTTAACTCGCGATTTATTCAGGTAATTAAAGATCATGTAAAATAATTAAAGATGGTATTGTATGTATTTTTAAACTTCAATTTAAGTCAGTGTTTTATACGCGTGGCGCATGAAGTAAAATTTCGAGTTTAGAAAAGCCCCGTGAAAATTTGTCTCAGGTCGCTGCGCGACCCGAGACAAATTTTCTACGCGGGGCTTTTCTAAACTCGAAATTTTACTTCATGCTTAGTCTGGGAGTGGAAATACTCATTTTAAATTTCAAATTGAACGCTTAAAAAAAACAATTAATGCCTGCAATTTTATAGCTGATTCATTTGGACATCAAACAGGAATCAATTTTGATAAATTTGAGTGTTACTGAAATTTCTAGAGATCGTAACTTAGAAACCTTTATATATTTTTTTATAAAATTGTGCGTAAATATTAATTAAATATTGCAGTTTCAAAATATGTTAAAATCAATATATGCCCTATCAATAGTTTTTGAGTTATATTCATTTGAATATGAAACGAGTCAATTTTTATTATTTTGTGTGATAGAGAAATTTTAAGAGATCCTAATTTGATTTCTATTTGGAATATCTTTCTAAAACTTGGTGTGCATATCACTTGGTTATTGGTCATTTTAAATATGTGAAAGTCAAAATTTACCCCATCGATAGTTTTTGAGTTATATTCACTTGAACGTCCAACTGGAGTCAATTTACTTCAACTTTTTTGAGACTATTTGATTCCAGCTGGACGTCTTAAGAATTTATTTCTCGGAAAAATAAATACGCTAAATCATTTCTAACATTAGCAAAAGAACCTGTGAATATTTAGTGATTTTTAAAAATTTTATTTTATTTTCCGAAAATTGAATTTTATTCAGGTAATTAGAAATCATGTAAAATAATTTACGATGGTTTTATATGTATTTTTAAATTTCACTTTAAATCAGTGTTTTATACGAGTGGCGCATGAAGTTAAATTTCGAGTTTAGAAAAGCCTGAAAATTTGTCTCGGGTCGCTGGCGCGACCCGAGACAAATTTTCTACGCGGGGCTTTTCTAAACTCGAAAATTTACTTCATGCTTAGTCTGGGAGTGGAAACACTCATTCAAAACTCCAAATTGGTCGCTTAAAAAAAATCATTATTGCCTGCAATTTTACAGCGCATTCACTTGAAGATCAAAGGGGAATCATTTTTGATAAATTTAAGTGTTATTGAAATTTCAAGAGATAATAACTTAGAAATGCTTTTATATTTCTTTATAAAATTGTCCGTGAATAATAATCAAATATTGCTGTTTCGAAATATGTTAAAATCAAAATTTACCTTATCAATAGTTTTTGAGTTATTTTGATTTGAATATAAAACGAGTCAATTTTCATTATTTTGTGTGATAGAGAAATTTTAAGAGATCCTAATTTGATTTCTACTTGGAATATCTTTCTAAAACTTGGTGTGCATATCACTTGGTTATTGGTTTTTTTAAATATGTGAAAGTCAAAATTTACCCCATCGATAGTTTTTAAGTTATATTCACTTGAACGTCAAACCGAAGTCAATTTACTTCAACTTTTTTGAGACTATTTGATTCCAGCTGGACGTCTTAAGAATTTAGTTCTCGGAAAAATAAATACGCTAAATTATTTCTAACATTAGTAAAAAGACCTGTGAATATTTTGTGATTTTTAAAAATATTATTTTTTTTCCGAAAATTGAATTTTATTCAGGTAATTAAAAATCATCTAAAATAATGAAAGATGGTTTTATACGTATTTTTTAACTCTACCTGGACGTCTTAGGAATTTATTTCTAGGAAAAATAAAAACGCTAAATTATTTCTAACATTAACAAAAAGACCTGTAAATATTTTGTGATTTTTAAAAATAATATTTTTTTTTCGAAAATTGTTATTCAGGTAAATAAAAATCATGTAAAATTATTAAAAATGGTTTTATATGTAACTTTAAATCAGTGTTTTATACTGGTGGCGCGTGAAGTAAAATTTCGAGTTTATAGAAGCCTAAAAATTTGGATTTGCCAGCGCGACTCGCTTCGCTTGCGCGCAAATTTTTACTTAATTAAAGAACATGTGAAATAATTAAAGATGGTAATATGTGTACTTTTAAACTTTAATTTAAGTCAGTGTTTTATACGCGTGGCGCATGAAGTAAAATTTCGAGTTTAGAAAAGCCTCGTGAAAATTTGTCTCGGGTCGCTGCGCGACCCTCGACAAATTTTCTACGCGGGGCTTTTCTAAACTCGAAATTTTACTTCATGCTTAGTCTGGGAGTGGAAACCCTCATTCGAAACTCCAAATTAATCGCTTGAAAAAAATCATTATTGCCTGCAATTTTACAGCGCATTCACTTAAAGATCAAAGGGGAATCATTTTTGATAAATTTAAGTGTTATTGAAATTTCAAGAGATCATAACATAGAAATGCTTTTATATTTCTTTATAAAATTGTGCGTGGATAATAATCAAATATTGCTGTTTCGAAATATGTTAAAATCAAAATTTACCTTATCAATAGTTTTTGAGTTATTTTGATTTGAATATGAAACGAGTCAATTTTCATTATTTTGTGTGATAGAGAAATTTTAAGAGATCCTAATTTGATTTCTACTTGGAATATCTTTCTATCACTTGGTTATTGGTTTTTTTAAATATGTGAAAGTCAAAATTTACCCCATCGATAGTTTTTAAGTTATATTCACTTGAACGTCAAACCGGAGTCAATTTACTTCAACTTTTTTGAGACTATTTGATTCCAGCTGGACGTCTTAAGAATTTATTTCTCGGAAAAATAAATACGCTAAATTATTTCTAACATTAGCAAAAGGACCTGTGAATATTTTGTGATTTTTAAAAATATTATTTTTTTTCCGAAAATTGAATTTTATTCAGGTAATTAAAAATCATCTAAAATAATGAAAGATGGTTTTATACGTATTTTTTAACTCTACCTGGACGTCTTAAGAATTTATTTATAGGAAAAATAAAAACGCTAAATTATTTCTAACATTAACAAAAAGACCTGTAAATATTTTGTGATTTTTAAAAATAATATTTTTTTTTCGAAAATTGAATGTTATTCAGGTAAATAAAAATCATGTAAAATTATTAAAAATGGTTTTATATATATTTTTAAACTTCACTTTAAATCAGTGTTTTATACGGGTGGCGCGTGAAATAAAATTTCGAGTTTATAGAAGCCTAAAAATTTGGATTTGCCAGCGCGACTCGCTTCGCTTGCGCGCAAATTTTCAGGTAATTAAAGATCATGTGAAATAATTAAAGATGGTAATATGTGTACTTTTAAACTTCAATTTAAGTCAGTGTTTTATACGCGTGGCGCATGAAGTAAAATTTCGAGTTTAGAAAAACCCCGTGAAAATTTGTCTCGGGTCGCTGCGCGACCCTCGACAAATTTTCTACGCGGGGCTTTTCTAAACTCGAAATTTTACTTCATGCTTAGTCTGGGAGTGGAAACACTCATTCGAAACTTTCAATTGAACGTTTAAAAAAAAACAATTGTTGCCTGCAATTTTACAGCGCATTCACTTGAAGATCAAACGGGAATCATTTTTGATAAATTTAAGTGTTATTGAAATTTCAAGAGATCATAACTTAGAAATGCTTTTATATTTCTTTATAGAATTGTGCGTGAATAATAATCCAATACTGCTGTTTCGAAATATGTTAAAATCAAAATTTACTTTATCAATAGTTTTTGAGTTATATTCACTTGAATATGAAACGAGTCAATTTTTATTTCTTTTTTTTGATGAAGAAATTTCAAGAGATGATAACTTGAATACTATTTGAAATATCTTTATAAAACTTGGTGTGCATATCACTTGGTTATTTATCTTTTTAAATATGTGAAAATAAAAATGTACCCCATCGATAGTTTTTGAGTTATATTCACCGAATAAAACGTGAGTTAAACGCTAAACGTTAAACGAAAGTATAATGACACTAACATCAATTTACGTTTATAAATTATTAATACACATTCATAAAACTAGACATTCTATCACAATAAATAGCGATATACACAATTACGAAACTCGAAATTCGTCTAATATTTATATTCATCAATTTTCATTAGAGCAACATAAACGATCCCCATTACATGCGGGCAGTATATTATATAATAAAATACCGAAACATTTCATACAACTAAGTCTAAATAAATTCAAAAAAGAATTGAAAAAACCGCTAATCCAGAACTGTCCATATTCAATTCAAAAATTTACGTTGTCGTTGTAAACTATATTTTATATATACTGCCTTTCAAAAAAATCAGAACCCCAAGTATTTATTGCACGATTTTAAAAAAATTTACACACTTTGATCATATAAACGAACTGTATCGATCATCGAAAAATCAACTTGAAAAACAAAAAAACAAATGAATAAAAATTAATAATGTGTTGGGCCTCCACGATTTCCCAAACACTCATTAACACGTCGAGGCATGCTAGAAATCAGGCTGTCAATATCGACTTGGGGTATTTCATTCCAAACTTCGATAATTTGACCTCTAAGTTCCATTACAGTGTTAGCGGGGCGCTGTAAGTTACTTATTCTAACACCTATCATATCCCAAACATGTTCTATTGGCAATAGATCTGGAGAACGAGATGGCCAAGGTAACAAATTAATTTCGGCACTATCAAAAAACTGTCTTGTAATGGCCGCTGTGTGAGGTCGAGCATTATCTTGCTGAAAAATGGGGTTCTGCAAGCCATTTACATAGGGCACTAACACTGGCCGTAAAATGTTGTCAATATACCGAATCGCGTTAAGACTTGCTTCTAAAAAAACTAGAGGAAACCGACTACCATATGCTATCGCCCCCCAAACCATAACTCCGCGTGTAAGAGCCGTATGTCTTTCAACAGCAAATTGTAAAATTCTGCGTTCACCGCGTCGACGTCTCACTCTTCTGCGACCATCATGAGCCCATAAACAGAACCGAGACTCATCGCTGAAGATAATGTTATTCCATTCATGGGTCCAATGTTGTCTTTCCATGCACCAATCAAGTCTTGCTCTGCGATGCTGCGGAGTAAGAGGTAGACACAATTGTGGACGGTAGGATCTTATACCAAAACTGCGGATTCTTCTGTAAACAGTAGCCATGGATACTCTTTGGCCATTTAGAGCCAACCAGTCATTTCCCAATGCCCGCGACGTTGTAAATCTGTCCCTTAAAGTTGTAAGACGAAGAGCTCGATCTTCACGCTCAGTGGTGCTTCTTGGTCGTCCTGGCCCAAGTCTACGTCGATTCTCCGCAGCTTCGGACCATCTAGACCAGCAGCGTACAATCACCGATACACTACGGCCTACCCTTTCAGCAATAGCACGAACCGAAAAACCCGCATCTCGCATTCCAATAATGCGACCCCTTTATAATTCACTTAGATGATGATATTGTGCACGCCGACGAACACATCTTTTTATGTTTTACAAACTGAAACGTCAAACTACTCAGAGGCTACTTGGATATTAGGAGCAATTACATTAAAAAATCAGCAGCTCTTCATAATGGTGTAATCAAGGAAAAATACCATTAAATAGTAACCAAAACAATTGATTTTTTGATCATCGATGCAGTTCATTTACATGATCAAATTCTGTAAATTTCATTAAAATCGTCCAATAAATACTTTGTGTTCTGATTTTTTTGAAAGGCAGTATATACACTAACCTCTTTATATTTAGCTTTTATTTAATATATTATGTTATTTGTAAGCAAATTTATATTATTCATTAATTTATATGACGAATGTATCTGTACTATGTATGGTTAACACATAATAAATAATATTGTATTGTATTGTATTGTATTAAATTAATCGCTTAAAACAATTAGTATAGTCAACCCAATGCTGTTAATGTATATTGGATTGCCTATACAATCAAAAATCTGGAGTGGATCCTCCTATGTGACTTTCTAAATACTCTAATTGTATTTATATGTTTTTGTGATAAATAAAATAAGTTTAAAAAATTCAATGCTGAAGGCGTAGTCAGAGACGCGTTTCGGACTTCTTGTTTATCATTAATAGGGTCTGGTTTTTCTTTTTTTTTTGAAAAATATGACGCTAGTCGTCCTCCTTCCTAAATACCATTATTTTGCAGTAATTCTTTTAACATTTCATTGCTTGAATCATTATATTTTTATCCCACTGAAGACATTTCATAATATACAGAGAGTTTTATGTAACACCGAACATTTTCGTAACGTGAATTTTTCTTTGAAGTATCCATATGCATACGTTGCATATTTTTCGATGCTTGGTTTATTAAAAGAATTAAATTTGAAGCTTCAAGCGATTGTTTTCCACTCCCAGGCTAAGCATGAAGAAAAATTTCGAGTTTAGAAGAGCCTGAAAATTTGGTTTAGTCGCGTAGCGCGGAGCGGCTAAACCAAATTTTCAGGCTTTTCTAAACTCGAAATTTTACTTCATGCGCCACCGGTACAAAACACTGACATATTACGAAGTTTAAAACACACTGCTAAACTTTACATTGAATCAGCGTTTTGTACCGGTGGCGCATGAAGTAAAATTTCGAGTTTAGAAAAGCCTAAAAATTTGGTTTGGCCGCTCCGCGCTTCGCGCTACGCGACCAAACCAAATTTTTAGGCTTTTCTAAACTCGAAATTTTACTTCATGCTTAGCCTGGGAGTGGAAACCACTCGCTTAAAGCTTCACATTGGATTCTTTTAATTAACCGAGTATAGAAAAATGCATATGGATACTTCAAAGAAAAATTTTCGTGATGTAAATGTTCGGTGTTACATAAAACTCTCTGTATAATATTACGAAAATGTTTTTTTGTGTAAAATGCAAACAATGTGTCCTAATTAATAAGTCATTTCTTTCAATATCGGTGGTCCTCAAATTCGAAGGCATCTTTTTTCGATCAATTACCCATCCCAGTTGCCACACACAAGCCAGACGACTTCATTAACTCGATGCCTGAATTATATAGTAAATGAATCAATTAGGAGGAAGTAATTTATTGATTTATAGGCGATTAGATCTTAACAGCGGTGGAGATCCGAATAGATTTACTACTATTAGTTTTTAAAAAGTATCGAATTACCAGAGCTGAATTTATATGGCTCAATTACGGACGGCTTAAATTATTCAAGCGCATAAATCAACTTTGACGATTTTATTGCGCGAGCGCGCGCGCGCATTACTGATTAAAAATCATCCGTAATCCAGCTTTAGATAAAAAATCTGCTACTTATCAATAAATCAAGGGTTTAGATTTATTGTATTTTTCACTTAAGTAATTTAATAAATGCACTTACATTTGTTTTAATCGATAATTTGCCTTATATGTGGAATATTGTTTTAATAATAAATCCACACTTATAATTGAGTCGCCCAGATGCAAAACCAGCCATACACCATTTCTTTTGATTTTAAGATTTTGGTATCCTTCGATTCTACTTATCTTAGGGTACAATTATAAAATTAATTTGACCTTAAAAGCCCATCCTAAACCCTATAAAATTAAGTTTGAAAAATCCTGTAGAATGCAAAGCCTGCTACATTTCTCGGTTACAAAAACTTATATACCGGGTGTTGACTTGGCGGACGCAACATAGGAAATCCCATGTAAATTTTGCATGCATATCACTCAATTATTGATCTTTTAAAATATGTGAAAATCAAAATATACCCCATTGATAGTTTTTGAGTTATATTTATTTGAAGGTCAAATCGGAGTCAATATACGCCAACTTTTAAAAAAAAATTACAAAATAAATTCCAACTGTATCTTCAGAATTTGTTTCTTGAGAAAATAAATACTCCACATTACTTCTAGCATTACCAAAAACACATTTCTAAGATTTAAAAAAAAAATAAATTTTCTTCCGAAAATTGTTTTTTTTTTTCGTAGAGGTGTGGTATGGAAAGAATCCCATTTTCTGGAAAAAAAAATATATATATATTTCTAAAACTCTCAAAAAATCACAGCAGAAAGACGGTTGTTCGATAGCCCAGACAGACTAACAAATAATTTATATACCGGGTGTTGACTTGGCGGACGCAACATAGGAAATCCCATGTAATAGTTCAAATTTTGGCTCCTCTATTTATTTTAGAAACAAACTGTATTTACCTTTTTTGTAGAGGGAAAAATTCTGAATTCATTCGTGTTAACGTTTATCACTTTACGTTTCTCTAAGTTAAAATTAGTAATAAAAAAATAAAACTACAACTGCGGATGTCAAAATGGCAAAAGATATCGTAGTCACTTGATTAAAGTAAATGTTTTCGAAATGATTTACACTATACAAGAAAAATGTCATTATTTTTATAAAATCACATTACTTTTTTTTAATTATTTTAGCTGTTCATTTTCTAACATTAGTTGATTTTTAAAAGAGTTCAATTTGAAGTTTTAAACGAGTTTTTAACAATTTTAATTTGAAGCTTTAAACGAGTGTTTTCCACTCCTAGACTAAGCATGAAGTAAAATTTCGAGTTTAGAAAAGCCCCGTGAAAATTTGTCGAGGGTCGCGCAGCGACCCGAGACAAATTTTTTGGGCTTTTCTAAACTCGAAATTTTACTTCATGCGCCACGCGTATAAAACACCAAAACATTGTGAAATTTATGTATATTCGAACTTCACTTGAAATCTGTTTTATACGCGTGGCGCATGATGTAAAATTTCAAGTTTAGAAAAGCCCAGAAAATTTGTCTCGGGTCGCTGCGCGACCCTCGACAAATTTTCACGGGGCTTTTCTAAACTCAAAATTTTACTTCATGCTTAGTCTGGGAGTAGAAAACACTCGTTTAACGCTTCAAATTAAAATTGTTAAAAATACAACGGATGTCAGAAAATTTACAGCTTATGTTTACCTCAAAGAAAACTGTTCCAATTCGTTTTTTTTATCTGGGTAAACAGGGATTTGTATACCAAAATAAAAAAATCCGAAAATTTACAGCAAATTCAGTTTATTTTCTTTAAATCTTTAGATATTCGTTGTTTGTTAATAGAGTTCTATTCGAAACTTTAAATGAGTGTTTTCCACTTCCAGACTAAGCATGAAGTAAAATTTCGAGTTTAGAAAAGCCCAGTGAAAATTTGTAGAGGGTCGCGCAGCGACCCGAGACAAATTTTCTGGGCTTTTCTAAACTCGAAATTTTACTTCATGCGTCACGCGTATAAAACAACGATTTTAAGTGTTCGAATATACATAAATTTGACAATATTATAGTGTTTTATAATAATAATAATAATATATTTATTCGTGCAAATACCAATACATAGTTTACACATGTCAAGAAGGATATATATAATATATAGAGATAATGTAAACATAAAAATAAATTCAACATAATAAACAGGTTAAAGTAAGTGTATACATTAGGTGGTAAAATGACAAAAAATTGACAAAACAAACGAGTTAAAATAAGTGTATAAATAAAGGCAAACAAACAATACATTATGTAATAAATAATAAAAAATGGTGATGTGTCCATCATAGTACTTTCCCCCGTAAATTTCGTATTAAATCACTTTTAAAATATTTGTAGCATTATTATTTTCAAAATGTCTTCAACTTTTTGATAACTACAACTTTTATTTGAAACATTTTTCAATTGGATCAACACATACTGACACAAACCAATGACTAGATAAAAAACACTATTTATTGAATATCTCAAAAACTAAGAGTGCTATGACAAAAAGTGAAGATACAAAAAATCTCTAATATTTTATTACCTACAACTTTTGAAACATTTTCCAATTGTATCAACACACACACTGACTCAAATCAATGACTAGATAAAAAACACTATTTATTAAATATCTCAAAAACTAAGAGTGCTATGACAAAAAGTAAGTGAACAATACATCTTCATTTTGTTATTATCTACAACTTTTATTTGAAAGAATTTTTCGTTTGATGAACATTTATTGAAAAAATCTGAAAAAACTGAAAAACGCTAAGAGTAAAGTACCACTTCCGGTTTTCCGATTTTCACCAAAAGCTTTTCAGTTCTTCCGATTGTAACAAAAAGCTTAAGTTTCAAGTTTCATCTCGATATCTTTAGCGGTTCAAAAATGGTCTTATTCGACTCAGGGGACCTCAAAACGGATATTTCCGCTAAAATTTTTGATCCCTTTGTATTACATACGGGGGAAAGTAAAAATGTAAAATTTTATATGTATAAAAGAACGATAACTCACAAAAAAAAGTCTATTCGGACACACAAATAGGATCCACATAAGGAGTAATATAATGAATTCATCACGCATTAAAATCAAACGTTAAAAAATCCTCAAAACCATAAAATGCGCATGAAGTAAAATTTCGAGTTTAGAAAAGCCCAGAAAGTTTTAAAAATGTCTTGTACAATAACTTACAGCTGATTTAATGATAAATTAAATACTTTTGAAAAAAATTTAATTTGCTTATAGATTCGGACCATAAAACGTTTTAAACACAAATTGAGCAATAATCATATAACCAACTTTTTTCGGAAAATATGAAATAAAAAACAGTCTTCGAAAAAAAATTATTTTGTTTTGAGCTTTGTTTTTAGAAATAAATAAGCTTTAATTTAAACTAAAAACATTTCTGTGACTAGAAAATTGCGTTTAGTATAATCGCGCAGTCAATCAATTGGTTTAGGTCATCTTTGTTGAGACGATTTAATTACAACTGGAGGTCTAAAGATTTTTTTTTCCTGGAAAAATAAATACGCTACATTATTGCTAGCATTATCAAAAAGCCCTTTGAAATTTTTAAGAAAAAAAATTCAAATTTTGGTCCAAAACTTGCATTTTTGTATGGCTTTGGGCTGGTAAAAAGTGATTTTCTGAAAAAAATAAAAAAAATTTAAATCTCAAAAAATTCACAGATATTCTTCTATATCTTCAAAACAATCTTATTTCTTATTTTCTACAATTAAATAAATATTTTACCGATTTTCTCAACTTTTAAAATCATGAGAATGCTGCGAATGTTACGAATCTTATGAAAATTGAACTTACAGCGCTTGCACTGAGCACAATTTTTAAGTTTTAAATATGTTTTGTACATCAACTTATAACTAATTTCTTTATAAATTGAATTCTTTTAAGAAAAAATTCAATTTGTTTATAGATTCGAACCATAGAACGTTTTAAACGCAGATTGTCCAAAAATCTTTAAGCGGACTTTTTTTGGAAAATATTTAATCAAAAACACAGTTTACATAAAATTTTAATTATATTTTAGACATCGCATTTAGAAATAAATTAGCTCTAATTTAGCATAAAAACATTTTTGTTGCTTTAAAATTGCGTTCAGTATCAGCGCTCAAAATCAATAAATTGTGTAACGTCAATTTTTTTGATACAATTTAATTCCAATTCCAATCCCTGGACCTCCAGCCTCAAGAATTTTTTTTTTTGGGTAAATAAATACATAACATTATAAAAAATCACTGTGAAATTTTTGAGATTTTTTTAAAAATACCTTCCAAAAATTGATTTTTCGTAAGGTATGGGGTTGGGAAAATAAATACATAACATTATAAAAAATCACTGTAAAAATTTTGAGATTTTTTTAAAAATACCTTCCAAAAATTGATTTTTCGTAAGGTATGGGGTTGGAAAAATAAATACATAACATTATAAAAAATCACTGTGCAATTTTTGAGATTTTTTAAAAAATGCCTTTCAAAAATTGATTTTTTGCAAGGTAATGGGGGTTGGATAAAAGTGGATTTTCTAAAAACAAAAATATATATTTTTCTAAAAATCTCAAAAAATTCACAGAATTCTTCTATATGTTAAAAACTATGTTATCTATTTGTTTCTACAATTAAAAATGTTCCATTGAATTTCTTAACTTTTAAAATAATGGGAATGTTACAAAACTTATGAAAATCGAACTTTAAGCGCTTGCACTAAGCACAATATTCAAGTTTTTGAAAATATGTTGTACATAAACTAAAAGCTTATTTAATCATAAATCGATTATGTTAAGAAAAAATAAAATTGGTTTAGAGTTTCGGAGAAGGCAGCGTTTTATTCGAACATTGTGGAAAATTTAATAAACTGACTTATATTAGAAAATATTTTATAATAAATACAGTTTTTAGAAATTTTATATTTTGTTTTAGGCATCGTTTTTAGAAACAAATTGGCTTTAATTTAAGCTAAACAACATTTTTCTGACTTATAAATTGCGTTCAGTATAAGGGCTTAAAATTAATACATTGTTTTATGTTAACTTTTTTGAGACAATTTAATTCCAACTGGAGGTCTTAAGAATTTTTTTTGTTTTGAAAATAAATACCCCAAATTGTTTCTAGCATTACCTAAAATCACTATGAAATTTTTGAGGTTTTTGAAAAAATAAATATTTTCTTTCAAATATTTCAAACAATTTTCAAACAATTTTAGAAAAAAAATATTTATTTTTTCAAAAACCTCAAAAATTTCATAGAGGCTTTAGGTAATGCTAGAAACAATGGGGTATTTATTTAAACAAAAAAATCTTAAGACCTCCAGTTGTAATTAAGGAAAAAATGGATTTTCTGAAAATAGAAAAATATTTTTCTAAAAATCTAAAAAAATCACAAAAAATCAATTTTTGAAAGAAAAAATTTATTTTTTCAAAAACCTCAAAAATTTCATAGAGATTTTAAATAATGCTAGAAACAATGTGGGGTATTTATTTAAAAAAAATTCTTAAGACCTCCAGTTGGAATTTAGGAAAAAATGGATTTTCTGAAAAAAGAAAAATATTTTTCTAAAAACCTAAAAAAATCACAGATATTCTTCTATGTATTGAAAACTATTTTACATATTTTTTTATAAAATAAAAAAAAAACTACTAAATTTCTCAACTTTTAAAATAATGGGAATGTTACAAAACTTATGAAAATCAACATTTATGCGCTCGCCCTAGGCAGAATATTTATGTTTAAAAAAACGTGTTGTACATTAATTCAAAACTTATTTAATCATAAATCGAATTCTTTAAGAAAAAAAATTATTTGTTTAGAGATTCAGACAAGTTTTAAACGCAGATTGTGCAGAAATCATAAAACTGACTTTTCTTAGAAAATATTTGGTGAAAAATACACTTTTTAGAAAATGATAATTTCTTTTAGCGCATCGTTTTTAGAAATAACTAAGCTCTAATTTAAGCTGTAAAACATTTTTGTGACTTTGAAATTGAGTTTAGTATATGCACTTAAAGTCAATAAATTGTTTTAAGTGAACTTTTTTGAGAAGATTTAAGTCCAACTTTAGGTCTTAAGATTGTTTTTAAGAAAAAATAAATACACCACATTGTTTCTAGTATTACTTAAAACCTCCAAATAAATGTTTAAAAAAAAAACATTTTCTTCCAAAAATTGTTTTTTTCGTAAGGTATGGAAAACAATGGATTTTTGAACAAAGAAAAATATTTTTCTAAAAATCGAAAAAAATTACAGATATTCTTCTTTTATATGTTAAAAATTATTTTACATATTTGTTTCTAAAATATTTTTTTTTCTCCAAATTTCACAACTTTTAAAATAATGGGAATGTTACAAAACTTATGAATATCAACATTTATGCGCTCGCCCTAGGCAGAATATTTAAGTTTTTAAAAACGTGTTGTACATCAACTCCAAGCTATTTAATCAAATCACAAGTATTTAATCATAAATCGAATGCCTTAAGAAAAAAAATATATTTTTGGAGATTCAGACAAGAGGGCGTTTTAAACGCAGATTGTGCAAAAATCATAAAACTGGCTTTTCTTAGAAAATATTTGGTAAAAACTAAAGTTTTTAGAAAATGATAATTTCTTTTAGTGCATCATTTTTAGAAATAACTAAGCTTTAATTTAAGCTGTAAAACATTTTTCTGACTTTGAAATTGAGTTTAGTATATGCACTTAAAGTAAATAAATCGTTGTAAGTGATTTTTTTGAGAAGATTTAAGTCCAACTTTAGATCTTAAGACTATTTTTAGGAAAAAATAAATACACCACATTGTTTCTAATATTGCTTAAAACCTCTAAATAAATTTGAAGGTTTTTTTTAATTGATTTTTTCGTAAGATGGGGGAAAATAGTGGATTTTCTGAACAAAGAAAAATATTTTTCTAAAAATATCAAAAAATTCACAGATATTCTTTTATATGTTAAAAATTATTTTACATATTTGTTTCCAGAATAAATTTTTTTATTATCCAAATTTCACAACTTTTAAAATAATGGGAATGTTACAAAACTTATGAAAATCAACATTTAAGCGCTTGCCCTAGGCAGAATATTTAAGTTTTTGAAAATGTGTTGTACATCAACTGAAAGTTTATTTAATCATAAATCAAATGCTTTAAAAAAACAATTAATTTGTTTAGATATCTCAGACAAGAGGGCGTTTCAAACGCAGATTGTGCAAAAATCATAAAACTGACTTTACTTGGAAAATATTTGGTAAAATGTACAGTTTTTAGAAAATGATAATTTTGATTAGTGCGTCGTTTTTCATAAGTAATTAAGCTTTAATTTGAGCTGTAAAACATTTGTGTAACTTTGAAATTGAGTTTAGTATACGCACTCAAAGTCAATAAATTGTTTTAAGGTAACTTCTTTGAGAAGATTGAAGTCCAACTGAAGGTCTTAAGAATTTTTTGGGGAAAAAATAAATACACATTGTTTCTAGTATTGCTTAAAATCTCTATAAAATTTTTATTTTTTTTTAAATATAAATTTTATTCCAAAAATTGAATTTTTTGTAGGGAAAAAGTGGATTTTCTGAAAAAACCAAAAATATTTTTCTAAAAACCTAAAAAAAAATCACAAATATTTTTTTATATGTTAGAAACTATTTTACTTACTTCTTTCTAGAATTAAAATATGTTTCCATTAAATTTCTTTACTTTTAAAATAATCAAAAACTTACAAAATTTATGAAAATCAAACTTTAAGCGCTTTTACCGAGCACAATTTTAAAATTTTAAATATTTTTTGTACATCAATTTAGAGCTAATTTAATTACAAATTGAATACTTTAAGAAAAATACAACTTCCCTTAGAGCTTTGGACAAGACACTCTCTTGTCCAAAGACACTCTATTGTTGAATTTTGGAGGCGTTCACTTCGTGGTACATTTTCAGTTTTGATATAAAGAAAACACTTAACTTTTTTATACCAATTTTATTATAATAAATGTGGTATAAAACAGTTAAGTGTTTTCTTTAACTAGTATTTTATACACGTGGCTCATGAAGTAAAATTTAGAGTTTAGAAAAGCCTGAAAATTTGGTTTAGTCGCTCCGCGCTTCGCGCTTTTTTCAGGCTTTTCTAGACTCGAAATTTTACTTCATACTTAACCTGGGAGTGGAAAACACTCGTTTAAAGCTTCAAATTGAACTCTGAGTATTTATTATTTAATTGGTAGATTCATTTCAATCAGAGCTGGGAATTGGTTGACTAAATTGTTAATCACGATAAAAAGTAACGTTTAAATTAGTCAATACTAAGTTTCATAATTTAATTGAAAATTTTTATTATTATTTATTGAATTATCTTGTATTAATACAAAAAAATACGCATATGGTTTAGTGTTAGAATCTTGTAATAATTTGACTTAATCAAGTGAGTGATTACATCATCAAGCAATAAATTAACAAAAGCAATAACCCCGAGTGGCTCTTACTCATCGCATCAATTAAACATATTTCGTGAAAATAAAAAAATAAAAACCGCCAATAAAATTTTATCGCGCCCATAAAGAACGCGCACTCTCGAGCAACGCGCGCGAGCTCAATCCCTCTCACACAAAACGTATGACTTTCTTTCCATGAAAATAGTTGTTTATAATACGCGCGCGCATATTGTATTTATTACAATGTATCTAATGATTTAACAATCCGCGCGTGTGTGTATATACCTGCATCCGAAGACGGGAATGCACCGAGAGAAGAAGGACTCTTCTTTTCTTGTTCATCTCCTCCGCGAGACGGGGGCATCAACATAAATTTGCCACCGGTTTGACAGACGGAATGTTTCTTCCAAAGTCGAAGGCGCGTATGCGGTTTCGCTGATTTTTTGCCGTGTTTAAAAACGATTATGCCGAGGGCTCGAAGGTTTCTAATGAGGCTCGAAACTGTTCGAGATAAGGATTTTATCTAAATTGTAATTAGTTCGTGTTTTCTAAAAGAGATGGTTGTTACGAAACCTCACAAGTTGAAAAGGTAAAATATAGAAAATGTTATTATTTATTTATTCAAGTTTAAATTACAACTCAAAATTCAAACCATTGATAATGGACACTTTGTGTCCGAAATGTACATTTGGTGACAAAATAAAGTATTGAAGAAAGGTTTTAAGTATTTTATTCAAAGTTAAAATTCATACATTTCAATGTGGAAATAATAGATGATTTGTAATTAATTCGCTTTTTCTTGAGGAAGTATTGTTATGAAAGTAAAAGATGAAAAGGTAAAATTCAGTTACTTGTATTCAACTTTAATGAACTCGAAAGTGATACATTTCAATATAGAAACTATAGAAATAGCCATTAAGAGATACCCTCCTGTTTAGATATTTTTGATTATGATTCATTCAGCATAATTTTATAATTTATTAATCTGAAGTTAAGAGAGAGGTTAGGTGCTCGGTTGTCAATTTTGGCTTAAACATCGCTTAACCTTCATAGTCACTTTTCAACGTCATATAAGATGGCAGCAGAGCTGGGCAGGATTCGAATCATTCAGGATTCGATTCCCGGATTCGAATCCTTTTAGAGGATTCAAAAGAGATATTCGAATACTTTAGTGAAAACGGATTCGTTACATTTTTTTAAAAGGATTCGTATTCGAATCCAGACGTATATGATTCGAATCCTTATAGAAGGATTTGAATCCTTATAAAAGGATTCGAATCCTCATACACGGACTCAAATCCTCCCAAATAATTCGAATCATCGCTATTAAGGCTGGGATTCGAATTCGATTAATTCAAATAGTTAAATATTCTATTATGAATATTTAAATCACTAAATTATTCATATTTGAATATAAATATTTACATTTTCAAATAATTCAAATATTTGTGAATGCATATTTGGTAACTTAACCATATCAAATTTCCAACCTTAATAGTATATTTTTAACTTCACTTGAAATCAGTGTTTTATACGCGTGGCGCATGAAGTAAAATTTCGAGTTTAGAAAAGCCCCGTGAAAATTTGTCTCGGGTCGCTGCGCGACCCTCGACAAATTTTCTACGCGGGGCTTTTCTAAACTCGAAATTTTACTTCATGGTTAGTCTGGGAGTGGACCGTTAAGATTTTCTACATGTCGAGATTTTCGATATTTGTAGATTTTTGTCGATTTATTTAGTTTGTTATTATATTAAATGCAACTTTATTGTTATATAAATACGGTTTTTCTTAGGAATAGAATATTCACCCATTAAGAGCCGAGCAAATTATAAAGTTAACTCTAAAAGTTCTTTTTAGGTAAAATTTTGCATCTTTTTCTACGATTTCAATGAATGATTAATTATATTACATACTTCGATTTTATAAAAGAGTTAAATTTAAAGTTCAAACGAGTGTTGTCCACTCCCAGACTAAGCATGAAGTAAAATTTCGAGTTTAGAAAAGCCCCGCGTAGAAAATTTGTCGAGGGTCGCGCAGCGACCCGAGACAAATTTTCGCGGGGCTTTTCTAAACTCGAAATTTTACTTCATGCGCCACGCGTATAAAACACTGATTTAAAGTGAAGTTTAAAATGCACTGAAAACCAACCTAACTTCGATATTTTTTCAAAATTATGCGTGTGACGAGTTTTTCATTGAGAATTTGCGAGAACTTGTTGCTTATAAAGCAAGTCGTTGCTTATGAACCAAGTTCTTCATTGAGCTAGGAGGACTCGGCGTGAACTTGAAAGATGACTCGATGCAGATCAGTTGGACATTCGGCTAAGATGTTCAGCTAGATCAGTGAACGGAATAAACGCAGTTGTTGCTTAAAATCAGTTTAGTGGAAGACTCAGCATAAGCTCATGAAGTCATCAATTAAGATAAGAGTCGAGTTTTTGATTAAACAGCAACATATCCTTTTTTTAGAGTGTGTCTACTTTTTATTTAATTGAGTTGAGAGGACCGGTGTGAACTTAATAGAGGACTCGGTGCTGATCAGTTAAAAATGCGATTCAGATTTTATGCCAAATTGGTTGAAGACTTGGCATAAACTCAGTTATGTACTTCAAATCAATTGAGTAGGAGACTCGGTATAAGCTCATAGAATGATTAGATAAGATCAGAGTCAAGTTTTCAAATAAACAATACTGAATTCTCCTTTCCGCTTGTGATAAGTTTTTCATTGAAAATTTGCGAGAACTTGTTGCTTGTGAACCAAGTCTTCCATTGAGCAGGCAAAACTCGGTGTGAACTTAGAAGAGGACTCGATGCAGATCAGTTGGGCATTCGGTTAACATGTTCAATCAGTTCGGTGGAAGAGTCTGCATAAACTTGTTACCGGCGTTTTACTGAAAACGTCGATATCGTCGTTATCGTATACGTATTTATTTCACGTCGTCGGCAACAAACTCAGTTATGTGATTGAAATCAGTTCAGTGGAGGACTCGGCATAAGCTCATAGACTCTTCAGTTAAGATCAGAGTTGAGTTTTTGGTTAAACATTGCAGAGTCTTACTTTCAAATCGTATGGAGTTTTTCATTAAAAATTTGCGAGAATTTGTGAAAATACTTACCAAGTTCTCGACTGAGCGTATGCCGAGTTCTCGACTGAGCTGTGCTTTACCTACTTTCTATCGCCATCAAAAGCCTTTGTACATTTTTTTGAGGAAACATTTGTGCCATCGAAATTTTTACTTTTTGTAAGGGGTATGGAAAAATGTCAATTTTGGCGAAAATCCGATATTCTTAAAATTACTATATATTTTATCAAAATGTACCTAAAGAATTGGAGCATTATCTTTGCGAAAATGAGCCATATCTAGGCAATAGTTTTCGTTTTTTTTTTTAATTTATTTGTAAAAGGACATATATACAATATGTATTACAATGTTCATCGAATAGTAGTGGTAAATCATCAATTAAAATAAATAAATATATAAACAAAGCTACAGATAACAGTAAAACAAGGTAGTATTAAACAGTGCAGGCAGAGAAATGCCTGCAGATGTCTTGTGATTAGAGGAAGAATGTTAATGGTTTATTTTCTACTGGTTTAAGTTTCTGTCTTGGAGATACTCCCTGACTGAGTAGTATGCCTTATCTATTAGCATATCTTTGAGCAAATGTTTAAATTTGTTGAAATGTGTCAGCATTTTTATATTGCAAGGCAGGTGGTTGTAAAGGGTCAGGCACATGTAATAGGGACTTTGATTGTATAGTGTGGTGCGATGCGTGGGTACCGCAATATCACTTTGATAACGAGTAGCAGAGCTCCTGTTGTATGTTTGATTGGTTGCAAATTTATTCTTGTGTAGAAAGACATATAAGCAGCAATTATATATGTATAATGAATAAAATGTAAGTAGATTCAGTGCTTTGAATAGAGGTTTACAGCTTGCTCTACCTTTTGAGAATGTAATTCTCCGGATAATTTGTTTTTGGAGTCTAAACAGTCTAATAGCGTCAAGCGAGACATCCCATATGATTATGCCATACGTTAGGTGGCTACAGACGTATGCATGATAGAATTTCAAGAGAGCGTTTTTATTGACCGCAACCCTCATTGACAGCACAGCATAGCTGGCGGATCTTAGTTTTGAGCTTATTTTTTCGATTTGCTCTTGCCAGGATAAGGTTGGTGTTATAACTATGCCCAGGAAACTTTCTCTTTCTAGCCCTCTGATATTAGTGTTATGCGCTGTAAGATTAGGAACTTGATCCAGAGAGCGGCTTCTAGGATTTCTGAACTGAATGAATCCTGATTTGTCGGGATTCAAAAGTAGGTTGTTATTTAGGCACCACTCTTGAAAGACCTCGACAGCTAGGCAGGCGTTGGCGTATGCAATATCCGGGGTATTACCGGTGACTAACAGCGAAGTGTCGTCGGCGTATTTGCAAACCCCAACGCCTGGCATGCTTGAGAAAGCTGCGTCCAGGTCATTCATAAATACTATAAAGATAAAAGGGGCTAGAATCGAGCCCTGGGGAGTGCCTTGTGTGATTTCTTCGATTCTGGACAGGTATTCGTGATTAGCTATATCATCCGAACTCGATCGAATAGTGACTCGTTGCGTGCGGTTATTTAAAAAAGACTTTATAAGACTGTGTGCTTTACCAAATATACCATAGGCATGCAATTTCTTCAACAACAGATTATGGTCGACGAGATCGAACGCTCTAGACAGATCGAAATAAATGCCAAGTGTCACATCACCCCTGTCGAGGGCGCTATGCACTGCTGTTAGTGAATCGAATAACGTGTCGACCGTAGACTTGTTTTTGAGGACAAAGCTTGCAAAGTAGGCGCTAGAAAAGTGGTCGAAAAAATTGTTCGACTTTGAGATTTTTTTTGGGCTGCCACAAGCCACACATAAAGATGGCCATAGGTGAAAATGTAGCTGAATCCTTTAGGAATCGAATGTTATAAGTCCTAACATTCTAGATTATCTGTGGGCCAAGCAATCGTACTCAGAATGGCATCGCGTCCAAAGGCGCCAACCGGCGTACCTCGCTTAAACCGTACCCGTAAACGGGGCCTTAAATTTGCCGGAACGACCCAAGTGCCCCATGTGGGGTCGGAGATGAGTTTTTTTGGCAAAATATATGCTTTACCTACTTTTTTATCGCCATCAAGATCCTTCGTGAATTTTTTTAGATTGTTTCGAGAAAGCATTTTTGCCCACGAAATTTGGACTTTTTGAGAAAATCTCAATTTTTGGCGAAAATCCGAAATTCTCAAAATGCCTTCATACTATACCAAAATGTAGATAAAGAATTGCAGCATAATTTTTGCAAAAATGGGCCATATCCAAGAAATAGTTTCCATTCACAAAGCTCGCAAAATGGGCCCCCGAAAAGTGGTCGAAAAAATGGTTCGATTTTGGGATTTTTTTGGGGCGGCCACAGGAAAGATAAGGATGATTACAGGTGAAAATGTAGATGAATCCTTTAGGAATCAAATGTTATAAGGCCCAATATTCTAGTCGTCTGTGGGGCAAATAATCGCACTCATAACGGCATCGCATCCAATCGACGGACCTCGCTTAAACCGTTCCCACAAGGCCCCGTGTAAATGGGCCGGCCATACCCAAGTGGCCCCTGTGGGGTTGAATATGAGTTTTTTTTTGGGAAATTAAATGTTTCATCTACTTTCTATCGCCATCAAGGGCCTTCGTAAATTTCTTCAGATTTTTTCGGGGAAACATTTTTGTCATAGAAATTTGGGCTTTTTGTGGTAGATGAATAAATCATTTATTTGCCAGAAATTGTACACGAATATACAAATTAGTGAATAACTTGTCAAATACATCGAGACTAAATATGATAAGAATAGAAATATATATATATACAAACAAAAATTTAGCAATAGTAAAGATCATTTAGCGTATAAAGTCCTTTCTTGTAAAGGCAGGCCTGTAGTCTTATATAAAGGTGTTTGCACTCCTTGATTCTTTGAGATTGAGATGAAATTTTTTTAATGTTCACAGATAATGTCTTATCAAAAGTAGTAGCTAAATCAACGGAAAATCAACATAGGTGAATTTTAAAATAAAGTTTGTTCAAATCAATATTCTTAAACAAAGTTCTAACCAAATTTTATAAATGTTGATGAGATTCGTTAGTTTTGTTCTTTTAAACTTGCTACGTATTTTTATTAATTTATCAAGACGATATTGTGTGTTTTGGAAGTTCTCAATATTTCAGTGATTTATACGCGTGGCGCATGAAGTAAAATTTCGAGTTTAGGAAAGCCTGAAAATTTTACTTCATGCTTAACCTGGGAGTGGAAGACACTCGTAAAAGCTTAAAATTGAACGTTTTAAATAAGCACGAACGCATACAAAATGACAACGTGTACCAGCGGCGTAGATAGCTATTTTCGATAAGGGGGATTTGACTTATCAACTCATACTTTTTTGAGATGAAATTAGCTCACTCAAAAATGTATTACGTATCACTCTTTTAGAAAATAAAGTAATTTAAAAAATATAATTGGCTTCGATTTGCACAGTTTTGTTTTGTCATCTAATCCATTCTTTTAAAAATATTAATTAATATAAAAAATATAAAGTTCTCAGGAGTGAGGTTCTGTTAGGGTATATTGTAGATTAGTTTAGATCCTGGGTCTCCAAACTATCTTCTTCGCGGGCCACAAATACAATTCTACATAATAAAGTCGGCCAAGATCCGATTAATTTTATAAAATTATGAAAAATTTAAGGAACAATTGTTACAATATTTCAAAATATGACATTTACAAAAAAAATACAAACAACCGCGGGCCGGATTCATGCAAGTCGCGGGCCGGATTTGGCCTGCGGGCCGTAGTTTGGAGACCACTGGTTTAGATGAAAAGGAATAAGTTTAGGTTAGATAGTCTTTCAGAAAGTTGGGTTGGGTTGGGTATACAGAGAGTTTTATGTAACACCGAACATTTTCATAACCAGAATTTTTCTTTGAAGTATTCATACGTTGCACATTTTCCGATGCTCGGTTTATTAAAAAAGTCCAATTTAAACCTAAAAGCGAGTGTTTATCAATATTGGATCGTTTCTTTCCTATCCATGCTATAAACTTAAAGAAACTTCGATTCCCTGTAGTCCTTCGGTCTCCGAAGACGATGATTGGTCCTTCGAGCTGTAGCCTTTGTAAAATGGTAATAAACTTAGTAATCTAGAGTGATCACTCAATTTGAAACTTCTAAGAACGAGTGTTGTCCACTCCCAGACTAAGCATGAAGTAAAATTTCGAGTTTAGAAAAGCTCCGCGTAGAAAATTTGTCGAGGGTCGCGCAGCGACCCGAGACAAATTTTCACGGGGCTTTTCTAAACTCGAAATTTTACTTCATGCGCCACGCGTATAAAACACTGATTTAAAATGAAGTCCAATAACACATGTATCATTATTAATTAAAATCATTATTTAATCAGATATTTAGTCGGTAAATGAACATTTTTGTTAATAGAAACTGATGGAATAAGATGTTACTGGTTGTAAATGATAGATTCAAATTTATTTTTAAAGGATTTGTATCCGTGATTCAAAAATGAGGATTCGAATCTTTGATTCGAATCATATTTTTCACTTACGAATCCTTTATTCGAGTATTCGTGATTCGAATCATATTAGATGATTCGGATTCGTGATTCGAATCCTGTTTTTGAGGATTCATCCCAGCTCTGGATGGCAGAACGTTCAAATGAAGAAGGGGCAAGTTACTTAAACTTCTTATGTCACTTTTTAACGTCGTATATGATGGCGGAACATTTAAATTGGTTAAATGGAAGCAAAACTACTTCGAATCCAGAGAGATTATCGCTTCGATGTATTGCTTTCTGTCTTTTACACGTCAAGAGTGACCATTATATAATAAAATGGTGAAAATAGAATTGTAATATGAACTTTTATTTGCATATAAATAATAAATTTGTTTATGTGGAAATAGACCTCTAAGCAAACAATATTTCTGCGTTAAATTAAAAAAAATCAGTTTCCGCCATTTTATTACGAAAGGTTCAATGCATATCTTTGTAAAAGAACATTTGTAAAATATTATCCTATAACAACGCTGGAACCGAAGTCCCAACATACATGGCCCAACTCCCCTCTTAATAGACATTCAGTGTTTCTTCATAGCAATACTATCGACATACAGGCATTTTTTCATTTAAGTATGTCTATTATTCCAAAGCAAACTGCTTTAAGTTTGAAAGTGTTAGTTGGTAGGTTAGTTGAACTTCGAATAAAATCAGTGGTTTATATTCGCGTCGGATAAAGTAAAATTTCAAGTTTAAATAAGCCTGATAATTTGGTTAAGTCGCTTCGCTTCGCCACTCTTTGTTTAGTAAAATATTCATCAGTATCATTAATTCATCAGTATCTTCGAAAATGAAATTGTTTGTAGATTAAACCATTTAATGGATGTAAAATAAGATATGAATTAAACCGCATTAAAACGATCGTGTGTTTTTTTTTAAATATCACCGAAACATTCTTTAAATCCCGTCCACAGGTAAAAGCAGCAGCATAAACACAAGAGGCCAATAATTTAACTCTTTGTTGGCCGTCTTATCTTAAGTGGCAACAGTTGATTTAAAAGCTTACTGACAAGGAGCCCTCACTTTTATCATTGCTCTCTCGCTACCTGGCTCAAGACTTTATCTCGCCTCCGGATCGGGAACGCACAGGCTCCTATTAATTTACACCTCTAATTTTATGATTTTATGACGAATCTCGATTTTATTGAACCACTAAAAGAAACAGAGAGCGAACCCGCTTAATTTAGATCCATCCTTAAAATAAAGAAGAGAGACGAAAAGAGAGGCGCGCGCTTTTATTTTTTATTTATCGTGAGCTTGCATGTTTACCTACCGCAAATTGTTTTCTTTATGTATTTATTACCGGTGGTTCGGTTTCCTCGAGAGCCGGGGTCTCGACCGCTCGTTATTTATAAGGAATATCAGCTTGTGGGTGAGGTGAATTAATGACGGAAAAATCTTAATTAAGGCACACCGAAAAAAGTATCTCACGTTGGGATTTATGTACCAGCCAGGTATGAAATACGACCTTTAATCTTCGATCCTTTGTTATTATTAAAAAATCCTTTTGTTTGAAGATTGTTACATTAAAGAATGAAATCGAAATTAATTACAATTAGCTTATAAAAGCGTAAATAAAAGAAACGACTGTCAGGACTAGTGTTATGAGTTTTGTGCAATTCTGCTGTGATTTTCAATGCTAACCTAATATATTTACCCATTAAGCGCCATTGATGCATACACGCAACATTAGTAATTTTTTGTTAATTAAATTACTAAATAAGTTAATTTCATATATTATATTATTTTGACCTAACTCGATTATTACTCATTTACAAAAAAAATGTCAGTGCATTTCTAACTTCACAATAATTCAGCGTTTTATACGCGTGGCGCATAAAGTAAAATTTCGAGTTTAGAAAAGCCCCGTGAAAATTTGTCTCGGGTCGCTGCGCGACCCTCGACAAATTTTCTACGCGGGGCTTTTCTAAACTCGAAATTTTACTTTATGCTCAGTCTGGGAGTGGAAACACTCGTTCTAAACTTCATATTACACGTTTTTACGAAAAATGCCTGAAAATATACAGCGTATACATTATGTGTATTTTATAGAAAAAATCACAGAATTTAATAAAATAAGTCATTTATAGAAATCATAAAAAATAAGTGCAGAATTTTACATAAAATCAATTTTTAGAGTTAACTTTATAACTGCTCGGCTGTTAATGGGTTAATTGATTGAAGGGAAGTTAAAAACACTTTAATATTAACAATAACTTTGTCATAGGGCTAAATTGTTTAAGAAATTGTATAGATCAGGCTGTTACTTAGTAGAAATCAATTTTATTTTCTATTTATTATTTTTACAAGAAGTCTTAATATTAAACCGTGTTGATTAAATGAAAGATTATTTTTTATTGTTGTTCATTTTTTGTTGTTAGGTTTGATGTAAATTACATAAAGAACTCGGATGATATCTGTTGTAGAGGAGTAGAGTGAATGAGCTAGATCCCCGTAGAGATACCACCTACCGCGGTAATTGTCATTCACCGTCACCTCAGCTTCGATAAATATCTCCGGACATAATTCAAGCCGACCGATGCTAAATCACATTTCCAATTACTACATAAACCTCGCTCACTTTAGATAAACCTATAGAGTTACTACATATTGATGCGGAATTTATTAGATCAAAATCTATCCTCTCTTTCTTTCCCTCTTCCCTAAGCGAAGAGTCGACATTCCGGCTCGCTTGAGTAATATGCACATACTCGCTAGTAGATCGGTGACCTGAAACGCTATATACCGGTCATTTAGCATTCTAGCCTTTTATCGAGCAAGACGGGTGCGCTTCTCAGATGGGCGATGGGGATTTTAGCATATTTATTTTGTTTTTTTACCACTCTTCTTGCTTTACTGTTGTTGTTGTTGTTGTTCATGCAAGCACCACCGTTTTTGGTTGCGCCTGTCGTAAATGGTTTGATAGGGTTTTTATGTTTATGCTCTTTGATTTACAAGTTTCTAATTTGAATTGATAATCACTAACATTTTACTTGATCTATATGCAAAGATAGAGGGACTATTTTGCAAATGTATTTTCTATTATTCCTTCAGGGGCTTATCTTTAACAAATTTTAATTTAACTGACTTAAATCTTCACGTAATTCAAATTAATTTAATTCTACGATTTGTATACATATCTGTTTGTCAGTCGCTTTTCTTTCCTATAAAGCTGGAAAGTGTTTCAAATATTGATAGCGTACAGGTTAAGGCGCCCGCGCAGCAACCCGAAAACCGAGGTTTGATCCTCCAATTTAGGATATGAATACAGGTAAATAAGAATTACGGTATACTGGTTAATCACAAAAAACGCACTACAAAATTTATCGGTGTTTTGCCAATATTTTAATAGTATATCTAATTTGAATTGATAATCAATAACATACTTGATCTGCATGCGAAGAGAGAGGGACTATTTTGCAAATTTATTTTCTATTAATCCTTCAGGAGCTTATCTTGAACAAATTTTAATTTAATTTAATTAACCATTGAACCGTTTGGTGTTAGCGATTCAGGTTATCCCTTTGTAAAACATATTTCTCATATATATATATATATATATATATATATATATATATATATATTTTATATTATTTTGTTTATACATTAATTTTGGTTATACTTAGTAACGTAATGAGTATGATGTGTTACTTTATACAACTAATTGTGTTAATTTCAATTGTAAAAAAGGTGAATTCCGTAAATAAAGAATAATAATAATAATAACTGACTTAAATCTTCACGTAATTCAAATTAATTTAATTCTACGATTTGTATACATATCTGTTTGTCAGTTGTTTTTTCTTTCCTATAAAGCTGGAAAGTATTTCAAATATTGATATCGTACAGGTGAAGGCGTCCGCGCAGCAACCCGAAAACCGAGGTTTGATCCTCCAATTTAGGATTTGAATACCGGTAAACAAGAATTACGGTATACTGGTTAATCACAAAAAATGTACTACAAAATTTACCGGTGTTTTGCCGATATTTTAATAGTATATCTAATTTGAATTGATAATCACTAACATACTTGATCTACATGCAAAGATAGAGGGACTATTTTGCAAATGTATTTTCTATTAATCCTTCAAGAGCTTATCTTTAACAAATTTTAATTTAATTTAATTAACTGACTTAAATCCTATTATTTATTTAAACTGTTAACAGTGGAGGCTTCCACTTCGTTATTCATCATTATTTATAAAAATAAGGCACTTAATCTTTGTTTGTATAGCTAAGGTTTTTATTGTGACTATAGTTTCGAAAATTTTAATCTTATCAAACAAGGTGCTTTTAAATGCGATCAGTGAAAAAAAAATTAAAACTGACTTTCCTGAGAAAATGATTGCTTTAATATACTTTTTTTAAATTGGATTGTTTTTTAAGCATTAAAATTAAAATCAAAAACTGTTTATTTGAATGCATTTGTTATTTTCCTGATGCAAAAATTGAATTCAGTACAAACGCTTAAAGTCAGATTTTTTTTTAAACTACCGTTTTTAGGACGGTTTAATTCAATTATATATGGAAGATTCCCATTGTATGTATTCTCCAAAATATTCAGGCATTTCTAACAAGTGTTTCCACTCCCAGACTAAGCATGAAGTAAAATTTCGAGTTTAGAAAAGCCCCGCGTAGAAAATTTGACGAGGGTCGCGCAGCGACCCGAGACAAATTTTCACGGGGCTTTTCTAAACTCGAAATTTTACTTCATGCGCCACGCGTTCAAAACACTGATTTCAACTGAAGTTCAAAATATACTGCTTTAGAATATGGCCTATGCAGTACATTTTGAACCTCTCTTAAAATCTTATCTTTAGCAAATTTTAATTTAATTTAATTAACTGACTTAAATCCTATTATTTATTTAAACTGTTAACAGTGGTGGCTTCTACTTCGTTATACATCATAATTTATACAAATAAGACACTTAAACTTCGTTTGTATAGCTGAGGTTTTTATTGTGACTATAGTTTCGAAAATTTTAATCTTATCAAATAAGACTTCTAGTTTGATAATGATTAGTTAAAGTTGTCGAAACTATAGTCACAATAAAAACGTCAATTATACAAACAAAGTTAAAGCGACTTATTTGTATTATTTGTTTATTTTAACAATAGGCAATTACATTTTAATAACAAATAAAAATGGCGATAGTTAATTGATTTATAGAACAATTAAAAATAACAATAGTAAACAGATTTATAGAAATAATAGCAAAAAACCATACATACAATGGGAATAACTACTAATTCTTATATTCGCTGTTTGTTTTGAGTTATGTGAAGTAATCCTTACTGTGTTGTGTGGGCTGCATGCTAGAGGCATCATTGACCTCTACTTTTTCAAAAATGAAGACAGACTCAATGTTACCGCCAATTGCGAGCGCTACAGGCCAATGATTCGAACTTTTTTGATCCCCAACATCAATGCAAATCTGTTGAGAACTAAATGGTTTCAACAGGACGGCGTAACTTGCCACACTAGCGCTACAGGCCAGTGATTCAAACTTTTTTGATCCCCAACATCAATGCAAATCTGTTGAGAACTAAATGGTTTGAACAGGACGGCGTAACTTGCCACACTTCGCGTGAAACCCTCACATTGTTGAAAGAGAAGTTTAGTGATCAAATTATTTCGAGACATGGGCCGCCTAGATCATGTGATTTGATCATATTGGACTACTTTTTATAAGGCACATCAAATCACTAGTCAATGCTGATAAACTTGCAATGATTGAAGACTTAGAAGTCAACTGTCGGCGTTAATTGGAGAGATTAGCCCGGCCACATTGGAAAAAGTGTTAAAAAATTGAACCAATAGAATGGTTTATCTAGGACGTAATCGCGGTGGTCACACGCCCAAAATTACTTTTAAACATTAAATGGCATTACATTAGCTACCTATTGAAGCCAAAACATCTCTTATTTTATTGATTTTTATGTGTTTTAGTTGAAACAAAAAAAAACACCCTTTGTGTTTTTTTATCGTTGATTACTGAGGCACTTGATTTTTGAAAACACATGAACCTAAAGAAGCTACAGCGTAGCGAAACAATTGTAGTGAAAATAAATACAAAAAGTTAAAAATCAGAAATATTTTATTTATTAATTTATGTTTTTATTTTATATTTATTTACGTTTGTATTTTATAATTATGGGTAAAATGTTCACTTGTAAATGACTTGTTATTTGTTATTATTGTTATTATATCGTATGTCCAATAAAATAAACCTCTAGAGTGCCATGGAAAATATTGTAGGTTGGCAACTCTGAAATTATACTTTATAACTATTATGTCTGACGTTTTATCTGTCAATTCCTAAGGCGTGTAGCCAACTTAAATTTTAAAAAAGATAAAATCAAGGCACTTTAGAGGTTTTTTTTATTGAACATACTATATTTTAATCCTTTTAGCCGAAGCCTTGAGAATTTTTTCTATAATAAAAAGCCTACGCTGATTTTTTTTACTTTTTTCCGAAATTCGACGTTTGTTTCCATTAATTCTGTAAATTTTTTGAAATTTAAAAATGTTTATACGAAATTTAAATTTGTGATAAGGGGGTGAATTACAATTTTCAATTTAGTATGAATATTTTCAAACCTTAAAAAATGGATATAAAGAAAACACTTAACTTTTTTATACTACTTTTATTTTACTTGTGTGACTAGTTTCAATTACACGGTAATCATTATCAAAAAAAGTGCAATAAAAGCGGTATAAAGAAAGGAAAGTGTTTTCTTTATATCAAATTGAAAATGTATCACGAAGTAAACGCCTCGAAGATTCAAGCTTAAACAAATTTACAGAATTCATGGAAAAAAGAAGAACATTTTATTTCTTGAATAATTTTCTCACTTATCACTTGGTGAAACATGTTTAAATATTGATTGAAATAAGAACATTTTAATTTTTCTATAAATGTAAAGCAAAATCAGTGTAGGCTATCTTCTTTTACACAAAATTATATCATTCTATCAAATTGAAAATGTACCACGAAGTGAACTTCAAGATTCAAGACTTAGACAAATTTACAGAATTCATGCGAAAAAGAAGAAAATTGTAATTTTTCTATAAATGTAAAACAAAATCAGTGTTGGCTTTCTTCTTTTATACAAATAAAAACAATAAACATGTAAAAATTCACGGATTCTATAGCTGCAAAAAGTTAGCACCTATAGATAGAATCCGTAAATTTGTACATGTTTATTGTTTTTCTTTTTCAACTCAATATAAAAAAAATCGCCAATTGTATCAGCCTTTTTATATTATCAAAACAATCGGCAATCAATGCAAATTATATTTCGAGCGTTTGTACTGAGCTCAATTTTTAAGTTTTAAAAACGTGTTGTATCCTAAATTGAAGCTTATTTATTGCTTATTCTAAATCTATTATAAAACGTATAGCCAATTGTGTACTTTAAGCGTAAGAGGATTTTAAATGCGATCAGTGAAAAAAAATTCAAACTTACTTTCCTGAGAAAATAATTGCTTTAATATACTTTTTTTTAAATGAATTGTTTGTTTAGGCATTATAATTAAAATTAAAAACAGTTTAATTAAATGCATTTGTTAGTTTCCTCATGCAAAAATTGAATTCAGTACAAACGCTTAAAGTTAGATTTTTTTAAATTATTGTTTTTAGGACGGTTTCATTCAAATTGAAATATATGGGATTTTTTCTCCAAAACGTTCAGGCATTATTAACGAGTGTTTCCACTCCCAGACTAAGCATGAAGTAAAATTTCGAGTTTAGAAAAGCCCCGCGTAGAAAATTTGTCGAGGGTCGCGCAGCGACCCGAGACAAATTTTCACGGGGCTTTTCTAAACTCGAAATTTTACTTTATGCGCCACGCGTACAAAACACTGATTTCAACTGAAGTTAAAAAAATACTGCTTTAGAATATGGCTTAAGCAGTACATTTTTAACCTCACTTAAAATCAGTGCTTTATACGCGTGGCGCATAAAGTAAAATTTCGAGTTTAGAAAAGCCTGAAAATTTGGTTTGGTCGCTCCGCGCTTCGCGCTACGCGACCAAACCAAATTTTCAGCCTTTTCTAAACTCGAAATTTTACTTCATGCTCAGTCTGGGAGTGGAAAACACTGGTTAGAGTTTTTAAATTGAACGTTTTTAATAAGATCACGAATATCTGAAAATTTACATTGATAAATCGTAACATGTATACCACCTATAAATTATCCACTTTTATAAAAGATTTCAATTTAAAGCTTCTAACGAGTATTTCCACTCCCAGGCTAAACATGAAGTGAAATTTCGAGTTTAGAAAAGCTCCGCGTAGAAAATTTATCGAGGGTCGCGCAGCGACCTGCGACAAATTTTCTCGGGGCTTTTCTAAACTCGAAATTTTACTTCATGCGCCACGCTTATAAATCACTAATTTCATCTAAAGTTCAAAATATGCTGCTTTAGAATACTGCCTAAGCAGTACATTTTGAACCTAACTTAAAATCAGTCTTTGATACGCATGGCGCATGAAGTATAATTTCGAGTTTAGAAAAACCTGAAATTTTGGTTTGGTCGCTCCGCGCTTCGCGCTACGCAACCAAACCAAATATTCAGGCTTTTCTTAACTCGAAATTTTACTTCATGCTCAGTCTGGGGGTGGAAAACACTTCTTAGAGTTTTTAAATTGAAAGTTCCTAATAAGATCACGAATGTCTGAAAATTTACATTGAAAAATCGTAACATGTATACCTATAAATTAACCACTTTTATAAAAGCTTTCAATTTGAAGATTCTAATAAGTGTTTCTACTCCCAGGCTAAGCATGAAGTAAAATTTCGAGTTTAGAAAAGCCCCGCGTAGAAAATTTGTCGAGGGTCGCGCAGCGACCCGAGACAAATTTTCACGGGGCTTTTCTAAACTCGAAATTTTACTTCATGCGCCACGCGTATAAATCACTAATTTCAACTGAAATTTAAAGTATACTGCTTTAGAATACTGCTTAAGCAGTACATTTTTAACCTTACCTAAAATCAGTGTTTAATACGCGTGGTGCATGAAGTAAAATTCCGAGTTTAGAAAAGCCTGAAAATTTGGTTTGGTCGCTCAGCGCTTCGCGCTACGCGACCAAACCAAATTTTCAGGCTTTTCTAAATTCGAAATTTTACATCATGCTCAGTCTAGGGGTGGAAAACACTCGTTAGAGTTTTTAAATTGAAAGTTCTTAATAAGATCACGAATTTCTGAAAATGGACATTGAAAAATCGTAACATGTATACCTATAAATTAATCACTTTTATAAAAGCTTTCAATTTGAAGATTCTAATGAGTGTTTCCACTCCCAGGTTAAGCATGAAGTAAAATTTCGAGTTTAGAAAAGCCCCGCGTAGAAAATTTGTCAAGGGTCGCGCAGCGACCCGAGACAAATTTTCACGGGGCCTTTCTAAACTCGAAATTTTACTTCATGCGCCACGCGTATAAATCACTAATTTCAACTGAAGTTCAAAATATAGTGCTTTAGAATACTGCTTAAGCAGTACATTTTGAACCTTACTTAAAATCAGTGTTTTATACGCGTGGCGCATGAAGTAAAATTTCGAGTTTAGAAAAGCCTGAAAATTTGGTTTGGTCGCTCCGCGCTTCGCGCTACGCAACCAAACCAAATTTTCAGGCTTTTCTAAACTCGAAATTTTACTACATGCTTAGTCTGGGAGTGGAAAACACTCGTTAGAGTTTCTGAATTGAAAGTTCTTAATAAAATCACGAATGTCTGAAAATTTACATTGTAAAATCGTAACATGTACACCTATAAATTAACCACTTTTGTAAAAGCGTTCTAGTTGAAGCTTCTAACGAGTGTTTTCACTCCCCGGCTAAGCATGAAGTAAAATTTCGAGTTTAGAAAAGCCACGCGAGACAAATTTTCACGGGACTTTTCTAAACTCGAAATTTTACTTTATGCGCCACGCGTATATAACACTGATTACAACTGAAGTTCAAAATATACTGCTTAAGAATATGGCTAAAGCAGTACATTTTGAACCTCACTAAAAATCAGTGCTTTATACGCGTGGCGCATGAAGTAAAATTTCGAGTTTAGTAAAGCCTGAAAATTTGGTTTGGTCGCTCCGCGCTGCGCGCTACGCGACCAAACCAAATTTTCAGGCTTTTCTAAATTCGAAATTATACTTTATGCTTAATCAAGAAGTGGAAAACACTCGCTAATAAACGCTTTAATTATTATAAACCCAATCTTTTGACGGAAAACTTGTCTTAGAAATGAATACCTCTTTTTTTTCTATTTCATTGTACCTCCAATTTTGTTCATTGTTTCTTTACAGATACTAGGGAAACTGGTTTCGTAAACGCTTTAACTGCAGCCGGGGTGACTTACGCGGTGACCCGTGCGTGTTCCATGGGTCAATTGGCCGAATGTTCCTGCGAGAAGAACATGAAGCGGATGAAGAAGAAGGGTGACAAGAGGCCGGTCAACAGCAACGGTGTGGCCGTTCCGGATGGTGAATGGGATTGGGGTGGCTGCGGCGACAACATCAATTACGGTATTAGGAAGTCTAAAGACTTTATGGATACCCGGTACAAGAAAATGAGCGATATGAAGACTCTAGTGAAGTTGCATAACTACGCAGCTGGAAGGATGGTAAGTGGACTTATAACAAGAACTTAAATCAAATATAGCCCACTAAAAATAACTTTCAGGCAAAATTTTTAATAAAGCAAACTTGATGAAACTCCGATTTGAAACTCCCCTCGCCAATATATCTCAATATTATAGTTTTGACTTCCTGTAATTACTCAATATTCACAGATGCTTTGCTTAGAAATTAAATCCCATCGTAGATCACGCCGATTTCGCGGAAGTGTGGCATGTGCTGTTTGCAATTGGGTTCAGGGTTATTTATGAGCAAGATCACGATCTGATTAAAGGTTGCGTTTGTGTGTGTGTGTTTGTGTGTGTGTGTTTGTGTGTGTGTGTGTGTGTGTGTGTGTTCGTGTGTGTGAGTGACTGAGCGTGTTTTGAAACCTTGATCTTCAAACGATTAATATAGGACTTGTCCGTCGGAAATTAAAATGGGGAAATTCCAATTCATAGTTTTAAAAAAAATGTAATGAAAATAGTGTAGATGTAAATTAAAGCGATACACTAATCGTGAAATAATGAATATTAAGAAAGATATGTGTTACATTTTTATAGAAGTTATATATTTTAGTAAATGTGTGAAGATAAATTAAAATCGATACAATTGTGTTCAAGCGATCAATATTATGATGGAAAACTTGTGGTATAAACAATAATTAATCATTTTCTGAAAAATAGCTTTAACTATTACAGTAGATCTACAGTGAAGTTAAATTTTTATAGGCGATTAAAAAACACATGAAAACAGACTGTAAATGCCACGGATTATCAGGTTCGTGCACGGTGCGGACCTGCTGGCGAAAAATGCCCACATTTCGCGAGGTCGGCAACCGCCTCAAGGAGCACTTCGACGGGGCAGCTAAAGTCATCGCCGGCAACGACGGCCACAGTTTTATACCGTTCCGCGAAACGATAAAACCCCCCACCAGGGAGGATTTAGTGTACTCGGAGGAGTCCCCCAGGTACTGCACTTCCAACGCCACGGTCGGATCCCTGGGCACTCAGGGGAGGGTGTGCAACGCGACGTCGCAGGGTGAGGAAGGTTGTGATTTACTATGCTGTGGAAGAGGGCACGTCACCATCAGGAAGAGGGAAATTGTCAATTGCAAGTGTCAATTTCATTGGTGCTGCGAAGTGAAATGCCAAGAATGCGAGAATGATTACGAAATAAACACTTGTTTATAAGATAAATAAAAACGGAAAAATTTGAAAGAAACAAAGCTCGAATTAAAGATTGATTACTTGTTACCCAACTGCTTATCTAAGTTTGATCTTGTAAGAAGAGAAGAAAATTGTAAAAGGTTTGAATTTATCTCCTAACTCTTTGAAGCAGCAGATGACAATGAAAAATTAGAAGGAAACGAAGCTCGAATTGAAAATTAAGTAATCTTTATCCAACTGCTGTTCTAAGTTTGATCTTGTAAGAAGAGAAGGAAATCATAAAAGATAAGAATTCGTCTCTTAACTCTTTGAAGCAGCACGAATGGCTTTTGCTGTCGAAACCCAAATCTCTCTCTTTGAAGCCTAGTGGAATTATTGGAATCCCACTTATTTTTGTAACAATTGCTGCATGATGGGACTATAGTAATCCCACTGCAAAAATAAAAATTCTGTTTTTATAATCTCTATGCAACTTAGGTCTAAATTTTCATTTCAACTGTGTGCTTCAAAGAGTAAACTATGAATAAGGTCGAAACATAGTGAAGCAACAAGTCTAGCGGTATTGGAGATTTGTCACTCGACTCAATACAAATAAATAATGAACCAACTTTATTTCAGGAAATGACCACAACAGAATAATTCTGAGAAACATAAATGAAATTGTGTCAAGTAACAAATAAACATTAATATAACAAATAAACAAAATAAACAATAATGTATGATGTTGTATAATACAATCTCAATTTACAACGACACTTGACTCAATACAAATAAATAATAAACGAACTTTATTTCAGAAAATGGTCACAATATAATAATTCTGAGAAGCATTAATAATTTTTTGTGTCAAGTAACAAATAACAATAACATATTAAGTATTGTGTCAAGTAACAATTAAACAAAATAATAAACAACATATAAAGTTCAATAATACATTCTCTGTTTACACTAAAGAAAGGTCTGTTCGGTACACTTATTGCACTGAATCTGCTCGTAACAAGAATCGAATATCTATCATTTTCAATGTCGTTTAGTTCATTAATCTCCGTTTCATCAACTTCAATTAAATCTTATTCCTTGATTACATTTATTTATCGATAGGAATAGACATTTTTTATGTTCTAAACATTAATGCCATGTGAATTGATTGACTTTTTGACAGGTATGAAACTATTACTAAATTTTAACCGAATAATAACTAAGTTGGTTGATTTAATTGACGTTGGGAAAACCCGCCGTTTGAATAACATGAACTGAGGACGTCACAAACTTGAATTCAGTTCATCTTAGTGCAGCACAAACGAAGAAACTTCCTGTTGCGCGCGCAATTCAAAAACAGCCTCTCCTCTCAGCGCTAGCCTCGCTTCTTCGCTATGTTTGTACCGTAAGACAGTTCAAATAATAAACACTCAGGCATTTTTGTTTTTATAAAACCGTTCAAGTTGAAGCTATAAACAAGGGTTTTCAACTACCAGGTTAAGCATGAAGTTTAATTACACTCGAAATTTTACTTCATGCTTAATCTAAGAGTGGACTCACGGCTTAGCAACTTAAAATTAAACAGCGAATGCCTGGAAATTTACAGTTTTAGAATCACTGTTCTAGAATGTTTTAAAGAAAAATTATCTCTACACACTCTATTTGTATTTGTAGAAAAATAAAATAAAATTTTGAGCTTTGTTGTGATACCATGATGATATGTGATTCCCATTTACCGGTTGTTGTACTGTATATAATTAATATAAATATATTTTTACAAATAATTATATTTTAATGTGTAATACACTAATAATAAATTAATGTCCTAATAATATCCTACTTGTTTTCTATCCTTTTATTCAAACAAACAAATAAAAAAAAACATTTTTAGATTGATTAGTTCTACATTTCGATTTATCCATAAACATATTTGTTTATATACAGGGTGTCCCAGATCAAATAACAAATAAGTAATCATAAACAAAAATGTTGAAGTTTGAACGATATTCAAGAAATGAACAATCTAATTCGACCAATCAGCGTTTTAAACCATCCAGGCGTATTTTTCGTAATTGTAGTTTTTGACACTTTGACTGTTTTTCAAAGGTTACAATTACGAGAAATACACCCGGATTGCTTAAAACGCTCTAATTAAAATGTTCTTTTCTTGAATATTGAATATTGTTCAAGGTGGAACATATTTGTTCGTGATTACTAATTTGTTCTTTTTAGGAGATTTCTCTTTCTTTCCCTCGGGGAGCGACTTGTGGAATACCCTGTATATATCAACTAGATCAGGGGTCCTCAAACAAAGGGCCAAATGCAGCTCGCAACCCAGTTACATTTTTTTGTAAGTAATTGAATTAGTGAGTCGCCTATTTCCAAAAACCCCTAAATCCATTTTTTTTTAATAGGTTCTGGGGTTTTTGGAAATAGGCGACTCAAGTAAGTTTATTCCATTAAGCTTCTGTTTTGTAAAGGAATTGAATAAAAACTAAACATTTTCTGTTCTACTTTAGAATTATAAATACGTCGTATGAAAAATTTACTTTCATCAAATTAAAAATAAATCTAATTTGTGTTGTTGTGTGTTATAAATAATATAACTTTTTGTTTTCTAAAGAAATTGAATAAACTAGGGCTGGGAATTCAAATATTCGTGAATATGCAAATAGGAAACATTAAAGTATAAATGAAATTGCCAATTCTTGGTTGCAGAATACTTCAAACATTAAAAGTGCGATTCTTTTCGCAATCTACAACAAGTTAGTCTTACAAAGACTATATCAAACACTCATTGAAACAACTACTTCCCGGGCTAATACCCCGACGGACATTAAATTATACAACAAGTGTTTGCTGTTACACAAACATTAAAATTAGTCAAATATTTAAACAAATAAACTATTTAAATTTATAAATTGTTTAGTATTAGAAAATATAATAGACATTTTCTAATACTAATTTATTGAAATATTTAAATATTCAAATAGCTAAATTAGTGAAATCACTCACTTTTTTACATATTTAATTAATTTAGCTATTTGAATATTTAAATATTTCAATAAATTAGTATTAGAAAATGTCGACGAATATTAAAATTCCCAGCCCTAAATAAACACTTAACATTTCTTCTTTGTTCTTTAAATTTATAAATAAATTCTATGAACTATTTCACTAAATTAAATTTATCCTAGTTAATTCGTGTTGCTGTGTGTTCTAAAAAGAAAAATTACTAGTAGGAAGATTTTATGTGTGAGGCGCGAACGCGTAAAGCGCAAATCAAATAAATAAACAAGCCTTAAAATTGAGTGTAACAATTAATCGTCGGTCTGTTTTAGCTCAGACAGACACTTGTCAGTCAGTGGCGCGTAAACAAGCGAGCGCTAGTGATGCTTTATTTTTCCAAACGGACAGTTTTCCGTTTTACTCTTCCCTACTTTTTTTAATAGTATTTATTTTTTTAGCACGTTTCTCATGTCTTTTCTCCCGCATCTAATCATAATATAATTTAGATGTAATTTTATACATAAAAATCCTTAAATAATTAAAATAAAAACTATTATTATTAGTATTACAGCCAGTTTTATAATCAAGTTAAGGCTCTTTTAAAGATTTAAAGTCGAGTGTAATGTTAAACTGTTTCATAATCTCACTTTCAATTTAACATCTTATAAGAAATTTATATAAATTTAAAGTCGATTTTAACTTAAACTCTACTCCAACTTTAGTTTAAGCTATGCTAAATCCATTTAAAGTAATTATGCTCATTTATATTAATTATATTTTCTAGAAATTTAAAAATGATATTCCGGAAATTAAAAATTAAATTAAATTTAAGTAAATTATAAATCTGTATGTTTTTATTAATAGGTATTAAAGGTAAGTGTTTTTATTAGGAGATTATTTTAGCAATCAACTCATAATTGCTAAAATAATTATTTCGAGTTTTGCTGTAACAAGGTAAGTTAAATTTTCTATTTTACTATGTAAATTGTTGGAATAGTAATTATTGGAAAATCTTTAAACTATGCTGAAGTGTATATTGAAATTCATAATATTTCAGTGACACATGCAGTAAAATTTCGAGTTTAGAAAAGGCTGAAATCCTTTGTACCTGAAAACCCTTGTACCTGAAATTAAAGCTTGTTTTATCCTGAATCAACGTCCTCTTGAATTAATTTAATCGGTTTAGAAATTAAAACAAGAGAGCGATTTCAGTGAGCAAAGTGTAAATGTGATTTTTCTTAGCAAACAAGACCACACTTAATATTAAAGATTTCTTATAAAACAGCGTATTAGGATTTTGTAGACGTGAGTTTTCTTAACAAATTGCTAAGAAAAGTGTTTTGGTTTAAAATTGTCGAAAACACAAGCACTCAAAGTCACAAGTTTTATTCAAGTCGACTTTTTTTAAATAATTTTTTATGTTAAGGTTTTTTTCTAAGGAAAATTAATTTCCTACGTTGATGCTAACATTAATAAGAATGCATGTGATTTTTTTCAGATTTTTTATAAAAATAAAAAAATGTACGTAAAAGTTCAGAATTTCATATGGAAAAAAATCGATATTCGCACAAAAATTTTACTTTTTTAAAAAATCTCAAAAAATATCGAACATATTTAACATCGCTAAAAACTGTGTAGGCTACTTATTTTTCCTGGAAAAATATCTTTACACCATTTTTCGGCAATCTTTAGTAGCTATAGAAAATCAATAAATCCACTATTATTTACCTTAAAGTGCGTGTGCTAAGCATAATTTTGAAGCCATTTAAAAAACCTGTACCTGAAATCAAAGCTTGTTTTATCATGCATCAGAGGCCTTTTACATTTTTCTAATTTGTTGAGAATTTTAAACAAGAGAACGATTTTAGTGCGCAAACTAAACCTTTTAAATTTTTTAAATTTGTTAAGAATTTTAAACAAGTAAGCGATTTTAGTGCGCAAACTAAACATTTTGTATGAGTGAGTTTTCTAAGCAAAATATTAATTGAGTGGTCTAACTGCAAAACTCACATTCTCCACTGTTGAAGCGAAATGACGGACAAAAAAAAACCGCCAACTCAATTTTCACAAAAAATGGAGAATCTGAGTGCAGTTACACCATTCAATTAACATCACATGAAATATTTAAGATAATTTATAATTGTTAAAAAACAGCATATTTACATTTTGTAGAGTCAGTTTTCTTAGTAAATTGCTAAGAACAGTTTTTTGATTTAAAATTGTCGGAAACACAAGCACTTAAAGTCGCAAGTTTCATTTTTATAATAGTTTAAGTTTGAGCTGGTGTTAAAAATTATTTTTTGGAAAAAATAAATGTACCGCGTTGATATTAACATTGATTAGAATGCATGTGAGTTTTTTGAGATTTTGAACTATTCACATATCCCGATTTCTGCTGTAAATTTTCAGACATTCGTTGTTTTTATAAAAGCCTTCAATTTGAAGTTTTAAACGAGTGTTTCCACTCCCAGGCTAAGCATGAAGTAAAATTTCGAGTTTAGAAAAGCCTGAAAATTTGGTTTGGTCGCGTAGCGCGAAGCGCGGAGCGGCCAAACCAAATTTTCAGGCTTTTCTAAACTCGGAATTTTACTTCATGCGCCACGCGCATAAAACACTGATTTAAAGTGAAGTTCAAAATATATTGCTTGTGATTGATCTCATTTTGATTAGAATAAACAATTGTTTATTTTGTTAAATTCGAACGACTTGTCAAACTAGATTGAGATTATCTATATACGTATTAAAAATAGTAATATCCCATTTTTGCGCCTTTAAAATTTGAGTGTTTGGAGCAGTTTGTCATGATTTTTTTCACACATTGGTTTTGTTTTAGAAAAGTCGATAGAATTAAAAATCACTATATAGTTATGAGAATTACAAAAGACAAATCATATCTTGAAAATTATTTTAATTAAACATAGAAATAGATTAATTTTATGCGATTTTTGTGGAAGATAAACATTTCAAAAATTCATATCTTGATAGTTTTTAGAAATATCCAAGTACAATTTTCTGTAGAAATTAAGTAAACGCTGCTCTTTAAAAATGTGTCAAAATCAGAAAACACCCTATATTGAGTGTTTGACTTATTTCCAGTTGAACGTAAAATAGATTAATTTCATGCGATTTGTCGGGAAAATAACCATTTCAAAGATTCATATCTTAATAATTTTGTGGAATATGCCTTTCAAATTTTGTGTGGATATTAGCTAAACATTGATCTTTGAAAATGTGTAATAATCTGAAAATACAATATAAATTGTTTTTTCGTTATTTCAAATTGAACATATAGATTAATTTTATGCGATTTTTCGAGAAGATGAACATTTCAATGATTCATATCTTGATATTTTTTTAGAATATCCGTGTGCAAGTTTGCGTGGGTATTAGGGTATTGTAGATTTGTGTAAAAGGAGATTCCGTAAATAAATAAACATTGCTCTTTTAAAATGTCTAAAAATCTAAAAATACACTATCAATATTTTTTGATTAATTTCCAATTGAACGTAAAATAGATTCATTTTATGCGATTTTTCGGGAAGATAAGCATTTCAAAAATTCATATCCTAATAATTTTGGAGAATAAATATTCTACAAAATTATTAGGATAAGAATCTTTAAAATTTTGTGAGGATATTAGGTTAACATTGATCTTTAAAAATTTGAAATAATATTTCATATTTCATACTTATTGATGCAATAAAAATGTATGTGTTTTACATAAGTCACTTCTTGTGAAAACACCATATCAATAGTTTTTGAGATAATTTTATAATTTAACGAAAGTCTCGAAATATTGAAAATTTTGTAAATATCGAAAATCTTACAAATCTTATATGTTGAACAATTTTATAATTAAACGTAAATCTCGAAATACTGAAAATTTTAGAAAGCCCAAATATCGAGATGCTGCGCGAACTTTGACAAATTTTTCTAAACTCGAAATTTTACTTCATACTTAGTCTCGGAGTGGAAAACACTCGTTTAAAGTTTCAAATTGAATACAAAATAAACAAGAAATATCTAAAGATTTACAGAAAATAGGCTGAATTTGGAATGCGTATACTTAAAAGAATAACTCCCTGTATAGTATGATTCACAAAAACATTAAATATTATAACAAGTAAGAGGTACATTACAATGTAAAGTTTGATTTTGTTGTGTCACAGATGTCACAAATACCTATCGAGATTTGCATAATCTTGGAACCAAGTTTTTGGATTATAATATTCAAAATTTTATATTTAGATAATAAGGGCCGTAATTTAAACCTCAGGGAAGGCCTAGAAATAAATAGGGCAATAAAAGACGGAAAACACCTCGTCAACGACAATGAGGAGATTTGGAATTCCCCAATCTTAAAATCCCTTATTACCTGACTATATATAAGCTTGTCGGTATCTTTTGTAATTCACTCCTGATAATGCTGTAAAACGCGAAACCAGTCGAGTAAATAGTAAAGTAAAAAATTATGAAACAAACCAAGTGTAATTTAATTTAAACCTTCATTATCAATATTTAAAAATGTTTCACCAAGTGATAAGTGAGAAAATTATTCAAGAAATATAATACCTGGTTTTTCAAAATCGAAAAATCATTTACATTTTTATTCTTAAACAAATTTTTATGGTATCAGGAATTTTTCTTTTAGGTATTTGCAACACGATTTTTCGATGTAAATTTTGAGACATTCATTGTTTTAAAAAAAAATAATTTGTAGTTTTAAACGAGTGTTGTCCACTCCCAGATTAAGCATTAAGAAAAATTTGGTTTAGTCGCTCCGCGCTTTACGCTACGCGACCAAACTAAATTTTCAGGCTTTTCTGAACTCGAAATTTTACTTCATGCGCTACCCGTATAAATCACTGATTTAAAACTGAAATTCAAAATATACTACTTACATATAATATATAAATTTTATAAATGTTAATTTCATCTAACCCAATGTTGCGCTTTAAAAATTCGACTGCAGGGAGAAATTTGCTTTATGTAAACAAAACTTTATATTAAAAACATGAAAATTGTGTTATCAATTATTATAAAAACTGATGTTGTAATTGAATTAATTAACTGAACTGCATCACGAAAGCAATAATCAATATAAATAAAAAAGTTCTTAATCATCTCGTACAAAAGTCCATTTACCTTTTGAGTCTCATCTCATCTCATCTGAATCTGTTGGAGTTGAAAGATTTTTAAGTTAATTAGACAAATATGTATGTTATGAAAGGAGTCGATCGGATACGGGGTAGAAAAAAAGAGTGGCACATATAATTGCTAGTCAGCGTGGTATTGTTCTTGTGCGCTGTCCATTGTGTGCCTGTCATGGACACTACCATGGGCATTACATTGCATGAGTCCACACATTCGGCCGCCAACAGCCGGATTGAAATGTCTTGCTGCCAACATTAAGAGTGTCGACGATAATGGACCTTGATATTAAAAACACGGAGACCAAATCGGGATTTTTATTGTGCGTCGCTAATCCGGATCGCGTTTTCATTTTCAATTCGAATGAAAAGAAAGAACGCGAACAAAAAAAAATAATGGTTTGTTTTAATTGAAACCGCTTTGCTTTATTCGGTAGTCGTTGGGTGATTTGTGTAATTTTATTGCTTTTATAGTTTACAATAAGAGGTTAATTATTGTTTTATCTCTTTTGAGAAATCAGCCTGTGCTCAATAATTTTTCTAGATTTAAAGAATAAATTTACCTGAGCAAAAATATAGTTACAAATTATGAATAAAATGTTTCGTATTAAAGTGCTGCTCTTCTCGTTTGAGTGCTCAATATTATTCCGAGTGTTTTCCACATAAAGCAAAAATTTAAGTTTAGGATAGCCTGAAAAGCATCCACATATTCAGGTCTGCAACAAAGATAGATTTTGATCTATGACCAGGCAATAGTAACCTGTGATAAGGCAATGTTCTGATCTAAAACATTTCCATATTTAGATCTGTGATTAGTCAATATTTTGACCTAGCACACGGCTGTATTTAAACTTGCAATTAGAGATCCCATAGGCTGTCATTAGGCTTTATTTTTATTCTTAAAACCTGCCACAACTTATAAATAGGCTAATGATTGATAATTCTTAATATTTAATGAAACTAAGTCTGACATGCAGAGGGAGTTTTTCTTTTGAATATACATACCCTAATTACAGTGTATATTCTGTAAATTTTTAGATATTCGTTTTCTTTTTTAAAGAGTTCAATTTGAAGCTTAAACGAGCGTTTTTCACTCCCACACTAAGCATGAAGTAAAATTTCGAGTTTAGAAAAGCCCCGTGAAAATTTGTCGGGGGTTGCGCAGAGACCAGAGACAAATTTTCTTTATTAGTATATTTTGAACTTCATCTAAAATCAGTGTTTTATACGCGTGGCGCATGAAGTAAAATTTCGAGTTTAGAAAAGCCCAGAAAATTTGTCTCGGGTCGCTGCGCGACCCTCGACAAATTTTCACAGGGCTTTTCTAAACTCGAAATTTTACTTCATGCCTAGCCTGGGAGTGGAAAACACTCGTTTAAAGCTCCAAATTGAACTCTTTCAAAAAACAACGAATGTCAGAAAATTTACAGCGCATACATGCAAATGTATAATAATAATAATAATGATAAGAATTCATCTTTATTTCTTCTAAAATATATACATTACAATAATAATGTTACAATCATGCAATGTGAAGAAGAAAGGCGTCAAGGGGGGTGAAAAATCATATTAGTTATAATATTCATTTATGCTGTACATTTCTTTTTCGCAGAGGAAATCAAATAATGCTATTTAATATTTTTTATTATTTTGTATAACTTTAATATTTTCAGGTAGTTGATTAAAAAGTTTTATGCAATTATAGTTTAAATTTTGTTCAGAAGCTGTTAATCTATGTTTTGGAATTATGTAATTGGCTCTGTGTCTTGTGTCATAATCATGGTTAATTTTATTTTCACTAAAAAGGGGCTTGTATTTAAAAATGAATGTTAAGCATTCGAAAACATACAGCGCGTACACCGTTAATAAAGGATTCTCTTTAAAAATTCCTCTACATGAGGTATTGAAACCTAGATTGTACATGGTTCTAATGACTTTTTTTGAATAATAAATATAGATGTACATAGGTTACTATGTCCCCAAAAACGTATACCATACCGCATATTTGCAATAAAGACATTTTTATATACAATATTAAGACTCGTTGTGTCCAACATATTTTTTAAATTTCGTATGCAAAAACATATTCCACTTAATTTTTTGCATAATATCTGTATATGGTTACGCCATCTAAGATGATCATCTAGCTCTATTCCCAATAATCGCACTGAATTACTCACGGAGACATTATCATTATTTATTAATAGAGTATTTGGCGCTACAGTGACATTTCTTGTTTGGAAAATTACAAATTTAGTTTTTGTTGAATTAAGAGCAAGCTTGTTATTAATGAACCAACTATGTGTGATATCAAAATGACGCTCACACAAAGTATTGAGTTCTATGTAGTTTTTAGCCATAACCAATATTGTTGTATCGTCTGCAAATGAGATTATATTCCGATTGTTATCTAAAGATTGATTTGTAATATCGTTCGTAAATATAATGAATAGTAATGGCCCCAGAACACTGCCTTGAGGGACACCAATGTTTATATCGTTTGATGATGAGTACGTTGTTGAACCCATTTTATTTAATTCAACGATCTGTCGCCTATTACTTAAATACGATTTAAACCATGCAAGTGTGTTGCCCCTGATACCATAAGATTCAAGTTTAGATAATAGTAGTTTATGTTCTACGCAATCGAACGCTTTCGATAAGTCTAGAAACATCCCACAAGCAACGTCACCATCCTCAAGATTATTCTTGTTATTGATACAATCATATAAGGCTGTCAACACATTTTCCAGGAATGTAACCGTGTTGGTGACTGTTGAATAAATTATATTTTGAAAAGAAGTTCAGAAGTCTCTTGCATACTAATGACTCCAAAAATTTTTGAATAGCTTGATAGAATGCTTATTGGTCTGTAATTTCCCAAATCATCGATATCGCCTTTTTTATGTATTGGCGTAATAAGAGCAGTTTTTAAAATATCCGGAAATATTCCAGACATGAAGGAATCGTTAATGATTTTTATTAAAGGAGATGCTACTTGTTCAAATGCAAGAAAAATAACATATATGGGGATATCATCTATCCCACATGCAAATTTGTTTTTAGTTTTCAAGTTTGTTATTACGTTGAATAATTCATTTTTGTTACAGGGTATAAAAATAGTGATCAATTATGTATAGGGATTTGAAAATTGATGTTTTTAAAATTATTGAAAAGTGGTTGTAATGATTTGGTGGTGTTAATAAAAAAGTCATTAAAGTTATTTGCTAATTCCGCTACATTAGTATGAGATGGTAATTTTTGGGATTTAATTTTATTTCTTTGCGTGTTTATATTTCTCCATGCTTCCTTAGAAGTGTTTGTAGCATTTTGTATGTTGTTGGTGTAATGTTCCTTTTGCGTTGAGCATATCTTGTCTTTATATAGCGTTTGGTAGGCTTTATATTGTGGTTTAAAAGTTTCATCAAACGTTGAAAGCATTTGTAATGCTGATACCTGATGTATAAGGTTATTTAGTTCAACCGTCATCCATTTTGTTCGTTTGAAATATGCTCGTTTAGAGCTAATAAGGGGAAAATGAGCATTGAAATGTATTTTGAATATATTAAGAAAATTATTCATTGAAATATTAACATCAATGTTCCCAACTCCGTTCCACTGTTCGTCGACAAGAGATGTAACAAAATTGTGAAGGTTAGCATCGTTGTAGGAACGATAAGAGAAGCGTCATATTTCGCGTGTGCTTGTCGGAATGCTTAATTTAAGTATTAGCGCACAGTGATCTGAAAAACCTTAATTTTGAACATTTGTAATATAGTTATGTTTATGTTTTACTGAATCATTAATAATAAAATTGTCAATACATGTGCTGCTAGAACGTGTGATTCTAGTCGGTTCATTAATAATCAAATGCGAGCCGTAAGATTTTATTAAATTTGTAAGTTCCAGAGTTATATTATTCTTGTTTAAAGGATTAATATTAAAGTCTACACAAATAATATAATAATTACCATGATCGTTTAGTATATTCAATAATTCATCCAATTTAGCTAGGAAAACCAGTGTGTCACTAGAGGGCGTGCGATATATACAAACAATAATGCATTTAAACTTACTAAAGTTCATCCACGCTGTACTATATTCGAAAACTGAACACTCTGGCTGAATATTCAAATTCAATACCCCTTTGTTGATGATAGAATCATGCACATAAACCTCGCTGTAATGAATTTCTACAGTAGGCATTTATTAAAGAATAATTTCGGATATTAACATTATTAATTTCCTCTTCACTTAACCAATGCTCTGTTAAACAAAGAACATTACTGTTTTTGATCTGAGCATTTAGCTCAGTAATACTTGTATTTAAACACTGAATATTTTGATAATATAATGAAAACCTGTCATCTTCCTTAGAATAATTGACTATATTTAGTTTTTTTTTCAGTATCATTAATAGGGATTTTGTTTATCTTGGGATGATTAAAAAATCTACAAACAGACTTGAAAGAAACATTCCTTGTATTTTGTTTATAATAATATTCTTCCAAGATAATAACCTCTTCAACGACGTTTAAGAGCACGCAATGTAATAGTTTTTAATTTACCTGAATCTCTGGGGACTTTATACCAAAGAATTGAGAATGATACAGTTGCTCTAAAAACGTGAATCGATACCAATATTAGATTTGTGCCTAAGAAGGTTATTCGTGTGGGTAAACAAGGAAATGGATGCCGTCCAGTTAAATTAATTTTTTCATCTGAACAGGAAATAGTTGATGTATTGAAAGGTGCGCGTGCAGCTGATATGGGCGATGTAAAATTTAATAACGATCAGACCCTATTGCAAAGAGAGTACCTAAAGAACTTAAAGAAGGAATTAGAGGCAAGAAAAGCTTCCGGAGAAAGTGATTTAACAATAAGATACTCACATGGGCGTCCGTCTATAATAAAGTCGTCGGCAATCAGAGGAAAAAAAGAAGTAAAAAAGTAGGTGTCTACTTTCAAAATGTTGGTGGCTTGAAGGGAAAAATGAAATCCTTTTTATTAAATGTTAACGTGAGTGTTTATGATATAATCGTTCTGGTAGAAACTTGGCTGGACAGTGGTGTAGATAATGCCGAATTCGGGTTAATTGACTTTCATATATATAGACGGGATAGATCAACGCATAGTAGTTCCAAGGTCAGAGGGGGTGGAGTACTAATTGCAATAAAAAATAGTGTAAAAAGTGTTGAACTATATAGCAGTGAAAATGTTGAACACATATTTGTCAAAGTGCTGGATAAGTTAATTATTGGATCAACTTACATTCCACCAGGCTCGGATTATACTCACTATTTATCGCACGCCACAGATGTCGATGAGATCTGTAAACGTAACTCGGATTGTGATTTTGTGAATAAAATCCCGAATGACCGAGGTGTCTTGTTGGATTTGTTATTTTCTAATACCAATAATCTGTGTATTGATAAAGCATGTGATTTGTTATGCCAATCTAGCTTTCACCATATTCCGTATTCTGTGGAGTTACGATGTTCTGATACTAAACTATCTTCGCATAATGCCGGTTGGGTTTACGATTTTAAGTCAGCTGATTACAATGCGATAAATAATTACTTAGGAAACATTGATTGGCATACCGGTTTATCTTGTAATTGTGTAAATTCTAATGTGTTGATGTTTAACAAAATTGTTAATTGCGCTATTGATATGTTTGTTCCTCTTAAATTTGTAAATACGTTTCACTACCCCAAATGGTTCAACAAAAATTTGATAAGATTAACGCATGATAAACGAAAAGCTCACTTCAAATATAAGAGTACGGGTAACACTCATTATTATGAGCTATTTCAAAAACTACGATGTCAATGTAAAGCATTAAATGAGACGCTGTATAAAAACTATATAGATTCGGTGGAAAATAATATATCCAACAATCCGAAATCTTTCTGGGAGCACGTTAACGCGTGCCGTAAAACAAATGGTATCCCAAAAGAAATGTACTTGGGCAATATATCAAGTCATACAGTTGCAGGTTGTGTTGATTTGTTTGCGTCTCATTTCACAAAGACGTATAAGAAGGATTCTAGTCCCGTACCTGATTTTAATATATCGTCATTTCTGGATGTAAAGGCTCTCAGCATTACTCTTCAAGATGTTTTTAATAATTTATGTTCACTACCGGAGTCGTGCTGCCCTGGCCCTGATGGCATTCCACCTTATCTTTACAAAAATGCGTATACGCGTTGAGTCTTCCCATTCATTTACTCTTTGAGTCATCTTTAACTACCGGTGTGTTCCCTGATGAATGAAAAGACAGTTACGTCGTACCCATTTTTAAAAATGGTTGTAGGTCCAACGTCAACAATTACCGCGGTGTTGCTATACAGTCTGCTGTCTCGAAACTTCTGGATCGCTTAGTGTACGACCAATTGAATTGGTTATGTTCACCATATATTATCAATGAACAACATGGTTTTGTCAACGGCAAGTCAACCGCCACGAATCTGGTCTCGTATCAAACTTTCATATCAGATGCTTTAGAAGAAGGTGCACAGGTGGACTCAGCTTATACAGACTTCTCTAAAGCATTTGATCGGGTACAACACAATATTTTAATTCACAAATTAAAGGGTATCGGTTTTGGTAGCAATGTAGTGCGATGGTTAGAGAGTTATTTGGTGGGAAGATCTCAGCGTGTGCGTGCAATACCAGTGACGTCAGGTGTTCCCCAGGGCTCACACTGTGTTCCGCTTTTATTTTTATTCTTCGTCAATGACATTGGATTAAGTATAAAAAATAGTCAGTTTCTTCTGTATGCTGTTGATCTCAAGGTTTACAAAAAAGTGCAAAATGTTTCTGATCAGCTACAACTCCAAGAGGACTTAAATAGGATTTCTGTTTCGTGTACAATTAATAAATTGGAATTGAACTTGGGTAAATGTTTTTCCATATCTTTTAGTCAAAGGCGTGTGGGGGAATTTACCTACAGTTTACATAATCAACCTCTACCTCTGAATAATAAAGTTAAGGATTTGGGCGTAATATTTACAACAAAATTAGATTTCAAGGAGCATACTTCGCATGTGTGTAACAAGGCATTAAAAGTGTTGGGGTTTGTATATAGATTCGGCAAACAGTTCAAGGACACTACGGTCAAGTCTCTTTATTTGTCCCTGGTGCGCCCACATGTGGAGTATGCTTCTATTGTTTGGGCACCATACTCAAAAAACGCTATCCATCAGCTGGAAATGACTCAGGAGAAATTTCTAAAAATTATGTCTTTTCGGCTAGGTGTAGCTAGTATCAATTTTAGTTATAGTGGCATGTTATCGCTATTAAACCTGAGATCGTTAGTTGAAAGAAGAGTATTTTTAAATTTGACTTTCTTACACAAAATTGTTAATGGTCTAATTAACTGTTGTTATTTGGTAGAGGCACTAAATTTCTTTATACCTCGTGGTCTTCAAGCTAGACATAGGCCTATATTCCGTTTACGTTTTCATTCGACCAGATACGGGATGTCTAATCCCATCGATCGTATGATGAGGTATGCCAATGGTATTAGCAATAATCCCAACTTTGTATAATTTACACCATCAATTCATCAGTTTAAGGTCCAGTTACGTCGTATTAGGCTATCCAATATCATTGACTGTTAGATCTTTAGTTCAGTAATAATTTAGGTGGCTGTAATCAATATAACTCTTTATATGGTTTTTGTTATTTTTGTTCAGTAATAATTTAGTCGGTTGTAATCAATGTAATTCTTTATATGATTTTTATGTTTTTTGTTATTTTTGTCATATATTACAATATGTATATGTACACTTATGTAATAAAATGGAGATTCCGTTAATAAATAAATAAATAAAAGTATTCAATTCCCTTCTTCCGGAATTCTTTTTTATTCAAATTAAATTCCCCGATTGCGTCACTTATGGATTATTCTCAGGTGGATTGTGTGAATCAGCGAAGGACGATTTCATCTCTATTTTTTTCTTTCCTCTTGGGATCGTTTCGACATAATCGAATAGATGCCGTGTTATCTGAGTCATTTAAATGTAACAGAATTAGTAATACAGACTAATAGCCCGCCTAATTAAGGCCAGGTAGAAAGAAAGGCACCGCCGAAGGCTAATTCGAACATAATCCCACCAAAAATAAAAATAAAAAGTCGGAGGGGCACACAAGAAAAAAAACCGTATCGTCATCCACTAATCTCACTCGAATCCCGAAAGCACCCGGATTGTTGTGACTACTAATTAAGAATGTGTGCGCTTTTGATTAATATTTGAAATACTGGTGAAGTTTATCAGTGGTAAGATTTATTAAGTGCACGGGAAATAAATAGCAACTGCTGATTTTTTTATAAAGAAATGTCCTTTTTACAAATATACAGGATTTATTTCTTTTGAGTATAATAATAAGTATATTTATGCATTATAACAGCAAAACAGGAGCGGATCCATGGGTTTAAAGTTAAATTTCGTTAAAAGTTTCAAATTGAACCCTATTTTTATAAAAAAAAAACAGCGAAAAGTATAACTATATATTTGTGGACAAACATGCTAACAAAAATAAATGTGTACCCAGGAGAAAAGTCTAAAGAGTAAAGTGGTGTACAAACTTCAAGTAGTTTACCTTAACAAAATACGAGAAAAAGAAAAGTAAGAAGAAGCGCTCAACGAGATAGTAAAGAGTCGGATAATGGATGGACCAATAAAGACGTAAGAAATGAACGTAGGCAGCCGATGCATTATTTATTTGGTCAGGTGGAAAACCGGCGAGAGAAGAGAGCCAAGCAATCTGGGTCAGATTCATTGTATTACACAAATCACCCTGCCCACTGTAAATATATTTTTCATGTAAACATTTCTTAAAACAAAAAGAAAGAGACGCAGTATTATTTATATTTAACATAGAGGGAGGTTTTTTTTATCTGTATACATACGAGTACAGGACATTTTTCTTTTAAAACTTCAGATATTCGTTGTTTTTGAAAAGGTGCAACTGCAATTACAAACAAGTGTTGTCCACTCCCAGATTACGTATGAAGTAAGAGCGACCAAACCAAATTTTCAGGCTTTTTTAAACTCGAAATTTTACTTCATGCGCCACGTGTATAAAACACTGAAATATAGTAAAGTTCAAGATATATATCTTTAGCATACTGCTTAAGTGGTATATTTTAAACTTCATTAACAGTAAGCAAATACCTAATTATCACTAACAGTAAGCAAATACCTAATTATCACTAACAGTAAGCAAATACCTAATTATCACTAACAGTAAGCAAATACCTAATGTCAGTTGCGAGAGTCTACATAATTACTCTGACCACTGTATGATCTCCTGTGACATCCGTATAATCAAACCTAAAATTAAACCTGTTACTCTTACTTACAGACCTTTTAAGGATATTAATATAATTAATCTTAACATCGACCTTATACATTGCAATTTTAATTTCATTTACTCTTTAGCAAGTATTGACGATAAGATTTGTTATTTCTCTTCAACACTGTTGGACCTATTTGACCTCCATGCACCCCTGAAAACATCAACATTTACAAAAAATAATTGTCCTTGGCGAACTGATAATATTAAAAAATTATCAGACCTTCGAAATAATGCCCTTCGTAGATTCAAAAGAACACAGAATCCCAATCACTGGAATTATTACAAATCTCTACGTAATTTAATGACGTCAAGTATTAATAATGAAAAGAAAGCTTATTTTGAGTTTGGGCTGAGGTCCAAAGATTCTAGAGTGTTGTGGAAAGAGTTAAAAAAACTCAATATTGGCTCTAGAGAGACCTCTAATGTCGAAATCTCGAATGAGTTAGATGTAAATGTAATTAATAACTATTTCGTAAACTGCATTCCATCCACTTCTCCAGATAGCTCTGAACTAAACCAATACTATAACTCGCATTTACTTTTTCCATACAACCCTAAATTTTCCTTTGCTGAAGTAAGTGATTCTGAAGTAAATACTATAATTAATAATTTATCAGAGGGTTCAGCAGGCTCTGACGGCATCAGCGCTAAAATGCTTAAATTATGTTGTCCATTTATTACACCTTACGTAACACACATAATGAATAATTGTCTCTCTCGTGGATATTTTCCTTCGTTTTGGAAAAAATCCCACATAATCCCTATTCCTAAAAAGACCTCAGTTACTGATCCTAAGGACCTACGCCCAATTAGTTTATTATGTAAGCTTTCCAAAGTTTTGGAAGAAGTAATTGAACCACAAATTAAATGTTACCTAGAACGTCACTCTATCCTCCCTGACACGGTGTCTGGCTTCCGTAAAAAATATAGTTGCTCCACAGCTCTAGCCGACATCACAGATAGTATAATTATTTCCCAGGACCAAGGCCTTCTGACATTACTTATACTACTGGACTTCTCGAAGGCCTTCCACACCTTAAATCATAATACCCTGCTTGCTATACTATCTTACATAGGCTTCGATCAGGTATCCATTCTTTTTTTCAAAGAATACCTAAGTAACCGATCACAAATAGTAAGCTTGAAAAATAATTTGTCGAATGAGCTGGAAACTCATAGAGGTGTACCACAAGGCTCTATTTTGGGGCCGTTATTATTTCTAATTTATACTTCACAAATTTTTTCAAGTATCAACTTGAATAACTACCATCTTTTTGCAGACGATACTCAATTGTTATATACTTTTGCAGAGAAGGACACTATTGTTACGTGCGCTAAAATTAACTCAGATTTAAATAGAATCGTTACAAAATTAAATGAGCACTCTCTCCTAATAAATAATTCTAAAACTGAAGTTATTCTGTTTGGTCCAAAAAAAGCGCGAGTAATGTATTCCCCTTACTTTCAATTAGCTTGGACAATACCAATTTTATTGACATAAACAATTGTGTTAGAAGTCTAGGAGTTTATATAGATAGTGAACTAAGATTCCACAGTCATATACGTAAACCTTAGGTTAATATGCTTAAATCGGCGATGTTTATCGCAGAAATTGAAAACTATATTATGTGAATCCCTGGTTTTGTCACATTTCAACTATTGTGATGTAGTATACAACTTTTGTTTAGATAAAAAAAACAATTGATAAAATTCAACGTATGCAAAATTCTTGTTTGAGATTAATCTTCGGTATTAGGAAATTTGATCATATATGTCATAAGCTTCAGGACTTAGGTTGGCTTAAAATGAGTGATCGCCGTTTACTTCATTTTGCCCCTTTTTGTCACAAAATAATTAAAGACAAGACTCCACCTTATCTTTACCACAAAATTAAATTCCGCTCTGACGTTCATACACTTAATGTACGCTTTAGAGGATTACTAACTCCACCTCAACATAAATCTGTTTTTGCAGAAAGATCATTCTCAATCCGAATTTCTAAAGTGTACAATAAGGTACCACTAGAATGCAAAGCGAAATGTGTCTTAACTTTCCGTAAACATTATGCCAAACATCTTAAAGACAGATAGATGTATATTTTGTATTTCAATATTGCCGATTTAATTATAGAATAATTTAAATTACTGATATTTGAAACGCACTGAAACAAACTTCTGCGCTTGTTTGATATTTATTTATTACTTATGTTTTCAATGGTTAAGTTGAAAAACAGTCGCGGCGACCCAGCCAAAGACTGAACTTCGCCATTAGATTCCAAATACTCGATTATTATCTTTTGTGTAAAAATGCATGTAACTAAATAGTATTTGAAATAAAGATTATTATTATTATTATTTAAAATCAGTGTCTTATACGCGTGAATTTGACTACAAATGATTTAAAAAAGAAAACACTTGGTTAATTTTTACTCTCCTTGAGAATGACTCGAATTCGAAATTCTAGACTAGTTGGAATATAAAAGCAATATTAGTGGAATTTAATCAAGTGTTTTCTTTTTTAAACCATAATTTAATATGTTCCACATCGTGAAAGATGAGAAACTTGTTCAAGATACTATAATTTCATTTTTTAAGGCTATTGATTCAAAATGAGGAGAAAAATTTATTTCAACAATTTCACGTAAACAATTTCTTTCTATACAAAGGAAAAATAAAGACGAGCTTAGGCTATAAGTTTCATTTTCAAATACTTGATTGCTTCCTCATCAAGCATAGAACAAATCTTTACAAATTTCATAATTTAATTTTTTAACGCTATTCCTTTGCCAGATTTTAAGTTGATTAAAGCCAAATCAAGACTTTAACTGAAATAGATTTAAGTAAGTTTCAAGACTTGAACGTTACTATAGATTAAAAATATTAGTACTAGATTTCAATTATTTTGTACAATTTATTCAGACTTGAAATTTATTGAGAAGAAATCAAGTTGAATATTTTATTTTTCCTATCATATTAAAACTTGAAATAAAAAAATCCTTATAATCCAGCGTGTAATAACAAATCCCGAACGCAAAGAAGAAAAGTACACGTCCGCTTCTGATGAAGCCGTTTTCGGCCACACAGGCCGCTTCCTTGGGGGGCAGAAGAGTTGGACATCTTCATAAATTCGTGCGCGAGCATCGACACGCAACCATCCGTTTGATTAAGAACTTTCGGTTGGGGTTCGATATGAAACGCGTCGATTTAATTGGATAAGCATCGGATGCCCTCGTTCACAGAGCTTTAATTTAAAAGCTCATCCTCGCAATTTATGTTGATAAATCAATATCCGTTTTGTAAATTGACTTTCTCGGGTTGGTGATTTTTTTTTTCAACGTTCTTTGGCTTATTAAATTTGCATTTTCAGGATGTTGGGGATTAATTTATAAGCGTGATTTAATGTTGGGACAACCCCGTGCGTTCCAATTAATGTGAGGATTTATCAGTTTCAGGAGACAGAACAAAAATTATGACAATCTGCTCCAAACTTCCAAAAAATCTATTTTAAGTTGAATTAATGTTAATATTGGAACAACCCCGTACGTTCCAATTAATATGAGGATTTATCAATTTCAAGAGAAAGAAAAAAATTACGACAAACTGCTCCAAATTTCCAAGAAATCTATTTTACGTTTAATTGAAGATAACTCAAAAATTTTTACTGATAGGGTATTTTCAGATTTTTACACATTTGCAAAGAGTATTGTTTACTTAATATCCACCTAAAATTTCACACGGGTAGTCCAAAAAGTTATCAAGATATGAATCTTTGAAATGTTCATTTTCTCGAAAAATCTCATGAAATTAATCTAATTTACGTTCAATTGGAAATAACTCAAAAACTTTTGATAGGGTATTTTTACACATTTTCAAAGAACAATGTTTACTTAATATCCATCCAAAATTTCATACGGATATTCAAAAAATTATCAAGATATGAATCTTTGAAATGTTCACCTTCCCGAAAAATTCTCTTTTTGTGAAAAGTTTTTTAATAATAAAAGTAGTATAAATTTAGTTTGAGCAGGTTTTCCATATTGTTGATATTTAAATTATCATATGTATAAAGGGGAAAGTGCTATGATGGACACATCACCATTTTTTGCTATTATTGAAGAAATTCGTATGAACTTTATGATTTACCCACAATTACACAAACGTCTTCCTTATCGCGCAATTAAGCAACTCATTAAACCAACCCATCTAATTAACCGCAAAGCATCCGTGCTACCCATCCAACAACAAAACGAGACAACCAGCATCATCATCATCATCAGCCCATCCGCAACTCGTACTTTATGAAAATAGTCCACATACTGAAAATCCCTATCAAAGTCACCATAAATTCTCCAAATGAATCCTAAATGCGAGATTTCTCGAATTTTACGACCTGCTTTGGAAGAAGAAGAAGAAGATGACGAAGAAGAAAAAAAATAAAATCGAAATGAATAAACGCAACTATGAAGGTTAACTCTTTCAGGTTTTATTTACGGTAAATAACAACGTCCGTCCCGACCGCACATTAAACTAGATTATTTTATAGGATTTTAATACCCGGCATAAAAGAGCATTATGCGGTTTTTTCTCCTTCTCCTCCTCCTTCTGATTCCTCGCCTTCTTCTCCTCCGATCGCTCGAACGGTAGTTGAGTTAATACGTACAGGAAATTAATTAATTTTTAGATGATTTGAAATTGATTGTAAATATCTCGTGTTTAAATCAATCCGAGTTGTTTATTAAATCGTAAAACGTTGTGTTTAAATTAATAAATTGACGTGATTGATACACACCTTTATTTTTATATCAGGGTTTTTCTGAGTAATCATATTGTTTTGCAACGTTTCAGGCATTCGTTGTTTTTGAACAGCATTTAATTCAGTTTCCAACGAGTGTTTCCACTCCCAGGCTAAGCATGAAGTAAAATTTCGAGTTTAGAAAAGCCCCGCGTAGAAAATTTGTCGAGGGTCGCGCGGCGACCCGAGACTAATTTTCACGGGGCTTTTCTAAACTCGAAATTTTACTTCATGCGCCACGCGTATTCAACTCTGATTTAAAGCGAAGTTCAAAAGGCGTTCATCGCTGCCAGCATCGCTGCTCTGGTATGCTGAGGCCTTTACTAAGTTCGTTTTTTTTTTTTAGTTGTGGCTAATTTCGACAATAAAACAAATTTTTACTGAATCTACGTTCATATTTAAATGATTCCAGCGTTTATTTGTTTGTTAAAAACATGAACAAACTTATTTAAAAAAATGTCTTTATTAACGATCAAAGTTTCCAACGAGTGTTTCCACTCCCAGGCAAAGCATGAAGTAAAATTTCGAGTTTAGAAAAGCCCCGCGTAGAAAATTTGTCGAGGGTCGCGCAGCGACCCGAGACAAATTTTCACGGGGCTATTCTAAACTCGAAATTTTACTTCATGCGCCACGCGTATTCAACTCTAATTTAAAGCGAAGTTCAAAATGCGTTCATCGCTGCCAGCATCGCTGCTCTAGTATGCTGAGGCCTTTACTAACTTCGTTTTTTTTTTAGTTGTGGCTAATTTCGACAATAAAACAAATTTTTACTGAATCTACGTTCATATTTAAATGATTCCAGCGTTTATTTGTTTGTTAAAAACATGAACAAACTTATTTAAAAAAATGTCTTTATTAACGATCAAAGTTTCCAACGAGTGTTTCCACTCCCAGGCAAAGCATGAAGTAAAATTTCGAGTTTAGAAAAGCCCCGCGTAGAAAATTTGTCGAGGGTCGCGCAGCGACCCGAGACAAATTTTCACGGGGCTTTTCTAAACTCGAAATTTTACTTCATGCGCCACGCGTATTCAACTCTAATTTAAAGCGAAGTTCCAAAGGCGTTCATCGCTGCCAGCATCGCTGCTCTAGTATGCTGAGGCCTTTACTAAGTTCGTTTTTTTTTTAGTTGTGGCTAATTTCGACAATAAAACAAATTTTTACTGAATCTACGTTCATATTTAAATGATTCCAGCGTTTATTTGTTTGTTAAAAACATGAACAAACTTATTTCAAAAAATGTCTTTATTAACGATCAAAGTTCCTAATGAGTGTTTTCACTCCCAGGCTAAGCATGAAGTAAAATTTCGAGTTTAGAAAAGCCCCGCGTAGAAAATTTGTCGAGGGTCGCGCAGCGACCCGAGACAAATTTTCACGGGGCTTTTCTAAACTCGAAATTTTACTTCATGCGCCACGCGTATTCAACTCTGATTTAAAGCGAAGTTCAAAAGGAGTTCATCGCTGCCAGCATCGCTGCTCTAGTATTCTGAGGCCGTTACTAAGTTCGTTATTTTTTAGTTGTGGCTAATTTCGACAATAAAACAAATTTTTACTGAATCTACGTTCATATTTAAATGATTCCAGCGTTTATTTGTTTGTTAAAAACATGAACAAACTTATTTAAAAAAATGTCTTTATTAACGATCAAAGTTTCTAACGAGTGTTTCCACTCCCAGGCAAAGCATGAGGTAAAATTTCGAGTTTATAAAAGCCCCGCGTAGAAAATTTGTCGAGGGTCGGGCAGCGAACCTCGACAAATTTTCACGGGGCTTTTCTAAACTCGAAATTTTACTTCATGCGCCATCCGTATTCAACTCTGATTTAAAGCGAAGTTCAAAATGCGTTTATCGCTGCCAGCATCGCTTCTCCAGTATGCTGAGGCCCTCACTAAGTTCGTTTTTTTTTGAGTCGTGGCTAATTTCGACAATTAAACAAATTTTTACAGAATCTGCGTTCATATTTAAACGATTCCAGCCTCTATTTGTTTGTTAAAACATAAACAAACTTATTTAAAGAAATATGCCTTTATTAACGATTTACAATGCCAATAAATACTAATAAATAAATTGTCGCGAGTGCATGGTGACTTAAATTGGATGTTTTCATAGGGTATCTCAGTAACCCGAGTAGTTAGACAAAATCTCATATACACGTCATGACTTCATTTTCTGAGAAAACAACAATAGTAGTGACAGATCATGGCTACCTCGATTAGTTTGGGGCGTTTTTCAATTGTCGGCTATTTTAGAATACGTCGTTTTCTCAATAACTATAAGATATATAAATATATAGTTAAATAGTTATTTGTGTAGTTTTCAACATAGAATTCCGTGACGTACTTATATTTTTAGTTCAACTTTTAATTTTAAAGTTAAGACACAAAGTTGCATTTTTTTAAAATGAAACCCCCTGTATGTTTTTACCTCATTAAATAGCATTTTAAAATAGCTTTACATTCATATACATATTTAATAAACATTTGTAAAAATTTGCAAAAAACGATTATATTGAGAACTTAGTTTGCTTTAAATATTAATTTTATAATTTTTGAACACTTTTGCGATCAATTACTGAGTCCATAGACCCCTTAATTAATAATAAATAATTGATGTAGCTCTCATTTTTCTAAGTTGAAACTTTTGTTCTTAATGGACGCTCAAAGTTGGAATTTTTGTTTCACCAATTTTCCGCTCATTGAAAAAGTAAGTGAAAAGTTATAGAAATAAATTTTTAACTATGAAAAAATTACAGATGATGTTTCTAACATCACAGAGAGCCTCCCTGATATTTATTAGAATTCAAACTAAAAAAAAAAACGATCGAAATTCACACTTTTGTCGATTTTCACCATAATAAAAATGTTTTTGGAAAATTCCAAAAAATTCCTTAGCAAAATGGGCCTAATGAAACCTAATTGCAGTGCAGAAATGCGCACTTTCCAAAGAACTAGAACCAACCCCAAACATTCCCAGATAAAATTAAAATGAACCGATATTATTTCTAATATCACAGAGAACCTCCCTAATTTTTTTTCAGGATCGAAAAAAGAAATTGAAACAAAAACGTTCAAAAATTCGCACATTTTGTCGATTTTCACCAAAATAAAAATGTTTTTGAAAAAAACCCCAAAAAATTCACAGATAAACTTATAAATGCTAGAAACAATTTTAATTGCTCATTTTATGCTCTAATAATTTTTTTCATAAAGTTTTTCTGTTTTTAAAAACCCCAGAGAAGCATCAAATCCCTCTAATAATTTTTTTCATGAAGTTTTTTGTTTTTAAAAACCTCAGAGAAGCATCAAATCCCTATAATAATTTTTTTCATAAAGTTTTTCTGTTTTTAAAAACCTCAGAGAAGCATCAAATCCCTCTAATAATTTTTTTCATGAAGTTTTTCTGTTTTTAAAAACCTCAGAGAAGCATCAAATCCCTCTAATAATTTTTTTCATAAAGTTTTTTTGTTTTTAAAAACCTCTGAGAAGCATTAAATCCCACAAAAATCAACTTTAAGCGCTTGTCTTGAGCACAACTTTTAAGCTTTGAAAATATTTTAAAACTCAAATTAAAACTTATTCAATCCTCAATCGAACACTTTTTAATTAATAATATACGATGAGGATTTCACAAATCAGAGCGATTTGATTGAGGCAAATGATAAATTCCTAAAAGTGAGTATTCTAATAAAAACAATGTTTAAAAATAATCATACGAGAAAATAAAAAAAGCTGAACATTAGCTTATTAGGAATTAAAGAGGCTTTAATTTAGGTTATTTCACGTTTTTGTAACTTAAAAAAGCATTTTAAAACTCAAGTAAAAACTTATTCAATCCTCAATCGACCACTTTTTAATTATTTTCAATTTCAATTTCAATTTTCATAAGTTTTACATAAGTCAAGTTACAATAGATAAATAATAAATAGATGTACAAAAAAAAGTGTATACAATACAGAAGATACATTAACATGCAGTCGAACAAACAAAAAAGGTACATACAGATTAAAATAGACAATATGCAAGAGTATAGGTCCAAAAATAAAGTGTTAGATGTCATTATCAAAAAACTCATCTGTGCTGAAATAAGCATGCTCGAGAAGGAATTCTTCTAGCACTTCTCGGAATTTATTGAGCGGAAGATTTCGTGTGCTATGACTAAGGTGATTAAAGAACTTTGTTTTTTTTTGTTTGTTTGTTTGTTTGGCATAGGTTTTTTACCATTCAGCCACTAACGTTGATTTATATTAACTATATTAACATATATTTCGACTAATTTGGACGTCTCAACACATTCACACACATCCATGGAACCGGAGACGAGTATTTTTCGTTAGAAAAATTACTCGCCTCCGCTGGGAATCGAACCCAGATCACCTCCGTGACCGATTCAAGAACTTAATGCCGTGATATCTTGTTCCAGTTAGGGATCTCTGTAATCTCGATTGTGGCAAATTTAAGTCAGATTTTCCTCTACTCCAGTAATTACGTACTGGCATAGCTGCAATATTACGTTTAACGTGCATCAAACATTCAAGGATGTAGATACATGGTAGGGTTAGTATTTGCAATTGCTTAAAATAAATTCTACATTCTTGTTGTACTTAGCACCAGCAACTATTCTTACTGCTCGTCTTTGCAATTTGAAGATCCGATGCCTACAAGATGCATGGCCCCAAACAAGGATGCCATATATTAAGTGACAGTGGAAAGTTCCATAGTATGCTGTTCTCAGAACGGTGCGGGATACTTTATTTGATAATATTCTTAAACCAAATACCGACTTATTTAATTTTCCACTTAAGTAATCGCCATGAGCAAACCATGTTAATTTAGAATCAAGATGGATACCCAAAAAACGGACAGTCTCTGCATATTCGTCATTTTCAGCAAATTTTCATTTCAACCGTCTTACTGTTGTTTAAACACAATTTGTTAGAGGCAAACCACTTCGCTGCATTTGATTTAGTGACGACATTTAGTTCCGATGCTTCTACTAAACTACTACCCGTACTTAGAAGAGTGGTGTCGTCGGCAAACAATACCGAATTATTTTGTCCGATTTTGTCTGGGAAGTCGTTTGTAAAGATCAAAAATAGTAATGGCCCTAAGACTGACCCTTGAGGTACACCGTTTTCTATTAGGCGATAGCTGGATTGTTCACCGTCAATGAAAACCTTTTGCTTTCTATTTTGTAAATAGGATTGCAGTAGGTATTTACAGAAAAGCTATATTTTGCTAGTTTATTAATCAGAATCTTGTGAGATACACAGTCAAATGCTTTACTGAGATCTAGAAATGTAGCTACAGAAAAAGATCCAGTTTCGAAGCATTCGACTTGTATTCCACAAATGCAAGAACAGCAGAAACCGTCGACATTCCACGGTGAAAACCAAATTGATTTTGTGAGAATAAATTGTTTGTATTAAAGAAATCAATTATTTGATCCTTCATAATACGTTCAATTACCTTTGATAGGGCAGGTAGAAGGCTAATAGGTCTATAGTTATTTGTACAAGACTTGTCTCCCTTTTTAAAAATAGGGACAACCTTAGCACATTTAAATGCGTCTGGAAAGATACTACTCACAATGATATCATTTAGTAATCTTGCTAGTGGTACCGAAATTATGTCGATAACTGGTTTCAAAATATCCACAGAGATTCCATATATATCGGAACTTTTGGTGTTTTTCATTCCTTTACATGCATCCCGAATCTTGACTACAGACACTTCTTGGAAATTGAACGTACTATTGCATGTGACAGATATGTTTAAGGGATCATTATCGGATGGTGTGATGTTCTCTGAAAGTAGTTCTGAAACAGTGGAAAAATATTGGTTGAATTCTTCACGAGAAATATCACTATTTCACTCTTGATTTATTGTAGGAGTTAATCTTGCAGAATTTATGAGTTTCCATAACGATTTCTGGTGATGTGCAGACTGAGAAATGTAATTATCATTTACTTTGATTTTAGCATCTTTTATTGACTCTCTGTAAACTTTTTTAAAGTTATTCCTTATTAGTTTATTTTGAATAGTAGATGATTTTTTATAATTTTCTGAGAGCAATGCAAAAGTTTCATGTCTTTTAGATTTTCATTGAACCAGTTTACCGGTTGCTTTCTCTTTGCTACCCAGTTTTTCTCCGGAAAAGCATTAAGTAGACACATATTTAATTGATTTTGAAATAAGTCACATTTTGTGTTAATATTTAGGTTTTGATAAACAAAATTCCAGTCTACACTCGACAGAAGTTGGTGAAATCTGTATCTTCCCTGTGATGTTATGGGTCTATACATTCTTTGAGGAAGAATAGTTGGTGGAGTATTAGGCAACGTTAAGTTTATTGCAATTCCTATATGATCTGACAGATGTGTTTCAAAGGGACACGTTCGAAATATTGTTAAATCGTAATTGGTGAAAACGTTGTCAATACAGTTTTGCCCCCGCGTGTTAAAAAATACAGTTCTAACTAACCCATAACTTTCAATAAAGTCGTGCACAGTAAGAGCGTCATTATTGATATCATTGAAATTAACATTGAAGTCGCCACACAATATTACCTAATTATTGAAGATACTGAGCTGACTCATAAGAGAATTTAAAATATCAAGAAACACAGATAAGTTCCCAGTGGGTTCTCTATAAACAGATATATAAATTAAAAACATGTAAAAAGATGCAGCTCAGTTCGCAATCACCATCTACTGATAAATCATTTGTCAAAGTATTAAATGATTTGGTTTCGTATAAATCATCTACATAAATCATAGCACCACCGAAATTGCCGCTTTCCGCGAATATGAAGCAGTTGAGGACAGCGCATTGATTTTTGATATGTTACATTCATAGTTAGAAAGATTTTGAAATCAAACTTACTGGAATTGAACAAACACTCAATTTCATTTATTTTATTTCTTATCGACTGCGTATTTAGGAAAAGCAAATCAATTACATTCGTATTTCTTTCTTCTTTGCAAACTGAAAAAAAGGTTTTATACAGGCATTTACAGGCCATACTTCTGGAATCTGCATGCTCTCATATTCATTAACAGGTACAGCTATTTTAAATGATGAATAATTAATAATATACGATAAGGATTTTACAAATCAGAGCGATTTGAATGAGGCAAATGATGAATTCCTAAAAGTGAGTATTTTAATAAAAACAATGTTTAAAAATAATCTTACGAGAAAATAAAAAAAGCTAAACATAAGCTTATTAGGAATTAAAGAGGCTTTAATTTAGGTTATTTCACGTTTTTGTAAATTAAAAATGACGCCCGTTATAAACAGTTAAAGTTGGAATTTCGTTTTGAATCGCGATTTTCAAGGAATATTAATTTAAGCTGGGTGCTTTAAAAATTTTTTTCGTTGGAAAATTTATAACTCAGTGTGATTTTTTTGAGAATAATTATTTAAAAAAAAAAATCGTAAATTACGTATGAACATTTTTATCTAATTTTGTTTATGATCGCGATTTTTAATAATCCTCAATCGAACGCTTTTTAATTAATAATATACGATGAGGATTTTACAAATCAGAGCGATTTGAATGAGGCAAATGATAAATTCCTACGACTGAGTATTTTAATAAAAACAATGTTTAAAATAATCTTACGAGAAAATAAAAAAATGCTAGTCATTAGCTTATTAAGGCTTTAATTTAGGTTATTTCACGTTTTTGTAACTTAAAAATGACGCCCGTTATAAACAGTCAAAGTTGGAATTTCGTTTTGAATCGCGATTTTCAAGAAATTTTAATTTAAGTTGCAATAAAAATTTATTTCGTTGGAAAATTTATAACCCAGTCTGTTTCTAATATCCATAGATATTAGAAACAGACTGGGTTATAAATTTGTCAACGAAAAACATTTTTAAAGCACCCAGCTTAAATTAAAATTTCTTGAAAATCGCGATTCAAAACGAACGGTGTGTGATTTTTTTGAGAATAATTATTTTGTACAAACATTTTTATCTAATTTTGTTTATAATCGCGATTTGCAATAATTAAAATTTCTTGAAAATCGCGAGTTTAAACAAAATTAGATAAAAATGTTTGTATAATTCACAACTTCAGTTTTTGCGCGTATACAGGCGCTTACACTAATTATTTATTTTACTGATCTGCGGACCCCGTTGGAAAGTGGTGTTTTGAGAGTGACTTACCCCGGTTTTGTGTTATGTGTGCTTCGGTGGTTGGATGGCCTAAAGACACGATAGTCTTTTTAAGTTGGAGTTGTATTTTAACGAACACACTCGCGTTGCACGCGTCTCACTCGACTTCTTCTCTGCACATGGCGCTATGAGCGTCACCCCTTATGCGCGCACTTTCCAAGCGCGTGAATATTCAAAATATAAATCAAAAATCAAATATTTATTTATTTGAAAAACTGCGTTATAGAAGTGATGTTCATAATATTAATATTAGAAGTCGAGGAAAATTATCGCCACCAGCACACAAAACAACATTATATGAGAGATCGCTTCATTTTACAATTCCAGAGTTTATTTTAAAAAGCGTTTATTTAATATGTTTTTTTAGAACAGTCCAATTAAGTTTAATATATTCAATATTGTTTTTTCTTTTCTTTTTAGTAATGCATGTGTATTCGTTATATTATTTGGTAGTTTTATTTAGTAGTATATGTATTATTTCAAGGTGTAATAGAAGATCAGAGTGTACATTTTGTACACATCTGAATTACATCTTATTTTTTCCTTAACAGAATGTTATAATCAAGTATAATTTATATTGTATAATGTGTTTTCTGTTGGAAAAATTTATTATTATTATAATTATTATTATATTCTACAATTGGTCCTTATTTCGGGAATTTAACAAAACCGAACAATGTTCATACGAAATTTACTATTTTTTTTTTAAATAATTATTCTCAAAAAGCACAGACTTTCCCATCGATATTAGAAATAATAAATCAATTTTCTGGGGCAAATAAATACCCTAGTTGTTTTTAATATGGATGGAAAAGTCTGTAAATTTTTAACGAATTTTTAAAGATCTTAAAAAAAGTCGTAAATTTCGTTCGACCATTTTAATGGAATTAACTTACTTTTATAAATATAAATGTATAGATAATTTAATGTGCTATTCAATGACATACAAATATATAGGGTGTTCCATTTAAAAAAGAATCAACTTTATATCATAACTCGGAAATTAAAAGACCCAATAAAAAGAGTAGTACGCTATTGCATTTTACGGTGAAAACTACACAAATATCTATTGAACTGTTTTTTTTTTGTATATCTTATAGATATTTAGATAAAGACATATTTTAAAATAGCCAACAATTCTTAGAAAAAGAGGTCATCAAGTGTATATCAAATTTTTTCTAACTATTCAGGTTATCGAGATACCCTGTGAAAACATCGAATTTGGGCCTAAACTAAAATCAAAGTGAAAATGAACTTTTAACTATCATCTATCTCAACAATTAAGCTATTAATCTATTCAGGTTATCAAGATAATCTGTGAAAACATCGAATTTGAGCCTAAACTGAAATCAAAGTGAAAATGAACTTTGAACTATTATCTATCTCAACAATTAATCTATTAATCTAATAAAGTTAGATGAACAATGTGTTTTAATTAGGGCTCGGAATTCGAATATTCAAATTCCTATATCTAGTTTTATTTATTGTGCTTTGTTATCTGGATTACCTGGGTATTTCTTGCGAGAGGAAATGCCACCGCAAATCAAGTGTAATTAATTTCGACTAATGCACCAATTAGAGTAAACACCAAACGCTTATTTTGCGGTTTGCGGTTCGGGGCGGCCTTCTCTAATTACTGAGTCCTGTATTTTTTTTTTGTAAAGGTTAAACCTCTCAAAACAATTTTCAAAACAAAGAAGTGAGGAATTAATTATAAATGTAAATACGTAATAGGGATTACAGTAAACTATTTATCAAATGTGATCATTGAATAAATAGTTCACGTTTTTTACTTTAAATAATGTAAAAAAAAACTCAGAGATATTTTCGTTTTGTTTTAGGAACGTTAAAACTCATTACTATCTGTACAAGAAATGTTTCTATTATACGTACATTTATTTATTATTTTGAGTATGCATACAGGGAATTTTTCTTTTAAGGCTGCGATTTATGATTTGTAAAATCCGACGTTTTCAGTAGTCACTAGTTCCAGCACCATTAATGTTCTGATTACGGGACAACATTGCGACAACATTGAGGAATTAATTATAAACGTAAATACGTAATAGGGATTACAGTAAAGTATTTATCAAATGTGATCATTGAATAAATAGTTCACGTTTTTTACTTTAAATAATGTAAAAAAAACTTGGAGATATTTTCGTTTTGTTTTAGGAACGTTAAAACTCATTACTATCTGTACAAGAAATGTTTCTATTAAGTATACGTACTTTGATTTATTATTTTGAGTATGCATACAGGGAATTTATCTTTTAAGGCTGCGATTTATGATTTGTAAAATCCGCCGTTTTCAGTAGTCACTAGTTCCAGCACCATTAATGTTCTGATTACGGGACAACATTGCATGATACATAATCATATTGCTAAAACTTTTAGGATTTTAATGTCACCAATTTAAAACGCTTAAGATATTTAGTTTTTATGTAAAAAACAATCTGAAAATAGATATTTTCGTCATTTATTTATTCATTTTTAGGCAACAAAAACTTGTGCTAGGTAAAATTCAAGGGTGTTCGTAAATTCTGCATTCAATTTCTGTCTCACTCTAGTAAACCGCAACCTTAAGTATATTATATTAAGTGCGACTGCGTTCATGAACAGTGAGTAATCATAGTTCGCTGCGCCAGTCGCAAGAAACGCCTAACTTCAATGATTTTAGGGCATTCCTTAGAACAATCTGAGACGAAAATACTCTCGAAATACTGGAAAACATGTGAGTGTAACTGGACGTTGTGTGCGATCTGTCACTGCGGTCAGTCGCAATGTGTTTCTACTGAATGCGGCGACCGATCTGTCGCTGCCCCTAATAGCACTAAAGACGTAGGGTTTCTAGTGCATATCAGTGTAACTGGACGTTGTGTGCGATCTATCACTGCGGTCAGTCGCTGTGTGTTGCTACTGAATGCTGCGACCAATCAGTCGTTGCGCCTAATCGCACTAAAGACGTGGGGTCTCTAGTGCGACTAGGCGCTGCGACAGATCTCGTGCATTTGTCGCAGTTATACTATAGCACAGGCACTCGCACATATGGGTAAGGGGGCAGTTGACTGCCCCCTCCCCCTCTCCTAGGATGTTGTTTTCACAAGTTAAATATAATTATAATAATGTAATGTAAAAATAAATTCATATATTTTAATGTATTCTATTCTATTAAAAGTGAGTGGGTAGTTATGCTACCCTCCACAGCGACCGCAAGGATCTATTGTGGCTCACAATTAAGGTCGAACATCCGACCTTACAGCTCACCTTCCAAGTCCATCTTCTTGATGAAGTCAAGGATCTTGTCAGGTGAAGTTTTTTCCAGGTCCTTCAAGTTTAGCTTCGGTGTGCCAAACACCGTGGTCCTGATCTGGTCGCCAGCTGGACAGGCACATATGACGTGCTCTGCTGTTTCATTTTAATGTATAGGGCATTACTAATTTTTAGTTTAGAAAAAATTAAGTGAAAAGAGTCACCAAAAGCTTCAAACTAAACGACTTTCAAAAACAACAATTGCATGAAAATTGACAGCATATCTATTGGGATATGTATACATTTCATTATACAAATGAGTTTTTCGATATATGTTTTGTAATTTCTCAACAATTCTGTTAACTTCATAATTATCGTACGTTTATTAATCTTGTTTAGGAGTCGAAGTCAAACATATTTTTTTTATTTTAAAAACTTGAGAAATTTTCTATAAAGATAAGATTTTAGAAACATTTAATGTTTAGACATGAGAAAAATTATCTAATGTTAGGCAATTTGTTGAAAATAACCAAAGTGATTTAAACAAAAACGGTAACATTAAATACATTTATTTAAATATTATAATTAGTAACCATACAATACTTTTTTTTTATTTAAGTATACTTTTACATAGTTCATATTTGTAAAATTAATAACATAAGATCAAACATAAGTAGTATATTTTGACTTCATTTTATTTCTATAGTGTTTATACGCATGGGGCTTGAAGTAAAATTTCGAGTTTAAAAAGCCATTTTGGATTTGTCGCTCCGCTTCGTTATGCGACCAATCCAAATTTTTAGGCTATTCTAAACTCGAAATTTTACTTCATGCTTAATCTGGGTTTGGAAACACTCGTTAGAAACTTCAAATTGAAAGTTTTTACTAAAACATCGAATGTCTGTAAATTTTCAGCCAAGAATCGTGATAACTATACCTAAATGAAAAATTCCCTGAATGTTGCATTAATTATAAAATTAATTAATTATTTAAATTGAAGATATTTATAATAATTGTGCGATAATTATTAAAATGCACCAAATAAGTGAAATTAATTAAACATTTTATAAGTTAATGAAATCCTTGAAAATTTATGAAGACATAAAAATCAAAGATATAGAGATATATGTATACATTTTTTTTAAAACATTTCAATTTTAAACTTTACCACTCCCAGGCACAGCATGAAGTAAAATTTGGAGTTTAGAAGAGCCTGAAAAATAGGTTTGGTTAAACCAAACCAAGTTTTAAGGCTTTTCTAAACCTGAGTTTTTTTAAACATTTCAATTTTAAACTTTAAACAAGTGTTTTCCACTCCCAGACAAAGCATGAAGTAAAATTTGGAGTTTAGAAAACCTGAAAATTTGGATTTGCGGGGGCGCGCGAGCGAAGCGAGTCGCGCCCCGGCAAATCCAAATTTTCAGGCTTTTCTAAACTCGAAATTTTACTTCATGTGTCACGCGTACAAAACACTGAATTAAAATTAATTTAAAAGTGTAATTAATTATTTGAATATTCGACCATTGGAATATTCGAATACTCGGATATTTAAATATTAAAATATTTCAATATTTGAATATCCGAATATGTAAATATTTGGAATATTCCAACAATTTGAATATTTTAATATACAGGAAGTTTTTCATTTAAGTATACATATCCTAATTATGTGCTGTAAATGTTTAGATATTCGTTGTATTTTTAAAAGAGTTCAATTTGAAACTTTAAACGAGTGTTTTCCACTCCCAGACTAAGCATGAAGTAAAATTTCGAGTTTAGAAAAGCCTGAAAATTTGGTTTGGTTGCGAAGCGCGAAGTGCGGAGCGAACAAACCAAATTTTCCAGGCTTTTCTAAACTCGAAATTTTACTTCATGCGCCACGCGTACCAGATACTGATTTTAAGTGATGTCCACTTGTTCACAAAATTTCAGAGTTTTTAGTTTTTAATACGCGTGGCGCATGAAGTAAAATTTCCAGTTTAGAAAAGCCTGAAAATTTGGTTTGGTCGCTTCGCTTCGCTACGCGACCAAACCAAATTTTCAGGCTTTTCTAAACTCGAAATTTTACTTCATGCTTTGCCTGGGAGTGGAAACACTCGTTTAAAACTTACAATTGAACTGTTTTCAAAAAAGTGTAAGCATATGTATACTTGAAAGTAATATTCCTTGTATGTATACTTAAAAGTGAAATTCTCTGTATTTTTGATTGAATATTACAATTCTACGCTTACAAAACACTGAATTAGAATGAATTCAAAAATTTAATTAATTATTTGAATATTCGACCATTTAAATATTGAATATTAGAATATTCAGATGTTCAAATATTTAATTATTCTAATATTTGAATATTTGAATATCTAAATATGTGAATAATTGGAATATTCGAAAAATTTCAATATTTTAATATATAGAGAGTTTTTCTTTTAGATATACAGATCCTAATTATGTGCTGTAAATGTTTAGATATTCGTTGTATTATTAAAAGAGTTCAATTTGAAGCTTTAAACGAGTGTTTTCCACTTCCAGACTAAGCATGAAGTAAAATTTCGAGTTTAGAAATGCCTGAAAATTTGGTTTAGTTGCGAAGCGCGGAGCGACTAAACCAAATTTTCAGGCTTTTCTAAACTAGAAATTTTACTTCATGCGCCACGCGTACAAGACACTGATTTTAAGTGATGTTCACTTGTTCACAAAATTTCAGAGTTTTTAGTTTTTAATACGCGTGGCGCATGAAGTAAAATTTCCAGTTTAGAAAAGCCTGAAAATTTGGTTTGGTCGCTTCGCTTCGCTACGCGACCAAACCAAATTTTCAGGCTTTTCTAAACTCGAAATTTTACTTCATGCTTTGCCTGGGAGTGGAAACACTCGTTTAAAACTTACAATTGAACTGTTTTCAAAAAAGTGTAAGCATATGTATACTTGAAAGTAATATTCCTTGTATGTATACTTAAAAGTGAAATTCTCTGTATTTTTGATTGAATATTACAATTCTACGCTTACAAAACACTGAATTAGAATCAATTCAAAAATTTAATTAATTATTTGAATATTCGACCATTTAAATATTGAATTTTAGAATATTCAGATGTTCAAATATTTAATTATTCTAATATTTGAATATTTGAATATCTAAATATGTGAATAATTGGAATATTCGAAAAATTTCAATATTTTAATATATAGAGAGTTTTTCTTTTAGATATACAGATCCTAATTATGTGCTGTAAATGTTTAGATATTCGTTGTATTATTAAAAGAGTTCAATTTGAAGCTTTAAACGAGTGTTTTCCACTTCCAGACTAAGCATGAAGTAAAATTTCGAGTTTAGAAATGCCTGAAAATTTGGTTTAGTTGCGAAGCGCGGAGCGACCAAACCAAATTTTCAGGCTTTTCTAAACTCGAAATTTTACTTCATGCGCTACGCGTACCAGATACTGATTTTAAGTGATGTTCACTTGTTCACAAAATTTCATAGTTTTCAGTGTTTAATACGCGTGGCGCATGAAGTAAAATTTCGAGTTTAGAAAAGCCAGAAAATTTGGTTTGGCCGCTTCGCTTCGCTACGCGACCAAACCAAATTTTCAGGCTTTTCTAAACTCGAAATTTTACTTCATGCTTTGCCTGGGAGTGGAAACACTCGTTTAAAGCTTACAATTGAACTGTTTTAAAAAATAGTGTAAGCATATGTATACTTGAAAGTAATATTCCTTGTATGTATACTTAAAAGTGAAATTCTCTGTATTTTTGATTGAATATTACAATATTACGCTTACAAGACACTGAATTAAAATGAATTTAACAATGTAATTAATTATTTGAATATTCGACCATTTAAATATTGAATATTAGAATATTCAGATGTTCAAATATTTAATTATTCTAATATTTGAATATCTAAATATGTGAATAATTGGAATATTCGAAAAATTGTAATATTTTAATATATAGAGAGTTTTTCTTTTAGATATACAGATCCTAATTATGTGCTGTAAATGTTTAGATATTCGTTGTATTATTAAAAGAGTTCAATTTGAAGCTTTAAACGAGTGTTTTTCACTCCCAGACTAAGCATGAAGTAAAATTTCGAGTTTTGAAAAGCCTGAAAATTTGGTTTGGTTGCGAAGCGCGAAGCGCGGAGCGACCAAACCAAATTTTCAGGCTTTTCTAAACTCGAAATTTTACTTCATGCGCCAAGCGTACAAAACACTGATTTTAAGTGATGTTCACTTGTTCACAAAATTTCAGTTTTCAGTGTTTAATACGCGTTGCGCATGAAGTAAAATTTCGAGTTTAGAAAAGCCTGAAAATTTGGTTTGGTCGCTCCGCGCTTCGCAACCAAACCAAATTTTCAGGCTTTTCTAAACTCGAAATTTTACTTCATGCTTAGTCTGGGAGTGGAAAACACTCGTTTAAAACTTACAATTAGCTGTTTTCAAAAAAGTGTAAGCATATGTATACTTGAAAGTAATATTCCTTGAAAAATTTGAATATTTTAATATACAGGGAGTATTTCTTTCAAGTATACATATCCTAAGTATGTGCTGTAAATGTTTAGATATTCGTTGTATTTTTAAAAGAGTTCAATCTAAAGCTTTAAACGAGTGTTTTCCACTCCCAGACTAAGAAAATTTGGTTTGGTCGCTCCGCGCTTCGCGCTCCGCAACCAAACCAAATTTTCAAGCTTTTCTAAACTCGTAATTTTACTTTATGCGCCACGCGTACAAGACACTGATTTTAAGTGATGTTCACTTGTTCACAAAATTTCAGAGTTTTCAGTGTTTAATACGCGTGGCGCATGAAGTAAAATTTCGAGTTTAGAAAAGCCTGAAAATTTGGTTTGGTCGCTCCGCGCTTCGCGCTTCGCAACCAAACCAAATTTTCAGGCTTTTCTAAACTCGAAATTTTACTTCATGCTTTGTCTGGGAGTGGAAAGCACTCGTTTAAACTTACAATTGAACTGTTTTCAAAAAAGTGTAAACATATATATACTTGAAAGTAATATTCGCTGTAGGTACACTTAAAATTAAAATTCTCTGTGTTTTTGATTGAATATTCAAATACCTAAATTTGAACAATTCCCAGCCTTAAAATAAACTGTTTTTTTAATAAAATGAATTTAACTTTATTTAATTGAAATAAAATAAATCTTTTACATTTTTTGCCCACTTTACCGGCCTCACAATAAACCAGGCCCTAGACATTTGTATATGCTATGATCCGGCCCTGATTATAAGATACGTAATAATTTTTCTTCTTCTTTATAAAATAAATAAGATAGACTGTTTTTTTTTAATAAAATGAATTTAACTTTATTTAATTGAAATAAAATAAATCTTTTACATTTTCTGCATAAATCAATCAGCTTAATTTACCGGCCTCACAAAAAACCAGGCCCTAGACATTTGTATATGCTATGATCCGGCCCTGATTATAAGATACGTAATAATTTTTCTTCTTCTTTATAAAATAAATAAGATAGACTTTCATCAAAGATTTTGAATTGAATGAAAAAAAAGTAGGTAATTTATTCTGAATTAATTGTCATTTGAAAAGAGAGCTGCTGTTGAAGAAGCAAAAGCGAATAAAAAGCTAATGGAGTGCACCGCACCGTTCGATTATTTTTATGGTAAAGTTAAAATGTCACCAGATCTATTAATTAGCCGTGGACAATAACGATGGGTCCGAATTAAGAATCGATATGTAATTAATTACAGCGACATGTAATCATCCGAGCAATGTTTAGAATTTTAATTATAACGGCGCGGATACATTACATTTTAATTAAAATCCATGTAAGGCAAATTGGACTCTTAATAAAAGCGCTGGCGATATATTTTATAATAGTTCGTCGTGAAGAAGAGAAGAGAAGGCTGTTTTGTCAGGATTTATACGAGAGTGTCGAAACGTTTCTTTCTCTCTTCCCCCTTTTTCCATTTCGACTAATTGGGGCATTAATCAGTAATTAATTTGCGTCGAGCCGGTTGGGTTTATTTATACATAAAGGAGAGATGCCAATCCGACCTGAAACGATTCAAATAAGGGAATATAAATAGAATCGCATTAATTTTATATTTATCAGAGGAGGGCGACTGTAACGAGTTTTAATAATGATGCTATAAAGAAAATACGTATCGCGTGTTAACTAACTTATTCTTTTAAGATTTTAGTCACGAGAGGTCATGTTGATAACAACGCTTGCTTGGTTTGTTGCAATCCCACTGAGAGAGGCTTGAAAGTTGTTCTCATGTCACTGCTACATTCCGACTTCATTAAGATCTATTCGTTTCACTTTCATGCATCGCTAAATTTTTATTTTTTTTAAACATGATGTAATTTAATTAAAACATAGTTTTATAATATATTAATAATAATACGTCTTTATTTATTATAGAATAAATATTTTACAAAATGTCTAGTAAAAGTAACAGGCGAAGTTCAGTTAGCCTAATGACTATTAACTGTTCTTCCACTTAACCTGAAGAATATTAACAGATTATTGCATAAATGGTTCATACAAATAATATTTAATTAAGAAAAAGTACTTTTTTAAAAGTAAAAGTAAAAGTAAAAGTATGTGCGATAAAACGAATTAGGATTAACACTACGATTAACATTAACACTAACATTAACATTAACATTAACGTCACTCTCAAGGCCCATCAAAACTCATCCGCAAGCAAGTGACGACGAAATTCCCGCTTAAAATTTATCAATGTGAGATTTTTGAGTTGTGTTGGAATTTTATTATATATTTTATAAATATTATAACTGAATGATCTCTGAAACAGAGCCGTTTTATGACATGGCGGTGAAATAGTTCCTCTAAATCTCACATTGATATTATGTACATCACATCGATACACGATTCTATCGTAAAGATAGGGAGGCGTACGATAGAGGATTATTTTATGGTAGAGAGATGCACAATGTAGAATTCGACGGTTCTCCATATTTAGCCACTGTAGTTCGGCAAATTTATGGGATATGCGTTCGTGCTTACGAATTCCGAAAATTAGACGCATGCAGGAGTTTTGGATTTTCTGAATGCGGTTCTTCGTCACTTGATCTAAACAGGCGTTATAAACAACATCAGCAAAGTTGAAGTGACTTAAAACGAGTGTGTCACAGAGCAAACGTTTTGTTTTTAAACTTAAATGATGTCTATTCGTGTAAAGCATCTTCAAACTCTGAAATGACTTCCTGATACAGTTACTTATATGCAACTTGAATCGTAAATTAGTATCGATATTTAAACCAAGATTTTTTGCACATTCTACTATGGGTATTGGAGAGTCATCGATTTTCAATTGTAGTTCAGATTTTGCAATTTCGATATATTTTTGTGGGCCAAAAAGCATAATCGATGATTTTCTAGCATTCATTTTTAAAGAATGTTTACGAGAGATATCTACTAATTGCGATAAATCGAAAGATATGTTATTCCCAGCTAGTATATAAATTCGCAGTACAATGTATTAACACGTTAGTAAGCGAAGATGTGTAAATAGAGAATAAGATTGGACCTAAAATAGAACCTTGGGGTACACCGGCTGTAATCTTAACAAAGTCAGAGCTGCTTTTATTTAATACTACTTTTTGAAAGCGATTTGTTAAGAAGCTAGCTATAAGATCAATAGCTGAATTTACGAAACCTATATAGTGAAGTTTACTTATTAGTAAATTATGATTGATGGTATCAAACGCTTTGCTATAATCAAGCAACACAAGACATGTTAGGTGGCCTTTGTCGATAGCTGCCAAAATTTCATCAGTTATATTAAGCAGTGCCGTTATTCATTTCGTCTCTTTTTTGAATAATCAATTTATAACTCTACTAAACCAAATTTTCAGCATTTTCTAAACTCGAAATTTTACTTCATATGCCACGCGTATTAAACACTGAAAACTTTGAAATTTTGTGAACAAGTGAAGATAACTTAAAATCAGTGTCTTGTACGCGTGGCGCATGAAGTAAAATTTCGAGTTAAGAAAAGCCTGAAAATTTGGTTTGGTCGCTCCGCGCTTCGCGCTTCGCAACCAAACCAAATTTTCAGGCTTTTCTAAACTCGAAATTTTACTTCATGCTTTGTCTGGGAGTGGAAAACACTCGATTAAAGTTTGAAATTGACATGTTTAATTCTAAAGTTCAAACGATCGCATGGTAGAATTAGGACTTCTTGTAAATAAACCTCAACTATTATTTGAGATCTGTAACTCTACTTTTGGCAATAAAAATAGGTAGTAAAAGATACAATAGGTGTTATCTTTTACTACCTATTTTTATTGCCAAAAGTGGAGTTACAGATCTCAAATAATAGTTGAGGTTTATTTACAAGAAGTCCTAATTCTACCATGCGATCGTTTGATACATGATTTAGAGTTGGCTTTGAGTTTTAAATTATATTGGCTCTACTGACTGTTAACACATAATTTAGCATTACTTTAAATTTATACACATCATTCCATAGATGTGTATACATCTATGGAATGATGAGGTTATGCTAAATTATGTGTTAATAGCATAACCTCAAATTTATTCCATCATTTCATAGATTTATACACATCTATAGAGTGATGGAATAAAATTGAGGTTATGTTAAATTATGTGTTACTGACTGTTAACACATAATTTAGCATAACCTCAATTTTATTCCATCGTCATTATCAAAGATAAAATAGGTGTTTTTTAAATTAGTGCCAATCTAATTTAAAACCCAAAGCCTACTCTAAATCATGTTTTAAACGAACACACGGTATTTTGAAAAATATCTGTTATTGAATAACATTTTAAAGAGCCTCGAAAAATTGGTTGCCTTGTGCTCAAATTTTCCCTGAAATATACGCACATATAATCGTGCATCGAAATTAATGGCACTTTCTGTAAGTTAACTATATTTATATATATATATATATATATATATATATATATATATATATATATATATACAGGTGTGTATAATATCATAGTGAAATTATTAGTTGCGGCACATTATTCATTCACGTTAATTACTCGCAGCACCTTTGGTAGAAGGTGGAAAAGTTGAATATTAAAGTTGTTGCGGCGTTGGAGAAGATAAAGTCACGTAGAAGATGGACGTACGGAAGGTGTCGGACGTTCGGTCGGTCGGCCGGGCCGGGCCGTTCGGGCGGTCGGCAATTAGAACGCCTTTTGCAAGAACTAATGATGGCCCAGAGAGCTCGGGGCGTTAGCTCGGACCACCCATACCACCGGTGATGGCATTGTCGGTACATGCTAGGAGTCGGTGCCCGACGCTCGACTCGATCTCGAAAGCACCCGTGCCTCCTGCTTTATTATGTTATTACACAGATATCACCGCAGATACCGCAGGATTGGACTCGATGAAAATTTATGACCATTATATCTTTCAAACTGTTATAACACGATAAAATACTCAGGTAAAACTACAATTAGTTTTCTACACGATTCTGTAACTACAAGTAAAAATAAATATGTTTCAATACCTTAAATCAACTGTATGTTGATATATTCACTGAAGTACTCTCTCCATTTGAGTCTACATGGCACGCGTTTCAGCGAAACCGAGTCCTTTACTGAACTCCTGCAGTGTGGACCGAGTACTCCATTCAAGCCCTTCACTAAATGTATTACGAAGAGTTTACCGCTCAACTTGATTTCGTAAGATCCTTAACTTTGTATGATTTTTATATAAGTGTACAATGAAATAAACTTAGGTTAATATTTAATGTGCAGAGTTAGGTTATTCGTTTTAAAGAGGGTGTGTGCATTTAATTTACAGAGTATTATCTTTTGAAGAATTCGATCCTGCGTTTACCACCTGGCTAGAGAGCGCTGACGCAGCAACAACCTGTCATCGCGATGCTCATTCATCATTACCTCGATCTATTGTTCTTATTGTTGCTCGTAATTCAGCTACAAGGCGCGATGACTCCTTACGATTATATTAGGAGCCGATCATTACAATACGCGTTCCCATACAAAATTAACCTTTCACGTATTCACCCCCGGCCGTTTCACACATCCATAAAAGCACAATGACCAATTTAGGCGAGCATTCACGACGCGTGAATAAATATCAACAAATTTCACGGCATCAACGGGCAAATAGAAATGTTTGCGGATGGATAATTGATAATTTAACAAAGAAAAATTCCTTGTATGTGTACTTAAGTAGTTTTACCTCGATATTGTGACTTTTTTTTAACTTAGCCAATGTGAAATGTTATCTGATGTCTAGGATAGTTTAGTGACTTTACGTAATAGGAACATCATTTATTTTTACCTACATCTAACACGTTTAAATAATTACAAATATTACATTTAGAAATGATTGTGTAATGAAAATAAACGATAGTTTATATTTGTAAATAAAACACTTTTTACTTTGTTTAACCACTGTAATTTGCACTTAATTTATGACTATAGTTTCGACTATCTAGTAGTCATTATCAAACTAAAAGTAAATAAAAATTACTTCTTAAAACTTATTTATACGGCTTCGAAAAGAGGGGTGCACAATGTATAATCATTTCTAAATGTAATATCTATATCTATTTAAACGTGTTAGATGTAGGTCAAAATATATGATGTTCCTGTTACGTAAAGTGACTAAACTATCCTAGACATCAGATAACATACGCACTTCTCTATAGAAAAATTACACATTGGCTAAGTTAAAAAAAAGTCACAATATCGAGGTAAAAGGGTACTATTACGTAAAGTCACTAAACTATAGCAGGTACAATGATTTCAATAAGTGTTTGATGTAGTCTTTGTAAGACTAATTTGTTGTAGATTGCGTAATGAATCGCATTTTTAATGTTGTAAGTGATCTTTGTTTTCATAGGGATTGTGAAATATCTAAAATGTAAGCATGCATAAACCTTCTTTTTGTAGCGTTAGCTGCTCTTGAGGAAATAACAGTAAAGCAAAGTCCCGAGAGAAGATTGAGAGCGAAAACTTGAGAGCGTTCCCGTTCGCTTCTTCTCCAACAACCTGGCCCCCGTCATATCCGTATATTATGGGTGTTAAAATAAACGCGATCGTATTAAATTTTCAGGCCACGTAAAAGGTCTTTCAACTGATTTATACAAGAGATGCTGTCCGTGTGATATTTGCCGCTTTTCCCATACGGAAACTTTTTGATATACATCATGATGGAGTTGTGTCAACTTCTCCAAGACTCACACGACTCTCGCCAACGCTCCTCGGCTTTTTATTACCTCTTCTTCTTTTATTTCATTTTGTTTTTTTTTTATTTTCCTCTATGAATAAGCGAGCTCCCACAACACAAAGTGAAAACGTGTTAAAATTGTTAATTTTATTACACACCGACGACGAGGCGATGTTTTCAAAATGGGATAATAATTATTAAGCGCTTTTAGCTTAATAATTAACAACTCTGCTGAGCGTTTTCAGGTTGTAAATAAATAATGCTGGGAGGCTTGGGATGCATTTACACGCTTTTAAAGAAAAAGGTAATTGAGTAAAAGCTAAGTGAGATGGGAATTATTTTGTTACGTATTGCATAATTGGAATCCGAAACTAAAAACTTAATAAATTAATTGACTATTTTGTGTTCCAGGCGTTCACTTTGTGGTACATCTTAAATATACTTGTAAATAAAACACGTTTTACTTTGTTTAACCACTGCATTTGTGACTATAGTTTCGACTATCTAGTAATCATTATCAAGCATTATCAGTTGTATTATGACTACTAGATAGTCGAAACTATAGTCACAAATCAAGTGCAAAATACAGTGGTTAAACAAAGTAAAAAGTGTTTTCTTTACAAAAATAAACTAATTTAATATAATTACATAATTATGTATGTAGTTTATAAAAACTAAAAATCATTCTATTTTTAATTAACCCATTACGCGATTCTTAGCACAATTTGACTTGACTTGGCATTGTGTGAAGAACAATATAACTATTTTGTTATTTAAATAAATTTATTTTAACTCATTTAAAAAAAAATATTTGTAAGTGTATTTCTAACTTTACAATATTACAGTGTTTTATTCGCGTGGCGCATGAAGTAAAATTTCGAGTTTAGAAAAGCCCCGTGAAAATTTGCCTCGGGTCGCTGCGCGACCCGGGACAAATTTTCTACACGGGGCTTTTCTAATCTCGAAATTTTACTTCATGCTTAGTCTGGGAGTAGACAACACTCGTTCGAAACTTAAAATTGATCGCTTTTACAAAACCCTCGAATGCCTGAAAATTTACAGCGTATATATTACGTATATTTATAAGAAAAAATCCTAGTATGTATTATTAGAAGTCAATTATAGAAATCACAAATAAAGTACAGAAGCATTTTATCGAAAATCAACTTTTAAAGTTAACTTGTAAATATAACGATTTTTACTTTGTTTGACCATTTAATTTGTGACTATAGTTTCGACTATCTATTAAAAGGAGTTGCCAATCTCTACTGATATTTATTTGGTGTACAGAAAATTATGTTATCTCATTCATCTCCAGTTTATCAGGTAAGTAGGTACTAATTAATGAACAAATCTAACATATTTTTGTGTTATTATACAATAGACTAATCAAGTGTTATTTGCGTTATTGAATCTGAAAGAGAGGCAATTTTTCATGGGAAGTTGCGCCACACTGCGACTAATTGTATTCATTGGACGTTGTGTATGAAATTTTCATGTGCGGCACATAATAGATTTCGGTTTGCTTGACTGCACTTGATTTAGTGCTCTCTATGTAATGAGTGCAATCTACGGACTACTGTTGAAATTAGAGTGCTCATTTCTTTTGATAATGCTTTTAAACAGCTGCAAATTTATTAAAGTTAGACAAAGTGAAAATTCATTTTGTATGCACACTTGAAAATGTTAAATTAATGTTTTCTTTTTTGTTGCAGTAATTTTCTATTCAGTATGAGTTGAATCTGAGACTTGCTTTTCCTAGTCGTAGTCCTAGTTTTAGTTCTGTGTTAGTTGTGTCAACTCTGGGCTTAGATTATTCAACTGAGAGTAGTCTAAATAGAGTCGCAGTCCAATCGTAGTCCAGTCACAGTCCTGAAACAGTTCACTAGCAGACAAGTGGTAGTCCAGTCGCGGTCCAGTCGCAGTTCAGTTGTGGTCCAGCCGCAGTTCAGTCGCAGTACAGTCACAGTCCAGTCGTAGTCCAATTTCATCTTAGTTCGCAGTCCAGTCGCAGTGCAGCTGCAGTCCAGTCGCAGTCCAGTCGCAGTACAATCTCAGTTCAGTTCGCAGACCAGTCGCAGTGCAGTTATAGTCCAGTCGCAGTTTAGTCGCAGTCCAGTCGCAGTTCAGTCTCAGTACAAACTAAGTAGAATCGAAGTCCAGTCGTAGTAGAATCACAATCAGTCGTAGTTCAGTCGCAGTCCAGTTGCAGTATAACCTCAGTTCAGTTCACAGTCCAGTCGGAGTCCAATCTCAGTTCAATTCGCAGACCAGTCGCAGTGCAGATGTAGTCCAGTCGCAGTTTAGTCGCAGTCCAGTTGCAGTTCAGTCTTAGTACAGACTAAGTAGAATCGAAATCCAGTCGTAGTAGAAACATAATCAGTCGTAGTTAAGTCGCAGTCCAGTAGCTGCCCGATCTTAGTTCAGTTCGCAGACCAGTTGTAGTCTAGTCGCAGTTTAGTCCAGTTCAGTCTTAGTACGGACTATATAGAATCGAAGTTGTTGCAGTCCAGTAATAGTCCACTCTCAGTTCAGTTCGCGTACCAGTCGCAGTGCAGTTGCAGTCCAGTCGTAGTCCAGTCGCAGTTCAGTTCACAGACCAGTCGCAGTGCAGTTGCAGTCCAGTCGTAGTCCAGTCGCAGTCCAATCTCAGTTCAGTTCACAGACCAGTCGCAGTACAGTTGTAGTCCAGTCGCAGTTAAGTCGCAGTCCAGTCTCAGTTCAGTCTCAGTCGTAGTAGAATCACAATCCATTCTATCTAGACTCGCAATGAATCGTTAAGAGAGTGTTTTAAGATTGTAGATTAATCTATTTATTTAGATTAATCTACAATCTTAAGTTAAAATATCGAATTTAAAAGAGATTTTTATGATTCTGGACGGATTAGATGTTGATCTTTTTTTGTAGAATCTTCATTAAATAACTATTAATCCTTTTAGGGTAGACTAATAAATATTTCTAGTGGAGTGGAGTTTAGAAAATCCGTTATAATTTTTATTAATAAGTCAGTTTTTAGTCATATTTTTATTATTTTTGGAAATCAGTGATTTTAGTCGATTTTAAGAAACCCACCGAACATGTTTTTTACACTTATTTATTAAGCATGAAGTAAATATTTAGAATTTAAAAAAGCTTTAATCCAAATTTTCAGGCTTTTTTAAACTCAAAATATTTACTTCATGAGCCAGGGGTACGCAAAGCTAATTAGATTAAAGTTAATTTGTTTAATCAGTAATCATTTTCATCTGATAAGATGTTTTTTGTAGATATTTTAGTAATTATTTTATCCTCAAACATATATTGAAAAAACGGAATTTTGTTAAATGGGGCGTTTGAGAAATAAAATGAAATTCATTAAAAATTATTTCTTTCTTTTTTTGTAGTAATTATCTGTGCTGTCTTAGTTAAATCTGAACCAGTATTAGGCCTTTTAAATGTGTTGTTTTTGTTATAATCATTTTCTGTTTGTCTCAGTAGAATCTGAATCTTACTTCTGTCCAGTATTAGACCTGCTTCAGTTGAATCATCTTAGTTCAGTCTTACTTCCGTCTGACTGAGATTCTACAGTTAAGTTGCAGTCTAGTCGCGTCTAGTCTCAGTTCAGTCGCAATTTAGTCACAATTCATTTGCAGTTCAGTCGCAGTTCGGTTGCAGTTCAGTCGCAGCTCAGTCACAGTCGTAATTCAGTTGAAGTCCAGTTGTAGACCAGTCACAGTCCAGTCGCTATCCAATCTCAGTCCATTTGCAGTTCAGTCGCAGTGCAGTCTTAGAGTGCCCTGACCGTATCGTTGACTCTCATGTTGGCTATTTTGTTCACGATTATGGTTTAATTATCCATTGCTCGGAAAAGTTTTCCCTACACTAATGTTTGAGGTTTTAATACCATGATGTGCGTCGTTCAGCGCATCTTTTGCTCATAATTTTGCCTGAATTATTTAGAGAAGTAGGTTTAATCTTAGTCCAATCTAAATAACGTCGCTGTCTATTTGAAATTCAGTTGTAGTCTTGTCGCAGTGCAGTCGCAATCCAGTCACAGTTCAGTAGCAGTCCAATCGTAGTCCAGTCGCACTTTAGTCGCAGTCAAATCTCAGTCCAGTCGCAGTTCAGTTGCAGTCCAGTCGCAGTTAAGCACAGTCAAATCTCAGTCTAGTCACAGTTGAGTCGCAGTTCAGTCTTATAGATACCTTGGCCGTATTGGGTCGTTGACTGTCATGTTGGCTATTATGTTCATGATCATAGTTTGGTTGTTCGCTGCTCGGAAAAGTAGTGCCATCGATTTACCATACTATTGTTGGTGTTGTGCAACGCTTGTTCTGTCCATAATTTTCCCTGAAATATGAAGTAAAGTAGGTTCAATCTCATTTCAATATAACTAAAGTTGCAGTCCAGTCGCAGTCCAGCCGTAATTTAGTTGCAATCTAGTCGCAATTATGTCGCAGTCCATTCAAATTCAAATTCCTTTATTAACGGCAATAAACCTTTTTACATCAGAATATAAACAGTTGCAGTTCGCAATCTAGTTGCAGTCCAGTTGCATTATATTCGCAATCCAGTCGCAATCCAGTCACAGTCCAGTCCCAGTCCAGATGCAGACCGGTCACAGTCCAGTCACAATCCAATCTCAGCCCAGTCGCAGTCGTAGTGCAGTATTAGAGTGCCCTGACCGTATCGTTGACTCTCATATTGGTTCAGGATTATGGTTTTATTATTCACTGCTCGGAAAAGTTGTTCCGTCGATTTATAATATTATTGTTGTGTGGCATCCAACGCTTCTTCTACCCATAATTAAGGCGATGAGAGCAAGGCCACTCTTGCTCTCATCGCCTCAATTATGGGTAGAAGAAGCGTTGGACGCCACACAACAATAATATGGTAAATCGATGGAACAATGTTTCCGAGCAGTGAATAATAAAACCATAATCGTGAACCAAAAAAATTAATATGCCAATAAATGTAGATTTAGCATCCCAGAACAGTTAAGATGCTAAATCTACATTTATTGGCATTTTTATTTTTTTGTGGGTTAGGCAACTCTTGCTTTCGTCGCCTCAATTATTCCTGAATTATATAGTGAAATAGGATCAATCTCAGTCCAACCTAACTAGAGTCGCAGTCCATTTGCAATTCAGTGGTAGTCTAGTCACAGTCCAGTCGCAATCCTGTTACAGTCCAGTCTCATTCCAGTCGTAGTCTAGTCGCAGTTCAGTCGCAGTCCAGTTGCAATCAAGTCGCAGTCAGGTTGCAGTTTAGTCGCAGTCCAGTCGCAATCCAGTCCCAGGCCAGTCGCAATCCTATCGGTGTCTAGTCACAGTCCAGTCGAAGCGAAATCTCATTCGAATTTTAGTTTTATACAAATTTAAATCGAGTCTAACGGAAATCTATGACAGAAAACCACACCATATTGAACCCATTTTACCTAAACCTTTTTGGCTTTTATAAAAAATCAAACAATAAAATCATTCATATTCCAATTTAACCATCTGAAAACAAAACATCCTCCCAACCAATTTATATTCAGGCATTCACTGATCTTATGAAATTTAAAACCGCAATCTTGTTTTTTTGTTTGTCCTGTTCGTTCGTTCGTTTCAGAGAGGAAATTACGAGATTGCCCGCAGACGCCCTTAACATTTACTCCTCGTTCGCACAGTATAAATTTATTTCCCCGAGGAGCGCGCCCTGAAAAAGCAGAATGCCACCAAAAAATGTTTTTTGCGAACGCCGGTAATAAATAAGATCGATTTTATTATGTTTCTACATTTTATTTATCGGCTCATTAATAATAGATGGGACTGATGCGAATAAATTTCACAAGCGATATTGGACCAGTTTTATTAAGAAGAAGATTAAATTGGTAAACACAAGTCTTCTCTCTCTCTCTTTCTTTATATGCGAGTATAGGGCTTTTAAAAATCAATTCGAAGAACAAATACCAAGTGTTAGCCATCAAACCAGAACATAGTGTTATTTAGATTTTATTAATCCATGTGTAAAACTTTTGAATGGACAAACGGATGTGTTGTATTTACTACTGTTTAATACTTTTTAACTATAGAAACACTGCAAATTTGTCGAGAATGACACTAAACATGTCGAAACTCGACTCGTAGAATTATTAAAATAAATCCGTAAAAAACATTGAAACACGTCTCAATATTAAATATCTTCTGAGAAGTGTGTCCATTACTTGTTTAGGCATTAAGTAACATTATAGAAAACTAAGCGACCAATACTCGAGCCCTGTGATACTACTGGGGTACCACTGGGCTCAAGTATTGGCCGCTTAATTTAGTTTTTATAAAAGCATATAATTTAAAAATTTTGAGCGAGTTTTTCCAATTCTAGATTAGGTATAAAGTATTAGTTATAAAGTAAAGTAAAGTAGACAAGTAAAGGTTCAATACCCCTATCTGAATGTGTATCTAGTGTCCTATCCGATAAGCAACATGGTTTTAGAAGTGGGTGTTCGACTTCCACCAACTCACTGACCTATAGTAATTATATTGTTACAGCCTTAGAAGCGGGATTTGAAGTAGACTCAATATATACCGATTACTCTAAGGCTTTTGACACAGTAGATCATAGCATCCTTCTTTCGAAACTTAAGCTTATAGGAATCAGAGGATCCATGTTAGATTGGATACAGTCTTACTTATCCGGAAGGTCACAGGCCGTGCGGATTGGAAGTGTTATATCGTCTGAGATACTTGTAACTTCAGGTGTTCCCCAGGGATCACATATTGGACCTCTTTTATTTAATATCTTTATAAATGATGTGGTTGATTGTTTTCATAATTCCCAGTGCTTGCTATTTGCAGACGATATAAAATTATTTTTACGTATCGCGGATGATAGATCTTCTGGGTTGTTACAGAAAGACTTAAATAGATTTTCAGTTTGGTGTACTGACAACCGTATGAATCTCAACCTCAAAAAATGCAATGTTATAACTTTTACTAAAAAAAGAGCCTCGACAATGAGAAATTACTATATTTCTAATGTCCTTTTAATTCGTTTTTCAGTCATTAAAGACTTGGGTGTATTATTGTCTCACAAATGGAACTTTAGCAACCATCTACGCAATATAACTGCTAAGGCATACCGTGTTCTGGGTTTTTTAAAACGTAACAGCAGAGATTTCTCAAACATTCATACCCTTACGACCTTGTATGTATCCCTTGTCCGCCCCCACCTTGAGTACTATTGCACTATTTGGAATCCTTATAGCAAATCGGACGTAAAAATGGTTGAGAGGGTCCAAATTAAATTCACAAAATTTATCTCCTACAAGTTCGGGATTGCCGGCTCCTACAATGACGTCCTACAATCTTTAAATATCCATTCGTTGACGTAATGCTAGGATACAATTTAATAAATGGGGCGATTGATTGCCCCTATTTACCTAGCCAACTTAAAATCAATGTGCCAGCTAGAAGTTTGCGTTCCTTCGATCTGTTCCATGTACCATATTGTAGGACGGACTATGGTAAAAATTTTGGTATATCCAGAATCGCCAATAATTGTAACGCCATCAATCCCGACTTTGGTGCAATTAGCAGGAATGCTTTAAAGAACATCTTCCGACAGGGTAAATAGTGTACATATTTTAATCTGTTGTTTGTACCTAAATGTGTTGTTTGTTTTTTACTCTTTTATGTACCCTTATTTATTATGTATTTGTATTTATATTTCATTTATTTTTATTTTTAGTTTTATAATTTTATTGTACTTAAATGGACATCCGTTAATAAATAAATAAATAAATAAATAAATACTCAAGCCCTGTGGTGCCCTACTAGTCTTAATAAAAACGTTTAATTTTGACTGTTACGAATGTTTTCCAATCCTTGATTAAACATGAAGTAAAATTTCAAGTTTTGAAAAGCGTGAAAATTTGGTTTGGTATATGCTATATACAGAGAATTTATGTAACAATGAACATTTTCATACCGCGAATTTTTCTTTGAAGTATCCATATGCATACGTTACACATTTTTTCATGCTTGGTTTATTGGAAGAATTTAATTTGAAGCTTTAAGCGATTGTTTTCCACTCCCGGGCTAGGCATGAAGTAAAATTTCGAGTTTAGAAAAGCCTGAAAATTTGGGTTGGTCGCGTAGCGCGAAGCGCGGAGCGCGGAGCGGCCAAGCCAAATTTTCAGGCTTTTCTAAACTCGAAATTTTACTTCATGCGCCACTGGTACAGAACACTGACATATTACGAAGTTTAAAACACACCGCTAAACTTTACATTGAATCAGTGTTTTGTACCGGTGGCGCATGAAGTAAAATTTTGAGTTTAGAAAATCGCAGTTAAGGGCAGTCAAATCTCAGTCTAGTCACAGTTGAGTCGCAGTTCAGTTTTATAGATACCTAGGCCGTATTGGGTCGTTGACTGTCAAGTTGGCTATTATGTTCATGATCATAGTTTTGTTGTCCGCTGCTACGAAAAATAATGCCACCGATTTACCATACTATTGTTGGTGTGGTGCAACGCTTCTTCTGCCCATAAAGTAGGTTCAATCCCATTTCAATATAACTAAAGTTGCAGTCCAGTCGCAGTCCAGCTGTAATTCAGTTGCAATCTAGTCGCAATTAAGTCGCAGTCCATTCCAGTTGCAGTTCGCAATATAGTTGCAGTCCAGTTGCATTATAGTCACAATCCAGTCGCTATCCAGTCGCAGTCCAGTCCCAGTCCAGTTGCAGACCAGTCACAGTCCAGTCGCAATCAAATCTCAGTCCAGTCGCACTGACATATTACGAAGTTTAAAACACCGCTAAACTTTACATTGAATCACTTAAAGCTTCAAATTTGATTCTTTTAATAAACGGAGCATCAGAAAATGTGCAACGTATGCATATGGTTACTTTAAAGAAAAATTCTCGTTATGAAAATGTTCGGTGTTACATAAAACTCTCTGTGTATTCAGATATGTATCGTTTTCTTTCAAGAGTTCGATTTGAAACGAGTGTTTTCCACTCCCAGATGAAGCATGAAGTAAAATTTCGAGTTTAGAAAAGCCCCGCGTAGAAAATTTGTCGAGGGTCGCGCAGCGACACGAGACAAATTTTCACGGGGCTTTTCTAAACTCGAAATTTTACTTCATGCGCCACCCGTATAAAACACAGATTTCAAGTAAAATTTAAAATAAACTGCTTACATTTTATCGTTTGTGATGCACAACCCAATTTTCAACAATTTAATGCTTGATGAAAATACTTGATGAAAATCCAAAGAATATTAGATAAAAAAAATATATATTTGTTTTTATTTGATATCTCAATTTTACGATTACTACGTTAAGATAAAAATTGTTATTGTGCATAGAGGATTATGTTGAATAAATGAATGTTTTTTTATGATTGAGCGGGCTGCACAGGCCATTAGTTCTAATATATGGTTTGTAATTCTAAGCGTACACATGTGCGCTTTGTCCATTTGGAATTATGTCCTTGTTATAAACGATTTTGTTGTATAATAACTTTCAGCGCGCTTGTAAAATATTGCGCAATTTGATTGGTTAGTAATAAATATTCTATTTTACAAGCATGTCTGCATCTACAATAATACGCCGATAATAAAATAATCTTGTTAAATCACCTCATGGTATTGAATAAAATTTATCTTAAATTTATTATTGGATTTCATTTTAATTTTACTCTTGAGTAAAAGATTATTATTCAGTAAAATTAGTATTAAATATGGTATTTAATATAATTTAACAAATAATAAAACAAGATACAAACATGTTAAAATGTAAAATACACCGAGAAAAAATAAATTACACAAGTCACTTAAGTCGTGTAGATGTTAACTCGCATGATTAAACCTAAAATACCTAAAATTTTAATTTACATAAAATTACAATCGGAATTTTTAGAGTATCCTGAATGGAAAGTTTTACAAGAAGTTTGCTTTTTGTCATTAGCAAAATCAAAATTATGATACATCCATCATAGCACTCTACCTATCAGTTAAACAATTGATAATTGACATACAATATTTATTTCACTCTGACAAATTGGTTAAAGATTTTACTTGAGATCAGTGTTTTATACGCGTGGCGCATGAAGTAAAATTTCGAGTTTAGAAAAGCCTGAATTTGGATTTGGACGCTACGCGTCCAAATCCAAATTCTTCAGGCTTTTCTAAACTCGAAATTTTACTTCATGCTTAATCTGGGAGTGGAAACCCTCGTTAAACGATCAATCAAAAACTTATTTTGCAGTTTCCCTTATAATAAAATTTATGACATAAAATAAATAGTTTATGTTTGTTTTCTTTTTGTTCAAATTTAGAACAAATACAAATTTGTGTGCATTATTCGTGTAGCGTCTACAATTTTAAAATATAAATCTTGATTAGTTATAAAGAACGAACAAGCATTGTTTTAAATAAATTGATTGTGAGTTACGTGAAGATCAAATTAATTTGACGAATAAAGCACTAATAACCTTTCTTCCCACTTTTATTTGAATTACTAAATGTACATTTTGGACACAAAGTGACCATTATCAATGGATTAACAGTGTTAATCCATTGATAATGGTCAATTTGTGTCCGCAATGTACATTTGGTAATTCAAATAAAAGTGTGAAGAAAGGTTATTAGTGCTTTATTCGTCAAAACATTGTTTTATTGCAGGATGAAATGAAATTGAGCATTTAATGAGAAAAATCCCATAGCTGTATTGTAAAATAAAGCTTGGCAATTAAACTACTAAAGAACTAATTTTAGTTGTAAAATCACATAGATTATCAAATTATTAATTTAACAATTTTAATTGTACCGTTGGAAAAAAATTAATCACACAATTATTAACAAAAGTATTGTTATTATTAAACGTTCAATGTATTCAAAAATTATCCAAAATAAATTAAATTAAATTTCATAAAAAATACACTTACAAAATAAATAGTTTAAATTTCAAATTCAAATTCAAATTAAGTCAATTAAAAATAGATTTTTCACTTTGACAGCGAATCAAAGTTTATTTATTTTTGTGTAGATTCTATTAATTTCATATTTATTTAATAATTTATTATTATTTAAATTTCAAATTCAAATTCAAATTTACTCAATTCAAAATTGATTTTTTACTATAATTATCTTTGATTTGATATTTTGAAATATTCATTCAAGACAATTTAATTTCAATGACAGCCAATCAAAGTTTATTTATTTCTGTGTAGATTCTATTCATTTTATATTTATTTAATCATTTATTATTATTTAAATTTCAAATTCAAATTTACTCAATTCAAAATAGATTTTTTACTATAATTATCTTTGATTTGATAATTTGAAATATTCATTAAAGATAATTCAGTTTCAATGACAGCCAATCAAAGTTTATTTATTTATGTGTAGATTCTATTCATTTTATATTTATTTGATAATCTGTTGATTTAACACAATTTTTTCAAAACTTCTAGTAAATAACACACTTGGTTAAGATAACACCGTTTATTGATTGACACTGCAACAATTGTTTCGCCACACAGTGGCTTCATCAGGCAGATTATTATTCATCTGCCTGATGAAGCCACTGTGTGGCGAATCAATTGTTGCAGTGTCAATCAATAAACGGTGTTATCTTAGCAAGTGTGTTATTTACTAAAAGTGTTGATATGAAATTTCACCAAGTAAAAGCCTGAACTATTAAATTATTTCAAAGAAAACAATCGTTGATTTTATTGCATAATTTCAACATTGACTTAGAGTTTTAGAAAAATGCTTTGAGGTCATTTAATTTGTATTATAACAGATTTAAGTTGAATCAATTCTAAATAAATTCTGTGAATTTTATGTGGATTGCACAAAAAATGTTTTTTACAATTTCTTAAACAAAATAAATACGTTAATTACATATTTTTTACGAAATTTCAACTTTGATTTGATATTGAAGAAAATATAGTAAATATATATTTTAATTACAGCTAAACAAAGTTTATTTATTTTTGTGTAGTTTCTACGAATTTTATGTAGATTTGATAATCTCTTGACTTTTTATAATTTTTTCAAAGAATTCTTTCGTTGATTTTATTGCATAAATTCAACGTTGACTTATAATTTTTTATTTTTAGAAAAATGCGTTGAGTTAAGTTAATTTTTATTTAAACACATTTAAGTGAAATCAATACTAAATAAATTCTGTGAATTTTATGTAGATTGCACAAAAACATGTTTTTTTACAATTTCTTCAACAAAATAAATACGTTAATTACGTATTATTTTTTACGAAATTTAAATTTTGATTTGATATTGAAGAAAATATAGTGGAGATTTATAAATTTTAATTACAGCGAAGTGAGGTTTATTATTTTTTGTGTAGATTCTACGAATTTTATAGAGATTTGATATTCTGTTAATTTTTTACAATTTTTTTAAAGAAAACATTCTCTTAAAATCATTGATTTTTTTGTATTATTTCAACTTTGACTAATTTAATTTTGTTTAAAGCGGCACTTACATGTGCTTTAAACGATTCTAGATAAATTTTGTGAATTTCACATGATTGCATAACACTTTTATATTTTACAATTTTTTAAACAAAATAAATCCGTTAATCACGTTTTTTTTATAAAATTTTAACTTTGATTTGATATTTTAGAAAATTCAGTCTAGATATTTAAATTTTAGTTTCAGTCAATAAAAGTGTATTCATTTCTGTGTAGATTCTATAAATTGTATGGTAAAGCAATAATATGTTGATTTTTTATAATTTCAATCTTGATTTGATATTGAAGAAAATATAGTTAAGATATATTTTAATTACAGCTAAACAAAGTTTATTTATTTTTGTGTAGATTCTACGAATTTTATGCAGATTTGATAATCTCTTGATTTTTTAAAAAAATTTCAAACAAATCAATCGTTGATTTTATTGCATAAATTCAACGTTGACTTATAGTTTTTTTTTTGGTTTTAGAAAAATGCGTTGCCTAATTTAAATTTTATTAAAACACATTTAAGTGAAATCAATTCTAAATAAATTCTGTATATTTTATGTAGATTGCACAAAAACATGTTTTTTACAATTTCTTAGACAAAATAAATACTTGATTGATAAGGCTGATAAATGTTGAAAGTTCATATTCACTTTTATATAAATAAAACAATTTAAACACTTTCAAATATATATTGTAATAACGCTACAATTGTTTCGCCACACTGTGGCTTCTTCAGGCGAAGAAATGATGATGATGATGATGATCATTTCTTCGCCTGAAGAAGCCACAGTGTGGCGAAACAATTGTAGCGTTATTACAATATATATTTGAAAGTGTTTAAATTGTTTTATTTATATAAAAGCAAAATATATTGAAGAAAATATAGTAAAGATATATATATTTTAATTACAGCTAAACAAAGTTTATTTATTTTTGTGTAGATTCTACGAGTTTTATGCAGATTTGATAATCTCTTGATTTTTTACAATTTTTTCAAAGAAATCAATCGTTGATTTTAGTGCAAAATTTAACGTTGACTTATAGTTTTTTAGTTTTAGATAAATGCGTTGAGTAATTTAATTTTTATTAAAACACAATTAAGTGAAATCAATTCTAAATAAATTCTGTGAATTTTATGTAGATTGCACAAAAACATGTTTTATTTACAATTTCTTAAACAAAAGTAAATACGTTAATTACGTATTTTTTTACGAAATTTCAATTTTGATTTGATATTGAAGAAAATATAGTGGAGATTTATAAATTTTAATTACAGCCAAGCTAAGTTTATTTATTTTTGTGTAGATTCTACGTATTTTATAAAGATTTGATATTCTGTTGATTTTTTACAATTTTTTTAAAGAAAACATTCTCCTAAAATCATTGATTTTTTCGTATTATTTAAACTTTGACTTAATACTTTAGAAAAATTCATCAAGATAATTTAATTTTGTTTAAAGCGACACTTACATGTGCTTTAAAGAATTCTAGATACATTTTGTGAATTTCACGTTGATTGCATAACACTTTTATATTTTACAATTTTTTAAACAAAATAAATCCGTTAATCACGATTTTTTATGAAATCGTAACTTTGATTTGATATTTTAGAAAATTCAATCTAGATATTTAAATTTTAGTTTCGGTCAATAAAAGTGTATTACTTTCTGTGTGGATTCTATAAATTTTATGGTAAAGTGATAATCTGTTTATTTATTTTTGTGTAGATTCTACGTATTTTATAAAGATTTGATATTCTGTTGATTTTTTACAATTTTTTTAAAGAAAACATTCTCCTAAAATCGTTGATTTTTTGTATTATTTCAACTTTGACTTAATATTTTAGAAAATTCATCAAGATAATTTAATTTTGTTTAAAGCGGCACTTACATGTGCTTTAAACAATTTTAGATACATTTTGTAAATTTCACTTTGATTGCATAAGACTTTTTTATTTTACAATTTTTTAAACAAAATGAATCCGTTAATCACGTTTTCTATGAAATTTTTATTTTGATTTAATATTTTAGAAAATTCAGTCTAGATATTTAAATTTTAGTTTCGGTCAATAAAAGTGTATTCATTTCTGTGTAGATTCTATAAATTCTATAATAAAGTGATAATCTGTTGATTTTTTCTTTGAAGCATATGTAAGTGCAATCAATTGTCAGTAAATTCTGTAAATTTTATGTTATTTGCATAAAACTTTAGTTTTTTACAATTTCATAAAGAAAATATAACCGTTTTTATGAAATTGCGATTTCAATTACAGCAAATCAAAGTTAATTTATCTCTATGCAGATTCAATAAATTTTATATTGATTTGATAATCTAATGGTAATGAAATTTGGACTTTAATTACAGTAAATCAAAGTTTATTTATCTCTATGCAGATTCTATAAATTTTATATTGATTTTATAAAACCATTAGTTTTTACAAAAAAAAAATAGTAATTTTGATCTTTGTTTTTTGCACAGATCTTAATATTTGATGGTTTTACTCTAAATTTTATAATTATAAAATAATAATCGAGTGAAGATAAAATTTCAACATTTATCAGACTGATAATTGTTGAAATTTATGTTTCTTTTTATATAAATACAATACGTTTTGTTTGCGAACGTTGGTAAATAATTACAATCGAGTGAAACGCGTCGTGTAGTTGTCAAAATAGTCAAATTTTGATCCCCTAAATCCTCCCCCTATTTACACCACTGCAGTGCAAGAGTGGTGTATATGACGAACAGACATATTGATGGGTTTAACTGACGTTGGTGAAAATTCTATTGTTCCTACTTTCTTGATTTAAAAATCTAAATATCTAAATTGTCTTAATAACAGAACAAAAAATAATAATAATAAAAACACACAATGAAATCGTGAATTACCTAAATGGAGATCATGAGATTGTTTGTTTTTGTTAATATGTTGATTATATTACAAAAAATTGTGATGTGTCCATCATAGCACTTTCCTCGTAAAAGATGTAATGGTTTGAATTTTACGTAGAATAAGTTTTTGTTGCCTAAAAAGGAGTAAATAAATGACTCCCCCAAATCCTCCCCCTATCTACACCACTGCAGTGCAACAGTGGTGTATATGCAACGAACAGACTTATTGATGGGTTTAACTGAAGTTGGTGATAATTCTATTGTTCCTACTTTCTTGATGTTTATTAAATTTATGAAATTGTCTGGAAGCGAACTAAGCGCAAAATAAACTAATTGTAATTCGTTTTCATTCGAATCCGAAGAATTTGAAAATTAGTAAGTCACCCGTAATTAATCCACACGAAACTGCGGCCGATTCTGAGAATGAGAGATAAAATGTCCCCAGTTTCGTATAATTAAGTCGATTTCTTTCTTTTCAGTGGGGTGAATAGTTTTGGCGATTATCAGACCGACGAGGAATTTTTATCGGAGCGAGAAATACTTTCGGGGTGTAAAAGAAAAAGAGGCTGGGATGCGTTACCGGCCAAGCGCGATTACTCCTCTTGATATTCGAAGATTTCGGCCTGATAAACACGTAGCGGGCATTAAGAGAAGTCACAAGTCCACCTGAAAATGGGCAAGTGTTATCTAAATTGTCTTAACAACAGAACAAAAAAAAATAATAATAAAGGCACACAATGAAATTGTGAATTACTTAAATGGAGATCATGAGATTGTTTGTTTTTTTTTAAATGTTGATTATATTACAAAAAATTGTGATGTGTCCATCATAGCACTTTCCTCGTAAAAGATTTAAATATCAACAATATGAAAAAGTTGCTTAAGGTTGCGGTTTACTAGAATGAGACAGACTCTGCCCATTTGCTAGAGTGAGATAAACCTATATTTCTATTTCCAGCATAAAAAGGTAAACGTAATATATCATGGATATTTTTTTTATGAATTTTGAGCTAATTGAAGGCAGAATGTACGGACACCCTTGAATTTTACGTAGTACAAGTTTTTGTTGCCTAAAAAGGAGTAAATAAATGACTCAAAAATAGCTATTTTTAGGATTATTTACAAAAAGCTAAACATCTTAATCGTTTTAAATTGGTGACATTAAAATCCCTCAAGTTTTAGGATTATTTTGATGTATCATGTAATATTGTCCTAAAATCAGATCATGAATGGTGCTGGAACTAGTGACTACCAAAAACGTTAGATTTTGCCCATAATAAATCGCAACCTTGACCTAAATTTATTCTACTTTTATTATTATTATTCCAAAACTATTCACAAAAAAAAACTTGCATTTTTCCGCTACATATCGGTAAATATTAATCACCATCACATCTAAATGTTATATACTGTTAAGTTTACTATAAATCATTGGTTTATACGCGTGGCGCATGAAGTAAAATTTCGAGTTTAGAAAAGCCCCGTGAAAATTTGTCTCGGGTCGCTGCGCGACCCTCGACAAATTTTCTACGCGGGGCTTTTCTAAACTCGAAATTTTACTTCATGCTTAGTCTGGGAGTGGAAGACACTCGTTACTTTAAAATACACCACAACTGTTAAAATGTGTATCACAACTGTCGCACAGAAAAACAATAACATTCAATCTAATTATAATTTAATTCAAACTCGTGTCAAGTTGGCATGATTGGTTAAATGTCGGCTTGCGCCGTTTTATGTCAGCCGTCATAATTTCTATTAACTTTTGGTTTATTTAATCCACCATTAAACAACTGGCCATTTAAGTATTTACATGTTGAATCAGTGGTTTATACGCGTGGCGCATGAAGTGAAATTTCGAATTTAGAAAAGCCCAGAAAATTTTCACGGGGCTTTTCTAAACTCGAAATTTTACTTCATGCTTAGTCTGGGAGTGGAAAACACTCGTTTAAAGCTTCAAAATTGAACTCTTTTAAAAAAAATCAACCAATATTTAAAGATTTAAAGAAAATTTAAAAAATTCTCATGCGTTAAAAGCACTGATTTCAAGTGGGGTTCAAAACACACTGATTTAAATAAAATGGTATGTAGTGTCCCCATACTAAAACTGAACTGAGACTGGACTACGACTGGATTGTGACTGAACTGCGACTGGACTGCGACTAGACTGCGATTGGATTGCGACTGGAATGCGACTGGATTGAGACTGGACTGCGACTGGACTGTGACTGGACTGCGACTGGAATGCAACTAAACTGAGACTGAATTAAGAGTGACAAGACTGAATAGACTGTCCCCATACTAAAACTGAACTGAGACTAGACTACGACTGGACTGCGACTGAACTGCGACTGGACTACGACTAGACTGCGACTGGATTGCGACTGACCTGCGACTGGATTGAGACTGGATTGAGACTGGACTGCGACTGGACTGTGACTGGACTGCGACTGGAATGCAACTAAACTGAGACTGAATTAAGAGTGACAAGACTGAATAGACTGAACTAAGACTATTTTCTTTAAATATTTAGATATTCGTTATTTTTTTAAGAGTTCAATTTGAAGCTTTAAACGTGTGTTTTCCACTCCCAGACTAAGCATGAAGTAGTTTAGAAAAGCCCAGAAAATTTGTCTCGGGTCGCTGCGCGACCCCCGACAAATTTTCACGGGGCTTTTCTAAACTCGAAATTTTACTTCATGCGCCACGCGTCTAAAACACTGATTTCAACTGAAGTTCAAAATACACTGTTTTAAATAACTGCTTAATCAGTCCATTTTGGCCTCACTTAAAATCAATGTTTTATACTGGTGGCGCATGAAGTAAAATTTCGAGTTTAGAAAAGCCTGAAAATTTGGTTTGGTCGCTCCGCGCTTCGCGCTATGCGACCAAACCAAATTTTCAGGCTTTCCTAAACTCGAAATTTTACTTCATGCTTAGTCTGGGAGTGGAAAACACTCGTTAGAGTTTTTAAATTGAAAATTCTTAGATCACGAATGTCTGAAAATTTACGTTGAAAAACCGTAACATGTATACCTATAAATTAACCACTTTTATAAAAGCTTTTAATTTGAAGCTTCTAACGAGTGTTTCCACTCCCAGGCTAAGCATGAAGTAAAATTTCGAGTTTAGAAAAGCCCCGTGGAAATGAAAAATTTTCTGGGCTTTTCTAAACTCGAAATTTGACTTCATGCGCCACGCGTGTAAAACACTGATTTCAAGTGAGGTTCAAATATACATAAATTTCACAATATTTTCACAGCGCTGTGCTAGTCAAATCAGTTTAGTTATCTTACGGACCATGGTGGTGATGACGTCGTCGACGCTATTTTGTTAAAGTACGAAGTAACCGCGTCAACATCTCCGCCGTTCTCACTGGTGTAACCCGCGTAAAACGCGTTTATAAACATTCTCAAATCGGTTAAACAATTGTGCTTCTATCCGTCGCGAGTGTTTTTTTAAGCGAAACAACCGTTAACACCGTGAAAACTCCATCCAAACGGAAGAGATCGTTTTTTGTGCAAGGAGCAACTTAGGCTAAAGGGTAGACTATGTGAGTATTATTTATTGTTGAACGATTGTTCATATTTGTGTTAAAGTGGAATTAACCCTATTACACATCAAATCATAACACCGCAATCTGTCATCATTTTCTTCTTCTGTGGCTTTACACTCCTTGTGGAGTTTGGCCGCTCCTCTTAGAGCACTTCTAATCCATTTATCTGGGTGGATCAGTCCCAATGTTCCTTTATTTGTTGTACAATTTTTCTCCATTTCTCCCCGTCCTTTGCTATGCTTTTCCAGTTTCTAACGCCCAGTGAGCTCAGGTCTTTTTCAACTTCTTCTTTCCATCTATTCCTTGGTCTCCCTCTTCTTTTGATACTGCTTGGTTCCCATTCTGTTATTATCCTTAGCCATCCATCATGATTTGACACTCATATATGTCCTAGCCACCTAATTCTTGTCGCTTTTATATTATTTACTACGTCATCTCCTAAGACCTCATAAATATCTCTATTTGTTCTTTTTCTTGGCTCATTGTTCTCCTCTTTAAAAGGTCCAAGTATACTTCTCATTATCCGTCTTTCTAGCACTCGTATCCTTTGTTGTTCTTTTTGTGTGATTGTCATCGTCTCAGCTGCATACATAATTATTGGTCGTACCATGATTTTATATACTTTAATTTTGTTCCTTATGTGTATGCTTTTACTTTTGAAAATTTTGTTATTTGCGTAATATGCTCTGTTGGCTTGTAATTTCTCGTGTATTTCAGTTCTTTTTACATTATTGTTACTTATCACCGTGCCTAGGTACTTGTAGTTCTCGACTTCCTCAAATTCGTTGTTGCCTATGGTTACTGTTCTTCTTTTGTATACCGTACATATCCGTAGTAGCTTTATCTTTTCAGCGTTTATTTCTAGTCCCATTCTTTTATCTTCTGTCGTTAATTGTTTAAGTATTTCTTCTAACAGTGTCCTTTGCTTGGTTATTATAACGACATCATCTGCGTATGCTAATACCTGTGATCCGCTTGTTCTTATAGTTGCTGATTTTTTTTTATATTTCTTAGCGTGTATTCCAGTGCCAAGTTAAACAAGGTGGCAGATAGTGTATCGCCTTGTCGTACTCCTATATCTGTTTCAAATTGTCCAGTTCTTCCATATTCAGATAGTACTGTTGCTGTCGTGTTATTTATCGTCGTGGCAATAAGGTTTCTTAGTTTTTTTTTCGGATATTTAGATCGCGTAGTGCTTCCATTAGCTTATCTCTTTTGATTGAGTCGAATGCTCTTTTATAGTCTATAAATAGACATTGGAATTTTCATATTGTGTTCATAAGCTTTTTCGGTTATTTGCTTTACTATATGTATCGCATCTGTTGTTGATTTTCTTCGTACAAAGCCGCATTGGTACTCTCCTATTATTTTATTGGCATATTTCTGTAGTCTTCTTTGAATTATAGTTGATAGTATTTTATATCCGTTGTTTTATAATGTTATTCCCCTGTAATTTTTATATTCTTTTGGGTCTCCCTTCTTATATATAATAATTATTGTTCCTTTATTCCACTCTTCCGGTATTATCTCGGTGTTCCATATTTGATCAATTATTTGGTATATCTCTTCGTGTAATTTGTCTCCCCCATACTTAATCATTTCCATATTTATGTTGTCTGTTCCCGGAGCTTTTCCATTTTTCCATTTTCTAATTATATCTTGAACTTCTTTTAATGTAGGCCTATGTATTTCGATGTTATCTTCAATTTCTTTACTTCCTTGCGTTATCAGTTTCCTATTGTTATCATCAGTTAGGAGCTCCATAAAATACTCTTTTCAGGTGTTTCTTGCTTCGTCTTCATCTGTTACCATTATTCCTTTTTTATTTTTTAGTCCTGTTATTCTTTCTGTACCCCTTATTCTGTTATCTTTAATTTTTTGATAAAAACTTTTAGAATTTTTGTTTTCTCTTTCGATCTCCTCCATATTTTGTTGTAACCATTTCTGTTTTGTGCTTCTTATGATCTTGTTGCATATATACTTTTTCTTGTTGTATTTCTCTTTTTCACCTTCTGTATTTGTTCTTAGCCATTCCTTTCTAGCTTCAGTTTTCTCATCTACTTTCTTGCTACATTCTTCATTCCACCAGTCGTTCCTGTATTGTTTTTTCAATCTTTTAATATTCGTTTTTGCCACTTGATTTTCAATTTCTTTTAAATTTTCCCAATTTCTATTTATGTTATCTTCTGTTTTAACTCTTTCATTATTTGTGATGTTCAATATCTGTTACAAAATTTTGTCTCACGTTATCGCGTTTTAGATTTTCCAAGTTCCATTTCTATTGTTTGTCTCGTTTAACATTTTTTTTACTTTTTGTCGTATTACAGCTGTGACCATAAAATGGTCAATGTCTGCATTCGCTCCTCTATTTGATCTTACATCTATGATCACTTTCCCTCTCTTTTTATTAATTACTATATGGTCTATCTGATTTCCATATTTGTTCCATCCATGTTATTTTATGTATTTTTTTGTGTTCAAATTTTGTATTTGATATTGTCATTCCCAGTGAAGTTGCTGCGTTACACAATCTATGTCCGTTGTCATTTGTTCTTTTATGTATTAAGTGTTTCCCAGCAACTTCTTTGATATATTTTTTTTCCCGATTTGTGCATTTAGGTCTCCTGCTATAATTATTGTGTCTTATTTGGGTATTTTGTTGTAGCTCGTTTTTAATTCATAAAATTCTTCTTTTATATTTTCTTCGGCTGCTTCTGTAGGGGCATATACATTCAATATTGTAATACAAAATGGTTTCGCTCTTATTCTTATGCTTGCCATTCTTCCATTAATTGGCATCTATCACATGTTCCTTTAATTAAAACCCTCTTATATTACTCACCAATTCTCTTATAATTACAAAATAAAAAATATTATAAGATGATCTTGGAATGCAGCAAAACCAAAAACAAAAACCTTCGCATGGCGTTTTTTCTTTCTTTCCTTCATATATAAATTAGTGAAACAAATACAGGCATTTTTTGTCGTTTTAAATTTACCGGTTGGCCGGGCAAACGGGCAAACGGGCGCTGAGAGAAGTCGCTGTTCGGATTGATTGACAACTGAATCTTTTCAATATGCAAGTCTCGATCGGCGTGTTCACCATATGTAGTAAGCAGGTCCATCTCTATTCATCACAAATATATATGATATTCTTGAAACGAACAAAACAGTGCCATGCTATATGGACATCACTTTATCGAATCGCGATTAACACACGCATAAAAAATATAAAGAAGGTATTGCGAAGACGAAAAGGTAAAATTGATGGTAATTTACGTGGTTTAAATATTTTCCCTTTGTTTGCGTATGTGTGTGTGTGTGTGTGTGTGTGTGTGTGTGTGTGTGTGTGTATACATAAATTATTCCTACAGTAATTTTAAGATTCTTTTAGTTGTAGAAAATCTTTACATTAAAATTTACTTTTTTACATAAATAAAACAATTTAATTAAATAACACTTTTAACTTTATGGTATTCACTTTTTTAAAAAAGTGAATACAAAAAAGTTAAAAGTGCTACTTAAATCAATGGTTAAAATGTTTCACAAAGTAACCGCATCCACACTAAATATAAATCAATAAAAATAAATAACTAAATATATTTGAAAGAGTTAACTCTTTCAAATATATTTAGTTATTTATATACTTGATTCGAAAATGAGTATATTTTAAAAGGAAAAAATACATATAAATTATGCATAGAACAGTAAATCTGTCGTTTAACCGAAATATTCATTGTATAATTCAATATCTGTCAGGGTATTAGCTCGAAAAGTAGTTGTTTCATTGAATATTTATAGACTTGTCTCAGTGAGACTAAATTCATGCAGAAAGCCGATACTAATTTTAATGCGTATTTATATTTGTGAATATTCTGCAAACTATTGGCAAACTTAATTTTTCTTTATGTTAAAAAAATAACCTCTAGAGTACCATGATTTAATCGTGTTTTTAATTTAAGTCAGCTACACGCTTTAGGAATTGACATTTAAAACGTTATACTATATAATGTCAGAGTTGCTACATTTTTTTTTCAATGCACTCCGCAGTTTAGTATTATCTATGGAACACACGATATTAATACTGCAGCAATTTGTAATATAATAAAAAGTGTGTGTGTGTGTGCGTTAATTTACGGCCAATTATAAATGTATAAATACAAAAGTGTTGGACGTCAATCAAGTTCGAGGCTTGGAGGCTCAGTTATGTTTTCTTTTTTTTATTAATCCAAATCAATTAGTTATGATAATGTGTGTTGAGCCGGTAGAAATGTACGTGATGGGGATTTGGCAGCTTACTAATTGTGTCGGTAGATAAGGCCCGTCTAATTAACTCGCCACGGTTGCACTTTAATGAGTTAATCAATCAGTGAATGAATGGAATATTTCGTCAAGTCGATTTAATAAAAACAAGGGAACATTTAAATACAACACAGAAAAAAATAATTTCAATTAGACGAGAACTTAAGAAATATACACAATAAAGATAATTATCAAGTAAAAATTGAATTTGTGTTCAGTGTTCCGGCACCGGATACCCACAGACGCGTTTCGGACTTTAAGGTCCTCGTTAGTGTGGTTCCGACTCAGTGCTGAGGAATATTGAACATTTCTGACTATATAAAGCCAATTTGTCGGTAGATAAGGCCCGTCTAATTCACTCGCCACGGTTGCACTTTAATGAGTTAATCAATCAGTGAATGAATGGAATTTTTCGTCAAGTCGATTTAATAAAAAAAGGGAACATTTAAATACAACACAGAAAGAAATAATTTCAATTAGACGAGAACTTAAGAAATATACACAATAAAGATAATTATCAAGTAAAAATTGAATTTTTGTTCATTGTTCCGGCACCGGATACCCACAGACGCGTTTCGGACTTTAAGGTCCTCGTTAGTGTGGTTCCGACTCAGTGCTGAGGAATACTGAACATTTCTGACTATATAAAGCCAATTTTTAAAAACTATTAAGAAATTTGATAGCTAATGCCATCTAATGCTCGATAGTGGCATCGTCAATGACAGGAATGATAAAACACAGAAGGAAATAATTTCAATTAGACGAGAACTTAAGAAATATACACAATATAGATAATTATCAAGTAAAAATTGTTTTTGTGTTCAGTATTCCGGCACCAGATACCCACAGACGCGTTTCGGATTTCAAGGTCCTCGTCAGTGTGGCCCGATCCAGTGCTGAGGAATACTGAACATTTTTAACAATATGAAGCCAATATGTAAAAACTATTAAGAAATTCGATAGCTAACGCCATTTAATGCTCTATAGTGGCATTCGCAAGGACAGGAATGCACAAAGTGCATATACAGGTCACCAAGGCCGTAGCCAGTGGGATTCAGTGGGGTTCAGCTTATTTTCTTTAAATCTTTAGTTATTCGTTGTTTTTTTTTTCAAGATTTCAATTTGAAGCTTTAAACGGATGTTATCCACTCCCAGACTAAGCATGAAGTAAAATTTCGAGTTTAGAAAAGCCCCGTGAAAATTTGTCGAGGGTCGCGCAGCGACCCGAGACAAATTTTCTGGGCTTTTCTAAACTCGAAATTTTACTTCATGCGCCACGCGTTTAAAACACTGATTTCAAGTGAGGTTCAAATATACATAAATTTCACAATATTTTAGTGTTTTATGTGCGTGACGCATAAAGTAAAATTTTGAGTTTAGAAAAGCCCAGAAAATTTGGCTCAGTTCAGTCTCAGTTCAATTTGTTCAGTACTTTCAGTCTTAGTTCAGTCTCAGTTTAGTTGCATTCCAGTCGCAGTAAAGTCGCAGTCCAGTCGCAATTCAGTCGCAGGTCTGTCGTAGTCCAGTCGCAGTCCAGTCTCAATTCAGTTTTAGTATGGGGACACTTTTTTTTAATTTTCCTTAAATCTTTAGATATTCGTTCTTTTTTTTAAAGAGTTCAATTTAAAGCTTTAACTGTTCCTGTCATTGACGATGCTACTATAGAGCATTAGATGGCGTTAACTCTCGAATTTTTTAATAATTATCAGGTAGTTGATTATAACAATTCGGTATACAATTATTTAACTAATTGTTTATACATGTTTTACTAAATATTAATAAAAAATTAGTTTAAGAATTAGTTGATAATAAGTTACAAATTTTTACGTTAATTTTGTGTAACTCTAAAATATTTCACAAGGTGAATGCAATGAAGGCAGCAACTATAAAATAAAATTGTATAAAAACAGCAATACTCCTGTTATTAATTGCTTAATTAAAAAGTACACAAATAATAAAATTATTAACTCAAAGAATATAATGGTTTATTACTATTTATTCGCTCGTCATTAAATTAATTTATTGGAATAAAAAGATATTTCGCAGACAAAAAAATGGTGAATGCGCCAGGTATCCCAAAAATGTATTCTAATTTGTGTGTGTGTAAATTGCGCAAATTCCGCTTTTTAACAAAAAAAGTTACATTAATTTTAACTTCACGAGTATCTTATGTTGATGAAGAATTTTAACAAGCGGATACATTTAACATTTCCCATTATAAAATGCACGTTCAAGATCATTATAAACTCAAACTTCTTAAACGGCACAAATTTCCAGAATTCCAACAATCCCAAAAAGGCCAATTATAGCAAACTCGATTTCTCTCTACATTAATCGAAGCAATTAATCACGTTAATTGTGTATGTAAACATTTTGCCAGTATAGGTTAATTTCTATATTCTTAGTAACGTTAATTTAAATCAACCCAAATCGAAACAATTATTATTATTATTGAACTTTATTTACGAAATTCACATTTTTTACACATGCAAGGAAAGTAAGAAAAGCCCGGTAAAAATTTGTCAAGGGTCGCGCAGCGACCCGAGACAAATTTTCTAGGCTAGTCTAAATTCGAAATTTTACTTTATGCGTCACGCGTATAAAACACTAATAAATTGTGAAATTTATGTATATTTGAACCTCACTAGAAATCAGTGTTTTATACGCGTGGCGCATGAAGTAAAATTTCGAGTTTTGAAAAGCCCAGAAAATTTGTCTCGGGTCTCTGCGCGACCCGAGACAAATTTTCACGGGGCTTTTCTAAACTCGAAATTTTACTTCATGCTTAATCTGGGAGTGGAAAACACTCGTTTAAAGCTTCAAATTAAACTTAAAAAAAACGAATATCTAAAGATTTAAAAAAAAAGTCTCAGTTCAGTCTCAGTTCAGTCTGTTCACTCTTAGTTCAGTCTCAGTTTAGTTGCATTCCAGTGGTAGTCCAGTCGCAGTCCAGTCGCAGTCCAGTCGCAGTCTAGTCGCAGTCCAGTCGCAGTCCAGTCGCAGTCCAGTCGCAGTCCAGTCGCTGTCCAGTCGCAGTCCAGTCGCAGTCGAGTTGCAGTCGCAGTCGAGTCGCAGTCCAGTCGCAGTCCAGTCGCAGTCCAGTCGCAGTCCAGTCGCAGTCCAGTCGCAGTCCAGTCGCAGTCCAGTCGCAGTCCAGTCGCAGTCCAGTCGCAGTCCAGTCGCAGTCCAGTCGCAGTCCAGTCGCAGTCCAGTCGCAGTCCAGTCGCAGTCCAGTCGCAGTCCAGTCGCAGTCTAGTCACAGTCCAGTCGCAGTCCAGTCGCAGTTCAGTCGCAGTTCAGTCGCAGTTCAGTCGCAGTCCAGTCGCAGTCCAGTCGCAGTCCAGTCGCAGTCCAGTGGCAGTCTAGTGGCTGTCCAGTCGCAGTCCAGTCGCAGTTCAGTCGCAGTCCAGTCGTAGTCGAGTCTCAAGTCAGTTTTAGTATGGGGACACTACTTCCCATTTTTTTTTAAATCAGTATGTTTTGAACTTCACTTGAAATCAGTGTTTTTTACGCATGACAAATTTTTCAATTTTCTTTAAATATTTAGATATTCGTTTTTTTTTTAAGTTAAATTTGAAGCATTAAACGAGTGTTTTCCACTCCCAGACTAAGCATGTAGTAAAATTTCGAGTTTAGAAAAGCCCCGTGAAAATTTGTCGAGGGTCGCGCAGCGACCCGACACAAATTTTCTGGGCTTTTCTAAACTCGAAATTTTACTTCATGCGCCACGGGTATAAAACACTAAAATATTTTGAAATATATGTATATTTGAACCTCACTTGAAATCGGTGTTTTATACGCGTGCCGCATGAAGTAAAATTTTGAGTTTAGAAAAGCCCAGAAAATTTGTCTCGGGTCGCTGCGCGACCCTCGACAAATTTTCACGGGGCTTTTCTAAACTCAAAATTTTACTTCATGCTTAGTCTAGGAGTGGAAAACACTCGTTTAAAGCTTCAAATTTAACTCTTTGAAAATTATAAGTATTAGACTTGTGCTTCGCTTTATTGCACAGAAGTGTATATAGCATAATATTTTTAGAATCGAAACAATTAATAGTTTTTAAAAAGTAAATACAGCTTTCGACGTTAATTGAATTAATAAATACCAATTCATAAGAATTAATAACTTTTATTTATAAAAAAAAGACAAAAATCAAGCTGATGTTGAAAGAATTGCTGGGTTTTTAATGAAAGGAAATAACTTATAAAAACGTCCAATTAAAGGCAATGCGCGTGCAATAAAAATAAAAAGAACGTATTTACAACCCGGAAAATCTTTAAAGAGAGAAAGAGATAAATAATAATAATTGTACATGATTTGAAGAAATAAATTAAACGGCGCGCGGGAATGCAGAAATGAAATGCATCGGAAAAAAAATGTATCGCTAATGAGCCGAGTCTGGCAACTGGCTGGCTCATAAATTACAAATTACAATGACCCATATTTTAGGCTTCGAAAAGTCGGGACGGATTTTTTTTTTTTCTTTCGAGGTTTTCGTTTTTGTTTTGTTCGCGCTTAATTGTTTGACTCTCGCACGTAATTTGGTTTCTTTGCGGGGGATTACGCGTGAAGATGATTTTTTTTCTTTTAGCGTGAACCGTTGGTAATTTTCGTGCGCAGGTGTATGTTTGGCTCAGAATGTAAATAAAATTTTGTTACAGTGAAAATTGGCAATTTCAAACATTTTTCCCGAGTCTAAACAAGCATTTTCTTTATTATTAAAGCGTTAAACCAAAACGCAACGTTTAGTTTAAACGAAAGAAACGTATACTATTAACTGAAACACATAGTAACTCATTTTATTTACCGTTTGTAAAACGTATTAACTTAGGATGAAACATATTTTAACTTCGCAATACATCAGTGTTTTATACAAATCCAAATTTTCAGGTTTTTATAAACTCGAAATTTTACATCATGCCTTGCTAAAACTGATTTGAGACTAGAGTGCCACTGGAGTGCGATTAAACTGCGACTATACTGCGACTGGACTTGGACTGGACTGCGACTGGACTGCGACTCGACTGCGACTCCACTACGACTCGACTGCGACTCGACTGAGACTGAACTGAGACTGAACTGAGACTGAACTGAGGCTGAACTGAGACTGGACTGAGACTGAACTGAGACTGAACTGAGACTGAACTGAGACTGAACTGAGACTGAACTGAGACTGAACTGAGACTGAACTGAGACTGAACTGAGACTGAACTGAGACTGAACTGAGACTGAACTGAGACTGAACTGAGACTGAACTGAGACTGAACTGAGACTGAACTGAGACTGAACTGAGACTGAACGGAGACTGAACGGAGACTGAACTGAGACTGAACTGAGACTGAACGGAGGCTGAACTGAGACTGAACTGAGACTGAACTGAGACTGAACTGAGACTGAACTGAGACTGAACTGAGACTGAATTGAGACTGAACTGAGACTGAACTGAGACTGAACTGAGACTGAACTGAGACTGAACTGAGACTGAACTGAGACTGAACTGAGACTGAACTGAGACTGAACTGAGACTGAACTGAGACTGAACTGAGACTGAACTGAGACTGAACTGAGACTGAACTGAGACTGAACTGAGACTGAACTGAGACTGAACTGAGACTGAACTGAGACTGAACTGAGACTGAACTGAGACTGAACTGAGACTGAACTGAGACTGAACTGAGACTGAACTGAGACTGAACTGAGACTGACCTGAGACTGAACTGAGACTGAACTGAGACTGAACTGAGACTGAACTGAGACTGAACTGAGACTGAACTGTGACTGAATTGAGACTGAACTGAGACTGAACTGAGACTGAATTGAGACTGAACTGAGACTGAACTGAGACTGAACTGAGACTGAACTGAGACTGAACTGAGACTGAACTGAGACTGAACTGAGACTGAACGGAGGCTGAACTGAGACTGAACTGAGACTGAACTGAGACTGAACTGAGACTGAACTGAGACTGAACTGAGACTGAACTGAGACTGACCTGAGACTGAACTGAGACTGAACTGAGACTGAACTGAGACTGAACTGAGACTGAACTGAGACTGAACTGAGACTGAACTGAGACTGAACTGAGACTGAACTGAGACTGAACTGAGACTGAACTGAGACTGAACTGAGACTGAACTGAGACTGAACTGAGACTGAACTGAGACTGAACTGAGACTGAACTGAGACTGAACTGAGACTGAACTGAGACTGAACTGAGACTGAACTGAGACTGAACTGAGACTGAACTGAGACTGAACTGAGACTGAACTGAGACTGAACTGAGACTGAACTGAGACTGAATTGAGACTGAACTGAGACTGAACTGAGACTGAACTGAGACTGAACTGAGACTGAACTGAGACTGAACTGAGACTGAACTGAGACTGAACTGAGACTGAACTGAGACTGAACTGAGACTGAACTGAGACTGAACTGAGACTGAACTGAGACTGAACTGAGACTGAACTGAGACTGAACTGAGACTGAACTGAGACTGAACTGAGACTGAACGGAGGCTGAACTGAGACTGAACTGAGACTGAACTGAGACTGAACTGAGACTGAACTGAGACTGAACTGAGACTGAACTGAGACTGACCTGAGACTGAACTGAGACTGAACTGAGACTGAACTGAGACTGAACTGAGACTGAACTGAGACTGAACTGAGACTGAACTGAGACTGAACTGAGACTGAACTGAGACTGAACTGAGACTGAACTGAGACTGAACTGAGACTGAACTGAGACTGAACTGAGACTGAACTGAGACTGAACTGTGACTGAACTGAGACTGAACTGAGACTGAACTGAGACTGAACTGAGACTGAACTGAGACTGAACTGAGACTGAACTGAGACTGAACTGAGACTGAACTGAGACTGAACTGAGGCTGAACTGAGACTGAACTGAGACTGAACTGAGACTGAACTGAGACTGAACTGAGACTGAACTGAGACTGAACTGAGACTGAACTGAGACTGAACTGAGACTGAATTGAGACTGAACTGAGACTGAACTGAGACTGAACTGAGACTGAACTGAGACTGAACTGAGACTGAACTGAGACTGAACTGAGACTGAACTGAGACTGAACTGAGACTGAACTGAGACTGAACTGAGACTGAACTGAGACTGAACTGAGACTGAACTGAGACTGAACTGAGACTGAACTGAGACTGAACTGAGACTGAACTGAGACTGAACTGAGACTGAACTGAGACTGAACTGAGACTGAACTGAGACTGAACTGAGACTGAACTGAGACTGAACTGAGACTGAACTGAGACTGAACTGAGACTGAACTGAGACTGAACTGAGACTGAACTGTGACTGAACTGAGACTGAACTGAGACTGAACTGAGACTGAACTGAGACTGAACTGAGACTGAACTGAGACTGAACTGAGACTGAACTGAGACTGAACTGAGACTGAACTGAGACTGAACTGAGACTGAACGGAGGCTGAACTGAGACTGAACTGAGACTGAACTGAGACTGAACTGAGACTGAACTGAGACTGAACTGAGACTGAACTGAGACTGAACTGAGACTGAACTGAGACTGAACTGAGACTGAACTGAGACTGAACTGAGACTGAACTGAGACTGAATTGAGACTGAACTGAGACTGAACTGAGACTGAACTGAGACTGAACTGAGACTGAACTGAGACTGAACTGAGACTGAACTGAGACTGAACTGAGACTGAACTGAGACTGAACTGAGACTGAATTGAGACTGAACTGAGACTGAACTGAGACTGAACTGAGACTGAACTGAGACTGAACTGAGACTGAACTGAGACTGAACTGAGACTGAACGGAGGCTGAACTGAGACTGAACTGAGACTGAACTGAGACTGAACTGAGACTGAACTGAGACTGAACTGAGACTGAACTGAGACTGAACTGAGACTGAACTGAGACTGACCTGAGACTGAACTGAGACTGAACTGAGACTGAACTGAGACTGAACTGAGACTGAACTGAGACTGAACTGTGACTGAATTGAGACTGAACTGAGACTGAACTGAGACTGAATTGAGACTGAACTGAGACTGAACTGAGACTGAACTGAGACTGAACTGAGACTGAACTGAGACTGAACTGAGACTGAACTGAGACTGAACGGAGGCTGAACTGAGACTGAACTGAGACTGAACTGAGACTGAACTGAGACTGAACTGAGACTGAACTGAGACTGAACTGAGACTGACCTGAGACTGAACTGAGACTGAACTGAGACTGAACTGAGACTGAACTGAGACTGAACTGAGACTGAACTGAGACTGAACTGAGACTGAACTGAGACTGAACTGAGACTGAACTGAGACTGAACTGAGACTGAACTGAGACTGAACTGAGACTGAACTGAGACTGAACTGAGACTGAACTGAGACTGAACTGAGACTGAACTGAGACTGAACTGAGACTGAACTGAGACTGAACTGAGACTGAACTGAGACTGAATTGAGACTGAACTGAGACTGAACTGAGACTGAACTGAGACTGAACTGAGACTGAACTGAGACTGAACTGAGACTGAACTGAGACTGAACTGAGACTGAACTGAGACTGAACTGAGACTGAACTGAGACTGAACTGAGACTGAACTGAGACTGAACTGAGACTGAACTGAGACTGAACTGAGACTGAACTGAGACTGAACTGAGACTGAACTGAGACTGAACTGAGACTGAACTGAGACTGAACTGAGACTGAGCTGAGACTGACCTGAGACTGAACTGAGACTGAACTGAGACTGAACTGAGACTGAACTGAGACTGAACTGTGACTGAACTGTGACTGAACTGAGACTGAACTGAGACTGAACTGAGACTGAACTGAGACTGAACTGAGACTGAACTGAGACTGAACTGAGACTGAACTGAGACTGAACTGAGACTGAACTGAGGCTGAACTGAGACTGAACTGAGACTGAACTGAGACTGAACTGAGACTGAACTGAGACTGAACTGAGACTGAACTGAGACTGAACTGAGACTGAATTGAGACTGAACTGAGACTGAACTGAGACTGAACTGAGACTGAACTGATACTGAACTGAGACTGAACTGAGACTGAACTGAGACTGAACTGAGACTGAACTGAGACTGAACTGAGACTGAACTGAGACTGAACTGAGACTGAACTGAGACTGAACTGAGACTGAACTGAGACTGAACTGAGACTGAACTGAGACTGAACTGAGACTGAACTGAGACTGAACTGAGACTGAACTGAGACTGAACTGAGACTGAACTGAGACTGAACTGAGACTGAACTGAGACTGAACTGAGACTGAACTGAGACTGAACTGAGACTGAACTGAGACTGAACTGAGACTGAACTGAGAATGAACTGAGACTGAACTGAGACTGAACTGAGACTGAACTGAGACTGAACTGAGACTGAACTGAGACTGAACTGAGACTGAACTGAGACTGAACTGAGACTGAACTGAGACTGAACTGAGACTGAACTGAGACTGAACTGAGACTGAACTGAGACTGAACTGAGACTGAACTGAGACTGAACTGAGACTGAACTGAGACTGAACTGAGACTGAACTGAGACTGAACTGAGACTGAACTGAGACTGAACTGAGACTGAACTGAGACTGAACTGAGACTGAACTGAGACTGAACTGAGACTGAACTGAGACTGAGCTGAGACTGACCTGAGACTGAACTGAGACTGAACTGAGACTGAACTGAGACTGAACTGAGACTGAACTGAGACTGAACTGTGACTGAACTGAGACTGAACTGAGACTGAACTGAGACTGAACTGAGACTGAACTGAGACTGAACTGAGACTGAACTGAGACTGAACTGAGACTGAACTGAGACTGAACTGAGGCTGAACTGAGACTGAACTGAGACTGAACTGAGACTGAACTGAGACTGAACTGAGACTGAACTGAGACTGAACTGAGACTGAACTGAGACTGAACTGAGACTGAACTGAGACTGAACTGTGACTGAACTGAGACTGAACTGAGACTGAACTGAGACTGAACTGAGACTGAACTGAGACTGAACTGAGACTGAACTGAGACTGAACTGAGACTGAACTGAGACTGAACTGAGACTGAACTGAGACTGAACTGAGACTGAACTGAGGCTGAACTGAGACTGAACTGAGACTGAACTGAGACTGAACTGAGACTGAACTGAGACTGAACTGAGACTGAACTGAGACTGAACTGAGACTGAACTGAGACTGAACTGAGACTGAACTGAGACTGAACTGAGAATGAACTGAGACTGAACTGAGACTGAACTGAGACTGAACTGAGACTGAACTGAGACTGAACTGAGACTGAACTGAGACTGAACTGAGACTGAACTGAGACTGAACTGAGACTGAACTGAGACTGAACTGAGACTGAACTGAGACTGAACTGAGACTGAACTGAGACTGAACTGAGACTGAACTGAGGCTGAACTGAGACTGAACTGAGACTGAACTGAGACTGAACTGAGACTGAACTGAGACTGAACTGAGACTGAACTGAGACTGAACTGAGACTGAACTGAGACTGAACTGAGACTGAACTGAGACTGAACTGTGACTGAACTGAGACTGAACTGAGACTGAACTGAGACTGAACTGAGACTGAACTGAGACTGAACTGAGACTGAACTGAGACTGAACTGAGACTGAACTGAGACTGAACTGAGACTGAACTGAGACTGAACTGAGGCTGAACTGAGACTGAACTGAGACTGAACTGAGACTGAACTGAGACTGAACTGAGGCTGAACTGAGACTGAACTGAGACTGAACTGAGACTGAACTGAGACTGAACTGAGACTGAACTGAGACTGAACTGAGACTGAACTGAGACTGAACTGAGACTGAACTGAGACTGAACTGAGACTGAACTGAGACTGAACTGAGACTGAACTGAGACTGAACTGAGACTGAACTGAGACTGAACTGAGACTGAACTGAGACTGAACTGAGACTGAACTGAGACTGAACTGAGACTGAACTGAGACTGAACTGAGACTGAACTGAGACTGAACTGAGACTGAACTGAGACTGAACTGAGACTGAACTGAGACTGAACTGAGACTGAACTGAGACTGAACTGAGACTGAACTGAGACTGAACTGAGACTGAACTGAGACTGAACTGAGACTGAACTGAGACTGAACTGAGACTGAACTGAGACTGAACTGAGACTGAACTGAGACTGAACTGAGACTGAACTGAGACTGAACTGAGACTGAACTGAGAATGAACTGAGACTGAACTGAGACTGAACTGAGATTGAACTGAGACTGAACTGAGACTGAACTGAGACTGAACTGAGACTGAACTGAGACTGAACTGAGACTGAACTGAGACTGAATTGAGACTGAACTGAGACTGAACTGAGACTGAACTGAGACTGAACTGAGACTGAACTGAGACTGAACTGAGACTGAACTGAGACTGAATTGAGACTGAACTGAGACTGAACTGAGACTGAACTGAGACTGAACTGAGAATGAACTGAGACTGAACTGAGACTGAACTGAGACTGAACTGAGACTGAACTGAGACTGAACTGAGACTGAACTGAGACTGAACTGAGACTGAACTGAGACTGAACTGAGACTGAACTGAGACTGAACTGAGACTGAACTGAGACTGAACTGAGACTGAACTGAGACTGAACTGAGACTGAACTGAGACTGAACTGAGACTGAACTGAGACTGAACTGAGACTGAACTGAGAATGAACTGAGACTGAACTGAGACTGAACTGAGACTGAACTGAGACTGAACTGAGACTGAACTGAGACTGAACTGAGACTGAACTGAGACTGAACTGAGACTGAACTGAGACTGAACTGAGACTGAATTGAGACTGAACTGAGACTGAACTGAGACTGAACTGAGACTGAACTGAGACTGAACTGAGACTGAACTGAGACTGAACTGAGACTGAACTGAGACTGAACTGAGACTGAACTGAGACTGAACTGAGACTGAACTGAGACTGAACTGAGACTGAACTGAGACTGAACTGAGACTGAACTGAGACTGAACTGAGACTGAACTGAGACTGAACTGAGACTGAACTGAGACTGAACTGAGACTGAACTGAGACTGAACTGAGACTGAACTGAGACTGAACTGAGTCTGAACTGAGACTGAACTGAGACTGAACTGAGACTGAACTGAGACTGAACTGAGACTGAACTGAGACTGAACTGAGACTGAACTGAGACTGAATTGAGACTGAACTGAGACTGAACTGAGACTGAACTGAGACTGAACTGAGACTGAACTGAGACTGAACTGAGACTGAACTGAGACTGAACTGAGACTGAACTGAGACTGAACTGAGACTGAACTGAGACTGAACTGAGACTGAACTGAGACTGAACTGAGACTGAACTGAGACTGAATTGAGACTGAACTGAGACTGAACTGAGACTGAACTGAGACTGAACCAAGATTGGTCTGAGACTAACCTAAAACTGAACTGTGTGACTGCATTGCGACTAGACTGCGATTGAACCGTGACAGAACTGCGACTGAAGTGCGACTGGACTGTGACTGAATTACGACTGGATTGCGACTGGATTGTGACTGGATTGTGACTTTATTGCGATTAGACTATTATTGGATTTAGATTTAACTGAGATTCTACTTACTTTGAACTAAAACTATACTCTAATTGGATCGAGATTCACAGAAGACAACTAAATCTAGGGATGATGTAATTGAGTATAATAACGTGTTTATATAAAATTTATATAATCTCGATAAACAACATATTTATGTGATCATAACAAACAACCGAATTATGAAACAAACGAGCACCAATTAAATTTTATAGCTCCTCGAAAATATTCCAAACATCTTTAAAAATTATATAGCGAAACTAATCAATCCCCGATTGAAATCGATCCCGATGATAAAATCGATCCATCGCCGAGGAATTTAATGCTCCGTCCTCGCACTAATTAGCGCAAGCGACTCTCGGATCTCGGAATGCATGTGCTAAAATGTTCACTTACATAATCAAGCAAATTGATTACAATACGCTTTTCACACAATCAATTCACATAAAAAAATAATAAAACACTCAGCGACAGAAATGTTTCGAATAATTCACCGTGAAACTATTAATTGATTTGTGCTGTAGTTTTAATCCTTAACGCGCCGCGGACATTATGATGGATTTTTATTCGGGAGTGATGCATATCGCTACTGTTGGAGGAATTTCGAGAGAGGAAAAAAATATTTCGGGATGTCCGAGAGCGTGGGAACGGTGGATATTGTCACAAATATTCGATGTCGCCGGGCGAGAGGCTCTCCATCGGATTCCATATATCCATACCTCGTCATTAATGAAAAGAGAAGCAAAGGAAAAAAATCTGTAAGGACGCGGCCTCGGAGGCCCTGCCATATCAAGTCCAATGACACCGAACTAATCCCATAAAAGAAATACAAATTACATAATTGATAATAATCGGGAAAGGGAGAGAAAAATTAATCGCTTGGATCTACTGTGAAGATGTAATCATTATTTAATCCACTTTGGATATTTGAGTGTTTATGGAATGTGTACAGAAAAGAATGAGCTTCAAATTTTTTAAGAGTTGCTTAAGAAGAAATAGTTCATCTAGAATTTGTCGTGCATGCTTAACCAAGTATACGCTTAAAAATCATCCTTAGCTTTTATATAAATAACATTCTGAATAACTTTTTGATTTTTAAAAAATGATAGCAAAAGAATAAAAACATTGGCATAAAATAACTTATCTTATTGGCAAACCATTCGTTAACACAGATAATTTTATATATTTTTTGAATTAAGTAAGGGTAGAATCTTATACCACTCTGGTAACGGATTGTATAGTTTATAAATATATATATTATCAAAAAATGTATAGAAGTTTTTGTTATAAAAAAGCATATACAGAATGGATTTCGATCAAATAAAGAAACTTGATTTTAATATTGCTCTGACGTTAAAACAAGTTGGTATAAAAACCAAAAAACTGAACAAAAACAATACAAAACTGGATTAAAAATAAAATTCATCAGATTAATCAAGTTTAGGTCAAAGTGTTCAAAGCAAACACTCGATTGTATTTGCTTTGAACACTTTGATTAAACTGATGAATTTTATTTAATTCCAGTTTCTGTGTTCCAATTGTAAATTGTACGTATTCCAATATCACTTCTTAATTAATTGTCGGCGCTTTTTGATGGTAAAACAACGGACCGAACAAACTCGCGCGCACGGCGGAATCGATGAGCGGAATCCGCTTAAATAGCACTCCAAACATTTTAATCAAATAGTTTCGGCGGTATGAGAGAACTCGGGGAGTTCGCAACACCGCAACAGAGTCCACTCGTTTTGTTGTAAATGTGTGTGTGTGTGTATGGAGAAAAGCTCGACGGTTCACACGCCGCACGAATTTGTAGTTTCGCGAGCTTAGTTAGAGGTTCCAGAGGATCGGCATTCCGCGCCAGGAATTCGCACAACTTGACGATCCACGTCCGATGGAGATGGGCGGATACGGCCAAAGGTACAAAAAAAATCATTATCTGACTCATATAAATCAAATACAGTTGAAACATTTTTTGAAAAAAATTAATGAATGGTGAGGTTGTGTCGATGTTTTAACTGCAGTTTTGGATTGAACTGAGACTGGACTGCGACTCGGCTGCGACTAGAATGTGACTGAACTGCGACTGGATTGCGTATGGACGGCCACTGGACTGCAATTGAACCGAGTATGGACTGCGACTGGTCTGCGACTGGACTGTAACAGGACTGTGACTGGACTACGAATGAATTGCGACTGTACTGCGACTGGACTGGGACCGGACAGCGTATAGACGGCGACTGGATTGCGATTCAGCCGCGTCTGGACTGCGACTGGTCAGCGACTGGGCTGTGACAGGACTGTGACTGGACTACAACTTGATTGCAACTGAACTGCGACTGGACTGAGACCGGGCAGCGGATTTACGGCGAATGGATTGCGATTGAGCCCCGTCTGGACTGCGACTGGTCTGCGACTAGACTGTGACAGGACTGTGACAGGACTGTGACAGGACTGTGAATGAACTGTGACTGGACTACCACTGGACTGCGACTGAACTGCGACTGTATTGAGACCGGACAGCGTATGGATAGCGACTGGATTGCGATTCAGCCGTGCCTGGACTGCGATTAGTCACCGACTGGACTATGATAGGACTGAGACTGGACTACGACTGGACTGCGACTGAACTGCGACTGGACTGGATTGCGATTGAGCCGCGTCTGGACTGTGAGACGTCCGGCTAGTTGTAATATGGGGGGCGGGTCTGAGTAAATTACAAGAAAAACACAAGGAATAAATTTATAATTAATAACTACATTTTTAAATTAATTTCTAATAACATAAACATCAGAACGAAAATACATGGGCGTCACCTAGAATTAATCCGTTCTAGGACGGTTAAATAATGTTCAACTGCTCCCGGCTACAAGTTCTTTCTTGATTCTCTATCGTTCAGTCAGACGGCAACAGCAATCAAGGGGTACAAACTCGGCCACTTCAAGTGCAACACCAAACCGTAAAGCGATAGGCAAACTAAAGGCTCCTCTAAATAGAACACAATCACGTATAAGCTCTAACCATTTGTGAAATTTAAAACGCTCACCTTTACAAAGAGAAGCCTCGCAAACTCAAAAAATCGTATCGACAAAGATATGTTTTCACTTTCGCCAAAACTTGACCCCTTTGTTTTCCTTTTTTAACAACCTCAGTTTTGTTTTTTCCCTCGCAACCACCCATATTTGATCAAAAAAAACTAGACTGAAATCTATCAAATTAATTAAAAATAACACAACTGCGACTGGTCTGTGACAGGACTGACTGGACTACGACTGGACTGCGACTGAACTGCGACTGGACTGAGACCGGGCAGCGTATTTACGGCGACTGGATTGCGATTGAGCCCCGTCTGGACTGCGACTGGTCTGCGACTAGACTGTGACAGGACTGTGACTGGACTACCACTGGACTGCGACTGAACTGCGACTGTATTGAGAGCGGACAGCGTATGGATAGCGACTGGATTGCGATTCAGCCGTGCCTGGACTGCGATTAGTCAGCGACTGGACTATGATAGGACTGAGACTGGACTACGACTGGACTGCGACTGAACTGCGACTGGACTGGGACCGGACAGCGTATGGACGGCGACTGGATTGCGATTGAGCCGCGTCTGGACTGTGAGACGTCCGGCTAGTTGTAATATGGGGGGCGAGTCTGAGTAAATTACAAGAGAAACACAAGGAATAAATTTATAATTAATAACTACATTTATAAATTAATTTCTAATAACATAAACATCAGAACGAAAATACATGGTCGTCACCTAGAAATAATCCGTTCTAGGACGGTTAAATAATGTTCAACTGCTCTTGGCTACAAGTTCTTTCTTGATTCTCTATCGTTCAGTCAGACGGCAACAGCAATCAAGGGGTAAAAACTCGGCCACTTCAAGTGCAGCACTAAACCGTAAAGCGATAGGCAAACTAAAGGCCCTCTAAAGAGAACACAATCACGTATAAGCTCTAACCATTTGTGAAATTTAAAACGCTCACCTTTACAAAGAGAAGCCTCGCAAGCTCAAAAAATCGTATCGACAATGATATATTTTCACTTTCGCCAAAACTATAACCCTTTGTATTCCTTTTTTAACAACCTCAGTTTTGTTCTTTCCCTCGCAACCACCCATATTTGATCAAAAAAAAACTAGACTGAAATCTATCAAGTTAATTAAAAATAACACAACTGCGACTGGTCTCTGACAGGACTGACTGGACTACGACTGGACTGCGACTGAACTGCGACCGAACTGCGACTGAACTGAGACCGGACAGCGTATGGACGGCGACTGGATTGTGACAGGACTGTGATTGGACTATGGCTGGACTGCGATTGAACTGCGACTGAACTAAGACCAGCGTATAGACGGCGACTGGATTGCGATTGAGCCGCGTCTAGACTGCGACTGGTCTGCGACTGGAGTGTAATTGGACTACGACTGGACTATTAATGTAGAATAAAAGTATAGGAAAAACGTAAATATTCTTTTATTTCAATATTTCGATAGTGACTCATATTTTTTAGGTGTATTTATAACTTCACAACATTTCAGTGTCTTATACGCGTGGCGCATGAAGTAAAATTTCTAGTTTAGAAAAGCCCCGTGAAAATTTGTCTCGGGTCGCTAGCGCGACCCTCGACAAATTTTCTACGCGGGGCTTTTCTAAAATCGAAATGTTACTTCATGCTTAGTCTGGGAGTGGAAACACTCGTTCGAACTTTAAGTTTAACTCTTTTATAAAATCGACGTATGTAATACAATAAATCATTCATTGACAATTGTAGTGAATAAACATTCACATGATCATGTTTATTCACATCAATTGTTTTGGAAATTTATTGCTTCTTCAGATGAAGAGAGTTACTCTCTCTCTCTTAGATTTGTTTAAAACATGTTTAGACGTTAAATGCGTTTAAAACGTTTTTTTATTATTTTAAATTTACTAAATTATATTTTACAACACTTCATTAGGATTTTTTGTTTACCGTTTTAAATTTTAGCTAAGTTGTTGAAGAACTTTCAAATTACATTATTCAACACAACATTTTATTACAAGAAAATATCAAATATGTGTGCATAAATGTAATTTTTAAATACAGGTAAATATTTTCAGGTATACACATATATGCATACACTGTAAATTTTACGACATTCGTTGTTTTTGAAACAGATTTTAATTTGAATTTTTAAACGAGGGATTTCCACTCCCAGGCTAAGCATGAAGTAAAATTTCGAGTTTAGAAAAGCCTGAAAATTTGGATTGGCCGCGTAGCGAAGCGGAGCGGCCAATCCAAATTAGGCTTTTCTAAACTCGAAATTTTACTTCATGCGCCACACGTATAAATACTGAAATATCGCAAAGTTTAAAATATACAGCTTCAGCAGTCCAATATGTAGATGTGAAGAAAAACGTGAGTCAAATTCTGCACTGAAGAAATTGTTTAAAACGGTGATTATAGGCAACCCAATAACTCTAACGTATATTAGGTTGCCTATAAGTCTTGTATGTGTGTGTTTTTTAAACTTCACTGTGAATCAGTGTTTTTAAGCGTGGCGCATGAAGTAAAATTTCGAGTTTAGAAAAGCCTAATTTGGATTGGCCGCTCCGCTTCGCTATGCGGCCAATCCAAATTCTTAGGCTTTTCTAAACTCGAAATTTTACTTCATGCTTCGTCTGGGAGTGGAACAAACTCGTTTAAAGCCTTAAATTAGTCGCTTTTAAACAACTATTTCCCGCAAATTTAAATAACGCTGTAATTATCGGGATATGTCTACACAAAACAAAAATGGCCTGTATGCTCTGTTTTAAACACGTTTTAAAAGTGTTTTAAACACGTTTTAAACATGTTTTTAATAGTTCATGTTTTAAACGCTGATTTAATTAAAAAAAACACATTTTATTACAAAAAGAAAATTTTTAAATTAGTAACTGTATGTTTTTGAGTTTTCGTGAAGTGATTATTACACTAAAAAAAACTGTTATTCGTTACTTCACTTTTTATTTGTATCGTTAGTTGTAGACACAAAGTTTGTTGTTGATAATGAGCACTTTGTGTCTCGAAATGTACATCTAACGATACAAATAAAAAGTGAAGTAAGGAATAACGGTCTTTTTTGGTGTTTTAATTAAAATGAAAAAAACAAATTTTTTAACAACTCTGATACTCTGTGAATTTTATCAAATTCAATTGATCGGTTAATTTTTGGTGATCTAAGAAACACGTACTTTTCAGGATCTTGATTGAAACTAGTATCCATGTTCTCAATTCGCTTGAAAAAAAATTGAAAAAATAAAACAAGTTTTAATAGGGTTTCACTTTTATTTCAATTTTTCAGGAGCAACAATAAAAACATTCAAAACTGATTTATAAATTAATTTTTATTAAAATATAAACATATACAAGTACGTTTTATATATAAAAAAATACATAAATAAAAAATCGCATACTGAAAAAAAAAACATATCTACACTTAAATCCGCAGTCTACAAATAGCTATTTACAAAGTACTATATTACAAAAAAATCATTGAATAAATTAATTAATACTTTAGGTACATTCGGATTGTGGATACGAGTAAAATGCGAAATCATCTAAAATCTTATAACAGAATTTGTTATAAAACATAGAGATATTAAAAAAATAAAACAAATAATACGCGCACAGATCAAAATAGCTGCTCGGATTGTATGATATAATAAAATATATACATCACGGTTAAAATAAATTAATTGAGTTAAATAGGTTTATAAATAAAGTATTTACAATATAATATGACTCAGTACAAAAAGAACTTATATTTAATGAGAAATTATCTCGTTGGTTTAAAAGTAAAAAGTGCTCGTTTTTTTAAACATGAAACATGAAATGTAAATTGAAATAGCGATAGCTAGTGCTCTTAAACTGTACTTTTTTGTTAAATTTATAGTAAATATTTGTATACATAAATGTATTGTATTTTTACATGTATATATTATTGTTGTATAAATGGTCTAATCCGTTAAATGATTGAATAAATAAATATAAATTCATTTAAGGAAGTAATCAGAAGAAATTCTTTTTAACACACTAGGTATAAAGCTATGATTAGCTCAACAAATTTCTGAACATTGGCCAAAAGAGATTCTTGTACGGTTAATTGAAAATCCAACTTAATGATGACTTAGTCGGGGTGTCGCATCAATTTTAACTCTGATTGGATTTAGGGGTTTTTGGAAATAGGCGACTCACCTATTTCCAACAACCCCTAAATCCATTGTTTTCAAATGGATTTAGGGGTTTTTGGAAGTAGGCGACTCAATTATCAAGACATCAAGTAATTTTTACATTATTAAAACATTAAGTAACTAAATAGTTTTCACTTTAGAAAGCCAAAAATTTGGATTTACTGGTTGATATTATTAATAACAAGTTTTAAACCATCTGTTGAAGCACTAATATATTAATTAATATTGTTTGTGTGTAATGAATTTCACTTTTAAACCAACGATTTAATAAGATCAGTCTTCGTCAACTACATCATCACGTTCACTTTTTATTAAGAAAAAATGATTGTTTTTTTTTATTTTAGGGAAGTTTTTTAAAGGGAGCAAGGGGATAATACTGATTTTTTGTGTTTGTGTTTGTTTGGAAAAGCGTCCAGCACTTTTCAATTTTAACACATTATGGATGATTTGATAAAATTAAACTTTGGCCGATAGAAAGTCAGGTTTTTAGATTGTTCTCATTCGTATCGAATTTTAACATCAGGTGTCTTAGGGTGAAATCATATTAGAACGGCGAATCTAGCATTGAGGCTAGCAGCGAGACTAGATACTGTATTGATGATGCTTCGCTTTCTAAACAAATCAAAAAAGTGGGTCTTATTTAGTAATAAGTCAGAAATGTAAAATTATTATTATTAAGGAATCATTTGACTTTAGAAATTTATTCATACGTTTTGTTAGTTTTCGAAGTTTACGTAACAAAAATGTGTTTATCGAGATAAACTTTTGAAGTTATAAAACACTGATTTCCAGTAAAGTTCAAAATATATCCTCTGAAAGGATTCGAATTCTGAATGATTTCAATTCTACCTAGCTCCAGCCTTACCGTTAGCCTCGTCACTAGCCTTGTCACTAGCCTCGTCGCTAAACTTGACACAAGCCCTATCACTAACCTCGTCACTAGCTTCGTCACTAACCTCATCACTAGCCTCGTCTCTGGCCTCAACACTAGCCTCGTTACTAACCCTATCACTAGCCTCGTCGCTTACCTCTCACATAGCCTCACCGCCAGCCTTAAAGCTCGTTACTAGCCTCATCACTCAATTGTTACTAGCTTAGTCAATCGCCTCATCGCTAGCCTTGATACTAGCCCTATCAGTAGCCTCGTCGCTAACCTCTAGCATAGCCTCGCTACTAGCCGTAATGCTCGTCACTAGCTTCGTTACTAACCTCATTACTAGCCTGGACATTACCTTCGTTACTAGTCCTATCACTAGCCTCGTCGTTTAGCTCTTGTATAGCCTCACTGCCAGCCTTGATGCTCGTCACTAGCTTTGTCACTAACCTCATCACTTGCCTCGTCGCTGGCCTCGACACTAGCCTCATTACGAGCCTCGTCACTTACCTCTTGCATAGCCTCACCGCCAGCCTTGATGCTCGTCACTAGCATCATCACTCCCTTGTTACTAGTCTAGTCACTAGCCTCTAACCTTGATACTAGACTCTCCGTTCTACTATAATTCGACCCTTACACGTCGAGAATTTTCTAAAGAGATAAATTACTCGTCGAGAACTTTCTAGAGATAACTTACGCAACGAAAACTTTCTTGAGAAACTGATTTAAGCCGACTCATTCATGAAAATTGTGGATCCATAACGTGTTAATTATTGAAACATCAATTACTTTGTTTTGAATACATTTACAAACAAGTGTGGACGATCTTTTTCGTTTTACACACCTCGCACTTGACCTCGCAACACCAGTGGAACGTGCAGTTACACCTTTCGACCACCATCATCTCCGAGGTGCGGTATCCCCTTCCGCAGCACATCAAATCACAACCGTCCACACCGATCGACGTGTCGTTACACTGCCTCCCGTGCGTGCCCTGAATCCCCAACTTGGGGTTCCTCTCGCAAAAACCAGGAGAAGGCTCCAGGTAAACCAAATCCTTGGGACTCGGCGGTTTGTGATCGGGATTGTAGGGTTTCAGTTGGAAACCGTACTTGTATTTCCTAGGGCGGTTCTCGCGTTTGCTGTGGATGCTGTTGGAGGCGATGTTGTTGGAAAGCTTGTCCTGTTTCGGGCGGTTGTTGTGCGCCAGGTTGGTGTTTCTGCCGTTGGCGGTGTTGCTCAGCATGACCCGGGAAGCGCCGTCGAAGCGGTCCTTCAGGTTGTCGCCGATCACGCGGAACGGGGGTAAGCGCATCCAGCAGGTTTTTACGGTGCACGAACCGGACATTCCGTGGCATTTGCACTCTTGGCGCATTTGACTCTGTACGTGCTGTAACAAGGAAATAAACAAAAAGTTTATATGATTGATTGTAAAAGCCATTACTAAATTGTCATTTAATAAAATTTCGAGGTCGTGATATCAAAAAAATATTTTAATTTAACGAAAGCCTAACACAAAAAACAAAAAATTAAATTTAATTTGTAAAATAAAGGTGTATGGTTTATTTTATGCACATCTTTTGTATCCGTCTCATCAATTTATTCGATGATCTTATTTTCGCAGAATATCACTAATTTAATAAAATTTCGAAGTCATGATAACAATGACTTTTTTCGATTTAATAAAAGTATTAGAGTAACAGAAATTTTAATTAAATTCGCGAGATAAAGGTATAAGGTTTGTTTTATGCGAATTCAAAGATCATTTCTATCCGGCTCATTAAATATTTTAAATATCTTATTATCGCTGAATATTTGTTTTGTAAAGAAAGAACTGATCTAGTGCAGAACACGTTTCAGGTAGTTTTTTAATAATAATAGAGAATCTTCATTTCCTCAGATATTTTAACACAAAAATAATAAAAATTGGCGAACTAGCGACAAAACAAACAAACGTTTAGTTTCATGAGTCTAGATAGTGAAGAACTCGGCTTTTAGTTTACAATTCGTTCAATGTTTCGTTCCGTAAATCGAGCAAGTGTACAAGAACAGAACAAGAACGAGCGTTTTCAAACCTGGATTAGGCATGAAGTAAGGTTTCGAGTTTAGAAAAGCCTAAAGGTTTGGATATAGACGCGTAGCGTAGCGTCCAAATCCAAATGCAGGCATTTCTAACCTCAAAATTTAACTTTAGGCACCACGCATTTAAATCACTGAATTACAGGAAAGTCTAAAAAGAACAAATTCAGAGTATAAGTTTAATAAAATACAGTCGATTTAAGGGATTGTGAATCGATTCAGAGATTAAAATGTCGATTTAGAGAAAAGAAAAGTCCGATTTAGAGAACAGAAGAGTCGATTTAGAAAACGTCAGAGTCAATTCAGGAAATAGTTATTCGATTGAGATTCGAATCAGAGAATTAGGTATCATTTAAAAATAAATTAATTGATTCAGAGGATTGAGAGTAATTCAGAGAAAAAACAAGAAAACAATAGTTTATACAGATATTAAGCAATCGATTGAGAGGATGGGGTGTCGAATCTGAGATCAAAATATCGATTTTGAAAACAGAAGAGTCGATTTAGTGATTAAAGAATCTATTCGGAGGATTGGGAGTCAACTCAGAGATAAAAAGTATCGTTTTATATAATAGATAAGTCTATTCAAAAACTAATGAATTGATTCAGAGAAACGAGAGTCGATTCAGAAATGAGTGTGTCGATTTAGAGAAAATATGAGTCAATTCAGATAGTATAGAAGTGATTTACAAGTAAGCAATATCTTACGAATTACTATTATTTAATCACGTTTTAGTAATCAGTAGTAGCAATCGATTAAGAGGCTTGAGAGTATAATTAGAGATTACAGTAATTATTTATAGAATAGTAGAGTTCTATCAGAGTTTAAAGAGTTGATCCAGTGGATATAAAGTAGAATGAGAGATTAAAGTATCGATTTATGGAACAACTGAATCGATTAAGAAGATGAGAGTATATTTACAGATCAAAGATCTAATAATCGAATAATTTAGATGATTACAAATCGATTCAGAGGGATTAAAGAATCGATTTAGATAACAGAAGAGTCGATTCAGTGACTAAGAAAAATCGATTCTTCAATCACTGAATAGATTGGAGTACCGATTTAGAGGAAAGAATTGATCATTTTGATTTGGTTAGATCTCTTCTTAATCAATTTAAAAGCAATATTTTTTATCTTATCTTTTACATCTTAAATACACTTGTAAATAAAACGCTGTTTACTTTGTTTAAACAAAGTAAAAAGTGTTTTATTTGCAAGTGTAAAAAAATGTTTATTCTGTCTAATATAAAGATTATTTAATCGATTCAGATGACTGAAAGTTTATTAAAAGAATTAAGAGTTATCTAAATCGACTATGAATTTTCTATTCAGAGTCGATTTAGAGAATTCAGAGGTGGCTTAGAGAATTGAGAGTCGGTTCAAACATTAAAGTGATAATTTATAGTAAATTCAGAGGATTCAGAGTCGATTCAGACAGTCAAGTGTCGATTTATAGAATAAAACAATTGATTCAGGGGCTTAGGACTCGAATCGGAGATGTAATTATCGGTTTTTAGAATATTAGTGTCGATTAAGAGTTTGAGAATCGATTCAGAGGAATAGAAGAATCGAAATATCGATTTTGAGAATAATGAATCGATTAATGATTCGATTCGGAGAATTGAAGAGTCAATTCAGTGTAATAAAAAGTAAAGAAGGCTGATCGAACAAATTGAGAGGGTTGAAAAATTAAATATAACACACAAGTTAGCGCGTTGTGCTTTCTTGAAAAAGGAAACCTGTTGTCTTATAGATGATGAACTAATAAAGCCGTGCGGGCATTAGAAAAGGTGGACGAGCACTTGGAGATCCGTAACACGTAAAAGTTGTAAAAAGAAAAAAGACAAAAGCGGTCTGTTATAAAAGCCCATATCCTCGGTCTCCGCAACAACAACAACAAGAACGCATGAATGTAAACCCCCTGTGGAGAGCGGCAGATGTCTCTGTGAGCGCGCGTCCCGCTGCGCCGACACCGTGTTACACTAGATAATGTCGCGGGGAACATGTGTTATTTGTCCACGCGCGAACGGAAAAGCCCCTCGCGCATCTGGACGGAAAATTAATACGTCTTATCGCGACAATAAAGCCCTAATGTCGTCGCTAAAGCGGCCCGAAAACCGATTAAAGCGCTCGAGGACGGCTGAGTAATGTCTGCGCGCAGGCGATCAATTAAGCGCGCTGAATTTCAACCGAACACAAACATCGCCTGTTTTCTAATATATTCATTTATAATAAAGATTAGTCTCTCATGTCTGTTTGCTACAAATGGTCTTATGCTAAGATTGTTCATCATTTCCCACTGACAGATTGTGTCTACAAGATCATCACGCATCAAGAAGCCTTTGTTATTTTCTTTTTTATTCTTCTTAATGGTATTACTGTAGAGTAGCCCTCCTATTTCTTGATTAAATAAATTTTGGTGAAGATTGAAAATGGTTGGTTCAAACACTCTTTATAAAACCGAGAAACAGAAAAAAATGTATCGAAGACAGTGAATATTCAATTAACAGAATGGCAACACTAGGTAAAAAATCGTCACGTTAAAGTTACAGATAACTAACGCATCGACATCTACGCATCAGTGAAGATTGAAAATGGCTGGTTCAAACACTCTTTAGAAAATCGAGAAACAGAAAAAAATTTATCGAAGACAGTGAATATATAATTAACAGAATGGCAACACTAGGTAAAAAATCGTCACGTTAAAGTTACAGCTAACTAACGCGTCGACATCTACGCATCAGGGCAAAAAACTACTCCCTAACATAAGAAACCTGTTAAAATATTGACATTTATTGCTTGTGTGCTAAAACAGAACATCCTAAGCAGTCATAGAAATATTAAAATATTTTTTGAGAGCAAAGACAGAGATGTTTGCTCCCTCCACATGAATAAAATTCATTTATACCTGTTTTGCACAACCAGATGTGACAACAGGGCCGTTGAATTTTAAATGAACGCACCGGAACTTCGTCCCGCACTTTTTTAGACGTATTTGTTTTTCATTTTATATTCATTGTCGAAGAGGATGGATCCGTGAAAATGCGTTCTCACGGGATAATTATTTTCCATACTTATAGCAGAAAATTGACTGCGTTTAAAATTATATAGGTTTTTAATTTAAATTCACTTGGTTTTTTTTACTAATTTAATTTTCGACTAGTTTCGGCTTGATGCCATTTTTAAAAATAATGTGATGTGAGCGTTTAAAACATGAAAACAAATTGGGCAGCTTGGTGGTGTAGAGGTTAGAGTGTTGTACTGCCACGCCAAATACCGGCCTAACAAGTTGTCTGCATTTATATAGGTTAGGATAAAAATGCCAAACGTCTTCTCGGATATGACGTTAAATACATGTAGGACCCGTGTATTGCCTGGAAGTTGCGTGCACGTTAAAGATCCCTACCGGTGGGTTGGAACTCCCACCGGGTTCGGCAAAATTCCCGGATAGCTGTAGACCTAATCTCCGGCGTCATGATTGGCCTTAGCAGCGGAAATAGATGACGTAAAACCCAAAATAAAAAAAATAAAAAAAAAACAAATTGTCGATATAAAATATAGCAGTGTTTCTAAAGATTTTTACTTCCATGGCACTTTTTCTAAAGAACAATTTTGCGGCACATCTGCGTAGTTATAGAAGAAGAAAAAAATTAATGATACGTATTTGAGAAGTTATGAAAATATACAAAATTGGGTACTCGCAAATACGAAATCTTAATACTTTTCTTAATATTGTACAAATATGAATACCAGTATTTTTATTCTCTGGTCAAAATATGAAATAACTTTTTTTGTATCATCTAAGCTCTAAGTTGACAAAAAAAGATCACTGGTATAAAGTATAACTTTTATTTTATCATTTACTATGTTTTCCTTAATCATAAACTAGGTTCTAAATTGGAGGATTTTTAGATAAAGCACCTTAAGTGTACATGAATTCATAGTACATATTGATTATAAATTAATCAATGATTGCAGTAATCGCTGTCGCGTTTTGAAAATAATAAAGATAAAATGTTGTTGCTCGGGGCTGGACAAGGCGTATTAAAGATCGATTAAAATATTCTAATGATGACTGGTGTGAGAAAAAAGGTTTGATTTATGCGGAAAGCGCTCTTCATTAATACCGGGTGGTCGGTCGGTGGTTCCAGTTTCTTTTTTTATTATTTATTAAAATGCATATTAACTTGTTAAGACCGCCCATATTTAATGAAATGACATTCGCCCGAAGGCGCGACTCTTTTTCCTCCGCTGCTCACACTTTATTATGTCCGATCGTCTCATCATTATACATATTACAACAACAACATACACACAAACATAGCATAACACAAAAACAATTCAAGCGTCATATGTTTTGTTTTTAAAGATAACAATTATTAATACTAAACAGCACGAATTGCTAGTTGCAATTCATTTTATTTATATGCAATAAAATTTACAAAATTTAATGACCAAGCCGCAGACCGAGTTCTTCGCGATTTAGATTCACAGAAAGATGCGTAAGCCGAGTCCTGCATTGATTTAATCTTGAGTAAAATAACACATTATTTTTTGCGGCGTGAACTTAGTTCTGCACTGATTTAATTTTGAGTTGAATCAGACACTACTTTTTAGAACGAGGCAAAACAGTCAAGTTTTTTTTGTTTTTTTTTTTATTTTCCTTGGTATCTAGACCATTAGCCATCAATCTATTTATACAGAGAGTTTTACATAACACCGAACATTTTTATCCAATACAATTTGACACCTTTATTTTTTAAGTTATGTATAAATTGGGAAGCCTTTATGACCATTAAAAATTGTTAGAAATCAATCGCAATTAATGCCTTAACTTGTACATACAGGGAGTTTTTTTGTTCCAATTTCAAGTATGTTTACAATTACAGCGTATATGCCGTAAATCTTGTTTTTTTTTAAGAGTTCAATTTGAAACTTGAAATAAGTGTGTTCCACTCCCAGATTAGGCATCAAGTATGATTAAAAACTGAAAACTGATTTAACTAAGGATTAATTCAGTGCAGAACTCGGTTTACGCCTTTTTTGATTCAACGCAAAACTCGGCTCACATCTCGTTCTGATAACTAGTCACTAAATCAATTAAAAATCAATTTAAATACTGATCTATTCGATGATTAATCCAATACAGAACTTGACTGTTTCGGGCTTCGGTGGCCGAATGGGTAGAGATCCTGCCCACAGACCAAGAGGTCGTGGGTTCAAATCCCGTTCGGTGGAATAATTTATGAATAATATATTATTCCAGCCGCGTCCATGGATGTAGTGTGAATGAGTTTGTTTTGTTTCAGGAGTAAATGGTTGTTTGAGTAATTGGTTAAAATACATTGAAAAATACAGAGAGTTTTATGTAACACCGAACATTTTCATAACGAGAATTTTTCTTTTAAGTATACATAAGCATACGTTGTGCATTTGCCGATGCTCGGTTTATTAAAAGAATTTAATTTGAAGTTTTAAACGAGTGTTTTCCACTCCCAGGTTAAGCATGAAGTAAAATTTCGAGTTTAGAAAAGCCTGAAAATTTGGTTTGGACGCGTAGCGCGAAGCGCGGAGCGGCCAAACCAAATTTTCAGGCTTTTCTAAACTCGAAATTTTACTTCATGCGCCACCGGTACGAAACACTGATATATTACGAAGATTAAAATACATCGCTAAACTTTACATTGCAACAGTGTTTTGTACCGGTGGCGCATGAAGTAAAATTTCGAGTTTATAAAAGCCTGAAAATTTGGTTTGGTCGCTCCGCGCTTCGCGCTACGCGACCAAACCAAATTTTCAGGCTTTTATAAACTCGAAATTTTACTTCATGCTTAGCCTGGAAGTGGAAAACACTCGTTTAAAGCTTCAAATTAAATTCTTTTAATAAACCGAGCATCGGCAAATGCACAACGTATGCTTATGTATACTTAAAAGAAAAATTCTCGTTATGAAAATGTTCGGTGTTACATAAAACTCTCTGTACATTTCAATATATTTTAACCAATTACTCAAACAACCATTTACTCCTGAAACAAAACAAACTCATTCACACTACATCCATGGACGCGGATGGAATAATATATTATTCATAAATTATTCCACCGGACGGGATTTGAACCCACGACCTCTTGGTCTGTGGGCAGGATCTCTACCCATTCGGCCACCGAAGCCCGAAACAGTCAAGTTCTGTATTGGATTAATCATCGAATAGATCAGTATTTAAATTGATTTTTAATTGATTTAGTGACTAGTTATCAGAACGAGATGTGAGCCGAGTTTTGCGTTGAATCAAAAAAGGCGTAAACCGAGTTCTGCACTGAATTAATCCTTAGTTAAGTTATCAGTTTTTAATCAATAGATGGGCTAAGTTTTGCGATGAATTAATCTTCACAACAATCATTGTTCAAATTGATCTTTAATTGAATTGGAAAATAATTACCATACCGAGGAGTAAGCCAAGTTCCACACGGCCTTGAAACTAAAACTAGTTCTCAGAAAGAAAACAAAACCTAAACCGTATTTTGGAGTAAGCCAAGTTCCACACGGCCTTGAAACTAAAACTAATTCTCAGAAAGAAAACAAAACCTGAGCCGTATTTTGTCTTGAATCGATCGGTGATCTTTGACTACTATTTTTAAGTGATTTTTTTTTATTGTTGTGACTACTCACCATTCTGCCGGCTTCGTTGTTGTGCAGGTTCATCTTCTCCCTGAGGCTGCGGCCCCTCTCGCCAGTGTCGACGAACTCCCTGCTGAACTTGAAGCCGAACTTGATGTTGTCCGAGCAGCCGCCCCATTCCCAGTCGCGCACCCCGGAAACGGATGGGTTGCCCGAGGAGTAGGGCCGGCCCTTGTGATGGCTGTAATCGCAGTTGCACGTCTCTATCGAGCCCTCGCTGCACGCTCGAGCTATCGAATGGGTAACCGCTGCACTTGTTATGGCGTAAATAAATGCCGTCTCTCTACAACCTGCAAAAAAAATGAAATTCACAAAATTTATAAACAGCTTATCCTGTATACAAATTATTTATGTAGTTAATTTATATTTGCTCAGATCTCGAGTATTAAGTTGTCATTAATTTTTTGAAAAATGACAAAGTTGTGCGACTAACACTTATGCTTAATTACACCAGCACAAGTTACTTAAACTACAAGGTGGCGCAAAACTACCGATATGGTTTGAATGTTTAATAACTTTTTAAATTTATTTATATACTGCCTTTCAAAAAAATCAGAACACCAAGTATTTATTGCACGATTTTAATAAAATTTACACAATTTGATCATGTAAACGAACTGGATCGATGATCAAAAAATCAACTTGAAAAACAAAAAAACAAATGAATAAAAATTAATAATGTGTTGGGCCTCCACTATTTCCCAAACACTCATTAACACGTCGAGGCATGCTAGAAATCAGGCTGTTAATATCGACTTGGGGTATTTCATTCCAAACTTCGATAATTTGACCTCTAAGTTCCATTACAGTGTTAGCGGGGCGCTGTAAGTTACTTATTCTAACACCTATCATATCCCAAACATGTTCTATTGGCGATAGATCTGGAGAACGAGATGGCCAAGGTAACAAATTGATTTCGGCACTATCAAAAAACTGTCTTGTAATGGCCGCTGTGTGAGGTCGAGCATTATCTTGCTGAAAAATGGGGTTCTGCAAGCCATTTACACAGGGCACTAACACTGGCCGTAAAATGTTGTCAATATACCGAATCGCGCTAAGACTTGCTTCTAAAAAAACTAGAGGAGACCGACTACCATATGCTATCGCCCCCCAAACCATAACTCCCTGTGTAAGAGCCGTATGTCTTTCAACAGCAAATTGTAAAATTCTGCGTTCACCGCGTCGACGTCTCACTCTTCTGCGACCATCATGAGCCCATAAACAGAACCGAGACTCATCGCTGAAGATAATGTTATTCCATTCATGGGTCCAATGTTGTCTTTCCCTGCACCAATCAAGTCTTGCTCTGCGATGCTGCGAAGTAAGAGGTAGACACAATTGTGGACGGTAGGATCTTATACCAAAACTGCGGATTCTTCTGTAAACAGTAGCCATGGATACTCTTTGGCCATTTAGACCCAACCAGTCATTTCCCAATGCCCGCGACGTTGTAAATCTGTCCCTTAAAGTTGTAAGACGAAGAGCTCGATCTTCACGCTCAGTGGTGCTTCTTGGACGTCCTGATCCAAGTCTACGTCGATTCTCCCCAGCTTCGGACCATCTAGACCAGCAGCGTGCGATCACCGATACACTACGGCCTACCCTTTCAGCAATAGCATGAACCGAAAAACCCGCTTCTCGCATTCCAATAATGCGACCCCTTTATAATTCACTTAGATGATGATATTGTGCACGCCGACGAACACGGGGCATCTTTTTATGTTTTACAAACTGAAACGTCAAACTACTCAGAGGCTACTTGGATATTAGAAGCAATTACATTAAAAAATCAGCAGCTCTTCATAATGGTGAAATCAAGGAAAAATACCATTAAATAGTAACCAAAACAATTGATTTTTTGATCATCGATGCAGTTCATTTACATGATCAAATTCTGTAATTTCATTAAAATCGTCCAATAAATACTTTGTGTTCTGATTTTTTTGAAAGGCAGTACATTTTTTATTTTTATTTCAGAATTTTGTGCAGAAAACTTGGGGAATTTGAAATGAACAGTACACAACAGAACAGCCATCAAAAATTGTTGAATTTTATTTTGAAAATCAACGGTCAATTGTTTTGACGCAGCGTGCTTATCGTCGTTTTTTTAATGTGCGTACTGGACCTTCATCATCAACAATAAACCGCCTGGTTGCAAATTTTCGACAACATGGTACAGTAAGACACTTTCCATGTACCGGAAGACCACGTACGGTCCACACGGAAGAAAATATCCAACGTGTTGTGGATAGTGTGCAGGACAGTCCAGAGACATCAACAAGAACACGTTCGGCACAACTGGGGCTATCGCGGAGGTCCGTTCAGAGGATTTTGGCCACATTGCACATGTTCCCGTATAAGGTTCAGCTTGTGCAAGAATTGAAGCCGATAGGCTACCAACAACGGCTTCATTATGCCATTTCATTCCGACAAAAAGCAGCAGAAAATCGCGATTTCATTAACAATTTGATAATGAGCGATGAAGCCCATTTCCAATTGAATGGTTTCGTAAACAAGCAAAATTGCAGGATATGGGCTACGGAGAATCCAAGAACAGTTCATCAGCGACAATTACACCCACTTAAGTGTACTGTTTGGTGCGGTGTATCGTCTGAAAGGATCATTGGTCCATATTTTTTTTAAATGCACATGGCAACTCAGTTACGGTTAATGGTGCTGAATATCGAACGACGCTGGACAATTTTTTGAGGTCAGCTGTAGAAAACCATCCACAGTTGTGGTTCCAACAAGATGGAGCCACAGCCCACACTGCAAGGGACACAACGGCTCTGTTACGGGACCTCTTTGGCGAACACATTATTTTGCGCAGAAGCGATTTCAATTGGCCCCCACTTTCACCGGATTTAACAGCTCCAGACTGTTTTCTTTGGGGTTATTTCAAAGATAGGGTATTCGTAAATAAGACAGCGACCATACCAGAGCTAAAACAAAACATTCGCAATGAAATTCAAGCCATAACACCGGAAATTTTACGAAAAGTTGTGGAAAATGTACTGGAAAGAGCACGAATGTGCGAAGCCGAAAATGGCCACCACTTGCGGGATATAATTTTTCATACTTAAGCCAAACATATTCCCCATTAATATACTGTATAATAACAAATAATAATAATAATTAACCATTAAATAAAAAAGTTATTAAACATTCAAACCATATCGGTAGCTTTGCGCCACCCTGTAGTATCAAACAATTTAGAATTTCCATAAATGTCGTCAGAAATATTTCAAGTATTACATTATTATTACGCTATAATTTACTAGGGAATAACCAATTAAGTAACCTCTAAATTAAGTCCAAAAGAAGGAAAACAATATTAAGTCAAGTAAAGTAAAATCACTTTAATGCACTTATAAATTATGGATAACTTAAAAATTTCACAAATAAATTGTCTTTGAATTCATGAGAAAGTTTAAAAAAAAACTCCTCTACAAAGATTTATAGCCGCATTGTTTTCACTTATTGAGATTTATAATCCGTTTATAAATCACGTTGCATAACATGATTTATACATGTACCCATTCAACTGGTGATTTATTCCATTTTCATTTCCATTATTACGCTAAGTGGATATTTAATCCCGGACATTGGGGGACTAATAATCAAAGAGGGCTGGAGATAGTAATTTAACTGCGGGGCGCACGGGTTTTATGAATGAACCCATTCAGCGGGCAAAGGGGCTAGCTTTTTATGCGTATTGATTTCACCTAGGGTTGCCCATCCTCTTTCCTTTTTTTCTTCTTCATCTCTCAATTCATCGCATTGTGTTTTTTTTTAGGATTTAATTAGAGGGATGGTTTTTGCGATAGAGGATAGATTACACGTGCGTGTAGTTTGGTTTCTATTTGTTTGTATAAAGTAAGGGGTTGTTTAATGTGAGAGAGGAAGAAATAAATTATGTTTTTTAAATGCTGATTTAATGCTTACAACATTTAAATCAGGGCTGTTAAAAAACGTTTTTTTCATTTTAATTAAAACAAAGAGTTTTTTTTGTTGAATAAAACGTGTTTTTTTATTGTTTAAGACATTAACAATTTAAAACACGTTTACAACATGTTTGAAACACATTTAAATCGTGTTTAAAACACGTTTAAAAACAGAACATACAGGGCATTTTTCTTTCGAGGACACATTTGCAGAAAGATCATTCTCAATCCAAATTTCTAAAGTGTACAATAAGGTACCACTAGAATGCAAAGCGAAATGTGTCTTAACTTTCCGTAAACATTATGCCAAACATCTTAAAGACAGATAGATGTATATTTTGTATTTCAATATTGCCGATTTAATTATAGAATAATTTAAATTACTGATATTTGAAACGCACTGAAACAAACTTCTGCGCTTGTTTGATATTTATTTATTACTTATGTTTTCAATGGTTAAGTTGAAAAACAGTCGCGGCGACCCAGCCAAAGACTGAACTTCGCCATTAGATTCCAAATACTCGATTATTATCTTTTGTGTAAAAATGCATGTACCAAAATAGTATTTGAAATAAAGATTATTATTATTATTATTATATCCCGATAATTACAGCGTTTTTTTAAATTTGCGGGAATTCGTTGTTTAATAGCGGTTAATTTGAGGCTTTTAACGAGTGTTTTCCACTCCCAGACTAAGCATGAAGTAAAATTTCGAGTTTAGAAAAGCCTAAGAATTTGGATTGGCCGTGTAGCGAAGCGGAGCGGCCAATCCAAATTAGGCTTTTCTAAACTCGAAATTTTACTTCATGCGCCACGCTTAAAAACACTGATTTACAGTGAAGTTCAAAAAACACACACATACAACAACTTTTATAGGCAACCTAATATACGTTAGAGTTATCGGGTTGCCGATAATAACTGTTTTAAACAATTTCTTTAGCGCAGAATTTGACTCACGGATTATTCACATCTACATATTGGATTGCTAAAGCCGTATATTTTAAACTTTGCGATATTTCAGTGGTTTATACGTGTGGCGCATGAAGTAAAATTTCGAGTTTAGAAAAGCCTAATTTGGATTGACCGCTCCGCTTCGCTACGCGGCCAATCCAAATTTTCAGGCTTTTCTAAACTCGAAATTTTACTTCATGCTTAGTCTGGGAGTGGAAAATTCTCGTCTAAAAATTAAAATTTAAATCTTTTTAAAAAATAACGAATGTCGTAAAATTCGCAGCATATGTATACCTGAAAAAAAAAAATCCCTGTATTTAAAAATCACATTTATGCACACATATTTGATATTTTCTTGTAATGAAATGTTTTAATAATGTAATTTGAAATATCTTCAACAATTTAGCTAAAATCAAAAATATAAACAAATAATCCTAACACTTTTAGTAAATAACTCACTTGGTTAAGATTTCACTGTTTATTGATTGACACAGCAACAATTGTTTCGCCACACAGTGGCTTCATCGGGCAGATGAATAATGGATTACAAACTTAAACTAACGCTTAAATACTAATGACGTAGAGGAGGTAGTGTTGTTTAGAGAATGGGGTGGAGGTGGTAGTGAATTTTATGAAGAAAAATCTTAATAAAGTAGTATAAAATATAATTTAGCAAATTTTAAATAATAAAAAAAGTTTTAAAGAAATTTAACGTTTAAAACATGTTTTGAACAAATTTAAGAATTAAAACATGTTTAAAACAAAACCGTTTAAAACACGACGGCTGTTTTTATACATGATTAAATCACTGTTTTAAAACAAAGTGTTTTAAACATAACAACCCTGATTTAAATACATTATATTAACGAATAGTTGAAGAAACTGAGTTTAAAATAAAGCAATCGTAAAAGGAGTGAGAAATCCCTCGTGTGAGTCCATCCGTGTAAGTTATGAGTTATAGCCATTTGGTAAATGGTAACCCCCCGCGGTCAGACCGGGTAATTACGTCATCACGCCGACCCCCATCGAGCCCCATGATATATACCCACCTGGCATACAAGCACAGGTATTGTTACAAACAGTGTACTTTATCGCTATCCCGAAAAAAACACGCGATTCAATCTCCCTTCAAAAAAAAGATAGAAAGAAAAACGATGAAGAGATCTTGAAACAATAAATCAACACCGAAATTTATTCAAATTATTCAAATGAAGTCATCTGGCGGGCTTGTAAACACGTTACCCGAACCACCTCACCGTTTCACCTTTCACCCGGATAATTAATAATAATCACGGAGGGGAATGCGCTTAATGTCACTCCCTGAAAATAAAAAAACGAGCGCTTAAGCGCGGGATGGCTCAATTAGCGGCATTTAAAATGTAAATACGCGGGGCTCTTTCGGAGTTGTACGTGCGGGCATTTTACGAGGGCCGTAATTAAGTTAGTGTAGCAAGTTGAATAAAATATGTTCACGTACTGTGTTGTCGCTCTCGCGAGGTATAAAGAATGAAATAAAAGAGGTATGATGGACGTGTATAATAAAGAGGCGACGTCCGATATGACAGGATCTTTCTTCTTTACGGCCTTATTGACGGATGGAATGCGATCGTTGCGTTACCAGATATGCCCGGTATTGATTGGTAATCGATATACCGATATACCGATACGACAATTGTTCAGATTTATGTAATCTCCTGATCGCATAAGCAATGTGCGTATCATTCTAAAGGAATGCAACTTTTTATCATGTGGTTATTATTGTAACTAATACAGTGAATTTATTACAAAATCATATTTTACACAAAATTATTCATTACTTTCAATTGCAATATCACAACAGTGACAGAATAATTCATACAAAATCAAAAATAAAAACCTAGTGTAACCCCAAAACTTTAACAAGTGTTTCCACTCTTCAATTAGGCATAAATTAAAATTTAAGAGAAATAAGGGGCCAATACTCGACCCATATGGTACCCCACTAGTTTTTATAAAACCATTTAATTTGAAATTTCAGACAAAAGTTTCCATTGCTGGTTAAGCATGAGGTAGGTTTGATTGTAAATCTGTTTATTTCAAATATTTTATATCAAAAAATTGAAACCTAGTGTTAACCACGAAACTTTAACAAGTGTTTCCACTCTTCAATTAGACATACATTTCATCTAGGTAAATTCGAAATTTTTATCTCGAGAACCTAAAATCACTTTTACTTTTCCCCTTCGAAGACTTTACCTCTTATCTCAATACACGGTGGCGAAAACGTTGCGCCAAATTATCAACACAAATAAATCCATTAACGTTTCTGGCCCCCGGATTTTTACAATCGTAACGGTTTGAAACGACATGATGGTTTTATTGATAGCGCTCATTTTAATAGAAAGACTTACAGGAGGCCCTATTCAGGATTGAAATCGGACACGCTACCGTATTTTCCATGGACGATTACGGTTTCTGAAAATTTTCGTGAAAGCCCCCGCAAGTCTTCACTTCACACCGGATTACCAAAATCGTTTTCACAGGTGACAACCGTCACTGACGTCTTTATAAGACACCAAACAAAAAAGAGAGAAATCGAAAATGTTGACATACAGGGAGTTTTTTTTATAAGTATACATGTCCTGATTATATGTACTAAATCTTCAGATATTCGTTGTTTTTTTTAAAGAGTTCAATTTAAAGGTTTAAACGAGTGTTTTCCACTCCCAGACTAAGCATGAAGTAAAATTTCTAGTTTAGAAAAGCCCTGTGAAAATTTGTCGAGGGTCGCGCAGCGACCCGAGACAAATTTTCTGGGCTTTTCTAAACTCGAAATTTTACTTCATGCGCCACGCGTATAATACACTAATATATTGTGAAATGTATGTATTTTTAAACCTTACTTGAAATCAGCGGTTTATACGCGTGGCGCATAAAGTAAAATTTTGAGTTTAGAAAAGCCCAGAAGCCCGCGAAGCGGAGCGACCAAACCAAACTTTGAGGCGTTTCTAATCTCAAAGTTTTACTTCATGCGCCACGCATATAAAACAGATATTCGTTGTTTTTTTTTAAAGAGTTCAATTTAAAGGTTTAAACGAGTGTTTTCCACTCCCAGACTAAGCATGAAGTAAAATTTCGAGTTTAGAAAAGCCCTGTGAAAATTTGTCGAGGGTCGCGCAGCGACCCGAGACAAATTTTCTGGGCTTTTCTAAACTCGAAATTTTACTTCATGCGCCACGCGTATAATACACTAATATATTGTGAAATGTATGTATTTTTAAACCTTACTTGAAATCAGCGGTTTATACGCGTGGCGCATAAAGTAACATTTTGAGTTTAGAAAAGCCCAGAAGCCCGCGAAGCGGAGCGACCAAACCAAACTTTGAGGCGTTTCTAAACTCAAAATTTTACTTCATGCGCCACGCATATAAAACAGATATTCGTTGTTTTTTTAAAGAGTTAAATTTAAAGGTTTAAACGAGTGTTTTCCACTCCCAGACTAAGCATGAAGTAAAATTTCGAGTTTAGAAAAGCCCTGTGAAAATTTGTCGAGGGTCGCGCAGCGACCCGAGACAAATTTTCTGAGCCTTTCTAAACTCGAAATTTTACTTCATGCGCCACGCGTATAATACACTAAAATATTGTGAAATGTATGTATTTTTGAACCTTACTTGAAATCAGCGGTTTATACGCGTGGCGCATAAAGTAAAATTTTCAGTTTAGAAAAGCCCAGAAGCCCGCGAAGCGGAGCGACCAAACCAAACTTTGAGGCGTTTCTAAACTCAAAATTTAACTTCATGCGCCACGCATATAAAACACTGATTTTATATGAACGCGTGGCGCATGAAGTAAAATTTCGAGTTTATGAAAGTCTAAAAATGCAATTATTTATAGATTTTCAATACAGACTTTCAACAATTTAAAACTATATAATTGTCAATAATATGAATTGTTGAATAAATCATTTAGGTATTATTGATCAACGTTTTATGAAAATATGATTTTATGTTCTTAAAATCAAATCTTTTTATTCATACTAAATTTGTTGGCAAAGATCGCTTAAGTCAAACGAATTATTCTACTAGTTTTATAAATTTCAAAAATATGCTGGGATTTTGTTTTTAAGAACCTGTAAAAAACGAGCAGTAGATTTTAAACTTCACTTGAAATCAGTGTTTTATACGCGTGTCGCATGAAGTAAAATTTCGAGTTTAGAAAAGCCTGAAAGTTTGGTTTGGTCGCTCCGCTTCGCGGAGCGACCAAACCAAACTTTCAGACTTTTCTAAACTCGAAATTTTACTTCATGCTTAACCTGGAAGTGGAAAACACTCGTTCAAGTTTAAATTAAGCTTCTTTCAATAAAAGCAAATGCATATGTATACATAAAAGATAAAATCCCTGTATATTACACGCTAACGCAAATGAGTTAGTAACTAAGTAATTCGTGTTTAGAACAAAGTTGTTTTACACAAGTTGTTTTTTATATCTATATACATACAAATTCCGAGCATGGAATTTCCTATGTTCAGTTTTTAAAAACACACCTCAAATTGCACCATCGATGGACTTAAATGTTGGGACAAATCGAACATTGGGTAATGTCCAATATAACCACATTTATACGGGTGAAGTAAGGTTTTTGAAAGAAAGGTTATAATATGGAGTGACAATAAAAATATTTAATTGAGAGGAAAATAATGAGATTTTTAGTTTTGACACATCAAATGACAGTTAACTGACAAGTTCAAAGTTTGACACACACTTAACAAATTTTACCTGTCCCAATATTTTATTTCCGCCGATGGTACGTTTGGTGGCTCGACTTTACTTTACACCCCGTGGAATAACATGCATTATAATATAGATTCACACTGTATTGACATATATCACCAATTAAAATCAATAAATTCACTACGGAAATGATAAAAGTTCACTATTTTCAACTTTGAAATTTTGACTAGAAACTTCTATAAAACCTCACTCATTGCTGGTAACCATTGCAATCTTTACTGGAGACATTGGGGATGTAGAAAGAAATGTTTGTTGAAGACTTCAATCTAACTTCAACTTAAAGTTAGATTTAACCGGATTAAGCACATTACACTTGGACTCATATGAATTTATACCGGGCTTTCATTAATTCCCGAACCCCGCGTGACTAAATTTAAAATTGCCGCGTAAATTATTGTATTTGTACGTTGGAGGCTTTGAAAAAAGTAACCAAACGTTACTAAAGTCAAATTTGACATAAACGTTTATGCGCGGTGCATCGTTAAACCAACCTTTGAGATCTTACAAGATTCGCCCGGAATTTTCAGGTAAGCAAAAATTGTTTAATTATTCTGAAACATTGAGTTTTATTTCTATTTATTTTGCAGAGTCAATTTGCTAGGATAAGCAAATACTGCGAAAATGGTATTTACAACGGAGCAAGGAATAGTTACATTTTTGAAGATGAGCCTATTTTTTAATCATTTTAAATATAATATTTTCAGTCGTCATAAAAATACGCCGGCTAATAAATATTTTTAAATCTAGGGAATTTTTGTGTGAGCCATACCACCTTGTACATTTGGTTGCCTATTATTTTTGGTCACGTGGGGTTCGGGAATTAATGAAAGCCCGGTAGAATAACTAACATAAATTAATACACTCTTGGAAATTAATTTGGGCTGAATTCTAGTTTGCGTCAACGGCAATATTTCGCTGAAAAAAATGTTTACTCACGTTGAATATTCCACATACTTCTAGGTTAGGTTAGGTTAGGAGGAAGGTTTGCAATAGAATAAATTGCGTAAATTTCTTTGCGTACGGGGATTATTTTACACACTGCTAGGATATATATAATTTCAAAATTTTTAAACTATTTTTTTTTATTTATTTAACATCTCCGGTCAAAATTAATTGCAAATCTAGATAGTACTCGTCGAGTACTTTCAAATAATATCATTTTTATCTATAATACCCACGGGGTGTATAGTAAATTCTTACCCGTTTGGTTGCAATCTGTCAAGGTGCAATGCGATTGAAGTGTGTTTCTTAAAACTGAACATAGGAAATTTTATATGCTCGGAATGTGTATGTTCAGAGATAAAAAAAACGCGTGGTGTGTATAATAGAATGGAATATTAAATATAACGAGTGTCTATAAACTGTCGGCATCCCAGTAGGTTGTAACGTTCCATTTTTCGGGAACGTTCCGTTTATTTAAATCCCAAAGTTGTGCTTGCTACGCCGATGGTTTTAAGTAAGAATCTTTTACGATATCGAGAGCGCGCTGAGCGCACGGGGAAGTGCGCACGTGACTGAGGGACTGGCTGGGGAAGGATCGGCGTGAACGGATGTGTGTGCTCGGTGAGTAAATTAGATTCTAGTTTTGTTGAGAATTGGTGAAAAATATAGACACGCAATTAATAAATACAAGGAATTGTTAAGCCAATTTAATTGCAGCCAGGCACACACACCGCTCACCTGTGTGTTTTGTATTTTTATGTGTAAATTTATTTAATAGTCTGTCATGGTGGTTGTTTCATGTCTGATTACTGCATGCATTGATTCGTTTTAACTTTTAGCAAATTTAATCAAATTTATGGTTTTTACTATCACTTCATTGCTTATTCATTTTGCGCTGTGCGTAGTGTACGCGAACTGTGACGCTAAGTAGCCACGTAGGGCCCTCATAAAACTACGATACTGCCTTTTGCTCTTAACTGTAGACTAAACTTGGTCCCGAGTCGCTGTAAGGGAAGGACTCTTAGAAAGAAGGGACATTATCCGGAAAGGAAGTGTAGCTGCCCCAACCTCGAACAGGAGCCAATGCTGATAAGAAGCCTCCAACCATAACGTAGCCCGGACATTGCTGCTACGTTCTGCACGATCCACAGCATGTTGCATGGCTTAACTTATCCCCGGAGGATTAAATTTGGTGAGGCTATTTATCCCTAAACTGCGCCAGAAGAACGGGCCAATTAGTTGCTGCTAGAGAGCGAGAGCAAAACAGTCGGCTAATCAGTCATTTAGTTTGCTAGTCGTGGTTACTTTAGTTTGTATATTTTTTTCATCATTTATATCCTCGCATTCATTACATACATTACATTCAGTCATAATTTACTTCATTCGTTATTAAATTAAATTGTTTAATATATTAAATTGTTTGAATCTGTGTGCTAGTTACTTACTAACTAACCGTTAATTAGATAGGATTAACAGCCCAACCCTTCTGTCACTCAGTGACTGGCGCCCAAATAATGCTGAAGTAAGTACTACAATCCGAACTACGACCCCGCTCCGCTAATTACCTAACCTAGCCGCGTGCATTGTGAGTTTAACGTCACAAGGTTCTGACTTTAGAAACATACGTCGTAATTAGACATATAATTAAATTTATTTAACGTTTCCGAGATTCACCGTATAACTTAATCTAAGATATGTAATTTGTTTTTCATAGCAACCGAGATGCCGACTGTTTATAGACACTCGTTATATTGATTAAACAAAAATAAAAAAATATATTACAAAAACACATAAGTACAGGGTGCTTGGAAAGTAACTAGGTATTATAAAATAGCTGTAGATTTTTTTAATATCGGTGGAATTATAAGTCTAGACCTGACACCATGTGACTTCTTTTTATAGGGTTGGGCAAAAGATGAGGTGTACCAGACGAATCTTAGCACACTAGAACAATTGAAAGCACGGATTCAGGACGTTATAAATAATAATACCCCACGCGAATTCCTACAGAAGACCGTGGATTTCATGCCTGGCTATTTGAAACAATTTTCTGACGCCACAGGCGCGTACACTGAATTTTAAGTTACCCATCAACATTCTTATATAACATTGTATCTATGATATTAATTTGAATAAATTAGTGCTGTTAATATACAGGTGCGGCAGGGAAACTTGTTGATTTAAAGTGGGCGCCAATGAGCGAGACGTGGTCAGAAAGGGGTAGGGAGGGTCTCATTCGATAGATGGGGTCTTGAAGTTTTGTTACCGCTCAAGCTAGTTGTCGTCGCGCAGCGTTCGCCGTCGAGGCCTACTTTTCCAATGGCCGTTCGGTGCTTGCCACCCAACTTGCCTTCCGAACTCGGTTCAATATTCATCGCACGGATCCCGTTCCTGGCCGGCAATCAATCGTTTCGTGGGTGGACGCATTCAGGGAAAATGGCAGTGTGGCAATAAAAGGGCCTGAGGGGAGTTTGCGATAATCGCAGGGTATCGGTAGCCAACGGTGACGTTGTGCATGTATTGGGCACGGTAATGTTACCTATCACTATAGAGAACACTACCGTGATCTAGGAAGTACTAGTAATTCCGTCGGTGTCCCAGAGTCTAATTTTAGGTGTTGATTTTTGGAAACAGATGGGCATCGTACCTAATCTGCGTGATGGGGACGTGGGAATTTACTACTGACGTTCCGTTGGCGTTCTTCGAGCCAACTAGAAAAATTAAATGGGATGTTAGAAACTCATCTTAAAACAATGGGGGATACTCTACGTTGTACTAGTTATGTGGAGCATATCATAAGGATCAATGCGGAACCAATAAAGCAGCGGCATTATCCACTCTCACCTGCAGTTCAGGGTCTGGTGGATACGGAGTTACATCAAATGATGAAGGATGATGTAATTGTGCCTTCTAACTCCCCGTAGTCTTCTAGTTAAGAAGAACACACTGTTACTGTGAATGCAGCTCGCTACAGAGAAATGATTGAGGCATTTTTTCTCTCAAAACTTGAATAAATCTAACTTGGGGACGTATGGTTCTAGCGGGACGGAACCATGGCACACACAGCGAGAACTTCAATGGAACTTTTGAGTTAACACTTCCACGAGCGCCTAATCTCTTTGAAGGGTGACGTACTGTGGCCGGCGCGCTCCCCCGATTTGGCTCCCTGTGACTTCCTTTTATGGGGATATCTCAAATGCATTGTTTACAATGACAAACCACGGACCCTGCAACACCTGAAGGACAACATTCGCCAAGCCATCGCCAACATTCCTGTCGATATGCTCGAAAGAGTGGAGCGAAACTTCAAAAAGCGGGTGGATCAGTGTATCGCTAATAAGGGTCGCCATTTGTCCGATGTCATTTTTAAAACTATTTGAAACAAAAATTCAGGATGTGTATAATGCGATAAAAAAGAATTAAATCTATACGTGAAATACTTTTTCTTTTATTGACCTTTCAAATCAGCAAGTTTTCCTGCGCACCCTGTAGAATTTATTCGCCTTTTGCAATACCTAGTTACTACCCAGACACCCTGTAGATTTTGGTTGTATTAAACACAAAAGTGAACATTTTAGTAAATTGTCAGTTTATTTGAGTCTCCTGACATTCATTGTTGTTATAAATAATTACGTGTTGATTCCAATCAAGTATTTATAATTATCGAATCGACGTATTTAATAGCTCTTTCATTGTACGAAAAACAAATTTTAGTCAGATGGTTATTTCCGAATCAATTTAAGTCGACTAATAAGTATCAGAAGTTTATATAATAATACGATAAAAAAAGAATTATATCGATATGTGAAATACTTTTTCTTTTATTGACCTTTCAAATTAGCAAATTTCCCTGCGCAACCTGTAGAATTTATTCCCCTTTTTCAATACCTAGTTACTACCCAGACACCCTGTAGATTTTGGTTGTATTAAACACAAAAGTGATTCATTCATTGTTGTTATAAATAATTATGTGTTGATTCTAATCAAGTATTTATAATTATCGAATCGACGTATTTAATTGCTCTTTCATTTTACGAAAAAAAAAAAATATTTAGATGGCTATCTCCGAATCAATTTAAGTCGACTAATAAGTATCAGAAGTTTATCCCGAAATGTGAACCGAAATTACAAATAGTCAATCTGGGGGGGAATGAGATGGTGAGATAACGGGCTACTTGAAATACCACTTTAAAAACTATCGGCGATCTCTTACCTGAACATGTCCGGCCGGATTGGGCCAATTTCTTAACGCCGTCAGAGGAATTTGTTTAATTAAATCAACTGACAAATTATTTATGGCCCTCGCCTCTCTTTCTCTTTTTCTTTCCCCACTTCGATTATTTTCCCTTCTCGTGTTCATTTGCTCCGTTTAATTGGCTTATTTATCAACGAAAATGTGGAGAAAAAAAAAAGATACCAGATGATGGGAATTATTTAGGAGTAATTATTGAAAGAGATAAGTCGAGTGAATAATTGGAGAGGTTTTTTTTGGAGAGAATCAAATTAACTTAGTTATCGGGAATTTGTCAGGTTTTGAAAGTCCCGATTAATTCTTGTAATTGATTTTATTTTAATTACACTTTATTCTTGTTAAATCAGTTGTGAATTATCACATAAACTCTGTTTTTGTTTTTAATATGACCAAACTTAGGGTGTATTTACTGCGAACAGTTGCAGTCCTGCTTTAAAAGTAGTCAAATTTTGCGATGTTGGTGAATGATTATCAATGTGACAAATTAATTATAATTTATGAAATAAATTATAATTTATCAATATTATAAAACGTTTTATTCTCTAAATAAAATTTACTTTAGGAATAAATTAATTTATTCCAAAGTTTTCGGTATTATAAACACAAAATAACTTTATTTGGCTAATAAAACTCCTCAGTAAATTATTTGTTTGTTTTTCTACCAAGTAAATTTTATTCTCTAAATAATTTGACAGTTAGAAGTCAAAAGTCTATTATATTATTATAATTACATTAGATTCTACTACATGTATTTATTAATTTCATTACGGTTATCATGTTTACTATATCATCCATGTTAGATTTAAGTTCACTTGGAGTATCTTCCCTTACAGTGATCAATTCGAACCACAAGACATTCTAAGGAGTCGAAGACCTAGAGTTTTTCAAGTCAGACATAACCAGAGATTTTAATACTTATGCATAGGCTTCTTTTTAAATTAGTTCCATTTAAAGTTTTAAACGCATGTTTTCCACTCCCAGGCTAAGCATGAAGTAAAATTTCGAGTTTAGAAAAGCCTGAAAATTTGTTTAATACGCGTGGCGCATGAAGTAAAATTTCGAGTTTAGAAAAGCCTGAAAATTTTTCAGGCTTTTCTAAACTCGAAATTTTACTTCATGCGCCACGCGTATTAAACAAATTTTCAGGCTTTTCTAAACTCGAAATTTTACTTCATGCGCCACGCGTATTAAACACTAAAAGCACTGAAATGTTGTGAACAAGTGAACCTCACTTGAAATCAGTGTCTTGTACGCGTGGCGCATGAAGTAAAATTTCGAGTTTAGAAAAGCCTGAAAATTTGGTTTGGCCGCTCCGCGCTTCGCGCTATGCGACCAAACCAAATTTTCAGGCTTTTCTAAACTGAACATTTTGTCGAGGGTCGCGCAGCGACCCGAGACAAATTTTCTGGGCTTTTCTAAACTCGAAATTTTACTTCATGCGCCACGCTTATAAAACACTATAATATTGTAAAATTTATGTATATTCGAACTTCACCTAAAATCTGTGTTTTATACACGTGGCGCATGAAGTAAAATTTCGAGTTTAGAAAAGCCCAGAAAATTTGTCTCGGGTCGCTGCGTGACCCTCGACAAATTTTCACGGGGCTTTTCTAAACTCGAAATTTTACTTCATGCTTAGCCTGGGAGTGGAAAACACTCGTTTAAGTCTTTTACAATTTCTAATAAGCTTTCTTTTTCTTGTTCTGTGTAATTCTGTCCTATTCCACGGTTATTCTCCATAATTATACGGAATTATACTATGTCATTATTTTTATAAAATCACATTACTTTTTCTTAAATATTTTAACTATAAATTTTCTGACATTCGTTGATTTAAAAAAAATTCAATTTGAAGCTTTAAACGAGTATTTTCCACTCCCAGACTAAGCATGAAGTAAAATTTTGAGTTTAGAAAAGCCCCGTGAAAATTTGTCGAGGGTCGCGCAGCGACCCGAGACAAATTTTCTGGGCTTTTCTAAACTCGAAATTTTACTTCATGCGCCACGCGTATAAAACACAGATTTAAGGTGAAGTTCGAATATACATAAATTTGAAAATATTATAGTGTTTTATACGCGTGGCGCATAAAGTAAAATTTCGAGTTTAGAAAAGCCCAGAAAATTTGTCTCGGGTCGCTGCGCGACCCTCGACAAATTTTCACGGGGCTTTTCAAAACTCGAAATTTTACTTCATGCTTAATCTGGGAGTGGAAAACACTTGTATAAAGCTTTAAATTGAACTTTAAAAAAAACAAGGAATATCCGCAATTGTATCAATTCCATGATATGTCATTATTTTTATAAAATCGCATTACTTTTTCTTAATTATTTTAACTTAGAGAAACGTAAAGTGTTAAGTGTGAACATTCATAAATTTAGAATTTTTTCCTCTACAAAAAAGTCAAATACATCTTGTCTCTAAAATAAATAAGAAAGCCAATATATGAACACTTTAAAATTAACATGCGATTTCCTATGTTGCGTCCGCCAGGTCAACACCTGGTAGACGTGGCGCATGAAGTAAAATTTCGAGTTTAGAAAAGCCTAAAATTTAGTTTAGCCGCATAGCGCAACTCTATTTATTTTCTATCATAAATTTTACAATAAAGGAAACTGCAAAGAAAATCGTCTTTGCTCGTCTGCAATTTTATTTTCCCCTTCTGAAAATGTTCATTTTGCCAACGTTAAAGTATTGTTTATCCCTTTCGAATATTTAGTGTGTCATATTTATGAAGAAAAAAACCGTTAAAGTAGTTGTGGTACATTTTCATGAAAATAATATTAGAATATTACTTACCACTTTTTTACCACCCGTGGTAAAACAAAATTCTGATTCAATAATAAAAATGTAATCATCTCTGTATTCGTATTTTTTCTCTTTCTTTTCGATTCAATATTTCGTTGGTGATATTTATGTTGGAAAAACAAAGGTGTTTGATAAACGACGGCTTTATAAAATATTTCGAGTTTATAAAAGCCTAAAATTTAGTTTGGCCGCGTAGCGCAACTCTATTTATTTTCTATCATAAATTTTACTATAAAGAAAACTGCAAAGAAAATCGTCTTTGCTCGTCTGCAATTATATTTTCCCCTTCTGAAAATGTTCATTTTTCCAACGTTACAGTATTGTTTATCCCTTTCAAATATTTAGTGTGTCATATTTATGAAGAAAAAAACCTTTGATGTAGTAGTCGTACATTTTTATGAAAATAATATTACAATATTACTTACCACTTTTTTACCACCTGTGATAAAACAAAGTTCTGATTCAATAAAAAAAATGTAATCATCTCTGTATTCGTATTTGTTCTCTTTCTTTTCGTTTCAATATTTCGTTGGTGATATTTATGTTGGAAAAACAAAGGTGTTTGATAAACGACGGCTTTATAAAATATACATGTTGGCACGCCAACGCAACAAAAGATCACAAAACCGGAGCATGAGAACGGACAAGATGAAGACGACGGAGGAGAAGAAAAAAAGAAGTAAAGCGTTATTTATCGAGCTAACTACCTATGGTCATATAATATGTCGGTAGACGCACTAAATCAAATCAGTACCATGAAGATGCAAGACTACCTGCCACCCGGACACCTCTGGAGGTGAACCCACGCGCATTCAACAAAACTCCGTGAAACCCGATGAAGAGATTTAAGAAAAAGTTGATGTTTCAATAGCGAAAAATGGAAATAATCGATAATAAAAAGGGGAAAGAGGTAAACAATTAGAATGTGTATTTGAGAGTTAGAAGGAACGAGGTACAAATTATTAATCTGGGTTTAATGGTAAAAAAAGAAGTAATTATTGAATATTTGGTGGTGGAGGCGGTTATTTTGTGAAACATTTTAACTATTTAATTAAAAAAGTGAATAAAAAAAGTTAAAAGTGTTATTAACTTTTTTTATTCACTTTTTTATTTTTACGGTGACTAGTTTCGACTCGTCAGTGAGCCATTCTCAAACAAATTTTCACAATTCTCATAACTTCTATTTCATATGTATTTTTCACATTCCGACTACACGTCATGCGTACAGCAAATTCTTTGTTAATTTATCCTGATTTTGATATTTTTTGTAATACATTTCCCTAATTTATGAGAATTGTAAAAAGATTACTTTGTTGTCATTAATATTTTCGTTTCTATAATTAGTATTAAATTGTTATTTTATAAAATATTTGTATATTCTGTAAAATGGTACATCCGTAAATAAAGGTTTATTTATTTATTTATTCAGTTTTACTACAAGAATTTTTACAATTCTCATAACTTTTATTTCATATGTATTTTTCACTAGAAGAATTTTTACGATTTGGATGTTTACCAAATTTTGATAAACATTATTGTAGAACAAATATGCGTCTTTCTAAAACTATTTTCAAAACAACGCGACCTTTTGATTCTCTGTACTGGATGATCGGAAAGTATTAATATTTAATTTATTTTTGAGGATTTTTTTGAGAATTACCATTTCAGATGCTCATATTAAAATTAGACGTAGTTTCTATACATTTTCTAATATTTTTGTTATATCAAATATTTTCTAATCAAATATCAAAATTCTGATAAAATAAGAGGTGATTTAAATTAGGTATAAATAAGCTTCTAACGAGTGTTTGCACTCCTAGATAATAATAATAATAATAATAGATGATTGAGTTACGTGAAGATTATAATAATAAAAAGAAGTATCAATAACCTTTCTTCACACACTTTATTTTAATACCAGATGTACATTTCTGTCACCAAGTGACCATTATCAATGGATTTTTAATTTTTATTAAAAATCCATTGATAATGGTCACTTGGTGACAGAAATGTACATCTGGTATTAAAATAAAGTGTGTGAAGAAAGGTTATTGATACTTCTTTTTATTAATAATAATAATATTCATTTACGGCAATGCCTTTCTTTACAAAAATCATAACAAAGAAAGCGAGATTAGGAATGTAGTGAAATTTCGAGTTTATTATTATTGTTTTCATCTTTCTCTTTACATATACACAGGGAATTTTTGTTTTAAGTGTAAATATTTCAATGCATACTCTATAAATGACATTTAGTAGTTTTTTTGCGGTCAAGTTATCAAAAACTTCTATAAACTTTATGGGGAACAGCGGCAGAATTCAAAAATTATAGTTGTATTTTTCTAGCCAGAACTTTATTTTTATTTAGCCAACATTTCGCTTTTTTACTCTATAAATGTTCAAGCGTTCGTGCTTTTTATAAAAGCGTTCAATTTGAAGTTACGAAAGAATGTTTCCACTCCCAAACTAAGCATGAAGTAAAATTTCGAGTTTAGAAAAGCCTGAACCAAATTTTCAGGCTTTTCTAAACTAAACGCCACAGAATTCAAATTTCAAATTTAGCCAATATCTCGCTTTTTTACTCTATTAATGTTCAAACGTTCGTGGTTTTTATAAAAGAGCTCAATTTGAACTTACGAAAGAATGTTTCCACTCCCAGACTAAGCATGAAGTAAAATTTCGAGTTTAGAAAAGCCTGAAAATTTGGTTTGGTCGCGTAGCGCGAAGCGCGGAGCGGCCAAACCAAATTTTTAGGCTTTTCTAAACTCGAAATTTAACTTCATGCGCCACGCGTATAAAACACTGATTATAGTGAAGTTTAAAATATTCTTATTTAGAAGTATTTTTAAGCCTGTTTTTGCAACTTATTTTTAATATTGATTTAGCAATATATATTTTATTTCACAACATTTCAACGATTTATACGCGTGGTTTATGAAGTAAAATTTCGAGTTTAGAAAAGCCTGAACATTTGGTTTGGTCGCTCTGCGCTTCGCGCTACGCGACCAAACCAAATTTTCAGGCTTTTCTAAACTCGAAATTTTACTTCATGCTTAATCTGGGAGTGGAAACACTCGTTCGTAACTTTGAATTAAACATCTTAATAAAAACCACGAATCCTCCAACATTTACAGAGGATGCGTTGGAATATTTATACTTAAAACAAAAAATCCCTGTATATATGTAAAAAAAAAGAAGAAAACAATAATAATTTGGGTTTACTAGCAAAATGGAAGGAGGAACAAACCTAAGAATGTAAAACGAGAGAAAAAAGCCACGCGTATGCGTAGCGCATGATGTAAAATTTCGAGTTTAGAGAAGCCTGAAAATTTGCTTCATGCTTAATCTGGGAGTGGAAACACTCGTTCGTAACTTCAAATTGAACATTTTTATAAAAACCACGAATCCTCGAACATTTACAGAGAATGCATTAGAATATTTATAATTAAAACAAAAAATCCCTGTATATATTTAAAGAGAAAGAAGAAAACAATAATAATTTGGGTTTACTAGTAAAGTGGGAGAAGGAACAAAACCAAAAATGTAAAACGAGAGAAAAAAGCCACTTAACAATCGTTGTTTGTTTTGAAAATAGAAAGTAGAAGAAAAGTTATAGTATTTTCCATCTAATACTGTATAAAATAATAATCGCTGTGAAAGAAAAAAAAAAGGAAAAAATCGTAACGTTTTGTATCCGACACTTTACGAAATAGCAATCGCTGTAAAAGAGGAAGAAGAGGAAGGAAAAACCACAAACAGAATAGAAACCGTTTTGTGTTCGACACTTTACAAAATGATAATCCCTGCAAGAGGAAGAATCTTCCACTCTTATACTTTCTTTCTCGCTCTTTTCTTTTAAGAGGATGAATCGTCTTTCTCCCTCTTTTAAATTATTTCTCCGTTTTTCTTTTTTAAATGAAGAATCCTCTTTCTTTTCTCTTTTACATTCATTCTTGTACAGCAAAATAAAAATTGTGCGTTGTTACTTTTAAAGATCCTTCTTTACATTCCTTTTCCTTCCTGTACAGCTAAACAAAAATTGCGTGTTGATATACGCAATTTTTTTACATTCCTTCTTCTTCTTGTGAAGAAAAGAATTTAATTTGAAACCTAAATTGAGTGTGTTCCACACCCAGACTAAGCATGAAGTAAAATTTCGAGTTTAGAAAAGCCTGAAAATTTGGTTTGGTCGCGTTTGGTTAAAACACAACGCTAAATTTTTCATTGGATCAGTGTTTTGCATCGGTGGCGCATGAAGTAAAATTTCGAGTTTAGAAAAGCCTGAAAATTTGGTTTGGCCGCTCCGCGCTTCGCGCTACGCGACCAAACCAAATTTTCAGGCTTTTCTAAACTCGAAATTTTACTTCATGCTTAGCCTGGGAATGGAAAACACTCGCTTAAAGCTTCAAATTGAATTCTTTTATTAAACCGAGTGTCAGAAAATGTACAACATATGCATATGGATACTAAAAAGAAAAATTCTGTTGATACTTTCAAACCTCCCTTTTTTACATTCCTTCTTCTTCTTGTGCAGCAAAATAAAAATTGTGTGTTGCTACTTTTACACCTCCCCCTTATACGTTCCTTCTCCTTTTTGGAGAGCAAAATAAAAATTGTGAGTTGATGCTTTCACACCTCTCTCTTTTACATTCCTTGTCATTCTTGGAGAGCAAAACAAAAATTGTGTGTTGATATTTTTAAACCTCCCTTTTTTAACTCAATGTTTCACAACAGAATAATACTTGCAAGTTTAAAATCACACAAAAATGGGGACCCATTTAAAACATCTACACAATTTTTACTGGGCTTCAATAGATTTTTTACATAATTTTGATAATTTATTATAAATAAAAAATAAAGTAAATACTCGTATGTATTAACTTTTAGAAACTTAAATATGTTTTAATATTATGCAGTTTCTCCATTAAAATATGCAATTTAAATTAAAACGGGTGTGCCTAATGCTTAAAATTACACGTAAATGGGGACATCCGCACAATTTTTGCTGATCTTCAATATATTTTTTACATAATATTGATAATTTATTATAAATAAAAAATAAAGTAAATACTCGTAAGTATTAACTTTTAGAAACTTAAATATCTGTTAATATTTTGCAGTTTCTCCATTCAAAAATGCAATTTAAATTAAAACGAGTGTGCCTAATGCTTAAAATTACACAAAAATAGAGGCATCCACACAATTTTTGCTGATCTTCAATATATTTTTTACATAATTTTGATAATTTATTATAAATGAAATAATAAAGTAAATACTCGTATGTATTACCTTTTAAAAACTTAAATATCTGTTGATATTTTGCAGTTTCTCCATTAAAGAATGCAATTTAATTTAAACCGAGTGTGCCTAATGTTTAAATATTTTATTTAAAACTAATCGAGTTAATTTCATTTAAAAAACTATGCTAAGACAAAAAATCAATTTTGTGCAAGAAATTTCCGCTCATTAAAATTTCATGTTTGGATATTCTTCAGAGAAACTCTGTGGATGTTCTGATCTGGTCCTCAATTATGCAATATCTATTTCAACACCCATATAAGCAAACCGCATCAATACAATAATCGTTTTGTGTGCGACGCTTCTAATACCGGAATTGAAATCTGTTTCCTTTTTTTTGTATTCGCGAATCGTTTTCACATGAAACTTAATACTGTCAATTAGACGAATGTCCGAGCAGGGCTAATAAAGGTGACAACTGTTGGGCACAATGGTGCCTCATTTGCATGTGAATGCAATTACACAAGTCTGTCACAAAAGGGAGATTATTGTCGTTTCAGGTAATTTTTTTTTTTCCGCTGCGCAAATGTTTGTTTACTGTTTGGGGTGAGGGCTCTTTTCAAGCGCCCTAGAGTGTCCCACGAGTCCACGCGCGTGCACATTTAATGGTTATTAGTTTTATTATCTCTTGATTTTTTTGTGTCACTTAATAAACATGTCGTAAACATGTTAACTTCTGATTTTTTGTTATTTCTCCTTTCATTTTAAATTTGTATTTGTTAGTTACATATACTTTAATAAAGCGTTGTAACAAATCAAATTAAATAAGATATTAAATATTTCATTGTATAATTTAACATCCGGAGGTGCATTTGCACGGGAAGTAGTTGTTTCAATGGATATTTATCGTCTTAAGTTATCTTATTAATTAAGACATTGTTTGCATTTTCACGAATAATATTTTCGTAATTTTATATATTATGTTTAAAGTGTGCAAAGTATAAGAAGCGTAAGCTTATTTTCTCGAATTCAAATAATTTTGAATTTGAATTTATCATGTCGTAATAGTTGTAAACGAAAGAATCAAAAAACTACTAAAGTATACAGAGAGTTTTATGTAACACCGAACATTATCAATATTCATTTTCGTATATTCTATTTATCAAACCAAAGCACGATTTGACAACTTTGATTTTTTAGGTTATGTGCGAATTGGGTTGCCTATATGACCAGTACAAATTGTAGCCAATCAATCGCAATTATTGCCTCGACTTGTAAATACAGGGGGTTTTTCTTTCAAGTATACATGTCCCAATTATATGCCGTAAATTTTTAGATAATCGTTGTATTCTTAAATGGGTTCAATTTGAAACCAAAAATAAATGTGTTCCACTCCCAGGCTAAGCATGAAGTAAAATTTCGAGTTTAGAAAAGCCTGAAACTTTGGTTTGGTCGCGTAGCGCGAAGCGCGGAGCGACCAAACCAAATTTTCAGGCTTTTCTAAACTCGAAATTTTACTTCATGCGCCACCGGTACAAAAAACTGACATATTAAGAAGTTTAAAACATACCGATAAACTTTCCATTGAATCAGTGTTTTGTATCGGTGACGCATGAAGTAAAATTTCGAGTTTAGAAAAGCCTGAAAATTTGGTTTGGCCGCTCCGCGCTTCGCGCTACGCGACCAAACCAAATTTTCAGGCTTTTCTAAACTCGAAATTTTACTTCATGCTTAGCCCGGGACTGGAAACACCCGTTTAAAGCTTCAAATTAAATTCTTTTGATAAACCGAGCATCGGCAAATCTACAACGTATGCTTATGTATACTCGTTATGAAATTGTTCGGTGTTACATAAAACTCTCTGTATATATATACAGGGTGAGTCACTAAGCGGAAATCGGTCTATAGTGGGCGTATCGTTAAAAATAGCAAAAAAAGTTTGAAATAAACCTGATATAATATATAACCTAAAATTATTGCTAAATATGGCGGCCTTGCGGATATACCGGAAGTAAACACCAACTTCCTTATTTTAAATAGAACACCCTATATATTTTTACATTTTTGGATTGCTCGTTAAAAATAAACATGAGTTTATTTACACAACATTGGGTCTCAGTTGAACCGTTTTCGAGTTATTTCATTCTTTTTGATAAATTTGACGATTTCAGAGCTCGACGCCAATGACAATATCTTCAAAACGAAATTAGTCAGAGTTGTGCGGCTTACGGTTTTGGATTCGGGAAGAAATGTAGTATTTGTTTAAGTTTTTGCCATTAGTCAGATTTTCTAAATTGAACCGAGTCCTTCGACGGTATTCTTTAGTACTTCAAACATGCATAACTTCATTTTTTAAATAGAACCATGTATCTTGTGACACTTTATCTGATGCGAAATTAAATTTCCTTTTTATTGATACCGGGTTGTTGCCATATCCTTCCAACAGTTTTTGAGAAATTTGCAATTTTGTAAAAATGTTAATACATTCCGTATTATCGCGTTAGCCCTGGATACTGATGGCGTTTGGTGATTTTGTTTTGACTCGCTAGTCCGACAAATGTCAGAAAATGTTTTCCTAATAAGAAAGGGGTTAATGGTTTGCACCTTGAGTAATGATTATGATAATAACATTACTTGACTCAAACATTTTATTTTACGTCTACTATGGATTTTGAGGTTTTAAAAGAAAATTACATATTCAAACTACGTAACTGGTTAAAGTTAACTAGATTATCTCTTAAGAGCCAAATTCAGTAAAATACATACAATAACAATAAAACAGCTTTATTAAAGTTAGTTACATGTGTGCCCAACAGCATTCATCAGTTTGAGAACTTTTATCGAACTGGGAGTACTAAATTCGAGAAACAGGAACGCACAGAATCAGCGGCACAAGAAGAAAACCAAGTATTAGTAGCTGCTGCTATTGTCCAAGATCCCCATTTAGGTACCAGATGAATAAGTCTCACTTTGTTCCTGCAGTTTACGCAAGGCCCATTCACAAAACTGCATCCGATTGTTGGAGTCAGCTTCATTTAGATCCTGGACTAGCTGAACATGATACGGATGAAACTTGTTTTTACGCAACATCCTCGAAACCGAATCAGCGGTACTTAAATGGGGATCTTGGACAACAGCAGCAGCTACTAACACTTGATTTTCTTCATGCGTTGCTGATTTTTGACGCTCATTTTTCTTGTATTTCACACTACCAGTTCGCTCAAATCTTTCTCTCAAATTGGCGAATGCCGCTGAGTTTGGATGTCTCCGATCGGCAAAACATTGGGCATACATTCTTGAAGCAAGTAATGTATTTCCATCAGCACTGCCCAAGGTGTAGACCATACTAATCAGTTCTTCTTAAGAAAACATGTTCGGTTCTTTTATTGCAAGATCTCGCCAAAATAATGTAAAATAAACTGACATTTGTCGAACAAGCGAGTAAAAACAAAATCGCCAAACGTCATCAGTATCCAGGCTAACGCGATGATACAAAATGTATTAAAATTTTTACAAAATCGCAAATTTCTCAAAAACTGTTGAAAGGATATGGTAACAACCCGGTATCAATAAAAAGAAAATTTAATTTCGCATCAGATAAAGTGTCACAAGATACATAGTTCTATTTAAAAAAATGAAGTTATGCATGTTTGAAGTACTGAAGAATACCGTCGACGGACTCGGTTCAATTTAGAAAATCTGACTAATGGCAACAACTTAAACAAATACTACATTTCTTCCCGAATCCAAAACCGTAAGCCGCAAAACTCTGACTTATTTCGTTTTGAAGATATTGTTAATGGCGTCGAGCTCTGAAATCGTCAAATTTATCAAACATAATGAAATAACTCGAAAACGGTTCAATTGAGACCCAATGTTGTGTGAATAAACTCATGTTTATTTTTAACGAGGAATCCAACAATGTAAAAATATATAGGGTGTTCTATTTAAAATAAGGAAGTTGGTGTTTACTTCCGGTATAACAGCAAGGCCGCCACGTTTAGCAATAATTTTGGGTTATGAAAAACTTGATTCTGAACAACTTTTATTTGAAACATTTTTTGCTATTTTTAACGATATATATATATATATATATATATATATATATATATATATATATATATATGTATCACTGTTTCTTCGGGTTTGGTCCCGCGTATTTTCTATATATATATATATATATATATATACACTGCCCTGCAAAAGTTTAGGCTCACTTAGAAAAATCGTTTATTATTGTATTTATCGCTTTAATTATCGTTCTCAGACCGTTTTATACAACGTATTTGTTTAGAATAACATTTTATTAATAAGTAATAAACATTTACTTGTGATATTCTTGAGTTTTTTTCTGGAAAAAATTGAGAAAATCAATCGAGCCGTTTTTCATGAATATGTTGGCTTTTCGATTTGATGATTGCCCTACAAATTCTGGGCATTCTTTTCACCAATTGCTAAGGTCTTTCTGATCGCAATCGTTGCCAAGCCTGCTGAAGACATTGCCACAAGTGAGATTCGCTGGTTGGATGAAGTTTCCGCACTTCTCTGTCCAGCTCATCCTACAACAGTTCGATGGGATTTGCATACGGCGATTGTGGTGGCCATTCCATGAATTTAAGAGTGCATGTAGCTTCTTTCGATCTTAAATAGTTCGTACAAAGTTTTGAAGTATGTTTAGGGTCGTTATCTTGCTGAAATACAAACCCCTCCCCTATCAAATCGATGCCAGATGGAATAGCGCTTCGCTGAAGTATCCGGTGATAGTCTTCTTTCCGCATGTTTCCGTCGATTTTTACCAAGGTGCCGACACCAGCGTAGCAGAAACAACCCCATACCATCACACTACCACCGCCAAACTCAACTGTTGGCCACTTAATTAAACACAGTTATATTCCTTTCTTCACTTTTATTTTTCTTGCTAGATGTACATTACGGGTACTAAGTACCCATTATCAATAGCTAACTGATGTACATCTAGCAAGAAAAATAAAAGTGAAGAAAGGAATATAACTGTGTTTAATTAAGTGACTTAACACCTTCACGTAACTCATACAACTACATTAATTTAACTGTTGGCGTTACACATTGAAGTGCGTGCCGTTCATCAGATTTTCTGTGGCAATACATTTGCCGTTTGCTACCGAACATTTCAAATTTGGACTCATCGGTCCATAACACCTGTTTCCGTTGTTCGATAGACCAATTTTTGTGTTCTTTTGCCCATTTGAGTCGTTTACGGACGTTTACCGATCGCAACAATGGCTTTTTTGGCAGCGACTCATCCATACAAACCGACATCATGCAACCGACGTGTGACCGTTGTATCGGAGATCAGCTTCGGTAGCGTTTGATTGATCTCGGCTCTGATATCTGGAACTGTTTTGAGTCTGGACCGCTTACTTAACACTTGTATAATTCTATTACCACTTTTTGTCGTCTTTCTGGGTCGGCCCGAGCGTTTCCTGTCGGAAAACGATTTAGTTTCAGCAAATTTCTCCAATGTTGTACGGACTCCTTTCTGTGAAACTCCCAATTTTTGTGCAATTTTTCGCTACGAATGGCCAGTTTCACTTAAAATTACAATCTGAGCACGTTTTCCTTTCGGTATTCGCTTTGCTCTTGCCATTTTCAAGACTATAGACACAAATTTGAAGGAGCAATATTGATGAAAATATTGTGCAATGAGCAACTGTCTTTCAAGTGTCAAAGTGACGAAATTTGAGGTTATTGCACAGACAATCGACGGCAGATGGGGTTCGAAGTCATTGGTGCGCATTTTGAAGTATCAATGCATTGAGCAATAATTGATTCGAGGTAAAAAAAATGCTGAAGTAATTGAAAATGATATATTTTAATATTGTCGATTTTTCAATATATTAAAATAAACATACTTTGTTACAATTAATAAATGATAATTAAAAGAAAACGCTAAAAAGTTATCAATACAATATTGTTCTGAACAAATACGTTGTATAAAACGGTCTGAGAACGATAATTAAAGCGATAAATACAAAAATAAACGATTTATCTAAGTGAGTCCAAACTTTTACAGGGCAGTGTATATATATATATATATATATATATATATATATATATGTATATATATGTATATATTCATGTTTGATTTCACAGCCACCTAAGGCTTTGATATTTGTTGGAGAACTATTTAAGTCCTAGCTGGCTATGAAATTAAACATGAATATCGATTTTTATTTCAGAACTAACAAATCTGAGGTTTGTAAAATAAAATAAAGCAACAGTTAAAGATGCAACAATTAATTAATTGTTTTCTGTTATTTTTCAATAAATTGGTGAGATTTAGAAAATGTTATATTGTTCGAATTGTATGTAGGATTTTGACTTACCTCGATCCACAATTTTTCCAAATAAATTCTTCCCCCTTAAGAAATTCCTCGTCGAGCAATTCCACCTGCGATTCCTGAACTGATACTGGCACTCGTGAATGGCCTGATTCGCTCCTTTCGCGATCGCGACCAAAACTCCGGGATTTTCCCGAGCCAGTCTCCTTTGTTTCCTCCTCAGCGTGCTGTGAACTGAAGGATCCATGAAGAGAACGCCGGGAGAGAGCGGGGATAAATTATTGGGCTCTCCGGCTTTCGCTATACCCCTGAAAAAATATAAAGACCAAAAAGGCGTATAGAACAAAAAGTATTATATATTATTAATAAGTGCAAAACTGTATCATTCACTTATTTCTCATTCATCACTTGGTAAAAGATTTGTACTAATATATGTTTTTAATTAAAATTCACTTCAACAATAAAACACTTCTAACTTTGTTTGTATAACACTTTTTTTTAAAGTGTTATACAAACAAAGTTAAAAGTGTTTTATTGTTAAATTCACATATATAACAAAGTAGAAGCCTCCACAATTCAAAAAATGCACTTCTTTTGTTTTAATATAATATTAGAGGTGTAAATCGAAGAGTGAAAGGTCTCAACTCACATACACAATTTTGTATTGAAGAGTAACTGATACACGTGTGTTGTTGTTTTGCACTTGATAATCCTTTTGTGAAAATGTCAGCAACCATATCCTCTGTTGGCAAATAATTAAGTTTTATGATTCCATTCTTCAAAGAATCACGGACAAAATGATGCCTTACATCAATATGCTTGCTTCTGGCATGGAATATAGGATTTTCAACCAACTTCATAGCTCCCATGTTATCGTTTGAAATTTGGACTGCTTCTGTTTCTCTAAATCCCAATTCTGACAAAAATCCTTGAAGGTAGATTGCTTCTTTTGTTACTTCAGCTAATCCCATGTATTCAGCTTCCGTAGAGGATAGTGCAACCGTTCTTTGCTTACACGAGTTCCAAGATACAGGACCATTATTTAACATAAATACGTATCCTGTGTATGATCGCCTGTCAATTGGACAGCTAGCCCAATCAGCGTCGACATATCCTCTTAATTTTTCTTTTGGAGTGCCATAAGTAAGTCCTAAATCCATCGTACCTTTAAGGTATCTTAGTACTCGTTTCGCTGCTGTCCAATGTATCTTCCCAAAACTTGTGTTAAATTGACTTAAATGACTTACTGCGTGCGAAATATCTGGTCTTGTAGCTACGGCCAGGTACATAAGCGCACCTATCAATTCCCTGAATGGTAAAGTTGATTCTTCAGTCATTAAGTTTTCCTCCTTCATCAACTTAACATTTACATCCATGGAACTGGATACCGGCTTGGCGTCCATCATTCCGAAACGATTCAGTAGTTCTTTAATGTATCCTTTCTGATTAATTAAGATTTCGTTTTCCTTTTTCGAGAATTCTATACCTAGACAGTATTTTGGTATTCCTAAGTCTTTTACTTCAAATTCATTAAGAAGTGTTTGTTTAAATGCTTCAATCAACACAGTACTTCTTGAAATAACTATCATGTCATCCACATAAATGGCAATGATTTGTTAAAAGTGATCAAATATGCGGTCGATTCAGGATGACATTATTGTTACTATAGTTATAATAAAGTAGCAGAATAAAAACATTTGTAGAGAACACACATGTATCAGTTACTCTTCAATACAAAATTGTGTATGTGAGTTGAGACCTTTCACTATTCGATTTACATCTCTAATATATAATTTATTAATAAATCAAACCAAGTAACTTTAAATTAAAAACCAAATTCAATGAGAGGTAATTTATTCAAAAGTCGACTAAAATCTATTCTTCTGCTACTATTGTAGTAATTTACATTTAAAATTTCGAAAAATTAGCAACCCCCCCATTAAATCCCACTACAGAGACAATAAATTAAAGCTTCCTAAAGAAGAAGAAGTAGAAGACGAAAAAAACACGTTTTATGAATTTTAATAGCGCGAAATGTCTGTTCTTAAAAACGCAAGAAGCTAAAGGCAAAAAAAGGAAGTAGACAAGAGGAAGCTAAAATGCCATTACAGTATTGACGACTAATTGATAGACACTGATTTTTGCAAGGGTGATTTTTGTTGGAAACACAAAAATTATACTTATTTTGGGGAGACTTGTGTTTAAAAATGTATAAGAAATTATTAAATGACTAAAACAATTGAAAACTCACAGAATTTGCTTAGCTATATAAAATGTAAATTTTCAGGCATTCATTGCTTTTTACAAGCATTCAATTTAAAGCTTTAATGAGTGTATCTAATCCCAGATTAAGCATAAAGTAAAATTTCGAGAAACGAACTGTGAATAAATAGTAAACAAGAGAGTTGTATTGGAATTAGTGATGTAAAATCACCGGTTAGTTAAAATTATGTTATATTCTCGGTTTTTTTTTCAATATACTCATCCCAATTCTGTGTAGTAAATTTCCAGATATTCGTCGTTTTTTTTTTTTAGAAAAAGTTCAATTTGAAGCTTAAACGAGTGTTTTCCACTCCCAGGTTAAGCATGAAGTAAAATTTCGAGTTTAGAAAAGCCTGAAAATTTGGTTTGGTCGCGTAGCGCGAAGCGCGGAGCGACCAAACCAAATTTTCAGGCTTTTCTAAACTCGAAATTTTACTTCATGCGCCACGCGTATACAATACTGATTTCAATTGAAAATTAAAAAAAATACTGCCGAAGATAATTTTCCTTTATCTAGGAAACTTAAACATAATATATAAAATTAAAAATACATAATTACAATAGCAACTGAAGTAAGCAACATAATATATAAAATGACGAACATTATCATTTTATATATTGTGTTGCTTACTTCAGTTGCTATTGTAATTATGTATTTTAATATTCTATTGTAGTAATTCACGTTTAAAATTTCGAAAAATGTGCAACCCCCTCATTAAATCCCACTATAGAGACACTAAATTAAAGCTTCCTGAAGAAGAAGAAGTAGAAGACGAAAAAAACACGTTTTATGAATCTTAATAGTGCGAAATGTCTGTTCTGAAAAACAGAAGAAACTAAAGGGAAAAAAACGAAGTAGACAAGAGGAAGCTGGGCAGTTGGAGCGTGAGAACGGTGTTTGATCATTCCGTTTCGTTATCTATAGTCACCGGTCTCTCCCGACTATACGTTAACCCCTTATCTAGAAATTCCACTGCCAAAGGTATGTCACCAAGGCCCCCGACAAAACGTACACATGGAGCGGAGGCTAAGGAATAAAATAAAACTATCCACTACCGTCAAATAGATTATCAACTTTTTTTTAAAGGTTTTTATTGGGCCCGCGCGATTAATCGCCGATAACGGGGTGATTTTATTGTTAAAGGGCAAATATTAACAGTTCATACAGTAAGCGTGATGATTTCCACGAAGTTTCAAATAAAATTCCCATGGGTGTGTGTACGTGTGTGGATGGATAAACAAATGGATGGGCTTTCTTGGGAAAATATTGGAACTTGTTTGAAGGAATTCAAAACGGAATTCCTGAAGTTATTTGATTAGGGCTCTTCCCAGTCTTAGAAATGATAGAGATAATTTTAAACACAAAACGAACTGTGAATAAATAGTGAACAGGAGACTTGTATTGCAATTAGTGATGTAAAATTACCAGCTATCTAAAATTATGTCATATTCTCGGTTTTTTAAATATACTCATCCCAATTCTGTGTAGTAAATTTTCAGATATTCGTTGTTTTTTTGAAAAATTTAAATTAAAAGCTTCAAACGAGTGTTTTCCACTCCCAGGTTAAGCATGAAGTAAAATTTCGAGTTTAGAAAAGCCTGAAAATTTGGTTTGGTCGCGTAGCGCGAAGCGCGGAGCGGCCAAACCAAATTTTCAGGCTTTTCTAAACTCGAAATTTTACTTCATGCGCCACGCGTATAAAACTCTCATTTCAGCTGAAGTTCATTTATTTACATCATTTCAGTGTTTTCAGTGTTTAATACGCGGGGCGCATGAAGTAAAATTTCGAGTTTAGAAAAGCCTGAAAATTTGGTTTGGCCGCCAAACCAAATTTTCAGGCTTTTCTAAACTCGAAATTTTACTTCATGCTTAAGCTGGGAGTGGATACACTCGTTTGAAGCTTTAAATTTAAATTTTTCAAAAACGACAATTGACTGAAAATTTACAGCGTTTTCATAAGGATATGTACACTTAAAAAAAATTATCTGTATGTAATAATCCTTACATACAGATATTTTTTTTGTTGTTTTAGTTGTTCTAATGAATATTTGAAAAAGTGTCGACGAAACAATATTCTTGGAGAAAGTCGATAATAATTCGTTTTTATATTTTATTTAAAGATTATTTAATCTAAAATACTAACCTATTCATTATTACACAAACCTATCTTCTAAATACGCGCAGAATCCTTGCGTTGAAGAAGAATACGAAAGCAAAACCAAAATTAACATTTAAAAAAGATTCTTATGTGTTTTTTTGTTGTTTTAATACAAAAAAAATAATAGATTGACTGTTTTGTGTTGTAGGCGTTCACTTTGTGGTACATCTTAAATACATTTGTAATAAAAACACTTATTACTGTGTTTAACCATTTAATTTGTGGATATAACATAATTTTTAATAACTGGTAATTTCACATCACTAATTTGTGTAAATAGTGAAAAAGAGAGTTGTATTGCTCTTTCTTTTTCACTATTTACACAAATTAAGTGCAAAATACAGTGGTTAAACAAAGTAGAAAGTGGAATTAGTGTTCAGTATTCCGGCACCAGATACCCACAGACGCGTTTCGGACTTCAAGGGCCTCGTCAGTGTGGTCCCAACCCAGTGCTGAGGAATACTGAACAATTCTGACTATTTCAAGCCAATATGTGAAAACTATTAATGGAGCATTAGATGGCGTTAGCTATCGAATCCATTAAAAGTAGAAAGTGTTTTATTTACAAGTGAAAATAGAGAGTGGGTCACATTACATAGAACAATTTTAATAAATCAGAATTATTCAGTATAAAATAACAACTTTTTTTGTGTTCAGTATTCCGGCACCAGATACCCACAGACGCGTTTCGGACTTCAAGGTCCTCGTCAGTGTGGTTCCAACCCAGTGCTGAGGAATACTGAACAATTCTGACTATTTCAAGCCAATATGTGAAAACTATTAATGGAGCATTAGATGGCGTTAGCTATCGAATCCATTAAAAGTAGAAAGTGTTTTATTTACAAGTGAAAATAGAGAGTGGGTCACATTACATAGAACAATTTTGATAAATCAGGAATATTTGGTATAAAATAACAACTTTTTTTAAAATAAAGTCCTTCAATAAAATGGTTGTTAATTTTTTATAAATTTAAAAAAAACATAAATTAAATTCTGCTGAAACGAAGGAATAACAATTAAATCCGCCTTGTGTTGCCTTGGCTGGGGCCATTAAGAGTATCCTGACTTTCCGAGATAATAATCAAAGTATTCGCCGTGAAATTTTATAGAGCCGTTTTATTTTCAGGTTCGATAAATTAAAATTTATCGCGCGCCTCGTCGTTTGATTGGAAATTAGCGGGCGTTTATTTTTCATTTCTCCAACGAGAAGAAGGTTAATTTAAAAATCGAAGACACGCGTGCGCGCACTACTCAGACCACCTTGAATTAATTAAACAATCAACATTGGATTTTCATTATTATAAATTATAATAATATTAATCATGAAGTTTGTAGGTTTAAGTTTCAAATAAATATGATTGAAATAATAAAATAATTAACAATGAATAATAGTATATTGTGCAACAAGTGGGTGAAGTCAAAGAATCAGCAGCAAATGCTGATTCTTTGACTTCACCCACTTGTTGCATTAATAATAATATTAAAGAATTTTTGGATTGATTGAGTTACTTGAAGATAATTATACTTTGATTAAAAAACACTTAGAACCTTTCTTCAATACTTTATTTTGTAACCAAATGTACATTTCGGACACGAAGTGTCCATTATCAATGGTTTGATACTAATACTGTATTATTATTAGTATTAGTATCAAACCATTGATAATGGACACTTCGTGTCCGAAATGTACATTTGGTTACAAAATAAAGTATTGAAGAAAGGTTCTAAGTGTTTTTTAATCAAAATATTAAAGAAACTTTATTTCAAATAAATGGTTACCAAATGAATACAAAATTCTAGAACATAAATGAAATTGTGCCACAAAACAAAATACTAACTAAAAAATAAAATCTAATAATTTAATGTCCGGTTTCACCAACTTCAATTAAATCTTGTTCGTTGATTGAATTTATTTATCGACTGGAATTGACATTTTACATGTCATAAACATCAATGTCATGTAAATTGATTGATTATTTGACATATATGTAACTGTTACTAGATTTTAATCTAGTAATCGAAAATTATGAAGTTTGTAGGTGGAAGTTTTAAATAAAATGATTCAGTTAATTAAATAATCAACAAATATGTTGAAAGGTGTCGGATTAAGTCGGGTTAACGAGATTAAAGATTTGGGTGTAACACTCGATTCTAAACTTAATTTTGGACCACATATTACAAATATTACCAATAAGGCAAGTAGGGATTTAGGTTTAATTTTTAGAATTGGCAAAACATTTTCAGTGCGAACCTTACAGTTACTTTATTTTTCATTGGTAAGGTCGATATTAGAATATTGTTCGATTATATGGAGTCCACACTATGCTATCTGGATAAACAAGCTCGAGAAAGTCCAATCTAAATTTGCACGAGTATGTGCCTTTAGAATGGGAATTTCTGGAGATAACTTAGAAATAAATTCATTCAAATCGACGATAAATCTAAAACCCTTGATTCACAGGCGCATTTATTATGATTTATGTTACTTGCACAAACTTTTTTCGGGCTATATTAATTCTTCTTTTCTTGTCTCCAAAATATACCTAGTAGTCCCAATAACTGACAGAAGAACGAGGCAACACTGTACATTTAAGGTCCAAAGTGCAACATGCAATTATAGCTTAAATAACCCGTTAACAAGATTATTCCGATTTGGTAATATTTTACTAGATATTAATTCCTTGTACCTCTTTCGAAAATCGGAAAATATATTCAAAACCAAAATTAAGTTTATCAATTTCGAGCATTTTACTTAATCCATATTAATTCGGTTGCATATATTAATTATTCTTTCCCTTAATAGAAGATGCTATTGTTTTATTAGTTTTATACTATAAGCTCGTGTAAAGTTTAGTTTAGTAGTGATGTAATTAGTTTTGTATACTTAGAGTGTATATATTTTTTTTATGTTAATGTTAAAATGGTTTATACCGTAAATAAATAAATAAATAAATAAATAATAATAGTATAAAACTTTGAATTTAACTGTTAAAAAAACAACGAATGACTGAAAATGTACAGCTTTTCCATAGCGACTTTGTTTCTTTCTTTATTTCATTCTTATACAAAAAGCTGTTCTATTTATTCATTATCACTGTGAGCAAGTGTCAAAAGCGATTAATCAAATAAAAGATGCGTTTATTGTTTGTTTTGTTTTTTTGGAAAAGAGGGTACTAATGTTCTTGTCGCCTATATCTCGTTCAACCCTCTCGAAGAAGAGACAGGTGAAAAATTACCATTGTCTCTTAGACAAATGATGCCAACAGAAATAACATCCGTTTTAATATTGTCTCACTGATTAGATGATCCCGTTTTTCTATGTTTTGTTATTTCTATTCACAGGGTGTTAATTTTAACGTCTGGTTTGGTTTCGGTAAAGATGCCAGTTTGTTCGAAACGGCGGCATTTCCATCAAAATGCTGCTGGGCTCATTTATAACAGCGGCACTATGGTAAAAATGTCAACGTTTCAAACACATAGAATAGTATAATATAACACATAACATTTTTAAAAAACTACAGCCAATTCAAAAGTAAAACTATCCACAATCCCAACAATCTTATCTAAACTCGAAATTTGTCTTCATGTTTCATGCTTAACTAAAGACTAAAATAACTGTATTAAAATAAATAAAATAATCATTAAAATAATTTCAATAAATGATGCTCTTATTCCATATATCTACATAAAAATATCATATTTCCTAACCCTGCTATAATGACCCTTGTAGTTTTAGGTTTGCTTACATGAACTATAATTTGTGGTTAAGTTTATTTAAAACATTTATTAATTTTATCTTCACGTAACTCAATCAATCAACCTATATAGTTGATTGATTGAGTTACGTGAAGATAAAATTAATTTGACGAATTAAGCACTAAGAACCTTTTTCACACGTTTCAAACGAAATGTAAATACATTTCAGAAACAAAGTGACCATTATCAATGGATTAACACTGGAATAGTGTTAGTGCTTTATTCGTCAAATTTATTAAATATTTTGAAAATACTTACCTACAAATTGTTGTTTATGACAGAAATCCTTAAATTATAATGGTTATTACAGTCAACAATAAAAAAAAATGAAGAAATTGAATATACGTGTAAACTTCTACAACATCGTATGTTTTTGAATTTACGTGAAGTGATTATTATACATAAAAAAGACTGTTATTTCTTACTTCACTTTTTATTTGTATCGTTCGATGTACATTTCGAGACACAAGGTGCTCAATATCAATAACAAACTCACAGTCGCAGTTTGTTATTGATAATGAGCATCTTGTGTCTCGAAATGTACATCTAACGATACAAATAAAAAGTGAAGTAAGGAATAACAGACTTTTTTATCTGTTCTACAAAACCGTATTAATTATAGGTAAATATATTAGATATAATGTTTACATCAAATGAGGGAATTTAATCCGTAATTATTTTACTATTTTTAAACTTTGTATAGTACTGTCTTAAATCCAATTGATTGCGTTTTTATTATTTCTTTTATCTCTCTCTTTTTTGTTGTTGTATTGTGATAAATTTATGAAGTGTCAGTAGAAATTGTCGTGCGTGATGATAATTTTTTACGACCCCGTCGAACGGTATATCTTCCGCACGGACGGGCCCGATGACGTGAGTCAGATAACGTTTTTTAGATCGCTTCATTAGGACGTCCGATCCGATGACAAAACGCTTCAGCCTCAAATTTTTACTGTGGTGTGCGCGCACACACACACACACAATTTAAACGAGAGCGCGCGATCGCCTCTAATTAATTCGGAAGACTGCAATAGTCACACAGAACACAATCCCAGATCGCTTAAATTGATGAGAATTTTCTTTCTATATGTAGTTATTCGAGCAATATAAAGAAATATTTAAACTGTTCTTGCACCAAACACATTAAACTGGTTCAACTCTGAACTCGAGTTCAAAGTGACATTACAACAATAGGAACTGTCATCTTGAACCCAAGTTCAGCTTAAACTCGAGTTCAGAGTTGTTGGTGCAACTGGGCCTTAACGAAAAATATCAAATTCGTGAGAGAGTCGCACAGGACACAAACCCAATTCGCTTATAAATTAATGCAATCAATTAATAAATTACTGTAGTACATGGTGAGCGAAACTCGATGTTTCGCTCATCCTGTACAAGTGTAAAAGCTGTAAGATGTTGAAAAACAGCGTAAAAACATTATCAAAATCCTTTTTTGACTGGATATTATGTAAATTCACGATTGTCATTATTGAATCGTTAATTGAATCCCTTAAAATTGATTTTCTCAAATTAAATCAGAGAATTTACTATGGAGACTGCAATAGTCACACATAACACAAACCCAGTTTGCTTAATTCCAGAAAAAAAGGATTAGATATTTTTGTTTGAACAATTTATCATAGAAAGTACCTTAGTACTCGTTTTGATAATTTTAATTACCGGAGACTTTGTTTGAGTAGCGTGAAATCGGTTTTAAAGTCGAGCGAATTGGAGACTGCAACGGTCGCACAGGCGACAAACCCAGTTTACGCGCTTGAATTGCTCAAATGTAAATAACACGATTTTTAGTGCGTTTTCTTAGTTTACAAGCTTGAAAAAATCAAAGCGATAAATGAGTAATTATTAAACAAGGTTGATTTTATACAATAATTGCGTTAATGGATACACAAAATCAACATTTATGATGTATAATATAGAAAATTTTGAAAATGTTATTCGTTACAATGCAAACAATGTCTTAATTAATAAGACAACTTAAAATGATAAATATCAATTTAAACATCTACTTCCCGTGCAAATCCACCTCCGGATATTGAATTATACAATGATTTAATTTATTTATGATAAAATTAAATAAATTTGGGTGAGTTACCTAAAGACGATAATAAAACACTTACTGATTTTCAACTAATTGTGTATTTCACGACAATTGTTTGGCAGCATTGTTGCTTCTTCAGGTGAAGAACTTATAAAATCATTAAGTGTTTTATTTGAATAATCGTGGATTTTCAAAAATTAAGTGCCTCAACTATCTACGACGATAATAACTTGAAATATAACACTTTTAACGTTTCTTCAAAAATTCATTATTTACCAGATGTACATTTCGGACACAAAGTGACTATTATCAATGGTTGCATACTTAAACCATTGATAATGGTCACTTTGTGCCCGAATAAATTTGTAAAGAAAGGTTAAAACTGTTTTATTTCAAGTTATGATATAATTATTTATTAAAGCAGTTGGGAAATTTAATAAATTATTATTTCGCAACAAGCAGGTACATCCATTGCGTTATTACACCCCAGTGATAATATTACGTTGGTTTTAAAAGGTAAAACTTATTAGGTTGATGTATTATTTTTATTCTTTAAAATTGCGAAGAAAACTTATTAACAGGACTTAAATTAAAGTACTCGAATGTATATTTAAGAACATATTAAACTATTAATCTTAATCTTGTGACATATTAACGATAACTAAGCATATTTTTGAACTTCATATTAAATCAGTGTTTTATACGGGTGGCGCATGATGTAAAATTTCGAGTTTAGAAAAGCCTGACAATTTGGTTTGGTCGCTTCGCTTCGCAAAGCGACCAAACCAAATTTTCAGGCTTTTCTAAACTCGAAATTTTACATCATGCTTAATCTGGGAGCGGAAAACCCTTCTTAAAAAAATATTTAAACCTTTAATAACAACGCCGGATTCCTAAATAAAAATAAACCACAAGATAATTGTGTGTTTGATTTCCATTTTTTTAAATTTTTAAAATCAGCTATTGACAATGAGAACATAGTACTCCAAATGTACATCTAGCAAAAAAATATATTGTGAGGAACGCGTTAGTGTTTTCATTTCAAGTTAGTTGTTCTTCACGTATCTCAAACAAAAATATTCCTATAAATTATTATCTGTTATAGATATACAGGGAGTTTTTCTTATAAGTGTAAAAACTCGAATTATAGAGTATATGCTGTAAATCTTTAGATATTCGTTGTTTTTTTTTTCTATAGATTTCAGTTCTAAGCTTAAAACGAGTGTTTTCCACTCCCAGGCTAAGCATGAAGTAACATTTCGAGTTTAGAAAAGCATTGTGAAAATTTGTCGAGGGTCGCGCAGCGACCCGAGACAAATTTTCTGGGCTTTTCTAAACTCGGAATTTTACTTTATGCGCCACGCGTATAAAACACTGACTTTACGTGAAATCTTAAAACAATTGATTAGAGTAAAATAAATCTAGTACGTCAATCATCAATTGTTTAGATGACGGAGAAAGTGCTACGATAGACACATCACCATTTATAATTCAATTGATTTTTATTTAAATAAATATTGATACATATATATTTAATCATGTTTCGCCAAATGATTAATGAGAACATAGTAAAAGATAAATAATCAGCAAATATAGATAAATAAACTTTTATCTATCTTAATCTTATCATAAGTAAACCTAAAATGTAATAATCTATTAATTACTAAATACACCCATATACATACTCCCATTATACACATCTCCAGTTTTACTAAGAATATTTTTTTACATGTAAAATAAGCCTTTTAAAAATTCCTGCTCTCCGAATCATTTTAGAGAAAATACATTGCGAAATATTATAAATATTTAAAATTCTACAAGTCAGACAACACCTTATATTTGTCTTTATTATTATTTAAAAATTATCATTAAGTTAAGATAAATCATCTTAATATAAATTATCTTAAGTTAAGCTAAGATAAATTAAGCATCTAAAAACAAAATTATATAAAAAAAAAGTTTTGATAGGTACTTACAAAAGCTTTTATTTAAAAGAAATTGACAAAATAATGTAAAAAAAAGTGGATAGAAGACCAGAAGACAAAGACCGGCAAAAATAATGTGAATGTTTTGATAAGTACTTACAAGAGATTTCATTTAAACAAAATTATCAAAATTAGGTAAAAAAAGTTGATAAATGACCAGAAGACAATGGCCAGCAAAATTAATGTGAATGTTTTGACAGGTACTTACAAGTAAATCAGTGAAGAAAATGAATGTGTAAGAAAAGTATTAATGTTACCAAATATTACTAAATGTTTCATTTATTGTTGTATTTTTAATACATTGTTGTATTTTAAACTTAGTAGTATACATAAATGTATTGTGTTGACTTGGCGGACGCAACATAGGAAATCGCATGTTCACAATGAAAAAATCATTCTGATGAAACAAGATATTTTTTTAACAGGAGCTTTTTAAGCACGAGCAATTTTAAGCGAGAATTTTACTGAGCAAGAGCTTTTTTAAGCAAGAACTGTTTTAAATACGAAACTTTATTAAGCAATCCTTGACCACTGAGGTTCTTTTCTAAAACCCATGATAACTTTAATAGATTAATAAATAAAATATTTCTGATTTTCAACTTTTTGTATTTATTTTAACGACAATTATTTTGCTACACTGTAGCTTCTTCGGATGAAGAATATTAATGAGTAATGATTACTAACATTCTTCACCTAAAGAAGCTACAGCGTAGCGAAACAATTCTAGGCAAAATAAATACAAAACGTTGAAAATTAGAAATATTTTATTTAATAATTTATTGAAGTTATCATGGATTTTAAAAAACGAAGTATCTCAGTATACATTTTACTTATTAATCTATCTAAGCCTATTCTTAGGCAAGAGATTTGTTGAGCAGTAGCTGTTTTAAGGAAAAATTTGTGCTTGTTTAATAAAGTTTCCTGCTGAAAACAGCTCTAGCTTTAAAAAGCTATTGCTGCATAAACTTTCTTACTCAAATCAGCTTTTGTATAAAAAATGTCTTGCATAGTAGAATGTTTGCTTGCTTGCTTGATTAGGTTTCTTGCTCAAAACAGCCCTTGTTTAAAAAATCTCTTGCATAGTAAAATGTTTGCTTAAATTAGCATTTAATTAAGCAGATCCTACCTAATAAAGGTTTTGCCTAATAAAAATAGCTTTTGTTTAAGATAAATAAATAATTAGAAAGCAAGATAATTAAGAAACAAGAGCTATCTTAATTAGGTAAACACATTATTAAGCAAGAGCTTTTTAACATAGAGTTAGATTAGGCAAACATTTTATTATGCAAGAGCTTTTTTAATGCAGGGCTGTTATAAGCAAGAAATTGAATCAAGCAAGAGATAGTTTGTGCAAAAGCTCTTTTAAGTAAGAACGTTTTTTTCAGCAAAAGCTTTATAAATCAAGAGCTATTTCTTGAATAATTTTCTCACTTTTGACTTGCTGAAACATGTTTAAATATTGATGAAGGTTTGAAATAAATTACACTTGGTTTGCTGATAATAGTAAAGAGAAAATCGTTAAACAAACCAAGTATAATTTAATTCAAACCTTCATCAATAAGCAAGAGCTGTTTTAAGCAAGAAACTTTAGTATGCAAGAACAAGTGTTTCCTTGAAACAGCTACTGCTAAAAAAATCTCTTGCTTAATAAAGTTTCGTACTAAACATTTCTTGCTTAAAAAAGCTTTTGCTCAATAAAATTCTCGCTTAAAATTGCTTTTGCTTAAAAAGCTCTTGTTAAAAAATCATCTTGTTTCATCAGAATGACTTTTTCATTGTGTTTTTCTTCAATTGTTATCTCATTTATTACTTGATAAAAATTTTGTAATAATTGGTAACATCAATACTCTTCTTACAACACTTATAGTAAATAACACACTTGGCTAAGATTTCACTGTTTATTGATTGACACTTCAACAATTGTTTCGCCACACAGTGACTTTATCAGGCAGATGAATAGTCTTACATATTCATGTTTTTACTGATTTACTTGTAAGTACCTATCTTTTTATGCAAAAGCTGTTTTACGTAAGAAAGTTATTTTGAGCAATAGCTTTTTAAGGCAAGAGCTGTTTTGAACAAAAAAAACTTTAGTAAGCATAACATCGTTTAAGCAATAACTGTTTTAACCATATAAAAAAAGCATTTAAAGCATGATAAATTTTAAGCAAATGCTCTGTTGTTAAGCAAGAGCTGTTTTTTGTAAAAAGAAAAATTTTAAAGAAAAATCTGAAATAATTTGAAGTTGAAAGAGTGATATGTTTTGAAGTATATAATAATAGTGATTAATGATTGATAATATTATGTAATCACTAATAATTAAAAACTTGAAATAATTTGAAGTTCAAAGAGTGATATGTTTTGAAGTAGATAATAATAGTGATTAATGATTGATAATATTATGTAAACACTAATAACTATTAAGAAATCATAATTATCCGTCGGAAGAAGTCCATCACTTTTGTTTTTTTAAAAAGGAAATAAAAAAGCGGCACTTACCACCACATCGATCCCTTCCCTCTACCCTTGTTCCTCGTATCAACTTCCCCCTGGCAATCGGCCACCAATGAAACGAGCAAAGCGCACAGAGCAACCACCGAAAACTCCATGTTTACTTATTTATTTTAATTATTTATTTAATTTGTCGTCCACCCGCACACTGACACCGAAACGCACACCGACACCGCGCCGGACGCAAAAAATAAACAATATCACCTGGAGACTTTGAGTATTTACTCAACCCGGTCGGGGTTGGTAGGGGGTTGCTGCCGCGCCGCGGAACCGGACGAAAGCTCCCGATCTTTTTCAGAACGAGGAGGAGCTTCTGGCCGGGCTCTTGACCACCCACAGCAAAGTCTAAATATAAACTAAGCTCTGCACGTGTGGTCCTTGCAACACGTGCAAACCGGCGCCTCCTTCGACCTTTTTTCAGAGCCAATCGAAAGCCTCGAACACGCCCTACCACTGGACGGTGCTCGAGCGCCATTGCACGAGGATTTTCCTGCTGGTGAACACAAGAATGTTACAGTTCTTCTTCTTCTTCTTCTTTCCGACGCACTTGAACTTTTCTCTTGTTTAACAAAGAGATCTACATGAATGATACACTGATATATTTGTTTCTACATGAATGATACACTTCAACGCATTATCATTACCTCTTTAAAATATATGCACGAATTGTATGCATTAAAAATATCTTTTGATTTCCCTCTTATTATTTTTAGAACTTTGTAGTAAGATACATTCCAAACGAATGTTGATACATTTCTTCTCTTAATTTTTAAGATATTCAACTACATATTTGTATAGTAAGACTGTTATTCCTTACTTCACTTTTTATTTTTATGTTAGATGTACATTTCGAGACACAAGGTGCTCATTATCAATAACAAAGTTTGTTATTGATAATGAGCACCTTGTGTCTCGAAATGTACATCTAACATAAAAATAAAAAGTGAAGTAAGGAATAACAGTCTTTCTATTTGTGATTAATCACTTCACGTAAACTCGAAACAATACAGTTATTTGTATAGTGTTACACTCCAAATGTTAAATTATCTTTTTCGTTTTTAAAGCTGAAACACTTTAGTAATGATTTTATTCTGCTCTGTTTTGTGTTTGTATCTTAATAAAGATACACTCCAAACGAGTATTGATACATTTCTTCTCTTAATTCTTAAGATATTCAACTACATATTTGTATAGTGTTACACTCCAAACGTTAATTCATCTTTTTCGTTTCTAAGGCTGAAACACTTTAATAATGATTTTATTCTGCTCTGTTTTGTGTTTGTGTCTTAATAAAGATACACTCCAAACGAATGTTGATACATTTCTTCTCTTAATTCTTAAGATATTAAACTACATTTTTGTATAGTGCTACACTAAAAACGTTAAATTATCTCTTTCGTTTCTAAGGCTAAAATACTATAATAATGATATTATTCTTCTCTATTTTGTATATGATGATACACTCTTAATAAAGATACGCTCCAAACGAATGTTGATACATTTCTTCTCCTAATTCTTAAGATATTCAACTACATTTTTGTATAGTGTTGCACTTGAAATGTTAATTCATCTCTTTCATTTCTAAGGCTGAAACACTTCAATAATGATTTTATTCTGCTCTGTTTTGTGTATGATGATACACTCTTAATAAAGATACACTCCAAATGAATGTTGATACATTTCTTCTCTTAATTCTTAAGATATTCAACTAAATTTTTGCATAGTGTTACACTGTAAGCGTTAATTCATTTCTTTCGTTTCTAAGGCTGAAACACTTTAGTAATGATTTTATTCTTCTCTGTTTTATGTATGATGATGATACACTCTTAATAATGATATACTTCAAATAAATGTTGATACATTTCTTCTCTTAATTCTTAAGATATTTAACTACATTTTTGCATAGTGTTACACTCCAAACGTTAATTCATCTCTTTCGTTTCTAAGGCTGAAACACTTTAATAATGATTTTATTCTGCTCTGTTTTGTGTATGATGAGACACTCTTAGTAAAGATACACACTAAATAAATGTTGATACATTTCTTCTCTTAATTCTTAAGATATTCAACTACATTTTTGCATACTGTTGCACTCCAAACGTTAATTCATCTCATTTGTTTCTGAAACACTTTATTAATGAAATAAAACACTTTAACTTTGTTTGTATAACACAATATTTTTATTTTCGTGACTGCAGTTTCGGCAATTCAACTTGCCATTATCAAACAGAGTAACTTAAATTACGGTATGGTACAGGTATATATACACAAAATGGTTATTTACAAAATAGCATTAAAAATGGGGGTATACACTAGATCGACCTGGTCGTTAATTAGGGGGATTCCCGGATTAGCGCGGGCTTTCTGTATCTCCAGGGATTCTAGGAGGTTCATTTTTCGGCTCTTTTCGGCATAATGGATGATTTTAAGTACATCCTCGCCAAAAGAATGGTTTTCATCGATTAGATGTTTGGCGAAATTTGATTTTTCTATTTGATTAAGCCGAAAAGAGCGCTGATGTTCTTTGAGCCGAGTGCTAAAATTACTACCAGATTGACCAATGTATACTCCTTCACAATTGGGACAAACAAGTGTATATATACCGGATTTACTAAGATTACAATGTTTTGTTTTGTTATTAAAAATGTGGTTTTCTGTTTTACAATATGTTTTAAAAGCAACGTTAATATTATGTTTTTTAAGTTTTTTAAGGATTAAGGATTAATGAGTTTTATTCTGCTCTGTTTTGTGTATGACGATACACTCTTAATGAAGATACACTCTAAACGAAGGTTAATATATTTCTTCTTTTATTTCTTAAGATATTCAACTACAATTTTGCACAGTGTTACACTTCAAACGTTAATTCACCTTTATTACTAAAGCTGGCAAACTTCAATAATGATTTTATTCTTCTCTGTTTTATGTATGATGATACACTCTAAACGGAATCTGATGCAACACTTTTTCTTCAAGTATCGGTACTTTGCTTTGATAATGGCACAAGTGAAACTGTTGATTTTTAATTTATATATATTATCTATGGTTTTCAAGTTGATACCGGCACAACTGCTGGCACCCACAACTACCGGCACGCACATCTTAATTTCCAGAGGAAATTAAGATGTGCGTGCCGTTCTCTACAATTTAAGCTCACAGATTTTTGAATAGATTCAATGCAAAACACAAAAAACATTTTTTCTTTTTAGTTGTACCACAATCGAAGCAAAGCAGCGATATGTATACAGGGAATTTTTTTTTAAAGTATACGTATTCCAAATTCATCTTATTAACTTTAAATCTTTAGATATTTGTAGTTTTTTTTAATTCAATTTAGAGCTGTAAAAGAGTGATTTCCACTCCCAGACTGAGCATGAAGTAAAATTTCTAGTTTAGAAAAGCCCCGTGAAAATTTGTCGAGGGTCGCGCAGCGACCCGAGACAAATTTTCTGGGCTTTTCTAAACTCGAAATTTTACTTCATGCGCCACGCGTATAAAACACTGATTTTAAGTGAAATTCAAAGTACCCTACTTAAGCAGTATGTTATATACATATATTCTGAACTGCACATCAAATCAGTGTTCTATACGCGTGCGCATGAAGTAAAATTTCGAGTTTAGAAAAACCTGAAAATTTGGTTTGGTCGCTATGCACTTTGCGCTACGCAACCAAACCAAATTTTCAGGCTATCATAAACTCGAAATTTTACTTCATGCTTAGCCTGGGAGTGGAAAACACTCGTCTTAAGCTTAGTCTATGGTTTTCAAGTTGATACCGGCACAACTGCCGGCATCCACAACTGCCAGCACGCTCATCTTAATTTCTAGAAGAAATTAAGATGTGCGTGCCGTCCTCTACAATTTAAGCTCACTGATTTTTGAATAGATTCAATGCAAAACACAAAAATCTTTTTTTTTTTTAGTTGTACCACAATCGAAGCAAAGCAGCGACATATATACAGGCAGTTTTTCTTTAAAGTATACGTATTCTAAATTCACTTTATTTTCTTTAAATCTTTAGATATTTGTTGTTTTTTAAAAAAAGTTAAATTTAGAGCCATAAACGAGTGTTTTCCACTCCCAGACTAAGCATGAAGTAAAATTTCGAGTTTAGAAAAGCCCCGTGAAAATTTGTCGAGGGTCGCGCAGCGACCCGAGACAAATTTTCTGGGCTTTTCTAAACTCGAAATTTTACTTCATGCGCCACGCGTATAGAACACTGATATCAAGTGAGGTTCAAATGTACATATATTTCACAATATTTTAGTGTTTTATACGCGTGGCGCATGAAATAAAATTTCGAGTTTAGAAAAGCCCAGAAAATTTGTCTCGGGTCGCTGGGCGACCCTCGACAAATTTTCACGGGGCTTTTCTAAACTCGAAATTTTACTTCATGCTTAGTCTGGGAGTGGAAAACCCCGCCGTTCTCTACAATTAAAGCTCACTGAAAAAATGTGTTAATCGTAAACGTACATGTATTTTAAACTTGGGTCATGCATTAAACTATAAACTAATCATTATAACACTTAATACTTTAAATTAGTTCTATTGGTATTTTGAATCGGTATTTTAAATTGTTCACTTGGTATTGCTGCATTAAATATTACGAGTTTTAAAGAAATTACTGACCTTAGATATTATGAGAATTATTATTTGACCTACATTCAATAATTCGCTGTTTTATACTCCTGGCGCAAAAAGTAAACTTTCAAGCTTTTATAAACTCGAAATTTTACTCCATACATAATCCATGAGTGGAAACCCTTATTCAAAGTTTTAAATTGTACGTTTTTTGATATAAACAGACACATTTTGCTGATTCCCCTCTCTTTGTAAAGCGGTATACACGAATAATACACCTAAACATACTTGATTTATCTATTTTGTTCCATCTTTTCAAGGACTAGATGTACGATAATCGGAAGCTGGATTCACATGAAAGGTTGGCATAATTGTTCACTTGGTATTGTTGCATTGAATATTACGAGTTTTAAAGAAATTCCCGACAGATATTATGACAATTATTATTTGACCTACATTAAATAATTCGGTGTTTTATACTCCTGGCGCAAAAAGTAAACTTTCAAGCTTTTATAAGCTCGAAATTTTACTCCATACATAATCCATGAGTGGAAACCCTTATTAAAAGTTTCAAATTCTACGTTTTTTGGTACAGACACATTTTGATAATTCCCCTCTCTTTGTAAAGAGGTATACACGAATAATACAACTAAACATACTTGATTCATCTATTTTTTTCCATCTTTTCAAGGACTAGATGTACGATAATCGGAAGCTGAATTCGCATGAAAGGTTAGCATTCATGAAAAGTACGGGTTCCTATTGTATGTTTGTTGTCTACTTTAGGAAAGTGCTGCGTCCGTGAAATTGGGATTTGGTTCGCTGTTTGTTGCCTTTTTGCGTAACTGTGTTACCGGATTGAGACGTTACAGGAAATCGCTTATTGTTGGGCTTTCTTGAGGAGATTACGTTCAGGCGTTACGTTTTCAGTCACTCATGAAAATTGATTTAGAATTTCTATAAAGCTACAGAAATTCTAAATGTTGTTGGTATTTATTCTAAACAGTTAGTATTTACCATTTACAATATTTTAACTCATAGATAAATCTTATAATACATATAAAAATTGAACGAGTTAATGTAAACGATATATGTTTTTGAGTTTCGTGAAGAGTATAATCAATAAATAATTAACACTGTTGTATCCTTTCTTCACACTTTATATAAATTATATAAAGTTAGGATTTATTGTCAGGATTACACCTGACTTTAATATTGACACATTTAGAATTTTATATTTAACATTAGTACGTCCCCATTTAGAACACGCGGCAACTGTTTGGTATCCACACCAACAATATCTTATTAATGCATTGGAAAGGGTACAAAATAAATTCCTGCGGATTGTAGGATTCAAAATGAGCATCAATTATTCAGATTTGGGTTACAAATTGCCCAGGCTCAATTTAAATATAAACATTACTTTTTCGGAGAAATGTATTCGACATGTGCTTTTTATATAAAATTCTAAATGGGTACATTAACTGTTCATCTCTCTTAGGAGCACTGGACTTCTGGCATAAGCGCGGAGAATCAGATCTAGAGTTTTATTTAGGGAAAAAAATCATAGAACTGCGTACGGTGGCAATAATCCTATGTCCAGATTAATGCATTCGGCCAACTGCTTGCTCTCATCCCCGAATTTCGATCCATTTGCGAACAATTTTATGTTTTCGAAGAGCACTGGTGGTCATTAATCTGGATAAAACTTTTTAAGATTATGTTAGAATTAGCAATGTAGTTAGCATAACGTATGTGTGTAATCATTCTGCGGCTCTTAAACTTTTGTTATTTCTTATTTTGTATTATTTCAATGTTAAAGAGGTATCTCGTGAATAAATAAATAAAACAGTGTGAAGAAAGGATACAAAAGTGTTAATTATTTATTGAGTTAATGTAAAGGTACATTTTTTTAGAGTTACGAGTAGAAGAAACTATACAGGGTGTCCACAGATTCATTTTCAACATAGAGATCTGCGTTATTATAAGAGATAGAGATTTGATTAAGTGGGATGAAATATTCCTTAGCTAAAATTGTACTAATCCCTTTTAAAAAAAGTTTATTATTTTAAGTAATTCAGGTGCGACAGCGAAAAAAGGGCCTTTTTTTAAATTTTTGTAAGTTTAACTAAAGTTCTAGTTACCGCCCAACGAGTTTTCTAGATTATTTTTGAGGATTAATTCTCTATTATCATTAATAAAAAAAGTTCTAGTCACTTAAACTTTTGAAATATTAAAATTTTTCAAATTTTTATTTTCTGTTATACAGGGTGTTCACAAAGGGTAGGGGGTATTTATAAATTTAATAAAAAGATAAATAGAAGTAAAAAAAAATTAAGTTTTATATTAATTTTTAGACAAAGTTTTGGGAAATTAAGTGCCAAAGATTACGTTGTCTACAGATAACGCAATTTACAGAAAGATGTATAGACGCGTAGCAGCTAATGCTACGCGTCTATACATCTTTCTGTAAATTGCGGCTACTTCAGTGCGGATGTTTCCCTTAAATTCGGTCTGACATTACATTCCATATCGGCTACAGGCGCACGGATTATGCGAAATATTCCGTTTCTGTTCGGGTTTTGCGTCATGCGAATATTTTAAAATTTGTCTATTTTAATGGGTCTTTTTCATTATTAAAGCGTCTTTTAAAAGATTTATAACTTTTCTTGAGTTTTAAATCCAATGTTTGTACATATTTGTTTTTTTGTATATTGTATATTTCATGTAAATGGCATGCCGTTGAAATAAATAAATTGCAGTACCGTTAGTGGTTTGTTTTTATAAACTTTCTCTCTAAGGTATTTTTTTTAAGACCCGCGGAAGCGAACACTTACTGTAAACTATGAACGGTATTGCGACATGTTACATGTTAAGGAACTTTTTGGTTCTACAACTGCAGGTGTTTGAAGGTTTTAATATGGAAACATGGTTATAACAAGAGGGGGCAACTTGGCCACACCTCAAACCAATCACTTAAGGTTGTCAATAAACTTTTTCCGGAAAAAGTGATCTCTCCTCGAGACACCATCAACTGGCCTCCAAGAAGCCCCGATCTTACACCCCTTGATTGTTTACTATGGGGATACCTTGAAGAGAAAGTTTAGAAAAACAAACCACGAACTGTACTGCAATTGAAGGACAACATCCGCACCGAAATCGCCGCAATTACCAGAGAGATGTGTAGACGCGTAGCGGCTAAATTCTGTTTCTAGTTAGAGGAGTGCCAGCAGCATGAGGGTCAACATTTGAACAACGTAATCTTTGGCACTTAATTTTCCAAAACTTTGTCTAAAAATTAATATAAAACTTAATTTTTTCTGACATTTATTTATTTTTTTATTCAATTTACAAATACTCCCTGCCTTTTGTGGACACCCTGTAGCCCATATATTTTCAAAGGAAGTCGAATTTAATACATTTTCAATGGCACTATTTTAATAAGAATCTATTTTCGAAAAAAGCCTGAGCATTTGATTTGGCCAAATTTTCAGTCTTTCCTAAACTCAAAATTTTACTTCATGCGTAATCAAGGAGTGGAAACACTCGCTCGAAGTTTCAAATTGTTTATTTTTTATAGAAACAACGTATGCCTAAATCATAAAGCGTATACATCGGAATATAAAAGAAAAATTGTAATTCATTTACTGTTACGTTAAAACTTACCTACAACGTTTAATTATAAAATAATACTACTAAATAATTATATTATGAGTTACTTTGTAACAGTTTTCACGTTTTCAAAACAGATTAAAACTTTTGCAATAAAAATTGTTTAAAAATAAAATAATAAATTTTGGAGATTGCAACGCTAGATGAGAACACAATGTCAGTAGTAATTTTATACTAAATAGTTTTTTTGCCGTCAAATTATTAAAAACTTCTATAAAACTTTTGGGGAAAAGCGGCAGAATTCAAAAAATTATAGTTCTATTTTTTTAGCCAGAACATTATTTAAATTAGCCAATAATTCGCTATACATTTGTTAGCTTCTTCAGGGCAAAGTTTATAATATAACTGGGCTTTTTTATATTTTAAACTTTGCCCTGAAGAAGCTAACAAATGTATAGCGTAATATTGGCTAATTAAAATAAAGTTCTGGCTAAAAAAATTGAACTATAATTTTTTGTTTTTTTTATACTAAATGCACAAAAAATGGAGTTTGACTATTTTTAAAATATTACAATATTTGTTATATTATTTCATACAGGGTTGTTATAAAAAACATTATATTTTTATTTTAATCAAAACAAACCTGTTTTAATAAAAAAATAACGTGTCTTTTTCACTTAAACAGCGTTTAAAATATGGAAAAATAAAAACTTGTTTAAAACACGTAATAAATCAATTTTTTATACTCAAAGTTGTAATGTACCGATTATCTAATCAAATTTTACTCCAGATTTTTTTTTATAATGAGGAAAAATTGAAGCTATTCAGAATAAAACAAAATATGTGAACATTATTGGCTCGAAAGTTTGAAGCGAATTCTTACTGTTTATTTTAATACTTTTAGAAATATTTTAGGTTTACTGTTTTTCCTTTTTCAAACGAGAAATTTGTATTTAACACAATAAAACACTTTTAACTTTGTTTGTATAACACAATTTATTTTTATGTGACTGCAGTTTCGGCAAATTCAGCTTGCCATTATCAAACACTTCATGTTTGATAATGGCAAGCTGAATTTGCCGAAACTGCAGTCACATAAAAATAAATTGTGTTATACAAACAAAGTTAAAAGTGTTTTATTGTGTTAAATTAACATGTATAACGAAGTAGAAGCCTCCACAATTCAAGAAATTTGTATACTTATGTATACAAACGTTAGTCACCTGTACATTTATAAAACTGTTTATTTTTTCCCTCTTTTAATTCGTAACAATTTTAGTTTTCATTTATTCATCTGTTTTTTTTTCTTTTTTCGCCTAATATTGTGATTTTCTTGAACGTTTATTGTTTCGCTGTTTTAAGCCTGATTTTAATTTTTAACTAAAACCTCTCCGAAAGTGTGTTGTTTATCTATATTATCTATTTATTTGTTTTAATCCTCATGTACTAATTGTATCTTGGAAATTATCCAGCACCAAGGCCGTAGCCAGGGGGGGATATGGGAGTCCAATCCCACTCCCCCCCCCGAAATTATAAAAAAATTTTAAATTTTTGTATGTAAAAGCGGCCCTGTAAGAGCCAGCACAATATTTTTGCTATTAAAACCAGGGTTTTTAAAAAACAGTCATTTTTGTCGGAAGGATAGCCGGAACTGAACCGAAAAAAATATCGGTTTATTTCGGTTCAAACACCCACGTGAACACTAGTTTAATTCTACAACAGTTTGCAATTTTTAAATCAAAACTGTTTGCAGAAATATCCATTTCGAGGCAGAGCTGGTACGAATCCTCGTAAAAAGGATTCTAATCACGAATCCGAATCACCTAATATGATTCGAATCACGAATACTCAAATAAAGGATTCGTAAGAGATAAATATCATTCGAATCAAAGATTCGAATCCTGTTTTTTCGAATCACGAATACAAATCCTTTAGGAATAAATTTGATTTTATTATTTTCTTGCAACCGTTAATATATAAATAACGTTACCAGTTGTTTTAACAAAAATATTTAAAACGTAATTATTTATTATTAACTCTGAACATCGTTGATAACAGACTAAATTGTAACTGATTAAAGATGTATTTGTGTGTTTCTGAACTTCACTTCAAATCAGTGTTTTGTACGCGTGGCGCATGAAGTAAAATTTCGAGTTTAGAAAAGCCCGAAAATTTTCACAGGGCTTTTCTAAACTCGAAATTTTACTTCATGCTTAGCCTGGGAGTGGAAACACCCGTTCAAAACTTCAAATTGAAAATTGACGAATACCTGAAAATGACGTAAATAAAAAATTCACTGAATATGATTAAAACAGGGAAAGTCAGAGAAAAGTCATAAAATTATATTTAAATTGACCAGAGCACACAAAAAAGCCATATAATATTATTAAATTTGTCAAAATCAGCTAGCAAATTACAAAACACGTAAGAAATTATGAAATTAACTTAAATATTGACAAAAATAGTGAAAACAATTCAAAAAAATGGGGGTTTTCCACAGAATAAAGTATTATTAAAAGGCCAGGGAACAAAATCTTGAATCAGGGAAATATCGGAAAAATGTAACATTTCAGATTGTGGCTACCATGTCAGTTTTACTTCAAGTAATATAAAACAAAATTTTGAAAACTAGATTATAATCTTTAAAAACATTTTCAGTCATTTAATCTTCTTATCAAAGCATTCAGCTTGAAGTTTTGAACGAGCATTTCCACTCCCAGACTAAGCATGAAGTAAAATTTCGAGTTTAGAAAAGCCCCGCGTAGAAAATTTGTCGAGGGTCGCGCAGCGACCCGAGACAAATTTTCACGGAGCTTTTCTAAACTCGAAATTTTACTTCATGCGCCACGCGTATAAAACAGTGATTTAACGAGAAATTCAAAAACACACAAAAGACATTTTTTATGTTAATCCTCACAATTAATTCGAATTATTTTTGACCATTCAAATCCTTTTGTAAGTATTCGAATTCTTTTATAAATATACGAATCCTTTTATAAATATTCGAATCCTTTCATAAATATTCGAATCCTTTTATAAATATTCGAATCCTTTTATAAATATTCGAATCCTTTTATAAGGATTTGAATCTTTTTATAAGGATTCGAATCACCCACATTTGGATTCGAACACGAATCCTCTTAAAAAAATGTAACGAATCCGGATCACGAATCCAGTTGAACTAAAGTATTCGAATGCCTCTTTTGAATCCTCTAAAACGATTCGAATCCAGGATTCGAATCCTGAATGATTCGAATCCTGCCCAGCTCTGTTTCAAGGTCTCCTCACTCGATTAAGACCATTTCAGATTTTTTTTTTACCTAGAAATTTTAGTTTTCGTTCGGCTTTGATAAAAAGTGACTTTTAGTTCCACCTGTTTCTTTTTTTTGAAAATAAAATGGATTTTATCATTAATTCATTCGTTAACTGTCTTTTGATTATGATATGACTGTCATTAAATCGTTGATATCGACTGTGTTTTCAGTATTGTGACTGGCACTTGATTAACTGGCATTAGTCTATCGTGTCAACTTGACTTAAGATGATGCAGCATAAAAAAAACCGCACAGAAAAGGAAATGCCTAATTACCATCATGAATATGTGCATAATTAGTCATAATTGAGTTGCATGTGAGGCTACTCCAACTCTGTAAACGCTTTAATGGCCTCTTCTCGAGTTATATCATATTAGACGGTTGTGCAATCTTTGTGTTGTTATTAACTCGTATTTTTTTCGTAATTACAGTGTGAAATTACCAATTCCTATATTAATTTAGAAATAAAGAAATAAAAATGGGCAAGCCATGAATATGCATCGCGCGCTTGGCGTGTTCTGCATGATTTGATTTGTTATTATTGAGTGAGTCATTTTCTCACTTCACCTGCAATTATTTTTAGTTACTCACAATGGTGTGATTGTTAAAAATGAATTACAAAAATTATTCTCATCACAAAATAATTCCTTGGATGGCTCATTAACTTGTTTTAAAAAATTAAGAAAATCTATAGTCCTGTTTTTCTTTTACGCGAAATTCTCATCAACGCTTTGATTTTTTTTAATCTGTACTCTAATTATATTTTTCTTCATTCCATATTTATACAGGGTCTTCATTTCAAAAGGAGCCACCCTGAATTACTCTGGATCTAACGTAGATAGAGTTTTAAGAAAAACCACGTCAATTTTGATTTCAAGGGGGAACTTGAAAAACACTGTTTCTTGAATTTTAATATAAAAATATAATATTTAATAGAGAATTATAATAATAAAAAAAAGTATACTACTAAGATACCAACTTAAAACAGTGACGTATTTTTCTTTATATTAACTATAACTTATAGTTCATTTAATGAAAATTGGGTTGTTTTCAAGACTGTTAGAATTTATTTCTTGCCCCCTGAACAATTTAACTTGATTTCAAAGATAAATTATAATTAAAAAAAATTACCAATTTACAAAAACGAGTAAGATTCCAACTTGAAACAAGTGGTGGAGTATCCCATATTTTTATCTATTGGCTGTCATTTATCGTTCATTTAATGAAAATTGGGTTATTATTAAAAATATATACAGAGAGTTTTATGTAACACGGAACATTTTCATAACGAGAATTTTTCTCTAAAGTATCCATATGCATACGTTGCACATTTTCCGATGCTCGGTTTATTAAAGGAATCCAATTTGAAGCGAGTGTTTTCCACTCCCAGGCTAAGCATGAAGTATAATTTCGAGTTTAGAAAAGCCTGAAAATTTGGTTTGGTCGCGTAGCGCGAAGCGCGGAGCGGCCAAACCAAATTTTCAGGCTTTTCTAAACTCGAAATTTTACTTCATGCGCCACCGGTACAAAACACTGATTCAATGTAAAGTTTAGCGGTGCGTTTTAAACTTCGTAATAGGTCAGCGTTTTGTACCAGTGGCGCATGAAGTAAAATTTCGAGTTTAGAAAAGCCTGAAAATTTGGTTTGGCCGCTCCGCGCTTCGCGCTACGCGACCAAACCAAATTTTCAGGCTTTTCTAAACTCGAAATTTGACTTCATGCTTAGCCTGGGAGTGGAAAACACTTGGTTAAAGCTTTAAATAATTTTTTTTAATAATCCAAGCATACAAAAATGTGCAACGTTTGCATATGGATACTTCAAAAAAAGTTCTCGTTATGAAAATGTTCGGTGTTACATAAAACTCTCTGTATGTATTCGTGAGTTATGTGAAGATTGTTATAATAGTAATAAAAAGCGGTTAAATTCTTTTCTTCTCGGTTCTTATTTAAGTATTATATGTACATTTTGGACACCCTGAATTACTCTGGATCTAACGTAGACAGAGTTTTGAGAAAAACCACGTCAGTTTTGGTTTCATGGGGGAATTTGAAAAACACTGTTTTTGGAATTTTAACTTTCACCCCAAGCCACCCTAATTTAATAATTTTAAATGGCACCCATATCGTGTTATACAAATATAACAAGAAAAAAGAAGCTCTGGAATGGTGGAAAATTTTATTTATAAGTTTTATAAAATTATAGTGTGCTTGAAAAAAATATATACAGGGTCTTTATTTCAAAAGGAGCCACCCTGAATAACTCTAGATCTGACTTAAATAGGGTTTTAAGAAAAAACACGTCAATTTTGTTTTCAAGGGGAAATTCGAAAAACTCTGTTTTTTGAATTTTAACTTTCACCACCTCACCCCCAGCTACCCCAACTTTATAGTTTTAAATGACACCGCCCATCGTGTGATAACTCATTTTAAAGTTCATACAAATTACTATCCAGCAAACAAAAAATAATTGAAATTATTTTTGCTAACTCAATAGTATTTTTATGCCCTTCAAAATGAGGTATAACATGATGGAGGGAGGTGGGTCGTTACAAATTATAAAGTTGGGGTAGCTGGGGGTGAGGGGTGAATGTTAAAATTCACAAACGAATGGTTTTCAAGTTCCCTCTTGAAAACAATATTAACGTGTTTCATTCAAAATCGTGTCTACCTCAGATCCAGAGTTACTAAGGCTGGCTCGTTTTGAAATAAAGACCTTCTTTTTCTGAAACAAGTAACCTGATTTCAATTATTTTTTGTTTACTGGATAATAATTTGTATGCTCTTTAAAATGAGGTGTCACGCGATAGGGAGTGCACTTTAAAATTATAAAGTTGGGGTGGCTGGGGGTTGGTGGTGAAAGTTAAAATTCAAAAAACCGAGTTTTTCAAGTTTCCCCTTGAAAACAAAATTGACGTGTTTTTTCTTTTTTCTTAAAACCCTATCTACGTCAGATCCAGAGTTATTCAGGGTGGCTCCTTTTGAAATGAAGTCCCTGTATAAATATGAAATGAAGAATTATATTTAATTAAAGTACAGATTGAAAAAAATCAAAGCATTGATGAGAATTTCCTATAAAAAAGGCAGAATTATAGATTTTCTTGAAAAAAATCAAAGCATTGATGAGAATTTCCTATAATAAAAGCAGAATTATAGATTTTCTTGATTTTTTAAAACGAGTTAATGAGCAATCCATAATTATTGTAATTCATTTTTAACAATCACCATTGTGAGTAACTAAAAATAATTGCATGTGAAATAAGAAAATTACTCACTTTTTTCAAGCACACTATGATTTTTAAAAACTTATATAAATTTCTTCCACCATTCCAGAGCTTCTTTTTTTGTTATATTTGTGTGATTACTTCCGTTTTAATATTTCGACAGGTTCTCTTATGTCGTCACTTGAAAACCGTGTCCAATTTTAGAGTGATCAATTTCCTCCCGAAGGCGCCTTTGACAAATGTGTTTGGTGTTTGGAAGACACACTTTTCGGGCCACGTGTTTCGATCGGTAAGAGCGCTTGATCGATCGGTGGTTTGGGATTTTCATTCACCAAGTTTCGTCTTATTTCAAAGTGCTTTCTGCGAAATTCCGGAGAAAATATCATAAACGGTGATTTCATTCAGCGTTTCTTGTTAGACCGGAAAAGGTGTGTGAGTTTGTGTCTGAGTCAAGTAAGTATTATAATATATTTTTTTTTTTAATTGATTTATTTTAAACAATTACAATGACATATATATACACATTTATTTTATTTTATAATAAGTGGTGATTTCATCCAGCTTCATTGCAGTTGATTCCTTTGGTTTCATTCCTTCTGTCCTCGCCTCGTGATGTTGGCTTGATACCTGGTCGCGGGCTAACGGTATTGAAGGATATTTGTTATTTTATTTTCGTGTTATTCCTTTAGTTTAATTTATTGTTTACAAGTAGATTTTTTATTTTTAGTTTGAAGGGAATAAATTTTAATGTTTTTATGTGTGTTGGTAGTTTGTTAAATATGCGTATCGTGTCAGTCGTTAAGTGCTGTGAGTATTTTTTTGTTCTGAATTTGTCTGTTCGGAGGTCTGATTTCCTTCTGGTTGTATAAGTGTGTATTTGCTTGTTTGGTTTGATTTTAATGCTTGATTTTATTAATTTGTGTTGTATTTTGTAAATTAGTAATAAGTTATTATATATTATTAGTTTGTTTATATCTAGTTCTTTTGTGGTTTCGTATACTTTATGACTTCGTGTTCTTTTATTAAGGAGGTATAGTGTTTTTAATATTTTATTTTGTTGGCGTTGCAGCATCGTGATGTTTTTAATAGAGAATGATAATAATAAAAACAATTATACTACTAAGATTCCAACTTAAAACAGTGACGTATTTTTCTTTATATTAACTGTAATTTCTAGTTCATTTAATAAAAATTCGGTTGTTTTCAAGAATGTTAGAATTTTTTTCTTGCCCACTAAACAATTTAACTCGATTTCAAAGATAAATTATAATTTAAAAAAAAATTACCAATTTACAAAAACGAGTAAGATTCCAACTTGAAACAAGTGGTGGAGTATCCCATATTTTTATCTATTGGCTGTCATTTATCGTTCATTTAATGAAAATTAGGTTTGACGAATAAAGCAGTAATAACCTTTCTTCGCACTTTTATTTGAATTACCAAATGTACATTTCGGACACAAAGTGACCATTATCAATGGACTAACACTAAATACAAAACAGACATTTTAAACTATATATAGACAGGCAGATTATAATACAAAGGCGGCGGGAGTGCAAAAAGGGAAAAATCGTAAATTAAGAGGTGAGCCGAGGGAATGAGGGTGGCGGTACAACCAGGTAAAGTGGATTAGGGGAAAAAACACAGATTAAGGTGGTGCAATTAAATCTAATAATGTATTGTGAAGTGGACTTAAATCAAAATTCAATAATTTATTTTCCTGTTTTTTCATTTCAATGGCTTCTAACATGTTTAATCGATAATTTGATGATTGTTTTATTAATTTTGTGTTCTTTATTGTGATTTTGTGGCCGGTTTCTAGTAAATGGTTAGCCACTGCAGATTTTTCATAATTAAGATATTTGGCGTGTGCTAAGTGTTCTTTGAATCTGGTATTTAGATTACGCTGTGTTTGACCAATATAAACTTTATCACAATTACAACAATCGATTGAATAAATACCAGATTGGTCTATTTCATCTGGTTTGTTGTGTTTCCCAAAAGTTGCCGTAGTTTAGAATTAACATAAAACGCGGGGGTTAGGTTGAATTTTTTTGTATAATTTGTTGAAGTGGTTTTCTGAATTGGGGGAATAAATTAATGGAATGAATTTTGTATCTGTGTTGGGGTTAATCGGTGAAAGAGAGGTGGTATTATGAAGTTTAATTTTGAATTTATGCATATTAATTAATTTGTGAATGGTCTGGGGGTTTATCTTTGAGATTTATCGCGATACTATGGATGATGTTGAATTTCTTTTCCTTATTTTTTGTGGAAAATGGTATGCTGAGGGCTCTGTGCATGAGGTAATTAAATGATGCTAGTTTATATTTCATTGGGGCATAGGAATCGGCATGGAGGTAATTAAAGGTGTGTGTAGGTTTTCTAAATATTTGGAAATCTAATTTATTATTATTTCTAGTAATGAGAAGATCTAAAAATGGTAAGGATTTATTCTGTTCTATTTCATATGTAAACTTTCTGCTAGTGTGGAAATTATTGAGGGATGTGATAAAGGAATCAATATTAAAATCACTTCTAATAATGGCAAAAACATCATCAACGTAGCGAAACCAGATGTTTGGAAACTGCGCTAATGTATTTTTAGCATTGTTTTCAAAATGATTTAGAAAAATATTAGCTAAAACGGTGATAGTGGGTTTCCCATGACAGTGCCAAAGGTCTGTTTATAGAACTTGTGATTAAACTCAAACACATTACAGTCCAAGTTCTGTAAGTTGAAGATATACTTGAATATTTTCAGCTGGAATTTCATTTTAAACTAATATTTGCCCAAGAATTAATAATGTATGTTTGATAGGAATGCTAGGGAAAAGGGATTCAACATCAAAAGAAATTAATCTTTCGTTATCTAAAATGTCTATGTTTTTCAATCTATCGGCAAGTTCTACAGAATTTTTAATGGCCATATTATTTTCTAGTTTTAAACTATTAATAGTGATAAAAGGCGGTTAAATTCTGTTCTTCACTGTTTTTATTTAAGTACTAACCATTTAGCTATTTTGTAGGTTGGGGAATTCACATTTGAAACAATAGGTCTAAATTTGTTACCTTCATTGTGAGTTTTTGGGAGGCAATATAACTGTGGCATTTTAGGATTTTTATGTTTTAATTTCAAACTGAGATTTTTATCAATTAAACATGTTGAGCACTTCAAAGTTTTGTTGATTTTTCGAATGTATGTTTTGAGTGGGTTCTTTTGTTGAACTATATAAGGGCCTGACTCTAATAATTCGTTAACACTATTTGTATAATCGGTTTTATAGATAATCACTACACTATTGCCTTTATCAGATTTTATATAAAAACACTATTTTTCCTTTAAGTTTTTCACTACATTGTGTGCACTGTTTCCTTCCTGTTTTTGGGTGTTCCTGTTATTGTTTTTCTTCAAAATTTACTTAACTGCTGACCGGAATTCTACAGCTTGATCGGGTGGTAGTTGGTCTGAAGCGATGTCAATATCATTAATGATATCCTCCATCGGGAAACTCGTGGGGATTGGGTGTTTTAAACCGTAGCACAAAGTATCAAGTTATTGTTCGGTGAACGTCATGTTGGTTTTATTAATCACTAATGTTTGCGTGAGTTCCAGAGTGTATTTATGTGGGATTTGTTCTCGTTGTTTTTTCAACACCAGAGATTTGAGCTTTTTTTGTATGATGATGGATTTATTTTTCACTTTTTTCTGGATAGCTGCATGCATGTTTCTTTGAAAATCATCCCAAGTTTCTGTAGTAATAGTTTTGCTGAGGCGCAAATGTTGATCGTACGCCTTTAATTCCAAATCTGTTCTTTTTCCATGTAATATACCGATTTCGAACTTTAATAATTTTAGTTTGAAATTTTAGTTTTGTGATATTGTATTTGTGTTTTGCAGTTTGCACTTGAATGAAGTTTGGAAAGATATTGTTCTTCGCACACTGTCTCAGGAAGAAGATGTCGGCACATATGAGTTAAATTTAGGTCTTGGTTTGGAAGTGTTTGGGTTATTTTTAAAATATATACAGAGAGTTTTACGTAACACCGAACATTTTCATAACGAGAATTTTTCTCTAAAGTATCGACATGCATACGTTGCACATTTTCCGATGCTCGGCTTATTAAAAGAATTTAATTTGAAGCTTTAACCGAGTGTTTTCCACTCCCAGGCTAAGCATGAAGTAAAATTTCGAGTTTAGAAAAGCCTGAAAATTTGGTTTGGTCGCGTAGCGCGAAGCGCGGAGCGGCCAAACCAAATTTTCAGGCTTTTCTAAACTCGAAATTTTACTTCATGCGCCACTGGTACAAAACACTGACATATTACGAAGTTTAAAACACACCACTAAACTTTACATTGAATCAGTGTTTTGTACCGGTGGCGCATGAAGTAAAATTTCGAGTTTAGAAAAGCCTGAAAATTTGGTTTGGCCGCTCCGCGCTTCGCGCTACGCGACCAAACCAAATTTTCAGGCTTTTCTAAACTCGAAATTTTACTTCATGCTTAGCCTGGGAGTGGAAAACACTCTGTTAAAGCCTCAAATTAAATTCTTTTAATAAACCAAGCATAGAAAAATGTGCAACGTATGCATATGGATACTTCAAAAAAAAATTCTCGTTATGAAAATATTCGGTGTTACATAAGACTCTCTGTATGTATTCGTGAGTTATGTGAAGATTGTTATAATAGTAATAAAAAGCGGTTAAATTCCTTTCTTCACTGTTTTTATTTAAGTAGTATATGTACATTTTGGACACTAAGTGTCCATTATCAATAGTTAATAGTTAACTATTGATAATAGACACTAAGTGTCCGAAATGTACATATAGTACTTAAATAAAAACAGTGAAGAAACTAATTTAACCGCTTTTTATTACTATTTTTAAGAATGTTCGAATTTTGTTGTCTTGCCCACTGAACAATTTAAATCGATTTCAAAGATAATTTATAATTAAATAATTATTAAAGGTAAATTAAGTTAGCTAAATATTACTCATTGATCCATTTGTGATCAGATTGTAATTATAGTAAAATACAACTAAGTGTTTTGCAAATAATAAAAAAAAAAATTATTAATTTACAAACACGAGTAAGATTCCAACTTGAAACAAGTGGTGGAGTATCCCATATTTCTATCTATTGACTGTCATATATCGTTCATTTAATAAAAAATGGGTTATTTTGAAGAATGTTATGATTTTTTTCTTCCTCATTAAACAATTTAAATCGATTTCAAAGATAATTTATAATTTAAAAAAAAATAATTACCAATTTACAAACACGAGTAAGATGCCAACCTAAAACACGTGGTGGAATATCCCATATTTCTATCTGTTGACTGTCATATATCGTTAATTTAATAAAAAATGGGTTATTTGTAAGAATGTTACGATTTTTGTTCTTCCTCATTAAACAATTTAAATCGATTTTAAAGATAAATTATAATTAAAAAAAAACTTATCAATTTACAAAAACAAGTGGGATACCACAAGGCTCTAGTACTGTCCCCTTACTTTTCCTAAACTTTACTTCATGCTTAATCAAAGAGTCGAAACACTTGTTAAATGTTTTTTGATAAAATTTTAATGCCTTTAAAAAAAATTGACCCATATATTCAGCGAACCAGATGTTTCACAAGCGCACACATTTAAGTAGATATACGTGTCACAATTTCAATGGCTTGTCTCCGGGACAACTCGATTCGAGTGCACATTTTAATGGACCCAGGGACAAACAAAACCGCTTGCTAAACAGAAGAAGAAGAAGAAAAAATCGCCGTTCATTCAAATACAAACATACAACAACAAAACATGAATTAAATTTAAATAAAGACCCCTTCAATTTCATCACCAGCAGCAACGTAACCAACAATTTTCTTATTCGAATAAAGAGATGAATAAAGTTTGAATAAAATTGTGTACTTATAACTAGAAATTATTCCCTGTTGGGTGATTTATTATTATTATTATTATTATTATTATTATTATTATCAGGCCTCATGGCGTAGCCAGGATTTCGTATAATACATATCAAATATGACCAAGTTTTTATTCTTTTTATTATTATTACGTTGACAACAGGCTATTAAATCTATTAAACATCCATTTACGTGTGTCGTTTTGTGATTGGCACAGGGACCTCTTCACAATAATGCCAGTGTCGAAGAGCCACGTCTTATTGGGATTAAGCCCTCGTCGAGTCTAGCAAAGAAAAATTATTAGTAGATCGATATCTGCAATCTTCTCGCACTTCTATTGATAGAATCACTCAGGGCTTTTGTGGACGCTAAGATGGTAATCTCGGGTGTAATTGATATTAAAATGTGTATTTATGTTGTCAATTAGGCGAGCGTTAACAAATTAAAACTCATCGTTTCTATTGTTATTTTCTCAGGTTATCGGCGGCGGGCCATCTTCGTGATTTGTCTTTCGGGTGGGAAAAAAAAGAAACGAGAGAGAGAGGCAATGAAATCGACAGGAATTAACGCATTAGCGTTGAGGTTTGAGGTGGAGTGTTGCTGGAGTAATTATTATTTCCCACGTTAATAAAAATTGAAATAGCTTTGGAATGCGAGATATATCAAAAAATGTAAGTGTAAGATATGTTTTAATAATAATAATAATAATAATAAAACCTAATATTTGACCCTACTCCTGATTATTTAGAGTATTATTTGTTGGAAATGTAATATTACTCCTATAAATTACAAATATTTGTTACTTAAAATATTATATTTTAACTGGGACTTTAATTTAATTTTTCTTGATTCTTCAAATTCATAACATAGTTTTTATTATATTAATAGTGAGCACTACAAATATTGTCGATCGTATCTATTGTATACCACACTCATCTTGACAAGTATGATTGACATTACGTACACATGCACGTAATATCGTATGTTCAATTAAAAAAAAAATCTCTCGAGTGCCATGAAAAATATTCTAGGTTGGCAACTCTGAAAATATACATTATTATTATCATGTTTGACGTTTTATATGTCAATTCCTGAAGTGTGTAGCCAACTTAAATTTGAAAAAGGATTAAATCATGGCACTCTAGAGATTTTTTTTTATTGAACATATGATAGCTTTGACAAGTACATTACGTGCTGACAGCTAAACAGCTGATTGCTTACTGTACAACCAAATGATATTTCTTTGATGTATAGGGAGTTTTTCTTTGAAGTATACGTATTCCAAATTCAGCGTATTTTCTATAAATCTTTAGTTATTCGTTGTTTTTTTTTTTTTAGTTCAAATTGAAGCTTTAAACGAGTGTTTTCCACTCCCAGACTAAGCATGAAGTAAAATTTCGAGTTTAGAAAAGCCCCGAGACAAATTTTCTGGGCTTTTCTAAACTCGAAATTTTACTTCATGCGCCACGCGTATAAAACACTAAAATATTGTGAACTGTAAGTATATTTGAACCTCACTTGAAATCAGTGTTTTATACGCGTGGCGCATGAAGTAAAATTTCGAGTTTAGAAAAGCCCAGAAAATTTATCTCGGGTCGCTGCGCGACCCTCGACAAATTTTCACGGGGCTTTTCTAAACTCGAAATTTTACTTCATGCTTAGTCTGGGAGTGGAAAACACTCGTTTAAAGCTTCAAATTCAACTCTATTAAAAAACAATGAATGGTGGAAAATGTATAGCTTTATTCCCTGTATATTGATCAAGTAGTAATTTAGTTTTCATTATTGTCATAGTACTATTAGAAATTATTACAATAAATAATTTGTTCTTTCATGCTCATTGTTTATTTTGTTAGGGCGTAGTTAAAGTATCGTACGTTTCTCGAGTGGTATGGCAATTACATACTCGCGGAATACTCGCGGTTAATCAGGGATTCGTTATTTTTTTTCGTTCCGGAAAAAAATACGATTTTTTATGGTTTTCGGTTCAGCTCCAAATGATTGTTTTAATTTTTCAAATGTTTTTTTTTTAATATTAACAAAAATGTTGATGTGTCCATCATAGCACTGTCCTCATTAGAGCTATGCTGATTTAAATACTAATAATATGGAAAAGTGTCCAAACTAAATTTGTTCAACTTTTAATATTATTATCGCCTTTACAAAATAAATATTATTAAAATGTTTTCGCTATATCTTAGTAAATATCTATCACATCTCAACAGTATATATTTTGAACTTTACTTCAAATCAGTGTTTTATACGCGTGGCGCATGAAGTAAAATTTCGAGTTTAGAAAAGTCCCGTGAAAATTTGTCACGGGTCGCTGCGCGACCCTCCACAAATTTTCTACGCGGGGCTTTTCTAAACTCGAAATTTTACTTCATGCTCAGTCTGGGTGCGGACGACACTCGTTTAATTTTCGTTACATTTTCAACATATCGAGAATTTCGTTAGTTTGTAAAATTTTGATGAAATATTTAATATTTCATCAGACTTTCAATATTTTTACTCAGATTTAAAAAAAAATTTAAAAATGAATTTCTTAATTTATCAAATTCATCAATAGATTCGAAAATTATTTGAACACACGAATTTTAATTTTTGTTCATCAAGACATACTTTTTTGGTGTCGAAAAAATCAAATTATGTCACAAGCGACAATTCATGTCAATAATGACGAATCTCGAAAAAATTGACAAAAAAAATCTGATGAAAAATTTTATAAAAATTAAAAATGCATAAAAAAATCTATAAATATAAAAAAGGCGAGACACCTCGCCTTCTACAAATATACATTTAATTATTGAAACTTTCTACTTAAATTGACAATTCTGACAACAGATCATTTTCGATACTTTGGAAATGTTTGATAATTTTCCATGTTTTAACATTTTTGACGTAAATTAACATTTTTGAAATAATATGATATTTTTAACATTTTTTACATTTTTAATATTTTTGACATGTGATAAAATATTTAGTTGTACAATATTATGGATTTTTTAAATAGACTGTTGAATGAATGAATAAATAAATAAATAAATACATATTAGACTACGCTACTGAAATTAAATGACAGTTTTAACGTTATTTTTGATTAACAATGACAGTCTAGACATTAAAAAGACTGAAAACTCTGCTGATTGATAAATATTATTCAATTGATGAATATTTGAATGATACTATCATGTAGTACAAAATAATCTATCATTATTAAATATGTAGCGTATATATACTGTTAAATTGTTAAATTGTTAAATTGTTAAGTATCAGAGGAATTATTATTATTGCTATTATCAATTATTTAATTGACGTATTCCATATCATAGGTGTATTATTTTATATTTTATATTATGGTTTTATGATCAGTGAATAAAAATGTTTATTATTATTAAATTACGCTTTTGACATTAAATGTTACTGTTGACATTGAATAATAATTAATGACAGTTTTTATATCTTAAACAAGTTTCTCATCTTTCACGTAGTGAAACATATTAAACTATAATTTAAAAAAGAAAACACTTGGTTAAATTTCACTAATATTTTATTTATTTATTTATTTATTTGTCAAATCACCGGAAGCCATTTACAGATATACATAAATATAAACATGAATTACAATAGTAAAGGTATAAAACTTAAAACTAACTTAAATCTAATAAAAAAAAATTGGTGTTTTACTCCAACTAGTTTCAACTTTGAGTCATTCTCAAGGACAATTTTTATGTTTTTGATATTTTTTACATTCTCGATATTTTCACAGTTCTGTATTTTCGATATTTTAGTAATTTTTGATAGTTTCGATATTTTTGTTACAATTTATAAAAAAAAATTAACAGTTTACAAAATTTTCTTCAAATTTTTAAGATTTTGAAATTTTCGTCGATTTATAAAATGTTTAATACTTTGTGATTTTTGTGGATTTAGAAAAAACTGCATGAGATTTTTAAAATTTTGTGATTTTTGTAAGATTTTCAATATTTTGATGATTCCTTCAATTTATTAGATTTTCAATACTTCAATATAGTTACTTTTTCGTTCATTTATAAGTGACATATAAAAATATGTCAGCTGTGACATGAATATCAATGCGCAATGTCAAATGTCTAATGAACTTCAGTGGTTTAGCCGTCTGGAGTAAATGTCGGCTAACGGCTTGTGTCAACTGTTATCTATCAATTTTGACATTGTATTACTTTTAATCTGTTAATATATTTTACCTAATTTGTCAAATTTGACGGCTTGTGTCAACTGTTATCTATCAATTTTGACATTGTATTATTTTTAATCTGTTAATATTTTTTACCTAATTTGTCAAATTTGGCATTTTATTAATATTTTTGTCAATATTTTACACCAAATTTGTTAATTTTGACATTTTTGATATAGTTTAAACTTTAGTTGAAATCAGTGTTTAATGCGGGTGGCGCATGAAGTAAAATTTCGAGTTTAGAAAATCCCCGTGAAAATTTGTCGAGGGTCGCGCTAGCGGGCTTTTCTAAACTCGAAATTTTACTTCATGCTTAGTCTGGGAGTAGAAGACACTCGTTAGTTTAAAACATGTCACAACTATCAAAATGTGTGTCGCAAGTGTCATAACAAAAAACAATCTAATAATATATTTCAAATAATAGTTTGAGACACTATTATTTGAAATATATTATTAGATTGTTTTTTGTTGTGACACTTGCGACACACATTTTGATAGTAATAGTAATAATAGTAATAATCGGCTGACGCTGATTTGTGTCAAGATTGATACAATGGACTAAATGTTATTTCAGTTGACAGGATAGACGAATGTCTGCTTACGGCGACTCATGTGGATGGATTAAGCGAATAAAATAGCCGAAAACAAAAAAGAGCTTTAATTTTTGTGTTTCGCCACCGCGAGATCTTGCACCACCTAAAAATGTAGCTAAGACTACCAATGGTTATAACTGACATCAACTTTCATTTATCTGAGAAAGATAAAATATAGTTTAATTGATGAGGCGGATACATGATGAAACTCCATAATACTATTTGAAATAAAACAACGCAGTTGGGAGGGTTTCACTTTTATTGTTGAACACTACAACATGTTTCACCACACAGTGGCTTCATCAGGCAGATGAAATAATGATAATGAAAATATAAAATATAGTGTTGGTAATAATCGATAAAATATAGTGTTGGTAATAATCGATATAATAAGCAATTGGTCGACTCTAGAAATAATTCTATTACTTCTTACTCATTGCCGATACCTGAATATTTTATTGGACATTTCGATGATTTCGAAATTGGTTTGAAAAAAATTGCACCTACTTTTTTAAACTTTAATAAATGAATAAATTTTTTTAGATTCACGTAATTCTAACTTTAAGCTTTTGTATGGAGTACAATTTTCTAGTCACGAAAACTAAATCTAGCCCAAATGAATGCCTTATTTTTTATAAATCGGGAACTTTTTAATAGTATATTATGCAACAAGTGTTATAAACTGCACTTTAGTCACGAGTTTATTAGGCACGAGCGGAGCGCAGCGGAGCGAGTGTTTAATAATACGAGTGTCTGGAGAAGTTTATAACACGAATTGCATGCTATACTTTTTCTACGACTAAAATGCAAACATTTTGAAATTATTATTATTAAACGAACATGGAAACATTACAAAATTATTAAATTATGCTACTTCGGTACATATAAATTAACAGTCACATTAGATACATTATGACAATTGCTGAAGGAAATCATTGATTCTCCTACATTTCTTTGGTGTTGTGTATTATTTATTTTATTTAAGTTGAGAGTATTCCTTGTTCCATTTTCATTACAATTAAAGCTGGAACTTTCAACAATTGGAATATTAATATTCTCTGCAGTATCTTGCACATCATTATGTTGTACAGTATTAAAGATTTTATTCCCTGTCTCAATTTTGTTGTTTAATGAGTGATCTATATAACCCTCTGCCATAGTGGTAGAGCGCCATCCTCCATGGCGCGTTAAAGCAGTGATGTCTGCACCAGAGTCTACTAAAATCGTAGCTGATGATCTTCTCAAACAATGGCCGGTGTAATAAGCAGGGTCAGGCAACTTTAAAAATGTTGCTACAACATTAGCGAGGTTTCCAAATTTATTTATTCCGATGGGCTGTTTGGTACATTTTCCTTTCTGGTAATTTACGAAAAATCGAGTACTTGTCAGGGTTGTAGGTCGAAGTTCCATGTATTTCTTGCAGGTATGATAGAAAGTACCTCCAATAACAAACTGACGTTCCGTTTTTGTCTGTGTATCGGGAATGTGAACTAAGATGGCAGAGTTGAGGTTTTCAATATGACTTGTTTCAATTTTCATCAATTCTGCTCTCCGGCAAGCCCCCATTATGCCAAAAATTAACCCAACCTAAAATGTTTATAATTTTAATAATAGTATTTAATTTGGTTTTACATTTTACCTTTGTAAATAGGTATTCTTTATCTGGAGCCGAGGACAAAAATACTTTAATTTGCTGCGATGTCAACGTTTTTGACTTTTTAGGTCTGTAACCGTCTGATTTCCTTTTCAGAAACGCGCACAATTTGGAGTACTTGCTTATATCGATATTATTTTTAATATTTAATGTCATCCGTAACATTGAATAGATTGCCCACAGAGAAGACGGTTTCATCCTTTTTGAAAGTTGTTCGAAATATGCAAGGTGCACATTTTCAGAGAATGAATTTGTTTGCTTTTCTTGACGCCAATCTTGGAATACTTTGTATGTACGTTCGTATTGGTTTTTCGATTTCGGCGGCAGCAAACTAGCAGTTGCCGATGCTGCTGCTTCAATAATTTCGGGGGGATCCTCGTCACTTTCACTATCGTTCATTATTTACACGAAAAGTACTTTATTTTTTGTTGTAAAACTGAAAATTACTTGCACGTTTTCGCACCGCGTCGGGTTGAAATGTTTGACATGTGACAACTAATAATCCAAAGCTTGCTTCAGGTCGTGGTTAAAAATCTGTTCCTAACTTCACCCCGTGACTAAAACGCACGAACCTACGGCTTGACGAATGTATATTTAAGAGATCACTTAGTGTCATGGAAACATATGCGATAATGGGTGTTTTAAAGATGGGAGTAGAAAAAAATCATAAAATCGATTGAAATTTATATGAATTACGGGGGTTTCATTGAATAAAGTAGAAAAAACTAAATATATATAGAAAGATTGTTATATTTTAGTATTAATATTTTTTTAACTATATTTGTATTTATGTATTTCGTATTTAATTGTATCTCTATTTTATTGTACAATGATATCCCCATATCATTAAGCAATACAATAAAGATACAATTAAATACGAAATACATAAATACAAATATAGTTAAAAAAATATTAATACAAAAATATTACAATTTCTTTCTATATACCGGGTGTTGACTTGGCGGACGCAACATAGGAAATCTCATGTAAATTTTCAATTGTTCAAATTTTGGCTCCCCTATTTATTTTAGAAACAAATGTAATTATATTTTTTGTAGAGAGAAAAATTCTGAATTCATTCGTGTCAACGTTTATCACTTTACGTTTCTCTAAGTTAAAATAATTAAGAAAACATAATGTGATTTTATAAAGATACTGACATGCCATGGAATTGAAACAACAACTGCGGATGCCAAACTGGCAAAAGATATAGTAGTCAATTGATTAAAGTAAATTTTTTCGAAATAATTTCCACTATACAAGAAAGATATCATTATTTTTATAAAATCACATTACTTTTTCTTAATTATTTTAGCTGTTAATTTTCTGACATTCGTTGATTTTTAAAAGAGTTCAATTTGAAGCATAAAACGAGTGTTTTCCACTCCCAGACTAAGCATGAAGTAAAATTTCGAGTTTAAAAAAGCCCCGTGAAAATTTGTCGAGGGTCGCGCAGCGACCCGAGACAAATTTTCTGGGCTTTTCTAAACTCGAAATTTTACTTCATGCGCCACGCGTATAAAATACTAAAATATTATGAACTTTATATATATTTGAACCTCACTTGAAATCAGAGTTTTATACGCGTGGCGCATGAAGTAAAATTTCGAGTTTAGAAAAGCCCAGAAAATTTGTCTCGGGTCGCTGCGCGACCCTCGACAAATTTTCACGGGGCTTTTCTAAACTCGAAATTTTACTTCATGCTTTGTGTGGGAGTGGAAAATACTCGTTTAAAGATACAAGTAGAACTCATTTCAAAAACAACGAATGTCGGAAAATGTACAGCTTAGGCGTATGTTTACCTAAATGATTTTCTTTAAATCTTTTGATATTCGTTGTTTTTTTTAAGTTCAATTTGAGGCTTTAAACAAGTGTTTTCCACTCCCAGACTAAGCATGAAGTAAAATTTCGAGTTTAGAAAAGCCTCGTGAAAATTTGTCGAGGGTCGCGCAGCGGCCCGAGACAAATTTTCTGGGCTTTTCTAAACTCGAAAGTTTACTTCATGCGCCACGCGTATAAAATACTAAAATATTATGAACTTTATGTATATTTGAACCTCACTTGAAATCAGAGTTTTATACGCGTGGCGCATGAAGTAAAATTTCGAGTTTAGAAAAGCCCAGAATTTTCACGGGGCTTTTCTAAACTCGAAATTTTACTTCATGCTTAGTCTGGGAGTGGAAAACACTTGTTTAAAGTTTTAAATTGAACTTAAAAAAAAAACAAGGAATATCCGCAATTGTGGTTTAATCATTTATTTAATCATTTATTTATTGTGTTATGAGCCTAAGCCTTACACTTGTCATTACATGTTTGAAGCTTAAAAGTAAGTATTAAAATATATAATCAGATAGAAACAATGTATAGTTAGATAAAAATAACAGATTTAAGTGGCACGTTGTATTGAGGTATTGAATACATACAAATCTATAAAAATAATTAAAAATAAATCAATAATAATAATAAATAAAACAAAGTACAATTAAAAATAGCACACACTAAAAGCTACAGATAAGTCACTTAATAAAATACATAAAAAAGAAAAAAGGTATACATCACATGATTTCGAATTAAAATACACACACACACTAATTTAAATCAAGTCCAGTAAGTCAATAAGTAAATATAGGTTGATAAAATTAAAGTGAATCATATAAAATACGTTCATTTTTGTATTCATAACACTCAATTAAAATTAAAAAGCAGGTACTCATTCAAGTCGTAAAAAGCATTTTTAACCAGAATACATTTTACACGGGTTTGAAAACTGTTGAATGGTAAATCCTTAATTTCTCTGGGTAATACATTGTAGAACTTGATACCGTAATACCTTATCCCCGTTTGAGATTTGGTTAGCCTGAGTGAGTTTGGGTATATCTTCTCACTTTGTCTGGTACAATAGTTGTTACAACTCGGATGTGCTTTGTACAGATTTAAGTTTCTCTTAATATATGTCAGACATTCATAAATATATAGAGATGGTAGCGTGAGAATATCCAAGTGTACAAAACTTGTTCGACAATCTTCCATAAATGCGAGGTTATCTATGATGCGTACAGCGTTGCGCTGTAAACCGAAAATCCTACGCCAGATTGCAGAGTGACCCCAGACTAGCAAACCGTACGACATGTGTGATTGGAAAAGTGAGAAATATACCGTTCTCAGTATCTCTTTAGATACCTGCTTTGACAGTGTGCGCAAAGCGAACAAACTCGAACACAGCTTTGATGCTAGGGCATCGCCGTGGTTTTGCCACGACAAGTTGGACAAAATGTTAATTCCTAGAAATTTAACTCCTTCAATTGCATCATTATTTCTTAGAGAGAAAGTCAGTGTGACAGATTTGCTGGTGTTCAGTTTAAGTTTGTTGCTTTCAAACCAACTACTCGCTTTTAACTGTGCCTCCCTGTTTTCTGAATTACACGATTCACAAAATTTCGATGTATTAATTATCGTGGTATCATCGGCATATAAAATCGATTTACTATTTCCGATAGAGCTCGTTAAATCATTTATGTATATCACAAATAAGAGAGGCCCGAGGACTGATCCTTGTGGTACACCATGTAAGATAGGCACTGCTGTGAACTTTGTACTATTGACCAAGACATGCTGCATTCTATTGGATAAATATGACATAATTAATCTGCAGCTGTTTGGGTGGATGTTATAAAAGTAAAGTTTTCTTAGGAGTATTGAGTGGGAGACACAGTCAAAAGCTTTTGAAAGATCGAGGAAAGATGCTTGACATACGTGCTTATCCTCAAAGCAGTCATTGATTAATTCCACGAAATTACTAATAGCAGTAGTTGTAGAGCGATTCTTGCACAAGCCGTATTGATTATTGCACAACACTTCATTGTCCTCAAAAAAGTCAGATAATTGCAGTTCTAAGATTTTTTCGATTATTTTGGAAAACACAGGAAGTAGAGATATAGGGCGGTAATTATCTGCATCAGACTTATCTCCTTTTTTGTGCAGTGGTATGACTAATGCTAACTTAAACAATCGGGAAAAAATTTATCCCGTATACAGCGATTAATCAGTTTTGTTAGCGGAAGTAGAATAGGTGTAAGAACTGCCTTGATGACATCCACACGGAGGCCGTAGATATCTCTGCTATGACTACCTTTAAGTTTATTTATAACTGAAGAAACCGTGCTGGATGATACTTCTTTGAATTTGAAAAACGTACTACATGTAGGAGGATCAATGCACATGAAACTGATAGGATCATTTTCAGCGGATGGTAACGAGTTTATAATTTTCGAAGAAACTTCGGAGAAGCAATTGTTAAAATTCAATTCCATGATATGTCATTATTTTTATAAAATCACATTACTTTTTCTTAATTATTTTAACTTGGAGAAACGTAAACTGTTAAGTGTGAACATTAATAAATTTAGAATTTTTCCCTCTACAAAAAAGTACATAACATATTGTCTCTAAAATCAATAGGGAAGCCAATATTTGAACACTTTCAAATTAACTTGCGATTTCCTATGTTGAGTCCGCCAATTCAACACCCGGTATATTATATATAACTGAATAAAATATAAATATATATGAAATATCACGATTAATAATTTTTGTATACATTTTTTAAATAGGTAAATTCAAAATATATTAGTTAGATATTTACTATTAAATTTCATAACTAATTTGGCTGGATTTTGTTTTTGTTGCTTGAGCTACTTTAACAAAAAAAAAACCTTTTCGGTTTTCGGTGTGTATAAATTACAAAAATTCAATAATGGAGGAGATTATGTCCGGTAATTACCCTTTTTTGTATAATGCGTTACCTGTTTGCCGCAACAATATAAAAACCTTTGGTTTTACGTATTTATTGCTGCGACAATTAGTTTTATTACCGGAAAAATATCGTTTCAAAATCATCCGGACGATATCGTAAAACTGGCGAGGTTCCCAGAAAGGGTGTTTTTTTTTCAGTCTTGAATTTACCTACCACGACGAAAAACTGAAAAAAAAATCCTAAAAATCACATTAATTTCTTTAATAATAGGTAGTAATTAATTCGGGATAAAATTGTAAAAATCTAATCCAAGTATTTAATAAATAATTCTTCTAGTAGTTAATAGAGGGTTTTTCATTAAAAATATTTCATTTATGAATTGTATGCAAGGAAACGGGAAACAGAGAATTTTTGTTTTACTTATACATATGCCTACGTTCTTTTTTAAAGAGTTACATTTGAAACTTAAACGAGTGTTTTCCACTCCCAGGTTAAGCATGAAGTAAAATTTCGAGTTTAGAAAAGCCTGAAAATTTGGTTTGGTTGCGTAGCGCGAAGCGCGGAGCGACCAAACCAAATTTTCAGGCTTTTCTAAACTCGAAATTTTACTTCATGCGCCACGCGTACTAAGCACTGAAAGCACTGTAATATTGCAAACAAGTGAAATTCACTTGAAATCTTGTACGCGTGGCGCATAAAGTAAAATTTTGAGTTTTAGAAACGTGAATTTTAATTTATTATACATATTATTTGTAAAAAACAAAACGAAAACTACTAAGATGCTTTAAGTTAATTTCCATGAAATTAAAACACGCATGTAAATTATGATTCATTACTCAAAGCATCCATTAAGATGTGACTTCCGGCTGCTCTGAAAGTGCGGGGCGGGTAAGGGTTCACTTAAGCAAAAAAAAAATCAAATTAAATTAATTTTATTATAAACAAATAAAAATAAACACTCTAGTAAAATTAAGATTGTATTCATTTGAACGAAAACGTACGCGAGAAAAAGAAATATAACAAAAACTAAATGGATAATTCAATAAACTATTGGAATAAATTATTTACAAAAAAAAACTGTAACGGGCGCCACCCAGAATACACGTCTGGGACGTAGCGATAAATAAAATATGCGAGTCCGCCGAAAATGCGCAACGCGATTAACTGCGATAGCTTCTTAATCTGGTTATATAAATCGTGGAGTTAACTTATCTTATGCTCCGTCCGCAGCAAATAGCCTCCGGTTACGATGCGGTAGCCGCGACAAAAACGGCAGCGTAGCGTTTGCGGTAGCTGAGGCGAAGACGGCAGCGTCCCAGTAATGACGGCTGGAACGGGAGCGTAGCGGTAGCGATGCGGCGGTGACCAATTTTGTCTAGGTTCTTAGCAGCGGGATGCGCCCGGGATTCCAAAAGAATGGCGTCGAGAAAATCCAAATTTAAAGGTTCCTAAATTATATATATGTAGCGCATTAGTCCCTTGTAATCGCTTAGTTTATGCGATTAAAATCAGCATTATAAAAGAGGTGAATTTTACAGAGAAAAGTTATTTTGATTTACCTTCGCTTAGAAGAAACCCTTCGGCACAGAACAATAACACGAAACGATAGCGATATATTCACGTACGTACGCTTCAGGCGAGTGCCTTCTAAAATCGACTTTATCAATTCGTCCGAATGTGGACGCCGAAGCGACAAAAACGCTCTGTTGGTTCGCAGATATTTAATATATACAACCCGTCTAGCAGGCCTAAATTGTATTAATTAAAATATTAAGTTTAGAGTCAATTTCTTTGAATTTGTAATGCTACACTACCCCTCCTCCCGGAAAATAAAAAATCTTCATAAGATTTTTTATATAAAACAAGGCAAAGTCAAAGCAGCTTGACAAAACATAAACATATTTTTATTAGAAAATCAATCTACACGTTATTTAAATCCTTAGTACTGCCAAAATATGGTTTCAAATCCTTGATGTGCCACCTGCCAACATCATTACCATTTACGTCACATAATTGATACACTACAGGAGACAAGGTCTTTTTGACGGAACAAAGTACATACTTGGGAGCCAATTTCGCAGAAAACTTATCAGAAGCGCTCGACAGAACTTTATTAGATTTCCAGACTAAATCCCCTTCTTCAAATTGAATATTGCGCTTGCGCAAGTCGTAATTCTTTTTGTTTTTAGAATAAGCTTTATTTAGTCGAATTTTTACGTTTTCAAATATAGCGTCCATTTCATTCAGTTTTTTAGCATATTCACTCCGCGAACTTGTTTCAATTGCGTATTTTTCATCGTTTACTTCTTCCTTCAATTCTCCATAAAAATCGCCTGATATAGGGACGGTACGTCCGAAAACTAGTGTATTTGGTGACAACCCGGTAATTTCATGAACCGCCGCGCGAATTGCATAACCAATGCGATAAATTTCTTGATCCCACCGGTTATGACTTAATGCGTCATTTATATACGAACGAAGCGCTGTCCCAATAACGCGATTTACGCGTTCAGTAAAATTTACTTGCGGATGGTACCTTGCATTAAACCACAATTTCTGAACGTTATAACGCAGCAATAAATTTTTAAAAGCACCGCTAGTGAATTGAGTCCCATTATCAGCCATGATTATCTGTGGTACACCAAACATTAAAAAAACGTGATTCTCTAAATATTTAATAATTTCGGGACATGTAGCATTTCTTAACGGTTCTACAAAAACGAATTTTGAAAACCAATCAGTTATCACGAGTATGTATCTGTTGCCCTTAGTTGAACGCGGCATGGGCCCAACGAGATCCAACGAAATTATTTGGAAGGGGAAACTAACTTGTTTCTCCTTTCCCATTAAACCGGCACGAGACGCATTTGGTGATTTTTGTGCACCACAAATTTTACATGACCGAATATATTTAAATACATCACCTTTTAACTTAGGCCAATAATATTGTTCACATATTTTCTTAATAGTTTTAAAATATCCAAAATGAGCAGAGATCGACTCATCATGAGCAAACTTAATAATATCTGTTCTCCCTTCGAGCGGCACCACAATTTTCCACTCAGAAGCGTTAGTTGGAATTTTACTATCGCGCGAAAAAAATTTAAATAATCGGTTTTCACGGATTCGCCATCTAGGGTAATTTTCGGGATTATTTCTTACTTTCTCGAGTTGTTTGACGTACCACGCATCTTTGATATCACATGAAAACGCACCTACAACGGGTAAACGCGATAAGGCATCAGGCACGGTGTTTAGTTTTCCCTTCCTATGTTCTAAGTCCATGTTGAACTGGGACAACTTCATCGCCCATCGCGCTAGTCTGCCCATGGGGTCTTGCATCTTAGTAAGCCAGAGTAGCGAATAGTGGTCTGTTATTGCCCTAAATCTTGTACCCTCAATATAGGGTCGAAATTTCTCAACGGCAAAAATTAGAGCCAAACACTCGCGTTCCGTGACAGAATAATTACGCTCTGGCTTACTAAGTGTTCGACTTGCGTACGCGATGACATGTTCTTCCCCGTCTTCCAACATTTGCGTTAAAACCGCCCCTACTCCCACGTTAGACGCGTCGGATTGCACAATAAATTGGCGCGAAAAATCAGGCGCAGAAAGAACAGGAGCAGAAATTAATGCGCTCTTTATGTCATTAAACGCCTTTGCTGCATTTTCATCCCAAATTATATGATTGCCTTTCCTTTTGCCCTTTAATAACGCATTAATGGGCGCAACTACACTTGAAAAATTAGGCACGAATCTACGGTACCAAGAACACATTCCCATAAATCTTTTTATTTCCGTAGTAGTTCTGGGAATAGGGTAATTGACTACACTATCAACTTTGTCCGGGTCCGTACGCAATCCAAATTCATCTATAACATAACCTAGGTATCTCAACGACTTCCTACAAAATTCACATTTTTTCACATTAACGGTGAGTGATGCACTTTTTAATCTCGTAAAAACTTCATTTAGTGTCGCAACGTGCTCGTTAAAGTTATTGTTTACGACAATGATGTCGTCCAAATATACAAATACCCGCGGTTCCATTTCTGGACCAAAAATCTTATCCATAAGTCTCTGCTGCGTCTGAGCGGCATTATTTAGACCAAATGGCATTGTATTAAATTCAAATAACCCGCGACCTAAGACCGAAAATGCTGTTTTTTCTTTTGAAGATTTCTCAAGCGGTATTTGCCAAAATGCATGTTTTAAATCGATACTAGAAATATAACGTGCATTTCTCAATCTATCCAGAATGCTATCAAGTCGCGGCAAAGGGTATGCATCCCTAACCGTTAATGAATTTAATTTTCTGCCGTCGAAACAGAATCTAAACTCCCCCGTTTTTTTTTTTACTAATAACACCGGCGAAGACCACGGCGATTTACTAGGTGATATTACGCCAAGCTCTAGCATTTTATCGATCTCCGCGTTAAGATGTTCTTGCATAGCCGGCGACAAAGGAAAAGGCCTAGCTTTAAAAGGTCGTGCGTCACCGGTATCAATAAAATGCTCAACTATATTAGTTTTACCTAACTTATGACATCCAATATCTTGAAATTTACATGTAATATTACTTAATTCGACTTCTTGATCAGATGACAATAAAACACGATCACTTATGCCATAAATCAAACATGTTTGGGGGTCATTATCCTGATTTAAAGGTTGCCAGGTATTGTTTACAAAGTCTATTATTATTTTATATTTCCTGATAAAATTGATTCCCAATATTAAATTAATTTTTATAGATGGAACCACAAAAAAATCAAAAATCCCTTTAATATTTCCTGCTTCAAAAGGAATTCTAATAAGGCCGGCAACCTTTTGTAATTCACCATCGGCGGTTACTACATTTGACACGTCACACGGCAATATGTTTAGTTTTTTATCAGCTAGAAATGTCAACATCTCTGATCCAATAACTGATTTGTTAGCCCCTGTGTCCATTAACACTTTAAAATTTGAATCAAAAATAGTGAAATCTATATGGGGGCGGTCATCACCCTGTATGAAATGGAAAATTGAATTAATTTTAACACGCTGTGTACAAAATGTATTTACTGTTTTCAACCAGTTTTGCCAATCCGCTATGTTATTATTATCGGCCTCTAAATTAACATTCTGGAAGGGTCGGCCGTCAACCTCCCTCTTTACTAGTTTTTTTGACAATCTGAACACTGCTGTTTACTTATTCCCCTTTTTCCGCAACCGAAACAAAATTTATTTTTCCTAGCTATTTTGCACTCATAAAACCGGTGGCCTGTTTTATCACAATTCCAACATTTCTCAGTTTTGTCAAACACACCCTCATTCTCTTTAACACTAGTGACGGAGTTATTATTTAATCTAGAAACTTTGTCTTCGAGGATCCTAATTTGTTTAGATAATTCGGTAAACGCATTCATGATCTCATTGTTTTTTTTCTCATCATTTAAAACATGCAAATTTGAAGATTCTAATTTTAAATGTGCTGCATTGCAATTTTCGACTTTTCTACAAAGCGATAACAAACACGGAATCGTATGGACATCGGTCAAACTCAACTGGGAAATAAAAAAAGGCAAGAGATTTTTTTTAATTAATTTAACTCTAATTGTTTCATCTGGCAGTGTAAACAATCGCGTAAATAAATTTTCCATACTGGTAATAAATATGGTCACTCTTTCACTTTTACCCTGTTTACGGTTACGTAACTTTTCCCAGATAAAGTCATCGAAATCCTCTGGCAAAAAATCGCGTTTTAAACAGTTCACCAAGGCATCCCAACTATTTACTCTAGTCCTAGTTGATCTAAACCATGGAATAGCGGCACCAGTAAACAAATCAATCGCGGACTGAAACAATTCTAATTTCGATACACCCCTTGCTAAGCGCAACTCTTCTACTTTTTCTAGAAAATCTAATAACTCGTCTGATCCCGACTGCCCGTTAAATGTTATTCCCCATTTATAAACCGGCACTGATCTATTAGTGATAGAGCTGAGATTCGGTTGTGATAACTCTTCCTCATCACTATCACTCTGATCGCCTTCAGGTGGCTCAAAACATGAAACTCGTTCATCTAAGAATGTACTCGACATAGCTTTCGTAAGTTCACGCTTCACCCGTGATAACTTAGCCTCAATTAAATCACATTTACTTAACGAGTCCTTTTTAAAATCTAAAAAGTCTGCTAGGTCTGAATCAACATAGCGTTCAAGTCTATCTCGAACGTGTTCCAATCGCGAACGTACCTTTTTCTCTGTAACTTTCGCATCTTTTCCCGGGAACGCGGAAACAATTTTTTCTAAATCTGATAAGGTATCTAAGACTTCTTTCTTATCCGGCGCGGTCATCGCGGAGTGAACACCAGGCAGAATCGGTTTAGCGTCCGTAAGGAATTTTCTCAATATAAACTTCAAATCACCTACATCAACATTTTCAGTGGCCGTAAAACCCCGTATTGATAACTCGTAAATTACTTCCGATTTACGCAAATATGTGACGTTCATTTTAAAATGCTAACGTTCCAAACACAGAGGATTTTACTTTACATATAAATTAACGTGTAATTAGATAACTATTCACGTTTCTATTCAAATGAATAAAATAACAAAAATTACTAGACGATTTTAATACAAAAATACAAAAAAAACTACACCCTTCCTTTAGTGCCCTTTTTGCAATCGAGCAGGCCCCACGTTGGGCGCCAGTGTGACTTCCGGCTGCTCTGAAAGTGCGGGGCGGGTAAGGGTTCACTTAAGCAAAAAAAAAATCAAATTAAATTAATTTTATTATAAACAAATAAAAATAAACACTCTAGTAAAATTAAGATTGTATTCATTTGAACGAAAACGTACGCGAGAAAAAGAAATATAACAAAAACTAAATGGATAATTCAATAAACTATTGGAATAAATTATTTACAAAAAAAAACTGTAACGGGCGCCACCCAGAATACACGTCTGGGACGTAGCGATAAATAAAATATGCGAGTCCGCCGAAAATGCGCAACGCGATTAACTGCGATAGCTTCTTAATCTGGTTATATAAATCGTGGAGTTAACTTATCTTATGCTCCGTCCGCAGCAAATAGCCTCCGGTTACGATGCGGTAGCCGCGACAAAAACGGCAGCGTAGCGTTTGCGGTAGCTGAGGCGAAGACGGCAGCGTCCCAGTAATGACGGCTGGAACGGGAGCGTAGCGGTAGCGATGCGGCGGTGACCAATTTTGTCTAGGTTCTTAGCAGCGGGATGCGCCCGGGATTCCAAAAGAATGGCGTCGAGAAAATCCAAATTTAAAGGTTCCTAAATTATATATATGTAGCGCATTAGTCCCTTGTAATCGCTTAGTTTATGCGATTAAAATCAGCATTATAAAAGAGGTGAATTTTACAGAGAAAAGTTATTTTGATTTACCTTCGCTTAGAAGAAACCCTTCGGCACAGAACAATAACACGAAACGATAGCGATATATTCACGTACGTACGCTTCAGGCGAGTGCCTTCTAAAATCGACTTTATCAATTCGTCCGAATGTGGACGCCGAAGCGACAAAAACGCTCTGTTGGTTCGCAGATATTTAATATATACAACCCGTCTAGCAGGCCTAAATTGTATTAATTAAAATATTAAGTTTAGAGTCAATTTCTTTGAATTTGTAATGCTACAAAGACCTAAAAGAATATCTCAATCAATTAATTTTAAACGCTGTTATTCATTTATTCAAACAAATTGACTGATGGTAATATCAATTATGCACCAGGCTGGTAATTGTAGCGTATCACAATATAATTATAGCTCGTGTAATATTTGTAGACGAGGTGTTCATAGCTTACATACATTAGAATAAATTACTTATTATAATTTCATTAATCGAGGCAATTAGGCTTACTCCGCTAATCGTTTGTTGTTCGCTGTTAATAACTTCTCATGCTGTGTATGTTAATATAACACGTATGTTTAGAGGAAGATTAATTAAATTTGATTAGCTTTTCACATATGAAACTTTCAATTAAAAAGCATGTTTCCAAGTAAAAATTGTTTAAAATTTCAATACACTAACTAGTGCTCTGAATAAGCAATGATAGCATTCGTTATTAATAACTTTTCATGCTGTGTATGTTAATATAACACATATGTTTTGATGAAGATTAATCAAATTCGATTAGCTTTTCACATATGAAATTTTAAATTAAAAAGCATTTTTCCAAGTAAAAATTGTTTAAAATTTCAATGAACTAACTAGTGCTCTGAATAAGCAATAATAGCGTGAATAAGTGAAGAAGAAGGAAAAAATTAAGCGTGAGACTCGCATCTGCGAAAGGTACAATAAATCAAAATTAGGAGGGTACTGTGGATAGGGCGTGGACCAAGTGGCAATAATTACCGGTGATCTTTTCGGAAATAATGAAAACGATAATAGAGTGCTCATAGTCTGTGGTCGCCACACAGATCGGTGGAACTAATCAGGAATTCCCGAGGTACGAATAGGGAATAGCGAATAGGAGGGACAGGTAAGTAAGTACCATCACACAATTTGCACCTATACTTCAAAGAGAGCTATTCAAACCAAAAAATCCAACATCTGTCACCTTCATGGTGGTATCAACAATTTTCAATATGTGTCTAAAGTACTTTACTGGTAAATTGTGTGTTAAAGAAATGTTCAGGATTTTTTATTTTCATGCTTAAAGATTGGAAACACTCGTTAGAAGCTTCATTTCCCGATGTACATCTTCTGGCATTTGTTGCTTTTTCTAAAGGCGTTAAATAGCTTTTAGAAAAAGCAACAAATGCCAGAAGATGTACATCGGGAAATGTTTACTTAAAAGAAAAATGCTCTGTATGTTTCTTTTTCTGAGTTTTGAGGAAATTCAATTTTAAAGAACCGAAAGTTAAAAATTATTTACAATAATCGTTTGAAATGTTGTGTGGTAGCTAAGCAAACCTTGCACTTTCAAAATATGTGAAAAACAAAAAATACTCTATTGATAATTTCCGAGGTATTTTCAATTGAACGTCAAAGGAAAACCAATTTAGTGGAATTTTGGGGATTTTAATTTTTAAACATTCATGACTTGAAAAATCTTGGCAATACTCATTTAAAATTTTGTGTGCTTATTAAACAAACATTGCACTTAAAAATAATGTGAAAAATTAAAAATACCGTAATGATAATTTTTGAGTTATTTTAAATTGAACGTCAAAGGAAAGCCAATTTAGCAGAATTTTAGGGTTTTTAATTTTTATACATTCACGACTTGAAACATCTTTGTAAAAATCATTTAAAATTTTGTGTGCTTATTAAACAAACATTGCACTTTCAAAATATGTAAAAAATATCCTATTGATAATTTCCCGGTTATTTTAAATTGAACGTCAAAGGAAAGCCAATTTAGAGGAATTTAGGAGTTTTTCATTTTTAAACATTTATGACTTGAAAAAACTTCGCAATAATTATTTAAAATTTTGTGTGCTTATTAAGCAAACATTGCACTTTCAAAATATGTGAAAAACAAAAAACACCTTATTGATCATTTCCGAATTATTTTAAATTCCACGTCAAAGAATAGCCAATTTAGCGAAATTTTGCGTGTTTCAATTTTTAAACATTCATGGCTTGAAAAATCTTTGCAATATTCATTTAAAATTTTGTGTGCTTTTTAAACAAACATTGCACTTTCAAAATATGTTAAAAACAAAAAATTAATAATTTTCAAGTTATTTTAAATTGAACGTCAAAGGAACGCTAATTTAGCGGAATTTTGGGGTTTTTAGTTTTTAAACATTCATGATCTTTGCAATAATCATTTAAAATTTTGTGTGCTTATTAAGTAAACATTGCACTTTCAAAATTTGTCAAAAACAAAAAATACCCTATTGATAATTTCCGAGTTATTTTAAATTGAATGTCAAAGGAAAGCCAATTTATCGGAATTTTGGGGTTTTAATTTTTAAACATTCCTAACGTGAAAAATCTTTGCACTAATTATTTTAAATTGTGTGTGCTTATTAAGCAAACATTGTACTTTCAAAAATACCCTATTGATATCTTCCGAGTTATATTAAATTGAACGTCAAAGGAGAGCCAATTTAGCGGAATTTTGGGCTTTTAAATTTTTAATCATTCATGACTTGAAAAATCTTCGCAATAATCATTTAAAATTTTGTGTGCCTATTAAACAAACCTTGCACTTTCAAAATATGTGAAAAACAAAAAATATCCTATTGATAATTTCCGAGTTATTTTAAATTGAACTTCAAATAAAAACCAATTTAGCGGAATTTTCGGGTTTTTAATTCGTAAGCATCCATGACTTGAAAAATATTTGCAATAATTATTTAAAAATTTGGGTGCTTATTAAATAAACATTGCGCTTTCAAAATATGTAAAAATCAAAAATACTCTATTGATAATTTCCGCGTTATTTTCAATTGAACGTCAAAGAAAAGCCAATTTAGTGGAATTTTGGGGTTTTGTAATTCGTAAACATCCATGACTTGAAAAATATTTGCAATAATCATTTAAAATTTTGTGTGCATAATAAGTAAACATTGCACTTTCAAAATATGTAAAAAACAAAAAATACCCTATTGATAATTTCCGAGTTATTTTGAATTAAACGTCAAAGGAGAGCCAATTTAGCGGAATTTTGGGATTATTAATTTTTAAACATTCTTGACTTGAAAACTCTTTGCAAAAATCATTTGATATTTTGTGTGCTTATTAAGCAAACATTGCACTTTCAAAATATGTGAAAAATAAAAATCCGCTATTTATAATTTCTGTGTTATTTCAAATTGAACGTCAAAGGAAAGCCAATTTAGCGGAATTTTGGGGTTTTTAATTTTTAAACATTCATGACTTGAAAAATCTTTGCGATAATCATTATCAATGTTCATTTTCGTATATTTTATTTATCAAACCAAAGCAGATTTGACCTTTGATTTTTTAGGTTATGTGCAAATTGGGTTGCCTATATGACCATTATAAATTGTAGCCAATCAATCGCAATTAATGCCTCGACTTGTAAATACAGGGGGTTTTTCTTTCAAGCATACATGTCCCAATTATATGACGTACATTTTTAGATAATCGTTGGTTTTTTTTAAAAGAGTTCAATTCAAAACTTAAAACGAGTGTGTTCCACTCCCATACTAAGTATGAAGTAAAATTTCGAGTTTAGAAAAGCTTGAAAATTTGGTTTGGTCGCGTAGCGCGAAGCGCGGAGCGGCCAAACCAAATTTTCAGGCTTTTCTAAACTCGAAATTTTACTTCATGCGCCACCGGTACAAAAGACTGACATATTACAAAGTTTAAAACACACCGCTAAACTTTACATTGAATCAGTGTTTTGTACCGGTGGCGCATGAAGTAAAATTTCGAGTTTAGAAAAGCCTGAAAATTTGGTTTGGCCGCTCCGCGCTTCGCGCTACGCGACCAAACCAAATTTTCAGGCTTTTCTAAACTCGAAATTTTACTTCATGCTTAGCCTGGGAGTGGAAAACACTCGCTTAAAGCTTCAAATTGAGTTTATTTAATAAACCGAGCGTCGAAAAATATACAACGTATGCATATGGATACTAAAAAGAAAAATTCTCGTTATGAAAATGTTCGGTGTTACATAAAACTCTCTGTATGTGCTTATTGAACAAACATTGTACTTTCAAAATATAGAAAAAACAAAAAATACCCTATTGATAATGTCCGAGTTATTTTAAATTAAACGTCAAAGGAAAGCCAATTTAGTGGAAACTTGCGGTTTTTAATTTTTAAATATTTATGACTTAAAAAATCTTTGCAATAATTATTTACAATTTTGTGTACTTATTAAGCAAACATTGCACTTTCAAAATATTTGAAAAACAAAAAATACCCCATTGATAGTATTTGAGTTATCTTCAATTCAACGTGAAAGGAGAGTAAATTTAGCAGAATTTTGGAGATATTAAATTTTAAAGAATCATAACTTAAAAATTCTATGCAATAACCGTTTCAAATTTTGTGTGGTTATTAAGCAAGCATTTTTCTTTCAAAATAACAGAAAACAAAAAATTCCCCTTTAATAGTTTCCGAGTTATTTGCAATTGAAATTCAAAGGAGAATAAATTTAGCAGAATTTTAGGTGATACTAATTTTGAAGATTCATAACTTTTAAGTTCTATGCAATAATCTTTTGAAATTTTGTATGGGTATTAAGCAAATATTGCACTTTCAAAATATCTGAAAAACAAAAAAACCATTGTAAGCTTCCGAGTTATTTTCAATTCAACATTAAAGGAGAGTAAATTTTGCAGAATTCGGGAATTTAAAATTTTAAAGAATCAAGAATTACAAATTCTATGCAGTTCTCATTTGAAATTTTGTGTGATTATTATGCAAACATTGGACTTAAAAAATATATCAAAATAAAAGAACACCCCATTGATAGTTTCCCAGTTATCTTTAATGGAACATTAAAAGAGAATAAATTTTGCGGAATTTTGTGGAAATTCAATTTTAAAGAATCATAACTTGGAAGTTTTTTTTTAATAATCATTTGAAATTTTGTGTGGATATTAAGCATATATTGTACTTTCAAAATATTTAAAAACAAAAAACTCCCCATTGATGGTTTCCAAGTTATCTTCACTTGAACATCAAAGGAGAGTAAATTTTTCAGAATTTTGTGGAAATTCAATTTTAAAGAACGATAATTTGAAAGTTCTTTGCAATATTCATTTGAAATTTTGTGTGGATATTAGAGAAACATTGCACTTTAAAAATATCTAAAAAACAAAAAATACCCCAATAATAGTTTTCGAATTATTTACAATTGAACGTCAGAGGAGACTAAATTTAGCAGAATTTGTTTTTAATTTTTAAATATTTATGACTTAAAAAATTTTCGCAATAATTATTTACAATTTTGTGTACTTATTAAGCAAACATTGCACTTTCAAAATATTTGAAAAACAAAAAATACCCCATTGATAGTATTTGAGTTATCTTCAATTCAACGTGAAAGGAGAGTAAATCTAGCAGAATTTTGGAGATATTAAATTTTAAAGAATCATAACTTAAAAATTCTATGCAATAACCGTTTCAAATTTTGTGTGGTTATTAAGCAAGCATTTTTCTTTCAAAATAACAGAAAACAAAAAATTCCCCTTTAATAGTTTCCGAGTTATTTGCAATTGAAGTTCAAAGGAGAATAAATTTAGCAGAATTTAGGTGATACTAATTTTGAAGATTCATAACTTTTAAGTTCTATGCAATAATCTTTTGAAATTTTGTTTGGATATTAAGCAAATATTGCACTTTCAAAATATCCGAAAAACAAAAAAACCATTGTAAGCTTCCGAGTTATCTTCAATTCAACATTAAAGGAGAGTAAATTTTGCAGAATTTCGGGAATTTAAAATTTTAAAGAATCATGACTTAAAAATTCTTTGCAGTTCTCATATGAAATTTTGTGTGATTATTATGCAAACATTGGACTTAAAAAATATATCAAAATAAAAGAACACCCCATTGATAGTTTCCCAGTTATCTTTAGTGGAACATTAAAAGAGAGTAAATTTTGCAGAATTTTGTGGAAATTCAATTTTAAAGAATCATAACTTGAAAGTTTTTTTTATAATCATTTAAAATTTTGTGTGGATATTAAGCATATATTGTACTTTCAAAATATTTAATAAACAAAAAATTCCCCATTGATGGTTTCCAAGTTATCTTCAGTTGAACATCAATGGAGACTAAATTTTGCAGAATTTTGTAGAAATTCAATTTTAAAGAACCATAATTTGAAAGTTCTTTGCAATATTCATTTGAAATTTTGTGTGGATATTAGGCAAACATTGCACTTTCGAAATATCTAAAAAACAAAATATAGCCCAATAATAGTTTTCGAATTATTTTCAATTGAACGTCAGAGGAGACTAAATTTAGCAGAATTTTACAGAATAATAATAATAATAATAACAATAATCATTTATTTCTCAGCAGAATAAATTCAATTTACAGAGAAAAATACAGATTTTTTAAAAATATACTAACTAAAAATAAACATTAATACTAAAACTAAACATTAATACAAAATGGTAGAATTAAAGTAGAGTAGTGGATAAATTATATGGCATATTTGATAACAAAAAAACAAAAGAAAATAATGAATTACAAGTTCTTTGCAATAATCATTTGAAATTTAGTGTGGTTATTAAACAATCATTGCACTTTCAAAACATCAAAAAAACAAAAAATCACCCAGTGATAGTTTTCAAGTTATCTTCAAACCAAATGTTCACTGAGCAAAAAAAAATCGAGTTTAGGGAAGTCTGAAAATTTGGTTTGATCAAACTAAATTTTAAAGCTTTTCTAAACTCGAAATTTTCCTTCATGCTTAATCAAGGAGTGGAAATATTTGTTAGAAGCGTTAAATTGAACGATTTTTAAAAAACAACGAATGCATGAAAAACTACAGACTATGTACAGGGTGTGAATACCTAAAAGAAAAATTCTCTGTAAATGTAATCAATAGTTCTGTTTTATCTCCAATTTAAAGTTAGAGGACAGTACTATTATGAGCATTTACTTATTATTCACCAAATATTTATGGAATTAGGATATTTAATAAATTTCCATCAAATATTAAGGAGAGTAAAAATAAACGAATTTTTAAAAATAGGTTCGTCTTACTTAACAGAGAAACCATATTATTGTTTTGATGAATATTTGGTGTAATTTCAATTTTAATTATATATATTTCGAAAAAGAAATTAATGTATAGTATAGTTCACGAAAAATGTACCATGAGATTTTAGATTTGAAATCTATGGTACAACTTCTTTGAGGTATTTTTATATTAACATTATTTCTTCTACTTTTGTGTGCTCAATTGCAACTTATGCTAAACTCTCTTAAATAACCGATTGATATTATTATAGTTATTTTAATTTAAATATAAACGTCACAGGACACCTAGGTAAATGGACTATATTCGTTTTTTGAATTATTCTATGTACCATCGGTGGAAACAAAATGTTGGGACATGTAAAAGATTTATAGTGTATATCAAACTTTGGACTTGTCAGTTAATTGTCATTTGATGTGTCGAAAATGAAAAAAATGTTTTGAAAATTTCTTTCACTTACATATTTTCATTGTGACTTTCATAACCTTTCTTTAAAAAACCTGGCTTAACCGGTATAAATTTGGTAATGTTTGACATTATCCAATTTTCGATTTGTCTCAACATTTTATGTCCACCAATTGTACATATTTTGTATAGTTAGGACTAATGAAGGTTTATTGCTATTATTATTTTAAGATCAACCTTAATTAAATTAATTATAATGATATTCAATCGCTTAAAGCGTTCTATACTAGCATATCAAAATAATCAACCGAAATAGAGAAGATGTCTTTCTACAGATAGTTTTAAAGTAGCTAAAAGAGATAACAGGATAATACAAAACGGCAGCTGAAGGGAAGGGCATTACAATGCTCTTTCCTTTTTACTTCTTCTTTTTTTTTGTTTGGAGACAACTATGATACACATAAAGATTATGATCAGAGAGAGGGTCCGAATACCGACAGATAATTCGACCATGAGCATTAGATAGATAGAAGGCGAACGGGTGAAGCGAGCCTCTTCTCCTTCAGCCCCCCAGTTTAGCCAACTGTGCAAGTGTAAGCCTGTTTACGGCGAACTGGCGTGGGATTAAAGGGTGTTTAGCATGGGAAGAATAAGAAAAAGGGATAATCATTATGCCATTAGAGCCGGGGTGAATAATAAGGGGATTTGCTAGGTTTTTGATAAGTTGCGTTTATTTTCTTTCTTAGAGCGAAAGCGAAGATTTTCGCTAGCTTCACGCGGGAAATTTGTGTTTTCGCACTCGGTTTGTAAATTACTGTTACAAGTAACTTGGAATGAAAACACTAACACTTTATTTACAATATATATTTTTATTTTTGCTAGATGTACACTTCTGTGCAATAAAATTAAGTACACAAAATATATTATAGCTTAAAGCGGACATGATGAGTTTCCTAGTTACGTAAATATGTCAATTTCCTTAGAGTCAAAACTAAAATAAAAGATGGATTTTCTATTAGACAAATTGTTCGATTGATGAACATCAGTGAAGACACTGTTTTCAGAGTTAAGAAACGTTGGGAGTAAGAAAGAAGTGTTATAGTGTTTTATTATTTATTTAAACTGCTGCTAGGCAATTAAAACAGACCCGAATTATACAACTAGAATATTGTAAAATATAATTATAAGACTTGTGTTTAATTTTATTGCAAGGAAGTGTATATTTCGAGTACTATATACTCATTATCATTACTATTACAAGTCTATGAGCTTCCCAAAATAATCAATCAAAATTAAGCAATCAATTGATGATTTAAAACATGAATCGGCTTGTTAAGCCTGTGTATTGACACTAGTTGAATAAGTGAAGAAAATCAATCCAATCACCGAATTCCGTTACGGATGAAAACCTCTAAGAAAACTCCTACTACAAACTAAAAATCATCAAGTGCTATTCATTTCTCATCCACTTGATGATATTTTTTTGAAATTAATCTTTATAAACCGATTTATCTATTGTAATTTTTGTAGGTCGGGGATTGAGCTGTGAAATATTTGAATGAAACAAAGTAAGCTCGATGGGTTTTTGATAGGCATTTAGGTAATGGCATTGTTTTGACGCTATTGTGGCCGGGGCTAGGGCAGGGGCAGCCCGAAAATATTAATCAACGTCAGTGGGAAGCCGAAATGCAGTCGACAAAACGGTTTCTTCGGAGGAGAGACTTCTGATCACGCGAAGTAACGAATTGGGCGGATCTAGCCGCGGGATCGAAGTATGAAAAAGTGTATAAGCATTAATAATAGCGTATCTTTATTAATGTGTTGGTGTAAACGTGTGCGTGTGGTCCGCCGTGGATTCAATGGGTCTTCGGATATACAGATGTTCTCTCATGTTCTTCCTGACACCCTTACACTAATTATCTTATTAATAAGGTTTTTATCTTTTTTGTATCAATTAAAAATATTGAAATTACTTTAAATTCAATTTCTGTAAATAATTATAAACCTTAGATTTTCTTTCCAGGACACAGGTCCTTTAAAACCCAGCGAAAAAATGTTAGTTCGCGGTCGGACTCTCAGATGTCGCCAAAAATTGACCGTAACTAGTGTTGCTGTATTTAAGAGAGTAGCGCAAACTGGTATCCATTTTGACGCCTTTAGGCGCCAAATTCAAACTAAACTAATTATATTCTATAATGATTGATGCGCGTCCTATTAATTTCATATAGTTTGAATTTGGCGCCTAAAGATGCTAGTTTGCGCTACTCTCATAAATACAGGGACACTAACCGTAACGCGAATAATACATTTATACACAATTCCATTTGTTTCTGGATCTCGCCTAGCCATGCTTTCGTGTTGTTATGTTGCAGTATCAACATTTACATTTTTTATTAGTTGCCACTCCTGATTCCTTATTTTAACAGTGTTGCAATAATTTATGATATCATAAGTAATCCTCTTTTTAATTTTGAAGAGGTTTATTGTTAATCTTGTAACAATTATTTCACCATTCTGTGCAATTAGACAAAACTCCTTAATTTTCTTGTAAGAAATGCGAAATGCAGGAGTGGTTGGTTAAACACAATGTAAAATTCAATCCAAAATTAACCAAAAAGGAACTATGGGCTTTATTTATACCTTTTCGATCAAATGACAAAATTTACGTAGTTGATGACATTTTGAGAAAGAACGGGCACGAAGTTCTTAGATTACCGCCATACCATTGTCAATACAATCCAATTGAAATGGCATGGGGGTTTTCTAAGACTTACAAGCACATACATTCTAAGCAACCATCTAAGGATCGTGTTCAGAATTTATGGCTTGAGTCTCTCTCAAAATGTACATCCGATATGTGGCAAAATTTCTGTGATCATTGTGAAAAACTTATTTCGGATGACTGGACAAAACACATGGGGAACCTTTCTTTTGAAACCATTCCTCCTTTTATTATTTCGCTTGGGGAATCTGGCTCAGAACAAACATCAGAAGATTCAGATGCAGGTTCTCTTGACTAAATAATAAAAGTGGAATGAGGGCTTAAAAATTGTTTGACATGAAAATTATCAGTATCACAAGAGGGTGGGAATAAATTTGCAATTCTACAAAATTATTCTGAGGGCCAACAGAAGAGAGAATGACCAAAATTAAGGTGGGTGGATGGAGTTGATCAAAATGTGTTAACGGGAAGACCCAAGCGAGAAATACAAATGGATGACGAAATAAGTTTGCAGAGCCGAATTCATTATATTTGTTATATACAATATTATTGCTGTGTTTGTATGTACAAAAACCAAGTAGTAAATTTTGTTAATCTTAAAACTGCATATTATTATCCTTTTATATCTGAAAATTTGAAAAACAGGCAACAGTGTAAGATCACAATAGTCAGAAATTATAACCTTAAAATCAAACATCTGACAGTGACATTTAAAAACCCTGATTTAAAACACAACCAGCCCCATTTACAATACTTAAACTGTCACTTTTCCATAGCTAGGCGAGATCCAGAAACAAATGGAATATATAATAGTTGCACTTCTATATAATTCGACATTCAACGATGTAAATATAATTAAAAAAAAATAATTATCGTGATATGAAAATATTTGTGTAACACACTTATTACAGGATTACACACCCGGCTGGGTGGTTTTGAGAGATATGAATTTTAAAAAGGTCGCACCTCATTGGTCACGCCGCCGCCGGCCGCGCAACAAAGGGCATTATCTCCCACCAATAGGATACGAAAAATATTATTAAAGCGACCGGCCAGCCGGCCGCACACGAGGAGGCGAGAATTAAAAAAACGGCTTCCATTATTCCTGACAGACTTCTTAACATAAATATGACGGGCCGATTTCGACACGGTCCTCCCAAAAATATGTATTTATGTACGTTTTTAAGCACCTGTATATCACGACTTTATCACCGCAAGGAATTAATTATGGTTTTCTCGAGGAGAGGAATTCTTCTCGATTCAAAATTCTTAGTTATTTACGAATAGTGGAAGTTAAACAGAGCTTTGTCATTTGTATACCTCTACCTATCAACTACCTCGATAAATCGAGAAACAAACAATTAAGTTAAAACAATGATTATAGGCAACCCAATACCCTTAATGTGTTGGGTTGGGTTGCCACAGTCTCTGTCAAAGTCAAATTACTTACAGAGGTTCACTTGGTGAACGAAATATACATCTAGTGATTAAAAATAAACCAGTGGAGAAAAATGATAACTTGTTTCATTTAATATTACTTACAGAGGATTTTTATAACCGGCGATTTTTTCGGAATTTAGTAAAACGATTTAAAAACAAAGATTGCGGTTTTGAAAAAAAGCTGAACAACGACTGCAGAAAGAAGTGTAAAGCAATAAATCCTAAAACGTGCAACATTAGCAGAAAGAGCCCGGTGTATCCAGGTATGTGATTGTAATTACACCGAGAACAATAGTTAAACGACAGGGTAAAGACTATAATTTGATGTTTTCAAGTGAGGAATATCACACCACGGGGAGCCCTCTGTTGGGGCCGGGGGGTCATTATACCACCTGACCGCGAGTCGCTGGGTGGTCATCATCGCACCGGCAAGGACGCAGAATGGGCAGGAGAAAAAGGAAAAACCGCACACACGCAATAAACATTTTCGGCCCAAACTATTTCACACCTCATCAAATGATTCATTGCTAATAAACCCGCGGCTCTCTCTGAGAAACCGGCGGGTTTCAAAAGATTCAGACTCACACAAATTGAGATGTTTATCCGAAACTGAAACATGCACCGACATGATCGCTCCTTTCTCGATACAATAGAATTAACATGGCGAATTCACTAAAGCGGTGAGTTTTTAAAGATGTTTACCTGAAGGGCCGTTTAGAGAGTAAGACGATACATGTCAAGTGGAAAAAAAACGCAACAAAGCGAGGAACAAATATTAGCCTAGCTCAAATAATTGCTTATTCACTTAACCATATATAAAATGTAATTTCACATGTACTTAATGACTTTTACCTGCAAGCAGGACTTCAGGCAGAGGCGTAGCTACCATAGAGCAGTTGAAGCAAATTGCCTGAAAGCGCAAAATTGGGTTAAGCGAAATTAACACTTGCAATAGTTATTTAACGAACTAGTGTAGGATTTAGTTAAAAAGCACATTCTCCATCTATAATTAATAAATAAAAATGCATAATTTAGAATCAAACTGCAAAATACTTCTTAATTATGCTTTTTTAAATTAATTATAGATGGAGAATGTGTTTTTAAACTTCACATTAAATCAGTGTTTTATACGCGTGGCGCATGAAGTAAAATTTCGAGTTTAGAAAAGCCTAATTTGGCTCTGTCGCTCCGCTTCGCTACGCGCCCGAGCCAAATTTTCAGGCTTTTCTAAACTCGAAATTTTACTTCATGCTTAATCTGGGAGTGGAAAATACACGTTTAAAAATTCAAATACAACTCTTTTAAAATTCAACGAATGCCGAAAAATTTACAGCGTATGCATAAGTATACTTAAATGAAAAATTCCCTGGGTTGAGCACCTGTGAGTTCTCAAAGTAAACTCTAAGAACCACTTTTTTAAACGGGGTAAACAAATGATAAAAAATACAAAGAGTAATGTACTTTCAATAAAAAAATAATACTAAACGACGCGCATGCAACAATTCCAGAACATGTTTTTTAATAATACGTCAGTTGTATCGTTGAATTAATTTAGTTATTTGAGTTTCGTGAAGATTTTAAGTCACCTAATTAAAACGCAGTTATATTCCTTTCTTCAGTTTAATTTTTCGATGCTAGATGTATCTTATGTTCAATTAAAATAAACCTCTAGAGTGACATGGAAAATATTGTAGGTTAGGGCCGTTTAGAGAGTAAGACGATACATGTCAAGTGAAAAAAAAACGCAACAAAGCGAGGAACAAACATTAGCTTAGCTCAAATAATTGCTTATTCACTTAACCATATATAAAATGTAATTTCACATGTACTTAATGACTTTTACCTGCAAGCAGGACTACAGGCAGAGGCGTAGCTACCATAGAGCAGTTGGAGCAAATTGCCTGAAAGCGCAAAATTAGGTTAAGCGAAATTAACACTTGCAATAGTTATTTAACGAACTAGTGTAGGATTTAGTTAAAATGCACATTCTCCATCTATAATTAATAAATAAAAATGCATAATTTAGAATCAAACTGCAAAATACTTCTTAATTATGCTTTTTTTAATTAATTATAGATGGAGAATGTGTTTTTAAACTTCACATTAAATCAGTGTTTTATACGCGTGGCGCATGAAGTACAATTTCGAGTTTAGAAAAGCCTAATTTGGCTCTGTCGCTCCGCTTCGCTACGCGCCCGAGCCAAATTTTCAGGCTTTTCTAAACTCGAAATTTTACTTCATGCTTAATCTGGGAGTGGAAAATACACGTTTAAAAATTCAAATACAACTCTTTTAAAATACAACGAATGCCGAAAAATTTACAGCGTATGCATAAGTATACTTAAATGAAAAATTCCCTGGGTTGAGCACCTGTGAGTTCTCAAAGTAAACTCTAAGAATCACTTTTTTAAACGGGGTAAGCAAATGATAAAAAATACAAAGAATAATGTACTTTCAATAAAAAAATAATACTAAACGACGCGCATACAACGATTCCAGAACATTTTTTTTAATAATACGTCAGTTGTATCGTTGAATTAATTTATTTATTTGAGTTACGTGAAGATTTTAAGTCACCTAATTAAAACGCAGTTATATTCCTTTCTTCACTTTTATTTTTCGATGCTAGATGTATTTTATGTTCAATTAAAAAAAACCTCTAGAGTGCCATGGAAAATATTGTAGGTTAGGGCCGTTTAGAGAGTAAGACGATACATGTCAAGTGAAAAAAAAAACGCAACAAAGTGAGGAACAAACATTAGCTTAACTCAAATAATTGCTTATTCACTTAACCATATATAAAATGTAATTTCACATGTACTTAATGACTTTTACCTGCAAGCAGGACTACAGGCAGAGGCGTAGCTACCATAGAGCAGTTGGAGCAAATTGCCTGAAAGCGCAAAATTAGGTTACGCGAAATTAACACTTGCAATAGTTATTTAACGAACTAGTGTAGGATTTAGTTAAAAAGCACATTCTCCATCTATAATTAATAAATAAAAATGCATAATTTAGAATCAAACTGCAAAATACTTCTTAATTATGCTTTTTTTGATTAATTATAGATGGAGAATGTGTTTTTAAACTTCACATTAAATCAGTGTTTTATACGCGTGGCGCATGAAGTAAAATTTCGAGTTTAGAAAAGCCTAATTTGGCTCGGTCGCTCCGCTTCGCTACGCGCCCGAGCCAAATTTTCAGGCTTTTCTAAACTCGAAATTTTACTTCATGCTTAATCTGGGAGTGGAAAATTCACGTTTAAAAATTCAAATACAACTCTTTTAGAATACAACGAATGCCGAAAAATTTACAGCGTATGCATAAGTATACTTAAATGAAAAATTCTCTGGGTTGAGCACCTGTGAGTTCTCAAAGTAAACTCTAAGAATCACTTTTTTAAACGGGGTAAGCAAATGATAAGAAATACAAAGAATAATGTACTTTCAATAAAAAAATAATACTAAACGACGCGCATACAACAATTCCAGAACATTTTTTTTAATAATACGTCAGTGTATCGTTAAATTAATTTATTTATTTGAGTTACGTGAAGATTTTAAGTCACCTAATTAAAACGCAGTTATATTCCTTTCTTCACTTTTATTTTTCGATGCTAGATGTATCTTATGTTCAATTAAAAAAAACCTCTAGAGTGCCATGGAAAATATTGTAGGTTAGTAACAAAGAAATTATGTTTTATAATTTATTCAGACATATAAATTATAAAACATAATTTCTTTGTTACTAACCTACAATATTTTCCGTGGCACTCTAGAGGTTTTTTTAAATTGAACATAAGATACATCTAGCATTGAAAAATAAAAGTGAAGAAAGCAATATAACTGCGTTTTAATTAGGTGACTTAAAATCTTCACGTAACTCAAATAAATAAATTAATTCAACGATACACTGACGTATTATTAAAAAAAAATGTTCTGGAATTGTTGTATGCGCGTCGTTTAGTATTATTTTTTTATTGAAAGTACATTACTCTTTGTATTTTTTATCATTTGTTTACCCCGTTTAAAAAAGTGATTCTTGGAGTTTACTTTGAGAAATCACAGGTGCTCAACCCAGGGAATTTTTCATTTAAGTATACTTATGCATACGCTGTAAATTTTTCAGCATTCGTTGTATTTTAAAAGAGTTGTATTTGAATTTTTAAACGTGTATTTTCCACTCCCAGATTAAGCATGAAGTAAAATTTCGAGTTTAGAAAAGCCTGAAAATTTGGCTCGGGCGCGTAGCGAAGCGGAGCGACCGAGCCAAATTAGGCTTTTCTAAACTCGAAATTTTACTTCATGCGCCACGCGTATAAAACACTGATTTAATGTGAAGTTTAAAAACACATTCTCCATCTATAATTAATTAAAAAAGCAAAGTTTTATATGTCAATTCTTAAAGCGTGTAGCCAACCTAAATTTAAAAAAAAGGATTAAATCATTTCACTCTAGAGATTTTTTTTAATTGAACATACGATATATTTCGGGTACTGTGTACCCATTATCAATAGCTTAAGTACATGTGAAATTACATTTTATATATGGTTAAGTGAATAAGCAATTATTTGAGCTAAGCTGATGTTTGTTCCTCGCTTTGTTGCGTTTTTTTTTTTTTCACTTGACATGTATCGTCTTACTCTCTAAACGGCCCTAACCTACAATATTTTCCATGGCACTCTAGAGGTTTATTTTAATTGAACATAAGATACATCTAGCATCGAAAAATAAAAGTGAAGAAAGGAATATAACTGCGTTTTAATTAGGTGACTTAAAATCTTCACGTAACTCAAATATCTAAATTAATTCAACGATACAACTGACGTATTATTAAAAAAAAATGTTCTGGAATTGTTGTATGCGCGTCGTTTAGTATTATTTTTTTATTGAAAGTACATTACTCTTTGTATTTTTTATCATTTGTTTACCCCGTTTAAAAAAGTGATTCTTAGAGTTTACTTTGAGAACTCACAGGTGCTCAACCCAGGGAATTTTTCATTTAAGTATGCTTATGCATACGCTGTAAATTTTTCGGCATTCGTTGTATTTTAAAAGAGTTGTATTTGAATTTTTAAACGTGTATTTTCCACTCCCAGATTAAGCATGAAGTAAAATTTCGAGTTTAGAAAAGCCTGAAAATTTGGCTCGGGCGCGTAGCGAAGCGGAGCGACCGAGCCAAATTAGGCTTTTCTAAACTCGAAATTTTACTTCATGCGCCACGCGTATAAAACACTGATTTAATGTGAAGTTTAAAAACACATTCTCCATCTATAATTAATTAAAAAAAGCAAAGTTTTATATGTCAATTCTTAAAGCGTGTGGCCAACCTAAATTTAAAAAAAGGATTAAATCATTTCGCTCTAGAGATTTTTTTTAATTGAACATACGATATATTTCGGGTACTGTGTACCCATTATCAATAGCTAACTGAATAAAAAACGGAAAGTGTTTACAATATACAGGGTGTCTACGCTAAAGCATTCGTTTAAAGTTTATGGTGTTGCCGTTGCACTAACATTTTGAAAAAAATCCTTGTCATATGGTTGAATCAGTTGGAGAAATGATTCAACCATATGACAAGGATTCATGTGAAATCTTCCCCCTAATCGTACCATGTGATAAAAAAATAGGTCATTTCATTTAAAAAAATTGAATTACTAGCAGAGGCGTATTAAGAGTCAGAAAGGCCCCAGGCAGAATTGCATTTTAGGGCCCCTCCTGTGCAGTAAGATAAAATAAAAATGCACAAATATTTATTTTGTGAAACATGGTATAAAAAGTATAGGTACATGGTAAATGATGAATAATTTCTAATAACAAACAAACAAAAAATATATTAAAACACTTTTTTCCGTGATTTACCATTGGCAAATTTGTCGATTATTTGGTTTGTATCAATTTCATTTAAAACGTCACTTTAAATATTAAAAAGTACTATTAAGACGTTCTTCTGCCATAGTGCACTGAAACTTTCAGCAGCAAAGTTTCCAACCAAATTCAAAATACAAGGCCGTTAAATCGCGTTAAGATTGATTTTTTTAGAATAAAGTTGACCTTGTACTGTTTAATTCCCTTGATTTTTGATGTCAATTGTAGATTTTACCCATGTGACGTCAATAAACAAGATGGTTAAGTCGCGTTGAGATTGACTTTGTTAAAACCAAGCTGACCGTATAGGAATTAATCAAATTCTTTGATTTTTGACGTCCTATCAGGAGTTCTACTTATAACTCGAAAGCAATAAAAGACAGACAATGCAAACGTAAATTACAAATATCATTGAAATACGTAAAAGTTTACAAGGCTTGTTAAAACTGACAGATTTTAATTTTGACAGACATCACTAAAAATTAGTGTTTTATACGCGTGGCACTGAAGTAAAATTTCGAGTTTAGAAAAACCCCGTGAAAATTTGTCTCGGGTCGCTGCGCGACCCGAGACAAATTTTCTACGCTGGGCTTTTCTAAACTCGAAATTTTACTTCATGTTTAGTCTGGGAGTGGAAAACACTCGTTCAAAGCTTCAAATTAAACTCCAAAATAAAAACATAATTATCTAAAGATTTACAGCAGGTAGTTGGGATACATTTTCTTAAAAAAAAACTCGGCATCAAAATTTATTGCCGGAAAAAATCTCAATCCAAACTCAGGCTTTCTAAGCTCGAAATTTTACTTCATGCGCCACGCGTATAAAACACTGACTAATTGTAAAGTTTCCGGCAAACGCTCATCATATTCGTCACAGATTTGAAAATATAGACATTATTTTTATTGTCTAATGAACTAGATAATTAAAGCTTAAACACCAGCGTATTTTCCTGACATATTGGCAGCGTTATCATATGTTTGTCCACGACATAACTTTATATCAAGCCTTAGTTTTTTCAATATAAATAATATTTGATCTTTCAGATGAATTGCGCGATAGGCTAAAATTGGATTAAATTGTAAAAACCGTTCTTCTCTCGCCATTAGATGCAATATATCTTACTACAAAAGTTAGTTGACCAACGTGAGAGAAATCAGATGTAGAAGCAACAATAATGCTGTAGTAATTCGCACTTATTATTTTTTAAATGATCTTTTCTGACACATAATTGCTAAGAATCTGAATAAATTCGTTACAAATAGTGATGAATAAGTAACTAACATTCACTTAGATATTCTAGACAAGTCATGTAATTGCCCTTTCTAATAGAGTGAACGCCGTCATTATGTCCTAACCTAACCTAACTCACCGCAATTGTCAACTCCTACAATCCCACGCGCGATTCCAGTTTTTTAAAGCCCTAGAGCAAAAAATGAATTTATTACATATTTACTAATCTATAATTGTTTATCCAACGATGTCTCGATTGTTGTACAAAATAACAAAAACTGTTGAAAACATAATTATTATATTATATTATTAAATTCCCGGCATTTTTGCAGTAACAATTTTTTTTATAGCACGCTCCGTTTACGAGATAATCGACTTAAATCACGGAAACGTCAACCTAACCTAACCTAACCTCAATCACCGCAACAATCAATTAACACAATCCCACGCGCGATTCCAGATTTTTAAATCCCTAAAGCGAAAAATAAATGTATTACATATTTTTACTAATATATAATTTTTTATCCAACGATATCTCGATTGTTGTACAAAATAACAAAAACTGTTTAAAACGCGCGATATAAAATTCTCGACATTTTCGCAGAAACAATTTTTTTATAGCACGCTCCGTTCACAAGATAATCGACTTAAATCACGGAAACGTCAACCTAACCTCACTCACCGCAACAGTCAACTCCCACAATCCCACGCGCGATTCCAGATTTTTAAAGCCCTCAAGCGAAAAATGAATTTATTACATATTTACTAATCTATAATTGTTTATCCAACAATATCTCGATTGTTGTACAAAATAACAAAAACTGGCTCGACATTTTTGCAGATACATTTTTTTTATAGCACGCTCCGTTTACGAGATAAACGACTTAAATCACGGAAACGTCAACCTAACCTAACCTCACTTACCGCAACAGTCAACTCCCACAATCCCACACGCGATTCTCGATTTTTAAAGCCCTAAAGCGAAAAATAAATTTATTACATATTTACTAATATATAATTGTTTATCCAACGATATCTCGATTGTTGTACAAAGTAACAAAAACTGTTTGAAACAAAAGATGCGTGGTATCAAAATTTCGACATTTATGCAAACATTTTATTTCATAGCACGCTCTGTTTACGACATAATCGACTTAAATCACGGAAGCGTCAATCCAACGCGAAATTCCAAAATTTTAAAACCCTATTGCGAAAAATAAATTTATTACAATTTTTCAAAGTATAAACTAACCTTTGATTTATTATTCAAATAAAACTTTTGCAATTTAAATTTAATTGTGAAAACAAATTATATTTTTTATAAATTATGTAAACATTTATTAGAAATAATTTACATCGTGCTTTGTCTGGGAGTGGAAATACTAGTTAGAATATTATTTAAACTTAAATCAATATGAAGATTTAAAAGTAATACATCATTGTTAGTACCATAAAAATGATTAAAAAAACGTATCTCAACTACCTGCTGTAAATCATTATTTGTATTTGTATATTTCTTTTTTTACAGTTTAATTCAAAGCTTTAAACGAGTGTTTTCCACTCTCAGACTAAGCATGAAGTAAAATTTCGAGTTTAGAAAAGCCTAAGCGTTTGGATTTGGACGCGCACAGATATGTTCATATGTGTTACGGCCATCGACGTACCTTGAGTCAGAGGTACGTTTTGTGGGGCCGCCTGTTACGCCTTGTGGTTAACGCGCCTCTGATTACTAGATATTGAAGAGGGCACTTAGATATTGACATTTTAAGAACACATATTGTCAAAGTTGGCAGTTTCCAATTAATATACTCATAGTTACAAGTAGAGATATAAATCATATTTTTATCTTACTCTTAAGAGAAGTTACAGACAGATTTTAAGACGCCTTTTAGAGGTCAAAATTTTAGAAATATATTTTTTTTCTTGAAAACTATAAGAGATAAGTGTACATATGTGAGAATAAAATATATTGCAATTTAAACAAGGAATCCAAAAAAATACTAATATATAGGGTGTTCTGTGTAAAATAGCAAATTTGGTGCTACTTCCGGTGGAACCGGAAGTGATATAAAGTTGAAAATATTTTACATAACGAGAACTGATTCAACCATATAAAAAGGATTTTTTTCAAATTTTTAGTGTATACCTAGTCGAATTAGGCGGAAAAACCAAAAAGTAATTCAATTATAACACTTAAGTATAAATGAAATTGCCAATTTTTGGGTGCAGAATACTTTAAACATTAAAAGTGCGATTCTTTTCGCAATCTACAACAAGTTAGTCTTACAAAGACTATATCAAACACTCATTGAAACAAACAATTTGCAGTAGGTTACTGAATGTAACAGCAAACACTTGTTGTGTAATTCAATGTCCGTCGTTTTAGTTGTTTCAATGAGTGTTTGATATAGTCTTTGTAAGACTAACTTGTTGTAGATTGCGAAAAGAATCGCACTTTTAATGTTTGAAGTATTCTGCAACCAAGAATTGGCAATTTCATTTATACTTATGTTTGAACGGTAACGTGACCGCCAGTCTAAGGTGTCAAATTGTTTGGAGGGAATGGCAAAGCTATACTGATGAGAGATAAATCTCGAAACGCGTCTATAGATGGCCTGAATAATTTGACCCAAATTGTTACATTTGCAGTAGGTTACTGTATGTAACAGCAAACACTTGTTGTGTAATTCAATGTCCGTCGGGGTATTAGCCCGGGAAGTAGTTGTTTCAATGAGTGTTTGATATAATCTTTGTAAGACTAACTTGTTGTAGATTGCAAAAAGAATCGCACTTTTAATGTATAACACTTAACTTTGTTTAACCACTTTTATTTTTACTTTTCAGTGAATATAGTTTCGACTACTAGCTGGTCATTATCAAACTAAGTAAAAGTAATTTACAGTAATTTACATTTTAAAATATTAATTAACAGAAATATGAAAGAAGAATCATCATCACAATCATCGTTTTTTTTTCACTTTTCCTCTTTTATTTCTATTGTGGCTCATGATGAATTCTCACCTGAACCACCACAGGTATCGGCTAATAGAGCCATAATGTTACGGGGCCCCGAAAAAGCGCGCCCGCCGGGCAATCTGCATACAAATGGGGCCCATAAAGATGCCCTTTGTCAACACCTAAGGCCCCCCCGCTCAGAAGCCGCGTACCTCGTAAAAACCTTTGTTTATTGTATTTATTCAGTTTTATTGCGTCGCTTTCGGTGGCTTTATGGAGGGCGCCCATTTGTACATTCCAAGAAAAGGGCAAATAAAGTAGTGAATGAATTGTGGAGAGATCGATTCGAAATTGAAATTTCGGTTTCGAAATGGTAATCGCGGATGTGACTAGGCTGTTTGTACAATTTTATTAGGCTGGGTATTGTTTGTGTGGATTTTAAGATAATTTTTATTACTGTCGTTAAATTGTTTCCTAATAATCAGGAAAAACAAACATTAATCGACTATTTTCAAGAAAGACAATTTTTTTAAAAATAGTTTTCATCAAAGCTGAGCAGGGTTCAAATGTTTATAGGAAATATGTAAAAGTTAAATAGAAAAATCCGTATACTAGATGAATATTCCAAAACCGAACATTGGCAATTAACACTGAAAATAGGTTTTTCGCAGATTGCTGCTCCCCATTTTAATGACATTTTTTTGAAACAATTTTTTTTATGAGAAAAAAATTATTGGAGCGATTTATAATACCAAAAAGAATAACTGAGTGTTTTTAAATTTTTTTTTTAATTGAACTTTTCTTTGAAAAATTGTAGTTTTCGTTAAGGGGTTGTAAAAGTCAAGATTTTTATACAAAAAAATATTTTCATAAAAATCAAGATGAGTTCGAGATGATGGTTCCTATTGTTCTAATGTTACTTTGAACTGAAGTTCAGTGTTGACCAGTTCAACTTGTTTGGTGCAGCTGGCCCTAAGTGTTAAATGAGAAATTAGTTCAAGAGTTGACTTATCTGGTTCTATAACCAGGCTATAATATTCCCTGCTTCTTAAATGATATAGTTGACTTTACCTTTTCAAGTTTAATTTGGTACGTGTTCAATTAATTTCTCACCTAATCCGTGGTGAAACATTTTTGAATCTAATTCTGGATATTAAATTAAAACACTTGGTTTCTTTCACAAATTTATATTTTCTCTGACTAGTTTCGACCATTGGTCATCTTACATTCCTCCTTGAAGATGACCAATGGTCGAAACTAGCCGGAGAAAATATAAATTAGTAAAACAAACCAAGTGTTTTAATTAAATATCCAGATATAATTTGGAACTGAATAAATTCAAGTTCTTAATAATCAAAATCAAGTTGTCTCTAATCTAAAGCAACTTAAATGTGATTAGTGACAATTTGATTTTGAACATTAAAAGTGCGATTCTTTTCGCAATCTACAACAAGTTAGTCTTACAAAGACTATATCAAACACTTATTGAAACAACTACTTCCCGGGCTAATACCCCGACGGACATTGAATTATACAACAAGTGTTTGCTGTTACATACAGTAACCTACTGCAAATGTAACAATTTGGGTCAAATTATTTAGGCCAGCTATACTGATGAGAGATAAATCTCGAAACGCGTCTATAGATGGCCTAAATAATTTGACCCAAATTGTTACATTTGCAGTAGGTTACAGTATGTAACAGCAAACACTTGTTGTATAATTCAATGTCCGTCGGGGTATTAGCCCGGGAAGTAGTTGTTTCAATGAGTGTTTGATATAGTCTTTGTAAGACTAACTTGTTGTAGATTGCGAAAAGAATCGCACTTTTAATGTTTGAAGTATTCTGCAACCAAGAATTGGCAATTTCATTTATACTTATAATTTGATTTTGATTAGTGCACACCTTAAATTTGAAAAGGTATATATTTTAGAGCAGGGGTCTCCAAACTACGACCCGCGGGCCACATCTATCCATCATGATTCTGGCCCGCGACCATAAATACATTTTGTTTAAATAAAATTAAAAAGAAGACCTTTATTGGCATAATACTACACTACATCTCTACTAATCGCTACCCCCTCTCTTCCTCCTGCTTTCCCTCTTAATCGCCTTTACCCCACACTCAAGGTATTTGTTTTCTTGCCCCCTTTCCTCTTCTCTTCCCTTCTCCATCCACATCTCCACAGTTAACGGTAGGTGGTCAGATCCTGGCACCTCTTCCACCTCCATGCCTCTTATATCTACTCTTTCTATTCCCTTGACCACCACATAATTTACCTCTTGGTCCAATGTACGTTTTTCTCCCCTCCCAATCGCCCTCCGTGCATCCGTTCAAAATCTCCCATCCCTCCTCCATCACCCACTCCTTCATCCTCCTGCCCTCCCCATTTATACATTTATCCTGTGAACTCCTCTTCACCACCGAACCGTCCTCTCCAATCCCTCCCCCCGCTTCTCCTATTCTAGCATTGAAATCCCCCCCCCCCCCACCATCCATTTTCCTTCTTCACCCGCTCTCTCATCTATTGTCTTTCTTATGTCCGTCCAATTCTTGTGACGTACACAACCCCCACATCAACCCGATATCTTCCCTGCGATAATTTACCCACACTAGCCCTTCGCATCCCTCCATCATCTCCCCCTTGCCTCCTTTCCTATCCTCTCTCTATCTAACAATCATTCCCTCTTGGCACTCCCTCTCCTTGCACATTTTACTGCTTCTATCATCTCCCATCTAAACACCCTCGGTAAGCATTCTTTTACTTCTCCCCATTCCTTCTTCACCATCCAAGTGTCTACTACTATGTCCTTCCCGATTACCCACTCCTCAAAGTCTTTCTTCCACTTGCACTCCTGCCCTTTAGACTTTATTCCCGATACATTCCAAAACCCTATCGTTATCGCCCCTTCTTTCCCCACTCTCCCACATTTGCTCCCTAGTCCCCTGCTCCTCTCATAGCCCTTCTGCCCCTGTCCTACCTCCCCCCCTTCGTCCCTTCTATATATGCCCCATTTCTCCTGCCCCCTTTCTCCCTCTCATTTTGTTCCTCCCCCCCTACTACCTCATTTCTTCTTACTGTTTTGCCTCCTTCTTCCTCTCTACTTTCGCCTTCTCCATATTCCATCCCCACTCTTCCCCATTAACTATAACCTTCTGATACCCGATCCTCACCCATTTCCCCCTTTCCCTCTCCCATCTAGCTACCTCCCTTATGCATTGCTGCACCCTCCTTTCCTCCTACGTTAGATCATCATATATGAAAATTGTTTCTTGTACACTCTTCAGCCTACTTTTATTCTTCATTATTTTAATTTTGTCTTCTAGCTTCCTAAGTTTCACCACCACCAACTTTCCAACCCTATCCACAACATGACTCTCCTGTACCCCTCTATTTCTCTCTTCTCCTGGAAAACCTTCCCTCTGATCAGTATGTTGTTCCTCCTTTCCCTCGTCTCCGCCTGATCCTCCAGCTCTACTATCCTTTGCTTTAATTGTTCTCTTTCCTTTCTCCATGTTTCTTTCATTTCCCTCATCTCCTCTTTCCACATCTCCCTTGCTTCCCTCATCTCCTCTTTCCACATCTCCCTTGCTTCCCTCATCTCCTCTTTCCAAATCTCCCTCTCCTTCTTTATCTCTTCCTTAATTAACTCCACTGTCTCCCTCCAATTCCCGTCGCATCCTTTAATTCACCACTCTTTTCTTTTCCTTCCTGGCTCTCAAATGACATGTCTGCCACCGTCTTCTTATCTACCCCCTATTCCGACCCCCCCCCCTGTTGTTGTGGCGACCTCTGTAACCCTGCTCCTCCACTAAATACCTCCTTTCTTCTAGCCTTCTAGCCTTCTAGCCTTATTATTTGCTTTCCTTTAAATCTACTCGTGAATTAATTTTATTCTGCGGTACGCAATAAAAAAACGCACAAGCAAAAAATACGTCGCTTGACCTCGACCGTGAAATAGACGGATTCGTGCTCGCTCAGTGCCGATCTAATTCTCGTACTTACTTTTAAACCACGAGAGATATGTTTATCAAATTTGTACAGTTTGTCGACTGATGACAGATGCCAATCTGGTCCAAAACACAAGTTTTACTTTCGCATAAAACACGCGAGAATTCACTTTATTTGCGGAGCACCCATTTACTAACGATTTAGTGTTAACATTTTTTTAAATTATGATTAGTTATGTAAAATTACCGGTAATTTAAAATTGAGTAATATTACTGGAAACATGGTAACAATTTGATAATTTAAAGTTAGACATAAAACATACACAAATTCTAAAAAATAATTCTAAGTTATTCCACGATTCTGTAAAAAATATAAGTTTTTAAGATTCTTTCAACAAACTGTCATTTTTCTCTAAGAAAGAAGATTGTTACAAAAAATGTAACAATAAACAAATTGTCCAAAATTTTATTATCTAAAACTTTTGTTTGAACTATTTTTCTGTATTCCCATTAGTTATTGAGTTATTCGCAACTTTTGCAAAACACAAAAAAGCGCGTAAATTCTCGACATTTTTCAACTTTCACAAATAAACGCTATAACTCAAAAACTACTTGAGCTACAGAAAAGTATAATACATACATTTCAGCTACTTTGACGAGATCTACAAGCTGGGCATATTTATTTTTATACAGGGTGATCCTTAAAGTATCAAAAAGAAACGTCAATTGTCTTTTTCAAAATCAAGAAGGCGGGTGTTCATCAAAGTTATCACTATTATATATGAGAGTGTTTTCCACTCCCAGACTAAGCATGAAGTAAAATTTCGAGTTTAGAAAAGCCCCGCGTAGAAAATTTGTCGAGGGTCGCGCAGCGATCCGAGACAAATTTTCACGGGGCTTTTCTAAACTCGAAATTTTACTTCATGCGCCACGCGTACTAAACACTGATTTATCCCGAAGTTTAAAAACATACACAAATTCTAATAAATTGTTCTAAGAAGTTCTTCCATGATTTTCTGAAAATTATAAGTTTTTGCGAATCTCTCAACAAACTGGCGCTTTTCTTCAAGAAAAAAGATAGCTACAAAAAAACTAGAGGATAGAAAAATTATCTAAAATGTTATTATCTTAAACTTTTATTCTAACAATTGTTCTGTATCCCCATTAGTTATTGAGTTATTCGCAACTTTTACGAAATACAAAAAAAGCAAGCGCACACGCGTAAATTCTTGACATTTTTCAATTTTGAATAAAAACGTTATAACTCAAAAACTATTCAAGCTACAGAAAAGGATAATACATGCATTTTGGCTATTTCGACGAGATCTACAAGCTGGGCATATTTATTTTTATAAAGGGTGATTCACAAAGTATCAGAAAGAAAATGTCAATTGTTTTTTTTGTAAATCAAGAAGGCGAGTGTTCATCAAAGTTATCAATATTAAGTATGAAAGTGTTTTCCACTCCCAGACTAAGCATGAAGTAAAATTTCGAGTTTAGAAAAGCCCCGTGAAAATTTGTCTCGGGTCGCTGCGCGACCCTCGACAAATTTTCACGGGGCTTTTCTAAACTCGAAATTTTACTTCATGCGCCACGCGTACTAAACACTGATTTATCCCGAAGTTCAAAAAATACAAAAATTCTAATAAATAGTTCTAAGAAGTTATTCCATGATTTTGTGAAAATTATAAGTTTTTACAAACTTTCAACAAACTGTCGTTTTTCTCCAAGAAAAAAGATAGCTAGGAAAAACTTGAAGATAAAAAAATTATCCAAAATATTATTATCTAAAACTTTTATTCTAACAACTGTTCTGTATTCCCATTTGTTATTGAGTAATTCGCAACGTTTGCGAAATACAAAAAAAGCAAGTGCACTCCCATAAATTCTCGACAATTTTCACATTTGACAACAAACGTTATAACTCAAAAACTATTCGAGCCACAGAATAGTATAATACATGCATTTCAGTTATTTCGACGAGATCTACAAGCTGGGCATATTTATTTTTATACAGGGTGATCCACAAACTATCAAGAAGAAGGCGAGGGTTCATCAAAGTTATAAATATTATGTATGAGAGTGTTTTCCACTCCCAGACTAAGCATGAAGTAAAATTTTGAGTTTAGAAAAGCCTGTAAGTTTGGTTTGGTCGTGTAGCGCGTAGCGCTACGCGACCAAACCAAATGTTCAGGCTTTTCTAAACTCGAAATTTTACTTCATGCGCCACGCGTATAAAACACCAATGTGATGTAAAGTTCAAAATAGATGGTTATTAATTAAATTTAAATAAATTACTTTATTAATTATTATCATTATGTAACAGTGAATAGAAAAACGATTTTCAATTAAAGTTTTTAAAACTGCTTATACAATCGAGGGACTTATTGCAATAACATGATGTGCCTCAAGTAAACAGAACTGCGATATTGGACTTTAAAATTTAGAAAATAATGTAAAATGTATCACTATGATTTTAAGAATTAAGAGTAGATTGTTTGACAAGTTTTGAAAGCTTCGGTTCGCATGCGAATATGAGCATACTACATAGCTTTTTATATTACTGCTTAATTAAAACGAATAATAATACAAAATTTTTTGATTGTGTGGCTTATCATGTTATTACAATGAGCCCTTCAATTAATAATAATAATAATTATAATAATACTTTATTAATGCTAAACACAACTGTGGTACACAGGTCAATGGAAACTTCGCTAATACAAAAATATAAACGTACAATAAATATAAATACATGTAAGAAAAAGTCGTTAAAACATTAAAAACACATTAAAATGAGGTAGTTATGCTCTGGAAAACAAAACACTTCAGACATTAGATAGCTTTTAGAATTGAGCTTAAATTGGATTCATTCAGAAAATCATCAAAGCTAAAATAGGCATTCTCCAATAAAAATCGTTTTATACAAACTTTAAATGTTTTTATTGGCAATTCTTTAATAACGTCGGGGATATTATTGAAAAATTTGGGTTCCCAATATCTAGCTCCAGTGTGAGATTTAGTTAAGCGCATCATGTCTATATGGATATTGTTTTCTTGTCTAGTTTGATGGTTATGAATAACATTTATTTGGAGATATTCACTAATATTTGTCTTTATATAAATTAAACATTGATATATGTATAGGAATGGAAGGGTTAGAATGTTCATGTTTACGAATAGAGGTTTTGTGTCTGCTCTGTAAGCACCATGAGCAAGGATGCGGACCGCACGTCTCTGCAGTTTAAAGATACGCTGCCACCCCGGTGAATGACCCCATATAATCAGACAATAACTAATCCGAGATTGAAAATGCGCAAAATAAGTTGTTTTAAGAACATCTAGGGAAACTGACTGAGACAGATTACGTAAAAGGTAGATGCTGCAGCACAGCTTTTTCGCAAGTTGATTGATATTTTCAACCCAGGTCAACTCCTTATCAACCCACATTCCCAAAAATTTGACGTGCGGTGAATAAGTGTTGGTAATTTTATTTAAAGTGAACAATACATTTACACTTTTATTCGGATTTAGATGAAGACGGTTGCCTGCAAACCATTCAAAGGCCATTGCCGAAGCACTGACATTCAAAGTAGAAACTGTGGTAAGGTCTTTATCAACACTTACCAAAGTTGTATCATCAGCATATTGGATAACGTTTACTTTGGGAATGTATACTGGCAGTTCATTGACATAGATCAGGAACAGAAGTGGCCCTAGGATTGATCCCTGTGGCACCCCAAATTTAATCATTATTGGTTTAGATGTTTTACCATTTATCCGAGTCATTTGTGTTCTGCCAGTGAGATAAGAATTTATAAGACATACACTAAATGAACTGAAGTTATAACATTCAAGTTTATTTAGGAGAATATCATGTGACACACAGTCGAATGCTTTCGACAGGTCCAAGAAAGTGGCTATTGCAAAGCCTCCGTCTTCAAATGAATCCAAAATAGTGTTTACCAGATATAAAAGTGCATCACACGTGCTGACGCCCTCACGAAAACCGAATTGGTTACAATTAAGCAGTGCATGTTCCTCCATGTATTGCACCATCTGGTTGTATAGAATTTTTTCTAAAATTTTTGAGAAAATAGGCAGACACGAAATGGGTCGGTAATCATTCACGTTATTTCTATCCCCCTTTTTAAAAACAGGTACTACAGCAGCTATTTTCATTACATCAGGAGAGGTGGACATCCTGATGCACTGATTAATTACTTTAGTTATTTGAGGAAGAATAGCCTCCTTGCACATTTTTACTAGATTAGTAGAGATTCTATATATGTCAACACAATTTCCACCTTTTAAATTGCAAATAAAATTTCTAACATCATTGCATGACACTTCCTTGAAATTAAAATTACTATTACAGTTAATGTATTGGCTAGAATCAACATGCTGAGGTGGAATGGAATTAATTATATCATTTACTAATTATATAAATGTACTATTAAAAATATCTGGGGATATATTGTGACTAATTATTATTTGCATCTTAGCCCATTTGATTATGAAGAACTGTATATGTGGCCCTCGAAGGAACAAGTTTGAAGACTAAGAGAATAATACAGCATTTTTTGATTGTGTGGCTTATCATGTCATTACAATGAGCGCTTTTTATAGTTTGCAATTATTTGCATCTTAGCCCATTTGATTATGCAGAACTGTATTTGTGGCCCTCGAAGGAACAAGTTTGAAGACCCCTGTTTTAGAGCATTCTCTCAATCAATTTATATCACAAAAGTGCAACCCTCTTTTCCAAAATAATTAAAAACCTATTCAACTAATTACAATAACATAAATTCCAATCCTTCCAGTTACACATACACACACACACACATAGAAAAAAACAATAAAAAGTCTAAACTAGGCAACCATTCGAGATAAGCGATTATTAACGCTGGAAGCAAAGAGCCACACACACACACGAAATTTCTCCCCAGTTTTCTAATCTTCAGCGACTATTATCACTAATTAAGAGCCGATAGAATAACATAAAGAGCAGGTTTAAAAGTAAGCAGATAAGGGACCACCCTTGGAACACAAAGGGTTCGAGCGATTCCGGGGAGGGCTATTTTGTTGCTAAGCTACTTAATATTATGCCATCTATTGAAGGACGGACAATGCGCGGAACTAAAACGTTGTTGTAAGCTACTTATTACAGACATTTCGCTTCAAAGCACATCCTTTGATGGAATAAATTGTACATTGAGATGTTAATTATTGATGGTCGTCTAAGAGCTTGGTGATATTAAGTTCTTAAAAACATTAAAAATCGTCGATTTATTAATATGAAAAGTGTGAATGTCCATGGGCGTAGGTTGGACCGATATAAGGGAAAGGGGGTGCAAAAACAAAATATTGTAACAATAGAACACTTTAAACTTTGTTTGTATAACACCTATTTATTTTTCGTGATTGCAGGTTCGGCAACTTTAGCTAAAATATTGTATTTAGGGTAGAGGTAAGAGTCAAAATATTTGTTAAAAACTTATGATATATTAATTAGTAGTAATAGTAAATATCTTTATCTAGTAACCGCATTATACCTTGATAAGTATGAGATAAGTATGAGAGACATTACGTACACATGCACGTAATAGCTTTGACAAGTACATTACGTGCTGACAGCTGAACAGCTGATTGCTTACCGTACAACCAAATGACATTTCTTTGATGTACAGGGAGTTTTTCTTTAAAGTATACGTATTCCAAATTCAGCTCATTTTCTTTAAATCTTTAGTTATTCGTTGGATTTTTTAAGAGTTCAATTTGAAGCTTTAAGCGAGTGTTTTCCACACCCACACTAAGCATGAAGTAAAATTTCGAGTTTAGAAAAGCTTCGTGAAAATTTGTCGAGGGTCGCGCAGCGACCCGAGACAAATTTTCTGGGCTTTTCTAAACTCGAAATTTTACTTCATGCGCCACGCGTATAAAACACTAAAATATTGTGAACTCTAAGTATATTTAAGCCTCACTTGAAATCAGTGTTTTATACGCGTGGCGCATGAAGTAAAATTTCGATTTTAGAAAAGCCCAGAAAATTTGTCTCGGGTCGCTGCGCGACCCTCGACAAATGTTCACAGGGCTTTTCTAAACTCGAAATTTTACTTCATGCTTAGTCTGGGAGTGGAAAACACTCGTTTAAAGCTTCAAATTGAACTCTTAAAAAAACAACGAATGTCGGAAAATGTACAGCTTTATTCCCTGTATATTGATCAAGCAGTAATTTAGTTTTCATCATTGTCATGGTACTATTAAAAATTATTACAATAAAGTTATTCTCTTATGCTCATTGTTTATTTTGTTGGGGCGTAGGTAAAGTATCGTACGTTTCTCGAGTGGTATGGCAATTACTACTCGCGGAATACTGCACTCGCCGCTGCGCGGCTCGTGCGTTATATGTCCGCTCATATGTAATATGTTGCATACCACTCTCGTTTTTTATTTTTTTTATTTAATAGAGATGGGAACACAACAGGACCAGCCCACTAAGTGTTCACTTTGTTACATTTCTACAAGCTTAACTTAAATTACATAGAGAATAATTATTATTACATAAAAGAAAAATATGCAACAGATTACAATGAGGTATGTGCAAGTATAAGTATAACATATGAACTGGTATTTAAAACAAATTACAAAAAATAAAAATATATATATATAAACAGAAAATAACTGAAAAGAAAAGAAATTACGATACATGTGATAATGAAAATATTAACGTAATTATAAAGAATGTTCCTAAAATATCAATAGTTAATTAGCTATTGATAAAGTGGAGCTACGCAGGAGTTTAGATCTATATGTTTTAAAATTAAGATTGTACAGATCATATTCATTATTATAATTACGCATCATTCTGTATAAGGGGGAATTGAAACACGCATTAGTATTGCTAACTGGAATTCTGAAGGCTAAGTTATCTCTAGTTTGATATATTGGAACGTTAAAATTAATAAGGCTGAGAAGGTGTGGAGAGTCAATGATACTGTTTGCTATTTTAAACATGACAAGTTGGTCCCGAATATCTCTTCGAGTCTTTTGCGTTAACATATGGAAACGTGCACAGACCTCTTCGTAGTTGCTATAGGTATTCCCTGTTTTATAGCAGACGTATCGAAGGAATTTCTTTTGGACTCTTTCTACGCTTTCTATATAAGTTTCATATGACGAGTTCCAAACCGTTGACGCATAGACTAGGCGACTATTAACATAGGCATTATATATCGTTACGTAATATACTATTACCTACGCCCTATCTAGTAACCGCAACATAGCACACTGTCATCTTAATGCGTATGATTGATATTACCTACACATGCACGTAATAGCTTTGACAAGTATATTACAAGCTGACTGCTCAACAGCTGATTGATTACCGCACAACCAAATGAGATTTCTTTGATGTATATTGATCAAGTAGTGATTTAGTTTTCATCATTTACTATCAAAAATGATTGAATAAATAAGATGTTCTTTCATGCTCATTGTTTATTTTATTAGGGCGTAGGTCAAGTATCGTACGATTCTCGAGTGGTATGGCAATTACATACTCGCGGAATACTGTACTCACCGCTGCGCGGCTCGTGCACAACATATCCGCTCATATGTAATATGCTGCATACCACTCTCGTGACGTAATAAATTATTATTATCATCTTTCATACACATTGTTTTTATAACGTAATAAATATATATATATAATATATATATATATATAATATATATATATATATACATATATATATAATAATAATAATAATAATAATAATAAACCGTTTATTGACCATATCCAGTACAAGTATAATTACATAAATCTTAAGATAAATTTAATGGTCAAAGGGTCCTGAATCAGTTTCAGTCCAAGGTATATAACCAAACACTGAACCTGATCTTCCTTCAGGCCGTACAATAATAGACAGTACAATACAAATAATATACAATAAAAATAATATAGCTAGTAATAATAAATTATGATGCACTTAGCATTTCTATATATTTCTGCTTAAAATCCGTGTATGAGCCAAATCGAAACTGTACCGAGTTCATGCAACTTGTTATTGTATAGGTAAAGCACTTTTTAAATAATTGTAATCTATGCTTTGGGATGGATAGGAGCCCTCTACTTCGAATATTTATGTTATGCACATCACTTCTATACGTTATTTTGTTGAAGAGATATGGGGGCGTTTTTCTGGATATTATTTTGAAGTAGAAACAAGCCGTATGTAGTTTTCGCCTGTTGTGCATGTCCAACCAGCCACACTCGGGCAATCTGTGAGCTATACTGGTTCTCTTATTACCACCAAAAATAAGACGCAAGCATGAATTCTGTATTCTTTGGATTCTATTAGTATCTATTTTGTCGATAAATTCATGATAGAGTGTGTCACAGAAGTTAAAGTTCGAAAGCACCAAGGAATTACACAATATAATTTTTGTACTTTTATTTAGAAGGTGTCTGTTTAGGAATATACTCTTCAGTGCGATGTAAGATTTTCGTATTAGATTATTGGTATTATCTTTGAATTTAAGTTTTGAATCTATAAATACCCCAAGATTTTTTAACACTCTCATCTATAGATATCGTTTGACCACTAACTACTATCTTTAAGTTTTGTATCGCGTTTGTACGTCTTGTTGTAGGTCCAAACACGATAGCCTTAGTTTTGCTTTCGTTAATGCATAGTGAATGTGCCGACGAGTATTTTACTAAATTTTCCAAATCAAGATTCAGTTTCAGCTGTGCATCAACAATATCTTCAATTTTAAAAGATATATATAGTTGAGTGTCATCTGCATATAGATGGTAATGTGAAAAAGTTATAACCTCACTTATTGATGATGTGTAAATTGAATAAATTAGTGGTCCCAGAATTGTACCTTGTCCTACACCAGATATTATTTGAAGGGGAGACGAAACACTATCATCAATCACAACCCTTTGTGTTCGTCGATTCATGAAACTATCGAGGAGTGCAACTGCCTCAACGGTCAGACCTATATAATTTAGTAATGCTGATAATGTTTCGTGGTTGATCATGTCAAACGCCTTACTATAGTCTAATAGAACTAGTGCAGTAACGTTTCCAGTATCGGTGGCATTTACAACATCATCAACAATGTGAGTAAGGGCACTACAGCAACTGTAATTTTGCCTGAATCCAGATTGGTTCCCAGGCAATATATTATACTCCTTAATGTGATTACTCAATTGTTTTTCAATTACCCTTTCTAATATCTTTGAAAGTGTTAGGAGAATATTGATTGGTCTTAAGTCATTTATTGTTTCAGGATTTTTATGCTTTGGCATAGGTGTGACAAGTGATTCTTTCCATAAATTAGGAAAATGAGAGCTTTCAATGCAGGCATTAATAATGTGTGTAATATACTCTACTATGGCAGGGCAGCACAACTTTAAACTTACTGTTGATGCCGTCAATACCAACTGCCTTGGATTTAATTGTCTTTATTATATTAAGAACTTCTATATCCGTGACTGACGAAAATTTTAATAGAGTAGGGAGTGCTCTTTTTTTATTATTTCTATAAAATAATAGTTGCTCATTATCTGGTGGTAATGTCGAAGCTTGCGTAGCCAATTGCCGATTTATTAGATTCACATTATTCAATTCGTCTGGTATAATGTAGTTTATCTTTTGGTATACGTTGAGATTTCTCAGTTCCTTCCACATGTGTTTTTTATCCCCACCCGTATATATATATATATATATATATATATATATATATATATATATATATATATATATATATATATATATATATATATATATATATATATATATATGTATCACTGTTTCTTCGGGTTTGGTCCCGCGTATTTTCTTGGCTCTGGTCCATTTTATTTTTAATTCGACGTTTCGATGACGTCGCAGTCATCATCGTCAGGAATAACTATCAAAATTCCATTGCTCTAGCAACCACTTGTTTGACTTTTACGTACTACTTGATGCGTGAATTTCTTGTTTGGCTTCGTGTTACTCTTCTGTTTTGTTCTTCTAATGATGTAGTAGTGACAATTTCAATATTATTTTCGGAAGGGGTTGGATTTTGAATTTCTTGGTTGTTGTTCGGAGATAATATATTTTGACCAGAATTTATACAAGTTTTCCCAATTGGTGGTAGTCTTTTAGCATCATCTCTTTGATTTAGACTGTTCGGCCTCTTTTCAATTTCTATCGCTTCTCTAATAATCCTCGCGTGGAAGAAGTCTGTCTTTTTTAAAATTCTCGTTTTTTCGAAATTTATTGTATGTTTAGAAATGTTTACGTGTTGAAATAAAGAAGATTGTGGATCAGACTTTCTTACTGCTAAAATGTGTTCATCTCGACGAGTACTAATTTTCCGGTTTGTTTGTCCTACATAGCTCTTCTCACACATACCACATAGAATTTCATATACGCCTTGAGCTTCAAGTGGGATAATTTCTTTTGGAGTTCGGAGTAAATTTTGAATTTTTGTGTGAATATTGAAACAAGTTCTAATATTGTATTTGGAGAGGACTTTTCCGATTTTATCAGTTGTTCCTTTAATGTAGGGAAGGGTGACGTTGCTACACGGACTTTCACTTCTTGTTTTTGGACTTTTGGTTCTGTTTAATTTATTGATTGTTTTTTTGGAAAACCCATTTTGCATGAATGCCTTTTTGACATTGGATATTTCATTATTTAAATGGTGTTCGTCCGATAGCGTACGTGCTCTTAGTAAAAGCGATTTTGCCACGGACGCTATTTGAGCTGGATGATGATGTGACTTCGCATTCAAGTACCTGTTTGTGTGTGTAGGTTTTCGGTATACGGTGTAATTTAAGTTTCCACTAGGATTTCGGATAATAAGAGTGTCCAGAAAGGGTAAACGTTTGTTTTCTTCAACTTCCATTGTGAATTGAATTTTGTTGTGGATATTGTTTAGATGCGATAAAAAATGGTTGAGGTTCTCAATACCATGTTGCCAAATAACAAAAGTATCATCCACGTATCGTGGCCAAAGTTTAGGTTTTAGAGGGGAAGAATTTAGTGCTTCAGTTTCGAAATCTACCATAAATAAATTTGCAACTATTGGTGATAGAGGAGAACCCATTGGTGCACCTTCCAATTGTTTGAATTTTTGTCCTTTATATGTAAAGAAAGTGTTTTTTAGGCAGTGTGACGCAAGATCTAAAATTTCGTTTGACTGATGATACTTGGATTTTATTATTGCTATCGTCTCGTCAATTGGGATTTGTGTAAAGAGAGATTTAACATCGAAACTTACTAATATATCATTTGCATCTAAAATTTGATCTGTAATTTTGTTTACAAAATCTGCGGAGTTGATTATGTATGAATCAGCGTCTTCACTTAGTGGCTGCCATTTTTTAGCAATATATGCTGCTAATTTAACTGTTGGGGAACCAATTCCGGAGACGATTGGTCGTAAAGGAACACCTTCCTTGTGTATTTTTGGTACACCATAAATTTTGGGGCAAATAGAAGATTTTTCCCTAGGAATTAGTTTCAACGCTGTATTTTTATCAATTTTGGAATTTTTAATTTTTGATTTCGTTGTTTTTTCTAAATAGGTGATCGGATCTGTCTCGATTTTTTTGTAGGTTGAATTATCTAAGAGGGAACACATTTTTTTGTCATACTCGTCTGTTTGCATAATGACGGTGGAATTACCCTTGTCCGCAACGTCACCCTTCCCTACATTAAAGGAACAACTGATAAAATCGGAAAAGTCCTCTCCAAATACAATATTAGAACTTGTTTCAATATACACACAAAAATTCAAAATTTACTCCGAACTCCAAAAGAAATTATCCCAGTTGAAGCTTAAGGCGTATATGAAATTCCATGTGGTATGTGTGAGAAGAGCTATGTAGGACAAACAAACCGGAAAATTAGTACTCGTCGAGATGAACACATTTTAGCAGTAAGAAAGTCTGATCCACAATCTTCTTTATTTCAACACGTAAACATTTCTAAGCATACAATAAATTTCGAAAAAACGATAATTTTAAAAAAGACAGACTTCTTCCACGCGAGGATTATTAGAGAAGCGATAGAAATTGAAAAGAGGCCGAACAATCTAAATCAAAGAGATGATGCTAAAAGACTACCACCAATTTGGAAAACTTGTATTATTTCTGGTCAAAATATATTATCTCCGAACAACAACCAAGAAATTCAAAATCCAACCCCTTCCGAAAATAATATTGAAATTGTCACTACTACATCATTAGAAGAACAAAACAGAAGAGTAACACGAAGCCAAACAAGAAATTCACGCATCAAGTAGTACGTAAAAGTCAAACAAGTTGTTGCTAGAGCAATGGAATTTTGATAGTTATTCCTGACGATGATGACTGCGACGTCATCGAAACGTCAAATTAAAAATAAAATGGACCAGAGCCAAGAAAAAGAAACAGTGATACATGTTACGCCCGCGAAAATCTACGTTTTAACATATATATATATATATATATATATATATATATATATATATAAATATTTTGATAATAGTCTATCGCCCAGTAGCCTTTCTGCCGAGGTTGATGATTATGATAAGTGTTGTGAATGTAAGTGGGGTGATAATGACATATATCAATTATTTCCACTGGAAACGTAAAAAATATACGATTCCTTCATATCCAGGGGCAAGTGCCCCCCATCTTCTGGCTACGAACATGTAAATGTCCCTAATACTTTTTAGTTTGATCTTGTTCAGCGGGTTACTCCCGGGAGCTCATGAGAATTTTTCTTTTTCTCTTATTTTTTGAACAATATATTATATTCGTGACTTCTGATCTAAAATTACATTAATATCCATAAAGGGATTTTTCTTTTTTTTAAGTCTTTTTTTAGATATTGTGTATAAACATTTGAAGAATTGATAAAAAAACATCAAACTAAAGCAGTATATTTTAAATCTCACTTGAAATCAGTGTTTTATACGCGTGGCGCATGAAGGAAAATTTCGAGTTTAGAAAAGCCTGAAAATTTGGTTTGGTCGCTCCGCGCTTCGCGCTACGCGACCAAGCCAAATTTTCAGGCTTTTCTAAACTCGAAATTTTACTTCATGCTTAGTCTGGGATTGGAAACACTCGTTAGAAGCTTCAAATTGAAAGCTTTTATAAAAACAACTAATGTCTGAAAATTGACATTGTAAAAACGTGATATGTATATCTAAAAGAAAAATTCCTTAACGACTATAATTTTTGCTGGAGAAAGTTTACATACTGGATCGGTATTCCTGAAAATGATCGCACGATCGGTCGCCCGCCAACTGTCAAATTCGCATGTTAAATCCCTATCTAAATTGCAGATTTCTTACAACCGAATCGTACGACCAATTTCGGGAATACCGACCCTGAATTAATTTTTACTGGAGACAGTTTACATAGTAAATGTTCTTTAACAATAATCACGATTCTCCCTATTATTATTTTTTTGTTGCAAATATTTCAATGAAACCTATTTATCCAACATCTCATGAAGGCGTATATATATGACGAATAATTGTCGAATTATTTTGGATGAATGGACGGTTGAGGAGGAAAAAAACGCGGAAGGATCGTGAGAGAGAAAGAGCGGGCGGTGCGGGCAACAAAAGGGCAACTTTTAGAGTGGAATATAATGTGAAAGGACTGTGTATAATACAGATACAGATATAGCCGTATCATGCCATCTTAATCCCGACTTGTGAGCAGCCAGCTTGTATAATATCCATTCCCACAACACGACAAGAAAGGACGTTCAATTTAACACATCATAGATTATTTGTCAGAAACACATTTTCACTTCTCTATCATTATTATATTGAAGTTTTACTACTTGACTCGTTCAGAACTAGTCGCATACATATTTGAACAGTCGAAGTTCTTCTCTGAGCTTTTAATCAAACTCGAATTAAAATCAAAAATATGTATACAGGGTGGTTAATTTTTTAGCGTTCAGCTTATATCTGCTGAAATATTGAAGATACAAAAAAACGTTAATATAAAACTTATCATATGCGATAATAGTTTATCACCAGTCAAATACATAAACGATCTCGGTGTAACATTTGATTTTTCTTTATCTTTTACTAAACATAATAATAATATTAGCTGCAAAGGTATGCACACTCTTGGTTTTATCAATCGGTTTTGTAAACAATTTTCTATTAATACTAAAAAAATTCTATACTTATTATTGGTAAGATCCCAATTGGAATATGCGTCCACTGTTTGGTTTCCACAATATGCTAATAATATAGAACGGATAGAAAGAATCCAAAATTAATTATTGCTAAATATAACTTTCAAATTAGGGATCAGTCGATAAACTATAACGGCGGTCATAGGTGCATTTGGTTGCAGTTATAGGTGCATTTGATTCCGTCGTTATACTATGAATCTTACCACAGGAAAACACAAGAAATGCAGGTACTTGGGGAGTTTTATTTATACTTAACTATGTCACGTACAAAAACGAACGTTAGCACGCGTTATTCTCTAAAAAATTATATTTTATTATTTCTTGTGCCCACGGCAACCTTCCTATCTCTCCCCGCAGTCCGGATTAATCTTGTTCAGGCGACACCACATTACGCCCCACCTAGATTGAGGAGGAAAAGGAAACAGAGGAAGAGTTACACGTTTAAAAGATTTAGAAGAATGATTTGGTCCAGAGTGTTTAAGGATTGATTTAAGAGATGTGGTGTATGGAATAGAAGAATTAGAGTGTAATTGTTTTGTAAAGGAAGTAACTGAAACTTGTGGTGTATAGCTAGGTTTAAGTCGATCGATGGAAACGCAATCGTTTCTGCCGTTAACATTTACCGTAAAAAATTTAGAATTTCGACTGATAATTTTGAAAGGGCCATCGTAAGAATTTTGTAACGGCCGTTTTGCGTGATCCTTCCTTATAAAAACATGAGTGCATTTTTTTAGATCGGGGTGTATGAAAGATTTGCGGTGGGTTAAGTGAGTAATTGCGGCGCTAAGCGTCTTCATCCTATCTCTCAGGCCGTCGATAAAATTTGAGCCTGAAGGAATGAATTTAGAAACAGATTTCGGAAATAAAAAATCGCCTGGTAAACGTAATGTTTTACCATAGACGTATTCGGCTGCAGTGGCCGAAAGTACCCTAGTAAAATTAAAGGTAGTTGGGATACCCAGTTACTCGGATCATTACTCATTTTGGTAGAGTCTTTAACTTGTCGATTGAGTCGCTCTACCAAACCATTACATTGCGGATGGTAGGCGGTGGTGGTCTTATGTGTGAAACCGAAAATGTTGCAAACGTGAGATTGAAATTGACGTCCGCGGTCAGTGATGACTGTGGATGGAATACCGAAACGCGGGATCCAACAATTTAAAAATGCTTTGGAAACGGAATCTGCAGTAATTTCGACTAGTGGTTGGACTTCAGGCCAACGCGTAAAACGGTCGATGCAAACTAAAAGGTATCTGTAAGTGTTACAAATAGGCAAAGGGCCGATGATGTCGATGTGTATATCGGTGAAACGGTCGTCAGGGTCCGGAAAATTAGCGATTGGTGATACAGTGTGTCGGTGAATTTTAATTTGTTGGCACTTCAAGCATGATTTGACAAATTGTGCAATGTCTTGATTCATCCGTGGCCACACATAGCGAGATGTAACCAGACGTTTCATTGCACGGACGCCAGGGTGTGTAAGTCCGTGAAGAGACTGTAAAATGTTACTTCTTAGGACTGAAGGGATATAGGGTCGTCTTTGAGCAAGAGTTATGTCTGTGTATATAGGTGTGCTAGTGCCAGGCGGAGTGTATTGCTCGAGCTTAAGTGAAGTGGTGCCGTTATTCAAAAGGAATTTTAGTTCGCCGTCTTCGGATTGTAATTTTGCAAGGTTAGGTATATCTAAAGAGTTAATTTCGATTCGCGATAATGTATCAGCAACGCTGTTTTCGGTACCTGGAACGAACCTGATGTCAGTGGTGAATTGCGCGATGAAGGTGATGTGTCTGTGCTCTCGTCCTGAAAAACGATCCTAGTTCGAATTTATAGCAGAGATCAAAGGTTTACGATCTGTAAAGATGATAAATTCGCGACCTTCAAGATAATATTTGAACTTTTTAATAGCCAAATAAACAGCAAGCAATTCACGGCCAAAAGTACTGTATTTGCGTTCTGTTGTTGAAAAAAATTTGGAAAAGAGAGCGAGCGGTCGAAGAACGCCAGAATTATCCTTCTGCTGCAAGACCGCGCCAGCAGCGGAGTCCGATGCGTCTACTATAATGCTTAACTCCGCAACAGGATCGGGTAAACCAAGCATAGCACAGTCGGCGAGTGCAGCCTTAACTGTCGTAAATGCTTGAAGAGCGGGTTGGGACCAGACCAGTGGTTTGTTGCGTGGAGTTGTTGCAGCAAGCTGGTTGAGCGGTGCTAGGATACTCGAGCATGATTTTATGAACCGATGGTAAAAGTTCACCATGCCGAGAAAGCGTTGCAATGCTTTTTGGTCAGTGGGTTGTGGGAAGGACAAAATCGCATCGACCTTGGACTGTAAAGGTTTGATTCCCGAATCACTAATGCTGTGACCTAAAAAGTCTAATTTTGTTTCACCGAAAACACATTTGTCAGAGTTAATTTTTATTCCAAAAGAAGTTAATCGCTCAAAAATTTGTTGCAAGTGACGAACGTGTTCATGTTCATCCTTGCTGAAAACGAGAATATCATCGATGTACGCGACGCAAAATGGTAGTCCGCGTAATACCGAGTCCATAAACCTTTGAAACGTTTGAGCGGCGTTTCTTAAACCGAAACTCATCCTAGTGTATTCGTAAAGTCCAAAGGGTGTTGTGATTGCCGTTTTCGGAATGTCTGCAGGATGAATTGGAATTTGGCGATATGCCTTTACTAAATCGATTTTTGAAAATAACTTGCAACCACAACAATTGTACGTGAAATCGTGAAGAATAGGCAAAGGATATCGGTCTGGTATGGTAACTTTATTGAGTCCACGGTAATCGCCGCATGGGCGCCAAGAGCCATCTGATTTAGCTACCAGATGTAGCGGCGTCGCCCATGGGCTGGAAGAGGGTCTCACGAAACCGAGCTGTAACAATTTATCAAACTCGTTTTTTGCAATTTGAAATTTGTGAGGTGGTAATCGTCGCGGTTTGGCAAAAACTGGTGGTCCAGATGTTTCGATGTGATGTTGCACATCATGCTTGACGGGTTTAGCTAGGTTAAAAGGGGTTGTTAGATCAGGAAATTGTTGCAATAATTTCGAATAAGGTGAATTTTGGGTAGACAAGGAACAGATTTTGAGTTTTTCTGATGGGCCGAATACATTCCTTACGAGACGTTCGTGGGCAATGTCAACAATGATGTTGAAATGCCGAAGGAAGTCGGCGCCCAGAATGGAGTGGTTAACGTGTGCAAGCACGAAATTCCACGCAAGTTTTACGTCCAGACCGATGTGTATTGTTAATTTTGAAGAACCAAACGTGGGTATTAAACTACCGTTAACGGTGGTTAACGAAAATTTTGATTGGCGATGAGTGTTGGCGAAGAGTTTATCCACCGCCAAAATGCTAACCTGGGCTCCCGTATCTACTAAAAATTTTGTCCCAGAGTTAGTGTCACGCACGAAAAACAACGGGCTTGGAGAGACAGCGGAGGAATGGGCCGACATTAGCCCCACTGTTCGTCGTTTCCCCACTGGCATGGTGGAGTGCACTTACGTGCATCACCACGAAAATTGTGATGGTACCAGCACAGTTTGTGTTGCGGGTCGTCGCCTAATTGCCAGCGGTTTCTTGATGCTGACCGACTTCTGTTCCGAAATTTGTTTTTAGATTGCTTCGCCAAAGCGGTTGTTAATGAATTTAAATTTTGTGTCAGCTCAGAAATTTGGGATTGCAGTTCTAAAATTCTAGTGTTGTAAGATGTTGGATGTTCAATTGCCGAGGTGTGAGAAACGTTGGTGTTATTAATGATGGTGGGTGCCGAAACTTCTAAAATTTGATCTGCCATTTCTGCCAAGTTTGTTAATGAGGTGGTTTTTGCAGACACTAGAATTTTTTGCACATCTGACGGTAAACGATTTAAAAAAATTTCGCGTAGGAGATTGTCGTCTATTGGCGTTGTTCCCAGCAATTGTTGCAATTTTCGTAGTAGTTGTGAAGGCGTTTGGTCGCCGAGCACTTCCGTCGACCACAATTGCTGCAAACGCTTTTTTTCGGAAATGGTGGTTCGTTTGATTATCTCCACTTTGAGCGTCTCATAAGGAAGGTCAGCGGGAGGTTCAATTAGTAAATCCCTAACTTCGATGGCAATGTCTGGGGGTAAGGCGGCTACGACTCGATCAAACTTGCGACTAGAATTTGTAATGCGCGAGTTCAAAAATTCCGCTTCAATCTGCACGAACCAGATTGAAGGGTTAACGCGGAAAAATGGGGGCAAATTACATCTTACGGTGCCAACGGCAGCATCTAATTGTTCTTCCATGATGTGTGATTGAAAATAGGGAAGGTAAGGAAAGTAAGCAGAGTAGTAGAGAGATTAAGGTTAAGAAAATAGTGGAAGTAGTTTCCTCGAAATACGAGGGGGGCTAGTAAATGTCACCTGTCACTTCAAAATCCAAAATCCTGGTTGGGGGTGGGTGCTGGCGGCAAATGGCAAGGTTGCAGACTGTGTCGGCTCGGTACCCTGGTTAGGAGCGGGCGCCGCGGCCGGCGGCTGTTGACAAGGTCCGGATTTCTGCACTTGAAACAGGGCTCCGTCGTTGATGCTCGATGCAGTCAGGAATTCGTCCGAAAAAGGGTCCTTGGCGTCGACGTCTGATGCTGGCGGGTATTCCTGTAGTCAGTTCGCCTTGTAGATCCTGAATCTTGATGATTCCCGTGGCGAAGATCGTTGTGGAAAGATCACGTCGGGGTCACCAATTTATAACGGCGGTCATAGGTGCATTTGGTTGAAGTTATAGGTGCATTTGATTCCGTCGTTATACTATGAATCTTACCATAGGAAAACACAAGAAATGCAGGTACTTGGGGAGTTTTATTTATACTTAACTATGTCACGTACAAAAACGAACGTTAACACGCGTTATTCTCTAAAAAATTATATTTTATTATTTTTTGTGTCCACGGCAACCTTCCTATCTCTCCCCGCCGTCCGGATTATTCTTGTTCAGGCGACACCACATAACTATAGTCGTACTCAAATGTTAACCATGCTAGATCAAAAATCTCTTGAAAATAGACGTATTTATTTTGATTTATGTTTTGTATTCAAAATTGTTAATTTTATAGTTGATTGCTCCGAAATGTTAAGTATGATTAATTTTAATATTCCAATTAATACTCGAAATAACGTCACATTTCGTGAACATTTTTATCGATTCAACCATGGCACTAATAGCCCAATAAGTAGAATGATGAGTTTTTCAATATAATTAATAATAACCAATGTATATCGCTTTTTGGATTAACATTTAGTAATTTTAAGAATCAAATAAAATATATAGATTGACAGCTTGCATGAAACGCAGTTAATATAATTTTTTTTTCATATTTTTTCTCCCGTATTTTCTTTTGTATTTATTATATAATAATTCACATTTATAATGTATGTAAAAATTGTAATAGTATTATTGTTATACATTGTAAAATGTGAATCTGTCAATAAATAAATAATAAAATATGCAACGTGATCTATAAGATGGAACAAATATTTTATTTCTATAGCCAACCTATTTTACAGAAAAAGTAAGCATTAATTTTTTTTAAATGAAATTTCCCGAATATTTTTAAGATCAGATTCTTAGTAAAATTCTCCTTAGAATGATGTATCACAAGTACAATTTTACTAGAAGAATTAAGTAGGTACAATTACACCAATAAAAGCTTATAACTGTCAAATGTGACAAGTATTTGCTAATTTGATCAAATTTGACAAGCAATTACAATAAATGAAACAATATAACATGACTACAACAATTTCGTTATTAGGCATAATTTAAAAGCCAAGTAGTACTTGTAATAAATCATTGTAAAGAGAATTTATCTAAGAATCTATATTTCAAAACATATACAGGGCATTTCATATAAAAAAATAATTGCTGACATTTTTCCAGAAAATGTGTAGGCCATGGAAAAAAAATAATGTGTTCTATCTCGTAGATTACGTTGCATATGATAAGTTTCAAATTAAACTTTTTCTGTATTTTTGATATTTTAGCAAATATAAGCTGGACACTAAAAAATCAGCGACCCTGTATAATGTTTCACCAAGTGATCAATGAGAAACTAATGAATTTGCATTCTATTAAAATTACAGAATATTGATGATTAGCAGCTCTAAGGTGTACTTGTATTACAAATAATTTTCAGTAATTTGTAAATTGGTTAAGAAATTGAGGACTAGCTTTCATATATTTCCCTTTATTTCTGTAATAACTAAACGTCGAATTTAGATAATTAATTATTCAAAGTTGAAAAACATTAAAAACTACTCAAAAATCCCTGTCTTTTCTTTCTTCTTTTTTTTCTCTCCGGTTTGTGATATCCAGAATAAATATTTGGAAATTTAAGGGGGGAAAATGCGTGCTTGACTTTATTTGTACACGACTAAATCTCAATATTAATTTACCTGTGGGACGTACCTGTTTTTCGACGATGGGCGAAAACAAAGAGGGCTCCGGGCACACAACAAGGCTCTCGCAGTGTCAACACAAACACCTCTTCACGTGTGTGTGCTTTCTGGATTATTGTGCCTCGAATGTTGACTTTACGTCAACGTTCAAAGCAAATACACGTCCAATTTAAAAACCGAGGAATTTCGATTCCTGGTGGTTCCTTAATGTCAAAAATATTCTTTACTACTAGTGAATTCTGAGCAGTGATATAAAATTACCGGTAATCAAAAATTAGGTAATATTTTCGATAATATTACTGGAAACATGTTAACAATTGTTAATTTAAAGTTAGATATAAAACTTATTATTTAGCAAAAAAATTCATGTTATCCCAAATCTTGTAAAAAATCCAAATAAATTGTATTATTATGAATAATTATAATTCAAAAATATTTGAATTCGAGAAAACAAGCTTACGCTTCTTATAGTTTGCAAACTTTAAACATAATATATATATATATATATATATATATATATATATATATATATATATATATATATATATATATTGTCTTGAGTTGTCATAAATTAAGACACATTGTTTGCAGAGAGTTTTATGTAACACTGAACATTTTCATAACGAGAATATTTCTTTTAAGTATATATATGCATTTCATTGTACATTTTTCTACGCTCGGTTTATTAAGAGAATTCAATTAGAACTTTAAACAAGTGTTTTCCACTCCCAGGCTAAGCATGAAGTAAAATTTCGAGTTTAGAAAAGCCTGAAAATTTGGTTTGGTCGCGTAGCGCGAAGCGCGGAGCGGCCAAACCAAATTTTCAGGCTTTTTTAAACTCGAAATTTTACTTCATGCGCCACCGGTACAAAACACTGACATATTACGAAGCTTAAAACACACCGCTAAACTTTACATTGAATCAGTGTTTTGTACCGGTGGCGCATGAAGTAAAATTTCGAGTTTAGAAAAGCCTGAAAATTTGGTTTGGCCGCTCCGCGCTTCGCGCTACGCGACCAAACCAAATTTTCAGGCTTTTCTAAACTCGAAATTTTACTTCATGCTTAGCCTGGGAGTGGAAAACACTTGTTTAAAGCTTCAAATTGAATTCTCTTAATAAATCGAGCGTCGGAAAATGTACAACGTATGCATATGTATACTTAAAAGAAATATTCTCGTTATTAAAATGTTCGGTGTTACATAAAACTCTCTGTATATTATGTATTATTTTGTATTATCAAATCGAAATAACTGTATTACACAATTCTTACAATCCCAATTTCAATTTATGTCAAAACTAAAGCAAGTACATTTCAGATTTTTATTACTTTTACTTGCATTTTATCTTACACCAATATTTAGAATTACTCTCTATTGATTTAATAGCAGTATAATTTGTTAATTGTTATTTTTAATATTTATATTCTGATGTAAAATGGTTTATTGCCGTTAATAAAGGAATTTGAATTTTGAATTACTTGTAATTGACGAATCCGTAATAAAGAATTTCAAGATTCAAATCAGATTGTTTAATTTATTTAAATTTACAGTAAGTTCATTGTTGTTCTAAATGTATAAAAGTAAAAATAGGGAATCTATAAATATTGAAAAAAAAGCGATATCGATTTTACGCACCTTACTTGGAATTTTTTTATTATTATTTTTAATTTTTAAAATGCACATATTTTTAATCTTTCAAATGCATGATAAATAACAAAGTGAAATTATTAAATATCCAAATGTTCAGGCTTTTTAGACTCGAAATATTTGAATTATGCTTAATCAACGAATGAAAAACACTCGTTAAAAAATTAAAATATTAAAATCAAGGCTGTTTACCCAACATATAAATGTCATCTAACGTAACGTGTCAATTGTTCTCTAAAATATAAAAACGAATTAAAATTAATATCGATTTTCTGTAAATAAGTTTTGTGTACCTGTTTCAACGACACACTTCGATATTAATTTTAATTCGTTTTTATATTTTGTAAATATTCTGCAAACTATTGACAAACTCAATTTTTCTGATTGTTAATTTTTTTCTAAGATATCTCATTGACTGTTAACCTCAAAATTTGCAATAATAATAATTTCCGAGAAAAAATAATGAAATTTTGTATTAGAATAGAATTTAGTTTATTTTTAGATATTATTTTTATGTTGTTGTGAAAAGGTGAGATCCGTTAAAATGAATAAAATAAAAAAGTCGTATTGAATTCAGACGAATCGTTAACTAATTATTTTTTTTCGTTAACATTAATAGTAGATAAGCAAATTTCAAAATTAAATAAATTAAAATACATATGTCTCAAAAATTTTAAACGAAAGAATAATTTTTTAATATAAATAATATTTTTAAATTTTAAATTATAATAGTTATTAGTATTTTAAATAAAATCATTCAAACCAGCAAACATAATTGACAAACACACAAAACTATATATATAAACAATCATTATTTACAGAAAAAGCATATACATATATAAATGTAAACAGAAACAATATATATATATATATATATATATATATATATATATATATATATATAAAAAAGATAACAATTCCGTAAACTGGCTATCGACCTGCGGTCTTTCAGCCTGGATTTTTTTTAAATTACTTATTAGTTTTTTCTTTTGTAAAATGGGAAGTGTTTAACAGTCGATGTCGGTGAATTTAATGGTCCTCTAAACGTCATGATCGCTAATGTCTGCATGGAAGGATGAAATGAATTGTTGAATTGTTATGTTGGGGTGTATGAATTTAGGCGGAATATCAGGATTGCGAGGGATACATAATAATGTGAAAATGTCGAGGATGTAGGGGTTGGTGGCTATTTTTTGGCACAGTTGTTGAAGGCGTTGTTCGGTGGGGGTTACTTGGGTTTTTTCATAGAGGAGTTCATTGGATGGGTTGAAGAGCGGATTTAGTGGGTGTCTTAGTTTCGTTAGTACTCTGAGGGCTGACCGTTCCGCAATTTGTAGGTTTTTGAGCACTATGGGGCGTGGATTGTGGAAGAGGATCGGTGCGTATTCAAGCAGGGGTCGGCAGATGGATTTATAAATATGTACAGCGGTACTTGTGGTGATGCCTTTTGTTTTATACGTTAAACATCTAAAGTGCTTCGCCCTGCTTCTGATTTTGTTTTTAAGGTTTTGGGAATGTGTTTTGAGGGAAAACTTGGGATCAAGGGTTATTCCTAGGTATTTGCAGGTATGTGATGGACGAATGGATATATTGTTGATTATTATTTGGAATGGGGAGTTGTTGGTGCGGTGGAAGGGAATTAGAAGTTGGGATTTATTAGGATTTATGGATGTTCTCCATTTCACAAACCATTCTTGGATGCTGTCTATCAGACCCTGCAGAGTACTTAGGGCTTTAGGAAGCGTAGGAGCATGGAAAATAAGAGCTGTATCATCAGCGTAAAGGAGAGGGTAGAGTGATTTATTGAAAAACGTAGGTTCTGGGTTGTAAATGTCATGGACAAAAATATTATACAGAAGTGGGGATAGGGGAGAACCTTGAGGGAGGTCTTGTTGAGGATAAAATGTTGAGGATAAAGTGTTTCGGATTTTGACTTGCAGGATTCTATTTGTAAGGTAGCTGTCAAGGAGGTTTATTAGATGTTGAGGGACTTCTAATGAATTCAGTTTGAACAGCAAACCTCGATGCCATACAGAATCGAACGCTTTTTGTATATCTAAAAAGACAATTGCTGTTTTTCGGCCTTCGAGGTGTGCTGTTTGGCAATTTGAGGTTAAAATGGATAACGGGAGAGCAGTAGATCGATGTTCGATGAACCCAAATTGATATGGAGGGATTTTAGCGGAAATAAGTTGAAGGAGTTTGGATTTAATAATGGATTCAAATAATTTGCCTAGGACTGGAAGTAGAGTTATAGGACGATAATTGGATATTTCTAAAGGATCGTTATTAGGTTTAGGGATGCATGTAATGATTCCATGTTTCCATTCAGAAGGAAATATTTGAGTGGCATATATATTGTTAAATATTTTTAGGATATGGTTGTGAATTTGATCAGGTAGGGATTTTAGGATAATTCTGGGTATATTGTCGTGACCGGGGGCTGTATTTTTGCCTTTATGAAGATTCTCGAAATACTCTTCTTCAGATATGTCGCCCTCGGGACAATGGGATGGGGAGTCGCTATTTTTTTGGGATATGTACCAGAAGTTAACATCATTTAAAAAATCAGTATCAAAATTATCGTTATTTGTCATTGTATAGGTTTGTTTAAAATAGTTTGCAAAAATGTCGGAAATTAAATAGTCTTCTGTCACTGTCTCGTTAGTATTTGGGTCACGTATTTTGTCAAGAAAGTCCGTTTTGCGATATTTGGAAAGTTTTTTAATTTCATTCCAGTACTCCCTTCCGCTTAAAATATTAATGTTTTCGTAAGCCCTGATCCAACAATCTGCTTTGTAGTCTGAGATAAGTTTGTGGATGTCTTTATTTAGTTTGTTGAATTTAGTTTTTAAGTTACTGTCATCTGTCAGTCTTAAGTCTATATATAGTTGTCGTTTGTGTTTGAGGAGTCGTAGGATAAAGTTGAGAAGGGGATACTTATAAGGTGTTCTTGTGCAGGTTGGAGTATATTTCTGAATTGTATGTGTTAGTTTGCGTAGGAATATTGATGTTGAAGCTGGGTTTATTGTGTGTTGTGAGTTTATAAAGTCGGTCATGTCTTGAATAATTTTGTCAATGTTACAGTTGGAATATTGGAATATTAATTTTGGAGGTGAGGGAATAGGCGGGTCTTTCTTCAATGAAAATTGAATAGCTAAATGATCTGAGCACAGATCGGGTATAAGGGTAACGTCTTGGATAAGGTGCTGAATGTTGCTGGTACACATGAATATGTCGGGTGTGGAGGATTAGTTATGGGACATTATGAATGTAAGAGGTGTGTTTATACGTATGAAATTTGAATTCGACATAAATGAAGAGAGTTGCTTTTGCTTAATTTTGTTTACATTGAAGTCTCCGATCACGATAACATGGTTGTAGAGGGAAGCTTTAGTAAGGATGGTATCTTCAATAGAGGATGAATGGTGAATATAGACAAGGAAGATATGTAATTTAAAGGAAGCAAGGTCAATTGTGCAATGAGTACATTCATTCATTATGTGGTTGATTTTTGGAGGATTGGCTTTTCCTAATTTTATTTTGGGTTTAGTTGCTACAATTGAACCTCCGCGTTGGTTGACGTTGGGAATGGATGCAGGGTTTGAATGTATGACCAATTATTAAATACAAATGGGTTGTTGGTTTTCGTTTCTACCATCATACATACATGGATAGGGTTACTAGATAGGTAGTTGTAGAGTACATGAGATTTAGTGGATAGGGAATTAATGTTAGAATAGATGAAATTTAATTTAGCCATTTTTATTTAGTTGTGCGATTCCTGTTCTGATACCTGAAATGGGTTCTACGGGTGGGATTATATTGGGGGATTCAAGGTCAAACATAACTACTATAAACATTTTATACCCTAAGAAATTTAAGTGAGTGTCGATATTGAATGAGGTGATGAATCGTGGACGAAGATTTTTAATGGGTGTCTCTCTGTCCGTTGTCGTGGGTGAATTTACATTAGTGGTATAGATGTCAATTATGTAGTCATGGATGGTGATAGGAGCATGAATGCGTGAATTTTTAGTTAGGTCCTTATCTATGTTAGCTGATTTCTTATTTTGATTTACAATTTTCATGTTGGGGTTTCCTTGAATTGATTCCAGTGGCCTATTCGGGCATTTAGTGGACCAGGCTCCGTAATCTGTACCCCCGCAGGATCTGCATTTGATGGGTAGTGATGAAATACAAGTGGATGTTGAATGTGTTCCATTACATTTAGCGCATGTGGTCATCTCTTTGCAGTTTGCTGTGATGTGATCGAATTTATTGCAGCGCCCGCACGGCACTGGAATAGGTGTAGGAGGTTTGCTCTCGATGACGTTATAAATTTTGCACATGAATCTAAATTTGTTATGCAAAAGTTTTGTGAATGACTCGTGTGAAGCTGTAATCACCCTAATCATGTGTGTTTTGTAGTTGTCTTTTTTCGCAATTATTCTTTTGCAGTATCTGTGGTTAATTCCTTGAGCGTTTAAATGCTCGCTGATAGTGGTGTCCTCGATCTTGGGTTCGACGCTTTTTATAATGCAGCAGTAAGATGGGGTCGGCGTTCCTCGCGGTTGTGCTGCGGTTGCGATGTTGACCCGTGGACCCGATGACAATGCACGAAATTCGTGGACGATTTTTTGTGTTTTTAATGTGTTTAAATTGTGTGATATTGTTTGTGTATCTACATTTGTTTTTAGAATAAATCCACTGTGTGTTTTGATGATGAGGGCGTTATTATCATACTGTTGGTTGGACCATACTTGTGCAAATTGTATTCGTGATAAATCTTGTGTAGTGGTGAACGAAAAGGCGTGTTTGTATTCTTGATTATTGTTGTATTTTGGGGTGGATGTCATTGGTGTGTAAGTTGTATTTGTGTTTTGTGAATATGAACTTGTTGTTGGTAGTGTGACTCCGCTACTGTGTGATGGTTGAGGTTGTGAAGCACTTGTTACTTGTTGCGTATTTTGTGATGGAGTTTGTGTATTGATTTTTTTTAATGCGGCTTGGAGTATCTTATTAGTTGTTTTGGATAAGTTTGCGTTACCTGATACGTGTTTTTTTGCGGCCTTACTGGCTACTGGGTATCTTGGTGGCCGTCCCCGTTTTTTTTTGTCACCACATCGATGTAATCTCCGCTACTTTCATCGTCATCCTCCATCAGGAATCTTTGATTTTAAATGCACTAGTTTTGATAAATATCGTACGTCTCGGCTTAGGCAGAATGTACGTCCTCGCTCTGCGCTAGTCAGGCGAGTGGACACAAAACTATTTTAACAGGAATATTGGATTAAAATAGTATGATAAAATAGCCAAACTTAACTAAAAAACAAAAAAAACATTCTCAACAAACGTATTACACTATTCGTAATGTAATAATTAAAAAATCAACTAAAATTGACAAATATATACTACACACAAATTTAACAACTTAAATCGTCAACATTTTAATTTCAACAAAATTTGTCCAAATTGATAAACTGAATACAAAATGATAACAATCTTCATAATTTAAAATTACATAGAAAATTATTGCTATTTAATTTCATGACTTGCCTTTAACGAGTGTTTTCCACTCCCAGACTAACCATGAAGTAAAATTTCGAGTTTAGAAAAGCCCTGTGAAAATTTGTCTCGGGACAAATTTTCTGGGCTTTTCTAAACTCGAAATTTTACTTCATGCGCCACGCGTATAAAACACTCATTTAAGTGAAGTTCAAACACACATTAAAACATCTAATTACAATAATATGGAATAATCCGATTCCGAATTTAAAATTAAGTAATATTATTGGTAATATACGAAACCGATAATATTACTTAATTTTATATTTCCAGAAATTTTACATCGCTCTTATTCAGTATACATTGATTCAGTGTTGCTAACTTGTTTAGTTGAGTTTGTTTTTCATTTTTTGTTGTATACCCAATTTATAAGAAAAAAAAATACTAATGGATAATTTCAAGTCTCGTATAATACAATCAAAAACGTATCAATCACCAACTGTTTGGTATCGAAGTCCGAATAATAAGTCAAGTTAATTAATATCGTTGCTCGGCGAAGGATATTTCGAATATTTCTCATAACGCCGAACAAAATGTGTGGGAAAAGGCCGGTGAGCAGAGCCACCAGCTACCGCAGGAGGAGAGAGTCATTACTCAAAAAACAACCGAGACTCTCCGCAGGAAATTAAAATCGTCCGAAGATATCATTCCACCGGCCCCGAAAGACGAGCCTCATATATTTCAATTAGAGTCATACGATCCACATAAAAGTAAACGAACAGATACAATTAGTTAACAGAAATAATAAAAATTAATAACACGAAATAATAATACAAAAAAAAATACGAAGCGAAGGAATAAGGAATAAGTTACATTTTATTTAACCCATTTGATTTGATAGGAAGTTTAAAATATATTTCTTGTGTTTGTGTTTAACACGGATTACTTTTTTCTTATCACTTTTTTATTTTAAATTATGCCAAGTTTCGACTCGTCAGCAAGTCATTCTTAAACAAAAGTACACATACTTTAGTTTGAGAACAATATTGATACAATATTTGGTAAAATGGAAGTTCTGAATTGATTTAATTAATATAGTGTCGATTATAGTTAGCGGCAGTTGTTGTAGTTATGTACAATAAGTCAGTTGTATTTTGTATGAAAAAATAAACACAAAGTTCAAAACACGTTATAAACATTTTTATTCCTGATCACGGACTTTAAGAATATTTTATCATGTTGATACAATGTATCATGCTGATACAATCTTGACTCATTAATGAATTTCGTAGTTTAGAAGAGCCCCCTAAACTACGAAATTCATTATTAAGTCAAGATTGTATTAACATGGTATAATATTGTATCAACATGATAGAATATTGTATCAATCTTGAAATTCATCATTGTGTCAAGATTGTAAGTGTGAGTAAATGATCGACTAATTACGTGCAGCAAAAGTGCCCAAAGTAGAAACTTAAATTTCAACTGTAGCTCTTAGGATTGTTTATTTTCTTAAGAAATCAATTGTTATTTAGCATTAATAACTAATTTGTTTTAAAAATATGGCGAAAATGTGACAATCGACAAAATTATGTGTTACTTACAATTTGTCAAATTAAAATGGTAAATTTCATGTCATAATTCTCACAACTTATTTAAGTTATGTATTTTATTCATGTATGTATGTGTGATTTTGAACTTTATAAAAATGGTGTTTTATGAGCGTGGCGCATAAAGTAAAATTTCGAGTTTAGAAAAGCCCCGTGAAAATTTGTCTCGGGTCGCTGCGCGACCCTCGGCAAATTTTCTACGCGGGGCTTTTCTAAACTCGAAATTTTACTTCATGCTTAGTCTGGGAGTGCACGACACTCGTTTAGAGCTTCTAATTGGACGATATTATAAACTATCTAAGTAAATGGTAACTGGTAACCCACTGAACACGGAAACATTTTAAACATTGTTCGAATGTTGAACATGATACTCATGATATCTTATAGACTTCGCTTCACTTCTTTTAGACAATTACAGGATGAGTACGACACGAGCACGAGACGTGCACGACACGAGATGAGCACAATACGTGCACTACAAGAAACGAGCACGGGGCGTTCAACACACTCGTGTCATGAACGTCTCGTGCTCGTGTAGTGCTCGTATCGTGTTCGTGTCGTCATCGTCTCGTCAAAAGTGTGGTATCTTAAGGAGAGGATATTTTTTAGCGATCTTGCATAAATCATAAACTAACCTAACCAGTATATTTTGAACTTCAGACTAAATTAATGTTTTACATGCGTGGCGCATAAAGTAAAATTTCGAGTTTAGAAAAGCCCCATGAAAATTTGTCTCGGGTCGCTGCGCGACCCTCGACAAATTTTCTACACGGGGCTTTTCTAAACTCGAAATTTTACTTCATGCTTAGTCTGTGAGTGGAAAACACTCGTTAGAGGTAAGTCAAGAAATTAAATCGCATTAATTTTCCATGTAATTTTAAATTATAAAGATGTTTATCATTACATCGGGTGCAACACAAAACAGAATCACCCCCTTTAGTTTTTTTATTACTTGACATATCAATTTGAAATTTTCATGAAATCAAATGGATTAAATAAAATGTAACTTATCATTCTCAATGTTAAATGAATTTAACAAAGTTAGATACTAACTGAAATCTAAAAAAATGAATTTGAACAAAATTTGTCCAAATTGATAAACTCAATATACAGGGTGTTTGAAAAAGAACTCTATAGTTTTAAATATAAATTTAATGTTGAAATTAATGAAAAACTACATCAACATACAATAAAATAGCGTACTTTCAAGTTTTGTTTTAACATTGATAGACTTCAACGTGGGATCTACACACGTCAAGACGATATTCCACTTCTCGCCACGTATTCGCCAACATATCAGGTGTAACTGTCCTCACCGCCGCGACGATTCTTTCGCGTTAATGATTGATGTCTCGGATCTTTTAACTTTACACAACATTTTTTATGTGGCCCCCAAAAAAATAGTCCAATGGAGTTAAGTCTGGGCTTTGTGGTGGTTAAGAGATTGAGCCATTTCCTACCCACGGATGGGAAGGATAACAATAGGTTATGTCAGACTCTTACTGACTAAAACCCCCTCTTGTATGTCAAGCTCAAAACGAGCTTTTAATACTTTATAGGATAAAGTAGTAAATGGCTTTGTGGAAATTGGCTAGTGTGAGTACTATAGCAGTATTCATATATTGATTTCGGGTGAAGATTGAGCCAGTTCTGCCTATCCACCTTTCTATAAAGCTAGTGTCTAGAGCCGCGCGCACGTGGTTACTGTAATGAGGTGGGGCGCCATCTTGTTGGAAAAACACAAGCCCTTTTACCGCCTCAATATCATCCATTTGAGGAAAGACATACTCTGTCAACATGTCGTAGTAATTGTCCCCATTTATTGTTTGTTCTACAAAAATGAAAGTAAATTAAGCTAACTGTGCCCTGGCGCCTTCTCAAGGTCAAGCAGGCGTGCCAGCTGCAGGGGAGCAAAACTTGGACAGTTGATGAATGAAACACCTCAAATTAGAATAGTGTGTATCACTTTTGACAGTTTCTATGATACAATAAAACTAGGGAGTTCTTTTTCAAATATACTGTATAATGATAAACATTTTCATAATTTAAAATTATATGGAAAATTCTTGACTTGCCTTTCACGAGTGTTTCCCACTTCCAGATTAAGCATGAAGTAAAATTTCGAGTTTAGAAAAGCCCCGCGTAGAAAATTTGTCGAGGGTCGCGCAGCGACCCGAGACAAATTTTCACGCGGCTTTTCTAAACTCCAAATTTTACTTCATGCGCCACGCGTATAAACCACTGATTTCAAGTGAAGTTTAAAATATTAATGAGTTCTTAACTATTAGTACACAAAACGTGGAAACATCGCAAATTCACGTGTTCTAACTTCAGTCTAGTTACATTTAGAGGAATTAGAGGTTATGTTACACTGTTTTTGTTCGAATTTAAGTTATTCACAATCAAACACTTTTTAAGCAGTATAGTTAAAATGTAAATATATTAGTTAAATTAAATAAGTTTTCAAATTAGATATGAAGGTTGATCAAAAAGGAAGGTTTTTTCTTGAAGACACTTGCGTAACACATTTTGATAGTTGTGACATATTTTAAAGTAACGAGTGTCTTCCACTCCCAGACTAAGCATGAAGTAAAATTTCGAGTTTAGAAAAGCCCCGCGTAGAAAATTTGTCGAGGGTCGCGCAGCGACCCGAGACAAATTTTCACGGGGCTTTTCTAAACTCGAAATTTTACTTCATGCGCCACGCGTATAAACCACTGATTTTAAGTAAAGTTTAAAATATTAATTAGTTCTCAACTATTAGTACACAAAACGTGGCAACATCGCAATTTCACGTGTTCTAACTTCAGTTTAGTTACATATAGAGGAGTTAGAGGTTATGTTACACTGTTTTTGTTCGAATCTAAGTTGTTTACAATCAAACACTTTTTATGCAAGCAGTATAGTTAAAATGTAACTAAATCAGGTAAATTTAATAAGTCTTCAAATTAGATATGAAGGTTGATCAAAAAGAAGGTTTTTTTTTAAGACACTTGCAACAAACATTTTGATAGTTGTGACATATTTTAAAGTAACGAGTGTCTTCCACTCCCAGACTAAGCATGAAGTAACATTTCGAGTTTAGAAAAGCCCCGCGTAGAAAATTTGTCAAGGGTCGCGCAGCGACCCGAGACAAATTTTCCCGGGGCTTTTCTAAACTCGAAATTTTACTTCATGCGCCACGCGTATAAAACACCATTTTTATAAAGTTCACAATCAATTAGTGTTAATTATTTACATATTTACAATGTATCACAATTTAACCGCCTCCACCACAAGAACTTTACAAATGTTTATTTCGTCTGACCAAATCGTGCACTTACTGAATTCGTTCGTTAAGAATAAATTACTTCAAAAAATGTAAAAAATTGGAAGATTCTTGTAAATACAGTTTTATAATATGATTTTGTTCTACATATGAGATGTTTCATGGTAAAACAATTTAAGTATAAATGAAATTGCCAATTCTTGGTTGCAGAATACTTCAAACATTAAAAGTGCCGAGATTCTTTTCGCAATCTACAACAAGTTAGTCTTACAAAGACTATAACAAACACTCATTGAAACAACTACTTCCCGAGCTAATACCCCGACGGACATTGAATTATACAACAAGTGTTTGCTGTTACATATAGTAACCCACTGCAAATGTAACAATTTGGGTCAAATTATTCAGGATTCGAGATTTATCTCTCATCAGTACAGCTTTGCCATTCCCTCTAAACAATTTGACACAATTTGGCAAAGCTGTACTGATGAGAGATAAATCTCGAAACGCGTCTATAGATAGCCTGAATAATTTGACCCAAATTGTTACATTTGCAGTAGGTTATTGTATGTAACAGCAAACACTTGTTGTATAATTCAGTGCCCGTCGGGGTATTAGTTCGGGAAGTAGTTGTATCAATGAGTGTTTGATAGAGTGTTTGTAAGACTAACTCTTTGTAGATTGCGAAAAGAATCGCACTTTTAATGTATAAAACAATTTGAATTTCTTAAGCTTTAAACTGAGTATGATATATGTTTTATCCCCCCATAGTGGACAAAACATATGCCATACTCAGTTTAAAGCCTAAGAAATTTAAATTGTTTTATCATGAAACATCTAAAATGTAGAACAAAATCATATTAAAAAATTCAGCAGCAATGGGCCCGTTCATCAGAAACAACAGTTCGTAGGTTACTGCAAACTGTTGAGGAATTCTCTGATGACTGGACTGTTAATCGTGAAGGTGTTTGGAATTTTTGCAAGTGTACAAAATAGACCGGCTAGAATACCGTTCATTAGATACCAACATGCATCGGTAACAAACCCAAACAAGTTGAATGTTGAACATTTTGATGAACGGGCCGAGCCCTTTGTAACCAACATTTTTTTCATTAGAATAAACTAAAAACATTCTCTGTGATTTAAAAAGGAAAACACTTGGTTAAATTTCACTAATATTTTGTTTTTTTTATTCAAACTAGTTTCGACTTTGACTCATTCTCAAGGAGAATGGCTAATTTCATAATCAAGTTCAAGTTCTACTGAAAACAAATCTGTGGCATTAATGTCTCACTCCTTTATTATATCACGAGAATATATATTTTAAGGGGTGAAAGGGGGTGGGATTATTATGTGTGTGAAAAATATTCATTGAGTGCTTTCGGCCTACATAAAAAAGAGGAAGAATGTACGACATGGGTGTAAATGGGATCTCCCATGGGTACTGTCGCTTGATTGGTCACGGTGTGGGCTGCTTGGGTGGTTTAGGTAGCTTCGGCGACTCCCAAAACACCTCTATCAAGGTGTATAACACAAAGGTGTGTGTGTGTGAATGGAAATTTTCGGCGCCGCCCGACGGGTGCTTTTGATCATCCCATCACCAACACTAACACATGCCACAAATATTCTAAATTGAACAAAATTGATAATTTTAATATTGAATATAACACCTCTGAGATTAGAGATTTCAAAAATCATTAGTAACACGTTCATCACTTGACCACTGGATACCACCAATAATATTATTCTATCATTGAATGGTATATTAAAGTCATCGTATGTTTAATAAAAAAAAACCTCTAGAGTATCATGGAAAATATTGCATGTTGTCAACTCTAAAATTATATATTATAATTATTATGTCTGACGTTTTGTATATCAATTCCTAAAGCGTGTAGCTAACTTAAATTTAAAATATGATTAAATCACGGTTTTTTAACCTTAAGACAACTTAAGACAATAAATATCCTTTGAAATAACTACTTCCGTGCAAATACACCTCCGGATATTGAATTATACAATGAAATATTTAAAATCTTATTTGATTTGATTTGTTACAACGCTCAATCAAAGTATATGTAACATCTACTTCTCGAATACAAATAGTTTTGAATTTGAATTATTCTTGTTTCAAATATTTTAAATGAACATGCGATATTTGAAACAAGAATAATTCAACTTCAAAACTATTTGAATTCGAGAACTAGATGTTACATATACTTTGATTGAGCGTTGTAACAAATCAAAGCAAATAAGATTTTAAATATTTCATTGTATAATTCAATATCCGGAGGTGTATTTGCACGGAAAGTAGTTGTTTTAATGGATATTTATTCAATTTCAATTTCATTTATTTCCAAAAAGAATAAGTACATAGCATTCATGGGTGAGTCATTTGGTTGCGATGGTTGTAAACGATAATATTTAGTAAACATAAAATTAGAACCTTTCATGTAGCATATAATTTTTTTTTTTTTTTCTTGAATTAATTTCTCATCTGGCACTTGGTGAAACATATTACACTATGTAAAGTTATTTAAAGGAAAGGCACTTGGTATTGTTTCACAATTAAATCTTTATTCCGACTAGTTTCGGTTTGTTAGACCATTTTCAAAGGAAAATGGTCTAACAAACCGAAACTAGTCGGAATAAAGATTTAATTGTGAAACAATACCAAGTGCCTTTCCTTTAATTAACTTTACATAGCATATAAATGTTGCAGAGGTAAAAATACATATCAATAAATATAAAACTTAATATCTAGGGCTAAAGCAAATAATAAATATAAAACTTAATATCTAGGGGTAAAGCAATAATTATTTAAAATACAATTGAATAGACTTAGTGTCTATTAGTAAAAGTATTAAAAAACATTGTATAAGGACAGTGCACAAAATAATTTACTTTAAAATGTAATAGATTAAAAACTGTATATTTACATAACAAAACTTATGATTTAGAAAAAAACATGTTAAAAGATTTGTATAAGGGACAGTACACGAATTATTGTATATAACATTTTCGAAATTTTATATACATATAACGATGTTTGGTATTTGGTAAACCTACATTTGTCCTAATTAAACAGATAAACCACTAAAACATAAACTGATTAAATAAAAATATGATGGGCTTCAAAGGTCAAAGAAAGGTAAATACCTGAAAATTGTAGTGAGAATCAATATCATTTTTGATTTTGTTCAAGAAAATTCATGTGAAAATCGATTCTGAATTTTAATTTTAAATAAATATTAACAAAAAAATGTAGGTGACAACTGATACAGTGTGCACCCTTTTAAGTGGCAGAAGGAGAAAGGAAGTAATCTTTCATGCCTTCCTCGAGAGAAGAGTCGGAGAACCAGAGACGCAGCTGCGCCCAGTAATATAATAAATTCCTCGAGATTACACTAATAGCTTCATATCGGGGCCTTCGGGAGGAAAGCCCCGAATAACTCTCTGCCCCGAAAGTATTTTAATTATATTTATCAACTTTATTAATTTCTGTTTACAGCCGTTATCGCGGCCCACTTTGTAATTATCACCAGGCTTGATTGATTCCACAGCAATATCCATAAATATCCCGGCGTCTTTTGTGCGAAAGGCGTGCGAGAGATTATATTTATAATTAAATTAAACTAAAAAAAAAACATGTGCACCTACTGAGTTTTACCTGTAATCAGTGGCGTAGCTACATTTGCAGTGTCAATATGTGGTCGGTCCCTTATTCTCAGATAAAGGTTGTTAATCCATTTTATTTTTAATGTTAAATTAATTATTATTATCACGTTACAGGTAATATTTCCCAATTTATATTTACTGCTAATTTTACTACACTATACCAGAGCTGGGCAGGATTCGAATCATTCAAGATTCGAATCCTGGATTCGAATCCTTTTAGAGGATTCAAAAGAGATATTCGAATACTTTAGTTAAACTGGATTCGTGATCCGGATTCGTTACACTTTTTTAAAATGATTCGTATTCGAATCCAAATGCTAGTGATTCGAATCCTCATAAAAGGATTCGAATCCTCATAAAAGGATTCGAATCCTCGTAAAAGGATTCGAATCCTCATAAAAGGATTCGAATCCTCATAAAAGGATTCGAATCCTCATAAAAGGATTCGAATTCTCGTAAAAGTATTCGAATCCTCATAAAATGATTCGAATCCTTATAAAAGGATTCGAATATTTACAAAAGGATTCGAATAGTTACAAAAGGATTCGAATCGTCAAAAATAATTCGAATTAATCGTAAGGATTAACATGAAAAATTTGTTTTGCATGTTTTTAAATTTCTCGTTAAATCACTGTTTTATACGCGTGGCGCATGAAGTAAAATTTCGAGTTTAGAAAAGCCCCGTGAAAATTTGTCTCGGATCGCTGCGCGACCCTCGACAAATTTTCTACGCGGGGCTTTTCTAAACTCGAAATTTTACTTCATGCTTAGTCTGGGAGTGGACGACACTCGTTTGTAAGTGATAAAATCAATTAAATTAATGATTTGTGTCAAATTTAACAGACTTGAGATTTTTAATTGTTTTTCGGTAATTGCGCCAAATATAACATTTTGATGAATATGAATTGACATTCCCAATCATATTTTTACACTTAACATGTCGATTTATAACATTTTTATAAGATTTTCAACAAATCGATATTTTCATAAAATTATCCTTATTTCGAGATTTTCGTCGATTAATCAAATTTTTATCAGATTTTGCAATATTTCCTCAATTTTCCTTAATTTATCGAATGTTGATGAAATTTTCAATATATCGAGATTTTTAATTAATTTATGAAAATGTTTATCAGATTTTCAACATATCTTGATTTTTGATAATTTGTCATTTTTATCGATTTATAAAATTTTGATGAAATTTTCGATATTTCGAGATTTTCTCGTCAAATATATAAAATGTTGATATGTAAGATTTTCAATAATTTTATTCAGATTTGTAACGATTTTCAAAAATTATTGAATCATTATTTGAACACACAAATTTGAGATTTTTTTTTTCTACAAGACATATTTAATCATTTTTGACATTGAATGACATTTTTGATATTCTTTACCTTTTGAGATGACATTTTTGACAATAGATTATATTCTAGATATTAGACTACGTTTTTTGACATTAGACGACATGTTTCACATTAGATGTTACTTTCGATATACAATGAAATTTTTTACTTATTTACTATTTCTGATGTTGACATTAAATGACGTATTTGACATTAGATGGCAGTTCTGACATTTTATATTTTTTTACTTTTTTGACAGTAGACGACAATTTTGACATTTGATATTTTAGATATTACATATTTACTTGTTTTACATTAGATAACAATTTTTATATTATTAGATAACTTTTTTGACACTATTACTGATTTTAACTGAAATTTTCGTTTTTGTAAGAACGTTTTTGTCAATCTGTCACGTACTGACATAAAATGATAATTTTAACGTAAATCGATTTTATCAGCACGCCAAATTTTTGACGTTTTTGATATTTTTTATATTTACGAGATGACATTTTGGTCATTTTGTTTTTGGCAATTTTAAATAATTTTGACATATATTGATAACTTTTAAAACTGAAAACAGTTTTAATATGTTTTTATATTTTTAACTTTACTTCAAATCAGTGTTTAATACGCGTGGCGCATGAAGTAAAATTTCGAGTTTAGAAAAACCCCGTGAAAATTTATCGAGGGTCGCGCAGCGACCCGAGACAAATTTTCTGGGCTTTTCTAAACTCGAAATTTCACTTCATGCGCCACGCGTATAAAGCACTAAAACATTGTGAAATTTATGTATATTCAAACTTCACTTGAAATCTGTGTTTTATATGCGTGGCGCATGAACTAAAATTTCGAGTTTAGAAAAGCCCAGAAAATTTGTCTTGGGTCGCTGCGCGACCCTCGACAAATTTTCACGGGGCTTTTCTAAACTCGAAATTTTACTTTATGCTTAGTCTGGGAGTGGAAAACACTCGTCTAAAGCTAAAATTGAAATTTAATAAAAAACAACAGATGTCGGAAAATGTACAGCTTATGCATATGTTTACCTCAAAGAAAACTGTTCCAATGCGTTCTTTTATCTTGGTAAACAGAGATTTGTATACCAAAATAAAAAATTCCGAAAATTTACAGGATATTTAGACTATTAGAGGATGTGCCCGATACCTAAAGGAGGAGATCAGAAGGATGCGGATTGCTATAGGGGGATAACAGTGATGAGCACGGGATACAAGATAGCTATGATGGTAGTAAAAGATAGGCTAGAGGAGGAGGTGGAAGAGAAGGGGCTGATGCCGGAGACGCAGCGGGGCCTTAGGAGGGTAGGGGGACGAGGGAGCAGGTCTTTACCCTGGCAAGAATGGTAGAGAAGGTGATGGAAAAAGGCGGCGTACGACGCGGTACCAAGGGTAGGACTATTAGACTGTCTGAGGAGAAGAGGGGTGAGTGAGGGAATGGTAGAGTGGGTGAGAGCAGTGTATGACATAGGCTATAGCGAAAGTGGGAATGGAAGAGTCGGAGAAGTTTAGGACGTGGGAGGGGCTTAGGCAGGGGTGCCCATTGAGCTCGGTGTTTTTTAACCTCTATACGAGTGAGTTAGAGGAGGTGATGAGGAAAGGACATTCGGGGGGAGATTGGTAGAAGTAAGGTGTGGATGTTGGCATATTCGGATGATATGGTGTTGGTGGCAAGAGAGTGGGAAGGAATGAAGGATATGCTGAAAAGGGCGGAGAGGTTTATGGATAAGAGGGAGTTGAGCGTGAATGTTAGAAAAACGAAATGGATGAGATTCAGAATTAAAGGAAGGGAGGGGAGGTTAAAGGAATTAGAGTGGAAAGGGGAGGTGATTGAGAGGGTTAAAATGGCATATGCAGATGATATGGTGCTGATGGCAAGAGAGTGGGAAAGAATGAAGGATATGCTGAAAAGGGCGGAGAGGTTTATGGATAAGAGGGAGTTAAGCGTGAATGTTAGAAAAACGAAATGGATGACATTCAGAAATAAAGGAAGGGAGGGGAGCTTAAAGGAGTTAGAGTGGAAGGGGGAGGTGATTGAGAGGGTTAAAAAATTCAAGTATTTAGGGTTTATGTTCAAAGGGATGGGAGGGTATGAGGAGCATGTGAGGTGGGTGCAGGGGAAGGCTAGAAACGCGTGGGGGATAGCGTGGAAAAAGTGGGGGAAGTGGATAGGGAACAATGTAAGAGTGGCGTGTAAAGTATGGGATGCGTGTGTGAGGTCAGTGTTAATGCATGGGGTGGAAGTATGGGGGACGAAAGGGTATGAGTGTATAGAGAGGAAGCAGTTGTGGTTCTTAAAGCGTATGTTGGGGCTGGAAAGGTCGACACCCGGATACATAGTGCTGCAGGAAACGAATAGAGTGTGAGGAAATGGTGAGAATGGCTAGGTATGAGATGAAGTTATGGGACCTGGAGGAAGAGAGATTGGTGAAAGCGGTGTGGGTGGCGTGCGTGAATGGGAGAGAGGGTAGATGAAGGTGCGAGAGAAGGAGAATGTATGAGAGGGTGGGTTTGTCGGAGACGAAGGTGATGGAGTGGCTGGGGAATGGGGTAAAGGTGGATGCGTGGGTGAAAAAGAAGGAGAAGGAGGTGGAAGCACAAGAAAGACAGGGGTGTATAGAGAGGAGTGAATACAACGTTAGGTACGGGAGGTGGCAGGTGCATAGAAGAATGCCGAGGTACTTGGTGGAGGGGGGATGGAGTAGAGAGGAAAGAGTGGTGCTGGCGAAGGCGAGGTGTGGGTCAGGGGAGAGAGGAATGAAGGAAGGTGTGGATGGGGGAAGAGTATGGGAGGTGTGTAATGTGTGAGCGGGGGAGGGATACGTGGAGTCATTTGTCAGAGGAGTGCGAGGGGGTGAAGCAGGAATGGGTGGGAATAAGAGGGAATAGAAAAGTGACGGAATGGATGAGAGAGGATAGGGCCGGGGTAAGGACGCTGGAGAAGTTGGGGGAAGAGAGAGAAAGCAGGAGAAAGAGAGGGGGCAGCTATTAGATTAGTGTAGATGTAGATGTAATGTAGTATTATGCCAATAAAGGTCTTTTTAGGGGCCTCGGTGGCCGAGTGGGTAGAGACCCTGCCCACAGACCATGAGGTCGCTGGTTCGAATCCCGTCCAGTGGAATAATTTATGAATAATAAATTATTCCATCCGGGTCCATGGATGTAGTGCGAATGAGTTTGTGTTGTTTCAGGAGTAAATGGGTTATTTATCGAAATTATAATTGGTTAAAATACATTAAAATGTTAAATATATATAAATAGATTGATGGCTAATGGTCTAGATACCAAGGCCAAACAAAAAAAAAGGTCTTTTTTTTCTTTTTCTTTTTAAAGAGTTCTATTCGAAACTTTAAACGAGTGTTTTCAAAACACAGATTTTAAGTGAAGTTCGAATATACATAAATTTGACAATATTATAGCGTTTTATACGCGTGGCGCATGAAGTAAAATTTCGAGTTTAGAAAAGCCCAGAAAATTTGTCTCGGGTCGCTGCGCGACCCTCGAAAAATGTTCACGGGGCTTTTCTAAACTCGAAATTTTGCTTCATGCTTAGTCTGGGAGTGGAAAACACTTGTTTAAAGATTTAAATTGAACTTTAAAAAATAAACATGGACTATCCGCAGTTGTTGTATCAATTCCATCGTATGTCATTATTTTTATAAAATCCCATTACTTTTTCTTTTTTATTTTAACTTAGAGAAACGTAAAGTGTTAAGTGTAAACATTAATAAATTAAGAATTTTTCCCTCTACAAAAAAGTGTTTAAATTGAACTTTAAAAAATAAACATGGAATATCCGCAGTTGTTGTATCAATTCCATGGTATGTCATTATTTTTATAAAATCACATTACTTTTTCTTATTTATTTTAACTTAGAGAAACGTTAAGTGTTAAGTATAAACATTAATAAATTAAGAATTTTTCCCTCTACAAAAAAGTGAAATACATTTTGTCTCTAAAATAAATAGGGAAGCCTATATTTGAACACTTCAAAATTAACATGTGATTTCCTATGTTGCGTCCGCCAAGTCAACACCCGGTATATACCCACGCAGTATATTTTTGAACTTAGGCATTCGCTGTTTTTACCGTTCAATTTAAATCTTTTAACGAGTGTTTCCACTCCCAGGTTAAGCATGGCGTAAAATTTCGAGTTTAGAAAAGTATGAAAATTTCATTTGGGCGCCAAACAAGATATACATTTCTTTATCTGATCGATATTAATTTTTTTTTTTAACACATTAGCAAATACAAAATTCTTTATTTAATTTGATCAACGTGATCGATTTTAATTATTCTTTTTTTAAACATTAGTAAACAGTATTGAGCTAGCACACGAAAGGATGAGTGATCGTCGAACACATACGTACACTCTCCACGTAAGTCTTAACACACCCTCGTGTGTAAATATTTAAAGTCGTGACATCCTATAGGCGAAACACACGCAAAGCTTTGTTAATAGACCGTCCGCGTCCTGCCAAATGCTCGTTTATAGTTATGCGCGTTAATTAATATGATTTGTGCACTGCTAGTCGTCCTCTTACTAAATTTCCACGTTCTGTTTACGCACACTGATGAGTAAGTAAATAAAAATAAGTAAATATTTGAATTGGAGAACATGAAAATATCAAAGTGCTTTGTACTGTTATATTAATTAATAATATAATTACAATTTATGATTTCAAGCGGTTGCTCTTAAAGCATCAACAAAACAAAAGCTTAAATTTAATATCCTTGATAGTTAAATCCACTATTTAAAAAAATATTTTTTGAGCCGATTGTTGAACATTATTCTAAAGCCACAGAAAAAAAGGAAAGCTTAACATAAAACTTATTGAATTTAACTTTTTAAATTTCTTGAAAGTTTACTTATTATTAATTATGTACTAAGAAAAATCAGTTAATTGATTTTTTTCACGACCTTCATTTATAATGCTTAACACAGTGAACAAATTTAATTCTATCTTAAAAATAATCGATTGAAAACTAAATTAGCTTATCTACTTTAGAGATGTTATTAATTTTATTGAAAGTTAATTGTTCATAACTTTTTACTAATAAAAGTGAGTTTTCTGCATTTCAATTTCAATTTCACTTTATTAACGAAATCTCCATTTCCAAAATATATTTATAAATACATGTTGAAAATATACAAGAAATATATATTAAAAATATACAAAAAAAATGTGCCATTTGAAACGCTATTCTGCCTAAAACACTAACACATTTAATTCTATCTTAGAGGATTAAGTAAACTTTAGTTATAGGTTGCAAATTCCTTCTGAAACATAAAAATTGTGATCAGTACAAGCTTTGAAAGTTTTACATTGTTAAATCTATTAAACTTTGAGTGTTTTTTAAAGTTGAGAATGTTGGTAAAACTTCTTTTTCAAAAATAAGTTGTGAAAATTGTTTCTAATATTCCGTAAAAATGTTCTTCTGAAATTACATTTAGGGAATTTTAAAAGTTAAACATTTTAATGAAAAACAAATGTTATTAAGACAAAAAGTTTTGTAAAATGTTTCTAACATTCCATAGGAATATTAGAAACAATTGCCATTTTTAGCAATAAAAAAATAATTTCACTAAAATATTTAACACTTAGATATCACCTAAATGTATGGATAACGTAGAATTTCAGAAAAAAACTTCAAAAACCAAAAGTATTCTTCTCAAATTCTACGTGTTTCCATACATTCAGGTGATCTTTAAGTGTTAAATATTTTAGTGAAATAATTTTTTTATTGCGAAAAATATGTATGTGAATTGTTTAGGTAGTATTCCGTAGTGTTTTCCACTCCCAGACTAAGCATGAAGTAAAATTTTGAGTTTAGAAAAGCCCCGTGAAAATTTGTCTCGGGTCGCTGCGCGACCCGAGACAAATTTTCTACGCGGGGCTTTTCTAAACTCGAAATTTTACTTCATGCGCCACGCGTATAAAGCACAGATTTTAAGTAAAGTTCGAATATACATAAATGTAATATTAATTATTTCATGCTTAGTCTGGGAGTGGAAAACACTAGCTTGAAACAAGGGTTTTCCACTCCCAGACTAAGCATGAAGTAAAATTTCGAGTTTAGAAAAGCCCCGTGAAAATTTGTCGAGGGTCGCGCAGCGACCCGAGACAAATTTTCTGGGCTTTTCTAAACTCGAAATTTTACTTCATGCGCCACGCGTATAAAACACAGATTTTAAGTGAAGTTCGAATATACATAAATTTGACAATATTAAAGTGTTTTATACGCGTGGCGCATGAAGTAAAATTTCGAGTTTAGAAAAGCCCAGAAAATTTGTCTCGGGTCGCTGCGCGACTCTCGACAAATTTTCACGGGGCTTTTCTAAACTCGAAATTTTACTTCATGCTTAGTCTAGGAGTGGAAAACACTTGTTTAAAGCTTTAAATTGAACTTTAAAAACAACAGGAATTATCCACAATTGTTGTATCAATTCCATGGTGTGTCATTATATTTATAAAATCACATTAAAATTTGTCTCGGGTCGCTGCGCGACCCTCGACAAATTTTCGACGGGCTTTTCTAAACTCGAAATTTTACTTCATGCTTAGTCTGGAAGTGGAAAACACTAGTTTAAAGTTTTAAATTGACCTTAAAAGAAAACAGGGAATATCCGCAATTGTTGTATCAGTTCCATGGTATGTCATTATTTTTATAAAATCGCATTATTGTTTCTTAATTATTTTAATTTATAGAAACGTAAAGTATTATTTTAGCTGTTAATTTTCTGACATTTGTTGATTTTAAAAAGAGTTCAATTTGAAGCTTTAAACGAGTGTTCTCCACTCCCAGACTAAGCATAAAGCAAAATTTCGAGTTCAGAAAAGCCCCGTGAAAATTTGTCTCGGGTCGCGCAGCGACCCGAGACAAATTTTCTGGGCTTTTCTAAACTCGAAATTTTACTTCATGCGCCACGCGTAAAAAACACAGATTTTAAGTAAAGTTCAAATATACATTAATTTGACAATATTATAGTGTTTTATACGCGTGGCGCATGAAGTAAAATTTCGAGTTTAGAAAAGCCCAGAAAATTTGTCTCGGGTCGCTGCGCGACCCTCGACAAATTTTCACGGGGCTTTTCTAAACTCGAAATTTTACTTCATGCTTAGTCTAGAAGTGGAAAACACTTGTTTAAAGCTTTAAATTGAACTTTTAAAAAACAGGAATTATCCGCAATTGTTGTATCAATTCCATGGTATGTCATTATATTTATAAAATCGCATTACTTTATCTTAAATATTTCAACTTAGAGAAACGTAAAGTGTTAAGTGTGAACATTCATAGATTTAGAATTTTTCCCTCTACAAAAAAGTGAAATACATATTGTCTCTTAAATGAATAGGAAAGCCAATATTTGAACACTTTAAAATTAGCATGCGATTTCCTATGTTGCGTATATATATTTTAGTGAAACAATTTCTTATTGCGAAACAATTTTTTTATCACGAAAAGATTTTTTATAGCGCAAAAACAGTCGTTTAAATTGTTGTTAATATTCCATTTTAATGATTTTAATTTTTATAAGATTTTTAATTAAATATTTTTATTTAGAAATTCGACCTTTTTTATAACATTCAGGTGATTTTAAAGGTTGAAAATGTTTTTATTGCGAAACAAATTGCATATATTTTCTAATATTCTAGAGGATATCTGAAATTATTTATTTATGTAATATGAAATGTTTCTTCTATAATGCAACTATTTTCTAGAGCTGGGAATTTTGATGTTCGACGTATTCGACTATTCGAATTTCAAAATATTCGACTAGTCGACTTATTCGACTATTATTCGAAAATATTCGAACCGATTAAAATATTCGAACCGATTAAAATATTCGAACCGATTAAAGTGTCCGATCCGATTAAAATATTCGAACCGATTAAAATATCCGAACCGATTAAAATATTCGGACCGATTAAAATATCCGAACCGACTAAAATATTCGAACCGATTAAAATATTCGAACCGATTAAAATATTCGAACCGATTAAATTATTCTAAACCGATTAATAATCGGTTAGTCGAATAAACAGTGTATTCGAAGACATTTTTTATTCGACTATTCGAACATCTGATAATCGAATATTCGACTTATTCGACTATTTTGCCCAGCCCTACTATTTTCCATTCATTCGGGTGATTTTAAAGTTGAGAATGTTGGTGAAACAATTTTTTTATTGCAAAAAAATGTTGTATAAAGGTTTCTAATATTGTATAAGATATCTGTAGCTTTTTGAAGATTTCTCAAAAAATAAAAATATTTTTCTGAAATTCCATTATTTTCCAGTCCATGCCATTGATAAAAATCTTAATATTGAGATAAAAATTTGTAGTTTACAAAATCTCAAAAAAAATTACGAACACTCCTATAAATAGTAAAAACAATGCGGGCTAATAATTTGTTCCAGAAAAAAATTCTTAAAACCTCCAGCTAGAAATAAAATGTGTTTATTTTAAACAAACTTTTGACTTTAAGCGATTGTACAGAATTAAATTTAAAAGTGACAGAAACAGCCAACATCCTTATTAAAAGCTTATTTATTCTAAATATAATGCTTTAAGCCGATTTGAAGTTTTTTCAAAGAAATCATTTTTTAGTGAACTTTTTCCAAGCAAATCCTGTTTTATGATATTTTTCCTTTTCTGTATTTAAATCGCTTTTGCAAATTTATTCTTAACTAATATAACTAGCTATTAAATTATTAAACTAAGATATAAATTAGCCTTAAAAACGATTTCTAAATTTTTAAATTGTGCTTAGCAGAAATATCCAAACTTGCATTTTCAACATTTTAATGCTAGTTAATGCCATGAAAAAATTGGTGTAATATATTTAATATTGAGAAAAAAAAGTTTCTGAAATTGATTTATTTGAGATTTAAAAAAAATATATTTTTTATTGAAATTCGACATTTTTTCTATACACTCAGGTGATTTTAAAGTTGAAAATGTTGATGAAACAATTTTTTATTGCAAAAAAAAGTTGTCCAAATTATTTGTAACATTTCACTGAATATCAGTAACTTTTTTAGATTTTACAAACATTGTTTCTCTAACATTTTCAACTTTAAAGTCACCTTAATGTATGGAAAAAAAATGTCGAATTTCAATAGAAAATATATATTTTTTTTAAATCTCAAATAACCCCATTTCAGCAACTTTTTTTCTCAATATTAAATATATTACACCAATTTTTTCAACATATTGAAAATAAAATACTAAATTATTTATTTTTCTATTGAAATTCGACATTTTTTAAGGGTTCTAGACAAATAATTTTAAATATAATAGACATCGAACTGATTTTTTGATAAACAATTTTAGCATGCATGCGATATTGTGTTGTGTTGTACCATTATTTGTCTAGAGGTATTATAATTTTGAAAAACATATTTTTTTTTCTGAAATTCGACTTTTTTCACACAATGGAGTCTCAATTCTTAAATGAATATGTTCAATTTTTAAAAAATCTCAAAAAATTAGACATTTAATTGATGAGGCGGATACATGATGAAACTTCATAATACTATTTGAAATAAAACAAAACAGTTGGGAGGGTTTCACTTTAATTGTTGAACACTGCAACATGCTTCACCACACAGTGGCTTCATCAGGCAGATGAAATAAATATTTCATCTGCCTGATGAATCCACTGTGTGGTGAAACATGTTGCGGTGTTCAACAATTAATGTGAAACCCTCCCAACTGTGTTGTTTTATTTCAAATAAAATTACAGACACTCCTATAAATAGTAAAAACACTGTCGAGTACTTCTTTTTTTTTAAATAATTCTTAAGACACAAGGCCGTAGCCATAGAAGAAATTTGGAGGGGGTTATAAACATTTCGGGGGGGTTTTAATAGTAAAAATTATAATTTTGCTTTTACATACAAAAACTTTACGTTTTGAAAATTTCGGGGGGAAGGTTAAACCCCCATATCCCCCCTGGCTACAGCTTGTTAAGACCTGCAGGAAAATGTTGAAAAAGTTTATTTCAAACAAACTTTTGACTTTAAGCATTTGTACAGAACAAAATGTTATTGTCACAGAAACGACTGATAGCTACAATTAACGCTAATTTAATTCTACGATGCTTCAAATCAATATCTAGGTTCTTCAAAGAAATATTTTTTTATAGAACGTTTTGCAAGAAAATTCAATTTTATCCTATTTATCGTCTCTTCTGTATTTAAGAAATAAAGAATGTTATTATTATTATAAATCGCTCGTCCACATAAGCTACTTAACAATTTTTTTTCTTGTTATAACATTATTCGATTGAGAAATACATTAATTTTAATTTAAGCTACAAAACGTGTTTTCAATGTTAAAACTGTACTCAGCAGAAATGCCCAAACTTGCATTTTCAGTATTCTAATGATTCTGTAATTCCTATATTTTATTCTACGCTATATGCGCACCAATTTTGTCAACATTCAATATCAATGTTGAAAAAATTGGTGCGCATATAGCGTACAATAAAATATGGGAATATAACAATCACATATACATTAATTTGAGGATTCCAGAGAAATTGATTCAAAAATTAAGGGGAATTAAAGATTTTTAATTTTATAATTATGCATTTATTTAACTAATAATTTAATTTAAAAGTTCTAGACAAATAAGATTAAAAATAATAGTGATTGAAAGAAGTGTTGAATTTTCATCTTTGTCCAATTTTTAAATAAAAACATTTTTTTATTCAAATATTGATGCATGATGAAAAGAGATCATTAATTAAAGTGATCTAGACTAATAAATTTAAATAAAATTCTTTATTAAAAAATCAGTTCAATCATGAAGCAAATATTTGAAAATATGGATGCATGATGAAAAGAGATCATTAATTAAAGTGTTCTAGACTAATAAATTAAAAAAAATTCTTTATTAAAAAATCAGTTCGAATAGACATCGAACTGATTTTTTAATAAAGAACTTTATTTAAATCATCATCATCGAACTGATTTTTTAGTAAACAATTTTAGCATGCATGTGATATTGTGTTGTGTTGTACCATTATTTGTCTAGAGGTATTATAATACTAAAAAATTGTTAAAGTGTATACGTTAAATAAATAAATAAAATAAAAAAATACAATATTTATTCAATTAAGCAAATATTCAAACGATTTTCTTCCTTCGTAAATATTTAATGGGTAATTATAAATTCATTAATAGTGTTAAATTAGAAGGAACCATTTTTTTGTTATCTGTAGAATATCTCAGTTTATTATTTCGCACTTTTTTTAAGGCGCTATTAAAATTCCGTCCAATTAACACCTCAGAGCGCGCACACCTTCCAATTAAGAGGAATGCATTTCATTTCCCCCTTTTGTATGTTTGTGTGTGCTCACTAGTAAAAAGATAAAGGATGTTAGTTAACACAGAGTGTGTTGATTTTGGTCGATTCTTTAAATCAACACACTGTAGACTGAACGAGAGTTTCACAGATAATCAGCACGTGTCTTGTTAAAGAGAATGAAGAAGAAATAATGTCTTTAAAGTTAAGAATTGATTTAAAATAAAGTGATTTCCATTCGTTGGTTAAGCATGAAGTAAATATTTGGAGTAAAGAAAAGCGGAGCGACCAATCTAAATTTTCAGGCTTTTCTAAACTCCAAATTTTTACTTCATTCGCCACGCTTATAAAACGCTAGTTTAGAGTGAAGTTAAGTTTTTTAAAATTTAAATATATATTTTATGTTCCAGGCGTATAAAAACTACACTGATTTATTTTTAAAATTAAATGAAACTATTACTATGTTTTTACCACTTTTATTATTAAAGGTGGTACAAAAACATAGTATTAGTATTTTTATTTATTTAAATATTTTTTTAATTCATTACTAATTCATAAATTATTATTCGGTATAGGATTTTTAAAAGAAATATTAATAATAGAAGAATAATTGGTCTGATACACCAATGAATAATTGGTTCTATTATCTATATTTCTTTTAAAAATCTTATACAATGAAAGTAAAATAATGTTTACAAAATATGTGTCAAAAAAGCATTAATAATTATTTTTCTTTAATTGATGATACCGTTGAATGATGAATACATAGATGTGCAACTGAATGGTAAATTTGGGTGACACCAAATTTGTGCAACCAAATTTACAATTCCATTGTTCTTTTCCAGAAAATAGCGCTCTCTACTGTAATTTTATTATATCATTGTTATACAGCATTATGTCGCTGTTTGTTTCTTGTGTGAGGAGATTCTAAAAATGTCATTCAAAATTATCAATCTATTAGTATTACGTTTTATAAATATTTGACTTCCAATACTAATATGCTAGGTAATTATTTATACTTAGTTTTACTAGCAATACTGATACACTAAATATTCGTCTCTTCTTAGCTTGCTTTTTATAAATGTGTAATAATTCTTGTTTTACTTTAGGGTTACAACGGTAAAAAATAGAATACCAAAAAAGACGGTGGTTTCGTTGATGTTTTCGAACCGGACTTTTCCGCAAGCGCCCACTTACGAGCAGCACCGGAAATCCGCCTGTCAGTGGCTGAAAGGCTTCAAGAAACAAAACAAACAATGCCAGGGGAGGCGGGGCTTTGCTGCCGTTCTGCAAAATGCCAGACAGTTGGCGGTTAACAATTGCGCCGAACAATTTAAGTAAACTACAATTATACTGCTCTATATATTAATAAGTCTACCAGATACATTAATAATAGAAAAAATATATCAATTTTCTAAGCATTTCAAGAAAAATCAATCAATATTGATGTGTTTTCAAAACTTTTAGGTAAAATCAGTCATTGTTTCTGTTGTTGGTAACCTTAGAAAATGTGTTACCAAAATCCTCAAAAAAATCAGTCGGTATATCTGTTCTCAGTAATTTTAATTAAAATTATTAGCCAAAATCTCAGTAAAAATCAATCAGTATTTCTGTTTTTAGTAATCTTGTTACCAAACATCTCAAGTAAAATCAATCAGTATTTCTATTTTTTAAAAGAAACATATTACCAAAAATCTCAACTAAAATCAGTCGGTAATTCTGTTTTTAGTAATCTTATAAAAACGTGTTTCAAAAGCTATAAAATAAAATCAGTCAATTAATCAATATTCAGAAGTGTTTCAATGTTTTATACCACTTTATTTTAATATTTTTACGGCATGAGTTTCGACATATTTAGTATCATTTTTAAGTTTTACAAATTTACAATGTTTCTATGACTAAAAAGTATTAAATAGTGATAAATACAAGATATCCGTTTGTTCGTTGGTAAGTTTAAAATAAAGTGGTATAAAACATAAACCACTTCTCAATATTTATTAATAAATAATATGGAATACCACGTAATAACGCTTAATACTACACAAATATTAAAATCAGTCAATTTTTATATTGTTAGCAATCTTAATAAACATGTTACAATAAATCTCAAGTAAAATCAGAGTCAGTATTTCTGTTTTTAGCGATCTTAAACAAACTCATTACGAAAAATCTCAGATAAAATCAGTTGGTATCTCTGTTTTTACTATAGTTAAAAACAACATGTTAGCAAACATCTATACTAAAATCACTTAGTATTTCTGTTTTTACAAATCTTAAAGAAACATGTACCTAAAAATATTTAGTAAAATCAGTCAGTATTTCTATTTTTAGTAATCTTAAAAAATATGTTTCCACAAAACCCAAGTAAAATGAGTTAGCATTTATTCTTGTAGAAATCTTTAAAAAACACGTTTCAAAAACTGTCAAATGAAATTACTTCAGTATTTCTGTTTTTAGTAATCATGAAAAACCCATTTTTCTAAAAAATGTTTAACATTAATTGCATACGTTTAACATTTTTTAGAAAAATCGGTTTTTCATGAATACTAAAAACAGAAGAAACAGTTTTTGCTTTGCATAATATTTAAGTATACATATCCTGATTTATAAATTTTTAGGCACTCCTTGTTTTTGAAAACAATTCAAGTTGAAGCTTCTAATGAGTGTTTGCATTCCTTGATTCAGCATGAAGTAAAATTTTGAGTTTAGAAAAACCTAAAAATTTGGATTTACCGGCGCGAAGCACCCGGAAAATCCAAATTTTCATGTTTTTCTAAACTCGAAATTTTACTTCATGCGCCACCCGTATAAATCATTGATTTAAAGTGAAGTTCAAAATATACTGCTCAAGTAGTATTCTCAAGTACTATATTTTGGACTTTACGTTAAATCAGTCATTTATGTTTTATGTTTAGCATCCCAAACCATATCACTAACGTGAGATTAAAATCTCCTATTGTTATCATGTCATGCATGTGTAATAAATTACTCCCTGTTGTGATATTCTGCACGACTCTATTAAATCGTTGATGAACAATCTGTCAAATAGCTGTCACACTCACGAGCGTCTTCATATTGTTTAGATTTAAATTTATTTATGTACATACATACATTGTTTATTGTATTATCATTGTCTTGTAATTGGGAAATTTACTGTTGGGCAATAAATACTTATTATTATTGTTATTATTATACGCGTGGCGCATGAAGTAAAATTTCGAGTTTAGAAAAGCCTAAAAATTTGGTTTCGTCGCGTAGCGCTACGCGCTACGCGACCAAACCAAATTTTAAGGCTTTTCTAAACTCGAAATTTTACTTCATGCTTAGTCTGGGAGTGGAAACACTCGTTAGAAACTCCAACTTAAATGCATTTTAAAAACAAGGAATGTCTGAAAATTTACAAATTAGAATATGTAAGTATACTTAAAAATTAATCCCTGTATTTTGTATTGTATTATTGTATAATTTCCTGAACAAATTTATTAAGAATTTGATTTTACAGCCCAATTTAGGTTTTATCATTGCGTAGACTTTTGGTGAATGCGCCGGGAGCACAAAGTATTAACCGTCATTTTCATACATATTGTTTTTAAATTGAAAACAACTCACCATTTTCCTTTAATGTAATAACATCTCTTTATTTTTATCAACAATTATTTTATATTTTATGTGCTAAACTTAATTTTATTCTTAATATCATAAGATCAAACTCACATAATAATGTTTGTATTTTATTTAATTAATCATTGGAATTAAATTTAATAATACATAAAAAATGTAAATTAAGATTAAGTTAAGCTCAAATATTTTAATAGCGTCAGTTATACAAATGTTTATTCAACGTGCTAATTAAAAACATGTAAAATACAATACAATACAATCTGTACAGAATTTCGAATTGATAAATTGTGCTGTAGAAGGTTATTTGCGGATATGTGTTTTTTCTATAAATTAATTTTTTGTCAAGTGGAGTGTACATTTCTGTTGGATCAAGTAGGTTTTCATATAAATACTACAAATCGTTTAACCAGACATATACCACTATTTTCCATACCATTTCACAAATCTAACTATGGAATTAATAGTCCACTCTCTCACTTTATGCGCACGTCAAACGAACTGTCGCTAAATCCAAACTTTCATCTTTTTAGTAAGTCTCTCTGTAAATTCGTATCCGGTCTCAAACGTATTCAGGTTTGTTGTTGTATGTAACTTGCCACATCCATATATGTATATATATATATATATATATATATATATATATATATATATATATATATATATATATATATATATATATATATATATATATATATATATATATATATAACATGTATGATCTACATTTTATAATAGCTTCAAGTATTTTGTATATTTAAATGTATAAAAATGGATTTTTTCCGTAAATAAATAAATAAATAAATAAAAATGTAAAATCAATGCTCGAATAGTAACTTGATATAGGCAACTTAACGTACAAATATGCACGGCTTTGAGCATAAAATAGAAGTCTTGATAATGCCGTAAAAAGCGAAACTAGTCGAATAAATAGAAACAAATAGTGAAACAAACCAAGTGTTTTTAATTTATCCTTTAATATTATAAAATAGAAAATAAGAAGTTGATAAAAAAAGTCAAATCAACGGGATAATTGAAGCTTGCATCTTTAAGATTTTAAAATTGTTAAACTAAATTAGCTGTAAAAAATTATTCACAACCAATTAGACCAGTTTTATTATATTCTAATAATTCTAGATTTCTTGAATCTTACTTTCTTTTACTTTGTGGTACATTTTATATTGAGCTAAAGAAAACACTTCATTTTATTATATCACTTTTATAAAAATTAAGTTATTTTATCGCTTTATTCTGGACAATTAAGTAAACATATCTTTAAATACAGAACATTACACAAATCAGCAATTACAACATACATTTTATTAATAGTAGAACTTACATTAAGACACTGGGTTTGATTCACTGATTTTAAATCAACGAAACAAACCAAGTGTTTAAATCAAAGTTTTTTCTATTTATTATACCGGGTGTTGATTTGATGGACGCAACATAGGAAATCCCATGTATATTTTAAAATGTTCAAATTTTGGTTCCCCTATTTATTTTAGAAACAAAATGTATTTAACACAATAGAACACTTTTAACTTTGTTTGTATAACACAATTTATTTTTACGTGACTGCAGTTTCGGCAAATTCAGCTTGCCATTATCAAACATGAAGTGTCTAAAACTGGAAACAATACGGGTATATATACAAAAGGTGATTACATGAAAACGGATTACAAAACGGCTTTAAAAATGGGGGTATACAGTAGGTCAACCTGGTCGTTAATTAGGGGGATTCCCGGATTAGCGTTAGCTTTATGTATTTCTAGGGATTCAAGGAGATTCATCTTCCGACCCTTTTCGGCACAATGAATAATAGTAAGTACATCTTTTCCAAAAGTATGGTTTTCATCTAAGAGATGTTTTGCAAAAGATGACTTATCACATTGTCGCAACCGAAAAGCCCGGTTATGCTCCTTTAGTCTAGTATTGAAATTACGACCAGATTGACCAATGTATACTCCTTGACAATCTGTGCATTTTTTTCTTGAATTAATTTCTCATCTGGCACTTGGTGAAACATTAACTTTACATAATCTGTGCATGTTAATTTATATACTCCTGATCTATTACCTTTATCAATTTTGGTTTTACTATTAAAAATATAATTATTAATTTTACAAAATGGTTTGAATGCAATTTCTATATTATGTTTTTTCAAAATATTTTTAATTTGGAAACTAACATTGCCAAAGTAAGTAATTGGTTTGTAAGTTGTACTGTCTGATTTAGTTGGTATTCCTGCATACAGTAAATGTTTAATTTGGGAAAATGTATGTTTTTTAATTAGTTTATCAACTAGATCATGACCATAACCATTATTAATAGCCATGGTCCTAGTCAGGCTAACTTCATTTTCAAAAGAACTAACTGATAAGGGAATTTTAAACGCTCGATTGATCATTGAATTGAAAGAAGCTATTTTATGTTTATAGGGATGTCTGGAGTGGATGGGAATTACTGAGTCTGTGAATGTGGGTTTTCTAAAAATGTCAAATGTTAATCTATTATTTATTTTAGTGATGGAGAGGTCAAGATATTTAATGTTGTTGTTAATTTCTGTTTCTACTGTGAATTTTATTCTGGGATGTAGGTTATTAATGTAATCTAAAAATTGGTTGAGATGTCTATCTGTACCCTGGAAACAAGCTAGTATATCGTCGACGTAACGGTGCCACAATTTAATATGTTTTTTCGCAAGTGGTGAATTTAAAATAATTACAGTGAAGTTGTGCATAAAAATATCGGCTAACAATGGGCTTAAGGGGCACCCCATTGCTAGGCCATTGGTTTGTTTGTAAAATTTGTTATCAAATGAGAAAAAATTGTTATTTAGAATGATTTGTAAAATATTTCAAAATTCTGTTTTTATAGTGATGTTAGTATTACATCTATCAAATGTTTTTTTTATTAATTGAATACACTCTGAAGGAGGAATATTAGCAAACATATTAGTTACATCGAATGAAACGAGCTTGTATCCAGGTTCCATTTTGAAGTTGTTAAGTTGTTTAGTGAGTTCGGTGGCATTTTTAACCGAATAAGGATCTCTAAAATCGGTTATTTCCTTAAAAATTGAATTTAAGTGGATAGATAAATTACGGGAGGGTGAGTTCATATATGACACTACTGGACGGATAGGAGAATTATCTTTGTGGATTTTTATTAAACCGTATAACCTAGGGGAAATAGGGTTCATTGGAAACATTGAATATTGGTTACTATTAGGAAAAATACTCTGACATTTATTACAACAATCTTTAAGAGATTTCTGGAACTCGGCTGTAGAAATTATTTTCAATTCAATGATCTCAGAGTTATCGATAAAATCACTTAATTAAACACAGTTATATTCCTTTTTTCACTTTTATTTTTCTTACTAGATGTACATTTCGGGTACTAAGTACCCATTATCAATAGCTTACTATAGCTTAGTTAGTACCCGAAATGTACATCTAGCAAGAAAAATAAAAGTGAAGAAAGGAATATAACTGTGTTTAATTAAGTGACTTAACACCTTCACGTAACTCATACAACTACATTATCGATAAAATGTTTGATTTTTGTAAAATAATCGGTTTTGGGCAAAATGACAACTGAATTACCTTTGTCGGCTTTAGTGATAATTAGATCGTTATGTTTTACTTTCTTTTTGATTGAAAATATTTATTTATCATCAACTGGACAGCTAATTTCACTATTTTTAATTACTTTGGCAATCTTAAATTTTGTTGAATCACAATTGCTGACTTGTTTAAGAGCGAATTCTGATTCAACAATCAAAGTTTCTTTAAAGCTATTACAACTGACATGTGGTGAGTATTTAGGGCCGGATTCTAGTAGTTTTAGCCGAAACTGCAGCCACATAAATATAAATTGTGTTATACAAACAAAGTTAAAAGTGTTTTATTGTGTTAAATTAACATGTATAACGAAGTAGAAGCCTCCACAATTCAAAAAATGTTTTTACCTTATTTGTAGAGGGAAAAATTCTGAATTAATTCGTGTTAACGTTTATCACTTTACGTTTTTTTAAGTTAAAATAATTAAGAATTTCGAGTTTCGAAAAACCCAGAAAATTTGTCTCGGGTCGCTGCGCGAGCCTCGAGAAATTTCCACTGGGCTTTTCTAAACTCGAAATTTTACTTCATGCTTAGTCTGGGAGTGGAAAACACTTGTTTCAAGCTTTAAATTAAACTTTAAAAAGAACAGGGAATATCTGCAATTGTTGTATCAATTCCATGGTATGTCATTATTTTTATAAAATCACATTACTTCTTCTTAATTATTTTAGCTGTTAATTTTCTGACATTCGTTGATTTTAAAAGGGTTAAATTTAAAGCTTTAAACGAGTGTTTTCCACTCCCAGACTAAGCATGAAGTAAAATTTCGAGTTTAGAAAAGCCCCGTGAAAATTTGTCGAGGGTCGCGCAGCGACCCGAGACAAATTTTCTGGGCTTTTCTAAACTCGAAATTTCACTTCATGCGCCACGCGTATAAAACACTAAAATATTGTGAAATTTATTTATATTCGAACTTCACTTAAAATCTGTGTATTATACGCGTGGCGCATGAAGTAAAATTTCGAGTTTAGAAAAGCCCAGAAAATTTGTCTCGGGTCGCTGCGCGACCCTCGACAAATTTTCACGGGGCTTTTCTAAACTCGAAATTTTACTTCATGCTTAGTCTGGGAGTGGAAAACACTTGTTTAAAGCTATAAATTAAACTTTAAAAAGAACAGGGAATATCTGCAATTGTTGTATCAATTCCATGGTATGTCATTATTTTTATAAAATCACATTACTTCTTCTTAATTATTTTAGCTGTTAATTTTCTGACATTCGTTGATTTTAAAAGGGTTAAATTTAAAGCTTTAAACGAGTGTTTTCCACTCCCAGACTAAGCATGAAGTAAAATTTCGAGTTTAGAAAAGCCCCGTGAAAATTTGTCGAGGGTCGCGCAGCGACCCGAGACAAATTTTCTGGGCTTTTCTAAACTCGAAATTTTACTTCATGCGCCACGCGTATAAAACACTAAAATATTGTGAAATTTATTTATATTCGAACTTCACTTGAAATCTGTGTTTTATACGCGTGGCGCATGAAGTAAAATTTCGAGTTTAGAAAAGCCCAGAAAATTTGTCTCGGGTCGTGCAGCGACCCTCGAGAAATTTTCACTGGGCTTTTCTAAACTCGAAATTTTACTTCATGCTTAGTCTGGGAGTGGTAAACACTTGTATAAAGCTATAAATTAAACTTTAAAAAGAACAGGGAATATCTACAATTGTTGTATCAATTCCATGGTATGTCATTATTTTTATAAAATCACATTACTTTTTCTTAATTATTTTAGCTGTTAATTTTCTGACATTCGTTGATTTTAAAAGGATTCAATTTAAAGCTTTAAACGAGTGTTTACCACTCCCAGACTTAGCTGGAAGTAAAATTTCGAGTTTAGAAAAGCCCCATGAAAATTTGTCGAGGGTCGCGCAGCGACCTGAGACAAATTTTCTGGGCTTTTCTAAACTCGAAATTTTACTTCATGCGCCACGCGTATAAAACACTAAAATATTGTAAAATTTATTTATATTCGAACATCACTTGAAATCTGTGTTTTATACGCGTGGCGCATGAAGTAAAATTTCGAGTTTAGAAAAGCACAGAAAATTTGTCTCGGGTCGCTGCGCGACCCTCGACAAATTTTCACGGGGCTTTTCTAAACTCGAAATTTGACTTCATGCTTAGTCTGGGAGTGGAAAACACTTGTTTAAAGCTATAAATTAAACTTTAAAAAGAACAGGGAATATCTGCAATTGTTGTATCAATTCCATGGTATGTCATTATTTTTATTATATCACATTACTTTTTCTTAATTATTTTAGCTGTTCATTTTCTGACATTCGTTGATTTCAAAAGGGTTCAATTTAAAGCTTTAAACGAGTGTTTTCCACTCCCAGACTAAGCATGAAGTAAAATTTCGAGTTTAGAAAAGCCCCGTGAAAATTTGTCGAGGGTCGCGCAGCGACCCGAGACAAATTTTCTGGGCTTTTCTAAACTCGAAATTTTACTTCATGCGCCACGCGTACAAAACACTAAAATATTGTGAAATTTAATTATATTCGAACTTCACTTGAAATCTGTGTTTTTTACGCGTGGCGCATGAAGTAAAATTTCGAGTTTAGAAAAGCCCAGAAAATTTGTCTCGGGTCGCTGCGCGACCCCCGACAAATTTTCACGGGGCTTTTCAAAACTCGAAATTTTACTTCATGCTTAGTCTGGGAGTGGAAAACACTCGTTTAAAGCTTTAAATTGAACCCTTTTGAATTCAACGAATGTCAGAAAATGAACAGCTAAAATAATTAAGAAAAAGTAATGTGATTTTATAAAAATAATGACATACCATAGAATTGATACAACAATTGCAGATATTCCCTGTTCTTTTTAAAGTTTAATTTATAGCTTTAAACAAGTGTTTTCCACTCCCAGACTAAGCATAAAATACATAAAATTTCGAGTTTAGAAAAGCCCCGTGAAAATTTGTCTAGGGTCGCGAAGCTACCCGAGACAAATTTTCTGGGCTTTTCTAAACTCGAAATTTTACTTCATGCGCCACGCGTATAAAACACTAAAATATTGTGAAATTTATTTATATTCGAACATCACTTGAAATCTGTGTTTTATACGCGTGGCGCATGAAGTAAAATTTCGAGTTTAGAAAAGCCCAGAAAATTTGTCTCGGGTCGCCGCGCGACCCTCGACAAATTTTCACGGGGATTTTCTAAACTCAAAATTTTACTTCATGCTTAGTCTGGGAGTGGAAAACACTTGTTTGTCTCGGGTAGCTTCGCGACCCTAGACAAATTTTCACGGGGCTTTTCTAAACTCGAAATTTTATGTATTTTATGCTTAGTCTGGGAGTGGAAAACACTTGTTTAAAGCTATAAATTAAACTTTAAAAAGAACAGGGAATATCTGCAATTGTTGTATCAATTCTATGGTATGTCATTATTTTTATAAAATCACATTACTTTTTCTTAATTATTTTAGCTGTTCATTTTCTGACATTCGTTGAATTCAAAAGGGTTCAATTTAAAGCTTTAAACGAGTGTTTTCCACTCCCAGACTAAGCATGAAGTAAAATTTCGAGTTTTGAAAAGCCCCGTGAAAATTTGTCGGGGGTCGCGCAGCGACCCGAGACAAATTTTCTGGGCTTTTCTAAACTCGAAATTTTACTTCATGCGCCACGCGTATAAAACACTAAAATATTGTGAAATTTATTTATATTCGAACTTCACTTGAAATCTGTGTTTTATACGCGTGGCGCATGAACTAAAATTTCGAGTTTAGAAAAGCCCAGAAAATTTGTCTCGGGTCGCTGCGCGACCCTCGACAAATTTTCACGGGGATTTTCTAAACTCGAAATTTTCCTTCATGCTAAGTCTGGGAGTGGAAAACACCTGTTTAAAGCTTTAAATTGAACTTAAAAAATAAACAGGGTATATCAATGTCATTATTTTTATAAAATCACATTACTTTTTCCTAATTATTTTAACTTAGAGAAACGTAAAGTGTGAACATTCATAAATTTAGAATTTTTCGCTCTACAAAAAAGTGAAATACATTTTGTCTCTAAAATAAATAGGAAGCCAATATTTGAACACTTTAAAATAAACATGCGATTTCCTATGTTCGTCCTCCAAGTCAACACCCGGTATATGTTTCAGCACGGGTTAAGTGAGAAATTAATTCAACATACATATTATTGTGTGTTGTAGAGCCTTCTACTGCGTTATACATGTTAATTTCATAATAAAACACTTTTTTCTTTGTTTGTATAACACTTTGTTATTTAATGTAATTGCATTTTCGACAAATTTAGCTTGTCATTATCAAACATAAGGTGTTCATGTTTGATTATGACAAGCTAAATTTGTATAACTGAGGAGTTTAAGTGTATTCTTTGTATAAATAATGTTGTATAACGAAGTAGAAGCCTCCACAGTTAATAAAATATAAATTGTTTTATTGTGATATATTTTGGTTGAAATATTACTGCTGAACGCTACTCTTTCAGCATTCAGCAGTAATATTTCAATCAAAATCAATAAAAAACTTTTCAATTAAACTAAGCAGAATTCTAAAACTGTTTGTTAATGTTTATTGAAAGAAAGTGTATTTTATCTATTTATATAAAATTGAGGTTTATCTTTTTCAGATATGATCGATGGAATTGTGTTTATAAGAAATCAATGTTTCAAAAAATTTACAGAGAAACTGCGTTCATGTACGCCGTTTCAGCTTCAGCCATAATGTTTTCAGCAGCAAAGGCTTGCAACGATGGCAAACTGCAAAAATGCTACTGTGCTGAAACTCCACGGCATCCACGAAATGGTTTGAAACTTATATATTTTTTTTACAATAATAATAATAATAATAATTTATATTGGTGCTAATACAAGATTATTTACACAGGTCACAGGTAATTTTAAATACTACTATGTATAATAACATTCACAATGGCGACCACTTAACATGTTAAAAGTATATATTATTTATAGCAGATCACAGATTATTGGTATGAAACAGACATTTACTATGAACAAACAAAACATGTTAAAAATATGGTTGTATATGATAAAATAATTTTCTGGACAAAACTAACATATTTAAAGCATAAATTACAAATAATTGATATAAAACAAACATTTACTATGAACAAACAGAAACATGATGAAAATATGGTTGTATATAATAAAACATTGTTTTGAACAAAACAAACATATTAAAATTTGTGTTTCTTGCACTTCTGAAATTATTCCTCGAAGGAATAGAAAGCATTTTGAGCCAAAAACGATTTACACCAAACTTTTAAATGTTTTGGTTTTAGCTGTTAGATTTGTGTAGGAAGAGCATTAAAGAATTGTAAACAGTAGTATCGTATTCTGGTTTTAGCTTTTGTGAGCCTTTGAAATTGTATCCGGATATCATTTTTCGCTCTTGTATTGTGCTCATGATAAAACCTATTACTTTCGTATTTATCTTTATTGTTTGTTTAATGCAAAACGCATTCCAGTATAAAAACACACGGGACTCTTAAAATGTTCAAATCTATAAAGCATTGTTTACAGTCCGATCTATAACTTATTTCTGCCAGCACTCTAATAGCTCGACGTTGCAAACGAAAGATGTTTGACAAGATGCTTGAATGACCCCACAATATAATTCCGTAGGACATGTGCGAATGAAAATATGCATAATAGATATTTGTTAGCATTTTGGTCGTGATAGACCTGGATAAGTTTCTTAAGACATATACTTGCTTGGCAAGTCTGGCTTCAAGTTCTTGTCCATGCTTTATCCAGGTTAGTTTTGAATCGACAAATATGCCTAGGAATTTTATTGATGAGTGTTCTATAGGTTGGTTTTGCTTAAAGGTGAAAAATATTTTTTGAGTTTTGTCCGCATTAAGTTTAAGGCAATTACAATCGAACCAACATTTTATAGAGCTCATATCTTCATCAAGACAATTCTCTATCTCCATAACGGTACTACCCCTAAATGAAATTGTGGTGTCATCGGCATATATAACACTTGAACCATGCTGTAGCTGGAGAGGCAGATCGTTAATATAGATCAAGAATAGAAGGGGACCTAAAATAGATCCTTGTGGAACACCGTGTGTAATGCGTTCCTCGCTGGATAATATATTGTTGAATATTACCCGTTGTCTTCTATTCAATAAATTTGAAGATAACAATCTGCAACTGACTGGATTGAAGTTATAAAAGTATAGCTTTTGCAATAGAATTGTATGGTTGACGCAGTCGAATGCTTTGCTCAGATCAAGCAGACAGCTAGCGGCAATATTATTATTTTCAAAGCAGTCAATCGCAAACTGAATAAATTCATTTGCGGCCTTCACTGTCGATCTCCCCTTCCTGAATCCAAACTGTGTCACTGATAGGATGTTGTAGGATTCAAAATAATTTGTTATTTGCTCACAGATTATCGATTCAAATATTTTAGAGAGTACTGGCAGAATACTTATCGGACGATAATTATTCAAGTTTAGTCTGTCGCCTTTTTTTAAATACTGGAACACATTTCGCTATTTTCAATACTTCTGGAAAGACCCCAGATATTAGGGAATTGTTAATCAGGTGTGTAATAGGAGTTATCAGTATGTCTACCGCAGTTTTAATTAATTCCAAATTTAGACCGAATATATCCCTGCTAGACTTGTTTTTTAATTTAAATATTGCATTCCTCACACTAACGGAAGACACCTCTTGGAAATTAAATGTTGGTGTTTGATTTAATAAAGTACCGTTTTTTAACATAAGTTTCATTGGATCGTAGTCGGATTTATTAATAGATTTTATCACTTTTTCAGCAGCGTTTGCAAAAAATGTGTTAAAATCATATGCACTAATATCTGTGTCATTGTTTATTTTGTTAGTATGTATTTTAGATTTTACGATATTCCAGATAGCTTTAGATTTGTTACTAGATGAAGTAATATATCGTTCATTTGCTTTTAACTGCTCCTCCTTAATTTTATATTTGTAAGTCATATTAAGTGATTTATATGCAGAATTGGTGTATTTATTATTATATTTGATATTCAGACTTCGAAGTAATTGTACTTCGTTTCTTAATTTAATAAGTTCAGGTCCAAACCACTTTACGGTTTTACTATTTGAACATCTTATTTCCCGCTCGAGAAAGGCTGAAGTATAGCAGTGATATAATCGGTCAGATAATACATCCCAACCTTCATCAACACTTTCAGGACTGAATGCAAATTGTTTCCAGTCAAATTGGTCTAACATCTTATGAAACAAAAATTTACCTAGTTGTGTAATATGATTTCAACGTATAGTCCTAAGTGATTACAGACCCCTATATCGTATAATGTTATATTGTTCCGTCCATTTATGTTTGAAAATATATTATCACTGCAGGCGTTTCCTCTTGTAGGTTGATCAGTTAATTTACATGATCCATAACTTGAGAAAAGATTACTTAACTCAAGAGCTCTGTTGTCATATTTATTAAAATATACGTTGAAATCACCACAGATATAAATCTTGTGTGATAAAATATTTATGCGATTTAGCATTTTTTCTACGGTTTCAAGAAAGGTTATGTATAGGCCATCTGGTGAGCGATATACTGCAATGACTACTACATTGAGGGAATTTAATAGTATTCCTGACATTTCGCAAATGAGTTCAATTGAAAGTTCTTTGACGAAATTTAAGACTGTATACTCAACGCTTGCTTTCACCATAAGTAGTGAACCTCCATGTTTAGAGATAGATCTACTATAACATTCTGCAATACGAAAATCATTAATATTATAAGCATAAGATTCGTTTGGTGTGAGCCAGTGTTCACTTAATGCAATTACAAGTACATTTTTGTCAATTACAAATGCTTCAAGCTGTTCTAATTTATTTCGGAGGCATTGAATATTCATATAGAATATGGCATTATTTTTTAAATATGAACAGTAGATAGAAAATAACACAATTAGAGGTGTTCTTTATGATATTAGGTATAATTTAAGCTGTTTTTTATTATTAATATTCAATACACAGTTGACATTATTAATTGTAACTTGCTCTTGCAGACGTGCTGTAGATATTGAATCTATTATTGGAGTTTATTTTATTATTTTATAATGTTTTGTTGTGTTTAATTCAAACGAAGCAATTTCAGTAATTGCTTTTATTTATGATAATTTTTCTCTGTAATTAGATATGTATTTATCTGATAGGAATAAAGTACTATTATTATTATTATTATTATTATTATTATTATTTTACAAAACGTCCAATAAATAAAAAAAACGACACAAAAATTACAGATGTTCTTTATAATATTCGATATAATTTAAGCTCTAATAAAGAGGTTCATTAAGTTAAAACTATTTGTTTTTAATAAAGAGGTTCTTTAAGTTATTCAAGTCATAAGTCATTAAGTTATTCAAATCATATATAAAGCTTAATTTTTAAGATTCGTAAACTTGTTCTACCTCAAATGAAATCATACGTAATTCTAAAATAAATATTTTTCGAGAGAATAAAATCGGTTGAGGTTTGTAAGAAAAACAGCACTTCTAACACAAAACAAGAAAACATTAGTTACTTTTGGTGGATGTGCCGGGTTTGCCCAACTAAAAATTAAATTCATCGCATTAAATTTCAAAATAGTTCATGCTGCATTTAAATCAAAAAATCTTCAGTCTTTTTCTGCCTAATCTAACTTAAATAATTCTAATCATAATTGCATGAACTTAGGGAAATGGCAATGGGGTGGATGTGGAGACAATTCTAACAAGGCCAGAAAAATCGCCAACAAGTTTCTGCAACTAAGCAATGGTGACGACATCGCGACACAAATTTTGAATCACAACATGCGCGTCGGTTACAAAACTGTCAAAGAAAACGAGATGAAGGTCTGTGTTTGTCATGGTGTATCAGGCAAGTATTAGTTACAAAATGTATACGTTTCATTGCAGGCTTTGTAACCATTTTCTTTAATCACCCCTCGTAGTTGAGTATTCCCTTCAACAAGTTTAGTATTCCTTTCAACAAAAAATAAATCAACAAACTTGTAGTTCATTTATTTTCTGTTCTTATTAATTTAAAGTAATATTCTTCTAAAAAATCTATTGATAAGGCTGATAAATGTTGAAAGTTCATCTTCACTTTTATATAAATAAAACAATTTAAACACTTTCAAATGTATATTGTGCATTCACTACAATTGTTTCGCCACACTGTGGCTTCTTCACGCGAAGAAATTATCATTTCTTCGCCTGAAGAAGCCACAGTGTTGCGAAACAATTGTAGCGAATGCACAATATATTGAAAGTGTTTAAATTGTTTTATTTATATAAAAGTAATATTCTTCTTTTAGTTACGTGAAGTGTTTTATTAATTATTGTAGTAATTCCTTTCTTCACTGATTACTTTTATTATACTAAATGTACATTTCGAACACTATGTGTTCATTTTTTATAGGAATAACATTGTAATAACATTGCTATTACTATTGAAAATGTACATTTAGTATAATACAAGTAATCAGTGAAGAAAGGAATTACTACAATAATTAATTTAAAGTGAGTCTACTTTAAGCAATAATTACTATTGTAACTCTGTTTTCATCAATATTTTAACTTTATTTTATTTTAGCATCCTGTGTCTTAAAAACCTGTTGGAAAATAATAAAACCATTTTCAACAATCGTCGAAAGCCTACGCCAAAAATACCAATCAGCGGTAAAAATCAACCTGCACAACCAAATTAACAAAAAAGAAAACTCTTCAGCAGTCACCATTCCAAACAAACTTCTTTATTTAGCGCAGAGTCCTAGTTTTTGCGAAAACACCGTAGGTAGGCAATGCAAAGATAGAGAACACTGCGCGACTTTGTGTTGCGGCAGAGGATACCAACATAAAACTGAGACGACGAAAGAAAGATGTCACTGCAGGTGGCAAGAGGACTTTTTAAACGTGACTTGTGAGGTTTGCAACGCTGAAGTGGATATTTATAATTGTGTCTGAATTGGAATTAACGTGTGATTTTATAAACTAATTGTTAAAATTAACAATTTTCAATTATAAGTAGATTATAAATAAATTGCCTTATTATACACAGCGAATTTATAATAAATTGCTAATATTAACTTATCAGTTTAAGAGTAAATTATAAATCAACTGCCTTATTATTATTATACAAAATGATTTTTTCTTTTAAGTAGACATATCCCGATTAATCAATTTGAAGTTTCGAACGAGTATTTCCATTCTCACATTAAGCATGAAGTAAAATTTCGAGTTTAGAAAAGCCTGAAAGCGGAGCGGCCATACCAAATTTTCAGGCTTCTCTAAACTTAAAACTTTACTTCATGCGCCACGCGTATAAGACACTAATTTCAACTAAAGTTCAAAATATACTGCTTACATATTTTCGATAGTGATTCATTCAACCTGATTTTATATTTAATCTCAAGTTAATAAATTTAAAAATATTACTTAATAGTTCTTGAATAACTTTCTCATTTATCACTTGGTAAAACATTTTGAAATAATATTAAAGGATAAATTAAAAAACAAATAATGAAACAAACCAAGTGTTTTTTTAATTTATTTAATTTATCCTTTAATATTAATATTACTTAATTTTGCGCGTACAAAATTCGGAATTTTGTAAAGTTCTAAGTAAACATCTTTAACATAGTGCTTTAGCAGAATATTTTAAACTTCGCCGGTAATCAGTGTTTAATGGCGTGGCGCATGAAGTAAAATTTCGAGTTTAGAAAAGCCCCGTGAAAATTTGTATCGGGTCGCTGCGCGACCCTCCACAAATTTTTTACGCGGGGCTTTTCTAAAATCGAAATTTTACTTCATGCTTAGTCTGGGAGTGGAAACACTCGTTAGAAACTTCAAATCGATCGTTTTTTTTTACAAAACTATGAACACTAAAAATTTTACAGCTGTAGAGTAAACCTCGAAACAAATTTTTTTTAAAGCCTAGTAAAATCTAAAATTTGTTTGCAAAATCCTCCGGGTTTTGTGAAAAAAATAAATTTAATTTAATGAATTTATTTCATCAGCCTACTTAGAATGAAACAAGCTTAAATTTGAGGTCTAGTGCAATTTCTTGGCTTAAAAATTCCGTCCAGTAAAAACGCTCAAAGTCAAAACTTTGTTGAAAATCTTGTTTTTTTTCGGCATGTCTTGTTACAGTTGGAGGTCACAATTTTTTTTTTTTTTTTAGAAAAACAAATACACTACAACATTTATAATATTGCTAGAAATGCGTGTACATCTTTTGAGATTTAAAAAAAATTCCCTGAAAATTGAAAATTTTTAATTGAAAAGTCAATTTTTTAAAGAAAATTATTAATTTTTTGAAAAATTCCAAAAAACTCAGATAATCTTTAAAACACTTAAAACAATTTAAACAACTTTATTCATTAAAATAAAATATTTTTACTGAAATATTTAACGTCTAAAACCTTCCTGATGGTCAATAAAATAATGATTAGATCAATTTCAACGCTTGTACTGAACACAATTTTTACTTAATTTTGCGCGTACAAAATTCGGAATTTTGTAAAGTTCTAAGTAAACATCTTTAACATAGTGCTTTAGCAGAATATTTTAAACTTCGCCGGTAATCAGTGTTTAATGGCGTGGCGCATGAAGTAAAATTTCGAGTTTAGAAAAGCCCCGTGAAAATTTGTATCGGGTCGCTGCGCGACCCTCCACAAATTTTTTACGCGGGGCTTTTCTAAAATCGAAATTTTACTTCATGCTTAGTCTGGGAGTGGAAACACTCGTTAGAAACTTCAAATCGATCGTTTTTTTTTACAAAACTATGAACACTAAAAATTTTACAGCTGTAGAGTAAACCTCGAAACAAATTTTTTTTAAAGCCTAGTAAAATCTAAAATTTGTTTGCAAAATCCTCCGGGTTTTGTGAAAAAAATAAATTTAATTTAATGAATTTATTTCATCAGCCTACTTAGAATGAAACAAGCTTAAATTTGAGGTCTAGTGCAATTTCTTGGCTTAAAAATTCCGTCCAGTAAAAACGCTCAAAGTCAAAACTTTGTTGAAAATCTTGTTTTTTTTCGGCATGTCTTGTTACAGTTGGAGGTCACAATTTTTTTTTTTTTTTTAGAAAAACAAATACACTACAACATTTATAATATTGCTAGAAATGCGTGTACATCTTTTGAGATTTAAAAAAAATTCCCTGAAAATTGAAAATTTTTAATTGAAAAGTCAATTTTTTAAAGAAAATTATTAATTTTTTGAAAAATTCCAAAAAACTCAGATAATCTTTAAAACACTTAAAACAATTTAAACAACTTTATTCATTAAAATAAAATATTTTTACTGAAATATTTAACGTCTAAAACCTTCCTGATGGTCAATAAAATAATGATTAGATCAATTTCAACGCTTGTACTGAACACAATTTTTAATTTCAAAAAACAAACTAGAGCTCCAAATATAGTTTATTTAATGCTGAATAAATCACTTTTTGTAAAAAGTGAAATTAAGTTAAAGATTTAGACAACAGCGAGCTTTAAATGCAACCGCTCAAAAGTCACGAAATTGATAATATTCTAATATAAAATTAATTAAAAATATGTTATTTACCAAATTTAGAATGCTTTGCAGTTACTTGTTTAAAATTAAATAAGCTTTAATTTGAGCTCTGGTTCATTATTCTAACTTAAAAATTACGTCCAGTAGAAACGCCTAAGGTTAAAACTTTGTTGAAAGTCGTGTTTTTTCAAGATGTTTCATATCAATTGGAGATCATAATTTTTTTTTTCTAAGAAAAATAAATACACTGCAATATTTTTAATATTGCTTAAAATGTGTGTGAATTTTATAAGAATTTTTATTTGAAAATCGAAATTTTTTTAAGGGAAGGAAAAAAGTCGAATTTTCTAAGAAATTTTTTCATTTTTGAAAATTCTCAAAAATACAATAGATAATTACTAAAACACTTAAAATAAATAACAACTTTTTTTGTTACAATAAAAATTATTTCACTGAAATATTTAACTTTTAAAACCTTTCTGATGGCCAATAAAATAATGAAAAAATCAATTTCAGCGCTTAAATAAATATAATTTTCAATTTCCAAAAACAAATTAAAACTTAAATAATAGTTCATTTATTGCTAAATAAATCCCTTCTTGTAAAATGAAATTAAGTTGAAGTTTTAGACAACAGCGAACATTAAATGCAACCGCTCAAAACCTCATGAAATTGATAATATTCTAAAATAAAATTATTTAAAATTTGGATTTTGGTAAATTAGGCAATTGCTTGAAAGTTACTTATTTGAAATTAAATAAGCTTTAGTTTTAGCTTTAGTTTATTATTGTAATTTATAAATTACATCCAGTAGAAACTCCCAAACTCAAAACTTTGTTAAAAGTCGTGTTTTTTCAAGATGTTTGGTTTAAACTGGAGGTCATTAGATTTTTTTTTCTAAGAAAAATAAATACATTACAATATTTCTAATATTGCTAGAAATGAGTGTGAATTTTCTGAGATTTTTAAAAAAGTGAAAATTTTCATCTGAAAATCGAAATTTTTTAAAAAAGTCAAATTTTCAAAGAAAATGTTTCATTTTTTGAAAAATCCCAAATAAATCACAGATAATCTTTAAAACACTTAAAACAATTCAAATAACTTTTCTCGTTAAAATAACGGATGGCCAATAAAATTATAAAAAAATCAATTTCAGCGCTTGTACTAAACAAAATTACAATTTCCATAAACAAACTGAAGCTCAAACAATAAAAAAAAATAAAAAATAAATAAAATTTAAAATAATATATATTTTAGTAAATTAAAAAACACTTTGAAGTAACTTGTTTGGAATAAAATAAGCTGTCATATGAGCTCTGGTTCATTATTCTAACTTAAAAATTACCTCCTGTAGAAACGCCCAAAGTAAAAGTCGTGTTTTTTCAAATTGATTGATTCCAATTGGAGGTCATAATATTTTTGCTCTAAGAAAAATATATACACTACAATATTTATAATATTACCAGAAATGCGTATGAATTTCTTAAGATTTCTTTTTTAATTAAAAATTTTATCTGAAAGGATCTTTACTCAGCAGTGGAGAGTTGGAGAGTTCGATCTGTTCGTTCAGCAAGAGGCCTGATGAATGTTTTTTTTTAATTTATTTCCAGGTTTTCCATAAGGTTTAATTTTCTTCCTTTGCTGCCGATGTGGAGGAATTTGAATTCATTGTTGAAATGGTGGTGTTCTTCTTTTAAATGGTAAGGTTGGGAAGAAAATTAACCTTATGGAAAACCTGGAAATAAATAAACAAACATTCATCAGGCCTCTTATGAACGAACAGATCGAACTCTCCAACTCTCCACTGCTCAGGCTGAGAAAAGATCCTCGCTCCACCCCCATGTCATAAAACTGTGTATATATAATGTAAATTTGTCTGTAAATAACACCGTTAACATTCTTCACCTGAAGAAGCTACAGCGTAGCGAAACAATTGTAGTGAAAATAAATACAAAGAGTTGAAAATCAAAGTAATCATGGATTTTCAAAAATGAAGTGCCTCAGTAATCAACGATATTAAAAATTACGTCCTGTAGAAACGCCCAAACTAAAAACTTGTGTTTTTTCAAATTGTTTGATTTCAATTGGAGCTCATGAGATTTTTTTTCTAAGAAAAATATGTACACTACTATATTTCTAATATAACTAGAAATACGTGTAAATTTTTGAGATTTAAAAAAAAAATAAAGTTTATTAATTTACTTTATTTTTCTACAAGAAATCACAAAAATAAGCAATAAGAAAGACAATTACAGAAGCTTAAAGTTGACTGATATTGACATCAGATATTGTTAATAAATTAATTAACTATTTTTTTCTGTAAGAAATCACAAAAATGAGTAATAAGAACCACAATTATAGAAACTTAAAGTTGACTAAAGTTAGATAGAAGATAGTTTGAATTTTATTTTAACTGACGTTTAAAAACAAGAAACTCAACTTTAAACTTGACAGAATTAAAATTGTAATTATTATTAAATAAATAGCGTATCTTTACTTGGCTTTTTATTGCCAAGTAAAGATACGCTATTTTTTTAATAATAATTAAATTAATAAAAAGTTTAGTTTGATTTTAATAAAACCATCAGTTATTGTTAATAAATTAATAAACTTTATTTTTCTGTAAGAAATTGCAAATGTAAGTAATAAGAACTACAATTACAGAAGCTTAAAGTTGATTAAAGTTAGATAGAAAATAATTTACATTTTATTCTGACGTTTAAAAACAATCAACTTAACTTGAAACTTAACAGAGATTCTTAAAACATACACCAGATTTATTTAAATAAATTATCTACATTTTTCACACTTTTCAACATTAAAATGTAAGAAGAAATTAAATTGAGTGATCCAAAACAAAATTGAGCTTGAAATGCTTACTTGCTAATGACACGTATACTGTTGAAACTTAGGTCATAAAAATATTTATATATATCACCTGTAAACAGGGTGTTCTACATTATCCGACCACAATTGGTAACTTTGGTATCTTTAGAGCTACAAAGTCGGTTAAATTAGCAAACTAGTAGTATTTTTTTACGTACATTACGATGGCGTAAACACAAAAACAGGCGAACCTCAGGTTTATTTTTTCTCTTTCTAAATATGTCAAAATATACAGGGCATCCTATTTGAGAAAATGTTGTTTTTGCAAATAAATCAAAAATCTGAGGTTCACTTGTATATCTGTTTACACCATCGTAATTTACGTAAAAAATACTACTAATTTGCCAATTTAACCGATTTCGTAGCTCCAAAGATAACAAAGTTACCAATGGTGGCCCGATAATTTAGAACACCCTATATACAGGTGTTATATATAAATATTTTTAGGACTTAAGTTTCAACAGTATGAGTATCATTATCAAGTAAGCATTTCAGCTCAATTTTGTTTTGGATCACTCAATATAATTTCTTCTTACATTTTAATGTTGAAAAGTGTTAAAATGTACGTAATTTATTTAAATAAACCTGGTGCATTAAAAAAACTGAATTTTAATAATATTTGTATAAAAATTGTTACAATGTAAAGACACTTGGATAGATAACTGCAGGAATATGGATGAATGAAGCAGTGGATTTGCATAAACTCCATAATGAATATATAGGATTTGTGATAATTTCGGGCGATTTGTATTTATGAGATTCCGGCATCGCTCCACGTGAACATAATGTAATTGTCGTTTATTTTCCTCAAGATGAATCGTGTTCATGAATATATACATCCATTACTTGAACTGAAAAGGATGTGATTGTTTTTATACTCTGTTTTTTTTTAATTTAAAATGTCATCACTGGGATTTTTTCAAGATTGCATTAATTAATTTTCATTATAAACTCTCAATCAAAATTAATCAATTCAATCATGAAAAAATCCCATTGATGAAATTTTAAATTTAAATCATTGGTTACCTTATTATTAAAACTTTACGACGTGTTTTTTTTTTAAATTGAGTTAGAAAACTTTTAAGCATGTCATTTTATGCTGATGAAAATCTTAAAACTATCTATTAATATCAAGAATATGATTGCCCCTATGCTAAGGGGCATTAGATGGCGTTTACGCTTTCGAAACATATGAATATCTATTAATATGTTTAATTTATTTCTCACTTAACCCGTGGTAAAACCTTTTTGAATCTAATTCTGGATAAGATAAATTCAAATTCAAAACTATTTGAATTCGAGAAAATAAGCTTACGCTTCTTATAGTTTGCACACTTTAAACATAATATATAAAATTACGAAAAAACTATTCGTGAAAATGCAAACAATGTCTTAATTAATAAGACAACTTTAGACGATAAATATCCATTGAAACAACTACTTCCCGTGCAAATACACCTCCGGATATTGAATTATACAATGAAATATTTAAAATCTTATTTAATTTGATTTGTTACAACGCTCTATTAAAATATATGTAACGTTTAGGTCAAATTCTCTTCAAACCAACTAACAATACAAATTTAAAATGAAAGGAGAGATAGCAATAAATTAGAAGTGAAAGGACTTGGATTAAAACTAATGTCTTAGGCCATCTATAGACGCGTTTCGATTTAAATCTCGAAACGCGTCTATAGATGGCCTAAGACATTAGTTTTAATTCAAGTCCTTTCACTTCTAATTTGTTGCTTATCTCTCCTTTCATTTGAAATTTGTATTGTTAGTTGGTTTGAAGAGAATTTGACCTAAACATTACATATACTTTATTAGAGCGTTGTAACAAATCAAATTAAATAAGATTTTAAATATTTCATTGTATAATTCAATATACGGAGGTGTATTTGCACGGGAAGTAGTTGTTTCAATTGATATTTATCGTCTTAAGTTGTCTTATTAATTAAGACATTGTTTGCATTTTCACGAATAGTTTTTTCGTAATTTTATATACTAATTCTGGATATTCAATTGAAGCACTTGTGTTTTAAATAAATATCCAGATTTATCTATTAATATCAATCAATGAAGAGTCTTCAAGATTAGGAGGAAGTTGACCGCTCTCTAAACGTATAAAATTAAGCATACTGCCGTCTTAATTATATCCATGTTTAGGGATGAAATATTTTGAAAACATAGGCATACTTTAAGGAAAGTGAAATCTTAATGCCTGTCTTAATAAAATATTTCCCACTTTGACCGTTCTTTTATAAAAAAATATCAAACATTGTTAAACTAGCGTAATCGCATTTTCAATATATTTTTTTTCTGCAACATTTATAAAAAATATTGGGAAACTAAATCAGTCACATTGTAGAAGAATTCTTTTGGAAGAATTTTAATTTTTTTCAATTATTTCTATCGTACAATTAATTCACTGGGATGTCGCGAGATATTGAAGTTTCAGAAAATTTAAAAAACTGTTTTACGCGCGACATCTTAGTGACATCCTGGTGTTTTTCTTCTCCTTTGACAATTGTAATACATGTGAAACATATGTTTTATACAAATAAAAAAAAAACTATATTTAACCAAATAAATAAATGAAAAAAATCACATATCTTTGCAAAGGAATTATTTATAATGTGACTGATTTAGTTTATCAATATTATTTATAGATACCGCAGACAAAAATAAAATTAGGAACGCGATTTCGCTAGTTTACCAATGTTTGATATTATTTTATGAAATAACGGTAAAAGTATAAAATATTTTATTAAGACGGGTATAAAGATTGTATTTTCCTTGAAGTATACCTATTTCTTCAAAATATTTCATCCCTAAACAAGGATATAATTAAGACGGCATTATGCTTAGTTTTATACGTTTAGAGAGAGGTCGACTTCCTCTTAAATAGTCTGTTAAGGAATGTTAGAAGCAAGAGATACATTTAAATCAATGGCTGTTTTATTATTAAAACCGTACATGTGTTTTTTTTTAAATTAGTTAGAAGACTGTTAAGCATGTCATTTTATGCTGATGACAGCCTTAAAATTATCTATTAACATCAATCAATGAAGAGTTTTCAAGATCAAATAGCCTATTAAGGAATATTCGAAGCGGGTGGTTTATCATTTTATTTATTTAATATTTTAAACAAACAAAACCAGAAATTTCAATAAATATACTTAATTTAATCCCATCTACTTAATTAAAATTGTTTGTTTTTTATTTAATTGGATGGAGTAAAAAATAAAGTTTAATTAAACACAGGGATTTTTTTTTAAAGAATACATAAACATATGCATACGCTGTAAATTTCACTACATTTGTTGTTTTTCTAAAAGAGTTACATTTGAACTATTAAACGAGTGTTTTCCACTCTTAGGCTAAGCATGAAGTAAAATTTCGAGTTTAGAAAAGCCTGAAAATTTGGCTCGGGCGCGTAGCGAAGCGAAGCGACCGAGCCAAATTAGGCTTTTCTAAACTCGTAATTTTACTTCATGTGCCACGCGTATAAAACACTGATTTAATGTGAAATTCAAAATACACTGCTTATGTTTGATCTCATGTTAATACATTATTTAAATGTCTTGATATTTAATGAAAACACTTGTGTTTCAAATAAATATCCAGAATTATCTATTAATATCAATCAATCAAGAGTCTTCAAGATTAAATAGCCTGTTAAGGAATGTTAGAAGCGCGAGATAATATAAATCAATGGCTGTCTTATTAATAAAACTGGACATGTGTTTTTTTTTAATTAGTTAGAAGACTGTTAAGCATGTCATTTTATGCTGATGACAGTCTTAGAACTAACTATTAACATCAATAAATCAAGAGTTTTCAAGATCAAATAGCCTATTAAGGAATATTAGAAGCGCGTGATTTATCATTTTATTTATTTAATATTTTAAACCAACAAAACCAGAAATTTCAATGAATATACGATTGTACGACGTTTTTTCTACTCCATTTTTTCTAGTCCATTTTTTCTACTCCGATTTTTCTACTAATTTTTTTCTAGTATTGTTATTATATTATTTCATATTGACCACACTATAAATAAGGCCAATAAAATGCTAGGGTTCGTTAAGCGGAGTACGAGTGATTTTAGCAACATACGTGCCCTAGTTATTTTATACAACTCGTTGGTAAGATCACATCTTGAATACTGCTGCCTTATATGGTCACCTGTATACAAAACCCATATAGATAGATTAGAATCGGTACAAAACAAATTTACTAAAGTTCTTGCATTTAAACTCAGTACTTCGGGAATATACCTTACACCCCAGCAATCCAGGGCATACGTAGGCCTCCCTTCGCTGAATACTCGGAGGAAGAGAATGACCTTATTTATTATTTATTTATCTATAGTATAGTAATTTGTTTTATATTGTGTAAATATATCTACTTTTAATCTATCTTGTAAGTATTATTATTATTATTATTATTATTATTATCTACCCAAAATAATAACACTCAAACGTCAATGAAAAACTGAATTTTTATTAAAATGTAATGTAATGTCCGACGTCTTTAAGGTACAATAAAATTTCATTTTTTCGTTCTTCGTACTGAAGCACCACGTTGCTGATTCGGTCTTCTTGCTGCTGTCTCGATTGATTCCTGTCTTTTTTAATTCGTTTGCCTAAATCCAGTTCACGGATCATACACTCAGTGTCCGCTTGTTCCTTTAAAAGTTCTTTCATAAATGTGTATAAACTCGGATGATTTTTGCCCACAACAATTTGGAACCGGTTATGCCAGCCTTCAGAAACATTGTTGGTTCGGGATAAATTTTGAAGAGTTTCATCGTACATATTCCACAGCTCTGGTGGAAATCTTGGTGATGTAGCGCGTCGTCTACCTCGCGCAGTTCTTCCGCGTAGATAGTTCTCCTGCCAGAATCAAAAAGGTGTAAAAAACTGAAGTTGTATATTAATTATACATTAATTACCGCGTAATAATCTATGATCGGTTTGAAATCTTCCGCAGCTTGTCGCTCAAAAGCAGCGAAGGTTCGAACGACATCTTCGATTGGCACAAATGCGGTTGCGCACATCATTTGGGCAGCTATCATAATTTTTCGCTCATCATTTCGGTCACTATAAGCTTGCTGTAGACCATGTTCTTGAATGCGTCGAAACACTGCTTGACGTAGATGGAAGAAACAAGCCTTGACAGTAGTGTTGCCGATGGATTTAGCTGCATTAATAATGGCCATTTCGAAATCTGTCATAACGACAACCGGCACAGTACGAGGAATCCCAGATGTTTGACATGCAGCGTTAACCACTGCAAATACTTTTTCGTATGCCACCTCTTTTTTACCGTCCATTAAGGCGTATACTAGCGGTAATGCCACAATGTGGGTTACTCCACGGCAAATTTGTTGGAAAGAGGCTAAGATGGCGAAAAGTTGGAAAAAAATATGAGGTACGACCTGAAAATAAAATTAACCGGAATCAACCAAATAAATCGAAATCAAATCAAATCAAATCAAAATTTAAATCAAATCGATCAAGCTACCTTGAAGGTCCCATCGACGTACTAATTGGAACTTCTCATGAGGCGACTCAAATTTTCTTTTGTCGCAAAAATGATTAGTCGGCCGACCGATTCTATTTCATCCGTATCCCAAGAATCGTACAGCAAAAATTTTTCGCCACCTGCCGTATCCCGATACCTTTGTGGAATTTCTTCCAAATCATTTATGTCAGTGGGGTTGGTCGGCATGATTTGGAGTCTTTGGCGTTGGATAGCTCTGGTTAAGTTAGGTCGATCAGGAAGCAAGGCTAATATTTCGGAAGGCACATCATGCAATTCGCTCCGGAGCAGTTGCACAGGTGGAGCTTCCGGGTGATCTTCCGCTTTGCGTTTTAGGCGATTCTGAAGGTAAAAACCCCGTGAACACCCTACCATCAACCTGATTCATTAATTCAACCTTTATTTTCTCGGCTTCGACTTCTTCCATGTTGGGTGCATGTCCCTGGTGAGGCGATTCATCCGGACCCCTCAAGAGTTCAACGGCTTGACCGTGGGTTAAATAAGAACGGGTCACCGCTCGAGCGCTGCACTCCGGATATTGGCGGCACTTCCAATTTACTCGCCCGTTTTTTTCATTGTTTTTGGAATACAAATATCCCCCAATGTGCAACAACGTACTTCGAGATGTTTTAATCAGTTCCACGTCCATAATTTTAAAAGAAGTTGAAAGAATATTATCAAAGTTACAAATGTGTCAAATTATGAATGAACGTGAAGTTGTCATGAAGATGTCAGTGTTCTAATGTTTTTCGAATGTTCGAAAATTCAATAAATTAATATTGGTAGAAAAAGAAATTAGTAGATTTTTTTATGCAGTAGGAAAAAGAATAAGGTAGAAATAATTATTAGTAGAAAAAAAGGAGTAGACAAATTGACGCCCTACGTGAATATACGTAATTCAATCCCATCTACTTAATTAAAATTGTTTGTTATTTAATTAATTGGATGGAGTAAAAAAAATAAAATTTAATTAAATACAGAGAATTTTTTTCAAAGAATACGTGTACATATGCATACGCAGTAAATTTTACTACATTTGTTGTTTTTCAAAAAGAGTTAAATTAGAATCATTAAACAAGTGTTTTCCACTCCCAGGGTGAGCATGAAGTAAAATTTCGAGTTTAGAAAAGCCTGAAAATTTGGCTCGGGCGCGTAGCGAAGCGAAGCGACCGAGCCAAATTAGGCTTTTCTAAACTCGAAATTTTACTTCATGCGCCACACGTATAAAACACTGATTTAATGTGAAATTCAAAATACACTGCTTATGTTTGATTTCATGTTAATACATTATTTAAATGTCTGGATATCTAATAAAAACACTTGTGTTTTAAATAAATATCCAGAATTATCTATTAATATCAATCAATCAAGAGTCTTTAAGATTAAATAGCCTGTTATGGAATGTTAGAAGCGCGAGATAAATTTAAATCAATGGCTGTCTTATTAATAAAACTGTACATGTGTTTTTTTTTAATTAGTTAGAAGACTGTTAAGCATGTCATTTTATGCTGATGACAGTCTTAAAACTAACTATTAACATCAATAAATCAAGAGTTTTCAAGATCAAATAGCCTATTAAGGAATATTAGAAGCGCGTGATTTATCATTTTATTTATTTAATATTTTAAACAAACAAAACCAGAAATTTCAATCAATATACGTAATTCAATCCCATCTACTTAATTAAAATTGTTTGTTTCTTATTTAATTGGATGGAGTAAAAAAAAATAAGTTTAATTAAATACAGAGATTTTTTTTCAAAGAATACGTGTACATATGCATACGCAGTAAATTTTACTACATTTGTTGTTTTTCTAAAAGAGTTAAATTGGAATCATTAAACAAGTGTTTTCCACTCCCAGGGTGAGCATGAAGTAAAATTTCGAGTTTAGAAAAGCCTAAAAATTTGGCTCGAGCGCGTAGCGAAGCGAAGCGACCGAGCCAAATTAGGCTTTTCTAAACTCGAAATTTTACTTCATGCGCCACACGTATAAAACACTGATTTAATGTGAAACTCAAAATACACTGCTTATGTTTGATTTCATGTTAATACATTATTTAAATGTCTGGATATTTAATAAGAACACTTGTGTTTTAAATAAATATCCAGAATTATCTATTAATATCAATCAATCAAGAGTCTTCAAGATTAAATAGCCTGTTAAGTAATGTTAGAAGCGCGAGATAAATTTAAATCAATGGCTGTCTTATTAATAAAACTGTACATGTGTTTTTTTTTTAATTAGTTAGAAGACTGTTAAGCATGTCATTTTATGCTGATGACAGTCATAAAACTAACTATTAACATCAATAAATCAAGAGTTTTTAAGATCAAATAGCCTATTAAGGAAAATTAGAAGCGCGTGATTTATCATTTTATTTATTTAATATTTTAAACAAACAAAACCAGAAATTTCAATGAATATACGTAATTCAATCCCATCTACCTAATTAAAATTGTTTGTTTTTTATTTAATTGGATGGAGTAAAAAAAATAAAGTTTAATTAAATACAGAGATTTTTTTTCAAAGAATACGTGTACATATGCATACGCAGTAAATTTTACTACATTTGTTGTTTTTCTAAAAGAGTTAAATTAGAATCATTAAACAAGTGTTTTCCACTCCCAGGGTGAGCATGAAGTAAACTTTTGAGTTTAGAAAAGCCTGAAAATTTGGCTCGGGCGCGTAGCGAAGCGAAGCGACCGAGCCAAATTAGGCTTTTCTAAACTCGAAATTTTACTTCATGCGCTACACGTATAAAACACTGATTTAATGTGAAATTCAAAATACACTGCTCATGTTTGATCTCATGTTAATACATTATTTATTATGGATATTTATTTAAGACACTTGTGTTTTAAATAAATATCCAGAATTATATATTAATATCAATCAATGAAAACTTTTCAAGATTAAATAGCCTGTTAAGGAATGTTAGAAGCGCGAGATAAATTTAAATCAATGGCTGTCTTATTAATAAAACTGTACATGTATTTTTTTTTAAATTAGTTAGAATACTGTTAAGCATGTTATTTTATGCTGATGACAGTCTTAAAACTACCTATTGACATCAATCAATGAAGCGTTTTCAAGATCAAATAGCCTATTAAGGAATTTATGAAGAGCGTGATTTATCATTTAATTTAATAAATATTTTAAACAAACAAAACCAGAAATTTTAATAAATATACTTAATTCAATCCCATCTACTTAATTAAAATTGTTTGTTTTTTATTTAATTGGATGGAGTACAAAAATAAAGTTTAATTAAATACAGGGAATTTAAAAAAAATACATGTACATATGCATACACTGTAAATGTCACTACATTTGTTATTTTCTAAAAGAGTTAAATTAGAATCATTAAACAAGTGTTTTCCACTCGTAGACTAAGCATGAAGTAAAATTTCGAGTTTAGGAAAGCCTGAAAATTTGCACCGGCGCGTAGCGAATAAAACACTGATTTAATGTAAAATTCAAAATACACTGCTTATGTTTGATCCCATGTAAATACATTATTTAAATGGTTACTTTGTCTAAATGTTACGATCTTTCTGCTTAAATAATCATAATATTTAATTCTATACTTTAATTAAACACAAACAAGAAATTTAATGAAGTGAGTGAAACATAAAGTTTAAATAAACGCATATAATTTAATTAAAGAAAACAAAACCAATTTTATTTTAATCAAATTGATTAACGAATTATTTGGGAGAGTGCATCACCTAAAAATTAAATCCCTTCTCTTTTTTTAACTATGTATAGATAAACATAAAGTTTAAATAAAAGCATAAAATTTAATTACAAAAAACAAAACCAATTTTATTTTAATCAAATTGATTAACGAATTATTTGGAAAAATTAAATCCCTTCTCTTTTTTTTAACTGTGTATAGGGAAACATAAAGTTTAAATAAACGCATATAATTTAATTACAAAAAACAAAACCAATTTTATTTGAATCAAATTGATTAAGGAATTATTTGGGAGAGTGCATCACCTAAAAATTAAATCCCTTCTCTTTTTTTAACTATGTATAGGTAAACATAAAGTTTAAATAAACGCATATAATTTAATTACAAAAAACAAAACCAATTTTATTTGAATCAAATTGATTAACGAATTATTTGGGAGAGTGCATCACCTAAAAATTAAATCCCTTCTCTTTTTTTAACTATGTATAGGTAAACATAAAGTTTAAATAAACGCATATAATTTAATTACAAAAAACAAAACCAATTTTATTTGAATCAAATTGATTAAGGAATTATTTGGGAGAGTGCATCACCTAAAAATTAAATCCCTTCTCTTTTTTTAACTATGTATAGGTAAACATAAAGTTTAAATAAACGCATATAATTTAATTACAAAAAACAAAACCAATTTTATTTGAATCAAATTGATTAACGAATTATTTGGGAGAGTGCATCACCTAAAAATTAAATCCCTTCTCTTTTTTTAACTATGTATAGGTAAACATAAAGTTTAAATAAACGCATATAATTTAATTACAAAAAACGAAACCAATTTTATTTTAATCAAATTGATTAACGAATTATTTGGGAGAGTGCATCACCTAAAAATTAAATCCCTTCTCTTTTTTTAACTATGTATAGGTAAACATAAAGTTTAAATAAACGCATATAATTTAATTACAAAAAACAAAACCAATTTTATTTTAATCAAATTGATTAACGAATTATTTGGGAGAGTGCATCACCTAAAAATTAAATCCCTTCTCTCACGTGGATCAATATCAAGCGCGTGCGCAACCCGGCGCATTCGCCACAATTTCCTGAAAGAAAACCCCAACCGAGTGCGTCGTGTCGGCGGTGTGTGAATTTTCCGAATTTCCCGACCGTGACGATCCCCGCGAATCGATTAAAACGGCGTGGCCGGGAAATTTCACGCAGCATTTCATTCATCGAACCGCACACAAAAGCCCCGACCCCTCACCACAAAACAAAACTTGTCAAGAAAAAAAAAATCAGCGAAGATGTCTTCAAAGTCGGTGTCGAAACTTTTCAACGTGCTTATCAACAAGTTGAAGATTATCAGGAACAGGAGGGCGCAGTATAATTACAATCATTTTTGAATTTGGGCTTTCTTGATATGAAAATGTTAACGACTTTGTGAATGGTAAGTGAGAGCATGAGAGATTATTGGATTAAAGCAACAAGCTAAACAATGAATCAACAGATATGTTACAATATGATTTGAATGACCTCAAAAGATGTTTCTTTTGTATGCAGTCAGGTTAATAATAATAATAATAAACATTTTTATTTACTCATCATAAAACCATAATATAAAATACAAAATAATACAGCTATGATATAGACTAACTATTGCATAATTTAATTTGAAAGAAGATATTCCATAATAATTGCACAAACAAATTAAAGTCGGCTTTAGGTCGCAGAAATTTTGATAAATTTCAGTTTACCGTCAATTTTTTATGTAACAGAGATTGTTCTTCTTGAATCTTGGAGAAGTTCACTCCGTGGTACATTTTCAATTTGATATAAAGATAACACTTAACTTTTTTATACCACTTTTATTTTACTTTTGTGAGAAGTTTCAATTACACGGTAATTATTGTTAAACTGATTATTATTGTATAAATTTATTTTAATTTAATTTAATTAAAACATGTGGTAAACTAACGTACTGATTATCTCAACGTGAAAATATTTCACTTATTTCAATGAGTGACGAATCTATGGAAAATTCAGGAAATATCAGACTTTGATAAAATGTTCGAAAATTACTAAAAATTTATGAGCAGAAAACAAAATTATTAACTGCAATGCCCGGTATTATAAAACGTTTTATTCCCTAAATAAAATTTACTTTAGGAATAAATTAATTTATTCGAAAGATTTCGGTATTATAAACATAAAATAACTTTATTTGGCTAATAAATCTCCTCAGTAAATTATTTGTTGGTTTTTCTACCAAGTAAATTTTATTCTCTAAATAATTTGACAGTTACAAGTCAAAAGTCTATTCTCCTATTATAATTACTTTAGATTCTACTACTTGCATTTATTAATTTCATTACGGTTATCATGTCTACCATATCATCCATCTTAGATTTAAGTTCGCTCATAGTATCTTCCCTGGCAGTGATTAATTCGAACCACAAGACATTCTAAGGAGTCGAAGACTTAGAGTTTTTTAAGTCAGACATAACCAGAGATTTTTATACTTATACATACGCTTTTTTTAAATTAGTTCCATTTAAAGTTTTAAACGAGTGTTTTCCACTCCCAGATTAAGCATGAAGTAAAATTTCGAGTTTAGAAAAGCCTGAAAATTTGGTTTGGTTGCGTAGCGCGAAGCGCGGAGCGACCAAACCAAATTTTCAGGCTTTTCTAAACTCGAAATTTTACTTCATGCGCCAGGCGTATTAAACACGGAAAACACTGAAATTTTGTGAACAAGTGAACTTCACTTGGAATCAGTGTCTTGTACGCGTGGCGCATGAAGTAAAATTTCGAGTTTAGAAAAGCCTGAAAATTTGGTTTGGCCGCTCCGCGCTTCGCGCTACGCAACCAAACCAAATTTGCAGGCTTTTCTAAACTCGAAATTTTACTTCATGCTTAGTCTGGGAGTGGAAAACACTCGTTTAAAACTTTAATTGGAACTAATTTATAAAAAGCGTATGCTATAAAATTTTACTTCGTGCTTAGCCTGGAAGTGGAAAACACTCGTTCAAGTCTTTTATAATTTCTAATAAGCTTTCTTTTTCTTGTTCTGTGTAATTCTGTCCTATTCCACGGTTATTCTCTATAATTATAAGGAATTATACTATATTTCCAATTTGATTAACAATTTAATTTGAAATATTGACAATTAAATTTAAAAAATTAGTGGTTCCAACTACGGCCACACTGAGAATGTTTAATTTTGGTCTGTAATCTACTAATTAAATTATTTATCTCTAGAATTGCTAATTATTTGGTAGGTTTGCTTTAAAATACGCAATTATATTTGCCCATTAGTTTACTAGGTAAATAAATTTACTCCACAAATAGATATCTAATAATTTATAAACATATTGATGTATCACACATTTATAATTAAGTTCCTATAATCGATTTTATTCTTTGTAAATGTGACATTAATTCATTTATATTTTTTACTATTGTTATCTATGTACCACCTGATATATCCTCTGAAACACTTGACACATTTTTCGGACTCGTTGAGAGTATTATGTGCGATAAACCATTATTAATTGTGGGCGATTTTAATATTCCATCTTTCAGCTGTGAAGCTTCGTCATTGTCTATCAACTCAAAAGACTACATTTTATCGCACTTCATTGATATTATGAAATTAATGCAATTCAACACAGTTAAAAACTCCAACAATAAGCTCCTTGACTTAGTTTTATGCAATTTTGATGGAATATTAGATATTGAAAAGGATTCCCTGCCTCTAACACCTGAAGATCTTCATCATCCTGCGCTTTCTATATCCCTAATTATAAACAATACCAAAGCTCCTAGCAACGCTTTCCAATACAAATTTACGGTATAATTTTAAAAAGGCTAATTATATGCAATTATATCGAGATTTGAGTCTTAGTGATTGGTTATTTTTGGATTCATTTTCTGATGTTAATGACGCATGCCATGCATTTTACAATAAATTGTATAAGATATTTAATACTTCAATACCTTTGATTAAACATGGTACTAATATTATATATCCACTTCATAAGAAGTGGAAGCACACAGGGTCACAATTTTTTTACGGTGAATTTAAGAATACGTAAGTTACTCAAGAGCCAAATATCGGAATCGTATGATGTGTATATAAATAGGATCGAGAATGAACTGATGACTGCTCCTAAACATATTTGGAAATATATCAATCACAGAAAAGGTAAAACGCGAATTCCTGGCCAGCTCTACGACGACGATAATAATTATGAATCTCCGCAGGACATTGTTAATGCATTTGCAGATCAATTTGCAAGTGCATTTTCAACTGTATCTTCAACTGCCTATAAAGAATTTTCCGGTATGTTTTTCAACAATGAAACATTATACTGTCCGAATATAGATGAAACAGATATTATTAAAAGTATAAATCGTACGAAAACCTCTCACATCAGTGGTGATGATAAAATTCCAAATTTCATAATCAAAGATTGTAAATTTGTTTTCTCTAATCCTCTACGTATACTATTCAACCTTTCTTTGCGTAATAAGACATTTCCTGATATGTGGAAACTTGCAGTAATTACTCCTGTTTTTAAGCGTGGAGAATCTAATAATATAAAAAATTATAGACCCATTGCTATTCTCTCCAACTTTGCCAAAATCTTTGAACAAATTATTTATGACGTCATATATAGACATTCGAAACCTTATACAGAGAGTTTTATGTAACACCGAACATTTTCATAACGCGCATTTTTCTTTTAAGTATACACAAGCATACATTGTACATTTGCCGATGCTCGGTTTATTAAAAGAATTTAATGTGAAGCTTTAAGCGAGGGTTTTCCACTCCCAAGCTAAGCATGAAGTAAAATTTCGAGTTTAGAAAAGCCTGAAAATTTGGTTTGGTCGCGTAGCGCGAAGCGCGGAGCGGCCAAACCAAATTTTCAGGCTTTTCTAAACTCGAAATTTTACTTCATGCGCCACCGGTACAAAACACTGATCCAATGTAAAGTTTAGCGGTGTGTTTTAATCTTCGTAATATGTCAGTGTTTTGTGCTGGTGGCGCATGAAGTAAAATTTCGAGTTTAGAAAAGCCTGAAAATTTGGTTTGGCCGCTCCGCGCTTCGCGCTACGCGACCAAACCAAATTTTCAGGCTTTTCTAAACTCGAAATTTTACTTCATGCTTAGTCTGGGAGTGGAATACACTCATTTTAAGTTTCAAATTGAACTTTAAAAAAAAAAACAATGAATATCTAAAAATTTACGGCATATACGCTGTAATTGGGACATACTTGAAAGAAGAACTCCCTGTATGTACAAGTTAAGGCATTAATTGCGATTGATTGGCAACAATTTTTAATGGTCATATAGGCTTCCCAATTTACACATAACTTAAAAATTAATGGTGTCAAATTGTATTGGATGACAATGTTCGGTGTTATATAAAACTCTCTGTATATCTCCACATCAGCACGGCTTCATGTCGGGCCGGTCAACAATGACAAACTTAGCTGTTATAACACAACACCTTAGTGAGGCTCTTGATTCTCGTAAGCAAGTTGATGCTATATATACGGATTTCACTCGAGCATTTGATACAATTAATCATCACATTTTGCTTCATAAATTAGACATCTTTTGACTCCCTTGAGATTTTATAAGTTTTATTTCATCCTACCTTTATATGCGAAGAAATTATGTCTATTTCAACGGGTTCAAATCCTACGAATTTAATTCCCTCTCAGGTGTACCGCAAGGCTCTAATTTAGGTCCATTGCTGTTTAACATATTTATCAATGACTTAATTGTATCAATATCATGTCCAATTTTAGCATATGCTGATGATATTAAAATATATAACGTCATTAACAGTGAACATGATTGCATTGCATTGCAGCAGAACCTGGATACAATCTGCAAATGGTGTGACAATAACGGGTTGTCTCTTAACGTTAATAAATGTGTTACCGTTACATATACTAGAATCATGAACCCTATTTGTTTTAATTATTCCATTCAAGAAAATATGTTAGTTCGTGAACGTACATTTAAAGATCTTGGTGTTGTGTTTGACAGTCGGTTATAGTTTTCTGACCATATTTGTAATATTTCGTCTTCAGCATTTAGGATGCTTGGCTTCTTAATGCGCACATCTAAGTATTTTTATGATGTGGAGTTACTTAAGGTTTTATACTATGCGTTAGTCAGAAGTCGCTTGGAATATGCCTCCATAATCTTTTATCCACATTACACTAATCAGTCGCTAATGCTGGAACGAGTACAAACAAGATTTTTAAAATTCTTACATTTCAAAATGACTGGTACATATCCTGATCATACTGTGGAATATACAACATTATTACAAACACATAATGTTGTATCACTATCTGATCGACGCGAGATTTTCAGCGGCACATTTATGTATAAGTTGGTTAATAACATTATTGATTCGCCACAGTTACTCGTAATGGTTAAATTCAACGTTCCACGCTTGTCATCACGTCAAGATATTACATTTAATACCCCTATAGCCAGAACTAACATATTATTAAAAGCGCCGATCTCTCATATATGTTTAAATGGTAATAAACATTTCGACGACATTTTTTGTAATGTTAAGAGATCATAATCATAATCATTAATAATAATCATTTTCATGTTATCATTTTATCGTTAAGTGCGTTTATTTTTTTCATTATATGTTATAATTTTTTCTTTTTATTTTTTTTTTATTTCTCTTTGTGTCTATATTTTACATTTTCTATATCTGTAATGTTATTACTGTAATTTTTGAATCTATTATATTATTTTGATTTTGTCCTGTATTGGGCTTTTCCGTTTGGGCAATAAAGGCTATTATTATTTTATTATTATTATTATTAATCGTTTATAATACCGGGCATAAGTAAAATTGCATAAGCTAGAAGTTGATGGAAATATATTTGTTTTTTCAAATTACACATGTATGTTGATTGATGGAGTAACGTGAAGATCAAATTAATGTAACGATAGTGTGAATTCATTGATATTGGTCACATTGTTTACAGGAATTATTCGTTTACAATAGGGCTTTATTTTATGAATGAGTACTGAACACAAATTAATATTCTTGATATTTGTATTCTATAAAATAAAGCCCTGTTGTGGACGAACAATTGCTGTATACAAACGTTTAGTTTGCCCGCCATTGAAGATGCTATTTAAGCAAATGGGCATTAGATAGCGTTTACGCTGTCAAACATATGTAAACATTATTTCGCTAAGAAATTAATTCAAGAATTGGCATTGAATAATTTTGTTTATTTTGAATAATAATAATAATAATAATAATAATATCACTACTATTTATAATAATTGTAAGGTCGTACAGAGTTCTGACCCCCTGCTCCGCATGGTGCGAGAGCATGAACAAACAGGGGCCGGGGCATTTATCTTAAATGCAGCACAAAAGGCAGCTGAAGACCTTGGTTTAAAGTTCGATAACGGTCAGGGAGAACTCGCTACGCTCAATCCTGACCAGTTAAGAGTCCAGCTGAAAACCGCTGAAGTCCAAAAGCTGCTTCAACGCCACATGGATAAGCCAATGCATTCCGTCTTCTTTAAGAACATAGAAGAACTTGGCTTGTCCAAGCAGCTAACGTTTGGATTCCTGCTGGCAGCTGGACTAAAGTCAGAAACTGAGGGCTTCATCATAGCTTGTCAAGACGGTGTACATAACACCCTGGTCTACCGTAGCCGCATTATGGGTGTAGATGTCCCGGATATACGCTGTAGGGCGTGTCACGGGGCGCCGGAGACAATAATACATCTGCTATCTTCATGCAGAGCATATGCGTCTTCGGCCTACATCCATAGACATAACACGGCGCTACGAGTGCTATATTACTACCTCACACACTCGTACGGTATCGACGAAACACCAGTGCTGCCATATGCCCCGGATGATATTGAGTCCGTAGTGGATAATGAGAGGTGCCGAATATATTGGAACTTCTCATTCCCAACGCTCAGGCAAATACGAGCAAACAAGCCTGACGTAGTCCTCCTCGACCACCATCTAAAAACGATGATTGTCATCGAATTCTCTGCACCAGCAGAGACAAACATCGTTTTAAAAGAGGAGGAAAACGGACGAAATATCAGGATCATTTGTACGACATGAGCAGACTCTACCCAGGCCACACTGTTAAGTTGGTGGTATTAATCGTCGGTGCTCTAGGCGGCATCAATGGCTCAATGCCGAACAACCTTAAGGCCATACCAGCATGTCGCGACACCGCACACTCCCTTATCGGAGGGATGCAGAAGGCCGTTATACTAGGTTCACTACGTCTACTGAGATCACACACCGTTAGGCACCACTAGTTACCCCACTTCCAAGCTTGGAGGAGGTAACTAGGGGATATATTTGGCACCCTCTCCACATGAAATCAGAGGCATGTGGGTGTAGAGGGTGACCATTCAATTAAAAAAAAAAATAATAATACTAATAGTCTTTATTACCCAACAGGCAAAAACCCAATTACAGAGTAACAGCTATAAACTAAAATAATCATTCGAATAAAAATGTTTAAAATATATATATATATCGAATAAAAAATGTTTAAAATATATATATATATATATATATATATATATATATATATATATATATATATAAGGAAATGTATATGTAACTTACAAGATAAATAAATAAAATTAAATTAAGTGTAAAAAAAACAATAATACAGTAGGTAGTCAATCGCCGTTAACCTTAAATGTTAAATTCCACACTAGAAATTAATGCCTTGACTTCTCTCAGACAACAGCTAAATATGTCACAATCGAGATTATTGTGACATGCGCAGATACGATGCAATGGGGAGAATTCAAGGACGTTAGACCGCGCAGTGTAAATATGGAAGCACATACAATGTCGACTAGATAATCTAGGGATATTAAAGTTAATTTTAAATAATTATTATATATTTACAAATATATACAGAATAAATAATTGTAATGTAAAACATCAAACTAAAGAACACAAAACAAAATGCTATTTGTCTCTTTAGAATAAATTTATTATTATTATTATGATTATTGAAGTATTCTAAATATAATTTCTCCAATTAATATTTCACTTACATCAAGTTTCCTTTTATTAAATTATTAATATCTTCAATTAATTTCTTACATAGTTCTTGGTGAAAAATGATTAAATAATTTGGACAGAAAAACGAAACAAAACACGATCACGTTTAATTCTTGTTCAAATTATCTCAATGTCACGTTGACATTTATAGCATTTATTCACGAAGACGGGATTATAAAATAAGTGGATCCGCATTAAAGTAAACGTATCCTCAATTTTGGCCAGGAAATTCGGTTTAATGCAACAATGACTGGAGGAGCTGTTAAATTTAAAACACACGAGTAGACGCCTTATATAAGGCTGTAATTTTTTCGTAGCTATCTTTTTACAAAAATGATAGTTTGTTCAAAAATCGCGAATTTACGCTTTTTTTGTATTTTACAAAAGTTGCGAATAACTCAATAACTAATGGGAATACAGAAAAATGGTTCAAATACAAGTTTTAGATAATCAAATTTTGGACAATGTTTTTATCTTCAATTTTTTCGTAGCTATCTTTTTTCTTGGAGAAAAATGACAGTTTGTTCAAAAATCGAGAATTTACGCGAGTGCACTCGTTATTTTTGTAATTTACAAAAGTTGCGAATAACTCAATAACTAATAGGAATACAGAAAAATGGTTCAAATACAAGTTTTAAATAATCAAATTTTGGACAATGTTTCTATCTTCAATTTTTTCGTAGCTATCTTTTTTCTTGGAGAAAAATGGCAGTTTGTTCAAAAATCGAGAATTTACGCGATAGGTTTTAAAGCGTACACAATTCTAAAGAAATAAAAACAAAGAAACAAATATAATTCTTAAGAAATAAAAACAAAGAATATCAATACCTCATCTAGAAATTCTTTATTCACTGCACTCTTAATGAAACGAAACTATAATACTAGGACAATTCAAATGAAAACACTTCTTGAGTTTCATATTGTTATTTTTGTAACTTCTTTAAGAATGCTTGTCATTGACAGAAATACGTGACAGGAAACTGAATATTACAATATGAAACTAAACAAGTGTTTTAATTTGAATTGACCTAATATCATAAAATATAAAAACGAATTAAAATTAATATCGACTTTCTGCAAAAATTTAGTCTCATTGAGACAAGTCTCCAAATATTCATTAAAACAACTACTTCTCGAGCTAATACCCCGACAGATATTGAATTTTACAATGAATGTTTGAGTTACACGACAGTTTATTTAATTAATTTATTTACGGAAATCTCCTTTCTACAAAAATTGCAAGCATTTACATAAATCATCATAAACAATATAATGCACAAATAAGTCAACTATTCAACATAAACTTTGAACATCTTTATCCCAAGTAGTTTGACAATTCAAAATTAAGAGTGGTAAGGCAATCTCAGGGGTACTTACAAAATAAATAATAAACAAATAAATATTGAATAAATAAACATATATATATATATATATATAATAAAACAATATATTAATAATAATAATAGAAAATATGTATAAAATTTGTTCCACGATGTATCCCAGATGTTATCACAGCAAAGTATATGCAAAAGCAATGTATCACAGATAAATGTTACATGCAATTAAAATAAGCAATACAAAAAGATAAAAGATAAAATAAGCAGTACATATGGATACAGCCCAATTAAAATGTAAAATTGTAAAACATAAGGTAGACAATAAAAATATAATAACACATTAAAATAACTAAACGATATCGGATAAATTAGATAAGTTGATGCGGTGCAGGCGGCACTTGAAATGAGTGAATCGAGGATCGAATAACACAAAATTGTAGTTATTGTCAAGATTATTGGCATATCGCATCATACGGTCTAGGGGGCTAAACATTCCGTACCGGTTCGGATGAAAGGCCAAACAAAATAATGGCTTATGTCGAGACTGCGGACCACGTGGTATATTAAAATTTAATCTTTCAACCAATTCCTTACAATGCAGTAAACCATTAATTATTTTGTATATAAATGCCATATCTAAAAACCTTCTCCTTTCCATTAATGACTTAACATTCAATTGCATCAACATACCGCTATGACTGAAATCTGTCCTAAAACCACCTAACCTATAATGCATCAGCATTAGAAATTTACCTTGAACTCTTTCAAGTTGTAATTTTGCGGTATTAGTATAAGGTGACCAAACACATGAGGCATATTCCAGATGCGGACGAACAAGTGAAATATATAGTTTTTTGATTGTGCTAACACTAAAATCGGTAGAAAATCTGTTAATAAAGCCCATTTGCTTTGATGCTGTGTTGCAAATATGGGATATATGTTCAGAGAATTGAAGTTTTGAGGTAAACAAAATGCCTAAATCCCTTATCACCGACTTCGCACATTACTCTCCAATGTATAGTTAAACTCTCTTGTTCGTCCCCGAGAAAATGAAATGTAAACACATTTTTTCAAGTTCAATTCAAGATGACTTACCTTACACCATGATGCAACACGGCCCAAATCATCCTGAAGTTCAGTCTGATCATTCATGTTCCGAATATTCTTAAAAATCTTCAAATCATCAGCGTAGAGGAGAAAGTTACTTGTAAATAAACTTGTAAATAAAGTTACTGTTCTTAATATTTAGTCCGATATCGTTTATGAATAATAAAAACAAAAGAGGCCCACAATGCGAGCCCTGTGGCACCCCAGATGTAACATTAACTATGCTAGAAATATGCTTGCCTATTCGCACACGTTGTGTTCTGTCATTTAAATAACTACACGGCCATTTCACAATGTTTGCACCAAACCCCAGTAACTCCAACTTATAAATTAATATATTGTGATTTACTCGATCAAATGCTTTAGAGAAATCGGTATAAATTGAATCCACCTGAATTCCATTCTCCAAAGCATGTGATAAGTGGGTTTGATATACCATTAAATTCGACGTAGTCGATTTACCTAACATAAATCCATGCTGTTCAGTTATAACTGCTTGCGAACAACTCCGCATTAGTTCTACTGTTCTATGCATAATTTATATGCAAAATGCAACATCAGGTCAAATTATTCTCTCATCAAACTAAATGAAACAATACGAAATTGAAATAAATTGAAAAAATTACAGGGAATGAATTTTAATTGTCTTAAGCTATCTATAGACGCGTTTCGAGATGTACTCCTCATCAGTATAGCTATGCTTTAGACTTTCAATACAAAAAAATATTAAAATAAACAGGAAACTTACAGGAATGTAAATATTCTGCAAACTATTGACAAACTCAACTTTTCTTTATGTTAAATTGTCTTTATGCTAATATCATAATTTCGTTTCAATAAGAGCGCAGTGAACAAAGTATTTCCAGATGAGTTATTGATCTTCTTTGTTTTTATTTCTTGAGAATTGTGTTCGCTTTAAAACCCATTTTTAACTTAGGACACGAGTAGACGTGTGTTTTTAATCTAAGAGCTCTACTAATTACCTAATATTAACTCATTTTGAATCTACTCAGATATAGTCTTTTTATATGCTCTATATACTAGCATATAGATGGATACACACCGGAAAATATTACGTGATAAATAGGGCGGATTTTCAATTTACTCACTGATACATACATAACTATCTAGAACGTGCATGAATTACATATTAAAGCAAAGGGGCGAGAGCGTTTTCACACCTGAGATATATTTGAAGAGATAATCTCGTATATTCGCGTGGATTTTTTTTTTATCGAAAATTCATGATTATGTAATGCATAATAATGCAGATGTGAAATAAATATATACACGCGCAAATAGGATTGGAAATAAATCAATATAAAATCATATCTAAATTTAAATCAACATTATTACATTTAGATTTGATTGGATAGGAAATGCATTAGATATACAGAACACAGAAAATACAGTGGTCAAACTGTATTTTCTGTGCGTTTTATTTAAGTACGGCCATAGGGATTCACATGGTAAAAATGATCCCCATGTTTTTTTCAAGAACTTTTAATACACACATTTAAAGTAGTATTTCTCAAAATGAGCATATGTTACAATAACACTTATTAAAATACATTGAAAATTACAAATCACTAATAATAATAATAATATAACTTAACTATAAATAAATAAATAAACTTATTGTGTTAACAGCAAGAAGCTTTACACTTGTCAATATATAATGTTACTTAATACTAACATAAAAGTTGATTATTTGAGACAAAAACCTACGAAATTACTGGAATTACGCTTTGAGTTAAAACTAAATTGAATAAATAAACAAATAGATAAATAATTATAAACAAATAATTAGGCAACTAAATATATGAATAGATATATAAATACATTAATAGATAAATAAGTAAATTATAACTAATATATAGATACATTCACACACACGTTAAAAATACATATAGGTAAGTACGAGTACATTCAAACACATGTTAAAAATTTGTAAAATTAAAATTTAGGTATTCGTCCCAAAAACTCTTTAATGACTTTTCGAAATTTTGAAATGACCAAGTCCCTGATTTTTTGTGGTAGTGCATTATAAAATTTAATTGCGTGGTACCTTACGCCTGTTCGGGATTTAGAAAGTCTTATAAATTGTTAGTAAACGTTCAAGTTTTGTCTAGTGTGGCGAGTATTGGTATAGCCGAGAGTTCTTGTAAAAATTGACATACATGTCGCAAATAGTCAATATATTCAAGATATAGCCTTAAATATCATCTATTGTTTACAACAAACAAAACTTTAATAAGATTTTTAGTTCCTTATTAATTAGTTTGGGAAATTTTAGGATCTTTACATGAGCTGGACATCTGCAATTTTTAAGGTAAAGTTACACTAAATTAAACTGGTGACATAATGTCCTAACAATAACCGTTGAATGACGAATAAATAGAAATCAAAGTGGAAGTGAGCGGTAAATTTTAGGTGATGTTATACTTATGCAACTTATGTTTACCTTCCCGAAAGTAGCGAGCTCTGCTTTAATTCACGCTATTTCTTTGTTGAATTTTTATTGTCCATAAATAACTAACAGAAATGATTATCTATGATATTAAGTTTATTTCAATTTATTTTTTATTTGTAATATTTTAGTCGATGTCATCTGTTGGAAATGCATATTCTATTTAAATCACAGAAAGCATTCGGTTTCTAAAAATAGGCCAACCTAGAAACACACTTAATTTCAAGATCGAAAGTTCCCACAAATTTCCTGGATTCGAGATGCACACAAGTGGGTGTGGAACAAAAATAAAAATAAATTCGCGGGAAATACGGAGCATTGCCCAGTCTGAAATAAATCCAAAACTCATCCCGAAATTATCGATGAAAAATATTGTCGTCACATAGGCGCAATTGGCAAAACAAAGTTTAATGATATTGAAAATTATTTATCACTGAAATATTTAAAGAGAATATTAAGCATTAAAAGTGCGATTCTTTTCGCAATCTACAACAAGTTAGTCTTACAAAGACCATATCAAACACTCATTGAAACAACTATTTCCCGGGCTAATACCCCGACGGACATTGAATTATACAACAAGTGTTTGCTGTTACATACAGTAACCTACTGCAAATGTAACAATTTGGGTCAAATTATTCAGGCCATCTATAGACGCGTTTCGAGATTTATCTCTCCTCAGTATAGCTTTGCCATTCCCTCTAAACAATTTGACACCTTAGACTGGCGGTCACGTTACCGTTCAAACACAAGTATAAATGAAATTGCCAATTCTTAGTTGCAGAATACTTCAAACATTAAAAGTGCGATTCTTTTCGCAATCATTTATACTTGTGTTTGAACGGTAACGTGACCGCCAGTCTAAGGTGTCAAATTGTTTAGAGGGAATGGCAAAGCTATACTGAGGAGAGATAAATCTCGAAACGCGTCTATAGATGGCCTGAATAATTTGACCCAAATTGTTACATTTGCAGTAGGTTACTGTATGTAACAGCAAACACTTGTTGTATAATTCAATGTCCGTCGGGGTATTAGCCCGGGAAGTAGTTGTTTCAATGAGTGTTTGATATGGTCTTTGTAAGACTAACTTGTTGTAGATTGCGAAAAGAATCGCACTTTTAATGTTTGAAGTATTCTGCAACTAAGAATTGGCAATTTCATTTATACTAGAATATTAAGCCTCAGTTATGCGATTGTTTAGCAAAATAAGATTAAGGGCATTAACCTTGTTTTGTTAAACCATCGCTAAAGCCTCAACTTTACCCACAATAAAACACGTTTTACTTTGTTTGTACAACACTTTTATATTGAACGTGACTGCAGTTTCGACAAATTTACCTTGTCATTATCAAACAGTTTTGACAAGCTAAATTTGTCGAAACTGCAGTCACATTTAATACAAAAGTGTTATACAAACAATGTAAAAAGTGTTTTATTGTGAAATTAACATGTATAACGAAGTAGAAGCATCCACAATTCAGAATGTCTTAACTCAACCCGTTGATTGAAATATTATGAAGTAAAAGTAGATACTTCAATTAAGGTTAAACATTTAACTGCGATTTTATCGTAAGGCTTTGATAGAAATATAGAAGTTTAAACTCAGGAAACAAAGGTTTGATTTAATATACTTTTAAAGTGTGTACAAATTTATTATTCTTACAACACTGGGGTATTTTAGGAATAAATTAAACCTTTTGTTATTTTATTCGTAAGCAGCTGCAAAATCCATAAGAGCTGCGAAATTTTCAAGCATTCATTGTTTTTTTAAGAGTTTAATTTGAAGTTTTTAACGAGTTTTTTCACTTCTTGGCTAAGCATAGAGTAAAATTTCAAGTTTAGAAAAGCCTGAACATTTTCAGGCTTTTCTAAACTGGAAACATTTACTACACGCGTCAGGCGCATAAAACACGGACTTATTTTGAAATTGAAAATGCGCACTTCAACTTACACAAGGCCAGGTTACTAAGTGATGGGGATTTTTTACTCGTTAATAATAAATATTCAAGTTTTGCACATTTTTAGTTTCCCCCGTATACAAAACAAAGGGAAAGTATTGTTTACGCGAAAATTTTCAAATCAAAACTGTGTAACTTTACAATGACAGATATGTCAATTTTGTCGAAACTAATGCAAACTATATGAAATATCGCACACTTTCAATTATTGAAATTTCTCTTCAACTGTCAAAACAAATTAGCTACGGACGATTGTAATTATACGTTGACAGATGCGTCCGTTTTGTCGAAACAAATAAAAACTATATGAAATCCCGCACACTTTAAATCCTCGAAGTTTCACTCTAACTGTTAAAACAAACGAGCTACGAGCGATTGTAGCTTTACGTTATCAGGTGTGTCAATTTTATTGAAACAAATGAATACAGCATCAAATACTAATACTGTCAAAACAAACAAGCTAAGGACGATTCTAACTTTCCGTTGGTGACTGCAGTTTCGACAAATTTAGCTTGTCAAAACTGTTTGATAATGACAAGGTAAATTTGTTGAAACTGCAGTCACATTCAATATAAAAGTGTTGTACAAACAAAGTAAAACGTTTACCTTTGTCGAAACTTATGCACACTATACGAAATGAATACGAATTCAAATACTGTAAAATACTATCAAATACTGTCAAAAACTGTCAAAACAAACGAGCTACGGGCGATTCTAACCTTCCGTTGACAGATATGTCAATTTTGTCGAAACTTATGCAAACTATACCAAATTAATACTGCATCAAATACTGTCTAATACTGTCAAATACTGTCAAAAACTGTCAAAACAAACGAGCTACGAGCGACTCTAACTTTCGGTTGACAGGTATGTCAATTTTGTCGAAACTAAAGCAAACTATTCGAAATGCAGCACACTGCCAATCTTTGAAATGTTATACTTAATTTTCCATTGTATTCGACGAGAAGTAATTAATTGTAAAAAAATAAAAATAAATATCACACAGTTTCAATTATTGAAATTTGTCTTCAACTGTCAAAACAAATTAGCTACGGACGATTGTAATTATACATTGACAGATGCGTCAGTTTTGTCGAAACAAATAAAAACTATATGAAATCCCGCATACTTTAAATCCTCGAAGTTTCACTCTAACTGTTAAAACAAACGAGCTACGAGCGATTGTAGCTTTACGTTAACAGGTGTGTCAATTTTATTGAAACAAATGAATACAGCATCAAATATTAATACTGTCAAAACAAACGAGCTAAGGACGATTCTAACTTTCCGTTGGTGACTGCAGTTTCGACAAATTTAGCTTGTCAAAACTGTTTGATAATGACAAGGTAAATTTGTCGAAACTGCAGTCACATTCAATATAAAAGTGTTGTACAAACAAAGTAAAACGTTTACCTTTGTCGAAACTTATGCAAACTATACGAAATGAATACGTAATCAAATACTGTCAAATACTATCAAATACTGTCAAAAACTGTCAAAACAAACGAGCTACGGGCGATTCTAACCTTCCGTTGACAGATATGTAAATTTTGTCGAAACTTATGCAAACTATACGAAATTAATACTGCATCAAATACTGAATACTGTCTAATACTGTCAAATACTGTCAAATACTGTCAAATACTGTCAAATACTGTCAAATACTGTCAAAAACTGTCAAAACAAACGAGCTACGAGCGACTCTTAACTTTCGGTTATAATAATAATAATAATAATAATAATTTATTGATGCAAATACACTACAATGTGTTAACATACGTCATTAGAAATTGTAATTATGCAAGGTGTAAAATACCACGATAATTAAACATATACTACACAAACTGTATAAAATAAATAAAATAAGATTTTAAAAAATTTAAAAAATATCTTACAAACAAAAGTAAACGCTTTTATTCATTTAGATATTCGTCCCACGTATAATATGGGTTGGACTGAAAATAATTCTTTATATATACCTTAAATCGTTTTTCAGGTAAGCATTTTACAACGACTGGCAGCTTATTATAAAATTTGAATCCCCAATGACTTCTTCCAACACGTGATTTATTTAAACGAGTGTAAGTAATGTAGTAATCCTGTTTTTGGCGAGTGTTATGATCATGGATTTCAGTTATAGTGCTGTACACTTCGCCGTGATTTTTTATATAAATTAAGCATTTATAAATATAGAGAGATGTTATTGTCATTATTCCTAATGATTTAAATAATGGTCTACAATCATCCCTATAGTTCGCTCCTGCAATAACACGTATGGCTCTTCTTTGTAATTTAAAGATTCTATCACGAATAGAGGTGTGACCCCATGTAAGTATACCATACGAAATTAATGCATGACACGTACTGAAATAAGATGTTTTAAGCATGTTTATAGATACAGAATGAGATAGATTTCTCAACAAAAATATATTAGAGCATAGTTTTTTAACTAATAAATCACTATGGGATTTCCAGGTAAGAGAAGAATCAGTTTTCACACCGAGAAATGTTGTTGATAGTTCCAGGTTATGTTCACATGGACGCAGTGAGAATAGCATATCGACCGTTTTACTATGGCTTAGTACAAGTTTATTACTGTTTAACCAGTCACTTGCAAGCCCTTTTGCATTATGATTCTGCTCCACCAACTTGTCAAAATCAGCGTGTCTGGTGACTAGAGACGTGTCATCCGCATACAGTATAGTTTTTCCAATGTTCAAATGATCTGTGAGATCATTTATAAAAATTTAAAATAGCAGAGGACCCAATATGGAACCTTGCGGTACCCCATGTAATACTGTAAGATGTGATGATACAAACTCCCCCACCTTGACACGCTGCTGCCTATTGTAAAGATACGACTGAATCAATTTTGAGCTGGCTCTATCAAAACCATAATGCAACAGTTTTTGTATCAGTAACTCGTGACTAACACAGTCAAACGCTTCTGACAAATCTAAAAATGTTGCTATACAATACTGACGCTCTTCAAAGGCTTGCAGAATGACATTTATTAGGTCTATCACTGCGTCCTCTGTAGATATCCTGGACCTAAAACCAAATTGACAGTTTGATAACATGTTATTAATTTCAAGATGGCGGTATAGTTGATTTGACATAATTTTTTCAAACACCTTTGAGAACACAGGAAGTAGAGAAATAGGTCTATAGTTCATGGGTTTGCTTGTATCCCCTTTTATATATAAAGGTAATATAAATATTAAAGGAGATATTACGACGTCGGTACAACACTTTAACAGTTCAATTGATAGCCCATAGATATCTCTACTTCTTGTGTTCTTGAGAAAAGAGATGGCCTCCCTTACCTGAATCTGCGAAACTTCTTTAAATGTAAATGTTTTATCAAATTTGCGTTGGAACAAGTTCATTGGATTTTGAGCAGCCGGTACTGTATTGACTAAATTACAAATAGAGTTGACGAACGATTCATTAAAAGTATCCGGAGATATATCACAGTTGTTGTTTCTATCTGAATCAAAGCTTTTCTTTTTAGAATTAATTATTTGCCACATGGCTTTGTTTTTATTATTGGAATGAGCTATATAGTTATTGTTAGCCTTTACTACTACAGGTATGTCAATTTTGTCGAAATTAAAGCAAACTATACGAAATGCAGCACACTGCCAATCTTTGAAATATTATACTTTATTTTCCATTGTATTCGACGAGAAGTAATTAATTTTGTAAATGTCATTTCGTGCTGTCAAACATCACGAATGACAATAATTTAAGTAAACGGTTCGTCTTCGGACAAAAAAGTCGGTTATTTAAAGTTTGATGTCGAATTGTCAAGTTTTAGAAAATGTGACAAAAATGATAAAATTTACTTTTATTTTTGCTTTAGTAACCGACTCCATTTAATTGTTCAAATGGAGATAAAGATGTCGATTATTTACTTTTGACATTTTGAACGGTATTCAACCGTTTTCAACACTATTAAAATAAGCACAATGGGGCAAATGAGCCCTAAGTGCAGTGCAGAAATGCGCACTCCCCAAAGAACCAGAACCAGAACTATTTAAATATTTTGACATTTTAAATAGTATCCAACCATTATTGTTCAACTATTTTCACGTTTTCAACAGTATTACAGTATTCAATAGTGATTATTTAACTATATCGACACTTTCAACAGTACCAATCATTAATATTTAATTATTTTGACATTTTTAACAGTATCAATCATTAATATTTAATTATTTTGAGATTTTCAACAGTATTTTATCATTAATTTTGTTTTAAAATCACGTAGCGTTTTGACTGTGATTGTATTTCATCATGACTATTGTAATATTTTGACGTTATTTTTACAATTATGGCAATTTGATAGTATTTCGTCATTAAATGACAATTGCTATATTTTAACCAAACCTAATTTCCAGGCTCTTCTAAACTCGAAATTTTACTTCATGCGCTAGCGCATTCAACACTGATTAAAGCGAAGCTTAAAATATATTACTTACTTCACAATATAAAGTGTTTTATACGTGTGGCGCATGAAGTAAAATTTCGAGTTTAGAAAAGCCTGAAAATTTGGTTTGGTCGCTCCGCGCTTCGCGCTACGCGACCAAACCAAATTTTCAGGCTTTTCTAAACTCGAAATTTTACTTCATGCTTAGTCTGGGATTGGAAACACTCGTTTATAACTTCAAGTTAAACACTATTAAAAATCCCCGAAAATACAAAGTATCTATATACATCTATATACACTTAAAATAAATGTAATTATCGCTTGACTGTGAAAGTATTTCATCATGAAAAATTTTGACAGCATTTTCACAATTATGGTAATTTGATAGTATTTCGTCATTAAATGACAATTGTAACATTTTGACTGTAAGTTTATTGTTGACTGTATATTCACTATTATGGCATTTAGACATTAAGTCCCTTGATTGACTGCGAATTGTCTTTTGACGTCTGACATAATAAAAACGACTGCTTTCTCTTTAACTTGCATCAAAATGGGCATTCTGTTTTAGCCTCATAGAACTTTCTCTCCCAATAAAACAACAATAATCAATTATCAATTGTTTTAATAATGAAACAAACGAGTGTCTTCCACTCCCAGACTAAGCATGAAGTAAAATTTCGAGTTTAGAAAAGCCTGAAAATTTGACTCGGGCGCGTAGCGAAGCGGAGCGACCGAGGCAAATTAGGCTTTTCTAAGCTCGAAATTTTACTTCATGCGCCACGCACACAAAACCTGGTTATAATGTTAGAAAAGTCTTAAACCAATTGACAAGTGAAATTAGTTTAGTATATCAATCCTTGATTGACTGCGAGTTGTCTTTTGACGTTTTACATAAAAAAAGAACGATTGCTTTCTCTTTAACTTGTATCAAAATTGGCATACTGTTATAACCTCATAGAACTTTCTCCCTTAATAAAACAGCAATAATCAATCATCAATTGTTTTAATAATGAAACAAACGTGTGTCATCCACTCCCAGACCAAGCATGAAGTAAAATTTCGAGTTTAGAAAAGCCTAAAAATTTGGCTCCAGGGATTGATATATTAAACTAATTTCATTTGTCAATTGATTGCAAATTATTTTTTGACGTCTGACATATAAAAACGATTGCTTTCTCTTAAATTTGTATCAAAATTGGCATTCTGTTTTAACCTCATAGAACGTTCTCTCTCAATACAACAGCAATAATCAATTATCAATTGTTTTAATGAAGAAACAAACGAGTGTCTTCCACTCCCAGACTAAGCATGAAGTAAAATTTCGAGTTTATAAAAGCCAAATTAGGCTTTTCTAAACTCAAAATTTAACTTTATGCGAAACGCGCACAAAACCCGGTTATAATGTTAGAAAGGTCTTAAACCAATTAACAAGTGAAATTAGTTTAGTATATCCAGGGATTGATATATTAAACTAATTTCATTTGTCAAGCGAATTATCTTTTGACGTCTGACATAAAAAAACGATTGCTTTCTCTTCAACTTGTATCAAAATTGGCATTCTGTTTTAACCTCATAGAACTTTCTCCCTCAATAAAACAGCAATAATCAATTATCAATTGTTTTAATGAAGAAACAAACGAGTGTCTTCCACTCCCAGACTAAGCATGAAGTAAAATTTCGAGTTTAGAAAAGGATAAAAATTTGGCTCGGGCGCGTAGCGAAGCGGAGCGACCGAGCCAAATTAGGCTTTTCTAAACTCGAAATTTTACTTCATGCGCCACGCGCACATAACCCGGTTTTAATGTTAGAAAGGTCTTAAACCAATTGACAAGTAAAATTAGTTTAGTATATCAATTATTTAAATGATAGGAAAAGTGCTATGATGGACACATCACTATTTTTAGTACAAGTTTACCCAAATTAGTACAAAAAAGGGATATTTTGCAGTTGGAACAAACAAATTATTATTATTATTATTAGATTATTATTATTAGATTATTATTATTATTCGATTATTTATATTATAATTAGTTCATTATAATTATGGACGTGTGTAAAATAATTGTTAAAGCACTAAAATAAAATGTATTTATTATTTATTTATAAATGTTGGCGTTTTAGGAATACTGCTCGAAATGCATATGTAGCAGGATACGCTATATCCTTTGTTTATTCCTGTTTAATTAGAGTTACTTTTGATAAAATCTTATTAAAACAAGCGTTTGTGGCTGAATGGTTAAACCTATGCTAGAAAACAGCCCCAAAAAAAATCAGGATATGTAGCTATACCCTAAAGAAAAAAGTCCCTGCATGTTATGTCTGCAGCCCCACCAATAAAAATTCTCACGACCTGTACTTGTACTTGAGTTACTTGATTTCCTTTTAATAACAATAAAAAGCACATAAACACACAGTTCAATTAATCCATTTTGTAAATAAATAAAATCCGAAACGATCCTTTCATACAAACACGCAGTTATTCGAATAAAGAAAGTCTGGTTGTGGATATAATTGGGTTTTCTGGCCGATGACTGGGGAAATTTTCAAATACTCGCTGTAAACAAATATATAAATTAACGCGGAAATTCCTCGCCGAGAGAGAGAGAGAGAGAGAGAGATGAGGAGGAAGCTTTCATTGAGTCTATTAAATTTAAAACGGTCGTTTGCTGTATGCGATAAGAATTGAATTCGAGCTAACGAGAGTTTAATTTAATAAATACTTCGCTCATTTGTTCGTTCGTTGTCATTAATTCGAGTTAAATGCATTACAAGTTAAGGTTAAATTTGAAATTTATAAAACTTCATCAAAAACATTTTTAGAAAATTGTAACTGGACAATTGGATTAGCTTATCATAGAGAAAATTACAGAATATTGTAATTGGACCATTTGTTTCTCACTTTTAAAACTTCATCCAAACATTTTAGTCATTAATTCGAGTTTAATGCGTTAGAAGTTCAGGTTAGCTCTGAAATTTACAAAACTTTATCAATAAAATTTTTAGAAAATTGTAACTGGACAATTGGATTAGTTTGTCCTCGAGAAAACTACAGAATATTGTATTTAGACAATTTGTTTCAAACTTTTAAAACTTTATCCAAACATTTTAGTCAATAATTCGAATTTAATGCGTTAGAAGTTCAGGTTAACTTTGATATTTGCAAAACTTCAATAATATCAGTTTTAGAAAATTGTAACTTGACAATTGAATTAGCTTGTCATAGAGAAAATTAGAGAATATTGTAACTGAGCAATTTGTTTCGCACCCTTAAAACTTCATCCAAACATTTTAGTCAATAATTCGAATTTAATGCGTTAGAAGTTCAGGTCAACTTTGAAACTTCATCAATAACAAAATTAAATGAAACTATTACTATGTTTTTTTACCACTTACACATTACATTAATTTCCTAAACGTCAAACAGATATTTTCTGTTCACTGCTCTTTCATACCTTTAATATTTCTGACAAAATTATGAATCCAGAATCTACCGAAAAACATCAATCCAGTAGGACGGCGAAAGTGCTAATGTAGAAATTAAAATGAATCAAAATAAGGCGGCATCAGCAATTCTCCGTGGCAGCGCGGTTAATGTAGGAATCCAAGCGGCTCGTCAGCGTGTATTTTATCACGTTCACAACTGCAGTCCATCAACAACTGCCGAATCACTAACTTCATTCATCAAGGACCACATAGGAATTCAACATTTGTCTTGTACATGCCTGACATCTAACACCATTTATTGTTCTTTTAAAGTAGGCATTTTTGAATCGGAATTAAGTCAATTTCTGTTACCTGACAAATGGCCAATCAATATGACCATTCGTCCATTTAAAAATAGGCTGCGTAAAACAAATATCAGAAAAATCCCTGCTGATATTCCAGCTTGCAACTCAAATCCTAATACTTTTTTAGTAAAGAACCACATATCCCCGACACCCGAAAAAAACCCTCTAAATCAGTCGGTTATATTACAACTAAATTAAAATTCTTCTATCAAAACGTTCGCGGTCTTCGCACCAAACTGTCCGTTGTAGCTGAAGCTGTGTCACTGTTTAACTACAACGTTATAATTCCAACCGAGACTTGGTTAGATCAGGATATTTTTGATGCTGAATGGGCTTCATTAATTACAATGTTTATCGCTGTGATCGAGATTTCGCGATTTCTGGTAAAACAAGGGGAGGTGGATTACTTATCGCAGTTGCTCGTCATTTCAATTCACGTGTTATTTTGTCGGTGCCCGATCATCGCGAGGAACTGTTTGTTTCAATTACCACACATGAATAGAATATACTACTCGGAAGTGTATATTTACCACCTAACTCGTCTCTTCTATCGTATCAACAACATTGCTCGTCGGTTGAGAACATCGCGGACAGCCTACCCGATCATCAAATTTGTGTTATTGGTGATTATAACCTTCCCAATGTTAATTGGTTACAAGGTCAACATGGAGTATATACTGATTCTAATAATCAGGCGGCGATATCTACTGCAGACACGTTCGGCTTTATAAACTCACTCCAAGTGAATAATATTACTAATGCCAATTCTGTACTGTTAGACCTACTATTCTTACAGACGGAATTCATAAATAAATTTAACATATTAGCTGCCGATTGTCCACTGGTACCATGCGACTCGCATCATCCTGCCATAGTTATAAGTATTTATTATAATGCTGAAAGCAACGCTTCGTCTATTTGGGAACCTAACGTGAAGTATGACTATGCTAGATCAGACTTTGCAACTCTAAATGATTACTTCATTAATTTTAGTTGGGATAGGTTATTTGAAAACAAAAGTGTTAACGAACAGGTGTACGATTTCTATGGCTGTCTTAATTATGCCATTAGCATGTATGTGCCAGTCGTTAAAATAAAAAAATCATCTGAATTTTTATTTCCTAAATGGTTCAGTACTGAACTTGAAAATATGATATTTTTAAAAAAAGTTCTTCACGCTAAATATAAGAGTTCTCGCTTGCAATCTGACTATGATGCTCTCAAAAAAGTAAGAGCAGACTGTAAAACTCTGAGTGCAACTTGCCACAAAGAGTATTTAGAATCTATTGAGGACAGGATTTTTTGTAACACAAATTTATTTTGGAAGCATGTCAAGTCGAAACGAACAACAAATGTATTTCCAAACTCTTTTGAGCACGATGGAATTGTAACAAACAATTAAAGCGACATTGTTAATCTTTTCGCATCAGTTTTTGGCTCAGTTTACATTGATTCCTCCAACTTCATCGATGTTGCTCAAAGTGATACCCATATTAATTTGCACTCATTGACTGATATTCCCATTTCATCTGTGCTAAATGAACTTTCTTCCCTTAACAATAATAACTCCATGGGATCTGATGCCTTACCAGCTTTGTTTTTAAAGCAATGTTCTTTGTCGCTTAGTCGACCACTTTGGTTAATTTTCAACAACTCTTTGAAGAGTGGGGAATTTCCTACCTATTGGAAGGTCGCTCTCATAACGCCCATTCATAAAAAGGGTTCGAAAAACCTCGTCACCAACTATAGGCCCATATCGATTCTTTCCCATATACCAAAGATATTTGAAAAATTAGCAACTGCTCAAATATCCCCCCTTATTGATCCCTTAATTGTTGAGGAACAGCATGGATTCAGACGCGGCCTTTCTACTGCTACAAATCTTTTGGTATACGGGAATTACATTACGAACGCCATGGAGAGGGATAAGCAGATTGATTCTGTATACACCAACTTTTCCAAGGCGTTTGATACTGTAGATCATGGCCTATTGTTAACCAAACTTCTCAGATTGGGCATACATGGTACTCTTTTTAAATGGATTCAATCGTACCTTGGCATAAAAGAACACAAAGAGTTCGTATTGGATCTCATATGTCTTTGTTCATTTCTGTGTCCTCGGGGGTACCCCAAGGATCACATCTTGGTCCACTTCTATTTAATATTTTTATTAACAATGTCATTTCATGCTTTCATCATTCGCAGTGTCTTCTTTTTGCTGATGACATGGAAATATTTTGTAGCGTTGATAACAGTCATTCATCTCAACTTTTACAACCAGATCTGCATAGATTTAATCATTGGTGTACCCTCAATAAAATACAGTTGAATATTGAAAAATGCCATGCTATCAGTTTCTTTAAAATTATATCTCCGGTATCTAATGGTTATTTTCTTAATGACAGGCGCCTCACGCAAATTAATTCAATTAAGGACCTTGGTGTGATTCTCACTAGCAATTGGAATTTCTCAGCTCATATTAATGTAATTACGTCAAAAGCGTTTCAAATGCTAGGTTTTTTAAAAAGAAACTGCATAGAGTTTGAAAACCCCTTTACAGTGATCAAACTTTATGTAGCATTAGTACGACCCCATCTAGAATATTGTTCTTTGTTTTGGAGTCCTTATACCGCCATCGATGTTAATAAAATCAAAAGAGTTCAGCGTAAATTCTTAAGCTATTTACGTTTCAAATTTGGATTCGAAGATAGCTACAGCAACATATTAGTAGCATAAAATATAAAAACGAATTAAAATTAATATCGACTTTCTGCAAAAAGTTTGTCTCCAAATATTCATTGAAACAACTACTTCTCGAGCTAATACCCCGACAGATATTGAATTATACAATGAATATTTGCGTTACACGACAGCACTGCTGTTCTATGCATAATTTATATGCAAAATGCAACATCAGGTCAAACTATTCTCAAACCAAACTAAATGAAACAAAAGGAAATTGAAATAAATTAAAAAATTACAGGGAATGAATTTTAATTGTCTTAAGCCATCTACAGACGCGTTTCGAGATTTATCCCTCATCAGTATAGCTTTGCTTTAGACTTTTAATATAAAAAAAAAAATATTAAAATAAAATAAATTTTTGCAGAAAGTCGATATTAATTTTAATTCGTTTTTATATTTTATAAATATTCTGCAACCTATTGACAAATTCAATTTTTCTTTATGATAAATTTTCTTTATATTAGTAGCACTCAATTTGCACACTTTAGAGCACAGACGATATAGTTCTGATGTTACTTTTGTGTACAAACTTATAAAGGGACACACTAATTCACCCGTGCTACTTAATATTATTAGTTTACACGTACCTTCTAGGACTTTAAGAAACTGTTATATGTTCTCTGTGCCCACAAAAAGAACTGAGTACGCCAAACAGTTCGAAACAGCGCGTTTGCTTTATAATTGTAACGCTGTCTCTGTCGATTTTTTTAATATCACTCTTAAGAAATTAAGGAACTATATTATTAATTTAAATAACTTTGTAGCATGTGAGAGAAATATTGATGTATCTTTTCTGTAATATTTTAATATGTTTTGTGCGTTATTTTGTGTATATTTATTGTAATCTTACTTGTTTTAGGATCTATTATTACCAGTTTGATTCATATTTTGTATTGTAAAATGGTTATCCGTAAATAAACTGTATAATCCATAACTTATATATATTATACTTAATAATAACGCTCACACTGTCAAAAGTTACGTCGTAAAAATATTTATATGTAACACCTGCATATATAAGTATAAATGAAATTGCCAATTCTTGGTTGCAGAATACTTCAAACATTAAAAGTGCGATTTTTTTCGCAATTATACATTTGTTTACACTGAGTGTTTGAAAATTTCCCCAGTCATCGGTCAGAAAACCCTGTATATATATATATATAAATTAATAGAAGTGGTAAAAAAACATAGTAATAGTTTCACTTAATTTTGTTATGAATTACCACGTAGTAACGGTCAAAGCCATCGTGATGTTAATTCATCAATAACATTTTTAAAAAATTGTAACTGGACAATAGGATTAGTTTGTCATCGATAATTCAACTCATGGGGAAAAATATGTATATAAAATGGCTGTATTAGCGGTTGTTAAGCGGATAAACAGGTAAACAAAGGTTAGCAAGTAGATAAAATTGTATTTGCCGTCACCATGGCAACGGTGGCCTCAAACCGCAGTCTTGATCTTAACCTCGAAATGGGCATTTTTTCCGTTATTACGGATATTTAGAGGTTTTATGGTTAAGATTTACGGAATTTGAATATTCATTTTTAAACGTCAAAATGTAAATACACGGGCTTTCAACACAAAATAAGCAAATATTATATAAAATCATTAATGTAGTTATTTGAGTTACGTGAAGATTTTAGTCGCTTAATTAAAACGCAGTTATATTCGTTTCTTTATTTTTATTAATATTATAATTGGTTTAAGACCTTTCTAACAATAAAACCGGGTTTTGTGCGCGTGCGCATGAACCAAAATTTCGAGTTTAGAAAAGCCTAATTTGGCTCGGTCGCTCCGCTTCGCTACGCGCCCGAGCCAAATTTTTAGGCTTTTCTAAACTCGAAACTTTACTTCATGCTTAGTCTGGGAGTGGAAGACACTCGTTTGTTTCTTCATTAAAACAATTGATAATTGATTATTGCTGTTTTATTGAGGGAGAAAGTTCTATGAGGTTAAAACAGAATGCCAATTTTGATACAAGTTTAAGAGAAAGTAATCGTTTTTTTATGCCAGACGTCAAAAGATAATTCGCAATCAATCAAGGATTGATATACTAAACTAATATCACTACTGCGTTTTAATTAAGTGACTATATAATCATGTCTAAGAATACTCTGTAAAGACAATGTGAAGTGGAACACATTAGTGAAAATTATACAAGAACAATTTTGTCGAAAATTCACGTCATTCGTTAAATTATCTCACTAAATACCATTCGAGGCTGGAATTTCTGCAGTATAAATTATATTTTGTTCACTCGTCATTTCATCGCAAATTTCTCGAATGAATTGTGATAAGTCACACCCAAACCCAATTCATTCTCGAAATTTGTATCTGTGACTTGTGCAAAATAATATTTATTCGGCAAGATTCAAGCCACTCGTGGTATTATCAGAGGTAACACCACGAGTGGTTTGCATTTTTCTGGATAAATTTTAGAATTTTTGTAAATTATAGAACATTGTAACTGGACAATTTCTTTCGTACTCTTAAAACTTGTTTGGTAGCTCTATAAAAAAGCGTACCAGTGGGGACGGCCTCTCTAATTCGGAAGAAATTAAAGGACTAACCTGGATTAATTCTCGTACGTCATTGGGAGGACTGGCGGTTTCTTCTTCTCCTTAACTTAACTCGGGTACACTAAGCCGGAGGCAATTCTATAGCCAAGGGCAGGTTGCATCGAATAAAACTTTATCCAAACATCTTAAAATGTAACTGGACAAATTGATTTGATTTTTATTATTAAAGTTTTAGAATATTGTAACTGAATAATTGAATTTGTTTCGTGCTTTTGCGTGCGTCGAACGCTTTCCTGAATTAACCGCATATGTCGATCCAATTAGCGTGCGTTTCAGTAATTAAAACGGGGATTTTCAGGTATTGATTACGCATAAAATGTAATTAATTTAATCCAATTAAAACGAATAAAATTTCATTTGAATACTTATTCTACCATAACATATATTTTATGCGCGAATGAAAAGAAAAAATCTGCATCCCGGCACATCCACCATTTATTGCCAAATTAACTGGGGAATGATTACTTTTTTATACAGGGATTTTTTCTTTCAAGTAAATTTTAATGCATTGTTCTTTTTAAAAATCAATCAATCACACTACTAACTAGTGGTTCCAATCCCAGACTAAGCATGAAGCATATCATACGTTGTGGTTTTTCGGGGATTAGCTGTTTTTAATAGTGTTTAGTTTGAAGTTACTAACGTATGTTTCCAATCCCAGACTAAGCATGAAGTAAAATTTCGAGTTTAGAAAAGCCTGAACATTTGGTTTGGTCGCGTAGCGCGAAGCGCGGCGTGACCAAACCAAATTTCCAGGCTTTTCTAAACTCGAAATTTTACTTCATGCGCCACGCGTATTCAACACTGATTAAAGCGAAGTTTGAAATATATTACTTACTTCACAATATTATAGGGTTTATACGCGTGGCGCATAAAGTAAACTTTCGAGTTTAGAAAAGCCCAGAAAATTTGTCTCGGGTCGCTGCGCCACCCTTGACAAATTTTCACGGGGCTTTTCTAAACTCGAAATTTTACTTCATGCTTAGTCTGGGAGTGGAAAACACTCGTTTATAGCTTCAAATTGAACTCTTCTAAAAATCAACGAATGTCAGAAAACTAACAGCTAAAATAATTAAGAAAAAGTAATGTGATTTTATAAAAATACTGACATACCATGGAATTAATACAATTGCGGATATTCCCTGTTTTTTTTTTTTTAGTTTAAATTAAAGCTTTAAACAAGTGTTTTCCACTCCCAGACTAAGCATGAAGTAAAATTTCGAGTTTAGAAAAGCCCCTTGAAAATTTGCGCGCGACCCGAGACAAATTTTCTGGGCTTTTCTAAACTCGAAATTTTACTTCATGCGCCACGCGTATAGAACACTATAATATTGTCAAATTTATGTATATTTGAACTTCTCTTAAAATCTGTGTTCTATACGCGTGGCGCATGAAGTAAAATTTCGAGTTTAGAAAAACCCAGAAAATTTGTCTCGGGTCGCAGCGCGACCCGAGACAAATTTTCAAGGGGCTTTTCTAAACTCGAAATTTTACTTCATGCTTAGTCTGGGAGTGTAAAACACTCGTTTATAGCTTCAAATTGAACTCTTTTAAAAATCAACGAATGTCAAAAAATTAACAGCTAAAATAATTAAGAAACAGTAATGTGATTTTTTAAAAATGATGACATTTTTCTTGTATAGTGTAAATCATTTTAAAAACATTTACTTTAATCAAGTGACCACGATATCTTTTGCCATTTTGACATCCGCAGTTGTTGTTTCAATTCCATGTCATGTTAGTAGTTTTAGAAAATCACATTATTTTTTTTAAATATTTTAACTTAGAGAAATTAACGTTAACACGAATGAATTCAGAATTGTTCCCTCTACAAAAAAGGTAACTACATTTTGTTTCTAAAATAAATAGGGGAGCCAAAATTTAACATTTCAAAATTTACATGGGATTTCCTATGTTGCGTCCGCCAAGTCAACACCCGGAATATGCTTAAAATAAATTTAATTATCGCTTGTAACATTTATTTAAAATTTAAAATTCTATTTCTTTTTCAATTTTAAGCGTTTGTGTGAAATGTTTATGCAGTTAGGAAATGTGTGAAAAATCTGTGGCAACGCGCACAGACCTACATTCACAAACAACTTGGAACATTTTCAACTCTGTCTATGAATAAAATCAAAACAGAAACGAGACTAGCTTTGCAATAGTAAAATACACATTTTCTTACATATCCCGATGTATGCATGAAATGAAATTTGCAATAATTGTTTTCTAAAAGCGTTCAATTTAAAATTTCTAACGACTTTTTTCACTCCCTAAATAAGCATAAAGTAAAATTTCGGGTTTAGAAAAGTCTGAAAATTTTAAATTAAAATAAATAAAACTAGTAATCCTTTTTCTTCACTGGTTTATTTGTAACACTAAATGTACATTTCGTTCACCAAGTGAACATTTTTAATAGCTGTACTAAACTAAATTTCAAAACAAAGGGGCGGCATATATATACAAGTGTATGTTAATTGTTTAAATGAATCTCGCGGTACGCTTACAGGTAGGTTTAGGCTAATCTTCTTCTTTCTGAAAATTTGGTTTGGTCGCTGGAGTGCTAAGCAGTATGTTGTGAACTTTACTTCAAGTCAATGTTGTATTTATACAACCTGATAATTTAGTTTGGTCACTCGTCAGAAATTTTAAATTATACGCTTTTAATGAATCTTGAAAATTTACAGCGTATGTATTAGGAATACATATAAGTATACTTACAAGAAAAAACATTTTCTTGTAATTTTATATTTTTTATATTTCAAATCTTTTAACTTTTTTTACTTTTAACTTTGAAGGCTTGTATTAGCCGCAACTTTTAAGTTTTAATAAACTGTTAGAGCTCAAATTAAAGTTTATTTAATCTTAAATCGGTTAGTTCTAAAAAAAAATACTATTTTATGAAACATACCTATGCAGAGAGTTAGAAATTCGCGAAACTGGAAGTTTCTTGAAAAAATAGTTGATAAAACATTATAATGGTAATTTATTTATTGTTATTTTTAAGCAATTTATGCTATTACATTGCTTAAAAATAACATTAAATTAAATATAATTTAAGATTTGATTCACTTTCGTAAACCTTAGAATTTTTTCTCGCACAAACGCTTAAAGTAGAAGATTTATTTGCAATGCATTGTTTCAAGAAATATTTCAGTTAAAATGTCAAAAAAATATATTAAATAAAATAATTACCTTTTATTGTTGCTGATATTGATATAAATGTACAGGGATTTTTTCTTTTAAGTATACATATCCCAAAATGTACTCTGTAAATTTGAATTGTTCGATGTTTTTGAAAACCTTTTTGAAAAACTTTAAAACTTCTAACGCGTCTTTCCACTCCCCGATTAAGCATGAAGTAAAATTTCGAGTTTAGAAATGCCTGAAAATCGTGCTATGCGACCAAACCAAATTTTCAGGCTTATCTAAACTGGAAATTTTACTTCGTGCTTAATCCGAGAGTGGAAACACACGTTATAAGTTTCAAATTGAACATTTTTATAACAAACCACAAATGCTTGAATGTTTACATAATTATATATAAAAGAAAAATTCCTAGTATGTGATTTTAATTGGAATTAAAAAAAGTATAAAACACTTCATATGAAAATTAAGGTTTAATAAGGGTTATAAATCGATTTTCAGAAGATCATTATTATTTATAAACCTGAAAAAAAACGTAAATAATCTGTCAACTATTAGAAACAATATAGTCTGCTTATTTTCTACTTATTAACAATCATACATGTTACAATTTACATTAACAATTGACATTACCAATTTACAATTACAGTCTATTTCTTTTGATTCTCCTCTTTTGTCAATTTTATTTCACAATTTCCTAAAACTATTTCCTATCTCTATTAAATAGAGTGTAAAATTTCGAGTTTAGAAAAGCCTAAGAATTTGGATTGGCCGCGTAGCGAAGCGGAGCGGCCAATCCAAATTAGGCTTTTCTAAACTCGAAATTTTACACTCTATTTTGTCAATTTTATTTCACAATTTCCTAAAACTATTTCCTATCTCTATTAAATAGAGTGTAAAATTTCGAGTTTAGAAAAGCCTAAGAATTTGGATTGGCCGCGTAGCGAAGCGGAGCGGCCAATCCAAATTAGGCTTTTCTAAACTCGAAATTTTACTTCATGCGCCACGCTTAAAAACACTGATTTACAGTGACGTTCAAAAACACACCCATACAACAAAAATTATAGGCAACCTAATATACGTTAGAGTTATTATGTTGCCTATAATCACTGTTTTAAACAATTTGTTCAGCACAGAATCTAACTTACATTTTATTCACATCTATATATTAGATTGCTGTGTTTATCTAACAATACTTTTGAGAAATAGTGAAATATAATTGACAAAAGAGGAAAACCAAAACAAAAAGACTTAGAAATCAGGTTAAGTTTAACTTTAAGCGCTGGTACTAGGCGCAATTTTTAAGTCTCAACAAATATTCATACATTAAATTCAAACTTATATTATCCAGAATCAATTACATTTTGAAAAAATAAAATGTATTCCTAGTTTTGAAAATTATAGCATTTATAATGAACCAAGTGAAAAAATCGTGAACGTGTCTCTCAGTAATTGTTATTATTCTTATAGTATTTTAAGAACAAAGCATTACTAACCTTTATCCACACTTTTATTTGATTAACCAAATGTACATTTTAGACACAAAGTGGCCATTATCAATGGATTAACACAGTGTTAATCTATTGATAATATTCACTTTGTGGAAATGTACAGGGTGAGCGACACTCGATGTATCAGCTCTATTATAAGAAAAGGAAAAACGATAGAAAAAATCTGAAAAGCGGTTCATAAATGGGATTGAGTAAGGTCCATTTTAAGCCAAAATTACATATTTTTCTAAATTTGGAAACTGAAGTAATGACGTCATCGAATATTTTTTTTCAAGAAACATACCTATATTTTTGAGTATTTAAAAAGAACTAATTTTTTTGAACAAACTTAGTACAAAAAAAAATACTATCATCTTCCGTTAAAAAATTATAAGCAAACTTAGAAGAAAGTATTATCGAAAATTCACAATTGTCACGATTTAAACAAGTAGCCTTTGGAAGCAAATATCAAAGTCGCATCTATCAATAATGAAACATTATTAATTAATATTATTAATTATCATCAATTAAACTAAAAAACACATAATATGTTACTATATTACTATTATTTATTTAATAATCTACGGATTTCTCCTTTTTACACCTTAAAAAAAATATAAAAACAAAATGATAATACGCCTAAGTTACAATAAATAAATATCGCGCCTAACACTAAACAAAAAAACAGTAAACAAATTAATACAGAAAGAAACAAAGTATGTAAGCAATCACGCAACAAAATTTCAATGTAACCATCTATTACTTCTAAACAAGGTTGTTAATAAAACGTTTTGTTTTAATTTTAATTAAAACAAACAATTTAAAAAAAATTGTTTTTTTTTCATCGAAACGGCGTTTAAAACATTAACGATTAAAAACATGTTTAAAACGTGTTTAAAACATGTTTAGAACACGTTTAAAACGTGTTTAAAACAGAACAACGGGGCATTTTTCTTTTGAGTACACATATCCCGATAATTACAGCGTTTTTTAAATTTGCGGGAATTCGTTGTTTCAAAGCGGTTAATTTGGGGCTTCTAACGAGTGTTTTCCACTCCCAGGCTAAGCATGAAGTAAAATTTCGAGTTTAGAAAAGCCTAAGAATTTGGATTGGCCGCATAGCGAAGCGGAGCGGCCAATACAAATTAGGCTTTTCTAAACTCGAAATTTTACTTCATGCGCCACGCTTAAAAACACTGATTTACAGTGACGTTCAAAAACACACACATACAACAACAATTATAGGCAACCTAATATACGTTAGAGTTATTGGGTTGCCTATAATCACTGTTTTAAACAATTTGTTCAGCACAGAATCTAACTGACATTTTATTCACATCTATATATTAGATTGCTAAAGCCGTATATTTTAAACTTTACTTTCAGTGTTTAATACGTGTGGCGCATGAAGTAAAATTTCGAGTTTAGAAAAGCCTAATTTGGATTGGCCGCTCCGCTTCGCTACGCGGCCAATCCAAATTTTCAGACTTTTCTAAACTCGAAATTTTACTTCATGCTTAGTCTGGGAGTGGAAAACCCTCGTTTAAAGATTCAAATTGAAATCTTTTAAAAAAGCAACGAATATCGTAAAATTTACAGTGTATGCATACGTATAACTGAAAGAAACATTTTCCGTATTTAAAAATCGCATTACTGCACACGCAGTTGTGATAGTTTCTCTCACCCTGTGCATTTGGTAATTCAAATAAAAGCGTCAAATATGAACATATAAATGAGCCTCTGTTTTATACCTTTGTTATATAATCCCTTCGATCCGTGGTCGAGTATTGTGGTGTAAAAAATTATAAAAGTCGTTAGGAAAGACCCCTTAACGTGAAGAACTGAATCCCTATCTTATCCTAATACAATGTTAAGCTGGACATATGGACTAGTATCCGAGGCCAAGAAGAAAAATAAAAAAAAGCGTAAAGAAAGGTTATTAATTAGTGCTTTATTCATTAATTAAATTTTATTTTCACGTAACTTAATCAATTAATTCTTACAGTAATACTTATATGAGTATAAAAATTTACTGTCGGCTTATCGATTTAACAGTAAATTATAAAAAATGCTCTCCAATGTTTACCGATAATTTGTCGTGTTTTTTTTTTTTATTGGCTTTTGCCTGGCCTTAGTTGCTTTGACTATTGGCCAACATCAATTATTTATTTTTAACTTATATTATTTAATTTATAACTTATTTTTTAAGTTGTATTAACATATATTTGACGGCACAATACATTCACACCACACCCAGGGACACGACGAGTTATTATTTTTAAATAACAACTTCCCGTGCACGGGAATCGAACCCGGTCTGTGGCTCGCCGAGCGATTTACCGTCCGGCGACGTTACCGCTCGGCCACCACCTGCCCAATTGTCGTGTGTTAATGAGGTAAATTAATATTTATTCACTTGTCTTTAGAGTTGAAATAAAAAATCTGCACAGATATTTAATTAGTTCACTACACATTAATCGCTGTGTAGTGAACTAATTAATAATCTGTACAGAGATTTTTTATTTCAACTCTAAAAAAATTGAATGAATATTAATTTACCTCATTAATCACCACAAAACAATTAACAAATCCATGTCGATGCTGTTTACGAAACGGGGGCAACGATTCCGACTCCTCGGCTATTTATTTACAAACAAATCACTCCCGTAGTAAACCGAATGACTCGCGATAACGGCAATCACTGAATTGAATTTGGAATAAATTGTGTGAGTGTGTACTTTCTGTCGATCACGTGCGGAGGAATGTGATACCAAAGTTCAATGATTATCAGTTTTTTATTCTTTTCGACGGCACTATCACTTGCCGTCGGTGTCGGCCATGTATTTCTAAGCGGACAGCAGCCCGGAGAATTCAGTGTTCATTCGCCGGTTTTAGAATGCGGATCGTTGATCGCGATACCAGCCGGCAACCAACCGAGTTTCACGTGTTTTCCTGTGATTTACCAGTGAATTGATTGACTTCGTTTCAAAAGGGATTTGTTTTTTTAGTGATAAACGAGGTGGGTTTAATTCATTGAGATTTTTTTTGCTGGATTAAGTGGTAAGTTAATAAATTAAATCAATATTAATTATAGGTGCTTAATTAAATTCACTTGGTTTGTTTTACTAAAGTTATTTTATTTCAACTAGTTTCGGCTTAATGCAATTTGTTTCTTTAAATTCTTAAGTAACTTTCTATTAGCGTCAAAAGAAACAAATTGGTGTTATATACTAGATGTCGGTGTTTCAGATAATAAGCGCTTTAATTATCGGGGAATTTCAAAGTTGGCTTTACTTATTTCCAGTTCTTCCCAACAATTTAAAACTAATCCCTTGTTCCCTGTATGCAACATTTTATAATCGTATGAACTGAAAAAGTGATTAGATGCCATGCAATGTTTCGCGAAACCCGTGGTCTTTTTATTATTTAAAATATCCTTTCTATGTTCTTTTAATCGGGTTTCGAAGGACCTGCCCGTTTGTCCTATGTATTTGTTTTTGTGAGAGATTATTTATGTATTCTAATCTACTCTAGTAGGTTTTCTCTGTTTTTGTCGCACTATAAAAATATTTCCTTAATTGTTTTCAATATATATTTTGAATATTCAATATTAACATGACTTAATAATTTAATTGATAAACAATCAAAATTATCTTATGGTGGAGGCGGTTACTTTGTGATACATTGTAAATATTTAAATAATTGAGTCGCCTATTTCCAAAAACCTAATTCGCCTATTTCCAAAATTGTTTTCCAATGGACTCAGGGGTTTTCGGAAATAGGCGACTCAATTAATACTGGTTAATTTTTGGATTTACTTTTTTATTTTAAATTTGACTAGTTTCGACTCGTTAACGAGTCATTCCTAAACAAAAGTCTTTAGTTTGAGAATGACTCGTTGACGAGTCGAAACTGTTTACAGTTAAAAATAAAAAAGTAATCAGTGTTATTAATTAACTGTATTGTTTCGAGTTTACGTGAAGTGATTAACACAAATAGAAAGACTGTTATTCCTTAATTCACTTTTTATTTTTATGTTAGATGTACATTTTGAGACACAAGGTGCTCATTATCAATAACAAACTAGTTTGTTATTGATAATGAGCACCTTGTGTCTCGAAATGTACATCTAACATAAAAATAAAAAGTGAATTAAGGAATAACAGTCTTTCTATTAGTGTTATTAATTAAAAAAGTCAAAATTATTTGCCTTATTTATTTATAGAAGTTAGTAGAAAATTTTAAAACTATTGATGCTATAAATATAATAATTAATAAGTCTTTTAATTCTTAAGTAACTACAGCTTATTTAGATCTAATAGTAGATATACTAAGGGACTTTGTAAAGCTCTGTTTATCCCTAGTAGATCATTTTAAAACTTTCTATTAGCGTCTATTAATACGGCTATATTTATTATTAAACAAATGTATGAATATTATACAAAACTGTTCACAATTTCAAATAAAAAAGTAATCAGTGTTATTTATTTAATAAATCAAAATAATTTGCCTTATTTATTTATAGAAGTTAGTAGAAAATTTTAAAACTGTTGTTGTTATAAATATAATACTTAATTAAGTCTTTAAATTCTTAAGAAACTTGAGCTAATTTAGATCTAATAGTAGACATACTAAGGAACTTTTTAAAGCTCTGTTTATCCCTAGTAGATCATTTTAAAACTTTCTATTAGCGTCTATTAATACGGCTATTTTTATTATTAAACAAATTTATGAATATAATACGAAACCGATGAGAAGTTGGCCATAGATTTCCAGCCACGAATCCGGCGCCTCCACCATTTATAAAACTATAATTTTACCAACGTATTACAACGAATACAATAAAATTTCATAGAAACAATTGATAATTTAATTAAATGTAATGCTGAGATAGCTCTTACAACTTTTAAAAGTTATGATTTAGCATCTGGCATTAAAATTTGTATCTGTGATAAAAGAGGACATTTCAAACATTTTAAAAATGCTATTTGGGGAGGTTTAGAAACGATTTTAATAGCCACAAATGTCCTCAGTAGTGTTATTACCAATATAAAACAATAATTGGAGGACCAACTTTCTTCAATTTTTTTTAACATGTTTTTCTAAAACGCCCACCTGAAGACATGGCTTATTTTTCGAAAAATAAAAAGTTGGTGTTTGGGGCCTTTTAGAAATGATTTTGTTGGCCACAAATGTTCTCCATAGTATTAGTAACCATATTAAACAACAATTGGATGACCATCTTTCTTTAATTTTTTTTTAAAACAATTTTTTTCCAAACCGCTCACCTGAAGACATGGCTAATTTTTCGAAAAATAAAAAGTTGGTGCTTGGAGCCTTTTAGAAATGATTTTGTTGACCTTAAATGTTCTCTATAGTATTAGTACCAATATTAAATAACAATTGGAGGACCATCTTTCTTAATTTTTTTTTTTAAATTTTTTCCATATCGCTCACCTGATGACATGGCTTATTTTTCGAAAAATAAAAAGTTGGTGTTTGGGGCCATTTAGAAATAATTTTGTTGGCCACAAATTTTCTCCATAGTATTAGTAACCATATTAAACAACAATTGGATGACCATCTTTCTTTAATTTTTTTTTAAACAATTTTTTTCCAAACCGCTTACCTGAAGACAAGGCTAATTTTTCGAAAAATAAAAAGTTGGTGCTTGGAGCCTTATAGAAATAATTTTGTTGACCACAAATGTTCTCTATAGTATTAGTAACAATATTTAATAACAATTGGAGGACCATCTTTCTTAATTTTTTTTTTAAACAATTTTTTCCATACCGCTCACCTGATGACATGGCTTATTTTTCGAAAAATAAAAAGTTGGTGTTTGGAGCCTTTTAGAAATGATTTTGTTGGCCACAAATGTTCTCCATAGTATTAGTAACCATATTAAACAACAATTGGAGGACCATCTTTCTTAATTTTTTTTAAACATTTTTTTTCCAAACCGCTCACCTGAAGACATGGCTTATTTTTCGAATAAAAAGTTGGTGTTTGGGGCCTTTTAGAAATGATTTTGTTGGCCACAAATGTTCTCAATAGTATTAGTAATGATATTAAACAACAATTAGAGGACCATCTTTCTTCAATTTTTTTTAAACAATTTTTTTCCAAACCGCTCACCTGAAAACATAGTTAATTTTTCGAAAAATAAAAAGTTAGGTTACGGGTCTTTTAAAAATGATTTTGTTGGCCACAAATGTCCTCCATAGTATTAGTAACCATATCAAACAACAATTGGAGGACCGTCTTTCTTAATTTTTTTTTAAACACCTGAAGACGGCTTATTTTTAGAAAAATAAATAGTTGGTGTTTGGGGCCTTTTAGAAATGATTTTGTTGGCCACAAATGTTGTCCATAGTATTAGTAACCATAGTAAACAACAATTGGAGGACCATCTTTCTTCAATTTTCTTTAAACTATTTTTTTTACAAACCGCTCATCTGAAGACATAGCTTATTTTTCGATAATAAAAAGTTGGTGTTTAGGGCCTTTTAGAAATGATTTTGTTGGCCACAAGTGTTCTCCATAGTATATTAGTAACCATATTAAACAACAATTGGAGGACCATCTTTCTTCAATTTTTTTAAAACTAATATTTTCCAACCCGCTCATCTGAAGACATGGCTTATTTTTCGAAAAATAAAAAGTTGGTGTTTGGGGCCTTTTAGAAATGATTTTGTTGGCCACAAATGTTCTCCATAGTATTAGTAACCATATTAAACAACAATTGGAGGACCATCTTTCTTCAATTTTTTTTAAACTATTTTTTTCAAAACCGCTTATCTGAAGACATGGCTTATTTTTCGAAAAATAAAGAGTTGGTGTTTGGGGTCTTTTAAAAATGATTTTGTTGGCCACAAATGTTCTCCATAGTATTAGTAACAATACTAAACAACAATTGGAGGACCATCGTTCTTAAATTTTTTTGGTTTGGAAAAAAAATGTTTAAAAAAAATGAAAAACGATGGTGCTCCAATTATTGTTTAATATGGTTACTAATACTATGGAGAACATTTGTGGCCAACAAAATCATTTCTAAAAGGCTCCAAACACCAACTTTTTATTTTTCGAAAAATAAGCCATGTCATCAGGTGAGCGGTATGGAAAAAAATTGTTTAAGAAAAATTAAAGAAAGATGGTCATCCAATTGTTTTTTAATATGGTTACTAATACTATGGAGAACATTTGTGGCCAACAAAATCATTTCTAAAAGGCCCCAAACACCAACTTTTTATTTTTCGAAAAATAAGCCATGTCTTCAGGTGGGCGTTTTAGAAAAACATGTTAAAAAAAATTGAAGAAAGATGGTCCTCCAATTATTGTTTTATATTGTAATAACACTACTGAGGACATTTGTGGCTATTAAAATCGTTTCTAAACCTCCCCAAATAGCATTTTTAAAATGTTTGAAATGTCCTCTTTTATCACAGACACAAATTTTAATGCCAGATGCTAAATCATAACTTTTGAAAGTTGTAAGGGCTATCTCAGCATTACATTTAATTAAATTATCAATTGTTTCTATAAAATTTTATTGTATTCGTTGTAATACGTTGGTAATATTATAGTTTTATAAATGGTGGAGGCGCCGGATTCGTGGCTGGAAATCTATGGCCAACTTCTCATCGGTTAATACGAAACTGTTCACAATTTCAAATAAAAAAGTGATTAGTGTTATTTATTTTAAAAATCAAAATTATTTGCCTTATTTATTTATAGAAGTTAGTAGAAAATTTCAAAACGGTTGTTGCTATAAATAAAATACTTAATTAAGTCTAAAAATTCCTAAGTAACTAGAGCTTATTTAGATCTAATAGTAGACATACTAAGGGACTTTTTAAGCTCTGTTTATCCCTAGTAGATCATTTTAAAACTTTCTATTAGCGTCTGTTAATACGGCTATATTTATTATTAAACAAATTTATGAATATAATACGAAACTGTTCACAATTTCAAATATAAAAGTAATCAGTGTTATTTATTTAAGAAATGAAAATTATTTGCCTTATTTATTTATAGAAGTTAATAGAAAATTTTAAAACTATTGTTGCTATAAATATAATACCAAATTAAGTCTTTAAATTCTTAAGCAACTAGAGCTTATTTAGATCTAATAGTAAACATACTAAGAGACTTTTTAAGCTCTGTTTATCCCTAGTAGATCATTTAAAAACTTTCTATTAGCGTCTATTAATACGGCTATATTTATTATTAAACAAATTTATGAATATAATACTTAATCAAGTCCTTTAATTTCTAATAAACTAGAGCTTATCAAGATCTAATAGTAGTGAAGCTTAGGGATTTAAGAAAGCTTTATTTTTTTTTCCTTAATAGAGCATTTTAAAACTTTCTATTAACGTCTATTAATACGGCCAATCAAATATCATTAAACAAATTTATAAAGGGGATTTTTCTTTAAGTATAAATATCCAGATAATTACAGTGTTTGGTAAATTTGCGAGAATTTGTTGCTTTTATAAAAGAGTTTAATTTGAAGATTCAAACGAGTGTTTTCACTCGCAGACTAAGCATGAAGTAGAAGTTTAGAAAAAGCCCCTCGTAGAAAATTTGTCGAGGGTCGCGCAGCGACCCGAGACAAATTTTCACGGGGCTTTTCTAAACTAGAAATTTTATTTCATGCGCCACGCGTATTCAACAGTGATTTCAAGTGAAGTTCAAAATAAACTACTCACGTTAATCAATATTATAAATCTTCAAAAATACGCAATTTGTTTTGGATTTTTTCTTTTAATAATCCTTAGATATTCCAAAGAAAGTTGCTAGAGTTTGGTTAAAGTTGTTCGAAGTAAATATTTATAAGATGTATTAACGTGCCATCAAACATAAGCGTACATATTTTGAACTTCATTTTAAATCAGTGTTTTATACGCGTGGCGCATGAAGTAAAATTTCGAGTTTAGAAAAGCCCCGTGAAAATTTGTCTCGGGTCGCTGCGCGACCCTCGACTAATTTTCTACGTGGGGCTTTTCTAAACTCGAAATTTTACTTCATGCTTAGTCTGGGAGTGGACGACACTCGTTTAAAACTTCGAATTGGACGATTTTATAAACCATCTAAGTAACTGGTAACTGGTAACCGACTGAACACGGAAACATTTTCAACATTGCTCGAATGTTGAACATGATACTCATGTTATCCTAAAAACTTCGCTTCGCTTCACTTCACTTCTTTTAGACAATTACAAGACGAGTACGACACGAGCACGAGACGTGCACGACACGAGCACGAGACGTGCACGACACGAGATAAGCACAAGACGTGCACGACACGAGATAGCCCCGTGCTCACCAACACACTCGTGTCATGAACGTCTTGTGCTTGTGTCGTGCTCGTATCATGTTCGTGTCATGATCGTATCGTCAAAAGTGTGGTATCTTAAGAAGAGGATATTTTTTAGCGAACTTGCATAAATCATAAACTAACCTAACCAGTATATTTTGAACTTTAGACTAAATCAATGTTTTATACGCGTGGCGCATGAAGTAAAATTTCGAGTTTAGAAAAGCCCAGAAAATTTGTCGAGACAATTCGAAATTTTACTTCATTGAATGCTTTTATAAAATCAACAAATGCCTGACAATTTGCAGCGTATATATCTGGATATATATATTTTTCTAAATTTTTTATTTAATACCTTCGCGCTATTACAAAAATGTTTGCACATGTCAATAAAAAAGTAATATAGCTTAAGCTAATAATAAATATATATTAAACACTGTATAGTTGAGGCTATTACTGTTTAATCTCCGCAATTTCCTTTAATAAAACACTTAATTTGTTTAGGGAACATTTTAACTAAAATAATTAGAAACCATTCGGCTGTTATGTGGAGATGGTGCTTTTTGAAACCAGAACGTGTTTATGCGGCCTAATGTGATGTTGTTGTCCAAATAGTCCGTTAAATAATTTCACAAAAAATCGAGATAACGTTGAGATGTTAAATTTTCATCATAAATGTATGATAATTGTCCAACCCATACATTTAGAACAAAACGTACCTGTGGTCGCCGTTATGCGTATTATTAGGGATTGTTTACACTCTATACATGTTCGTTATATCGATTAAATAGACTGCAGTTCGTAAATTTGCATTCATTCGTCCATTCGAGAGAAATTGTGGTTTTTCTTCTAACTGATTTAATAAAAATTGACAAAAGTACTACTCAACCATTAGTACCGGGATGAAGGGATTGGGTAATTTTAATTTTGTACGGTTGATATTTGTGTTTGCTTAAAATTATCCAAATGAATCAATGCGATACATTCGTTCTACTGGCAATTTCTCTCGTTAAAGTGGCAGGGGTCTCTTGAACCTGTACGAAACAATTTATACAAGTTTAAATTAAATTAATAGATTATTTTCCTCTTGCAAAATCTGATCCTCGTGTTCAATTGGATAACGGTTTTGATATTTTGTTCTCGGTTTTGTAAACGAACCATATAATAATATGTTTCTATGCAGAGTTATGAAATAACTCTGACTTGGTTGGCGTCTATCTGGATAACGCTGCAGAATTTGTGCCGATGTGATTCTGATATTTTTATGTGATAAATAATAAATTGTTAGTTCACCATTCATCTACCCAATGCCACAGTGTGGTAAAACAATTGTAGTACAATAAATATAATTTTAAAACCTAAACAAATTAAGTGTTTTATTAAAGGAAATATAAAACACTTAACTAATAATAAGGTAAATCACATAAATACAAAAATAGACACATGATTATAAAAATAATTAAACAATTACTTACTGTATAAATATTAATCTGCAATTATTGGTTAAAGTTTCATCAGCTTTATGTATAAATTTTCACATAAATCGTTCAAAATACATACCAACTCGTAATTACTGATTATTAAAGTTTTATAGCTAAAGCTAATTAAGCATACTAGTAGAAGCAGTAAATAAGACATAAATTATAACATAAATAGAAACTTGTAACGTATGAAATTCAAGTCAGTCAGTGACATATTTTTTAACAATAAAATTAAAACAACACAGTTATACTCTTATTAATAGTGAAGAATTTAATTAAAAACAGTACTTAGAATCAATTTAAATAATAGTGAGGAATTCTACTTTCTTGTACATGTTAATAAATCAATATAAATCGTTAATTTTGTTTGTGACAACAGCAACAATAAAATCCAATGTTTTTTCTTTTAAGTATACATATCCCTATGTATAGACTACGTTTTCAAGCATCCCTTGTTTTTTTTAACTGTTCAATTTGAAGTTTTAATTTTTGTGATTTTTATAATAATAAAAAAATTCTTCTGAAAATCGACATTTTTTCCTCTTTTATTAAAAAATTGCAATTTTCTGATGAAATTGTTTGTTTTTTAAAAATTCTTAAAAAAATCACAGGTATACCTATCAATGTTAAAAACAATGTTGGGTGTTTATTTTTCCTAGAATAAAAATCTTAAGATCAGTGACATTACTGTAAACAGTTCTTAATAAAGCTTGAAAATTTTAAATTTTAAAAAAATTGGAAAAATATTTTTCCATACAATCGGAAAATTACCCTTGGGATTAATGTAGTTGTATGAGTTACGTGAAGGTGTTAAGTCACTTAATTAAACACAGTTATATTCCTTTCTTCACTTTTATTTTTCTTGCTAGATGTACATTTCGGGTACTAAGTACCCATTATCAATAGCTAACTGAATAAAAACCGATAAATGTTTAGAATATATACCTACTCGGACTAGGCGGAAAAACCAAAAAAGTAATTTGCATTTTGAAACGAATGCGGTATCTTGGAAATGGGGGTGTTGGGGATTATTCGGCTTCGGACTTGGGAGGGTTCACAATGATGTTAATGAGGGTTATCTGTTGGGTAATAAATTTAATAAGGGGTCATTATTGGGCTTAAATCGAAATTGAGTAGTTCTGTCTTATGTTTCATCATTTCTATCGCTTCCAACATGTTTAATTGATAACTGCTGGATTCTTTTAATAATTTAACTTTATTTATGTTGAATTTGTGGCCTGTTGTCAAAGTATGATGAGCAATTGCTGATTTGTCAGGGTTTTGGCTTTTGATGTGGTACATATGTTCTTTGAATCTAATGTGCACGTTTTTTTATTTGTCCAATATACAATTTAGTACAATTATTCATGAATTCCAACAATTAAAAATAAATAACGACTTTTCCGTTGAAGATTCTTTTCAATTCACAAACAAATTAACCAACACAAATATTCAACAAAATGAACAATTAATTTCTTTTGATGTAGAGTCACTGTTCCCCAGTATACCTATTGATATAACCATAAACATTTTAAAAGATTTAATTGAAAATTGCATCCCAAAAGACAAAATAGATAATTACATTAAACTCACCGAAATAGTCATGGATTTTAACACATTTGAATTTAACGGAAAATTCTACAAACAAACATTTGGTACCGCTATGGGTAACCCGCTTTCGCCATTTTTAGCAAACATTTTTATGAACCATTTCGAAAATCAGGCCAAAAACACTCTAGATTATTTCCCTAGAATATGGATGAGATACGTAGATGATATTTTTGCTATTATTGAACCAAACAGAGATATCAAACAATTTGTCAATAACCTCAACAACTTATACCCCAGTATTAATTTTACATTTGAATTTGAATCCAACAACGAACTTCCATTTTTAGATTTAATAGTAATTAGAAACAAAAATAAACTAGATTTCAATATTTTCAGAAAGCCCACACACACTTTCAATTATATTCACTCAAGTTCACACAGCCCATTTAAACATAAATTAGCTTCTTTTAATAGCAAGATCCACAGAGCAATAAAACTCCCAATTTCAAAAGAAAATAGGAAAAAAGAATTTAAATTCATATTTAAAATTGCAGAATATTTAAACTATAATAAGAGAACAATTCAAAAATTAATCAACAGACACATAAGACATCATAACATCCAATCCACAACTACTTTAGAACCAATTTTAGAACCAGATAACAATAAGAAATATATAAAAATAATTCATGAGTCAAAAAATACAATTTCATTCCTGCACATTACACCAATACCAAACTTAAAATGTTATTGGGTAATACTTTTGAAAAACAAGACCAGTTGCTGAATTCAGGGATTTACTCAGTCAGTTGCAATAATTGTACTAAATTGTATATTGGACAAACAAAAAGAAACGTGCACATTAGATTCAAAGAACATATGTACCACATCAAAAGCCAAAACCCTGACAAATCAGCAATTGCTCATCATACTTTGACAACAGGTCACAAATTCAACATAAATAAAGTTAAATTATTAAAAAAATCCAGCAGTTATCAATTAAACATGTTGGAAGCGATAGAAATGATGAAACATAAGACAGAACTACTCAATTTCGATTTAAGCCCAATAATGAACCCCTTATTAAATTTATTACCCAACAGATAACCCTCATTAACATCATTGTGAACCCTCCCAAGTCCGAAGCCGAATAATCCCCAACACCCCCATTTCCAAGATACCGCATTCGTTTCAAAATGCAAATTACTTTTTTGGTTTTTCCGCCTAGTCCGAGTAGGTATATATTCTAAACATTTATCGGTTTTTATTCAGTTAGCTATTGATAATGGGTACTTAGTACCCGAAATGTACATCTAGCAAGAAAAATAAAAGTGAAGAAAGGAATATAACTACCCTTGGGATAATTGCAATTTTATGATAAAATTTTTTGTTTTTTAAAAGTTCTCAAAAAAATCACAGGTATACCTATCAATGCTAGAAACAATATAGGGTGATTATTTTTCCCAGAATAATAATCTTAAGATCACTACTCCACTTTAAACAGATGTTAATAAAGTTTGATGATTTTAAATTTTCAAAAAATTGGTGAAATATTTTGTAATTTTTTGATGAATTTTTTTTTGTTCTCAAAAAAATTACAGGTATACCTATTAATGTTAGAAACAATGTGGGATGTTTATTTTTTCCAGAATAATAATTTTAAGATCACTACAACGCTTTAAACAGATGTTAATAAAGTTTTATGATTTTAAATGTTCAAAAAATTGGTGAAATATTTTTTTATTACGAAAAAAAGTTGCCTCTGTGGTGTATAATATAAATGTTAGAAACAATTATGGGTGTTTATTTTTCCCCGAATAAAAATCTTAAGATCAGTGACATTACTGTAAACAGTTTTTGATAAAGTTTGATAATTTTAAATTTTAAAAAAATTGGAGAAATATTTTTTGATTGCGAAAAAAAGTCGCTTTTGTAGTTTATTATATTTTTAAGAATATTTCGGATTTTTTTGAGATTTTTTAAAAAATAAAAAAATTCTTTTGAAAATCGGCTTTTTTTCCTGTGAAAATTGTAATTTTCTGATAAAATTTTTTGTTTTTTTAAATTTCTCTAAAAAATCACAGGTATACCTATCAATGTTAGAAACAATGCGAGGTGTTTATTTTTCCTAGAATAATAATCTTAAGATCACTACACCACCTTAAACAGATCTTAATAAAGTTTGATGATTTTAAATTTTCAAAAAATTGGTAAATTATTTTTTTATTACGTAAAAAGGTTTCCTATACGGTTTATAATATTTTGAAGAATAATTAGAAATGTTTTGAGATATTTTAAAAAATAAAAAAAATCTTTTGAAAATCGACTTTTTTCTGTACCATTCCCTTGTGAAAATCGACATTTTCTGATTGAATTTTCTGTTTATAAAAAACTCTCAAAAAATCACAGGTATACCTATTAATGTTAGAAACAATGCAAGGTGTTTATTTTTCCCAGAATTATAATCTTAAAATCACTACACCACCTAAAACAATTCTTATTAAAGTTTAATGATTAAAAATTTTCAAAATATTTGTAAATTATTTTTTTATTACGAAAAAAAGTTACCTTTGTAGTTTATAATATTTTGAAGAATTTTAGGGAATTTTTTGAGATTATAAAAAACAAAAAAATTCTTTGGAAAATCGACTTTTTTTCCATGCATCCATCCCCCTTGGGAAAATTGCAATTTTCTAATGAAATTTTTTGTTTTTTAAAAATTCCTAAAAAAAATCACAGGTATACCTATCAATGTTAAAAACAATGCGAGGTGTTTATTTTTCCTAGAATAATAATCTTAAGATCACTACACCACTTAATACAGTTCTTAATAAAATTTGATGATTTTAAATTTTCAAAAAATTGATAAATTATTTTTTTATTATGAAAAAAAGTTGCCTCTGTAGTTTATAATATTTTGAAGAATATTTGGAAATTTTTTGAGATTATAAAAAAACAAATCGACTTTTTTTCCATGCATCCATCTCCTTGGGAAAATTGCAATTTTTTGATGAAATTTTTTGTTTTTTAAAAATTTTCAAAAAAATCACAGGTATACCTATTAATGTTAGAAACAATGCGAGGTGTTTATTTTTTCCAGAATAATAATCTTAAGATCACTACACCACTTAAAACAGTTCTTAATAAAGTTTGATGATTTTAAATTTTTAAAAAATTGGTAAATCATTTTTTTTTTATTTCGAAAAAAAGTTGCCTCTGTGGTTTATTATATTATGAAGAATATTTGGGAAATTTTTGAGATTTTAAAAAAAAATTAAAAACCTTTTGAAAATCTTTTTTTTGTTATTTAAAAATTCTCAAAAAAATCACAGGTATACCTATCAATGTTAGAAACAATGCGAGATGTTTATTTTTCCTAGAATAATAATCTTAAGATCACTACACGACTTAAAACAGTTCTTAATAAAGTTTGATGATTTTAAATTTTCAAAATTGGTAAATTTATTTTTTCTTACGAAAAAAAGTTGGTTTATAATATTATGAAGAATATTTGGGAAGTTTTTGAGATTTTTAAAAAAATTAAAAAATTATTTTGAAAATTGATTTTTTTTCTACTCGAAATTGCAATTTTCTGATGAAATTTTTTGTTTTTTTTAAATTCCTAAAAAAATCACAGGTGTATTTATGAATGATAGAGACAATGTGGGGTGTTTATTTTTTCCAGAATAATAATCTTAAGATCACTGCACCACTTTAAACAGTCCTTGATATAGTTTGATTATTTGAATTTTTTTTAAATTTGTGAAATATTTTTTATTATCAAAAAAAAGTTGTCTCTTTAGTTTATAATATTTTAAAGAATATTTTAAATATTTTTGAGATTTTTAAAAAAATAAAATTCTTTTGAAAATCGACTTTTTTATGCGTACCCCTTGAGAAAATTAGAGATTTCCGATAAGGTTTTTGGTTTTTTAAAAATCCTCAAAAAAAATCACAGGTATACCTATTAATGTTAGAAACAATGAGGGCTGTTTATTTTTTACAGAATAATGATCTTAAGATCACTACACCACTTTAAACAGTTCTTGATAAAGTTTGATGAATTTTCAAAAAATGAATGAAATTTTATTTTATTACGAAAAAAAAGTAGCCTCTGTAGTTTATAATATTTTGACGAATATTTGGGAAATTTTAGAGATTTTTAAAAAAATTAAAAATTCTTTCGAAACATTTTTTTGAGAAAATTGCAATTTTCTGATAAAATTTGTTGTTTTCTTAAAATTCTCAAAAAACACAGGTATACCTATCAATGTTAGAAACAATCTAGGGTGTTTATTTTTCCCAGAAAATTAATCTCATGATCACAACACCACTTTAAACAGTTCTCGATAAAGTTTGATGATTTTAAATTTTCAAAAAATTGTTAAAATATTTTTGTATTACAAAAAAAAGTTGCCTCTGTACCTTATAATATTTTAAAGAGTATTTGGTAATTTTTTGAGATTTAAAAATAAAATAAAAATAATTCTTTTAAAAATCGATTTTTTATTTTCCTTGGGTAAATTGCAATTTTCTCATGAATTTTTTTTTTTTTGATTAAAAAATCACAGGCATACCCATCAATATAAGAAACAATGTGGGGTGTTTATTTTATCCAAAATAAAAAGCTTAAAATCACCACACAACTTTAAATAGTTCTTGATACAATTTATTTTAATCTCGTGATTTTAAATCTTCCAAAAATTGATGAATTATTTTTTTATTACAAAAAATAGTTACCTCAGTGCTTTATATTGTTTCGCAGAATGTTTAGAAATTTTTTAGGAATTTTAAAAAACCTAAAAAAATTGTTTTTAAAACTGACTTTTTTCCGTACATAAGACCACTTGCAGTTTTCGAATAATGTTTTTTTTAAATCTCAAAAAAATTACATGCATACCTATCAATATAAGAATCAACGTGGGAGGTTTATTTTCGCGAAAAAAAAAACAAAAAATAAACGACACAGCTTTAAAAAACTCTTGATTAAATTTATTTTCAACACATTTTAAACTTTGAGCGTTTCTGCTAAGCGCAATTTTTAAGCCAAAGAAGTGAACTAAAGCTCAAATGAAAGCTCATTTAATTCTCAATACACCACTAGAGAGTATTATATATGTTTAATAAAATTTAAGTTTTTGTTTGCATTTATCTAGAATAATAATGTAAATTACCAAGTTTGATTATACATATATTCGAAAGCGTAAACGCCATCTAATGCCCATTAGCTTAAGTAGCATCGTCAATAGCTAGGAAACAAAGGTTTGTATACAGCGATTGTTCGTCCACAACAGGGCTTTATTTTATAGAATACAAATATCAAGAATATGAATTGTGTGTTGACGAAGCTACTTAAGCTAATGGGCATTAGATGGCGTTTACGCTTTCGAACATATGTAAACTGCACAGGCTATAATATATATATATATATATATATATATATATATATATATATATATATTATCAAAGTCCCTATTACCCTTTCGGGTGTTGGGTATATACAAAATATTTACAAAATAATACTGCACAGGCTATAATAAATGGTCAAAAATGTTCAGTATTCTTCAATTACTGATTCGGGACTATACTAATGATAGCGTTGAAGCCTGAAACGCGTATATAGTTATACAGTGAATAAATGAGTAATGAACACAAATTCATATTCTTGAAATTTGATTATATTGAAGCGTATTAAATTTAATCTAACCCCTTTTTATGATCTCATGAAATTAGTTGTATTTAATTTTTATTGAAAATGCAGGAAAAGGAACCAAAAATAGGAAAAGTAAAAAGTATACAATAGTTTAGTTTTTATTTTTCCCCATATGTGAAACCGAACTTTTTTATTTTTTAAAAAATCTCAAAAAATTCTCAAATATTCAAAGAGAACGTAATGTTTTATGCACAGGCAATTTTTGTTTTAGGTATATATATCACGATTTTTTGATGTAAATTTTCAGGAATTCGTTGATTTTATAAAAAGCGTTCAATTTGAAGCTTCTAACGAGTGTTTCCACTCCCAGACTAAGCATGAAGTAAAATTTCGAGTTTAGAAAAGCCCTTTGAAAATTTGTCGAGGGTCGCGCAGCGACCCGAGACAAATTTTCTGGGCTTTTCTAAACTCGAAATTTTACTTCATGCGCCACGCGTATAAAACACTGATTTAAATAGAAGTTTAAAGTATATCGCTTAGGTTTGTTCTTATGTTAACAAATTTTACAAGTATTTATATGGAATATGTAAAAGTATACTTAAAAGGAAATATCTCTGTATATTAATGTTCGTTGTTTTTATGAAAAGCGTTAAATTTTAAGCTTCTAACGAGTGTTAGTCTCCCAGACTAAGCATGAAATAAAATGTCTAGTTTAGAAAAGCCTGAAAATTTGGTTTGGTCGCGTAGCGCGAAGCGCGGAGCGACCAAACCAAATTTTCAGGCTTTTCTAAACTCGAAATTTTACTTCATGCGCCACGCGTATAAAACACTAAATAGAAGTTTAAAGTATACTGCTTAGGTTTGTTCTTATGTTAATTAATTTTACAAATATTTTGATGGAATATGTAAAAGTATACTTAAAAGGAAACATCTCTGCATATCAATGTTCGTTGTTTTTATGAAAAGCGTTAAATTTGAAACTTATAACGAGTGTTTCCACTCCCAGACTAAGCATGAAGTTTAATTTCAAGCTTAGAAAAGCCTGAAAATTTTAGCGCGGAGCGACCAAACCAAATTTTAGGCTTTTCTAAACTCGAAATTTTACTTCATGCGCCACGCGTATAAAACACTGATTTAAATAGAAGTTTAAAGTATACCGCTCAGGTTTGTTCTTATGTTAATTAATTTTACAAATATTTATATGGAATATGTAAAAGTATACTTTAAAGAAAATATCCCTGTATATTAATGTATTCCAAGATCATTTATTTTAATAAAAATACTTTTTATTAACATTACAACAATCTTTCATGCGTGTGAGTTTCATAAAAACACTGTTTCATTCTACAGATTATTCAAATCATTGTACAACAATAATAAATACGTGACATTATTTCAAATTTTTTATTAGCACATTTCAAGCGTGTTCATTCTAATTTGAATATGAATTCAATAATTTTGCCATATTTTCCGAAAGCGGTCTGTTTCTTTATCAAAGCGAACGAAATGTGACTTAAAACAATGTCAACACGATTAAGTGGCTATTCTGTATTTAAATTGCAAAAAAAAAACTTGAATTGCAAATTCATTTCAACCACGGTGTGTGAGAGATAATAAACATGTTCACCTTTGCGAGCTATCGTTTCGTTTCCTCGGGTAAATTAGTATGAATCGAGCCACCGAACTACGCTAAAGAAATATATTGTAATACTGAAATCGTGAATAAAGGCTAATATTAGTGGGATATTCGTAAATTAATTCGTAAAGAAATATCGCAGAAGCATCGGAATTATTTCGTAAAGAAATATCGCAAAAGCATTGGAAATGTTGTAAAAAATCACTGAATTTGCAACATTAAAATTGTGGATATCGAAAAATGTTTGTGGAAAATTCGCAGATTAATTCGTGAAAGAAATATCAGAGAATCATCGGAATTAATTCGTATAGAAATATCGCGAAACCATTGGAAATATTGTAAAAAAATCGCTGAATGTGCGACACTAAAATTGTGGATATAGAAAAATGTTTGTGGAAAATTCGCAGATTAATTCGTGAAAGAAATATCAGAGAATCATCGGAAATAATTCGTAAAGAAATATCGCAAAAGCATTGGAAATATTGTGAAAAAATCACTAAATTTGCAACACTAAAATTGTAATTATAAAAACATGTTTGTGGAAAATTGGCAAATTAATTCGTAAAAGAAATATCAGACAATCATCGGAATTAATTCGTAAAGAAATATCGCAAAAGCATTGGAAATATTGTGAAAAAATCGCTGAATTTGCGACATTAAAATTGTGATTCTAATTTTTTTTGTGGAAAATTCGCAACTTAATTCGTAGAAGAAATATTAGAGAATCATCGGCATTAATTCGTAAAGAAATATCGGAAAAGCATTGGAAATATTGTTAAAAAATCGACGAATTTGCGATACTAAAATTGTGAATATAGAAAACAGTTTGTGGAAAATTCGCAAATTAATTCGTAAAAGAAATATCAGAGATAGTTGCACTATCCTGAAGAAATAGAATCATCGGCATTAATTCGTAAAGAAATATCGGAAAAGCATTGGAAATATTGTTAAAAAATCGTTGAATTTGCGATACTTAAATTGTGAATATAGAAAAAAGTTTGTGGAAAATTCGCAAATTAATTCGTAAAAGAAATATCAGAGATAGTTGCACTATCCTGAAGAAATATCGCAGAAGCATCGGAAATATTGTGGAAAAATAGCTGAATGATTAATGAAAATCAAATTGAAGATATGCTGAATTCGTAAATTAATCCGTGAAGAAACATCGGAAATATTGTGGAAAAATCACACTAAAATTATAGACTTTTCAGAGAGTTTATCTCAAACTGAGGTTTTCTGATTCTTACAAACAAAATCTTTTAATTATCAATTTTAGCTGAATGATTAATGAGAACCAAATTAAAAATATGCTGAATGTGTATTCATAAATTAATTTGTGAAAAAGAAATCGTAGAAACATCGTAAATATTGTGGAAAAATCACATTAAAATTATATATTTTTCAGAGAGTTAATTTCAAACTGGGATTTTCTGATTTTTACAAACAAAATTTTGGAACTATCAATTTTAGCTGAATGATTAATGAGAACTAAATTGAAAGTATGTTATATGTGTATTCGTAAATTAATTTGTTAAGAAATATCGCAGAAACATCCGAAATTTTGTGGAAAAATCACATTAAAATTGCAGATTTTTCTGAGAGATAATTTCAAATTGGGATTTTCTGATTTTTACAAACAAAATCTTGGAACTATCAATTTTATTAATGAGAACCAAATTGAAAATATGCTGAATTTGTAGTCGTAAATTAATTTGTGAAGAAATATCGCAGAAACATCGGAAATATTGTGGAAAAATCACATTAGAATCATAGATTTTTCTAAAAGTTTATTCCAATTTGGGATTTTTTGATTCTTACAAAGAAAATCTTGGAACTATCAATTTTAACTGAATGATTAATGAAAACCAAATTGAAGATATGCTGAATGTGAATGCATAAATTAATTTGTGAAGAAATATCGCAGAAACATTGGAAATATTGTGGAAAAATCACATTAAAATTATAGATTTTTCAGAGAATTCATTTCAAATAAGAATTATCTGATTTTTACAAACAAAATCGATGAATTATCAATTTTAGCTGAATGATTAATGAGCGCCAAATTGAAAATATGCTTAATGTGTATTCGTAAATTCATCTGTGAAGAAATATCGCAGAAACATCGGAAATTTTGTGGAAAAACATTTTGTGGGAATAAATATCGCAGAAACCACCGAAATTTTGTGGAAAAATCACATTAAAATTGCAGATTTTTCTGAGACTTAATTTCAAATTGTGATTTTCTGATTTTTACACACAAAATCAATTTTAACTGAATAATTAATGAGAACCAAATTAAAGATATGCTCAATGTAAATTCGTAAATTAATTTGTGAAGATATATCGCAGAAACATCGGAAATATTGTGGAAAAGTCACATTAAAATCATAGATTTTTCAGAAAGTTAATTTTAAATTGCGATTTTCTGATTCTTACAAACAAAATCTTAAAATTATCAATTTTAGATGAATGATTTATAAGACCCACATTGAAGATATGCGGAAAAATCACATTAAAATTATAGATTTTTGAGAGAGTTAATTTCAAATTGGGATTTTCTGATTTTTACAAACAAAATCTTGGAACTATCAATTTTAGCTGAATGATTAATGAGAACCAAATTGAAGATATGCTGAATGTGTATTTATAAATTAATTTGTGACGAATTATCAGTAAAACATCGAAAATATTGTGGAAAAATCACATTAGAATCATAGATTTTTCCGAGAGTTTATACCGATTTGGCATTTTCTAATTCTTCAAAGAATATCTTGAAATTATCAATTTTATTGCATTCAGCAAGTTTTAAGAAAAGCAAGCGTTAATTCGTACAACAAAATGTTTAATATTCTACATAAACTCAACAGGAATTCTAAATATAATTACACAAGGTGAGTGCTTTTTTATTTTGAATTAATTTCTTAAAATGGCGAATAAACCACTAATACTTTTAGCATAGTGATGAGCATTTTGATTTTAATCTGTTTTGTATATTGTTTGTGATTTTATATATTTTAACTTAATTATTACTTTTAACTTATTTTAGACTAAGCATTATGTATTTATTTTAAATGGATATCCGTAAATAAACAATAAAAATAAAAATAATTTCTTAGCTAACTAATGGAGAAAATAAATCACGTTTTTTTTGGTATGGATTCCTCACTAAAGTTTCTTTTGTGAGTCCTTTTTTATCTAGAATTAATTTCTTAAACTGACGAATAAAGCACTAATCACTTCTTAGATAACTAATCGAGAAAATAAATCACTTTTTTGTGGTATTTATTCTTCACTAAAGTTTCCTTTGTAAGTTCATTTTTATCTTAAATTAATGTCTTTAAATGACAAATAAAACACTAATTATTTCTTTTTTATTTTTGTATTTATTTATATACGAGAAACCCCTTTATAAAAACAAGAACTGAAGTTTAATAATATACAATACCTTATTTTAAATTAAACTAAACAAAATTAGTTATTGATAATGAGTGCTTAGCACTCGAAATGTACATCTAACACATAAAAATAAAAGTGAAGTAAGGAATAAAAACAGTTTTTTTATTGTGATTAAATACTCCACATAACTCAAATCAAACAATTACTAAACAAAATTATTTTAATAGAATGAAACTATTTAAATATATATACAGATAATTTTATGTAACACCGAACATTTTTAATGCTTATTTTCGTATGTTTGATTTGTCAAACCAAATCATTCAATACGATTTGACATCTTTAATTTTTAGGTTATGTGTAAATTGGGTTGCCTATATCGCAATTACAAATTGTAGACAATCAATCGCAATCAACGTCTTAACTTATTTCAGTGCAAATTCTACATACAGGGAGTTTTTCTTTTAAGTATGTATGTTTTAATTACAGCGTATGTTCCGTAATCTTTAGATAACCTTGTTTTTTTTTAAGAGTTCAGTTTGAAACTAGAATGAGTGGTTTCCACTCCCAGACTAAGCATGAAGTAAAATTTCGAGTTTAGAAAAGCCTGAAAATTTGGTTTGGTCGCGTAGCGCGAAGCGCGGAGCGACCAAACCAAATTTTCAGGCTTTTCTAAACTCGAAATTTTACTTCATGCGCCACCGGTAGAACGAAGACATATAACGAAGTTTAAAACACACCGCTAAACTTCACATTGAATCAGTGTTTTGTACCGATGGCGCATGAAGTAAAATTTCTAGTTTAGCAAAGCCTGAAAATAACCTGAGAGTGGAAAACACTCGTTTAAAGCTTCAAATTGAATTATTTTAATGAACCGAGTGTCGGAAAATGTACAACGTATGCATATGTATACTTAAATGAAAAATTCTCTGTATGAAAATTAACATTGAAAATGTTCGGTGTTACATAAAACTCTCTGTATAAACAATATAAATATATATACAGAAAATATTATATAATTAAATATATTTAAACTAAAATTAACAAATTATAAAGCATATTAAAAAAAATTAAATGCAGCAAATTACATAAGATCAAAAAGTAAACAGAATGAAATTCAATATTATAAACAGCACTGTAAACTTAACTAAAAGAACAATATGATTTCTTTTAGTTTAGTTTACTATAAAATTAACTAAAATAACTTAATATAATATTCAATTATATATATAAATGCGGTACCCTATTTAAATAAGACTTAAAAGAATTCAAATAGGATCCAAATAATGAAAACTGCGGTTGATCAGCCAAATTATTTGCGGCTCGCATCGTCCTTGTCATTGGATTGTTGTAACCATGATTAGTTGTAAATTTCTTACTTTACCAATGGAGAAAATAGTCTATATGTTGATAAATTTAAACATTTAAACTTTACGTTATCAACGTAATCCATTTAATTACATAAAACAGCTTAAAAATAAAATACAAACACACAATAATATATAAGTTAGAATACAAATAATGTTTTGTGCATTAATTTACGTTGATAAGTAAGTTTCCGACATGAATATTTCAAATTCAAAATTATTTAAATTTGAAAGAATAATCTCACGCTATTTTTAGTTTGTAAAGCTTTAAACAACATTTGATCCTTACGAATTATTTTCTTTGGTATTAGTTTATTATTTATTTTTGAACACTGCTTACATTTGTATTTATTTTGTTTTTTTACCATCTAAGTATTATGAATTATTTGTTTTAGTGTATTACTGTAAATTGGTGATAAGCAGTCAAGAAAAAAAAAATTTATATATATATATATATAAAGCAAATGAGAATTAACGACCCAAAATTGGTTTTGAATTTTAGGCACAAGATTTGGTTAACGAGTGTTTTTTAATCCCAGATTAAGCATGAAGTAAAATTTCGAGTTTAGAAAAGACTTAAAATTTGGTTTGGTCGCGTAGCGCGTAGCGCTACGCGACCAAATCAAATTTTAAGGCTTTTCTAAACTCGAAATTTTACTTCATGCGCCACGCGTATACAACACTGATTTCAATTGAAATTCCAAATATACTGCTTAAGATAATTTTCTTGTATGTAGGAAACTTAAACATAATACTCGTATATAAAACTACGATAATGTTCGTAATTTTATATATATATATATATATATATATATATATATATATATATATATATATATACAAAATAAGAAATAACAGCGAATTAGGTCATGTTGAAAAAATTATTTTATCAAGCGAGTAAGTGCAAGAAGGACATAAGACGACGACGATCGTAATACCGGCTTATGGTTGGCAAAGTCAGTATATATACAAGTTCTATGGATGTGGCGGCCTGAGGAGGTCATAAAAAGAGCGAAACGATCGTCGTCGTCTTCTGTCCTCCTTGCACTCTTACTTGATAAAATAATGTTTTCAACATGACCTAATTCGCTGTTATTTCTTATGTTGTATATATATATATATATATATATATATAAAATTACGAACATTATCGTAGTTTTATATACGAGTATTATGTTTAAGTTTCCTACATACAAGAAAATGATCTTAAGCAGTATATTTGGAATTTCAACTGAAATCAGTGTTGTATACGCGTGGCGCATGAAGTAAAATTTCGAGTTTAGAAAAGCCTTAAAATTTGATTTGGTCGCGTAGCGCTACGCGCTACGCGACCAAATCAAATTTTAAGTCTTTTCTAAACTCGAAATTTTACTTCATGCTTAATCTGGGATTAAAAAACACTCGTTAACCAAATCTTGTGCCTAAAATTCAAAACCGATTTTATTCATCTTTAAATTAAACAACTAGCCATTAAATAAACTATAATTTCAGATCTAAAACTTTCTCTAGACTCAAAAATTATGTTAACTACAAACGATAAAAGTTGGATTTTTGTTTGGTTGTTCTAAAAGTGGAACAATTATTTGTGAAAATTAACCCACTTGATAAATCGAGACAAACAAACAAACAAAAAACCCAGACTAGATCATCTTTTAATTTCTTAATTATTTGTAATTAAATTATAATAAAAAAATCTCAAATTTCAAGGATTACCCACTTATAAAACAAGTCAGATTACAACGAGCTTTAAGTAATACGATTATGATTACCAAGAACGCGCGGTGATTTGTAATTAATGATTAGCGATTAAACCGACACGCGAGAATAACACTGGAAAATAAATATAATCTTCCCTTCTCGTTGATTGGAATTCCATCAATGTTTCCTAAACCTTGAACGAAACGAGAAAACAATTTCCAATAGGCGATTACAGATTATACGATTTTTATGTATCACATACACACACACACATATACAATCGATAGATACATGCACATATAAACATTAAGTACACACACATAAACAATAAATGCACTCATACATAAACACAGAAATAATAAATAAATACAAACGTCCTCGCTGTTTGAACTGAAAAGGTCATATTTGCATAAAATATATAGATCTAGATATGTTGCGTTAATAACTGAGTATAAACGTTGAATGACAAATAAATAGTGCAACTGGGCTAAACTTATGCAACTCAATGTGCAATCTCATGTTTCCCTGCCACAAAATAGCGCCCTCTACTTTAATTATGTTCTATTCCTGTATTGATGTTGACGATAATTCAACTCATGTGTCAAAATATGTATTTGATATGGAAGTATTAGAGGTTTATAAGCGGATAAACAGATGAACAAAGTATAAATAAAATTGGCAATTCTTGGTTGTAGAATACTTCAAACATTAAAAGTGCTGAGATTCTTTTCGCAATCTACAACAAGTTAGTCTTATAAAAGCTATATCAAACACTCATTGAAACACTTACTTCTCGAGCTCGGGAAGTAGTTGTTTCAACGAGTGTTTCATATACTCTTTGTAAGACTAACTTGTAGATTGCGAAAAGAATCTCGGCACTTTTAATGTTTGAAGTATTCAGCAACCAAGAATTGGCAATTTCATTTAAACTTATGTTTGAACGGTAATGTGACCGCCAGTCTAAGGTGTCAAATTATTTAGAGGGAATAGCAAAGCTATACTGATGAGAGATAAATCTCAAATCGCGTCTATAGATGGCCTGAATAATTTGACCCAAATTGTTACATTTGCAGTAGGTCACCGTATGTAACAGCAAACACTTGTTGTATAATTCAATGTCCGTTGGGGTATTAGCTCGGGAAGTAGTTGTTTCAGTGAGTGTTTGATATAGTCTTTGTAAGACTAACTTGTTGTAGATTGCGAAAAGAATCGCACTTTTATTGTTTGAAGTATTCTGCAACCAAGAATTGGCAATTTCATTTAAACTTATGTTTGAACGGTAATGTGACCGCCAGTCTAAGGTGTCAAATTGTTTAGAGGGAATGGCCAAGCTATACTGAATATACACATATAATGGCGTCGACAGCTACAGCCGTCGGTACAAATAACGCGAAAATAATCAAGTGCAATAAGTGCAAAAACAAAATTGTAGCCACCGTAAATGAGTGTAACATCTGCCAGAAGCATTACCATCCGTCCTGTTTGGATTTGCATTACCCAGGATGTACTGCAGCCCTCACAAGATCCCAGAGCACAAGTGAGGTTATGGATGGGCAACCAGACGCGAACACCAACGATGAAGTGAGTACTCTAAAAAAAGATAACGCTTTATTGCGCAAACTAGTATCTGAAATAGAGGAAAAAACCAAGCTAATTCATGAAAACTACACCCTAAAAGAACGAATTAATTCGCTACAAAATTTGCTAAAGACAGTTACAGAATGCAAATGCAAACAACCCAATATGTCAACAAACCAAAACCAATTGGAACCTAAGTCAGCTACCAAGAACAAGAGGGCAGCACACACCATGGATAAATCAAAATTACAGCAATCGTCCTCAAATACAATTCCAATAGTGGAGGAAGATTACTGCAACAGTAATGCACTGCAGGTTGGTGCTGCCATCCATCCTGAAATTGAAAAACCCCGTCACCTAAACGAAAATACGAATAAGTCAGAAAACTCTACCGATGATACTTATAAATGGAAGACCGTCCAACGGAAAAATAGGCCGCCCAGGAAGAATATCCAAGGGACTTCCAGTTCCCAGTCTACGCTAAAGGGAGTGCAAAAACGTGCTCATCTTCACGTCTACAGAGTACATCCAGAGGCCGTAGTGGAGGACATAAAAGCGCATTTGCAGAACAACAAAATCGAATTAATTCAATGCGAACAACTAAATTCGCGCCGACCGGAGGAGTACGCGTCCTTTAAAATAACTGTTCCCTTCAGCTGCCTCGAAAAAGTGGAAGATCCGGCACTGTGGCCCACTGGAGTATTGCTAAGGCGTTTTTTATTCCACCCGAGGGGTACTCCAACCACCCCGCCACTGGAACTGAAGACTGCTTGAGACATGATACCGCGCCGCTTCTATTCTACATAAATATCCAATGTATGCGGAACAAACTGGATGAATTAGAAGCATTCATAGTAGATAAGAATATCAAGGTAATTGCTCTTACTGAACACTGGCTAACGTCAAATGAAGCCTTAAGCTATAAACTAAATAACTTTCATATTGCAGCTTGTTTTAGCAGACATACGGCAAAAAATGGTGGCTCTTTGGTTATGTTAAGAGAGGGTCTCGAGTACGAGGTTCTAACTTTCCTCAATGACTTATCTGAGGAATTAACTTGCGAACTATCAGGCATAGTCTTAAACGAGTGCAACATAATTGTAATATCATTGTATAGATCACCAAATGGTAATTTTGATGACTTTCTGAAAATAATTGAAAATATGTTGGGACGTTTGAATTTGTGCTCGAGGACAGTTTATATTTGCGGTGATTACAATGTACATTTCAACCGAAGTGATCGAAATTCACTGGAATTATGTAACGTCTTTGCATCTTTTGGTCTATATAAAACCACAAATCAGGCCACCAGACAGGAAGTATGCATCGATAACATATTCACCAACAAATACAATGCCAGCATGGATATCGCAAAAGTAATTAATATAGGTGTTTCCGATCATCGGGGAATGTACATTGAAATAAAAAATCAAAACATAATAACAAAAAATATCGTGCGACCTATCACACAGTCAGGTAAAATTGAATTTTATAATATCCTGGACTCTTATGACTGGAATGTAATCTTGGATGAAAATGCTGATACGAATCTGGCTTGGCATATCTTTCTAAAGAATGTAACTTACGCCGTTGAACATGCTTTTCCCCAACGTATTAAACGCATTGAGGACAAGAAAAGTAATATTCATTGGTTCACCCCTGAACTTATGCAATTGAGAGATCGCCTTCATTTTCTCAAAGAGGCGAGTCAAAGAAACGTGTCTGTACTAGCAGAATACAGAAGAAAGAGAAAAGAGTACAAAATGCGTATTAGAGACGCGCAGAGGAGAGCCAACGTATATTATATAAGTACCAGTTGTAATTACTCACGAGCGGTCTGGGATGTTGTGAAATCAAAGCTAAATAAAACATCTGATAATAAATCAATTTCTAATCTATCTGCAAGTAAATTCAACGAATTCTTTGCATCTATCCCGGATCAGGTAGTGAACTCGATACCTGATTGTGTGCTAGACCCTATTAGATCAATGCTAACATTAAATACGAGCAGTAAAACGTATTTTAGTTTCACTGAAGTATCTTGTGCCAAAGTTCGCGACATTGTCTATAAGCTGAAAAACACACATACCAAAGATATTTTTGATCTAAATATTAGCTTAATAAAATCCGTCATAGATATAATTATAAGTCCATTAACTTACTTAATAAATCAGGCAATTAAAACAGGAATCTTTCCGGATGAGTTAAAATTAGGGAAATGCATTCCACTACATAAGAAGGGCGATAAGGCCGACATTAATAATTACAGACCAATTTCGATACTGCCCATATTTTCAAAGATAATCGAATTAATATTAGCGGAACAAATTTGTAATTACTTGGAATCAAATAATATTTTGGCAGAGTCACAATTTGGGTTCAGACAAGGCAGATCCACGACTATGGCAACTGAATCTTTCTTGAATTATATTATTGATGCATTTGAGAGTGGCAACATTGCTTTGTGTAACCTCATAGACCTCAGCAAAGCTTTTGATTGCGTTTCGCATTCAATACTGTTAAGGAAACTATATTTCTATAATTTTAAACCTCGCAGCTGCAAACTGATCTTATCATATCTAACAAACAGGAGCCAGAGTGTACTATACGATAATGTCTTGTCACCTAAGGTCGAGTTAGTTCATGGTGTGGCCCAAGGTTCAATCCTAGGCCCACTCTTATTCTTAATATTTATTAATGATTTCCCGGCTCAATTTTCAAAAATATCGATAGTTCAATATGCCGATGACACTACTATCTCGATCAGAGGAGATACGATAGACAATCTGAAGGTCCAATCACAGCCTATTATGCAACAAGCACAAAATTGGTTTGATAGTAATAAGCTGAAACTAAACGCCAACAAAACGGTTCAAAATGTGTTCTCACTTAAACGATCGCAAGCTGTTGAAAAAACATCTATCAAGCTTTTAGGGTTCTCTATCGACACCCAATTAACTTGGGAATCACACGGAATTCTTCTGGAAAATAAATTAGCACGAGGTATTTATATTTTAAGAAATTTAACAAGGTCATTATATATAAGGCAATTAAAGACTGCTTACTATTTCTTCATTCACGCTCATATAACATACGGCATATTGGTCTGGGGGCACTCTGCAATAATGGGCGATTTATTTAGAATCCAAAGAAAAGCAATTCGCGTCTTAGCTGGCTTGGAATACAGAGCTGATTGTAAACAACACTTTATTGATCTAAATATAATGACAGCACCCTGCCTCTTCATTCTAGAATGCCTTCTGCATATAAAAAAAAACTTAAGTAAATACACCTGTAATAGTGCTTACCACTGTTACGAGACCCGAGCAATAGATGACATTCGCATTCCACAGTTTCGTCTATCTAAGGCCAAAACAGGTACAAGATACTTCAGTATAAAGTTTTTTAACATACTTCCTCGGAACATTCGGATTTTGAATGTACAACAATTCAAGCGTTGGTGTAAAAATTATCTTCAATCTCAGGCGTTTTACTCTTTCGAAGAGTACTTAAACAGTTTTTGAGCATATTCGAGCCTTGCCTTGATATTCTTACTGGCAAATTGTGTGTATATATATATAGATATATTTAATTTTTGTTGTCTAGTGTTCCATATATTCTTCCCTGACTTGTGTAAGACTGTATCAGTTGTTAGCACCAATAAATGTATTATACTGAAGAGAGATAAATCTCAAAACGCGTCTATAGATAGTCTGAATAATTTGACCCAAATTGTTACATTTGCAGTAGGTCACTGTATGTAACAGCAAACACTTGTTGTATAATTCAATGTCCGTCGTATTAACTCGGGAAGTGCTTGTTTCAGTGAGTATTTGATATGGTCTTTGTAAGACTAACTTGTTGTAGATTGCGAAAAGAATCTCGGCACTTTTAATGTTTGAAGTATTCTACAACCAAGAATTGGTTATTTCATTTATACTTTGTTCACCTGTTTATCCGCTTATAAAGCTCTAATACTTCCATATCAATAACATATTTTGACACATGAGTTGAAATATCGTCAACATCAATATGGGAATAGAACATAATTAAAGTAGAGGGTGCGAAAAGAATCGCACTTTTAATGTTTGAAGTATTCTGCAACCAAGAATGGGCAATTTCATATATACTTTAACGAATAAAGCACTAATAACCTTTCTTCACACTTTTATTTGAATTACCAAATGTACATTTCGGACACAAAGTGACCATTATCAATGGATTAACACTCAGTGTTAATCCATTGATAATGGTCACTTTGTGTCCGAAATGTACATTTGGTAATTCAAATGAAAGTGTGAAGAAAGGTTATTAGTGCTTTATTCGTTAAATTAATTTGATCTTCACGTAACTCACAATCAATTTAATTTTTCATATATACTTCTTAATTATTTGTTAAGATAATGTATTAAGATATTTTTGTGTTTGTTCTCTTATACTTACTCTGACAATTCTATTTTAGTGTCGAATTATATATGTTGCACTTGTTTAGGTAATTATAATTATTGTAACATTAATTATTGAATAAAATATCTATCATTTCTGCAAAAATGTTGTCCATATAAAACGTTTCCTAATATACAGCAAAATAACTAGTTAAAAATGTCTTAAATATACAACATTTTTGCAGAAAGTCGATATGAATCCCATTTTATATTTTGTAAATATTCTGCAAATAATTAGCAAATTCAACTTTACTTTCATAAATCCCCAATAAAAACTTAATTAAAACGTTCTGTTATAATTCATTCTAAAGCTATAATTTTCATTATCTAACTATCTTTATTGGAGCTTTAATATAATTGTTTTACACAAGTCATTATCCATATATACTCCTAATAACAATAACAATAAATAATTATAATCCTGTTATACTCTGATAAACACAATTTTTTTACATGCATGTACAAAATTTGTTTTTCCTCACTTTTATTGCGACTAATAATGTGTGTCAATTGCCTTATATAACTTGGCAGAAAAGTGAAATTAATAAGCTGACCTTTAGTGGACTGTCTTTTTTGCAAATTGTACACATTATTAAATCAACAGACAAAAGGAAAAAAAATTAGTCGGTCTAATAAACAAATATTGAAATTATTCCATTAATTAAAATCATACACTAATATAAATAATTGTACAATTAATTAATCGTGAAATAATTAATTGCAATCACTAATAATAATAAAAAATAATAATACAAATTTAGTCTCGTTTAGACTTCTCTAAATATTCATTGACACAACTAAACTAAATTATAATTTTGTCATACTCCGATTAACACAGTTTTTCTACACGTATGTCTTTTTTGCAAATTGGAAACATTATTAAATTAACAGCCAATAGGAAAAAAATAGTCGGTCTAGTAAACAAATATTGAAATTATTCTAGTAATCAAAATCATACACCAAAATAAATAATTTTACAATTAATTAATCGTGAAATAATTAATTGCAATCACTAATAATAATAAAAATTTAGTCTCGCTAAGACTTCTCCAAATATTCATTGACTTAACTAAACTAAATTATAATTGTGTCATACTCCGATTAACACAGTTTTTCTACACGTTTGTACCAAATTTGTTTTTTTTTTATTGTACATTAATTAATTGTAATCAGTAATAATTAACTGCAACTGATCGAGAATTATTTAATTGTACAATCACTTTTTATTAATGGAATAATTTCAATACCTAGTTCGAATGAGTCATTTAAAAATTTCACGCACCTTAATAAAAAAATCGGTGTACATTCGTGTTGAAATAATGATGATATCGCTTGATTGACATTGTTTAATAATACGTTATTGACACGGTTTTGAGTTACTGAAATTATTGATTAATTAAAGGTGCGAGCGTGTGCGTGTGTGTGTGTATATATGTATTGTCTTTATTTTTTTTTAATTACAACAAAGCTGAATTCATTGGGTGATGTAGAAACTTTAATAATATTAATATTTTATTAGGGGATCCAGGAATCAAAATTATGTAAAAAAATGTTTACTGAAGACAACGCCATTTGCAATTTTAATATTAATAATTCTAATAGCATACTATCAGCGCTGTCAATTTGTGGATTTTATTACTTTTTTGAAGCGTAAAACCTCCTAAACTCCAAAAACTGTCCCCCTTCTAATCCTTGGTTCCATTTTGAGCTTCTAAATACATACATTCGTCTGTATGGCTATATAACTGCCCGTGAAGAATACATTCAACATTTTTAAACAGAATACTAAGGTTAAGGTTGTATAGTGGAAATTTATTGTATATTTCAGGGAAGAAATATTAGATAATCACATATAACATTAATAAAATTTACACAAATAATGCCCGGTATTATAAACGATTAATAAATCACTAGATAACTATTTGTGGAATAAATGTATTTACCTAGTAAACTAACGGGCAAATAAAATTGCGTATTATAAAGCAAACCTACCAAATAAATACCAATTCTAGAAATAAATAATTTAATCAGTAGATTACAGACCAAAATGATACATTTTCATTGTGGCCATAGCTGGAACCAGCAATTTTTTGAATTAAATTGTCAATATTTCAAATTAAATTGTCAATCAAATTGGAAACTTAGTATATTTCCTTATAATTATTGAGAATAACCGTGGAATAGGACAGAACTACACAGAACAAGAAAAACAAGCTTATTAGAAATTATCAAATACTTAAACGAGAGTTTTCCACTCCCAGGCTAAGCATGAAGTAATATTTCGAGTTTAGAAAAGCCTGAAAATTTGGTTTGGTCGCGTAGCGCGAAGCGCGCAGCGGCCAAACCAAATTTTCAGGCTTTTCTAAACTCGAAATTTTACTTCATGCGCCATGCGTACAAGACACTGATTTCAAGTGAAGTTCACTTGTTTACAATATTTCAGTGTTTTCAGTGTTTAATGCGCGTGGCGCATGAAGTAAAATTTCGAGTTTAGAAAAGCCTGAAAATTTGGTTTGGTCGCTCCGCGCTTCGCGCTACGCGACCAAACCAAATTTTCAGGCTTTTCTAAACTCGAAATTTTACTGCATGCTTAGTCTGGGAGTGGAAAACACTCGTTTAAAAATTTAAATGGAACTAATTTTAAAAAAGCGTATGCGTAAGTATAAAAATCCCTGGTTATGTCTGACTTGAAAAACTCTAGGTCTTCGACTCCTTAGAATGTCTTGTGGTTCGAATTAATCACTGTCAGGGAAGATCCTATGAGCGAACCTAAATCTGACTCGGATGATATGATAGACATGATAACTGTAATGAAATTAATAAATACAAGTAGTAGAATCTAAAGTAGAGATGGGCGAAATGGCTCTTTTCAGTGAGCTGGTTCAAAAGATCTAACTCACTTCAAAGAGTCGATTCACTGAGTCAGCTCAAAAGAGTTACATGACTCAGTTACGAGCGAGCGAGCCGCCGAGAGTTCTGATTCTTATAGATTCATCTTATTCTCCAACTCATTAAATTGATCAATACGGTTATTAATAATGTCGGCTATACAATGATTGCAATAATTTAATCATAATTTATATAAATACGTAAGAGTATAAATATGTAATCAAAATTATAACAATCGCGTATTAATTTCGTGCGATTACACTTTAAGTGTGTTTAAATATATTGAATAGGTGTGCGCGCCTATGAAAACACACATATATTCAGCACGAAAACAGCGATCCAACACCAAATCTCCGACCTGGATCGCGACGATTTATGAATCGTCGCGATGCAACGTGGAACTGGTTCGCAATGAGCGAGCTAGCTCCATCGGTTCAGCCGCTCAATCGGATTCAAGAATCGTCATGACTCTTTTAGAGTCGAATCGCCGCTAGCTCAATCGGTTCAGCCGCTCAATCGGATTCAAGAACCGTCATGACTCTATTAGAGTCGAATCGCTCAATGGGTTTACACATCGAAATTCGAATCGAAGATGCTGCAATAAAATAAGATAGGAATATAACGATACCTATTTTTTACTACAATAACAAACACTTCTTATTAAATTTACAATTTTGGTTACAAATAGGCGACGAAAGAAAAATTAGACTCCTAATGATTACTATACAGTAAACATGGGTGTTTGCTTATGATATTTTAAATTGTAGTATATGTGAATTAACAGAGGCGAATTTTAATTAAAATAAAGAAATAACATAGGTTTAGTAATGCCGTGAAAAATGTTGTTTTTAGAAATCAATTAAGTAGTGTGGTCGTGTCCCAAGCCAAATTAAAATTGCTTACAAATTAATTTTAATTATATTTCTAAAAGTTATGTAATCAACTATAAATATTATTTTTATTTTCTCTAATATTTCTCATATTTTTTATTTTAATTAAAGAAATGTTTGAATTACATAAATACTGAAACATAATAATAACACACATAATTGAAAAAAAATAAAGATGATTCACTAAAATGCCGCAGACTAAGAAATGCCGAAAGTAAAAAGTGCATGCTCAGCAAGGCCGAGCCCAGACAGCCTGCCGCGTGAAAATCAAGAACCGTTAATACAGTGCGAATCAACATTCAAGGTGAGAAGAGCGGGCGAATAAAAATGAGTCATGGCTCAAAAAGAGCTGAACATTTTGAACTGAGCCACTTGGCTCACTAGCTCACTTCCCAGAACTGACTCTTTGAGTCGATTTACTCAGGATTCACTCAAAAGTCTATTATATTATTATAATTACTTTAGATTAGAGATGGGTATCTCTAATCTAAAGTAATTATAATAATATAATAGACTTTTGACTTTTAACTGTCAAATTATTTAGAGAAAAAAATTTACTTGGTAGAAAAACAAACAAATGATTTATTGAGGAGATTTATTAGCCAAATTATGTTATTTTCTGGGCTTTTCTAAACTCGAAATATTACTTCATGCGCCACGCGTATAAAAAACTACTTAAATCGAAATCTCTGAAATAAATTAATTTATTCCTAAAGTAAATTTTATTTAGGGAATAAAACGTTTTATAAAACCGGGCATAAGACAATAAATTTAAACTTAACTGATGTTTTTATTGTGACTATAGTTTCGACAACTTTAACCTGTCATTATCAAGCTTAAACTAGGCTTCTAGTTTGATAATGACAGGTTAAAGTTGTCGAAACTATAATAAAATGGAAACCTCACTTATACAAACAAAGTTTAAGTATCAAACAAATAAATGTGTACATAATTCTTGATAATGGCATTAAGCCGAAACTAGTATAAAATAAAATACATATAAGTGAAACAAAACCAAGTGAATTTAATTTACAAACCAATATATTTGAGTGTCTAAATAATGATTTATAACGAAGTAGAAGCTTCCACGGTTAACAGTTTAATAATATTTGCTTGTTGCGTGAATTGAGCTGCCAGTAATAATAGTTATTTATAGGTAACTAAATTTGCATATATTTATTATCATGTTACTAAAACAACAATAAAATTGATGTGGTCAATCGTTCTGGTTTTAACGGATTTCTATTTTGGTCGCTAAAAAAATTACCCCAAGGAAATTTATTAATGAGTTTCAGAAGATCACAGAAAGGATAATAAGAAGGTCAGCATTCCAGAACTCAAGCTTAGTAATGTGTAATTTTTTCTAGTTTGTGAAGAAAGATTTTTAATTTTTAAACATTTTAGATTGATTACTGTGAAATTAATCAATCAATGGTTATAATTTAAAAATTAAGTTAAGTAAGAATGATTACTTTATAATTAATTAATAAATTACACAAATATGTAATGTAATAATAATAATCTTATTTAGCTTTTTTTGCTATACAATAATAATATGCAATTATATATACAGGGTGTCTACGCTAAACCGTTCGTTAAAAGTTTATGGGGTTGCCGTTGCACTAAAAATTTGAAAAAAATCCTTGTTATACGGTTGACTAAGTTCTCCTCGTGTGAAATATTTTCAACTTTATATCACTTCCGGCTCCACCGGAAGTAGCACCAAATTCGATATTTTAAATAGAATACCCTATATATTAGTAATTTTTTGGATTCCTCCTTTAAATTGCAATATATTTTATTCGAACATATGTACACTTATCTCTTATAGTTTTCAAGCAAAAAAAATATTTCTAAAATTTTGACCTCTAAATGGCATCTTGAAATCTATCTGTAACTTCTCTTAAGTGTAAGATAAAAATATGATTTATATCTCTACTTGTACCCAGAGGATGCCTCTATAAGTGTATTAATTGGAAACTGTCAATTTTAACAATAAGTGTTCTTAAAATGTCAATATCAAAGTGCCCTCTTCAATATCTCGTAATTCAATTTTTTTAAATGGAATGACCCATTTTTTATCACGTGGTACGATTAGGGAAAAGATTTCCTATAAAAAAGTATAAACAACTGTACTCCTAAAGCAAGTGATTTTCGAATTATTTCGATGATTCGTTTTTCGTCGCATTTATGCAGGGAATAATGCGCGCATAAGCCGCAACTGAATTTTAGTAGTCAAGTAGTGATGCTTTTGTTTTGTCGCTTATGTAATGCGAAATGTCAAATAATAAAAACAATTAGTACAAAGTTATACAGAAATCAACAAAATAAATAAATACACCCATCAACAAATTATCAATTTATTCTTTATACATGGCAACTGCGATAGAATTGGTACTCGAACATGTAGAATATTTAATGAAACTTATCCACATTTGCCGCTGATGAATAAAACAAGATTTAGAAGATTGAAATCAAATTTTGTTCAATTGGCAGTTGCCATGTATAAAGAATAAATTGATAATTTGTTGATTTGTGTAATTATTCATTTTGTTGATTTCTGTAATACTTTGTACTAATTCTTTTTATTATTTGACATTTTGCAATACAATCGCGACAAAACAGAAGCATACCACTGGCCTACTAAAATTCAATTGCGACTTATGTGCGCATTATTCCCTGCATAAATGCGACGAAAAACGAATTTTCGAAATAATTCGAAAACTACTTGCTTTAGGAGTATAGTTTTATAATACTTTTTTGTAGGAAAATTTCCCCCCAATCGTACCATGTGATAAAAATTAGGTCATTCCATTTAAAAAAAATTGAATTACTAGATATTGAAGAGGGCACTTAGATATTGACATTTTAGAAACACTTATTGTGAAAATTGATAGTTTCCAATTAATTCACATATAGAGGCATCCTCTAGGTACAAGTAGAGATATAAATCATATTTTTATCTTATTTTTAAGAAAAATTACAGAAAGATTTCAAGATGCCTTTTAGAGGTCAGAATTTTAGAAATATTTTTTTTTCTTGAAAACTATAAGAGATAAGTATACATATGTTCGAATAAAATATGTTGTATTTTAAACGAGGAACCCAAAAAATTACTAATATATAGAGTGTTCCATTCAAAATAACAAACTTGGTGCTACTTCCGGTGGAACCGGAAGTGATATAAAGTTGAAAATATTTCACATGAGGAGAACTGATTCAACCATATGACAAGGATTGTTTTCAAATTTTTAGTGCAACGGCAACCCCATAAACTTTTAACGAACGGTTTAGCATAGACACCCTGTACACATATAGACATATACACATACATATATATACATATCCACAAATACTAAAAATATAAATTTTTTTATTATGTTTAAACTACAATCTAATTTAACAGTATTAAAGGATAAATTAAAAACACTTGGTTTGTTTCACTATTTGGAATAATAGTGAAACAAACCAAGTGTTTTTAATTTATCCTTTAATATTATTTCAAAATGTTTCACCAAGTGATAAATGAGAAAGTTATTCAAGAAATACTTATTTAACAGTCTTATAAAAATATATCTAAATTTAAAAATACTTATATAAATTTGTACTTATACATATAGGAACATTTAACTACTTATATTTACACTACAAACACATAATGCACAGCCCCGACATATGATTATTCTTGAAGACCCTTCAAGTAATCTAACCATTTAATTTTAAACGTATGTATTAGGGTGTTTCGAAAAAAATCGAAACAGCTGGCTTACCGCTTAAATTAAAGATTTTGGTCTACAATAGATGTGGGCAAAAGCATTTGCGATTGAAAAAATATTTAGAGGGTCCCCCGAGCCCCCAAACATGCCATTTTTAGCCCTTTTTTAGATAATCGGCCAAAAACTTGCCTTATAGTCATCGGATCAAGGCGAATATTTTATATTTTGTGCCTAGATGAATATACTACAAGCAAAATATGCAAAACCTAACTTGGCGTTAGGTCTGGGTGAGCTACGAATTTTTTAAATAACTTTTCACAATTTTGAAGGTTTTATTCAACTGTTTTGTTAAAAAGTGGGTTTTAACGACAAGAAATCAAGTCACACCCGCGATAATTTGTCCTGAGAAGTATATTGAATAATGTAAGCATGCGAACTGCGTATCTCACCCATGTCCGATTATGTGGCATTATTATGTTTGTTTCTTAAAAAAACGTTTTAAATGAATGAAGAACTGGCTTACGCTAAATATTTCTTGCTTTCATTATAATAACTAGTTGTAAGCGTGCAACTGATGCTTTTGAGATCCATTAAATTCATAAATAACAGCCTGAAATTCTGCGTATAACGCTCAGTATGGATTTTCCCACATTTTCGTTTAAAAATACAGTACATCAATTAATTAATAAATTTCATTTTGTTAAACAATATTTGGTTGAAACATGTATTTTTTAACCTGCAATCGATTACAATAAATTCAAAGTCAGCAATCTTGTTCGATAACAACGTAGTCTTTTTTACTTTGGAATTATTATTTATAAATTTATTGGATCTCAAAAGCATTAGTTGCACGCTTACAATTGGTTATTTTAATGAAAGCAAGAAATATTTAGCGTAAGCCAGTTCTTCATTAATTTATAACGTTTTTTTAAGAAACAAAACCTGTGAAATCGGGTCAAAAACGTTAAAATTGAGTTTTAGGGGTTTGCCACACAATCGGACGTGGGTGAGATACGCAGTTCGCATGCTTACATTATTAAATATACTTCTCAGGACAAATCGCGGGTGCAACTTGATTTTTTGTCGTTAAAACCCACTTTTTAACAAAAAAGGTGAAAAAACCCTTCAAAATCGTGAAAAAAAGTTATTTAAAAAATTCGTAGCTCACCTAGAACTAACGCCAAGTTAGGTTTTGCATATTTTGCTTGTAGTATATTCATCTGGGCACAAAATATAAAATATTCGCCTTGATCCGATGACTATAAGGCAAGTTTTTGGCCGATTATCTAAAAAAGGGCTAAAAATGGCATGTTTGGGGGCTCGGGGGACCCTCTAAATATTTTTTCAATCGCAAATGCTTTTGCCCACATCTATTGTAGACCAAAATCTTTAATTTTTTTTATATCTGTTTGTGCTTTAAAATCTACACATAAATGGTTGTACTCTTTAGCAGCTTTAAAGAAGAGTGTATTTTGTCCCGCTCTTATGATAAAGAAAGATATTTCCTCTGCCTCTTGTGTTGTACGTATGGATGTCTGCATTGGTAATTACGCTTTTGTCAAAATATTTAGGCATTTTCCCAGTACATACTTTATGAATAAAAATTAAAGCTTTTAATTTAACAAATGTTTCTATGTTAAGCCACTCCAGTCTTTCTAGCATTATTCTCTCATTTGTATAGCTATTGCAATTTAAAATTATTCTCATTCCTTTATTTTGTAGTATCTGAAGTCTTTTCAAAGATTCACTGTTTGCGAGATACAAAATAGTTCCTGCAAAGTGACATAAGACACTTAAACTTTGTTTGTATACCTGAGGTTTTTTATTGTGACTACATCTTCGACAACTTTAACTTGTCATTATCAAACTAGCCACAATGCTTGTTCATCTTACGAATTAACACGATCAATAAACAGCGTTCACGTTTTTCCTCTTAATTAACATTTCCAATCAATCTTTGTTTCCTATTCATTCAATCCGCATTAATTATTAATTATTATCAAGACCTCGTTCGGTGTGAACAGCCTGTCCGGTTTGCAAATATGCAATATCGCTTGCATTTATTTATTCCGGTTAATTCATAAATTATTTATGAATTATCGACGCACGCAAAGAGTCATAGATGAATAAGCGCATGAATTAATCCGATTTTTTGTTACTTTGCAAATCGCAACCTTCAAATCCAAGTCATCCATAACACGTGTTGGATGATAAAAAGGTTGGCTTTGTATAAATAGTTGCTCATTTGCTTAGATTTATGGAAGTGCAGTATTTATTTTGGCGGATTTGTATAGATATTGCGTATGAAATACGTAATGTGAACATTATTGGTGTTTGTTTATGCGGAAATTATGTTTTTAATTGACGTAAAAATAGCTTCAAAGTTGAAGAAATAAGATTGAAAAGGCTGACAGATCTGAATCTGGACGTTCAAATTTTAAAAGGAGCAAAATGGAAAATATTGTAGGTTGGCAATTTTGAAATTTGAGAATTAAACTTTAACCACCGCCTTTTTGCCTCTATACCAATCCGCAAGTTTTGGAGATTCGAGTTTGTTTTTTGTTTCAGATTTTGTTGTTTACAGAATCATTAGGACAATGTAAGTTGTATTTTTACGATTTTTTGAAAATATTTAATATTTGGGGGTGGCGATCTCAAAACTGAGAGTTATCTCAGGGTAATCAGTGTTATATGTCAATTCCTAAAGTGTGTAGCCAACTTTTTTGTATTGAACATACGATACACTTTGCTATACCGGGTGTTGACTTGGCGGACGCAACATATAAAATCGCATGTTAATTTTAAAGTGTTTAAATATTGGCTTCCCTATTTATTTTAGAGACAAACTTTTTTGTAGAGGGAAAAATTCTAAATTTATTAATATTCACACTTAACACTTTACGTTTCTCTAAGTTAAAATAATTAAGAAAAAGTAATGTGATTTTATAAAAATAATGACATACCATGGAATTGATACAACAATTGCGGATATTCCCCTTTTTTTTTAAGTTCAATTTAAAGCATTAAACAAACAAGTGTAAAACACTTTATTATTGTCAAATTTATGCATATTCTAACTTCACTTAAAATCTGTGTTTTATACGCGTGGCGCATGAAGTAAAATTTCGAGTTTAGAAAAGCCCAGAAAATTTGTCTCGGGTCGCTGCGCGACACGAGACAAATTTTCACGGGGCTTTTCTAAACTCGAAATTTTACTTCATGCTTAGTCTGGGAGTGGAAAACACTCGTTTAAAGCTTCAAATTGAACTCTTTTAAAAACCAACGATTGTCAGAAAATTAACAGCTAAAAAATAATGTGTGATTTTCTAAAAATAATAACATAGCATGGAATTGATACAATTGCGGATATTCCTTGTTTTTTTTTTTAAAGTTCAATTTAAAGCTTTAAACAAATGTTTTCCTCTCCCAGACTAAGCATGAAGTAAAATTTCGAGTTTAGAAAAGCCCCGTGAAAATTTGTCGAGGGTCGCGCAGCGACCCGAGACAAATTTTCTGGGCTTTTCTAAACTCGAAATTTTACTTCATGCACCACGCGTATAAAACACTATAATATTGTCAAATTTATGTATATTCTAACTTCACTTAAAATCTGTGTTTTATACGCGTGGCGCATGAAGTAAAATTTCGAGTTTAGAAAAGCCCAAAAAATTTGTCTCGGGTCGCTGTGCGACCCTTGACAAATTTTCACGGGGCTTTTCTAAACTCGAAATTTTACTTCATGCTTAGTCTGGGAATGGAAAACACTCGTTTAAAGGTTCAAATTGAACTCTTTTAAAAATCAACGAATGTCAGAAAATTAACAGCTAAAATAATTAAGAAAAAGTAATGTGATTTTATAAAAATAATGACATACTAAGCTAAGGAATTGATACAACAATGGCGGATATACCCTGTTTTTTTAAGTTTAATTTAAAGCTTTAAACAAACAAGTATAAAACACTATATTATTGTCAAATTTATGTATATTCTAACTTCACGTAAAATCTGTGTTTTATACGCGTGGCGCATAAAGTAAAATTTCGAGTTTAGAAAATCTCTGAAATTTTGTCTCGGGTCGCTGTGCGACCCGAGACAAATTTTCACGGGGCTTTTCTAAACTCGAAATTTTACTTCATGCTTAGTCTGGGAGTGGAAAACACTCGTTTAAAGCTTCAAATTGAACTCTTTTAAAAACCAACGAATGTCAGAAAATTAACAGCTAAAAAATAATGTGTGATTTTCTAAAAATAATAACATACCATGGAATTGATACAATTGCGGATATTCCTTGTTTTTTTTTAAAGTTCAATTTTAAGCTTTAAACAAATGTTTTCCACTCTCAGACTAAGCATGAAGTAAAATTTCGAGTTTAGAAAAGCCCCGTGAAAATTTGTCAAGGGTCGCACAGCGACCTGAGACAAATTTTTTGGGCTTTTCTAAACTCGAAATTTTACTTCATGCGCCACGCGTATAAAACACAGATTTTAAGTGAAATTCGAATATACATAAATTTGACAATATTATAGTGTGTTATATGCGTGGCGCATGAAGTAAAATTTCGAGTTTAGAAAAGCGACCCGAGACAAATTTTCTGGGCTTTTCTAAACTCGAAATTTTACTTCATGCGCCACGCATATAACACACTATAATATTGTCAAATTTATGTATATTCTAACTTCACTTAAAATCTGTGTTTTATACGCGTGGCGCATGAAGTAAAATTTCGAGTTTAGAAAAGCCCAAAAAATTTGTCTGGGGTCGCTGTGCGACCCTTGACAAATTTTCACGGGGCTTTTCTAAACTCGAAATTTTATTTCATGCTTAGTCTGGGAGTGGAAAACACTCGTTTAAAGCTTCAAATTGAACTCTTTTAAAAATCAACGAATGTCAGAAAATTAACAGCTAAAATAATTTAGAAAAAGTAATGTGATTTTATAAAAATAATGACATACTAAGGAATTGATACAACAATTGCGGATATACCCTGTTTTTTTAAGTTTAATTTAAAACTTTAAACGAGTGTTTTCCACTCCTAGACTAAGCATGAAGTAAAATTTCGAGTTTAGAAAAGCCCCGTGAACATTTTCTGGGCTTTTTTAAACTCGAAATTTTACTTCATGCGCCACGCGTATAAATCACTATAATATTGTCAAATTTATGTATATTCGAACTTCACTTTAAATCTGTGTTTTACAAGCGTGGCGCATGAAGTAAAATTTCGAGTTTAGAAAAGCCCAGTAAATTTGTCTCGGGTCGCTGCGCGACCCTCGACAAATTTTCACGGGGCTTTTCTAAACTCGAAATTTTACTTCATGCTTAGTCTAGGAGTGAAAATCACTCGTGTAAAGCTTCAAATTGAACTCTTTTAAAAATCAACGAATGTCAGAAAATGAACAGCTAAAATAATTAAGAAAAAGTAATGCGATTTTATAAAAATAATGACATTTTTCTTGTATAGTGTAAATCATTTCGAAAACATTTACTTTAATCAAGTGACTACGATATCTTTTGCCATTTTGACATCCGCAGTTGTTGTTTCAGTTCCATGGCATGTCATCATTTTATAAAATCACATTATTTTTTCTTAATTATTTTAACTTAGAGAAACAGAGAACACGAATGAATTCAGAAGTTTTCCCTCTACAAAAAAGGTAAATACATTTTGTTTGTAAAATAAATAGGGGAGCCAAAATTTGAACATTTCAAAGTGTACACATGGATTTCCTATGTTGCGTCCGCCAAGTCAACACCCGGTATATATAAATACACTTGTTAGATTATTTTACAAATGTATATATATAAAAATATAGCATGGTATTTAATTGTTTCATGTTTCACTTGTACTAGTTAACAGTTTCAATTGCATTTTATCAAATTCTAGTGAAAGATTTTTATTAAAAAAATAAAACAACATTCGAACATATCTCTAGAACTAAACCTAAGCCTTCGAATTTTAAAAGGAGCTAAATACACTCATTAACAGTTTCAATTACATTTTATCAAATTCTCTTGAATGATTTCATTTAACAAATAAAACAACAATCGAACATATCTCTCGAATGTTTCACAAAGGTCAAATGTACGCTTAAACATTCATAAACATCAAACAGAAAAATGAATTACTAATCACCAGATAAGCGAATGTCAATGAATAAACATTCCGCTCTTCCGTATTTGAAAATCACACAGACAAAGCGCCAGACGAATAATTTACCAAATCTAATCAGGAACCCAAACTTATTTATATTTATTTTCAGCGAACTTGTTAATAAACACTGCTGTTTTATTTAAAGCTAATCTACGCGACCGAATCAAATCTTCATGCTTTTCTAAACTCCAAATATTTACTTCATACTTAATCAGGGAGTGGAAAACACGCGTTGAAAAAATCAAATTAAACACCACACTAAACGATTTGGGCCAGTATTTCCGAAATTGGTCGTACGATTCTGTCATTTAGATAGGTATTTAACGTGTGAATTTGACAGTTGGCAGGCGACCGATCGTTCGATCAGTTTCAGGAATACCGACCTTGATAAAACAATCAAAATGAAATCTCTTATGAAATTATAAACTGCCATGATGTTCAAACAAGATAAATTCAAATTCAAAACTATTTGAATTCGAGAATTTCGTAATTTTATATATTATGCCATGATGTTGTTTATTTTGCGGTTTTTTTCAAAATTAATCGTGAAAAGAATTGATATTCTCTAAGCTTTTAACTACACACCACGCCAAGTTTTGTCTCGTGCCCCTTCCAGTTAAAAATCCTGGCTACGCCCATGCAAATACGTAAAGTTGGTAAAGTAAGAAATTAATTAATTCCGTTGAATGACGAAGAAGTGCCACTCTATGTATTTTTAGCGTTACGGTAAATTAATACCGATAGAGTGGCAAAATCTGCGAGTCCGACGGTAATAGTATATTTCATTAGAAGTCCAGAAAAAGGGATTTGTCCGTGCGCGCGTGACATTTCCCGTGTGAGGCGTAGCTGAACACGGGAAGTCATGGAAGCACCTAAAAAATCCATTTCTGGGCGTGTAATAAACGCTATTTTTTATTTTCAAACTAGTAATTTTTATGGTAGTGAAAAAATACAACGAATTCGAAAGAAAATGAAATTGAATACGTTTTTCGAAATTTGATCGAGTTAAAGCCAAACATCTTTTGATCGTGGCGAATCAACACCATAAGGTGTACGATTGTGCGGATTTGGCTTTTTCAGAAAAATAAAATAGAAGTTATACATCGTCACTCACATTTTTTTGTGTTTTTCATAGTTCCCATTTTGCCTGTGATTGTGTTTGTATCTGGATTTTACTAGCAGTCATTCTACGCTTACTTGTGCCGTTTGGGTTAATATAACATGCGAAATATCATCTACAAAATCAATTTCTTCTAAGTCTGCGTACGTTTCAACCAAACTTACGTATTTTACTGACGCAAAATAAAACGACAGTGACAAATACATTGTTGCTATGGAAACATTTCAGAGCGTACGGAAAGGCGCACAAACAAACGTTTTTCGTGCGGTGGCTTGAAAAAGCGACGTTTTCATTATTCTAGAGGCATTTGGAAGCGAAGTGTTTCCAGATAAGATTTCGCTAATTTAAAGAAAATAAAACAGAGCGATATAATACTGTGATAACATCAACAGAGATAGAATACAATTGTATTTATTTGGTGAAGAAAAACACTTGTTTCGTTCCATGATTTCGAGTTTAGGGTTTTCTAAACTCGAAATTTTACTTCATGCGCCATACTGATTTCAAGTGAAGTTCAAATATGCATACATTTCACAGTATTTTAGTGTTTTATACGCGTGGCGCATGAAGTAAAATTTCGAGTTTAGAAAAGCCCTCAAAATTTGTCTCGGGTCGCTGCGCGACCCTCGACAAATTTTCACGGGGCTTTTCTAAACTCGAAATTTTACTTCATGCTTAGTCTGGAAATGGAAAACACTCGTTTGAAGTTTCAAGTCGATCTCTTTTAAAAAACAACGAATATCTAAATATTTAAAGAAAATAATCTGAATTTAGAATACGTATACTTTAAAGAAAAACTCCCTGTATATACTCATATGGAATATGAAACTAAAAAGGCATTTGCTTGTTATACAGTTGTATATATGTCAAATTAAATAAAACTAGTAATCCTTTTTCTTCACTGGTTTATTTGTAACACTAAATGTATATTTCGTTCACCAAGTGAACATTTTCAATAGCTGTACTAAACTAAATTTCAAAACAAAGGGGCGGCATATATATATATAAGTGTATGTTAATTGTTTCTTAATGATCTAAATGAATCTCGCGGTACGGTTACAGGTGGGCTTAGGCTAATCTTCTTACTTGCCAATGACATTGGCGGAAAAACAAATTAAGTGATATTTATTTATCGGTTACAGGTGTGGGATTAAATCTAACAATACATTACTAAGTGGGGTAAAATCAAAATTGAGTAATTTATTTTTGTGTTTTTTCATTTGGATTGCTTCTAACATGTTTAGGTTATGGCTGCTTGATTTTTGTAGTAATTTTAATTTATCTATTGAAAATTTATGTCCTGTGGTGTGGTGGTGGTCTGCGACTGCTGATTTTTCTGGGTTGATAGATTTAAGATGGTACATGTGTTCTTTAAATCGGACTTCTATGTTTCTTTTTGTTTGTCCTATGTATAATTGGTCGCAATTTGAACATTCAATGGAGTATATACCAGACTGCTGAGGGTCATTTTCCTTATCGAATGTATTTCCCAAATGGTTTTTTAGTTTTGAATTTGTGTAATAAGCTGGCCTCAGATTAAATTGTTTGTAAAGCTTGTTTAGGTGTTGTTCAAATTTGGGGACATACAGAAGTCTGGTATATATTTCATTCTCTATTTTTGTTTCTGGCGGTACTAATGTTGTTGTTGTATTGAGTTTATGTTTGTATTTGTGTTTGTTTATAAGTTTTTGTATGGTTTTCTGTCCGTAGCCTAGTGAACATGCTAGTTCAGTTATGAACTTTAGTTTTTGCGCCCTGATTGTTTCAGATAACGGAATTATTAGAGCCCTATTAATCATACAGTTAAACGCCGACAGTTTATATTTCATTGGGGTGATTGATTTGGCTTGAATGTAATTTAAAGTGTGTGTAGGTTTTCAATATATTTCAATATTTAATTTATTTTCGTTGTTTCTGTATATAATGATGTCTACAAGGGTAGTTTGCAATTAGATTCTAGTTCATATGTGAAATTGATGCTGTCATATAAATTATTGATTGAATTTACGAAACTGTCGACGTTTAAAGTATCATCTATTATAGCTATGATGTCGTCTACATACCTATACCAAGTTTTTGGGAAATCTGAAATGGTGTGTTTAGCTAGGGATTCCAAGTGGTTGAGAAAAATATTAGCTAGGAAAGGTGAGAGAGGATTTCCCATTGCTGTACCGAAGGTTTGTTTATAATCATTCTTGAAAGTGAATGCATTGCAGTCCATAACTAGTTCTGTTAGTTTTATGTATTCGGGGGAAATTTCGGGAGGTATACTGTTGTTGAATAATAATTGTTCTAGGATTTTCAAGCTATGTTTTATGGGGATACTAGGAAATAAGGATTCTACGTCGAAGGATATAAGTTTTTAGTTGGGTTTAAGTTGAACATTTTCTAGGAGTTTTGTTAGTTGTAGAGAGTTCTGGATTGCAAAGTCACTTTCTATCTTTAATTTACTGAATTGTTTTACTAACCATTTGGCTAAATTATATGAGGGTGAATTAATATTTGATACTATAGGTCTGAATTTATTGCCTTGTTTATGTACCTTCGGCAAGCAATAGAGTTTGGGTAATTTGGGGTTTTTAATTTTAAGTTTGTAATTTAGTCGTTTTGAGATTATGTTGGGGCAGTTTTTAAGTTGTTCATTAATTTTCTTGGTATAGGTCTTCACAGGATTAGATTTTAATTTTACGTATGGGCCGGACTCTAATAAGTTATTGACGTTCTCTTCGTATTCTGATTTTTTCATGATTACAATGGCATTACCTTTGTCAGATTTTAAAAAATGGCAATCCTTAGACCTAATGGATTTTAGAGTTTCTCGTTCTTCCTTTTCATCCTTGATGTTCTTGGATGTCTTCTGTGTTTTCCCGAGTATTTGTTTGGCTTCTTTTCTGAACGCTGGCTGGTCTTCTGGTTTGAGTCTTGATGCTGCCAAAACTTATAAACAAACACAAATACAAACATAAACTCAATACAAACACAACATTAGTACCGCCAGAAACAAAAATAGAGAATGAAATATATACCAGACTTCTGTATGTCCCCAAATTTGAACAACACCTAAACAAGCTTTACAAACAATTTAATCTGAGGCCAGCTTATTACACAAATTCAAAACTAAAAAACCATTTGGGAATAGAAGTCCGATTTAAAGAACACATGTACCATCTCAAACCTATCAACCCAGAAAAATCAGCAGTCGCAGACCACCACCACACCACACAATAGATAAATTAAAATTACTACAAAATTCAAGCAGCCATAACCTAAACATGTTAGAAGCAATCCAAATGAAAAAACACAAAAATAAATTACTCAATTTTGATTTAACCCCACTTAGTAATGTATTGTTAGATTTATTCCCACACCTGTAACCGATAAATAAATACCACCTAATTTGTTTTTCCGCCAATTTTATTGGCAAGTTAGAAGATTAGCCTAAACCTACCTGTAACCGTACCGCGAGATTCATTTAGATCATTAAGAAACAATTAACATACACTTGTATATATATGCCGCCCCTTTGTTTTGAAATTTAGTTTAGTACAGCTATTGAAAATGTTCACTTGGTGAACGAAATGTACATTTAGTGTTACAAATAAACCAGTGAAGAAAAAGGATTACTAGTTTTATTTAATTTATTATCATCTTCACGTAACTCATACCGTAATATTATTGTACATATGTCGATAGAAATTAAAATCGTGAATATTTATCCAGGTTACTTGTGTAATTTAGTACCCATGCATTCATTCTCACGGCGCTATGTAAACAAACAAAATCCGAGGTCCACCCTCATAATTTTTATTATTAGTTGTGATGAAATTCGGCAGGCACTATAAACCAATACGTAGTCAAACCTACTTTCTGCAATTTTGCTATATCTGCGCCATCTCGTATCCTAGAAACACACAACCAGCAAAAAATGGCCCTCTTAATCAAGCTTTTCAATTTGATAATATTTATATCATTTAGATAGTACACGAAATGTTAAATTTAACTCTAAGGCAACATCACAGTCTGAGCGTGTTTAGTACTTGATATGTATGCTTAGATTGTGAGGGTAACGTATACGTTAAATTTAAAATTTTAAGTACTGAATCGGGGGAAATATATAAATATTTCGTATAAACTGCAAACAAACATTATCGTAATTTTATATATTATGTTTAAAGTTTTGCAAACTAAAAGAAGCTTAAGCTTATTCCCCAAATCCATTTATACATCATTCTTGATAATGGCATTAAGCCGAAGCTAGTAGAAAATAAAATACATATAAGTGAAACAAAACAAAGTAAATTTAATTTACAAACCAATATATTTTTGAAAATGTTTACCGAGTGATTAATTAGAATAAAGTTTCCGATATGTAAGCTTTTTCTCTCAAATTCAAATGGTATCCAATTGGAAATGTTCTAATTAAATGAGATTTTTAATTGAAAAATTCCAAGGATTCAGTTTGAAAATTTCTGACTCAAATGAATATTAAAATTAAATTGCATCATGCTTAATTATTCTGCGTATTCTACGCAACAAACTTAAGAATTGTTGTTCTAACTGTAAATAATTTTTTAGCCTTTACAAAAAAATCAGAAACACGTGTGAGAGTCAAATGCCATTTGTCGCGTAAACCACTTACTATTCACATGTAGTATTTTTTTCCAATTACTTTGACATGAATTTAAAATGATTAAAGAAGTTGTTTATAGAATATTAATTAATGAAATAACGTAATTTGAGCAAAAATAAACACACGTAATTTTTAAATCTCATTGAAGAAAATGCCAAGCCTTGTCTATGGGTAAAGAATAATTTTAAAAGGATTTTATACAATTGTCGATTTATCTATTATATACGTGTACAGATAACTTTTTTTATTTGTATACATATTATATATTCGTGTGTTTATCTATAGACAGCCAGCTTTTTTTATTTGTATACATATACCTGAATAAACCTCCTGTCTGAACGAATTGAACTAATTGTTTCAAACTACAATTATAGACAACTCAATACCTTTAATGTATATTGGGTTGCCGATGTCTCATATTAGTAATATTTATTTCTAATAAATACAAGTATTTACAAAATAATATTCAAACACTTACTCTAGATAAAGAAATTTAACATAAAGAAAAATTGAGTTTGTCAGTAGTTTGCAGAATATTTACACAATATAAAAACCGAACTAAAATTAATATTGGCTTTCTGCAAAAATGGAAGTAGTTGTTTCAATGAATATTTGGAGACGTCTCAATGAGACAAACATTTTGCAGAAAGCTGATATTAATTTTACTTACTCTAGAATAAAGTTTAATCTGAAGCGCTTGTAACGAGTGTATTTGCAACCTTGCAAATATTTCTCACACTCAAATCAAAATTAAACACAATTTCTAACAACTCGCAGTTGATTTTAACATCACTCAAGCTTTAAATTTTCAATCGGATTTATCGTGATCGAAACGCACTAAATAATTAATGAACATTTTTGTTTGTTTCTTAATAATAATAACCGTTGAAATTATCAACAGTTTTGTATTTTACAATTTTACAGCAAATTTGTTCACAGCATAAAAAAGTTGTAAATCGTAATTTAAATATGATTTGAAAATGAAAACCCTTGGTTAAATTTCACTAATATTAGTAAAACTTAACCAAGTGTTTTATTTTCAAATTATAGTTAAATATGTTTCACCGCGTGAAAGATGAGAAACTTGTTCAAGATCGTAAATTAAATCCGCAGTTCTTAGAAAATTGTAAACGCAACATGAAAATAAAATAAACCCACGCGTGTTTTGTTTTAATTATCCACGATTTTAATACATTATTTAGTCATTATTAAAGGTAAATGTCATTAAGTGCACATGTTATTAAACAACATAACATAAAATAATGAATCAAATATAATTAGAGTTGCTGCATCTTAAACTTTAGTTCATTCTTACAGGTAAAAGTCATTAAGTGGACAGGTAATTAAACAACATAACATAAAATAATGAATCAAATATAATTAGAGTTGCTGCATCTTAAACTTTGGTTCATTCTTAATAATTTTTCAAGATTTTAAAGCTTTGCACCAAAAATTTATTTTTTTAGAAATATTTCAACTTATTTCCTCTCAAATATTCAATTTTTTTCTACGAATTCTCATTTTAAGTGACTGTAATTCCACTTCTAGCTAATAAATACAATTTCCGTTGGCTGCATCTTAAACTTAAGTTGATTCTTAACAATTTTTTAAGATTTTAAAGCTTTCAACCAAAAATTTAATTATTTAGAAATATTTCAACTTATTTCCTCTCAAACATTCAATTATTTTCTACAAATTCTCACTTTGAGTAACTGTAATTCCACTTCTAGCTAATAAATATATTTTCTGTTGGCTGCATCTTAAACTTTGGTTCATTTTTAACATTATTTCAGGATGTTAAAGCTTTAAACCAAAAATTATTTTTTTTAGAAATATTTCAACTTATATCCTCAAATATTCAATTATTTTTTACAAATTCTCACTTTGATTGACTGTAATTCTACTTCTAGCTAATAAATATAATTTCTGTTCGCAGCATCTTTAACTTTGGTTGATTCCTAACAATTTCTTAAAATTTTAAAGCTTTCAACCAAAAATTTAATATTTTAGAAATATTTCAACTTATTTCCTCTCAAATATTCAATTATTTTCTACAAATTCTTACTTTGAGTGTCGGTAATTCCACTTCTAGCTAATAAATATAATTTCTGTTGGCTGCATATTAAACTTTTGTTCATTCTCAACAATTTTAAAAGATTTTAAAGCTTTGAACCAAATCTTTTATTTTTTAGAAATATTTCAACTTATTTCCTCTCAAATATTCAATTATTTTCTACAAATTCTTACTTTGAGTGTCGGTAATTCCACTTCTAGCTAATAAATATAATTTCTGTCTGCTGCATCTTCAACTTTCGTTGATTCCTAGCAATTTTTTAAGATGTTAAAGCTTTGAACCACAAATTTTATTTTTTAGAAATATTTCAACTTATTTCCTCTCAAATATTCAATTATTTTCTACAAATTCTTACTTTGAGCGACTGTAATTCCACTTTTAGCTAATAAATATATTTTCTGTTGGCTGCATCTTAAACTTCGATTCATTCCTGACAATTTTTCAAGATTTTAAAGTTTTGAACCTAAAACTTTATTTTTTAGAAATATTTCAACTTATTTCCTCAAATATTCAATTACTTTTTACAAATTCTCACTGTGAGTAACTGTAATTCCACTTCTAGCTAATAAATATAATTTCTGTCCGCTGCATCTTTAACTTTGGTTGATTCCTAACAATTTTTTAAGATTTTAAAGCTTTCAACCAAAAATTTAATTTTTTAGAAATATTTCAACTTATTTCCTCTCAAATATTCAATTATTTTCTACAAATATCCTCCTTTGAGTGACTGTAATTCCAATTCTAGCTAATAAATATAATTTCTGTTGGCTGCATTTTAAACTTTAGTTGATTCTTAACAATTCTAAAAACAAGATTATAAATGTATGTGTACAGTTTTGACATAAATGCTGAAATTCTAATATTCAAGCATAGAATATTACTATATGATGAATTAATTTCTCACTTAACCCGTGGTGAAACATATTTAATTAATACGCTTTGATTAAAACACTTGGTTTGTTTCACTGATATTTTATTTTTACTCCAACTAGTTTCGACCGTAGGTCATTCTCAAGGAGATATACATATCTCCTTGAGAATGACCTAAGGTCGAAACTAGTTGGAGTAAAAATAAAAAATTTGTGAAACAAACCAAGTGTTTTAATCAAAGCGTATAGAATATTACTTTTTTGGTACTATTAAGGTTAAATAAGTTTGTTGCCAATATGATGCATTTAATTTTGTTCTCATTATATGTATTATTTTAAACACATCTCTTTTTGTAATTTTACTCTGTATTTGGGTTGTGCTGTTGGGTAATAAATATTATCATTATTATTATTAAAGGTAATAGTCGTTATGTTTACGGGGAAACATTAACATTTTCTGAATGACGATTTATTTTGTTGAATAAAAATAAAACATGTTCCTAATTAATATTTATATGTTACAAGTATCTTTACACAAAGTTATTTACGTTGCGTTATCTGTTAAATCAGGCTATAACAATATTCTTAACCTAGTCTGATAGATATATATTAAGTGCGCGTGAGAAAGAAAAATCAAGATCGAAAAATAATAAAAGAATCACTTCATTCAAAATCTAAGGGATACCCTTAGTATTAAACCTTTAGTAAATTAGGTTAGCTAAATATTACTCATTGATCCATTTGTGATCAGATTGTAATTATAGTAAAATACAACTAAATGTTTTGCAAATAATAAAAAAAAACGTAATTCATAATTCTAGAATTCAATTCGTTAGGCACATTTAGTAAAAATCATTTAATATTGCAAAATATACCACTAGCATACTAAATAACTAAATAACAATTTGTGTATGAAAATGAAATACCTCAATTTTATTTTCATACACAAATTGTAATTATTAAATAAATATATTATATTATTAAACAAATATATTATATTATTTAACAAATATATTACGCCTTACACCGCAAGGTAAAAAGGATTAAAAAAATATATATATATATATTACTACTATTGATAGAAAAGAATCATTTACATTGCCAAAAAAATACTACTAGCAATTTGAAGTGTTTTTTCTTCTCTTACATAAATTGTTATAACAATAATATTACCGTTAACACAATTTCTTGTCCGTAGAATTGAAAGTGCAATAGAAATGTTTAAAATTCTCGATCAACACGAAGGCTGTCCGGATTCATGCATATCTCTCACGCTTGTAAACAACACGCATTCGTACAAACCCCAACAAACAATAATTAATGTCTAATTGTGAGTGCACGAAGCGGTAAATCCTATTGCATTTACATACATAAGTGTGCAATCAATCGTAAATGTTGTGTACTTTTATTTTAAACTGAGGAAAACTTTCCAGATTTTATTACAAAGTTTTTATCGTTAGACGTCACGAAGGTTGAGCTTCGATTAATTCAACGCGTAAGAAATACTATCTAGTTAGTATATAGCTGTATTAATGATAATTAATAGTTTACAGTTCTTGGAAAGTGAACGGTTATCATTCAGAAGAAATATTTGCGTTGGGTGTTTTTATATCTCGTTCTTGAGATTGATTTAAATATCTTGCAATAATCATATTTTATAAATTTAATAAATATATGAAATATGAATGAGTGTTTCCACTTCATGTATGAAGTAAATTTTTTTTCTAGTCGTCGTATTTTATTAAGACAGGCTTAAATATTGTATCATATGTTCCATTTTAAATAACCTCTGGTGCCATGATTTAATATTTTTTAAATTTAAATTGGCTACACGCTTTAGGAATTGACATATAAAACGTCATACACAATAATTAGAATATATAATTTCAGAGTTGCCAACCTACAAAATTTTCCAAGCCCCTCTAGAGGTTTTTTATTTATTGAACATGCCATATTTTCCTTAAAGTATATCTATTTTTTTAATATTTTATCCCTAAATAAGGATGTAGTTAAAACGATAATATGCTAAGTTCTATACTATTAGGTAATTTCAAATTAAAACACTTGTTTGGTTTCATGTTGTTGTATTCAGTTTCCTAACACGTGTTTCGGTCAGTGACGACCATTTTCAAAGGAATTACAAAAATAAATAAATAATACTTTTGTATTTCCTTTGAGAATGGTCGTCATTGACCGAACACGTGTCAGGAAACTGAATAAAACTACCTGAAACTAAACAAGTGTTTTAATTTGAAATTACCTAATATTATAATATTGTTTTCATAATGCGTTCGTGGTGCGAGTGCACGTGGTTCGTAGTGGTCCGTTTTTGTGCAGTGTTTTGATGGGTTATTTCTTATCAATAATTATTATTTTTGGTAAGCTGTATCTACCTTGTGTTTATTATACAGTGTTAAAGTTACTTATCGATACAACCACAGCATTCTCAGTAATTTTTAATGTAATTTATTTCTATTGATCGCACCGGATGACCCTGTTTTCCTCTATCAGGTCTATGCGGACAGGCTATCGGATTGACTCATTAGGCAAAAAACATTAATTTGTATCAATGACTAGATATCAATGATTAAATATCAATCAATGAATGCATAGGTCAACGAACCACGAATATTCATTCAAATCGGTTTTATCGAGTCTAGTAAATTGCCATTATACTCTCCTTTTTCCTATTGTTTTCTTATGTGGTTTTCCGTGGTCTACATTGTGTTGTAATAAGTTAGTCACTGTGAAGGACCGTACAGTGTGAAGAGTGCCCTTGTTTGTTTTCTTATATCCATTATCCCTACTTGATCATTTTCGTTTATCTAACGTATCCTTATAATGGGCGATATTACAAACAAAGAGTTACTGACGCAGATGTCAATTGAAATGGCACGTCTTAAAACTGAAATAACTAATGAATTAACCAGCCACTTCGCCACGTTAATTAATAATATAATTGAGCCTCTACGTAAGGAGAATACAAATTTAAAATCTCAACTTGATCTTCTGAAAAAAGAACATCAGGATGTTCAGAATGCTCTCAATCATATTGATAAACAGCAAAGAGCGAATAACCTAATAATTGAAGGACTACCCGAAAAGGATAACGAGGACACTTGTACTTTAATTAATGAATTGCTGATTAATAAATTGGATTTGTTATTATCACCTAATGACATCTCCAGTGCCTATAGATTAGGGCGACCCGTGACTTCTAGACATCGTCCAGTATTAGTTAAATTTATTAAAGCCGATAAAAGAATCGAAGCTCTTAAAAATGCCAATAAGCTTAAAGGCACTGGTATCTTTATCAATAAAGATCTCACAAGTGATGAGCGTATTATCAGGAGTTTGCTGTGGCATTTTAAGCGAGCACGTGATGCTGGTCGACGTGCAATTATTATTGGAAACACACTAAAAGTGGGTGACAAAATTTATTCCATCGATGACTTGGACGAAGATCGCGAGTTCCCATCGATCCCGGAACCGAAGCAGGATGGATTGGAACTGAATAAAAATCTGGACAGTTCCTCAAACCAACAGATCATGTTGGGTCATGCCGATTCTCCTGTACCTACGTCCAATCGTCGCTACAACATGCGTAATAATTGTAAAATATCAACTTTTCATAATAAATAATTCAGATATTAATATTTATTATCAGAACGTTCGCGGGCTCAACTCTAAATGTAATGAAATTTTTTGGAATAGTGCTGTCAGTGACTTCCCGATACTTGCTTTTACCGAGACTTTGCTTAGTGATAGTGTGAATAGTTGTGAGCTTTTTGTTGACAAATATAATGTTTTTCGTAATGATCGAAACTGTATTTTATCTAATAAGAAATGCGGAGGGGGGGGGGTTAATTGCTGTTGATTCTGCCCTAAATGCTACGGAAATAACATTTGATCACTCTTTGCTTGCTTTGAATAAAATTGAGTTATTGATAGTAAAAGTAATCTTTGTCAATGTTACTGTATATATTATTAATGTATATATATGTCCACCAGTAAATTTAAATCAATTAGTTACTATTACTGATTTATTGGAGAACTTAGCGGTCCTCTACGATAGTAATTTAGTCATTGTAGGTGATTTTAATCTAAGTGAATATGTCACAAACCCAATGTTAAACTCCTCTTGCACCTGGTTATATAATAGCTTTCAATTTTTGGGGTTAGATCAATATAATAATATTAATAATCTGTTTAATCGTACTCTTGACTTAGTTTTTAGTAACATGCATTGCAAAGTAAGTCGTTTTGAAGATCCTATTACTCAAGAAGATAAATACCACCCTGCACTTGTAGTGAATATTACCATTCCATTGACTGAGGGTTCTAGTTCATCTTCAACTTTTGAAAGTAATACTCACACTCGTTCTTTTAATTTTAAGAAAGCGAATTTTATTAATCTGTATGAGTCAATTGCTTTAATTGATTGGTCTGATATTCTGAATACGGATTCCATTGAAGATTCGTGTACACTTTTTTATAATAATTTATTTGAAGTATTTCATGACCATGTTCCCTTAGTATCCGGAAGTAAATGCAAATTCCTTTCGTGGTTCTCGGATAAACTTAAAAAGAAAATTCGAGAAAAAAATAAATTCCTCAAACTAAAAAAAAAGAATCCCTTATCCCAATTTACTAAGCAAAGATTTAATAAGTTGCGGACTCAAGTAAGATTACTCTCTGCAGCTGATTTTAAGTTATTTATCATGAACACTGAAGATAAGGTATCCAAAGAACTGGGCAAGTTCTGGAATTTTATTAATACTTTGCGTAATGAGTCCTCAATTCCTCCATATATGGAATATAACGACATAAAATTATCATCCCCACATGAAATAGTCAATGCCTTTCCTACGCACTTTTCCAAATCTTATGCAGGATCATCTTTACGAAAAGTTGACGAAATAAATGATGTATCTTACGATAACTTTGATTACTTAAATATATGTAAAGTCAGTACTTGTGTAGTAATTGAAGCACTCGGGAAGTTAAATAACAAGTTAAGTGCGGGCCCGGATGGAATTCCAGCTCTAATAATAAAAGATTGTCGTGATATTATTGCTAGACCTTTAACGCATATCTTTAACTTATGCCTGAACTATAGCAAAGTTCCATTATGTTGGAAAGTGCACGTATTGTACCCGTCTTTAAATCAGGCAATAAAAGGGACGTTCCGAACTATCGCCCTATTGCTATTATCTCTAACGTTGCAAAGTGTTTTGAACTTATTCTTTGCAAATATATTAATCCTTACGTTAATAATAAATTGTCCTCATATCAACATGGCTTCAGGCCCATGAAATCAACTGTGTCAAATATTTTATTGAAAACCCAATTTATTTCAAAATTTATGGATAATCGTACTCAGGTGGACGTCATTTACACTGACATATCGAAAGCTTTCAATAGAATTGATCATGGGATCCTGATAAATAAATTAAAACGGCTTGGGTTTTCCACTGGTTTATGTGATTTATTTCAGAGTTATCTTAGTAACAGACATTTAGTTGTGGAATATAAGGGATATCAGTCAAATCAATTTATCGCATCCTCAGGTGTCCCGCAGGGATCCAACCTAGGACCTGTCTTATTTAATTGCTTCATAAATGATATAGCTGATAAAATATCACATAACATATTAATATTTGCAGATGACCTAAAATTGTTTAATCCAATATTTACTGTGAATGATTGCCAATATTTACAGGATAGTCTTGAGATAATAATTAACTGGTGTAGGGATAACAATGTCTCATTGAATGTAGGCAAATGCAAGGTTATGTCATGTACTAAAAACAAATCAAAAATCACTTATGATTATAGCATCAATGGTACAGTGTTGTCTCGAGTGGTATTGTTTAAAGATTTAGGTGTGATATTCGACGATCATTTATCTTTCAATGATCATATTATGAAAATTGTCTCAACCGCCAACCGTTCCTTAGGTTTTATAATACGGAATTGTAAGTCATTTAGGAATATTGGTGCAATAAAAACCCTTTATTTTGCATTTGTGCGTAGTAAGCTGGAGTATGCTTCAAGTGTTTGGGATCCACACTACTCTAAGTACTCCTCGATGATTGAAGCTATACAAAAGAGGTTTGTTAAGTATCTCCATTTTAAGAAGTACGGGGCTTATCCTGATTTTAATTACGATTATGCTGCGTTGTTAGATGAATTTGAAATGCACTCCGTAGGATGTCGCCGTAAGGCGAATTTAGTGACAACGCTGTTTAAGGTACTCAATGGTCAAATTGATTGCCCTGAATTGTTGGAGCAACTAAATATATTGGTGCCCTGTAGTGTAAGAACTAAACGTCTATTTCAGCTACCAATACCCAAAACGAACGTACTGGTCAGATCGCCGATGTATTCTATGTGCGCTACGTACAACAAACTCATTAATACAAATACAGATGTGGATATATTCAACTTTAAATCAGCGAAAGAATTCTTCAATGTGATCATTGAGTATCTTTCTTAGTTTATTTTCTTAGTTTATTTTCTTAGTTTTTTTTTACTTTTAGTTTATTTCTTGTTATTAGCTTAGTAACCTGAAAATTTCGTTTATTTACAATGTTAATTTTCTTTAATTAAAATTATTGTGTTTTTTCTTTATTTGTATTAACTTCAATCTGTAATTGGACCTTGTTCCGTTGGTTGAATAAATAAATAAATAAATAAATAAAAGTGTGCAGTGAACAAAGTATTTACCGTATTAAGTTCTATACGTTTAGATAGCGGTCGACTTCTTCTTAAACAATTTGTTTTTCCAAGTAAGACATTATTGAATCTTTAATTTAATTTGCGTGCATTACAATTTCACACACATACACGTACTATACCTAATCTCACCCAATAACACGGTTTAAGTCGAAATTATCCAATTACCAGGATTAATCCAGTTTGAAATCCCGGGAATGCGGAGCTTATCTGGTTGAAGCTAATCTGACCCACATATTGCGTTCTTAAGCAGAATTGGATAATTAATTCGTATTAACCCTCACACGCTTAATTATTAATTACATAGCCCAAAACAATTTTCTACCTACTGCGAGAGGAAGCGACCCATTACGTTTTTTCGCTCTAATTTTTATGTGCTCATCAATTGAACGGGTCGGCCTTTTAAACAGGAAAAGTCATGCAAATGCGATAATTTATTATTACAATCAACACTAGATAAATATTTTAAAATGTTTCAAATAAATTGAAATTGAAAACGGGGCGTAAATGCATAACCTGGTGATTACAGGTAATATATTTGATTATAATAGTATATTACGTAACGAGAGTGGTATTGAGCATATTACATATGAGCGGACATGATGCGCACGAGCCGCGCAACGGCGAGTGCAGTATTCCGCGAGTATGTAATTGCCATACCACTCGAGAAACGTACGATACTTTACCTATGCCCTAACAAAATAAACAATGAGCATGAAAGAACAACTTATTTATTATAATCATTTTTAATAGTACCATGACAATGATAACTAAATTAATACTTGATCAATATACAAGGAATAAAGCTGTACATTTTCCGACATTCGTTGTTTTTTAAAAAAAGTTCAATTGAAAGCTTTAATCGAGTGTTTTCCACTCCCAGACTAAGCATGAAGTAAAATTTCGAGTTTAAAAAAGCCCCGTGAAAATTTGTCGAGGGTCGCGCAGCGATCCGAGACAAATTTTCTGGGCTTTTCTAAACTCGAAATTTTACTTCATGCGCCACGCGTATAAAACACTGATTTCAAGTGAGGTTCAAATATACATAGAGTTCACAATATTTGAGTAATTTATACGCGTGGCGCATGAAGTAAAATTTCAAATTTAGAAAAGCCCAGAAAATTTGTCTCGGGTCGCTGCGCGACCCTCGATAAATTTTCACGGGGCTTTTCTAAACTCGAAATTTTACTTCATGCTTAGTCTGCGAATGGAAAACACTCGTTTAAGGCTTTAAATTAAACTTAAAAAAACAGAATATCTAAAGATTTATAGAAAATAAATTCAACCTAATTTGGAATACGTATGTTAAAAGAATAACTTCCTGTATGTATAAATAAAAATAAAATATTTATTTCCAAAAGAAAGTTATTGTTACTTGTTTTTTTAAGTTTAATTTAAGGCTTTAAATGAGTGTTTTCCACTCCCAGACTAAGCATGAAGTAAAATTTCGAGTTTAGAAAAGCCCCGTGAAAATTTGTCGAGGGTCGCGCAGCGACCCGAGACAAATTTTCTGGGCTTTTCTAAACTCGAAATTTTACTTCATGCGCCACACGTATAAAACACTAATTTCAAGTGAGGTTCAAATATACATAGAGTTCACAATATTTGAGTAATTTATACGCGTGGCGCATGAAGTAAAATTTCGAGTTTAGAAAAGCCCAGAAAATTTGTCTCGGGTCGCTGCGCGACCCTCGACAAATTTTCACGGGGCTTTTATAAACTCGAAATTTTACTTCATGCTTAGTCTGGGAGTGGAAAACACTCGTTTAAGGCTTTAAATTAAACTTAAAAAAACAGAATATCTAAAGATTTATAGAAAATAGGCTGATTTGGAATACGTATGTTAAAAGAAAAACTTCCTTTATGTATAAATAAAAATAAAATATTTATTTCCAAAAGAAAGTTATTGTTACTTGTTTTTTTTAAGTTTAATTTAAAGCTTTAAATGAGTGTTTTCCACTCCCAGACTAAGCATAAAGTAAACTTTCGAGTTTAGAAAAGCCCCGTGAAAATTTGTCGAGGGTCGCGCAGCGGCCCGAGACAAATTTTCTGGGCTTTTCTAAACTCGAAATTTTACTTCATGCGCCACGCGTATAAAACACTCAAATATTGTGAGCTCTGAGTATATTTGAACCTCACTTGAAATCAGTGTCTTATACGCGTGGCGCATGAAGTAAAATTTCGAGTTTAGAAAAGCCCAGAAAATTTGTCTCGGGTCGCTGCGCGACCCTCGACAAATTTTCACGGGGCTTTCCTAAACTAGAAATTTTACTTTATGCTTACTCTGGGAGTGGAAAACACTCGTTTAAAGCTTCAAATTAAACTCATAAAAAATAACAACGAATAACTAAAGATTTAAAGAAAATAAGCTGAATTTGGAATACGTGTACTTTATAGAAAAGTTCCCTGTACATCAAAGAAATGTCATTTGGTTGTACGGTAAGCAATTAGCTGTTCAGCTGTCAGCACGTAATGTACTTGTCAAAGCTATTACGTGCATGTGTACGTAATGTCAATCATACTTGTCAAGATGACAATGTGGTATGATGCGGTTACTAGATAGGGCGTAGGTAAAAATCATTTAGGGTGTTATGGAATTTATTGTATTGTATAAAAATTGTGAATAATTGTTATTGTTATAGAAATAATAATGCTCGTATAATAAAATTGCAAAACACCGATTTTATTTATGCTTTTTGTACTTTTCATTCTATCACGCGACGAGAGTTTACATAATTATGATTATATTATGTTTAAAATTGTGTGCAAGTTTATAATTAAAAATATTATAAGCAAGTTTGTTCCGTAAATACAGTATTATTATTATATGAAGTGCTTTTGCATGCACTTCGAGCGTAATTTTAACAGAATTACGTTAAGAGCTTTGCCTTTGTTACCTCAGTCTTTGACGGTTAAATGCTGTGTTTTCCTCCTTTAAAAGTAAAGGAAGAACATTATTTCAGCTGTTTTTTTCTTTCTTTATAATTTGTCATACCTTCTGTTTTTTAATAATAATTATAATTGCTTTATTACGAAAAAATACAATATAAGGTTTAGGTTAAAATAAATACTCCATTCTACTTTAAATAATAAGCGTGTTGTTTTATTTTTACATTTTATTTTTTCTACGTTTTCAGAGCGAACTGTGATATGGATCCACATGACGATGAGGCGCCGAAAGATCCGGGTGCCCAAAAGCTGGGACCTTACGATGAAACAGACTTCGAAGGTACATTTTTTTTAATTTAAATCCCACTTTTTACTTACGAAAAAAGATACATTAGTTTTTAACTTTATTAAACAGTGTAAACGCTAATGAAATTGCGCACAGTTTAATATTTTGTAATTACATTTTCACTATTAACCCTGGAGGACTAGCGTCTAGATTCTTCGCGCGAGTACTCGCGCGTAAGCATTCCTCACCCTACATTACACTGGTCTGCAAAAAATTTTTTTTCGACCCCTGACACCATTCCTGCTGATTCTTATGTAAAATGACTTCCTGAATCCGAATATGACCTCCGTTTTCCCCCATCACCCACCGTTTTCGGGGGAGGCCCCCCACCTATTTTTATCACTTTTCGATAATTTGGAGGGATGAAAAGGATTATTTTAGCCTTTACATTTCTTCTGAGGGGCTAGAGAGGTGAAAAGTTCCAAAACATAAACATTTGTAGCAAGGAGGTACATTTGGGGTAAAAAAATCATTAAAAATGATCAATTTTTTCCGTTTTTTTCGCAGTTTTTTCACTAATTTTCTACATATTCCAGCTTCCATTCCCCCTCATCCTCCCCCAAACACCCCCAAATAATAAAAATATATAGCAACAATAATAAAAATATATAGCAACAGTTCGGAAGATTCACTGTACCACGCTGGCGCTCTCAATACTCCCCCCGTTTCCCCCATCCATTGGAGGGGTGAAAAGGATTATTTTAGCTGTAAAGAATAATAAATTAAAAGTAAAATAATAAATGTAAAGAATAATAAATAACTAAGATTAGTACCTTCATTTGGTGCTTGCTTTCCTTTTGTACCCTGAGGTAGAAGTTTCTCGTATCAAAAACCAGCAGTACTCTGCTAACATGCTCGCATTCCACTTCCCCGAAAATCTCCTCTCGAACTTAGAGATGCCTTGATGAAACCGTTCCCCGTGTTCATCCGAAACTGCTCCTAAATTTTCAGGGAAGAAGTCCAGGTGTGAGTGAAGGAAATGCACTTTAAGAGACATGTTACACCCCATGGCCTTGTACGCTGACAGCAATTCCTCGACATGAGCGACATAATCATCACTTTTGTTGTTACCCAAAAAGTTCTCACACACGTTTTGGAATGCAATCCAAGCTCGTTTTTCTTTTCGATTCAGGTGTTCAATAAACGTCGAATCTTGGAAAAGTTGTCTAATCTGGGGGCCCACGAAAACTCCTTCCTTGATTTTAGCCTCACTAAGACGAGGGAATTTAGTTTTCAAAAATTGAAATGCATCACCGGTCTTGTCCATTGCTTTCATAAACTGTTTGATCAATCCGAGTTTGATGTGCAAAGGCGGCAAGTAAATATTTTCCTTCGGGACCAGAGATCGTGAGCGACGTTTTTCTGACCGGGAGTAAAACTTTCTCGCAAAGGCCAGTTCCGTACGATGTAATGTTTGTCTCGGGCTCGGCTGTCCCATTCGCATAGGAAGCAGCAGTATTTTGTGAAGCCCGATTGCAGGCCCATGAGTAGAGCAACAACTTTTAAGTCAGCGCAAAGTTTCCAATTATAATCATGGTATTTGATTTTATCAAGGATCCGGCTGATGTTTTCGTACGTCTCCTTCATATCCACAGAGTATGCAACCGGGAGTGATGGTAACTCATTCCCATTGGCCAATAGGACAACTTTCAAGCTTGTCTTTGATGAGTCTATAAACAGTCTCCATTTGTCTGGGTCACATGACATCTTCAGTTCTATCATCAATGCATTTGAATTAGGACAGAACACTAAGCCTTCATCTGCCGAAAAAAGTAATTTCAGGGTTGACTGCCTAGTCCTGTAAGAAGAGATGTTTACACCCTTTTCTAAGAGATTCCACTGCTGAAGTCGAGATCCAAGAAGTTGAGATTTACTCTTAGGTAACTCCAAATCCCTGACGAGATCATTCAATTCCAACTGAGTAACGAGGTGAGGTTTTCGATGAGCTGAATCAGCAGAACACTCTTCATCATCGGTGAACGTATCATAAGATGGTCCAGGCTGTGGCTCAAAGTCTTTCAAATCCGTTTCTGGCTCTAGAGTATAGGTTTTTGGGGGCACTGGGATTGGCAAAGATTCGTTGTGAAAAACTGGTCTTAGAGCTGAAGGGATATTAGGATACTGAATTGTATGCTTACTTTTGCTAAATAACCCGACGGTGGAAGTCATACAAAAGTAACAATCTGTGAGATGACAGCGAGGTTCGCGCCAAACCATGGGCACAGCAAATGGCATTGATTTACGGGTACCTTTGAGCCATTTGGTCAAGATACTGTAACAAGTAGTGCAGCAAACTGTTGGAGCCCAATTCTTGTCCTGATCGCCAACTTGGCAATCAAAGTAAAATTTATAAGCAGTTTTAAGAAGCGGAGAAAGGGGTTTTCGGTGCGCTTTTAAAGTCAATTCCCCGCAAACATAGCAGAAGCTATCGGGATGATTTTTACACTCGCGTGACATAATTAAACAGTAAATAAATGCTCGATATTAATCACAACTCACACTCACGTACTGTAATTCACTTGGAAAAAGCCGGAATTAAAAAATGTCTACCGTTATACACAATTTAAACAACTTGGAAACACAGAATCTCCGCCTAGAGCACCGACAAGTTGACTCTACGATCGCTAGAGATGTACTGAGGGAAGATAAGGATTACAGTGCAGGTCTATAGTGACAAGAGCAATGCAAGTTTAAACCTGTCAAAGCATGAAAATTCCTGGGCAAACCTGTGCGCGCGAGGTATTGAGAGCGCCAGCGTGGTACAGTGAATCTTCCGAACTGTTGCTATATATTTTTATTATTGTTGCTATATATTTTTATTATTATTGCTGTATATTGTTGCTATATATTTTTATTATTATTGCTGTATATTGTTGCTATATATTTTTATTGTTTGAGGGAGGATGAGGAGGGATGGAAGCTGGAATATGTAGAAAATAAGTGAAAAACTGCGAAAAAAACGGAAAAATCGATCATTTTTAAGGATTTTTTTACAATTTAAGGGAGCAAATCCCCCCCAAATCTACCTCCTTGCTACAAATGTTCATGTTTTGGAACTTTTCACCTCTCTAGCCCCTCAGAAGAAACGTAAAGGCTAAAATAATCCTTTTCATCCCTCCAAATTATCGAATAGTGATAAAAATAGTGCGTCCCCCGAAAACGGGGGTCATATTCGGATTCAGGAGGTCATTTTACATAAGAATCAGCAGGAATGGTGTCAGGGCCGATTTTCATGCCGACCAGTGTTATTTAACGTTTTACGCTTAGCAAATAAATTTAAGAAATTTTTTAAATGCAAAAAATAGTATATTAACGTACCTTATTACAAAATAATACGAATTTATATATAGAAAAAAAACGTAATCTAATAAAAAAACAGAGGTATTCTAATAAAAAATAAATAGGAGACATAAAATGATATATTTATTTAGTTTCAAACACATTAGACCAACAAGAATAAAGAATAAGAGTCAAACTTTTCAATTTAATGGCTCAGTCAACTAGGCCCCCCAAAGTTCGACTTTTTTTGAAAAAAAAACTATTGCGCTAGGCAGGCCTTAGCTAGCGCCACAAAAATTTGAACTTTCGGGAGGCTACGTTGATGCTAGCCCCCTGAGTTTGGATTTTTCAAGTTTTTTTTACACTATTCGAATTCCTCAGAGCTACCGCCAGCTAGCGCTACCAATTTAAAAGCTAGCGCCACCCCCACAACCCCCCAAAAAAACGATAAAATATTTTTAGCTCTAGCTAAAAAAATTAGATCTTTTTAATCAATTTGCATGAAAACGATCTTAGAGCTAGCGCCAGCAGAATATGAAAAAAATATTATCTCAAAAATATCATGTAAAAAGATATTCACATCTAAATTTTGATGCAAGAGTTTTTAGATCCTGTATGCGTATCACCATTTACTTACTGAATTTCAATACAAAATCATGTTTGGAATATAAAATACCGCTTCCAAGAAATATTTCGGCGATGATGCCTAGAAGACAATAGCGTAACTAACAAGTTTTTTTTTTTCAAAAAATTTGAACTTCGGAGGCTAAGTTGACTGAGCCGTATAATGTAACAATAACTATCAAAACATATAAGCTAAATATTTGATATGTAACATGGATTAGATATTTAGGTTTGCTTAGAGAGTTGCTCCTTTACAGTCGCAAGAAATGAATCTTAAACTTAATATAAGTAATTACTTAATAATTTTTAAGTTGAATACAACATAATATTGCTAATATTGTATATTCGTTGTTTTTTCAAAAGAGTTCAATTTAAGGCTTTAAACGAGTGTTTTCCACTCCCAGACTAAGCATGAAGTAAAATTTCGAGTTTAGAAAAGCCCCGTGAAAATTTGTCGAGGGTCGCGCAGCGACCCGAGACAAATTTTCTGGGCTTTTCTGAACTCGAAATTTTACTTCATGCGCCACGCGTATAAAACGCTGGTTTCAAGTAAGGTTCAAATATACATAAATTTCACAAGATTTTAATGTTTTATACGCGTGGCGCATGAAGTAAAATTTCGAGTTTAGAAAAGCCCAGAAAATTTGTCTCAGGTTGCTGCGCGACCCTCGACAAATTTTCACGGGGCTTTTCTAAACTCGAAATTTTACTTCATGCTTAGTCTGGGAGTGAAAAACACTCGTTTAAAGCTTCGAAATGAATGAAGAAAATATGCTGAATCTGGAATACGTATACTATAAATAAAAACTCCCTGTATATTGTAGAATTAGGATATTGAGATAGATTGTGTTAGTATGAAAATAAGGCACCTAAAGGAGCTAAATCACAATTTTGTAGTATCGAAAAGATACGCATGTTACGATTAGGTTGGTTAGATAACAAATAGTGAGTTTTACATGCATAACCCGATGTATACTTGGTAAATTTTCAGACATTCGTTGTTTTTAAAAATCATTCAGTTTGAAACTGCCAACAAGTGTTTTCCACTCCTAGATTAAGCATGAAGTATAATTTCGAGTTTAGAAAAGCCAGAAAACAATTGTCAGGTTACTAGTGGTAATGGGCATTACTTTAGGTATTCTAACGCCGACAAAAATACTGAAATCGTAGAGTTAGTTCCCGAGTTATACCGACTTAAATTATCAAGGAATAAAAAAAATCGTCAGGTACGCCACTGTCTTGCTAGCGCTAGCTATCTCGTTAGCAGTGTTTATGAACATCACTTTAGGTGTTCTAACGCCCAAAGAAATTTTGAAATTGCACGGTTAGTTGCTGAAAGTTGCTGAAAAAAATCATCAGGTACGCCACTGTCTTGCTAGCGCTAGCTATCTCGTTGTCAGTGTTTATAGACATCAGTATAGTTATTACAATACCGAACGAAATTTTGTAATCGTACGGTTAGTTTTTGAGTTATAACGATTTCAATTATCAAGTGGTGAAAAAACAATCGTCAGTTACGCCACTGTCTTACTAGCGCAAGCTATCTCATTGTCAGTATTTATATACATCAGTATAGTAATGACAATGCCGAATGAATTTTTTAAATCGTACGGTTAGTTCCTGAGTTATAACGATTTAAATTAGCAAGGAGTGAAAACACAGTTGTCAGTTACGCTACTGTCTTCTAGGCATCATGTTTCTAATAGCCAGTATCTATGAACATAAATAAGGTAATTACAACGCCGAAATATTTTTTGGAAGCGATATTTTATATATCAAACATGATTTTGTATTAAAATTCAGCAAGTAAATGGTAATACGCATACAGGATTTGAAAGCTCTCGCATCAAAATTTGGATGTAAATATTTTTTTACTTGTTATTTTTGAGAGAATATATTTTTCATATTCTGCTGGCGCTAGCTCTAAGCTATCTTTTCCACCCAATTTGATTAAAAAAATTTCATTTTGGGGGGCTAGGGTTAAAATTTTTTATCATTTTTTGGGGTTGTGGGGGTGGCGCTAGCTTTTAAATTGGTAGCGCTAGCTGGCGCTAGGTCTGAGGAATCCAAATAGTGTAAAAAAACTTAAATAATTTAAACTCGGGGGGCTAGCATCAACCTAGCCCCCCGAAAGTTCATACCCCCATAACTTTCTTGTCTAAATGACGCCAGCTCTAATTTTTGTGGCGCTAGCTAAGGCCTGTCTAGCGCAATAGTTTTTTAAAAAAAAATCGAATTTCGATGGGCTAAGCTGACTGAGCCCAATTTAATTGGTCAGATAATTGCTCACGGATACGCACAGTCGTCGATTAACTTTCGAAATCTCACATCAAAATAAACTAAATAAGCAATCTGAATTAAAACCTTTTCGAATAAACTTGTAAAGTCAGCTAGAAAAAGGGAAATCCCCCTGCTGTTGTTTACATCTGAGAAATTGTAATTTCAGAAAAAGTGTGAGAAAAATTCTCAAGTGCGAGTCCTCCGGGGTTAATTTAAAAAATGGTCGTTTTGTTTAAAGTTAAATTGATCTCAAATGTGATGAAAAAAAAAGTTGTTCTGTTTATGTGTCAAAAGTTCAAACTGATATTTCCATATTTACAAGGATTACACATATAAATAGCTGTTGTGATTTTTGTGTGTATGTGTGTGTGTATGTGTAACAAAAGTCCAGACCAACATTTCTATATTTACTGTGTTTATACACGAAAATAGTGTATAAACAAAAATATTGTCTATATTAATAGCTGCACACAAACTTCTAGAATTATAAAGTTTTTATCGTTTGGCACGAATTTCGGGAGTTTGCTGAACTTTGGCTTACGCTGAACCGGAGCCAAAGCGTTCGTAAAATAAATTAATATCCATTTCGTAAGAGAAGGAAAATCTGATATTTCACAAGATTTATTGTCATATCTTGATAAAGTACAAATGTTTGAATGAATAACATGCTCTCTCTATCTCTCTATTTCTCTCTATCTTTTTCTTTCCCTTTCTGTATTTTCGAAATAGATACAGACAATGTTTTAGGATAAGTAAGAATTCTGTTTATTAGTCAACATCCAAAAGATTTTCCTTTATGTGGTTTTTTGATTGATTTGGTTTTTTTTTCTGATCATAATCTTATTCCGTTTTTTCTATGTGCGAATATCTCGTTATCGTACTCTCTCTCTATCTCTCTCTTTATCTCTCTATCTCTCTCATTATCTCTCTATCTCTCTCTATCTCACTCTATCTCTCTTTGTCTCTCTCTATCTCTCTCTTTATCTCTCTCTTTATCTCTCTCTTTATCTCTCTCTCTATCTCTATCTTTCTCTTTATCTCTCTCTATCTCTCTCTTTATCTCTCTCTATCTCTCTCTTTATCTCTCTCTATTTCTCTCCATCTCTCTCTCTCTATCTCTCTCTATCTCACTCTATCTTGCTCTATCTCTCTCTATCTCACTCTATCTCTCTCTATCTTTTTTTTTATTTCAGAAAATTTGTGTTGTTACAAAATGTTCACACAAGTCAGATACGATAATAAAATGATTACATTATTATGTACTTAAAAGTGAATTAAATAACTATAAATAATGTGTAAATAAATATAATACTCGTACATGTATAAAATCAATATTTCAAAGCTTAATTCTAAAGACAACACAACAAATTAAAAATGTGGGTAATAAGTATCGAGTGATTATTAAATAAAACAGATGATGAATAGTATATATACAACAAACACAGACACTTTAAAATATAAATAAATTCGAGTTATTATAAAATTAATTAAAATTGTGTATAAAAACAAACACAAACAGTTTAAAAGTATAAATAAATGACAGTGCTTATAAAATAAACGAAATCAAGAGTTTCTAGACTATGTGGTTGAGGCACTTCCCTACCGCCTATTTTAATTCAGAGATGCGTAGTTATCTGCCAGGCACTCGTTATTGTTATAGAACGCTTTTTCACAGAAATACGATTTCATTCTAACTTTAAATTGATTATTATTCAGTGCTTTTATTGATTCAGGCAATTTGTTGTAGACTTTAGGTTCATAATAGTTGATGCCATTTTGCGATTTGGATAAACGTAGCTGTTCAGTGCAAATACTTGATTGGGTTCTTGTATTGTACCCATGAATATCGCTATGTAGGCGATAAGAACTCCTATTTTGGTGGACATATACGATACACTCTAGAATATATAGAGATGGCAATGTGAGAATACCGAGACGAGTGAAGTCCTCTCTGCAATCCTCTTGGTACCTCAAACCTGCTACCACTCTTACCGCTCTGCGCTGTAATCCAAACAGTCTTTGAGTTATGGCCGAGTGTCCCCATGCAATAATGCCATATCTTAAGTGGGATTGACATAAAGAGAAATAGGCGGTACACACTGCTGACTGTGGTATACAATTTTTCAATTGCCTCAAGAGATATATATGACGGCACACCTTGTTTGCTATTTCTTTCCCATGTGTTTGAAAGTTCAACTTTCTGTCTAGGTGTATTCCTAGAAACTTGACGCTATTACGAGTGTGAAGTTAGCAATAGATCCAGCAATAGATTTAAAAAAAATCATATCTCGGAAAAAACAAAAGCAAATTAAATGAAATTTGAAAATATACACTTTAAATAGCCTAAATTATTACCCCAAGAAATATAAAACCCTTAACTTTTACCCTTCATATTTTTTCACCCCTTCCAAAAATATGTTATGATTTTTTTTTAATTCGGCAATATTTCATAAAGTTCCTTTTTAGCTCAAAACATCTCTATAATACCATCTTTGGATAAGCGAAATCAAAAAACGTTTCGACACCCCGTTCGCCACTAAACTATTGTTTTACCCTAAGATTTCAAAAATTAATATCTCGGAGAAAAAGAATACAAATAAAATCAAATAAAATTTAAAATACACGATAAGAGATGTCTAAGTTATCACCCAAAAAAAATTGACCCTTAATTTTTACCTATAATATTTTTTCACCCCTTCCAAAAACGTAATCAATTTTTTTCTACTTTGGCAATGTTCCATAAAATTCATTTTTATCTAAAAATATCTCTATTATACCCTCTTTTAATACACCTAATCAAAAAAACGTTTCGTCACCCTGTTCACCCCTAAAATATATTTTTTACCCCGTGAATATGGAAATCAATATTTCCGAGAAAGCAAAATCAAATCAAACAAAATATTACTAAGGAATACATCTTAATTAATAGCACAAAGAAGATCAACCCCTAAAATAACCCTTTCATTTTTTCTTGTCTTTAAATGTAATATATATATATATTTTTTTAAATTCACAATCTTCTTCAATTTTGATATGTATCATATATTATTTCTTTTTATCATGAGTGTGTTTACTCTAATAAGCAAAAGTAAAAAAAAGTGTCAGGCACTTTACCCCCATATAATAAAATAATAATCTCCTGCTCGTCGTATGGATTTATATGCGTATGGAATTATGTGCAACGATTTAAACATATTTTTTTCTGAATTTGGCAAAGGGCCATACATAAATAAAAATTGTTATTCTTATCATTAATGTGTGTACTTTCATAATCAAAAGTCAAAAAAACGTTTGGAGCACTTTTCCACCAGCGAAAAATTATAATCTCCCGCTCGTCACGTATGGATCCATATGCAATAAATTAAACATTATTTTATCCGAATTTGGCAAAGGGCCATAGATAAATAAAAATTGTTATTCTTATCAATAATGTGTGTACTTTCATAATCAAAAGTCAAAAAAACGTTTGGAGCACTTTTTCACTCCCGAAAAAAAAAATCTCCCGCTCGTCACGTATGGATCCATATGCAATAAATTAAACATTATTGTTTCCGAATTCGGCAAAAGGCCATAGATAAATAAAAATTGTTATTCTTATCATTAATGTGTGTACTTTCATAATCAAAAGTCAAAAAAACGTTTGGAGCACTTTTTCAACCCCGAAAAAAAATAATGTCCCGCTCGTCGTGTATGGATACATATCCAACAAATTAAACATTATTTTTTCCGAATTTGGCAAAGGGCCATAGATAAATAAAAATTGTTATTCTTATCATTATTGTGTGTACTTTCATAATCAAAAGTCAAAAAAACGTTTAGAGCACTTTTTCACTCCCGAAAAAAAGATAATAATCTCCCGCTCGTCGTGTATGGTTCCATATGCAACAAATTAAACATTATTTTTTCCAAATTTGGCACAGGGCCATAGATAAATAAAAATTGTTATTCTTATCAATAATGTGTGTACTTTCATAATCAAAAGTCAAAAGAACGTTTGGAGCACTTTTTCACCCCCGAAAAAAAAAATTATAATCTCCCGCTCGTCACGTATGGATCCATATGCAATAAATTAAACATTATTTTATCCGAATTTGGCAAAGAGCCATAGATAAATAAAAATTGTTATTCTTATCAATAATGTGTGTACTTTCATAATCAAAAGTAAAAAAAACGTTTAGAGCACTTTTTCACCCCCGAAAAAAATTATAATCTCCCGCTCGTCGTGTATGGATCCATATGCAATAAATTAAACATTATTTTTTCCGAATTCGGCAAAGGGCCATAGATGAATAAAAATTGTTATTCTTATCATTAATGTGTGTACTTTCATAATCAAAAGTCAAAAAAACGTTTGGAGCACTTTTTCACCCCCGAAAAAAATTATAATCTCCCGCTCGTCGTGTATGGATCCATATGCAATAAATTTAACATTATTTTTTCCGAATTTGGCAAAGGGCCATAGATAAATAAAAATTGTTATTCTTATCATTAATGTGTGTACTTTCATAATCAAAAGTCAAAATAACGTTTGGATCACTTTTTCACCCCCGAAAAAAATTATAATCTCCCGCTCGTCGTGTATGGATCCATATGCAATAAATTAAACATTATTTTTTCCGAATTTGGCAAAGGGCCATAGATAAATAAAAATTGTTATTCTTATCATTAATGTGTGTACTTTCATAATCAAAAGTCAAAAAAACGTTTGGAGCACTTTTTCACCCCCGAAAAAAATTATAATCTCCCGCTCGTCGTGTATGGATATGCAATAAATTAAACATTATTTTTTCCGAATTTAGCAAAGGGCCATAGATAAATAAAAATTGTTATTCTTATCATTAATGTGTGTACTTTCATAATCAAAAGTCAAAATAACGTTTGGAGCACTTTTACACTTCCGAAAAAAAAATAATCTCCCGCTCTTCACGTATGGATCCATACGTGACGAGCGGGAGATTATTTTTTCCGAATTTGGCAAAGAGCCATAGATAAATAAAAATTGTTATTCTTATCATTAATGTGTGCACTTTCATAATAAAAAGTCATTAAAACGTTTGGAGCACTTCTACACCCCCGAGAAAAATAATCTCCCGCTCGTCGCGTATTGATTTAAAATATTTTTTTTGAATTTGGCAAAGGGCCATAAATAAATAAAAATAGTTATTCTTATTATTAATGTGTATACTTTAATAATCAAAATTATTTTTTTTCAAAATTATTTTTTTCTGAATTTGGCAAAGGGGGGCCATATATAAATAAAAATGGTTATTCTTATCCCTAATGTGTGTACTTTCGTAATCAAAAGTCAAAAAAACGTTTGGATCCATATGCAACAAATTAAACATTATATTTTCCGAATTTGGCAGAGGGCCATAGATAAATAAAAAATTTTATTCTTAACATTAATGTGTGTACTTTCATAATCAAAAGTCAAAATAACGTTTGGATCACTTTTTCACCCCCGAAAAAAATTATAATCTCCCGCTCGTCGTGTATGGATCCATATGCAATAAATTAAACATTATTTTTTCCGAATTTGGCAAAGGGCCATAGATAAATAAAAATTGTTATTCTTATCATTAATGTGTGTACTTTCATAATCAAAAGTCAAAAAAACGTTTGGAGCACTTTTTCACCCCCGAAAAAAATTATAATCTCCCGCTCGTCGTGTATGGATATGCAATAAATTAAACATTATTTTTTCCGAATTTAGCAAAGGGCCATAGATAAATAAAAATTGTTATTCTTATCATTAATGTGTGTACTTTCATAATCAAAAGTCAAAATAACGTTTGGAGCACTTTTACACTTCCGAAAAAAAAATAATCTCCCGCTCTTCACGTATGGATCCATACGTGACGAGCGGGAGATTATTTTTTCCGAATTTGGCAAAGAGCCATAGATAAATAAAAATTGTTATTCTTATCATTAATGTGTGCACTTTCATAATAAAAAGTCATTAAAACGTTTGGAGCACTTCTACACCCCCGAGAAAAATAATCTCCCGCTCGTCGCGTATTGATTTAAAATATTTTTTTTGAATTTGGCAAAGGGCCATAAATAAATAAAAATAGTTATTCTTATTATTAATGTGTATACTTTAATAATCAAAATTATTTTTTTTCAAAATTATTTTTTTCTGAATTTGGCAAAGGGGGGCCATATATAAATAAAAATGGTTATTCTTATCCCTAATGTGTGTACTTTCGTAATCAAAAGTCCAAAATCGTTTCAAGCACTTTTCCAACCCCTAGCATTATTTTTTTTGCGGGGGTGAAAAAGTGCTCCAAACGTTTTTTTGACTTTTGATTATGAAAGTACACACAATAATGATAAGAATAACAATTTTTATTTATCTATGGCCTTTTGCCAAATTCCGAAAAAAATGTTTAATTTGTTGGATATGTATCCATACACGACGAGCGGGACATTATTTTTTTTTTTCGGGGGTAAAAAAGTGCTCCAAACATTTTTTTGATTTTTGATTATGAAAGTACACACATTAATGATAAGAATAACAATTTTTATTTATCTATGGCCTTTTGTCAAATTCGGAAAAAATAATGTTTAATTTATTGCATATGGATCCATACGTGACGAGTGGGAGGTTATTTTTTTTTCGGGAGTGAAAAAGTGCTCCAAACGTTTTTTTGACTTTTGATTATGAAAGTACCCACATTAATGTTAAGAATAAAATTTTTTATTTATCTATGGCCCTCTGCCAAATTCGGAAAATATAATGTTTAATTTGTTGCATATGGATCCATACGTGACGAGCGGGAGATAATTTTTTTTTTTTTTTCGGGGGTGAAAAAGTGCTCCAAACGTATTTTTGACTTTTGATTATGAAAGTACACACATTAATGATAAGAATAACAATTTTTATTTATCTATGGCCCTTTGCCAAATTCAGAAAAAATAATGTTTAAATCGTTGCACATAATTCCATACGCATATAAATTATTATTTTATTATATGGGGGTAAAGTGCCTGACACTTTTTTTTTACTTTTGCTTATTAGAGTAAACACACTCATGATAAAAAGAAATAATATATGATACATATCAATATTTAAGAAGATTGTGAATTTAAAAAAATATATATATTACATTTAAAGACAAGAAAAAATGAAAGGGTAATTTTAGGGGTTGATCTTCTTTGTGCTATTAATTAAGATGTATTCCTTAGTAATATTTTGTTTGATTTGATTTTGCTTTCTCGGAAATATTTATTTCCATATTCACGGGGTAAAAAAAATTTACCGCGAACCATTTCGCTGTATAATTTTTATTGATGATGTTCGTTTCTAAGCCCGCATTTATGTCAGAACTTTTATTTAGCAATGTTGTATCGTCTGCATATAAGAAATATTTTGAATTTGGATTGGAGGATGGTAAATCATTTATGTAGATTGAAAAAAGTATTGGTCCTAGGATGGATCCTTGTGGTACACCAAACTCTACGTTACTCTCATCTGATGATCGTTGATTTAATGTGACAATCTGCCTTCTATCTGACAGGTATGAGTTAATTAACCTACAGCTATCGGGGTGGATATTGTAAAAATACAGTTCTCTCTCTCTCTCTCTATCTCACTCTATCTCAGTCTATCTTACTCTATCTCTTTCTATTAACTCTATCTCTCTCTCTCTCTTTCTCTCTGCGTATTTCCAAAGTAGATACAGACAATGTTTTAGGATAAATAATAATTTTTGTTTATTTATCAACATTCAAACAGATTTTCAATATTTTCCTTTCATTTGATTTTTGATTGATTTGATTTTTTTTTTTGAGATAATAGTCTTATTCCGTTTTTTTCTACGTGCGAATATCTCGTTATCGTATAAATTCCTGCAAGTCCTGCACTTCTAGACGGATCAATATTAGGGAGACGTGCTGCTGGTGCAATGACTCGACCTCGCGACCCGAGAGATGAGCTTTTCACTTCAGTAATTGTTCGTTTCATTTGACTTTCGCTGATATTTTTTTTTATGACTTTCCGCCTCATTACGCCCCAGAGGAGATAATCGTAACCATGTAAATTTCTTTCAGTATTAATCATAATCCCGGTTTAACACCTTTTTTTAAATTTTTGTATATGGTTGCATATTTTTCATAAACGATAAAAACGATGATTTCAGTCATTAGAGAAAGTTAAATATTAAATCGCTTTTTTTTTACAAGTTTATATTCGAACATGTTTTTTAAATAAATTGATAATTAAACCAGTGGAAAATGCACAAGCTTGGATTAGCATGACGAACAAAAACTATTTTTGATTTCCTAGAATAATTCTATTCCTATTTCTATTCTAACTTGATCGAACAGTTCAGTAGTATACAGGGTGTCCGTATTTGGACAGAATGTATGGGGATCTCAGTTATTTAAAGAGATACAGACGGCTGAAGTTGCGTATTTTAGGGAAAACAATTTTGATTTATTTGTGTTTTCGAGATATCAACAAAAAACTGATTTTTTTTAAAAATCCTTTTTATTTTTTTATTCATAAACTCTGAATCTGCACGTTTAGAACCTTGACAATGTACAGGCACTTTTTAATGAGGAATCTAGTTGAATATTTTTTCTAAGATAACTGTAACATTTACCCGGGGACCATAGCCAACTTTTGTTTTTCTTATGGACGCCATTTTGGATTTTCATATTTTTTGAAAGAATATTTTTTTCTGAACTTATAATCTATTTTAGATTTGATATTTAAAGTTATAATATTTACTTTTTTACAAAGAGTGCCTTGGTAACAATGACGTCATATCGATTAATCAATAAAATATTGACAGCAGTCAATCATTGTTAGTAGTCAAAATAAATTAATAACTGCCAATCTTTTGTAATAATAATTATAATAAGTATCGATTATCACACAAAACATAAAGTAAAAAAATAGTAATGTATCCATCATAGCACTTTCCGCGTTAAAGATATGATGACTTAATTATCAACAGTATGGAAAAGTTGCGCAAACTAAATTTATTCTATTTTTATTATTATTATTACAAAACTATTCACCAACAAAGAAATTCTTGCATTTTTCGCTAGATCTCAATAAATATTGATCACCATCACATGTAAACGTTATATATTTTTAACTTTACTATAAACCAGTGGTTTATACGTGTGGCGCATGAAGTAAAATTTCGAGTTTAGAAAAGCCCCGCGAAAATTTGTCTCTTGTCGCTGCGCGACCTTCGACAAATTTTCTACGCGGGGCTTTTCTAAACTCGAAATTTTACTTCATGCTTAGTCTGGGAGTGGAAGACACTCATTAGTTTAAAATACATCACAACTGTTAAAATATGTATCGTATTAGTATTTTGTCATTAAATCACTATATTGACTATATTTTATACAGTGATTTAAGTGACTTACAATTATAACATCATAATAGCCGAAATACAGTCCATAGAAAGACATAATCAGACAAAATCCTAGCATAGTCCAAAGACAGTCAATCAAGCCACTTACAGTCACAACAGTGAAAACACGGCCAATAAAGATATAATATGACAAAATCCTATGATAGTCCAAAGACAGTCAAGCAATTGATTAAGATTCAAAATGTCACACCAGTATTTCTTTTATAAACAAATACATTTTCTATCAGTACAGTAATTAATCAGCTGGGTGTCCTTCTTCAGGGGTAATATGTAAGCAAATTATGGGTCCTAGGAGTTGTCAAATGAGTGAGTTACTCAACTGTTTCCAAGGCACTCTTTACAAAAAACAAAAAATTAAAATTTTACATATAAAATGTACAATAAACTATAAGTATGATACATCATTGGATTCAGAAAAAAATATTCTTCCAAAAAATATAAAAATTCAATAGGCGCCCATAAGAAAAACAAAAGTTGGCTATGGTCCCTGGGTAAATGTTATATTTATCTTAAAATAAAATATGTTACTAGATTTCTCGTCAAAAAGTGCTTGTATAATGTCAAAGTTGTAAATGTGTGGATTCAATAGTTTCTGAAAACAAAAATTAAAACGAAATTTAAAAAAACCGACATTCTGTTGAAATACGGGCACCCTGTATACGGGGAATTTATATTTTACGTATACATATCAAAACGTATACCCTGTAAATATTCAGGCAATAGATAATTTTATAAATGCTTTAAATTTAAATCTTCTAACGAGTGTTTCCACTCCAATGAAGCCGAAATGCAACCCAATATACAAATTACAAGCAAGCATACGCGTACATTGGGTTGCATTTACTCATGTTTCCATACAATGTTACTATTTTTAAAGAAAAGCATATGCGTACTTTGGGCTGCATTTCCTATTTTTTTCATATAATATATTCCATTTGTTTCTGGATCTCGCCTAGCTATAGAAAAGTGACAGTTTAAGTATTGTAAATGGGGCTGGTTGTGTTTTAAATCAGGGTTTTTAAATGTCACTGTCAGATGTTCGATTTTAAGGTTATAATTTCTGACTATTGTGGTCTTACACTGTTGCCTGTTTTACAAATTTTCAGATATAAAAGGTTAATAATATGCAGTTTTAAGATTAACAAAATTTACTACTTGGTTTTTGTACATACAAACACAGCAATAATATTGTATATAACAAATATAATGAATTCGGCTCTGCAAACTTATTTCGTCATCCATTTGTATTTCTCGCTTGGGTCTTCCCGTTAACACATTTTGATCAACTCAATCGTAATACTATTGTGATGCTGTAGATTTGGATTACTTTGCCTAAAATGTTTGTAGGATTTCAGAATTTGTAACCTTTTTGATTCAGAGATAATCTTTGGCATGTTACTATTTAATATGTGCCTGAAATTATTTTTCACTTTGACATTGACACAGCATTGCAACACTAGATTAATTTGATTTAATAATAAAATGCTCGAAGAAGCGACCGCGTGGCGAAATAATTGTTACAAGATTAACAATAAACCTCTTGAAAATTAAAAAGAGGATTACTTATGATATCATAAATTATTGCAACACTGTTAAAATAAGGAATCAGGAGTGGCAATTTATAAAAAATGTAAATGTTGGTACTACAACATAACAACACGAAAGCATGGCTAGGCGAGATCCAGAAACAAATGGAACGGTGTATACAGTGTTACTATTTTTAAAGAAACTCAACTGTAGCCAAATTGGTTAGTCATTCTAAATCACCCTTATTCATCATAGTCTCTCAAGGTCATTTTTATTATTAACATGTCTGTTCTAAATACGTTTCCTTTTAACGTCTCAATAAAATCACTACCGTTTTTTTTTTTTCATATTTCTTTCTCCATCCCGTGACTGATTCGCACTTAACCGTTTAACAGCATCAGCAGTAATAAAGACGGTGATTTTATTGACGGAGAGAGAGAGGGGTCAGAATTTTTATGGATCGTGTCCCATCCTGGACTTGTCGTTTTATTAAATTTCCTGTTCGCCCTAAATTGGAAATGACTGTCAATTTTTTTTTCTTTTTTTCGCGCATAAGCTCTTTCCGAGATCGAATAAAAATCGCTTCTACGTCAAGCACTCGCAAAATCTATTTACATCCACACTGCATCCACTAAGATAATAATGTTTGTACACAAAGTACACCTCAAGTTGCTACACATTAATTGAATGTAGTTAAAAAAATGCATTTCACATTATTCAAATGTGACATTAAAATTGTATTAGTTCGCGTTTCTCTCTTGAATCGCAAATAAAAGTTTTCGTTTGGAAATATTGATTAAAAATTGCAAGAAATCAAAACGTAGTACAAAAAAAGCTTTTTTAAACTCGAAATTCTTCATGGATAGTCTAGGAGTGGAAACACTCGTTAGAAATATCAAATTGAAATTTATAAGAGCAAATTCCTGAAAATGTACAGCGTATACATCATACTAAATTCTTAAGGACCAACACCATTTATTGTGCAAAATAAATCGATACCTTTAATGGTTGAATAACATACAGAGAGTTTTATGTAACACCGAACATACTAAAATATACTTAATGTTAATTTTCCTATGTTCGATGTGTACTGGGACGCATCAAAGCATTCAGTACGATGTGATTGGCTACGATTTCTAATGGTAATATAGTCAACCCAATGTACACTCTTCACGTCAAAAATTAATTAAAATTGTCAATTATTATGTCAACCACAATATGTTGTATTATGAATATTTTAGTACAACGGAATGGTTATCAACTTTTGTTATGATTTTAATCAGTAAAAACAGGTTAAAGAAGGTAAGAAGATATAAACGCTTTATCAGTAAACACAATTTTTCGCAACATTTTGTTGTTTAATTTAACATATTAGATACAATTTTACAAAAATGTTATCGCTTAATTTTGTTATACAGCAACTAGTAATGTTGGAGTTTGTAGGACCTCAACTTAAATTCTTGTAGAACTCCTACATACAAGGGATTTTTAAATATTTAAAGATTTTGCAATAGTAAGGATATTATTAGACACTATTCGACATAACAGAAATTGCTTAATTTCATCTCTTCCGATAATATCGACGGACTTCTAACTCCTCGCTTGTGAAATTTATCCAAACAAACCGTTCTAGAAGGTTCGAAATTGTTGAAATAAATGGTAGTCTAATTGACCAGAACATTTTTCAGAAAATAAATCATAGGAATTTCTTGAACTGTTTTCTCCATGGTATAAGTTTACCAGAATAATCTTTTCCTCCTTTGTATACATTATTGATATGTTTAACTCTCCGTTATTCGTCTACGTCTGCTTCAAGTGCTAGAACAGCAAATATCACTTGCTTGCGATGACTGACAGATTTCATTTATTTTTGAAGGGAAGAGTGTATATTGGGTTGACTATATTAGAAATCGTAGCCAATCACATCGCACTCAATGCTTTGATGCGTCCCAGTACATATCGAACATAGGAAAATTAACATTGAGTACATTTTAATATGTTCGGTGTTACATAAAACTCTCTGTATGTATACTTAAAAAATATAAGTGTTTTTTGGTTGCATCTCACTAAATTTAAATAATAAAAATACACTTTATTGAACTCGGATAATCACAAATTACCGTGAAGAGAGATCTTAAGAAATTATTTTCTTTTAGGGAAGGACAGTATGATTTTGTATAAATAAAATTATGAATAACTTTGTGATTTACAAACAGTGTGTTTAATTTCAATCAATTGGGAAAATAAACACACTTTTTGTTAAATCACAAAGTTATTAATAAATTTGTTTAAACACAGTGAATATGGATTTTCAACTCCTTAATGCCTTATCAATCAACCAACTAAAGTATGATTATTATTTTCATCTTTGTTTTCTGTTTGTTTTTTCAGGTCACAGAGCAAATTCGGTGTTTGTTGGAGTCCACATACCGGCTGAAAGAAGGCATTCGCACAGGAGGCATTCGCACAAACACCACAGAGTTTCGGAATCGAATTCTGGTGATGACAGACCAAGTAAGTCGCAAGGAATTAAACAAAAGAATGGATTAGATTTAAGATAAAAGGCGCGTATTTTTTTTTTCAAATAATTTCCCTTCAAAGCAAAACTTTCCAATGCAACAGCACATGAAGATTTTTCCACTTGATCGTTAAAAAACCCGTTAAATACACCTATTTTCGTCAGATTATTGTTTACATAAAAGCGCAATCCCATATTTACCTGGAAATAAATTAAATTAAAAGCAATGATTATTAACTAATCTCTCTATTAGAATGATTAATAAACAAATAGCACTCATAATAAAAGTGTATGATTATAAAATAATTAAATTAAGCGCAATGATCATTAACTAATCTTTCTATTAGCATGATTGTTAAGCAAATAGTACTCATAATAAATGTGTAAGATTATAAAATAGTACTTTGTTAAATCGACTTATAATTAGGTTAGGTTAAAATATGGCAAGTAATAAATAAAGTAACACCATCTATTGCCTAAAAGAAAGAAGCATCAAACAGACAAGTGTTATTCAACCATTTATGTTACTTCTTAAGAATTTAGTTTCGAAAATAAGTTCTCTAGTTTTTTCTTCAGCAGATTTCAATACTAGTCCATTTTTAGTAATGTACTTGAAGGTGTCTAGTGTGATAAAATGGGTTAAACTTGATTTGCTTAAACTATGCATTATCTAATTCCTTGTTATTATAATTAAAGAGATTAAAATAAACCTTACTTCCCTTCCGCGATGTTTTTTTTATTATTTATTATTAAAAGTCCATAATCCGGTGCGGTTGGGTGTTTGGAGGAGCATGAATGGATGGATTAATGGGTCGTGACCCGTGAAACAAACTGTGTTATCACGCTGCGACGCGAATTATTTTAGATCTCTCTCGGATCTAAATACGAGTCGGGCTTTAAATAGAACCGACAGTCCTTTCGGGCGTCCGCAAAAGCCTCGAAATTGGGCTATCATCCACGTACGGAAACATCGCACAAAAGATCGATGTGTCCACTGGACCAACATACGTGAACAATAGTTTTTTTTATATTTTCCTGGATGAAAATAAAAATAAAATAAATGGTTTCTATAAAAATAATACCTTATAATAAAGAATCTAGGGTTGTGGAGGAAGATTTAGTTGAGGGTGTGAAAATCTTGAAGAAATAAAGTAAGAAATATACTGTACAGAAAGTAATATACTAATCTTATAATCCTTCTATATTGAGAAGCAGCCATCTCAATATACAGGGTGAGGCAGGGAAACGTGCTGATTTGCAAGGTCAATAAAAGAAAAAGTATTTCACATATCGATTTAATTCTTTTTCTATCGTATTGTACACATCCTGAATTTTTGTTTCAAGTGGTTTTAAAAATAACCAAATGATCATTAGTGATACACTGATCCACCCGCTTTTTGAAGATTCGCTCCACTCTTTCGAGCATATCGACGGGCATGTTGGCGATGGCTTGGCGAATGTTATCCTTCAGGTGTTGCAGAGTCCGTGGTTTGTCATTGTAAACAATGGATTTCAGATATCCCCATAAAAAGAAGTCACAGAGAGCCAAATCGGGGGAGCGCGCCGGCCACAGTACGTCACCTCTCAAGGAGATTAGGCGCTTGTGGAAGTGTTCCCTCAAAAGTTCCATTGAAGTTCTTGCTGTGTGTGCCGTGGCTCCGTCCTGCTGGAATCATACATCCTCAAGTTCCATTTCTTGAAGTTTTGGAAAAAAAATGCCTCAATCATTTTTCTGTAGCGAACTACATTCACAGTTACCCTCTCGAGCTTTTCTGGTGTTCTGGAAGCCCGTTTACCTCCCTAAATGCGTCCACCCACGAAACGATTGATTGCCGACCAGGAACGGGAGCCGTGGGATGAATATTGAACCGAGTTCGGAAGGCACATTGGATGCCAACCACCGAACGGCCATTGGAAAAGTAGGCCTCGACGACGAACGCACGCTCCTCCTTTGTTCAACGCATGACGCGGCTGGTATGAGCGGTAACAAAACTTCAAGACCCCCTCTATCAAATGAGACCCTCTCTACTCCTTTCTGACCACGTCTCGCTCATTGGCGCCCAATTCAAATCAGCAAGTTTCCCTGCCGCGCCTTGTATATTAAGAAGTAGCCATCTCAATATAGAAGGATTATAAATGAGTATCGCTGAATAGCTTTTTGAAAAATTAAACATGAGTTTTTCCTTTTTTCGATCCGATGTGTAATTTCTCGAGATATTCACAAAAATCAGGCGCCATCTGTCACGAATCGAAAAAATTGCTTCAAATAGAAGTTACTTATTTTTTTTATGGGGAATCCGAATTAATTCCCATTTACTATTTCAAAGTTTTTGGGGGGGGGGGGGGGTGAGGGGGTCGACTTTAGTATTATTGGATGGCCCTCTTCCAGGCGAACAAATTTTTATCAGAACTTTTTTTGACCCTGTATTAGTCCAGACAAATAACATGTGCTTTATATTTATAATCCAAATGATAGATAATTTTAAGTACATATATAAGATCCCAATGTTGGTTCAAGTACTTTATTATGAGAATGACTCACTGACGAGTCGAAACTGGTCACAATTTAAAACAAAAAGTGGATACGAAAAAGTAATCAGTGTTGATTATTTAAACATTAAAGGTTATTGGCAACACACTTAATATCTGCTTTGAAATTATGATGTACTTACATATGTGTTTTAGAAATTCAAATTAAATCAGTTTTTTATACGCGTGGCGCATGAAGTAAAATTTCGAGTTTAGAAAAGCCCAGAAAATTTGTCTTTCTAAACTCAAAATTTTACTTCATGCTTAGTCTGGGAGTGGAAAACACCTAAACACTTAAATTAAAAAAGGTTAATCATGGCACTTTAGACGTTTTTTTGTTTGTATTGAACATACGATACATTTATAATAAGAATAACTTTATCTAACACTTTGCTATACAGGGAGTTTTTTTTTTCAATTATACGTTTTAGAAATTCAGCCTATTTATATAACATCTTTATTCGGGAAATAATATATTACATTGTATGAACATTCGTTATTGTTTTTTGTTTTACATAATGCGAAAAGGCTATCGACCGGAAGTCTTTCTGCCTAGAGTAATTTAATATGTTGTTATGAGATTAATTAATGAATGTGATGATGCTATTGAGTTAGTGACTGATGTAGGGTGAGGAGTGTTTGGAGGATAGTGGATTCTGGAAATTTGCGTTTGGGCAGAATTAAGGGATTTCTGGTTTGACAGAACAATTTTAGGATTTTGATGTTTAGTGGTGCTTTAAGGAAACGTTCTATTAGATATGGATAGCGCTCGTTCATAGGAATTATTTGTGTTTTTTCTAGCAACATTTCATTGGAGGGGTTATAGAGAGGATTCAAGGGATGGCGGATTTTTGTTAATATACGAAGGTAACTTCTTTCTGCAATAAGGATGTTGTTGAGGGATCGGGAATGGGTGAGAGCAAGTAAGATGAAACCGTAGTCGAGTATCGGCCTGCATATACATTTGTATATTTTAACTGCGGTGTTTGTTGATAAACCACGATGTTTATATGTTAAACCTCTAAAGTGGCGTGCTCTAGTTTGTATTTTGTTTTTTATTGTTTTGGAGTGAGGAATAAAAGTGAGTTTGGGATCAAAGTTTATACCGAGGTATTTACATAGGGGTGAAGGAGAAACTAGGGTGCCATTGAGGAGAATTGTGGGGGAATTAGGTGTTATTCTGTGGTTAGGTATTAATAGTTGGGTTTTGGAGGAGTTCAAGGATATTCTCCATTTAAGGAACCAGGATTTGGATTGGTTTAGTAGCTCTTGTAAGGAGGACATTGCGGCATTGAGGGTGGGGGCGTGGCTTACTAAGGCTGTGTCATCGGCGAACTGGGGGATATACTGAGATGGATTGAAATATTTGGGATTAGGGTTATATAGGTCATGAGTGTATAGATTGAAAAGTAAGGGAGATATGGGGGAACCTTGTGGAACACCTTGGAATGGAGAGAATGAGTAGGATAGGATGTTTTTGAACTTAATTTGTAGGGATCTGTTTGATAAGAATTGGTCAAGGATGCGTAATAGGTATGTAGGGAGATTGAGGATTTGGCATTTGTATAATAATCCTCGGTGCCAGACCGAGTCAAAGGCTTTTTTGATGTCGAGGAATAATACAGCTGATTTTTTGCCTTCGAGATGGGACGTTTGGAGATTGGAAGCTAGTATTGTCAATGGGAGTTGGGTGGAGCGTTTGTGTTGGAATCCGAATTGGTATTTAGGGATAAATTTGGAAATATGTGAGCTTATTTGGTCTTTGAGGAGGGATTCGAATATTTTGCCAAGGACTGGGAGTAATGTGATAGGTCTGTAGCTGGTTACAAGTGAGGAATTGGTATTAGGTTTGTGGATACATACAATTTGCCCTTTTTTTCAAGTGGGAGGAAAATACTGGTTTGCTAATGCATAATTATAAATGTCTAGGATGTATAAGTGTATATTTAGTGGGAGTTTTTTAAGGATACTTCGAGGAACACTATCGTGTCCCGGGGCAGTGTTTTTACCTCGGGACAATTTATTCATATAGTCCTCCTCGGAGATAGGAGTTACTGGGGAAGAAGGAAGTGATTGGAAAGTCTGATACCAGTCGTTTATGTCGTTAAGTTGAGTTTTGTCGTAGTCGTCGTTTATTGAAAATTGAAATGTCTTATTAAATAAAATAGTCTGCAAACGTATTGGCGATTCTTTGAGGGTCAGTTATTTCTGAATTGGTCGTTGGGTCTAAAATTGACTTTATCGATTCTGACTGTTTGTATTTGGACAGCTTTTTGATTTTCGTCCAGTATTTTTTTCCGTCTTCGTTATTTATTTCCTCGCAAACAGTAAGCCATTTTTCATTTTTAAATTCTGTTATAAGGTTTTTGATGTCTTTGTTAAGTTTATTGAATTTTGTTTTAAGGTCCGAATTGTCCGTCAGTTGAATGTCTCTGTATAGCTGTCGTTTGAATTTTATGAGTCTAAGGATATATTTAGGAAGGGGATATTTGTAGGGTTGCTTGGTTATTTTAGGAGTATGTAATTTAATGGAGTTTTCGAGTTCGGATTGGAATTTATCTATTGTAATAGGAGAAATAATTGGGTTGGAATTTATGTAATCAGTTAAATCTTTGGTAAGTTTAACAATATCGCAGTTTTCGTAGTTTAATATATCGATAGGAGGTTCAGGGATAAGAATGTTCGGGATAGTAAGGTCAAATTGAATTGAAAGGTGATCTGATCCTAGGTCGGGTATTAATGTCAGTGAATGTATTAGAGGTTTAATATTGGATGTACAGAGTAGGATATCAGGGGTGGTACTAGGATTATTGGGCATAATAAATGTTGGGGGTGTGTGTATTTGTGTGAAGTTGGATTGGCTGAGGAAGGAAATAAGGTGTTTTCGTTTGGATTTGTTTAGATTAAAGTCACCTATAATTATGCAATCATCAAATAAGGAAGCTTTAGTAAAAATTGTATCTTCTATGGGAGCATTGGGGTGGATATAGACTAGAAGGATATTAAGTTTCAAATTATTAAAGGATAGAGTAAAGTGGATGGTTTCATTTAGTGTGTTGTTTATTTTGGGTGGATTGGCTTTGCCTATAGGAATTGTAGGGTGTGTTGTAACCAGCGCACCACCACGTTGGTTACGGTTTAGTATTGAAGAAGGGAGGGATAAAGAGTGCCACTTATTAAGGATTGAAGGGGATTGAGTTTTGGTTTCAAGGAATAGGGCTACATGGGTATTTGAATGTGCTATAAAATTATTAATAGAATAGGATTTTGATTTTATTCCGTTTATGTTACAATATAAGAAGCGAGCACTATCCATTTCCGATTATTCCTTGAGAAAAATTAACGCCTCTAATTGGGACTACAGGGGCAATGGATTCGGGATGGGAAAGGTCAAACATAACGATGAATACCTTATTGCCTGAGATGGTAGCACAAGTGTCAATGTTGTATGACTGAATAAATTTTTCTTTTAATTTTTTTAATAATGTTGGTCTGTCAGTATGTTTAGGTGAGTTAAGCTTTGTGATATATGTATCAATAATGTGATCATGAAGTGTGATGGGTGAATGTATGCGTGATGATTTTTTAATTGATGGTTCGATGTCTGCAGATTTTAGGTTTGTTGATTGTAGTTTTACGTTGGGGATGCCTTCTATTGGTTTAAGTGGTCTTTTAGGACACTTGGTGGACCATGCTCCATGTCCTTCTGCGTCACAAGCTGAACATTTTTCGATTAATGCTGTTGCACAAGCTGCCGTTTTGTGTGGTCCTCTACATTTTCCGCACTGTATAGCTTCCTTACATTGGTCGGAAGTATGGTCAAATTTTGAACAACGTCCACACGGAATTGGAAGAGGTGGAGGGGGTGATGCTTCAGCCACTGCATATACCTTTAGCATGTATTTAAATTTTTGGTGTAATAGGGCGAGATAGTGTTGGTGTGAGCCTGTAATTACTCGGATATAGGTAGATGGGTTTCCTGTAGCCTTGGAGATAATTCTTTTGCAGTAGCGATGCGATATGCCCATTTTTAACAGATGGTCGCTAATTTGTTGATCGGATATTTCGAATTCGACAGATTTTATTACAGCCACATATGTTTCATTGGGAGTGTTCGTTTTTTTCGTTAAGTTTTGTTTTGCCTCATTGTAATTATATACAATTTTTTCGGATATCAGTAAATTTAGGCATGTTGTGATTGATTGTTTGTCTTGGTTTGTTTTTAAAATAAATCCCAATTTTGTTTTAATAATTACAACGTTTTCGTCGAATTTGTGTAAGTTCCAGATTAACGCAAATTGTAATCTTGTCATTTCATTGGTAGTTTTAATATAGAAGGTTAGTTTGTATTCTCTATTGTTAATTATGTGTGTAGATTGTTGAGTATTTTGTTGTGTGACTTGTGTATTTTGTTGCGTAACTTGTGTATTTTGTTGCGTAACTTGTGCATTTTGTAATTGTGTAATTGGATGTGCTGCAATTATTGTTGGTTGGGTTGGTTGTTGAATTTGTCGTTGTAATTGTATGTTTTTTAATATTGTTTGTCTATTTTGTGCTAGTATTTTTTGGAGTGTATTACCTTTTTGTTCATTTTTGTGTTTTTTTTGGTGGGCGTCCGGGTTTCCTTTTAACCTCTGTCTTGAACGTCGGATCGGCCGCTTGCTTCGAGTTGGACGGTCGTGTAGAGGGGGAGTCCGACATTTCCACTTCCATTTCCGACTCGGAGGATGTAGGTAGTCGACCTTCCGTCGAAATTTTTTTTTAGAAATGCCCAATAGGGCAATTCTGTGGTATTTTTTATTATGCACTAATACGTATTTTATTCCGTTTATTAATTTGGAATAAATATATATTTTTTTTTTTTAGTGCGCGATACTGTAACTTTGAGTTGACCTTTCGTACACGTCTGTTTGGCTCGGACGTTCGCGCGAGAGTGTCAGCCTATTTTCTGTAAATCTTTGAATTTGAAGCTTTAAACAAGTGTTTTCCACTCCCAGACTAAGCATGAAGTAAAATTTCGAGTTTAGAAAAGCCCCGTGAAAATTTGTCGAGGGTCGCGCAGCGACCCGAGACAAATTTTCTGGGCTTTTCTAAACTCGAAATTTTACTTTATGCGCCACACGTATAAAACACAGATTTCAAGTGAAGTTCGAATATACATAAATTTCACAATATTTTAGTGTTTTATACGCGTGGCGCATGAAGTAAAATTGCGAGTTTAGAAAAGCCCAGAAAATTTGTCTCGGGTCGCGGGGCTTTCCTAAACTCGAAATCTTACTTCATGCTTAATCTGTGAGTGGACAACACTCGTTCCAAACTTCAAATTGAACACTAGTGGGGTACCATAAGAAACGAGTATCGGGCCCTTACTTAATCAAGAAGGAGATATACTTGCTGAAAGTATAAATAAACTGCAACGCCCGGGTTTGGTGCTTAATACTCGATATATTATATAAAATCGTGTAATAATAATAATGATGATGATAATACCCAGTTTGTTGGCACATACATAAGTGCACCTTGCACCAGTTAAACACCCAGTTTTCCATGTAAGGTGTTTAATTATTTACGAGATACATTCCACGATCGGAAAAGGTTACGTCTTTATTATTTAATCGAGCGGGCAACAGCAACGAGACTTTTTTTTATCGTATTTATATGGAATAGTATCAAGGACTCGCGTACGTGTGTTCCATGAATGTGCCAGGCAGTGCTGTGATTTTTCTTTTTATTCTTATCTCTAAAATGATTGTGAGTCAGATTATTAATATGTGATCGTGATAATAAAAAATAGTAATCTGCAATCACGGGTTATTAACGTGTGATTTATTGGCTTATTTTTCATTCCATTTGTGTAATTCAAGAAGAACGAACATTCAATAAAAAGGAGTAATTCAATAGAATGTATACTTAAAAGAAAAACTACGGATATTTTAATTAATTTGTAACACTAGTTAAATTTATGTCTATAATATTACTGTATAATGCTAATTCCGTAATAAAATTATTATTATTAAATCAATTAACATTTTTCATTCGACGCACCGTAAGAATTTACTATACACCCCGTGAGGATTATAGATAAAAATAATATTATTCGAAAGCACTCGATGAGTACTATCTAGATATGCAATTAATTTCGACCGGAAATGTTAAATAAATTTAAAAAAAAAGTTTGAAAATTTTGAAAATATTGAGTCCTAGCAGCATGTAAAATAATCATCGTGCGCAAAGAGATTTACGCAATTTATTCTATTGCGAACCTTTCTCATCACCTAACCTAACCTAACCTAGAAGTATGTGGAATATTAAACGTGAGCAAATGTGATTTTTTTCGGCGAAATATAGCCGTTGACACAAACTAGAATTCAGCCCAAATGAATTTCCAAGAGTGTATTAATTTATTTTAGTTATTCTATAAATCCATATGAGTTCACGGGATGTAAAGTAAAGTCGAGCCTAACGCACAAATTAAGTTTTCTAATAAATATGATTATTTAAAATGATTAATGTTTAATTTATTTACCGTTTCACAGAATGCATACATTTTAATTACAAATTTTACAACAACCACTACATATTCATTATGTTTAACACCAAATGATTAAAATACGTTTTGCCTGATTAATTTTATTATGTAAAAACACGACGACTTTATGTAAATTATGCGGTTTTCCGCTTTAGGATTAAAATTGAATTTATTGAAGCTTTTCGCGAAATCGATCACGTGAGTTATGTAATACATTTATTTTATTTACATCGATTGATCATGCGAAAAGTTTTTTTTTATAATAATAATAATAGTAATGATGATGATGATCAAACTTTCCGCACGATCCTACCAATTTGTATGCTTGAATAAAACAATACGTTACTAGGTATTCCATGTGTTTGTTATAAATAATTGGTCTTGGATATTTTTTAATGATTAATTTACATTGTTTTAAAGTGTAATTATTTTTAGTTATTATGTCATCGGTTTAAATGAAAACACAATTAAACATAAAACCTAAAAAAATCACACTTTTAATTTTGAATTAATAAAATAATACAGTTTTGCCGGGTTTCGCCAAGTTCAATTAAATCGACCAATAGTTATTCATCAAATAAAATCATACATGTCAAAAAATCAATCAATTCACATGACATTGATGTTTATGACATAAGAATGTCTATTCTAATCGACAAATTAATTAAATCAACGAATAAGATTTTATTGAAGTTAGTGAAACCCGATATTAATCATGTGCATTGTATTCATTCTATCGAATGTTCAATAAAACAAAACCTCTAGAGTGCCATGGAAAATATTGTAGATTGGCAACTCTGAAATGATATATTATTATTATTGTCTGACGTCAATTCCTCAAACGTGTAGCCAACTTAAATCAATATATTTGATGTTTTATATGTCAATTCCTTAAGCTCGTAGTCAACTTAAATCATTATATCTGATGTCTTATATGTCAATTCCTGAAGCGTGTAGCCAAATTAAATTATTATATCTAACGTTGTATATGTCAATTCCTGAAGCGTGTAGTCAACTTAAATTATTATATCTTGCGTTGTATATGCCAATTTCTAAAGCGTGTAGCCCATTTACGTTATTAGATCTGAAGTTTTATATGTCAATTCCTTAAGCTCATAGTCAACTTGAATCATTATATCTGATGTTTTATATGTCAATTCCTGAGGCATGTAGAAAAATTAAATTATTATATCTAACGTTGTATTGTCAATTCCTAAAGCATGTAGTCAACTTAAATTATTAGATCTGGCGTTGTATATGTTAATTCCTAAAGCGTTTAGCCAACTTAGGTTAGTAAATCTGACGTTTTATAAGTCAATTCCTTAAAGCCAACTTAAATTATTATATCTAATATTTTATATGTCAATTCCTGAAGCAAATTAAATTATTATATTTGATTCACTGATTATAGAGGCTTCTACTTCGTTATACATTGTTGAACATAAATAAAACACTGTTTATCACTTTGTTTGTATAACAATTGGTTTATTTGGTGACTATAGTTTCGATACTACACGTATCATTATCAAACCGTTAGTAACAAAAAACTACAAAGGAACATTAGTTATATTTGCAAATTTTCTAATAACATCGTTAAAGAGGGGGGTGTATTTAAGGTCAAGCTGGTCGTTAATTACGGGAATTTCCCGATTAGCGCGGGCTCTGTGAATCTCCAAAGACTCCAGGAGGTCCATCTTTCTACCCTTCTCGGCAAAGTGAATAACTGAAAGTACATCCTCGCCAAAAGAATGGTTATTTTCAATCAAATGTTTAGCGAAAGATGACTTATCAATTAATCTATGCCGAAAAGAGTAAAGATGCTCACTGAGTCTGGTCTTAAAATTACGACCAGATTGACCTATATACACTTCCTTACAATCATTACAGGTTAATTTATATATTCCTGATTTGTAAATACTTGGTATCTGAGTCTTATGGTTAAAAATATGATTTTTAATTTTTGTAAATGGTTTCATCGCTATATTTAATTTGTGTTTTGCTAAAATATTTTTAATTTTGTGAGTTATATTTCGAAAGTAAGTAAGGGAACGATATGTTGCTTGTGTTTTAGGTTCGATTCCGGCATATATGTATTTTCTAATAAGTTTAATTTTGTATTGATTAACTATTTTATCTACTATTGACGTAGTATAGCCATTTGAAACGGCTATACTTTTAATAATATCTATTTCTTTTTTAAATGAGGTTTCTGACAACGGAACAATAAAAGCTCGGTTTACCATGGAGTTAAAGGCAGCTAGTTTATGTTTATAGGGATGGTTGGAACAGTTAGGAATTACACGGTCTGTGAAAGTAGGTTTTCTATAAATATCAAAAGTTAGTGATTCATTAGTACGTGTTATTGAGAGGTCTAAAAATTTTATGTTATTGTTAGTTTCTGTTTCTACTGTAAATACTATATTTGGATGTTAATGTAATCTAAAAATTGTGTTAATTGTCTATTAGTACCTACGAAAGAAGCTATGATGTCATCGACGTATCTATACCACACTTTAATATGTTTCTTGCCTAGCTGTGAATTTAAAATTGAATTGGTAAGGTTGCACATGAATATCTCGGCTAGCAACGGGCTCAATGGTGAACCCATTGCTAACCCTTCTGTCTGCTTATAATATTTATTATCGAAAGAAAAGTAATTGTTATCTAATATGATTTCTAAAATATTAATATATTCTATTTGAACTGATATATTTACATTACAATTATCAAATGATTTTTTAATTAACTGTATACAATCTTTAGGTAAAATCTTCGCAAACATATTAAATACGTCGAATGAAACAAGTTTGTGGTTAGTTGGGAATTGTATTGTTGTTAGTTTTTCAGTTAATTCTTTAGAATTTTTAATTGAATTAGGGTCTCTAAAATCGGTTAGTTCTCTGTATAAGGAATTTAGGTGGCAAGCTATTTTATGAGAGATAATTCCCCAATCCGTCCGGTAGTATCCTTCGTAAATTCCCCCTCTCATAAAATAGCTTGCCACCTAAATTCCTTATACAGAGAACTAACCGATTTTAGAGACCCTAATTCAATTAAAAATTCTAAAGAATTAACTGAAAAACTAACAACAATACAATAAACTATTTTTTTTCCAAACCGCTCATCTGAAGACATGGCTTATTTTTCGAAAATAAAAAGTTGGTGTTTGGGGCCTCTTAGAACTGATTTTGTTGGCCACAAATGTTCTCTATAGTATTAGTAACAATATTAAATAACAATTGGAGGACCATCTTTCTTAATTTTTTTTTTTAATTTTTTTCTATACCGCTCACCTGATGACATGGCTTATTTTTCGAAAAATAAAAAGTTGGTGTTTTGGGCCGTTTAGAAATGATTTTGTTAGCCACAAATGTTCTCCATAGTATTAGTAACCATATTAAATAACAATTGGAGGACCATCTTTCTTCATTTTTTTTTAAACATTGTTTTTCCAAACCTCTCACCCATGTCTTCGGGTGAGCGGTTTGGAAAAAAATTGTTCAAAAAAAATTGAAGAAAGATGGTCCTCTAATTAATGTTTAATGTGGTTACTAATACTATTGAGAACATTTGTGGCCAACAAAATCATTTCTAAAAGGCCCCAAACACCAACTTTTTATTTTTCGAAAAATAAGCCATGTCTTCAGATGAGCGGTTTGGAAAAAAATAGTTTAAAAAAAATTGAAAAAAGATGGTCCTCCAATTGTTGTTTAATATGGTTACTAATACTATGGAGAACATTTGTGGCCAACAAAATCATTTCTAAAAGGCCCCAAACACCAACTTTTTATTTTCGAAAAATAAGCCATGTCTTCAGATGAGCGGTTTGGAAAAAAAATAGTTTAAAAAAAATTGAAAAAAGCTGGTCCTCCAATTGTTGTTTAATATAGTTACTAATACTATGTAGAACATTTGTGGCCAACAAAATAATTTCTAAAAGGCCCCAAACATCAACTTTTTATTTTTCTAAAAATAAGCCATGTCTTCAGGTGAGCGCTTTGTAAAAAAATTGTTTAAAAAAAATTGAAGAAAGATGGTCCTCCAATTGTTGTTTGATATGGTTACTAATACTATGGAGAACATTTGTGGCCAACAAAATCATTTCTAAAAGGCCCCAAACACCAACTTTTTATTTTTCGAAAAATTAGCCATGTCTTCAGGTGAGCGGTTTGGAAAAAAATTGTTTAAAAAAAATTGAAGAAAGATGGTCTTCCAATTGTTATTTAATTTGGTTACTAATACTATAGAGAACATTTGCGGCCAACAAAATCATTTCTAAAAGGCCCCAAACACCAACTTTTTATTTTTCGAAAAATTAGCCTTGTCTTCAGGCAAGCGGTTTGGAAAAAAAATGTTTAAAAAAAATTGAAGAAAGATGGTCCTCTAATTGTTATTTAATATGGTTACTAATACTATAGAGAACATTTGTGGCCAACAAAATCATTTTTAAAAGGCCCCAAACACCAACTTTTTATTTTTCGAAAAATAAGCCGTCTTCAGGTGAGCCGTTTGGAAAAAAATTGTTTACAAAAAAATGAAGGAAGATGGTCCTCCAATTGTTATTTAATATGGTTACTAATACTATGGAAAACATTTGTGGCCAACAAAATCATTTCTAAAAGGCCCCAAACACCAACTTTTTATTTTTCGAAAAATAAGCCATACCATCAGGTGAGCGGTGTAGAAAAAAATTAAAAAAAAATTAAGAAAGATGGTCCTCCAATTGTTATTTAATATTGTTACTAATACTATAGAGAACATTTGTGGTCTACAAAATCATTTCTAAAAGGCCCCAAACACCAACTTTATATTTTTCGAAAAATTAGCCATTTCTTCAGGTGAGCGGTTTGGAAAAAAATTGTTTAAAAAAATTAAAGAAAGATGGTCCTCCAATTATTGTTTAATATGGTTACTAATACTATGGAGAACATTTGTGGCCAACAAAATCATTTCTAAAAGGCCCCAAACATCAATTTTTTATTTTTCGAAAAATAAGCCATGTCTTCAGATGAGCGGTTTGGAAAAAAATAGTTTAAAAAAAATTGAAAAAAGATGGTCCTCCAAATGTTGTTTAATATGGTTACTAATACTATGGAGAACATTTGTGGCCAACAAAATCATTTCTAAAAGGCCCCAAACACAAAATTTTTATTTTTCGAAAAATAAGCCATGTCTTTAGGTGAGCGCTTTGTAAAACAATTTTTTAAAAATAATTGAAGAAAGATGGTCCTCCAATTGTTGTTTGATATGGTTACTAATACTATGGAGAACATTTGTAGCCAACAAAATCATTTCTAAAAGGCCCCAAACACCAACTTTTTATTTTTCGAAAAATTAGCCATGTCTTCAGGTGAGCGGTTTGGAAAAAAATTGTTTAAAAAAAATTGAAGAAAGATGGTCCTCCAATTGTTATTTAATATGGTTACTAATACTATATAGAACATTTGTGGTCAAAAAAATCATTTCTAAAAGGCCCCAAATACCAACTTTTTATTTTTCGAAAAATTAGCCTTGTCTTCAGGCGAGCGGTTTGGAAAAAAATTGTTTAAAAAAATTGAAAAAAGATGGTCCTCTAATTGTTGTTTAATATGGTTACTAATACTATGGAGAACATTTGTGGCTAACAAAATCATTTCTAGAAGGCCCCAAACACCAACTTTTTATTTTTCGAAAAATAAGCCGTCTTCAGGTGAGCGGTTTGGAAAAAAAATTTTTAAATAAAAATGAAGAAAGATGGTCTTCCAATTGTTATTTAATGTGATTACTAATACTATGGAAAACATTTGTGGCCAACAAAATCATTTCTAAAAGGCCCCAAACATCAACTTTTTATTTTTCGAAAAATAAGCCATGTCATCAGGTGAGCGGTATGGAAAAAACCTAATTGTTATATAATATTGTTACTAATACTATAGAGAACATTTGTGGTCAACAAAATCATTTCTAAAAGGCCCCAAACACCAACTTTATATTTTTCGAAAAATTAGTCATGTCTTCAGGTGAGCGGTTTGGAAAAAAATTGTTTAAAAAAAATTAAAGAAAGATGGTCCTCCAATTGTTGTTTAATATGGTTACTAATACTATGGAGAACATTTGTGGCCAACAAAATCATTTCTAAAAGGCCCCAAACACCAACTTTTTATTTTTCGAAAAATAAGCCTTGTCTTCAGGTGGGCGTTTTAGAAAAACATGTTAAAAAAAATGAAGAAAGATGGTCCTCCAATTATTGTTATATATTGGTAATAACACTACTGAGGACATTTGTGGCTATTAAAATCGTTTCTAAACCTCCCCAAATAGCATTTTTAAAATGTTTGAAATGTCCTCTTTTATCACAGATACAAATTTTAATGCCAAATGCTAAATCATAACTTTTAAAAGTTGTAAGAGCTATCTCAGCACTACGTTTAATTAAATTATCAATTGTTTCTATGAAATGTTATTGTATTCGTTGTAATACGTTGGTAAAATTATAGTTTTATAAATGGTGGAGGCGCCGGATTCGTGGCTGGAAATCTATGGCCAACTTCTCATCGGTTAATGCACATAGCCAACTTAAATTATTAATTATGTCGGACGTTGTATATGTCAATTCCTAGAGCGTGTAGCCAACTTAATAATAATAATAATAACTTTATTAATGTCAAATCCAAAACGATACACAAGTCAAAATATACATACATATGAATGAAATTAAACAAAATTAGTACAATCTTAGTTTATAATAATAATACAGGCCAGTTGGGAGATTGTTAATCATTTAAATTTGGTCTTCCAAAAAATCTTTCCAATGATAGTAAGCTTTACTGCACAGAAATGTTTTAACTATGGTTTTGAAGACAGTGTAATTGTCACATTTAACTCCCTCGGGAAGTTTGTTATAAAAAAGCGGACCATAGTAATTTAAACAATTACGCGATCTATATACACGTGTATAGTCTACTGGAATATCTCCACATCTCCGGGTATTATAGCCGTGTTGATATGATGTAGAATAGCTGGAAAAGTGTTTCCTTACTAGTAGAACGCAGTTTAAAATGTACATGGAGGGTACAGTGATACGAAATGTTCACAAACATCATATCTATATTCAAGCTGTAGAATTACTCTTAAGCATCCAAATACTCTATTTGCATGCGCTGAGTGACCCCATGATGTAATCCAAATACTCTATTTGCATGCGCTGAGTGACCCCATGATGTAATTGCATAATTTATTTGAGAAGATATGAATGAGTGAGATCCCGTTATTAAGATTTGTTTTGAGCAGAATTTTGCCAAATTTTTAAATAAATAAATAGCTTTAGAAATTTTAGGACAAATATAGTTAACATGCTCCTGCCAGACTAATCCAGGGTCAAACATTACACCTAAAAATTTTACCTTATCAATATTTCTAAATAATGACAAGTCTTTGAGAGAGAAATACGTGACTGCTGTTTTATCATCATTTAGTGTTAATAAGTTAGATGTAAACCATTGTTTAGTCTTTATTTGTGTATCTTTAAGAGAGTTTAATAAATAGTTCACGTCTTTATTTGATTGATAACACTTAGTGTCATCGGCGTATACAGTAAATTTGGAGGTATTATCGCACAGTATGAGGTCATTAATAAAAATAATGAATAACAACGGGCCTAGGACAGATCCTTGCGGAACACCACTTGTTATACACTTACGCTGGGATGCAGAACCATTAAATAGTGTTATCTGTTGACGATTACTTAAGTACGATCTTAGAAGTTTGATGCTAGATATTCCAAGACCGTAATATTTTAGTTTGTGTAGCAATATAACGTGTGATACGCAATCAAAGGCTTTTGAAAGATCGTAGAATATACAACCAGAGTAATTATTATTTTCAAACCCATCAATAATGTGCATCACCAAATCGCTGATTGCATCACTAGTAGATTTATCATTTCGAAAACCAAACTGAGAGACATTCAGAAATTCGTTTTTCTCGAAGTATTCTTGTAATTGTTTTTTTATTACCACCTCAAAAATTTTACCAATAATTGGAATGATAGAAATGGGCCTAAAACTATTTGGATTATTTACATCACCTTTTTTGTACAAAGGCACAACCTTTGAGATTTTTAACGGACAAGGGAAACACCCTCACAAAACATTCGTTTATCAAATTTGTTAAGGGAATGATAATGCGGTTTATTATTGTCATTTTTAAGTCTTTGTTCATACCATAAATATCTTTACTCTTCTTATTCTTAAGTTGTTTAATTATATCTCAAACATAATTATAAGTAACTTCGTTAAAATTAAAATTATTTGTATTAGTATTTTTTAGATAGTGGGAATAATGATGATTTGCAACATGGGGTTGAGATCTAATTTGATTTGCCATTATTTCCGCGATTTTAACAAAACAGTGGTTGAAATCATCAGATGTTATCGTGGTAGTAAATTCTGATTGAATAGGTTATCATGTTCGACGTCAATTCTTAATGCGTGTAGCCAACTTAAATTATTATATCTGACATTGTATATGTCAATTCCTACAGTGTGTAGCCAACTTACATTTAAAAAATGATGAAATCATCAACTATTAGAGCTGTTTTTTTTTATTGAACATACGATAGGTTAAATGCACCTTGAGAACTACAAATAAAGTGTATTATTGTTATTAATAATTAACGTTGTTCCTGCAGTAGTTTTTTAATATTAAAAGTGTTAGTGTTTTTTTTTTTATTTACTAAATGTCAGATACTAAAAAGTATTTTTTTTTTAAATAATATAGGAATACTTTTCAGTGTTACCTTATTTTGTATTTATTTATTTATACATATGTACATACGTTGCCATATTAATATAACATAGTATATATCATACTATGTATTATTTATAGGGCAACGTATGTATGTATAAATAACTAAATAAATATAAAATGTATCGATAAATACGTCATCATCTTTAATTCAATAAATATTGTATTCAAAAAAATCATCAAGATAAAATATATATTGTATGACTTTAATTTTTTGACACACATTGAGAATACTTATAAATTTACAAGTTACTATTGTATGTATACATACAGGAAATTTTTCTTTCAGGTATACATATGCATACACTGTAAATTTTACGACATTTGTTGTTTTTTAAGAAGATTTCAATTTGAATCTTTAAACGAGGGTTTTCCACTCCCAGACTAAGCATGAAGTAAAATTTCGAGTTTAGAAAAGCCTGAAAATTTGGATTGGCCGCGTAGCGAAGCGGAGCGGCCAATCCAAATTAGGCTTTTCTAAACTCGAAATTTTACTTCATGCGCCACGCGTGAAAAACACTGATTTACAGTGAAGTTTAAAAAGCACACACATAAAACAACAATTATAGGCAACCTAATCTACGTTACAGTTATTGGGTTGCCTATAAGTTTAAAATTGACTGCTTCAGCAATCTAATATGTAGATGTGAATAAAACGTGAGTCAAGTTCTGTGCTGAACAAATTGTTTAATACTGATTATAGGCAACCCAATAACTCTAACGTATATTAGGTTGCCTATAATTAACATAAATAAGACACTTAAACTTTGTTTGTATAACTGAGGTTTTTTATTGTGACTATAGTTTCGACAACTTTAACTTGTCATTATCAGACTACAAGTAGACTACAAGTAGTCTGATAATGACAAGTTAAAGTTGTCGAAACTATAGTCACAATAAAAAAATCTCAGTTATACAAACAAAGTTTAAGTGTCTTATTTATGTTAATTATAGGCAACCTAATATACGTTCGAGTTATTGGGTTGCCTATAATCAGTTTTAAACAGTTTGTTCAGCACAGAACTTGACTCACGTTTTATTCACATCTACATATTAGATTGCTGAAGCAGTTAATTACAAGTAGTCTGATAATGACAAGTTAAAGTTGTCGAAACTATAGTCACAATAAAAAAACCTCAGTTATACAAACAAAGTTTAAGTGTCTTATTTATGTTAATAATGATGTATAACGAAGTAGAAGCCTCAACAGTTAACAGTTTGCCTATAATTGTTGTTGTATGTGTGTGTTTTTTTAACTTCACTGTAAATCAGTGTTTTTAAACGTGGCGCATGAAGTAAAATTTCGAGTTTAGAAAAGCCTAATTTGGATTGGCCGCTCCGCTTCGCTACGCAGCCAATCCAAATTTTCAGGCTTTTCTAAACTCGAAATTTTACTTCATGCTTAGTCTGGGAGTAAAAAACACTCGTTAAAAACCTCAAATTAACCGCTTTGATACAACGAATTCCCGCAAATTTAAAAAAACGCTGTAATTATCGGGATGTATATACTCAAAAACAGAATGCCCTGTATATCCTTGTTTCCAGTTATTTTACAATATGTATATCTTATGTATCAATCAATTTCAGGACGTATAACTATATCAAGACGTGGACGCTTCAGTATTTCCGAAGTTGGTGAATTGTGTAAGCTTTCAATGTTATTGTGTGTGGTGTGTTTTTTGATTTTTGACTTTTGACTTTACAAAACGCAATTTTTCGCTTCTACAGCAACAAAAACACGTAAAAAGAAATACGCATTTTGCATGAAAACTGAATTTTAATCTTTGTGTAAATATTTACTGCCTGCCTTATTATTTAATTATTTAATAGATATTAACATTAATATTTTTACCTTATATTCCACTCCCAAATTAAGGCAAATCCAAATGATCAGACTTTTTTAAACTCGATATTTTAAATTTGATTTGGTCGGTCTGTTTCATTACGTGACCAAACCAAATTTGAAGGCTTTTCTAAACTCAAAATTTTGCTTTATAACCTGAAAGTGGAAACACTTGTTTTATAAAAACTTTATAACAATCGAAAAAATGTAAAAAAAATATAACCTTTATTCAGCATTATTTTACAATTTTCCATTTAATTTATCGCCTCTATTCATATTTACAATTGTGTATTACTTCTGCCATACTCCCCCTCCATCTCCTAGCTACGTTTCCGTTCCCGCAATCTCATTATTGTCTTTCATGCTTCTATTCCTTTTCCAATATCACATAACCATGTATTTATTTTATTAAAGGCGTCACTCTCTCTCAGGTATCAAATTGTTCGCACCTACTAATGACTTAATCCCTTTACCTATAAATAACATCCCTTCATTTTCACCCCCCGCCCAGTTTTGTGTACCTGTTTCGACATTCCTATAAGTTTCCTATTTATTTTAATATTTTTTTGTATTGAAAGTCTAAAGCATAGCTATACTGACGAGGGATAAATCTCGAAACGCGTCTATAGATGGCCTATGACAATTAATATTCATTCCCTGTAATTTTTTCAATTTATTTCAATTTCCTGTTAATTTATTTAGTTTGAGTAGAGAATAATTTGACCTGATGTTGCATTTTGCATATAAATTATGCATAGAACAGTAAAGCTATCGTGTAACTTAAATATTCATTGTATAATTCAATATCTGTCGGGGTATTAGCTCGAGAAGTAGTTGTTTCAATGAATATTTGGAGATTTGTCTCAATGAGACAACATTTTTGCAGAAAGTCGATATTAATTTTAATTCGTTTGTATATCATGTATTTATTAATTCTTTATTACCACCAGCATTCAGTACGTGTTTCATTACCTTGCACTCATTCATCCAATGTTCCCATGTATCAATTCCTTCCTCACAACACACACACCTACTATACTCCTCTCCTATCCATTCCTCTTTCCTTATTTCCACATCCTAATTGTGCCAGTAATCTTATCTCGTTATCCTTTAACTTTTGAAAATAGCGAGGGAGGCTAATATGCACTTGGAACTTGTCCGTTCTACAAAAAGCTCCAAGTACATATCAGCCTCCCTCGCTATTTTCAAAAGTTAAAGGATAGCGAGATAAGAGACGGCTGCTACCTATTTTCCCCTGTCTAATATGTAGCTCTACAGCTTCCAGCTTACGTGCTATCTCTACCATTTGGCCCAGCCCTATCTTCTCCTCGAACATTTCCAAAGATCATCCAGCTCTTTCATACAATTTACATCTTTCTTTCATCCACTTTATTTTATCACCTAGCTATTTCCACTTCCAACAACACACCGCCCATGCTTCTCTGACCAATCTTTCATTCTCTAACTCCGCAATCTTCCTTTCAAACTTCGCAACCCTTTTTGCCGCCTCCCACTCCACAGATATTCTACCACATTCCTGCAGTACTACATAGTTTGGCGTTGTCTCTTCCAATCCTAGTATTCTTTTTAAGTACTGCAGTTGTATTCTTTCCACTCTTTCATACCCTCTCACTCCCCATACTTCCGCCGCGTATAACAAAATGGAACTTCCCATGTAATCCTCAATCACTCTAATGCCACTCTTGCCCTTTTACAAACGAATTCGGTATGCCTTGTCTTGCTCCCTGGCTCAGCAAACACTAATTCTAATTACTCAAATTCTTTCACTCTTTCGATCTCTTCGCCCTTCCCCACCAGCACTTTTTCTTTCATTCTACCGCCAGCATTCTTAAATAAGATCCATATTGTCTTACTCACATCCACTCTTAACTTTCTCCTACCCAAATATCTTTAAAGTCTGTCTTTCATTTCCCTCAGTTCCCTGAACGTTTTCGCTATAACCACCACTTCATCTGCGTACGCGAGACTCAAAATATTCATTCCTCCAATGACTACGTCCCCTGCTTGACCTAGCTTGAAAACCTTCTCCATTTCGGATATATATACCGGGTGTGGCACTTAAGACGCCTCGGACCATAGCTCTTTTACGATAAAAGCTATCGAAAAAAAATCTAAGAGCAAAGTGGTGCATAATTACCGTCGCTATGTTTCAAAAATATTTCTAATCATCAGTGGCGTGCCGTACTCCAGTGGCGTACCAAACGTATGTTTTTTAAATGGAATGCCCTATTTTTTATTGCAGATTTGGAAAGTGCTCGAAGAGTACTTATTTTTTTATCTAACATGTTATACCCTTCACTTTAGCGGTTTCGCTGTTATAACCCCTTCTTTCAAAATTGCGCCCCATTTTTGAGATTGTTTTGTAGAGAAACTAATTGACGCCGGCGCCTAAATTTTGAAATGAGGTACAGGTTAAGACCTCGTATACCTTCACATAATTTTTTTTCGGGTAATTTATGAAAAAAAAATAATTTTTGATTGAACTTCGCATGTTGTAATTTTTTTCGAAAATTTCAAATGGCACCCCCCTAAAAAAATTACGGCGTTGTATAGCCAAAACTCTAAATTTTTCATTGGTACAAAAAAAATTACACATTGCATAACAAAATTTCGGAGAAAAAAGGAATTTCATCGCAAATGTCAGGAAACGTTTTCCGTTCCCAAGAGTGCCATAAGAAAACAAAAGATTGCTAATTGTCAAAGTAAATTATTAGACGCCAGTAGCAGCCATAAGTCATTTTTGATAAACGTTCTAAAAATGTTCCGAACTCAAGAGGAAATGGTTGACATGATATTTATTCTTGGAGAATGTAACAAGAATTGTTTCTTGCCGTCACGAGTGTACGCTGCGAGATATCCGCACAGGGCACATCCAAATGAACGTGCGTTTCAAAAAGTGTTGGAGAGATTTACTACTACGGGAAGTGTGAAACGGCCAAGGAGAGTTAGAAAGAAGACAGTTTTTACCGAAAATAATGAACTGCAGGTTCTGGAGGCAGTTATTGAAGATCCTCATACCAGTATCCGTGATATTAGTAGGAATCACGATATTTCAACGCGATCCGTACATCGTGTTCTTCAAAAGTACAAATTCCGTCCATTTAAGATTCAACTGCACCAAGAATTGCAACATCAAGATTTTCATGCGAGGCAAGATTTCTGCTTGTAGTCTATCAACAAAATTGAGCAGGAGGAATCATTTCTTATGCGCGTATTATTTTCTGATGAAGCGACGTTCCATAGAAATGGGCATGTCAATCGCCACAACTACCATTATTACGCCGATGAAAACCCACACGCCATGCGAATGATAAACCACCAGCAAAGATGGTCGCTGAATGTTTGGGGAGGCATACTTGGAGAACACCTTTTGGGTCCTTATTTCATCGAGGGGCACCTGAACGGCAACAGTTATTTGAGGTTCCTTCGCGACGACTTGGATGATCTCTTGGAAAATGTCCCTCTAGCCGCTCTACGACAAATAGTTTTCCAGCACGATGGAGCTCCTGTACATAATAGCCGTGTCGTTCGGGAATTTCTCGATGAAACGTTTCCGGACTCCTGGATTGGTCGTGGGGGTCCTGTGAGGTGGCCGCCAAGATCACCAGACCTCACTCCCCTTGACTTCTTCCTTTGGGGCTATATCAAAGACGAGGTTTACAGGACGGTACCAACTACTGTCGAGGATACGAGGGAGAGAATCCGCGCGGCTTTCCGCGGTATATCACCAGAAGTCCTTAGGGCAGTGTCTAGAGCCTGTGAGTCGAAGTTGCCGTTATGCCTCCAGCAGGAAGGTCGTCATTTCGAACATTTAGTTTAAGTTGTTAAATTTTCTTTATCTGCATTTTTCATATCATGTTGAATAAATAGGTACATACTATTATGTTGACCGTATTTGTGTTTTTGTTTTCTCATGGCACTCTTGGGAACGGAAAACGTTTTCCGACATTTGCGATGAAATTCCTTTTTTCTCCGAAATTTTGTTATGCAATATGTAATTTTTTTTGTACCAATGAAAAATTTAGAGTTTTGGCTGTATAACGCCGTAATTTTTTTTAGGGGGGTGCCATTTGAAATTTTCGAAAAAAAATGACAACATGCGAAGTTCAATCAAAAATTATTTTTTTTCCATAAATTACCCGAAAAAAATTATGTGAAGGTATACGAGGTCTTAACATGTACCTCAAAACAATCTCAAAAATGGGCCGCAATTTTGAAAGAAGGGGTTATAACAGCGAAACCGCTAAAGTGAAGGGTATAACATGTTAGATAAAAAAATAAGTACTCCTCGAGCACTTTCCAAATCTGCAATAAAAAATAGGGCATTCCATTTAAAAAACATAAGTTTGATACGCCACTGGAGTACGGCACTCCACTGATGATTAGAAATATTTTTGAAACATAGCGACGGTAATTATGCACTACTTTGCTCTTAGATTTTTTTCGATAGCTTTTATCGTAAAGGAGCTATGGTCCGAGGCGTCTTAAGTGCCACACCCGGTATATAGATTAAACAACAGGGGGCTTAATAGACACCCTTGTCTCAAGCCTGTATCAAGGGGAGGCAATGCTTATGGGAGAACTGGAAATCGAGTGTATGATTTTATTTGACGAGTAAGACAGACGACTATATACGCCAATCACCAGTCTCGCTTCTGGATGCAGCCTCCAAATACTGTTACCAAATTTTATACAGTGACTGGCTAACTGGATAGATATGAACTGTGCCTGTAAGTACCGGCAAACGCACCTATAAACTATAAACTTCATTTATACAACCTACCATCTGCACCGATACTCCCTTTCTTTTCAGGCACTCCACTAACAATCTTCTATTCACCGAATCATACGCTGCTTTCAGATCTACAAATAACGCATACACTTGTCCTTTCTTTCTTAGTTTCCTTTCAATCACCAAAAAAATGTATTAATGTTTTAAAAGCTATTGAAACTTTTCCGGTTCTGTATCATGTAACTTTTATTAATAAGACAGCTAATTATTCAATTGCATAAATATTCTCAACAGTTATATATTTATCGCTTTTTATTGTTCTGTTCGGATTAATAATGCATTAATGTTGTTTTGTTTTTCTCGTGTTTGAGTGGTTTATCTATTCGTTTTTTATTCTGGTCTGTTCGTTCACACGTTTAAAAATTGTAACAATCGCTTTCGATTGATTTATTAGCTTGAATCTGGTGGAAGATGCATAAAATTACTGATTGACAGGAAAATGGTGAGCCTATTGCATATTCATAAAGGACGTTCAGAAATAATTTATGTGGGTTTAATCAGGATGCATAAATAAATGAATAAAAATCCTTATTCTTTTGTAATGCTTTAAAATTTATTCTACTTGAGATAATCTATATTATCGCACGTAGACAGATAATAAAGTATCGTATGTTCAATGAAAAAACCTCTAGAGTGCTATGATTTAATCTTTTTTTAAATTTAGGTTAGCTACACGCTTTAGCAATTGACATATAAAACGTCAGACATAATAATTGCATTATATAATTTTCGAGTTGCCAACCTACAATATTTTCCATGGAGGTTTTTTTTTATTGAACATACGAACATTTTAAAACTACGCAATCATTTCTATGTTTACTAAAATATTTAAATTATAACATTATTGATAACACTGATAAACAAAAATTATATTAGTGAAATTTTACGAAGTGTTTTCTTTTTTAAATCAAAAATTAAACTTTTTGCTGTGACATGGATACAAAATACCTACTTCAAATTATTGTTGCGGATGTTTTACGACGAAATTTTGTCTCTGGGGCACGAAATAGGAAGTGCAACAACTTCATACGCCGCCTACTAATAATACTAATTAACTTGTTCAACAAGTTCATTAAGAGAACTACCTGCCGTAATAAGGTATACTTTAAAAGTTCGTAACTCAATTAATATCTTCTACCCCATTTTCACTTTTAAATGAATTTGTAAAGAAAAGTATGGTCTTATTTGTTAGATAACTTTAAGAAATATTAAAATGGCCTAAATTTGAGAAAAAATTGTAAATATTTTAAACTAAAGCAGCTTACTAAATGTACTTTTTATAACTATAGAAAACATTAAAATAGGAAAATTTATAAATATTTTAAGCAAAAGCAGCTTACTAAATTTACTTTTTATAACTATAGGAAACATTAAAATATTTTAATATTTCCTATAGTCCGTAGCAAAAGTTAATTTCTCGGGTTGATTCATTTTCCAATTTTTCTTCAACACTTTATTTTGTAGCTAAATGTGCATTTCGGACACAAAGTGTTCATTATTAATGGTTTAATACTAATTATTAGTATTAGTATCAAGCCATTGATGATAGACACTTTGTGTCCGAAATGTCCATTTGGTTACAAAATAAAGTGTTGAAAAAAGGTTCTTAGCGTTTTAATCAAAGTTATAATTATCCTTAACTAACTCAATCAATTCAAACATTTTACAATTGTTTATTTCCTCTAAGTAAATCTTGTGCTATTAAAATACAAGCGCATGGAGCGATTTACTTTGAGATTAATTAAAACAAAAATCAGAGTATGTTATTGAATGCAATACAAAATGTATCGTATGTTCAATATAATAAAACCTGTAGAGCTCTATGGAATATATTTTAGGTTGGCAACTCTGAAATTATACATTATAATTATTAGGTCTCACGTTTTATATGACAACTCCTAAAGCGTGTAGCCAACATAAATTTTAAAAAAAGGTAAAATCATAGCACTCTACAGTTTTTTTTTCTATTGAACATATGGTACAAAGAGCATCTATAACATGTTTTTTTATTTATCACTTTCTAAACCGTGATTAAATAATATTATCAGGGGCGCAACAACGGGGGGCTAAATGTTGGGACTAAATTACGAAAAATACGAGACATTCTTCCGATTTTTTTCGAAATTATAAAATAAATCGATCGAATAAAACAAAACAAAAAAGTACTGGAAAATATCACCATGTTTTATAAACAAAGTGACAAATTATTTATAAGGAGTATATTTTAGACTTCACTTTAAATCAGTGTTTTATACGCGTGGCGCATGAAATAAAATTTCGAGTTTAGAAAAGCCCCGTGAAAATTTGTCGAGGGTAGCGCAGCGACCCGAGACAAATTTTCTACGCGGGGCTTTTCTAAACTCGAAATTTTACTTCATGCTTAGTCTGGGAGTGGTAAACACTCGTTTTAAACTTCAAATTGAAGTTGGGACTAAATTACGAAAAATACGAGACATTCTTCAGATTTTTTTCGAAATTATAAAATAATTCGATCGAATAAAACAAAACAAAAAAGTACTAGAAAACATCACCATGTTATATAAACAAAGTGACAAATTATTTATAAAAAGTATATTTTAAACTTCACTTTAAATCAGTGTTTTATACGCGTGGCGCATGAAGTAAAATTTCGAGTTTAGAAAAGCCCCGTGAAAATTTGTCTCGGGTCGCTGCGCGACCCTCGACAAATTTTCTACGCGGGGCTTTTCTAAACTCGAAATTTTACTTCATGCTTAGTCTGGGAGTGGTAAACACTCGTTTTAAACTTCAAATTGAAGTTGGGACTAAATTACGAAAAATACGAGACATTCTTCAGATTTTTTTCGAAATTATAAAATTAATCGATCGAATAAAACAAAAGAAAAAAGTACTAGAAAACATCACCATGTTATATAAACAAAGTGACAAATTATTTATAAGAAGTATATTTTAAACTTCACTTTAAATAAGTGTTTTATACGCGTGGCGCATGAAGTAAAATTTCGAGTTTAGAAAAGCCCCGTGAAAATTTGTCTCGGGTCGCTGCGCGACCCTCGACAAATTTTCTACGCGGGGCTTTTCTAAACTCGAAATTTTACTTCATGCTTCGTTTGGGAGTGGAAAACACTCGTTTTAAACTTTAAATTGAACTTTTTTTGTAAGTGTTTTGAATCTTATCGTTTCTGTAAATTATACATCTGTTAAATTAAACAATTTCAATATTTTTTTTTTAAATCCATTTTGACGACTTGTGTTTGTATTGACTTGGGCCTTTATTTGTAACTTTGGTTGATTTTATTATATATATTTTTTACAGTTTTTGTAATTTTTATGTATGTTGATTTTTGGGTGTTTGTTGAAATTTTACGATTTTTGTTATTAAAGCATTGGTTTGGTACTCAATGCTTTAATAACAAAAATCATTTTTGTGTTTTTCTAGTTTTAGAAAGTGGAGTTTACTTGATACACATACCAAAGAGGGTTGGGGGCGTGAATTTAGAAGATTTTAGTTTATTTTTATAGTTTAGGGGGGAGCTCTGGGACCCGTGAATTTAGAAGATATTAGTTTATTTCCAAAGTTTTAAGAATTGTTTATTAATTTCCAATTTTGGTTAACCTTTAACGCCTAATTGCCTAACTTTTCCAAGATTAGTTTTTAAACTTCTTGAATTGTTTAGATTTCCGTTAATTTTAAAAATGTTAATACATTTCCTCAATTTTCCAGTTTTTATGAATTTCCTCAAGATTTTGATTGAATTTTAAAATGTCGTCGCGTTTCATAAAATTCTAAGATTTTGGTTAATTTTTAAAACTCTGACGGTTTTCGTGAAGTTTTTAAATGTTGATGCTATTCGTGAATTTTCAAGATTTTTATTCAAAATTTAAAACGTTAAAAAAAATACGAGACATTCTTCAGATTTTTTTCGAAATTATAAAATAAATCGATCAAATAAAACAAAACAAAAAAATACTGGAAAACATCACCATGTTTTATAAACAAAGTGAGAAATTATTTATAAGGAGTATATTTTAAACTTCACTTTAAATCAGTGTTTTATACGCGTAGCTCATGAATTAAAATTTCGAGTTTAGAAAAGCCCGTGAAAATTTGTCTCGGGTCGCCGCGCGACCCTCGACAAATTTTCTACGCGGGGCTTTTCTAAACTCGAAATTTTACTTCATGCTTAGTCTGGGAGTGGAAAAACTCGTTTTAAACTTCAAATAAACTTTTTTTGTAAGTGTTTTGAATCATATCGTTTCTGTAAATTATACATCTGTTAAATTAAACAATTTCATTTTTTTTTTAAATCAATTTTGACGACTTGTGTTTGTATTAACTTAGGCCTTTATTTGTTAACTTTGGTTGATTTTATTATATATATATTTTTTACAGTTTTTGTAATTTTTATGTCTGTTGATTTTTGAGTGTTTATTGGAATTTCACGATTTTTGTTATTAAAGCATTGAGTACTTTTTGTGTTTTTCATATTTTTAGAAAGTGGAGTTTACTTGATACACATACCACAGAGGGGGGGGGGGGGGGGCTTTGGGGCCCGTGGTTTTAGAAGATTTTAGTTTATTTTCATAGTTTAGGGGGGGGGGCTCTAGAAGATATTAGTTTACTTTCAAAGTTTTAAGAATTGTTTATTTATTACAAAATTTTGACTAACCTTTAACGCTTATTTGCCTAACTTTTCCAAAATTACCTTTAATTTTTTAATTTCCTGAATTGTTTAGATTTGCATGAATTTACAAGATTTTAGTTTATTTTCATAGTTTAGGGGGGGAGCTCTGGAGCCCGTGAATTAAGAAGATATTAGTTCATTTTCAAAGTTTTAAGAATTGTTTATTAATTTCCAAAATGTTGGTTAACCTTTAACGCTTAATTGCCTAACTTTTCCAAGATTACCTTTAATTTTTAAATTGTTTAGAAATGCGTTAATTTTAAAAATATTAATACATTTCCTCAATTTTCCAGTTTTTGTGAATTTCCCCAAGATTTTGATTGAATATTAAAATGTCGACGCGTATTAACAAAATTCCAAGATTTTGGTTAATTTTTAAAACTCTGACGGTTTTCGTGAATTGTTTAAATGTTGATGCTATTTATCAATTTTCAAAAATTTTATTGAGAATTTAAAACGTTAGCAATTTTCGTGAATTTCCTAAACTTTCGTTTGTTTTCATGAATTTTCACGATTTCAGTTAATTTTCAAAATCATATTGTTAGGCAATTAATTGCCTAACTATTTCAAGATTACCTTTAATTTTTAAACTTCCTGAATTTTTTAGATTTGCGTTAATTTCAAAAATGTTAATACATTCCCTCAATTTTCCAGTTTTTGTGAATTTCCCCAAGATTTTGATTGAATTTTAAAATGTCGACGCGTTTCATAAAATTCCAAGATTTTGGGTAATTTTTAAAACTCTGACGGTTTTCGTGAATTTTTTAAATGTTGATGCCATGCCATTCATGAATTTTCAAGATTTTTATTCAGAATTCAAAACGTTAGTAATTTTCGTGAATTACCTAAATTTTCGTTTATTTTCATGAATTTTCACGATTTCAGTTAATTTTCAAAATAATATTGTTCGCGTTGAAAATTCACGTTTTACTCGATTTTAAAAATCTTTCCGTAAATTTCCAAGATTTCCGTTAATTTTCATAATTCTGACGGTCTTCGAGAAATCCAAAGATTTTCGATAATTTTCAAAATCTAGACCCCTATCATGAATTTCTCAAGATTTTCGTAAATCTTTAAAACTGATATTTCCCTTAATCTTCAAAATTTTCATATACAAGTAAATTTCCAAGAAGATATCAAATTATATTATACATTTTCAATAGTTTTTAAAATTTATCATGAATTTTTCAGCATCGATTAATTAGTTTAGACATTTTATTAGTCGTTACCAATTAGTAAATGTTTTGAAGAAATGCCTCATACTTTTTGTCAAATTAATTTCTTTGAAATTTTCGAACGAAATTCTTAAAAATTCATGAATACCGGCATGTTTTTTTTAATTAACATAAATATTCTAATAAATGAAAAGCGTTAAAGTTTCAAAAAGTAACGAAAGGAGTTAAGAATTTGAAAATAAGCAATAATCTTGAAAAAATTGCATGATTTTTGTTCAAATTTTGAACAATTTTTAAAATGTTAACAAAAATCACGCATTTTTCAGGATTATTCCTTATTTTCAAATTCTGAACTCCTTTCGTTATCCTTATCAGGGCGCAACCACGAGGGAGGCTAAAAGTTGGGAGTAAATTACGAAAAATACGAGACATTCTTTAGATTTTTTTCAAAATTATACAATAAATCGATCGAATAAAATAAAACAAAAAAGAACTGGAAAACATCACCATGCTTTCTAAGCAAAGTGACAAATTATTTATAAGGGGTATATTTTAAACTTCACTTTAAATCAGTGTTTTATACGCGTGGCGCATGAAGTAAAATTTCGAGTTTAGAAAAGCCCCGTGAAAATTTGTCTCGGGTCGCTGCGCGACCCTCGACAAATTTTCTACGCGGGGCTTTTCTAAACTCGAAATTTTACTTCATGCTTAGTCTGGGAGTGGAAAACACTCGTTTTAAACTTAAAATTGAAATTTTTTTGTAAGTGTTTTGAATCTTATCGTTTCTGTAAATTATACATCTGTTAAATTATACAATTTCATTTTTTTTTTTAAACAATTTTGATGACTTGTGTTTGTATTGACTTGGGCCTTTATTTGTTAACTTTGGTTGATTTTTAACCTTTAACGCTTAATTGCCTAACTTTTCTAAGATTACCTGTAATTTTTGAACTTCCTGAATTGTTTAGATTTGCGTTAATTTTTAAAATGTTAATACATTTCCTCAATTTTCCAGTTTTTATGAATTTCCCCAAGATTTTGATTGAATTTTAAAATGTCGACGCGTTTCATGAAATTCCAAGATTTTGGTTAATTTTTAAAACTCTGGCGGTTTTCGTGAATTTTTTAAAAGTTGATGCTATTCATGAATTTTTAAGATTTTTATTCAGAATTTAAAACGTTAGCGATTTTCCCGAATTTCCTAAAATTTTGTTTATTTTCATAAATGTTCACGATTTCAGTTAATTTTCAAAATCTTATTGGTTCACGAATTTTCAACGTTTTACTCGATTTTAAAAATCAAAACGCTTTCCGTAAATTTCCAAGATTTCCGTTAATTTTCAAAATTCTGACGGTCTTCGAGAAATCTAAAGATTTTCGATAATTTTCAAAATTTAGAAGCCTATCATGAATTTCTCAAGATTTTCGTAAATCTTTAAAATTAATATTTCCCTTAATCTTTAAAATTTTCATATACATGTGAATTTCCAAGAATATATCAAACTTTATTATACATTTTCAATAGTTTTTAAAATTTATCATGAATTTTTCAGCATCGATTAATTAATTTAGACGTTTTATTAGTCGTTACCAATTAATAAATGTTTTAAAGAAATGCCTCATATTTTTTGTCAAATTAATTTCTTTGAAATTTTCAAACGAAATTCTTAAAAATTCGTGAATACCGGCATGTTTGTTTTTTAATTTACATAAATCTTCTAATAAATGAAAAGCGTTAAAGTTTTAAAAAGTAACGAAAGGAGTTAAGAATTTGAAAATAAGCAATAATCCTGAAAAAAATGCATGATTTTTGTTAAAATTTTGAACAATTTTTAAAATGTTAACAAACATCACGCATTTTTCAGGATTATTGGTTATTTTCAAATTCTTAACTAGTTTCGTTATCCTTATCAGGGGCGCAACCACGGGGGAGGATAAAAGCTGGGACAAAATTACGAAAAATACGAGACGTTCTTCAGATTTTTTTCGAAATTATAAAATAAAGCGATCGAATAAAACAAAGCAAAAAAATTATGGAAAACATCACCATGTTTGATAAACAAAGTGACAAATTATTTTTAAGGAGTATATTTTAAACTTCACTTTAAATCAGTGTTTTATACGCGTGGCGCATGAAGTAAAATTTCGAGTTTAGAAAAGCCCAAATTCTGGCTTCTCTCAACTGGAAATGTTACTTCATGCGCCACGCGCATACAAACACTGATTAATAAATAAGTTTAAAATATTTATAACATTTTTTTTATTAGGGATTATGACATTTCAACATACTTCAAAATGTTGTCAAATTCCAATATTTCTTGACATTTTACTTTTTGATATTTTTTCAATATTTTCTTAAATTTGAACATTTCATTGTTTTTCCACAATTTGCGATTTTTCCAAAATTCTGGCTAATATCAACACCACTGACAGAGCATACAATTCTAGATAAAGACAATAATCTCTATTATTATTATTATATTTTAATGAAAGAATTGTAAAATCCAGTGATTTTTTCGCTAACGAATGTTTTCCACTCCCAGACTAAGCATGAAGTAAAATTTCGAGTTGAGAAAAGCCCAAAGAATTTGGATTTGGACGCGCAGCGTCCAAATCCAAATTCTGGCTTTTCTCAACTTGAAATTTTACTTCATGCGCCACGCGCATACAAACACTGATTAATTAATAAGATTAAAATATTTAAAACATTTTTTTTTTTTTATTACAGATTATCACTTTTCAACATACTCCAAAATGTTGTCAAATTCCAATATTTCTTGACATTTCATTACTTTTTGACATTGTTTCAACATTTTCTTAAATTTCAACATTTCATCGTTTTTCCACAATTTGCGATTTTTCCAAAATTCTGGCTAATATCAACACCACTGACAGAGCATTCAATTCTAGATAAAGACAATAATCTCTATTATTATTATTATATTTTAATGAAAGTATTGTAAACTCCAGTGATTTTTTTGCTAACGAATGTTTTCCACTCCCAGACTAAGCATGAAGTAAAATTTCGAGTTGAGAAAAGCCCAAAGAATTTGGATTTGGACACGCAGCTAATGTCAACACCACTGACAGAGCATACAATTCTAGATAAAGACAATCTCTATTATTATTATATATTGCGCCCCCCTTGTAAAAGATTTTGCGGGCGCCCATGACTGGGGCTTTAATTAAAAACACTTAAATTTAACTAATTTTAATGCTTGTTGCGCTACACTCTTGATGGAACCGGATATAGAAATTTGCTGAAAAAAAACACTTTTTTTGTTCCATGATTAAATGTTCAGTTTCCTGAAACGTGTTTCGGTCTTTACAGATTATTCTCTGAGAATGATCTGTAGAAACCGAAACACGTATCAGGAAACTTAAAATAAAATCATGAAACAAAGCAAGTGTTTTTATTTACCAAATGAAAATCTTTGAGGCGCTTATTTCCAAAATGTTGGCAATAAAACATGTTAACTGACACGTGTTTCGGTCTTTACAAACCATTCTCATTCTCTTACGTAAGTCACCCATCTTTCATATGTCTGCTAATTCAAATAATTTATTTAGCGATATTTTTGTTGGTGCCCATGTATAACACTTCATACCATAAATTAACAATTGTCTTGTACTTATATTCCTAAGTTGTGTCTTTTTGTGCTATTCTTGTATTACTATTTAGTTTTTATTTATATTTTTGTCCCTGTATTGGTCTTCCGTTGGGCAAATAAATATTATTATTAATATTATTAGTATTATTCTCTAAGAATGATCTGTAGAAACCGAAACACGTATTAGGAAACTGAAAATAAAATATGAAACAAAACAAGTGTTTCTCTTCACCAAATGAAAATATTTGATGCGCTTATTTCCAAAATTTTGACAATAGGCGGCAATGGCAATTTCGGTTTTAAATGAAACCAAGGAATGAGTTTTATTTTTTCAACCTAACTCAATACTATCTCAATGAAACAATCTGGCTTATGTTTTTTTTTGCCTGTGATTTAGGTACACCACCTGCCCAAAGAGTCCAGTTCATCCTCGGCGAAGACATCGACGATGGCACTGAAAGCCATCCTCTCTTCACTGAGATGGAGGAGCTGGTGGCCGAAGGAGAGGATTTCGAGTGGAAAGAGACCGCCCGGTGGATCAAATTCGAGGAAGACGTCGAAGAAGGCGGCAACAGGTGGTCCAAGCCGCACGTCGCCACCCTCTCACTGCACTCCCTCTTCGAGTTGAGAAGCCTCCTCCTCAACGGTTCCGTTCTGCTGGACCTGGAGGCCGCCGGGATCGAACAACTGGCGGATCTCCTTGTGGAGAACTTATCGGCCGCCGGGAGTTTGCAACCGGAGAAAAAGGAGAAGATTAGGGAGTTGCTGTTGAAGAAACACCGGCATTTGTACCAGAAGAAGAAGCACGTGCTACCGATGATCAGGAGTTTGGCTGATATTGGGAAAAATCATTCCTCTACAAAAAGTAAGTTTGATTAATTAAAATTAAATTTGTGTTCAGTACGACGATGCCACTATGGAGCTATCGAATCCATTAATTAATTAAATTGAAAAATTATTCAATAAATAATTGAAAAATTACACAGCCCAGACTTGAAAAAAATGCGCCTATTTTTTATTTATATTTCAAGTTCGTAACACTTAACTGATAAGATTTGATGTAATTACAATACGAACCTTAACAAATTTGTGATTTATATTGTAATTACATCAAATCTTATCACTCAAGTGTTACGAACTTGAAATATTTGTTTTGATTAAAAATAAAGTGCTTATTTTAATTAAAATATAATTGCATAATAATGGTTTTATCTAATTACCTAACAAATTTATTTAATTCACGTGTTACATTTTGAAAAGTATATACAGAGAGTTTTATGTAACGCCCAACTTTTCATAACGAGAATTTTTCGTTTAAATATACATTAGCATACGTTGTATATTTTCCGATGCTCGGTTTATTAAAAGAATTCAATTTGAAGCTATAAGAGAGTGTATTCCACTCCCAGGCTAAGCATGAAGTAAAATTTCGAGTTTAGAAAAGCCTGAAAATTTGGTTTGGTCGCGTAGCGCGAAGCGCGGAGCGGCCAAACCAAATTTTCAGGCTTTTCTAAACTCGAAATTTTACTTCATGCGCCACCGGTACAAAACACTGATTCAATGTAAAGTTTAGCAGTGTGTTTTAAACTTTAAAAAATGTCAGTGTTTAATACGCGTGGCGCATGAAGTAAAATTTCGAGTTTAGAAAAGCCTGAAAATTTGGTTTGGCCGCTCCGCGCTTCGCGCTACGCGACCAAACCAAATTTCCAGGCTTTTCTAAACTCGAAATTTTACTTCATGCGCCACCGGTACAAAACACTGATTCAATGTAAAATTTAGCGGTGTGTTTTAAACTTTAAAATATGTCAGTGTTTAATACGCGTGGCGCATGAAGTAAAATTTCGAGTTTAGAAAAGCCTGAAAATTTTGTTTGGCCGCTCCGCGCTTCGCGCTACGCGACCAAACCAAATTTTCAGGCTTTTCTAAACTCGAAATTTTACTTCATGCTTAGTCTGGGAGTGGAACACACTCATTTTAAGTTTCAAATTGAACTCTCTTAAAAAAACAACGATTATCTAAAGATTTACAGCATATACGCTGTAATTGGGACTTGCATACTTAAAAGAAAAACTCCCTGTATTTACAAGTTGAGGCATTAATTGCGATTGATTGGCTACAATTTGTAATGGTCATATAGGCAGCCCAATTTACACATAACCTAAACATTAAAGGTGTCACATTGTATTGCATACTTTGGTTTGATAATTAGAATATACGAAAATGAACATTGAAAATGTTCGGTGTTACATAAAACTCTCTGTATGTAAATTTGATTTAAGATTTTTATACATTAAAACAATTTAAATAAAACAATAGTTTGTAATTTGAAGAGTCAACAATTGCAACCTTTCTGAATAAAGATGCCAGTTTTCTTTTTTTTAAATATTATAACTGTTCTCATGACTAGGGGCTTCGGTGGCCGGATGGGTAGAGACCCACCCTGCCCACAGACTCAGAGGTCGCGGGTTCGAATCGCGTCCGGTGGAATAATTTATGAATAATAAATTATTCCATTCGGATCCATGAATATGGTGTGAATGAATTTGTGTCGTTTCAGGAGAATATGGTGATTTATCGAAATTAGAATTGGTTAAAATACATTGAAATGTTAAATATACAGGGTGAGTTTTCTTCGATGTTTTCTATGGGGATCTCGGAAACTATAAGAGATAGAAAAACGGTTAAATGGGGAAAGAAGTGTAGTTTTATAGGACGAATAAAATGACACTTTCAAAATATTTGAAAAAGTCAAGGGTAACTAGATATTTTGAATAAAGTAAAATGTGTCAATTTTTTGAAATCAATATATCTCTATTATTATCATAGATAGAAAAAAACTGTAAAGGACAAAGTTGTAGAAAATTTTACACGGATTAATAACAAAAAATCAAAAAAAAAATGTCGCCCATATTTTGGGAGATATGACACAAACTTACCTTATTTTAAATGGAAACAATAGTTGGCTATGACTTTATTAAAAGGGCTATTTTTTCCCTTCAATTCGATATAACATATGCTATAGTTATTTTTAAAATAAAGTAAGTTACAGTCGTTTTTAATTTTACCATACACCAAAAAATAGTTAGCCATGAAAAAGACAAAAGTAAAACAATTGCAGTTGTTTATTTTTATTCTAAACACATATTAATTCATTTCCATATTTGGTTTGTTTCGATAAGTTTGTTTTGTATTTATTTCGTGTTGAAAGTTTTTTAAAGTGATAATGAATTTTTCTAACGAAGAAAAGCGTGATATGCTTGTTTGTTACATTCAGTGTAATAAAAACGCTGCGGATGCTGCAGAACAATATTATAATCAATATATCGATCGTCGGCAGCCATCTTTATCAACATTCAGAAGAATTTACCACAATTTGGGTGAGTACGGATCCTTTACAAAGCCGAAACTTGAAAAAAACGAAATTAATGAAGTTTCGGAAATAAACGTATTAGCATTGGCGATGATAGATCCATCCACATCGACCAGACAAATTGCAACAGAAGCAAGCATATCTCAACGGACTGTAGTACGAGTTTTGAAAAAACACAAATATCACCCATATAAGGTATCAATTTCACAAAATTTACATGACGGTGATACCAATAAGAGAATGGTCTTCTGTATGTGGTACAAAAACATGTGCCAAGAGGATAATACGTTCCCTACAAAAATAATTTGGACAGATGAAACGCGATTTACTAATTGTGGGATTTTTAACCGGCACAATGAACATGTTTGGAGTCAGGAGAATCCACGAGAAGTTGCACAACGTAGACCACAAATTAAATTTGGATTTAATGTATGCTGCGGTATGTTCGGATCGAGAATTCTCGGCCCATATATTTTTGATAACACATTGAATGGAAATGATTACCTTCGTTTTCTTTAAGAAACATTTGAAGATATGCTCGATGATTTAAATTTATCAGTACGGGCAAGATTGAAGTGGTTTCAACACGACGGAGCTCCACCTCATAGCAAGTTGGCTGTGCGAAACTATTTAAATGATGCTTTTCCTAATTCATGGGTGGCCACCTAGATCACCCGACCTATCCGTTTTAGACTTTTTTCTGTGGGGTTATGTGAAGAACAAAGTGTATCAACAATCATATCAATCCGTGGAGGATCTTAGACTAGCTGTACTTAAAACATTTAATTCTATTGACCGAAGAAAAGTCAAAAATGCCACAAATTCGATTTTAAAAAGATGTACTTTATGCTATAATAATAATGGTGGACTTTTTGAGCATCTTATGTAATATTTAAAATTTTCTTCTATTATTATTTTGATAATTTTGGAATTATTTTACTTTATGTTGCTTTTGACAAATCTAAAGAAAGATAATAAATTAAATATTGATTTCGTTGCTATAAACCGCAATTGTTTTACTTTTGTCTTTTTCATGGCTAACTATTTTTTGGTGTATGGAAAAATTAAAACGACTATAACTTATTTTATTTTAAAAATAACTATGGCATATGTTATATCGGATTAAAGGGAAAAAAATAAACTTTCCAATGAGGCCATAGCCAACTATTGTTTCCATTTAAAAAAAAGATAAGTTTGTGTCATATCCCCCAAAATATGGTCGATTTTTTTTTTATTTTTTGTTATTAATCTGTGTAAAATTTTCTACAACTTTGTCCTCTACAGTTTTTTTCTATCTATGATAATAATAGAGATATATTGATTTCAAAAAATTGACACATTTTACTTTATTCAAAATATCTAGTTACCCTTGACTTTTTCAAATATTTTGAAAGTGTCATTTTATTCGTCCTATAAAACTACACTTCTTTCCCCATTTAACCGATTTTCTATCTCTTATAGTTTCCGAGATCCCCATACAGAACATCGAAAAAAACTCTACCTGTATAAATAGATTGATGGCTAATGGTCCAGATACCAGGGACAATAAAAAAAATCTCGTGACTGGTTTTTTTCTTTTAAGTATACCTCACGTATGTAGGTATACTTAACAGAAAAAAATCAGTCATGAGAATTTTTTTGTTTTACCAAAGCAAATTGCTCATGTCGCTCGAATTTTGAAATTATTTTAAATTTGATTTAATTAAATGAAATGATGTATAATTTTTTACAGTATTTCTAGGTCTTTCATAAATTAAATTGTTTGTTTAGTTTTGTTTATTTGTGATTTTTTGTTGTTGTTGATTTTTCAAATGGACGAATTGCAGATGGATGTTATAGTTTATTGTGCGTTCGGTCCCCTTCTGCGAGATCTTCTTCTTCTTCTTCGGCGAGGGTAAATTTGAGGGTTTCTGAAGGATCGAAAAGCTCTCAAAAGCGGAACGGTTCTTATATTTCAGTGCCAGGTTAGATTTGGAAAAATTATGATAGCAGCAAAAAAATTACGTTGGCAGCAAAATGTTAATGTGGGTCGTCGCAAAAATTGTCCGTCCAGAAAAGAAAACAAATGTTACTTTCTATATATACAGTGTCGCTACAAAGTATGGAAACACGGCTCTCACGTGAAAACGGCTAAAAACAGAACCATCAAAATTGGGATTTCTAAATGGGATATTTTCTTGAACAATTTGGCGTGAAAAAATCAAAAATGATTCTCAGAATTTTCACATACGGACGCCATCTTGAATTTTTTTAAATGGAATTCGATTTTTTTTATTTTACAACTTTTATAGGCTTTAATTCTGATTACAACCATATACCTTTTTTAAAAATACTTGTCTTTTCATCGATAAACCGGACTTTTAAAAGTATGGTAACAGCGAATTAATTTGAGAACGGTTTATCGGAATGTCCTGAAATTTTGCAAAGGTTTAGAGTACGTTAAGGCCTTCAACTTGCATTTTTTATTTTTTCATATTCATTTGTTTTGTAAATATTCTATTTTTGGTCGAAACTTAAAAATAAAAATTAACAATTTCAACTTAAAAAAATAGTTGCCTTTTAAAACAGTTTTCATTAGCCTGTCAAACTTGTAAAAAACATCAGTAAGTAACTGGTTGTTGCAAAAATGCCACATTTGAGTGAAACGGATCGCATAGAGATTCTCATGATGATTGGGTGTGGGGATAGAAAACGAAGCTTTGCCGAAGCTGCTAATCTTTTCAATGTAAATCATCCAGATCGAGCACCTATTTCCAGGTCAGTTGCATTTAAAACATGGAATAGATTTAATGAAACTGGAACTGTTAAAAATCGTCCAAAAGTTGGACGACCAAAAACTGTTACAAATGAAGATAATTCATTTAATCTTATGATAGATGTAGTTGAAAATCCAAAAACTTCGGTGCAGCAATTGGCTTTCAATAACAACATGAGCAGGAGATCAGCTCAAAACATAATGAAAATTGAAAAGTATCATCCCTAAAAAATTCAGCTGCTACAAGAATTGAATGAAGATGACTTTGATCGCAGAATTGAATTTTGTGAAACAATGATGAATAGTCACTTAATTAAACACAGTTATATTCCTTTCTTCACTTTTATTTTTCTTGCTAGATGTATATTTCGGGTACTAAGTACCCATTATCTTAGTACTCGAAATATACATCTAGCAAGAAAAATAAAAGTGAAGAAAGGAATATAACTGTGTTTAATTAAGTGACTTAACACCTTCACGTAACTCATACAACTACATTAATGATGAATAGGATGAACCAGGACGCCAATTTTATTAACCGTGTGCTCTTTTCCGATGAATCAACTTTCTGCTTAAATGGACAAGTTAACCGCCATAACTGTAGATACTGGTCAAACAAAAATCCACATTGGATGGAGCAGATTCATACGCAGCGTCCACAAAAAATTAATGTTTGGTGTGGTATAATTGGGCAGCATATTATCGGCCCTTTTGTTATTAATGGCAATTTGACATCTGAAACATATTTACAGCTTTTGCAAGAACAGGTTGTTCCCAGACTTAGACAAATATTCCCAAATTATAAAACTCAGGCTAATCCAGCTGAAAACATATGCTTTCAGCAAGACGGAGTACCAGCTCATTTCGAACTAATAGTACGTGAATATTTAGACGTAACTTTTCCCGGCAAATGGATAGGCAGGAGAGGAACAATTGAATGGCCTGCTAGGTCGCCCGATTTAACTCCACTTGATTTTTTCCTGTGGGGACATTTGAAAAATCGAGTTTATAACAACAGGCCACACAATATACAAGAATTAGAAGAACGCATAAGAACCGAAATTGCAAATATTCGTCCTAATATTTTAACTAGTTCATTACAACACTTTGTCCAGCGTATTCATTACTGCCAAGAAGTTAATGGAGAGCACTTTGAACATATATTGTAAAATAAAAAATCATTTATTGTTTAATATTTTATTTTTTCATTTGACTGTTTAATATTTTTTTAAGTTTTGATCAAAAATAGAACATGCATTTGTGGTATTGCAGCATTTAGAAAAAGTACTCGTTTGGATGTTTCCATACTTTTCAAAGTCCGGTTTATCGATGAAAAGACAAGTATTTTTAAAAAAAGGTATATCGTTGTAATCAGAATTATAAGGTCTATAAAAGTTGTAAAATAAAAAAAATCGAATTCCATTTAAAAAAATTCAAGATGGCGTCCGTATGTGAAAATCCTGAGAATCATTTTTGATTTTTTCACGCCAAATTGTTTAAGAAAATATCCCATTTAAAAATCCCAATTTTGGTGGTTCTGTTTTTAGCCGTTTTCACGTGAGAGCCGTGTTTCCATACTTTGTAGCGACCCTGCATATATGTAGGTACATAAAAAGTAACATTTCAAAATGTGTGTGCTTCGTTTGTGAAGTCTAATTACATAAAAATAATGAGAAACAAATTCCAGTTTATTGCAAAAATGTAAAGAACATAACTTTAATATTTCATACAATTTTTAATCTTTTCGAGTTGTACCCTGTAAGTAAATCCATTAAACAAATACCGTGCGATCGTTTAAATTATGATTTAGAGTAGGCGATATTTTTTTTATGCGGTTCCCAGAATGCTAATTGAATGATGGAATACATTTGAGGTTATGGTAAACTATGTGTTAACAGTCAGTAGTGCCAATCTAATTTAAAATTCAAAGCCTACTCTAAATCATGTTTTAAATGATCGCACAGTATTAAGCAGAGCTGGGCAGGATTCGAATCATTCGGGATTCGAATCCTTTTAGAGGATTCAACAGAGGCATTCAAATACTTTAGATCAACTGGATTCGTGATCCGAATTCGTTACATGTTTTTACGAGGATTCGTATTCGAATCCAAATGTAGGGGATTCGAATCCTTATAAAAGGATTGGAATATTTATAAAAGGATTCGAATATTTATAAAAGGATTCGAATATTTATAAAAGAATTCGAAAATTTATTAAAGGATTCGAATACTTACAAAAGGATTAGAATCGTCAAAAATAATTCTAATTAATTGTGAGGATTAACATGAAAAATGTCTTTTGTGTGTTTTTAAATTTCTCGGCAAATCACAGTTTTATACGCGTGGCGCATGAAGTAAAATTTCGAGTTTAGAAAAGCCCAGAAAATTTGTCGAGGGTCGCTGCGCGACCCTCGACAAATTTTCACGGGGCTTTTCTAAACTCGAAATTTTACTTCATGCTTAGTCTGGGAGTGGAAACGCTCGTTCGAAACTTCAAACTGAATGCTTTGATAAGAACATTAAACGACTGCATTTTTTTAAAGATAATAATCTAATTTTCAAAATTTTGTTTAATATTATTCAAGGTTGTTTTCCCTGGCCTTTTAATATAACTTTCTTTTGTGGGAAACCCCCAGTTTGTTAAATTGTTTTCATTGTTTTTGACAATATTTAAGTTAATTTTATAAATTTTTACGTGTTTTGTAATTTGCCTGCTGATTTTGACAAATTTAATAACATCCAATGGCTTTTATGTTAGTGTTTTAGTTAATTTGAATATAATTCCATGACTTTTCCTGACTTTCCCGGTTTTAACGATATTCCGCAAATATTTTATTTACGTAATTTTCAGACATTCGTCGATATTATAATAGAGTTCAATTTGAAGTTTAGAACGGGTGTTTCCACTCCCATACTAAGCATGAAGTAAAATTTCGAGTTTAGAAAAGCCCCGTGAAAATTTGTCGAGGGTCGCGTAGCGACCCGAGACAAATTTTCGGGCTTTTCTAAACTCGAAATTTTACTTCATGCGCCACGCGTACAAAACACTGATTTGAAGTGAAGTTTCGAAACACAAATACATCTTTAATCACAGTAATAGGAAATCAGATATTTAGTCTGTTATCAGCGATGTTCAGTGTTAATAATAAATAATTAAGTTTTGATAATTTTTTTGTGAAAACAACTGGTAACGATATTTATATATTAATGGTTTCAAAAAAATAATGAAATCAAATTTATTCTTAAAGGATTTGTACTCGTGATTCGAAAAAACAGGAATCGAATCTTTGATTCGAATCATATTTATCTCTTACGAATCCTTTATTCGAGTATTCGTGATTCAAATAATATTAGGTGATTCGAATCCTTTTTACGAGAATTCATCCCAGCTCTGGTATTAAGTGAATTTACTTACATGATACAACTCTACTTACATGATAAAACTCTAAAATTGTGCTTGCAACAATTAACAAATTTTAATTACAACAGTAACTCTGGAATTTTGTTTTTTATTATTTATCATCAAGAACATCCTGTGTTATTCATACGAAATTCGCAATTTGGGTTAAGTGTATAGTGTAATGTTTGCTCATGATTAATGGTGGTGAAGGTTTAATTTATTTTAATTTTTAATACTAAATATAAGAAATAATAGCATACTTTTTAAGCACAAATTAAAGTTTTTTTTGTTAGAAACAAATAAATGATCATAGGAAATTATAATTTTTCACAAATCAATTACAGTTCTGTAAATCTGGCGTTTATTAATTTCATTCTCGATATTTTACTTTTTATTTTTAATTTTATTCTCGATATTTTACTTTTTATTTTTAATTTCATTCTCGATATTTTAGTTTTTATTTTTAATTTTCTTTTGTTTCTAATTGTTTGAATATACAGCTTAAGCTTTTACTCCTATATGTCCAGTGTATTTTACATCACGTTTTGAATAAAACAATTAACACTCGAAATGTTTTTTTAGTCGACGAACAACAGCATTTGGGAGAAAATTTAAACAAACAACACGATAACGGAAAATTTCTAACAATACCTGGACAGGGTAAATAGATTACTTTATACAGACACAGATTCTTCCAAAAATGACTTCTCTAATCACAACCCATATGCATTTCCATATATTTAGCAATATTATTCTTCAATCTTCGATATTTTTTATTTTTAAACTTGAACTTAATAATAGACATACGAAGAAAGTTTTAGGATTTCACCTCGGGCGAGTTGTTCAATGGTGGCTTAAACTTATTTTAAAGTATACTATTGAACTTAGTTTAAATTACATTGTTGAACAACTGGTCATTAGTATTTTAAATAATACTTAATTGTGAACAAAAACTACTTTTAATATTTATTAATAAGTACACGAGTTTATGTTACTTCTCATTTACTTATTATTTTTTTTAATTTCATGCAAAATTGTTTTTTTCTTATTTTATTTTTAATTAGCTTCTTTAAATCTTTTCCAGCATCTTCTCGAAGAATTAGCATGCGTCTTCACTCGAGTCTAAATTTAAATTTAGATTTAAATTCATGCATGTCACGGTATAAATGCGATTATAGTATGTACTCATTTACTCGTATATCTAGAGTTTATTTACTGTTGTTTTTTTTTTATTTTATTTTTTTATATTTTGTTTATGCATTATGTTTTTGTGAGTTTCGTAAAATATGTCTTTTATCACATACCTACTGTGTTTGTTATATCATTTTATTGTAATTCCACAGCATGTGATTGATGTCTGGTCTGATTTCATCAAAAATTCGTTTCAACCAATCGATTTTACAAAGTTTATTATCTAAGATTAATTAGTTTATTAGTTTATTATCTAAGATTAATTAAATAACTATTAAATAATTCGAAAATTTATTAAAGGATTCGAATACTTACAAAAGGATTAGAATCGTCAAAAATAATTCTAATTAATAATTCTAAAATCCCGACGAGTTACTTTTCGGAATCTATAATTAATTTGTCTTATCGAGACTATTTCAAATATTTGAATCAAAGAATAAAGTTGTAAGATCGATTCTCAAGTTACAAAAAAAGAACTACGTCTTTCTTTTTTTTTTATTTTATCAATTTTCTGTAGGATTCGAAAAATCGTCATCCCCTGAAAGCCTGGCGAAAAGCTCTAGCAACCACTCGATGAGTCGGAACCAAAGCTCGAACAATTTGGACGGCTCGAACGGCGACATTCCCCAACACAACTACTTCATGAAAAAAGTTCCTCCCGGCGCTGAAGCCGGCAACATATTGGTAGGCGAAGTCGACTTTTTGGAAAAACCCATATCGGCTTTCGTACGTCTGAAAACCGCTGCTGTAATGGGAGATCTTTGCGAAGTTCCCGTCCCGACGCGATTCGTCTTTGTTTTACTGACGCCGGCTAGCGGGCTTTCTGATTATCACGAAATCGGAAGGGCGATGGCGACGCTGATGTCTGATGAGGTTTTCCATGAAGTTGCGTACAGGGCGAGGAACAGGAGTCATATTTTGGCGGGGATAGATGAATTTTTGGATGCCGTGACGGTTTTACCGCCTGGGGAGTGGGATCCAAAGATTAGGATCGAACCACCAGCAGCAGTTCCTTCACAGGTGTGTTCAAGTAAAAATAATTCAAAAACTATGAAAGAGGCATTTTTATGAGCGGGTTCGATGGCTAACACTCAGTATATATTACGTATATTTTACATATATGTAATGTATATTTTATATATACAGAGAGTGTTATGTTACACCGAACTTATTCATAACGAGAATGTTTCTTTTAAGTATACATATGCAGACATTGTACATTTTACCACGCTCGGTTTATTAAATTAATACAATTTGAAGCTTTATACGAGTGTTTTCCACTCCCAGGCTAAGCATAAAGTAAAATTTCGAGTTTAGAAAAGCCTGAAAATTTGGTTTGGTCGCGTAGCGCGAAGCGCGGAGCGGCCAAACCAAATTTTCAGGCTTTTCTAAACTCGAAATTTTACTTCATGCGCCACCGGCACAAAACACTGATTCAATGTAAAGTTCAGCGGTGTGTTTTAAACTTCGTAATATGTCAGTGTTTGTACCGGTGGCGCATGAAATAAAATTTCGAGTTTAGAAAAGCCTGAAAATTTGGTTTGGCCGCTCCGCGCTTCGCGCTACGCGTCCAAACCAAATTTTCAGGCTTTTCTAAACTCGAAATTTTACTTCATGCTTAGTCTGGGAGTGGAACACACTCATTTTAAGTTTGAAATTAAACTCCTTTTAAAAAACAACGATTATCTAAAGATTTACGGCATATACGCCGAAATTGGGACGTATACTTGAAAGAAAAACTCCCTGTATGTACAAGTTGAGGCATTAATTGCAATTGATTAGCTACAATTTGTAATGGTCATATAGGCAACCCAATTTACACATAACCTAAAAATTAAAGGTGTCAAACCGTATTTTATGAAAATGTTCGGTGCTATATAAAACTCTGTGTATACGTTATGTATATTTTATGTATTTGATTTTTTTTAATTGGTAGGATTTAAGAAAACGTCCACCAGAAAAACCAACGGAAGAAGTTGACGAAGATGAAGAAGAACGTAAAATGCGCGAACGCTCAGGCTTAATCCGCACTGGGCATTTATTTGGAGGCTTAGTAAACGACCTGAAAAGAAAACTCCCTTTCTACATCTCCGACTTCAAAGACGCCCTTTCTATGCAATGCGTCGCCTCCTGGATCTTCCTCTACTTCGCCTGCTTATCCCCGATAATCACCTTCGGAGGCTTACTCTCAGAAGCGACAGGAAAAAACATGGCCGCCATGGAAAGTTTAGTCTCCGGGTTTGTCTGTGGGATGGGCTATGGGTTCTTCTCGGGACAGCCGCTGACGATTTTGGGCTCGACCGGCCCTGTTTTGGTTTTCGAAACGATTATCTATGATTTTTGTCAATCAGCCGGGTGGGATTACATGTCGTTTAGGTTGTGGATTGGAACTTGGGTGACTATAATACTCCTGGCGTTAGTCGCTTGGGACGCTAGTGCTTTCGTGTGCTACATTACCAGGTTTACAGAAGAAAATTTTGCTACGTTAATTGCATTTATATTTATTTACAAGGTGAGTATTAATTTAGAAGTAACATTATATTTATATTTTCTTATATATATATTTTTTAATTCTCTTTATTTATAATTTCAGGCTGTTGAAAATGTATTAGTAATCGGGAAAAGTTTTCCAATGAACACATCAGGCGTAATCAATTTCTCAGATTCGTGCAGTTGTGTCGTTAATGATTCTGTCAAAATACAGTATCCGGAAATTGGAAATTGGACTAATCTGAACCAAACCACATGTCTGGTAAGTCTATTCAACTTGAATCTGATTGATTATATATTACGGTATACCTAGTTTAGATTACATTAGATATTTGTAGAGATGGCCTCTTGGCCTGTACCACCGCGACCTTTGCAGATCTATTGTGGATCCCTGCTATCTTAGACAACGTGCTCGAGCTTCGCCTCTTTGATTAGCCCTGACAGTGAGCCTTGGGTGTAGCTCTCTGCGCTTGGTTTAGTGTTACCCAGCTTTAGGTATCTAACCCTTGCTAGGGCCTCACATTGGCACAGCATGGGGAGAGGGTCCTCCTCGTCTTACTGGCAGAATCTACATATTGTATCCTCTGCCAGACCTATTTTGCTCATGTGTTTGTTCAGCCTACAGTGTCCTGTCAGTAGACGTACTATAGCTTTAAACGTTTTTCTCTCTTGGTTGAGAAGATCGGTCGTGAAGGCCGGCGATTGTTTTTTTGAGAAATTGTTTCGCCTGCCTTTGCCCTGGTGTGTTCGTCCACCAAGTTTGAGTTTGTGTCTCCGTCCATTTTGAGACTGTTGTTTTTAAGATACCGCAGGAGGGTTTCGGGCCAGTAAATGCGCTTAACGAGCCTTGTTTGGCCAGTTCGTCTGCTTTGTCGTTCCCTTAATGACCCTTGTGTTCTGCGACCCAAATCATTGTCACTTTTTTGCGACCGCCCATTTCGTTGAGAGCGCTTACACAATACCATACTAGCTTGGAATCGACCTGTGTGGTGCTTAGTGCCCTTAGCAGCGCTTGGCTGTCCGAGAAAATAGCTACTGATCGACTTTTGTTGTCTTGCGTTGCTATTTCTCCAATGCAGAGTTAAACCGCGATCGCCTTTGCCTGGAACACTGTGGTGTCCCTTGCCAGACTGACCGAAATCTTTGTCTCGGGTTTTGTGCTATATATTCCGGCTCCGACTCCTTCATCTGTCTTTGAGCTGTCAGTTGATTCCGCGTTGGTAGGTGGGCCGTCCTCCCAAGCTTCCCTCTGCGGGATTCATCACTTTCTATTTCCTGTCGAAATTATATTTCTTGACCATGGCATCGCTTGGCATTCCTGGTGTAGGGTTTGCCTTCAGCTCATCTTCTAGCCTTTTGTACTTTTTCCCGTGTGATCGGTTTATGGGAGCCTCCCCTTGCATTAGTCTGCATGTTACGGCCCTAGCCTCCCCTTGTATGAATATATGCAGTGGTGGTAGGTTTAGGATGATTTCTAGGGCTGCTGTCGGGGTAGTGCTTAGAGCTCCTGTGACACTGAGACATGCTAGTCTTTGTGTGCTGTTCAGGAGCCTTATCGCCCCCCGCTGCTCCGTCTTTGTCCACCACACTACTACCCCGGGCCTGATCACCCTTGTATATAACCAGAGAGTCATTTTTGGGTTGAGCCCCCAGTTTTTCCCGCACATTCTTCGACACCTTCCCAATGCTATTGAGGCTTTTTCGGCGGTTTTTGTGATGTGCGTCCTTCACGTCTTTTTGTCGTCATGGGCCTGATCACCCTTGTATATAACCAGAGAGTCATTTTGGGGTTGAGCCCCCAGTTTTTCCCGCACATTCTTCGACACCTTCCCAATGCTATTGAGGCTTTTTCGGCGGTTTTCGTGATGTGCGTCCTTCACGTCTTTTTGTCGTCGAAGATTACCCCTAGGTATTTCACCTCCTTGACGAAGGGAATTTTTGTGCCCCCGAGAGTCGGTGGCCTTAGGCCTTCTAAAACTCTTCTTTTTGTGAACACGACAATTTGTGTTTTTGCGGGATTGGCCGTCAGTCGTTCCCGTCGACACTAATTGTCTACTATGTTTAGAGACCTTTGTGTTCGTTGTGAAATAACTCCTGCGAACCGGCCTCTGATGACTATGGCCAATTCATCCGAAAAAACCAGGCAGTAGATGCCTTCTTCGGACAGTTTCCTTAGTAAGTCGTCCACTAGAGTTGCCCATAGCAGTGGAGATAGTACCCCTTCCTGAGGGCAGCCTCCGCCGGCTCTAGCTTCAATGGTGTGCCCTCCTAGAGTGGATATGATTGTCCTTTCCTCCAGGCTAGCCCTTATCCATTGGTAGAGGCTTGGCGGGACGCCTTTTCTTGCTTGTGCCTCTATAAGCGAGTTAGTTGTGACATTGTTGAACGCCCCTTCTATATCTAGGAATGTGACCATAGCTATCGCTTTGTCCACTGAATTTGTGATGAGCCTGTTTAGGTCGTCCAGCGCCGGGTCCGTAGACTTTCCTGGCTGGTAAGCGTACTGACGATTATTGAAGGGATCTTTCCCCAGAATCTCGTCTCGTAGGTATCTGTCGACTAGTCTCTCCATTTTTTTAGTAGAGATAAAGAGAGGCTGATGGGTCTGTAAGACTTCGGTATTAGATCAGCTATTCTACCTTTACAGAGATTATCCTTACACATTGCCACGCCCATGGTACGTGTCCCCATGCCAGACAGGCTTTTAAGATCTTTGACAGATGCAGCACCAGCTCCTCTATGCCCTTCTGTAGCAGGATGGGATAAATCCCATCCATCCCAGCGGACTTATAAGGTTAGAACCTGCTTATGGCCCATCTGATTCTGCTTGGTCTTGTGACCCCTGTGGCTAACCTCCAATCATTTCGGTCTGCTTTTTTAGCCTTTGACCGGGATTGTCGAGTATGCTCTCCTCTGACAGGAATGTTGAGCCTGAAAGGTGGACTTTTAGTAATTCCTTGAGACTTTCCTCCTTTGTTTAAGTATAGGTCCCGTCAGATTTTCTGAGGAAACCTACCTCTTTCACAGCACTTCCATCCGTTGCCAGGGCTTTGTAGATTCTCGAACATGCCCGAGTGTCATTTAACTTTTCGCAGAACTTCCTCTACGAGTTTCTTTTAGCTTAGCGGATTTCTTTGATTTCTTTGTTGTACTGCATAAGCATATTGAATAGCCTTCGAACCTGTGCTCTTAGCTTTTCAAGGTTCTTGCTCCACCAGATTGTTCGGCTGACTTTGTGATGAGCCTGTTTTATACCTAACGTGACCATATAGTCCCGCTTTCAGACAGTCTATCCAGCTGTCCTCAGCAAGAGGAAAAATGTATCGCATTCGCAAGCAGATCAAACGATATTTTAAATAATATAAATAAGTATAAGGTTTTCATTTTGACTACTAATAAGTATACTTTAGGCGGCCCGTTTTGATAAAAAAAAATAAATGGTGACGTTAAGTATACCATAATTACAATTATTCATTATTTTGGTTTACAAATGTTCCACCACCAAATAATTGAAATTAAAATTAGACATTACCAACATACAACCCTGAAAGATGGGAATGAAAACTCAGCGTATCAAGTGTTTCTTATTTTGTTTTTAGAGTTATAATGGAACGTTGGCTGGTCATGGTTGTTTCGTTCCCAATTATGTGCCGGATGTATTTCTAATGTCAATTTTATTATTCCTCGGCACTTTTATCATATCAATCCATTTGAAGGATTTCAAGACTGCGCCATTCTTTCCATCATACGTAAGTTTCATTTGTTTTTAACACTAGCAATTAAGGAAACAAAAAAAACACTGTTTTTCAAATCCTAGAATAGATGTCCACTAATTGACATCTATTCTAGGATTTGAAAATCAGTATTCGGGGACCTTCTTGGGTCCTGCTCTTGGGCCAGAGGATCGCTGGTTCGAATCCTACCGGGGGTGTGACTTTCTTATGGGGAAACTGGCACCCTCTGGAGCCATGGATGTGCGTGAATGTGATGTGATGTTCCAAGTTAGTTTCGTAGACGTGTAGTTCAAATAAGAATTAAAATAAGTTAAAATTAAAATAGATAGCTGACTGTATGGCCACAAGCCGAGATCAAGTATCAGTTTAGATATTTGTTTTTTTTTATTTAAAGAGTTCAATTTTAAGCTTTAAATGAGTGTTTTCCACTCCCAGACTAAGCATGAAGTAAAATTTCGAGTTTAGAAAAGCCCCGCGTAGAAAATTTGTCGAGGGTCGCGCAGCGACCCGAGACAAATTTTCACGGGGCTTTTCTAAACTCGAAATTTTACTTCATGCGCCACGCGTATAAGACACTGTTTACAATATTTCCGTAAAAAAATTACAAAAATCTGTGTTTTTTTGTATGTGGCAATTGGTACGATTAATAAATCTTGACTAAATTGTGCAGAGCAAGGCAGCGGTTAATTTCTATAATATTTCGTTTATATCAAACTTCGTAAATAATCCAAAAACTGAAAGTCTATAAAATTTTGTATACAGTCCATAAACTATAAAAATGCGCAACATCCACTTTTATATTCGCAAGGAAGTGGATGTCTAACACTAGGCGATTTTCTTACTGGTTTGTAAATTATTAACTCAACAATGTGTTGTATGCCTTCTTACAATTATACAATTGTTTTATTATTAATAGGTCCGTCAATTCATCAGTGACTTCGCTGTGATCATCGGCATCGGCTCTATGACCGCCCTTGACTATTTCGTGGGCATCCCAACGCCAAAACTCGAAGTCCCCGATGAATTCAAACCAACTCTTCCAACCCGCAACTGGGTTATCGAACCCTTCCTAAACCCAATCTACTCAATCCCACTAGCGATCATCCCTGCCCTCCTAGGCACAATCTTAATCTTCATGGACCAACAAATCACCGCCGTAATCGTCAACCGAAGGGAGAACAAATTAAAAAAAGGCTGCGGATACCACCTAGACCTCTTCATCCTTGCGATTTTGATAGAAATTTGTTCAATAATGGGTTTACCCTGGTTTGTAGCAGCGACCGTTCTTTCTATAAATCACGTAAACTCTTTGAAGAAGGAATCTGAGTGCGCTGCCCCAGGGGAAAAACCGCAGTTTTTGGGAGTTGCAGAACAAAGGATGACACATATCATGATTTTCCTGACGATCGGAATGAGCGTGTTTTTGACACCTGTTCTAGGGTTGATACCCATGCCCGTGCTTTTCGGAGTTTTCTTATATATGGGGATTGCATCGCTGAAGGGATTGCAGTTCTTCGACAGGATTTTGATTATCTTCATGCCGAATAAATATCAACCGGATTATATGTTTTTGAGAAAGGTAAGTGCACAAATTCAAATTTCGACAGTTGCAATATTTATCCAACGAATCCTTCATAGACTACATTACAGTAACCATTTTTTTTTTGTCACATGAACTGGTGTCGCTTAACGTTCCTGCATTACACTCTCCGTGGTCCTTTTGTGCACCTCTGGATGGTTTACTCCCTGTGTACTCCTGTGTACTCCTGTGTCTTCTATGAAGTTTAGGAGTTTCAGCCAGGGGGTTTCCTTGAGTTCTATTTCAGGAAGCACAGGCTTCCCGAATTTCTCAGTGCGTTGCCTTTTATAGGCTTCGCATGTGGGTCATTCTTTTACAAATCGCACACCTAATTGGACTTGACATTTTTAAATTGACTGAAAATTTGTTTACGGCTAATATAAATAAAATTAATCGACACGTATTTCAGGATTTGGATCAAAAAATTTTTTATTTCAAAATATTCACATCACAATTTTTGTCCATTTGCTGGTTTTTGTTCGTTTCTCTCATATTTGAAATTTTTTATCTCCACTTGTACTGATCCGATTGATGGCGTTTTTTTTTTTAATTTACACGTTATTGCGTTAGATAACCGCTCTTATTTTATTCATGAAGTTTATTGTTAACTAATCAAAGTTAATAACAATTTTATTTTTAATTGCGAATTTAAGTACTTTACCCCAACTAAAATTGATTGAGATAAATGCTATCATGTTCGTTCTTTTGTTATCTGCAAAAATCATTTTACAAAAAAATGGTATGTATCTTGGATCGGAAATAATTAAATATTTCCGAGCGCAAGTCACGCCGCGCGCGGGGGAGTCGGCGCGCATAACATGTAGCACGCCAAAACGTGTCTGAACTTGCAGTCCACCGCGCTGTAGTGTGGACATGAATGTTTTTAGTGTGCTGCCGCAAGTCGTATCATACGCATGTCTTTATAATATTATTGTTTACATTTACATTTGGCTAGAAAGTTTTGATAAAATGCCCAAATCATCTACATTTTTAAGTGCTTCGAAAATTCGACTGGATAGATGTTTCAATCCTTTCAATAAACCTTCTCATCAAAAACTAAAAAATCTTCGCCGAATTACGAAGGAACATTTGACTGCTTTAAATTTATCAGTTACGGATGAGTCTCTTCAACAAAAGATCTGCAATACTTGCCGCATTGAAGTTCTTCAATTCGACAAGGATTTTGAAGAAAAGGTAAAATAATGATTTCGTTACTTGAATTTCATTGCTGATGCAATATTTGTTCTAATTTTCATGATATCTTGGAATAATCTGTTGAAAGACAGGTTTACTGATATATGTTAAAAATATATTTTTTTAGAATGAGGGAATTCATGATAACGATTTTTGTGCGTTGGAAAGTGATGATGACAACACGGAACATTTTTCGGACAGTCCGGATGTATCATTTGAGAAAGACAAAGTAGTCGTGACTGAAGCAATTGATTTATTCAACCAAGGTTTACATTTGATGGGAGTTTCACCTATTCAAAAAAAAAAAAGTTTCACAAAAGCGTTATTCGATTGAAAAGGTAAAAAATGTAACTGAGATTTTTACTGAAACAATTTTCCACCCTGTCATTCACGGTAATAATGATAGGATTGAGGAAAATGATGGAGATTTTTTATTGAAAGTCTTGAAAGACGAATTTCAGACGACGACAGAACATTCAAAAAGAATGAAAATATTGACAATATTTAAGGACTGGTCTTATCGGAAAATCCAACGTCATTTTCCTCTTGCTACAGATCATATGATTAAAATTGCGAAACAGATTGCGGAAGAAAAAGGAATAATGTCAGATGCAAATCCAAAAAGTCACCCGACTGTGGAGAAAGGAGTGATCGATTTAATAATAAACTTTTTTCAATTGGATGAGAACAGTCGTATCATGCCGGGTAAAAAGGATTTCGTGTCTGTTAAAATTGATGGGAAGCGCATCCAAATGCAAAAAAGGTTATTATTAATCAATTTGAAAGAACTTTATGAATTGTTTAAAGAAGTCCAGCCCGAAGCTAAATGCAGTTTTTCAAAATTTGCGTCACCACGACCTAAATATTGTGTGTTAAAGTCATGGGATAGATAGTAGGCATTTCTTGTATACATAGTTGTAAGTTAATAAAAAAACTGTGAATGTTTTAAGCGACTTGTATTTTTTGACATCATAATACTCGATACTATTGATCTCATATTTTTGTGTCTCGAAATATCTTGGTTTAACAGTTTTCAATCACTTTGCCATTGTGACATTTATTTTAGTAACTGAAATTATTTTTTATGTCATTATATAATTACTTGCACTAATTTCTATTAATAAGTATAATCAACAAATATTGCGGAGTTAGATTAAGAATGGTTCACATTCACTTAAAAGTGGAAAATGATGTGAGCGTCTGAGATCACTGCCGCACGTGACGCGCGCTGCGTGACTTGCGCTCGGAAATATTTAATTATTTCCGATCCAAGATACATACCACTTTTTTGTGAAATGATTTTTGCAGATAACAGAATAATGAACAAGATAGTATTTATCTCAATCATTTTTGTTTGGGGTAAAGTACTTAAATTCGCATTGAAAAATTAAATTGTTATTAACTCTAATTAGTTAACAATAAACATTATAACTAAAATTAGAGCGGTTAGCTAACGCAATAACGTGTAAATTAAAAGAAAACCGACATCAATCGGATCAGTACAAGTGGAGATAAAAAATTTCAAATATGAGAAGAACGGACAAAAACCAGCAAATGGACAAAAATTGTGATGTGAATATTTTGGAAAAAAAAAATGTTCAGCCAAATCCTGAAATACGTGTCGATTAATTTCATTTATATTATTTTTAAACAAAATTTCATCGTATTTGGAGAAGTCGCATTTTTTTTTTCCCAAATCCGTGCGGTTTGTAAAAGAATGACCCATGTACACAGTAGGTGTTGTGGAGTTTCCTCCTCTTCCAAACACCCACGACATATGGGGGCTTTTCTCAATTCCCATCCTAAATGTGTGCTTATTCAGGTAACAGTGTCCAGTGACTAGTCTCGTGATTTTTCGTAGTTTCATTCTACTCAGTCCTAACAGCGTCAATGTGCTGCTAGGTACTAGACCATCTAGGAAGAGTCTTGTGTGCCTCATTCCCTTTTGGTTGTGCCATGCCTTTTTGTGCTCCTTAGCTAACTTGCACCGGATTATTTCCTTTCCGGTTTCATGAGGTATTTTGAAACAGTAACCATAGAGGAAATAATTTTTAATAAAATAAAATACTTTAACTTTGTTTGTATAACACAATATTTTTTATTTTCGTGACTGCAGTTTAGACAACTCAAACAAAAACGAAATAATTTTTATTCCTTAATCTGTTATTATTATCAATTTTCTAGTTTCAAATTGTTAATTCCATAAATTGTCTACATCGTAATAATTTATATATTTTAGGTGCCGATAAAACGCGTACATCTATTCACGATAATCCAATTAACTTGCCTGATTTGCCTGTGGGTGATAAAATCCTACAGCAGCATCTCCATCCTCTTTCCCCTGATGCTGGTGGTGATGATCGGGATCAGGAAGGCCCTGGACCTGGTGTTCACGCGGCGGGAGTTGAAGATTTTGGACGACATCATGCCCGAGAGCAAGCCGAGGAAGGACGGCAATGACGTAGAGGTGGGCTGGAGGAGTAAATTGTGTTGCATTAGAAACAATTTCAAAAAAAGTAACCACCAAATTGAAGAGAAAATTACTAGGAAATGATTTTGATTCCGGTTTAATTAAAGTTTGTACTTAGGAATATTCACTTTCGTACACACGTTGATTAAAATACGTCGGTTTAAACGTAATAGTCATTAAATTAACAACATTTAGGGCCAGTTGCTCCAGACACGTTGAACTGGTTCATCTCTGAACTTGAGTTCAAAATGACATTAGAACAATAGGGACTGTCATCTTGAACTCATGTTCAAAGATAAACGTGTTCTGGTGCAACTGAGCCTTAGTAAAACTTAGCTAACTTTGAAATTGCTATATCTAGCCAACAAAGTTAGAAAACCGAGGCTATTAATCACGCAATAGAAGAAGAACACTTGGTAACTTTATACAGGCAGTTTTAGTATGCATATTCCAATTATATGCTGTAAATGTTTAGATATTTATTGTTCTTTTGTTAAAAGAGTTCAATATGAAGCTTTAAACGAGTGTTTTCCACTCCCAGACTAAGCATGAAGTAAAATTTCGAGTTTAGAAAAGCCCCGCGTAGAAAATTTGTCGAGGGTCGCGCAGCGACGCGAGACAAATTTTCACGGGGCTTTTCTAAACTCGAAATTTTACTTCATGCGCCACGCGTATAAGACACTGATTTCAAGTGAAGTTCACCTGTTCACAATATTTCAGTCTTGTCTTTTGTTTCTATATTGTATGCACATTATATATTTATTATTATTATTATTATTGATATAGATAATATTGTTTCTAAATTGAATATTATTATAGTAACAATATTTGCAATCTATATTGTTTCTATATTGTATGCACATTGAATATTTATTATTATTATTCTTGGTATAGATAATATTGTTTCTAAATTGAATATTAATATAGTAACAATATTTGCAATCTATATTGTTTCTATATTGTATGCACATTGAATATTTATTATTATTATTCTTGATATAGATAATATTGTTTCTAAATTGAATATTAATATAGTAACGATATTTGCAATCTATGTTTTTTCTATATTGTATGCACATTGAATATTTATTATTATTATTCCTGATATAGATAATATTGTTTCTAAATTGAATATTAATATAGTAACAATATTTACAATCTATATTGTTTCTATATTGTATGCACTATGAATATTATTTATTATTATTCTTGATATAGATAATATTGTTTCTAAATTGAATATTAATATAGTAACAATATTTGAAATCTATATTGTTTCTATATTATATGAACATTGAATATCTATTATTATTATTCTGGATAAAGATAATTGTTTCTTTATTAGATTTAAATATAGTTACAATATATCCCACTGAACAAACACCTTTAAGTAATGTTTCATCAACATTAAAACAACGTTTAACGTTGTTACAATGTTGATGAAACGTTATTTGTTTGTTTTTTGCTCAGTGGGTATGCAGTCTATATTGTTTCTTTATTGTATCTACATTGAATAACAGTTTCAATGTATAATCAAGATACCAATATAGAAACAATATTGCTACAAGATTAATTTCTACTAGAGATTATACGAGCATTATTCATAACATTATATATAATATTTGTGATATTTATTAACATGAGATTAACTTGAGTAGTATATTACAGACTTCTCGTTAAATCAGTGATTAATACGCGTGGCGCATGAAGTAAAATTTCGAGTTTAGAAAAGCCCCGTGAAAATTTGTCTCGGGTCGCTACGCGACCCTCGACAAATTTTCTACGCGGGGCTTTTCTAAACTCAAAATTTTACTTCATGCTTAACCTGGGAGTGGAAAACACTCGTTCGAAACTTTTGATTAACCGCTTTTACAAAAGCGACGAATTCATACGAAAACTTACAAGAAAAACTCCCTGTATAGCAAAAACCTTAAACTTTGAATGCCCTGTTATTTGTTGAATTGAGAAAGTTGGGTTTCATTAATCGAAATCCAACCTAGGTAGGCATTTTTACTTGTATATTTTTTAGAATACATTTTTTATGGATTTTAAGAAAAAGGCATGAAACGAGCAACACTTAACGGGTTTTTTTTTTATTATTTATATTAGAAAATATTAATCACGTACAAACAAGTTTCCAAATAATAATCAACATACTCCATATAAACAAAACAATAAAGGAAAACATACCCTATGGCTCTAAACTCGATGTTGTTGCTCCTTAATCGCATAATTTATTAAAGAAAAATATTTATTAAATATTTATATATAAATGTGATTTTGTATGAATGCTCGATCGACACCTCTTTTAATTTTATTTTGTATTATATATTTTATTTTTCTATTATTATTATATTATCAGTATTTTTGTTTTGTTTTTAGTTTATTGATAATAAATTATTTCTATCATATTTTTATTTTATTTTGAAACACATTAACTCATTCCTCCTTTTATCATAATTTTTTTCTTAAATAAGTTTCTAACCTTTCACGTGATGAAACATATTTAGCCAAGGTTTTAAAAGAAAACACTTGGTTAAAGTTCATCAATATTTTCACTAGTTTCGACTTTGAATCGTTTTCAATTCTCCTTGAGAATGACTCAAAGTCGAAACTAGTTAGAATAAATTCACTAAAAATATTGATGAAATTTAACCACATGTTTTCATTTAAAATCAATCATTATTTTTTATTAATCTTAAATCAATGCTAACATTTTTTTTTATTGAATTCTGCTTGCACCGTACAGTCACGACATTTTTTTTAAACTGTAACTACTATGAAGTAACTAAACAGGGATTCAAGAAAATCCAACTATTAATTCATTTATCTTTTAACAACTCCTTTATTAACATAATATATAAAATTACGCAAAACAATGTCTTAATTAATAAGACAACTTAAGACGATAAATATCCATCGAAACAACATAATATATAAAATTACGAAAATGCAAACAATGTCTTAATTAATAAGACAACTTAAGACGATAAATATCCATTGAAATAACTTCTTCCCATGCAAATACACCTCCGGATATTGAATTATACTTTATTAACGTTTAAAAACGGAAAGTTCTATAACTAGGTCTCTCTTGGTATTAAAAATGCAAAAAAAGTTTGAAAATAAAATTGCATGAAACTATTTTCTTTATAACTTAAAATTATTTTTGCATATTCAAGTTGTCACGATATCACATAATTTCTAGACACCATATATTATCAATAACTAATTTTGATTACTAATGTTGTGAAGTATTCTACAGTGCGATCGTTTAAATTATGATTTAGAGTAGGCGGCATTTTTGTGCGGTTGCCCAGAATGCTAATTGAATGAGAGAATCAATTTGAGGTTATGCTAAACCAGCGACGGCTCGTAGCCTAACTTCAGGGTCAGCCACAACGCCAAGGAACACAAAATTTGAGGTTGGAATCACGCTTTATAAACACAAGGAATTGCATAACGAAGTCACCTTTCAATAACGGATACATATTACCTTGGGTCCCTGGCCTACCCTGAAGTTAGGCTGCGAGCCGTCGCTGTGCTAAAAATTATTTTTTCATATTCAAAGTGTCGCGATATCACATAATTTCTAGACACCATATATTATCAATAACTAATTTTTATTACTAATGTTTTAAAGTATTCTACAGTGCGATCGTTTAAATTATGATTTAGAGTAGGCGGCATTTTTTGTGCGGTTGCCCAGAATGCTAATTGAATGAGAGGATCAATTTGAGGTTATGCTAAACCAGCGACGGCTCGCAGCCTAACTTCAGGGTCGGCCACAGCGCCAAGGAACACAAAATTTGAGGTTGGTATCGCGCTTTATAAATACAAGGAATTGCATAACGAAGTCACCTTTCAATAACGGATACATATTACCTTGGATCTCTGACCTACCCTGAAGTTAGGCTGCGAGCCGTCGCTGTGCTAAACTATGTGTAAACAGTCAGTAGAGCCAATCTAATTTAAAGTTCATAGCCTACTAACGAAATCACCTTTCAATAACGGATACATATTACCTTTGGTCTCTGTCCTACCCTGAAGTTAGGCTGTGAGCCGTCGCTGTGCTAAACTATGTGTAAACACTCAGTAGTGACAATCTAATTCTAAATCAAGTTTTTAACGGTCGGTGCACCGTACAACCAAGTTTGGTTATTCATGATGTTACAGAAATATACAATTGCTCATTTATTTGTGTTTAGTTGTTGTTGTTTGTTGTTTTGACTTTTTTCTCACATTTTTTTCATGTTCCCCTTTCATACCTGTAATTTTGATTCCATGATAATGAAAACACGAAATCATTTTCAATGTAAACATGGATCGTAAAAACATCAGTAAGTATAGTTTTATATTTTTATTTTTTTCTATCTATCAATTTTTGTGTTATCCATTATTTTTCCTTACTTAAACATATTCGTATTTATCATTCGTAATCTCTTGTTGGGTACACATTTCTTTTCTTTTATTAAACAAATTGTTGGCTAACCACTGAAAAACAACTTTTTACTAAACTAATGCCCACTTGCACCACAGGTACTTAATCATGGCTAAAAAGTTAATCACGATTAAGTCAGAAATTGGCTTGTGCCGTCCCCTAATAACCTCAAATAGTTAATCACCCGATTTCGACCGATTAATATTCCGAGCATTCGTCATGAAGTTAACCCAATAATATTTATTTTAACTCTTTGAACACCTATTGCGCTTTTTTAATAACCAAATGTGCGATAAATAAAGTTACAATCACTTTAAATATAGAAATATATATCATTTATAAATCCCCGCGCATATGTTTCCGCTGTTCCTAATAGTACTACGAAAAAAATACCAAATGATTAGTAAATTAGCCCACGGTGCAGTACGACGGAAAAAATACCAAAAAATAAATCTTCATTATTTCTGTATGGTGGCTGATTAGTAAATTAGCCCACGGTGCAACAAAAATTCATTGATTAAAGTTAATCGTGGTTAGTTAATCAAAAAATTAATCAGAATCCGGTGCAAGTGGGCATAACTCTAATAACCTATGGTCTTTATCTCTTTGTATTTTTGTCAAAGGCAGGATTATTTTATTGTTGTTTTTTTCTTTGTAATTTAGGAAAATCGCAGGGGACTGGATGAGGACGATTCGGTTTTAAAAATCCCCCTGGCCAACGGGAACGTGATGAACATCCCGATTTCCGCCATCAACATCAGCGAGGAGGTGACCAAAAGCGGGATTTGGAAGCACGTGAACAAAATGACCGGCTGTTCCAATGCTGAACCTGAAAAGGAGAAAGAAAATGTCGTCAAGTGTAAAGAGAAAAAGAAAAATCAAAATAAATCATCCGGGTAATTATAGTGAAAGTTATATGAACAATAAATACCGACACCGTTCCAGAATACTGAAAAGAATCCCAAAATATTCAGAGATAATCTTACTAACACCGAACGATCAAGACCGTAACCAGGGGGGTAGGGTATGGGGGTTCAAATTAGAGATGCCACGAATATTCGGTTACTATTCGGTATTCGGCCTATTCGGCTACTTTTTCCAATATTCGGTATTCGGCCGAATGTTGCGTACTATTCGGCCGAATACCGAATACCAAATTTTGAAAAAAAAACACATTATTAAAAAATGTATTTATTTATTTTCATCACAAAATATTACATTTAATACTTAAAACCTGTCAATGGTAAGTTGTGATGAATGAAAACAATTTTTTCAGCGTTTGTTGATAGCAAACGATTGCGCTTTTCTTCATAAACTATACCTGCTTCTGAAAATAGCCTCTCACTATACACACTACTGCCAGGAGACGATAGATAAATCTTTGCGAATTCTGTCAGCCTTGGATATTGTTTTGCGTTTACTGACCACCATTTGTAAGAGTCTGCCGTTCGATGTAGGCGAGCGGTTTTTATATAACAATCCAGCTCATTTGCAATAGTACTTTTCTTATCCACATCCTCATCATTTTGCATATTTTCTGTAGCAATTTCCTCAAAACAGTTCCAGAAACTGTCGTGTATTTCAATGGTTTTATCATTTTCATTGATATTTCTTTTCTTTCGAAGTGGAGAAGAATCACCATCAGTATCAGTACTACTAGACTCATCACAACTAACTTTCAGAGCTTCTAAAAGAATTTTTTGTTTTGCTCTTTGAGTTTGAACTAATCCCAGAAAACTGGTTTTGAAACGCGGGTCAAGAAAAGTGGCAACCAGATATTTGTCATTCTCATCTAAGTTGAACCGTGTTTCAAGCTCAACTTGTAGTGAAGATCTCATTCTCAATAAATTTGGTGTCCTATCTGCAGTCTATTCCTTTCTCAGGTATTTCAACAATGTGACAACATGTGGAATCACTTCAGAGATGCAGGAAATACCTGAGCTGGTTATTTTCGTAATCTCTTCGAACGGTTTGAGGAGTTTGACACATTGTTCCATTAGCTCCCACTGAGAAGATGTTAAATTGTTTAAACACTCGTGATCAGTTATGTACAGAGAAACAGCTCGCTTTTGTTCTAATAATCGGTCCATTAAATAATATGCAGAATTCCAGCGTGTGCTTACATCTTGTACTAGTTGATGATTTGGCAAGTTAAGTTCTTGGCGAATTAATTTCAACTTTTCTTGTGCTACACCAGAGTGGTTAAAATGGGTAACAATTCGTCTCGCGGCATTTATCATCTCTGTTATTTCCGTTTGAGACTGTAGCGATACTTCGACAGCTCGTTACAGTGAATGAATGAAGCACTTGGCAGAATCATATTCTGCGTCTCGTACACCTTTTATCGTATTAGCTCCACTGTCATGGACAAGTAAATGGATCTTGTTATGAGGAATATTAATATTCCATCTTTCTGCAATAGCATTGAGTTCTTTTGCGATATTGGTACCAGTATGTGAGCCAGCAAACGGCGTCATCGCTAAAACGCCATGTTCATGAACAAACTCTGAAGATATCCAATGCGCAGTGAAACTCAAGAAACTTTGGTTATTGTGCTGACATGTCCATATATCAGACGTCACGGATACAGCTGTTGCTCGCGAAATACTAGCTTCAATTTTAGAGTAAATTCTATTATATATATATATATCAGGAATAATTTTCTCGGTCATGTAAGTGCGGACAGGTATTTTGAATTGAGGTACTGCCTTTTACATAAGCCTTTTAAAGCCGACTCGTTCAACAAGTGACAATGGTTCATTGTCTAATGCAATCATTTCACCGATTAAATAATGATATTTTTTTTTGATTTCACATCATTTATATCCCATAACAATTTCCTTTCGGTTGTTTCCTTCAGAGTTAACTGTTTCATTCCTGATGTACCTGGTACTGCCATTATCTTGGAATCGGTAGAAGTAAGAGTACCATCATTTTTGCTACCACTTGTCGAGGGAACCGCAGTTAACGTAGCGTACTGCTCAGCATGTTTGCTTTTAAGGTGGTTTTTTAAAGAAGTAGTAGCTGTGAACAAAAAAAACGGAACACAATAATTAAACAATGAAAAATCTGACATCAAAACGGGAATTCTTGAATAGTACTAGCTTAAATTATTATTATATTATTTTTATTAGTATTATTCTGGCTTCACTTAAGCCTCTGAATTCCAAAGATAATAAATAAAATGTATATTTAAAAATACGACTTATTTATATAAAGTTTATTCAACGAAATCAAACTTGTAAAATAAAGTACCAGGCAAAAATAACAAGAAATTGACAAACTACAAGGGCTAAATACCAAATATCACTAAAATTGTTTCACTTATTAACATGTAATAAGATTTTGCTTACTTGCTTTCTTTCCTTCTCCACCACGCGAGATCCTTTTTTTACACAGCAAACACACCGCCAGTCTATTATCTTCACTACAAATCTTATATTCCCAAACAGGCGATTTTTTATTAAATTGTGCCATTTTGTAAAGCTTATGGCGATATTTTTTAATAATAAGGACTAAGGACTATTAGTTGTAACCCAATTTGATATATGAATGAACAAGTAATGCGCGTCGTGACACGATCTAATCGCAAATGAAGCAAATACGCACGCTGTGTCGCTCGCGCACATACCGCAGTGATACAGGTCGTAGCCTGTCACTGCGATGTGTACACATATTTTGCCGAACATTCGTCCGCCGAATATTCGGCGCTTCGGCCGAGAGCATGGCCGAATATTCGGTATACGGTATTCGGCAAAAACACTATTCGTGGCATCTCTAGTTCAAATCCCCCCCGAAATTTAATAAGTAATAAGAAAGTTCCAAGAGAATGTATTTATGCCTAAAAAAGCTTCAAATTAATATTTATAATATATATATTTATAGAAAATTGTGTCAACTCCGGATACTGGAAGTTGGAATTTTTGATTTTTTAAGAGCTTTCAAATGATTTAAATAGCCAAAAATTAAGTGGAATGTATTTTTTTCCTTAGAAAACAATGATTTAATCAATTTATAATTTTAAGAAGAATATCTGAGAGATTTTTCAGATTTAAAAAGCCAGGGGGGGATATAGGGGTTCAAACACCCACATTGTATCGTATGTTCAATAAAAGAAAACCTGTAGAGTGCCATGATTTTATCTTTTTTAAAATATAGGTTGGCTACACGCTTTAGGAATTGACATATAAAACGTCAGTCATATTAATTATAATGTATAACTTCAGAGTTGCCAACCTATCATATTTTCCATGGCACTCAAGAGATTTTATTTTATTGAACATACGATATATAAAAGCTGCCCTGTAAAAGCAAAAACAATATTTTTACCATTAAATGGTAATTTGTATAACCCCTTCCGATTTTATTTTCTCGCTGCGGGCTTGATTTTAAACATAAACTATAAAATCTCTATAATGTTCGTATAAACTGCAAACAATTATTATTTTTATTTCATTACAGAATTATTTTTGGGTCTAAGATTATTAAAATTAATTTCAGAATACTAGAATTGTTGGCCAGGATTTTCACTAGGTAAAAGTCCCGGCCATATCCATATGTTTGCGACATATATACATATATTAATTGTACCTAGCTCAGTGTTCAAACACTCATATTTTCTTTTACCTTGACAAATGTAAACTTTTATATATAAGTTACACGAATAAATCTTACTTACTTACTTACTTACATAATTCTACTATTCTGAAATTAATGCCAATAATCTTAGACTAAACAAAAATTCTACAATTCTACAATGAAGAGAAAAGAATACTGATTGATTTTTAGAAAAGCTATTTATGTCGTATATTTTTAGTCGTTTCAAGAAAAAGAAGCACAGCAAAAAGGAAGAAAAGCGCGAAGAGGAAAGGAGGAATAAATTGGAAAAAAGATTGAGCACAATGGACGAAGAGGATGAGGACGATGTTGGGATTACAATAAAGGTGATAGATGTAGAAACAATTGAACAAAACAACTATATCTGAGTGTATTTACATATGTGTTCAAAAACTGTTCATAGAAATTTTGTACAAGAACAGTTTAAAAAAGTATTAATTTCTGAGGAATTGCAACATATTATATAATTTTGTACAGAAAACTGTAAAAATAATATAAGTCTGGCCATTATTAAAGGAAAAAACATTTATGCTAATCACTAATATTGATCATACACACATTTTCTTGTAAATTCAAAGGCTTAAGCTTACACAGCACCGCCAATAATCAATTTCAAGCAAAGCTACATTCGAGTTCCTCTCTCTCTTTTGGCTGATTTTTCTTAAAATAAATTTCAAATAACGTATAATATCTATCTATCTATCCTTAATTGGTGCGATAACATAATGTTTTAAACAAGTCATTATACATTTAATACTAAAAATAATAATAAAACATTAAGTAAATTAAATATGCAAGTAGATAAGCAATCTGCGGTTTAAATAATGCGGTAGTTTCTCTGTTGTATGAATAAATATTGTTGTTCTTCAAAAATCGCAGATTTGTTACTAACTTTTAATAAAAACATAACTCCTCTACTTTTTCTCAAAAAATAATAATTTTACAGCTTACATGTGCAACGGATAATGGTACCTATTATACATAGAATAAAGTTCTCTTAAAAAAAAGCATGTTGCTTTTGCATGTTGCTAATAAAATATTTATTTAGAATAATATTAATGAAAGTAAATAGCATGTGTTACATACTGTAATTTAAAATTAAAGTCATCAAGTGTGGAAATTATCATCACTTAACGACTTTTACCTACCCATTGAGCAAATCCATTTTAGTAATGTTTTATCACCATTAAAACAACGTTTAATGTTGCTACAACGTTGATATAACGTTATTTGTTTGTTTTTTTGTTCAGTGGGTTTAATCACCGATGATTTTTTTTGTAAATAAATTAAACAATTTTCATCTGAAATTACTTATTTTTCAGCATGAAAACTGGACGCCGAGCGACTGCAAAGGAGTGACCCATGTATAATGTTAACCCTTAAAAATTCTTAATCGATTTAAAATTATTATTATTACAAAAATTTAGACTAAAATAATAATTGAAAAAGATTCTGAAATGTGGACATTTTTTATTTAAACATCTCAGAGTTTTTTTTCAATTATTATTTTACTCTGTATTTGTTTTTAATCAATTTTAAATAAAAATTCAAACAGGTCCCACTGAGCAAACACATTTAAGAAATGTTTCGTCAACATTAAAACAACGTTTAATGTTGCTACAATGTTGAAATAACGTTATTTGTTTGTTTTCTGCTCAGTCTCAGATGTTTCAATAAAGAATTGCTGAAACAATTGCACCATGGGCGTAGCCAGGGTTTTGGCCAGAAGGAGCACGAGACAAAATATATGCCAAAATTATTTTAAAGACATGTCAATTATTTGGTTTTCATTTTATTTTCAAACGTAGGTTTCCACTCCCAGACTAAGCATGAAGTAAAATTTCGAGTTTAGAAAAGCCTGAAAATTTGGTTGGGTCGCGTAGCGCGAAGCGCGGAGCGACCAAACCAAATTTTCAGGCTTTTCTAAACTCGAAATTTTACTTCATGCGCCACGCGTATAAAACACTGATTTAATGTTAAGTTCAAAATATACATTACTAACATAGGTTAGATTTAAATCACACACCGTTTAAATTAATATTCGATAGTATTGACTAAATAGCAAAAACTTAAAAAGTCTGCTTTGAAAAACACATTTTGTCATTACAAAATCACATAGTGATAAGGTGAAAAATAAATCGCTTACATATTTTTTTGGTCGATTCTGCAATATTTTTAGAAATCATGACTTGAATTTATATAAAAATCTAATACCCCTTGGTTACGCCCATAATTAGCAAAAATGTCTTTAAAAACTGAATCAATTATTGCAAAAGTTGTTTAAAGAACTAAGACCTATTTTTAAGGGTTGATGTATTAATAATTTTTCATTTAAAGCGTATTAAAAATTCCATGTATAGTTGCTAAACAAGATTATACAACTGAATGGCTGTGTGCAAATACCAAATACAAAACAAAAATACCGAAGGTCATTAGAGATCATTTTTAATTTCGAAAAAATAGCTCTAATGCCCTTAAAACGTTACCCTTTATAGTTTTAAGTTGTTTTTACATGTGATTGTATAGGATGCCTTTTATTTAAAATAATTACCCACCGCTCAAAATACATAAACATCAACAAAAGCAAGAAAAATAAAGGGTGATTTTTAAAAGCCTGAGGTTTTATTGTAGGCAACTTATTATACACGATTTAAAATCAACAAATTACTTATTATAGACAACTTATTATACCCATCGACGGGTCGATTTAAAATCAACAAATCAGCGATTACTTTTCGTTAAACAAATGGGCCCCTTCATCAAAATGTTCAACATTCAACATGGTTGGATTTTTTTGTGGTGCATGTTGGTATCTAATGAACGGTACTCCGGTCGGTCTATTTTGTAGGATTGCAAAAATCTCAAACACGTTTACGATTAACAATCCGGTCATCAGAGAATTCCCCAACAGTTATCAGTAAACTCCTAACTGTTGTCTCTGATGAACGGGCCCATTCTCTGATTAATTATAGATAAAGACACAAATCAGTTGCACGATTTAAAATCAACAACTCGCTTAATATACACATCGACGGGTCGATTTGAAATCAACAACTCTCTTAATATAGGCAACTTATTATACACATCGTCGGGTCGATTTAATATCAACAAATCACCGATTACTTTTCGTTGGCAAATCTCTGATTAAATAAAGATGAAGACATAAATCAGTCGCATAAACTTCAATCATTAAAAATTACCCTTAATAACAAATGATAAATGTTTGCCTGTATGTTTAAATGTTCGGAAAAAAATATATAATCATTGACACATCCATATATTTTAATATTAAATGTTTGTTGATTTTTACGTAGTCGAAAATGAAAAAAGAAGCACAATTTACAGGTTTTTGTAATTATTAGAACCAGATAAAATAAATTGTATACATTGATATTGTATTGAAATTTTTATATCAACTGAAAATGTCTCGTTTCTACCTGTTAAGATCAATTATACAAAACTTTATATCAATTTTTGAAATGCCAAACTTTATCCATACATAAAATAGAATTAGCTGATTTACATTTTATATAAATTCAACGCCCCACTAAACAAAAACATTTGAGTAGCGTTCGGTCAACGTTTTATATTGTTTTAATGTTGATTAAACCTTTACAAATAATATCACTGAATTAAAAGATATTCTTGTTGCAGTTACATGGTGTTACTTATAGATAAATAGTAGTTAAATTCCTTTATCTTCACTATTTTATTTAATCGGTGGACATAAAATATTGGGACAAATGGAAAATTGGGTAATGTCAAATATAACCAAATTTATACAGGTTAAGTCAGGTTTTTGAAAAAAAAGGTTATAATATGGAGTGACAATAAAAATACGTAAATAAGAGGAAAAGAAGGGGATTTTCAGTTTTGACACATTAACTGACAAGTCCAAAGTTTGACAAACACTAAACAAATGTTACTTGTCCCAACATTTTATTTAAAATGTTGGGAGACGATAATTTTTTTTAGTGTGTGACAAACTTTGGACTTTTCAGTTAATTGTCATTTAATGTTGTCAAAACTCTTTTCCTCTTATTTACATATTTTTATTGTCACTCCATATTATAACCTCTTTTTAAAAAACCTGACTTAAACGGTATAAATTTGGTTAAATTTGACATTACCTAATTTTCAATTTGTCCCAATATTTTATGTCCACCGATGGTACATATTTTATTTAACTTTTAGATGTACATCTAAAAGTTAAATAAAATAGTAAAGATAAAGGAATTTAACTACTACCTATGTATCACTGAATTAAGTTACATATATTTTGAACTGCAATCCCTAAAGATAAACTGAACTCAAAGTTGGTCTGAAATTCAAAACCATAATCAATTATTCTTATATGAACTTAAACTGCAGTTTATATATCAACTAAGTTCAAATTTTTCATGCCATTCGATGTTTATATATTTTATTAGATTAAATTATAATAGGTAATTTTTCTCCTGACAATCACGTATTTAGTATATACATTTTCGGGAACAATTTTAAGTACTTGTATAGATTTTTCGAACGAGGCATTTTCGGATTTTACAAACTGTATTGAAATTGTATTAACTGTACATCAAACAGTCTAAAATTAACACAAAATAACCGTGTTTAGAAATAGTGTTGTATATTCGGAAAATGCAATGAATAATTGATTTTCCTCGCCAAATATATATAAGCTTAATTTTTTTAATAAACTCGTGTTTTCTTCGCCCCCACCCTCTAAATTAAACATAAAAACTCGACCAAAACACATATCTGTGTGTTATTATTAACTTAAACCATTGATTAATTGATGAATTAATTCATCTTGTAGAGTTGTATGCTAGGCAACTTATCAAACACACTATTATTACTTACTGTATAGGCAACTTATACACACCATTATTTACAGCTTTGGGAGAATTGAATAAAATCGGCTATAACAGATAGGCAACTTAATGTGCACATTATTATTTTTTTAGTTTTAAATATTTATTTAATAAATTAGAGCTTAAACCTATATTTAAGTCTAATATCTCTTGAACTTTAAAATTTAAGACATACATGAAGGTTTATTTTTAATATTTTCTTCTTCTTCTTGCACTATTTATGGCCTCAGCAAAACAGCTCTGTTGACCAGCCACAGCAAATACTTAAGTTGTAGGTAATTGTGGTTAAATAGTATAATGATTAGTTAGTAGAGGAAATCCCTTAAAAGAATTCAGACAAACACAAACATTACTATATAAATATATTAGTTTCATGTAACAGGGAGTATAGGATAAGGTAAGATTTTATACAATATTTAGATAGTACAGATAGAATAGAGAGTGGAGCAGCATTTCCAGCTGTTATAAGAGAAAAGTACAATTTTTTACATTTATCATAATAATTACTGCATGAAAATAATATGTGATTTAAATCTCCCACTTCCGAACAACTACAATTTGGAGTCAATCGCCTTAATTTTGTATAAATGGCTAGGAGATGAGTTATGTCCCATCTTCATACGTATGATAGATGTCACAAATCTTCTACCTCGAACTTTTGGGTCGAAAAACCATACTTTGGAAGGTATAACAGGGTGAAGGGAGAAATATTTGGTGTGGGAAGAAGATGTAGACCAAACTGCTTTCCACTTCAATCTAAGGCTGGATCTAAGCACCTTAAAATAGTCAGTGAACGGAGAAGAAAATTCAGACAATGGACTATCTTTAGCAGATTTAGCTAACATATCTGCAGTTTCATTTCCAATAATGCCTGAATGGCTTGGTACCCAACATAAATTTACTATACATATATCCTTCTTTAAATAACTCAAACAATAAAGTTCTAATATTTAAAACTAGCATATGCATTTTAGAGTTGATTCTAATTTTTTGTATTGAGTGTAGCGCAGATTTAGGATCTGTAAGAATAACTCTCTTCATTAATTTTAATTCTTTAATTAATTTTATACACTCAAGTAAAGATGTAAGTTCAGCAGTGTGAATAGAAGAGGTGTGAGGAATTCTAAAGGAGTAACTTAGATTGTTTTCTATATATATTCCACACCCTGTATGTTTTGTAGTAAACGAACCATCTGTGTAACAAAAGATACTATCGGGCCATTTTTCATGTGCCTCTTTATGAATGTTACTATCTAGATTTATCCAGTTTTTAATAGAGAAAAAATTAGAGAAATAAGGGGAAAGATAACAAGGGAGTTTAGAAGATGTAAGAGTGTTAAAAGATTCAGAAATAACATAATTTTCGATAATCGCGCAGTGAGGTTTGCCTTTAACATTGTATAATTCTGATAAACTATTAATAGAAGAAGTAACTATATTATTATTATTAGCTAAACATTTTAAAAAATACTTTCTGGGTATAAAATCGGATCTTATAAAGATAGGGGGTTTACCACTCTCTACCTCTAATGCTCTTGAAGGAGCTGATCTCGTACAACCTAATACCGTTCGCAATGAAGATGATTGTAGATGATCAATGATCATAACTAAAGATTTATTCAGAGGAGAAAGTAAAAACAGGCTATATTCTATTTTTGACCTAATTAGTGATTTATACAAAATTGTTAAAGTGGCAGGGTCTGATCCCCACCAGATGTGAGATAGACTCTTAAACACATTTAGGGTTTTATGAACTTTTTCTTGTAAGTCCGATATATGAGGTTTCCAAGACAAAGCTGAGTCAAGAGTGATGCCTAAGTATTTAACTATTCTAAATTTTGGAATTTCTACATCTTGGAAGTACAAATTAAAATCTGGAAGAACTTTCGATCTCTTCTTAAATATCATACTCTGGGATTTACCAGGAGAGAGAGATAATCCATATGAATAAAGCCAGTCCGACAATTCGAATAGAGCTTGATTAATCCTATTACATAATGATTGAATGTTATTACCCGAACAATACAAAACTACATCATCGGCGTATTGAAGAATAGAACAGTAGGGAGACATTAAAGATTGAAGAGGAAGAGTGTACAATATGTATAATATGGGACTAAGGATTGAACCTTGAGGGAGACCAATATAAGAAACTCTAGGGTTTGAGAACGAGCAATCATGTTTTAAATAAAGGATTTTTGTTTTTATCATTGACCAAATGCACCTTATAATATTTGATGGAACTCCGATAGAGATAAGCCTATCAATTAATAAGGAAGGAATAACAGAATCGAAAGCGGCAGAGATATCTATAAATAATGCAATTGTTGTTTGATTATTAAGAAATGAGCAATTTATATCCGTAGTTAATTTAATTAAATTATCTATAGCACTCTTACCCTTTCGGAACCCACATTGTGTAGATGGATAAATATCTTTACTCTCCAACCACCAATCCAATCTTAATTTTATAAGGTGTTCAAAAATGTTCCTTATACAAGAGGTAAGGGCTATTGGACGATAACTATTGGGGCTATTTGGGCTCTTGCCGGGCTTAAGGATAGGACAAATAATTTGCCTGGTCCAAGATTCGGGTACTGACCCCGAAGAGAGAAATTCATTAAACAATTTTAATAGCACGATTTTCCAGAGAATGGAAGATTTTTAATCATTGAATAAGAAATGTCATCTATTCCTGGAGAAGAGTCTTTGACTTTTTCTAAAATAGAGTTTAATTCTCCTAGAGTAAAATTAGAATCGGGAAAGGAAGAAGATATTAGGGGGATTTTCAATTTATAAAAAGGTTCTACATATGGGGGAGCCAGTGTTGAAAAGAAGGAATTTAGGGTTTCTGTATCACAGGTTGGAATGGAAGGAGACATAAATGACTTCCTAAATATTTTTTTTTTCCTCCAAACTTCAGTAATTGGAGTAAATCGGGAAATTGATTCACAGAATTCTCTGAACGATTTTTTCTTTTTTTCTTTTAATATTTTTCTAGATAAGGCAATGGCTTTTTTAACAGAAATAAATGATTCAGTTGCCCCTTCTCTATAAAATTTTTGAATGGCTTGTTTTCTTGACTCTTTTATTTGTGTGCAAGTAGCATCCCACCAAGGACATAAAGAAGGGCGAGAAAAAGGGTGATGAAAAGGGATGGACTCATTCCCTGCCTGATTTAAACAATCTATAAAATCTATATATGAAAATTCATAAGATATTGAGCTTGCTACTTTTTCTGTATATTCTGTCCAGTTTGCTAATTTGAAGTTTCGGCATATACGGGAGGATTTTTTATAAGTGGAGTTTGGATTAGAATTAAGTTGAATTTTAACAAGAATGGGAAAATGATCACTTCCATAAGTGTCTGGGAGGGTTTGACAGGAGGAATAGGGTCCAAGTGATGGGGATACTAGAGTGATATCAATAATGTTTTTTTCTGAACAATTATATGAAAAACGCGTAGATCTATCATCATTTAATACCACAAAGTTATTAGATTCTATGAATTCCCATAATAATTTTCCATTTAAATTAGAATATGAGCCATTTATTTGAGAGATGTGTGAGTTAAAATCACCCACAATTATGTATGGAGCAGGTCCCGTTAATATAGAGTCCCAAAGATTACTGCTAATTTTAACAGAAGGAGGGATGTATCCCGATATTAGGGTAAAGTATGGTAATTTTATTGAGATGAACTGAAGTTGATTATTAAAATTTGGAAAATTAAGGGGTATTTCTGTATAAGATAGGGAGTTACGAATGAGAATGGCAACACCACCCTTACCGTCCCCCCTAGATTTAAGAATACATTTATAACCTCTAAATCTTATTAAATTTTCACTCGTCCACGTTTCGGATAGACATATGATATCAGGGATAAATGCATCTATAAGGTTAGATAAGTTAACTTTATTGGCATTATAACTTCTAATATTCCAGTGTACTATCTTCACTGTGAACATTGTATGTAGAAGAAGTCTTATAATTATTCAGAGTGTCAACTGGTACTAAATTTAAAAAAGTTTGAACAAAATATGAGGGTTTGAGGGAATATAAATTTGTTAATAATTCTGTAATTTCTTCATCATTCCATTCATAAGAAGTGGAAGATGATGAAGGGGGTATTAAAACATAATTTTTTAGGAGAAGGGGTACGGCTAGGATTGATAATTTCTAAGTAATTTTGTCTAAATGTTTGGTCAATTTCCTGAGAAGGTGATGTTCGTTTTTTATTATTATTTTTTAACACTGATATATATGAATGTTGATTATTACTAAAATTATAATTAGGGCTGACATTTAATGATGTTGGTGATATAAGGGGAAAATTTTGTTTATTTGGAATTAGATTAGTGTTGTGCTGTAATTTATTGGAAAGTTGTGAAGGAAGGGATGTAGGGAAAAGAGCGTTAGCTTCTATGAAAGAGACATTATGTCTCGAGATATATTCTTTCATTTTTTTTTGTCTAAGATATTCCGGGCAAACTCGATTTGTAGATAATGTACCCACTTCAGTGGACGTATGAGGTCCATTGCAGTGTATACATTGTGACAGGCTTTTTTGTCAGTTGTGTCACCGGCTAGTGATTTTAAATATTTGCGGCGCTGGTCGTGGGTTAATTTATTTCTTTTCTCTTACTTTGGCTCAACTGGGCGCCAGCCACCTGCGTGGCAGAAAAAAAAATTACTGTTAATCTTTCAGATTGCAGGTTAGTAAATAGTAAGTAACTCACGCAGATTAACTTAACAATTCCAGGTATTATATAAAAACAAATACACATGGATTGCGAATAACAATGAACATTTATTACTAAAAATTAAATAAAAATGGGGTAAGAATAATCTACAATTTCATGTAGCCACTAAATAAACTGATAGAATAAATTATTTTGCCTTATACTTGTGTGAATCACGAGGATATGTAGGCCCGTTCGTAAATGGGAAAGTGTAGCCTCACCAGACAAATTCCTTTGCGAAACGCCTCCGGTGCTTACAGCAGGATCCATGCAATCAGCGAGCAGCCATTGGTAAGCTGTAAGCAGCTATCAGTTAACAGTAAGCAGCTAGCGGAAGGCGGCAACGTCCCAGAAACAGCACCCGGTCCCTAGCCTAGATAAGCACAAGAAGCGAAATGCGGCAGCAGCAAGCGGTGCGTGTCATGCAGGTTAGGACAAGGGTAGCAGCTCGGGCAGCTAAACTCGAAATTTTACTCCATGCGTCACGCGTATAAAACACAGATTTCAAGTGAAATTAGAATATACAGTAGAACCTCGTTATACCGGGATGGCTTTTGGCTATACCTAGCACGATATAAGGAAAACACGGTATATCCGAATATATGTAATTTGTATAATAGTCACATACACACACGCGCATATATATATATACATATATATACATATATATACATATATATATATATATATATATATATATATATATATATATATATATATATATATATATATATCACGGGACCCAGTATTTACTAATCCCCTTAACATAAAAAACAAAACAGGAGACTAAACCACTACAAAAAAATAACACAAAACGGGCTGAATGTAGTGTGTGCCTTAAGCCATCGATCCTAATCGCTATCAAAACATTATCACTATCATTATTATTATTACTTTTAATAATAAACGAGCTCAATCATAATTCATGAATTCTTATTATTTTCCCCGCAGCAATTAAAATTTTCTCATCAGCATTTGGCCAGCTTACCTGGCACACACCTCCGCAGACCCAGTCGACTCCATATGATTCTACAGGGCTTTCATTAATTCCCGAACCCCACGTGACTAAATTTAAAATTGCCGCGTAAATTATTGTATTTGTACGTTGGAGGCTTTGAAAAAAGTAACCAAACGTTACTAAAGTCAAATTTGACATAAACGTTTATGCGCGGTGCACGTTTATGCGCGGTTGGTTAAACCAACCTTTGAGATCTTACAAGATTCGCCCGGAATTTTCAGGTAAGCAAAAATTGTTTAATTATTCTGAAACATTGAGTTTTATTTCTATTTATTTTGCAGAGTCAATTTGCTAGGATAAGCAAATACTGCGAAAATGGTATTTACAACGAAAAAATTAATAAAAATTAGTTACATTTTTGAAGATGAGCCTATTTTTTAATCATTTTAAATATAATATTTTCAGTCGTCATAAAAATACGCCGGCGAATAAATATTTTTAAATCTGGGGAATTTTTGTGTGAGCCATACCACCTTGTACATTTGGTTGCCTATTGTTTTTGGTCACGTGGGGTTCGGGAATTAATGAAAGCCCGGTATAAGTTCACATATATAGTTGACCGACCCACTCGATGGGAGGGCGCATATGTCGGAATTTCAAATTTCCCGCAATTTCTAACGTGGGCTCGTTTTCATTCAACAGCTGTCAGATCCGTCGGATCTGAAGGCACAAAAATGCTGATAAGACGAAATCGTCTCGAGATGAGCGTTAATAAATATAAATAATTACAATCGTAAGTATGTAAAATATTTATAAATTTTAACCTATTGTGTATTATTTTAAATAAGTGTACAGTCAAACAAAGTTAAAACCAGGGTGTTACTACATTATTTCTTCCTAGTACATGTGGATGATCTTCAAGTATACTACATATCCATGGTCAGACATTAGTAGTTAGACATTAGTTTTCTATGTCCATGGTCGTGGATATTTTCATCACACTGAACTAGGAGCATTTTTCATGGAGTAGATCCCCGTTATTGTTGGATTAAGCAATTCTGAATCTTTGGGGATGGGCGTTAACATTAATAATTAAAACTGTAAGTTTATGTAATATTTTAAGTTTTCATGCCATTGTCTATTCTTTTAATTAAATCTGCAGTCAAACACATTTAAAACCAGTGTGTCTACATTATTTCTCTTTATTTCTTCCTAGCATTCGTGAATGATCTTCAAGTACTATGCATGAAACAACCACAGACGTGGAGATTTTCTTCACACCGGGCTAGGAGCATACTTCCATGGAGAATGTTCCCGTTGCTGTTGGATCAAGCAATTCTGAAATTTCATCTAGTCACAAAGTACGATCTCTGAACATAAAATAATGTCTTAAATTCAATTACACGGTTTTTCTATTGCATTTCACTATTGATCAAATGAGATTCATTATATCCCAAATATCTTTCACCTTGTCAAATATAAGTCAAAAGATTTCCCGATTTAAGAAATAAGTTTCACCATATACCAAATACTTCCCTTCAATATTTTTGCTGAACATTTTTGCAGTAACAATAACTTTCTTCTGGAAATATTTTATTTGTATTTATACATACCAGGAGTTTTCTTTTAAGTATACGTATTTCAAATTTAACCTATTTTCTGTAAATCTTTAGATATTCCTTGTTTTTTTTAAAGTTCAATTTGAAGCTTTAAATGAGTGTTTTCCACTCCCAGACTAAGCATGAAGTAAAATTTCGAGTTTAGAAAAGCCTCGTGAAAATTTGTCGAGGGTCGCGCAGCGACCCGAGACAAATTTTCTGGGCTTTTCTAAACTCGAAATTTTACTTCATGCGCCACGCGTATAAAACACAGATTTCAAGTGAAATTAGAATATACAGTAGAACCTCGTTATACCGGGATGGCTTTTGGCTATACCTAGCACGATATAAGGAAAACACGGTATATCCGAATATATGTAATTTGTATGTCACATACACACACGCGCATATATATATATATACATATATATATATATCACGGGACCCAGTATTTACTAATCCCCTTAACATAATAGGCGTAATGCAGGTATGTGCAGTAGCCACCTACATAACAAGACATACTATATAATACAATAATGATGCCGGAACGTTTTATCTAATCAGGGCGGTACGCAGTCAATTGTTAAAATTAATATCTTTAAAAAAAACAAGAAACCTGAAAAATTACCCCGATATATCCGAATCACGGTATCTCGAGGCCCGGTATAGCGAGGTTCTACTGTACATAAATTTCACAGTATTTTAGTGTTTTATACGCGTGGCGCATGAAGTAAAATTTCGAGTTTAGAAAAGCCCCGTGAAAATTTGTCTCGGGTCGCTGCGCGACCCTCGACAAATTTTCTACGCTGGGCTTTTCTAAACTCGAAATTTTACTTCATGCTTAGTCTGGGAGTGAAAAACACTCGTTTAAAGCTTCATATTGAACTCTTTTGAAAAACAACGAATGTCAGAAAATTTACAGCTTATGCATATATTTACCTTAAAGAAAAATTCACTGTATGGAGCACTACTTACGCCAACATCCTTATAAGGAGACCTCTTATTTCATTTCTAAGATGCATTTTTTGACGAACTGCAGACATTTTGTTGAGAAGTGAAATGTAATTAGGTTTTGACATGTAGCGAAATATATTTGTAATAACTTTTTTAAATATACATTTAACATGTTCATTAGGTCTTTGGTATTTTTCGCATCGCATGGTAATTTAATACCGTGCGATGTTCCCCGCACCGCACCCACCATTCAATGTTATGACCCCCTGCACTGCACACCCCGCTTAGCAAGAATCCCGCCCGCTCCCCGCGCCCAGTGACGTCATTTGCGATTGCAGCGCCGTCTCATCGAGTGGGTCGGTTAACTAAAATCATGATACGTGGAGCCCCCTATGAGTTATCAATCTAATTTAATCCATAGATTTCATCTTTCAACAAAATGTCTGCAGTTTGTCAAAAAATGCATCTTAGAAATGAAATAAGAGGTCTCCTTATCCGGATAAGGATGTTGGCGTAAGTAGTGTTTCATACAGTGAATTTTTCTTTAAGGTAAACATATGCATAAGCTGTAAATTTTCCGACATTCGTTGTTTTTCAAAAGAGTTCAATATAAAGCTTTAAACGAGTGTTTTCTACTCCAAGACTAAGCATGAAGTAAAATTTCGAGTTTAGAAAAGCCCCGTGAAAATTTGTCGAGGGTCGCGCCGCGACCCGAGACAAATTTTCTGGGCTTTTCTAAACTCGAAATTTTACTTCATGCGCCACGCGTATAAAACACTGAAATATTGTAAAATTTATGTATATTCTAATTTCACTTGAAATCTGTGTTTTATACGCGTGGCGCATGAAGTAAAATTTCGAGTTTAGAAAAGCCCAGAAAATTTGTCTCGGGTCGCTGCGCGACCCTCGACAAATTTTCACGGGGCTTTTCTAAACTCGAAATTTTACTTCATGCTTAGTCTGGGAGTGGAAAACACTCATTTAAAGCTTCAAATTGAACTTTAAAAAAAGCAAGGAATATCTAAAGATTTACAAAAAATAGGTTGAATTTGAAATACGTATACTTAAAAGAAAACTCCTTGTATGTATAAATACAAATAAAATATTTCCAGAAGAAAGTTATTGTTACTGCAAAAATGTTCAGCAAAAATATTAAAGGGAAGTATTTGGTATATAGTGAAACTTATTTCATAAATCGGGAAATCTTTTGACTTATATTTGACAAGGTGAAAGATATTTGGGATATAGTGAATCTCATTTGATCAATAGTGAAATGCAATAGAAAAACCGTGTAATTAAATTTAAGACATTATATTATGTACTGGGATCGTACTTTGTGACTAGATGAAATTTCAGAATTGCTTGATCCAACAGCAACGGGAACATTCTCCATGGAAATATGCTCCTAGCCCAGTGTGAAGAAAATCTCCACGTCCGTGGTTGTTTCATGCATAGTACTTGAAGATCATTCACGAATGCTAGGAAGAAATAAAGAGAAATAATGTAGACACACTGGTTTTTAATGTGTTTGACTGCAGATTTAATTAAAAGAATAGACAATGGCTTAAAAACTTAAAATATTACATAAACTTACGGTTTTAATTATTAATGTTAACGCCCATCCCCAAAGATTAAGAATTGCTTAATCCAACAATAACGGGGATATACTCCATGAAAAAATGCTCCTAGTTCAGTATGATGAAAATATCCACGACCATGGATATTTAGTATACTTGAAGATCATCCACGTGTACTAGGAAGAAATAATGTAGTAACACTCTGGTTTTAAATTTGTTTGACTGTACACTTATTTAAAATAATACACAATAGGTTAAAATTTATAAATATATTACATACTTACGGTTGTAATTATTTATATTTATTAACGCTCATTTCGAGACGATTTCGTCTTATCAGCATTTTTGTGCCTTCAGATCCGACGGATCTGACAGCTGTTGAATGAAAACGAGCCCACGTTAGAAATTGCGGGAAATTTGAAATTCCGACATATGCGCCCTCCCATCGAATGGGTCGGTCAACTATATATGTGAACTTATAGAATCATATGGAGTCGACTGGGTCTGCTCCATATGATTCTATAAGTTCACATGTATAGTTGACGCGACCCGAGACAAATTTTCTGGGCTTTTCTAAACTCGAAATTTTACTTCATGCGCCACGCGTATAAAACACAGATTTCAAGTGAAATTAGAATATACATAAATTTCACAGTATTTTAGTGTTTTATACGCGTGGCGCATGAAGTAAAATTTCGAGTTTAGAAAAGCCCAGAAAATTTGTCGAGGGTCGCGCAGCGACCCGAGACAAATTTTCACGGGGCTTTTCTAAACTCGAAATTTTACTTCATGCTTAGTCTGGGAGTGGAAAACACTCGTTTAAAGCGCTATATTGAACTCTTTTGAAAAACAACGAATGTCGGAAAATTTACAGCTTATGCATATGTTTACCTTAAAGAAAAATTCACTGTATGGAACACTACTTACGCCAACATCCTTATTCGGATAAGGAGACCTCTTATTTCATTTTAAGATGCATTTTTTGACGAACTGCAGACATTTTGTTGAAAAGTGAAATGAAATTACGTTTTGACATGTAGCGAAATATATTTGTAATAACTTTTTAAATATACATTTAACATGTTCATCAGGGCCTGTCAACTCTATAGGGCGTCAAAATTCTTGTTTGAGTTGTTTCACCCCATACCAGCAGAGGCGCATATGCTGCTAATTCTTCTTATTCTTCCATATTTTTTACAGAAATGTTCGCTAGATGGCGCAATGAGGCATTTCTGGTGTGAAAATATATTTCACATTTTTGATAATTCAAACCCATCAATGCATCAAGTGGTCTTAAGTGCTAACATAAACAAATCTGTAAGTATTGGAATATTTTCGTAGTTTCAGCTATTTTATTCCTATTTTAAATCCGTGTGACTCACATGTGTATTTAATTAAATTAGATTTATATAAATCCCCTTATTTTTAATGTTATTTTATTTTAAAATAATATTTATTAACACTGAAAGCAGCAAATGCCCGACGTACGTAATATAATACAAAAGAACGAATTTAAAATATTTGTTTAAATTTAAATTAATTAATATAGGTGTTAAAAGGTTCATTAATATTGCAAAACGAATTCAACTAAATAATGCTTGTATTTTGTATTATAATTTTTATTTATTATTATTTATTATTTAAGAACAATTATAAATTTAACTGAAGAAGTATTCTTTGTTCTTAATATACAATATAAGTATTTACATAATACATAATATATGCAATGTGTATTACATTCATTGAATACTTTTGTATATAATAATAATAGTTCAAAGCAATACATACGTACTATATATATATATATATATAAGTGATGCACATGCATGAGCGAGTAAACACACTTGTGACAATTACAAAATAAATAAATGTTTAATATATATTTGAGAACTCATGAACATACTCAAAAATAAATAAATATTTTCAATTTCATGTATTATTCTGTTGTTTATTATACTAATTAATATAATACATTTATACGTAAATATGAATGAAATCGAGTGTTTTATTCTTGTCTTTGTATGACAATTAATGTGTTGTAGATTGTGTACATTTAAGAATCGCACATTATATGTTTTGAAATACATTTATGTTTATACTTCATATTTTTATAAATATATACTTATAAAACATTCCAACTAAAAGGATGGTGAAACACATTTGTTTATATCTATATTTTTCATTAAATATTTATGTTTGTATACAATAATTAATTATTTTTTTAATAAATGTTTTAAATTGTTTATGATTTTATTATTAGTCTTACCTTTCATTTTAAATAAGCTCAATTTGAATATAGGAATATACCCGCCAAAACCCCGCCCGCCCCGCATCCCGCTAATTATTCGACTCCAGCGCCTCTCCTGGTATGGGGTGAAACGAAAAAAAATTGACAGCTTGAAACGTTCCAAATATTAACATGGGAGTCATGTATCTATAAGTAATCTATGGCACCGCATACCCCGCTTAGCAAGAATCCCGCCCGCTCCCCGCGCCCAATGACGTCATTTGCGATTGCAGCGCCGTCTCATCGAGTGGGTCGGTTAACTAAAATCATGATACGTGGAGCCCCCTATGAGTTATCAATCTAATTTAATCTATGCACCTCCGTTCACGCCGCTCTCCCGTCACCGAATCCCCTCCTCGTGCGCACGCCGCGCGCACGCTCCCCACGCATTACTCAGCGCGCTCTCGACATCGCGAAAATGCAAGGCATCAAAACATGAGCGTAGCAACAAAATTGTGGGAATGCAAAAAACGTAACATTTCGACAAATGGAACGTTACAACATGTAGCCTGAAGGACTTTACAATTCTCTGTGATATGTTCATTTGTTCCACAGGTATTACATCTAGATTTACTCTTGCATAAATTGTTTGTATGCCCATATCTAAAAGACATTATACATTGTGTCACAGGATAAATAAATATTTCTGGTGTCTTGTTAGTACAAAATAGTTTTAGATTTAGGGGAATCGAGTTTGTGCGGATAGTAATTACTATGGAATGTGTATTAATATATTCAGTAATGTTATTATTTATTACTTTTCTTTTCCACCTTCTGACATTTATAGTTTGAAAATTATTTGATACATTTAAGTTATTTAATATCTCCTCTTCAGTGAAAGAGGGATCTACATCTCTAACGATACATTTTGTAGTTAAAAATTGGGTAGGAATGAAAACTTTAAATGAGTTTGTGTATATTAATTCTTTAGAATTCAAAAATGTATTTGCCTCGTTAATTGTTTTAAATTGCACACTGACTCTATTTCTGCCTCTTCTAGAAGTGATTACATTAAATCCAGCCTTAGACAAAATGTTCCCAACGACCATCTCATGCAAAGCAGGAGTGATGGAAGGTTGAGGAGTATTATCATTATTTATATCCTTATTAACTATTTTTTCTATATAAACTATATATGGGACTCTATCTCCTTTGCCAAGTTCCAAAATGCTATTTATATTTTTTCCAGGGATAGCTGCCGGGGGGGGACGCCCCCCCGAGCAAACATCCATTTTATTAACTTGAATTTATACGAAAATTAATGATTCTTTACTGATATGTATATAAAAAAAATGAATAAACATAGATTTATAGGGAACAAAAACACAAAGATAAGAAAAAACGACTTACAATACACAATAGGTTAAATATCGGAGCGCAAGGTAACAAATAGGAAAACACAACCGTTCAGTACGAAAGCTGTCGGTCGAAAAAACTTTTAATATTTTAATCCTTATGAATTTTGCAAATCAATTATTTAAATTACAGAAAATCATTTCATGTGTATTATTTAACCTTTAATTATACACTGAAATAGTTGTGCATTTATGTATAAAATATTATTTTAAAAAAAAATTACCAAATATTAAAAATTGGTAATCCGAATCTTTTCCTGTTACTAATTTCACGCGTGTTGACATAACCTCAATTTATTATTTAATAACCGGGAATTAACCGGGTGCAGAAAATGACGATAATTAACATCTTTAGATCCCCGCAAACGGCACTAAAGTTGTCTCAAAAACTCAAAAATGGAGCGCTGGTGAGTTTTCGATAATCGAGCACGGAGGAGTTTTCATTCAATTGATTTTCAGGGGGCTCGATGTATGTCCAATGGGGACCAGTACGCTCATCACAAACAGTTGGAAAAAATCAGGAATATCGGAATTTCGGCACATATCGATTCAGGGAAGACCACGCTGACGGAGAGGATATTGTTTTATACGGGTCGGATAGGAGAAATGCATGAAGTTAAAGGTATGAATTTAGATTTAGTTTATAGCATAATGATTGAATTAAAGAAAGGACAGAATAGACTTTTATTAGATATGATCAATACAACAACACGCTTTCATGTGGGATGATTACTGTGCGGATTTTGGCAGGAATCGCTTGTAACCTGAGGCTGCTTAGTCAAGTTGAGCATATAATACACGTGAATGTGCATCGATAGCACAAGTCAACAATTACGGCTGTTTCAGGCGATGCAGTCATCCGCTTGTCTATGTAGTGTTAAGTTGCATGTGTTATATACTTAACCATACTGGGCAACAACGATTCACAAGGGATCCCTGCGAATTTCCTTGCTTTAGTGATGACTGACAAACATGTCTTTTTAATCAGTACTACCAAGATGCCTTTACTAGGGTTAATTCCCAAAGCGTATAAATCACTGATTTCAAATAAAGTTGAAAATATACTTCTTATATGTGTATGTTTCACTATTTCGCTACGCAGTTCGAATTTTAAATGCGTATACGGTGTTTAAAAACCCAATTCGTACCCGTCCAAAAAAGGGTCCAAGCTGTACCGGCTACGTTTTTGCATAAAAATGAAAAATAATAGATAAAACTAAGTGTTGATTGCTACAATCTGCCTGTAACAGAAAGCAAAAAAACAAAACAAACACAAGGTAGCTCAGGATTTTTTTTAAATAATAACTGTGTATTGAAGAGGTATAAAAAAATACAGCTTTTTAAGGTGTTGTTTCAAATTTAAAAAAGACGCTGGTAGAATTTCAATTTTTTCTGTTTCAGGTAAAGACAATGTTGGTGCCGTTATGGACTCGATGGAATTGGAAAGACAACGTGGGATAACAATCCAATCAGCCGCTACTTACACCATCTGGAAAGACCATAACATAAACATAATCGACACACCGGGTCATGTCGACTTTACTGTCGAAGTCGAGCGAGCTTTGCGCGTTTTGGACGGAGCAATTTTAGTTTTATGTGCTGTCGGTGGTGTCCAATCGCAATCTTTAACTGTAAATCGGCAAATGAAACGCTACAACGTCCCTTGTTTGGCTTTTATTAATAAGTTGGATCGGTTGGGCGCGAATCCGATGCGGGTGATTTCGCAAATGCGCTCAAAATTAAATCACAACGCCGCGTTCGTGCAGCTGCCGATTGGTTTAGAAGGGGAGAACAAGGGGCTCATCGATTTGGTTGCGCAAAAGGCGATTTATTTCGATGGGAGTTACGGGGAGGTTTTGCGTTACGACGAAATCCCGAAGGAGATGCGAGCGGAATCCGATGAAAAACGGCACGAGCTTATCGAGCACTTGTCGAACGTCGATGATCATCTGGGTGAGTTGTTTTTGGAAGAGAAGCCGATCGAAGAGGGGGATATTAAAAAGGCGATTCGGAGGAGTTGCCTGAAGCGTACTTTTACGCCGGTTTTTGTTGGAACTGCTTTGAAAAATCGGGGCGTTCAGCCGTTGCTAGATGCTGTTTTGGAGTACCTTCCTAATCCGGGTGAAGTCGAAAATGTGGCGCTTAAAGAACGCGAGGGGCAAGAGCCGATTAGAGTTCCTTTGGATCCCTCACGCTCGGATTCCAAACCCTTCGTTGCTTTAGCCTTTAAACTGGAGGCGGGTCGATTTGGGCAGCTAACCTACATGCGTTGTTATCAAGGTATGTTAAAAAAAGGTGATAATATCTACAATGCTCGTACGACCAGGAAAATCAGGATTGCACGTTTGGTCCGGATGCATTCTAACAACATGGAGGACGTTAATGAAGTTTACGCCGGGGATATTTTCGCACTGTTCGGTGTCGATTGCGCTAGTGGAGATACTTTTGTCAACGATTTAAAACAAGAGATTTCGCTTGAAACGATTTTCGTGCCCGAGCCGGTGGTTTCAATGTCGATCAATCCTGTCAACGCGAAGGACCGGGATAACTTTTCGAAAGCCATAGCCCGATTCACCAAAGAGGATCCAACCTTTCACTTTTTCTTCGACAATGATAATAAGGAGACGATCGTTTCCGGCATGGGTGAATTGCACCTGGAGATTTACGCCCAGAGGATGGAGAGGGAGTACAATTGTCCCGTTGCTTTGGGTAAGTTGAAATTTGTAATCCAAACATACCCAACTAACATAGTCTTAAGGGCGCTCTTATATAAACGTTTTGAACGCGAGGCGGAACGGGAGCAAGCGTTTCCGTTTTAACACATGGGTTTATATGGGAGTTCCTAGACGGACGGGTGCTGGCGTTTTCTCCGCCTCGCACCCGTCCATCTACAGACTCTCATATAAACCTATGTGTTAAAACGCTTGCGCCCGCTCCCGTTCTGCCTCGTGTTGAAAACGTCCATATAAGAGCACCCTAAGTGTGCACGAATTATATATATTTTAATGTTTTCAATATGACTCATCCAGAAATGTCTTTATTTGTAATTGAAAATTATTAAACTTATACTTGTTTTTTTCAGGTAAACCGAAGGTGGCCTTCAGGGAAACACTGGCTAGTCCTTGCGAATTCGATTATCTGCACAAAAAACAGTCGGGCGGGCAGGGCCAGTATGGCCGGGTGACCGGCGTTCTGGAACCGCTTGGTCCCAACAAAAACACCGTCTTGGAATTTTCCGATGAAACCGTCGGCACTAACATCCCCAAACCGTTCATTCCCGGCATCCGAAGAGGATATTTGGCAATGGCCGAAAAAGGATTGCTAACCGGCAACAAGTTGTCCGGTTTGAAATTCAGGTTGATTGATGGCGCTCATCACATAGTCGATTCCAGCGAGTTGGCTTTCTACCTAGCAGCGCAAGGCGCGGTCAAAGAAGGTGTGTTTTAATATTTGGCTCTATTTGCCAATTAATTTTGAATGAATATCCAAATACGTCAATTTAAAAATTCCCAGCTTTAAACAAAACATATTCTCACTATACAATTTTTTTTTTTATTTGTGTTTCAAATACTATTTTTTGTTCTTATTAGTGTTTCAAAACGGTGTGTGGCAAGTGCTGGAACCGATCATGGCCGTCGAAGTGACGGCTCCGGATGAATTCCAAGGCGCCGTCATCGCCCAAATCAACAAACGCCACGGCGTGATCACCGGAAGCGAGGGAACCGAAGGATGGTGCACGATTTACGCCGAAGTGCCCCTGAACGACATGTTCGGGTACGCCGGCGAGTTGCGTTCGAGCACGCAGGGTAAAGGCGAGTTTTCGATGGAATACAGCAGATACTCGCCGTGCACTCAGGAATTACAAGAGAAGTTAATCGACGAGTATCAGAGGTCGATAGGAAACATACCCGATAAAGATAAAGCGAAAAAGAAGGGGAAGAATTGATTAGGTAATTAATTGTAGGGATATTCAGCCCGATTCCGTACACGAAATGTAAAATGTAACGTATACGTTATTTATTCTCACAATCTCAGTATACATATCCAGTACTAAACTATGATGTTATCCTTAACATCATAGTCTAAGCGCGTTTAGTACTTAATATGTATACTTAGATTGTGAGGGTAATTAATAAAAATGTCACAAAACAAGGTAGAGTCTTGCAAAAGTTACTTATTTCATCAATAAATTCAATATCGTCATAAGCTTAGAATCTGCTTCGTGTGATTGATACAAATATTGAGTTTTTCTTTATTAACGCACATTAATTGTTCTAAATTAAAATAAAAACAAAACGCTTACATTATTGTTTAGTTGACGTAATCGAAAAAGGTCGCGTTGTGTTCCTGAAAATGAATGGAATCATTCAGAGGTTGGTAAGCGACTGTAATCATCGGTGATAAAGGCAAAACTGAAATGCTCGAAGGGTCTTTGATGGGCCATCATATGCGGAGAAAAATCAGGCGGGAAGAAAACAATCGGACTTATCGGGCTTATACTCGGTGAGATCCAGTAATTCAGAGTCATCACGTTCAAGGATTTCCTGTGGGTTTGTAAGAAATTCGGTGTAGAGTGAGGAGGGGGCGCCATCGGGGAGATTATTTGCGGTGGGGGGTTAAAGACGACGATTTTAGGGCTTTCAAGTGGTGGCGGGTGAAGGTTTGGTTGCTGTTTTTCCTGGAGCAGGTCTTCGGCGCTCTCATTAAAACTGAAATGCTCGAAGGGTCTTTGATGGGCCATCATATGCGGAGAAAAATCCGGCAGGAAGAAAACAATCGGACTTATCGGGCTTATATTCGGTGAGAACCAGTAATTCGGAGTCATCACGTTCAAGGATTTCCTGTGGGTTTGTAAGATATTCGGTGTAGAGTGAGGAGGGGGCGCCATCGGGGAGATTATTTGCGGTGGGGGGTTAAAGACGACGATTTTAGGGCTTTCAAGTGGTGGCGGGTGAAGGTTTGGTTGCTGTTTTTCCTGGAGCAGGTCTTCGGCGCTCATTAAAACTGAAATGTTCGAAGGGTCTTTGATGGGCCATCATATGCGGAGAAAAATCCGGCGGGAAGAAAACAATCGGACTTATATTCGGTGAGAACCAGTAATTCGGAGTCATCACGTTCAAGGATTTCCTGTGGGTTTGTAAGAAATTCGGTGTAGAGTGAGGAGGGGGAGCAGGGGGCGCCATCGGGGAGATTATTTGCGGTGGGGGGTTAAAGACGACGATTTTAGGGCTTTCAAGTGGTGGCGGGTGAAGGTTTGGTTGCTGTTTTTCCTGGAGCAGGTCTTCGGCGCTCTCGTTGTTGATGTTTTTGGCCTTTTGGTCAGTGCCTTTGGCTGAGAGGATATTGATGAATGATGAAGGTCTGGTTATCGCTTATAGCTGCATACATTGATGGTGATAAACCAAATTTATTCTTCCTGGTCGCGTCAGCTCTCCTCTCCAACAAATGCTTGGTAATATACACGTGCCCGGCGAAATGCAGATGACTTCTTATCCTCATCGAAAATCATGAAAATCTTCACCTCGCTCTTCGCAGTTTCTTCCGGGATCTCCTCTTTCTCTGGGTCGGACATTCTCTTCAATTTTAATTTTTTTTGCACACTCACCGACGACGATGTGAGCTGTAAGAACCTCTTTTCCTGGCGTACGGGATTCATTAATGGTAATTAATAATGTATACGTTAAATTTAACATTTCACGTACTTAATCAGGGGGATAATGTAAGTAAAATTAGGTTTTTTTTATATTGAATTTTTTGTTATAAATAATTGTTAAAATGTACATATGTGTGTTTATATTATTTTTTTGTAATTTTTAAATACAACTGTAAAAAACACATTAACTACTGTTTTATTTTTGTTTGATTGCTGTTGCAATAAACTCGGACATTATGGGATAAACAGCGTCGAAGTTCGTTAAATTCTTCTGTCGAATTATGGCTTCGTATCTTTGTAAAGCACCGGCAATTAAATCTAACCTATAAAAAAATTGTGTCCTGAATGCATGAAATGAAAAAAAAGCACAGATAATGCAGCTTAAAGGGTGTGAATTTGTTAAACACTATTATTGAACATCCACGGAAAATGTTGTTAGGTTTCAGGCTTTTCCAAACTCAAAATTGTACTTCATTCGTTTTATAAGTGTTCAATTTGAAGCTTTTAACGAGTGTTTCCACTCCCAGGTTAAGCATGAAGTAAAATTTCGAGTTTAGAAAAGCCTGAAAATTTGGATTTGCCGGGCGGAGCGAAGCGAGCCCGGCAAATCCAAATTTTCAGGCTTTTCTAAACTCGAAATTTTACTTCATGCGTCACCGGTACAAAACACCGATTCAATGTGAAGTTTAGCGGTGTGTTTTAAACTTCTTAAAAAAAAAAAAAAAAAAAAGACCTTTATTGGCATATCCTACAGTTATTTACAATGTCGACACTATATCACATCTTGCCCTCTTTCTCCCGTCCCACTTTCTCCAGCGTCTTTACCCTAGCTCCGTCCTCCCTCATCCATTCTGTCACCCTTCTATTCCCTTTCACTCCCACCCATTCCTCACTCACACCCTCACACTCCTCCACCAAGTGCCTCCACGTATCCTTCCCCCATTCACACAACCTACATCTCATATATTCTTCCCCCATCCATCTCTTCCTTCCCCTCTCCCCAGACCCACACCTTGCCCTCGCCATTATCACCCTTTCATCCCTGTTCCACCCATCCTCACTCATGTATCTCGGCACCCTCCCATATACTTGCCATCTCCCAAACATATCATTATATTCACTTTTGTCTATCCGTCCCTGTCTCTCCTGCGCTTCCACCTCCTTCATCTTCTCTCTCATCCACGCCGCCACCTTCACCCCTCTACCCAACCATTCCTGTACCTTCCTCTCTGCCAGTCCTCCCCTTTCATACATTCTCCTTCTCTCTTTCCTCCACCTCCCCCCTTCTACTTTCATGCACGCCTCCCATACTATTCTCACCAATCTCTCCTCTTCTACTCCGCATAATTTCATTTCATACTTCACCACTCTCTCCACCGCCTCACATTCCAATCTCTCTCTATTCGTTTCCTGCAACAGTATATATCCCGGTGTCGACTTCTCTAGTCCCAGCATCCGTCTCAGGAACCATAGCTGTTCTCTTTCAATCACCTCATACGCTCTCGTTCCCCATGCTTCTACCCCGTACATTAGTATCGGTCTTACACACGCGTCCCACACCTTGCATGTCACCTTAATACTGTTCTCCATCCATCTCCCCCATTTTCTCCATGCCATTCCCCATGCTCTCCTTGCTTTTCCTTGTACCCACCTTATATGCTCTTCATACCCACCCGTCCCTTTAAAAATAAATCCCAAGTATCTGAAACTTTTCACTCTCTCAATCACCTCTCCCTTCCATTCTAGCACTCCCACTCTACCCTCTCTCCCTTTATTCCTAAACCTCATCCATTTCGTCTTCCCCACATTCACACACATTCCTCTCTTATCCATATATCTTTCCACCCTTTTCAACATGCCTTTCACTCCCTCCCAATCTCTCGCCATCAACACTATATCGTCTGCATATGCCAGTAACCATACTTTCTCCTTTCCAATCACCACTCCCCCTTCCTGCCCCTTTCTCAACACCTCTTCTTAATATGTCAGTGTTTTGTACCGGTGGCGCATGAAGTAAAATTTCGAGTTTAGAAAAGCCTGAAAATTTGGATTTGCCGGGCTCGCTTCGCTCCGCCCGGCAAATCCAAATTTTCAGGCTTTTCTAAACTCGAAATTTTACTTCATGCTTAGCCTGGGAGTGAAAAACACTTGTTTAAAGCTTCAATTTGAACACTTTCATAAAAACAACGAACACCTGATCATTTACAGATATGCAGCAGAATATATCCGAAAACTCCCTCTAGACATACTTAAAAGAAAAAATCCCTATACAGACACAGATAACAATTCTCACCTTTCATCTTCAGACGTATGCTCGTCCAACCAAGCCGATAATTTCGTGATGCTCCATCCGGTATTCTGGTGGGGGCTCGCCAATTCCGAGCTAGCGAATGAAAACAGCAAAAACAAAACGGTGCTGTGCGGCACAGAACTGCCGGGGCCTTGACTGGCGACTATCTCGGCCGGTTGAAGGTTGATCAAAGTCGCCATCGACTTGAACAGTCGATAAGGCCTTCCCAAGTCGGTCAAATAAGGACAGAGAATTTTCAAAGACTGCTCTAGTTGGTTATAATCGGCTTGTAAACGAACTCTTCCACCTTGACTCAAAGGCCGTAAGATGGATGAATGGCGAACCATTAATTCGATGCAACGAATAACAACATCACTGCATCTAAAATGGTTTTATATTATTAGAATTTTATAACATCGTCACACGGGAAATGAGATGTCCCGTTCGGTACCGTTGGAAAGTTACATTTTTTGTGGTGTATTTCAAATGAATCAATAGGATTCTTTACACGTACACTCTTTCGACGACGATTGAACGGTGCTCTTGCCTGTGTTTCTGCGTCGAGGAAAGCGTGGCGCGCCGGCTAAAAGATCTACTTTTTCAACCCCACTTTTGCGTCGAGGATTGAACGCCGTTCAGGAGTGGCGTTCAATCCTCTACGAAAAAGTGGAATGAAATTGGAAACCCCGGTTTTGCATCGACGCAATCGTGGTGTCTGGCATTTCCATCATGTTTATTCGTCCACACAAAACTGTGATGCGGAATTAAACGCACTCTACTCTATCCTCGACGTAGTGGCATTTACACATGCATTTTTTATTACACTCTTTCCTCAAATCTTTTGTCGACTCTTTCCTCAATGCAAAATTTGCATTTATATGTGCACTTTTGCGTCAACTCCTGGCGTCCGCCATTCAATAGTCGACGAAAAAGTGTAAGCATAAAGGGCCCTAATGAATTAGTTCAACGCAACAAATAACAAGATCACTACTAAAATGATTTTATATTAAAATTTTATTAGATCTGCATGCGACAAACGAGATTGCCGCGCTCTGTAACGTCAGACAGTTAAATTTTCATATCGTATATTTCAAATTAATTAAATAAACCGACAGTTTAACCTACTTTGTGCTTAAAATCTCCTTATTTTCGAAACTCGATAGATAAATCGGATAGACTCTGGCAATAAACTGAGCCAATTCCCTCATATACGGACTGCATGAAACGTTTGCTCTCGTTGGCGCTTGGAGTTTCGACCAATCCGTTTCCAGATGGATGGTTACCAAAATTGTTTCGATCGTCTCCGTGATCGAAGCTAAAATTTGTTTTCCAAAAACAATCAAATCGATCATTTCAAAAAGAAACCAAGTCACATAACCTCATCTTTTGAAAGCATGTCAAAAGTGCATACAAAATGCATTCATTCAAGGTGGGTAAACTCTGTTTTTTTTTAATATAACCAAACTTAGGGTGTATTTACTGCGAACAGTTGCAGTCCTGCTTTAACAGTAGGGTATTTTAAACATTAATAATATTTTTGTAACCTACCAACTAGCGGTTGCATAATTGCACCAGTTAAATTATTTACTCCTTCCAAACTGTCGACGATTGTCGTGACACTTGACTGTGAAAGACTTTCACGCATGTTGGCCAACATGCGGTTTATCTGCGTCTGTAAATAATACATGGCATTTGCCAACTGCACGTTCAATTGTTGTCCACCGTTCGGAGCCCCACCTATAATATATTATTAAAATGTACAAAACGATTGTGGGATACCAAACAAAAAACTCTGGGGAGAGTTTAAACAATAAAATTGAAATCCTTTTGCTTGACACGTCAATAATAGATCAAAACAAAACGCTTACCAATCACCTGACAGGCTTCTGGCCCGGTGGCGAGGAGTTGCTCCGTTTTTACGGCATAAAGCCGGACGCACTTAGAGACGTTCTTCGCAATTTTTTCCGTCAGATTAACCTCGATTAAGGCAACACTTAACTCACTGGAAAAGAATTATAATTCTCTATCGGCAACCCTTAAATTCTTGCAGAATATGAAATAAACCTAATTCGATAATATATAAAGTTATTTAAATTAAAAACACTTGGTATTGTTTCACAAATTAAAACTTTATTCCGACTAGTTTTAGTTTGTTAGACCATTTTTAAAGGAATGTTCCTTCCTTCCTTTGAAAATCGTCTAACAAACTGAACTAGTCGGAATAAAGTTTTAATTTGTGAAACAATACCAAGTTTTTTTAATTTAAATAATTTTACATATTCTAATATGTTTCACCAAGTGCCAGATGAGAAATTAATTCAAGAAACTAATTCGATAAAATGTCTGTGTAACGGAATATAGTTCGATCATTTAAATTATGATTTAGCGTAGGCAGCATTTGTTTTGTGTGGTTGCCCAGACTGCTTATTAAACAATGGAATAAATTTGAGGTTATGCTACACTATGTGTTAACAGTCAGTAGTGCCAATCTAATTTAAAACTCAAAGCCTACTCGAAATCATGTTTTAAACGATCGCACCGTATAACCTTAAAATGTTGTGTAAATTACGTAAACTCTGTTCACAGTTTTGATAGGGTGAAATTTTTGTTGGCAGTGAAAAAAGTTACTAACAATTTGGTTATGTCATTGCAAATATTACTTTTAGCATTCTGCCACAATGTTTGGCAACGTTTTAAATACAACATGCCAATGCAATGCCCGCCAGTACACACTCGCCGAGCCAGGGCGAGCACGAGCGTGTACTTGGTCACCTCGCCTCGCCTTGCAACCGCCTAGAAGGCTGTTTTTGTGGCACGAGTCAAAGGGACGCGAGACGAGTGTCAAGCAGCCAGTACATGCTCGCCATAATTTCATTTAGTAAAAAAAAAAAAAAAAGACCTTTATTGGCATATCTTAATATCTTACAGACTATTTACAATTCATTCGTTATTTCTCCATTTCCGTATCCCTCTTACCCTCCCTTCTCTTTTCCCAGCTTTTCCAACGTCCTTACCCCGATCCCATCCTCTCTCATCCACTCCACTACCCTTCTATTCCCTTTCGCTCCCAGCCACTCCTCTTTCACCCCCTCACATTCCTCCGCCAAGTGTCCCCACGTATCCTTCCCCTGTCCACACAACACACACCTTCCATATTCTTCCCCCATCCATACTTTCCTTCCTCTCTCCTCCGATCCACACCTCGCCCTTGCCACAATCACCCTATCCTCTCTACCCCATCCCTTCTCTATCAAATACTTCGGCACTCTTCCATACACCTGCCACCTCCCATACATATCATTATACTCACTTCTCTCCATACGCCCTTGCCTTTCTTGCCCTTCCACCTCCTTCCCTTTCCCCCTCACCCACTCATCCACCTTCACCCCATTTCCTAGCCATTCCATTACCTTCGCCTCCGACAGCCCTACCCTCTCATACATTTTCCTCCTCTCCCCCCTCCATCTACCCTCACCCCCACACACACTCGTCACCCATACATCCTTCACCAATCTCTCTTCCTCCATTTCCCACAATCTCATCTCGTACCTCACCACCCTCACCATTGCCTCCCACTCTAGCCTCTCTCTGTTCGTCTCCTGAAGCACTATGTAGCTGGGCGTGGACCTCTCCACCCCCAACATGCGCTTCAGGAACCACATCTGCTCCCTCTCTATCAGCTCGTACCCTTTCGTCCCCCACACTTCCACTCCATACATTAGCACCGATCTCACACACGCATCCCATATTTTACACGCAACCGTCATATTGTTCCCCATCCACTTCCCCCACGCCATTCCCCACGCCTTCCTCTGCACCCACCTCACATGCTCCTCATACCCTCCCGTTCCTTTAAACCAAAACCCTAAATACTTGAAAGTTTTAACCCTCTCAATAACTACCCCCTTCCACTCCAATTCTTTCACCTTCCCCTCTCTCCCTTTATTTCTAAACTTCACCCACTTCGTTTTCACTACATTCACATTCATTCCTCTTCTATCCATAAACCTCTCCACTCTCTTCAACATCTCTTTCATCCCTTCATACCCTCTTGCCACTAACACAACGTCATCCGCATATGCCAACATCCATACTTTACTTTTACCCATCACCACTCCCCCTGCCTGCCCTTTCCTCATCACCTCTTCCAATTCACTCACGTATACATTAAAGAGCATCGGGCTCAGCGGGCACCCCTGCCTCAAACCCTCCCACGTTCTAAAACACCCCGACACCTCCTTCCCCACTTTCGCTACCACCCATGTCTCCTCATACACTCTCCTCACCCACTCCACCATCCCCTCACTCACTCCTCTCCTTCTCAAGCACTCTATCAAACTCCCCCTCGGCACCGAGTCATACGCTGCCTTCAGATCCATAAATACCGCATACACACATCCTTTCTCTTCCATCACTCTCTCCACCATTCGCGCCAGGGTAAAAACCTGCTCCCTCGTCCCCCTCCCCCTTCTATTTAGTATACAGTGCGTTTATATTGTATGTTCAATAAAATAAAACCTCTAGAGTGCTATTGAATATATTGTAGGTTGGCAACTCTGAAATTATACATTATAATTATTATGTCTGACGCTTTATATGACAATTCCTAAAGTGTGTAGCCAACATAATTTTTAAAAAAGATAAATTAAGATTATTTTTAATAAATATAAATGGAGTGGACAAATGAACAAACATTAGACTTTTTGGAGGGTTGTGCAGAAGAAACATTAATTTGGAACCCATCACATCCGCAACACAAAAACAAAACAAATTATGAATGATGCGTGGGTTCGTTTACCCAAGATTATGAGACTACACGAGCGTGTACATGATCATCTCGGCCTCTCGCCTCGCGTTAAATGTCTCGCTAGAGGGGCTCAGCAAGGCGCCTCGGCAAGTGTGTACTGCAGGGATAAGGAAAAAAAAACAAGCCTTCTGTGGTGAGAATAAATGTGAACAGTTTATCTACACAAAATTAACCTGGAAATAAATCTATCCTACAGAATAAAACTAAACATGGAGTTTTTAAGATCTCATGTTTTTCTTTCTCACCTTGAAATATTTCTAATCAAAGCATCTATCTGATCGTGGCTAGGAGCGGAATTCTCTTGAGCGAACATGGCCTGTGTCGGTTCGAGCAATCTCGTCCACGATGTCGTCAAATAAGAATTCTCGCACTTCTCCAAAACCGACCGATCGAATTTAAACGGCTCATAATTCAACTTCTGCGTCATGTCGTGATAACATTTCAAAAGCCTCGGATAATCCTCCTCCAGCATTTGCTGCACGGAATTCGTTGCGTTGGAAATTTCCACAGAAATCACGTCTCCCAAGCTCGACCAAAAATGATCGGCGACGTCGTCTGTTTCGTTTTTAACTTGTGACAACGTTAATTGCAAAAATCTTATCTGTAAGAAAATAATAGACAGAAATAGAAATCAGTTAAATTAAATTTCATGTACTTTCATACTTTTTTTTGCTTTGATTTATAACTTAAGTTTTACCCATCTAGGCCTACTTTCATACTTATTTCCTTGATAGTAGAAAATTATTTATAGGAATGTAAGGCTTTTCTAAACTCAAAATTGTTTTATAAAAGTGTTCATTTTGAAACTACTAACGAGTGTTTCCACTCCCAGGTTAAGCATGAAGTAAAATTTCGAGTTTAGAAAAGCCTGAAAATTTGGCTCGGGCGCGTAGCGAAGCGGAGCGACCGAGCCAAATTAGGCTTTTCTAAACTCGAAATTTTACTTCATGCGCCACCTATACAAAACACTGAAATATTGTGAAATTAAAAATATACTGCTAAATCAGTATTCAAATATAAAACTTCTATAAACTTTTTTGGGGAAATGCGACAGAAGTAAAAAAATTATATTTGTCTTTTTTTTATATTTTTAATCCCGCTTTAGCAGTATATATTTTAATAACATTTAGTAGTTTATCAAAAAATTCTATAAACTTTTTTTTAAAAAAGCTGGGAAAAATCCAGCGAAGCATTGGCTTAAATAAAAATAAAGTTTTCCGGATTTTTATTTAAGCCAATGTTTCGCTGGATTTTTCCCAGCTTCTTTAAAAAAAAGTTTATAGATTTTTTGATAAACTACTAAATGTTATTAAAATATATACTGCTAAAGCGGGATTAAAAATATTAAAAAAAAATAATTACAGTTTGTATTTGTTTTTCATTTTCTTTAAGAAATTAGTGTTTTCATTAAAGGTACCAATAGTTGTCGAACAAGTGTTTTCCACTCCCAGGTTAAGCATGAAGTAAAATTTCGAGTTAAGAAAAGCCTGAAAATTTGGATTTGCCGGGTGGAGCGAAGCGAGCCCGGCAAATCCAAATTTTCAGGCTTATCTAAACTCGAAAATTTAATTCATGCGCCACTGGTACAAAACACTGACATATTAAGAAGTTTAAAACACACCGCTAAACTTCACATTGAATCAGTGTTTTGTACTGATGGCGCATGAAGAAAAATTTCGAGTTTAGAAAAGCCTGAAAATTTGGATTTGCCGGGCTCGCTTCACTCCACCCGGCAAATCCAAATTTTCAGGCTTTTCTTAACTCGAAATTTTACTTCATGCTTAACCTGTGAGTGGCAAACGCCTGTTCGACAACTATTAGTCCCTTTAATGACAACACTAATTTCTTAAAGAAAATGGGAAACAAATACAAACTTTAGTTGATTTTTTTTTTTATATTTTTAATCTTGCTTTCCTGACAAGAATAATAAGTTCAGGAAATTTGAATGAATTATAAAATGAATTTTCATTTGCTTATTTATGAAATTTAGTCTTAGTATAGATCGTACTTGTTTGCATTGATAGTAAATCTCCTCAGAAAACGTCTTTTCCAATTCGGCCCACATCCTCGTCCGGAAACCGTGCGACGAAGTCAAGTTGGCCCGTCCCGGTCCCGCCTTGCCTTTGCCAGAACCGCTTTCTAAATTAACCCTAATGTCGAAAGTCGTCTTCAAGCTCTCCCTGCACTCGCTCAAAGCAATATCGACGGTGTTCCGCGTCGCCGTTTTTATCGTACCCAAATTTGCGAATATCTTAAAATTTCAATGTTAATAATTTGCGATTATCAAATAAATGAGATGTACATTTAAGGCTGTCGTCGTTTGTGCGGAATTTTCGTTGATAATACCCTGCATCATTGAACTGTTGGCCAATTTCACGACTTTCTGTTGCTGAGCACGGACGTTTCGCAGTTCCGAAGTCACGGCGTCTACGTCTGTTAAATCCGGATCAGCCGCTAATTGTTCTACAAACAATTAAATCTTATTAGGGTACACTCTTTCGTTGACGATTGAATAGCACATGCCGTAAGTCGACGCAAAAGTGTACGTATAAATGCAAATTTTGCGTTGAGGAAAGAGTCGACGAAAGAATCGAGGAAAGAGTGAAATAAAAACTGCATGTTTTAATGCCACTACGTTGAGGAAAAAGTGGAGTGCATTTAATTCCGCATCACAGTTTTGCGTGGACAGGTGAATGGCAACATGATGGAAACTGCACACGCCACGCAAAAGTCGACAGCTGCGTTGACGCAAAACCGGGGCTCTTAATTTTGTTCCACTCTTTCGTCGAGTATTGAACGGCACTCCTGAACGGCGTTCAATCCTCGACACAAAAGTAGGGTTGAAAAAGTATATCTTTTAACCGGTGCGCCACGCTTTCCTTGACGTAGAAACGCAGGCAAGAGTGCCATTCAATCGTCGACGTGTAAAGGGTCTTAATAATTTAAAACCTAAGGTAATTATCACGACCCTAGAATCTAAAAATTATCAAAAAAAAATGCTGAAACCATGAGGGGTGATTTAGTTGAAGCATTTTTCTTGAGATTTTGTTAAATATTACTATTTTTGTTTATCAAAAGAACTTACCTAATGTTACGATTTTTGTTTATCAAAAGAACTTACCTAATTCTTGTAAAATCGTCGCTTTTTGCACTGGATCATTAATATTACTCAAACGTTTACTCAACTGCTGAATACGACTAACTTGTCTTAAAATATGGCTGGCTAGATGTAATCGGGATAATACTTTGGTGTGATTTTCTAGAGCCTGATATGGACCGACCACCTTTCAAAAAAACAGCAAAACTAAGTTCAATGTGTTTCTAAGCGATACAATCATAAAACATACTGTAAATTTGAATAATTTAGCTCACCTGTTGTTTTAGTCGATCGGCATTTGCAACCAAACTCTGGACGTGAGTGTTCATGGTGTTTAAAACATTTTCCAATTTTGTGGCGTGATCGGCCTGTTGTAATAAATCATGGTGCTTTTCCAGCACTTGTTTATGTAGCTCTTTATTCAAAAGCTCAATTCCCTGTCCAAGTTTTTGCACTTGCTCACTTATCGACAAGCTCTGTTTCAATCCCGATTTAGCAGCTGATGTTTGCAGGAAATATTGATAAAACTCTACAAATTACAAAGTTTAATCGCTTATTATTTGTTCCGTACACAAAATGTTAAATTTAACGTACATGGTATTCCTCAACATCACACTCTAAGCGCGTTTAGTATTTGATTTGTTTACTTACATTGTGAGGGCATTAATAACGTATACATTAAATTTAACATTTCACGTATAGAATCGGGGGGATTAATTCAATTTGTGTGGGCAAAGGAAAAAATGTTAAATATATTTTATTGAGAATAAATACATTGGTGTTCAAGGAACTTTTTAGTTGCGCCTCTTCAATTTCCTTAAGAGAACAAAATGTTATTGGTGATTTTATACAGCTGGATGGCTTGAAACGCAATCCAGCGGAAAAAATATATACTTTACTGCTTAATAAAGCGCTGTAGCGCCACACATAGAGCAGTTCAGCAATCCGCTCTTATAAAGCGCTAGAGTCCCTGAACGGGACCATTAATGTCCATTATTATAAATAAATATTTTACCAATAAATTAATTTAAAATTATTGAGGTTAAGAAAATATGAATTACCATCATTTTCTATTTGATTCAGTATTTCCTTATCTTGGGTCATTTTCAGTTCAAGACACTCGCTAATTATACATTTAAAAACGTAAAAATTGTTTTTAATAGCAGAAATACGGATTTTTGTAAACTTTTTGACTTTGTGGCAACTTGTTTTGACAGTTGATTAGGTTGGTAGTATAAAAATACCATAGGGTTTTACAGATATATAAGTTGGTAGTAAAGTGATATTTAATTTGCCCAAACTCCACTAACTTAAATACAGGGCATTTTTCTTTCAAGTATACATACACATACGTTTTATAAAGTTCAATTTGAAGCTTTAAACAAGTGTATTTCACTCCCAGACTAAGCATGAAGTAAAATTTCGAGTTTAGAAAATCCAGAAAATTTGGTTTGGTCGCTCCGCGAAGCGGGGCGACCAAACCAAATTTTCTGGATTTTCTAAACTCGAAATTTAACTTCATGCGCCACGCGTATTAAACAGTGAAAACACTGATATATTGTGAACACGCAAATTTCACTTGAAATCAGTGTCTTATACTCGCGGCGCATGAAGTAAAATTTCCAGTTTAGAAAAGCCTAAAAATTTGGTTTGGTCGCTCCGCTTCGCGACTAAACCAAATGTTCAGGCTTTTCTAGACTCGAAATTTTACTTCATGCTTAGCCTAGAAGTGGAAACACTAGTTTAAAACTTCAAAATAAAAAAAAAAAAACAACGAACATCTAGTTTTACAACATATAATTGGGATATGTATACTTAAAAGAAAAACTCCCTGTATCTATAAAACGTTTAGAAAAAATTGTAAATATTAAAAATATTTAGTAAATTTTCCCAACTTTCAAACTAAAGACAAGTAAGTTTTTCAAACCAAGATATCATCGGCATTTATATTAATAAAGATATGTCTCCGGAAGATCGTTCAATCAATCAAGTTTTAAGAAAAAAACAAGAAAGTGGCTTTAAACATGGGTCTATCCGCTTCCATCGTGGGAAATAAATTGAAAATAGGGAATTCATTTTTCAACGTGAATGATTTAATCGACTCTTCTACAATTCCGAATCTTTGCGCTGCCAGAAAAGCGAATGTTGACCCGGTTCCTTCATATCAAGTCGCCAGCCGTTCCAATGAGTCTACGTTTCTAGACAATAACAACCATCGATACAGGACCAGACAAACCGCTAAGGAAATCAATTCGACTACAACGAAGCCATTTCCCAAATAATTTTTATGATGTCAGTATATATTACCAAAATTCTCGCGGTTTAAATTCAAAATGTAATAATGTGTATTGCTACAGTGCCGTCAGTAATTTCTCTATCATAGCTTTTTCGGAAACTTGGCTCTCCGATAATGTTTCTAACAGTGAATTATTCGATAAAAATTTCATAGTGTACCGCAAAGACAGGAACTTTGACTTAACTAATAAAAGTAGAGGTGGAGGAGTATTGATTGCGGTGCAATCCTCACTTCAATCTTCTGAAATATTATTTGACTCCAGTAACTTATCTCGCCTCTGTGTAGATTTAGTAATTGTTAAAGTAGTTATTGCAAGAACTGTAGTGTTCCTTATTAATGTGTATTTCAGACCACCAATTAGCCTTGACCAATTAACGCAGTTTGCTAACTTGTTAGATAGCTTCCTATTTCTACTAGACAATGCAACTATTTTGTTTGGTGATTTTAATTTAAATGATTACGTAATCAATTCTGAATTTAGCACTTGTTCGAAAACCCTTAAAAATTGTGTAGTTTTTTGGCCTTGATCAATATAATTCTGTCTACAACCACCACCACAGGATCCTTGACCTGGTATTTAGTAATTTAACGTGTTCTGTAAATCACATGATGGATCTTATTGTAGTTCAAGACATTCACCATCCCACTCTTACTATCGATTCTACCGTAAAAAAGCCTAATTTAATTGATTCATTCGCACAAAACTTAAATTTTAAATCGTTTAATTTCAAAAAGGCCAATTTTGTAAGATTATATGAATTAATTTCAAACATTGATTGGAATGATGTTATGTCTTGTACCAATATCAACAATCTATATTTAAGGTCTGTGTGCCCTTCACTCGTAAACCATCAAATAAATATCCCATATGGTTCTCTTCTAATCTAAGAAATAAAATTAAAGAGAAGAAAAAATACTTCAAATTGACAAAAAAATATCCACTATCTCAATTCTTCAGACTTAAACTATCTAATCTCCGGCGGCAAGTAAGAATATTAAGCAAACACGACTTCTCAACGTTTGTTAAAGATTGCGAGAATTCTGTTCGTAAAACGCCGAAAAAATTCTGGAGCTATATTAATACAATGAAAAATAATTATGCAATACCACAGACTATGAGTTATGATGGCCGTGATATAACATCAGCCCAAGATATTGTGAATAGTTTTACGGCAAACTTTTCTAAATCTTTTGAGTCAGCTACTGCTACGTCTCCCACCTGTACAAAGTCAATACATAATAATTCTATACACATAATAGGGTTTGATCAACCTGATATTGAAGATGCACTTAGCAAATTGGGTAATAAATTGTGCTCTGGGCCAGATAATCTTCCAGCACTCATATTAAAAGATTGTCGTTACGTATTATCAGAACTATTGAAGCATATATTTAACTTATGCTTAAAACAAAGTATTTTTCCAGATATGTGGAAAAAGACTCGCATAATTCCAATTTATAAGTCGGGCGATAGAAACTTGATTATCAACTATAGGCCTATAGCAATCAAGATAAATTCAAATTCAAAACTATTTGAATTCGAGATATATATTCGGATATTTATCGTCTTAAATTGTCTTATTAAGGGGAATATAACAGTGGTCTGAAATTTAATGTTAGGTTTATTTAAAAACTAAAGGTCCTAGAAAGTTGAAATTTTGACAGCGTATATTAAGCCCAATTATCTAGTAAAATATCGAAGTACTTTTTTTTTAACAATTTGCTTTCAGAGGTATGAAAAAAATAATGTTAAATTTTTCAAAATTAAAAAAAATATTCCCATATCTTACTAGTTTATACTATAAGGAATATAATGTGAACATTTCATAAGGATGCGATAGCTCATGCCCGAGTCAGGTTAAAATAAAAATCTTGAAAAATAAGACCGTCAAACACCGCCTTGCGGATCTTCTCTTAGTTGAACGCGTTGTACACTCATCTGCACAATTATTGGAGGGGCGAGCAACATGCGGCCAGCGTTTATCTCTGGGCCGGTGAACGCTGTGCGGCTTCGCGTTTGTTTTTCTTTTCTCTTTTCAATCATAGTTAACAAAAACGGCTCGCGTCGTTAGCATTTATTCTCGTAAAATTAATATTTCGCAATTATAATCGATATTTTATTGTACTAGTGTTTTATTTTCATGCTTTCTGACTACTTCATCAACGAATCAATGATATCAAAACTATAAGAATAGTAAGAATAACACCAATATTACGTTGTCGTAGATTAATGTTACAAATCAACTATTTTTTACGGAGCACAGGTAATATTTGTTTGACGAATGTTTAAAAAAATGTAGGGTTTAACTGCGTGCATATTCATTGTTAATTATTTTAGAAAAAATAGAACTATAATAATAATAAGGTAATTATAATAATGCATTTCAAATAACAAGCTTCTTGCTCAACATTGCACCGAGCCCAATATATTTTTTTCAAATTTGGCTGATTTATGATGAGTCATATTTTGATAGTAAGTAAATAAGGAATAAATGAATTGAAATTGAATGTTATTGCAATCCTCTATTTATACGGCTCAGTCAACTTAGCCCCCCGAAGTTCGTCTTTTTAAAAAATAACTGTTGCGCTAGACGGGCCTTAGCTAGCGCTAGCTAGCGCCACAAAAATTAGAGCTAGCGCCGTTTAGACAAGAAAGTTACGGGGGTTTGAACTTTCGGGGGGCTAGGTTGATGCTAACCCCCCGAGTTTGGATTTTTCAAGTTTTCTTACAGTATTCGGATTCCTCAGAGCTAGCGCTACCAATTTAAAACCTAGCGCCACCCCCACAACCCCAAAAGATTATAAAACATTTTAAACCCTAGCCCCCCGAAATGAGATTTTTTAATCAAATTGGGTGCAAAAGATTGCTTAGAGCTAGCACCAGCAGAATATGAAAAAAATATTCTCTCAAAAATATCAGGTAAAACTAAGTTCACATCCAAACTTTGATGTGAGAGCTTTCAGCTCCTGTATGTGTATTGCCATTTACTTGCTGAATTTCAATACAAAATCATGATTGACATATAAAATACCGCTTCCAAGAAATATGTTGGCATTGTAATTATTTTATGTATGTTCAAAGACACTAGCTATTACAAAGATGATGCCTAGAAAACAGTAGCCTAACTGACAAGTTTTTTTCAACAAAGTCGTACTTCGGGGGGCTAAGTTGACTGAGCCGTATAATGTAAGCAACAACTATCAAAACATTTAAGCTAAATATTTGATATGTAACATGGATTAGATATTTAGGTTTGCTTAGAGAGTTGCTCTATCATCAGGCAAGAAATGAATCTTAAACTTTTTTTTTTTTTCCACATGAGGTGGTATCGCTTTGCGTCCCTGCACTACGGTCTCCGTGGTCCTTTTGTGCTCCTCTGGTTATTTTACTCCCTGTATATTCCTGTGTCTTCTAGGAAGTCCAGGAGTTTGGGCCAGGGGATGTTCTTGAGCTGTTCTTCAGGAAGCACGGGCTTCCCGAGTTGCTCCGTGCGTTGCCGTTTATAGGCTTCGCATGTGCACAGTAGGTGTTGGGGAGTTTCCTCTTCTTCCAAGCACCCACGGCATAGGGGGCTTTTCTCAAGACCCATCCTATGTTTGTGCTTATTCAGGTCACAGTGCCCAGTAATTAGTCCTGTGATTTTCCTTAGTTTCATTCTGCTTAGTCCTGACAGCGCTAATGCGCTATCAGGTACCGGGCCATCCAGGAAGAGTCTCGTGTGCCTCATTCCCATTTGGTTGTGCCATGCCTTTGTATGCTCCTCTGCTAACTTGCGTCGGATTATTTCCTTTCCGGTTTCATGTGGTATTCCGAAAGCGGGTTCAGGTCCTATAAATTCACCTGTTGCCCCTTGTTTGGCCAGCAAGTCGGCCCCCAAGTGTCCAATAATTCCTTGGTCCTTGGGTATCCATACTAGCTGTGTTTTTGTTGTTGTCGCCAGTGCGTCCAGCCTGTTTATGCAGTCTATAACCAGTCTGGACTGAACTATCGGCGAGGCTAGCGCTTTTAGGGCTGCCTGGCTGTCCGACATAATGGTAATTGGTCCTTTGTTGAGTCCCGACTCCATTATGTGGTGGGCACACCAGTCAATGGCGGCCACTTCAGCCTGGAAGATGGAGGCATGTTTCCCCAGAGCAACCGTGAATTGTTTGCTCCGGTTACAGCCTCCATAGATTCCAGCCCCGGTTCCTTTAGTGTTTTTGGACCCGTCTGTGTACCAGATGGTTCCTTTACTCGTTCCCGGGTATGTTCCATTTGTCCATTCACTCCGCTGTGGTATGATTATTTTAAATCTGCGGGATGGGTGTACGATTTTAGTGAAATCGGACCTCATTTTTAGGATTTCTTCTTCTTGTAGCACTTTAAATGTTTCCGGTCTAGATGACCCTACATTTAAAGTGTGTCCATTTATGTGCAGTCTGTAGGCTGCCTGTCTGGCTTCCATCATAACATATAGATGTAGTGGTGGAAGCGATAATATGTGTTCCATGGCTGCTGTGGGCGTTGTTCTCATTGCCCCAGTAATCAGCAGACACGCCTGTCGTTGCACTCTTTCGAGTTTTGCGGCTGCGCTCTTGGTTTGGGTTTTTTCTCCCCAAGCGAGCGCCGCGTATGTCACTATGGGTCTTATGACCACGGTGTATAGCCATTTGGTCATACTGGGTCTCAGTCCCCATGTGCGTCCTACCATTTTCCTGGTCGCAAAAAGTCCTCTCATGGCCCTTTTGCTGATGTTCTCCAGGTGGAAGTTGAAGTTCAATCTGGTATCAAGTATGACCCCTAGATATTTTACTTCATTTTTGATTGGGACTTCCATTTCATACATGCGTAGCGATGTTATGTCATCGGTTTTTCGTCTCCTGGTAAAGGGGACTATCGCCGTTTTGGCCGGGTTTACAGCTAACCCTTCGTTCTTGCACCATCTTTCCACGGTAGTTAGTGCCCTCTGCATCAGGCTTGATACAGTGGTCCCAAACTTCCCGCTAACTAGAATGGTCAGATCATCTGCGTACCCCAGGGCATAAATGCCCTGGTTTTCAAGTAGCAGCAGAAGGTCGTCCATGACGAGGCACCACAGGAGCGGCGAGAGAACCCCTCCCTGGGGGCACCCGCCAGCGACCACCGCTTCTGCTGTCTTTCCGTATAGGGTAGTTGTTACAGTCCGGCTCCTGAGCATCTTGTTCACCCAGTGTCGGACTTGCGGGTAGATCCCTCTTTTCTCCATTGCTGTTGCTATGGAGTTGAAGGTTGTGTTGTCAAACGCCCCTTCAATGTCCAGAAAGGCCCCCAACGCAATGTCTTTGCATTGTATGGTCCTTTCGCATCTGCTCACTAGCTGGTGGATTGCCAGTTCGCATGACTTTCCCGCTTGGTAGGCATATTGTTGACGGTGTAGTGGTCAGTCCTTTAGGACTCCTTCCCGTATGTGCCTGTCTACTAGTTTTTCTAGTAGTTTTAAAATGAATGATGACAAGCTGATCGGTCTGTAAGATTTAAACTTAATATGAGTAATAACCTAATAATATTTAAGTTGAATACAACATAATAACATACAGGGAGTTTTTCTTTAAAGTATACGTTTTCCAAATTTAGCTTATTTTCTTTAAATCTTTTGATATTTCTTGTTTTTTAAAAAAAGTTAAATTCAAGGCTTTAAACGAGTGTTTTCCACTCCCAGACTAAGCATGAAGTAAAATTTCGAGTTTAGAAAGGCCCCGTGAAAATTTGTCGAGGGTCGCGCAGCGACCCGAGACAAATTTTCTGGGCTTTTCTAAACTCGAAATTTTACTTCATGCGCCACGCGTATAAAACGCTGATTTCAAGTAAGGTTCAAATATACACAAATTTCACAAAATTTTAGTGTTCTATACGCGTGGCGCATGAAGTAAAATTTCGAGTTTAGAAAAGCATCAACACGGCTTTAGACCAAAGCGATCAACGCTTAGTAATCTGATGCTCTACACGCAGCAGTTAACAAACTCCATCGATCGTCAGGTTCAGGTTGATGTCGTGTTTACTAACATCTCCAAGGCCTTTGACAGGTTGGATCATAACATCTTGTTGTCCAAACTGTATAATTTTGGGTTTTCGCTAGCCCTCTGCAATTTATTAAAAAGCTATCTGCATGAAAGACCGCTATTTGTAGAATATATGGGCTATAAATCTAACTTATTTTTGGCAACATCAGGTGTTCCTCAGGGATCAGTCTTAGGTCCGTTGCTTTTTAACTGCTTCATAAACGATATTGTTGAGAACTTAGATGTTGATTGCTTATTATTCGCGGATGATATGAACATTTTTAAACCAATTAATTCTATTACCAACTGTCTGTCCTTGCAACACAATATTGATATTATCCATTCTTGGTGCAGTTCCAATAATTTATTACTTAATACGAATAAGTGCAAAGTGATGTCCTTTTCACGAAATAAATCTTCCATAACACACAATTATAATATAAATGGCGTCCAACTATCGAGAGTGAACCACTTTAAAGATCTAGGTATATTTTTTGATGCGAGCCTTACATTCAATTTTCACATAGAAAGCATAGTCTCTTTATTTTTCGCAATTCCAAATTATTTGAAGGTTGTGATGCTATACTATCGTTATACTATGCGTACGTTCGATCTCGGCTCGAATATGGTTGTTGTGTTTGGAATCCATACTATGCTAAATATTCTAATTTAATAGAATCTATTCAAAAACGCCTAGTTAAGTATTTATATTTTAAGAAGTCAGGACTCTATCCAGACTACACTATAAGCTATGAATCGCTACTTCAAGCTTTTGGACTACAATCTTTGGAACGTCGACGTAAAGCACATCTTATAACTGCGCTTTACAAATTATTAAATAATTCAATTGATTGTCCAGTGATTGTTGCTCAGATTAAATTTCACGTTCCCCATGGCTTAAGACACAACAGATTTTTTCAACTTTCAATTCCCAAAACAAATGTTATGATTAGATCGCCTATATTTTTAATGTGTGATGTGTACAATAAATTACTATCATTAGATCCTGCTCTTGACATTTTCAATATGATAAATTCAAAAATATGTTTTAACTATATATTAGAATTAATGCACGGCTCATAATTATCTTTTATGTATTCATTGTTTTATGTTTTATATTTAGTTATATTAGTTTAAGTGATGTACAATCTTATATAGGAAATGTAATTTCCGTGATTGTATAAATAAATATGAAAAATTGTTTATGGTTAACAAAGAGCACCGTATTTCATGATGATGTACTCTAAAGGATTTCTATTTTCACATTGTATTCAAATTTAGAGAATGTATTCACAATTAAAAAAACTATTATGTAAAAAATCATGTATTTATTGTTCTATATAAAAATGCATATAATTAATAGGTACACAAATAAAACTAAGTAATTATCAAGAATTTCTCTTTTGTTTACATAACTAAGCACACTTTGTAGAACTCTGTGTATCTCAATACGGACAACTTAAACAAATCACATTTTGAACTTGACAAAAATAAGTTTAAAAACAAATATTTTTCCAAATACTACTAAGGTATTTAATGGTCTCAGTCCTTTTTTCCTAATCTATCGTCCTTCAACTGCAAAAGAAAAACCAAAAGCATTAAAAAGATGCAATTTTCACAAAAAAATTATTGTGTAAATAAAAAACAAATTTTTAATTATAAAGAGTCTAAAAGTGAACTTACTGTAAGAACTCAAATCAATCTCGTCTGGCAATTCCGTGATATTCACATCGAATCTGTCTTGAACTTCATTAAGGATCTTAGCGTCGCTTTCTTCTGAAACGAAGGTGATGGCGAGACCCTTGGTACCAAAACGACCAGCGCGAGCCACTCTGTGAAGGTAGGTATCCGAATCTTCGGGCATGTCGTAATTAAATACTATGTTGACTCGCTCGATGTCCATACCACGGCCGAATAAATTCGTCGCCACCAATATCCTCTGTAAGAATAAATAATAATTATCAACCATTTTGTTAAGAGTAAAAATTTAAAAAATGATTGATGGAAATATCCATCAGAGTAGATTAATTTAAATATCTTCAAAGTACATTTGTATCAGATGTCCCTATCTACAGTTTCATCATTTTAACACATTTGCTGTTATAGCGGAATTTTTCAAAGCACTCTCATGCGCAAACGAGCACCGTTCGTGCATTTCCGCTGCTTAAAAAATGAGAAATTGGAACCTGACTATGTTGGGCGCTCATTTATTTGAAAGAAAGGAAGTCGCGCGCACATACCAGGTGGTGCATCGAACGAGGACCCTTCGGGATTTCAATGGTGTCATCTCTTCAAGAGCTAGCGCCGAATGGTACATTTACAGCCCAACTGTCTTGCCTACGTTCGGGAAGTGCTGCTCTACCGCACAAGTGCCTAATTTGGGTAATAATATACCTATACAAATTTTGAGCTATACTTTGACATTGGTCAATTATGTTTTTCAAAACTACGGAGCATGTCGCCGAATGGTGGCAAAGGCAGTGAACGTGTTAACTTGAAAAAATTAATTTTCTTAATAATTCTTGACTTACCTTTTGGAAATCTTTGAATTGTTGGTACCGGGACAATCGCTCCTCCTGGTTCATCCCCCTATGGATGCCGATGGCAGGGAAGTTTTGCTCCGTCAAAAGCTGCGCCAGAGCCACACATCTCTGAACTGATTTCACAAAAATAACCACCTGTGAATTAAAAATAAAACGAAATAAGAAACTCAAAAAGAAAACATGCAGTTCAGATAATACCTGGTTGAATTCCAAAACATCCAAAAGCTCAAAGAGCTTTTTGTTTTTCTCATTCTCTTTCAATTTTACATAATGCTGCTGCAGACCGTGTAAGGTTAATTTGGCCTCGTCATCGACGTACACTTCCATTGGCTGCAAGGAGAAACAAACAAAAAACACGTTATGGAGATGAACACTATAAAATATTATTAACCGGATAAATGATTCCACTATTTTTGGCTAATTCATGAAAGCTCTATTTCACATTTGAGGTCGTGTTGTTTATTTAATCATTTGTTTTTAGAAAACACTCTTCTTATTTAATGGCCTGGACACCAAGGCCCTATCCATCGGCCTTAGAGAAAGCTCTCTTATTTAATTCAGCAAGAATTATGCAATGTGTGATCTCCAATTTTTGAATGCATAGACAATCAGTTAAATTATTGCAAAATTTTCCCAATTTTCAAAATATTTATCAGTAAAAATGTGATCTTAGTTTTGGAAACACTGGTTCTTTACAAATGTTATTCAAACTTAATTTAAACCTTCTAATAAAGTTCCTAGTAGTTAATAGGAACATTATAGTATATTGTTAAACAAGAGTGGATATAGCTTATCTCACTCGGCATTTGGGGCACTCACCTACAGCGTCGTGCCCCACACTCGCCTTTGTTAGAAATTGTCATATTATCCACTCTCGTTTTACAATATGCTATTATTATGTTCCTATTAACTACTAGAAACTTTATTAGAAGGTGAATATCACAGCCCTGAGTGGTCTCAATGGCTAATTAAGAAGAAATAAACCTAACCTCAAATAATGGTTTAAATGAAATAAAGATTACATTTTAAGCAACAAAAATATAATGCAATTCTATCATAATTAAAATGTTAGACCATTACAATTCCTTTAATTAATTGATTGAGTAATGAATAACGCGAAAGAATAGTGTTCATCTTTATATTCATCCGACAATAATAAATATTTAGTACATATAAAATAATCTTTTATTGGAAAGGTGAAAAGTGACGCGTACAAATATGACATTTTATATCAAAATGGAATAAATAAATAAATACATTATTTATAGCCAGCTCTGAAACAGCATTTTGCGGCTTACATGTTAATATAAAACAAATTAATTAATAGTGATATAACAAAATTAAACGTAACAGCAAATTTAATGTTAAACTTTATATTTGTTTGTTTATTCATTGTTGTCGGATATTGAAATATTTTGATTTATGTTCATTTTTTTTATAATAAAAATAAATGAATTAATGAATAATACTGTAGTTACGAAGTTACGCCTCTGTGTGTGACCATCGTACATACAGTTCTCTAGTAGGAGAGGACACGATCATTCTGATGATGCATCACGCTGTCCAAAAGAAAACCACAAAGGAGGGAAGTCGAGTGTGAGAAACTCCAAAATAGTTATTTTGTTTTAAAGCGCCCCCCGTGTTTTTTTCTTTGTAACCCCCCAAAAGAAGAGCATTCTGGCATCGGATAAAACGAAATTTGGTAGCACTGTAGCACAGCCAAGACACTCGCGCCCCGTAATGAGCCCGCCGCGTCAACCCAAAAACGATTTGCTTTCTCTCCATCAGCATCTTGAACTTCCGTTGTCCATCTTCTTAGCCCCGCCCAACCCGTCACCGCCTACTCGTCGGGCTACAGTGCTCTAAAACGATACACGGTCCTGCCATTATCGCCAGAGTGTGAACCTCCTCGTCATGTTAATCGATATAACGGTTTTTTAATTTTTTTATGTTAAGCTCGCCCCAATGTAGGTAAGTAAAATTGAATTACATCTTGCATAAATTTCTTGCAGACCGGTCGAATTTCTTTGCTGAGCGTCGCACTGAACATCATTACTTGTTTGCCGTGCGGTGTGTTGCGATAGATTTCTTGTACATCACGTCTCATGTCTGTAAATTAAAATACAAATTTAGACCGGCTTATAAAAAAACATACAAGCACACAGTGATTAAAAAAAGTAAAAATCAGTGTAGATCTAATTATCGTCAGAGTTAATTATAATCAGATGTCCCTATCTACAGTATCATCATTTTAACAAGTGCTGTTTAACACATTGATCGCCGCAGGATCTAAACGCAAATTTAACGCGGCACAAAGTGATTGCCGCACGGCAATCAACGTGTTAACTTATGCCAATTAGCAGCTATACAATATGAAAATCAGCAGCTATACAGTATGAAAATTAGCAGCTATACAATATGAAAATTAGCAGCTATACAATATAAATATTAGCAGCCATACAATACAAAAATTAGCAGCTATACAATATACGAAAGTTTTCTTAATTTTTAAAAATATTGTAGATTTTAGTAGATATAATAATGTAAAAACTGCAATTTATCAACTTACCTAATAATTCCAACATTTTATCGCATTCATCAAGAATGAAATGTTTAAGGTGTTTGAGATTAAGTTTCTTGGATCTGACGAGGGCAAGGATCCTGCCGGGCGTGCCGACGACGATGTGCGGACAGTTGGACTTGAGCACGTCCTCGTCTTTCTGTATGGGCAGTCCGCCGAAAAACACGCCAACTTTGATGGTGGGCATGTACTTGCTGAACCGTTCGTACTCCTTGCTGATCTGGAAGGCGAGCTCACGCGTGTGGCACATGACCAACACGTAAACCACATTTTCGGTCGGCTCCAACTGTTGCAATGTCGCCAACACGAAAACAGCCGTCTTTCCCATACCGGACTTGGCCTGGCACAAGATGTCCATGCCTAAAACGGCTTGCGGGATGCACTCATGTTGTACTGAAACACAAATACGAAGCGTTCTCAATTTCCTGTTTAAACATACCTTCAAATTTTGACTTGGTTTAGGGTAAATCAGGATAGACCGAATGTGCATCAATATATTCAGATGTCCCTATCTATTGGAGTCATCATTATAATTTATTTTTCATTTTAACTGTATTACAAAGGAAACTTAGTACTTTCATTTGGAATTCTGAGCCACAGCTCAAATATCTGCACGCAAAAAGCCAAAACATACAATTATGGTGTTATTGACAATAATAACTAAATTCTGTTTTTTTTTAATATGACCAAACTTAGGGTGTATTTACTGTGAACAGTTGCAGTCCTGCCTTAACAGTAGTTTGAGATATTGGTAAATGATTATCATTAAGCCCGTTCATCACAATGTTCAACATTTCAACATTCAACATGTTTGGACGTGTGTTGGTATCTAATGAACGGTATTCCGTAGAATCTATTTCGTACGATTGCAAAAATCTCAAACACGTTCACGATTAACAGTCCAGTCATCAGAGAATTCCCCAACAGTTGGCAGTAAACTCCCAACGGTTGTCTCTGATGAACAGGCCCAATGTGACGAATAAATCCTAATTTGTCAAATAAACTCTCAAGGTGCAAAGTTTCAAAAAAGAAAACGCTACAACTTGCAACTTTACAACATGTGTAAAAACATTTGTAAAATTAATAAACATTATAATCAAAACTAAGCAGTATATTTTGAACTTCATTTTAAATCAGTGTTTAATACACGTGGCGCATGAAGTAAAATTTCGAGTTTAGAAAAGCCTGATTTGGCTTTTCTAAACTAAAAATTTTACTTCATGCTTAGTCTGGGATTGGAAACACTCGGTAGAAGCTTCAAATTAAAAGTTGTTAATAAGATCACAAATATCTCACAACTTATATTGAAAAATAATGAGTAAATTGAATTATCATATTACTGTCAGATTTCCCTTCGTATAACCTACAAATTAAAAGTTGATTTACAACACACATGTAATCACTCTTTTAATTCTTGAAATGTCAAATTTGATTAGTCACATTAAAAAAAAACAGATTATACACAGATTGCAAATTATTTTAACATTTTATTAAATTATTCGACTTACCTTCTGAGGGATGTTCAAAACCGCAGTCGACAATAGCCCTTAGAATTTCGGGCTTTAGGAGGAAATCCCTGAAGCCAGAACTGTGGATCGACACATATGTACCTTTGACGCCCTTTTTCTCACCAGTACCTGTGGTTTCTGTGGTGGTCTGCTCGGTCTGTTCTTCATCTTCATAATCGAGAAGGTCGTCGTTATCAGCCATTTTGTTTAAATTTATTTACGCTCTGTAAACAAACAAAAAAACCGTTAGAATTAAAAAAAAAGACAACAATTTATTTACTCCAAAAACAAATGTTCGTTGCCTGAATGCTCGTTCTTCAGCTTTGGAGGTAAAATATTTACCGTTGTCAAGTTAATAATCACACGAACACGATAATGTAATTTATGTTCGAACAATTAAACCATCGATGAAGCCATTAACATTATTGTAATTTAAGCGAATTTTCAAGTTGTGCAATGAGATAAGGTGTATAAACGAATGACGCCATTGATTATTACCGGTGGCATCATTTTTAATACACCAATAATTGTTATAAAAACAAGTTGGGCATGAAAATCTAATGCAATTTTTGTAAAACGGCGTCTCTTTTACAAAGTAAACTGATTTTTATGTGTGGTTAACAAATCTAAAAGCGGATGGTTAAAGATTTTCGACTTACCTTGTGAAAACGACGGGAGCAAAGTCAAACACAAAACGGAAATGGCGTGCCGGATCGTTATTTTGTTTCAGCGTCCTTCCTTTACAATCAGTGCTGCCAACTGCTGGAAAATAAAAAACCCTATTAAAATTGATTAATAAATATAAAATATATTAAAATCAATACATTTTGAATTAATTACTACAGTTAATTATTTATTTTTGTAGTTCTATAATCAATTATTTAAATTATTCATTTCATTTTTGTGTAAAGGTGGGACTTTAAAATCAGTGCGTCAACTATAAGAAAATAAAATCATTATTAAATTTGATTTTTTGCATTCGAAAAAATAATTCTTTGAGACTATAAATTATTTTAGGTAAGCAAAAGCATAAAATATTACATACGTAATTGTAACTGATTTAATTCTTATCTAACTGATTTAATAATTCTAAGTATACACAACAATCGGCTTGAATTATGTTAATTTATGAGTAACATTTATAAAATGTTATTAATGTTGAAATAATATTAACGTATTATTTGTGTTTATATTTAAATTTAATTTAAACGAGATTTTAAGAAATAAAATCTCTATTAAGAATTCCGTTCGTTCCATCGTTGTGCTTAGCATAAAACACATTTCGGTTGAGCATAGCTTGAACTGCACTAAGTATTCTGATAGAACAAACCTAATCTTAGATTTATTTGTCTGTGTTTATTTTATTGTGTTAACTTTCTTTTCTTAGGTTTATCAGCCTGAATAATTTAAGCAAAATCGAACTTTACCATCTTGACGTTCAATAACCTCACATAACCTCTTTGTGCACAAATATATTTTTACTACAGTTTGTAGTTAATTTTAATTGTATGCTGTACAAAAAATAAAGGCCTAAACAAGAAAATGTCAGGAGACGGTGATTACGGTGACGATCTAGAGCAAACGTTAATGCGAGTGGCGGCCGATGCCGACTTGAGAAACCAAGAAGCCCAAAGAGTGAGTGTTATAAAAAAAGCCGAACCCGTCGAAGATCCTCCGGCCGCTGAGAAATCAGTGATACAAACGGGGGTTAAGAGGAAACACACCGAAGATGTTAGTCCGGCAAAGAAAGTGGTGCTCGCAGCCCCGTCTGGGGATGGTTATGCTGGGGTGGTCGCTTCGCATTACAACACCTTGGAGGAGAAAGGATTAGACGAGCGGTGTAAATCGAGGATTTTCTACATGAGGAACTTCCATAATTGGATTAAGAGCATGCTGATTAACGAGAATCTCAGTAAAATTAAGGATGGGAAAAAGCACAATATGCCCATTCGGGTTTTGGATATGTGTTGCGGAAAAGGTGGGGATCTATTGAAGTGGCGTAAAGGCGGGATTTCTCATTTAATTTGCAGCGATATCGCGTCGGTTTCTTTGGATCAGTGCAAATCAAGGTATGAAGATATGAAGAACAGGAGTCAACGGGAAAAAATCTACACAATCGAGTATATCCCGGCAGATTGCTCAAGAGTGAGGTTAAGAGAAAAATACAGGGACCCGTCCATGAAGTTGGATTTAGTGAGTTGCCAGTTTGCTTTTCATTACTCGTTTGAGAGTTTACCGAAAGCAGAGTGCATGATTAGGAATGCGAGCGAGTGTTTACAGCCGGGTGGGTTTTTCATCGGGACCATTCCTGATGCTAACGAGTTGATGTCGAGGTTGAGGAAATCAGGTGCGTCGTCGTTTGGTAATGATATTTTTCAAGTTGATTTCCACAGTGATGTGCATAAGCCCCCTTTATTCGGGGCCAAGTATAACTTCCATTTAGACGGAGTAGTAGATTGCCCAGAGTTCTTGGTGCATTTCCCGACTTTTGTAGAGCTGGCGAAAAAGTACGGGCTGAAATTTGTGCGTAAAGAAAAATTTTATGAATTCTACGAGAGGATGAAATCAGAAGGAAGGAATTTATTAAGCAATATGAAAAGTTTGGAAACTTACCCGAACTATGAAGAGAATAAATTGGTGGGAACTTCTGAAGACGATTATACACATGCCGTTGATTTTATTAAAAGAGAGAAAAACGGGGAAACAAATATCAGGATCGGAACTCTATCTAAATCAGAATGGGAGGCTTCTTCTGTTTATCTAACCTTTGTTTTTGAGAAAGTTAAAAATACTTGGAACACGGACGGCACACCGAAATTTGATATTTAATTCTTTGATTTTTTAATTTTATTTTAAATCGAAATGGTAATGATTACATTTATAATTAATTTATAAGGATTTTAATTAAAGCTTACTTTAATTTATATGAAATTCATAGAGTTAAAGGTAAAAATCATTCACTTCCTATTGTAATGTAATTAATGACTTTTAGCTTTAAACCAGTGAATTATTTTATTACAATATTGAAATTCCTACCTAAACAATTTACGATTTGATTAGGCAATGAATTTGCCTTCTGAATTATTAATTAAATAAAAATAATAAAAATTCAATTCTTTTTTAACATAAACCAATAATTATTTCTTCTTTCTATGTCTTCTAGCTTCATTCGGATTTTTCTTCATCCAATGTTTAACCTCGGCTCCAGGCCTGATGCACAACTGTGCACTTTTTGAGGTAACATCACGTGTAGCAAAAGGCGAATAACCCGCGATATAATCATCATCCAGTGGATTCACTTTTTTAATCGCCAAACGGCTCGGCCTTTGTCCCGGCATCGGCTGATCCTCAACCACAATCGGATTATTCGAGTGTTTCCCGCCTTTCATTGTCGGCATGCTGTAACGCTTTCCGCGTCCTGTTAAAGGTTTCCTCGCGTTTATGTGTATCTGTTGTTTTCCCTGTTCGTCTAAGGAAACGGCTACTTTCTTCAAAGTGTTGTTTCCGCATTTCGGGCAGAACTTTTTCTCCATTAAGCTCGTCGTGCCGAAGCAAGTGTAGCAGCGTAAAATGTAAGTGCGGAGCTGTTTGATCATTCTCCCATCCAAGGCGGAAACATTTAGATTAATTTGTTTTAACACGTTTTGCATGGCAAAGTCGGTTGTCATGCAGGCGACGGTTACATTTTTTTCTTCTAATATATCTGAGTTGACTTGTTTTTTTGCTATATGCACATTGGATGGTGTTATCCATGAATCTTCATCATCATCAGATTCATCCTCGCCCTCATCACTTTCACATGATGAATAATTTTCATCTTTTTTAATTGAGACAAGAATATCTTCGTTTGAGCCTTCAAAATCTTCCACTTTACAATCGAGTGTTTCAAATTTTGCTTTTAACTCCTTAATTTCTAAATTTTCTTCCTCAGAATCATTTCTACCATCAATATCTTTTGTATTATCGTCTTTTTCATCATCAAATTTCTTTTCATAATCAATTTTAATGTCCATTTCTTTATCGTCTTTTCTATTCCTATGCTCTTCAAGATTTTCTCTACTAGATTTCTCCTCATTCAATTGTTTATTCCCTTCAGAACAGGTGCTTTTTTTTCCAGGTACATAAAACCCGGTAACATCCGCCGACATGTCCAACTGATCCGCCTTTTTCTCTCCAGTAATCAAATTCACCGATCTAGCAACCACAGGAGCATCCCTCAAATGCTCCACACCCACATTCTCTTTCTCTAGTTGGTATGTAAGCGCAATCACCTTAATATCAGTCGCGGACAAGCTGGCGTAATCACCTGTCTTTTTAGCAAACTCCGTAACGACTCTAACACTTTCAGGATCAACATTTTTAACTTGCAGATCGTAAGGGAGGACGCATAACCGGCGAAGCTGTCTTTTGGATGTGATTTCAGTCACCACGTCCTCACAGGTTACTAATTTTTCAGCTACATCCTACAAACATTTTGAGGTTATATTTTGATTTTCGGGTTTGTTCGAATTAAAAAAAAATGCCTTACCTGCAAAGGGGCGTTTTGTATGAAAGCAGTTGTATCCACAACGAGGATTTTCACTTTCTTTTCTGAAGACATTACCATTTTTGAGGATTTCAAGGAGTTTGCATTTATAAACACGTGTGGCTGTCAAATTCCACAGATAAACTATTTTGTAGATAAAGCTAAATAGTTTTATCAACCCAAATAGTTTAATTTTTAATTAACTCATATTTATTTAATTAAAAACAACATAAAGATTATATTTTAAGGCTTGTATATATTTTAATTACACTTGATATACTTTTTTTAAACAAGTGTGAATAGTGTTTTTTACATTCCTAAGTTGCCCAACAAATTCCACAGATAAGCCATGTTAAGGAAGGCCAATATTTTTTTAACAATTATTTTAAACTCCGCTATTTTTTAAATTAATATAAGTTTATGTAATTAAAAACAGCACGAATATGCTTTATCTTACACCTCGAGGTCCCGACTTTACGTCACCTAGCGCCAACAGCAAACAACTGGATTTGAAGCGCGCAAGGTTGCCAAAAGTATCATGCTCTTATTGGATATAGCGAATAATTTTTGTTATGTTACTTAATTTGTTATGTTAGTTTGAACATTATACATTAATGTGTAATGTTCAAATTACACATTATAAAACATAAAAACGATAATCTTATACCATGTGCATTATTTAATTGTGTGGGCAGCATAAATGGGGTGCATTTAACACTCAACACCATTAAACACGGGATTTGCGTGGTTAATGTGGTTTTTAAAAACGAATATAAATAATTGACAAGTTCGATTTTTTACCGCTATGCAGTAACAGCGCTATGCAAGTTAAATCAGCTTCTTTTGTCTTACATTTGACCATGGTGGTGATCACGTCGTCGACGCCATTTTGGTAAAGTACGAAATTATTGCGTCAACATCTTCGCCGTTCTTACTAGTTTAACCCGCGTAAAACGCGTTTGCAAACATAAATCATTCTCAAATAGGTTATTCAATTGTGCTTCTATCCGTCGCGAGTGTTTTTTTAAAGCTGAAGAAACATTAACACCCTGAAAACTCAATCCAAACGAAAGAGTTTGTTTTCTGTGCAAAGAGCGTGTTTCCATTTAACTTATGCGAAGGGGTAGACTGTGTGAGTATTATTTATTGTTAAACGATTGTTGATATTTGCGTGTTCGTATTAACCCTATTACACATTCAAATCATAATACCGCAATCTGTCATCATTTATCTGTCAAATTATTATAAAACAAAACCGACCATTAAAACTGACGCGTATTTAATAAATAAACTATGATTTTAGTTATATAAAGAAAACAATTTAGAGGCGTAAAGAATACTTTACAGATATTTACATAACTTGAATTTCTATTTTGATTTTAACAAAATGTTTAAACTAAGGCAGGCGGTTTATGTTTAAAGATTTTGAATGTCTAATAGATATTAGATTACGGTTTTATCGCTCCATTAAGCATAATTAACATGGGGCCCGTTCATCAAAATGTTAAACATTTAACATGTTTGGATTTGTTCGTGATGTATGTTGGTACCCAATGAGTACCGTTCATTCCGGTCGGTCTATTTTGTACGATTGCAAAAATATCAAACACGTTTACGATTAACAATCCAGTCATCAGAGAATTCCCTAACAGTTGGCAGTAAACTTCCAACTCTGTTGTCTCTAATGAACGGGCCATAGATTAAATTAGATTGATAACTCATAGGGGGCTCCACGTATCATGATTTTAGTTAACCGACCCACTCGATGAGACGGCGCTGCAATCGCAAATGACGTCATTGGGCGCGGGTAGCGGGCGGGATTCTTGAATGGTGGTTGCGGTGCGGGGAACATCGCACGGTATTAAATTACCGTGCGATGCGAAAAATACCAAAGACCTAATGAACATGTTAAATGTATATTTAAAAAGTTATTAAAAATATATTTCGCTACATGTCAAAACCTAATTACATTTCACTTCTCAACAAAATGTCTGCAGTTCGTCAAAAAATGCATGTTAGAAATGAAATAAGAGGTCTCCTTATCCGGATAAGGATGTTGGCGTAAGTAGTGTTCCATACAGTGAATTTTTCTTTAAGGTAAACATATGCATAAGCTGTAAATTTTCCGACATTCGTTGTTTTTCAAAAGAGTTCAATATAAAGCTTTGAAGAGTGTTTTCCACTCCCAGACTAAGCATGAAGTAAAATTTCGAGTTTAGAAAAGCCCCGTGAAAATTTGTCTCGGGTCGCGCAGCGACCTGAGACAAATTTTCTGGGCTTTTCTAAACTCGAAATTTTACTTCATGCGCCACGCGTTAAAACACTAAAATACTGTGAAATTTATGTATATTCTAATTTCACTTGAAATCTGTGTTTTATACCGTGGCGCATGAAGTAAAATTTCGAGTTTAGAAAAGCCCAGAAAATTTGTCGAGGGTCGCTGCAAGACCCTCGACAAATGTTCATGGGGCTTTTCTAAACTCGAAATTTTACCTCATGCTTAGTCTGGGAGTGGAAAACACTCATTTAAAGCTTCAAATTGAACTTTAAAAAAAACAAGGAATATCTAAAGATTTACAGAAAATAGGTTAAATTTGAAATACGTATACTTAAAAGAAAACTCCTGGTATGTATAAACACAAATAAAATATTTCCAGAAGAAAGTTATTGTTATTGCAAAAATGTTTAGCAAAAATATTAAAGGGAAGTATTTGGTATATGGTGAAACTTATTTCGTAAATCGGGAAATCTTTTGACTTATATTTGACAAGGTGAAAGATATTTGGGGTATAGTGAATCTCATTTGATCAATAGTGAAATGCAATAGAAAAACCGTGCAATTGAATTTAAGACATTATTTTATGTTACGATCTGAGATCGTACTTTGTGACTAGATGAAATTTCAGAATTGCTTGATCCAACAGCAACGGGAACATTCTCCATGGAAGTATGCTCCTAGCCCGGTGTGAAGAAAATCTCCACGTCCGTGGTTATTTCATGCATAGTACTTGAAGATCATTCACGAATGCTAGGAAGAAATAAAGAGAAATAATGTAGACACACTGGTTTTAAATGTGTTTGACTGCAGATTTAATTAAAAGAATAGACAATGGCTTAAAAACTTAAAATATTACATAAACTTACGGTTTTAATTATTAATGTTAACGCCCATCCACAAAGATTCAGAATTGCTTAATCCAACAATAATGGGGATCTACTCCATGAAAAAATGCTCCTAGTTCAGTATGATGAAAATATCCACGACCATGGATATTTAGTATACTTGAAGATCATCCACATGTACTAGGAAGAAATAATGTAGTAACACCCTGGTTTTAAATTTGTTTGACTGTACACTTATTTAAAATAATACACAATAGGTTAAAATTTATAAATATTTTACATACTTACGATTGTAATTATTTATATTTATTAACGCTCATCTCGAGACGATTTCGTCTTATCAGCATTTTTGTGCCTTCAGATTCGACGGATCTGACAGCTGTTGAATGAAAACGAGCCCACGTTAGAAATTGCGGGAAATTTGAAATTCCGACATATGCGCCCTCCCACCGAGTGGGTCGGTCAACTATATATGTGAACTTATAGAATCATATGGAATCGACTGGGTCTGGAACGGGCATTCATAAGAGAGTCTAAAATTTCGCTTCTAACTTTCAGTTAGACAAAAGCTTTCTGCTATATCTAAAATAAGTAAATACAACTGTAAAGTTATAGATTCCTGTTTTTCCATTTACGGTTGTAGAGACTAATAGGTATCGCTTTAAATCATAGATGGCGCTAGCAGCTCAAATTTAAATAACAATCATTTGATTTTCGTGTGAATTAAAAAGGAGTGTGAAAATGAAATAGCGAATAATTATTTATTATTAATTGAATAATTAAAAAAATACAATAATTGATTATTACAGTAATAATTATGTTCCAACACAGAAACGTACGACAAAAAGTAAATTCGACCGTGACAGGACTCGAACCTGCAATCTTCGGATCCGAAGTCCGACGCCTTATCCATTAGGCCACACGGTCTACACTTTAGCTTATTTATTTATATGTATATAAAGCCAAACGTTTTTAGAACTTAACTCAAATTATTTTTTAGAACTTAATTTAAATTAGATTTAAGTTAATTTAAAATGCTTAACATAATTTATTTACATATATTAATGAAGTATACAGGGCATTTTTCTTTTGAGTATACATATCCTGATAATGACAGCGTTTTTTTTAATTTGCGGGAATTCGTTGTTTCAAAGCGGTTAAGTTGAGGCTTTTAACGAGTGTTTTCCACTCCCAGACTAAGCATGAAGTAAAATTTCGAATTTAGAAAAGCCTGAAAATTTGGATTGGCCGCGTAGCGAAGCGGAGCGGCCAATCCAAATTAGGCTTTTCTAAACTCGAAATTTTACTTCATGCGCCACGCTTAAAAACACTGATTTACAGTGAAGTTTAAAAAACACACACATGCAACAACGATTGTAGGCAACCCAATATACGTTAGAGTTATTGGATTGCCTAAAATCAATGGTTTAAATAATTGGTTCAGCGCAGAATTTGACTCACCCCACTGAGCAATCACGTCTTAGTAATGTATCACCAACATTATAACAAGGTTTACTGTTGCGACAATGTTGATATAACGTTATTTGTTTGTTTTTTGCTGAGTGGGACGTTTCATTCACATTTGCATATTAGATTGCTAAAGCCGTATATTTTAAACTTTACGATATTTCAGTGTTTTATACGCGTGGCGCATGAAGTAAAATTTCGAGTTTAGAAAAGCCTAATTTGGATTGGCCGCTTCGCTTCGCTACGCGGCCAATCCAAATTTTCAGGCTTTTCTAAACTCGAAATTTTACTTCATGCTTAGTCTGGGAGTGGAAAACCCTCGTTTAAAGATCCAAATTAAAATCTTTAAAAAAAACAACGAATGTCGTACAATTTACAGTGTATGCATATGTATACCTAAAAGAAAAATTCCCTGTATATGAGTGAATGTTATTTTCGAAAGACTTTTTATTTTATTATAACAACATTAATCAATTAAGCTAAATTGAAATTATTCAAATCGTAGTCTACGCTGAATTTGACTCAATTTTAACGATTCACTTGTTTCTTTATCTCTTATATTTAAAGTATAGGCGAGCAAAAAGTTTGATTACTAAACTGCATGTAACTTTAGTTTGGATTAACCGAAATTAATTAAATTAGTCTCGTTTCATAGAAAATTAAAAGCACTTTAAATCACATTTTACTCTCGTTGACTTTAGTTCTTATAGTAAGCACCAGAGGGCGTATTTGGAACCATATCCATGATTTTTAGATATGTTCACTTTTGTGCAATAAAATTAAGTACACAAAATATGTTATAGTTTAAAGCGGATATGATGAGTTTCCTAGTTACGTAAATATGTCAATTCCTTAATGTCAAAATGCCGCGTCATTTAGACAACAATTCAAAACTTCGAATTCTAACTAAAATAGAAGATGGTTTTTCTATTAGAAAAATTGTTCGATTGGTGAACATCAGTAAAGACACTGTTTTCAGAGTTAAAAACGTTGGAAGCAGTAAAGAAGTGTTAGGGTGTTTTAATATTTATTGAAACTGCTGCTAGGCAATTAAAACAGACCCGAATTATACAACTAAAATATTGTAAAAAATAGTTAATTTTATTGCACAGAAGTGTACATCATCTTTATTCAGACATAACTTGTATACTGTACATAGAAATGAATATAATAAATGAATTTGTTAGTACGTCCTTGTCTGGGCTATCGAGTCTTTCTGTCATATTTATTAGATTATCTAAAAAAAAATCAAATTGTAAGATACAGATCTCTTACGCTAGTTTATTACAAGGTGAAATTCTAAGAAAAATGGTGAAAACCTCATCCTGATATCTTTATTCTAACCGAAGATATAGTAAAAAGTTTGGTATATTTGCCCATTCCAACCGCGCGCCATATAAAAATTTGTTTTAAAATCTAGTAGGCCTTTAGGCTCTTTTGTTTATTGCTCAAGATGTGAAAACCGAGAATTAAAAGAATAACATCGATTACTTTTTCCAATATATACATTTTGTTAAATGAATATGTAAGTAAATCCAAGATTATTAAAAATCTCAAAAGATGTTTTAGAGGTAACAAGCGACTTTGCTAAGTTAAGTGGCATTTTTGAAAAAATAGCCAAGACACGTCGATTTTTGTTTCGAGGGGAACAACGTTTGATGACATTTCCAGCTTCATCACCTCAACCCCGTAACCTAACCTAACCTCACCCCCCCGATGTTAAATAGGAAAAGGAGGTCGAGTGATACATCATTGAAAAGATCTTTCGATTTTAAATACAACGGTGTCATTTGTTTTCGTTTTCATTGATTCCTGAGGGAACGGCAACACTTCGAAATGGCATTTGAGGTAACAAACTTTGTGCATTTATCTTACCACATCTCAAATACATGATTTTAAAATTTGTGTTAACATGTGAATTTCGACATGTCGCTGGCTTAATATTACAAGGTTTTATCTGACATTTTTTTCGATTTTTAATTTGTGGTGTACAATGTGCATACAGAGCCTTGACACTGAGCAAATCTATTTAAGTAATGTTTCATCAACATTAAAACAACGTTTAATGTTGCTACAAAGTTGATATAACGTTATTTGTTTATTTTTTGCTCAGTGGGTTGTAACATCACAAATTGAAAATCGAAAAAAATGTCATATAGAACCTTGTAATATTAAGCCAGCGATGTGTCTCTTGATGAAAATCATGCATCACTCATCACTCATGAATTTTACATTCCTTACTGGGTTGTTTTTTTTTTGTATCGTTAAACAGGGGAAATTGCAATTTAGAAATGTTGGTGTTTCCTTAGGAATCAACGATATCGAAAACAAATGATGCCGTTGTATTCAGAATAAAAAGAGCTTTTCAACGAAATATCACTTTCCCTGATAAAAATCAAAAACATTAAGTATTTAGTTTAATAATTCAACATATATAAAGTATAATAAATTTTCTAAAAATGTTGTTTTTTTATACTTTTCCGAGATTTTGGACATTTCTCAATTGTTGACGTCTAGACACGACAATCAAGGAATTTTCGTTGTGATAAAATTCGGCAGGCATTATAAACCAATACCATATACAGGGTGCCCGTTTTTGGATCTCAAGCATGGGGATCTCGGTTATTTGACGGGATACAATGTCGGTTAAATTAGGGCAAAGTTGCCCAATCTGGAGTTTAACATAATGCCGTTTTGAAACATAAAATATTCCGACTACTTCCGAAGATATCCGATAAAAATCGATTTTTTTAAAAAACGATTTTATTTTTTTGCGAGACTATCTGAAGAGATACTTCAAAACAGTTTACACTTTATCATTGCCACTTTGTACGCTCTACAAGGTGGTGATATCATAATAAAAATTCGACGTTTCGATTTTCGGCAAACATCATCAACTTTGTTTTTTCTTATGGGCGCCATCTTGGAGTTTTACATTTTCAAATACAGCTATTTTTTCTGACTACGGTGATGTGTCATGTGTTGGGGTTTGGTCTAGCAGTTTGATTGAAATGCCAAATATCCTGTTTTTGCAAACAGTGCCTTGGAAATTACAGCTACACTTTTGTTTAATAAAGTAATTCATTAAACAATAATACAAAACTAACGCAAAATTGTTTTCTATTCCTATTTCATTATAACATATAAAAAGTACAAAAATATTATTCAAATTCATAACATGGAATGAAACTAGAGCATGAGAAACGAATAAATTAAAAAACAATTATTAGAGGTGTTCGAATGGCTCACCCTCTATCTCCAAGCATATGCGTCTGAATGCGTCTTCTTAGATTTTATATTGATCTTAAAACATCCCTTCTTCTTATTTTGGTCCTTAAAGTTGTAATGATCTTTCTTCGCAAGTCATTGATATCGGTGGGTACAGATTTATAAATTATGTTTTTTATAGCTCCCCATAAATAATAATCTAATGGGGAAAGATCTGGCGAACGTGACGGCCAGCGTACGTCCCCACTATTTGAAATGACTCTATCGGGAAATATTTCAGACAAATAATCAGACACTCTCCTAGCGTTATGTGGTGGAGCTCCATCTTGTTGGAACCAAAGGCTATTCAGGTGGTTGAGGCAAATGTTGTCCTCGATGTAATCGGTCAGGTAGGTTATTGAAAAGTGCAAATACCCATCTGCAGCCAAATTGTGTTTGTAAATGTACGGGCTTATCTTATGATCTTATCGCCAAATAAACTAACCCATAGTCCTTGGTGTTCGTATGGATTTTTAACGGACCATACATGTTCATAGTAACGATAGAACATACCTGTGTTGGTAAACTTGCACTCATCCGTGAATATCACGTTAGAAAGAAAATGGGGATTTTGCAATAACAGCGTCATGATGTTCCTACAAAACTTTTTCTTCGTTCAGTGTCGTCTGGAGGCAAGACTTGCGTGATATAAATTTTAAAGGGAAGGATACTTATGGTTTTTCAAGATTCTCCACACTACTTGATGAGGTACATTCATTTCTTCTGCTATAGCCCTTGTCGAAGTAGAAACATTATTTTGATTCTATTGGAGAATTAAATTTAAACCCGTTTATTATTTTTCAGGTTTTAACATTTTACTTACTGCTTGTAAAATTTCCATTTCATTTCCGTTGGGCTTATGAACACGGCTTCTAGGCTTAGAAAATGCACCAAACTCAGCTAAATTTCTATGAAGAATCAGAAAACAGTTTTGAGCAGGTTGTTTTCTAGTTCTAGCATATTGCGTTTTTCTTCAATTGAAAACTGCATTTTGTTATAAATTTATACTAGTTTTGTAACTGTAGGTCAGGATAAACAAAATTTAGTCGAAGTGTCAAAAATTACTTTATTAAACAAAAGTGTAGCTGTCATTTCCAAGGCACTCTTTGCAAAAACAGGATTTTTGGCAATTCCATCAAACTGCTAGACCAAACCCCAACACATGACACATCACCGTAATCAGAAAAAATAGCTGTATTTGAAAATGTAAAAATCCAAGATGGCGCCTGTAAGAAAAAAGAAAGTTGATAGTGTTTGCCGAAAATCGAAACGTCGAATTTTTATTATGATATCACTACGTTGTAGAGCGTTACAAAGTGGCAATGATAAAGTGTAAATTGTTTTGAAGTATCTCTTCAAATAGCCTCACAAAAATATAACAAGTTTTTTTGACAATTTCTTTTTTTTTGCGGATATCTTCGGAAGTATTTGAAATATTTTATGTTTCAAAACGGCATTATGTTATACTCCAGATTGGGCAACTTTGCCCTATTTTAACCGACCTTGCATCTCTTCAAATAACCGAGATCCCCATGCTTGAGCTCCAAAAACGGGCACCCTGTATATATATATATATATATATGAACTGTGCCAATACATAATCAAAACTACTTTCTGTATTGGGTTCAATCCCCCCACGAAAGTTTAAAAATGGTAAATGTTTCCATGTAAAAGCGGCCTTGTAGGAGCAAAAACAATATTTTTACCATTAGACACCCCCTCCGGCCCATCGAAATTTGTATATATATATATATATATATATATATATATATATGTATTTCTGGCTATGGCCTTAGGGAAGAGGTAGAAAAAAGTCAGGGAAATTAAACATTTCAAGTTGGTCGCCACCATGTTGTGAATATATTTTAATCCATGTAACTCTTAAGAGGGTATTAAGTACAACCAATTCCGAATATCTTAAAAACGGTTCCTCCAAAACTACTTCTGTTTTCATTAGAACATAGTAAACAAATATTAGATTGGAGCTGACATATTATATTGTTCATATTGTTTATAATAAATTATTTATGTAATAATAATATATGATTTTTTTCTTTTCTTAAAATGAGAATTTATCAGCCAAATTCCTCAAAGAAATATTAGTTCAAATTTTTTTTTCAAATTTTCAATCGAATAAAATACAAGGGAGAAATTCGAAATCCGAGAATTTTCTCGTTAGATGGCGTCAGCGTTCACCGCGGCTGCTAAAATTACAGTGGGTCGAGTATACTCCTCCCACCAAAGACCAATTGCGTAAGAATGTAACAGATCACATATGAAATCATACATTAACTGCCGGTTTCATAATAATTGGGTTAAAGTGGCTTTAACAAAAGTCGACTTTAAGTTAAAGTCGGCTTTAAATATTATTGCGTTTCATATTCAATTCCCGATCTGACTTTAGTACAAGTTGACTTTAAGATAATGAGTATAGGTTGGTAACGCCGTTTTATACTTATTTTTATTATTTATTGTTGCATAAACGTCATGTTCACTATAAGGCTTTCAATTGTGTCATTGCAAATGTCTTAATTAACAATTAGTAAACAGAATAAAGGAATTAATTTATCTTAGAAAAGCAGAGGAAATACTTTTAATTTACTCTGTTAAAAGTGTATAGAACATAACCGAGTGCAATAATAAACAAATAAACTGTCAATATGGAAAAAAGGTAACCATTCTGCTACCAGCTGTCATCTTTATTAATGTGCAATGAAGGATTTGGTGAATTGGCTGAATATAATTAATAAATATGAATTAACCTGTTCGATTTAATATACCACTTAAATCGAACAAGTTAATTCATATTTATTAATTATATTCAGCCAGTTCACTAAATCCTTCATTTTTTATTAGGTACAGCATTATTACCGTTGCCTTTAATAATCGGAATTTTGAAAAAAATCTATGTTGTTGAATATATCAAAACAATTCTTTCCTTTTAACCACAATATCTTCTTCATCGCTTAATAAATTACTATTCAAAATGCCTTTGATTCTTCTTCTACAAAATTACCCTGGCTTTGCAGGTCTATCGACCATGCGATTTATTCTTTTTGACATTTGTCAAAAGCCGAATTTAACTTTAAAGTCGACTTTTACTTTAAATTTGCATTATGAAACGGAGTTTTAAGTTAAAGTCGACTTTAAATATTTAAAGTAGCTTTAACTTGATAATGAAACCGGCCGTAAATAAGATTTTGTTATATATATATATATATATATATATATATATATAAATAAAAATTAGAATTAACGACCTGCTTATAAGTACCAAATAAGAAATAACAGCGCATTAGGTCATGATGTAAAAGTTATTTTTTTTATCAAGTGAGTGTGCAAGGAGGACAGAAGACGACGACGATCGTTTCGCTCTTTTTATGAGCTCCTCAGGCCGCTACATCCATCATCCCATACACACTCACTTGATATGTAGAAGTTGTATATATACTGACTTCGCTACCCATAAGCCGGTATTGACGTCAGTATTTATAAATGCTACTGCATTGATAAGGGCATTGATCTCATTTTGCTTCTACAGTTAGTGTCGGTTTTTAGTTTAAACCATCGACTAGCATCGGAGCGGCGAGAAACCCGAACCAATGCGATGATAATATTCAGAACGCAGAATTTAATTAAATAAATTAGAATTAACGACCTGCTTATAAGTACCAAATAAGAAATAACAGCGCATTAGGTCATGATGTAAAAGTTATTTTTTTATCAAGTGAGTGTGCAAGGAGGACAGAAGACGACGACGATCGTTTCGAGCTCATAAAAAGAGCGAAACGATCGTCGCCGTCTTCTGTTACATGAGTTACATGAATTAAAACATGTTCATGCTTCTCTTCAAAAAAGTAATTAAACCAGCTTATGCACTTTTTTTTCTTCTTCCACAAAATGGGAACACCTAATAAAAAAATCCCTTTATCCCCCTCGTGACAAAACCCTCCGCATCCTCCTAATAGACATAATGAAAAGTGTGAATCTGCGTGCGTAAAATTCGCATTATTATCACCTGAGAGGTACGGGTTTATGATAGGGCCGGGTGGGGGAGGGACGCCCCGAGCGCCCCTTTTCAGTCAGGCGCGGAGAGAAAAGGATGCATCCCTTTTGTGCAGCGTGAATCGGGAGAGAAAAGGGAATTGTGCGCGCAGAATATAAAACAATTATTGCGGCGTACAAAGGGCCCGGATTGGCTACGCTCCACGCACAATCACAATCACGGGCCGGGCCCCCCTTTTTCTTCCTCCTCTCGCACCTTATTATATCTCCTTAATATTAAATGCTAAATATTAAATTCCATGAGTGCACTCGTTTTTCATTAATCGTTGCCTTTATTGTCGCTTACAAGGGTACGCTTATGATCCTACTTAGGATTGTAATAAGTGCGTTTTCGTAGACTTCTTAATATTCTTCTTCTGAATGGTTCGGTTAACTTGTCATTAGGGTTCAGGATGATCCAATTATGACAGTTTGGGTTTTCAAGTGTTTTGCACAATAATAACCATTGTGAATTGCTGGTAGTCCCAAACGCAGTCTAATTTTTGTGGTCCTTAGCAAAAAAAAAAAAATGATGCTCTTTACGAATTATTGCAATGGCTTCAAGTCATACGAATTTATATAAACATCTGGTGTGCCGCAGGGTTCTAATCTTAGCTCATTACTCTTTATTACGTATATTAATGATTTAATTACGTCTATTTCTTATTATGATCCTACTTAGGATCATAATAAGTGCGTTTTCGTAGACTTCTCAATATTCTTCTTCTAAATGGTTCGGTTAACTTGTCATTAGGGTTCAGGATGAGCCAATTATGACAGTTTGGGTTTTCAAGTGTTTTGCACAATAATAATCATTGTGAATTGCTGTTAGTCCCATACGCAGTCACATTTTTTGTGGTCCTTAACAAAAAAATGATGCTCTTCACGAATTATCCACACAAAATTGCAATTGGCTGAACAAATTTAGCTTACAGTTCACTTAGTTTCTCAAAAGTGATTAAAAATCCAGATTTAGATAAAATATGTTTTGCAAATTTAACTTTTCTCGAAATTTTAAAATGACAAATAAATATGAAAAAGATAATATCTCAAAACCCAAGATTACAACAAAAGGTGAATAAGTATATGTATAAGTAAATTGTAAACATTTGTAGCATGTATTGAAGTGGGGATCAAACATTGGAGGTGGGTGTATTTTGAAATTCACTGTAAATCAGTGTTTTGTACGCGTGGCGCATGAAGTAAAATTTCGAGTTTAGCGCGACCATCGACAAATTTTCATGGGGCTTTTCTAAACTCAAAATGTTACTTCATGCTTAGCCTGGGAGTGGAAAACACTCGTTTAAAACTTCAAATCAAAGCTTTAAACGAGTGTTTTCCACTCCCAGGCTAAGCATGAAGTAAAATTTCGAGTTTAGAAAAGCCCTGTGAAAATTTGTCGAGGGTCGCGCAGCGACCCGAGACAAATTTTCTGGGCTTTTCTAAACTCGAAATTTTACTTCATGCGCCACGCGTATAAAACACTAAAATATTGTGAAATTTATGTATATTCAAACTTCACTTGAAATTTGTGTTTTATACGCGTGGCGCATGAAGTAAAATTTCGAGTTTAGAAAAGCCCCGTGAAAATTTGTCTCGGGTCGCTGTGCGACCCGAGACAAATTTTTACGGGGCTTTTCTAAACTCGAAATTGTACTTCGTGCTTAGCCTGGGAGTGGAAAACACTCGTTTAAAGTTTTAATTTGAAGCTTTAAACTAGTGTTTTCCACTCCCAGACTAAGCATGAAGTAAAATTTCGAGTATAGAAAAGCCCCGTGAAAATTTGTCGAGGGTCGCGCTTTTCTAAACTCGAAATTTTACTTCATGCGCCACGCGTATTAATCACTAAAATATTGTAAAATTTATGTTTATTCAAACTTCACTTGGAATTTGTTTTATACGCGTGGCGTATGAAGTCAAATTTCGAGTTTAGAAAAGCCCAGAAAATGTTCACAGGGCTTTTCTAAACTCGAAATTTTACTTCATGCTTAGCCTGGGAGTGGAAACACTCGTTTAAAGCTTCAAATTGAACGCTTTTATAAAAACAACAAATGGCTGAACACTTACAAAGTGTACATCTGGATATGTATATTTAAAAGAAAAAATCGCCGCGTAAACATATAAACAATTGAACGCCTCCGGTTATATCAAGAATTTAGCTCACCCTGCATTGAATTTACAAATGAACAGAATTTCTTGATATACACTTATCGTTTCAGAGAAAAAGTACATGAATAAAATAATATATCTATCACTCAGTATATAAAAAAACTCCTGAGGATGGCAGAAGTGATGCTGCCGAAACGTAGAGCGCAAATAAACAAATCAACGCGAGAAAGCAGCCCAAAAAACCCCAACCAGTTATATATATATATATATACATTAGCTCTGCGAGCCTAGTTGGCTCATGGCTTGATTGGTAATGTTCTTCCGGTAATTCCTAATTTCTCCATGTCCTTTTCTGCTGCTCCTTTCCATCACGTCCTTGGCCTTCCTTTTTTTCTTCTTCCTCCTATAGTACTGGTGAGTACTATTTTTGGTAGTCTAGCTTCGTCCATCCTCTGTACAAGGCCTAACCAGCGGAGCCTTTGCACTTGCATTATCCCTGTTATATTTGTTTCTTTGAACATTTCTTTTATTTCGTTGTTTGTTCGTCTTAGCCATACTTCTCCAACTTTGTTTCCTCCAAATATCTTTCTAAAAACTTTTCTCTCCCACACTTCCAACCTTGTTTGTTGTTTTAGTCATTGTCAATGTTTCACAGGCGTACGTTACTGTCGGTTTTAATACTGTTTTTTGTATAGCTTCAATTTGGCGTTTCTATAAATGTTCTTACTTCTTAATATCCTCTTTAGTCTCCCCATGCACATATTCCCTGCCATTACCCTCGCTATGATTTCCATTCCATTATTAGGTTCCCTCGTAAACAACGTTCCTAAATACATATATCTTTCTACTTCCTCAAATATTAGTTTTGTATTACTCTCCGTCTTTATTGTTATCTGTGTCCCTTTTCTTAACTCCCTTTTCGTCCATTCCATGTATTTTGATTTCGGTTGGTTAATTATCAAGCCCATATTTCTTGTTGTTCCCCATTTTTGTTATAATTTCTTCTATTTGCTCGGTATCTGGTGCCAACTGCAAGTCCGGGTTGACCACTCGCTTGTACTGAGAAATTCTTTCATCATTTTCTTCATTCAACAGTTCGTTAAAATAGTCCCTCCATCTTCCTAATTGGTCTTCTTCTCCAGCAGTCAGCGTTGCCTTCTTTGTCTTGTAAAATACCGGCTTGGCTTGGAACTCTTCTCTTTCCTTTCTCTCTTTATGGTATAGATTTCTGATTTGATTGTTATTGTAGTCCTCTTCAGTTTCTTGTATCATTTTCTCATAGTAGGTTCTTTTCTTCTCTCTTAGAATTTTTTTGTTGTTTTCCTTTGTTGTTCATATTTCTGCTTCGCTCTTTTCGATCCTTCTTTCAACGTTATTAACCTTAACTTCTTCCTGATCTCCAGCTCTCTTTTACAGTCCTCATCAAACCACTTCTTCTTTTTCTTCCTCTCCTCTTTACTGTATGTATCCGCAGAGTCTTTTAATTTTTTTTTTAAATTCAACTAATCTTCCTCTAAGTTCGTACTCTGCCCTATATCTTCCAATTCTTTATCGACTACTTCCTTGTATTCGTTCTGCTCCCATTACTTTTTAGTCTCGTTATTCTTTTGTTTGCTCTTTTCTTTCCAAATTCAATTCGGATGCTGGGTATTATTTGTGTTAACCTGGCGCCCACCAAAAAATGGTCACTATCTACATCTGGTCCCCTACACGATCTAATCTTTTTCAGCGCCTTCTCTTCCGGTTTTTCTATTAAGATATGATCAATCTGGTTCACAGTTTTCCCATCTGATGACCGCCATGTTTCCTTAAAGATTTCTTTCCTGCCATAAAACGGACTGACAATACTTAACATATTTTCCTTTGCAAAGTCTATAACTAATCTTCCATTTTCATTTGTTGATTAGTGTTTACTGTACTTTCCAATAGTTGGTATATAGAATAAAGATAGAAGATAGATAGATACACTCTTTCCCTGCCTATTTTAGCGTTTGTGTCGCCCATTATTATTTTCATGTCGTATTTTGGGATATTTTTGTAAACTCTGACGATCAGGTTGTAGAATTCCTCTTTTACTTCTATCTCCTTCTCCTCTGTTGGTGCGTGGACATTAATAAATGTGATATTTTAGTATTTTCCTCTGATCCTTAATGTACATATACGGTCTGGTACTGCTTTAAATTTTATATTAATGGTTTTATTTTCGTACTTATTATGTATCCTACTGCTAATCTCCTATTACTTCCACCACTATTAAGGAACACCTAGTTTTCAACTTCTATCGTCTCGTAGCCTGATTGTTTCGTTTCCTGAAGTACTTTTATATCGAACTAGAACTTTTTTAACTTCCTCACTAAATGTTTCAGTTTTCCTTCTCTGTGTGCACATGTCCTATTTGATACCCTTTCTTTTTCGTGTTCTCCTATTCCTCTGTCGACTATATTTAATGATGCCTTATTCCTGTCCTTGACCCTGCGTGTTCGCGTCGTATACGAGTTAGCTGTCATTCTTTTTTGAATCAGATGAAGCAAAATAGAGAGAAACAAATATTATGTGTTAACGTCTGAATTTTATTCAAAACCCAAAGTCGTTTACTTTTAGTGTCAACTTTTTTTAAAATAGCCTTATACCAGCTATCAGGAACACCTTGTTTAGGCAAATACCTGTGAAAAATATGTCCACATGTCCCATTTGATACCCTTTCTTTTTCGTGTTCTCCTATTCCTCTGTCGACTATATTTAATGATACCTTAATTATGTCCTTGACCCTCCGTGTTCGCGTCGTATCCGAGTTAGCTGTCATTCTTTCTTGTACCAGATGAAACAAAATAGAGAGAAACAAATATTATGTATTTTAGTGCCAATTTTTTTTAAAATAGTCTTCCCCCAAGGATCAGGAACACCTTGTTTGGGCAAATACCCGTGAAAAATAATAAAGCTTTTTAGAATTGATAAAAACAAATGTATTATCTCTCCTTAGTTTTTTTGTTTGTTTTAATTTCATAATTATCCATTTTTATTATAACGTTTCAACAATTTTTTTGATTCACATCGACAAAACGGTGTGTATGTTTGAGAGTGCATAACAAGAGCCACAAACTAAGTTATTAACTAGCGAATGCAGTGAACAAAGCAGAATGCGAAATGCTGTAATGAATAGTGACGGGGGGTTGGCGGGGGCTAGAGGGGGGATGAAAAGCGGGGGCGTATTATTCAGAGTGCACCTGCGATATATAGGTATACATAAACGTACAGTCTAAATTGGTAATTAGCGGGTGAAGTCGGTGTGAAATCCGCCGCAGTTCTCTCACACCCCAATGGACAATAATATAATAATCACACCCTGTATACGGCAGTACAACACTCTACATGTGTGCCCTGTTAGGATTACAGGGAGGATTATTTAGGGATTTGTTCCCTGTTGCACTTTACGTGCTTCAATATGTGTATCGGTTTTCTATTATTATTACTATTAGCAAAACATGTTTGTTTTTAAAATGCAATTGCATAAATAAAAATGCGTGATGATGAAGATGATCCACCTGTAGAACTGGGTTCAGAAGATTATTTTCTAAACGAAACATTTGAAAAAAAAATCATAAGTTGTCATTTTGCTTAGACATCTTCATAAAAGTTCAAAACTCGAAATTTTAGTTCATGCGCCACGCGTGTAAAACACTCGAAATTTTACTTCATGCGCCACGCGTGAAACACTTAATATGGCGATAAAAATATACTACTAAAGTAGCATGCTAAAGCTGTACATTTTTAACTTCAGGTTCAATCAGTGTTTAATACGCGTGATGCATGAAGTAAAATTCGCGGAAGTACTGTCGAAATCGGGTTCAGTAGTTGTACGCTTTTTTATTTAATAGAACTATACATTAAAAAAAAAACATAAGTTGTAATTTTGCTTAGACATCTTCATAAAAGTTCATGTAAATACTGAACAAGCAGTGCTCTTTTGTAATACTTAATATTCCAAAACCAAAACGGAAATGGTTTTCGAGCAATTTTCAATTTAACTTCAAGAAAGTTAAATTTTATTTGTGTTCCAGCGAGAGTCAAATTTAATAAAAGAAGTCAAAAAATTGTTGAAAAATGGCCATGAAATGTGAAGTTAAAATGCATCGAATGTAAGAATTGTCAATTTAAGTCGAAAGTTTCAAAAATTAAAACTATGTTTGTAGAATGCATTTTTTATTTATGTTTTTATCAATTTTTTCGAGATTCGTCATTATTTATATGAATTGTCGCTTTTGACATATTTTGATTTTTTCGACACCAAAAAAGTATTTCTTGATAAAAAAAGACTCAAATTTGTGTGTTCAAATAATTTTCAAATATATATATATATATATATATATATATATATATATATATATATATATATATATATTTATTGGTCGAATGCCCTGTTAGGAAATTTTCCGAACTCTGCCTCTAACGTAGTACGACCGTTACTTCTTGTGCTGGTATATATATATATATATATATGTGAATTTGTTAAATTAATTTGATAAATTACGAATTCTTTTTTAAAAGCTGTTCTTAATCTGAATAAAAATATTGAAAATCTGATGAAAATGTGATAAATTGACAAAATATTGAACATTCCATGAAAATTTTATAAATTAATGAAAACCTTGATACGTTGAAAATCTGATGAAAATTAAATGAGTGTCGTCCACTCCCAGACTGAGCATGAAGTAAAATTTCGAGTTTAGAAAAGCCCCGCGCAGAAAATTTGTCTAGGGTCGCGCAGCGACCCGAGACAAATTTTCACGGGGCTTTTCTAAACTCGAAATTTTACATCATGCGCCACGCGTATAAAACATTGATTTAGTCTTAGGTTCATAATATACTGGTTAGGTTAGTTTATGATTTATGCAAGATCGCTAAAAAATATCCTCTCTTTAAGATACCGCACTTGACGATCACGAGACGAACACGATACGAGCACGTCTTGAGCTCATCTGGTGTCGTGCACTTCTCGTGCTCGTGTCGTACTTGTCTCGTAATTGTCTAAAAGAAGTGAAGTGAAGCGAAGTCTATAAGATATCATGAGTATCATGTTCAACATTCGAACAATGTTTAAAATGTTTCCGTGTTCAGTGGGTTACCAGTTACCAGTGACTTAGATAGTTTATAAAATCGTCCAATTCGAAGCTTTAAACGAGTGTCGTCCTATCCCAGATTAAGCATGAAGTAAAATTTCGAGTTTAGAAAAGCCCCGCGTAGAAAATTTGTCGAGGGTCGCGCAGCGATCCGAAACAAATTTTCACGGGGCTTTTCACGTCTCGTGCTCGTGTCCTACTCGTCTCGTAATTGTCTAAAAGAAGTGAAGTGAAGCGAAGTCTAAAAGATATCATGAGTATCATGTTCAACATTCGAGCAATATTTAAAATGTTTCCTTGTTCAGTGGGTTACCAGTTACCAGTTACTTAGATAGTTTATAAAATCGTCCAATTCGAAGCTTTAAACTAGTGTCGTCCACTCCCAGACTAAGCATAAAGTAAAATTTCGAGTTTAGAAAAGCCCCGCGTAGAAAATTTGTCGAGGGTCGCGCAGCGATCCCAAACAAATTTTCACGGGGCTTTTCTAAACTCGATATTTTATTTCATGCGCCACGCGTATAAAACATTGATTTAGTCTTAGGTTTAAAATATACTGGTTAGGTTAGTTTATAATTTATGCAAGATCGCTAAAAAATATCCTCTCCTTAAGGTGCCACACTTTTGACGAGACGATCACGACACGAACATGATATGAGCACGACACGAGTACGAGACGTGCATGACACGATTGTGTTGAACGCTCCGTGCTCGTCTCGTGTCGTGCACGTCTTGTGCTCATCTGGTGTCGTCCAGTTCTCGTGTCGTGTCGTCCAATTCAAAGCTTTAAACGAGTGTCATCCACTCCCAGATTAAGCATGCAATAAAATTTCGAGTTTTGAAAAGCCCCGCGTAGAAAATTTGTCGAGGGCCGCACAGCGACCCGAGACAAATTTTCAGGGGGCTTTTCTAAACTCGAAATTTTACTTCATGCGCCACGCGTATAAAACACTGATTTAAAGTAAATTTGAAAATATATACTCCTGAGATGCGATAGATATTTAATAAGGTATAGCGAAAAATTGTAAAAAAATATTTATTTTGCAAAGGCGATAATAATAATAAAAGTGGAACAAATTTAGTTTCAGACATGTTCCATGTTCTTAATATTTAAATCATCATATCTATAACGAGGACAGTGCATGACACATCAACATTTTTTTTTTAATATGGAATAAAAACATTTGAAAAATTAAAGTGCACCGAAAACCGTTTTTTTTTCCGGAACGAAAACCTGAACGAAAAAAATAATGGTTCGAAGCCTTGATTCCCCGACATTTTTATAACTCCCTCCGACCTTTTTTTCTGGCTACGGCCTTAAAACTACGCCAACGTTGTTTTTTAACCTAATAGAAACAGACCAACACATTTTCAACTCATAAAACCAAATTACGTCTAATTCAATTAACACCATCTCATCCCCCTACTGAAAATTAACAAAAAAACTCATCATTATATTCCGAGGGATGTTTATTTATTTCAAGCCCCCGCAAACCCACCCTCGGCTCTCGCGTTTTTTTTGTCCCCGTCGTCAAACAAAACAGACAGTGCAATGAAGACAAAATAATAAGGGCAAGTAACCCCCCGTTTTTGATATGCAGCAATAACAACAACACGCCACCCTCAAGGGATGCTCCTTATCGTGCCGAAGCAGACACATGACACCCTCGCGCCCACCCCGCATTTAACTACTTTTACACACCCTTCAATAGATAAGCCAATCATGGCACTGTCAAGGAAATTCATTCCATTTTCATTATCATTTTCGAGTTTTAATTAAACCCTATATGTAAATAATATGCGAAAATAAAGTAAAACTAAAGCAGAGGTCCAGTGGCGTAACTAGATTCCGCCTAATTTTCAAATTACATGGACTGAAATAAAAATCGATTTTTTATTAATACGCAAAATATTAATCCCTAATACACGAAGCGGAGCAGCCAAACTAAATTTTCAGGCTTTTCTAAACTCGAAATTTTACTTCATGCTTCACGAGTATTAAACACTGATTTGAAGCGAAGTTTACTCGTTCACAAGATTTCAGTGCTTCCATGGTTTAATACGCGTGGCGCATGAAGTAAAATTTCGAGTTTAGAAAAACCTGAAAATTTGGTTTGGTCCCTCCGCGCTTCGCGCTACGCGACCAAACAAAATTTTCAGGCTTTTCTAAACTCGAAATTTTACTTCATGCTTAATCTGGGAGTGGAAACACTCGTTAGAATCTTTAAATTGGTTGCTTTCAAAAAATCAACGATTGCCTGGAAATTTACAACGTTTACATCGGGGTGTGTATACTTAAGAAAAAATTCTACGTATATTTTGTCTAACACGTTGATCGCTGCGCGGCATTCACTTGTGCTGCAGATAAATTTGCGTTTAGGCTCCGCGGCATGTATCTTGTGCCGCATCCAGAAACAACTTTTAAAGTATCCTGTTGCCCGTACCGTGGAAGTACAGGGTGGCGCAAAACTACCGATATGGTTTGAATGTTTAATAACTTTTTAAATTTATTTATATTTTTTATTTTTATTTTAGAATTTTGTGAATAAAACTTGGGGAATTTGAAATGGAATAGTACACAACAGAACAGCGATCAAAAATTGTTGAATTTTATTTTGAAAATCAACGGTCAATTGTTTTGACGCAGCGTGCTTATCGTCGTTTTTTTTTAATGTGCGTACTGGACCTTCAGCATCAACAATAAACGGCCTGGTTGCAAATTTTCGACAACATGGTACAGTAAGACACGTTCCATGTACCGGAAGACCACGTACGGTCTACACGGAAGAAAATATCCAACGTGTTGTGGATAGTGTGCAGGACAGTCAGGAATATCATCAAGAAGACGTTCGGCACAACTGGGGCTATCGCGGAGGTCCGTTCAGAGGATTTTGGCCACATTGCACATGTTCCCGTATAAGGTTCAGCTTGTGCAAGAATTGAAGCCGATAGACTACCAACAACGGCTTGATTATGCCATTTCATTCCGACAAAAAGCAGAAGAAAATCGCGATTTCATTAACAATTTGATAATGAGCGATGAAGCCTATTTCCAATTGAATGGTTTCGTAAACAAGCAAAATTGCAGGATATGGGCTACGGAGAATCCAAGAACAGTTCATCAGCGACAATTATACCCACTTAAGTGTACTGTTTGGTGCGGTTTATCATCTGAAAGGATTATCGGTCCATATTTTTTTGAAAATGCACATGGCGCCTCAGTTACGGTTAATGGTGCTGAATATCGAACGATGCTGGACAATTTTTTGAGGCCAGCTGTAGAAAACCATCCACAGTTGTGGATCCAACAAGATGGAGCTACAACCCACACTGCAAGGGACACAAATGCCTCTGTTACGGGGCCTCTTTGGCGAACGCATTATTTCGCGCAGAAGCGATTTCAATTGGCCCCCACGTTCACCGGATTTAAAAGCTCCAGACTGTTTTCTTTTCGGTTATTTGAAAGAAAGGGTATACGTAAATAAGTCAACGACCATACCAGAGCTAAAACAAAACATTCGCAATGAAATTCAAGCCATAACACCGGAAATTTTACGAAAATTTATGGAAAATGTACTGGAAAGAGCACGAATGTGCGAAGCCGAAAATGGCCACCACTTGTGGGACATAATTTTTCATACTTAAGCCAAAAATATTCCCCATTAATATACTGTATAACAAAAAAAAAATTAACCATTAAATAAAAAAGTTATTAAACATTCAAACTATATCGGTAGTTTTGCGCCACCCTGTAGTACTAACTAGGTTTAAAAATGTTAATGTGCCTTCAAATTTTTGCTTTATTATTCTGTCTTTGTGGTACATCTTGATAACAATTTAATTAAAACATTTAACTTTGTGAAAACTATTAAAGATTTCGATAGCTAACGCCATCTAATGCATACAGTGCATATACAGGTCACTGTTTCGTCCACGAGCAAGCAGAACTCTGTTTGTGAAACCAGAAAACAAATATCAAAATTGAATTTGTGTTCAGTATTCCGGCACCAGATACCCACAGACGCGTTTCGGACTTCAAGGTCCTCTTCAATGTGGTCCCGACCCAGTGCTGAGGAATACTGAACATTTCTGACTATTTATACCACACTGAAGAGGACTTTGAAGTCCAAAACGCGTCTGTGGGTATCTGGTGCCGGAATACTGAACACAAATTCAATTTTGATATTTGTTTTCTGGTTTCACAAACAGAGTTCTGCTCGCTCGTGGACGAAACAGTGACCTGTATATGCATTAGAGGGCGTTAGCTATCGAAATCATTAATAGTTTTCACATATTGGCTTGAAATAGTCAGAAATGTTCAGTATTCCTCAGCACTGGGTCGGGACCACACTGAAGAGGACCTTGAAGTCCGAAACGCGTCTGTGGGTATCTGGTGCCGGAATACTGAACACAAATTCAATTTAACTTTGTTTTTAAAAGTGGTGTAACAAAGTTAAGTGTTTTAATTAAATTGTTTTTATTCTGTATAATTGGAAAAAAACTTAAGCAGCGGCCTGAGGTAATATTTTTATTGTTATGAAGGTGGCGATCAACGTGTTAAGAAATTGTAATGTATCAATTATAATAGTTACCTATTAAATCAATGAAGGCATGTTTGTAATTACGTCCAGTGGCTTATCTATCTCCTCTTATCTGCGCAAAATGGACGGCTAGTTGGATAGATTGATGTGCAGCAATGTTCAACAATGCATAGAATTGCATGTGTGTTGCGGCATTGTCTAGGTGTATTGAATGCGAACAATCGAACTATTGATACAATTGATAGGAGCGAGGGTGTAACAACTATAGTCGATGAACAATTCCCACTGTTGTAAGCGATACACCCATTACCTATGTAAATTGATTGTCATTAGAAACACGAGCGCGTATTGTCATTAACTAATTAACTTAAGGCTGCATTGTTGCTCCTATTGTTTTTGTACGAGTACACATTATCATTTAGAAATTTGATTTATTAGTTATACCGAGTATTATCCAACTTCATATCTAAGAAGTATATTTTGAAATCAGTACTGCACACTTGCAAAATTTCGAGTTTAGAAAAGCCCGAAAATGTAAAAGCACTTGCTAGAGTTATAAATGAAATTGAAATAATACAATGGCCAGGTTTGGTGGTTAACACTCAGTATAAAAATATACTGCTACCAAATAGTGTATCTATGAGTCACAAGATTAACATATACCATACGTAATACTTTACGTTATAAGATTGAAAGTACTGGTTACTTTATAACCAAGTAAAGTATTAGGTAAAATAAGTTAAGGAAATAAATAAGATTGTCAATAAGTGAGTTAATAATAATTAAATTACATCAGGTTTCAGTTCAGATCGCTGTGAGAATCAGATCGTTTATAGAGAATAAATTTATTGTTACCCAAATTAATCAAAACACATTTGATATATTTAGTTTCTGTTCTTACTTAACTCATTTTGTGCCATTGATGCATATACGCAACATTATTAATTTTATGTTAGTTAAATTACTAAATAACTTAACTTGATATATTATATTATTTGACTTGACTTGAAAATGTATGAAGAAGAACTTAAGTATTTTGTTATTAAAAGAAAGCCACCTACAACAGCTGATTTCTAGGCCTACAAGGTTTAGAACAAACCAGACCGAATCTCTCCTCGACCTTGTTCTGTGCAGCCAAGAAAACCTCCTAACAGACATCAACTTTCTTCCCCCCATAGCCAAGAGTGACCATGTTGCCTTACTAGCTTCAGCCCAGTTTATTAACAACCTTGACAACCACAACCACAAACCCAAACACAGGCAATACTTCAAGGCAAATTATGAAGAGCTGGACCTTCTCCTGGGGAGCACACTCCCATCAGTTGATGAGATCGGGACCTCGGCACACTCTTTATGGACAGCTCTTAGACGTAATCTGGAACAAGTGGAGACGCACATTCCATGGAGTACAGCAGGAAGGACGCGATATCTCAAACCCTGGATGACCAGAGACATCCTGCGAAACATCAGGCAGCGAGACAACATGTGGAAAAGGTACATGCGATCCCGAGACCCGGCGGTACACCAGGCATACAAACAACTGAGAAACACCATACAAGTGGACCTGAGAACAGCCCAGTCAGGATATGAGGAGACCATCGTAGCCGGCGACCGCAAAACCTTCTACAAATACATGGAGCGGAACCTGTCGTCCAAGCCAGCGCTACCACCGGTACTTGTGACAGACGACGGCGAAGAACACGGCGACCCCGAAGCCCTACCGGAGATCCTGGCTGACCAATTCTGTAGTGTCTACGTAGCCGAGCCGCTGGGAAACCCACCAGAAGTGACCAACTTGCCAAGGAACCGTGCCAGCCTCGACCACATAGTCTTTAGGGAGCGTGCAGTCCTGGAGTTACTCTCCTCCCTGAAGGAAACCTCCTCTGCTGGCCCTGACGGCTTCCACCCGCTCCTACTCAAGAACTGCAGGACGACCCTGGCACCGTATCTGACCCGGCTCATGCAGCTGTCCCTCGATGAGGGTGTCCTCCCGAACGAATGGCTTGAGGCATGTGTGATTCCTGTGTACAAGAAGGGCAACAGGCTTCACCCTCAAAACTACCGGCCGATCTCCCTCACTTCGCACATTTGCAAGTGTATGGAGAGGATCATAGCTGAGGAGATCCGGGAATTTTGCATGAGGAACGAGATCTTCCCCACAAACCAGCATGGATTCATGCCTGGCAGATCGGTGACCACAAACATGTTGGAGTGCGTTGGCGATTGGACAATGGCCCATGACTGTGGTCGTCCCCTAGACATCGTGTACTTAGACTTCGAAAAAGCCTTCGACAGGGTTCCCCACACCAGATTGCTGAGAAAACTGGAACACGTTGGAATCAGGGGAAAGCTCCTGACCTGGATCCAGGCCTTCCTGAACAACCGCACCTTTAGGGTCAGAACCGGAATCCACCTGTCGTCGTTGCGCCCAGTAGACAGCGGTGTGCCACAAGGGTCAGTCCTGGGCCCACTGCTATTCCTGATCTATATCGCTGATCTCTGCAACACAATGTCAACCAAAAACAGCTGGTTCGCGGATGACGTGAAGTGTTACGGCGACCCCACGAGTGACGACATCCAGGAGGACTTGGACAGACTCCAGGGCTGGTCAGATGACTGGCTCGTGACGGTGAATCCATCAAAATGTGCGGTCATCCACGTCGGCAGAAATAACCCCCGAAGGACGTACTCCATGCATGGAGTACTGATCCCGTCCGTGGACCAGATCACTGACCTCGGCATCACTGTCACCCACGACCTCAAGTGGGGGCCGCACATCAATGCCGCAGTCAAAAAAGCTAACTCCTTGATCTACCTCATCAGGAAGTCCTTCAAGTTCATGTCCCCGAAAATGCTACTCGACGTCTTCACCATCTACGTACGACCCATACTGGAGTATGGTCATGCGGTTTGGTCACCATACTTCATTGGGGACATCGCCACACTGGAGAAGGTGCAACATAGGGCCTCGAAAATCCCCCTGCCTCTGAGACATATGGACTACGAGGACCGGCTGGCAGCACTAAACCTCCCTCCTCTGATACGTCGAAGGCTGCGCGGCGACCTGATCGAGACCTTCAAAACCGTCAGAGGGTACTACAGCTGCCCTCTACTTCTCAGCCACGTCTCCTCCAACCAAAACCAGCACCTGCGAGGGCATGCGTACAAGCTCAACAAAAGCCGATTCAACAAAAATCCCTATAAGCACTATCTGTTTAATAGAATTGTAGACGACTGGAACGCTCTTCCCGCAAATGTTGTTGTTGCCGACTCCCTCCAACAGTTTAAAAATAGACTAGATGTATACCTACAACTGTGATAGTTAGTCCCATAACGTTGATATATTGTTAATTTGCGAGCAGTGTCTATATATGTTGTACATCTTGTAAATTATGTAAACCGTGTAAATTATTTATTGCACTGTATAGAGCCACAAGCATTTATGCTAGTTTGTATAGCGAACGACACCAGATGTAATCTGCCAGTTCGTTTAATGTGTAAATAAATAAATAAATAAATAAATATCTTGATTATTACTCATTCCAATAAAATGTTTTCAGTGTATTTCTGACTTCACAATATTCCAGTGTTTTATACGCGTGGCGCATGAAGTAAAATTTCGAGTTTAGAAAAGCCCCGTGAAAATTTGTCTCGGGTCGCTGCGCGACCCTCGACAAATTTTCTACGCGGAGCTTTTCTAAACTCGAAATTTTACTTCATGCTTAGTCTGGGAGTGGAAATACACGTTCTAAACTTTATATTGCACGTTTTTATACAAAATCGACGAATGCCTTACATTCACACCGTATACATTATTTATATTTAACAGAAAAATTCATAGAATGTAATACAATAAGTCATCCGTAGAATTCATATAAAGAAGTGTAGAATTTTACCGAAAATCCACGGCCGTTAATGGGTTAATGAGAGTTATTATGATATGAAATAAACTGTAGTTACTATTTTTGTTGATTACCGTAGCAAATCACTAGAATTAAATAATTCAGTAAGTTCTAACGAGGGTTTGCAATCCTTGATTAAGCATGAAGTAAATATTTGGAGTTTAAAAACCTAAATTTTCAGGCTTTTCTTAACTTCAAATATTTATAATATGTAAATTCTGTATTGTGGAGGCTTCTACTTCGTTATACATGTTAATTACACAATGAAACACTTTTAACTTTGTTTGTATAACACGTTTTATTTAATGTGACTGCAGTTTCGACAAATTTAGCTTGTCATTATCAAACATGGAGTAACTTAAACTAGAGGTTTTACAGGTATATATACACAATTACAAGACAGCGGTAAAAATGGGGGTGTACATTAGGTCAACCTGGTCGTTAATTAAGGGAATTCCCGGATTAGCGCGGGCTTTGTGTATCTCTAGTGCTTCTAGCAAATTCAATTTACGACCCTTTTCGGCATGATGGATTATGGTAAGTACATCTTTTTCAAAAGTGTGATTTTCGTCTAAAAGGTGTTTTGCAAAAGACGACTTATCACTCTGTTTAAGCCGAAAAGAGCGCAAATGTTCCCTCAATCTTATGTTGAAATTACGACCAGATTGGCCAATGTATATCCCTTGACAATCTGCGCAAGTTAATTTATATATTCCGGATTTATTAAATTTATCTAATTTTGTTTTACTATTAAAGATATGGTTATTGATTTTACAGTACGGTTTAAATGCAACTTGAATATTATGCTTTTTTAGGATATTTTTAACTTGAAAACTGACATTACCAAAATAAGTTAACGATTTATATTTAATTGTTTCTTTTTCAAATGATATTCCAGCGTATAATAGATGTTTGATGTTATTAAATTTCTGTTTTTTAAGAAGTCTATCAACCAAATCACAACCATAACCATTGTTAATAGCCATAGCTCTAATCAAGTTAATTTCCTTCTCGAAAAAATTAGCTGACAAAGGGATTTTTAAGGCTCTATGAATCATTGAATTGAATGCAGCAATTTTATGTTTATAGGGATGTCTGGAATGGTTAGGGATAATTGAGTCGGTAAAGGAAGGTTTTCTAAAAATGTCAAAAGAGAGTTTGTTATTTATTCTGGTAATAGACAGATCTAAATATTTAATGTTGTTATTGATTTCGGTTTCAGCTGTGAATTTAATTTTAGGGTGAAGTTTATTTATGAAATCTAAAAATTGAGTGAGTTGTCTATCAGTTCCCTGGAAACAAGCCAATATATCATCGACGTAACGGTGCCACATTTTAATATGTTTTTTAGCTAGTGGCGAATTTAATATTATTTTTGTAAAATTATGCATAAATATATCTGCTAGCAATGGACTTAAAGGGCACCCCATTGCTAGGCCTTCTGTTTGTTTAAAAAATTTATTGTTAAATGAGAAAAAGTTATTATTTAAGATGATTTCTAAGCAATCCAAAAATTCTGTTTTTACTGTGACATTAATATTACATTTATCGAATGATTCTTCTATTAGTTTAATACACTCTGATGGAGGAATATTAGCAAACATATTAGTTACGTCGAATGATACAAGCTTATATCCTGGTTCCATTTTAATGTTAGTTAAATTTGTTGTTAATTCTACTGAATTTTTAACTGAATGAGGATCTCTGAACTCGGTTAGTTCCTTATAAATTGAATTAAGATGGATGGACATATTACGCGCTGGGGAATTCATATAGGATACTACGGGACGGATCGGTGTATTTTGTTTGTGGATTTTGATTAGGCCATATAATCGGGGAGGAATCGGATTCATCGGAAATAAAGAAAATTGATTACAATTCGGAAAAATTGCGTGTGATTTCTTAAAACATTCTTTTAGAGAAGTTTGTAATTCAGTAGTCGGGTCTTTTTTCAATTCAACAATATCTGAGCTATCCAGGAATTCTTGGACTTTTTGTAAATATTCTGTTTTATGCAAAATAACAACCGAGTTCCCTTTGTCTGCTTTTGTTATTATTAAATCGCTCACTTTTACTTTATTTTTAATTGAATTTACTGTTTTTTGATCTATGGGTTTGCTGGTGGTGCTGTTTTTAATTATTTTGGCAATTTTGTATTTCGTTGAATCAGAGTTGTTTACCTCTTTGAGGGCCAATTCTGATTCAACGATCAGTGTTTCTTTATAACTATTGGAAATGACATGTGGGGAATATTTGGGGCCAGATTCTAATAATTTAAGTTCTGTATTGGAAAATAAAATGTTACTGTTATTAATCACTCTGGGATGAAACGTATATTGTCCAGATGTTGTGGTATTTTCTACTGCTACCTTGGCTTCTTTTACTTTTATTAACTTGTTGAGTTTCTTCCGTTGTGTTTGGAATTTCTTGTGTGCAATGCGGCTAACTTTTTCACGTACGTAGTCAATAACAACATTAAATATTTAGATCTGTCTATTACCAGAATAAATAACAAACTCTCTTTTGACATTTTTAGAAAACCTTCCTTTACCGACTCAATTATCCCTAACCATTCCAGACATCCCTATAAACATAAAATTGCTGCATTCAATTCAATGATTCATAGAGCCTTAAAAATCCCTTTGTCAGCTAATTTTTTCGAGAAGGAAATTAACTTGATTAGAGCTATGGCTATTAACAATGGTTATGGTTGTGATTTGGTTGATAGACTTCTTAAAAAACAGAAATTTAATAACATCAAACATCTATTATACGCTGGAATATCATTTGAAAAAGAAACAATTAAATATAAATCGTTAACTTATTTTGGTAATGTCAGTTTTCAAGTTAAAAATATCCTAAAAAAGCATAATATTCAAGTTGCATTTAAACCGTACTGTAAAATCAATAACCATATCTTTAATAGTAAAACAAAATTAGATAAATTTAATAAATCCGGAATATATAAATTAACTTGCGCAGATTGTCAAGGGATATACATTGGCCAATCTGGTCGTAATTTCAACATAAGATTGAGGGAACATTTGCGCTCTTTTCGGCTTAAACAGAGTGATAAGTCGTCTTTTGCAAAACACCTTTTAGACGAAAATCACACTTTTGAAAAAGATGTACTTACCATAATCCATCATGCCGAAAAGGGTCGTAAAATGAATTTGCTAGAAGCACTAGAGATACACAAAGCCCGCGCTAATCCGGGAATTCCCTTAATTAACGACCAGGTTGACCTAATGTACACCCCCATTTTTACCGCTGTCTTGTAATTGTGTATATATACCTGTAAAACCTCTAGTTTAAGTTACTCCATGTTTGATAATGACAAGCTAAATTTGTCGAAACTGCAGTCACATTAAATAAAACGTGTTATACAAACAAAGTTAAAAGTGTTTCATTGTATAATATGTAAAATTACGAAAAAACTATTCCTGAAAATGCAAACAGTGTCTTAATTAATAAGACAATTTAAGACGATAAATATCCATTGAATTGATTTGTCTTATTAATTAAGACACTGTTTGCATTTTCACGAATAGTTTTTTCGTAATTTTACATATTATGTTTAAAGTGTGCAAACTATAAGAAGCGTAAGCTTATTTTCTCGAATTCAAATAGTTTTGAATTTGAATTTATCTTGTTCAAATATTTACTTCACAAAACACCCTTTTGAAGTGAAGTTTAAAAGCACTTATGTAGTTTATTACTTACTAAATATTTGTTCATTATGCTAATGTTGTATCATGTGCACTTTCATATTAATTGATATACCGTGATCATTTGAAACATAATTTAGAGTAGGTTTTGAATTTTAAATTAGATTGGCATTACTGACTGTTAACACATACAATCTGTTTTTTTAATATGACCAATCAAATTTGACAGAATTTAGTGGTATGATGCAGGTTTTGTGTTTTAGGCTAGGATAAGATTAATCACTTGTTATGTTGTATATCAAATTTTAATTTGTAGGTTATGTGAAGGAAAATCTGACATTAATATGACAATTCAATTAACTCACAAAGATAACGATTACAAATGTATTTACCGATCACCGCCTCAAATTATTTGTATCTACTATCAATTTAATAAAGTGTCTCTGAGGATCAAGTAGGATAGGAGAATCAGGTAATATGCCTTGCTCAGGAATATCTGATTTCTTTATTATCTGCCCATTTATATGTTCAAATTTTAAAAAAGTTCTAATTACAAGAAATTTTGCTTTTAGGTATACAGCTATGATTTTTCAATGTAAATTTTCAGCATTCGTCATCTAACTAAAAACTTTCAATTTAAAAATTCTAACGAGTGTTTTCCACTCCCAGACTAAGCATGAAGTAAAATTTCGAGTTTAGAAAAGCCCCGCGTAGAAAATTTGTCGAGGGTCGCGCAGCGACCTGAGACAAATTTTCACGGGGCTTTTCTAAACTCGAAATTTTACTTCATGCGCCACGCGTATAAAACATTGATTTAGTCTTAGGTTCAAAATATACCGGTTAGCTTAGTTTATGATTTATGCAAGATCGCTAAAAAATATCCTTTCGTTAAGATCCTACACTTTTGACGAGACGATCACGACACGAACACGATACGAGCACGAGACGTTCAAGACACGAGTGTGTTGAACGCCCCGTGCTTGTCTTGTGTCGTGCACGTCTTGTGCTCATCTCGTATCGTGCACGTCTCGTGCTCGTGTCCTACTCGTCTCGTAATTGTCTAAAAGAAGTGAAGTGAAGCGAAGTCTATAAGATATCATGAGTATCATGTTCAACATTCGAGCAATGTTTAAAATGTTTTCGAGTTCAGTGGGTTACCAGTTACCAGATGCTTAGATAGTTTATAAAATTGTCCAATTCGAAACTTTAAACGAGTGTCGTCCACTCCCAGACTAAGCATGAAGTAAAATTTCGAGTTTAGAAAAGCCCCGCGTAGAAAATTTGTCGAGTGTCGCGCAGCGACCCGAGACAAATTTTCACGGGGCTTTTCTAAACTCGAAATTTTACTTCATGCGCCACGCGTATAAAACACTAATTTAAAGTGAAGTTTAAAATATACTGCCTAGTTCTGATCACATGTTTATTAATTTTTCAAATGTTTATATGGAATATGTGAAAATACTTTCACTTTCACTTAAACAAAAAAATCCCTGTATGTGTTTTAAAGTTGCAAGTTGTAGCGTTCTCTATTTTGAAAATCTCTGCATCGTGACAATTTATTTGACAAGTTATCATTTATTTGTCACATTGATAAGACTGCGCAACAATGAAAATGTTTCGGACTCAAAATTAGCTAATACTTATGTATTTTCATCCGCTGAATTCGAAAATGACATTAAAAATTACATATTAGCTCTTGTTTAGGAGATAAAGTTGTATGTTGTTTCTTAAGGGTGTAAATTTTAATTTTTTGGAAAATTTTGTATATGACATTTGGCATACCTGTAAACTGACAAAACTAACATTCCATAATGTTTGTAGGTTATGTTTATAACTAGTGAAGTGAATTATGTGAGTTTCCTATTGTTTAACTAGTGCGGAATTATTAATATAAATCAAAATGCCAAGGAATTGTGTAAATTCAGTAGACAATTTTTGTTACATATGTGGTGAAATAACATTTTCATCACAGAAGCGAAATATCACGCCTCTTGTGAAAACTGCTTACCAACATTACTTTGATATGAAGGTAGGGGACCAGGATAAGTCATGGGTTCCACACATATGCTGTAACCAATGTTCGGTTATACTAAGAGAATGGTTAAAAAATAAAAAAAGATCTTTGGCTTTTGCTGTGCCTATGGTATGGAGGAAGCCTAAAAACCATAAAAATGACTGCTATTTCTGCTCAACTCCGCCCATAAAAGCAGGATTGTCAATGAAGAAAAGGGGAACAGGTAAATATCCGAATCTTCCATCTGCCATTCGACCTATTCCTCATTCGGATAGTTTACCAGTTCCTACCCCACCACAAATTTATGATTTTGGAAAATGAGGTAGAAATGGAAGAGGAAGAAGAAGAAGCAAATAAGCGTTTCACATCAAATGACCCTGATTATGAGGTAAGAGATGATACACTAGTAACACCACACAGATTGAGTCAAGCAGAATTAAGTGATCTGATTCGAGATCTAGACTTGTCACAGGAGAAGGCAGAACTTTTAGGGTCAAGACTACAGCAGTGGAATCTTCTCCAATACGATGTCAGAGTTTCACAGTATAGAAAACGTCAGCGAAACCTGCTCTCTTTTTTTGAGAAGAATACCAATCTTGTTGTTTGTATCGACGTCTATGGATTAATGAATTGTCTCAAAATGAACTATGATCCAATAGAATGGAGGTTATTCATCGACTCATCTAAGCTAAGCTTAAAAGCTGTATTACTGCACAACGGAAAGCGTCTTCCTTCTATTCCTATTAGCCATGCAGTTCACATGAAAGAGACTTACATTAACATGAAAACTCTCCTCGAATCAATCAATTACAATGAACACAAGTGGACAATTTGTGGTGATCTAAAAGTCATTGCTATACTTTTAGGAATGCAATTAGGGTACACTAAATACTGCTGCTTTTTGTGTATGTGGGATAGTAGAGACAGAAGTTCACATTACATAAGAGCAGACTGGCCTGCAAGAAATCTCAATACTTACGAAAAAAATATCATTGCTGAGCCATTTGTGGACCCAAAAGATATTCTTCTTCCACCCTTACATATTAAATTGGGTTTAATGAAGAATTTTGTCAAAAGTATGAACAAAGATGGACAGGCTTTTAGGTATTTGAGAGACAAATTCCCGAAACTAAGTGATGCAAAGGTTAAAGAGGGTATTTTTGTCGGGCCACAAATTCGTCAAGGAAGCCTGGGAAGCTCTGAAGGGAGTGATTCGTGAATTTTTAGGAAACAAAAGAGATGAAAACTACAGTCAGTTAGTAAAAATACTCCTGGAAAAATAACATCAACTCGGATGTAACATGTCCCTTAAGATCAATTTTCTCCACTCCCACCTAGACTTCTTTCCTCGCAATTGTGGTGCTGTTAGTGATGAACATGAGGAAAGGTTCCACCAGGATATTTCTGTAATGGAACGAAGATATCAGGGTCGTTGGAATGAAGCTATGCTAGCGGATTACTGTTGGTTTGTGTGTAGGGATGCTCCGGAACTCGCATACAAGAGAAAAGTAAAAAGATCACGATAACGTTATACTTACTATGTATCACAGAAACTAGAGCTAATAAAACATTTTCATTGTCATTTTCATTTTTTTTAGCATAAAATGAATATAATTTGACTAATATGGTGCAGGAAACACGAAAAAAATATTTTTTTGTGGTGCAGTGTAATCATTTACCAACATCTCAAAATTTTATGTTTAAAATACCCTATTGTTAAAGCAGCACTGCAACTGTTCGCAGTAAATACACCCTAAGTTTGGTCATGTTAAAAAAAAAGTTTAGTTCACTATAACCTCAAATTTATTCCCTCATTCAATTAGCATTCTAGGCAACCGCACAAAAAAATTCCGCCTACTCTAAATCACAATTTAAACGATCGCACTGTATTAGCATAGATGCTTTACATATTATTAAATACATAGCACAAAATGTTAAAACCTAGTGCAATTAAATAAACATTTCACAGTATATTAAAATGTGTACACAAGAAGCACAAAGGTACAGACAAACATGAATATTTCAAATTAAAAACTATTTGAGTTTGAGAGCATAAGCTTATGCTACTTTTAATTTGCAAAACTTTAAACATAATATATAAAAATTACGATTACACTTTAAAATGTCTTGTAAAATCAAAATAAAGGAACTCTTCCCCGAAATTAAAAGCTGCATTCTCTAGAAACCTTTTAATACTTTCTCTTGCTTGCCAAAATTATGTAATTTTTTTAGATTATAACTTCGTTAAGAACACCATATCAAAAAATATACTTGCCTACATTTTCTCGTATCAACTTACTGACTAATCGATACGACACTGTCGAGAAATTATTGAAACAATAACAAGTGTATTGATTAATAGTTAATAATAGTAGAACTTTGATTAAAACAGTTGGTTTTTTTCACTGACATTTAAATCAGTGAAACAAACCAAGTGTTTTAAGAGGGAGTCGACCGCTCTCTAAAAGTATAAAACTAAGCATACTGCCGTCTTAATTACATCCTTGTTTAGGTATGAAATATTTTGAAAAAATAGGCATACTTTAAGGAAAGTGGAATCTTAATGCCTGTCTTAATAAAATATTTCCCACTTTGACCGTTCTTTTATAAAAAATATCAAACATTGTTAAACTAGCGTAATCGCGTCCAATATAATTTTTTTCTGCAACATTTGGAAACAATATTGGGAAACTAAATCAGTCACATTGTAGAAGAATTCTTTTGGAAGAATTTTAATTTTTTTCCAATTATTTCTATCGTACAATAAATTCACTGGGATGTCGCGCGATATTGAAGTTTCAGAAAATTTGAAAAACTCTTTTACGCGCGACTTGCTAGTGACAAAGGAATTATCTACAATATGACTGATTTAGTTTTTCAATATTTTTTATAGATACTGCAGACAAAAATAAAATTTCATTAGTTTACCAAGGTTTGATATTATTTTATGAAATAACTGTAAAAGTATAAAATATTTTATTGAGACGGGCTTAAAGATTGTACTTTCCTTGAAGTATACCTATTTTTTTAAAATTGCCTAAACAAGGATGTAATTAAGACGGCATTATGCTTAGTTTTATACGTTTAGAGAACGGTCGACTTCCTCTTAATCAAAGCTCTACTATTAATTAAATATGTTTTCGCCAAGGGTTATGTAAGAAATTAATTCAACATATAATAGTGTATAGTTTAAAATGTTTCATCAGGGGTTAAGCGAGAAATAAATTAAAGATAAAGAAATTCTAGGTTAAAACATATTTTTTTAATGAGACACTTAACAAACTTACAATCGACAAAAATGACATAACAACAAATATAATAAATAACTAAACAGAACAATTGATGCAATCCGACCGCATTATACGAAATTTATTCATACGATCGAATTGAATTAAATTACACCAATTTCATTTGAAAATTACGCCGCGTGAAAACAAATTAAAAACTCATATTTCATATAAAAATCCCATTCAAACACAAAACGTCGACGAACAAATAATCGAAAACCTTGCAATCGAAATGACATAAAAATATATATAATTCACAAGTTCACACAATAATAAAAATATATAGAAAAAAAAAACAACATTATCCTGTGACAATGATAATTATCCGCGACAAAAGAACAGCGACAATGCGCATTGTGGCGCACAATAAATTGATCAGTTCGGACAAAGAGATCGGAATCGGTTTATCCAGCGTTAAACAACTAATTTCGTGTCAGTGTCAGTTGGTAGTTCATCCAAATAACATACGAAAAAGTTAAAAGTATTTATTAATAAAAAAACGTGTTTTATAAAAAAAATATATTAATTAACAAAAATGAACTGGAATTTAAAATAACAGTGAGGGACGATGTTCTATAAAATATTTAATTAATAATCCATTTATTGAACCCAAAAAATTCCAAACACTTTCCAAAACAACTCTTTATCCAATATAATTTATTTATAAACAAAACTTTCTTTCTTGAAACAGTTATTATTCTATTTATTATCATAGTCTTCATTTATACTTTTTATTATGCTAGATGTACATTTCAAAAACCAGCAATAAAATTGATAACGGTTAAATATATTCAGCAAACATTTGAAAGAAAACTAAAAAGCGCACTACGACAAAAAATTAAAATGAACACCGAAAGTCACATAAAACGTCCAATGAATGCTTTTATGGTTTGGTCCAGGATTCGCAGAAAACACATTTCCAACGACTATCCTCGTCTTCACAATTCGGAAATTTCGAAAGTTCTGGGTGCGGAATGGAAGCTCTTGAGCGAATTTGAAAAACGGCCTTTTATCGACGAGGCGAAGAGGTTGAGGAATAAGCACATGTTGGACCATCCTGGGTACAAATACAGACCTAGGAGAAAACCTAAAGTCGATAAGGATAAAGGAGATAAGGGATTGGTTAATGATGTGAGAAATAGAGGTTTTATTCAGTTTGGTGATCCTCTGCAGCAGGCGTTTTCGAGAGCTTTTTATTCACATCCAACAACAGGTAAATAATTGTAATTTATTTAAAAATGAAGAAGTTTAATTCAAGTATATCTTAAATTTAAGTTTCAATTACATGTTAAACGAAAATAAAAATGAAATTGCCATTGCTTGGTAGTACAATATTTTTAATAACAATTTAAAATTCGAATTTTTACGCCATTTACTATTTTTATCTTGCATAGACAAATTTAAACAGTTGTTTCATTTAATTTTTGTATGTAAAAGAAAAAATATTAGTAAATAGAAAAACCCTGTATTATCTTAAAAATGCAAAGCTTTATTTGCATTTCACTATTGATCGAATAAGATTCACTATATGTTTAATTAATTTCTCACTTAACCCGTGGTGAAATATTTTTGAAATAATTCTGGATATTTAAAACACTTGGTTTGTTTCACTATATCCCAAATACCTTTCACCTTGTCAAATATATGCCAAAAGATTTCCCGATTTACGAATTCAGTTTCACTATATACCAAATACTTTTCCCTTTAATATTTTTGTTGCACATTTTGCAGTAATAATATGTAAAAGGGATATTTGGTTACTAATTTTTTGTATGTATTTTGTTCAATAACTTTCTTCTCAAATTCTTTATAGTTAGATTTTATTCAAGAATAATAAATACTTTAGATCAAGACGTTTAGGAATTCACGTTTCAGTTTGTCAAAATATTTTCTGTTTTAGATCAATTATCTACATTTTCTCAGCAAACTTACGCGGATAAGTTAAATTTGGAAGGATTTTCATCATCTAAACAACCCAATGTCAACAACCAAGAGCTTAGTAATAATAATGATAACAACAATCCGACGTGTGGAAAATTATTTATGCACCCTCACGAGAAATTAATTTTACCCCCATATAACACTTTTAATGGAAGCATGCAGCAACGAGCGTTTTTCAGAGCTGCATCTTTATACTCATCATATGATTTACAACATGATGCTACATTACCAATTTACTTACAACCTATTTAATTTATAAATAAAATAAGAAATATAAATGTTAATTAAAATATCATTTATTCAATAAAAAAAGAAACGCTAGAGTGCTATGATTTTTTTTTTTAAATTTAGGTTGGCTCCTGCTTTAGAAATTGACATATAAAATGTCAGACATAATAATTATAATGTATAATTTCAGTGTTGCCAACCTACAATATTTTCCATGGCACTTAAGAGGTTTTTTTTTATTGAACATACGATACAAGAGTTAAAATAATTATTTACTTACAACATATTTAAGTTATAAAAAGAGAAACACGAATGTTAAGTAAAATATAATGGTTTACAAAATGTACAGGTAGCAGAAAGATGGCCCCTGAGAGTGTTGACAAAAATCACACATCCCAACAACCCCCTCCACAACCCCTCCAACAACCTTCTTTATCAAAAATCACAAGTTACTTCTATAGAAACCCGAATTATCCACATAGCCCATGAATTTGCACCCAGACCCACTAATCAGGATCCTGTTATAGTGAATTGTCATGTGTCAGAAGAGCCATCATGCTCAGACCGCAGGTAAATCCGCTTCGACCTGGACACATCTCTCACGAAGGGTAAGTATATAAACCGCAGAGAGACAAACTGGGAAGCATATAAAGAATTCCTCAGGGAGGCTCTTAGGAGGGGAACAGCACCGTTGTTACCGGCGCTTTTCCGTAAGCGCCGTCAACTTGTGCATTCAGCAATATTTCAGCTGCAACATAACCACGGGCGTTATTTTGCTACATATTTTAATATTCAGAACAACGGCCCCAATTCACTTAAACCTTCTTTTTCAGTATTTAATATTGCTTCATTCTCTTTTACTTTCCAAATGGGTAAAGTTCGCGCCATACATTGATAGATATAGCATTTATCGAGAGTCAGATAGGTCAAGCGCCCCCACACATCGGGCAGCTCAACTTCATCCCCTAGGGATGAAACTCTTTTCGGCTATCCCAATATACACACTCAGGCGAGAGTGGACAAAATCCCCGGCCCACAAGGATAGAAATCACTTTGAAAAAGTCTTCGAACCGTGCATCGTCACCACGCCAAATTTTTGTCTGTGTCTGCGAAAGTTTTATTATTAGTTAGATTTCTCACTTTGGAAATTTTCACTTATTGAAAATTCCCTTCTTTCATTTTCTTCTTAAGTTATTTTGTAAATATTGTTATTGTGTTGTTTTCACTTCGAGTTGAATATACATATATCTGACTAGTGGATATTCAAATCGCTAAAAATCGAGTCTTATTTTGAATTCACCCCGACCGTAAATCAAAATAAAGTGTTGTGCCCAAATTCGAGCTGCCGAGCCCATTCCCGAACGTATCCAGTCATCCGGGACAGGAACCGTTCCCAACGACCAACGCTCGCTAATCAAAGGTTAGTTTAATTTATATCTTTTGTGTGACTTGTTCTGATGCTCTGCTCTGAACTATCCGAGCAGTTGTTGAGGCAGGGACGTAATTAAGTCATAATTTCATTGATTCAATCCCGGGTGGTAATCTTCAGAAGGATTCCCCGCTTTCGGCCAAAGCCCGAAAGAGCCTTGATAACACGCTGAGTCAGGTGGAGGGGCTAGAACTGGCAGTGGAACACGTAAATGACACCATTAAGACGGCATACTTTGAATACTGCTCGGAAAAAACAGCCCGAGACAGGGGCTGTCGAACAATTTGGTGGAATAAGAACCTTGAAAAGCTAAGAGCCCAGGTTCGAAGGCTATTCAATAGGGCCAAAAACACAGAATTGGGACACCTATAAGAAAAAGTTTTCGCAGTACAACAAAGAAATCCGAAAAGCCAAGAGAGACTCGTGGAGGAAGTTCTGACACTCCGGCATGTTCGAGAATCCACAAAGTCCTGGCAAAGGATGGAAGTGCCGCAAAAGACGTAGGTTTCCTCAGAAAATCTGACGGGACCTATACTGAAACAAATTAGGAAAGTCTCAAGGAACTACTAAAAGTCCACTTTCCAGCCTCAATAATCCTGTCAGAGGAGGGCATACTCGACAATCCCGGCCAAGGCGAAAAAAGCCAGACCGAAATGATTGGAGGTAAGCCATAGAGGTCAGAGTCAGCAGAATCAGATGGGCCACAAGCAGTCCGCTGGGATGGATAGGATCTATCTCATCCTGCTACAGAAGGGCATAAAGGAGCTGGTGCCGCATCTGACAAAGGTCTTTAAAGCCTGTTTGGCATGGGGACAGGTACCAAGGGCGTGGCAAAGTGTAAGGATAATCTGCTTGCCTAAGGTAGGTAGAATAGCAGATCTAACACCAAAGTCTTACAGACCCATCCGCCTATCTTTATTCCTACTAAAAACAATGGAGAGACTGATCGACAGATACCTACAAGACGAGATACTGGGCAAAGATCCCCTCAGTAATCGTCAGTACATTTACCAGCCAGGAAAGTCTACGGACTTAGCGCTGGACGACTCATCATAAAGTCAGTGAACGACAAGGAAATAGCTATGGTCACATTATTAGATATAGAAGGGGCGTTCAATAATGTCACAACCAACTCGCTTATAGAGGCACAAGCAAGAAAAGGTGTCCTGCCAAGCCTCTACCAATCGATAAGGGCTAGCCTAGCGGAAAGGACAATTAAATCTACTCTAGGAGGGTATACCATTGAAGCCAGAGCCGGCGGAGGCTGCCCGCAGGGAGGGATACTATCTCCACTGCTATGGACAACTCTAGTGGATGACTAACTAAGGAAACTGTTCGAAGGAGGCATCCACTGCCTAGGGTATGCGGATGACTTGGCCATAGTTATCAGAGGCCGGTTCGCAGAAGTTATCTGACAACGAACACAAAGGGCCCTAATCATAGTAGACAATTGGTGTTGACGGGAACGACTAACGGTTAATCCCGAAAAAACACAAATTGCCGCGTTCACAAAAAGAAGAGTGTTAGAACGCCTAACGCCACCGACGCTCCGGGGCACAAAAATTCCCTTCGTCAAGGAGGCGAAATAGCTGGGGTAATCTTCGACGACAAAGTGACTTGGAGAACGCACATCACGAAAACCGCCAAAAAGCCTCAATAGTATTGGGAAGATGTCGAAGAATGTGCGGGAAAAACTGGGGGCTCAACACCAAAATGACCCTCTGGTTATATACAAGGGTGATCAGGTCCATGATAACCTACGGCGCAGTAGTGCGGTGGACAAGGATAGAGCAGCAGTTGCCCTCTGTAAAATTTCGAGTTTAGAAAAGACCAGAAATTTTCACGGGGCTTTTCTAAACTCGAAATTTTACTTCATGCTTAGTCTGGGAGTGGAAAACACTCGTTAAAAGTTTCAAATTAAACTCCTTTGAAAAACAACGGATGTCGGAAAATGTACAGCTTATTTTAATTTTACCTAAAAGGAAATTTTGACGATGTTTTTTTTTTAAGAGTTCAATTTAAAGCTATAAACGAGTGTTTTCCACTCCCAGACTAAGCATGAAGTAAAATTTCAAGTTTAGAAAAGATCCGTGAAAATTTGTCGAGGGTCGTGCAGCAATCCGAGACAAATTTTCTGGGCTTTTCTAAACTCGAAACTTTACTTCATGCACCACGCGTTCAAATCACTAAAATATTGTGAAATTTATGTATATTCAAACTTCGCTTAAAATCTGTGTTTTATAAGCGTGGCGCATGAAGTAAAATTTCGAGTTTAGAAAAGCCCAGAAAATTTGTCTCGGGTCGCTGCGCGACCCTCGACAAATGTTCACGGGGCTTTTCTAAACTCGAAATTTTACTTCATGCTTAGCCTGGGAGTGGAAAACACTCGTTTAAAGTTTCAAATTAAACTCTTTTGAAAACAACGGTTGTCGGAAAATTTACAGCTTATGCATATGTTTACCTAAAAGAAAATGTTCTCGTTGTCTTTTTTAGAAGAGTTCAATTTAAAGCTATAAACGAGTGTTTTCCACTCCCAGACTAAGCATGAAGTAAAATTTCGAGTTTAGAAAAGCCCCGTGAAAATTTGTCTCGGGTCGCGCAGCGACCCGAGACAAATTTTCTGGGCTTTTCTAAACTCGAAATTTTACTTCATGCGCCAAGCGTATAGAAACTGAAATATTGTGAAATTCATATATATTTGAACCTCACTTGAAATCAGTGTTTTATACACGTGGCGCATGAAGTAAAATTTCGAGTTTAGAAAAGCCCAGAAAATTTGTCTCGGGTCGCTGCGCGACCCTCGACAAATTTTCACAGGGCATTTCTAAACTCGAAATTTTACTTCATGCTTAGCCTGGGAGTGGAAAACACTCGTTAAAAGTTTCAAATTAAGCTCTTTTGAAAAACAACGGATGTCGGAAAATTTACAGCTTATGCATATGTTTACCTAAACGAAAAATTCCCTGTATAACCAAACAAGTGTTTTAAAAATATTTTACAAAGATTCATAATATACATGACAATTTTAGGATTCCCCGCTTTCGGCCAAAGCCTTGATAACACGTTGAGTCAGGTGGAGGGGCTAGAACTGGCAGTGGAACAAGTAAATGACACCATTAAGACGGCATACTTTAAATACTGCTCGGAAGAAACAGCCCGAGACAGGGGCTGCCGAACAATCTGTTTGAATAAGAACCTTGAAAAGCTAAGAGCCCAGGTTCGAAGGCTATTCAATAGGGCCAAAAACACAGAATTGGGACACCTATAAGAAAAAGTTTACGCAGTACAACAAAGAAATCCGAAGAGCCAAGAGAGACTCGTGGAGGAAGTTCTGACACTCCGGCATGTTCGAGAATCCACAAAGTCCTGGCAAAGGATGGAAGTGCTGCAAAAGACGTAGGTTTCCTCAAAAAATCTGACGGGACCTATACTGAAACAAATTAGGAAAGTCTCAAGGAACTACTAAAAGTCCACTTTCCAGCCTCAATAATCCTGTCAGAGGAGGGCATACTCGACAATCCCGGCCAAGGCGAAAAAAGCCATACCGAAATGATTGGAGGTAAGCCATAGAGGTCAGAGTCAGCAGAATCAGATGGGCCACAAGCAGTCCGCTGGGATGGATAGGATCTATCTCAGAAGGGCATAAAGGAGCTGGTGCCGCATCTGACAAAGGTCTTCAAAGCCTGTTTGGCATGGGGACAGGTACCAAGGGCGTGGCAAAGTGTAAGGATAATCTGCTTGCCTAAGGTAGGTAGAATAGCAGATCTAACACCAAAGTCTTACAGACCCATTCGCCTATCTTTATTCCTACTAAAAACAATGGAGAGACTGATCGACAGATACCTAATACCTACAAGACGAGATACTGGGCAAAGATCCCCTCAGTAATCGTCAGTACACTTACCAGCCAGGAAAGTCTACGGACTTAGCGCTGGACGACTCATCATAAAGTCAGTGAACGACAAGGAAATAGCTATGGTCACATTATTAGATATAGAAGGGGCGTTCAACAATGTCACAACCAACTCGCTTATAGAGGCACAAGCAAGAAAAGGTGTCCTGCCAAGCCTCTACCAATCGATAAGGGCAAGCCTAGCGGAAAGGGCAATTAAATCTACTCTAGGAGGGTATACCATTGAAGCTAGAGCCGGCGGAGGCTGCCCGCAGGGAGGGATACTATCTCCACTGCTATGGACAACTGTAGTGGATGACTAACTAAGGAAACTGTCCGAAGGAGGCATCCACTGCCTAGGGTATGCGGATGACTTGGCCATAGTCATCAGAGGCCGGTTCGCAGAAGTTATCTGACAACGAACACAAAGGGCCCTAATCATAGTAGACAATTGGTGTTGACGGGAACGACTAACGGTTAATCCCGAAAAAACACAAATTGCCGCGTTCACAAAAAGAAGAGTGTTAGAACGCCTAACGCCACCGACGCTCCGGGGCACAAAAATTCCCTTCGTCAAGGAGGCGAAATAGCTGGGGTAATCTTCGACGACAAAGTGACTTGGAGAACGCAAATCACGAAAACCGCCAAAAAGCCTCAATAGTATTGGGAAGGTGTCGAAGAATGTGCGGGAAAAACTGGGGGCTCAACCCCAAAATGACCCTCTGGTTATATACAAGAGTGATCAGGTCCATGATAACCTACGGCGCAGTAGTGCGGTGGACAAGGACAGAGCAGCAGTTGCCCTCTGTAAAATTTCGAGTTTAGAAAAGACCAGAAAATTTCACAGGGCTTTTCTAAACTAGAAATTTACTTCATGCTTAGTCTGGAAGTGGAAAACACTCGTTAAAAGTTTCAAATAAAACTCCTTTGAAAAACAACGGATGTCGGAAAATGTACAGCTTATACATATGTTTACCAAAAAGGAAATTTTCACGTTGTTTTTTTTAAAGAGTTCAATTTAAAGCTATAAACAAGTGGTTTCCACTCCCAGACTAAGCATGAAGTAAAATTTCGAGTTTAGAAAAGCCCCGTGAAAATTTGTCGAGGGTCGCGCAGCGACCCGAGATAAATTTTCTGGGCTTTTCTAAACTCGAAATTTTACTTCATGCGCCACACTTAAAAAATAAAAATATTGTGAATTTCATGCGTGGCGCATGAACTAACATTTCGAGTTTAGAAAAGCCCAGAAAATTTGTCTCGGGTCGCTGCGCGATCCTCGACAAATTTTCACGGGGCTTTTCTAAACTCGAAATTTTACTTCATGCTTAGTCTGGGAGTGGAAAACACTCGTTTAAAGTTTCAAATTAAGCTCTTTTGAAAAACATCGGATGTCGGAAAATGTACAGCTTATGCATATGTTTACCTAAAATAAAATGTTCACGTTGTTTTTTTGTATAAGAGTTCAATTTAAAGCTATAAACGAGTGTTTTCCACTCCCAGACTAAGCATGAAGTAAAATTTCGAGTTTAGAAAAGCCCCGTGAAAATTTGTCGAGGGTCGCGCAGCGACCCGAGACAAATTTTCTGGGCTTTTCTAAACTCGAAATTTTACTTCATGCGCCACGCGTATAGAAACTGAAATATTGTGAAATTCATATATATTTGAACCTCACTTGAAATCAGTGTTTTATACACGTGGCGCATGAAGTAAAATTTCGAGTTTAGAAAAGCCCAGAAAATTTGTCTCGGGTCGCTGCGCGACCCGAGACAAATTTTCACAGGGCTTTTCTAAACTCGAAATTTTACTTCATGCTTAGCCTGGGAGTGGAAAACCCTCGTTAAAAGTTTCAAATTAAGCTCTTTTGAAAAACAACGGTTGTCGGAAAATTTACAGCTTATGCATATGTTTACCTAAAAGAAAATGTTCTCGTTGTCTTTTTTAGAAGAGTTCAATTTAAAATTATAAACGAGAGTTTTCCACTCCTAGACTAAGCATGAAGTAAAATTTCGAGTTTAGAAAAGCCCCGTGAAAATTTGTCGAGGGTCGCGCAGCGACCCGAGATAAATTTTCTGGGCTTTTCTAAACTCGAAATTTTACTTCATGCGCCACACGTAAAAAAAAATATTGTGAATTTCATGCGTGGAGCATGAACGAAAATTTCGAGTTTAGAAAAGCCCAGAAAATTTGTCTCGGGTCGCTGCGCGATCCTCGATAAATGTTCACGGGGCTTTTCTAAACTCGAAATTTTACTTTATGCTTAGTCTGGGAGTGGAAAACACTCGTTTAAAGTTTCAAATTAAGCTCTTTTGAAAAACATCGGATGTCGGAAAATGTACAGTTTATGCATATGTTTACCTAAAAGAAAATGTTCACGTTGTTTTTTTTTATAAGAGTTCAATTTAAAGCTATAAACGAGTGTTTTCCACTCCCAGACTAAGCATGAAGTAAAATTTCGAGTTTAGAAAAGCCCCGTGAAAATTTGTCTCGGGTCGCGCAGCGACCCGAGACAAATTTTCTGGGCTTTTCTAAACTCGAAATTTTACTTCATGCGCCACGCGTATAAGAAACTGAAATATTGTGAAATTCATATATATTTGAACCTCACTTGAAATCAGTGTTTTATACACGTGGCGCATGAAGTAAAATTTCAAGTTTAGAAAAGCCCAGAAAATTTGTCTCGGGTCGCTGCGCGACCCTCGACAAATTTTCACAGGGCTTTTCTAAACTCGAAATTTTACTTCATGCTTAGCCTGGGAGTAGAAAACACTCGTTAAAAGTTTCAAATTAAGCTCTTTTGAAAAACAACGGATGTCGGAAAATTTACAGCTTATGCATATGTTTACCTAAACGAAAAATATCCTGTATAACCAAACAAGTGTTTTAAAAATCTTTTACAAAGATTCATAATATACATGAAAATTTTAAATTACCTTTAACCTAAACATCATGTAACTAAATTCCTGTTTAATTAAAGTTGATAATACTGGGCGTTAAACTTTTAAACTTTAAAACTCTTAAACTTTCATTTAAATTTCCTGGTGATTAAGCATAAAGTAACATTCCGAGTTTGGATAAACCTGAAAACTTGGTTTGTATCTGAAAAATTCTCTGTATGTAAATGGTAAATGATGCCTGATAATTTAAGAATATTTTTAGAAGGATTTACTATTTTCAACATATCTATTTTATTAAGAAAACACGTACAAACTATTTTTTACATTTACGATTCTTTAAATACATTTCTAGAAAGATTTCCTATTTTCATTGTAAATTTATACAACGATTTTCTGTCCACGTATTTATTAAGAAAAAGCACTGTTGTGCTCCTGCAATAAAAGATACTGTTATTGATATTCTTGTTTGGACCATTTTTCGCTATTATAAATGATACTCTTGTATTTCCAATCTGCAAAAGAGGGCAAGAAAACGAAGAGACATCCTCCTTTTTATTCCCAGTCGGAGTTTTGTAATAAATTTGATAAAACATCCTTTTACGTAATTGTGTCTCGCATAGATATATCAGTGGGTTTATGATGTGCATTTATTTTTATTGGTCGCGTTCGTATTTGTAAGCATTATATCCATTGGCGGGACGCGATCTTCTTTCGAGGATTAATAAACGTTAAATCCTTTTTCATTTGCCCATTCCGGACTGCATTCAACTTTTGGAAAGCTTCCATTTTTAGAAAAGAGACCATTACGTTTTTATTTATTGTTAGTTAGTATCCTTCTATTCATTTATTTATTTATTTGTATAGATTTTACAAATTCTAAATTTTAAACTGCACAACTTATTATATATAGGGCTATTCAAATAAAAGGAACAGATTTCAAACATTTATTTCTTCCAAACTACAAAAGGTAGAACTATCATATGTTCAATAAATTAAACCTCTAGAGTGCCATGATTTAATCTGTTTTTCAAATTTAAGTTGACAACACACTTCAGGAATTGACATATAACACGTCAAACATAATAATTATAATGTATATTTTCAGCGTTGCGAACCTAGAATATTTTCCATGGCACTCTAGACATTTTTTTGAATTGAACATACGATATAATTCCAACATTCCTGGACACACAAAAGTTTAAAATTTGAATAGTCCAGGCAGAAGTTCCAACTACGGCTGCATTGGCGCTTTTGCTTGTCATTTTGATTGTCTGCAGTAAAATAGCGATACAATAAGAAAAAATACTTTGTGTGCTGCAATTAGCAAAACTAGAGTTCATTATTGAAGTTCAACGTGCTTTTTACCGCCTCGTCATAAGCAGATTTACCAGTGGCATCGAAAAATCGTAGACGATAGTTGCATCTACAAACAGAAAATCACGAGACATCCGCACACATCGTATGAAAATGTCGAGCGTATTCGTACAGTTTACTAAAGGAGCCCAAGAAAATCCACAGCACGGGAAACACATGGTGCTCATAAAATTGTTTGTTGTTTAAAGTGAGAAATTAATTCATCATATTTTTATTTCAACATAATACAGGGTGTCCGTAATTCGAGAGAATGTATGGGGATCTCGCTTATTTGAAGAGATACAGAGTCGGTTAAATTGGGGCAAAGTTGCGTAATTTGATGCTTATTAATAATCTGAAAACAGATTTAAGATATCTTTAATTACTTTTGAGATTTTCGCAAAAAACCGTTTTTTCGAAATTCTGTTTTTATTTTTTTATTCAAAATCTATTTATTTTAGAAATATGGTACTTTGACATTATTAAGGTACTTTTTGATGGGGAATCGAATGGTATTTTTTATTTTGAGATAACTCTTCAAATTACATGAGAACTGGAACTAACTTTTGTTTTTCTTATGGGCGCCATTTTGAATTTTGATTGCATATGAAAGGATGTTTTTTTCTGAATTCAATAATGTATAACACTTATACTTTATTTTGTTTGTAACATGTATAATTCTATTATCAAAACTATTACTTGTTTATTGTAAACAAGCCCTTAGAAACAATTGCAGCTTGTTTGTTTACAATCAAATTATTCATTGTTTGCAACTACATTGCATTGTTTAGAAGTATTTCTTACGGATATAAGAAAAAATGTCATACAGTAATGAAGAATTACGTGATATGATAAATATTTATTATTTATCAAATAAAAATGTACACCGTACTTCAGAAGAGTACCTCTTGCGGTATCCAGAAAGGCGACAACCATCCCAGAGTCACTTCGTAACCCTACATCAAAATTTATTGAAATACGGTTCATTCAAAAAACCTAGAACAAAATATGGAGACCGTTTTATAAATAATTACGAGGATGAAATTTTACAGCAGGTAAATAATAATATTTATTTTAAAAATATGATAACGTGGTTTATGCAGGTGCAGGATGAACCAACGACGTCAACTAGACAAATTGCGAGAACCATTAATAAGTCTCATCAATCAGTATGGCGAGTTTTAAAAAAGCATAAATATCGCCCGTACAAAATTAAAATAACCCAAACTCTGCATCCTGGCGACAACGAGAGACGTACAGAATTTTGCCATTTTCTATTAAATAAGTTGGAACAAAATCGGCAGTTTTTGGAAAATATTATCTGGACAGACGAATGTAAATTTACCAACTGCGGTTTATTTAATCGCCACAACCAACATTTCTGGAGTTTAAATAATCCCAGACAATTTGAACAACGACGGCCGCAAATTCGGTTTAGTCTAAATGTATGGGTAGGTTTGTTAAATGACGAAATGATAGGCCCATACATTTACGAAGAAAATTTAAATTCTGCTCGTTATTTAAATATTTTAAGAACTGTTTTAACAGATTATTTAGACGAACATATTACGTTGGATCGATTAAGTGAACTTTGGTTCCAACAAGACGGCGCACCTCCGCATAATAGTGCCGTTGTCAGTAGTTGCTTAGAAGAAATGTTCGAAAATAATGTTATTTCAAATAGAAGTGTAGTCCGCTGGCCAGCGCGCTCACCAGATCTGTCGCCTCTTGACTATTTCTTGTGGGGCTCAATTAAAGATAATGTTTACAAAACCATTCCACAAGATGTTGAAGATCTCCGAAGAAACATTCTAGCAGCATTAAATAATATTCGAAGAAGAGACATAGCACGATCAATTAAACATTTAAGAAGGAGGGCAGAATTGTGCATTGAAATAAATGGCGGATTATTTGAGCATTTGTTATAATTCTTTATTTATTGTTATTTGTAAAAGACTTATTTAATAGGATGAACAATATTTATTTTATGTTAATTAATGTTTAATTCATAATAAAATGTAATGTACACATTTAAATTAGAGTTACCTGTAACAATTTAAAATTACATCTCTAAGGAACATTGTTAAACAACCGAACATATTTATAATCGATTGTAAACAAACAAGCTGCAATTGTTTCTAAGGGCTTGTTTACAATAAACAAGTAATAGTTTTGATAATAGAATTATACATGTTACAAACAAAATAAAGTATAAGTGTTATACATTATTGAATTCAGAAAAAAACATCCTTTCATATGCAATCAAAATTCAAAATGGCGCCCATAAGAAAAACAAAAGTTAGTTCCAGTTCTCATGTAATTTGAAGAGTTATCTCAAAATAAAAAATACCATTCGATTCCCCATCAAAAAGTACCTTAATAATGTCAAAGTACCATATTTCTAAAATAAATAGATTTTGAATAAAAAAATAAAAACAGAATTTCGAAAAAACGGTTTTTTGCGAAAATCTCAAAAGTAATTAAAGATATCTTAAATCTGTTTTCAGATTATTAATAAGCATCAAATTACGCAACTTTGCCCCAATTTAACCGACTCTGTATCTCTTCAAATAAGCGAGATCCCCATACATTCTCTCGAATTACGGACACCCTGTATATAAAATTACGAAAAAAAAACTTTTTCCAAGTAAGTTTATTTTAATATTATTCCTTAAATTAAAAAAAAAAAACGTCATAAGCAAAGCTATACTGAAGAGATAAATCTCGAAACGCGTCTATAGATGGCCTAAGACATTAGTTTTAATCCAAGTCCTTTCACTTCTAATTTTTTTGTTATTTCTCCTTTTATATTAAATTTGTATTTGTTAGTTGGTTTGAACAGAATTTGACCGAAATGTTACATATACTTTAATAGAGCATTGTAACAAATCAAATTAAATAAGATTTTAAATATTTCATTGTATAATTTAATATCCGGAGGTGTATTTGCACGGGAAGTAGTTGTTTCAATGAATATTTATCGTCTTAAGTTGTCTTATTAATTGACATTGTTTGCATTTTCACGAATAACATTTTCGTAATTTTATATATTATAATAATAATATTCATTTGTGTCTTATAACAATACAGTTTTACACACGTCGACAAACAAATACAAAAGAAATAAACAATAAACAAATTAGACTAATTATACTATCAATAAGATTTAGAGCACATATGTAATTCCCTAACTTAATTATTAAAAGCAACAATCAATTTGTTCAACATTCACTCGGTCTAAATACTCCTTTAAACTATATCACTATATTGTGTGAATTCGTTGATGCAGTAAGGCGCCATTTTAGTTAAAAATTCCTTAATGTATTTTTTAAATGAATTTATTTCTAGATGTCTAGTTTTCTCTGACAATTTATTGAAAAAAATGACTCCATAGTAATTGGGGCCGTTTCTCGTTTTTTCCAACCGGTGGTGTTTATACGCCAGGTTAGATTTAGTTCTTGTGGTATAGGTATGCTGTAATGTGGAATATTCATGTATGTGGGATCTCACATATACCAGGCATTCAAAAATATATAGTGCCGGACAAGTTAGAATATTTTCACATATAAAGGTGTCTTTACAGTCACCAGTATATGGAATACCGGCAATTATGCGCATTACCTGACGCTGCAGGCCAAATATGCGATGCCTGGAGTATGAGTGACCCCATATTATTATTATACCGTATCTAATTCTGGACTCAAATAGCGAATGGTATGCAGTTATTAACTGGGTGTGACCGACCCTCTTTGACATCCCTCGAATACAGTATATATTTTTTGATAATGTTTTTGCCAAAGTTTCACCATGTTCATCATAAAGTAATTTTGAGTCTAACTTCACGCCAAGAAATCGTGTGGTTCTGCTGCATGTGACATTATGTGGTTTCAAAGTGAATATAATTGTGTTTGTTTTGGTGTCGTTCAATAAAAGGGAATTTTCCTCACACCACCTTGAAACAGTATCCATCGCTTCATTTAGCAACTGCGCGTTTTCTAATGCCGTTGCACGGTTTAAAATTGTAGTATCATCCGCAAATAAAATGGTTTTTGATTGTTTTATATATTGTGGTAAATCATTAATATACATAATAAAGAATATTGGACCTAGGACAGAGCCTTGCAGAACACCAGCTTTTAGGTTTAATATACTGGATCTCTCTTGCTTTAGTGCCACGATTTGTTGACGTTCTTCTAAATATGATTTCATTAGACGTACACTTTGGTTGTTAAAGCCATACATTTTTAATTTAGAGAGCAATATCTTGTGCGATACGCAATCAAAGGCCTTTGTAAGATCAATGAATGATCCCACACAAAACTCTTTGTTCTCGTATGCTTGATTTATGATGTCTGTTATTGAAACCAAGGCATCACTAGTACTTTGGCCCGTTCTAAATCCAAATTGATCCATGTGAAAGAGGTTTTGTGATTCAATATGTTCAATTACTTGGTCTTTTAGTACTTTTTCGACTATTTTTGACAGTATAGGAAGTAATGATATCGGTCGATAACTGTTTTTGTCATTTTTATTACCTTTTTTATGGATGGGAATTACTTTGGCAGTCTTAAGAGTATTTGGGAATATTGCTGATTTTATAATGTTATAAATGAGCGATGTTAAGGGTGTAGCTATTAAATATTTAATTGTTTTTATCATTTCTACAGTTATTCCGTATACATCAGAGCTTTGACTATTTTTTAATATTGCTATTATATCAAGCACCTTTATATTAGTTGTCTCTATAAATTCAAATGTGTTGGCTTGTATATTTGTTGGTCGTATATTTTGGGCTATCGAATAATTATTTTTTGAGAGATCATCAGCAATATTAACAAAGAAATTATTGAATTCATCACATGTTATTTCGCATTCGGCTTGTGATTTATTTATGGGTCTATGAGCGTTCAGGATTTTCCAGGCTGCCCGTTGTTTATTTTTTGCAGAATTTATAAAGTTGTTATTTGTATTGATGATCCTTTGAGATATTGCATTTCTATATTTCTTCCTGTAGTCGTCTCTCGTGATTTTGGTGTTTATGCCGGGATATTGTTTATACCATTCGTTTAAAAATTTTAGGGTCTCGCGCATTATGTTTAAAGTGTGCAAACTATAAGAAGCGTAAGCTTATTTTCTCGAATCGAAATAGTTTGGAATTTGAATTTATCTTTTTTATTCCAATTCTCAAATCGATCAGTTTCGATTTTCTACAGTAAATGTTAACATTCTATTGTTGAAAGTATAGATTAAGAATACTGCCTACCTTATGTTGATGGATATTAATTGTGTCCACCTAATACAACGCGCGTTCAAAATCTTTTTGCAAGAAATATCACCGATTTTCGTGTACTCAAAACGAATCGCCGGTCATTTGTTTGCGCAGATAAAGTCGGGCTTTTATTCCCGACGCTAAATAAAGAAATTAATGCCGGTTTTTATTTATTATCCCCAATAAATAAAGTGGCGTGCACGGCGCACGCGGATCTCGTGACGGATTTATTAAACTCAGGAGATTTTTTCTTCATTAATTTATGTAATTTAGCTCGGCGTGCGTGCTTCCGCGTCTTTAATTCCAAAAATCCATTTGAGTAATACAAATATTATTATTCATGAAAGAACAACACAAAAATAATTATTTTGTTTTCATGAAATGCAAATAGTTACGTTACCCACACAGGTCATTTTTATTTTCCTATAAGTATACGTATTACGCGTAGGTATACGTTATAAATTTGTAGGCATTCGTTGTTTTTGTAAAAGTGTTCAATTTGCAGCCAAAACGCGTGCTTCCACTCCTTGATTAAGCACGAAGTAAAATTTCGAGTTTAGAAAAGCCTGAAAATTTGGTTTGGTCGCGTAGCGTAGAATATTTGACTCAGTGACTTAGTGAATCAGTGAATCAGTGAATCAGGGAATCAGGGATTCAGTGAATCTGTGAACCCTTGAATCTGTGAATCTGTGAATCTGTGAGTCTGTAAATCTGTAAATCTGAATCTGTATTTCAGGGAATTAGTGAATTAGTGAATCAGGCAGATAAGTAATTCAAAAATTATTTATTTTTTCAACGGCTTGCCATTTACATTAAAAATACAATATACAAAAAAAAAAAATATGTACAAACACTAAACTTAAAACTAAGCAAGATAAGTTACAAATCTTTTAAAAGGCTCTTTAATAATGAAAAAGACCCATTAAAAAAGTCAAAATTTAAAATATTTGCGTGACGCAAAACCCGAACAGAAGCGGAATATTTCGCATAATCCGTGCGCCTGTAGCCGATATGGAATGTAATGCCAGACCGAAGAGAGCGCGGTGGAACCCGTATACCAACCAATTCCAACAGATCAGGGCAATCCAAATATCCATTAAGTAGTTTGAATACTAACTTAATGCCAGCTTCTACACGCCTTTGTTTAAGGCTGCGAAGGCCAAAAGTCGTCAAAAGATCCAAGTAGGGCTGATCGGTACTAAATTTATAGCCAAGGCATTTTATAAATTTCTTTTGAACTTGCTCAATTTTATTAATGTCGCATTCAGTGTATGGAGACCATACCGTTGAACAATATTCCAAGTGGGGTCGCACTAACGAATTATATAGTGTTACCAGCGTTCTACTATTTGTAAAGTTCTTACTGTTACGCTTCACAAAACCCAGCATCTGATAGGCTTTCGTGACAATATTTGAAATATGGTGTGAAAATGACCACCTTGAATCCACAGTGACACCTAAATCCCTTATTCTATCAACACGATTTATTGCTACATCGTTGAAAACATAATTTGTAATGACCGACCTTGTACTTCGTGAAAAAGTAATGATATTACACTTTTTGATGTTTAGCGTTAATCTGTTATCGTTACACCAGCTATAAAAGTGATCAAGTTCCTTTTGCAGGTTCGTTGCATCAATATATCATCAGCGAAAAGTAAACAATTGGCATTCTGAAAATATCTTGTAGTGTCGTTTATAAATATATTAAAGAACAAGGGACCCAGGTGTGATCCCTGAAGAACACCAGAAGTAACCTTTAGGGGTCTTGATGTTATTTGCCCAATTTTAATCACTTGCAACCTATCTGTTAAGTAGGACTCTATCCAACGTAAAAGAATATCAGTAATGCCAACATAATGAAGCTTGTTGAGTAATAACGTATGATCAACAGAGTCAAACGCCTTGGAGATGTCGGTATAGATGGAATCAACTTGAAAACCGCGTTCCAAGGCGTTGACAATGTAAGAATCATATAACAATAAATTGGATTCCGTAGATGCCCCCACTCGAAACCCATGTTGTTTGTGAGAGATTGAAGATTGCAATGAATTCGTTAAGAAGTCCGTCATCAATTTTTCAAAATTTTTTGGGATTGTTGCAATTATGGATATAGGGCGATAATTTTGAACAAGTTTGTTATCGCCATTCTTATATATTGGAATTGTGTTTGTTAATTTCCAGCAAGGTGGAAAACAACCACTAGATAGTGACAATTTAAAAAGTAACCATATTGGTCTACTAAGCGCGAATGCACATTTTTTTTAATAGGGAAGCAGGCAGACCATCGGGGCCAGGGCAATAGTTATCTTTAAGAGTTTGTAATGCATTAAATAGCGCCTACCGTGGCTAACAGAGACGAGAATACAGAACTTCCTACAAATTTAAATAAAATAGAAACAACAAATTTAAACTCTCTCTGCTTACTGAAAATAAATCATAGCCCAGGTCGCGATGGTTTACCTGCCTCTTTTTTTAAAAAATGTACCTTTTCTATGTCTAGACCTTTATGGTTATTATTTAATAAATCCCTATCCAGTGGTATGTTTCCTGCATGTTGGAATATTGCAAATATTGTTCCAATTTTTTAAAGCGGTGATAATAAAGATTTCAAAACTATCGGCCTATATCGATCATATCAGCTATTCCAAAGATATTTGAAAAACTGTTAACATCATTTTTAACCGATGCTTTACATTCCACAATATCTTTTAATCAACACGGGTTTCGTGCTGGGGGTTCAACTGCCTCTAACCTCTTAGTATATGACTCCTACATTGTGGATGCTTTGGAGAGCGGGTGTCAAGTTGATTCTGTGTATACCGACTTCTCTAAAGCATTCGACAGTGTGGATCATGGTATTTTAATGAACAAGTTGGCACATGTCGGAATTTATGGTGTTCTACTATCTACTATCTTTATTAAAATAGGTCAATCGACGTCACGATCTATAAGTGTCACATCAGGGGTACCTCAAGGTTCCCACCTTGGACCCCTCTTATTTAACTTATTCATTAATGATGTTGTTAACTGTTTTTCATATGCCGAAACTCTGTTATTCGCGGATGACATGAAGATCTTTGTACGTATTAATTCATTGCAAGACATAAATAATCTTCAAGTAGACCTTACTTCTTTTTGTAACTGGTGTAGAGTGAACAAACTGTGTCTAAATGTGGATAAATGCAAAATAATTTCATTTTCAAGACGAGCATCATCAATAGATGCCGTTTACCATTTAAATGATAGAAATATAGAGCGAGTCAATTCTATAAAAGATCTTGGAATTATAGTAAACAATAATTGGACTTTTTCAAGCTATATTTCAAAAATTGTTTCCAAAGCATATCAACTGCTAGGTTTTATTAAGCAAAGATTTCACTGACGCAAAAACAATATTACTCCTCTACAATTCCTTAATACGTCCACATTTGGAGTATTGTTCATCTGTTTGGTCACCTTACACACAGTGCAACATATATAAAATGGAGCAGGTACAAAAGAAATTCTCGAAGTATCTTGCATTTAAATTCGATGTGCAGGACACATACCAAGGATTGCTATATAGATATGGTCTTAAGAGTCTGGAGCAGAGACGCATTGACGCTGATATACTTTTGGTTTTTAAACTTTTGCATGGGCATATGGATTGTCCTGATTTACTATCAAAAATTGGTATTCGCGTTCCAGCTAGAATGCTGCGCTGACACTTTTCATGTACCATTTAAAAGTACAGATTCTGCTAAATATTCGGCCTCTGTGCGTATTCTGCGCCATGCTAATATGATACAATTCGATATGTTTGCGGGAGAGTATTCTACTTTAAGGGACCTCTTAGATGGACGTTTTAAACGCGAGGCGGAACGTGAGCGGGCGCAAGCGTTTGCGTTTTAACACATGGGTTTATATGAGAGTCCGTAGACGAACGGGTGCGAGCCGGAGAAAACGCCAGCACTCGCGTTTGTTTAAATTTGAGCGGAGCGGGACGGACGCGTTTTTCAGTTTTAACACATGGTTTCTTATGCGCCTTCTTATACGGGCGGGTGAAACGCGTTTTCAAAGCGGGCGTTTTTTGCAATATTTTTGTAAAAATCGGCCAAAGCGAGTTAAATTCGTAATATTTTTCTCACAATATTTAGTCGTAACGCAAAAATAAATATTTTTGCGTTTAGATAAATGTCCAAAATTAAAAAAATTAATAAACAAAAAATATAAACTATAAATTTTTAGGTAAACTTCCTTCTCTAAGATTTGAGTATAATTTTATTTAATATTTAAAAAATCTTTGATATTTTCTAGAAATTGCGAAAAATAAAATAACTAACAATTTAAAATCGCCCCCAATCTCTTGTAAAAATAGGGTGATGAGAACAAAATAATTAAAAGAATTAATAATCATTTTTTTAGAGCGGTCTCTGTGCTCGTAAATTTTGTACCGCCAATTGGCCAACATACTAGGGAAATGCTCATTTCACAGTCTATTTTTAATATGCAGGTTATTACCCATCAAAGTGTGTGAAATTTTTGACAGAAATTTGTATGCCGGTTACGGGTTAAATAAAAGGAAAAAAGTAATTGTCTATATCCTAGCGCTAAAACATGATTTTATAAGTATGTTTGATACAGAAAGTTTTATCTTAGAAATTCAGGCACCGCCCAAGGAACAAATCCATTTAAGTAATGTTTCATCAACATTAAAACAACGTTTAATGTTGCTGCACTTTTGATATAACGTTATTTGTTTGTTTTTTGCTCAGTGGGCGGAGTGCATGTGGAATTTAGGTAAGTAATATTTATATTTATAAAAACATTAAATCCATAAATACAGTAACGTCTATGAATAATAAAGGATAAATAAATAATAATCTGACGCAATTAAATCTATTTCGTCCATACTTATTACTCACCGTAGCACAACTGAATGATAGACGGCACCGAAGGCTCGGCGGCGAACTCGCCTAGCACCCGCTTGCAAAACGCGTTCAATCCGCTCCGTATAAGAGCTAAAAGCGGAGCGGGAAAAACGATCCGTCCCGCTTCGCTATCGCGCTAAAAACGTCCATCTAAGACCGCCCTAAAAGCTCATTTGCGTAGCCAATAAAATGTTATGTTGTATTTATCATTAAGGTGATTACATTATATTTTTACATTTACTTTTTATTTGTTGTTTATTTTAGGTACTTTAATATTTATTATATATTGTGATATTACTGTTGTAAATTATTTTTTTTGTAAATGGTCCGCCGTATATATTAATAAATAAATAAATAAATAATCATTGGTTTCTAAGTACTTTTTACTCTTAATATAATATCAACTATAATATAATATTTATAATAATAATTTATATTATTGTCAACATTCATTTTGACAAATATGTTATACAATAAATATTGTGTTATATATTGTTGTTGTCGTGGATAAAGTATAGTGTATAACTTACATATAATGGCTATTAATCCCTCAAACCACTTGCTCCATTCGCCTACGGCTCGTTCCGCAAACATCGATCTCGTGATTAATAGGTAATACGACACGATACGATACTAATACGATACATATTTTAACAGTTAGGATGTATTTTAAACTAACGAGTGTCTTCCACTCCCAGACTAAGCATGAAGTAAAATTTCGAGTTTAGAAAAGCCCCGCGTAGAAAATTTGTCGAGGGTCGCGCAGCGACCCGAGACAAATTTTCACGGGGCTTTTCTAAACTCGAAATTTTACTTCATGCGCCACGCGTATAAACCACTGACTTACATTAAAGTTAAAAATATATAACGCTTGGATGTGATCGTAATCAATATTTATTGTTATGTAGCGAAAAATGCAAGAATTATTTTTTTTGTTAATAGTTTTGGAGTAATAATAATAAGAGTAGAATAAATTTAGTTTGTGCGACTTTTTCATACTGTTGATATTTAAGTCATCATATCTTTAACGGGGAAAGTGGTATTGTTTGGCGCTTTTTCATTTTGAAAAATAAAAACACTGATTTTTCTAATACTTACAGCAGCTTTTAAATGTAAATGAAGAAATATGAATTAACTAAATTTTAATTATGATTATTATTAAGTTCATATAATTGATGAAGACATGTTTTTACAAGAATGGAAAATTGCTTTGGATTTCATTCCATCTCGGATAATATTAATACGCGTTTCTCGAAGAAGTAAAAAATCGCACCCTCCCAAAACCCCATTGAAAATGCAATAACGCAAATTCCCTTGTAGGTGCTAAGGTGATATCAATTCATCACAATCATCCATTTTCCGAGATGAGAATGATGAGTGTACGTTCCATCATGCGCTCATAATGAATCCCTCATCCCTATTCACAATGAAATTCAATAATACATTGCGCTCCAGAGGCGTACGTCACGGGAAAATCTTAATACGCTGTGCATTAATATGTCACCGGAAACGCGAAATCAATTTATTCCCAAAAACCTTTCATCACATATACATACACACACACACACACACACAGATCTGACGGAAATCGCATTATCACTTTCAATGCGGAATTTATCATGCAAATGAATGTATATGACGTCTTATGTATGTACGTTATGTATGTGCGCGTTGATGATCTATAATTCTCTCTCTTCTCATCCGGGTGACGTGTGTTTAGATTGGGATACGGATTTCGGAATTTCTGATAATAAATTATTATCAATTTGCATGCTTAATGTTTTCCATTAGGCGTGATGACGTGTGTTTCAATTATGCGTGCTTCAATTGTTTTATTTAATCATATATATGAATCGACGATATATCTTAGGTTAACTGAGTTCGAGTTTGAATCTTAAATGCGAATCACATAAAATTAGTTTTTTAACCAGGTTTCAATTATGTTGAAAAAATTACTGATCGATTTAGGTTTAGTGTTACGCTTTTATATGTTTAATTGAACAAATTACAAATGGGCGTGATAATGCTTTTACATACACGAAATATTTCAGTGTGACTATTTAACCCACAAGGAAATTCAACCCACTTCCCGAAGGGAAAGATGATCGAAAAGCTGCTGGAATTAGCTAATGAAACAGAGTTCTTTGATTAACTACGGAAACGAAAGAAGTACAATAAGCCACACGGCTGCGGTGCTAGGGCAGAAATAACCCTAACTTCCGTTCCTTGCCCCTAAAAAAAATAAAATTAACCCATTGATGCATAAAGGCAACATTATTATTTTTTTATTAATTAAATTACTAAATAAGGTTAAGTAGTCGATTGTATATAAACACGTGCAATATGAAGTTTCGAACGAGTGCTTCCACTCCCAGACTAAGCATGAAGTAAAATTTCGAGTTTAGAAAAGCCCGGCGTAGAAAATTTGTCGAGGGTCGCGCAGCGACCCGAGACAAATTTTCACGGGGCTTTTCTAAACTCGAAATTTTACTTCATGCGCCACGCGTATAAAACAATGAAATATTGTGAATGGAGTTGGAAATACACTGACTTTTCTTTTTAAATGAGTAATAATGAAAATATTTAAATAACAAAATATTTACATTTTCCGTCATACATTTTTAAGTTTTTATGTTTCGAACGAGTGCTTCCACTCCCAGACTAAGCATGAAGTAAAATTTCGAGTTTAGAAAAGCCTCGCGTAGAAAATTTTCACGTGGCTTTTCTAAACTCGAAATTTTACTTCATGCGCCACGCGTATAAAACAATTCAAAAATGCGAATGAAGTTGGAAATACACTGACATTTTTTTTTAAATGAGTAATAATGAAACTATTTAAAGAACAAATTATTTATATTTTCCTTCATACATTTTTAAGTCAGGTCAAATAATAAAATATAGTTAAACAAAATTTTAAAAGAATATTCCGAAAAGTTATCAAGATATAAATCTTCTAAATGTTTATCTTCCCAAAAAATAGCATAAAATCAATCTATTTTTATGTTCAGTTGGAAATAACTCAAAAACTATTGATTAAGTATTTCTATTATAATAATATAATATAGATATTATTTGACCTGACTTGAAAATGTATGAAGAAAAATGTAAATATTTTGTTATTTAAATATTTTCATTATTACTCATTAAAAAAAATGTCAGTGTATTTCCAACTTCATTCACAATATTTCATTGTTTTATACGCGTGGCGCATGAAGTAAAATTTCGAGTTTAGAAAAGCCCCGTGAAAATTTGTCTCGGGTCGCTGCGTGACCCTCGACAAATTTTCTCCGCGGGGCTTTTCTAAACTCGAAATTTTACTCCATGCTTAGTCTGGGAGTGGAAGGACTCGTTCTCAACTTCATATATTTAAAAAAAATCGCAGTATATAATATAATAACTCATTCATAGAAATCATAAAAATAAGTACCGAAGAATTTTACCTAAAATCAACTTTTAGAGTTAACTCTATAATTGCTCGGCCGTTAATGGGTTAATATTATATTAATATCTTGATCTAATATTTCAAGATTTAGGTACGAAAAGTATAGCTAGAGAAGCAAATGCCAAAAAAAATCACAAATTGAAAAATCTCAGTAATAAAGGCATTGCTGGCCACTGTGAAGATTAAATATCCACCGAACAGTCACTTTTTTGTCAAAACTCCGTTATCAATAAAAATAGATTAATCAAAAATGTCAATTACGAAACTAGTATTGCTTAACTTTACTTTCAAACTACAAAATAAAAAAATTCAATAAATTTAAAAAGTAAATAAATAATTTAAAAATGAACAAGTAAGTTCATAATAAATCCTTTTCGTTTAATTATAGTTTTAATTTCCCTAAATTGGTTCGATGCTAGTATACGACACATGAGAAAAATCATGAGGCTTCTCCAAGAACACAATAAACGTCACCCGTCGATATTAGCAAAGAGGGATCACGATTTGTTCAGGAGACAGTATAGATTGGCTATTAAAGTAAAGAAACAACAATCAGCGGAGGATTATATAGTGCGAGCCAAAAACAAATCCAAGGCATCATGGTCCGTAATCAATGACGTACGTAATATACAAAATGTGCCTGGCGGTGTGTGTAATATATCGTGTGATGAATTTAACACCTTTTTTACCAATGTAGCTGGAAATCTACACAGTTTCCTGTCAACTGCACCTGTTAGCCCTTCTTTCCAAATCCAGACCGATACTAGTACTCAGTTTATGTTTAAAACTATTTCAGAATGTCAGGTTAGAGAAGCTATTAGAAAACTTAAAAATAGTTTATCTATTGACATACATGGCTTTAATACAGAACTAATAAAGATTATTAAAGATCTAATAGTAGGTCCGCTGACAAAACTAATAAATATTTGCATAACCTCTTCCGAATTCCCCGATGTCCTAAAATTGGCAAAAGTCATACCAATTTTCAAAAAAGGCGATCGTAATAACATTAACAATTACAGACCTATATCCCTACTGCCTGTAATATCTAAAATTGTAGAGAACATTCTCAAGGCCCAAATAGTGGATAATTTTGAAAACAATAATCTATTTTATGCAAAGCAGTTCGGATTTAAGTTTAAGCTCAACGTGAATTGTGCTCCGTATTTCTTGCTAGTTTTGAGTAACATATTCTCAAATATTAGTGTTATTATCCAATAAGTTTGTGTTTAGTTGACTGTGGCATTAAAAGCGATTACAATTTTTGTAAGTTATCTATTAATAATTAGATCGTTAAAGATTAACCTTAAAATTATCCCCAATACCTGAGTATTTATCAAGGTCGTAGTGTGTGGACATTTGGTTTGTGTTTTTTCCTCGTGTTTACATTTTTCAATCACCTATCCGTGGTCTATTTATCCCGTTCGTCTTTATTGTTAGTCACCACGACAGACAGCGTTGGTGTGAAGAGTGTGTCCTTGTTAAAATCATTCCAACGTATTCCTCTAATTATTTAATTCTCACAATTTGTTAATTTTTTATTTTATTTTTATATTTAATTAAAATGGTCAATTTATGTGGGGTATGCGATCGTGCAGTCACTCCAAACACTCCTTGCATTAAATGCACAGGGAAATGTAGCAAACATATTCATACGAAATGCAGCGGGTTATGTGATGAAGAGTTTACGAATATAATTTCCTCTAAATCCGAGTGGTACTGTACAAAATGCGTTAGTCACAACAAAGAGTCACTGACAATCGAGTCTTTGCATAAATTAATAATAGATCAATTCAACTTATTCAAGGAAGAAATTGTCGATTTAAAAAAATCTATTACAAATCGCTTTGATAATATTGAATCTCGTTTAGTTCAACTTGAAAATAAGCATTCAGTCTATGACTCCCAGATATCTGAAATGAACGAACTATCAGGCGAACATTACGAAACGATTTTGTCTGAGCTTGAAGACAGACAATTTAGACTATGTAATGCAATTCTTTTCACTGAATCATCATCGTCACTACTAAATGAACGTGTAAATAGCGATATGTTAGGGGTCAGTAACATCCTCGAGGCTCGCAATTTGAATATAAAACCTTTAAAAACTTTCAGATTAGGTAAAGTTAACGGCAGTCGGCCTAGGCCGTTGAAAATAATATTCAAATCACAGAATGATGCAAAAGAAGTATTACGTAGTAACTTCATGGCTTCAAGTGATAAACATATTTTTCGTTCTGATCGCACGAAAAAACAAATAGAGCACTACAATACGTTAAAAAATGAACTAGAAACGAGAAAACGGGAAGGTGAAGTCAATTTACGCATTATGTACCTTAATGGGGTTCCGTATTTATCGGACAGTATAAAAGGTCAGGCCATGCCAAAACCGTCAACAAAAACCTAAACATATACTTTGAAAACTGTGGCGGCATTAGAACAAAATTAACCGATCTGTTAATTAATGTAAATAGTACCGATTATGATATAATAGTTATTGTAGAAACATGGCTTTATGAAAGCATACCAAGTAGTCAGCTCCAGCTATCTAATTATAACATTTACAGATCTGATCGTTCCATAAATGGTGAAGTTAGAGGTGGGGGTATCTTAATCGCAATTAAAAAATGCTATAAATCAACGTTTATTTCATGCGATAACACGATTGAGCAAATTTTCGTTATGTTTAAACTAAATAAAATATCTTACATAGCTTGGGGGGTGTACATTACTCCATCTTCATCTATTGACAAATACCAACAACATTGTACTCGCCTTGAAGACATCTGTGAACTACATGACTGTAACAACATATTAATATGTGGTGACTACAACTTACCCCATATCAAATGGTATAACCCTACCCAACCTATTACTTGTACTATTGCCAATACGCTTTTAAATTGTTATAGTTACCTAAATGCCAATCAAATCAATAATATTCCAAATTCACGGGGCGTTTTTTTAGATTTATGTTTTACGTCTGCTGCTAATGCAGTAATCTCATCGTCTGCCGAGCCACTTCTTTCTACTAGTATTCATCACTGTGCTTATAACATTAAGTTATCAGTCGATCATGTAAATAACATAGCCACATATGAAAAAAAATATTTGTTTCAGTTAGCTGATTACGATTTAATAAATATGCACTTTAACACATTTAATTGGGATTGGGATTTAATACTATCAAATGATGATATAGATCAGGACGTTGACAAATTTTACACAATTATTAATTCAGCAATTGAGAGCTTAATTCCCTGCAAATATATTTATAGTAGTAATAAATCGTATCCTCGCTGGATGTCTAGCGAATTAAAATCCTTAATACGGATAAAAAAAGCAGCTCATGCAAAGTATAAAGATAGTGGTTCATACGATGATTATTGTTTATTTTCTGATATTCGTAAGCAGTGCAAAACTTTATCAAGCTTAAATTATAAGGATTATTTATCACATGTTGAATCATCTCTAAAATCAAATCCTAAATATTTCTGGCTATACGTCAAAGAACTCAAAAATGAAAATAGTTATCCTTCAGAAATGTCTTACAATGATACCACTGCTGACTCCGGTTCTGGTATTGTCGACCTATTTTCGGAATATTTTTCGTCCGTATATACAGTTTCAAATTACACCTCTGATTCACAAAACGTAAGCCATTCATATTCTATTCATGATAACCGGCTGGTTGTTAGTATTCAAGATGTTTTTAACTCTATTGCAAGCCTTAAACCATCATTCTCATCAGGACCTGATGCCATCTCAAGCTACTTTCTCCAGAATTGTTTATATTCACTTTGTCGCCCTATTTATTTACTGTTTTTAAAATCGCTTAATTTGGGTGTAATGCCTTCAAAGTGGAAAGCCAGTTACGTCATTCCAATTTTTAAAAAAGGATCTAGGCATCTTGTTGAAAATTATAGGGGTGTAGCTATTCAGTCAGTAATTCCAAAATTGCTTGATAGAATAGTAGCACGCCAATTGCAATGGTTTCCCGGCAATTTATATCTGACAACCAGCACGGATTTATGCCTAATAGATCAATTACATCCAATCTATTAGAGTACAAACAGTACCTCTCAAATGCCTTGGAATCACGATGTCAAGTTGACACGATATATACAGATTTCTCCAAGGCATTTGATCGAATAGACTGCAATCTGTTATTAGAAACATTAAGAGCGTATGGTGTAAACTTGGATACTGTAAAATGGCTGTCATCGTTTTTGTCCGATCGAATTCAACATGTTCGTATAAATAATTTTATTTCAAACCCCTTTCCGGTAACATCAGGTGTTCCCCAAGGCTCACATTGTGGTCCTATATTATTCAACATGTTTATTAATGACTTAACAACGACCATTAAACATTGTCAATGTTTATTGTATGCTGATGACCTCAAACTATTTAAAATAGTAAATACCATCGACGATTGCGCCTTGATACAGGAAGATTTGGGTCGTATCAACGAGTGGTGTTTTTCAAATAAGTTACGTTTAAATACCGCTAAATGTTATTCAATGTCCACTACAAGACGCCAAACCCAAGTCAACTTTACCTACACCATCGGATCATCCAATCTCACAAAGATTAATTCAATCAAGGATTTAGGTATTACCTTCGATTCTAAACTCTCCTTTGCCACACACATTCAAAATATTTCTAACAAAGCTCTACGAATGTGGGGTTTTGTGAGGCAGTTTGGAAGAAACTTAAGCATTGAATGTATGTACACCTTATACTGTTCGCTCGTACGATGTCATTTTGAATTCGGAACCTGCATCTGGACACCATCAACTTCTTTGCATATCAATTTGGTAGAATCAGTTCAAAAGAAATTCCTTCGTTTCATGGAATACAAGAAAGGATATCAACATGTCCCCGGTGACTACGAGATCATCTTGAACGAACTAAACCTTTCAACACTTCATGATCGCCGGATAACATCTGACTTATGTACACTACTAACGATAATTAATGGATCTTTGGAATCACCTTTCCTCTTGGAGCAAATAAATTTGTTGGTCCCGTGCAGGACAACAAGATCTAAACAATTATTTTATCTTGAGTCTCACAATTCGATGACCCGCTTAATGGCTCTTGCGAATGAATATTGCGCCCATCCATGGTTTGACCTTTTCAACACAACTCTATCTAATTTAAAGTTTAGGCTAAAACGTCATTTCTAGTTTGTGCAATTTATGTTATTTCTATGATTTATGTTATTCAATTTATGTTATTTCTATAATTACTATACAATTATGTCGATTAGCTGTTATATTTGATTTTTATATATATATTTTTTTAATTAATTATATTACTTTGTAATTTTATGTACAAATGGTGTTTACCGTAAATAAATTTACTTTACTTTACTTTACTTTACAATTAACGCACTTATTCACTTATGCGACAAGATTATCGCTTGCTTTGAAAACAAAACCAATTGCTTAGGTTCTTTCTTAGACCTAAGCAAGGCTTTTGATTGTGTCGCACATGATTTGCTAATTACTAAACTCAGCAACTACAATTTTCATGCCTAGAGTTTGGATCTCATACTGTCGTACCTATCAAATAGAAAGCAAGCGGTGGAGATAAATAGTAATACATCATCTTTGTTATCAATAGTACACGGTGTTCCTCAAGGATCAATTTTGGGCCCTGTACTATTCTTAATATTTATTAATAATTTACCAAAATGCGTTGATGACTTATGTATGTTGTTGTTTGCAGATGACACGACCGTGGTAAGCGTGGGGAGAACAGAAGTTGAAGCTCTTGAAACAAACAATATTCGACTGGGTGCGGTTTCATCATGGTGCGCCAGTAATAAGCTAATATTGAACGAGTCTAAGACCCAGACATTAATGTTTTCCACATCCAAGGCAGATAGTCCACATAATACACCCGTTAAGTTCTTGGGTGTTCACCTAGATTCGGCTCTATCGTGGAATATACATGGCAATGAATTGGCAACTACTCTCTCCAAAAACATTTTCTGTTTGAGGAACCTGTCAAGACAAGCTTCGACTGATGTTCTTCGCATTGCTTGCTTTGGTCTCATCGAATCGCATTTACGCTACGCTATTCTAGTTTGGGGACATTCCACCTCTAGGCATCGCATTTTTGCCTTGCAAAGACGAGCTGTCCGAATTGTGGCTGGCATTACCTATACAGTCGACTGCAAAGATTTTTTCGTGACACTAAAATTACTCACTCTACCAAGTCTGGAGTGTCTTTGTTATGTGAAAAAGAATCTGAATATAATCCCAACTCTTGCCCATGATTATTCTACGCGCCACAGGGAAAATCTATGTTTACAAAGAATGCGGCTCACAAAGTCGCGCATGGGACCAAATCACTTTGGGTTACATTTCTTTAATAAATTAACGTTACAAACAAGAAACCTGCCTTTTGTTCAATTTAAAGCAGTAATTATAGATTTCCTACTGTGTAAAGCCTTCTACAGTACTGACGAATTTCTTCAACATGTTCCAATTTGAACTTGGAATAGACTATACATTATGTTTTAACATGTTGCCTCTATTGTGTGTGTGTTTTAATAAAGTTTAGTTCCTTTTAACTTAACTTAATCCTTACTAACACTGCGTGACATCAATACATTCTGTGATAATAGCTTTAACTTCTAAATACATTTTATCTTTACACCCAATTTTAACATGTTTGTATTTCTTTATTTCTAGAATAAGCCTTACTAACCCTAATACTAATTCTGTGATAATAATACATTCTGTGATAATCGCTTTATTTTCTATATTCATTTTATCTGTGCAGTCAATCTTAACATGTTTGTGTTTCGTTATTTCTACAATACTTACCAACTATTAATAAACGGATTTAAAAACTTTTAGTAAATAACACACTTGGTTAAGATTTCACTGTTTATTGATTGACACTGCAATAATTGTTTCGCCACACAGTGGCTTCATCAGGCAGATGAATAATGAATTACAAACTTAAACTAACGCTTAAATACTAATGACGTGGAGGAGGTGGTGTTGCTTAGGGAAAGGGGTGGGGGGTGGTAGTGAATTATGTGAGAAATATATATGCATATAAACATACATACGTATATACAAACGTTAACATATCGTATAAACAGAGGATAAAATGTCAGGACAAATTAAATTAATAAATAAAGATAAGTATAAAAATCAAATTCACACAAGTAAATATATACATATACATACACAAAAACGTATAAAAACATTAACATATGCCATATACATATATACAACAAACGGATTTAAGTTAAGTGACTTCATTAATATTACACACACATGCAGCACGAACCACCTGGCCATCACTATGTCTGTGTCACTCTATGATTATTACTGATGTCGTATTACACATTCTTGTGTAATGCTTCACTATATATATATTTTATTATGATTAGGTTCTAGTAATTAAGTTTATATGTATTTCTATATTGACGATTGTAAAACTGTAGTTAACACAATAAATAAATAAATAAATAAATTTTAATTTCTCTTTTTGTTTATTGTATTTTCTATTTTTGTAAAAGGTGAAACCGTAAATAAACATATTATATTATAATACGCAAGCTTACATCGCCATGACAAACAAAAGTTAAAAACTTTTAAATTAAAAAAATTACTACATGCTTAGCCTGGGAGTGAAAAACACTCGTTTTAGTTTCAAACTACCAAACCTATCCTAACAAATCGCGAATTAATCTAATCTAATCTAAAAATGGTTGCACATGTCAAAAAACTTTCTACAAATCTAGATAGCGTTGCATCACATCGGTTTTGTTCTAGGAAAATCAACAGATATAAAAATCAATAATACAGTTATGAGTATTAAAAACGACAAATCACATCTTGGAAATTATTTCAATTAAATGTAAAAATAAATTAATTTTATGCGATTTTTCGGGAAGATGAACATTTCAAAGATTTATATCTTGATAATTCTTTCTAATATCTTTGTGAAATTTTGGGTGGATATTCAGTAAACATTGCTCTTTGAAAATGTGTAAAAATCTAAATAAACCCAATTAATGGTTTTTAAGTTATTTCCAATTGAACGTAAAAATAGATTGATTTTATCCGATTTTTGGGAAGATAACATTTCAATGATTCATAACTTGATAATTTTTAGAATATCCCTTTAAAATTTTGGGTGGATATTAGGTAAACATTGCTCTTTATAAATGTGTAAAAATCTGAAAACACTCTATCAATAGTTTTTGAGTTATTTACAATTAAACGTAAATATAGATAGATCAGAATACTGAAAATTACTTACATTTCAAGGAAATACGTACAAAATGTTCTAATCTTAGTAATAAATTATATAATAATTACATCGAATCGGCTAATGCAAATATAATTAAAAATCCACGACATTTTTGGACGTTTGTTAATCGTAAAAAGTGTATACCTGATTTTCCCGATGTCATGTATTACAACAATGATTGTAGCAGTGATGGTTCTCAGTGCGTTAATTTATTCGCCCAGTTTTTTGAATCAGTTTATAGTAGTGACAAACCTGCACATACACCCTGCTTTACTAGTAATTCTACAGTACTTCATTTGCCTATTAAACTGTCAAAGTCCGAAATATTCAACGCAATAAATAATTTAAAATCCAGTAACAGCATAGGCCCTGACGGTATACCATCTAGTTTTTTAAAAAATTGCATATTTTCTATAACTCCTCCTATTTCTATTTTATTTGATACGTCCATAAAATTAGGATATTTTCCTGATTTTTGGAAGAGGAGTTATATCACGCCACTTTTCAAATCCGGGAAAAGAGATGATGTAAATAATTATCGTGGCATATCTATCCAATCAGTAATACCTAAATTTTTCGATAAATTGGTATCCGTTCAGTTGAATTGGATGTGTAAAACTAGTATACTTGACGAGCAGCATGGATTTCAGCCAGGAAGATCTACTACTACTAACCTTCTAACGTTTACTTCCTCGATTATTAAGGCCTTTGAAAATAAACACTCAGTCGATGTTATTTACACAAATTTTGCAAAGGCTTTCGACCGTGTTAATCATGATTTTTTAATTGCGAAGTTATCTGCGCTGGGATTTCATTCTGCTGTCATAAAATGGATTACTAGTTACCTAACTAACCGTACGCAGTGTGTTAAAATCAAGAACTTTTTATCTAATACCATTTCTGTGCCTTCATGTGTACCCCAGGGCTCGCACTGTGGACCGTTACTGTTCTTATTGTTCATAAACGACATATCTCACGTAATTAAAAACTCTTCATTTCTGTTATTTGCTGACGATTTAAAGATTTTTAAGGAAATTGTAACTGCCGAAGATTGTATTTTACTTCAAGACGATGTAAACTCTATTTTCAAATGGTCTTGTGATAACCATCTATTTTTTTATATTAAGAAATGCAATTCAATTACTTTTTCTAGAAAATTAAATACTATTCATCGCCATTATAGTATAAATAATAGTATCTCAGAAAAAATAACAGAAATCAAAGATTTGGGTGTAACTCTTGATGCCAAGCTAATTTTTGCCAATCATATTAATTGTATATGTAACCGTGCATTAAAAATGCTAGGATTCATAAAAAGAATGTCCGACGATTTGTCACCTATATCGTTTAAGCTGGTTTATTTTGCATTTGTTCGTTCCCATTTGGAATATGCATCATGCGTCTGGTCACCAGCTCAAATAACCCTTGTCAATAAAATTGAAAATATACACAGGAAATTCTTAAAAACAATGGTATTTAAACTGGGTTTTGATATGGGGTTAAACTTTAATGTTGATAATATCTATTCATGCGTACATATCGAAAGGCTGTGCTATCGTAGAATCTATGCCGATTTGTCATTGTTTTATAAGCTATTTTCGGATGAAGTCAAATGCCCGACCCTGTTATCTTATGTCAATTTTCACTATAATGTGGTAAATCGTCCCATCAGGCAAATTCCAATATTTAGAGTTAAAACTCATAAATAAATTATGGCTACAATAGCCCGCTTTCGCGATTTATGCGGTACTCAAATTTAATATCTCTAAATCCATATTTTGATTTATTTGATAGTTCACACTCACATTTTATGTCACAATTAAAACGCGGGAATATTGGTGAAATAATTTCTAAATCGCCAATGAGTGGTTTTTGTAAGTATTGAAGATATTTTAAATTGTGCAATCATCTATACTTGTCGTTCATTTTATTCGGTTTTGTATAGGTCCGCTTTTATTACATGTGTATTCTTATATTATATACTTATATCTATTTACGTAGTATTAATTTTATGATTATAATTTTATTATTGTAATTTTTTTGTAATATCAAAGGAGATATCCGTAAATAAATACTTTACTTTATGCGATTTATCGGAAAGATGAACTTTTCAAAAATTCCTATTTTGATCATTCTTTGAAACATCTATGTGAAACCTTGGGTGGACATTAAGTAAACATTGTTCTTTGAAAATGTGTTAAAATCTTGAAATATCCTATTAATAGTTATTGAGTTATTTCCAATTAAACGTAAAATGGATACATTTTATGCGATTTTTCGGGAAGATAAACATTTCAAAGTTTCATATCTTTATATTTTTTTGGAATATCCCTTTGAAATTTTGTGTGGATATTATGTAAATATTTATCTTTGAAAATGTGTAAAAATCTGGAAATACCCTATCAATAGTTTTTGAGTTATTTCCAATTAAACGTAAAATAGTTACATTTTATGTAATTTTTCGGGAAGATGAACATTTCAAAAATTCATATCTTTATAACTTTTTGTAATATCCCTTTGAAATTTTGTGTGGATATTATGTAAACATTGCTCCTTTAAAATGTGTAAAAATCTGGAAATAACCTATCAATAATTTTTGAGTTATGTCCAATTAAATGTAAAATAGATACATTTTATGCGATTTTTCGGGAAGATGAATATTTCAAAAATTTATATCTTGATAACTTTTTGGAAAATCTCTTTGAAATTTTGGATGGACATTAAATACACATTGCTATTTAAAAATATGTAAAAATCTAGAAATACCCTATCAATAGTTTTTGAGTTATTTCCAATTAAACGTAAAATAGATACATTTTATGCTGTTTTTCGGGAAGATGAATATTTCAAAAATTTATATCTTGATAACTTTTTGGAAAATCTCTTTGAAATTTTGGATGGACATTAAATACACATTGCTATTTAAAAATATGTAAAAATCTGGAAATACCCTATCAATAGTTTTTGAGTTATTTCCAATTAAACGTAAAATAGATACATTTTATGCTGTTTTTCGGGAAGATAAATATTTCAAAAATTCATATCTGGACAACTTTTTGGAATATCCCTTCGAAATTTTGTGTGGATATTAGGTAAACATTGTTCTTTGAAAATGTGTAAAAATCTCGAAATACCCTATCAATAGTTTTTGAGTTATTTCTAATTAAACGTAAAATAGATACATTTGATGCGATTTTTCAGGAAGATGAATATTTCAAAAATTTATATCTTGATAACTTTTCGGAAAACCCCTTTGAAATTTTTGGGTGAATACTAAGTACACATTGCTATTTAAAAATGTGTAAAAATCTGGAAATACCATATCAATAGTTTTTGAGTTATTTCCAATTAAACGTAAAATAGATACATTTTATGCGATTTTTCGGGAAGATGAATATTTCAAAAATTCATATCTTGATAACGTTTTGGAAAATCCCTTTGAAATTTTGGGTGGATATTAAGTACACATTGCTATATAAAAATGTGTAAAAATCTGGAAATACCCTATCAGTAGTTTTTGAGTTATTTCAAATTAAACGTAAAATAGATACATTTTATGCGTTTTTTCGGGAAGATAAACATTTCAAAGATTCATATCTTGATAATTTTTTGGGATATCCCTTTTAAATTTTAGGTGGATATTAGGTTAACATTGATCTTTGAAAATGTGTAAAAATCTGGAAACACCCTATCAATAGTTTTTGAGTGATTTCTAATTAAATGTAAAATAGTTACATTTTATGTAATTTTTCGGGAAGATGAACATTTCAAAAATTCATATCTTGATAACTTTTTAAAACATCCCTTTGAAATTTTGTGTGGATATTAAGTAAACATTGCTCTTTAAAAATGTGTAAAAATCTGGAAATACCCTATCAATAGTTTTTGAGTAATTTCCAATTAAACGTAAAATAGTTACATTTTATGTAATTTTGCGGGAAGATGAACATTTCAAAAATTCATATCTTGATATCTTCTTGAAATATCCCTTTGAAATTTTGGGTGGATATTAAGTAAATATTGTTCTTTGAAAATGTGTAAAAATCTCAAAATACCATATCAATAGTTTTTGAGTTATTTCCAATTAAACGTAAAATAGATACATTTGATGCGATTTTTCGGGAAGATGAATATTTAATAAATTCATATCTTGATAACTTTTTGGAAAATCCCTTTAAAATTTTGGGTGGATATTAAGAACCCCTTGCTCTTTGAAAATGTGTAAAAATCTGGAAATACATTATCAATAGTTTTTGAGTTATTTCCAATTAAATGTAAAATAGATACATTTTATGCGATTTTTCGGGAAGATGAATAATTCAAAAATTCATATCTTGATAACTTTTTGGAAAATCCCTTTGAAAGTTTGGGTGGATATTAAGAACACATTTCTATTTACATATGTGTAAAAATCTGGAAATACCCTATCAATAGTTTTTGAGTTATTTCCAATTAAACGTAAAATAGATACATTTTATGCGATTTTTCGGGATGATAAACATTCCAAAGATTTATATCCTGATAATTTTTTAGAATATTCCTTTAAAATTTTAGGTGGATATTAAGTTAACATTGTTCTTTGAAAATGTGTAGATATCTGAAAATACCCTATCAATAGTTTTTGAGTTATTTCCAATTGAACGTAAACATGATTTTGCGTTGTATTGTAATTACTTTTTTTTATTAGGACAATGAAGACTATTATTATTATAGTTTGGCTAATCCCCCCTCCCCATGAAATATAATCTGCAGGGGCCTATTGATCCTACCAAGTGTTTCCACTCCTAGATTGAGTGAAGGGCCCAAATCCAAATGTTCAGGTTTTTCTAATTCGAAATTTTACTTCATTAAAATTTCGAGTTAGAAAAGCCTGAAAATTTGGATTTGCGCCCTTCACTTTATTTACAGTTATTAAAGGCAAATGAATTCTCTTTGAACAACTGAAAACAATTTATTGTGTCGTGTCCTAATTGGAAAGTTGTGAAATGAAGGGTGGGTAATAAAACCGGCTATAAATTTATGGTTGTCGTGGATTAATCTGAACGCAAATATTGTTGCTCTCTCTTGACCATAAAGGCATTTAATGTCGTGTTTGTTTAATATCTCGGCACAAACAAAAATGAAAGAATCGTAAAATTTTCGTAATAATTAATTTTCTGTTATTTTCACCATAAAAATGTTAATTAAATCTTAATACCCATACGAATGAAATTGCATTTCTCGTTTAAACAAAATATTTGGTAGTTCGGAAAGAAATGTTTTTTTTTAAATTAAAAATTATTAAAATTGAATTTGTGTTCAGTATTCCGGCACCAGATACCCACAGACGCGTTTCGGACTTCAAGGTCATCTTCAGTGTGGTCCCGACATGATTATATTGCACAAAATACATAAACTTAAATTAAACTATATAATCGCCGTTTGCTTCAGCGACAGACAATCGACGTGTAATAATAACTGGCTTTTCTTTAACAAATTGCAAAAGAACATCTTGATTTATCTTTAAACGACGTCCAGAGTCACATTTTCTTTGGAGAGCCGTATCACAATTTCAATATTTTTTAAACTCACGCTGTTTTTTTAACATTCGCGAACAATTCACCTTCAATTTTGTGTTGCCTATACTGCGTTATTTTCTTTTTTGAACTCGTACAATAATTGCTAAAAAACTCTTCTTTTTTGATTATCCATGGTAAGATGAGTTAATTAAACACGGATTGACAGCGACTTAGTATATTGTTTAGAAGAGTCATCTAGTTGATTTTTAAATTAAAAAATCACATTTTCATGCCTTGCAAACAAAGTTATTAAACTTAAAAAAAAGACATTTTTCTCCAAAAAACCTAATATTATGTACATGTATTCGTGAGTTATGTGAAGATTGTTATAATAGTAATAAAAAGCGGTTAAATTCATTTCTTCGCTGTTTTTATTTAAGTACTATATGTACATTTCGGACATTAAGTGTCCATTATCAATAGTTAACTAACTTTTTTTATTACTACTAATATTATGTCTCAGATTATTGAGCTGGACATACGGACCAGTTTCTGAGGCAAACAAAAACATTTTTAAAATTGTTGGAGTATTGTTTTTCTTTAAATGTTATTACATCTATTGATAAGTTGATACGATTCTGGTTGAAGGGCTCAGTTAAAGTTCTACGGTGTGTAAAAATATAATTTGTATGGATTGGATATTCCTATTCTAATAAAATACAGAAAATTGATACTTTAAGTATACATATTCGGAAATATACGATGAATTAGTTTAGGCATTGCTGTTTTTAAAAATCGTTCAATTTGAAACTTCTAACGAGTGTTTCCACTCCCAGACTAAGCATGTAGTAAAATTTCGAGTTTAGAAAAGCCTTATAATTTGGTTTGGTCGCGTAGCGCGTAGCGCTACGCGACCAAACCAAATTTTAGGGCTTTTCTAAACTCGAAATTTTACTTCATGCGCCACGCGTACAAAATACTGAAATATTATGATGTTCAGAATATACTTCTAAATCTAAATCATAATTTCAGTGTTTTATACGCCTGGCGCATGAAGTAAAATGTCGAGCTAAGAATTTTTATTAATTTTCAGGCTTTCTTAAACTCAAAATTTTACTTTATGCTTATCCAAGGTTCACTTATTAGAAACCAAAAATAAACCTTTTTTAAAAAAATGTAATGTGAGGACCCTAGAAGCCAAGGGATATAAGTGCAAAATCTATAAAATTAGATTTACAAGTATTGATATTGATTTTAGATACATTAATTCATTTGTTAGCAACACGAATATTGATAAATAATATTATATATCATATGTTCAATAAAAGAAAACCTCAAGAGTGCCATAGAAAATATTGTAGGTTGGCAACTCTGAAATTATATATTATAATTATCATGTCTGACGTTTTATGTGTCAATTCCTAAAGCGTGTAGCCAACTTAAATTAAAATGAAAATTAAATCATGGCACTCTAGAGGTCTTTATTATTGAACATACGATATTATATTAATATTGATTATAATAGTTGAACATATAACTATTGCCTGAACATTTATAGCGCTTTGCATCGGGATATGTACACTTAAAAGAAGAGTTCCCTGTAAAGTAACCAGTTATTCTACATACAGATAATAATAATAATCTTCTATAAACTTTTTTTGGGGAAAAGCGGCCAAATTCTAAAATTATATTTGTCTTTTTAGCGAGAAGACTTTATTTTTGTTTAAGCCAATATTTCGTTGGATTTTTTTCAGCTTAAATAACAGTAAAGTTTTCTGGCTAAAAAGACAAATGAGGACCTTAAAAGCCAAGGGATAAAAGTGCATAAAACTTGATTTTTAGAAAATGTATTTCAAGCTTGATAAAAGATAGTGATTTAAGGAAAATGTTTTATGTTCAACTATTATTTATCAATATTAATATAATATAAGGTGAGGATTTTTTTCGCTGAACATAGATTTTCTATGTTCAGTTTTTGAAAGTCCATTTTAATACATTGTTTGGATGGGATGGTTAATTCACAGAATTGTCGGTTTGTACCTAACACCTCTCTCCCTTTTCTCCTTATTCTTCTGTTCTTATTTCCACAGGTATTAGTCACATACAAACGAACATATTCAAAATTTATCACACACTCAATACAATAGGAAAGTTAATGTTTGGGCTGGAATAGTTGACACTACCCTTATTGGTCCCTTTTTATTGAGAGCAACCTAACTGCTGTTAAATTTTTGAAAGTTCTTCGAAGAGACAATATACCACAACTACAAGTCTTCAATATTAAGAACGCATGGTTTTAAATGGACGGCGCTCCACCACATTCCACAGGCCTTGTTACACGTTTCTTGAATGAAACCTTCCGGGATCGCTGGTTTGGAAGATTTGGACCCATAGCTTGGTCACCTTGGTCCCCAGATTTATCGCCAAACGATTTCTTTCTTTGGGGTTATCTCCAATTCAAAATCTACAATAATATAGCAGAGAGTACAGAAGAACTAAAAAACAGAATAAGTACCGCCTGCAATAAAATAAATCCAGTTTGTTTAAGAAATACTGTACAAGGATTTTACAATCGCTTGACATATTGCTTGGAGCAGGATAGTGATCACTTTGAACATTTGTACAAAACCTCAAATAAAATTTCAGTCCCTTCAAAAGCAGAAATAAAATATCTGTCAGTTTGGTTGCCTAATCCGTGAAATTAATGAAATAATGTATTGACATGGACTTTCTAATACTGAACGTAGGAAGCTTATGTTCAGCGAAAAAAAAAAATTGTCACTGTATGATGTATAATCTTATTTATCAATATTAACCTAATGTCGTGTTGCTAACAAATGAATTAATGTATCTGAAATCAATATCTATACTTGTAAATCCAATTGTATAGATTTTGCACTTATATCTACTAAGAAGCCAGTGGATATCAAATAATTTTTTTTAATTCTACCGCTTTTCCCCCAAAAAAGTTTATAGAAATTTTTGATGACTTAACGGCAAAAACTACTAAATGTCAATAATAATAATCTTTATTTTCAAGGTGTCAACGTTGTAAAAAATTAAAAATGAGTTAGTTTAAGTTACATACAGATACGATTATTGTTAATAATAATAATATTATTATTATTAAGATATAGAATAATAAGTGAAACATCTTATAAATAGAAAAAGGATATTTTATATAAGTCCTTTATTCTAGATCCTCAGTTCTAAACAGTTCATCGATAATAATAATAATTTCTTTGCTGGTAATGACGTAACACAAATTGCTTTTACACAGTAAATAGCGAACGAACAAACAAATCGCGCACGCGAAACTGACAGCCGGTTTCGTTTTCTCAATTTAACAATTTCTCAATTTCAGAAACCTTTCAGGTGATCACCGGCAGTTTTCAGATCAAACGCTCCAGATTAAATCCGCCACCCTCGGCGGCTCAAGTCTAAAGTTTGTTTCGTAATTACGGAAACCCCCGTTCGACGAATAATGTTCTGTCTCTCTCTTTTTCTCGTAACCATTTTATGTCGCAATTTAATATTTACTTCCAAGTTGAGATTAGGTAATAAAGGACGGATATTAAAATTTTACATATTATTACGTACAGTTACTTAACTTTGAGCAACTCCGCTGAAAGTAAATAAATTTAAATTTTTTGCGACGCTAGTACAAATTTATTGATTTCTCAACCTCAGAGTCTGATAAAGTAATCAGACTCTGAGGTTTCGCTTATTTATTTCTGAGGGATGTAAGCAAAACTCTAATTTTCTGCACGTTGAAAACCAATAAATAAGTTTTAGTTAACTTTGAGCACCTTAAATTTCGCCTAAAATCAATTAATATTGATTTTTTGCAATGTTAGAACTAATTTTATATTCCTAATTTTAGTCTTTTCTTAACAATCACTGTATACTTTTTTAAACTCTGAAGTTTTGTTAGTTTTCTAAAATGGTTTTAAATAAGACAAGTTTATTGCACGCTAAAAATAAATAAATAAACATTAGTCGAGTTCGAGAAACACTAATTTGGTCGAAAATCAATCAATTTTGATTTATATTTTCAACGTTAAAACTAATTTTAGTTATTTCTCAATAATTTCTGTATACTTTATCCAAATCTAATTTTTCACTAACTTTTTGAGAATTGCTCTAAAAGGAGACACAAATTATATAAACGTTAAAAACAAATACATGAGGTACGATTCATGAAATGTGTCCCATGGTTTCCTTAATTTGTAGAGCTTTCTGCGCCAATACATCTAATACGAAAAATGTTAAATGTCATCAGATTACATGTGTGAAAAGAGACAGAAAACTTTATAATATGTCTTTTAACGCGTTGGCTGCCGTGTAAATCAAATACAATTCACGTTAAACAGAAATCTCCGTATGTAAAAACATTGTGGCAATCAACGTATTAATAAACATAAGAGTATTAAATAAACGTATAATTATACGGTGAAAGCGCCGGGTAAAATAAATCCAGATTACACCAACAACTCCATTTTTATCATTTTCTTCCTCAATCACAATTAAAAACAATCAACAAAAACCTTTTCACCGTTTAAATGAAAAAACCTCGAAAGCGAAACGCGAAAAAAAAAAATTCAATACCCGACCAAGACGCATTATCATCATCATCATCCCGGTGTATCGAAACTTGAATGACTTTTGTTCTTGCAGACTATAAAAGTCATGTATATAAGAGTTCGAGAGAGATGACAGAAACGTTACTTTGCATGCGCACGTTAAAGATGGAAAGAGATGGTGGTGAATTTTTTGCAAAGCGTCGAGAAAAGAGCTTCCATTGTTGATTTGTGCGCGCGTTCTCTACGGAGAGAGGAATGAAAAAAAGAAGAAAATCGGAGGGAAAAAAGGAACTGTGGCTGCTATTTTCCTCGAATGAAAGAGAGAATGAGAGTAGAATGAAAAGAATGTCGCCTCGTTCTCCTTTCCACCATCCAGCATTCAACTTTCAATGTGCTTCCTGAAAGCTCCATTCGGGATTATTGTTATAATTTGGGAAATTGTTGTGCATTTATATTATTACGTTTCGTATGTGGGAATTTAAGGAAAAATCAAGATATTCGCAATAATAATAAGACAATCTATACACAAAACTTAATAATACATATAAATGCATATTATATAATTTAATTCGAAACAAGCTTTTAATAATATTGATTTTCCCTTCATTTTAATTCAAGAATGTTCATAGATATTTTTCTCGAAATTCTTACATTCCTGTTAACAAAATTACAAATTAAATATGTAATATACGGGGTGCTAAGCGACCAATTCAAATTTTCAGGCTTTTCTAAACTTGAAATTTTACTTCATGCTTAATCGGGGAGTGAAAACACTCGTTAGAAGCGTCAAATTAAAGGAAAATAGTAAATTTGGGCGATTTATAGGAAACACTGTTCTTAAATTTAGCTCATGGTATTAAAAAAAGTGAAATCTATATTTTAGACATAAAATATAACTGAAATTGCCCTTACTGCACTATATTAACGTTTGTGACATTTTGATTGTAAGTCAATTGCTTGGCTGATTGGTTCTGGTTCTGGTTCTTTTGGGGAGTGCGCATTTCTGCACTGCACTTAGGCCTCATTAGGCCCATTGTGCTACCTTCCGTCGATAACCCAGCCTCAGCTTAGCCAGCCTACCTGGTTTAGGTAGTCTAGCAAAGCCGAGGTGGGTAGATCGCTTATGTAGGCCATTGTAGGCCATCTTTCAACCAGTAAGGAGCCTCTAGTTGACGAGAGTGCCGGGCAATCGCTAAGAATGTGTCCGGCAGTCTCGTCTTTCCTCTGCAGGATGAAGAGTCAACTATCTCCATCCTGTATAGGTGTGCGTTTAGCCTGCAGTGACCAGTCAGGGCGGCAGTTGTGCGCCTAAGGTTGGCCCTGGTCAGCTGCAGGTATTGTTTCGCTGATCTCTCGTTGGAATACAATAGTGTTTCCTTAGAGAGCTTGCAACCCTCGATGTCATCCCAACGCTTCCTAAATTTCTCTAATGCGTTGGTTTGTAGCATATTACACAGGGACAGAGGCGCACTAGCGGCTCCGGTGAGAGAATGGCCATCCCAGCCGCTGCTCTTGCCAGTGCATCAGCTCTCGTGTTACCTGTGTTCAAGTCGTGCCCCTTCACCCAGCAGACTTCAATGTTGTTATACATTGCTGCTTGCCTGAGTTTTCTGTGGCACTCTAATGTCTCTGAAGTTGTATGTGATTTCTTCAAAGACAGTAGCGTTTGCCTGCTGTCCTTTAGGATCAGTATGGCTTCATTTTACACTTTGCGGTTTATGATGTTCTCAGCCGCAAGTGTTATACTCATCGTCTCTAATTGTGTGACGGTGGCATGCTTTCCCATCGGGACCTTTGTTTGGATTTTCAGAGTCCTGGAGAAGACTCCAATCCCGGATCTATCCATCCTTTTGGATCCATCTGTGTAGATCTCTCATATGTTTAGTGGGTTGAATGGTAACCGTATAGGGTGCATTCCGAATGAGTGTCGGTCTACACTAGTCAGTGCCAGCCTCTAAGAGAGGTATGTCTTTGCAGACACTCCTCCAGAGGTGTCCTCTCACTTCCCCACAGCGGTTACTGTTCCAGATCCCACTGCCTTGAAGGCGAAGTATGGTCGCCTCGGCCTCCCTCTCCACGTGAATATCAAGAGCCGAAAGGCATAACATGACCATCGCCATCGTTGGAGTAGTGTGCATATCGCCTGTTATGCGAAGACAAACTGTCTGCTGCACTTGCGAGAGTCGCTTCCTCGTAGTTAGCTGTTTCGTCCTAGGCCACCAAACTAATTCTCCGTATGCTAGCATGGGCCTAATGATGGCTGTGTATAACCACATCGTCGTGCGCGGTTTCAACCCCCAGGCTTTTCCCACTGCCCGACGGCATTGCCTAAAGGCCCTTATGGCTTTATCTGTTTTGATGTCGATGTGCTTCTTCCAGCTCAGTTTCCTGTCAAGAGTGATGCCCAGGTATTTCACCTCGTTGCTGTATTACAGTATCGTATTCAATAATTTAGGTGCTGTTTTCGTCACCTTCCTTTTCTTGGTGAACAAGACTATCTCTGTCTTGGTAGGGTTTACCGATAGGGAGTGATCATTGCACCACTGCAAAACTGTATTTAGAGCTCCTTGCATTTGGTCGCATAGAACGTATTCGAATTTGCCACTTACAATCATGGCTAGATCATCAGCTTGGGCTGTCACACATAAGCCTAGTTGTTGAAGTTGTTCAAGAAGGCTGTCCAGAACCATGTTCCATAGTAGAGGTAATAGGACACCTCCTTGTGGACAGCCTCTGTCAATTTTACAGGTGATCCGTTCCCCACCATGTTCTACTGTGACTATACGGTTGGGCAGTGCATTGCCAATCCAGTCACATATTTTAGATGGTACACCACGCTTGTTAAGCGCGTTTCTTATCTTCGGTATGGTCGTTTTTATCAAACGCGCCTTCAATGTCAACAAAAACACTCAGGGCGGATTCCTTGATATCTAGTGATCTTTCAATCCTGCTCACTACGTTATGTAGGGCAGAGTCGGTAGATCTTCCCCGTGTGTATGCGTGTTGTGACATTGTCAGGGGTTGTCTAGTTAGAGCTGTCGCTCTTATGTGCCATTCACAAACTCGTTCCTGCGTTTTCATAAGAAACGAAGAAAGTGTAATATGCCTTTGGGGCAGTGTAGTCAGCTCTGCCAGATTTTGGTATGAATACTACCCTTTGGGTGCTTGGCTGACTTTAGGCTATCATAGGATTTTGTCATATATTATCTTTATCGACTGTATTTTTACTATTGTGACATTATGACTGTAATTCACTTGATTGGCGGTCTTTTGACTATGATTCTATTCTATTGACTTTTTTTTTCTATTGTGACATTAAAACCGTAAGTCACTTGGTTGGCTGCCTTTTAAATTATTAGGATTTGGCTGTTTTTTTGTCTATACTAGGATTTTATTATACGATTTCATATTTCCATTACTGTGACAATATAAATGTAAATCGCTTGGTTGACTATATTTTACCTATGCTAGGATTATGTGATTTTATGTCTCTATCAACTGTACTTAGACTATCGTGATATTGTGACTGTAAGTCACTAGGTTGACTATATTTCAACTAATTCGGATTTTGTCATTAATTCACTGTATTTTCACTATTGCGATGTCATGACGGTAAGTCACCTAAATCAGTCTTTTATACGCGTGGCGCATGAAGTAAAATTTCGAGTTTAGAAAAGCCCCGTGAAAATTTGTCTCGGGTCGCTGCGCGACCCTCGACAAATTTTCTACGCGGGGCTTTTCTAAACTCGAAATTTTACTTCATGCTTAGTCTGGGAGTGGAAGACACCCGTTACTTTAAAATATGTCACAAGTATTAAAATGTGTGTAGCAAGTGCTATAAAGAAAAACAATAATATGACCATCTAATAATATATTTCAAATAATAGTTGTCTCAAATTGACAATAATTGGCTAACGCCGATTTGTGTCACATTGGACTAAAGTCATTTCAGGTTAATAAACCAATATCGGCTGACGGCGACTAATGTCAAGTTGACATAATAGACTAAACGCCGACCATCGTCGTCTTAAGTCAAGTTGACACGATAGACGTATGTCTGTCAATTAAGTGACTAACAGTCATAAAGTTGCAATAGTGAAAATATACTTGATATAGTGATTTAATGAAAAAATTATATCATAATCAAAAGTTACTGTCTTTTGATTGTGATATGATTTTCTCATTAAATCACTATATCGAGTATATTTTCACTATTATGACTTTATGACTGTAAGTCACTATATTGACTGACATTAGTCTATCGTGTCAACTTGACTTAAGACGACGATAGTAGGCGTTTAGTCCATTGTGTCAACTTGACATGAGTCGCCGTCAGCCGACATTAGTCTATCAACTTGAAATGACATTTAGTCCAATATGACACAAATCAGCGTCAGCTAACTATTGATCATTGTCAGTCAATTTGAGACAACTGTTATTTAAAATATATTATTAGATGGTCATATTATTGTTTTTCTTTATGCAGTTGCGACACACATTTTGGTAGTTGTGACATACTTTAAAGTAACGAGTGTCTTCCACTCCCAGACTAAGCATGAAGTAAAATTTCGAGTTTAGAAAAGCCCCGCGTAGAAAATTTGTCGAGGGTCGCGCAGCGACCCGAGACAAATTTTCACGGGGCTTTTCTAAACTCGAAATTTTACTTCATGCGCCACGCGTATAAACCACTGATTTAAAATAAAGTTAAAATATATACTGAGATGTGATAGCTATTTACTAAGTATAAATGAATATTTTATAAATGCAAAACTCACATTCTCCACTTTTGAAAACTTTTGGCAAACTCAAAAAAACACGTGTACTTGTAACATGGCGGACATAAAAAAAACCGATAACACATTCTTTTTTAACTTTTTGTAAAAATTGAGTTGGCGGTTTTTTTTATGTCCGTCTTGTTACAAGTACACTTGTTTTTTGTAATTTGCTAAACGTTTTCAAAAGTTAAGAATTTGAGTTTTGCAGTTAGACCACTTAAATGTGATAATAATAATAAAAGTAAAACAATTTTAGTCCAAGACACTTTTTCATATTCATAAAAAAGTGTTTATATTTGTATATTTTACAGTTTGAGTTTAATCCTAATGTAGTAATGAAGTGTAGAAGTATAACATCGATTACAACACAGCATGAGGTAAAAAATCGTTACGTGAAATGTACAAAAAGTAAAGGGGGATGTAAAGACAGAAAACAAGAATATGATTAATGGGGTGAAATGAGCAATAACAAAACGCGACTAATGTTTCCGGTGCGGGCGGAACTTTTCTAAATGGCCGTTGCCGCCGCCGGAGCTCCTCTCGTTTCCGGTTCGCTATTTGGGTGTATTATCGGAGGGCGGGCCCTTTGCCGATTTGTTATTTGTTTGCTACCCTCGGCGGTCATTCTACCACAAAAGATTTATATAAATGTACATGTATGAGGCATAATAGGTTATGAAATGGGAAATATGTTTTTGTGCTGCTGATGCTAAGTGGATTTTCACTCGAGCGTCACATAATGAGCTATTTTATTACGCTCATGGTATATTTTTATAAATGAATATTTTTGAATTATATAACAAATAATAATAGCGGTACAGATAAAAGGGCGCATAAAATTTAACACAATTAACTTTGATCTGTATAAGATAAAAGTTCAGTTTATATATTTTTGCTGATGCTGTTTTTTGTTCCCAATTACAATTACTCCTATTAATGTGAATTTGACAGCAGTGATTGAGTTTCTTAGATACAGTATTTGAGGTAAGGTTAGGTTGGATACAGTGATTGAGGTTCTTAGATACAGTATTTGAGGTAAGGTTAGATTAGACACAGTATTTGAGGTTATGTTAGCAGCAGTGACTGAGGTCAAATGTTCTATACAGAGAGTTTTATGTAACACCGAACATTACCAATGTTCATTTTCGTATATTCTGTTTATCAAACCAAAGCACGATTTGACACCTTTGATTTTTTAGGTTATGTGCAAATTGGGTTGCCTATATGACCATTACAAAGTGTAGCCAATCAATCGCAATTAATGCCTCGACTTGTAAATACAGGGGGTTTTTCTATCAAGTTTACATGTCCCAATTATATGCCGAAAATGTTTAGATAATCGTTGTTTTTTTAAAAGAGTTCAATTCGAAACTTAAAATGAGTGTGTTTCACTCCCAGACTAAGTATGAAGTAAAATTTCGAGTTTAGAAAAGCCTGAACATTTGGTTTGGTTTTTCCGACGCTCGGTTTATTAAAAGAATTCAATTTGAAGCTTCAAGCGAGTGTTTTCCACTCTCAGGCTAAGCATGAAGTAAAATTTCGAGTTTAGAAAAGCCTGAAAATTTGGTTTGGTCGCGTAGCGCGAAGCGCGGAGCGACCAAACCAAATTTTCAGGCTTTTCTAAACTCGAAATTTTACTTCATGCGCCACCGGTACAAAACACTGACATATTACGAAGTTTAAAACACACCACTGAACTTTACATTGAATTAGTGTTTTGTACCGGTGGCGCATGAAGTAAAATTTCGAGTTTAGAAAAGCCTGAAAATTTGGTTTGGTCGCCCCGCGCTTCGCGGTACGCGACCAAACCAAATTTTCAGGCTTTTCTAAACTCGAAATTTTACTTCATGCTTAGCCTGGGAGTGGAAAACACTCGCTTAAAGCTTCAAATTGAATTCTTTTAATAAACCGAGCGTCGGAAAATAAACAATGTATGCATATGGATACTAAAAAGAAAAATTCTCGTTATGAAAATGTTCGGTGTTACATAAAACTCTCGGTATGTCCCTTTAATTTCTTAAAATATTTGACAATTTGCAGTTTTTAGGTTAGATTAATGTTGGGTTTAGAAGACGTTTACTGCCTTATTAATAGACATTAGTATTAATACGGCAGTAAACCTCTTATAAACCACGGATGTGAAGTTAGCAATAGATTCCAGCAATAGATTTTGAATGACATGCAATACTGTTATCATTCGTATTTTAATTGCTTTAGTAGTGTTGATTTGTGCCTAATTTCTATACGCCCTTGCAATCAAAATCTGAATGATAACATCTACAAATAACACCCCACTCGATCAGATAATTATTGATTTCCCTTATTTTCTAGAGAAGTATTTTTTTTACCTTATGCTGAACTATTAAATGACAATAGCTATTGCCAATCATCCAAAGAAATAAGTAACACAACAAAGAGAATGGAATAACAACGATGCACACAAACATTTTAATAACAACGCGCGCAGTTGTTATTAAATAAATGCTCTAAGGATTCTTCCATCCTTTTCTTCCATTATCCATTAGTCGCTTTGCCTCTCCTGATTGAGTATTGAAAAGAGGAAGGAGAGCAATTCTGTGTGTATACACGGGCAGACGGACAGATGCCAATGAGTAATGATCTTTATCAATTAAATTGATTCGACGTTCATCTGTTCGACCGCAAGATGGCGCTGTGGGCGTGGCCTCTTTTCAAACCGGCAGACACACTTGATGGATTATCTTCCTTATTATTTTCGCTTTGTGTTGAAATTTTCCATGTTGGGATAATGCGTTGCCGTTGTACTTTGGAATGTTTTCGCAAGGGATTATTGATTTTGTGTGTGTGTTTTTTTTTTATTGTTGTTGGTGGTGGTGTAAAAATCTAAATCAAATATTAACTCACTAGATATTTATTATCAGAATACACGAGGCTTAAATTTAAAATGTTATGATTTTTATACATCTATGGTTGGTGGCAGCTTTGATATTGTGGCAATTACTGAGACTTGGCTTAAAGATGGTTTTTTTAATAGCGAATTGTTACCTGACAATTATAGTGTAATTCGCTGCGTTTTACTTGCAATTAATAGCGATATTAAATTTATTGAAATTGTGCTAAACTTACCAACTAGTAACATTGATTCTGTCGCAGCTCGATTGTCATTTGATGGAAGGCATTTAGATGTTTTATGCATATATATACCTCCTGCCATAAGCATACACGAATACACCGACTTCTTCGAATATATTGAAACCAAACTAGATATTGAGCAGTCTTTGATCATTGGCGAATCTAACTTTCCGGGTTACTCAAATTTTGTTAATAATGGTGAATCATCAAGCAGCATCATACCCTTGAACAATTTTATCAGTTATACCGGCCTCATTCAACGGAATATTATATTCAATTCGAATGGTAGATTATTAGATCTAGTTATGACATCACCAGCCATTAATTGTAAGGTAGAACATTCCCTTGACCCAGCCGTAAGGGAAGACCCACATCACCCAGCTCTACTTATAACTATTGCACTACCCTGTAAGGTGAAAGTACCTAGATTTAAAGGGGACCTTACGCGACAATACAATTTTAAAAAGGCGAATCTACATTCCCTCTATAGCGAACTATGCACTGCTGATTGGAATTCGATATTTAAACCAAATTCTAACGTAAATGATATTTGTGAAGAGTTCTACAAATTATTATATTCAATGTTTGATGCTCATGTTCCAAAATATAAAATTTGTAATAAATCGTATCCTCCGTGGTATAATCTGGAACTGATTCAACTTTTAAAGCATAAACAATTCCAAAGAAGACGTTGTAAGCGACATCCAACCACCTATAATAAATTTTTATTAGCGGATGTACAAAAAAGATTTAAACAGAAATCCAAAATTGCTTACAATATATTTATTAAAAAGTCAGAAGATGAAATTAGTAACAAACCCGCGCGCTTTTGGTCATTCATTAATAAGAAGAGAAAGTGCACAAAAATTCCTGGTGAGATGACATATGATAACCAGTCACTATCGAATACAGATGCTATTGTTTCATCATTTGCTGACCATTTTGCCAAGAGCTACGGGCCATCGAAAGATACCGAACCAGTATTTAGCAGATTTACTCATATGGGCGATTATAACATCTCAGAAGATATTGTGTTACAGGCCATGAAAAAAGTTAAACCAAATTTAACCATGGGAATGGACCAAATACCGGCCTTCTTAGTAAAGGACTGCGCGGGAATACTATGCGAACCGATTGAGCGAATTTTTAATCTAATTCTTAAGCAAGGTGTATTTCCAAGCTGTTGGAAAACCGTGCGCGTTGTTCCTATTTATAAGTCTGGAGGTAGGCAAAATGTAGTAAACTACAGGCCAATTTCACTTCTTAGTAATTTTTCAAAGGTCTTCGAATGTATACTATCTGACGAAATCTATAGCCGTGTACAGCAAAATATATCAACAAGTCAACATGGTTTTGTTAAGAAACGTAGTACAATGACGAACTTGCTTAATATGACTCATAAAATATCATCTGAATTAGATTAACAAAATCAGGTTGACGTCATTTACACAGATATTTCGAAGGCCTTTGATTGCATGCCTCACCACATTATAGTGAAATTTTTGAGTATGCACAACATCAATGATAATATTATTTCTGTCATAAAGTCTTATTTATATAATAGACAACAAATCGTTGAAGTTGACGGCTATAAATCACAACTATATGTTGCTACTAGTGGTGTTCCACAGGGTTCCAATCTTGGGCCACTGTTGTTTATAATATTTATAAACTCGATAACTGAAGTACTGAACTGCGAATTTTTAATGTATGCAGACGATATTAAGCTGTTTAGAACAATTAATACAATTTCAGACTGTGTTGTACTCCAGAATAACGTTAATCATTTATATTCTTGGTGTGTAAAGCATGGCCTTAGTATTAATATAAAAAAATGTAACATCATATCATATTATCGTAAGTCAAATCCAGTAATGTTTAATTATACAATTAACGCCAATCTCATTAACAGAACAACCGAGATGTCTGATCTTGGTGTTATATTTGACCAACGTTTGAGCTTTGTGCCCCATCTCACTAGTACGATTCAATCATCATTAAGAATGTTAGGCTTTATTATAAGAAATTGTAGACAATTTAATAATGTGGAAAGTATTATTCTATTATTTAACTCATTCATTCTAAGCAAACTTAATTATTGTGCGCCTGTTTGGAGCCCTTACTATCGCTGTCATATTCATTCCTTGGAAAAAGTTCAGAGAAAATTCCTTAAGTATCTATATTATTTTAAACATGGTGCGTATCCTTTTGATACTGTCACTTATGACATGCTACTTAATGAATTTTCGATGCCATCAATGATACAGCGTCACAAATATATATTGCTACTAACTTTATACAAACATGTGCACTACCATTTGGACAATCCGTTTTTCCTCAACATACTTTGCGTTCATGCTCCTAGAGTTATCACACGCAATTCGTTAACGTTCTACAGCAAAAAACCTAATACTCTTCACTTTTCTCAATCACCTATGCATAATATGTTAAATTGTTACCATAGTGTTGAAGATTATGTCGATGTATTTATGTCGTCTTTTTGAATTTTCACATAATTGTAAACTGGCCATTAGCCGTTCGTAATTATTTTTTTTTGTTTTTAATTTTAATTTTTTTATAATTATCGTTATGTACGAGTATATATATATATATATATATATATAAATATATTTTTAGATTAGTCTTTATATGTATATAATTTAGTTTAATTTTTCATATGTTATAATAGTTATATTTTAAAATTTTCCCTGTAATTGGATTATTTCTGTTGGGAATAAATAAATAAATAAATAAATAAATGATTAACTAATTTATTGAATTTAATTAGAATGAAAGTAGTTCCAGAAAAATTGATGATAAAGGTTGTAAGTAAATTATAACATTTGAGAAATATCTCTTTCGTGATTTTAAAGAAATCATCTAAATGTTTCGGTATGATATTCCGGGTGTTGACTTGGCGGACGCAACATAGGAAGCGAGCCCCGGCAAATCCAAATGTTTAAGCTTTTCTAAAATCGTCATGCGCCACGCGTATAAAACACTGAACTATTGTAGATTTCACAATACGATTACAATAATAGTTTATTGCCCAACAGACTACAGTCCAATTACAGACCAAATTCACAATAAAATAAATGTAAAAATTACCGAATAAACTAAACATTGTACATGAAATTCGAATGAAATGAAATAGAATGAATTCTAAAAAAAATCCATTAGTATTATTTTTACGAAGTTTTCTCTGCGAAAGTTGGCATTCGTGTTATAATGAAAGGGCGCCGATGACGTCGACAATACAGCCGCCCCCGTAGGAGACACTCCCGACAAAGCGTTTCGATTCCTTGCGTTTGACAGATGTAAAAAAGAATGAACAAAAAAAGAAATGGGGAAAAGAATTCAGCATTTTATTTTTATAATAACGAGAGGCTACAGATAAATCAAATTGGGAAAAATAGGGGGAGCGAGGATTTTGATAATGTTATTACATTTTCAAGGGTATTTTATTTTGTGAGATCATTTTTTATAATATGAATTAAATTTTATTATAAAAATAACTCTATAACTACCAAACTACCAAACACTGTGAGATATGTATACTTTAAAAGAATAAATCCTTGTATGTTGTAAAGAACGATTAATTGCTGATTTATTGCACGTGTTCATCATACATGAACGATTCTAAATGATAGAATTACTTATAAAAAAAAATATTTACTATAACTACCAAACTACTATACATTATGGGATATGTATACTTAATAGAATAAATCCCTGTATATTGTAAAGCATGATTGATTGCTGTTTTATTGCACGTGCGCAACTTACATGAACGATTCTAAATGATAGAATTACTTATAAAAAAAATATATTTACTATAACTAATAAACTACTATACATTATGGGATATGTATACTTAATAGAATAAATCCCTGTATATTGTAAAGCATGATTGATTGCTGTTTTATCGCACGTGTTCATCTTACATGAACGATTCTAAACGATAGAATTACTTATAAAAAAAATCCCCATTCCTGAATATCATTATAACAAAATAGACACACGAAAACGTTCGACATTGAGCGCACACAAATATTTTGGTGCGGAAAGAGGGTCCGTATCCTTATGGAAAATGCAAAACTGTCAAACCGCGAATCAATTTCCATATCATTTCCAACTCGTCGCCATCGCCACTGCCACCGTTGACACTCTTTCAAATGCAGATGTGTATCATTCCCGACCAACACACACGCTTTCTGTACACACACTGTATAATAATGCGCACGTACGTGTGTGGGTGTAGATTGAGATGTCCACAATGGGCGCCCATTGTGCGTATATCACACCGCACCTCCAATATATACACGCTTTTCATATACCTAGCCATCATTCAAATTTAAATTAGGTCCCCGTGTGCGTTTTCAAAATAAGCGAGAATGTGTATTATGTATGTTGAGAGCGATCGTATCATTTCATTCATTTTATACCAAAGTAATTACATATATCGTTAAATGGAGATATTTTCGGTGCTCATATTTTAATAATACTTTCTATTGTAAATGGAAATATTATCACTATTTTGTTCCCTTTATGACTACCATACACTTTTACACCCATCTTTCTCTAACTTATTGCAAGGGCTTCGTGAGATTTCTCTGTTTGTATTCTCTCTTAATCCAACACCTAATTACTAATTCCAATTACAATATTGTAACACTACATCAAGAGAGGACCATAAAGGGGATGTGAATGTGTGAATGGATCAGGAGGGCGTGGTGCAATCAAAGTACAGCGGTGTGCGGATAAGGGATGACCGCGGGGGGTGCAATTAGGACGACGTGTGGTTTTGGTGTGAACGGCCAGAGGGGGGGTATATTTTGCAGATAAGCGTATGCACGCCCATGGGTTTTGTTTGGGCAACAACCGCTGTGGACGTTTCTATAAGTGGGCTTTTTGTCGGAGAAAGAAGAAAAAAAATGTAAACATATATTTCGGGGGTGCAATTATAGAAAAGCAATGCGTTTAAGAGGGATGGAAGAATGGGGAATGGTGTGGGTGTGTTTTTGTAAGGGTAATTAGAATTTCTCACATGTGTGTTTGTAATATATTTAAGTATACAGGGAATTTTAGCTTTGCAACCCCTAAGTTTTTGTTCATGAAAATAAATCCTTTGTACCGGGTGTTTGATTAAGCGTGGCCACCGGCTGGATCTCAGAAACTATTCAGCATAGCATGTTGGCGTAAAATAAAATCATAGTAAAAGTAGCCAAGAGAAATCACTGGAAATTATTTATAAGTTCCTAATTTCGTCGCTAGAGGGCGTAACATTTATCGCTAAACACAAAAACGGGTTTTTATCATAAAACTGCTAACCGAAGCTAGATTGAAAATACACAAATCATAATCTACGCAGAATTTTACTCAATTTTAACTACTCACTTGTTTCATTATCTTACATACAGAGAGTTTCATGTAACACCGAACATTTTGATAACGAGAATTTTTGTTTTAAGTATACATAAGCATACGTTGTACATTTGCCGACGCTAGGTTTATTAAACGAATTTAATTTGAAGCTTTAAACGAGTGTTTTCCACTCCCAGGCTAAGCATGAAGTAAAATTTCGAGTTTAGAAAAGCTTGAAAATTTGGTTTGGTCGCGTAGCGCGAAGCGCGGAGCGGCCAAACCAAATTTTCAGGCTTTTCTAAACTCGAAATTTTACTTCATGCGCTACCGGTACAAACCACTGATGCAATGTAAAGTTTAGCGGTGTGTTTTAAACTTTGTAATATGTCAGTGTTTTGTACCGGTGGCGCATGAAGTAAAATTTCGAGTTTAGAAAAGCCTGAAAATTTGGTTTGGCCGCTCCGCGCTTCGCGCTACGCGACCAAACCAAATTTTCAGGCTTTTCTAAACTCGAAATTTTACTTCATGCTTAGTCTGGGAGTGGAACACACTCATTTCAAGTTTCAATTTCTTTTTAACAACGAGTATCTAAGATTTACGACATATACGATGTAATTGGGACATGTATACTTAAAAGAAAAACTCCCTGTATGTACAAGTTGAGGCATTAATTGCGATTGATTGGATACAATTTTGAATAGTGATATAGGCAACCCAATTTACACATAACTTAAAAAATAAAATTGTCAAATTGTATTGGATGAACATGTTCAGTATTACATAAAACTCTCTGTATATGAAGTAGGGGAGAGCGGGAAAGTGTGATCATTAAACTGCATGTAACTTTAGTTATGATTAACCAAAATTATTGAAATTAGTCTCATTTGATAGGTAATTTAAAGTACTTTTAAAAGACGCTTTACTCTCGTTTACTTTAGTTCTTATAGTAAGCGCCAGAGAGCTTTATTGGAACAATACACTATTTTCTAGATTTTGTTAAAAATTTCAAATTGTAAGATATAGTTCTCTTACACTAATTTATTACAGCGTGAAATACCGAGAAACATAGTAAAAACCTTATCCTAATATCTTTATCCTAACCGAAGTTACATTAAAAAGTTATAGTCCTTCAGGGTTGGAGATTTTTTTTTTTTATCTTTTTTTTAAAATTTATTTATTAACGGAATCTCCATTTTATTACATAAGTGTACATATACATATTGTAATATATGGCAAAAATAACAAAATACATAAAAATCATATAAAGAATTACATTGATTGCAACCGACTAAATTATTACTGAACAAAAGTAACAAAAACCATATAAAGAGTTACATTGATTACAGCCACCTAAATTATTACTGAACTAAAGATCTAACAGTCAATGACATTGGATAGCCTAATACGACGTAACTGGACCTTAAACTGATGAATTGATGGTGTAAATAAAACAAAGTTGGGATTATTGCTAATACCATTGGCATACCTCATCATACGATCGATGGGATTAGACATCCCGTATCTGATCGAATGAAAACGTAAACGGAATATAGGCCTATGTCTAGCTTGAAGACCACGAGGTATAATGAAATTTAGCGCCTCTACCAAATAACAACAGTTAATTAGACCATTAACAATTTTGTGTAAGAAAGTCAAATGTAAAAATACTCTTCTTTCAGCTAACGATCTCAGGTTCAATAGCGATAACATGCCACTATGACTAAAATTGATACTAGCTACACCTAGCCGAGAAGACATAATTTTTAGAAATTTCCCCAGAGTCATTTCCAGCTGATGGATAGCGTTTTTTGAGTATGGTGCCCAAACAATAGAAGCATACTCCACATGTGGGCGCACCAGGGACAAATAAAGAGACTTGACCGTAGTGTCCTTGAACTGTTTGCCGAATCTATATACAAACCCCAACACTTTTAATGCCTTGTTACACACATGCGAAGTATGCTCCTTGAAATCTAATTTTGTTGTAAATATTACGCCCAAATCCTTAACTTTATTATTCAGAGGTAGAGATTGATTATGTAAACTGTAGGTAAATTCCCCCACACGCCCTCGACTAAAAGATATGGAAAAACATTTACCCAAGTTCAATTCCAATTTATTAATTGTACACCAAGGCATGGGGTCAGTTTTCCTAATCCTTTTTTCCTAATTTTTTTTTTCTAATCCTTTTTTCCTAATATTTTTTTTTCCTAATTTCTATTATTATTATTTTCCTAATACTATTTTCCAAATTCACATTTTATTTCCGAGACTCATTTCCAAATGTACAGTTCAAAAACCAATGTAGCAACCGACGTCCTTTAAGTACTCCATAGCTTCCTCCCGCCGATCTTCATACTGGAGAACGACGTTCGTAATCCTTTCTTCGTTCTGCTCCATAGCTTTGCTCACGTCTCGCCGGACTCTTTTCCCTAAATTTAGGTCGCGAATCATGCCTTCAGTGTCAGATTGCTCTTTCTTGAGTTCCTTGAGGAGAGTGTACAAACCCGGATGGTTCTTTCCCACCACAAGTGCGAAACGAGTATGCCAACCTGTAAGATAAGATGTGGGATAAAGGACAGTTGTTGGATTCAGGAAAAAGTAAAAGGAAAAAGGAAAAGGAACCTTCTGAAAGGTTGTTGGTTCTCGATAGGTTTTGGAGCGTCGCATCGTACATGTTCCAAACATCTGGTGGGTATCGGGCATCAACGGCTCGACGTCTACCTCGAGCTGTCTGTCCTTTTACGTACGTCGTCTACGGGGTAGTAATACTTGTAAAAAATAACTGATGAGCAGACTAATAGCGGACTGATGAGAAAGAAAAAATACCCGAAAATAGTCGACCACCGATTTGAATGCAGGAGGTGCTTGGTTTTCGAATTCAGCAAACACAGATAACACGTCGGCGAGAGGAACGAACGCGATAGCGCACATCATTCGCGCTGCATCTTTTATAGTTCGATCTTTCTTATCGCTATACGCCACTTGCAGCCCCTCCTTTTGGATGTACCGGTACACTGCTTGTCGGAGGTGAAAAAAGCAGGCTCTGACTTTCGTACTCTCCGTCATGATTTTTCTAATTGCGTTCAGGATAGCGAGTTCAAAATCCGTCATCACAATAACCGGCACTCTGCGTGGAATGCCTGCTTCCTCACACGCGTTTCTGATGACATCCAGTACTTTTTCGTACGCGACTTGTTTTTTATTTTCCAGCAGTGCGTATACGAGAGGGATAGCGACTATTTGTTGTTTACCGTTCCGAATTTGTGTCAGGGAAGCAAGGACAGTGAAAAGTTGAAAAAAAATTTGCGGTACAACCTGAAAAAATAATACGGTACAACTCGAAAAATAAAATAAAAATAATGTACATTATGAAAAGAATAAACCTAACCTTGAAGGTGCCGTCCAAGTACCAATTTGGACTTCTCATTAACAGCCGCAAGTTCTGTATGGTCGCAAAAATCAGAATTCGTCCCATCCCTTCGTTTTCTTCGTCATCATCATTCTCACGCGAGTCATACAAAAGGAAATTTTCACCAGTATGTGTTTTCGCATATAACTCTGGTACTTCTTCCAAATCTTCGATGTCGACAGGGTTCGTTGGCATATTTTGTCTTCTTCTTCGCGAAATTAATTTTGCCATATTTGGCCTGTCAGGTAGATGAGCCAGAACAGCAGCTGGCACGCCGTCCAATTCTTCGCGCAACACTTGAATAGGAGGGGCTTAGGGGTGTTCCACCGCTTTTCTCTTCACGCGATATTTTAATTTGATGGCTTCGACGGCATCATAGTCTGGAGCGTGGTTGTGGGTGGCATCCAAGTTTTCTCCACCTTTTATGACGTCCACCGTCTGTCCGTGCGTCAACTGCAACCTCGTTACCGCCGTGGCATTACACAGTTTGCAGTTCCAAAAGACTCTTCCATTTTTTGTCAGGCGTTTACTATACAAAAATCCGCTCATGTGTAAAACATGGCTTAAGTTAGTTTGAATCAGTTCAACGGTCATTTTTACAGACGCAAATTTGGACACACGCACTGAAATATTGACACTTTCTAGAGGTTTTGTTTGCCTGACAAATGACTGTTGGCATGGGAACTTCACGGTTAACATTGGAAAATTACGAAAATTAGGAATATTAGGAATATTAGGAAAAAAAAATTAGGAAAATTGTTAAATTAGTAAAATAATAAGTTAGGGAAAAAAATCATTAGGAAAATAATATTAGGAAAACTGTACCCCAATCGTACACCAAACAGAAATCCTATTTAAGTCCTCTTGGAGTTGTAGCTGATCAGAAACATTTTGCACTTTTTTGTAAACCTTGAGATCATCAGCATACAGAAGAAACTGACTATTTTTTATACTTAATCCAATGTCATTGACGAAGAGTAAAAATAAAAGCGGACCACAGTGTGAGCCCTGGGGAACACCTGACGTCACTGGTATTGTATTAGATACATGTTGACCCACACGCACACGCTGAGATCTTTCCACCAAATTACTCTCTAACCATCGCACTACATTGCTACCAAAACCGATACCCTTTAATTTGTGAATTAAAATATTGTGTTGTACCCGATCAAATGCTTTAGAGAAGTCTGTATAAGCTGAGTCCACCTGTGCACCTTCTTCTAAAGCATCTGATATGAAAGTTTGATACGAGACCAGATTCGTGACGGTTGACCTGCCGTTGACAAAACCATGTTGTTCATTGATAATATATGGTGAACATAACCAATTCAATTGGTCGTACACTAAGCAATCCAGAAGTTTCGGGACAGCAGACTGTATAGCAACACCGCGGTAATTGTTGACGTTGGACCTACAACCATTTTTAAAGATGGATACGACGAAACTGTGTTTCCATTCATCAGGGAACACACCGGTAGTTAAAGATGACTCAAAGAGTAAATGAATGGGAAGACTCAACGCGTATACGCATCTTTTTAAAAGATAAGGTGGAATGCCATCAGGGCCAGGGCAGCACGACTCCGGTAGTGAACATAAATTATTAAAAACATCTTGAAGAGTAATGCTGAGCGCCTTTACATCCAGAAATGACGATATATTAAAATCAGGTACAGAACTAGAATCCTTCTTATACGTCTTTGTGAAATGAGACGCAAACAAATCAACACAACCTGCAACTGTATTACTTGATATATTGCCCAAGTACATTTCTTTTGGGATACCATTTGTTTTACGGCACGCGTTAACGTGCTTCCAGAAAGATTTCGGGTTGTTGGATATATAATTTTCCACCGAATCTATATAGTTTTTATACAGCGTCTCATTTAATGCTTTACATTGACACCGTAGTTTTTTAAATAGCTCATAATAATGAGTGTTACCCGTACTCTTATATTTGAAGTGAGCTTTACGTTTATCATGCGTTAATCTTATCAAATTTTTGTTGAACCATTTGGGGTAGTGAAACGTATTTACAAATTTATTGCCGACGACTTTATTATAGACGGACGCCCATGTGAGTATCTTATTATTAAATCACTTTCTCCGTAAGCTTTTCTTGCCTCTAATTCCTTCTTTAAGTTCTTTAGGTACTCTCTTTGCAATAGGGTCTGATCGTTATTAAATTTTACATCGCCCATATCAGCTACACGCGCACCTTTTAATACATCAATTGCTTCCTGTTCAGATGAAAAAATTAATTTAACTGGACGGCATCCATTTCCTTGTTTACCCACACGAATAACCTTCTTAGGCACAAATCTAATATTGGTATCGATTAACGTTTTTAGAGCAACTGTATCATTCTCAATTCTTTGGTTTAAAGTCCCCAGAGATTCCGGTAAATTAAAAACTATTACATTGCGTGCTCAAACGTCTCTCCTCGATTTCATGAATAGCTTCGTTTTGATCAATAACAGAAGGAGATAAATTCCTATCACTATTAGTAATTGTGGCCTCTAATGTGGCAATTCTATTATCGAGAGTTTTTAATTCATTTTTGATATCCATCAGAGCGTTTTGAAATTCAGATTTGACAAGTGGCAAAAACTCTTCCCTAAATAATGCTCTTATCGTTTCAACTATTGACGGAGATACAGTATTCAAATTTGAAGATAAGGATGCACGGGCTTGACCGCTAGAGACACACGTGCGCGGTGGAATCAACTCCGCCGCCGCCGGAGACGCGCTGGCACCCCGGGGACGTGTACAGGACTCGCATATCCAGTAGTCGCCGTTTTCCTTCTCAAACTCCGCAATATAATACGCCACATCGTTTAATGATAATTGCTCCAGGCAATCAATATGGAATCTAATTCTGCAATCAGCACATCGTAGCGTTTTCGAACGAGGCCCAATATTCATATTACAGCTACCGCAAGCGCGCGACATTTTATGTGTCGAGGTAGGTATTATTAAAGATAACTGGCAACGTTCAGAGTTGTTAATACGCGTTATCCACTGGTCATGCGCACTCAGCCGATCGGCTCATTAGTGAATATAATTAAATAACTTGCCTAGGTGTTGTCCCTTAACACTAAAAATCCGTTGATTGTTAAACAGCTTCTTGTTGCACACACTGATCACTTTTAATTAATTTTATGTACCAAATTACCATGAAACAATGATTTAAAGATATGACACTAAATTTGTTCAAACTCGTTCATTTTTGCGCATGACGTCATGCGGTAAGTAAATGTTGGCGGCATTCAAACACTAACAAATCCATATTTCGCAATTTACATAATTACAGTGTAAACATTTACACTATCTTTGGTTAATTATTTTAATAATTTAAGAAATTGTTATTATTGTAAACTTATAAAACAACATTGCCATTGACAACGTATTTTATGTATGACTAAACAATAAATTTAATTTTACAGCTTAAAATACTTTTTTATTACACTAGTACATAAATTGATACTTTATTGGAAGAACTGTCTCATTTTGTGTTAAAATGTAGTAGTACTCAAAACCAAAATGACAAAGCCACTAAATATATTTCGAATAAAAAAAAGCTCAAAAATAAAATTTTATTAGGATAACGGACATTTTATGCTTTTTTGTATATAAATAAGATTTATTCACTTACCATACTTATAGCCTTGCTCCGCAATAAGTTATAGGGGTTTCCAATAAGTTCAAATATTATATACTTATGACATAAATACTTTATATCAACTTTGCATTTTAAAACACATTAGTCCTGAGAATTATTCAATATTTTTTGCACTTTAAAGTAATTTAATTCAATTAATACTAATTTTGATAATTATAATTATTAAAGAGTTATAGCGAAAACTGTAATTTTTAAACGTAATAAAAATCAAATTTATAGCTGCATTCAGTTTATTTTTTTATATTAATGACCCGTAAACGCAAATTAAACCAGTACGCTCCTGACTTTACGTCCCTTGGGACGCTCAATTCCCAAGGGAGAGAAAGTGATAGTTTAGTCACAGGGGACTAAACTAGGCACTTAAGTCCCGGAAGTGCAAAAAATAATAAATATTATGTTTAAATGCAACAAAATACCTATCCACTAGGCCTCATTTTTCAAATTCTTTTTTTTATAAATATATTTTTAAATAACACAATTATTTTCACAAAAATTACAAACATTATGTTTTACACATAATAAATTTATTTAAAAATATTATTGTATGTGTAAAGCAAACCTAACATAATTAGAAATATGATTATTGTATTAAATTTAAGGTAGATTGGACTAATGTGACACAAATCTGTTTTAATTTCAATAAAGGTTTTTTGTATCAACATGAATGAATTTAACTAATGTTGGTAAAATTTACGCTTATATGAAACTTAAGTAAATAAAAAAAAAATGCAAATGCACAAGTTTAATTATTTTTTATTGTTGATATATTATAAATATATGTATATAGACACAAAGATACAACAATTTTAATCTTTTATTTATGTTACAGTTTTTTTTAATTTTCTTTTTTTGTTACATGCTGTATTTTTTAAATCTTCATTCGTGTTTATTTTGTCTTTACGACAACAAGCATTTTCCCAAGCTTTACGAACAGCCAACTCTTTCGGAAAACAAAAGAACATAAAGTCTCCTTTTTTATAATCCTTAGCTTGGTCATCACTTTTGCAACCAAACACCGCACACCTCATGATGATAGACAATGGATGTTCAACCGATCACAACACAACGGAAACACTATAAATTGTTTATTAAACTAAACACTTAACTAAAATATTTAGTACTTAATAAACAAACACTATAAATACACTACAATAAACTAACTAAAACTATAATTTTATTGTCAATAAATGTTCAATCGATCACAACGAAGCACGAAACACATTGAATGTACTTATAAAACTAAACACTTAATATTAAAATAAACTAAACAACCACTATAAATACACCAAAATGAACTAAATAAAACTATGACTGACTAAATATTAATACACAAAACGGAATAAAATGAAAGCTTGGAAAATGCGTCTCTTGTTTACTAACCGCGTGACGTAGTAGACAAACCAATATGGCGGCAAACATGCGCAAGATCATATCTCTAAAATCATTGTTTCATGCCAAATTACAGAGCAGACAATATGTAAACAGTAACACGCTAACCATCGGCGACGTTGCAACCAAATTACACTGATTCTCAAAGATTTTCCAATAATCGCCTAAATGTAGGCAACTTAATTTACTACCTACCCTTTGTTTCCATTACGACGAATATAAATGCAAGAAAAGTAAAAAAATGTTACATATATATTGAAATGTGTCAAAACTGACGTTATCTGAATGCATGTAAGTATGTCTAGATTTAAATTTCTTGTGACCTGTGCAAAATAATTAAAATTGCAATTTGGGTTGCCTTTTTTCAGGTATTTCTTAAAAAATCTTTAAGAAGCTCTATTATATAGAAGAAACACTTTTGACTACACATTTATTAACAAAAGTTGCTTGCTTTGTTCTGATTTGCAAGCCCTAGAAGTTTGTCCTTGTGATTTCTCTTCAAATTAATTAACAATGAAAAGAAATAATTAAAAAAAAATTACAGGAACATAGAAGGGGATATAGAAGAAAGCCTGTGATATTGGTTTAAGTTTATGTCACCTTTATATTTAAACATTTATGATTTAAATTTATAATATTTCTGATGACCAGAGGGGGTACCCTCCCCTGCCCTTCCTCCCAAAATATCGATGTGGTCAAGTCAAGAGTAAGCCGACTTTTCTAAACTTAGTGATCTCTTAATTTGAGCTTTCTTAGCTGCTTGTAATAAGTAAGTAACACATACCGGAAGTTTTTTTTAAGTATACATATCCCAATACACAGTATGGCTATTATTTTTCAGTACTGAAATTCAGTTTAAAAGTTTTAGTACTATAAATTAATAACCATATTTTACTACTGTATATGCTGTAAATCTTCAGATATTCGTTATTTTTTTAAAAGAGTTCAAATTCGAGTTAAACGAGTGTTTTCCACTCCCAGGCTAAGCATGAAGTAAAATTTCGAGTTTAGAAAAGCCTGAAAATTTGGATTTGCCGTCACGAGCGAAGCGAGTGACGGCAAATCCAAATTTTCAGGCTTTTCTAAACTCGAAATTTTACTTCATGCGCCACGCGAAAAAACCACTGATTTCAAATGATGTTCAAAATATACTATTAAAGCAGTATGATAAGGACGTATATTTTGAACTTTTCAATAATTCAGTGGCTTATACGTGTGGCGCATGAAGTAAAATTTCGAGTTTAGAAAAGCCCGAAAATTTGGATTTGCCGTCACTCGCTTCGCTCGTGACGGCAAATCCAAATTTTCAGGCTTTTCTAAACTCGAAATTTTACTTCATGCTTAGCCTGGGAATGGAAAACACTCGTTTAAAGCTTCAATTTGAACTGTTTTAAAAAATAACGAATATCTGAAGATTTACAGCATATACAGTAGTCAAATATGGCTATTAATTTATAGTACTGAAACTAACCAACACTAAAAATATATTTTTCATTACTGGTGATTTTAATATTAACACAGCAAATGATTGTCGTAGATGTCGGGATTTATTGAATGTACTGGAATCGTTTAACGTAAGGTTATGTATAGATAAATTGACCAGGCTGTACGGTGGATCGGGGAGCATAATTGACAATTTCATTACTAATCTTCAAACAGCTTACACTACTGACTCTTAAACTATAGTATTTCCGATCATCTAGTGATAAAACTCTCCTTTCAACATCAACCATTGTCAAATAAATCGAAAAGTGTATATCGTCAATTTAACGAGCATAATATGAATGGTTTTAAAGAGCGACTCAGTGACCCCAGTATATGGAATCCTATTTACTTTAACAATTCTCTTAACGGAAAATGGGATATATTTCTGAATACCTACTATAGAATATTTAACTACTCATTTCCTAAAATCTGCAACTATAATTGTGTAAGTCAAAGAAAAAGAAAAAGAATTTATAACACTAACGAAATGAATCATTGTAAACGATTATTAGATTCATACTTTGTTATATCTCAGTACAATCCATCCTTTTTAAACCTTTACAAAGAACAGAAAATACAATATGACATGTTGCTTCGAAATGCAAAAGAAAATGATATTAGGAATAGGTACCAGTGCTCGAACAATATAATCAAGACCTCGTGGAATATAATTAAGGAGATTACGGGCGTATCAAAAAACAATATTCAAATTAACACTACAGAACACATCAAGACATTGGCAGACAATTTTAATACACATTTTGTAGAGTCATCTAAACACCTATTAGTAAATAGTGAGTCGCAATCTTACAGCGATAATATTATAATCAATAGTAATTCATTATTCTTAGAACCAGCAGATATCACAGAAGTCTACAACGCCGTACACTCACTCAAATCTAACACGTCACCGGGATTCGATGAAATTTCGGCAAATTTAATCAAGTTTACTACAAACGAAATCTTAGAGCCTCTTACGTACATGTTAAATATCAGCTTAGAACAGTGGTGGGGAAACTTTTTTTAAGACGGGCCATTTGTAATAACCAGACAATCGTAGCGGGCCAAAGAATAATGCTTAATCGTAGGTAGGTAGTTTTTATGCGGGTCGTCACATTACGAAGTAAGAACGCGTTCAAACATTCTCACGACGGCACTCTTAAACGGGCCGGATTAAACCTTTCCGCGGGCCGTAGTTTCCCCATCACTGGCTTAGAAGCTGGGATCTTTCCCAGTGTTCTGAAAAAATCCATTGTCACACCAATATATAAAAAAGGTGACCCGAACGACATTAACAATTATAGACCAATTAGTGCAATAACCTGCTTTGCAAAAATTTTTGAAATAATTATTAATAATAGATTATTAAATTTCTTTAACAAATCTGATATAATAACCCCATCTCAGCATGGCTTCAGAAAAAATAAATCTGTCACAACTGCACTCCATAAATACATACACAGCATAATTGAAACGTTAGAATCAAATGAAATACCTGTTGGTATACTTTTAGATTTATCTAAAGCCTTTGATAGCTTAGATCATGAAATCTTAATAGAATAGTTGTGGAAGTATGGTGTCCGTGGAACCCCTTTAAACTTAATTAAAACCTATTTATCAGAAAGGCAGCAATGTGTAAAATTTCGTAGCATAACATCAGATAGTTTATATCTAACAAAAGGAATTCCACAGGGCAGCATAGTAGGGCCTTTATTGTTTATTATATATATTAACGATCTTGCTTCAGTTGCTCAAAGAACGGGTGGTATAATTGAGATGTATGCAGATGACACCAATCTATTGGTCTCCTGTAAAAATATTGTTGAAGCTGAAATTAAATGTAATGAGCTTCTGTTACAGTGCAATGAATGGCTCTGTAAAAATAAGCTAAAACTAAATACACAGAAGACTGAAATAATATTCTTAAAAACCAACAAAACAAAGATAATTTATCCAACTGATCTAACGTTATTAGATGACACACTACTACCAAAACAAAACGTTCGATTCCTTGGAGTAATGCTAGATAAACAACTCAATGGCAAAGTGCATATTGAAAAGGTAGAAAAAGAAATGAGTTCGGCGTGCTATATGTTAAGAACGCTCAAAAGGTCAGGTGCGCCCATAGACACGTTAAAACTTGTATACAATGCTTATCTTTGCACAAGAATGCGATATGGTATAACATACTATGGATGGAGCAGTTATGCAAATAAGGTATTCATAATTCAGAAAAAAGCAGTACGAAATATTTTTAATTTGTCTTTTTCAACTTCGTGTAGGGGATATTTTAAGTCCCATAATCTATTGACATTCTATGGTATGTATATTTACGAATCAATAGTAAGAATTCTATCAACTGAGACACATCTCACTAAACACCAACATTCTCATAAAACCAGACATTTTGCCAACTATGCCTTGCCGATCCATCGATTAACTTTGTATGAGAGAGATCCTTCGTATGTTGCTATGAAATATTTTAATAAGTTTCCAAGTGCTATCAAAAACATTCAAAACAAAAATATATTCAAATCACGATTATATGAACACTTGTGTTTGTTAGAACCTTATTCTTTAAATGAAGTATAGTGCGAATTCTTGGAACCGATGCGTCAATGTGTGCTCTAAAAATGTTTCTAAATGTTTCTTCTTTTTTTATATTTATGTTATATTTATGTATTTTTAACTGTGTACTTAACACTTTTTCATAATATGTAACATTTTGTCTGTATGCGTATTTTTGAAAATAAAGATTTAAAATAAATAAAAAAAAAACTTTCAAACTGAATTTCAGTACTGTAAATTAATAACAAAATTTTCGGGCTTATCTAAACTCAAAATTTTACTTCATGCTTAACCTGGGAGTGGAGAACACTCGATTAAGCTTCAATTTGAATTATTTCAAAAACAAAAAACAATTTGACAACTCTTTGTTTATGTAGAAATTTATTAATACAATCTTTTTGTAAAAGGAAATAAGATAACCTAAAACAAGAAACAAAAAGTCCCTTGTCAAAAATTGAAAACAATGTTTCTAGACGACTTTCAAAACATTGTATTTATTAATACTAATTGTGTTTCATTAAATACCAACAACAATACAACGCATAATTCCAAATACTCACACAACAATCCCATTGATCGCATTTAATCAATCGCTTTTGCGTTCAATCCATTTTCCTCTGACGATTAAAAAGGATTACGACGATTATTCATTATTACAAAAATCAATGGGTGATTTCGTTCATTATTTTCCTACGGCGTACAAAAAAAATATATAATTAATCATTAATTTCCTCCCCTCCGGTGGACGGGATAAAAATCACGACCTCTTGTCGACAATGATCCTCTAATGACTCGTGATGTTTGAGAGAATGCAAACTAACGATCCGTTTCATCGCGCGGAAATTCTATTCCGCCACAACACACCGTAAACATACAGGGTCGGATTTAGTTTAGTTTATGGTGAATACATTTGACATCTGTCAATTGGTCTTAAAACATTTATATAATATAAGAAATGCAAGTACAGTCCAGTTCACGAGATGTGTCCTGTAATATTTAAATAATAATCTTTATTCACATATAATAGTTATGTTTTACAAATTATATTTCATTTAGAGAAAAACACTTGTGAATCAATAAGTGGGATTCAATTAAGATAACTGTAATAAGAGTTTAGCAAACATTGATATTACGAGATGTGTTCTGTGATATTTAAGCTTAAATTAAAATATTTTCAACTTGTTTCTCATTAATCACTTGATGAAACATGATTAAATATTTAAAAAAAATTAAATTTAAAATAAAATCACTTGGTATATTTCACTAATTTAACTTCTTTATTCCGACTAGTTTCGGCTATCAGCCATTTTCAAGGAACTATAATAAGAGTTTAGCATAAGTTGAAATTGAGCACACAAAAGTAGAAGAAATAATGTTAATACGAAAATGTTGTTTCACACCCATGCGTGAATCGTACATGACGAGACGTTGGGATGGCGCCATCTGTCGCTAAAATGACGCAACTTACTGTTGTTTTATACCTATGTGTCTATCATGCATGTTGATAAAATTCCATGGCACCATCTGTTATGAGAAAACTAAACTTTTTGTTGGTATAAACCCCAAGGACGGGAGTATACGGTAAGAAGGATCGACAGAATCGAAGATTTTGGAGTGGGGGTAGAGATCGCTTACGTCACAAATGCGCGCCGAATTTAAACGTGGTTATTTCATAGTAAACTTTGGGTAAGCATGCATAAGCTGTAAATTTTTTGACATTCCTTGTTTTTTAAAAGAGTTCATTATGAAGCTTTAAACGAGCGTTTTCCACTCCCAGACTAAGCATGAAGTAAAATTTCGAGTTTAGAAAAGCCCTGTGAAAATTTGTCGAGGGTCGCGCAGCGACCCGAGACAAATTTTCTGGGCTTTTCTAAACTCGAAATTTTACTTCATGCGCCACGCGTATAAAACCTAGATTTTAAGCGAAGTTTGAATATGCATAAATTTCTCAATATTTTAGTGTTTTATACGCGTGGCGCATGAAGTAAAATTTCGAGTTTAGAAAAGCCCAGAAAATTTGTCTCGGGTCGCTGCGCGACCCTCGACAAATCTTCACGGGGCTTTTCTAAACTCGAAATTTTACTTCATGCTTAGTCTGGGAGTGGAAAACATTTGTTTAAAGCTTCAAATTGAACTTAAAAAAAACAAGGAATATCTACAAATCTATAGAAAATAGACTGCATTTACTTTTACTTTAAAGAAAAACTCCCAGTATAATGTAAATAAAGGGTGTTTTTTTTAGACGTGTGGTTTTCAAGAAGAAATAAAACGCATATAATTTAATGTTATGGCCAAGAATTTAGCTTTATCATAAAGATAAGGGTTTGCCATTATGTTTTAAAAATGATTTCGGGCAAGTGGGCGCCGCGGCTGGCTCGAATAAATTCCAGCCGAGAGGCTCAATTTCCGACCACTTTTTGCAGCAATTGGGGCCGTATGTCAGCAATAACGCGCCAAATATTCTCTTCCAAGGCGTCAATCGTCTCGGCCTTATCTGCTTATACAAGCGACTTCACATAACCCCACAAGAAATAGTCCAGCGGTGTTAAATCGCACGATCTTGGAGGCCACGCCACAGGTCCACGACGCGAGATAATACGCTCACCAAAAGTTTCCTGCAACAAAGTGATTGTTGCGTTGGCTGTATGGCATGTAGCGCCGTCTTGTTGGAACCATAGGTCGTCCACATCAACACCCTCCAATTCAGGCACGAAAAAGTCATTAATCATGGCTCTATAGCGTTCCCCATTGACTGTAACATTATGGCCGGCTTCATTTTTGAAGAAATATGGACCAATGATTCCCTCTACCCATAGAGCACACCAAACAGTGATTTTTTGAGGATGTAACGGCGTCTCAACAATGACTTGTGGATTATCTTTACCCCAGAAGCGACAATTTTGCTTATCGACATACCCATTTAACCAAAAGTGAGCTTAATCGCTGAACAAAATTTTCTTGTGAAAATCGGGTGGCCATCTCGTTTTGGGCCCATTCACCGAACGTGCGACGCGCGCGACGCGCTTGATGGTCGTTTGGCTTCAATGCTTGCACGAGTTGGATTTTGTAAGCACGCAAACCAAGATCCTTCCGGAAAATCTTCCATAAAGTTGATGGACACAGCTCCAATTGTTGCGCGCGATGGCGGATAGACTCATTCGGGTCTTCTTCGATACTCTGCTCCACAGCAGCAATAGCCTCTTCGGTGCGCACTGTACGGCGTCTCTGAGGATGCGCACTATCCAATAGAGTAAACGTGGTGCGAAACCGATCCATGGTTGCTCGAATTACCGACTCTGCTGGGCGATTATGTCGACCGAATATTGGACGCAGCGCGCGATGCGTCGCGCGAACCGAACCATTATTTTGGTAATAAATTTGCACGATTTGCAAACGTTGTTCAGGAGTAAGTCTATTCATTATGAAATGGCAAACCAAACTGAGCATAAATTAAGTGACAGCTGTCAAAAAGACCATCTCCGAATAAAGTAGTACCGACTTGAAAACCACACGTCTAAAAAAAACCCTTTACATATCAAATATGTTTTTATTATAACCCAATTAACGTCAACATATTTTTTTAATTTAATTACACGTAACACAAGCTATTATTTCAATTACACTAATAACACTTGTTTTTAACACAAAATATTTAAAAATGTATCTATGAAAGTACAGCGAAACCGGAAAAAGAGGTTATGATAGACTCAAAAACGTAACCTTATACAACGTCAACGTTCCTACGAGGATAGGGGTAGGGGTAAACATGAAAAGATCCAATTCTGTCATACCTTGTAACACATATGTGTTCATATGTGTTACGCCCATTAACGTACTTTGGTAACAATCATACATGTTATAGAAATGGGGGGGCCACACGGCAACGATAATTGCATTTTTTGGAAATAGTTCAATCGAGCATCATAAGATGGCGCTTTTGAAGCAACAAACTGCTAAGTAATAAATTTTAAAACTATTTTTGCACGCTTACTCGGTCTACTTGCGTTACAGATAGTTATCAGAAATCTCAATAGATGGCGATAACAAGTGGAACATGTAATGTCTCTATATGACTGTGTCAAGCGTTGTGATGGAACAATCATGACGCTATGTTGACGCTCTCACATTGGCCTTATCAATTGTGGTACTCTCTTACATAAAGCGACACTAGAACACGGACTGACGCTCTAGTGATTCATTAAACACAGTGGCGACAACTCGGTGTCATCCGCCATGCCTGGTTCAAATTAACCAAGAAAATAGGTTGTATTAACAACCATCTGATATTCAATTGTGACTGCCAGTGTTGTCATCTTTTACTTGGAGCGTCATCTATGAGTGGGCGATGTTCCCTTAATTTTGAAATAGAAACATATCATAGTTAATACCTCAAATTAACGAGTTTAGGTTGATTCTATTTACCTTTGTAAAATTTTGAGATGCGATTTTGCTGTGACAAACTTTAGACCTCATAGCTACGCCACTGTTTGTTCGCCATATTGGGTCTAAATTATTAACAACCAATCAAAAAGAATAGCACAGTTGTCGCCACTGTATTTAATCAAGGCACTGCTGCTCACCACCATCTGTTGTTGTAAAACTCAACTAAAAAAATAGAACGGCGCCATCTATTGCTTAAAAATTTGCGACAGATTATTATTGGGCCCTGAAATACGCAACTTTGCCTCAATTTAACCGACTCTATCTTTTCAAATTCCCGAAATCACCATACATTCTGTTTAAAGAAAAATTTCCTGAATAATTTCCCATATAGCACAAGTGCATCCTATGTACGTACTATGGACGTAGAGTTTCGTATAGTGACGTCCAATGTACGTACAGCTTCGTACGTTTTCGTCCTATATACATACACAGTACGTCCATTGGTCACAACATTGTACTAATTTAGGATGTACACAAAGTTACGTCGATAGAACGTACACAAAATTACGTACATAGGTCCCTCTATGTACGTAATTCTGCTGTCTATAATAAATATATTTTTCCTTTAATTTGTTTCCAAACTTTTTCTATAAAACTTAATTTCATGTATATATATATATATATATATATATATATATATATATATATATATATATATATATATATGTATCACTGTTTCTTCGGGTTTGGTCCCGCGTATTTTCTTGGCTCTGGTCCATTTGGGTCCGCGAAAATCTACGTTTTAACATATATATATATATATATATATATATATATATATATATATATATATATTCTACTACTAATTCAATTTTTGATGTAACTCTCTATTTATATAAATGGAGAGTTACCTCAAAAATTGAACTTGTGTTAAATAGGACTTCAAGGTCCTTGTCAGTATGAAACCGACTAAGTGCTGCACCAGAGATGTAGTCGCTGTGCAGCTGAAACTCCCGGTGGGGAAGAGCAGGCTGGACGTAATAGCCTGCTCGGCATACTTCCCGGGGGACAGCGCAGACCCACCACCTCCAACAGCTGTGAGAAGACTGGTGGCCCACAGCAAGAGGGAGAATATCCAGCTTGTTGTGGCATGTGACGCCAACGCACACCATCTAGCGTGGGGCAGCACTGACACCAATCCGAGGGGTGAGTCTCTATTAAACTTTATTATGGGGGAAGGGCTAGCTATACTTAATACTGGCAACGAACCTACCTTTGTTACGAAAAATCGCGCAGAGGTATTAGATATTACTTTCTGCTCAAACTACTTGAGCACAAAAATTTCCGACTGGAAGGTGTCAGAAGACCCCTCCTGCTCTGACCATCGGAACATTCAATTTAACATTGAAGCAGGCACTAGACCAATAGTGGAATACCGTAATGCTAGAAGCACTAAGTGCTTCTGGGATCAACGGCACCCACTATTAAAAGTCATGAGGACATTGAGACGGCGGCGGAGCATATCTGCCGATCAATCGTCTCAGCGTACCATGAAAATTGTCCACTACAAAGGAAAAAAGACAGTAGAAATGTCCCCTGGTGGAACAATACATTAGAAAAAATGCGAAAAGAAGTCCGGAAACTATTCAACCGGGCTAAGGAGGCGGGCAAATGGGAACCGTACAGTACAGCTCTAACGGAGTACAATAAACAAATTCGCAGGGCCAAGAGGGAATCTTGGAGGAAGTTCTGCGAGGGTATTCATGATACTCCCCGTAGTGCAAGAATCCACAAGATTCTAGCCAGAGAGCCGGCGCAAGCACTTGGATCGATAAAACGACCTGATGGCTCATATACGGCCTCTGGTAAAGAGACGTTAGAGATCCTGGCCCAAAATCACTTCCCAGATTGTTCCCTTCTAAGTAACGAAACACCGGATACAATGCTTCCACGGGATCGAACTAAGAGACCGGGGAAGCAGGACTGGAAGGTGGTAAACAAAATCGTTACCTACAGATCAGTAAGTTGGGCGGTCAAATCCTTCCAACCATACAAAGCACCAGGAATAGATGGGGTCTTCCCTGTCTTACTCCAAAAAGGCTTGGAGAAAGTAATCCTCCACCTTATAAGACTGTTCAGGGCGAGCCTAGCGTGGAATTACATTCCAACTAGCTGGTCGAAAGTAAAGGTAGTCTATCTACCTAAGGTGGGAAAAACAGATCCCCTACCAAAATCCTTCCGACCTATAAGCCTGATGTCATTTATCCTAAAGACCCTGGAAAAGGTGCTGGATGGCTACATCAGGAGGGAGATACTGAGTATTAACCCTCTTAGTGTGCACCAGTATGCCTACCAAAAAGGGAAGTCAACGGACTTGGCGCTGAATAACCTAGCCGGGAAAGTTGCGCAAACCCTGGATTACAAGGGAATTGCGGTAACAGCTTTCTTGGACATAGAAGGGGCCTTCAACGCTGCTCTGACGGGATCACTCTGCAAATCCGCGAGGGACAGAGGGGTTCCACCGGCTATTACAGGCTGGATCAGAGCAATGCTCGACACCAGAACCGTGACAACATCACTATGTAGCGACACGGTCAAGCTGAGGACTGCCAGGGGATGCCCGCAGGGAGGGGTTCTGTCCCCCCTGCTGTGGTCTTTACTGGTAGACGATCTGCTTGCAATAATAGATACGCTTGACGTCGAAGTGCAAGCGTATGCTGATGACATAGTCATTCTTGCAAGGGGCACGGATGAAAACCAAATCTGTGAAGCCATTCAGGAGGCACTGGATGCGACTCAGAACTGGTGTATAGGGGAACGGTTAAACGTAAACCCTAGCGAAGTATCTAGGAATCACCCTGGATAAATCGCTGAATTGGAACTCCCACTTGGACAAGACAATCCGCAAAGCAAGGTACGCCCTGTGGACGTGCCATAGAATTTGCGGGAAGTCATGGGGATTAAACCCCAAGCAAATGTACTGGCTATATGGTTCGGTCATAAAACCAATAATAACCTATGGCAGTATCGCCTGGTGGCCGATTACAACTCGAAAAACGGCCATATCAAGGCTCTCTTCACTGCAGAGAATGGCGACAGTGGCGGTAACTGGAGCCATACGCACTACCCCATCAGCGGCGCTAGAAATGCTACTGAACCTCACCCCCCTGCATATCCTAATACAGGGCGAGGCCAGATTGGCAACGTATCGATATCACCACGCGGCCCTATTGGATCCGAAGGTGATAGTCTTCACACCAAATGGGCTGTCAACTGCCATTGAGGCGGATGACACCCTAAGTATGAGGACTGACTACGCAGTCACGGACTACTGCGAGGATCAGCCGTACAAGGTCCTGTTCCCAAGCAGGGACGACTGGGAGCGACACAAAATCACCCCAGAAAAGGCTGACTCCTACTGGTACACTGACGGCTCAAAACTGTCCACTGGAACAGGAGCCGCAGTCGTCGGACCAAGGACTGAACTTTACTACAGCCTTGGCAGGTATGCTACCATACTTCAGGCTGAAATATACGCCATTGAAATGTGCGCCCACGAAATCCTTTCAAAGGGTTGGGCGGGCAGGACAATAAAAATATGTTCGGACAGCCAGGCGGCCCTTAGGGCCCTGGCATCTTCTAGATGCTCCTCGCTGGCTGTACGGAACTGCAAGGAAGCCCTCTGCCAAATGGCACAGGTAAACGGGGTCAGTCTGATGTGGGTGCCAAGCCACTCTGGCGTGGAGGGAAACGAATTAGCCGATTCCCTAGCCAGAGAGGGGGCGCGTACAGCCTACATCGGACCAGAACCCGCTCTGGGGATACCCAGATCAACAGCTAGAGACCGTAACAACGGATGGATGAGACACGAGGCACAGGATTTCTGGCAAAACCGCCCTGGGATGAGACATTTCAGAGCGGTAACAAGTGGACCATCTGCGGCCAGGACGGCCTCATGGTTGAAGCTGAGCAGATCAGATGTTCACACATTAACTGCTCTCTTCACTGGACACAGCCGTCTAAGGCATCACCTTAACAAACTAGGACTGAGCGACACCACTGAGTGCCGCCTATGCCTAGAGGATGATGAAACAGCAGAGCACGTCATATGTGCCTGTCCAGCTGGCAACCAGATCAGGACCACGGTGTTTGGCACACCAAAGCTAAACCTGAAGGACCTGGAGAAAACTTCACCTGACAAGATCCTTGACTTCATCAAGAAGATGGACTTGGAAGGTGAACTGTAAGGTCGGATGTTCGACCTTAATTGTGAGCCACAATAGATCCTTGCGGTCGCAGTGGAGGGTAGCATAACTACCCACTCACTTTCAATAGAATAGAATAGAAGTGCTGAGGAATATTTTGTTTTCTTCTTGTTGCTAAAAGGTATCAGACAACTTGTCTATGACCAGTGAGCATTTGCCGATTCAAGGGTATCAGCGAGTTTAAATCCAATTATTAAAATTGGTAACTTCTTGGGAGTATGCTCTCACATATCCCTACGCAAAATTCAAAATCGAGTTCCTTTCCAGAACCTCCACCTCGAGGGCGGATATCTTCTGGGTTTGTGGTAGTTTTGCTGGGTGTCATCGGATCTTCCAAGGGAATATCAAAGTCGACATCACACAACGAATGGTACACGATTCGTTGTGAACCACTGCTGAGGAATACTGAACATTTCTAACTATATAAGCCTATTTGTGAATACTCTTAGAAAAAATCTGCAACTATGCCCTCTATATCCCCAAAGAAAGTTAAATCTTATTTTCGTCCATGTGAACGAGTATTTATTACGTACAGTGTTGTACGTACTACGGATGTATATTTTAGCACGTAGAGTGTACGCACAGTAATATACCAACACTGTATGTACATATTACGTCCATGGACGAATGTACGTAATTTGGACCAAAAATGTATCTACCGTGGACGAAGTGTGCTATGTGGGTTACCTCGATTGCATATAAGAAAGAGTAATTTTTGACCACGTAAATACAACCTAAATATTTGCATCAAACACGTGAATCCTACAAAATGTTCAAAGCCCAACCCTGTATTCCATATTATTTTAATAAAAACCGTTCGGCCCCCCCCCCATTTTTTTTTATCACAAATGATGAGTAAAGCGAAAGGATAAAGGACGACGCATAATAGCAAGTGTCATCACACGGGCCATAATTTATCTTATTACGTTTATCATCGTGATCTCATTTATCCACGACGATATCTTTGAGGCAGTCTCCCAGATAATGCGATAGCAAATTAATTACCCGCCGCCTCGACAACGTGTTTCTTCTTCTTCTTCCACTTTCATGCTCCCGATTTTCATTCAATTGTTTGAGAGCAGGGGGCTCACCTTTGAGTGCGTGCATGTGGCGGACACTTAACTTTTATCGGGTCCGAAGAATTGATTCGAGTGTCTGGGAACCGCGGGGTTCCCACAAACTACTTGACTTCGAGGGTTTTCGAAAAGTAAAAGAATGATGGAGGTTTATAATTCGGTTTTGGTTTTGATTAGGGTGAGAAATTGGGATTCAGGTTGAAGAGGAGATAAGTGCGATTTTGTTTAGTGAGCAAATAATATTGATAAATCACATACTAAATTACAGAGCTGGGCAGGATTCGAATCCGTTTAGAGGATTCAAAAGAGGTATTCGAATACTTTAGTTAAACTGGATTCGTGATCGGGATTCGTTACACTTTTTTAAAAGGATTTGTATTCGAATCCAAATGCTGGTGATTCGAATCCTCATAAAAGGATTCGAATCCTCGTAAAAGTATTCGAATCCTCATAAAAGGATTTGAATCCTCGTAAAAGTATTCGAATCCTCATAAAAGGATTTTGAATCCTCATAAAAGGATTCGAATATTTATAAAAGGATTGGAATAGTTACAAAAGGATTCGAATCGTCAAAAATAATTCGAATTAATCGTAAGGATTAACGTGAAAAATTAGTTTTGAATGTTTTTAAATTTCTCGTTAAATCAGTGTTTTATACGCGTGGCGCATGAAGTAAAATTTCGAGTTTAGAAAAGCCCCGTGAAAATTTGTCTCGGGTCGCTGCGCGACCCGAGACAAATTTTCTACGCAGGGTTTTTCTAAACTCGAAATTTTACTTCATGCTTAGTCTGGGAGTGGACGACACTCGTTTGTAAGTGATAAAATCAATTAAGTTAATTATTAGACATTTTGATAAATTTTGATTATTTTTGCCAGATTTGAAATTTTTAATTGTTTTTCGGTAATTTCGCCAAATATAACGTATTGATGAATATAAATTGACATTCCCAATCAAATGTTTACACTTAACATGTCGATTTATAACATGTTTATAAGATTTTCAACAAATCGATATTTTCATCAAATTATCATCATTTCGAAATTTTCTTCGATTAATCAAATTTTTATCAGATTTTGCAATATTCCCTCAATTTTTCTTAATTTATCGAATGTTGATGAAATTTTTAATATTTCGAGATTTTTAATTAATTTATGTAAATGTTTATCAGATTTTCAACATATCTTGATTTTTGATATTTTGTCATTTTTATCAATTTATAAAATTTTATGTCATCAAAAATTTATAAATTGATAAAAATGACAAAATATCAAAAATCAAGATATGTTGAAAATCTGATAAACATTTTCATAAATTAATTAAAAATCTCGAAATATTAAAAATTTCATCAACATTTCGAGATTTTCTCGTCAAATATATAAAAATGTTTATATGTAAGATTTTCAATAATTTTATTTAGATTTGTAACGATTTTCAAAAATTATTGAATCATTATTTAAACACACAAATTTGAGATTTTTTTTTTCTATAAGACATATTTAATCATTTTTGACATTGTATGACATTTTTGATATTTTTTACCTTTTGAGATGACATTTTTGACAATAGATTATATTCTTGATATTAGACTACGTTTTTTGACATTAGATGACATGTTTCACATTAGATGTTACTTTTGATAAACAATGAAATATTTTCCTTTTTTTTAAAATTTATTTGTATAAGACACATGTTTCACATGTATTACAATTGTCAAAGGAGAAGAAAAACACCTATATAAAATACTTAATATAAACATGAAATACCATAAATTAAAATTACAACTAAAATTATTCACATATTTGAGAAGCTTACTTATAGTATGTCATTAAAAGTGTCATGCAGAAAATCGCTTACTGAGTAATACGCCTTTTTAATTAGTAGTCGTTTTAACACATTTTTAACTATTTCTGATTTTGACATTAAATGGCGTATTTGACACTAGATGGCAGTTCTGACATTTTATATTTTTTTACTTTTTTGACATTAGACGATAATTTTGACATTTGATATTTTTATTATTACATATTTACTTGTTTTACATTAGATAACAATTTTTATATTATTAGATAACTTTTTTGATATTATTACTAATTATAACAGAAATTTTCGTTTTTGTAAGAACGTTTTTGTCAAACTTCACGTACTGACATAAAATGATAATTTTGACGTAAATCGATTTTATCAACAAGCCGAATTTTTGACGTTTTTGATATTTTTTATATTTACGAGATGACATTTTGGTCATTTTGATGTTTTTGGCAATTTTAAATAATTTTGACATATTTTGATAACTTTTAAAACTGAAAACAGTTTTAATATGTTTTTATATTTTTAACTTTACTTGAAATCAGTGTTTAATACGCGTGGCGCATGAAGTAAAATTTTGAGTGTAGAAAAGCCCCGTGAAAATTTGTCGAGGGGCGCTGCGCGACCCTCGACAAATTTTCTACGCGGGGCTTTTCTAAACTCGAAATTTTACTTTATGCTTAGTCTGGGAGTGGAGACACTCTTTCGTAAATTTTCGAATTATCATAAAGTTGTCATAAAGTTGTGTATTTATTTTCAAAAAAATCTTTTTCGGTTTATTGAACAAAAACAAAAGAGCTGAGGTGAAAAGTGTTTAGGTAAAAGTGGTTTATATTTTTGTTGGCTGCAACTTTTGTTTGAAACATTTTTTTGATTTAGACGTCGAAAGCCATAATCGGTGACTAAAAAATCTAGTGGAGATCAACAAATCTCCACTAGATTTTTTAGTTTCTAATTCAAAAACAAAAGAGCTGAGGTGAAAAGTGTTTAGGTAAAAGAGGTTTATTGTTTCGTTGGCTACAACTTTTCTTTCAAACATTTTTTGACTTAGACGTCGAAAGCCATAGTGAAATTCGTTTAATAAAAAAACATCTAATGATTTCTGGTAATTTTTAACACAAGACTTTTAGACATTTCATGGTATAATTAATATTGAATTACTGAAATAAGTATTTATTTTTAATATATTCGTAAATATACGGTAAACAATGTAAAATATTAATTTAATTAAGATACTTAGAAAATAACAATACCATACATTTTATATTATTATTATTATTATTCTGGGTGTCCGTATTTCAACAGAATGTATGGGGATCTCGGTTATTTAAAGAGATAGAGAGTCGGTTAAATTGGGGCAAAGTTGCATAATTTAGTGCCCAATAATAACCCCAAAACAAGTTATCTTATTTCCTTAATAAGATATTGTCAAAAAACGTATTTTTTTAAAATTCGTTTTTATTTTTTTATTCAAAAACTATTGAATCCAGACATTTACAACTTTGATATTATAGGCACTTTTTAACGATTAATCTAGTAACATATTTTATTTTATGATACCTATAACATTTACCTAGGGACCATAGCTAACTTTTGTTTTTCTTATGGGCGCCATTTTGGATTTTGATAATTTTTGGAAGAATAATTTTTACTGAATTCTATGATGTATCACACTTATAGTTTACTGTACATTTAATATGTAAAATTTTAATCTTTTAATTTTTCAAAGAGTGCCTTGGAAACAGTTGAGTAACTCACTTATTTGGCAACTCCTAGCACCCATAATTTGCTTACATATCACCCCTGAAGACGGGCATCCGTCGATACATATTTTAGCATTTGTGACATATTTTAAAGTAACGAGTGTCTTCCACTCCCAGACTAAGCATGAAGTAAAATTTCGAGTTTAGAAAAGCCCCGCGTAGAAAATTTGTCGAGGGTCGCGCAGCGACCCGAGACAAATTTTCACGGGGCTTTTCTAAACTCGAAATTTTACTTCATGCGCCACGCGTATAAAACATTGATTTGAAGTGTAGTTCAAAAACACACAAATACATCTTTAATCAGAGTAACACAGAAATTTAGTCTGTTATCAATGATGTTCAGTGATAATAATAAATAATTAGATTGTGAATATTTTTGTTAACACAACTGATACCGATATTTATATGTTAATGGTTGTAAAAAAATAATAAAATCAAATTTATTCTTAAGCGATTTGTATGTGTGATTCGAAAAAACAGAATTAAAATCTTTGATTCGAATCATATTTATCTCTTACGAATCCTTTATTCGGGTATTCCTGATTCGAATCATATTAGGTGATTCGGATTCGTGATTCGAATCCTTTTAACGAGGATTCGTGCCAGCTCTGCTAAATTAGGATACAATAATCACTCAGGATTAACAAAAAAACATGTGTAGATTTGTGATGTATACGAATTATGTTTAATATGCATATTGATATTCGCGCCATCTACGGTGTACGAAGATACACGAATATCAATGCTGCGGATCATCTTCGGATCCGCTACAGTTGTTAATTAAATTGTCCGTTGTGCGCATCGTATTAACAATAAATTGTGTGTGTGTTAATTTGAACTTTATTTCACTAACACCCCAAAAATATTACATAGGCGAAGAGGAAAAAGACCTTTATATTTAACTGTGCGAGTTTAAAGTATTTCTAATACGCGAGTGTGTGGATTAAAGTGGATTTGTGTGGAGTGACCACGAGCGATGTCGGAACAAAAAGTGACCATCGGAATTCAATGTGAATTTGATCCACAAGTGCACGAGTGGTTTATTCATAAAGAAAGAATGGAACAGTTTTTTGTAGCAAATTCGATTACCGATAATTCGATAAAGCGCGCAATAATGCTAAATAGTTTATCGCAAAGTGCCTATAAACTATTAGCGGACCTAACTTCACCGACCCTACCTAGTGCCTGTGATTACGCTGAAATTGTGAAGAATATGGAAGAGTTTTATTCAGAAAAAAAGGCGATATTCCCAGAGCGTTTCAAATTCTACGCAGCACATCGAATCCATCCCGAATCGCTTCAAGAATGGGCATCGAGACTAAAACATCTTTCTATGGATTGCAAATTTGGTCAGAACCCGGATACAGCATTAAGGGACAAATTCATTATGGGCCTAGAAGCTGGGAAAATACGGGATCGGCTGTTTGCAGAGGACGATACGCTAACGTTCAAAACGGCGCACACTGGGCCGAATTACAAATTTACGACGACAAAAATAAAATGCTGTTCAAAAACATCTTTTTACCTCACATATTACCTTAGGATGCCATCCTGATGATCTTAATGTTAAAATTAATCTATATTAGACATACAGGGTGATTCACATAAAGTGTTGCAGATCCATAAATCAAAATCTATGCGTCGTATGAAAAAAAGGTTTAAATAAAAAGTTAATCGTTGCAGTTGAGCTAACTAACCCTTCAAATATCAATCCCTCCAATTCCCCCCCTGTTATGGAGGCTAGGGGCAACTTCAGAATTTTAAAAGGGAACCCTCGTTTTTTACGGAATCAGATTCTACATTAAAAAATAGACACTTTTTATCTGAAACATTTTTTGCTGTTCTCTATTGATGGCGCTGTAGACGATAAAGCTCTTTCAATGCAGCTTAATGAAAATAAGGTGTTACAGGTTCATAGGTCAAGATCTACGCGTCATATTTAAAAATAATTTATATTGGAAACAGTATATTTATTATAGGAATGATGAAATTGCGTTTTTTTTTTAGCAAAATAACAAATTTAGGAGGAGTCAGAATCAATATCATCACTATCTTCTTCGTCATTATCTCTGATCACAGCATATGTAGTTTCTCGTGAAGTTTGTTCATTGAGATAGTTGGGCATTCGAAGCATTCCTAATACTACCTCATTCAATTGTTTTTTCGTCTCTTTGGTTTTTTTTTCTATAACTACTGATTAGAGGGTCTGATGATACAAGCAACCAGTTAAAAATGTCCGTATTTGTATCTAATCTTGACGTTTTCCTCGAGTGGTACTGTCTGAGCTGTTTATAACTTTTATGGCTTGCTTCTATAACGTCTTCTGAGAGGAGACCTACAAGCAGTGGAAGCGATTTTATTATGTCAGCCCCATGCATCAATAACTTATGGACACTTGCACTCATTTTATACCATCCATAAAGTGTGGTCGCCAACTCCGCGGTCTTGAAACAATATATTTTAAATAGTCCTTCGTTGATATAATGACCACACGATATAACAGTATGAATATTAGACATTCTTTCAATCAAATTTTTATCTAAGCCTGTGATCCGGGAACTCACTTCAGGGTTTTTGAAAAATTTTCTTGCTGTGTTCCCATCATTACTGTTACCACCACTTTGTTTTGGTAAATCGACAACAAGACCCATTTCTTTATAAAAATCCTGACATATTTTATTCTTTCTCTCTTTAACTTGTTCTTGTGCTTCCTTTCCTCTGGCTTGCCATTGCTTTATCTCCAATTTATATGCTATGTGTAAAAAGTATTCGAAGCTTCGCAGGTACGCATGCAAAACAGAAAGACCGAATTTATATGAGCTTTCGTCACAGGCCCTTTCTTTAATCTTTTTTAAATCGTTCATGATTGTGGGCGTGGCTTTGCATACATTACACGCCTGTGTACTTTTTGTTTCAGTTAAGACGTTGACTGTTTTGCCGTCTAACATGGTGCAAATGAGCACATGCCTAAACTGAATTGTTTTGTCTCCCAGGGTGATATTCGTTGGCTGCAAATTGCTCATTTGATATTTAATTTCGTCGTATTCGTATTTTCGCCATTTTCTTTTTTTAATTTAAATGAAATTGGACTGCAGTATCTGGTGGAAGAAGCGGTGTGATTTTTCCAATATATTTTTTTTATATAACTTTCATTCTTTTCGGATAATTCCAGGGGCACAATTGTACATAAAATTATATTAGAATCCGCATAAAATGTATTGTTAGTGAAGTTTTGCTTATATATACTGTGTCCTCCACTGCCATCTAGACCCCACTTATAAATAATTTCAAAAGTGTTGTTAGTGCCGCCCATGTTTTCGATAATAACTTGCGACTGAAATACTGTGCAAGTCTGCACAGTATGGTCTAAAAGATCCTGTAACGGCACCACAGCTTCGTTCTCAGATACTTTGACATTTAATGGGTAACATTTTTGTTTTGCTTCTGATACCACGTGATATGATGGATATATATCAGCCCCTCTAGATTTTGCTCCTAGCCGCATCGTTTTATAATCTTCTTTTGTCAGATGAAGATCAACTATGAGACCTAATACTTCTTCAGCACTGTATGGCCTTACATCCTTAGAAGACGATGAATCGTGAGCCTTTTTCATCATTTTCAAACGTTTAGGAGTTGCACTTAATGCAAGTCCCATTACCTTCGCCGCACTTCTTTTGCCCGATTTCACTAAACTTGATTTTGTAGCCGAACATAGATTTTCTAAACTTAGATTTGAAACAAGAGGCTTAAGTTTTCTCTGTTTGCTGCGATCAGAACTGAGTTCAAACATTTTTCTTGGCCTGCCTCGGCTCATCTTCGAAACAATGGGTTGTGCCATTGTAGGTGAATGTATGCCTGGGATTTTCAACTCAACACTGAGTCAATTTACGTTGTTATTGTTGAAACGTTCGTACATAGACTTACATTTACGCCATTTGGACAAAAGTTTGGTCACAAACACTTTTATGACATCTTTTATTTGTTTTAATAAAATGTTAGTTGGGTCATTTACACCAAACTTGTCCAACACGTATTGCACTAATCGTTCATTACACTTCAATGACGAAAACTGATAGAAATGTTCATCTCTTAATACTAAAAATAGTTCATTCCTATTTAATTTTCTTTCTTGAAAATTATAGTCATCATGAGTACCTGAAAAAAGGTTAAATTTTAACAAGGGGGGAAATATGGGGATGGGTTTATTGCTTCCCTGGAATCTTCAATGTTTGTTGTGTCTTACAAAATATACAATTTGACGGAACTATGCGGACATTTTTTTAAACATCAATGTATAGCAGTTTATTATGCGATTCTTTTCATTTACGTTAGTCCTGAACAAAACTTATTTTACAACCTAATTGTTTAAAACTTTTTACAAATAAGATATTGTACATGTAAATACATACTTGGTGCAAAATTCTGCATCCTAAAAATGTCTTAACTTTTGAGCACATACGCGAAACAGCCGTAGTTAGGAGGTCAAATATTGAGCGTTGCATCGACTTCTGTCAACCGAGTGGAAAGAGAGATGTTTGACAGGTACCCGCAACGAATAGCATTGTTTTTTCACAATTGTTTATTTGTAGTATTGTGACTCGATAATCATAGAATACATACTAAGTGGTTTTAGTTAATTTTGAAACATTTGAAAATTTTATTTTTGTCGTCGTAAATTTGTAATCTGGCCCAGTGTGCGGCGTTGGAAATTGCAAAGACGTCTGCATCAGCACAACTAGGATATGGAGTTAATGAAGTGGAGGAAGCAGCTAGGAGAGTTAAGACGGAGCCGCTCTACAAGCTGGGGCAACGAGGATCATCAGGAGGCGTCGGCGCCGCCGCCTGCGGTTCGCGGCGGTCCCAAGCCAGAGATGCGCGCGCTGTGCTCGCACGAATCACACGTCAAATGAGTGCCGGTATAAAGAATGCATTTGTAACAGCTGCGGGAAGAAAGGGCATCTAAGCAAAGTATGTAAAACACCGCAATCTAATGTTCATTATGTGAGTGCATCTGCAATGGAATTATTTTCAATTTCAAATAAACGTAATTCACCAATCGCAATTGATGTTTTGATAAACAATATTGTACTGCAGATGGAACTTGATACAGGTGCCGCTGTTTCGGTGATCTCGTGCAGAACTTGGGAAACCCAATTTAAAAATGTTTGCCCTTTAGTCAAAACTAAGCAAATTTTAAGAAATTATACAGGTGGAAAAATTTCTCCCATAGGCGAAAGTACTGTTGAGGTAACTTATAATAATAATACTTGCACAATTAAGTTATTTATAATAAAAAATGGTTGCCCACCACTCTTAGGACGAGATTTTGTAAATAAATTCAATTTAGGATTTCAAGAAATAAATTATATTAGGAATAATACAGATTTGGAACAACTGATTAAACAGTACCCTCAAGTATTTTCAGAGGAACTAGGAACCTTTAATAAAAAGAAACTTAGCTTAAATATTAGAGAAAATGCATCTCCAAAATTTTTTAGAGCTAGAGCATTACCATTCGCTTTAAAAAGCAAAGTTGACACTGAATTAGATAGGTTAATTAAGGCTGGTGTTTTATCACCAGTGGAGCACAGTGATTGGGGCACCCCAATTGTGCCAATATTTAAAAAGGATAACTCAGTGAGAATCTGTGGCGATTATAAGATAACAGTAAATCCTCATTTAAATATGGATCGTTATCCGTTGCCGAGAATTGATGAGTTATTTACGAAATTGCACGGGGGACAGCAATTTTCAAAAATTGACTTGTCACATGCTTATCAGCAAGCACTTTTAGAAGACTCATCAAAGAAATATACTGCTATATCCACTCATAGGGGACTATTTATTTATAATAGATAGCCGTTCGGTATAGCTAGTGCCCCCGCGCAATTTCAAAGGATAATGGAAGGGTTATTTGGAAAAATGGATGGGGTATGTTGTTTTTTGGATGACATTGTGGTAACAGGTAAAACCAAAGAACAGCATATAGTCCGTTTACATTCCATTTTGAAAATACTAAGTAATTCAGGGTTAACTATTAAGAAGGAGAAATGTGCTTTTTTTCAAAATTCAATTGAATATCTGGGTCATATTATAGATAAAAATGGGTTACATAAATCACAGAGAATTATAGAATCAATTATAAAGATGGCGATTCCTAAAAATGTAACTGAATTGAAATCATTTTTAGGAATGGTTAATTTTTACCATTGATTTGTGCCCAATCTACCTAATATAGTTCATCCCTTGTATAAAATGATTAAAAAAGATCAAGTTTGGATATGGTCAAGTGACTGCAAAACCGCTTTTGAAAAGGTAAAAAAAATACTAGCTTTAAGTACATTTTTAGTGCATTATAATCCGGATTTGAATGTTCGGTTAACAGTCGATGCATCGCAATATGGGTTGGGAGCCATTTTATCCCATGTGTACGAAAATGGCGTAGAGCGGCCAGTTGCGTATGCATCACGAACCTTATCGTCGGCCGAATCTCGATATTCTCAAATAGATAAAGAGGCTTTGGCGATAATGTTCGGCGTCAAGAAATTTTACCGATATTTATACGGTCGTAAGTTTGAACTGTTAACCGATCACAAACCATTAGTTTCGATTTTTGGCCCTAAACAGGGTATCCCTATGATGGCAGCGAACAGGCTTCAAAGATATGCCTTGTTTTTATCCGCACTCGATTTTAATATTAAATATATTAAATCAAAAGAAAATAATGCTGATTTCTTATCGAGAATGCCTGTAAAAAATAAGGAAATTGAAGAAGTAGAAGAAGAATATAATCAATTGAATGTTATTAAAGAATGTACAGATATTCCATTAAATGTTGAAGATATTAAAATTGAAACCCAAAAAGATGCAATTTTAAGCAACGTTTTAAAATTTGTTATTAATGGTTTTCCTGAAAAATGTGAAAATGAGTTAAAGCCATTTTTTACCAGAAAAAATGAAATTTCAGTAGTAAATAATATTTTATTATGGGGTTATAGAGTAATTATTCCAGATAAATTGCAAAGCAAAATATTACAAGAATTACATAGCACCCACATGGGGATTGTGAAAACTAAATATTTAGCTCGTTCCTATGTTTGGTGGCCATCACTCAATATAGACATTGAGAAAATTTGTAAACAATGCGAAATTTGTCAACAATTTAGATGTAGCCCAGAGAATGTTCCTTTGCAAAATTGGCAAATTCCAGGGGGCGTATGGGAACGGTTACATCTGGATTTTTTAGGACAATTACGTGGTTTAAATTATTTAGTAATTACTGATGCGTTCTCGAAATGGTTAGAGGTATTTCCACTTAAAAAGATTACGTCAGAACAAACTATAATGAAGCTCAGAGAAGTATTTGCAAGGTTTGGTATTCCTAAGGTAATTGTATCCGATAATGGCCGTCAATTTGTTTCGGAAGAATTCAAACTATTTCTAAATAGGAATAATATAAAATATATTAATTCTCCGCCTTATAATCCCTCTTCAAATGGCGCGGCTGAAAATAGTGTTAAATCCTTAAAAGCTTATCTGTTAAAAGAATTTAAATTACATAATAATATTGACGTAGAGGTAATTTTAGCCAGATATTTAATCCATTACCGGAATACCGAACACTGTTCTACTGGGGAGTCACCAGCAAGGCTGATGGTCGTCCCTTAAGGACACGCTTAGATTTAATTAAACCTAATAATGTGTATAGACCAACTAAAGATTTAGATTGTGTCAGAAATAACCTAACATCTAGCCATAATAGAAATAAAAAATATTTTAAGGGAAAAAGAAATGTTTATTTTGAGCAGGGTGAACATGTTTTGGCACGAGATTATCGTAGCGTAAAACCAACTTGGGCGCGGCTTTAATTAACAGAAGATTGGGTGTAAATGCGTATGAAGTTAAATTTGGTAATACGTTATGGAAACGCCATGCCAATCAACTGTTACAAGTAGAGATGCACCGAATATTCGGCAACTATTCGGTATTCGGTATATTCGGCACGTTTTTCACTATTCGGCCGAATACCGAATAGTTGGCGTCACTATTCGGCATTTGCCGAATAGTAACGCGTTATTTTTTTTTTCTAATTATACAATTTAAAAGGTAAAAATGAATCATTTAAAACAAATTTGGCAAAAGAAAACAAACTCGTGTACTATTTATTAATAAATTATACAATTTAAAAGGTAAAAAAGAATCATTTAAAACAAATTTTGCAAAAGAAAACAAACTCGTGTATAATTATTAATAATAATGAAATATATAAACTTATAAATGATAATATTATTCTTATTTTTAATACATCTATTATAAATCAAATATTATATTCAAAATTTATTAGTGGTAAATTGTGGTGCAGAAATACTAGTTTTTCTGCATTTGATGGCAATAGTCGGTTTCTTTTATCTTCATATACGTTCCCAGCTTCTGAGAAAAGTCTTTCACTATAAACACTGCTCGCAGGAGCAGACAGATAAATGGCAGCAAATTGTGTTAAATATGGGTATTGATTTCGATTGGATGCCCACCAAGTATAAGGATTGTCATTTCTTGCTATGCGTGCAGTTTCCAAATAACTGTCAAGTTCAGTTGCAATATTGTTTCTCTTTTTAGGAGATTCACTATTATTTTGCTGTGCTGCGATCTTCTCCACTACATTATAGCAGTCCCAAAAACTTAAATGAGTGTCAGACTCAAGGCTAGATTTGTTATCAGTCCTAATATTATTTTTATTCGCAGGTGTCACAGCGTCAATATCAGTATCGCTGTCAGTACTTGATTCGTCACAACTGTTTTTTAAAGCTTCTAGCATTATTAACTGCCGAGCCTTTTCAGCTTGATTCTGGCCCATGAAAAACTCGTCTTAAACCTTGGATCGAGTAGAGTAGACAGCAAATACAACTTTTCTGTTTTGAGCTTGGCGAAGCGGTTTTCCAGCTCCGCTTTAATAGCAAGTCTTGTACTCTGCAATTTGTTGGTGGCCCGTGCAGTTTCTTCTTTATTTACATAGCACATAAGCGTTTCTACATGTGGTATGGTCTCTGACACACAGGATAAGCCTAAACTTATGATTTTTGTGATCTCCTCAAACGGTTGTAACAGTCTCAATATCTGTTGTAGAAGCTCCCATTGCGATGAAGACAAATTGGGAATATTTGAATTATCCGTTAGATACAATGAAATAGAACGCTTTTGCTCGAGCAATCTTGCTAACATATAATAGCTTGAGTTCCAGCGCGTGATAACATCTTGAACCAACTTATGTTGCGGAAGGCTTAACTCTCGTTGAATAGTTTGCAGTTTTTCTTGCGATGAATTCGAGTGATTAAAATGGGTTACGATTCTTCTTCCTGCACTAATCGTTTCAGTAACTTCACTCTGGATTTTTAATGAATTTACGATAACTAGTTGGAGTGTATGTATGAAGCAGGTAATAGATCCATATCCGGTATCTCTCACACCTTTAACCATATTGGCACCATTATCATGTATAACAGCATGTATTTTGGATCGTGGAATATCCTACATAGATGAAATTTCCATCAAAGCAGAGGCAATATTTTCTCCAGTATGTGGTCCTGCGAAATGCTTCATGTTGAGAACTGAATGGTTTAATTCAAACTGATCATTGAGCCAATGGCCCGTAAAACTCAAAAAACTGGCGCCAGTATGGGTACACGTCCACATGTCAGATGTAATCGATATTGCATAAGTTCTTGTTATGTTATTTTTAATTTTATCAACAGTTTTTTTTTATATATATCAGGTATTATGTTTTCAATAAAGTATGTTCTGCTAGGTATGTTATACCGAGGTAGAGCCTTCTTCATCAATTTCATAAATCCTAGTCTCTCAACCATAGCTATAGCTTCGTTATCTACTGCTATCATTTCCCCTATTAAGTAGTGGTATTCATTGGCCCTCACATCATTTATGTCCCACAATTTGGACATCTCTAGGCATTCTGATAAACATGGTTGCTTAAACTTTAAAGGTTTTTGATTGGTTGCTACAGCAACTGATGAGCATTCTTGTAGTTTTAGAAATTCGTGGTTATGTTTATTTCTTACGTGATTAATCAATCCAGTTGCTGTGGCTTTTCTACCTTCTCCTCCACGCGAAATCTTTACATCGCACAATCTACACTGGACCAGCCTAGTACTCTCCGTGCACTCCACAAAATACTTCCATACAGGCGATTTTTTACACTTTGCAGAAGACATTGCGCAATATTATACAACGAAACAACACGCGGTGAATAGCGAGTGCGGTGTCTGACTGTAACGCCGAGCGGAAGACTGACTAAAATGCCGAGCGCAACGCGACGGCTAACGCCACGTGGCCACTTCGCTGATCTGCCGAATAGTTGCCGAATATTCGGTATTCGGCTCGTTAAATCCGCCGAATATTAGGTATTCGGTTATTCGGCAAAACCGATATTCGGTGCATCTCTAGTTACAAGTGCATTACGAGCCACCGCAATCTAGTGAAGTTCGGGACGGCGATAGAATTAGTGAAAGTGAAATGTGCGCAGAACCAGATTCCGTAAATGAAGTTGAATTAGAGTCAAAAACAATTGAAGTGGTAAATACATCAATGAACTCCTCATCTGTTTCTGATCCCATTCAAACTACTCTTAGCATATCTTCGCCAGTGAGGCCACGTAGAAAACGTGCCCCACCTGAAAGACTTCATTATTAATTAAGTAAAAAAATGTATTTTTAAGTTAAGCAGGAGGAGATGTGATGTATACGAATTATGTTTAATATGCATATTGATATTCGCGCCATCTACGGTATACGAAGATGCACGAATATCAATGCTGCGGATCATCTTCGGATCCGCTACAGTTGTTAATTGAATTGTCCGTTGTGTGCATCGTATTAACAATAAATTGTGTGTGTGTTAATTTGAACTTTATTTCACTAACACCCCAAAAATATTACAAGATTAAAGTAAATACATAATAATAATTCGCCGGTGAATCTGAAAGCATAAAAAGAGGATAATAATCAAAAGTCGTCCTCGTTAAATGTCGTCCTTGCGTTTATCGAGGACCGGGAAACGGAAATAGAAAATGATTCGATTATGCCTCCTAAGTGGATCGGGAACGCATTGTTGCCAACTTGGAAAATATGATGTTTGCGCGCTGTTTGTTGCTGAAAGAGGAGAGGATATGGATTACTCTTTATGAGCCATGGATGGATACGTCCATTTCTTTTCATTCTCGGCGAGCACAATTCGTGAACTGGCTTCATTTATTATTTGCGCGGATAATAAGCTTTGCTCTGAAAATGGACGTCTGTTTTCTTTTTTTTTCAGGGGGGTAATGTGGATGTATCACATTGATTAATTTTCAGTTGTAATAATAAATAACATATGAATGGATTAAATTAAATAAAGATTAGCCCACAATTTAAATGGAATTCTGAGAAAACTTGTGTAATCAGCTAAAATAAACGTAATTTTTTGTTTGTTCCGTTATTTTAAAACAAAACAAACACACAAATAAAAGTTGCTGTAAAGTAATTTTCCTTCTTTAATTTGAGCAGTTTAAATATTTTTTGTAAATACAATGAATTAAAATATCATAATCAATTTTCACAGCAACTCTTTTTTACGCAAAAACATCCCTTCTTGTTTATTCCTTTCTCAGTTTATCAATATGCACAATAAAACGAGGGAGCAGCGCAAAAAAAAACCGGTAGCATCGCATCTGCAACGGACAGTTGACCCTTTAAAAACCAAACAATGAGCCGAACTTAATGGAGAAATCAATCAGAAGAGAGGAGGAAAAAAAAGGAAGAGCAAAAGCAATTTTAGTTTCAATCAATCACAAATAACATCGATTGACAAAAGATTCCTTGATTAGACGGACTATCATCTCTTAGTAGTCCATCGGAAGGGGGAAAAGGAGAAGGCCCATTGTTGGGCCCTACAGATTCGTGATTTTAATCAAGAGGAGCTCGATATACTGCACGATGTGAGTATGTGTGTGGAATTAAACGTCATTCAGGGATGATATTGTGCGCTCACAAACAGATTTGCTGTGTTGTTGTTGTTTTGTGTTTGTTTTTTGTTTTTCGTTTACGAGTCTCGGGGTTAGTTTTTGGTCGATTTGTTCAACGGTTTCCGGATGCAAAATCGCCGAGTGCTGCGCGGGCTTTGTTTTCGAGAGGGAATTGATTGACGTGTTTATTAAGAGGGTTTTTTTGCTTTCTTGTCGGGGCTAAGGACTTTCTAATTAAATTTAGCGGAAACTTTACATACAATGCATAATTAATTAATGATTACATTTCTTTGTGTTTATAGAAAATTTAGACCGTGCTTAAAATTTTGATGTAATTACACATTCAAATATACACTCGCTATTTGAGATTATACATTCATGAAAATGGGTGAAGATTAATTACTCTTCTTCTGTTTTTGTAGACGATTCGTGCTTACTAGGGTTCGTCTCAAAAATAGAAGGAACACAAGAAAAATCAGCTAATCAAATTACGCTGCCGAAAAGGCAGCTTTTGAGACAAAGTATAGGGATTGATAGTACAGGGTTATTCAAAATTGAGGAACAGATTTCAAACATTTATTTCTTCCAAATTACAAAATTTCTATCTTTTGTAATTTGGAAGAAATAAATGTTTGAAATCTGTTCCTCAATTTTGAATAACCCTCTACTATCAATCCCTATACTTTGTCTCAAAAGCTGCCTTTTCGGCAGCGTAATTTGATTAGCTGATTTTTCTTGTGTTCCTTCTATTTTTTAGACGAACCCTAGTAAGCACGAATCGTCTACAAAAACAGAAGAAGAGTAATTAATCTTCCAACGTTCCTGGAAAGAGAAAAGTTTAATTTGGTATGCATTCAATATGAGCACCAGTGTTGTTACACGACAAATATCAAAACGGTGGCTCGTTCCTTGCCACGCACAAATCAGTTATCGAATTCAGAACTCACAGTTTTAACAATTTGATGTTGCAGATTTTTAAGTGTCAGGCATAGGGGGGATAAAACACGGTGTTTTACGTAGCCCCACAGATAAAAACCACAAGGAGTGAGGTCTGAACAATCAACATGACAAGTAACAGCGCCAATACGGCCGTAGTTAGAACTTCTGCGTATACTGTTCAAATTTTAAACTTTTGTCTGTCCAGGAACGTTGGAACTATGGTTTTACCTTTTATAGTTTGGAAGAAATAAATGTTCGAAATCTGTTCCTTCTTTTTAAATAACCCTGTAAATTGGGGTGTGTACCAGAGCTGGGATGAATCCTCAAAAACAGGATTCGAATCACGAATCCGAATCACCTAATATGATTCGAATGTCGAATACTCGAATAAAGGATTCGTAAGTGAAAAATATGATTCGAATCAAAGATTCGAATCCTTATTTTTGAATCACGGATACGAATCCTTTAAAAATAAATTTGAATCTATTATTTGCAACCAGTAACATTTTATTCCATCAGTTTCTATTAACAAAAATGTTCATTTACCGACTTAATATCTAATTAAATAATGATTTTAATTAATGATGATATATGTGTTATTGAACTTTATTTTAAATTAGTGTTTTATACGCGTGGCGCATGAAGTAAAATTTCGAGCTTAGAAAAGCCCCGTGAAAATTTGTCTCGGGTCGCTGCGCGACCCTCGACAAATTTTCCACGTGGGGCTTTTCTAAACTCGAAATTTTACTTCATGCTTAGTCTGGGAGTGGACAACACTCGTTCTTAGAAATTTCAAATTAAAGGATCACTCTAGATTACTAAGTATATTACCATTTTACAAAGGCTACAGCTCGAAGGACCAATCATGGTCTTCGGAGACCGAAGGACTACAAGGAACAACGAATATCTGAAGGTTTACAGCATGGATAGGAAAGAAAACATCCAATTTAAAAAAAATATGGAAGTTGGGTTGGTTTTCAGTGCGTTTTTAACTTCACTTTAAATCAGTGTTTTATACGCGTGGCGCATGAAGTAAAATTTCGAGTTTAGAAAAGCCCCGTGAAAATTTGTCTCGGGTCGCTGCGCGACCCTCGACAAATTTTTTACGCAGGGCTTTTCTAAACTCGAAATTTTACTTCATGCTTAGTCTGGGAGTGGACCGTCAAGATTTTCTATATGTCGAGATTTTCGATATTTCTAGATTTTTGTCGATTTATTCACAGTTTGTTATTATATTAAATGCAACTTTAATATTAAATAAATATGGTTTTTCTTAGGAATAGAATATTCACCCATTAAGAGCCGAGCAAATTATAAAGTTAACTCTAATAGATAATTTTATGTAAAATTTTGCATCTTTTTCTATGATTTCAATTAATAATTTATTATATTACATACATCGATTTTTATAAAAGAGTTAAGCATGAAGTAAAATTTCGAGGGACGGGTCGAAATGGCAGTCTTTCAACTTCATGCACAACCGATTCTAGTAGTTCTATAAATCCGTCTATGTTTTTTGATCCGGTCTGTATATCGGAAGTAACGGAAGCAATCCGCCAATTAAAGACAAAAACCTCCACAGGCTATGATGACGTACCAATACTTGCATTGAAGAAATGTGTTGCTGAGATTGCTCCAGCTCTAACAGACATTATCAACAAATCTGTATGTCTTGGCCGATTCCCAAATTCATTAAAATTAGCAACTGTTGTACCACTATTTATAAAAGGAAATCCAACTCTGCTTGAAAATTATAGACCCGTGGCCCTATTATGTTCATTTATTTATTTGTTTATTTATTTGACGCCAAAACAACATTTTACATCGATTACATTAATTAATACACATATACCAAAAAAGAACATTTTATATGGATAGCATTAATGTACATAAACTAAACTTAAATTTAAAAATGACTACGAACAAACAAAATGCCGAGCGACCGATTTAAATCTGATAAGGGATACATCAAAAAAGTTAATTTTATCAGAATATTTGTTTACAGAGTTGCACATTCTTACAATCGGGCTAAACATATTATAGGATGTACGACAGAATGGAATATGTAATAACTGCAAGTTACGTGTGGAATACTGTGGTATATTCAATGAAAAACATTCTAAGCACTCAGATGAGGTTATAAAATTATTCAAAACTTTATATGAGAAGCTAATGTCATAGAATTCACGTCTTTTAGATAGTCTACTTAAATTTACACCAGATCTCACTTGGTCTACATTCAGAAATATATTATGAAAACATAATTTAAATCTGATGTATTTCAAAAATTTAATTTGTACATATTCCAGTCTGTCTATGTAACAGTTGAAGTGTGGTGACCAAATAATATTACAATATTCTAATATTGACCGAACTAATGTTACGAAGAGAGTAGTTAAACTGCGGATGTTTGTAAAATCTTTAGTGGTTCGTTTAATAAATCCGAGTATTCTGTTTGCTTTTGCAATAACAGTCTCGATGTGGTAAGCAAATGAAAGTTTTGGATCCAAATAAACACCTAGATCTCTAACAGTTTCAACATAATCAAGATATATGCTGTCTAAAAGATAATTGAACTTGAATTTATTAATTTTTCGACTAAATAACATTACATGATATTTATTTATATTAAGTTTCAGATCATTTTTTAAACACCAGGTGTTTATTTTTTCCAGATCAGATTGTAATATTAAAGCGTCAGTTTCTCACTTAATTTGTCTGAAGAGTTTCAGATCATCCGCAAATAGTAGCAATGGAGAGTTGATTCCGGTGCCGACATCGTTGATAAAGATATTGAATAGAAGGGGGCCAATATGGGAACCTCGTGGAACACCAGATGTTGTGTAATAGATATCAGAAAAAAAATTATTTGTACGAACTTGCTGAGTGCGATCTGTTAGATATGACGCTATCCATTTAAGAATAGGACCACAAATTCCGTACCTGCCAAGTTTCACTATCAGGAGTTCAATGTTAACTTTGTCGAAGGCTTTGCTAAAGTCCATGTATACGGAATGAACTTCGTATCCAGTTTCAAATGATTGTAATATAAAATTAATGTACAAAAAGAGATTAGTTTCCGATGAGCGTCCACTCATGAAACCATGCTGCTGTGAGATAATGACATTTTTGAATATGCTGGACAGGTAATTGGCAATAAGTGATTCGAACATTTTCGGAATAGCTGACAGAATACAAATTGGACGATAATTTTTTATATCGTTTTTGTTACCAGATTTAAAGATGGGCTGAACATAAGATGACTTATAAATAGAAACAGAGAACAGAATATGCAATGGCATAAACATTGAATAATGACAAGATTGAAGTAATTTTGTTGGTATTTGATCAGGACCAGTACTACCTTTAACATCAATATTCAGTAACGCTGACTGTACTTCAGATGGAGAAATATTTATTTCTGCTAAGTGCATATGTGATTGAATATCTGACCCTAGCGGTAGCATACGTTGATTATTATAGACAGACGAAAAATGTTTTGCGAATGCATTAGTTATGCTTCTACCATTGTTTAACTGAATATCATCCAAAAACATAGAGGATGGGAGTTTATCCGAGTCTGATTTAGATTTTACAAATTTCCAAAAATGTGCTGGTTTTTCAAGTATTGCTTGTTCATTGTAAGAAATGTAATTAGCATAGCAGCATTTTGTAGTCAATCTACATCTTTTACGCAGTTGAGAAAGCTGCACATAGTCTGAATGTAGTTTTGATCATTTAAATGCTTTATGAGCCAGTCGTTTTTCCTGTATGAGTGAACGGAGTTCGGGAGTAAACCATTGTGGAAATTTGGATTGTTTTATAATCTTAATCGGTACAAATCTGTCAAGTCAATCGAATAATACTTTATAAAACATATCTGCAGCCGTATTAATATCACTAATATTGACGAATAAATCGTTCCAATTTATCGATAGTAGATAATTATTGATAGCATCATAAGGAGCACGTTTAAAATCGTATACTAGTGTAGACTCAGTTTTTAGACAATCGAAATTAGAACATGAAATTACAATCTCCAAAGAAGGATGATAATTATCGCAAGTAATAAGAGGTTCACAGTTGTAGATAGATTCAACAGGATATGACGCAAAACACAAGTCACGCACTCCACCTGCAATATTTTCGATATTATTGTATTGTGATAAATCATTAAGCGCATACACATCACATACTGCACTTTCAGTTGCACTTTTTGTGTTACAGTTGCTCTTGACGTTAATTGGAAATAATCCCACGTAGTCTCCAATTTCATTCCATCGAAGATCTGGCAAGTTGTAGTCTCCCATAATAACAAATCTTGCGTCAGGATTTTGAGTATGTATATCAGTTAAGGACGTCAAGTGAGAGTTATATACCTCGATTCCAGATTTCGGCGGAATGTAAACGCATCCGAGTCTGATTTAGATTTTACAAATTTCCAAAAATGTGCTGGTTTTTCAAGTATTGCTTGTTCATTGCAAGAAATGTAATTAGCATAGCAGCATTTTGTAGCCAATCTATTAATTATAGCATTAACCCAAATTTCCTCTGAGCTGCTATTGACAGTAATGACGGAAGATTTCAATGAATTTAATACAGCGATAAGAACTCCACCACCACGAAGTTTCGAACTATTGACTGTTGACCGATCAGTGCGATAAACCATATATCTATTGTCAAACAGCTCGGAGCTAGCTATACCTGGCTCAAGCCATGTTTCTGTAAGAAATATGATTGAATACTCCTCAGAAATGACGGAGCAATAAAGGTCTTGTAACTTTGTCCTGAGCCCCCGTACATTTTGATAGTACATTGTAATATCGTTTAGATATTTGAATTTGACGGTGTTGTTTTGGGAAAATTTCCAACATTGGATGGTTTAGAACCACGACGATGAAAAAATTCCTTCACAGCAAGTCCAGTTGGCCACAATGTCGGGTCCAGTAGTGACTTCACAAGTGATTCCTTAACTCCTAATTTATAGGAGCATATATCCTCGTTTCTTGCGAGTTCATAGCATTTGGCATCCTTTATATTCAGGACGTTCTGAACATAGTTTATAACCGAATCAACTGTTGAAGCTGGACTGCATCTACCGATGTAGATCTATTGACGTCTCTCGGCTGATATGAAATTATTTATAACGCCTGTAGTTGGAGTAGCCGTATTTCTATTTCCAATAATTATTTTTTTTGGAGGTTGGACAATAGTTTTGTTGGCTTTATTAGCAGAAAGAGCGTCTTCCGATGCATTTTCAAAAATAATCGAAAAAGTTGTTTGTAATAAAGTTATGAATTTTATATGTTCCCGACACAAAGTAAGCACTAAGCAACATGGGTTCCGCCGTAACTTTTCTACTGAAATCGCCATGATAGATTTTATTCAACAAATACATAATTCAATGGACAAAAAACAAAAAGTAATAGGTACCTTTTTTGACTTATCCCGAGCTTTCGATAGTTTAGATTTTGATTTTATTCTTTCTAAATTATATGCTTTAGGGATCCGTGGGCCTATAAATGACTGGATTAAATCATTTTTGGAAAACAGAAAACAATTGATCAAAATAGATGATGTTATATCAGACTCATTCAATATAGCGTTAGGGGTACCGCAAGGAAGCGTGGCAGGCCCTTTATTATTTATTTTATTTATAAACGACCTTCCTGAGCATGTTCTAGACTCACATGTTTGTATGTTTGCGGATGATACCTCAATAATAGTAAGTGCTCCTGATAAACATGCTTGCAACATTAAACTAAACAACATAATAGCTCAATTCATGACATAGTGCAATAAGAATAACCTTATCATTAATTATTCTAAAACAGTTTGTATTGAGTTTTTAAATCCATAATGCTATCAGAATACGAAATTGCCATGAACAATCTTGCAATCGATATTAGTGAGTCTACAACATTCTTAGGAATAAACGTTGATAAAAATCTCTCATGGAAGGTTCATATAAGTGGCCTAGTGCCGAAATTAAATAAATCGTTTTTTGCTTTAAGCCGTTTAAAGTACTTAATGCACGAAACGGGGCTAATTTCACCGTACTTTGGCATAGTATATCCATTGCTAAGTTACGGAATTACGGTGTGGGGACACGCATCTGAAGCAAAAAAAATATTCATAGTCCAGAAACGGATCATCCGTTTAATGTTTAATATACCATACCGAGATTCGTGCAGATTGATATTCAAGACTAAGCATATAATGACGACACCATCAATTTACATTTATAAATTATTAAAGTATATACATAAAAATAAAAACTCTCTTTCCAAAAATAGAGACAAACATAGCTACAAAACAAGAATTTCTGACGATATTTACATTGAAAAATTTGCCACAGAGCAATATAAAAAATCACCGTTATACGCAGGAAGCAATTTATATAATAAACTTCCCCAATCTATAAAGAATCTACAACTCAAACGATTTGAAAATACCATTAAAAACATTTTGTGCAAAAATGCAGTGTATTCTAGTCAAGAATTTATTGAACTATTATCCAAGTACTAACTTTACTGTAAAACGTGTATATGTTTTGTAATGTACTATATTGACGAATGTATCTATACCCTGTATGGCAGTAACAGAATAAATATATTATTATTATTATTATTAAAAAAAAACTTCGAGAGACCGAAGGACTACAGGTATCCTTCGGTCTCCGAAGACCATGATTGGTCCTTCGAGCTGTAGCCTTTGTAAAATGGTAATAAACTTAGTAATCTAGAGTGATCCTTTAATTTGAAACTTCTAACAACGAGTGTTGTCCACTCCCAGACTAAGCATGAAGTAAAATTTCGAGTTTAGAAAAGCCCCGCGTAGAAAATTTGCCGAGGCTCGTGCAGCGACCCGAGACAAATTTTTGCTCTGATTTAAAGTGAAGTTAAAAATGCACTGAAACCCAACTCAACTTCGATATTTTTTCAAAATTGGATGTTTACTTTCCTATCCATGCTGTAAACCTTCAGATATTCGTTGTTTGCTTGTAAAGAAACTTCGAGAGACCGAAGGACTACAGGTATCCTTCGGTCTCCGAAGACCATGATTGGTCCTTCGAACTGTAGCCTTTGTAAAATGGCAATAAACTTAGTAATCTAGAGTGATCCTTTAATTTGAAACTTCTAAGAACGAGTGCTGTCCACTCCCAGACTAAGCATGAAGTAAAATTTCGAGTTTAGAAAAGCCCCGCGTCGAAAATTTGTCGAGGGTCGCGCAGCGACCCGAGACAAATTTTCACGGGGCTTTTCTAAACTCGAAATTTTACTTCATGCGCCACGCGTATAAAACACTGATTTCAAGTGAAGTTAAAAATATACTATTAAGGTTGGACATTTTTCATGATTAAGTAACCAAATATGCATTCACAAATATTTGAATTATTCGAAAATGTAAATATTTATATTATGAATAATTTAGTGATTTAAATATTCATATTAGAATATTAAACTATTTGAATTAATCGAATTCGAATCCCAGCCTTAATAGCGATGATTCGAATTATTTGAGAAGATTTGAATCCGTGTATGAGGATTCAAATCCTTTTATAAGGATTCGAATCTTTTTATAAAAATTCGAATCCTTTTATAAGGATTCGAATCATCTACATCTGGATTCGAAAATGAATCCTTTTAAAAAAATGTAACCAATCCGGATCACGAATCCGTTTTCACTAAAGTATTCGAATACCTCTTTTGAATCCTCTAAAAGGATTCGAATCCGGGAATCGAATCCTGAATGATTCGAATTCTGCCCAGCTCTGGTGTGTACAAAAAAACTCCCTGTATATAGCGGACCTAAATATACAAATATATCAAAATATTTTCGCATTTCAAGCGTTGTAGTTCTAGTAAGTGAATTTTTAAAGACTGTGCCAACTGATGTGGGACGAGGCTTGTATTGTGCCTTCTAAAAAATAGAGTAATTTAATTCCGAAATTGCATTTTAACCGTTCAATAACAGCGCAAGACATTAAGGAAAAGTAGTAAACAAATAAGGGAGCTCCGCGTCTCTCTGGAGAGTTGTGCTAATCTGGATGAAAGCCCCATTGTCGTCCCTTAATGGAGGCAGAAAGGGGTCGGAGGGGGTGCGCGGGCGAAGACGGGGGGCGGCTTCTGAGAGTATTGCAGTGTATAAAACTCGCCATACAATGGCCCCCAAGAATAAACTTGCGCCGGGGAAATTGTGTTGATTGAAATGCACTGTGCATTATTATGCCCGCACAGAAAACACATCTCCTCTCAAGCTGCAATACGGTTTTCGCGTTTAATGTATTTAAAGAAGTTTTATTTAGTTTTTATATCAGATTAGAAAAACGTTTTTTTTTCAATTTAAAGAACTAAATTTTCAGCTGAAATAACATGAAATGTAAGTAAAGTTAAGTTATTTAGTGTTTATTCAATAGCAATAAAATTGTCAATTTTATTGCTATTGAAAATGAACATCTAGTGTTCGAAATATACATCTAGCATAATAAAAATGATAAGTGAAGAAAGGAATTACTACAATAACACAGGACAACAAATTTTGACTTTTTAAAAGTTGATTTCGATCTGACATCTGATTTTGTATAATTTTGATCTCCTGAATTCAAATCCGAGTATCATTTTGCCCTATCATGTAAGGTTTTTTATCAATGTTAAAAATAAATTATTAAAAAAATTGGACAAAATAAACGCTACTTTTATTGATACAGAGACAAAAACAAATTACAAATGGTAAACTAAATTGGAAAAAGTCTTAAACAATCTTTAATTTCTTTTCTTTCCAGAAGATCTTTCCCTCTTGGATAAAAAAACTTCATTTAGTGGATTTTCTTTTGTATTCCAGGGCCGGATTGTTCCTTTTTATTGACCAGCAGTAATCAGCCATCATTGAAACATTCCACCGACTTTGATACCTGCGTTCCATTTCTTGGAACCTCTGATCTTGCTTCTCACTCATATCACTAAGATTTTCAGAGAAGTAATCAAGATGCGAGTGTAAAGAGTGAACTTTTATGCTCATATTACATCCCAATTCCATAAATTTCTGTAGCATGTTTTTCACAATTTCCTTGTAGTTAGGATCCTTGTTGTTTCCCAAAAAAACCTTCAATAACAGTTAACTTCAGTTAACATGAAATGCATGCATCTTTCTCAGTTTCGGTCATGGTATTAACAAATTCTTGATCTTTCGTTAATCTCCTTATTTAAGGACTGACAAAAATTCCTTTCTTTAATTGTGCGTCTGAAATTTTCTACAAAGGTATTTGAAACAATCTCCATCTTTATTTAAAGCTTTAGCGTATTGTTTCATTAATCCTAGTTAAATATGCATGAGAATGAGAACCACGCCCACTACAGCCATGGAGACGGTTCTAGACCTCACACCACTTCATATTCTGATAGTAGGGGAGGCAAGACTGGCACTCTATAGGCTGCAATTATCATCGGTCAACGTAAGAGTTGATACCCCACACAGAAGACTCTTGACAGACATAGGGGGACCTCTCCTGCAAATGAGGTCGGATCATATGGTAGTCAGATATCTTGAAAATTCACTCTTTAAAGTCACTATTCCAGACCGCAACGAATGGAACGGCTTTAGGGAAGATATACACAAACAAAGTGTGATCTGGTACACGGACGGTTCTAAATCAACCACAGGTACTGGATCAGGAATCTATAATTAAAACATGAGGCCAGGCTATGCTCAACCATTGGGTGGCCTGGCATCAGTCTTTCAAGCAGAAATATTCGCAATCATAGAATGTGCGAGAACCAACATAGAGAAGGACTGTCGAAACAGGCAAATCTATATCATGTCCGATAGCCAGGCGGCACTGAAGGCTCTCCGGAGTCAAAAGACTTCATCCAAACTGGTATTGGAATGCTTCAATACCCTGAATGATCTAGCGAGACAGAACAAGGTTACGCTTGTCTGGACGCCGGGTCACTCTGGTATTGCGGGTAATGAAAAAGCTGACGAGCTAGCAATGCAGGGAGCCACCATTTCATTTATGGGACCCGAACCTGCCTTGGGCATAACAAAAAAGTCGAGTCGCCTTGAAGTCAGGAAGTGGACTCGCAACAAACACAAGGAATACTGGGAAAACAGACCAGGCCTTAACCATAGTAAGGCCCTTATAAAAGGGCCTAACTCAAGCCAAGCTGCAGGATAACTAACATTGAGTAGGGCACAGCTGAAAACAACCATAGGACTGCTCACAGGGCACATGACTGTTAAAGAGCATCTACGGAAAATCGGGCTATACAACGGCGACACCAACTGTCGCCTCTGTAATACGGCACCGGAAACAGCTATGCACGTTCTGTGCAGGTGCAATGCGCTGGAGAGCAAAATACGGCTCATATTTGGGAACAGACAAATGGAACCAAATGATTTCCACGCGCAACCTCTGAAGGACCTGCACAAGCTAGTGCAGGGCATCGAGTTCGGAATAGTTGCGTGAGTGTAATAATATTGGGGCAGTACAATAAGTCGCCTAGGCTGCAGTGCATCCGGATCCGAAAGGAAGACGGCCCCGACAGGAAAAAAAAAAAGAAAAATATGCAGTGGAGGTAACAAGATTTTTTGTGGATCAACAAGACTTTCGTGCAGAACATTTTTTGATCCAAGAGTTAAATTATCTCTTCTTATTCAGTCCTTTTTCTTCCAATGTTGATATCTACTTCGACTGTCCCACTCACACAAAAAACATGGGTACTTTGTATACCCTGGATGCTGTCCTAGTAGAAGTCCCACAATTTTCAAATCCCCACAAATTTTCCAACTATGATCATTGTATTTGATTTTTTCAAGCATTACTTTAAGATTTTCGTAGCTTGCCGTCATTTGCACAGAATGGGCAACCGGTACCAACGAAAAAACATTCCCATTGTGCAAGAGAACAGCTTTAATTTCATTTTTCATTTAATTTGTATTCGCAAATATTTAAAAAACCATAAATATGACACCTAGTAAATGTATTAAAAAATTGTGCGTGGTGGAAACAGGAAACAAAAACATGTCGATTCTTTATTAGATTAGCCACCAAAACTTCAAAAAAATCAACAAATCCAAATCAGAAATGTTTTGTTGACCTGTGTAATTAATAGAAAACACTTTGCGTAACTAAAAGAATTTAATTTGGTAATGATTACCCTGGTATTGAAACTAGTTTCAACAGGAAAATAAAAGTGGTGTATAAAAGTCGTGTTTTCTTTTTATCAAAATTAAAAATGTATCATGAAGTGGACGCCTCCAAAATTCAAGAATTAAAATTATTTAGTTTTGCACAATTTCTTGTATACATTGATAGCAATTACTGTAAATATAATTCTGGATATTTAATTAAAACACTTGGTTTGTTTTACTGATATTATCAGTGAAACAAACCAATTTTTTTTAATTAAATATCCAGAGTTTGATTCGAAAATGTTTCATCACAAGTTAAGAGGGCCAATTTTTGCTGGTAGTGTGTTTCTGGATTACGAGATGGCGCAGAGATAGCAAAATTGCTGAAAGTAGTTTTGACTATGTATTTCATTTGTCATTTAATTTTTATTCGCAAATATTTAAAAAACCATAAATATGACACCTAGTAAATTTATTAAAAAATTGTGCGTGATGGAAACAGGAAACAAAAACATGTCGATTCTTTATTAGATTAGCCACCAAAACTTCAAAAAAATCAACAAATCCAAATCAGAAATGTTTTGTTGACCTGTGTAATTAATAGAAAACACTTTGCGTAACTAAAGGAATTTAATTTGGTAATGATTACCCTGTTATTGAAACTAGTTTCAACAGGAAAATAAAAGTGGTTTATAAAAGTTGTGTTTTCTTTTTATCAAAATTAAAAATGTATCATGAAGTGGACGCCTCCAAAGTTCAAGAATTAAAATTATTTAGTTTTGCACAATTTCTTGTATACATTGATAGCAATTACTGTAAATATAATTCTGGATATTTAATTAAAACACTTGGTTTGTTTTACTGATATTATCAGTGAAACAAACCAATTGTTTTAATTAAATATCCAGAATTTGATTCAAAAATGTTTCCCCACAGGTTAAGAGGGCCAATTTTTGCTGGTAGTGTGTTTCTGGGTTACGAGATGGCGCAGAGATAGCAAAATTGCTAAAAGTAGTTTTGACTATGTATTAGTTCATAGTGCCTGCTGAATTTTATCACAACGAATAATACAAATTATGAGTGCGAAGCGCGTTGTTTGTTTGTTTGTTTAGATAGCGCCGCACAGTGGTCGGAGAGCGGAAATAAGTTAGTTTTTGGCAGGCCAGTTAATCGTCTAACTGATGTAGTATTTCTATAATAGATACTTAAGAGAAACATACCTCAAAAGTTTTCTAACATAATGTGTAATATTATAAGAGTACCATGGTATCAAATCAAAGCTACGAAACACTCACAATTTTACAATAGAAAAGTGCTCTTTTCAAATACAAAGTATTCGGTACTTATTTCGTGTTCGCAGAACTTTTTTTTTGTTTTGCTTAGGTTAGCTATAGACTATTAAAATAAATCGATAAAATATAAATATTTATTATTAACTAAGTCAAAAACAATTTCAAAGAAATATATAATTTTACTGCTAGTTTCTATAAAACCAATGACTGATAGTTATTTCCGCTGTCGACCGCTGTCTTCTAACATACCTTAAAAAATTCTCTGAAATCTCAGGAACATATCAAAATTAATTCCAGCTGCGGTAAACTGCGGTCTTAGAATTATAAGCCAAAATATTACATATTTACAAGAAGTAAGAAACTTTATTGAAATAAAATATTATAATAATTATTTGTAAATAATATATATTTATTTGAATGGAGTGCAACAAAACAATTTATGCAAAAGTCTAACATCACACTTTACGCACATAGTACGAACTGTACAGTTCAACCCCGCACATCTCCGTCGGTTGCAACAACAAACATTCCACCAGTATGCATCCTTAGGATGTTTACGTAAAAACTATGAGATGAAAAACGTTTTCAGTCAGGCTGTGGCTAGGGCTCACTCAAGGATAGACGCGTTCTGCGTGATCATATGGATAACTGGGCGCGAATGGCTGTCAGAAAAATAACTTGCGATCAACAAAATCTTTGATCAAGTAGCATGGCACGTGCTTTTGTTTGTACTCGTTTGTACACATTTCATTTTAATCTATTTGTCAGAAAGTAATATCCGTTTGTGAACCATGGCGAGTTTTACCATTTTATACGCGGAATTAGTTGAAATCGTAATTTCGAGCAACCGTGAAGTACTTAAGTGCCTCCCTCGACAATATCAAGCGCTCCTATCCGAACCTCAAGGAGGCAGTTATGGAGGAAATTTACGAGGAATTGAGTCGGAATTTCTTGCCCAAATTCACGAAGAGGTGGCAAGCGGCTGCAAGGAATAAGAAGACATTTCTTAATAAAAACCAGAAATGGTTGCAGAAAACTGTTGTTATCACTGTAAGTCCTGTACAACCTGATATGGTAGAAGATGAACCAGGTCCTTCGAAAGGATTACGCAGCGGACCTCCAGAAAAACATTTTGATGAGTGTTGCGACCGTACCAAACGATATAAAGTCAAAAGTTTGTGTGAGAGTTTTCCAGAAAAACTCATTACTAGAGCTGCCGATAAATTAAAGGATAAATCTACCACATCTACATCATTTACACCAGAGAAAGCATTGGCTTTATTGTTAGATGCATCATTATCAAAACATCAATATCAAATTATTAGAAATGCTGTAAAAGATTTAGGATGTGATATTTTTCCAAGTTATGACAAAGTACTAGACGCAAAGAAAGAATGTTACCCCACGGATATGGAAATCACTGAAAGTTACGCTTGTATAGGTTTACAAGATTTGCTGGACCACACTACAAAAAGAATTTTTAAGTCCAAAACTGAAGACGAACTGGCAAGTATGGGTGAAGAATGTGTCCTTATTTCCAAATGGGGATGCGATGGTCATCCGGCCACAATGAGTATAAACAAACTTTTAACGAGGAAAACATTACAGATGCAAATATGTTTTTAACATCACTAGTTCCTCTTTGTTTATCTACAAAAGATAACGATACTTTAGTTCATTGGAAAAATACATGTCCATCTTCGACAAGATACTGTAGACCCGTACAGTTTCAATTCAGTAAAGAAACAACAATGGGCACGAAAAAAGAAATTTCAAGGATGTACTCAGAAATAGCAACCCTAAACGAAACCATGATATCATTGAATGAAAAAACTTACGAAGTGCATCACCAGCTTCTCTTTACAATGATTGATGGCAAAATCGCACAAACTATCACCGATACATCTTCTAATTCAGTATGTTTCATTTGCAAAGCAAAACCAACAGAAATGAACGATTTAAAGAAGGTGCGTAGCAAAATTGAAGACGAAGATGCATTAAAGGTGGGCTTGGCACCCCTCCATGCGCGCATCAAATTCATGGAGTGTATAATCCATATTGCATATAATAAATCTTTTAAGAGCTGGAGAACCAATCAAACCACTAAGCCGCAAAAAGAAGTGGAGAAGAAAAGGATTCAAGAAGAATTATTTAAACAGTTGGGCCTTAAAGTGGACTTCGTGAAACAAGGAATGGGTACTAGTAATGATGGCAACACATCTAGAAGATTTTTCAATAACCCAGCTGTAACAGCCGAAATCACAGGAGTAGATGAAAATTTAATTCACATATTTGGTATAATTTTACAAATAATAAACTCGGGTGCGACAATTGACGCCGAAAAATTCGACAACTATTGCACCGAAACTGCTGAACTGTACGTCAGTCTATATAGCTGGTACTACATGCCCAACACGGTTCATAAAATCCTCATGCATGGCAGTAAAATAATAAATTTGGCTATGCTACCGATCGGCATGTTGACAGAAGAAGCTCAAGAAGCTCGCAATAAAGATTACCGTCATTACAGGTTAAGCCACTATAGAAAATGTTCTCGAGAGTCTACAAATGAAGATATTATTAATATGCTACTGGCTTCCTCGGACCCATTCATCAATAGGCTTAGAACAAAACTCAATAAAAAACATGTACCCCTACATGAAGATGCCCAAGCATTAGTAGTAAGCAATAATTAAGGTATTTTTTTCTATTATCATGTATTTGTATGCCATTTATATTTCGGGTAGTCATTAAGTCTTCGATTTTGGTTGTTTTTTTTTTTTACTGTACTTCTTTCTGCAATAAAATTTCATATTTATTTAACGTCACATTTATGCACTGTATCCTCATTCCACCAAATACCGTTTATTTTGATAAATAATACTTTGTAATGCTTAATGAGCTATATTTAGGGTGATTAAATAATTATTTCCGTGATCCTATGCTACTCCGACCACTGTGCGCCGGGCGAATGAATGGGTATTAAGTTTCAGTACACAAGTAAACTTGATAAATAAATATTCACGATTTTAATTTCAATCGACAAACATTCAAGTGTTTTTGGTTGTCTCATTTAGTTGTCAAATCAACGGAAGCCATTTACAAAAATACATAAATATAAAAGTTAACTTAAAACTTAAAACTAACTTAAATCTAATAACTAAGGCTTAAAAAATTTTACCTATACAGTCTGTTGATTGTGCATATTCTTAATTTTCTCTTTAATTAACTTCAATATATCGACTTTAGTTTATTTTATATGCAAACATTTTTTGTCTTGTTGAGAATTTTTCAATTATTTTCTATTATTTTATTTTGTTTGTCAAATCAAGGGTAGCCATTTACAAAAACACATAAATATAAACATTGATTTAATTAGTTAAGGTATAAAACTTAAAATTAGCTTAAATCTCACTAAGGGTTGAAAAGGATTGAAGAGATTTTAAATTGCCATTGAAAAAATCAAAGTTAATTTTATTACCATTTGCGCATAATCTACTTAATCCCAATTAAAAAAAATGAAAACTATCGAAAATTGATAAAACAATGTCGAAAAGTGATGAAATGTTAAGAAATATTGAAATTCGACAATTTGAAATATGTGAAAAGTGATAAACTATAATGAAATAATGTTTTAAATATTTAAAACTTAACAAGTAATCAATGTTTTAATGCGCGTGGCGCATGAAGTAAAATTTCGAGTTGAGAAAAGCCAGAATTTGGATTTCCAAATCCAAATTCTTAGGGCTTTTCTCAACTCGAAATTTTACTTCATGCTTAGTCTGGGACTGGAAAACATTCGTTAAAAAAAGAATCAATGGCTTTTTATAATATTTTCATTAGTTTACAAAATCTTGAGGGCTTATAAGTTTTTGTCCAATTTTTAAAATCTTGTCAATTTTCGTGAATTTCTAAGATTTTAATTATTTTCAAAATTTTGACTAATCGTGAATTTTTCAATACGTTTGTTAATTTTCAAACTTTTTTTTTATTTCAAAGATTTATGACAATTTTTAAAATTCAAAATTTAAAATTTTGATAAAAATCATGTATTTTCTAAGATTATTACTGATTTACAAATTATTGACTCCTTTCGTTACTTTTTAAAATTTTGACACTTGTCATGTATTTCCTACATTTTCTTAATTTAAAAAAATGCTGGTATTCATATATTTCTAGAATTTCGTTAATTTTTGGCCTCGCAAGTTTCAAAACGTTTATTAATCGTTAACGATTAATATAACGTCTAAATTAATCGTTGCTGAAAAATTCATGAAAATTAATGAAAATCTCGATATGTTGAAAATCTAACGAAAATTAAACGAGTGTCCTCCACTCCCACACTGAGCATGAAGTAAAATTTCGAGTTTAGAAAAGCCCCGCGTAGAAAATTTGTCTCGGGTCGCTGCGCGACCCTCGACAAATTTTCACGGGGCTTTTCTAAACTCGAAATTTTACTTCATGCGCCACGCGTATAAAACATTGATTTAGTTTGAAGTTCAAAATATACTAGTTAGGTTAGTTTATGATTTATGCAAGATCGCTAAAAAATATCCTCTCCTTAAGATACCACACTTTTGACGAGACGATCACGACACGAACACGATATGAGCACGAGACGTTCAAGACACGAGTGTGTTTAACGCCCCGTGCTCGTCTCGTGTCGTGCACGTCTTGTGCTCATCTCGTATTGTGCACGTCTTGTGCTCGTGTCGTACTCGTCTCGTAATTGTCTAAAAGAAGTGAAGTGAAGTGAAGTCTATAAGATATCATGAGTATCATGTTCAACATTCGAGCAATGTTTAAAATGTTTCCGTGTTCAGTGGGTTACCAGTTACCAGTTACTTAGTTTATAAAATCGTCCAATTCGAAACTTTAAACGAGTGTCGTCCACTCCCAGACTAAGCATGAAGTAAAATTTCGAGTTTAGAAAAGCCCCGCGTAGAAAATTTGTCGAGGGTCGCGCAGCGACCCGAGACAAATTTTCACGGGGCTTTTCTAAACTCGAAATTTTACTTCATGCGCCACGCGTATAAAACATTGATTTAGTTTGAAGTTCAAAATATACTGGTTAGGTTAGTTTATGATTTATGCAAGATCGCTAAAAAATATCCTCTCCTTAAGATACCACACTTTTGACGAGACGATCACGAGACGAACATGATACGAGCACGACACGAACACGAGACGTTGATGATACGAGTGTGTTGAACGCCCCGTGCTCGTCTTGTGTCGTGCACGTCTCATGCTCATCTCGTGTCGTGCACGTCTCGTGCTCGTGTCGTACTCGTCTCGTAATTGTCTAAAAGAAGTGAAGTGAAGCAAACTCTATAAGATATCATGAGTATCATGTTCAATATTCGAGCAATGTTTAAAATGTTTTCTTGTTCAGTGGGTAGTTACCAGTTAGATAGTTTATAAAATCGTCCAATTCAAGGCGTTAAACAAGTGTCGTCCACTCCCAGACTAAGCATGAAGTAAAATTTCGAGTTTAGAAAAGCCCCGCGTAGAAAATTTGTCTCGGGTCGCGCAGCGACCCGAGACAAATTTTCACGGGGCTTTTCTAAACTCGAAATTTTACTTCATGCGCCACGCGTATAAACCACTGAATTGAAGTAAAGTTGAAAATATATACTGCTGAGATGTGATAGATATTTACTAATTAAAACGAAAAAATATAAAACATATTTATTTTGTAAAGGCGATAATAAAAATAAAAGTAGAACAAATTTAGTTTGAGGCTCTCTCCGTATTCTTAATATTTAAACCAGCATATCTAAACGTTTTTTTTAATATGAAATAAAAACATTTAAAAAATTAAAACAATTACTTACTTTGAGCTGAATCGAAAACCGAAAACCGCAAAAAACCGTCATTTCGGAACGAATACCGGAACGAAAAAAGTATCCTTGATTAAATTTCGGGTTCGCAAATTAACATTGGTCTTATGGAGATTTCTAAGCAATGATTAATTTTATTTATCATTTATTTTAGATTAATCTATTTAATACAACATATTTATAATAATTATCTTAGTAAATTAAAGCAATATGAAGAAAAAATAATGTTTTCTATGGAAGTAATACACGAGTTTATGTGATCATTCGACAGTGTTCCATTATTTAATTTATATTTAATATAAGAAACATTTTTTTGAAATAAAAAAAAATCAATTTATTCGCAAAGCTTCAATGTACAATATGCATAAGTTTCAATGCTCTATTTTCATTATTGTGGAAGATTAATCGTTGCTCGTTCTTATGGGGAAATAACATGTAAATTTCCGACCTTAAGTGAGAAATTAATAAAACATATTGTAAATATAAAATAACAATCAATTTTAAACAAAAAAAACCAACACATCCATTTCGCTTAATAATTTTAGTCACTACCTTTAAATAAGCTAATAATCCCCGCAAAATGGAAATACAATCCTACCATAAAAGCGATTACAATGTTAAATATTCATGACTTTCAGTCAAGCCCACTAATAAAACCCAGGTAGTCAACTTTCTTTCGAAAAATCTGGAAATCCGAAATATGGGAGAGACTTTACGACAACAATTACACGTTGCGGAGGTAATTGCCACCCTTTTTCCCGGTACAAAGGCACAATAAAAATCGCATCCCTTAACTTTTACTTCGGAGAACAAAACGGTTTAGAACGGCCGGCCGGAGGATTTTAACTTTATTATGTCGTCCGTTTTAAAAGGCGAGTAATAATTCGCCGTCTAATGATACGGCACAACGACGTTATAAATATTAATAAATGTTAACAACTCATTGTTGGGAATGTAAACCGTTACATTATGGCGGTTGTTTGGAGGCTTTATTGCAGTTACCGCCGTAATTTTAAAGTTTATTGGTTATTGTTGTAAATAGAGAGAGCGTTTGTTGTAAATAATATAGATAAATTATATCAAACTTTCTCGGTTATTATTTAGTATGAGTTTTATTCTGACGATTACAATATTTTGCCAAAATTACAGGAAAGTGTAAAAAGGCCCAGGGAATTTTTGTTTTAAGTACACATATGTATACGCTGTAAATATTCAGATATTAAAGTATAAAACGAGTGTTTTCCACTCCCAGACTAAGCATGAAGTAAAATTTCGAGTTTAGAAAAGCCCCGTGAAAATTTGTCGAGGGTCGCGCAGCGACCCGAGACAAATTTTCACGGGGCTTTTCTAAACTCGAAATTTTATTTCATGCGCCACGCATATAAAACACAAATTTCAAGTGAAGTTCGAATATACATAAATTTGACAATATTTTAATGTTTTATACGCGTGGCGCGTGAAGTAAAATTTCGAGTTTAGAAAAGCCCAGATAACTTGACAAATTTACACGGGGCTTTTCTAAACTCTAATTGTTTTTCTACTAACAATTTTTGCGTAAATTAATTTTATTTCAAATTATTGATATTTTATTTGTAATAATGGATTTCCGTTAATAAATATATATTATTATTATTATTATTATGAAGTTAATATTGTATAAATATTTATTCATCTTGCGCTTTGAAAATTCGAGTTGCTTTGGAATATAAAAAAAATCTATATACAAGATGGTGAATTTTAGAGGTGCCACATATGGAAAACTTTTTTATTTGAAAAGATCTTAAAAACCGGTTTTCGTTTATCGGTCACTTTTTTGTGCTTTAATCAATGTCTAAAATAAAACTGATCTATCTCTAACCGTTTTCGCTCTATAACCGGAAGTTGATAAAATGTAGTTTTTCTAAAGTTACTGTAACTTATTTGTTTTAAAAAGTATAACCAATCTGTAAACACTTTCTTATGGCAAGTTTTTAAAATCACGTACGAGTTTCATTTCCAGGGCGTTTCGTTTTTGTTTTCCTACACCAAATTCACTTTTTTCTTATGGGCGCGTATAGAGATATGCATATCATAGAACAGCATGCTATTTAGAGTGATATTTACTTCTCGATAGAGTATAAAATCCTAATTCCAACAGTATAAAAAAACATTTTTTTTATAAATTTAACTTGGTGTATGTATACAAGAATATTATTTGTGGGCCGGGACCACACTAACGAGGACCTTAAAGTCCGAAACGCGTTTTATTTCCAACTTTGGTACCTACAAATTCTTATTTATTTCTTGGCTGTTTTATTTTATCGTTGTATTGGGCGTTACTTTTGAATGTACAAACGGATGTGCTGTTGGTGAATACAACACATCCGTTTAATACTTTTTAGCTATAGAAACACTGTAAATTTGTAAAACTTCAAAATGGCACTAAATATGTCGAAACTCGAGTGGTAGAATTAATAAAATAAAGTGGTAAAAAACTTTAAAACACGTCTCAATATTGATGAATGTTTTTCTTTAACTGAATTTCTAATATCATTATAAAAATATCTTTTTATATTGATATAATAATCCCTTCGGCCACTTGCCCTTTCGTTTATTTTAAATATCATTCGTGTTTTGACATGTTGTGCAGGGAGAGCATTAGAGGTGGTGTTTAATTCCGGCTCGAATAGAAAATTGTGTGTTTGTTATCATTTTCTTACATCTGACCCTTTTCGAAAATCATTGTGTTTAATTGGAACAGGTGCCCATATTTTTTCAGTTGCCTATTTCCAGTATAATAACAAATGTCAATTATACATAAACATAGAAAAATAAATTGTTTAGAACACATTTTAAATATGTTTAATTTGTAAAATGATTTAAGGTTGCGATTTATTATGGGTAAAATCCAATGTTTTTGGTAGTCACTAGTTCCACCACCATTCATGTTCTGATTATGGGACAATATTACATAATACATCAAAATAATCCTAAAACTTAAAGGATTTTAATGTCACCAATTTAAAACGATGAAGATATTTAGTTTTTTTGTGAAAACATCCTAAAAATAGCTATTTTTTGAGTCATTTATTTGCTCCTTTTTAGGCAACAAAAGCTTGTGCTACGTAAAATTCAAAGGTGTCCGTACATTCTGCATTCAATTAGCTCAACAATCGTTAAAAAAAATGTCCATGATATATTACATTTACCTTCTTATGCTGGAAATAGAAATATATGTCTATCTCACTCTAGCAAATGGCTGGGCAGAGTCTGTCTCACTCTAGTTAACCGCAACCTTAAACATTGTTTAAATATGAAAATTACAATTAATTTCATAAAACATATACATTTATTTTATTAAAATTTTTAGAAAAAAACCTTTATTTATAACAACACTGTTTTTTTGGATTTTTATCAAATTTTGTGAAAATATCTCAAACGTCACATTTTCAATTTTTAAATATTCATTCCCACCAAATAATGATCTAACTATAAAACACACTTATAGGCAGAGCTAATATGATTCGAATCACAAATACTCGAATAAAGGATTCTTAACATCATCAAAGATTCGAATTCTCTGTTTTGAATTACGGATACAAATCCTTTAAAAAAAATTTGAATCTATTGTTTGCAAGCATTAACATTTTTAATATCGCCGTCAGTTTTTATTAACAAACATTTTCAAAACCTAATTATTTACAGACTAAATATCTGATTAGTTAATTATTTTATTTAATGATAATATATGTGTTAATGAACTTCAGGATAAATCAGTGTTTTATACGCGTGGCGCATGAAGTAAAATTTCGAGTTTAGAAAAGCCCAGAAAATATGTCTCGGGTCGCTGCGCGACCCTCTACATATTTTCACGGGGCTTTTCTAAACTCGAAATTTTACTTCATGCTTAGTCTGGGAGTGGAAAACACTCGTTTCATCATTAGAAATTATTTTTCTGAACCCAATAATGCGCAATATGTTGTTTTTGAAAAATATTGTTGTCAAAACAAAATTAAAACAAACCTTCTATTTGAAATTATATTTTTAATAAATTATAATTAGTGTGCCTTGGAAAAAAAGTGACACGTCATTTATTGTAAAGTTTTGTTTACTATTTTAGTTCAACATAACATTAAAGACCCCACATCGTTTATATCCATTTGTTTGTTTGTTTTGTTTTGTTTTTATTTATTTATGCATTGATACAACTATCTTACACATGTCAGAAAATATAATAATTAAGTAGAAAAAAAATTAGACAGGTGATATTTCAAAAGATAAAAATAATTAAAATATATGTACCTATCGTATAGACATATTAAAATGATCGCATACATTTACTGGCCTTATTAAACATGAGTTTGACTAGGATATAAAATCAAATTAGATAAATTAAAATTTAAAAAATTACATTGACATTGAACATTTCATACATTAAACTTTAACGAACATTAGAAATTTGTGTATAGAAAATATACATTAGTGTGTATGTACATATCACAGGCATTCGTCGTCATTTAAAAAATCCTCATATGAGTAATAAGATTTGCGAAGTACGAACTCGTGTATCTTTTTTTTTGAAAAGTTTCAGGGGCAAGTCTCTGATTTCTGAACTCAATTTATTGTAAATTTTAACAGCGAAGTACTTGGTTCCATTTTGTGACCGTTTTAATCTTATTTGTTCCAGGTTTATATTTTGTTTAAATCTTGTTTCGTACGTATGATTTTCATGTGTATTGTATCTGTTTACGTGTTGTTTGATATATACTAAACATTCCTTGATGTACAAAGACGGAAGTGTCAATATACCCAATTTTATAAAAATGGGCTTACAATCCTCCACATATTTGGATTTGGTTAATATACGAACCACCCTGCGTTGGAGGGCAAAAATTCTGTGTCTCCAGGTAGAATGTCCCCAGGCAATAAGTCCGTATTTCATGCAGGATTGGAAAACTCCAAAGTATGCGGTTTTCATGCATTCCAGGGAAGTCTCTTGGGACAATCTTCTGAAGGTGTATACGTGTTTTGCCAATTGTGCCGTTAATTCTTTTCCGTGTTCATCCCACTTAAGGGCCGCATCAATATTAAAGCCTAGGAAGGGAACCTTCGTTTCTACAGCGGGATTTGCAATGTTAAACATTATTGTTTGCGTTTTATTTGGATTTAGTAGTAGGCCGTTTTTGGTGCACCAGTTGTTAACGAGGCTCATACTGTTTTCATTTATTTCTCTCACGTCTGTTTGATTCTGACCTACGTCTATTACCATGCTATCGTCAGCATAAAGTATAGACGTTGAGTGCGGTAAATTCATTGGCAGGTCGTTAATGAATACTAAAAATATGATTGGCCCCAAAATTGATCCTTGAGGTAACCCCCTTGTAATCTGTTTTCGTTCCGATTGCTGACCATTCATATATACTGTTTGGCAACGGTTCTCAAGATAACTGTTCATTAAGGCTATGCTTGTATCATCAAAATTGTAATTTTTTAGTTTATTCAACAGTAGATCATGTGGTACAGCGTCGAATGCTTTAGTTAGATCCAGAAACGATGCAGTTGCGACTAATTTATTCTCGAACGAATCTAAAACAGTTTCGGATAGTTTGATCACGGCATCAATTGTCGACATATTTTTCCTAAAACCAAATTGTTCATCTGCGAACAAAAGGTTTGATTCGAAATATGATGAAATTAGGGTTTTTATCACCTTTTCATATATCTTGGAGAGAACTGGAAGTATGGCTATGGGCCGATAATTGTTAAGGTCGCTTATATTTCCTTTCTTATGGATAGGCAGGATTTTCGCACATTTTAGTACACTGGGGAAGGTGCTTGCAGCAATTGAGTCATTTATTAGTGTAGTGAGGGGAGGGATTATAATATCTTTCACACACTTAATTAAATTTGGGGTTAAGCCGTACACATCAATGGCGCCACTTTGCTTGATCTCGTCGATTACATCTCGTACATGTATTTCGGAGATCTTTTCAAAACGGAAGTTGATGTTATTATTTAAATTTAAGTTATTTGAGGGACAATTGTCATACCTCAGATTCTCTGTAATTGATTCGACAATATTGATAAAAAATGTGTTAAACTCTTCACAGCTAATATCACAGTTAGTTTCGTTTGGTTTCTTTGAACATATAGTGTTCCATATAGCTTTTTGTTTGTTCGTAGATTTTGCGATGTATGTATCATTTGCTTGTTTTTTTACACGGCCTATATGGTCCTTATACATTTTTAGGTATTGTCTTTTCATTTCTCGATTTTGTTCTGTAAGATATCTCTTGTGGAAGTCTTCTATAAGTTGTAGGGTGTTTCTCATTTCGCGGATATCCTTGTTAAACCAGGTTACGTTTGTTCTCTTTGAATGACTTCTGATTGTTTTAATTGGAAAGTATTTCTGCATGTTTTCAATCAATATAGTATGAAATTTGTCCCATTTTTCGTTTACATTAAATTGGATGGATTTGATGAAATCCCAGTTTATTGTTGTCAGTGATTGATAAAAATTAAATTTGCCTATCTCCGTTATGGGTCTGAAAGTTCTTACAGTATCTTTTGTAATGTTGTTTTTTACAAGTATTGACAGAGATATGCCCAAGTGATCAGACAGACATGTGTCAATACACTCTATATCTATGTATTGTGTTTGAGTATTAGTAAAAACATTGTCAAGACAGTTGTCTTTCCTAGTATTGAAATATACCAACTTATAGAGACCATAACTAGTCATACAATAATATTACGGTATGAGTTACGTGAAGATGATATTAAATTAAATAAAACTAGTAATCCTTTTTCTTCACCAGTGAAGAAAAAGGATTACTAGTTTTATTAAATTTAGACATGCAATCTATAAAATATTGTACTTTACAATCATTTGAGTTAAAATTTAAGTTAAAATCACCTCCAATTACTACATTTCTCTCCGCTACATTTATTTTATCTAAAAAAGGTGTTACGATGTGCAGGAACTGATTAAAATCACCGATTGGTGCCCTATAAATACAAGTAATATAATATTTAATGCTTGGTACGTATATGCATGCGATCTCACATATTCTTTCAATACTTATATGATTTGTTAACGTATTATAAGTGTTGACGTGTACACCGCTCTTTACATAAATTATTGTCCCACCATGTGCTAATGTTTTACGTGCGTAATAAGCTGCCGATTTCAGTTCACCAATCTCTGAAGATTCTGCTTCTGCTTCCGTTAACCAATGTTCACATATGGAAACGAACTCATAATTTTTATCAACCAGAAATGCGTCCATTTGACTTATTTTGTTCCTTATGGACTGCATATTTATGAATAGTATATTTATTCTATGTTGTTTCGAGACTTCTTCTTGCTGTGGTCTAAAAAAGCTAAGAAATCGTTTATTCGGGCATTTTTCGGCCAAATATTTGGATTTTTTAGCTTTTCGATTTGATCTTCGGGTAATCCAACTTTAAAGGAGGAGTATTCTTCCGGATATTTTGACTGCAGGACCTCACATTTGACATTATTAAAGTTGCAATTTTCGAGGTACGCAAGTAATTTATCACGAGTGAGTTTTGGGTCTAGCATATAGACATGAATGAATTTATATCGTGCTACTCCTCTCTGCGGTCCTTGCTTCAGGGTTCCACGGACAGTAGTTTGCTTCGATCTTCTTTTCCTATTGACGGTTTCCCATTTATCCTGGACACTGTTTGCATTGTCATTTAACTGATTTTGAATTGTTCCAGTATTCTGTTGATTTTCAATGGTGATTTGAGCAGTCGATGATGATTTTAATACTACATTTTCAGATTCTCCATTTATTGCATTTGTTTCGGGTTTTTTATCTTTGCGCACGCCTCTGGATGTTGTCTGTTTATCCAGTTTTGTTCTGGGAAACTGCTTTCTTACTGAAAAATGTTTGTCGCTTGTAAGTTGTTTTGTTTCACTATTGGTTGGTAGATGTCGTTCCTTGGCAACGTTTTCATGAGTTTCACTATTGATTGACAGGTGTCGATCTTCATCAGTGTTTACATTACTTTCAGGGGATTCTCTATAGGTTGGTAGATGGCGCTCATGACCAATGTTTATATTTCCTTCGAGTAAAGTGATTGTTTTATTTAAAAAATTTATTTTATCTCGAAGTTCTTCGATCATCTCATCCTTATAGTTGATGATTTCACGAAGGAACTTATTTTCCACATCTTTCGCAGACATACCTGTTGAGAGCTTACATCGTTAAAATCTCGAGTGTTTAAATCAAATTTAGAGGTTATGTTTGTGAAATCCTGTTTGTTTACATTAATCTTTGAGGTTATATTTGTTGATTCCAGTTTGATTACATTAAATTTAAGGTTTAGGATGGGTTAATCTTGTTTTTAAACATCAAATTTGTAGGTTAGGTTGGTTAAGTCTTCTTTGTTTACATCAAACTTGTAGGTTTGCTTACATCAAATTTGGGGGTTAGGATTGTTAGTTGATCGCTTCGCTCGCGCGCCCTGGCTAATCTAGATTTTCACGCTTTTCTATCAATGTGAGAGCATACATCGTTAAAATTTCGAGTGTTTAAATCAAATTTGGAGGTTACGTTTGTAAAATTCTGTTTGTTTACATTAATCTATTAGGTTATATTTGTAGAATCCACTTTGGGATTGTTTAATTTTGTTTTCTAACATCAAATTTGTTGGTTAGGTTGGTTAAGTATTCTTTGTTTACATCAAATTTGTAGGTTAGCTTAATATAATCCTGTTTGTTTACATCAAATTTGGGGGTTAGAATTGTTAGTTGATCGCTTCGCTCGCGCGCCTTGGTAAATCGAGATTTTCACGCTTTACTATCAATGTGAGAGCTTACATCGTTAAAATTTCGAGTGTTCAAATCAAATTTGGAGGTTACGTTTGTAAAATTCTGTTTGTTTACATTAATATTTGAGGTTATATTTGTTGAATCCAGTTTGATTACATCAAATTCGGAGTTTAGGATTGGTAAATCTTGTAAAATTTGTAGGTTACGTTGGTTAAATCTACTTTGTTTACATCAAATTTGTAGGTTATTTTAATTATATCCTGTTTGTTTACATCAAATTTGGGGGTAGGATTGTTAGGTGATCGCTTCGCTCGCGCGCCTTGGCAAATCTAGATTTTCACGCTTTTCTAAACTCTAAATGCTTAACCTGGGAGTGGAAAACACTCATTAGAAGGTTTAAATTGAAAATTATTATAAATACAACAACTGTCTGAAAATTCACATCGGAAAATCGTATACCTAAAAGAAAAATTCTTTGTATTTTAAACATGTATTTATGATTATAAATTAAAATAGTTTTTCATATTTTGAGAAACCAGGAATTTTATTGGAAAAACTTAGCTACTAGACTAAATCTGGAGCGATTATTGTGACGTCTGCAGGCTCGAAGCAAGCCGGCGTGCAAGGCTTGCACCGCACTGGGGCGCCTGGACTATGAGGGCGTCGAATTGTACTTGACAGGAAAAATCATATAGCAAATATCTTTAATATAATATAATCTTTAATATAATAACAAATATTTTATTTTGTTTTTACTATTTATTTAGTTATATTTATAGTTTCCATTAATTTTATACTTTTACATAACTGACCTATTATCTTTTTTTACCGTCTTATATCTTAATTTTAGACTGAAATTAAAATTAAAATTTATTTATTTTTACACTGATTTTAATGTTTGTCTTTATCTCCGGCTGTCACTACTTTTAGTATATCACATTACATTATCTGTATTTCTTTAATTGACTTATGTAAACATTATTTGTATCTAATGGCATCAATAAATTATTATTATTATTATTATAACAAAGGTAAAATAAGGGAAAGAAAATTGACAAGTTGACGAAATTTTTCAAAAATTTACAACACTGATTAAAATCTTGTAAATTAATAACAATAACACATTGCAAACTGATCAAAATAATCACAACTGACAAAATATTTTAAGCATTTATGAAAATCTCAAAACTTCGTAGAAAATTACATACATTGCTTTTGTGCATTGACGAAAATTGACAGAGTTTACAGAATCAAAACGAGACAAAACATTTATTTTTACCTACAGTCAAAATATGTTTTATGTGTTATGTTTTATGTTTTGTATTTTATTTTATATTTTACATTTTATACCTAATTCTTGACTTGTCTAATATTGTAATTAAACAATTTACTAAACCAATAAACTTGATTTGATTTGATTTGATAAATGTTTTTTACAGTTTTTCTTCTGTTCTGACAAACCGGGCCGAAGTAATTTAAACCCAAATTGATATTAAACATTTAAACTATATTGGACTTGGAATTAAACAAACTTATAATTGGTTTAACTCATACATTTTTAAGTTGAAAATTGCGTTTTTAGTGGAAGCACAGAGTAAATTAAATCAAGGAATAAATTGCCAAACATTAGCTTATTTTGAAATAAATATGATTTTAAATAGAAGGTTTGCTTTAATTTTGTTTGGCCAACAATATTTTTGGAAAAACAATATATTACGCATTATTGGGTTCAGAAAAATAAAGTGCAACGATCAAACGCGTGTTTTCCACTCCCAGATTAAGCATGAAGTAAAATTTCGAGTTTAGAAAAGCCTGAAAGTTTCGATTTGCCGGGGCGCGCGAGCGAAGCGAGTCGCGCCCCGGCAAATCCAAATTTTCAGGCTTTTCTAAACTCGAAATTTTACTTCATGCGCCGCGCGTATAAAACATTGAAATATTATTATTATTCTTTGTATAAGGTGAATATTGATAATTTCGTAACCCTCATTAAACTAGTCTTGGCAATATTATTAATCTTAGATGAAGGCATTTAAAAAATAATTTACAGCAATAAATAATTGTAATTATTAAATCTAAACTATCTGGTGTCGAAAATTACCGATATTTTGAATATCGATACTTTTTACTACGATGTGATGTATTTTAAACTAACGAGTGTTTGCCACTCCCAGACTAAGCATGAAGTAAAATTTCGAGTTTAGAAAAGCCCCGCGTAGACGGGGCTTTTCTAAACTCGAAATTTTCCTTCATTTTACTTCACGCGTATAAAACACTGATTTCAAGTAAAGTTAAAAATATACTGTTAAGGTTGGGAATTTTTCAAGTTTAATTAATTGAATATGCATTCACAAATATTGAATTATTAGAAAATTATAAATATTAAAATTTTCGATTAATTCAATATTCGTTCATAAACATATTTATATGAGTCAGAAAAATAACGTTTTAAATAAACGTGGAACTCTTCTTGATTTGGTATTTTCTGACTTCATCGACCTCGATTTATCAGACGCAATTGATCTTTTGGATAATAATTCATATCATCATAAAGCAGTAGCTTTATCAGTGACGTTTCTACAAAAAATAGTTATATTCCGCCACATTCAATTCACGACTTTAGGAAAGCTAATTACATTGAAATTAATAATTATCTTTCTTCAATTAACTGGAACAATGTATTCGGGAATTCTGATATAAATGAAATAACGCGGAATTTTTATGATATTTTGTATTACATTATTTAATTGATGAGGCGGATACATGATGAAACTCCATAATACTATTTGAAATAAAACAACGCAGTTGGGAGGGTTTCACTTTTATTGTTGAACACTGCAACGTGTTTCACCACACAGTGGCTTCATCAGGCAGATGAAATAATTTATAATAATTATTTCATCTGCCTGATGAAGCCACTGTGTGGTGAAACATGTTGCAGTGTTCAACAATAAAAGTGAAACCCTCCCAACTGCGTTGTTTTATTTCAAATAGTATTATATTATTGATTTATATGTACCAATAAAGATTATTCACACAAACAATTATCCAGTTTGGTTCAGTGCAAAATTAATTAAATTAACAAGAGATAAGAAAGAAGCTCATCTAAATTATAAAACGACACCTACAGGGGAGAATTACAGAAGGTTTCAACATTTAAGAACTCAATGTAAACAACTTAGCAACAGTTTAAGAGGTTTATATTACAAACAAATTGAATCCGATATCAACCTTAAGCCGTCCAATTTCTGGCGACATACCCACAATCTAAAGAAGGAAGCAGGTTACCCAAAGACAATATTGTCGAATGGCAGTACTCTCAATACCCTCAAGGATATAGTGGATTCATTTGCTGACAGTTTTGCTTCAAATTATAAAAAACCTGGAACAGCATCTGGTGGGTTATCGTCATTTAAGTGTAGTTCAAGTGCCAGCTGTGAATTATTTTCTATTAGTGAAATTGACATTTTTAATGAATTATTTTCTTTGCATAATAATTATAGCAGTGGGCCTGATGGAATTGTTGGTGACTTTTTTAGTAAATGTGTCTGCACATTAACCAAACCTATTTATTTAATTTTCGAAAGATCGTTATCACTTGGTATATTTCCTGAAATCTGGAAGCATAGTTTTATAATGCCTGTGTACAAGTCTGGTAAGAAGGATGAGATTAGTAACTATAGAGGTGTGGCACTTCAGTCGGTACTTCCAAAAATGCTCGATAAATTGGTTTCCAACCAATTAATGTGGATGTCAAAAAATGTGATTATTCCTGAACAGCATGGCTTTTATACAGGTCGCTGAACAGTAACTAATTTATTGGTTTATCAATCATATCTTCTAGATGCTTTGGAGGCAGGCTATCAAGTTGATGTTATTTACACAGACTTCTCCAAAGCATTCGATAGAGTCAATCATCGTCATTTAATTGATAAACTCAGTGGATTAGAATTTCACGCAAATGTTGTTAAGTGGATCGACTCATTTTTAACAGGCAGGTCTCAGTCAGTGCGAATAGGTAACATTACGTCTAAATTTATACCAGTTTATTCTGGTGTCCCCCAGGGCACGCACTGTGGGCCTATTATTTTCCTGCTATTTATTAATGATCTGAGCGACCTGTTTAAAGACTGTAAATATTTGTTTTTTGTAGACGACCTTAAACTATATAAACGTATTGTCTGTCAGGGAGATCAGATTATAATTCAGAACAATATTAACACCTTGATTGATTGGTGTAAACGTAATGATCTCGACCTTAATATAAATAAATGTAAGCATATAGTATTTTCTAGAAGAAATACCAATTTAAACTGCACATACTATATGAAAGGGTTAAGATTGGACGAGGTTGGCAGTATTAAAGATTTAGGGATTGTTTTGATTCAAAGCTAAATTTTAGAGAACACATCGAAATAATCACTCGGAAAGCTATGAGAATGCTAGGATTCATCTTCAGAAATAGCTATATGTTTAATGTATCAACTATTAAAATTTTATATTTCTCGTTGGTAAGGTCACAATTAGAATATAGTAGTATTGTCTGGTCCCCCTCTTACGTTACTCAACTTTCAGAAATTGAATGTGTGCAACAAAAATTTATAAAAATGATTTCGTTCAAATTAGGTTTCATTGATCCCAGCAATTATTACTTAATCTTAAATGATTTAAATCTCAAGATATTAGTCTCGAAGACTTGAATTAGAGCTATGTTTCTTCCACAAATTACTCTCAGAAAATATACAATGTTCGGAGCTTCTAGGTTTGGTCAATTTCAATGTGAATTCTTATTGTACAAAATTTAGGAATTTTGCATTATTTAAGCTTGGCATTAATAAAACTAATTATACTTTTAATAGTCCGCTTAATAGACTATTACGAACTTCTAATCAGCTTAATAATGATTCACGTTTTAATTTAATTGGTAGCGAATTTAGTTTATTTAAACGAAATTTAAAATTATTGATTTAGTTGAATTAATTTTAGTAATTTTTGTTATGTTTATTATAATTTTAATTATGGGCATTTATATTCAAACAAATTTGTTTTATGTTGATCTGACTTATTGATTTGTAGTATTATGTTTAATTGTTTAGTTAGTTAGAGGTGATATTACTTGTACATTTTATGTATTTAATTTTGAAATTGGGGATAATCCCGTCAATAAACGATTTATTTATTTATTTAAAATATGAATAATTTTGTGATTCAAATATTCATATTAGAATATTCGAATATTTGGATTAAGGAAATGTAAAACGTCATTGTCATTGTTTTAACATGTTCTAAATGTGATTTATACCTATATTTATTTTTAATGTGATTTATATCTATATTTATTTTTATTGTAGTTTGTTTAATAGACTTTGTACACTTTTTAATATTGACGTGTGTAAACTTATTGTAATAGCACAAATAAACTATTATTATTATTAACAACGATGATTCGAATTATTTGGGAGGATTTGAATCCTTTATGAGGATATAAATCCTTTATGAGGATTCGAATCCTTTTATAAGGATTAAAATCACCTACATCTGGATTCGAATACGAATCCCATTAAAAAAATGTAACGAATCCGTATCACGCCTGAAAATTTGGTTTCAGAAACAATGAATGCCTGAAGTTACTGCATATTAGGACTGGGCAGGATTCGAATCATTCAGGATTCGATTCCCGGATTCGAATCCTTTTAGAGGATTCAAATGAGGTATTTGAATGCTTTAGTGAAAACGGACACTAAAATATTCGAATACCTTTTTTGAATTCTCTAAAAGGATTCGAATTCGGGAATCGAATCCTGAATGATTCATATCCTGTCCAGTTTCGAACGAGCGTTTCCACTCCCAAACTAAGCATGAAGTAAAATTTCGAGTTTAGAAAAGCCCCGCGTAGAAAATTTGTCGAGGGTCGCGCAGCGACCCGAGACAAATTTTCACGGGGCTTTTCTAAACTCGAAATTTTACTTCATGCGCCCCGCGTATAAAAACTGATTTAACGAGAAATGTAGAAACACACAAAACAATTTTTTCATGTTAATCCTCACAATTAATTCGAATTATTTTTGACGATTCAAATCCTTTTGTAAGTATTCGAATCCTTTTGTAAGTATTGGAATCCTTTTATAAATATTCGAATCCTTTTATGAGGATTCGAATCACCCGCATTTGTATTCGAATACGAATCCTCTTAAAAAATGTAACGAATCCGGATCACGAATCCAGTTTAACTAAAGTATTCGAATGCCTCTTTTGAATCCTCTAAAACGATTCGAATCCTGAATGATTCGAATCCTGCCCAGCTCTGGTTTGTATGTTTGTTTATATAAATCGTGTTTCAATTGTGAATTATGATGTATAACGAAGTAGAAGCCTCCGCCGTTAAAAGTTATGATTTGTTTAAATTCCTTTTTTTATAGAACTCTGTTGACCAGGTGGTGTTCGTTTCTTAATCATTAATTAATGAACATGTTTGAACATCATGAGCAATAAATAAAATCAATGAAATACAGTATGATTATGTGAATATGTAAAAATTGATAATAATGGACATTCAGGGCGTAGTCAGCATAGTGCGGAAGAATAGCGGCCATAGTGCACATTGTAACCCTTATTGTCACCGCTGACATTGTCAACTGTAACGGTCACAAAAGCCCTTTTGTCTATCCCGTACACACGCACACACATACAGAACATTTCGGGTTTACAGTAAATAGGCCTGTCCGAAAACAATGTCCCTTCATGGCCAGCCAGTAAATACTAGCACAAACTAATAATAACGATACCAACTACAAAAGGGATTTTATGATAATCTGTTACGCACAGCGTTTCGAGTTAATTAGTTTAAGAGGGCGAGCCCTTTTTGGAAATTACGTCCACGGAGTCAATGCGGGGGATTTGGCGTGTTTATTATCCCTTGAAGGGATTAAGGGCGAAATCTTTTGGGTCTCGCCGGAATTCCCCGGTACCGGTTGAAATCCTCTCGATTGCCAGTTGGTGTCAAATTGACCGCCCGCTGGTCAATTGTTTCGGATTAGACATTTAAGGGTGAAAAGGTGTTATAATCCGATTGTTTGGCCCTGAAACGCAGATTTTCTTTGGCTGTTTAATCCGTTGTTTCATGTCTGCTGGGGATTGCAATCAGGAAAGTATGACTTTTGTTGAAAAATCAAAGATCAAGAAATGTAATCTTGCTGTGAAACAATTAAAGCAGCTGCGTAACTAGGGGATGCAAGACCCCGCAAGCGGATCATTAACGAACTATTCAAATTTAATGTATCAATAAAAATATAAAATAAACACTCTGTTTGATAATGGCAAGCTGATTTGCCGAAATTGCAGTCACGAAAATAAAAATATTGTGTTATAAAAACAAAGTTAAAGTGTTTTATTTTATTAACACGTATAATGAAGTAGAAGCCTCCACCGTTCATAATTTATTAAAAATACTTACTTACATTCGATAACTTTCTCAATAGTTATCTGGAGATATGAACATATGCTAAACTTTGTTTAAAAACAGTGACTTTTTTACATAAACTGTAGCAAATTGAAAAATAAAAAAAGGGGATTAATTAGTGAAACTTATTAAGACATTCTTCGAATTTAATTTCATTTAATTTATTAGCAGAATATTCGTTTTACATTATTAATAAAAAATTGGGTAGAATTACATATACTTAATGTAAATAATAAATCACTGACATGAATTCAACTAACAATAAACCAATTGATTATAGAATTTCAATAAAAACAAATGTTTTGTAAATTTTGCTCTCAGAAATCATTGACATTTTTAATTATGAAGTATAATAATAATATGCAAAACAAATGGAAATCGTATTGTTTTCGCGAACATTTTCAAATCAAAAATGTTAGTGGATTTTTCAAAAATGTCTGTAATTCTGTCGCCACACAGTGGACCCAAATGCCAAAATTGTGGCCAAAATATGAATGAGTTATCCGAATTGAATAAAAATTAATATATCGGGTTTTTTGAGGTTGCTGATTAGGAATCTGAAAAAAAATATTTGAAAAACAAAATGGCGGGTTCAATATGGCGTACAAAAATTATAAAAGTGGTCATATTTTCATGAAAATTCGGATACAAGGCATTTCGAGGTCGCTAGTAAATAATATGTAATTAGAAACTTGAATAACAAAATGGTGGATCCAAAATAGTTTGCAAAAATGATAAAAATGGTCATACTATCTTGATATTTTTGATATAGTTTTTTTTGTGGTCGTTAATTAAAAATCTGAGATTTAAAGTTGTAAACAAAATGGCCCACATATATTATAAATACTGTAATTATTTAATAACATTTCGGATACAGGGTTTTTTGAGATCCCTGAGTGAGAATCTAAACTCAAAAATGCACAAAACAAAATGACGGATCCAATATAATAAAGTAATTATTTAAAAAGAAACTTATTCTTAATATATAATTTAATATAAAATCTATAAACATATTTACAAGAAAACGTTTTTTTTTTATCTGGGGCAAGTAATACCTAACATAATTTTTACCAATTTACATTCGAACATTTGCTTTTCATGTTTAGAAATGCTTTCTCCATATAATAGACTAGAATTTTATTATTACGTATGATAGTTTTTTTTTTCGCAATAAAAAACAAACAGAAATGTTAAGTTAAAATTGATGGTTTTTTTTATTAAGTGCCGCCATTTTTTTAAAATTTTTAAATTTTAATTTTTATTGAAGTTAATTTCATTTAGTCTATTTTAGAATCACACTCATTCTTAGCAAAATTAACAAAATTGTATGCTGAATTTTTTTTGAGAATTCTAGCAATCTGTAGGACTTCCGCCAGGAGGCAATGTTTTCCGAGAAGAGGTTCCGTTTCCGCCGAATACTGATGATATTTACCTTCAGAATCGGTTGTAATTTTTTGTAATTACTCTCCAAAAAACTATAAATGTGATGGAGAAGATTCATTGCCGTTTATTTTTCTTACAATAGATTTACAATAAATGCCCAATTATTTAAGCAACTAACCAAATAGGACCCTTAATAACAAAAGCTGCAGTGGAAACGAAAGGGCACCTAATGGCAGCTACTTTTTTGCTGTTTATTTTCACAATACAATTTTACGTATGGCCAGCTTTTCGGAATTCTGATCTATTGTGGGCCACTATAATAAAGTCTAATCCGATCCCATCAAGTTTTGGTGAAAATGTGGAAACAGGAAGATTTAGCATTTTTTTGAATTTTTCTTGAATCCTTTCGGCCCTGACGGTGGCACCGCTAACATTTGGTAAACATTCCGTGAATGTTTCTTTTAAATATACATACATCTATGCATGAGTTGTAACTTTTTTGATAATCATTTGTTTTTTAAATTAGTTTAAGTTTAGATCCTTATCGAGTATTTTCCACTCCCAGATTAAACATGAAGTAAAATTTCGAGTTTGGAAAAGCCTGAAAATTTGTTTTGGTCGCGTAGCGCGAAGTGCGGAGCGACCGAACCAAATTTTCAAGCTTTTCTAAACTCGAAATTTTACTTCATGCGCCACGCGTATAAAACACTGATTTTAGGTAAAAGTCAAAAAAATCTACTAAAGTAGTATGCTAAAAACGTGTATTTTGAACATCACATCACATCAGTGTTTAGTACCCGTGGCGCATGAAGTAAAATTTCGAGTTTAGAAAAGCCTGAAAATTTGGTTTGGTCGCTCCGCGCTTCGCGCTACGCGACCAAACCAAATTTTCAGGCTTTCCTAAACTCGAAATTTTACTTCATGCTTAATCTGGGAGTGGAAAACACTCGTTTGAAAGTTGAATTTGAAGTATTTGTAAAATCAACGAATATCTAAAGATTTACAGCGTATACAGTATATTGAGATATGTATACTTAAAAAAAACTCTCTGTATATCTGAGATTGCAATAAATAATATGCAGTGAACAAAACATTTTTTTGAGCACCAGAAAAATTCCAAGGCTAAAAGGGTTAATATTAATCATAAAAAAAAAAATCTTTTAAAGAAACTTTGTAGATAATCAAAAAATTATCATTTAATGTATATGCACTTTTGTCGTAGCTCTTTTAGTTTTATTTTGTAAATATCTAATGATGATTTGAATTATTTGAATTGATTGCTATAGATCAGTTAGCAATTATAACTTTGTCGGTAGTTTGACATTGACATGATTAATATTTCGGGCAAAAGGGAACCCATAAGTGAGGCGTACGAACAATGTTTTACAGAAGAATACGTTCGGTTTCAAGTGTCTAACAAAATGTCATCAAACTCTGCTGATTATGATTGCACATTAAATGTGTGCAATTTGCCACTGTGGAATCCATGATTAAACTTTAACTGTGCTCGCTATTCCAAGATAAAAATACGTGCATCAGTGAAAATCAAACAGATGTTAGTCAAAAATATACAATTTATGTTTCCTACAATCCCTTTAGAAAGTAGGCTTCTACGCTCGCAAAACTCAGAGGAAAGTAGGCGATTCCCGAGGAGACGTCACTTGTTGTCGCTTTAAAGCGACAAAATAAAAAAAAAACGCTCGCTAGCTCAAATCGAATAATTATGGAAATGAGTGACGACGAAGATTATTCAACATGTACACCACCAGATATGGCCGAAGCCGCGAAAATTTTAACATTAAGCCTACTGCCGGATAAGTCACGCCTAAAATACGAACGGGAATATGAAATTTTTGTAGAATGTACTTCTTGTGTATTTCTCGGAACAGAGTAAGAAGTTTAAAGCCTCTACTCTATGGTCGAAATTCTCGATGTTAAAAGCTGTGTTATCAGTTAATCGCGACATAGATATTGGTCAGTATAAAAAATTAATAGTTTTCTTGAAAAAACAAAGTGTTGGATACAAACCAAAAAAAACGAAAATATTAACTAGGAAAGAAATTGAATCATTTCTGCGTACTGCTCCTGATCAGATATATTTGTTGAAAAAGGTTATATTAATTTTGGGTATTGCCGGCGGATGCCGACGGGATGAACTGGTGAAAATGATGTTAGATGATGTTGAAGATAAGGATTCAATACTAATTGTGAAAATCCCCGTCTGCAAAACCAACAAAAGCCGCACTTTTACTGTTATTAATGATAAAAATAATGCAATTGATTTCTTATCACTAATCAGACGATATATTGCTTTAAGACCACAAAATAATGATACGCCACGTCGTCTTTTCCTGAGATATTCGAAAGGTAAATGTTCGAAACAGGTAGTGGGAATGAATATGATAGGTAAAACGCCTTAGGTAATAGCTGAATTCCAAAAACTGCCAGAATCAAATTTATATACTGGCCATTGTTTTCGCCGCACATCAGCAACATTATTGGTTAATGGTGGAGGTGACTTTATGCAACTAAAACGTCACGGCGGATGGAAGAGTACATCTGTCGCAGAGGGATATATTGACGAGAGCATTGTCAATAAAATAGAAACTGCACATAAAATATTAGCGACACCAACGCAAGTTTTTGATTCTATATCAACGGAAGAACATATTGTTTCAACAGTAGATGGACCTTCAACTTCGAAAATAACAATTAAAAATTGTAAAAATTGTAATTTTACCTTTTCTGGAAAATTTTGAATCAATGTTATATAATGTTATAATTGAGTCCATTAAATCTTTTGAAGTTTATTCTTTGAACATTATTGTGGCGATTGAAGGAAAAATCTTATGTGTAATTTGAGCGCAAAGTGTGATTGGCGATCTTAAAAGATTGGGGCTCTCCGCTGCGCGTCGAGCGCCAACTTTCTCTTGCGATCGCCAATCGACCACTTTGCGCTCGCAATACACAAATAATTATTATGTTGATGACATGGAAAACTGTTTCATAATTTTATCAATGATCTCATTTATTTCCACATTTTCATTATCTTTTCACTTCACCTAAATCAATTTAATCCCATTGTACAATAAACATACGTTATAAGTTGGCTGCATTTCAAAACTCGGATGACATTTTCTCCTCATTCTTCCCGTGTCTGTTTTATATATATTTTTTTGTATTCCTATTTTCGTCCGAGGGGTGAAAAAGAAGGAAGGAAGATTCCCCTAATGATATCGTTTATTAGATGAGGTGTTAAACCAAGGGCCCATGTGCTCTAGTGTGGGGACCCTCGACAAAAGAGTACCCTAATCAAGGTGCACCTTTTCTACCTATGTGTGCGCAGATGAGAAATGCAGCAGAAAAAAAAAACAAAATCGAAACCTTTGGAAATCGATTGATTTTCATCTTTTGTGTGTGCATCTGAGGAGTTTTACGGTAGCCTGTAATTTAATCACTTGTTTGGGAGCTTAACCGAAAAATTGTAAATTGTCAATAATTAAATTAGTTTTAATATACCGCGTGTTAATAAATGGTAGGGACAAACTCCTAGGGCTTGCAAAACACAACAAAGCAAACAACTTTTGTTAATAAATGTGTAGTAAAAAATGTTACTTTCAGAAAATAGTCTTTAAGAAGTACCTAAGAACAGGCTACCCAAATTGCATTTTCAATAAGTCACACGGAATTTCACAGGTCACACGGAATTTTGAAGGAAAAGACAATCTAGACATACATGTATTCAAATAACGTTAGTTTTGACGCAATTCGATATTTTTGTGATTATTTTGACTTTTCTTGCATTCGTATCTTTCTGTACATATTCGTTTTTTGCGTTCTGCGCTTAAAATGTTTGTGTTATGGTGAATTGAGTGGCCTACATTAAGGCGTTTTTAAAAAATCTTTGAGAATCTCCATCGCTGAAAGAAAACACTTTTGACCATACATTTATTAAACAATACTTGTTTCCTAGCCTGGGGGGGTGGGGGGGGGGGGGGCTTTCCATTAAATTTGTTAAATTTTTCTATACAAAAGTAAAAACAATATTGTTTTCCTCTTCTCGATTAAGAATGGTTAAGTTAGATGTCATTTCATAGAGTTAGGTTAGATTAGATTAGAATTACTTTTGTTGAGTTGGGTTAGATTAAGTTAGATGTCATAAGTCGTATTTGTTTAAATTAACAATTTTTTTTATTCAAGTCGCCCAGCGACCCGAGACAAATTTTCTGGGCTTTTCTAAACTCGAAATTTTACTTCATGCGCCACGCGTATAAAACACAGATTTTAAGTGAAGTTCGAATATACATACATTTGACAATATTATAGTGTTTTATACGCGTGGCGCATGAAGTAACATTTCGAGTTTAGAAAAGCCCCGTGAAAATTTGTCTCGGGTCGCTGCGCGACCCTTGACAAATTTTCACGGGGCTTTTCTAAACTCGAAATTTTACTTCATGCTTAGTCTGGGAGTGGAAAACACTTGTTTAAAGCTTTCAATTGAACTTTAAAAAGAACAGGGAATATCCGCAATTGTTGTATCAATTCCATGGTATGTCATTATTTTTATAAAATCACATTACTTTTGTTTTATTCAAGTCCCCCAGTATTATTTTAATGTGTATTTTCCACCAGCCTCATTAATCATAAAGTAAAATTTCGAGTTTTGTAAAGCCTGTGAAAGTTTACAAACTGCTGAAATTCTGGAAATATTGAATACTAGATGACAAGTTTAAAAATTGTCAAAAATCTCGATACGTTGAAACGGTGTTTCTTATTACCTACCTGCGCGCTTTGTCGTTTGTTTAATTATTCAGACAATGCGGATTGCGAATTGCATTGGATTTGGCGAATGGCTGAATTGAAGCACTTGACTTTTTGATAACGATATAGAGATTTGTTTAATATTAATTGTATCAATCAGTAATTGAAATATTAATTTTAATGAATTAAATTCAGCCTGCCGTTGTCTATTTCTTTTCTAACGAGTGTGTATAAACTGTCGGCATGCCAGTAGGTTCTGACTTTAGAAACGTACGTCGAAATTAAATTCAGCACTGTGACACTACCCAATGACATATAATTAAATGTCACTTAGTTTGATGATGACTAGCTTGTAGTCGAAGCTATAGTCACTGAAAAGTAAAATAAAAGTGGTAAAACAAAGTGTTTTAATTAAAAAAATAATTAAATGTATTTGACGTTTCCAAGATTCACTGTCAAACTGGCATAATCTAAGATATGTAATTTGTTTTTCAAAGCAACTAAGATGCCGATATTTTATAGACACTCGTTATATTTTCAAAATACACTAACCTTCATATGCTCAAGAAATGTTATTGTTGTTTCAATGAGTGTTTGAGTTAGTCTTTGTAAAACAAATTAGTTATAGATTGCACAGAGATTCACACTTTTTATATTTTTTAAATATTCTACAACCAAGTGTTAGAAATAAGTTCATACCTTATGTTTAATTATTATTATTATTTTGTATAGTTAAGTGTAAAACATTTTGTTATTAATTAGCGCGAATACAGAAGTTTTCATTTACCACCAAACTAGCAATAGCAAAATATGGTTCTTTAAAATGTATTTAATTATAAAGTAATGAATCAGTGGAGTAGACAAGAGAGGGATTAAGAGGATCAACAGAAAAATATATTTTTATTTCATTATTTTAACTTTCAGGACTTATGGGGGGGGGGAGTCTTGTAAGCAAAGAGAATAAAATAAAAGGATATTTTTCTGTTAGCGATTTATTTTGTTATAATTTTACTTCATGCGCTACGCGTATAAGACATTAATTTCAAGTTAAGTTCACTTGTTAACAATATTTCAGTGTTTTCAGTGTTAAATACGAGCGGAGCATGAAGTAAAATGTCGAATTTAGACAAGCCTGAGAATTTACTTTATGCTCTACGCGTGTAAAACACTAAAATATATATTTTTTATTAGTTCTAGACAATTTTTGATTGTTTACACAGGTCGTTTAATACATATTAGTCTTAACATATTAAAATTACAATAAAAATAAAAATAAGATAATAATTTTGAATCTACAATACTTTTAACTTATACAATAAAAAAATCAAAACCATAATCAAAACTAATATATTATGAGTATTTCAACCAAATTTTCAGGCTTTTCTAAACTCGTAATTTTACTTCATGCTTAATCAAGGATTGGAAACATTCGTTAAAAGCTTAAGACTTAACGCTTTTCAAATACAACGAATGTCCTAAAACTTACAGGGTATACATCAGGATATCTACTTGAAAGAAAAAAATCCCTGTATGATGCGATTGTATCTCGAAGTAAAAATATACGGTTTAAATCAAGTTTGAATTAATTACGATTCACTAATTTTTATAAATGAGATCCATTGATAAAAGTTAGTGTGAATCGTACACCCAACCAAGGGCGTAGCCAAAAAAAAATCGGAGGGGGTTATACAAGTTTCGGGGGAAGCGGTTTAATGGTAAAATATTGGTTTTGCTCTTACAGAGGGGTCATTCCATTTGAAATCACTCAAATATAATAAAAATTGTTGCTCGATATTTTTCATTTTTCTAATTATTGTACCAATTATTGCCCAATACTAGGTGAGTTCAAAAGTATAGTTAGAAACATTTTAAGGCTCATGATTTTTTTTGCGGACATTTTAAGTTTGCTTTGTAACCGTTTTCTGGCCGAACACAAGTTTTACGTAAATGTATCTAACTCAATTAATTTTATAGATTTCAAGACAAAATAAAAACCAAAATTATTAGAATAATGCTTTAGATTTTTTGTCTTTACATAATGTTCTCTAAGTAGTTAGAAAAGTGCAGAAAAAAATGCACAACAATAAATTGAAAATTAACTTCAAACTGAAGTTTTAATGCTGTAATATTATTGGAAGGAAGAAAGACCCACCTTTAATGTTTTTTCTTGTACAGATTTATTATAGGACTACTTGCTGTAGACGTTTTAAGCTTGAGAACTTTGTGCTTGTTTATACAGAGAGTTTTATGTAACACCGAACATTTTCATAACGAGATTATTTCATTTAAGTATATATAAGTATACGTTGTACATTTATTGACGCTCGGTTTACCAAGAGAATTTAATTTGAAGCTTTAAACGAGTGTTTTCCACTCCCAGGCTAAGCATGAAGTAAAATTTCGAGTTTAGAAAAGCCTGAAAATTTGGTTTGGACGCGTAGCGCGAAGCGCGGAGCGGCCAAACCAAATTTTCAGGCTTTTCTAAACTCGAAATTTTACTTCATGCGCCACCGATATAAAACACTGATGCAATGTAAAGTTTAGCGGTGTGTTTTAAACTTCGTAATATGTCAGTGTTTTGTACCGGTGGCGCATGAAGTAAAATTTAGAGTTTAGAAAAGCCTGAAAATTTGGTTTGGCCGCTCCGCGCTTCGCGCTACGCGTCCAAACCAAATTTTCCGGCTTTTCTAAACTCTAAATTTTACTTCATGCTTAGCCTGGGAGTGGAAAACACTCGTTTAAAGCTTCAAATTAAATTCTCTTAGTACGCGACCCTCGACAAATTTTCACGGGGCTTTTCTAAACTCGAATGTTTACTTCATGCTTAGTCTGGGAATGGAAAACACTTGTTTAAAGCTTTAAATTGAACTTTAAAAAGAACAGGGAATATCCGCAATTGTTGTATCAATTCCATGGTAGGTCATTATTTTTATAAAATCACATTACTTTTTTTTTATTCAAGTTCCCCAGTATTATTTTAATGTGTATTTTCCACCAGCCTCATTAATCAGATGACAAGTTTAAAAATTGTCAAAAATCTCGATACGTTGAATATCTCATAATTTTTTTTATATAAATTAACGAAAATCTTGAAATATCGAAAATCTGATGAAAATCTCGAAATGTTGAAAATCTGCTGAAAAAGTTTAAATCATCAAAAATCGCGAAATATTGAAAATCTCATGAACCTTTTATAAATTGACGGAAATATCAAAATATCGAAAATTTGACGAAAATCTCGAAATATTGAAAATCTGATAAAATTTTTATAAATGGACGAAATTCTCTAAATATCGAAAATGGGATTAAAATCTCGAAATATTGATGTTAATTCCATTCCAACCTAAAATCATGCATATTTGCTAACAAACAAAATCGCAGAAGTAAAAATGCAAGTGGATATTTTAAAATTATCTTGTTTACGTTCTCCATGCCAACGACTGTACGATCGCGCTGAATTAGTGACGTTAAGTTCAATCCGTCAAATCACTACGTAATGCATAATTGTCACACAAATCGTTTCGGAACAATTTCCAAGGAGGAAATTATAAGTAATATAAATTTAACAGTGCCGCTAAATACCAAAAAAAGTAAATCGTCAATTTGGACCCAATTTGAACATTTTTGCAAGGAACAAAATTTTGACATAACTACGCCACAGAAAATTGACGACATCGCCAATATTTTGATGAGCTGGAGTTTCAACATGAAAAATAGGAATGGAGAGAACTACAAGGAGTATGTGGTAAAAACAATGTTCAACACGGTAGCAAAATTACTTCAGCAATTATATTTTGAAAAATTTAAAGTAACTTTTGACCCTTTTTCGCACATTGAATTTAAAAAAGCACGTGATGCTCGTGATTCAAAGCGCAAGCAATTGCAAGCTGTTATTGATAAAAGAAAAGAGAGTTCGGTGGCTCTGACTAAGCTAGAGATTAATAAAATGGCATTATTATGGGACGAAAACACACCAATTGGACTCCAAAAGAAATTTTTTCATATAGTTTCCTACGAATTAGCGTGGAGAGGCGGGGAAGCAGCAACATGTAAACTTACTTTCTTCAAGGAAGAAAAGCTCAATAACAATGTACAAACAGAACGAATAGAATACAACACTATTTTTTCAAAGACATCTCAGGGAGGCTCAAAAAAATGCAGTGATAGTAAATGGAAAATAAAGAAAAAAAAGATTTATGCCCTGTCAGATTGTTCAACAAAATCTTAAGTAAGAGAACCCCAAACATAAAGAGTGAGAGATTATTTTTGACGCCTAATCTAGTTTGGAACCGAGATCATTCGAGACCATGGTTTAAAAATATGCCCATAGGTGTTAATGAAATAATGAAGTGGACAAAAATATCGGCGGATAAAATTGGACTTAACATAAAAGAAAACAAAATTACAAATCATTCACATCGCTCTAGTGCTGTGTCTAATTTATGTAAAGCAGGAGTTAGCGAACAAGAACTAATTAAAATAACAGGACACAGCACGGCCACTTCAATAAAACCATATCTGCAACTAGATCAAGAGCATCATTCAAATATCATCCAAAACTTGCGGACAGAAACTCCCTCCTTAGCTATGCAGTCAACTTCATCAGCTACGAGTTCCTCAACGGGGCAAAATGTTTTCAATAATTGTGTTTTTCATAATTGTTCATTTCCCTTAAACAAATAATTATATTAATAGTTTCTACTAATATATAATTTCAATGTCATTTTGTAAGAAATATGTTATAAAATTATAGATAGACCTGTATTATAGTATTTTGAGGAAATTATGCCGTTCCCAATAAAGAGAAAAAATAATCCTCACTTTGTAATAGCGGTTTGCTGTTTAATTTAAAAGTGCGTAACTGATTAATTATTACTAATGCATTGAATATAAATTATTCTTGCGCGAAACGTTTCTACAAACTAAAAGAAATTTAATAGGACATTGGCAACGCTGCAAGAGCGGATGACAGATTTTAGAATGACAATACACCTTTGTCATGGAATTATCTTATCAAATACCACTCGAGGTTTGGTTTTGGGAGGATATTTTTTCATTTAATAACTCGTGCGTGGTTTTCCAATTTTACTCGAGAAAACTTGTATAGACAAAAACACTCGAGCTTCGCTCTCGTGTTTTTGTCATCCAAGTTTTCTCTCGTTAAAATTGCTAGGCAACCACGCACTCGTCTAAATAAAAAAATATCCGGCCAAAACCAACCTCTTGTGGTATTACATACGAACATTTTAATAATGCGTCGAAAATCTAGAAATATTGAAAATATCATGAAAATTTGACGCATGTGACATTTCATTAACCATTATTCAATCGACATTGACAGGTGTGATATTCGACATTGACATTTATCATTTCCGAACGAGTGTCTTCCACTCCCAGGTTGAGCATGAAGTAAAATTTCGAGTTTAGAAAAGCCCTAAGAAAATTTGTCGACAAATTTTCTTAGGGTTTTTCTAAATTCGTAATTTTACTTCATGCGCACGCGTACATAACACTCAAATATTGTCAAGTCTAAAATACACTCGGCTTGATTTTACGTTTTTGTCGACATAAAACACGTCAATATTGAAATTTGTTGATATATCGACATTAAATTACTCAAATTAGGACATTCCTGATGTACCGAGATTAAACACGTCAAATTTGAACAACTCAAATTTGACATTTTCGATTAATCTATATAAACCGTATCGATATCGACATTTTTGATGTGTCGATATTAAACACGTCAAATTTGCCACTTTTCGACTTTTGACAAATGACCAGAGTTTTAACAGAACATTAATAGAACACAAGAAAACTAAAACTAAGCTAGTTAAATCTAAAAAATGTAGTACACATTTATACGCAATACTAAATTTTCAGGTTTTTCTAAACTCCAAATTTTACTTCATACGCCATCAAGGCCGTAGTCAGGGGGGAACCCCCATATCCCCCCTGACTACGGCCCCCTCTCGAAGTGTTTAAAAACAAATCTGCCAATCTGCTAATTTTATAGCATATTGACCTAACCAATTGACAAACGAGAAATTATGTACATTCTATAAATCTTAATTAATTTAAATCATGATTAAGGAGTATTACTATGTTTTCCTCCAATTTAATTATTTTTTATTTTTACAACTTGTCTCCACAGTATCAATGTCATTTTCAAGTGTGACACAAATTTATAATGATTTTGTTAATTGTTACAGGAATAATTGGCGTTATTTTTTAAATTGTGAAAAAAGCAAAGCCAAATTTTAAGGCTTTTCTAAACTTGAAATTTTTGTTCATGCTTAATCTGGGAGTGGAAACACTCGTTCGAAATTTATTTTAAAAAAATATAATAAAATTATTAAGTTAGAGTGGGTTACTTGAGAAACCCCGGAGGTTTATTTCAAAACCAGTTTCCATAACCTCCAGGGGTTCCTCAAGTAACCTACTCTAGCCCAATATTATTTTTATTTTTTAGTAAAATAAATTTCGAACGACTGTTTCCACTCCCAGGTTAAGCATGAAGTAAAATTTCGAGTTTAGAAAAGCCTGAAAATTTGGTTTGGTCGCGTAGCGCTACGCGCTACACGACCAAACCAAATTTTCAGGCTTTTCTAAACTCGAAATTTTACTTTATGCGCCACGCGTATTAAACACTGAAGTATTTTCCTCCTTTTGGCTGCGCCTCTGCAATTATCTTTTTATCAGAAAACTTAAAAATAACTTCAGCTGGATTGTTTTTTTTTCAAATCAAATAAATTACTGCAATACCTTAATAAATCTTGAATTAAACCACCCCCTAAATTGAATCCCATTCACGCGCTTTAAAAAAAAAATCTTGGTACACTTTAAACGCATTATACAACCTGAATGCGAATCCATATTAAACCCCCTACCACACTCACACACGCACACATACATTTATATACATATTTATGTATATAAAACATCCCACAATCATACAAATACTCGAAAAAAACCCGCATTGTGTGCATGATTTTCCCGCATAGAAAAATCTTTAATTCAACACAAAAATGTAACCCATTTCCCTCACACACACACACACACACAGCAGACACATACATATACATAAAATAGAAAAGAAAACTCGACGGGTCGCGCGGCAACAAATAAAATACACAAATGGCGGGCATTGTGAACGGGGGCCCGGATTTACAAAGCAATTCAAAAAGATTTTCAATATACACTACGCCACTGTGTACGTCTGTATGTTGCAGATATTTGTAGTTTCGTCTGGATGTGTGTATGTGTGAGTGTGTGTGTGCGGAATTCGATTTGTAAAAGAGTGAGAGGAGGGCATTATGATGAAAATTTACACTTGTGCACTCCAAGTCACGTGGTTATGTCAGAAATGTTTTGTCGGGCGCGGGGAACGTTTTATCCGATTTTCAATTGGATTTAATTCGTTCAGAGTTTGAATTGTGGATTGTGCGGATACAAAATGTTGTGAGCCGGGGGAAATTGATTTCCTTTCTTTTTTTTTTTTTAGTTTTACAGATTGTTTTGCATCTCTTGGCACTCAAATATGAATTTTTAATTGTTGTTCCGATTATTTATTAATACGTTAGGTGCAAGGCCGTAGCCATGGGGGGGTATAGGGGGGGTTCACCCCCCCCCCCCGAAATTTTCAAAATGTTAAAATGTTTGTATGTAAAATCGGCTCTGCGTCAATCCTTTAGAAATCACCCAGACCACATTGCTCAACTTTTTTTTTTCAAATTGTTTACCAGTTATTCCCCAATACTAGGTGAGTTCAAAAGTATAGTTAGAAACATTTTCAGGCTCATACTTTTTTTCTGGGGGACTTTTTAAGTTTGCTTCATAACCGTTTTTCGGCCAAAAACAAGTTTTACTCTAATGCATATAACTTAATCAATTTTATAATAATAATAATAATATTAATAATAATTTATTCATGCTAATAACAATATTGTTTTACATACGTCAGGTAGAGATTCTGTGATAGCAAAGTCATACAATGATTAAACATAGAACATATTAAAATAGTGACAACAGTGAAACGTATACATAAATATTAAAATTTTAAACATAACGTCAGGTAAGATAAGAAAAATTAAAATAAGAATAAATATTAAAATTAAAATATAATAATAATAATAATGTGGCATATTAGAGTATTGTATGAATTGATATAAATTATTGACTAGTAGTTTATAGCTTAATAGTGATAGTTGGAGAAGGATGCTACTCTAGGTCTGTTTTGGATTCTGTCTTCAAAAGGTATTCCTCCCAGGTAGATATTAAGACAAAATAAAAAGCAAAATTATCAGAAAAATGCTCTAGATTTTTTGTCCTTATATAATATTACCTAAGTAGTTAGTAAAGTGCAGACAAAAATTCACAACAATAAATTGATATTTAACCTAAAACGGGAGTTTTAGTGCTGCGAAATTATTAGAAGGAAGAAAGACTGACCTTTCATTTTTTTTCTTTCATAGATTTATTATAGGATTACTTGCTGTGGTAGTTTGAAGTTTGAGAACTTTGTCCTTTTTTTATATAATTTTTCAAAAATGCTAAATATCGTATTTTGCCAATATTTGAAGTAAATTATCTCAAAAGGGACTGAGTAAAACATTATGAAATTAATTAACACCCCTATATGAGATAAACATAAGATATGTTTTTGTTTTTAATTTTTTTTATAATTATCGTTATGTACGAGTATATATATAAATATATTTTTAGATTAGTCTTTATATATAATTTAGTTTAATTTTTCATATGTTATTTATTTATTTATTTGTACGGTAATCTCCATTTTACATTAAATATATATATAATAATAAATGTGTGTAAATTAAATATATAACAAATAATACAATGCACATGATAGTTATAAAATTCAAGTTACAATTAGCTAATAAATACAATTAAAAAACAACTACAAGATCAATGAGCGAAAGGTGGCGCTTAAACATATTGTAAGAATTACAAAATATTAAATAGTTTGGAAATGTATTTAGTATATTACAATATTTCATTATGCGACAAACAGGAATATTAGAATATATTATAATAGTTATATTTTAAAATTTTCCCTGTAATTGGACTATTTCTGTTGGGAATAAATAAATAAATAAATATGAATTTGATGACTGAGACTCAACTGGTTCAGCGTTATATATAAATTATATACAGAGAGTTTTATGTAACACCGAACATTTTCATCTAATACAATTTGATACCTTTAATTTTTAAATTATGTGTATATTGGGTTGGCTATAGGACCATTAAAAATTGTAGCTAATCAATTACAATTAATGCCTAAACTTGTATATATAAGCAGTTTTTCTTTTAAGTATACATGTCCCAATTACAGCGTATATGCCGTAAATCTTTAGATATTTATTGTTTTTTTTTAGAGTAATTTGAAGCTTGAAATGAGTATGTTCCACCCCCAGACTAAGCATGAAGTAAAATTTCGAGTTTAGAAAAGCCTGAAAATTTGGTTTGGTCGCGTAGCGCGAAGCGCGGAGCGGCCAAACCAAATTTTCAGGCTTTTCTAAACTCGAAATTTTACCTCATGCGCCACCGGTACAAAACGCTGACATATTACGAAGTTTAAAACACACCGCTAAACTTTACATTGCCTCAGTGTTTTATATCGGTGGCGCATGAAGTAAAATTTCGAGTTTAGAAAAGCCTGAAAATTTGGTTTGGCCGCTCCGCGCTTCGCGCTACGCGTCCAAACCAAATTTTCAGGCTTTTCTAAACTCGAAATTTTACTTCATGCTTAGCCTGGGAGTGGAAAACACTCGTTTAAAGCTTCAAATTAAATTCTCTTAGTAAACCGAGCGTCGGTAAATGTACAACGTATACTTATATATACTTAAATGAAAAAATCTCGTTATGAAAATGTTCGGTGTTACATAAAACTCTCTGTATAAACAAGCACAAAGTTCTCAACCTTAAAACGTCTACAGCAAGTAGTCCTATAATAAATCGGTACAAGAATAAACATTAAAGGTGAGTCTTTCTTCCTTCTAATAATTTTACAGCATTAAAACTTCAGTTTGAGGTTAATTTTCAATTTATTGTTGTGCATTTTTTTTCTGCACTTTTCTAACTACTTAGAGAACATTATGTAAAGCATTATTCTAATAATTTTAATTTTTATTTTGTCTTGAAATCTATAAAATTAATTGAGTTAGATACATTTACGTAAAACTTGTGTTCGGCCAGAAAACGGTTACGAAGCAAACTTAAAATGTCCGCAAAAAAAAATCATGAGCCTTAAAATTTTTCTAACTATACTTTTGAACTCACCTAGTATTGGGCAATAATTGGTAAAAAAATTAGAAAAATGAAAAATATCGAGCAACAATTTTTATTATATTTGAGTGATTTCAAATGGAATGACCCCTTTGTAAGAGCAAAAACAATATTTTGCCATTAAACCACTTCCCCCGAAACTTGTATAACCCCCTCCGAATTTTTTTTGGCTACGCCCTTGGTTGGGTGTACGATTCACACTAACTTTTATCAATGGATCTCATTTATAAAAAAATAGTGAATCGTAATTAAATCAAACTTGCTTTAAACCGTATTGTTTTACTTCGAGATACAATCGCATCATACAGGGATTTTTTTCTTATAAGTAGATATCCTAATGTATACCCTGTAAGTTTTAGGACATTCGTTGTATTTGAAAAGCGTTAAGTCTTAAGCTTTTAACGAATGTTTCCAATGTTTCCAATGTCGAAACCCCCTCAGATTTTTTTTTGGCTACGCCCTTGGTTGGGTGTACGATTCACACTAACTTTTATCAATGGATCTCATTTATAAAAATTAGTGAATCGTAATTAAATATAACTTGCTTTAAACCGCATATTTTTAGTTCGAGTGGCAATCGCATCATACAGGGATTTTTTTCTTTTAAGTAGATATCCTGATGTATACCCTGTAAGTTTTAGGACATTCGTTGTATTTGAAAAGCGTTAAGTCTTAAGCTTTTAACGAATGTTTCCAGTGTCAAAACCCCTTCCGAATTTTTTTTTCGATATTTAGAGATTTTCGTCCATTTATAAAAATTTTATCAGATTTTCAATATTTCGAGATTTTCGTCAAATTTTCGATATTTTGATATTTTCGTCAATTTATAAAATGTTCATGAGATTTTCAATATTTCGCGATTTTTGATGATTTAAACTTTTTCAGCAGATTTTCAACATTTCGATATTTTCATCAGATTTTCGATATTTCAAGGTTTTCGTTAATTTATAAAAAAAAAGTGATGAGATATTCAACGTATCGAGATTTTTGACAATTTTTAAACTTGTCATCTAGTTTTCAATATTTCCAGAATTTCAGCAGTTTGTAAACTTTCGCAGGCTTTACAAAACTCGAAATTTTACTTTATGATTAATGAGGCTGGTGGAAAATACACTTTAAAATAATAATGGGTGACTTGAATAAAAAACATGTAATTTGATTTTATAAAAATAATGACCTACCATGGAATTGATACAACAATTGCGGATATTCCCTGTTCTTTTTAAAGTTCAATTTAAAGCTTTAAACAAGTGTTTTCCACTCTCAGACTAAGCATGAAGTAAAATTTCGAGTTTAGAAAAGCCCCGTGAAAATTTGTCGAGGGTCGCGTACTAAGAGAATTTAATTTGAAGCTTTAAACGAGTGTTTTCCACTCCCAGGCTAAGCATGAAGTAAAATTTCGAGTTTAGAAAAGCCTGAAAATTTGGTTTGGTCGCGTAGCGCGAAGCGCGGAGCGGCCAAACCAAATTTTTAGGCTTTTCTAAACTCGAAATTTTACTTCATGCGCCACCGGTACAAAACACTGACATATTACGAAGTTTAAAACACACCGCTAAACTTTAGATTGCATCAGTGTTTTATATCGGTGGCGCATGAAGTAAAATTTCGAGTTTAGAAAATCCTGAAAATTTGGTTTAGCCGCTCCGCGCTTCGCGCTACGCGTCCAAACCAAATTTTCAGGCTTTTCTAAACTCGAAATTTTACTTCATGCTTAGCCTGGGAGTGGAAAACACTCGTTTAAAGCTTCAAATTAAATTCTCTTAATAAACCGAGCGTCGGTAAATGTACAACGTATACTTATATATACTTAAATGAAAAAATCTCGTTATGAAAAAGTTCGGTGTTACATAAAACTCTCTGTATAAACAAGCACAAAGTTCTCAACCTTAAAACGTCTACAGCAAGTAGTCCTATAATAAATCTATACAAGAAAAAACATTAAAGGTGTGTCTTTCTTCCTTCTAATAATTTTACAGCATTAAAACTTCAGTTTGAGGTTAATTTTCAATTTATTGTTGTGCATTTTTATTCTGCACTTTTTTAACTACTTAGAAAATATTATGTAAAGACAAAAAATCTAAAGCATTATTCTAATAATTTTAATTTTAATTTTGTCTTAAAATCTATAAAATTAATTGTGTTAGATACATTTACGTAAAACTTGTGTTCGGCCAGAAAACGGTTACGAAGAAAACTTAAAATGTCCGCAAGAAAAAATCATGAGCCCTAAAATGTTTCTAACTATACTTCTGAACTCACCTAGTATTGGGCAATAATTGGTAAAAAAATTAGAAAAATGAAAAATATCAAGCAACAATTTTTATTATATTTGAGTGATTTCAAATGGAATGACCCCTCTGTAAGAGCAAAAACAATATTTTACCATTAAACCGCTCCCCGCCCCCTGAAACTTGTATAACCCCCTCCGATTTTTTTTTGGCTACGCCCTTGGTTGGGTGTACGATTCACACTAACTTTTATCAATGGATCTCATTTATAAAAAATTTGTGAATCGTAATTAAATCAAACTTGCTTTAAACCGTATATTTTTACTTCGAGATACAATCGCATCATACAGGGTTTTTTTTCTTTTAAGTAGATATCCTGATGTATACCCTGTAAATTTTAGGACATTCGTTGTTTTTGAATAGCGTTAAGTATTAAGCTTCTAAGAAATGTTTCCAATCCTTGATTAAGCATGAAGTAAAATTTCGAGTTTAGAAAAGCCTGAAAATTTGGTTTGGTAGCGTAGCGCGAAGCGCGGAGCGACCAAACCAAGTTTTCAGGCTTTTCTAAACTCGAAATTTTACTTCATGCGCCAGGCGTATAAAACATTGAAATACTCTAATGTTCAGAAAATATTAGTTTTGATTATAGTTTTGATTTTTTTATTATATAAGTTATAAGTATTGTAGAGTCGAAATTATTATTTAATTTTATTGTAATTCTAATATGTTAAGACTAATATGTATTAAACGACCTGTGTAAACAATGCAAAAATTGTCTAGAACTAATAAAAAATATATAATTTAGTCATTAAAAGTGCGATTCATTGAAACAACTACTTCGCGGGCTAATACCCCGACGGACATTGAATTATACAACAAGTGTTTGCTGTTACATACAGTAACGTACTGCAAATGTAACAAGTTGGGTCAAATTATTCAGGCCATCTATAGACGCGTTTCGAGATTTATCTCTCATCAGTATAGCTTTGCCATTCCCTCTAAACAATTTGACACCTTAGACTGGCGGTCACGTTACCGTTCAAACATAAGTATAAATGAAATAGCCAATTCTTGGTTGATGGCCTGAATAATTTGACCCAACTTGTTACATTTGCAGTAGGTTACTGTATGTAACAGCAAACACTTGTTGTATAATTCAATGTCCGTCGGGGTATTAGCCCGGGAAGTAGTTGTTTCAATGAGTGTTTGATATAGTCTTTGTAAGACTAACTTGTTGTAGATTGCGAAAAGAATCGCACTTTTAATGTTTGAAGTATTCTGCAACCAAGAATTGGCAATTTCATTTATACATATATTTTAGTGTTTTACTCGCGTAGAGCATAAAGTAAATTTTCAGGCTTGTCTAAACTCGACATTTTACTTCATGCTCCGCGCGTATTTAACACTGAAAACACTGAAATATTGTTAACAAGTGAACTTAACTTGAAATTAATGTCTTATACGCGTAGCGCATGAAGTAAAGTTATAACAATATAAATCGCTAATAGAAAAATATCCTTTTATTTCATACTCTTCATACTTCATACTCTTAGCTTTCAAGACCCTCCCCATAAGTCCTGAACGTTAAAAGAATAAAATAAAAATATATTTTTCTGTTGATCCTCTAAATCCCTCTCCTATCTACTCCACTGATTCATTACTTTATAATTAAATCCATTTTAAAGAACCATATTTTGCTATAGCTAGGTTTGGTGGTAAATGAAAACTTCTGTATTCGCGCTAATTAATAACAAAGTGTTTTACACTTAACTATACAAAATAATAATACTAATTAAACATAAGGTATGAACTAATCTCTAATACTTGGTTGTAGAATATTTAAAAAATATAAAAAGTGTGAATCTCTTTGCAATCTATAACTAATTTGTTTTACAAAGACTAACTCAAACACTTATTGAAACAACAATAAAATATGAAGCATATGAAGGTTAGTGTATTTTAAAAATATAACGAGTGTCTATAAAATATCGGCATCTTAGTTGCTTTTAAAAACAAATTACATATTTTAGATTATGCCAGTTTGACAGTGAATCTTGGAAACGTCAAATACATTTAATTATTTTTTTAATTAAAACACTTTGTTTTACCACTTTTATTTTACTTTTTAGTGACTATAGCTTCGTCTACAAGCTAGTCATCATCAAACTAAGTGACATTTAATTATATGTCATTAGGTAGTGTCACAGTGCTGAATTTAATTTCGACGTACGTTTCTAAAGTCAGAACCTACTGGCATGCCGACAGTTTATACACACTCGTTAGAAAAGAAATAGACAACGGCAGGCTGAATTTAATTCATTAAAATTAATATTTCAATTACTGATTGATACAATTAATATTAAACAAATCTCTATATCGTTATCAAAAAGTCAAGTGCTTCAATTCAGCCATTCGGCAAATCCAATGCAATTCGCAATCCGCATTGTCTGAATAATTAAACAAACGACAAAGCGCGCAGGTAGGTAATAAGAAACACCGTGCATAGAGAAAAGGAGGGAAAAACAAACGAGATGCAGGTAGAAAAAAAAGGAAACAAGAATCGAACATGCCGTAACATGTTACGTCTCGTTGCCGTGGAGGGGGGCAGGATTCGCCCGATCGACCAATCAGGACACGGCAGGCGTTTCACCGGCCCCCACTCTCAAGAGTAGAAAAGTGCACGCCTACTAGGGTTATAGTACAGACACGCACCCTGAAATATTCAGTTAGTCCTTTGCATTGGAGCGAATAGGTGTATCTTGAAGTAAACCCGTATTTATTTAAGAGAAACAAGTTCTGATTTTTTTGTTGAGTCGATCAAATCACGTGTTTTGATTAAAGAGAGTGTGTGAATTCGAGATAATTCAAGTTTGGAAGCTACTGCAGCAAGCAGATTTCAGTTTTGAAGCTTCTGTAACAAGCAGATTCAAGTTTTGAAGCTTCTGTATCAAGAAGATTTAATTAAACCCTAGAAAGTTCGAGTTCAGGAAGTGGAACGTACAAGATTTCCCTTTTGGACGTGAATCAAAGTTTGTGTGCACCAGTGCCAATCGAAGATGTCTTCAGGACCTCCTTCAAATGCGAACATCTACGGGTTCCACGGGAACTCCATGATGGAGGAGTTCCACCATCAGCAGCAGCAGCAACACCAGCAGCAGCAGCAGATGTTGCAGAACGTCAGTGCTAACACTAACACCAGTGCAAGTGCCAGTGAAACCCACATCAAGCGCCCCATGAACGCCTTCATGGTCTGGTCGAGGATCCAACGTCGCAAAATCGCGTTGGACAACCCGAAGATGCACAATTCCGAAATCTCTAAGAGGCTCGGCGCCGAGTGGAAGCTCCTCTCCGAAGTCGAAAAAAGGCCATTCATCGACGAAGCCAAGAGGCTCCGAGCTTTGCACATGAAGGAACACCCCGACTACAAATACAGACCGAGGAGGAAACCCAAGGGCCCGATGCCCTCCGCCATGAAATCAGTCGGCTTCCCCAACCTCCAACTCCCATACTTCCCACCCATGGATTCGCTGAACTCCCCCTACACATCTTACTTCAATCCAGCCTTCGATATCTCCAGGATCGCCCCAGCTGGTGAGAAAAGCCCGACGGGTCACCACCACCAGAGTGCCGTCGTCACTTCCTTACACTCATCACTATACTCTTCGCTGTACCACCAAAGCCCGCCGAAGAGTTTCGCCCCGACGCACATGAATATGAACATGAGCATGTTCCCTTCGATGCCGACTCCTCAGATGATGTATTCGACTTCCTCTTCGAGTCCTGGATCCAGCCCGGCTTCCTCAGCGGATTTGGAAATCAGGAGACCTGTACCGGTCATGTATTGAAACTAGGTGATCTGCAATTCCGACTTTTGTTGTGTTAACATTGCAAATTTTAAATTAATCATAAATTTAATTCATACATTAAATGTTGCGATTAAATTTACGATCGATTTATGAAAATTACATAAGTAATATACATACACTATATTTGTTGAACTTTACAAACAGCTTGTGTATGTATATTTCATTGGTTTAAAGGTAAAAGTCACTAAGTAACAACAACGTTGATAATAACGTGTAATTATTTTAATCTCAATTAAGTTGAAATCAAAGCAAGCCCTTAATTTCAACTAAGGTAAACTTAATGTAAGATTTCAACTTTATTTAAATTGCAGTAATTTCTTTCATAACTGTATGTTTTTGAGTTTACGTGAACTGATTATTATACATAAAAAGACTTGTTCCTTACTTCACTTTTTATAAAAGGTGAAGTAAGGAATAAGAGAATTTTTATGTGTAAGTTCTTTAATTTTAACTTGGTTTAAACTAAAGTACATTAATTATTTTCATCTATTTTAATTTCAACTTAGTTTAAATTTAAGTTACTTCTTAAATTTCAAGTTCTTTCATTTTAACTCAGTTTAAATTAAAGTAAATTCTTTAATTTTAACTCAGTTTAAATTAGAGTTACTTCTTAAATTAAAACTTCATTTTTAATGTTAACTTGGTTTAAATTAAAGTGACTTCTTAAATTTCAATTCTTTAATTTTAAATCAGTTTAAATTGAAGTAAATTCTTTAATTTTAACTAAGTTTAAATTAAAGTTACTTCTTAAATTTCAACTTCATTAATTTAACTTAGTTTAAATTAAAGTAAATTCTTTAATTTTAACATAGTTTAAATTAAAGTAAGATCTTGAGTATCAAGTAAGTTTAGCTCTTTAATTTCAACTAAGTTAAGCATTTTTAACTTGCTTCAAACTGATCATTTCATAATTTTAATAATATTTACCTTTAAACCTACTCTTTTTATTCTTAAATAATTCGGATATTATTTAAATTTGTGTTGTTAACATTTACAATCTTAATTCAAATTGTGTATATTGTATATAAAAAATAATAATTTCAATATCTCTTAGATCGATTTTTGTTTTGTTAATATTATGTAATGTTTAAGTTGTTATTTACAAATATTGATTTCTGTGATTTTTTAATTTCTCTGAATTACGACTGATATTGTAAATAAATAAATAATCAAACGATTGAATGCATATTGTAGATGTGTACATTAAATGTATAGGTTAATTGATGATGATAAGTTTAATGATTGTTAATTTATTATTATTAATTATTATTTTCCTGTTTTGCTCTCTTGTTTGAAATGATGATTTCGTCATGTGTATATATGATTATGAGAAGTAATAAAACAAATGATTTTACTTTATTTTTGATTTTTTAATTTTATATTTCTCTAAAACTTGTAAATCTGAGTTTTGTATCATTTTGAATAATTTTAAAAGAAGATGCCCACTTTCGGTAACTTCCGAGGTTCCTAAAGGAACCCACTCTGGCCCAATATCTAATTAAATTCAGTCAATGTTAACCCTCTCTAGTTTTGTTTTCAGAAGAAGGATTTTGTTTACTCTTGCATTAAAATATAATTTAGTATACATGTTTTTTTTGTATACTGGGAATGTTCCTTTTAAGTGTACACATGCATACGTTTTTTTCTAAAACAGTTCAATCTGAAGCTTCTAACAATAATAATAATTTTATATCGTAGATAGTTGAAGCACTTAATTTTTGAAAGTGCATGATTATTTAAATAAAACACTCAATGATTTTCAACTATTTTAGTTCAAAATCATTAAGTGTTTTATTTAAGTGAATTGTTTGACATTGGCAATTGTCAGCACCCGCAAATAATTATAATTGTTTTAAACAATTTAATTTTTTTATTGACAGGGTTACTAATTAAAAATTCTGCCCAGCATACGCTTGGGATTGCGAATATCAGATACAAGGCTGTACCCAGAAAAAAAATAAGACACTCAATGATTTTCAACTAATTTAGTTAAAAATCATTAAGTGTTTTATTTAAGTCAATTGTTTGACATTGGCAATTGTCAGCACCCGCAAATAATTATAATTGTTTTAAACAATTTAATTTTTTTATTGACAGGGTTACTAATTAAAAATTCTGCCCAGCATACGCTTGCGAATATCAGATACAAGGCTGTACCCAGAACAAAAATTGGGGGGGGGGGGGTTGACTGTAAAAATGTTGTTTTTGACCTAACTGCCCCCCGTTAGGTCATAGTAAAATTTGACATTTTGAAAATTTCGGATGGGAGTTGAACCCAAATATCCCCCCCCCCCTGGCTACGGCCTTGATCAGATATTTTTAAATTTAAAAAAAGGCAGGTTTTTTAATACTTAAAATCGTTTAATGAAAATTAAAATATCCCCATTTTATTTGTCTAATATCAAAATTAAAATATATAAATTGCAATATTTGAGACATATTACGTTTTTTTCTTTAAAAAAACTTAAAGTTTATCTATTTCCAATACTTTTGTGGATTTTATGTTGATTTAATTTTTAGTTGTAAAATTGTAAAAATTGAATCAACGTAAAATCCACAAAATGTATTGTAAATAGATAAACTAAGTTTTTTTGCAAAAAAAATTATATATATATATATATATATATATATATATATGTCTGAAATATTGCAATAGATATATTTGAATTTTGATATTAGACAAATAAAATGGAGATATTTTAATATTCATCGATTTTAACTATTAAAAAACCTGCCTAATGTGCCTAATGTTTTATACTCATAGGCCACGCGTATAATCCACTGAGCAAAAAACAAACAAATAACGTTATATCAACATTGTAGCAACATCAAACCTTTTTTAATGTTGATAAAACATTACTTAAATGGATTTACTCAGTGGGAAAACACTGAAATGTAAAGTTCAAAATATACTGCCAAAGTAGTAAGTAAATAGTAGTAAATTAACTGCTAAAGCAGGATTAAAAATGGTGATGTGTCCATCATAGTACTTTCCCCCGTAAATTGCGTATTAAATCACTTTTAAAATATTTGTAGCATTATTATTTTCAAAATGTCTTCAACTTTTTGATAACCAACTTTTATTTGAAACATTTTTAAATTGGATCAACACATACTGACACAAACCAATGACTAGATAAAAAACACTATTTATTGAATATCTCAAAAACTAAGAGTGCTATGACAAAAAGTGAAGATACAAAAAATCTTTAATATTTTATTACCTACAACTTTTATTTGAAACATTTTTCAATTGTATCAACACATACACTGACACAAATCAATGACTAGATAAAAAACACTATTTATTAAATATATCAAAAACTAAGAGCGCTATGACAAAAAGTGAGTCCACAAAAAAACTTTAGTTTTTCATTTCCTACAACTTCTATTTGAAACATTTTTCAATTGTATCGACACATACACTGTCACACCAATAACTAGATAAAACACACAACTTTTGAAATATCTCAAAAACTAAGAGTGCTATGACAAAAAGTAAGTAAACAATACATCTTCATTTTGTTATTATCTACAACTTTTATTTAAAAGAATTTTATGTTTGATGAACATTTATTGAAAAAATCTGAAAAAACTGAAAAACGCTACGAGTAAAGTACCACTTCTGGTTTTCCGATTTTCACCAAAAGCTTTTCAGTTCTTCCGATAGTAACAAAAAGCTTAAGTTTCAAGTTTCATCTCGATATCTTTAGCGGTTTTTGCGGTACAGCGCACACAGACAGACAGACAGACATTTTTCAAAAATGGTCTTATTCGACTCAGGGGACCTCAAAACGGATATTATCGCTAAAATTTTTGATTCGAAAATTTTTACGAAAACAATACTTTCCCTTCGTATTACATACGGGGGAAAGGAAAAATATAACAGTGTTAAACATGAATATTTTGAATTTTACAATCAGTGTTTTATACGCGTGGCCCCACTGAACATGGAAATATTTTAAACATTGCACGAATATTGAACACGATACTAAAATAAAACATTGTGTTAAAATTATTACAACAAAGTTTTAGCAACGTTACAAACATTGTATAAACGTTTTCCGTATAATATTGATTTAGATACATTACCTAAATGTTAAAAATTATACTAAAAATATTGCGGCAAAGTAACACAACGTTATATAATCATTACAGTTTGACGTTTATGCAATATTGCATTGTAAACAATGGATAAATATTGAAAATGGTAACATTGCATTTTAAACATTGTATAATTGTTGAAACTGTTGCTGTAATGCAGCATTGGAGTTTACACATTTCATGGATATTGAACATACAGAGAGTTTATCATTTAAGTAAACATCCGAATTATATGCTGTAAAACTTCAGATATTCTTTGCTTTTTAAAAGAGTTCAATCGAAAGCTTTAAACGAGTGTTTTCAACTACCAGATTAAGCATGAAGTAAAATTTTTAATTTAGAAAAGCCTGAATATTTGGTTTGTCTATTAAATATACACTTCTGTGGCATAAAATTAAGCACAAGTCTTATAACTATTTTTCACAATATTCTAGTTGTATAATTCGGGTCTGTTTTAATTGCTTAGCAGCAATTTCAATAAATAATAAAATACCATAACACTTCTCTCCTGCTTTTTACTTTCCCCCGTATGTAATACAAAGGGAAAGTATTGTTTTCGTGAAAATTTTCGAATACAAATTTTTTGCGGAAATATCCGTTTTGAGGTCCCCTGAGTCGAATAAGACCATTTTTGAAAAATGTCTGTGTGTCTGTGTGCGCTGTACCGCAAAAACCGCTAAAGATATCGAGATGAAACTTGAAACTTAAGCTTTTTGTTACAATCGGAAGAACTGAAAAGCTTTTGGTGAAAATCGGAAAACCGGAAGTGGTACTTTACTCTTAGCGTTTTTCAGTTTTTTCAGATTTTTTCAGATTTTTTCAATAAATGTTCATCAAACAAAAAATTCTTTCAAATAAAAGTTGTAGATAATAACAAAATAAAGATGTATTGTTCACTTACTTTTTGTCATAGCACTCTTAGTTTTTAAGATATTTCAAAAGTTGTGTGTTTTATCTAGTTATTGGTGTGTGACAGTGTATGTGTCGATACAATTGAAAAATGTTTCAAATAAAAGTTGTAGGAAATGAAAAAGTAAAGATTTTTTGTATCTTTACTTTTTGTCATAGCACTTTTAGTTTTTGATATATTTAATAAATAGTGTTTTTTATCTAGTCATTGATTTGTGTCAGTGTATGTGTTGATACAATTGAAAAATGTTTCAAATAAAAGTTGTAGGTAATAAAATATTAAAGATTTTTTGTATCTTCACTTTTTGTCATAGCACTCTTAGTTTTTGATATATTCAATAAATAGTGTATATTATCTAGTCATTGGTTTGTGTCAGTATGTGTTGATCCAATTGAAAAATGTTTCAAATAAAAGTTGTAGTTATCAAAAAGTTGAAGACATTTTGAAAATAATAATGCTACAAATATTTTAAAAGTGATTTAATGCGCAATTTACGGGGGAAAGTACTATGATGGACACATCACCATTTTTTGAAATATTGTCTAAATGACGCGGCGTTTTGACATTAAGGAAATTAACATATTTACGTAACTAGGAAACTCATAATGTCCACTTTACACTATAACATCTTTTGTGTACTTAATTTTATTGCACAGAAGTGTACATAATGTTTATGCTGTAAAATATTAGGCATTCGTCGATTTTATATAAAAACGTGCAGTATGAAGTTTAGAACGAGTGATTCCACTCCCAGACTAAGCATGAAGTAAAATTTCGAGTTTAGAAAGGCCCCGTGAAAATTTGTCGAGGGTCGCGCAGCGACCCGAGACAAATTTTCTGGGCTTTTCTAAACTCGAAATTTTACTTCATGCGCCACGCGTATAAAACGCTGATTTCAATTGAAGTAGATGCCCTTGATAACAATATTTTGATGTTTTCAGAGTACTTAGGTACCGGGGTACTGCCCCCCTAGACTATACATTACTTTTTGTAAGGCAGTTTTTTTCTTGTTGTCTTGTTACCAATATATATATTTGTATATTTTGACCCATTTAAACCCAGAAATAAATTTTGCATTGAGATTACGAGAGAAACACTCCTATAACATTAACTTAATTGCTGCACATCGGGTTGTGTACAAAACGGGTTATATGCATTCATCGTATGAAACTTAACATAGATACATTCATATGTTGGGTTGCATATAAATAAGAGTAATCGGTCGTGTTGTATGGGCGTTGCTTTGTCAACGGTGCAGCAACACAACGTTTCGTGTTGCGCGGTAACATTGACGTTGCATCAATGTTACCGCGCAACACGAAACGTTGCGTTTTAAGTTGCATAATTGTTGAAAAAACGTTGAATAAACGTTGAATGTCCGCCTGTAGGAACGTTGCATGCTAACGTCATGCAATGTTTCTTTGCTCAGTGGGGCGCATGAAATAAAATTTCGAGTTTAGAAAAGACTGAATATTTGGTCGCGTAGCGCGTAGATCAACTTCCATATTTTTACTTTCCCCCGTATGTAATACAAAGGGAAAGTATTGTTTTCGTGAAAATTTTCGAATCAAAAATTTTAGCGGAAATATCCGTTTTGAGGTCCCCTGAGTCGAATAAGACCATTTTTGAAAAATGTCTGTCTGTCTGTGTGTGAGTCTGTGTGCGCTGTACCGCAAAAGCCGCTAAAGATATCGAAATGAAACTTGAAACTTAAGCTTTTTGTTACAATCGGAAGAACTGAAAAGCTTTTGGTGAAAATCGGAAAACCGGAAGTGGTACTTTACTCTTAGCGTTTTTCAGTTTTTTCAGATTTTATCAATAAATGTTCATCAAACAAAAAATTCTTTCAAATAAAAGTTGTAGATAATAACAAAATAAAGATGTATTGTTCACTTACTTTTTGTCATAGCACTCTTAGTTTTTGAGATATTTCAAAAGTTGTGTGTTTTATCTAGTTATTGGTGTGTGACAGTGTATGTGTCGATACAATTGAAAAATGTTTCAAATAAAAGTTGTAGGAAATGAAAAAATAAAGATTTTTTGTAGATTCACTTTATGTCATAGCACTCTTAGTTTTTGATATATTTAATAAATAGTGTTTTTTATCCAGTCAGTGATTTGTGTCAGTGTATGTGTTGATACAATTGAAAAATGTTTCAAATAAAAGTTGTAGTTAATAAAATATTAAAGATTTTTTGTATCTCTACTTTTTGTCATAGCACTCTTAGTTTTTGAGATAATTAATAAATAATGTTCTTTTATCTAGTCATTGGTTTGTCTCAGTGTATGTGTTGATACAATTGAAAAATGTTTCAAATAAAAGTTGTAGTTATCAAAAAGTTGAAGACATTTTGAAAATAATAATGCTACAAATATTTTAAAAGTGATTTAATACGCAATTTACCGGGGAAAGTACTATGATGGACACATCACCATTTTTTGTTCTAATTAAAGTGCTTTTATAAGTCTTAAGTTATTTTAATAAGGTTCTTAATTTAATTAATTAAATCTCGCATGCATTAATTTGTATTTAAAAATCGTAATGATGTTTACGTGGAATTAAAGAAGAAATTCACAAAAGGGATATGAAATAGGTATCCGTGCAAATTAAAGACTTAAGAATTGCAAAATAATAGATTTAAAAAAAGGTAGTTCAAACACGGGAAAACCAAAAGGTGCATAATTGAATTAATAAAATCCAACTAGCGCGCGCAAAAAGGAAAGTAAATTAATTTAAAACCGCGGTACTTTCTTTAGACTCGCACAAAAGCCGTGGCAATTTTTTTTTTGCAGGGACAGCACTTTCCCAGCAATTACAGAAAAGTCAAAAAGCCACAGTAATTCATTGAATTAATTTTTCAATTACTCCGATAAGGAACGCGCAAACACACGCACAAAGGGGGTCGACTCTTTCCTCTCTCGCTATTAAACTCTCCCGGGTGTATGAAAGGGTTGCAGTTTTCGTCCCTTTTGAAAACATTACGCTTTTGAAAAGTGCTTTTTGTTCGGGACTTCTCCGGACGCACAAAGGTGGCTGTTTTCGAAACGGTTCTCGCTCGCTCGCCACAATCCCGGGATATTGTCGTCCCGCTCGCTCGCGGAGTTTCCCATTCAACGACGGTGGGCCTCCATAAATGAATTTCAGCTTTGTTCGAGTGTTATTGTTTGTAATTGCTCGAGTGTTGATTGTGTTTTCTGAAAGCTTTTTAGTAAGTTGCTGGAAAGAGAGGAAAAAATCCGAGGGGGTTGAGTGGGGCGTGAATAGGTGTTGATTGATTTTTAAGATTAGTTACGTTTGTTAATTTAGATTTCTGTTTGTTAGTTGTATAAAGGGGTTGTTGCACTACAAATATTCAATACTCAAAATTATATTTGGAGACTTGTCTCAATGAGACTAAATTTTTGCAGAAAATCGATATTATTTTTAATTCGTTTTTATATTTTGTAAATATTCTGCAATCTATTATATATGTATTCGTGAGTTATGTGAAGATTGTTATAATAGTAATAAATAGCGGTTAAATTCCTTTCTTCACTGTTTTTATTACTGTTTATATGTACATTTCGGACACTATGTGTCCATTATCAATTGATAATCGACAGTTAGGGCGCTCTTATATGGACGTTTTGAACGCGAGGCGGAACGGGAGCGGGCGCAAGCGTTTGCGTTTTAACACATGGGTTTATATGAGAGTTCCTAGACGGATGGGTGCGAGGCGGAGAAAACGCTAGCACTCGTCCGTCGCGACGACACGAAAATATCTAAAATTTTCAGATTTCTATCTCTTTCCTAAAATGTTGGAGGGTAAGGGGAAAGAGACCGAGTAATGAGGGGGTAATCCATTATGAACACCAACTGCATTTTTTGATGTCAATGTCAACCCGATATTAGCAGGTAGTAAGAAGTCTATGTAATTATAATTAATACGACATTTGTAAAATAAAGTCTAAATTATGTCTACGTGTTCAATTTTAAGTCAATAGAATTTTTTAAGACGTATCTGACGTTTATATCTCGGTAAATATTGATCATCACATCTGAACGTTATATGTTTTAACTTTACTATAAATCAGTGGTTTATACGCGTGGCGCATGAAGTAAAATTTCGAGTTTAGAAAAGCCCCGTGAAAATTTGTCTCGGGTCGCTGCGCGACCCTCGACAAATTTTCTACACGGGGCTTTTCTAAACTCGAAATTTTACTTCATGCTTAGTCTGGGAGTGGACAACACTCGTTCTTAGAAGTTTCAAATTAAAGAATCACTCGACTAAGTTTATTACAATTTTACAAAGGTTACAGCTCGAAGGACCAATCATGGTCTTCGGGGACCGAAGGACTACAGGGAATCGAAGTTTTTGTACAAGAAAACAACGAAAATCTGAAGGTTTACTGCATGGATAGGAAAGAACACATCTAATTTTGAAAAAAATATCGAAGTTTTGTTGGTTTTCAGTGCATTTTTAACTTCACTTTAAATCAGTGTTTTATACGCGCGGCGCATGAAGTAAAATTTCGAGTTTAGAAAAGCCCCGTGAAAATTTGTCTCGGGTCGCTGCGCGACCCTCGACAAATTTTCTACGCGGGGCTTTTCTAAACCCGAAATTTTACTTCCTGCTTATTCTGGGAGTGGAAAACACACGTTAGTTTAAAATACATCACAATTGGTAAAATATGTATCGTTGGATGCCCGTCTTCAGGGGTGATATGTAAGCAAATTATGGGTTTTAGGAGTTGTCAAATAAGTGAGTTACTCAACTGTTTCCAAGGGAATCTTTACGAAAACAAAAGATTAACATTTTACATATAAAATGTACAAGGTGAGAAACTCGATGTCTCAGCTCTATTAAAAGGGAAGGAAAACCGATAGAAAAAATCTGGAAAGAGGTTCATAATTGGGATTGAGTAAGGTTCATTTTAATCCAAAATTGCATATTTTTCTAAATTTTGAAAGTGAAGTAATGACGTCATCGAATATTTTTTTCCCAGAAACATATAGATAATCTATGTAAAAAATTAAGTGGAATATGTTACTCAGCAAGAAAATTAAAACAGATTACAAATTTGAATTGTTTAAAACGTGTGTATAATAACGTCTTCATAGCTAACATTAGATATGGTATCCGTTTCTGGGGTCATAGTAAATATAGTTCTCATGTATTTGTATTACAAAAGCGCATTATACGAATTATATTCGACATAAATCTCAACAAATCGTGTAGAGGAGTATTTAAAACAAATAGCCTGCTAACATTCCATTCAATCTATATATGAATGTTTAACATTTATGTACAAATACGGACAATTTTTTGAGGAACAAAAAATCTGTCATAACCATGACACACGCAATAAAGACAAATACAACATCCCACGTCATCGTTTAACTGCTTCAGAAAATTGTCTGTATTACAAAGGCATCATATTGTATAATAAATTGCCAATTAGTATTAAAATGTCCAAAAATATCAAAATATTTAAAACTCAATTGTTTACACATTTATGCGCAAATGAATTCTACTCCATTGAGGAGTTCCTAGATATGTAGTAACCTCTTCCATATGCATATATCGTTTATATTTCTTTAATTTACTTTATTACCATTATTATTGTATTCTACTATTCTCGACGCACTTTCTTTCTCACATTGTATTTTCCTTTTTCTATGCATGTATTTTGAAGAAAGAAATAAAGGTTTATTTATTATTTATTTATTTATTTACCTATATTTTTGGATATTTCAAAAGAGCTAATTTTTCTGAACTTTGTAGAGAAAAAAATTTGCTATCTTCTTTCGTTAAAAAATTAAAAGCAAACTTAAAAAAAAGTATTATCAAAAATTCCAAATTGTCACGACTTAAACAAGTAGCCTTTGGAAGCAAATAACAAAGCCGCACCTGTCAATAATTAAACTAATGGTTAATATTGTTAATATTGTTTTGTTACCATTTGATTTTAGATTTCAGATTTTTCTATCGTTTTTCCTTTTCATATAATAGAGCGGAGACATCGAGTTTCGCTCACCCTGTACAATAAACTATAAGTGTGATACATCATTGAATTCAGAAAAAAATATGAAAATCCAAAAGAAAATCCAGAAAACGTGAACGCCATCTACTCCCTATAGCATTGTCGATGGTACTCACAGAATTACTATTATAAATGTCAATTGATTGTGCATTTTGAAATCCGGAAGGAAACTGAACTTCTATAACCATTTTAGTAGTCATATGCAATTTTCATATAAATTGACGATATGAACGCCATCTGCTGCCAATTTTTGAGTAGTATCGTTACAGCTATTAACAGTAGATGGCGTTCACGTCGTTATTTTAAATGTAAATTACATATGAGACTATTAAAATGAATAAAGATAGTTAGTTTTCTTCTGGATTTCAAATTGCACTATAAATTGGCAATTTTAATAGTCGTATGTAATTTACATTTAGGTTGACGACGTGAACGCCATCTACTGCCAATAGTCTTGTCTATTGTACTCACAAAATGATGAATGAAAATCAGACCACAAATACAAGCCAATCTGCACGTACACATTGGCGCAGTGGTAAACACGATAAACTTCCAACCAGAAAACCATGGTTCAAACCCCGACAGAGACTAATATATTTTACTAAATAATTTTAATACCGTTGTAATTATTACCTAAAATATAAATCTTCCGCCAATAATAAATGCGCGCGAAAAATGTCAAACAAAAAAATACAAGAGCAAACACACAACCACAAACTGGCGGAACCGAAGATGACATCACAATTAAAGAACTTTACAAAATAATGAAAGAATTAAAACAATCGGTGGAATTCATGAGCTATAAATTTGATGATTTGAACTCTAAAGTTGATGACTTACAAAAAGAAAACAAGAACCTAAATAACCTCTTAATAGAAAATAAAATAAAAAATGATAGATTAGAACAAAGAGTACAAACCATAGAATATCAATTGGAAATAATGGAGAGAGAAAAAATACAAAATATTCTAATAATCACTGGAGTACAAAGACAAGAAAAAAAAAACGAAACAACAGCAGACGTCATACAGAAAGTATTTAAAAACATAAATATTAAAATAGAAAAAGACGAAATCATTAGCGCTCACAGAAAAGACAACCACTCTGAAAAGTGCCCTATAATAGTTGAAATAAAATCAAATGAAACAAAACTAAAAATATTAACAGCCAGAAAAGCCGTAGGGTCTATAACCACAAAGGAATGTGGATTTAAAGGCGAAAACACAGAAATATATATAAATGAACGACTTACAACACTGAAAAACGCTCTATTCTACCAAGCAAGAATACTAAAACGAGAAAAAAATTCAATATTAGACCATATTATCACAAACAATGAAAGATTAATAGAAGACATAACCATCGAACATACAAACATATCCGACCATAGCGCTATCATTACAAAAATAGACATACCAAACATAACAAAAAGAAAATACGAATATTATTACCAAATAAAAACAAATTACCAGGAAATATCACATGAAATCAGTAAGATAAGAACCCAAATAGACAGTTTCCAACAGCTGTCACAAACTCTCCAAAAAATAATATAATCGAACAAAAAAATAACAAAAATGAAAAGGAAACAAGAAAGCCGTTGGATAACAAACGAAATAATACATGAAATAAATAAAAGAAACAAATTATATAAAAAGCATAGACTAAATCTAACAAACATAATAACCAAAGAATCTTATTTAAATCAAAAACAAAACACAAATAAATTAATAAAAACCACCAAACTACAGTATTTCAAGAACATATTCCAAAAACACAGCAACAATCCATACAAACTCTGGAAAAATATAAACGAACAAACAAATAAAAAAGAAAAACAAAAAAATACAATCAAGGAAATTGTCGACCACAATGGGATTATTACAGATAATGAGATAGAAATGGCTGATATTATAAATACATACTTTACAGAAATAGGTAAAACTCTGGCTGAAAAACAAATAAACCAAGCAAACACAAAACCAGAAACAACCACAACAACATTACCAAAAGTCCAACAAATGAAATTCACACCAATGACATGCAACGAAATAAACCAAATAATAAATAATTTAAAAGACAGAAAAGCACCCGGATTCGACAACATCACAAACGACATTATCAAACAAAACAAAGATACTCTAACACCAATCATAACAAAAATAACAAATATTGTACTAAACCAAGGAACATACCCGGACTATATGAAGAACACTGTTATAATACCAGTATATAAAAAAGGAGACAGAACAAAACCTGAAAGTTATAGACCAATATCTCTCCTATCAACATTCAATAAAATACTAGAAAAGGTAATACAAATCCAACTACGTGACCACTTCCACAAAAATAAAATCATTTACCACCAGCAATACGCATTCCAACAAAATTCAGGAACACTATCAACAGCATACGAATTAATCGACACCATAAAATCAAACCTGGATAATAAGAAAATAGTAGTAACCATCTTTGTTGACATGAAGAAGGCATTCGATACAATATCTAAATCAATGCTAGTCGAAAAACTAAACGCCATAGGAATAAAAGGGAACGAGTTAAATTTAATGCACACATACCTAACGAACAGACCACAAAAAACGAAAATAGGAGAGAATACGAGCAAAACCAACTACGCAGAATATGGAATACCCCAAGGAGGAAATCTACCACCAATCCTATACATCCTGTACACCAACGACAAAAAGAAATGTATCTACCACGCATGGTTCACTTCCACCATCAATTATCTTATAATAATTTGGGGAGATACTACTAGCAATAACATCATTAAGCTACAAAGACAACAAAACAAAATCCTGAAAATATTGTACATACTGGAAAAAAGAACAAGCACTAAAAAGATATATGAAATTACACAAGAACTAAACATAAAGAAAATGATAGCATATAACAACTTACTATTCTTACACAAAATACAAAACAATTTAATTAAAACGCGAATCAGAATACACCCGAACAAGAATACACACAAATATAAAACAAGAAGAAAGTCAGACCTCCGAACAGAAAAATATAGAACAAAAAAATACACCCAACACCTTAAAACAGACATAATCAAAATATACAATAACATACCACAATACATAAAATCATTAAAATATATACCCTACAAATTGAAATTAAAGAGTAAACTACTTAACAACGAATTACAATAAAACAGAATGAAAACATGCAAACATCCTTTCGAGGACAGAAAGTAGGAACTCCAACAGCGACTACAAACGATACATCAAACAAATAAATATCACACAAATAATATACATACATATACCTGTAATTGAAACACTGAAATAAATAAATTATTTTCTAAAAAAAATGGGGTGCATTTAACACTCAAGCACAATAAACACGGGATTTGGGAGATAAATGTAGCTTTTTAACACGAATATAAATAATTGCCTAGTTCTATTTTTTACCGCTATGCAGTAATAGCGATGTGCTAGTTAAATCTAAAATGTTCTACGCTATGTAAAATGCCGTGTAAACTATTATTTTTATATTTCAATATTTTATATTGAAACTAGAAATTGTTTACGCCGTGTAAATTATTATTTTCTGCGCTATGTAACACAATGTGAAATCATAATTTTACACAGCGCGGAAAATTTAAAATTTGAATATTTTATCCAAATAAACAACGCGCGAGAGCAACTAAAAATAAAAAGGTGATAATTAAAAATTAGCAGGGGGCTATTTTTTAACGACATGTTCACAGCGTTTACGATGACTCTTTACATTCGCTGTTATAACAGTCGGGATGGTCGCAAATCAATTGTTTATTGTTTATAGTGAAAACCCCAGGTGAGAACGCCATTAAGTCAAACACCTCGAGTGGACGCCGTAAAATAAATTCGCCGTATTTATTGCGCAGAGCGCCTCTTGTTAAAAATGCATAATTCTTTGTCCGAATTTTCGTTTCGATGTTGGGCCGTAATAAATGCGCACGCTGGACGTGTTTTAGTGCCCCTTTTTACGATCCCCCTCGCCCGGTATTAATTAATAGTTTTATTTTTTTAAACGGGGTTATAAAAATGTAATGAATAATTATTGTCGGAGTAAAATTTACTTTATTTCTCATCTAAGTAGGTAGATCACAAATACAGGGTGTCCCCGAATGGTCTGTACAACGCTCTACCACATATTCTCTGAAACAAAATAACACGATTTAACTAAACTTATCTCTATCCAAAAGTGGATCCTAAGCCATCTACGAGGCCTCAAAGATATTATTTTTGTTCATTATTTTTCAAATATTTTTATTTTGGAATTAGGTAAGAAAACCTAATTTGGCACATTTAATTACATTGATACCATGCACTTTTTGCCACATGTTTCTTTATCCTACGTTTAAAGTAAGTGGTCAAACTAGGACCATCGACTTCTTAAGATACCTAAATCTTTTTTTTTATTCAACCGGTCAAATCATATGAAATACTTTTTTTCTGCAAGATCATTCAATTTTGCGTATTTTTTGTCTCTTATAAAATTTTGCTATTTTCCCCACAAAAAAAAAATGTTTATATGTCAAAACAACAAAGAAATAAAATTCTAAAAAAAACTGATTCTTTATTTACAAAAATAGAAATTGAGACACCTGTGAAATTCAGTTATCGGTGATTTTGTGACAACGTCAGTCATGTACTCAATTAATGAATTAACTGATATTGTTTTAGTTTTTGGGTTTTGTGAAGGTAATGGCCGCAAATGTGTAAGAGTGTACAGTGAAAGATTTCCTAATCGCCGAATACCAAACCATCAAACATTTGCTTCCGTAGAAAGGCGACTTCGAGAAACTGGCCGCTTAGAATACTCTGCGAGGGATTGTGGTAGAAGACGCACTGTACGAACTGTGGATGTTGAAGAAGAGATTTTAAAACGGACAGATGAAGATCCATTTAAAAGTACCCGGCGTTTAGGTGCTGAACTAGGCGTATCTAAAAATGTTGTGCATAAGGTGTTTAAAGAGCAACTGCTATACCCATATCACATTCAAAAAGTTCAAGAGCTAATGCCTCAGGATCACGATAAGCGACTTCAGTTTTGCCAATTTATTGTTAATAACCAAATTGACAATTTGAATTTCGCCAAGACAATTTTGTTTACAGACGAAGCGTGTTTTACCCGAAGAGGTATAACAAATCTTAAAAAGCATGTTTATTCCGAAGATAATCCACATGCAACTAAAACCATGCATTTCCAACGGCAATTTAAAATAAATGTTTGGGCCGGTATAGTAAATGATATTATTGTAGGACCAGTAATTTTACCACAAAATTTAAACGGAGAACAGTACTTACAACATCTTCAGGAATTGCCAGTCTTACTGGAGGATGTGCCGCTTTTACTTAGGCGTGATATGTGGTTTATGCATGATGGGGCTCCACCTCATTTTACTTTACCAGTGCGTACTTTATTAAACCAAAAGTATCCCGGTAAATGGATTGGGAGAGGCAATGACGCACCAGTGCCTTGGCCTCCACGTTCCCCGGATATCACCCCAATGGACTTTTTATGTAAGCCCATAAATACGCACGACGAATTATGGGCGCGAATACAGAATGCGTTTCAAACAGTTAAATACAATGTTGGTGTTTTACAACGTGTCAATTTTAATTTTTTGCGACGTGTAAATTGTTGTATTGCTGAAAATGGCAATCAGTTTGAACATTTGTTGTGAAACTAATAAATTTGTGTTTATTGTTAGGTACCTATCTTTATTTCTACTTTGTTAATTGTTTTGAGAAGCAAAATATTGTTCATAATTTTATTACTTTTTTTTGACAAATAAATTTTTTTTTTGTGGGGAAAATAGCAAAATTTTATAAGAGACAAAAAATACGTAAAATTGAATGATCTTGCAGAAAAAAAAGTATTCCTTATGATTTGACCTGTTGAATAAAAATATTTAGGTATCTTATGAAGTCGATGGTCCTAGTTTGACCACTTACTTTAAACGTAGGATGAAGAAACATATCGCAAAAAGTGCATGGTATCAATGTAATTAAATGTGCCAAATTAGGTTTTCTTACCTAAGTCCAAATTAAAAATATTTGAAAAATAATGAAAAAAAAATATATTTGAGGCCTCGTAGATGGCTTAGGAACCACTTTTGGATAGAGATAAGTTTAGTTAAATCGTCTTATTTTGTTTCAGAGAATATGTGGTAGAGTGTTGTACAGACCATTCGCGGACACCCTGTATACAATTTTCAGTTACATAAAATGAATATAAAACAATATTTCATATAGATTTTGTGCATTACCTTCTAACGAGGGTTTCCACTCCCAGATTAAGCATGAAGTAAAATTTCGAGTTTAGAAAAGCCTGAAAATTTGGTTTGGCCGCGTAGCGCGTAGCGCTACGCGGCCAAACCAAATTTTCAGGCTTTTCTAAACTCGAAATTTTACTTCATGCGCCACGCGTATAAAACACTGATTTTAGTTGAAGTTCAAAATACATTGATTGTGTTTGTTCGTATGTTAATTATGTTTACACATGTTTATTTTAATTAATTCGAACGTCTGAAGCATTTTGATTTGGAATATGTAAAAAAAATACTTAAAAAGAAAAAATCTATGTATGTTTCTTGAATGTAATTTTAAATCTTCCGTCAAGTGGTTAACAAAAAAGTAATTATTGAAAATGCACATATTATTTAAAAATAATAACAAAATAACCAAATGTCCGGGCTTCTCTAAACTCGAATTTTTATTTCATGCGCCACGCGTATACAACACTGATTTCAAGTAAAGTTCAATATGCAATGCTTAAGTTTGATTAATAAATTATTTCGTCAACGAAATCGTGCAAAATTAAAATGCCTGGAGGAGCAATTTGTAGACATACCATCCTATCAAAACATCCACATTATTTTTGCCAACCACAGTGGTAGTATTTTATCTACCTTTTTGACATAATATTGATAATTTCTTGTAAATAAGAAATTAAAGTACGTACTCATATGTAGTAACTTTTAGAAATTTAAATACCTATAATATTACAAAATGCAAATTACAGTAAAGAAAACAGTGTGCTTAATTTTAAGTTAATTTTAAATATCTTCATTTAAACTAATTCTGTTGTTTTGTATTGTGGAGGCTTCTACAGTGTGATCAACAATGATTGTAGACAGGTTAAATTTCCCGCAAAAAAATGTTGGTACAACTCATTATATGAAAAGAAAATCCCCTAGATTGCTTTTCCATTGGCGTAGCAACCATTTTTTCCCAAAATAAATTAAATATTTAATCATAACTATATATAAAATTTTTACAATTTTAATTAAATATACAAAGTAAATTGAAGTAAGTTAAGGTTTTGTGTATTTTTAATAAACGTAGAGTTAGCATCCCTAATTTTATAATAAATGTTGAAAATGATGGCCTTCATTTTCTAGGCAAATGTTAACTCTACGTTTTTTTATTTTGAAATACTCGTTGAAGCTCCTCCAGATTTATGGTCCTTATCACTTCTTCAATTGCTGCTTTAAGCTTGTTTAGGGTATGTATTTGATTTTTAAAAACCTTATTTTTTAAATGCCTGAATAAATAAATATCGCACGGAGTGAGGTCTGGAGAACGCGTTGGCCATAATCCGTCGCTTACCAAGCGATCATCGTAAAATTCCCTCAAGTAATTTAATGTCGCCAACGCAGTATGAGGAGTGGCTCCATCTTGCTGAAAATAACCCATTATCTGTTCGTCATCGTGCAATTGATTCAAAAATTCATCTAGAATGAGTGTTCGGTAGCGCTCCGCATTGATTATTTCGTTGAAAAATATTGGGCCAATTATCCGACGTCTCGAAATTGCTACCCAAACACCAATTTATTGTGGATGTAAATGCGTTTCAATAAAAGTATGAGGATTTTCTGTAGCCCACGTACGATAGTTTTGGCTGTTCACATATCCTGACAAGTGAAATCACGCCTCATCAGTAAAAAAGGTCTTGTCCAACATACCATTATCATTTAAATTCTGATTAAACCAATGGCAATAATCAATTCTGTTTTGGAAATCAAGTGGCTGAAGTTGTTGAACTACCGATACCTTATACGGGTGCAAATGCAGAATTTTTTTTGCGGCTTTTATGCAACTCCCATACGATACTCCTGTAAAAGGATTAAACATTAAAATTTGTGCGCACCTTAAAATTAAGAACATACCCGTTTGAGCTGAAAGTTTTCTTAAAGATTTTGTTGGGCTTTGTTCAAGTCGTTGTTGAATGTCGCCAACAACCTCTTCTGTTAAGATAGGCAGTCTTCCAGCTGACTTGCCCTTACAGATACAATTCTTTCCCCTAAAACGGTCAACAATGCGGGTTTTACGCGAGGAAAATGTTTTGTAAGGAATGTGGACATCGGGGAAGGCTTGAATAAATTGATTCAGACACGATTGTAATGAGTAAGTTCATGTGCCATCTACATTCATAGTTCCACTTCGATAATTAGCCTTCAGGATGAAAGCATCATGCTGTGGTGCAAACATCACGGCAAACACAAGCGAATTCTCTTAAAATCTGTAAATTTAGGATTAAACTTAAATTTTCTAACCTTAAAAACAGCAAATCACTTACCACAAAACAAAGACTTATACAAAGTAGTCCTGATAAGAACTGATGTCTATGAAACAGAATGAAAAATAACTTAATTCGAAGAATGAATTAACACAATGGCAAAATACGACGCACGACGCTGCTAATGTCAAATCGAGTTACTGTTTATTAATTTTTCCTTGGCATGAACTTGGAGCGATCAAATTACCCAGATTTTTCGGCGGGAAATTTAACTTGTCTACAATCACTGTTGATCACCCTTTACTTCATTATACACGTTAATTTAACAATAAAACACTTTAAACTTGTTGTATAACACTTATTTATTTTTTAATTCTGTTGGTTTCGTTTTCAAAGCCTACTTTGCAAAAACAAAAAAAATCTATTTCATACAAGAAATCTTCGCTCTTTAAAATTTTATTCTTGGGCATTCTTAGCAGAGACTATTTGGATGTTTTAATCAGGTTCTGATATCCTTTTTTTTACTTTTTTAACCATTTTTGTTGTAGAAATTTGGCTGAAACTTATTAAAAAGCTGAACGTTATTAAAAGAGAAAATACTTGTTTATCACAATAAAATTATAATAAACAATCGATTAATGATTGTTTTTATCGTAATTATGTTGATAAGTGAATATAATAAAACAGTTTATTATAAATCATTCCATTACTTGCATTTGAGTAATCTCATTTCACCAAACCTTATGTTTGTCGAAATTTCATCCATATGCAGATGCATTCAATTTACCCAAATCTACTGTGCATAATAGCCAACGGATATATAAGGTAGATAAACGGGATCAGAATGAGAGCAACAAGGACGCACGCAACGGGATTCGAGTGCGTGCGAGCAAGAAAACGCGACGCGGATAGAAAGGCTATTTTCATTTCCCCATATCCTCAATATCGGACGCGAGTCTTAACAATTGCCGATCAATGAATCGTAGTCCCCCCGTTTGACAACAATAGGGACAATAATCGATCCTCTTTTCCGATAAACACGACTTCATTACACGATAACAAACCGGGCTGCATATTTACTACATACATGTCCATACGTATTCAATACAAAAAAATCAATCGTCAACTTCCGGTTTTATGATATTTCTTTTAAATCCGTATTTATTTTCTTTAATCCAATGAGTAAAAGATATTGGACAAGGTGAATTATGTGAAAGCATACCCTCAGACGATTAGTCTGAGATGCAACCCAATATACAATGCAGTACAAACAAGTGTATATTGGGTTGCGTTTCACACTCCATTTATATTGTTTAGACAATTCTTTTAAAGTTTATTTGTAGATTTCAAATTAGGTTGAATGATCTAAAAATATCCGACAAACAAGTGTATATTGGGTTGCGTTTCACACTCCATTTATATTAATTAGACAATTCTTGAAGTTTCTTTGTAGATATCAAATTAGGTTGAATAATTTAAAAATATCCGATGTGATATTTTCACTTTCTCTGCACTACGATAAAATGTTAAAACAAAATCCCTGTAAATATTTAGACTTCACATGAATCAAAGCTATATTAGGGATTTATAAAAAATGTTCAAACACGGTCAAATTTTAATAAATATTTTATTAAGTTGTTAAGACGAAGTCTTTTTAAATAATATTATTTGAGTGACAATTTTTTAAGTTTTATGAATAATTTTTTGCCATTTTGTCACCCCTTCAGTGATGGCACCTGGGGCGGACCCACCTTCCTACGCCCCTGAATGTAAGGCCTTCAAATCTTAATCTTAATTAGGGTGTTTTATTTAATTTTTAATGTGTGTTTTCCACGCCTTGATTAAGCCTGAAGTAAATACGCACTGAGCAAACCCATTTAAGTAATGTTTCATAAATATTAAAACGTTTAATGTTGCTACAATGTTACAAAGCTACAATAACGTTATTTGTTTGTTTTTTGCTCAGCGGATATTTCTACTAACAATATCACAAAACTAAGCCTAATATTAAAATTTTTTAAGTTGATAATTCAATGATTTATATTTTAATCCTTGTGATTGCTAATAATCATACCAGCACCGAAGTAAGGGGGGGGAGGCCCAGGCGCTTCTAACTGATATTTATTAAAAATATATTACCTATAACATCTAGACAGAAAACTTTTGGAGTTAATTTAATAATTGAAGCGTGTCATATGCTAAAAGTCGTAAGTGCCAGTTTTTAAGTAATGCGTTTTATATACGAAATATGTCCTAAATGTCATGCTTTACTTGTACAATAAATGCCGGGGCGATAGTGCTACTACAAGTGGCAGAAATAGGAACTCAATTATCAACACGTCATAAGTGCCATAGTACTTTTATTCATGTTTTATGTTTCTCCTGTAAAATATGTCATTTGGTACTTACGACTTTTTGCATATGGCACGCTTCAATTCATGATTTATTTATAGCTTTCCAAACTAGATTAATTTAAAATATTACGATCTTTTTACTAAGCCCCCAGTATATATATTCAGTTAACCAGTCTCTATATCAAATTTGGTACCCGCGTTTGGATGCTGCATCTAGAAACAAGATCGGTGATTGGTGTATATAGTCGTCTGTCTTACTCTTACCCCACATCCTGATTATAGTCTTTCCATTTCTACTCGATTTCCAGTTCTCCCATAAGCATTAGCTCCCCTCGCTAAACTTTAACTTAAGGTCATTCTTTGTCATCTACAGATTGTCCAACATCTTAAAAGGTGTACGTGTGTTTTTAATTATCTAGAAATTGTCCAATACTCGCATAGAGATAAGGTTTTTTGGCGCTCAACGTGGGGCCATGCTAACGCTGGGCCCTTGTTGGGCGCCAGAAATTGCGAAAGTAAAAGTTAAAAACTTCACACTGAATTGGTGTTTTGTACGCATGGCGCATTTAGTTAAATTTCAAGTTAAGAAAAGTTTGAGTTTGGACGCTACGGGTCTAAATCCAAACGCTCAGGCTTTTCTAGACTTAAAATTTTACTTCAGCTTAAGCTGGGAGTGGACAACACTCGTTTAATAATACTTAAAACGCTTGCATTTAAAGTTTTTTGGCGCCCAACGTGGGGCCAGGCTAACGCTGTGGCCCCTAGTTGGGCGCCATAAATCGCAAGCATCTAAATTTAAAACTTCCCACTGAATCAGCGTTTCGTATGCGTGGCGCATGAATTTCGAGTTTAGAAAAGCCTGAGTTTGGATTTGGACGCTACGCGTCCAAATCCAAACGCTCAGGCTTTTCTAAACTCGAAATTTTACTTCATGCTTTGTCTGGGAGTGGAAAACACTCGTTTAAAGCTTCAAAATGAACGCTTATTAATTTAATTTTTTTTTAACTTATTGATTAATGACTAAATACGCTTTAATTTGATTCGAATTGTTTATATACTTATAAAGAACTTTAAATTACCCGTGATTCAATAAATTAGTGAATTTAAACCGGTTTACCGATAATTCATCGGGAAATTATGATATCGTTGTTTCAGGTGTAAAATTTATAAATTTATGAAATGGATAATTAATAGAATTTAAAGATTTACCGGTACCAAGTGTTTTCCACTCCCAGACTAAGCATGAAGTAAAATTTCGAGTTTAGAAAAGCCCCGCGTAGAAAATTTGTCGAGGGTCGCGCAGCGACCCGAGACAAATTTTCACGGGGCTTTTCTAAACTCGAAATTTTACTTCATGCGCCACGCGTATTAAACACTGACCATATTGTGAAATTGGAAATTTGTTGCTTATGTTTAATAAATTATAGCCAAATCTCCCGCTATCAAAATTTGAGTAATTTACAATAAATTTTTAGGAGGTTTTTTATTTGTTTTTATTATCTATAACCTGTCGATCGCCAAATAACTTATTATGCAAATGAAGCTCGCGTATGGAAAAAGGTTGAACACCCCTGCTGTATAACATATTTTCTTCCACTATGTGTGCGGAATGTTTCCTGAAGGTTTCGCCATACCTTTTTGTTCACCCTACATATATACCAGTTCAACTTCATGCTTAAATTCATGCTTATTCTGGGAGTGAAAAACACTCTTTTAAAAATACTAGAAACGCTTCGATTTGAGGTTTTTTGGCGCCCAACGTTGGGCCAGGCTAACGCTATGGGTCTAACGCCAATTGGATATTAGGCCCCAGGCGCCGTTTTTCCTTACTGCGGCACTGAATCATACGATTATGTTTCGTTGTTCGTTTGTGAAAATATTAAATTCATTAAAAAAACAATATTGATACGATTTTATAGGAGCCATTATTATTTAAACAAAAACATATTTTAAACACAATCTCCACAATCAATCAATAGGAACACAAAAACAATAAAAAAACGTCGCTGAAAATCCATTATAACCGATTAGCATTTAGCACTCATAATAATGCAAAATAAATTCCACACAACCCTCCATCCATTGTGCCGAATCCCATTCGATAATTAATGAAAAATCTCGTTACCCCGAAACAACAATCACTCGAGAATTCCTTAATCAATACGACCAGTTTCACAATCGTGCACGGCAATTAATTTTTGTCGGGCCAGCGGTTCCGAAGGGCCCTCGATTTTAATATAATGTAATTGTATTTAAATAACGCCAAAGAGTAATTGATATGCCCCGAGAGAGGCGGCGGGCGCAAGGGGACGGAGAAAGGAGATTTTCAGCGGTGATTTATGACTTTATTGCTGTGGAGTCATTGAGGGCCGCACGCGATTTTAATTAATTCGCAATGCACAAAGAATTTGCATGTGCATGTTTTTCAATGGAGGGTTCGGATCTTGACAAATACACCTTGTGTTGTACATGTGCATGTGTTTTTATGTAAAAAGGGGGTTAAGATCTTAAAAAGTGCGGTTTTTGTTGTGTTGGGCTAAGTCGGCTTTTGTATTTTTACAAGGAGCTTTTGATAAATATCTCGCTAATGTGAATAAGGGGTAAAATGTAAGAATTCGAATAATTCAAATAGTCGAATATTCAAATATATATATATATATATATATATATATATATATGTATCACTGTTTCTTCGGGTTTGGTCCCGCGTATTTTCTTGGCTCTGGTCCATTTTATTTTTAATTCGACGTTTCGATGACGTCGCAGTCATCATCGTCAGGAATAACTATCAAAATTCCATTGCTCTAGCAACCACTTGTTTGACTTTTACGTACTACTTGATGCGTGAATTTCTTGTTTGGCTTCGTGTTACTCTTGGATTTTGAATTTCTTGGTTGTTGTTCGGAGATAATAACAACCAAGAAATTCAAAATCCGACCCCTTCCGAAAATAATATTAAAATTGTCACTACTACATCATTAGAAGAACAAAACAGATGAGTAACACGAAGCCAAACAAGAAATTCACGCATCAAGTAGTACGTAAAAGTCAAACAAGTGGTTGCTAGAGCAATGGAATTTTGATAGTTATTCCTGACGATGATGACTGCGACGTCATCGAAACGTCGAATTAAAAATAAAATGGACCAGAGCCAAGAAAATACGCGGGACCAAACCCGAAGAAACAGTGATACATGTTACGCCCGCGAAAATCTACGTTTTAACATATATATATATATATATATATATATATATATATATATATATATATATATATATATGTATATATGTATATATATATATATATATATATATATATAATCTACAATTGAAACACGATTTTAACTTTGTTTGTATAACTGAGACTTTATTAAGTGACTATAGTTTCGACAACTTTAACTACTCACTTTCTACGGGAATTTGTTGTTTCAAAGCGTTTAATTTGAGACTTCTTACGAGTGTTTTCCACTTCTACACTGAGCATGAAGTAAAATTTCGAGTTTAGAAAAGCCTAAAAATTTGGACTGGCCGCGTAGAGAAGCGGAGCGGCCAATCCAAATTAGGCTTTTCTAAACTCGAAATTTTACTTCATGCGTCACGCTTAAAAACACTGATTATACATATATATATATATATATATATATATATATATATATATATATATATATATATATATATATATATATATATATATATATATAAACACATCCGTTTACTTCATTCTATATATATAGAGATATTAATTTCTATCAGAAAACAAATTATAATTATTAATAATCTCGTATTTTTTGTGTTTTTCCTACTATTGGTATTATTTGAGGTGATAATTAATTTCGGTTTTGCAACGTCACGTTGATTAATTAAAAAATAAATTCCGTCCGGTTCGGGGGAACGTGAGGGGTCCCGAAATTTTCACAAAGACTGTCCATCTTGACCGCTTTTGTAAATTCGGCAACAATGGTGTGGACGTTATTTAGCCATTGTTGCGAAAAATCGACCATTTTACACAACAAATCGATTTTCGCCAGGTGCGAGAGTTTTGTGTTCACGAAAAATACATGTATGCACATAAATTAAGAACAACTGATGTTTCTTTTTTTTGTTAAAAGGAAAACTGAATAAAATTTTTTAGAATTAATATGTTTCTTGATATACAAATAAACAATGCAGTTTTTTGTATCTAGTGAAAATCTCTATAATTACTATCTGATTAAAAGGACGAAGACTTTTACATTTCAAAATTATTTACTTATCATTATTTTTGATTCCTCACAGTCGGTAATCTTGTTTAAAACTGTTATTATTAGATTTATTTTTTATGGAATTGGATTAGATAATTATTTTGTATAATGTGTTTATTTAATTAAGTTACTTTTATTTTGTTGTGGGTACTATCATTTATTTTGATTGAGGTGTTTATTATGTTTAATGTTTTTTTTATATTCTAACGGGTTTTCCATTAAGAGGTCCCAATTTAAATTCCCTGGCATTTTTAAATTGTTAATTAGATGGCTTTGATTGTTTCACACTTGTCAAGTGAAAAGTGTACGATTTGAAAAAATGGAATGATATACGCTCTAACAATGTATAGAAATAGTGAAAATTCATTACCAATATGTTGAAAATGTCACCTAGACAGATCCCAGCGTTCGTTGTGTTTTTGATGGGTATGAAGTTTGAGCAAAATGGACAAATTACTGATGTAAAATTGCCAGTTCGTACTCGAATTGCCAGGTAAGTTGACAGCATTACCGCAATTCAAGCGCTCAAAGAAAATATTCAAGCGGTTATTGGTCAAATAGAGCCAGAGTTAAAATGCTAAAATGTGATGCAAAACTCTTTTAAAAAAATAACCATTTGCAGAAGATGCTGAGGTGGCCATTTACCAAATGTAATTTCCCACAAATAATCGTGGAGTTTGTACTGTGTTTTGAAATAAATATGTTGGCAAAAATGCATAATTTTTATATAATTAAAATAGACCTCTTAATGGAAAACCCTATATATACTTTGTTATAATTTTTAATTTTGCTGATTTTTATGTCCTAAATTGGTTTATCTGTTGGACAATAAACGTACTTATTTATTTGTTTATTATCCCCACGTTCAGAACGCGTAATCTCATTACAAGGATTTGTCTAAGCTTTTGTGTCAAAGACGGCAATTGACTGCGCTCTTCTCGTTCGAGCAACGAGTCGTTAGTGACCGTGTTTCGACGAATTTCCGAAGATTATCCTTTTGTCTTTTGTCCTTTCAAGCTGTCATAAATTTCAAACGTCCGTCGGTTTCGTATTAACTTATAAATCCGCTTGTTCGGCTAATTTTATTCAAATTTATTTAAGTGTATTAGGCGCCGAAAAGTGATTATGTTTATGGACATGCAACAACAAATGTTAACACTTCAATTCTAAATAGTAAAAATCCACATTCTTAAGACTATATTTAGAGAATCCTTAAATCATGTTTATTATTATAAAATACATAAATAAATACATTTATGGAATGCTTAAGACATTGACTATATTTAGGTAATCCTTAAGTTATGTTAATAATTATAAAATAGATAAATAAATACATCCTTAACCCTTGCCAAATACAACAACAAACAATCTTTATTAACAAGAAATAATTACATAACATGTATATTTATTTATAAATTTATAAAAAGTTGATATTTTGTTGCTAATCGGCTATCGACTTATGGTCTTTCTGCCAAAATTGTAAATTGACATGGTAATGTCATTCGGTACGTCAGTTAGTGCCTTGATGAAATGATGAAATGAATTGATTTATGATAGTGTTTAGGTTTTTGAATTTATGATAGATGTTAGGGTTGCGTATGAGAGTTTTAAAACAGTGTTTAAAAACAGCCGTCGTGTTTTAAATCTTAAATTTGTGTAAAACATGTTTTAAACGTTAAATTTATTTAAAACGTTTTTTTCATTATCTTAAATTTACTAAATTATATTTTATACTACTTCATTAAGATGTTTTGTTTACATTTTTAAATTTTAGCTAAATTGTTGAAGATATTTCAAATTACATTATTAACATAACATTTTATTACAATAAAATATCACAACTGTGTGTGCATAAATTTGATTTATAAATACAAGGAATATGCATACACTGTAAATTTTACGACATTCGTTGTTTTTTTTAAAGATTTCAATTTGAATCTTTAAACGAGGGTTTTCCACTCCCAGACTAAGCATGAAGTAAAATTTTACGCATATAAAACACTGAAATAGCGGAAAGTTTAAAATATACCGCTTTAGCAATCTAATATGTAGATCTAAATAAAACGTGAGTCAAATTCTGAGCCAAACAAATTGTTTAAAACAGTGATTATAGGCAACCCAATAACTCTAACGTATATTAGGTTGCCTATAATCGTTGTTGTATGTGTGTGTTTTCTGAACTTCACTGTGAATGAGTGTTTTTAAGCGTATCGCATGAAGTAAAATTTCGAGTTTAGAAAAGCCTAATTTGGATTGGCCGCTCCGCTTCGCTACGCGGCCAATCCAAATTCTTAGGCTTTTCTAAACTCGAAATTTTACTTCATGCTTAGTCTGGGAGTGGAAAACACTCGTTAGAAGCCTCAAATTAAACGCATTGAAACAACGAATTCCCGCAAATTAAAAAAAAACGCTAAAATTATCGGGATATGTATACTCAAAAGAAAAATGCCTTGTATGTTCTGTTTTAAACACGTTTTAAACCTGTTTTAAACAAGTATTTAATTGTTAATGTTTTAAACGCTGTTTCAATGAAAAAAACACGTTTTGTTAAAAAAAAAACTGTTTGTTTTAATTAACATGAAAAAAAAACGTTGTTTTAACTACCTTGGGCACAGGAGGGATAAGGTGTCTAGGTTAAGGGGGTTTGTTGCAAATTTTTTTGGTAGGTGTTCAAGTCTTTGGTTAATAGGGATTGTTTTTGTTTTCTCGTATAGGACGGTTTAGCCCTAGCCATTTGTCAATAAACTTATTTTAGCTAAAAGTTCCATAAACTCTGCTTGAATATTAGAATTTTACTATTTTTGTCAACAATGTCTTCATAAATTATTATTTTTTGATAATTCCAAAACACATAATCCAGCCATTTTTTCAACAAATCTAAATTTCAAATAAATATTTTTTGTCACATTAAATGGATATAGCGAAATTATAATTGCCCAGAGCTGGATAAAATATGTGTTTTTTCCAAAGTTTACAAAATTTTGTAATTGGCTATTGTGTATTTTCTCAATAACTGTTTGCATACAAATTTTCCGAAAATTTCGGTTTCACAAACGAGATAAAAGCCGGGCGTTTCGCACAATTCCCATTCAATTTAACAGCAAAAGTCACCGAATAATGCACATTTATCACTTACTCGTTGCAAAGGTACAAACATCCAAAGTCAACCCTTTTGTCACTTACAAACCTTGTTTGAAGGAAGAAAAAAATCAAAATTCCAAGAATTCGAAAATTCCTGCGTTAGTGTTAACTCACTAAAAAGTGGGCTTAATAACTAATGTGTTTGTGTCTACCCATGTATTCGTATGTGAGTGTGTGTGTGTGTTGTGTAATCAGGAGTTGGATATTTGTGAATGTTGTAGAATGGCGTTTATGGAAAAAATAAATAAAACGCCACCAGTTTACGCTCGTAACGATCTCTTCTATTAATTACGGTCGTGTTTGTTCAAAATTTTACCACTTGCCTACTGTAAGGTATTTTTTTTTATTTTTAAAATACGAGGCTTGTGTCTTGGATGGTGTAAATTGATGGGAATTTGTTCTTCAAGGACGCAAATGAGACTAATAATACATGATTAGATATAAAGAAAACACTTAAATTTTGTATACCACTTTTATTTAAATAAAAATAAAAAATAAAAAGTGGTATAAAAAAGTTAAGTGTTTTCTTTACATTAAATTGAAAATGTACCACGAAGTGAACGCCTCGAAGATTCAAGAATTAATACATGATTAGTTATCAGTACAATTTTAAAGTAAATTGATTATTATAAAACAGAATCATATTCATCATAATATTCATAGAGTGGTTTCTACAATTTTAATGATTCTTATCAATAATCTCAAACTAAACCTTAACCTATCAATAATGTTTGAAAGTTGATGACTTTATAGGACACTTTATTCTCATTACTCACTTGGTAAAATATTTAAAACAATATACAGGGAGTTTTTAAATCTTAAGATATTCATTGTTTTTTATAGATGTTAATTTGAAGCTATAAAGGAGTGTTTTCCACTCCCAGACTAAGCATGAAGTAAAATTTCGAGTTTAGAAAAGCCCCGTGAAAATTTGTCGAGGGTCGCGCAGCGACCCGAGACAAATTTTCTGGGCTTTTCTAAACTCGAAATTTTACTTCATGCGCCACGCGTATAAAACACTGATTTCAAGTGAAGTTCACAATATGCTGATAGAGACGTATTTTTTTAACTTCACTATAAACCAGTGTTTTATACGTGTGGCCCATGAAGTAAAATTTCGAGTTTTTAAAAGCCCAGAAAATTTGTCTCGGATTGTTTCACGGGGCATTTCTAAACTCGAAATGTTACTTCATGCTTAGTCTGGGAGTGGAAAACACTCGTTAAAAGCCTCAAATTAACCGCTATGAAACAACACATTCCTGCAAATTAAAAAAAAAAACGCTGTAATTAGTAGTAGTAGTAGTAGTAGTAGTTTATTCATGTTAAGTGCATAATCAGCTTACATTCGTCAAGTATGTTATTATCGGGATATGGATACTCAAAAGAAAAATGCCCTGTATGTTCTGCTTTAAACACGTTTTAAACGTGTTTTAAACATGTTTTAAACGTGTTTTAAACATGTTTTAAACACGTTTATAAATGTTTTTAGTTGTTAATGTTTTAAACGCTGTTTCAATAAAAAAAAATACGTTTTATAAAAAAAACTGCCTGTTTTAAAATTAATGAAAAAAAAATATATTTTTGTTAACAACCCTAATTTTCAAAACTCAAAATATTTACTTCATGCTTAAGTAAGAAGTGGAAGACCCTCCTATTAATGATATCTAGGACTTCAATATGCTTTTTTGTATTAATAATTTGAATTTCCTTTATTATTTTCATAAGTATTTCAACAAACTATTGAAAAAGGGCATATCGTGCCTGAAATGTACATTTAGAATTAAAATAAAACAGTGAAGATAAAAGAATTAAACTACTTACATATCTATTTCAACAAAATTTTCATTTAAATTTCCACTAGATACATATTTATATTTCCTCAACATACAACACATATATTTTACAACAATTTATTACGGTCTTTGTCACGTATTTATACACGTCGTCGATATTTATAATCTGTAAAGGTAAATGTAATTTAAACGACGTTGGAAATTGCGTAAGAGAGCGTTTTCTGCCCGGGCCCGATTTGATTTATGTAACCACATTGCGTACATACATTACATATGTAAATACCTCTCTATGTGTGTGTGTGTGTATTTGTGTGAAAGTATATAAATCTACTCGTATCTGTGAATGTATGTGTGTATAATTGAGTGATAACGCACTGCGTGTCACAAATCGGGATCCAGAATTAATGAACGCACTTTTTCACTCCGTTCCGTTTCAGGATTCTGTTGGCCAATTTAAAACCCGACTCGATTTGACAAAATGTAAATATCTTTGCGTGTTTGTATTATATATTGATATTGAACGACGTGTAATTATGATATATGGTTACAAATTCGGTTAATAAAAAAAATTGCATGAAATTTTAAATGGACATTTCTCCAATTATTATGTCTAAAAATATCAGCGCTTAAATGTATTTTGTTCACGACAATCTTATAATATGTGTATTATTTAATTGTGAGGGCAGCATAAATGGGGTGCGTTTAACACTCAATTACATTAAACACGGGATTTGCGTGATAAATGTGTTTTTTAACACGAATATAAATAATTGCCTAGTTCGATTTTTTGCCGCTATGCAGTAACAGCGCTGTGCTAGTCAAATCACCTTCTTTTGTCTAACATTTAACCATGGTGGTGATGACGTCGTCGTCACCATCTTGTTAAAGTACGAAGTAATGCGTCAACATCTCCGCCGTTCTCACTAGTTTAACCCGCGTAAAACGCGTTTGTAAACATAAATCATTCTCAAATCGGTTAAACAATTGTGCTTCTATCCGTCGCGAGTGTTTTTCAAAGCGGAACAAACGGCAACACCGTGAAAACTCTATCCAAACGGAAGAGTTCGTTTTTTTGTGCAAAGAGCGTGTTTCTATGTAACTTAGGCAAAACGGTAGACTGTGTGAGTATTATTTATAGTTGAACGATTGTTCGTATTTGTGTTAGAGTGGAATTAACCCTATCACATCATGTTTATGTTTATGTTTCTTTATTAAACGGAATCTTCTTTTACAAAAAATAAACAAATCTAACTTATAATAGTAAATATTTAAATAAATAATATTGCTGCAAATACAAAAAATAAAAATATTAAAATTAAAAAGAATATACTAAAAATAAATACACATATGTATATATATACATACATATATATACACACATACATACATATATACATACATACATACATACACACATACATACATATATACATACATACATACATACACACATACATACATACACACCAATATCCCCATTAATTAAATCACGCAAAATACATAACCGAATAATTATACTAATATATATATATATATATATTTTTTTTATCAAATCATATACAAATGGTTACATCAAGATGATTCAACCGTCTCCTAAATTGTTCAATCGGTTCATTAAAAATATTCAAATTATAATTCGCAGAAATTACATTTAGATTTCTCATGATTCTTGTTATTGGGTTATTTAAACCATAATTCGTATTATGAAATGGTAGTCTGAACAAATCTTTGAATCTCGTGTTTCTTGATACATTAAATTGAAATGAATATAACAGATAGTTACAATCAACAAGCCCATTAATAAGTCTGAAACCAAAATTTACGTCAATTACTATTCGCCTAGTTTTTAATGGTTTTAAATTCAGAAGAGTTAACATATTCGAATAGCTAAAGTCAATTCTACGGTAACCCAATTTAAAATTAACAATTCTCAAAAATTTACTCTGTACCATTTCAATTTTGTACGACCATTTTTCATATGTAGGATTCCAAATAATAGAGCCGTATTCAAGTTTAGATCTAACTAAAGATATGTACAACAACCTACTAGTATTTGTATTAAATAAGGATGAGAATCTTTTAATCAGACCGAGAGTTTTGAGAGAGTTAGATACAAGGTTGTTGATATGCGGAATAAATGTCAATCTATTATCAAATATTATACCAAGATTTGACCTAAGGCCGCCGACATTGTGAAAATAAATATTTAGTTTTTTGTATTAGAATGAGTAGCACTGTCCATTTCTACTATTTTTGGAATACCACGAATATATTTAATGCCTAAGTTTGTTTCCCCATGTTGTTTCCTCTCCTTTAGTTCTGCGTTTAAGGTTTTTAGAAAATCTCGTTGGTTGTTTGTTAAATCTGATTTGAATTCAACATTCTTCGTTTGTGTAGATCTTGAGACCTTTAAGAAGTCAATCGCGGCTTGTCGGTTTTTAAAACATATTTTGATAGGTCTTGGTTTTGTTGATGGCTTGCCTATGCGAATAATACTAGTGGGATCAAACTGGGTATCTTGACCAACGATGTCCCGAATAGCAGCTTTATCCATTTCGATTTTACGGTCTGTAGATCCTGTTTTTTCAGGGATATTGTAAGCCATAACATTACATGACCTACGCTGTCGTTCTTCTACTTCACTAATTACTTCTTCGACGTTGAAGTTATTATTTGAATTATGAGTCATAATACGATTCTCAAGAATATTTATACGGCTCTCAAAGTTAGTTAACTTATTCGAGAATAACTGAAATAATTCATCCTTAATTTTTTTGAAGTAATCATCTAATGTTTTGTTAAGTACATCAGGAGTTAGGGAATCAACTGGATCTTGACCGATTTCATTACATTTTTCACAATGCCATTTAATATTCACGTGTTTGCTTATACATGCAACATCTGAATCATTCAGATTAGTACATTTAATGTGAATTGATCGACGACATCTTCCTTCACATTTTATGTATGGTGTGTTAGGCGTGACGCCTTGATCACAGATTCCACATTTATTTACCATTTTAACGATTAATAGATAATTATATAAGAGGATCAAGACAGGGTTACACACTTCACACTACGGGGTCGTTCGTAGTGACTTTGCAAAAAAAAAAACAAGGGCAGGCAGACCGCGGAAGAAAGGTAAACACAAAAGGGTAATAGTACACAGGAATCAATTTAAATGGAGTTATATTGATAAAATAAATAAAATTCACTTAATAAAACCTGCAGACCGCTCGAATTAATTAGCAAAAAAGAGACCGTGTTCTTATTAAATTTAATTTAATTTAGTGAATAAAAACAAGGCGGTCAAGATCGAATTAGTATAAAAATTGGATATTAATTAAATGAAAAGACTGATTACTAGAAAACTGAGGTAGATAACTAAAAAGTAATTTCACCAATATAAGTAAACACTTATTCCAGTAGTTGTTGATAACTCACACTTTAAACTGACTTGAATAACACCTCTCAATAGCACTTTTCTAGGAGCAAACAAATACTCTGCAGCACACGTACGTCTTTCACGCACAAGCAACTCGTGATAGTCATATTCAAATCATAGTACCGAAATTTGTCATCATTTATCTGTCAAATTATTATAAAATAAAACTGACCATTAAGACTGACGCGTATTTGATATATATATATATATATATATATATATATATATATATATATATATATATATACAATAAATGTGTTATATATTGTTGCTGTCGTGAACAAAGTATAGTTTATAAGTTGCATATAATGGCTATTAATCGAACAACTTGCTCCACTCGCCTTCGGCTCGTTCCTCAAACCTTGTTCTCGTCATTAATAGCTATCATTATATACTCGTTGTACAATATACTATTTTGTTTAAGAATGGAATTTATTCAGAATTAATTCTTTAAAACGCACTGAATTAGAATTAAAATTAATGAGTCTAATTTAATTTTAAATTGAATTGAAGCAGAATTAATCCTTGAAAACGCACTGAATTGGAATTAAGAACATAAAGTCTAATTAAGTGTTAGTTTTACTAAATTAAATTATCTAATAATATGTCATTTTTTTCATTTTTAACAAACATGCCAAATTAGTTTTCTATTGAAAAATTGCACATTTAAATAGCTTTAGTTCAAAAAAATAATTGAAAACTGCAGAGACATCGTTGAAATATTTTAGGTAATTTTAAATGGTTATCTGTAATTTACTATCGTTTGTGTTTTACATTTTTCGTCATCTTTGAGCTTTAATAATAAATCGTTGTTATAAACATCTCCAGGGCCCGAATTTACAGTACCGCACAGTGCGAAATTTCGGCAATCTAGCAGAATTTAATTAAAAAATGAAATGTTCTTAATTTAAATAAATAATGGACTAAACGTTTAGGAAATATTATAAATATTAGGATCAAGTAGTTTTTTTTGCGTTTTTGTTTGTAAACATGTCAACAAACAGGGACAAGTAACTACGAAAAGTGTCTGTAAATTACTTCGTTAATTCATATTATTTAATCGACCCGAGACAAATTTTCTGGGCTTTTTTAAACTCGAAATTTTACTTCATGTGCCACGCGTATAAAACACTAAAATATAGTGAAATTTATGTATAATCGAGCTTCACTTGAAATCTGTGTTTTATACGCGTGACGCATGAAGTAAAATTTCGAGTTTAGAAAAGCCCAGAAAATTTGTCTCGGGTCGCTGCGCGATCCTCGACAAATTTTCACGGGGCTTTTCTAAACTCGAAATTTTACTTCATGCTTAGTCTGGGAGTGGAAAACACTCGTTTAAAGCTTCGAATTGGAATGTATTTAAAAACAACGAATGTCGGAAAATTCACAGCTTATGCATACGTTTACCTAAAAGAAAAAATCACTGTATGTATGTCTTCCAAATAAAATTCTATACTTTATGTTATTTTCTCGTATAGTATATATATAATAATGTTTAATATCTTGTACGGTTCTGCCACTAAAATATAAAATATGAATATTGTATCCTCAATTTCCTTGGCAAAATCCTAATACAAGCAACATACAGTAATTTTTTCTTTTAGGTAACCATATGCATAAGCTGTAAAGTTTCCGACATTCGTTGTTTTTTAAAAGAGTTCAATTTAAAGCTTTAAACGAGTGTTTTCCACTTCCAGACTAAGCATGAAGTAAAATTTCGAGCTTAGAAAAGCCCTGCGCGACCCGAGACAAATTTTCTGGGCTTTTCTAAACTCGAAACTTTACTTCATGCGCCACGCGTATAAAACACATATTTCAAGTAAAGTTCGAATATACATAAACTTCACAATAATTTAGTGTTTTATACGCGTGGCGCATGAAGTAAAATTTCGAGTTGAGAAAAGCCCAGAAAATTTGTCTCGGGTCGCTGCGCGACTCTCGACAAATGTTCACGGGGCTTTTCTAAACTCGAAATTTTACTTTATGCTTAGTCTGGGAATGGAAAACACTCGTTTAAAGTGTCAAATTGAACTGTTTTAAAAAAAAATCGAATGTCGAAAATTTTACAGCTTGTGCATACGTTTACCTAAAAGAAAAAATCACTGTTGGTATGTCTTCCAAATAAATTTCGATACTTTATGTTATTTTCTCGTATAGAGTGAGAATTGTGTATTTTTTACGTTTACAAAATTTGAATTGTTAAATATAGAAAACTAAGTGACCGAAAATTATCAAATAACGCACCAAAACTTGGGAAGATATTTTTAATATACAAAAATACATAATCGAAATCGAAGCGTCAATAAGAAATTACCGGTTACTGCCACCCCAAAAATAACTTGCGATGTTTTGGCGCGTTAAGAATGGTAATTATTAAATTTAAATTTTATTTAAAAGTATCTTACTATTACTTACATTAATAAAAGACAAATAAACTTATACTTCAAAACATAATAACAAAACACCGCTAGATTGCCAAAATTTTGCACTCTGTACCGATGCAGTTTGTCATCGGGGAGAAGTGACGTCATTTTCCTCCATACGGTTTGGTAAATTCTTCCCAAGATGACGTCATTTTAGTGCGATTCTCACCGATGACAAATTGCATCGGTGCTGTGAATAGGGGCCCAGCAATGTATTATTATTTTATAAAACAGATGTGGAACATTTTGTCAAATCGCATTTTTTTTAGTTTTATTGACTAAAAATAAATAAAACCATAAGAGTTTTAAAATATTTTGTGTTGCTTTTACCTTTGTAATTTATGTTTTTAGTTACTATTTATTTAAAACTGTAATCGAGCATGTGTTTAATTGTTTTTTATATTTATAGTTTTAATTATGTTTTAATGTGTAATTTTATATTTTTAGTTGTACAATATTAAGTATTTCCTAAACGGACTCCGTTGATTAAACAAATAAATAAATAAACATAACATCAAATTTTACAAATAATATAATTTGTAAGTGTGATTATTTTATATTATTCTTTCTTTCTTATAATATTCATTCTATCTTTTATTGTATTATTAAGTGTACAAATTATAGTCACAAAATTAATTCAATGGAAAGAGCGTGTCGCCTGTAAACAGTCAAAAGTGCAACAATAAAATCACAACAATTGAACGGACTGAAAGCGATCAATAAACGTCGCCGGGTCCACAATTCCGCATTATCGGGTACAAAAATGTGTTTTGACAATTTCGGCAGACCTATCGCTTTTACGACCATTGTAACCGTTTTGTAGTCCATTACGACCATTATGGTACTATCTGTGTCGAAAGCGAGAATGACTTAATTCTCCACCGTTTTTTCCCTCTATCTTTCACCGAAATTTCAATAAGTGATAATAAAATAAAGCAATAATATTTTGTGGACAGAATATTAACTGAAAGAGATTAACAATAAAAATGGGTAATTCGTGTTTTTTTACTATTATTTTGAATAGCTTTGCGAGGTGAAATTCTTTACCATTGTAAATGCATTTACTATATAAGCAAAGACATTTTTTAAAACGGTTTAGAACCGTTGGAAATAATAAAGGGAAGTTACATTTTATGACTACCACAAAATGTTATAAACACTTTGTCAGTTTTGTGATTTCTCAACATTTTAAAAATAGTTTGGAGCCATTTGAAATAAAAAAGGATGTTGGAATATTTATTATCGGCTATCACAAAATTAAACACTATGCTAGCTTTGTGATTTCCCAAAACCTATATTATTTGAGAATAGGTATGTAATAACTTATAATGCACTAAGTATACATGACTGTATTGTTTCGAGTTTACGTGAAGTGATAAATCACAAATAGAAAGACTGTTATTCCTTACTTCACTTTTTATTTTTATGTTAGATGTACATTTCGAGGTGCTCATTATCAATAACAAACCGATTTTTAGTTTTTTATTGATAATGAGCACCTTGTGTCTCGAAATGTACATCTAAAATAAAAAAAATAAAAAGTGAAGTAAGGAATAACAGTCTTTCTATTTGTAAGTCATAGGCGTAGCGTCCTATGGCCTGGGGGGGCTTAGCCCCCCCCAGGATTTCATTAGCCCCCCCCAGAATTCTCAAGGCGCCAACCCGTATAATTAATATTTTCAACAAAATAGTTATTTCCGAATAACATTTTCATATTATGCTGAAATATATTTTGTACTTTGACTGTATAATAATTACCCGAACACATTATGTATATATGTATGTACACAGGAAATAATTTAATTTGTTTATTGTGATATAATTTATTGTTATTTAATATTAATTTCTCCGCACAAATAACATCGGAGAATTGCATTTAAATATTATTCCCTTGAGCTGGCCATATGGACTAGTATTCGAGGCAAAAATAAAAATATTTATTTTCTAATTTTTCCTAAATGTCATTACCAAAATCAATTATCGTTATTACAAAGTCAATATTATTCGTTTATCATTTCCCACATAAAATGGCATTTTAATAACTTTACAATAATTAATTACGAAATATATTTGTACAACCACATAAAACATTGCAATAAAACTCGAAAATAATATGATAAATTAAAATCTCCGACAGTATTTTTTTACAATCTTGTGTCGAACATACACTGATCCAAATCTTTTGAGGGTGCCCGCCGCCGCCGCGCGGCGGTGTTTCGTTTGTATGTATCTCTTTGAGATTCACCGCAAGCGGCAATAAAACTTTCCGATATTTTAACTATACTCAGCAAAATACATACATACTAGACCTTACTTTTTGCCGCCTAACTGCGTGTTTTTGGCAATTTACATTTGTCGGCCACAAATCTTAACGCCGCGCCGTTTACGTTAAACCCGAACCGCGTGATTTAGAAGAAACATCGCAGTTTTTTTCTTGTAAACAAATAAGTGTTGAAAGTATCTAAATAGAAAGTGTTTAATATTATTGCAGCTAATAAACTAATAATAAGTAGTAATAATTAAATAATATTACCAATAGTGTTTGTGGAAATTTTGTTGAACTGAACTTGAAGTTGTGTTGGAATTATTTGTGTAAATATTTTTCCTTTGGACACATTTGTGTGTTTAAAAACATTTTTAAAATGAGTTTTGATATACGAAAATATTTCAAGAAATCCAAATCTCCATCTCTTACGGAACAGAACAGTCCTACTCCTAAAGATACTAAACCGACTAAACGTGTAGTGGACAATGAACCTGTCGCTAGTAGCTCAAAATCTTACGTCAGTCTTACTCCAGAATGCAATAAAAAAAACATTCAGAATGAACCTGTGGCGATTACTTCGAAATCTCTTGACAGTGATATAGCAGCATCATCACAAATATTATCTTTAGTTGACGATTTAGGCACCATTGATGCGGGTCCAATTCAACCGAAATTGCTAAAGTACCCAAACAGTTTTATGAGTGGCCAAAACCGATCTTTTAATTGTAAATGGCTAGAATATAGTATTAAGCAAGACAGAGTATTCTGTTTCGCATGCAGACATTTTTGTTTTGGAAACATACGAGAACAAAACGAAGTTTTTATAAAAAAAGGCTTTAATTCGTGGAAAAAACAAAAGGAATTATTTGAAAAACACGCATCTTCCATAAATCATCGACAATGCCAGGATAAGTGGCTTACATATAAACAGCAAGAAGCAAAACAATCAAATGTGCTTAGTCTAGTGCAAAATAAAAGCAAAGAAGAGAATATGGAAAAAGAAGATTATGTAAAAAAGCTTTTCGATGTAGTAATATTACTGGGTCGTACTGGTTATCCTTTCAGGGGGCATGATGAAACTAAAACATCCGTCAATAAAGGATTGTTTTTAGAAACAGGGGAATTGTTATCCAAATACGATAAATTTTTTGAAACATATTTTTCCAAAAAAATGTATTTGAGCCCCCAAATACAAAATGAGATGTTATCAATTATATCGTCTGAAGTGCTGTTAACCGTTTCAAAGGAGATTCGTCAGGGTGGAGCAGTGGCAGTTATAATGGACGAAGCTCGATGATTTAAAGAAGAGCAAATGTCAATAATATTAAGGTATCCTAAAGACTTAGATATAGAAGAACATTTTATTGGGTTTATAAATTGCTTCGAATCGCGCGATGCAGAGAATTTAGTTCGCCTTTTAAATGAAAATTTGAAAAAACTTAATATTCATGACATTCCTATAATTGCCCAATCATATGATGGTGCCTCTGTTATGTCCGGAAAACATAAAGGTGTTCAAGCAGTAGTAAAGCAAAACCACCCCTGTGCTGTTTATACTCATTGTTTAGCACACAAATTAAATTTAGTTATTGTGAATAGCTGTCAAAACATTCCAACAGCTATAGATTTTTTTAATACTATGGAAGCTATTTACAATCATTATGGAAAACCAGCCAATCATAAACGGCTCAAAGATCTTCAGGCCACATTAGGCATAACACATAAAGCAATTAACAGCTTAAGTACTACAAGATGGTCGTGTAGATACCAAAATTGTGTAGCAATAAAAGAAAACTTTGATGCCATTTGCAATGACCTAGAATATGAAATTAGAGAAAGAAAAGATAAATATGCAGTAGAGGCACGGGGAATATTAATCTCCATCACATCTGCTACATTTGTGGTAACATTATTTATTTTCCAAGAAATATTAACGAATTTAAACATACTGAGTAATTATCTACAAAAAAAAGACATAACGTTGGGCAGTGCAAATGTATTGATAATTGGTGTTCTTTCCACATTGAAACAACAACGGGAAGATTTTAAACCAATGTGGGAAAAAATTTTGAAATTTTCAGAGGAAAGAGATATTTCTTTAACAATTCCCAGGTTATCAAAAAAAAAGAAAATATGTTCAAAATGTCAAATATGCTGATTTTATCGTTGAATCCCACATTCCTGGCAACACCGAGGAACCAGTTGAAGATGAAGGTTATTGGCGCCGAATTTACTTTCAAGTATTGGATCAAATAATTAATAATATGGAAACCAGATTCCAATCAACTGATTTCGCGTCGTCGTTAGACAATTTCCTCAAATTGGATTTCAATGGCGGCAGATTTTTCGTTGAATTCTACAAACAATTATTTCCCGTAGATATGGATATATTAGAATCAGAAATGAAAGTTATGAAAAACTTTATGAGTGCAGAAAGACACTCTCTGGATGAATTAAAGTTACATATAAATGAAAAACTTGTACCTAATCTCTATAAGTTCTGGCAAATTGCTAGAACTGTCCCAGTCTCATCTGCATCCGCGGAAAGAAGCTTCAGCGCAATGAGACGTGTGAAAACTTATCTCAAAACTACAATGAGCCAAGAGAGGTTTAGTGATTGCGCTATTCTACATATAGAGGGAGACCTAGTTAAAAAGCTGGATTTATCTATATTAACTTCCAAATTTAAGTCAGCAAAGGCACGCCGCCATCTGGTGTAAATAAAGTAAGATACAAGTTATAGTATATAAAACATGAAAACATCCTGCAGTAAATTTTTTCAATTTTCAGTATGGGTTTGGTTTCCATGTTGTAGTCTATGAAGACACCACTCAAAACAATAATTCACAAATTATGAACAACAATTTCTTCTTCTTTATATTAGTATTGTTTATTTATTATTTTATATTAAAATTTATAGGTTTGTAAAATGTTAGAGTCATTTATTATTTATTTCAATAAAAAATATATTGTATAATTAACAAGTATAATTTTCTCCGAATATTATAATGACGATATAAATAGCGATTTTTCAAAACTCTTTTGTCCATTTTCTTATTTCAATGATAAAAACTACATTAAAAATATAAAATTACATGTATACTTATGAAACTTAAATGTTTAACTTACAGTTTATATAGAAAATAAGTTATTCATTCTAAACAAAATATTTGTAAATGATAGATACAGTTAATATGCCCTTTTTAGTTCAAGCTCACAAAAACAGTTATTTTACAAACTCATTTCAGACCGTATAATGAAAAATGGTTGATATATTTCGTATAGATAGGTGAATTCAACATTAGATACGGTAAGTGGACATGTTTAAGAAATAGTAATATATAATTATTATTATTTGCGAATACTAATACCACTAAGATAAAAATAAATCAATTTTCTCTTGAATTAGATTTTCGCCCGTTTTACATTCAGCAATGGGCCTATAGCCCCCCCAGAATTTTGCCTTCGCTACGCCTATGTTGTAAGTATACATGAAATTGCCAATTCTTGGTTGCAGAATACTTCAAACATTAAATGTCCGATTCTTTTCGCAATCTATAACAAGTTAGTTTTACAAAGACTATATCAAACACTCATTGAACCAACTGCTTCCCGAGCTAATACTCCGACGGACATTGAATTGCAACAACAAACACTTGTATACTTCAGTGTCCGTCGGGGTATTAGCTCGGGAAGTAGTTGTTTCAATGGCTATATCAATCTTTGTAAGACTAACTTGTAGTTTGCAAAAAGAATCGCACTTTTAATGTTATAATACACTACTTTTCTGAAACATCCTTTTAATGAACCATAACAGCTCAAATACTTCTACAATTATACAGACAGTCAAGGATTTATTGCTAGACAGTTTTTGGAATCTAGGAGGCTTTTACGTTTAAATAAAATAATAATATCTATCAATTGATAGCGGTCTTTAAATTTAGAACTATTATATGTGATTAATAATGAAATTGCGAATGGAGATGTCATTTGTAAGATTTTATTTTAATTACAATTTGGTTTCCTGGATTCCTTATCCCATGGACTGTCTGTATAGCTGTCTGTGATTTAATCTAATGATTTAATCAAATAAGTTTTTAAAACACTTGAGGAACTTCAAGTGTTTTAAATAAAAACTTATTTTATATTTCACGGTTCATAAAAAGGTTGATGAACTAATCTATTTGAAATAATCCCATTTCGAAAAAAATCAAAGTGGACAGCGCCGAGAGAGAAAGAGAGGGAATGCCAAAATTGGAATCGTCATCGTGTTAATTGAAAATATAATGGGCGGCAATTAGAAGCGCTGATGATATCGTTTTCGAAACAATATCGATATCGTGGGGTGTTCGTGATTGCTACTGTTAGCACCGCGGGTGGGAGCTTTTCGAGCTTATTTTTTACCGATGCCTCGCGATCAACGGGGAATTAATTCATCCAACATGATTTTTAATTTTTCTTCAATAAACGACCGCCTTTTATTCGACTTCAAGTTTGCCGACTGAGGGATTTAAATTCTTCATTTGTTGGTTGCTATTTCATTTTTGGATACCAATAGAAAAAAAAAATCGGTAATTGTAAATAGTATGTGTTAAAGTAAGTGAAGCTAACTTCTATATAAAAATACACAATCATCTTCAAGAAGTATATAATTAACATTTTCAGTCAGCAATTATATTTAATTCGATTCTCCGAATAAAAGGTGGATGATGATTTTTTTTTCTTCTTCTTTACTCTTTCTCTCGATGAGTTGAATGAGTGAATTATTTTAATGGGCTCAGGATGAAAAGAGTGGAGAGGCTCTCGACGTCCTTGTTTATAGCTGAAATTAGTATTAAAGTTGAATAGTTGATGACTAGTGAGATTCCTTTCGTACGAATGGTCCTTTGTGCGTCGAAATGAAAAGGCTTCATTTGGCTCCTGTTCGGAGAACACAAAAGTCCTACATTTCTGACAATTGGTAGGGAATTCGAGATTTTTATCAAAAGTTTTTGCTACTGATTATTAAAAATTTTAAAATAATCATAATCATAAGTTTCTTGCTATTTCAACATTAAAAAAAGCAACAAATTTCCAATATTTATTTACTCTGCCCTGGAAATTTTCGTTCGCATCGCCCTGATCGCGTAGAAAAGGAGCGAAAGAGAGTGAATAATAAATGGCGTTTCCTACTCAAGTATTCATAATGCCCCGTATGATGGCGTTCCCTTTTGTATTAAATTAATCTTGTGTATAATATTAGCTGTCTGTAAGATCGTTCCCCGGCTTTTATTATTGCCTTCCCGGGGGTATTATTATTATTACACCGAGATGACAAAAACACATCCTCGTCTTCCCCGGCGAGAGCGCTTTGACAAATATTTCCAAACATTCATTACTGCACAAATATGTACAAGATGAATTGTGCATATTTTCTGTATACATGTTTTGTGTGTGTGTGTGTGTGTTTTAAATACTTAAAATTGAGTTTCTCTTCAGTTTACAGACGCGTTCCGGACTTAACATCCTCATCAGTGTGGTCCCGATCCAGTGCTGAAAAATACTTTTGTTTGGGGGGGAGAGAGGAGGAGTAAATCCTCATGGATACCTTCTGTTATTCCACCCACGTATGGAAAGGATAACAAGAGGTTATGTCAGACTCAAACTGACTAAAACCCCCTCTAGTATAACAGATTCAAGTTGAATTTTCAATACTAAAACGATATTGAGTTGCTGAAGAATACTGAATACCTTACACTATATTAAGCCTACATCTGAACACATTTAGAAATGTCGACAGCTAACGCCATCTATTGCTCTCAGGCCGTACTTGTCCTGTTGTATTATATTATATATTAAGCCTACATCTGAACATATTTAGAAATGTTGACAGCTAACGCCATCTATTGCTCACTGGCCGTACTTGTCCTGTTGTATTATATTATATATTAACCTATTAACGGCAGAGCAATTATAAAGTTAACTCTAAAAGTTGATTTTAGGCAAAATTCTGCACTTATTTTTTATGATTTCTATAATTGACTTATTGTTTTACATTCAGTGATTTTTTCTTTAACATATGCCTAATGTATATGTTGTAAATGTTCAGGCATTCGTCGATTTTATATAAGAACGTGCAATAATAAGTTAAGAACAAGTGTTTCCACTCCCAGACTAAGCATGAAGTAAAATTTCGAGTTTAGAAAAGCCCCGCGTAGAAAATTTGTCTCGGGTCGCTCCGCGACCCGAGACAAATTTTCACGGGGCTTTTCTAAACTCGAAATTTTACTTTATGCGCCACGCGTGTAAAACACTGAAATATTGTTAAGTTAGAAATGCACTGACATTTTTTTTTAAATGAGTTATAATCTAAATATTTAAATAACAAAATATTTACTTTTTTTTCATACATTTTCAAGTTAGGTCAAATAATCAAATATCAAATTAACTTATTTAGTAATTTAGTTAACAAAAAATTAATAATGTCGCGTGTATGCATCAATGGCGCTTACTGGGTTAAGCCTGCATCTGACCACATTTAGAAATGTCGACAACTAACGCTATCTATTGCTCTGTGGCCGTACTTGTCCTGTTGTATTATATTATATATTAAGCCTACATCTGAACACATTTAGAAATAACGACAGCTAACGCCATCTATTGCTCTCTGGCCGTACTTGTCCTGTTGTATTATATTATATATTAAGTCTACATCTGAACATATTTAGAAATGTTGACAGCTAACGCCATCTATTGCTCTCTGGCCGTAGTTGTCCTGTTGTATTATATTATATATTAAGCATACGTCTGAACACATTTAGAAATAACGACAGCCTACGCCATCTATTGCTCTCTGGTCGTACTTGTCCTGTTGTATTATATTGTATATTAAGCCTACATCTGAACACATTTAGAAATGTCGACAGCTAACGCCATCTATTGCTCTCCGGCCGTACTTGTCCTATTGTATTATATTATATATTAAACCTATATCTGAACACATTTATAAATGTCGACAACTAACGCTATCTATTGCTCTCTGGCCGTACTTGTCCTGTTGTATTATATTATATATTAACCCTACGTCTGAACACATTTAGAAATAACGACAGCCTACGCCATCTATCGCTCTCTGGCCGTACTTGTCCTGTTGTATTATATTATATATTAAGCCTACATCTGAACACATTTAGAAATGTCGACAGCTAACGCCATCTATTGCTCTCCGGCCGCACTTGTCCTGTTGTATTATTTGTTTATTGTTTATTTACGGATATCCATTTATAATAAATACATAATGCTTAGTCTAAAATAAGTTAAAAGTAATAATTAAGTTAAAATATATAAAATCACAAACAATATACACAACAGATTAAAATCAAAATGCTCATCACTATGCTAAAAGTAATAAATACGGTTAAAATATAAATCACAAACAATATACAAATAAAACAAACAAAACTGATTAAAATGTGAACAAAAATAAAAATCTAATTTGTCTCACGGAGCATGGACTTAAGATTCTTTTTGCTTGTGGTAGCAAAGTCTATATTCGCCGAGTTGCAGCGCGCGGCAACTCTAGCCATACCATAGTTTCTACCATAATTGGTACGATGAAATGGTACGTTGAAGAGGTCGAAGGAACGCAAACCCCTGCTAGGGGTTATATATTAAACGGTGATGGGTCACGTTTCCCAATCCAAATTTCCCAATCCATATTTCCCAGTCCACGTTTCCCAATATATAATTTTCCCAATAACCACATTTCCCAATCGCCATTGTTCCCAATCTATTCATTTCTATTCATTTACTTTTGTTTGGGGGGGAGAGAGGAGGAGTAAATCCTCATGGATACCTTCTGTTATTCCACCCACGTATGGAAAGGATAACAAGAGGTTATGTCAGACTCAAACTGACTAAAACCCCCTCTAGTATAACAGATTCAAGTTGAATTTTCAATACTAAAACGATATTGAGTTGCTGAAGAATACTGAATACCTTACACTATATTAAGCCTACATCTGAACACATTTAGAAATGTCGACAGCTAACGCCATCTATTGCTCTCAGGCCGTACTTGTCCTGTTGTATTATATTATATATTAAGCCTACATCTGAACATATTTAGAAATGTTGACAGCTAACGCCATCTATTGCTCACTGGCCGTACTTGTCCTGTTGTATTATATTATATATTAACCTATTAACGGCAGAGCAATTATAAAGTTAACTCTAAAAGTTGATTTTAGGCAAAATTCTGCACTTATTTTTTATGATTTCTATAATTGACTTATTGTTTTACATTCAGTGATTTTTTCTTTAACATATGCCTAATGTATATGTTGTAAATGTTCAGGCATTCGTCGATTTTATATAAGAACGTGCAATAATAAGTTAAGAACAAGTGTTTCCACTCCCAGACTAAGCATGAAGTAAAATTTCGAGTTTAGAAAAGCCCCGCGTAGAAAATTTGTCTCGGGTCGCGGAGCGACCCGAGACAAATTTTCACGGGGCTTTTCTAAACTCGAAATTTTACTTTATGCGCCACGCGTGTAAAACACTGAAATATTGTTAAGTTAGAAATGCACTGACATTTTTTTTTAAATGAGTTATAATCTAAATATTTAAATAACAAAATATTTACTTTTTTTTTCATACATTTTCAAGTTAGGTCAAATAATCAAATATCAAATTAACTTATTTAGTAATTTAGTTAACAAAAAATTAATAATGTCGCGTGTATGCATCAATGGCGCTTAATGGGTTAAGCCTGCATCTGAACACATTTAGAAATGTCGACAACTAACGCTATCTATTGCTCTGTGGCCGTACTTGTCCTGTTGTATTATATTATATATTAAGCCTACATCTGAACACATTTAGAAATAACGACAGCTAACGCCATCTATTGCTCTCTGGCCGTACTTGTCCTGTTGTATTATATTATATATTAAGTCTACATCTGAACATATTTAGAAATGTTGACAGCTAACGCCATCTATTGCTCTCTGGCCGTAGTTGTCCTGTTGTATTATATTATATATTAAGCATACGTCTGAACACATTTAGAAATAACGACAGCCTACGCCATCTATTGCTCTCTGGTCGTACTTGTCCTGTTGTATTATATTGTATATTAAGCCTACATCTGAACACATTTAGAAATGTCGACAGCTAACGCCATCTATTGCTCTCCGGCCGTACTTGTCCTATTGTATTATATTATATATTAAACCTATATCTGAACACATTTATAAATGTCGACAACTAACGCTATCTATTGCTCTCTGGCCGTACTTGTCCTGTTGTATTATATTATATATTAACCCTACGTCTGAACACATTTAGAAATAACGACAGCCTACGCCATCTATCGCTCTCTGGCCGTACTTGTCCTGTTGTATTATATTATATATTAAGCCTACATCTGAACACATTTAGAAATGTCGACAGCTAACGCCATCTATTGCTCTCCGGCCGCACTTGTCCTGTTGTATTATTTGTTTATTGTTTATTTACGGATATCCATTTATAATAAATACATAATGCTTAGTCTAAAATAAGTTAAAAGTAATAATTAAGTTAAAATATATAAAATCACAAACAATATACACAACAGATTAAAATCAAAATGCTCATCACTATGCTAAAAGTAATAAATACGGTTAAAATATAAATCACAAACAATATACAAATAAAACAAACAAAACTGATTAAAATGTGAACAAAAATAAAAATCTAATTTGTCTCACGGAGCATGGACTTAAGATTCTTTTTGCTTGTGGTAGCAAAGTCTATATTCGCCGAGTTGCAGCGCGCGGCAACTCTAGCCATACCATAGTTTCTACCATAATTGGTACGATGAAATGGTACGTTGAAGAGGTCGAAGGAACGCAAACCCCTGCTAGGGGTTATATATTAAACGGTGATGGGTCACGTTTCCCAATCCAAATTTCCCAATCCATATTTCCCAGTCCACGTTTCCCAATATATAATTTTCCCAATAACCACATTTCCCAATCGCCATTGTTCCCAATCTATTCATTTCCCAATCGCTGTCTATTCCACACACTTCTGTGTTAGGTTAGAATAGTAGAAAGATTTGGAATAGAAGGGATTGTGTAAGTCTCTTTGCGCACGCTGCCTATTCCACCCATTTCTGTGTTAGGTTAGAATAGTAGAAAGGTTTGGAATAGAAGGGATTGTGTAAGTCTGTTTGCGCACGCTGCCTATTCCACACACTTCTGCGTTAGGTTAGAATAGTAGAAAGGTTTGGAATAGAAGGGATTGTGTAAGTCTTTTTGCGCACGCTGCCTATTCCACACACTTCTGTGTTAGGTTAGAATAGTAGAAAGGTTTGGAATAGAAGTATGCGACAGAGATGGCAATTTTTTTATTGTCACGAAAACGTGAAAACACAGTTCATGAAAAATAAACGTTGTGTCCAACTGCTCGGAGATATTCCAGTGCTTTATTTCCTTCTTCCGAAAAATCGTTGTATTTGCTGACGATGTTGAAGATCCTTTGCTCTGCAACTACTCTTGACGTTGTGTTTTGTCGTCGGATTGCCTGACCTAAATTCAGCTGACGTATCATGGTTTCCGTGTCGGCCTGCTCTTTCTGGAGTTCCAGAAAGAACGTGTATGTGCTCGGGTGATTACGTCCGACTACGACCTGAAATTCAACACACATTATATATATATATATAACATTGAATTAATTGAAATTTAATTAATGATTCAAACTGTGTGTGCCTACTTGGAATCTATTATGCCACCCTTCCGAAGCATTATTTGTTCTAGCCTGGTGTTGCAGAACAGCGGCGTACTGATTCCACAGTGCTGGTTTATAACGAGGTTCCACAGCCTTCCTCCGCCCTCTAGCTTTCCTTCCGCGAACGTAGGTAACCTGTTAATCATATCGCAACATATTAATTCATAAATATAGTGACATTTAAATACAACTCACTTCAAAATACTCTGCTATCGGGACAAAAGGCTCAGGGACACTATCCATCAGATCGTCGAACGATGACTCAACGTCGTCAACGGGGACGAAGGCTAAAGCAGCAAGCATATGCGATGCCTCTTTGATGCTTCTGTCATCGGGGTTCCGGTATGCTTGTTGTAAGCTTTCTTGTTGCAGATGTCGATAAATAGATTGGCATAGGTGGAAAAAGCATGCAGAAACATGACTCAGATCCATCGCAGATTTCGTAGCATTTATGATGGCCAATTCAAAATCGGTCATTACCGTTTGTGGAATAGTTATTGGAATGCCATCTCTGTCGCATACTTCTTTTATAACTTAGTAAATTTTTCTGTAAGTAGCTTCGCTTTTGTCTTCCAATACTGCGTAGACTAGAGGGATTGCTACCATCTGCTCTCTCCCATGAATTGTCTGAGCAACGGATGCAAGAATCGCAAACATTTGATAAAAAATAGTCGGGACAATCTTGAATGTCCCGTCCACAAACCATACATGACTACGCATCAGTCTTTTCAGGTTCTCCTTGGTAGCAAACATGATTAGTCTTCCCCCTTCGTATTCATCGTCTTCACCAGAGTCATACAGTAGAAACCGTTCACCCGATAGCGATATTTGATACTGGTCAGGAACGCGTTGAAGTTGCTCTAATGATTGCGGATTCGCTGGCATATCCTTGGTCCGCTGACGTTGGACGGCTTTTCTCAGGTTTTCTCGATCCGGAAGCTGCGATAGAATACCGGAAGGAACGTTCTGCAACTGTGTTCGGAGAAGTTGAGCTGGAGGGGTTTCAGGAGCATCAGCGGCTTTCCTCTTCAATGTTGCGATGAGCCTGCAGGCCTCCACTTCCTCATTGTTTGGTGCATGGAGATGCTCTGATTCATCCGGCCCTTTGATTACTTCATTTCCACTGCCAGAACTTTTAGTGATAGCGCGGGCCGAACATTCTTTCTTCTTGCGGCAATTCCAAAAAACATGACCTCCACTTTCCGAATGCTTGTAGTAGAGAAATCCTTCCACATGTAAAAAGAAGCCTTTACCGCGAGATTTAATTAATTCGGCCATTATGAGGAATTTTGATGATGTAGTAATGTCAATAAGTAATGTGTCAACCGAAATAACCTGAACGAACAAATGACATTCCAATTTGAACCTCCAATTTAAAATATTCGATTGGGAAATGAATAGATTGGGAACAATGGCGATTGGGAAATGAATAGATTGGGAAAAATGGCGATTGGGAAAAACGGATTGGGAAATGTGACCCCCAATCATATTAAACCTATATATGAACACATTTAGAAATGTCGACAGCAAACGCCATTTATTGCTCTCCGGCCGTAGTTGTCCTGTTGTATTATAATAAAATAATAAATATACAGGCTTTCCAACTTTTTCATTTCAAAAGTGGTTTTTCTAAACTTTCTCACAAGTAAATTTAACTGCGCTCACAATAATAATTTATCTATACTCTAGTCGTAATCATAGGACATAAAATGTAATTATTATTTTCTTTTTAACAGGAAATGTAATCATTGTCAATAAAAATGAAATCTTGTGGACGTCTCGTGATGAATCGGTGGGAAAAATTGAATGTATTTACGTGCTGTCTGTCAGTTCGGTTGTTTCGGTTGGTGAAAACGTGTGTTTAAAATACGGGGAAAACCGGCGGCGACAAAACATTTTCATTGACACCCCCAAAAAGATTAATGACGCGCGATTGTCATTTGTTCGCGCGCTTACCAGGAAATTACCTCTGCGACAGAAAACGGGCGTGCGCAACTCCACAATCAAAACGTGACATTACATTTTAGATTTTCTGTGTGCACATACCCATACATACGCAGTCATCTTTAATCAAATATTTATTATAAATGGACATACGATAAAAACAAATATTTTTATTTTTGGGATGGTTTTGAACATGGGGGTTCCACGAATTCCGCTCGAAGGCCCAGAAGCGCAACAAAAAATAAAAATAGAAAATCTCAACACTTTCTATTCTGATCAAAATTTTGAAATTTTTATATCGAAGAAAACCACGATATTTTAAATGTATGCATTTTTTACGGACGTTGCTTGTGTAAAATACAGATTTTAAGTGAAGTTCGAATATACATAAATTTCACAATATTTTAGTGGTTTATACGCGTGGCGCATGAAGTAAAATTTCGAGTTTAGAAAAGCCCAGATAATTTGTCGAGGGTCGCTGCGCGACCCTCGACAAATTTTGACGGGGCTTTTCTAAACTCGAAATTTTACTTCATGCTTAGTCTGGGAGTGGAAAACACTCGTTCAAAGTAACTGTATGTTTTTGAGTTTACGTGAAGTGATTATTACGCTAAAAAAGACTGTTATTTCTTACTTTTCTTTTTATTTTTATCGTTAGATGTACATTTCGAGACACAAATCAGTTTGTTATTGATAATGAGCACATTGTGTCTCGAAATGTACATCTAACGATAAAAATAAAAAGTGAAGTAAGGAACGACTCGTTCAAAGCTTCAAATTGAACTCTTTTAAAAACGCAATGAATATCTAAAGATTTAAATAACTTAATTGTTGCGGCAGTTAATAGTTGAAAGTTCATTTTCACTTTGATTTAGTTTAAATAAAACACTTATTACGTTTAAACACTTTATTGCACTCGTGACAATTGAGGCGCCACACTGTGGCTTCTTTAAGCGAAGAATAATAATAAAACAATTGTCGCGAGTACAATAAAGTGTTTGAAATTAATAAGTGTTTTATTTAAACTATGTCAAAGTAAAGATTTAAAGAAATTCAGCTGAATTTGCAATCCATACACTTTAAAGTAAAACTCTTTATATTTGTTTTATGAATCTCGGTCACTAATTGAGCTTTGTATTTGATATACAAATTTTGGACGCTTATAACCGATAAAATCCCCCCTTTTTAAATTAGTATTACCTTATTATAATGTACAAATAATGATTAGTAATACATTATTGATTTAAATAACTTAATTGTTGAGGCAGTTAATAGTTGAAAGTTCATTTTCACTTTGATTTAGTTTAAATAAAACACTTATTAGTTTCAAACACTTTATTGTACTCGCGACAAATGTGTCGCCATACTGTGACTTCTTTAAGCGAAGAAAAATAATAAAACAATTGTCGCGAGTACAACAAAGTGCTTGAAAGTAATAAGTGTTTCACACAATATTCACACAATAGCAGCACACCTTAAATACAACAGAAATACAATACAGAGACTAATTAATAGACATTCACGTAAATATAAACTCCGAAATATAACTTCACTTACAGATATAGAAACCATAAAAGAAACAAAATATGTCAGACTAAGTTATTCCCCCACAATCGAAAATAATTTCAAAAAATTGTACAAGAAATTCAATTTAACCCCAGCGTACTATGTAAATACAAAATTACACAATTTACTAGGGAACACTTTTAACGAAATACATTTCTTAGAAAAATCTGGAATTTATTCCATTAAATGTTCGAATTGTGACAAAATATACATAGGACAAACACAAAGAAACATTCAAACTAGATTCAAAGAACATGTCTCACACATTAAACACCTGAATCCGGATAAATCTGAGGTCGCTAACCATGCAATTGAAACGGGCCATAAGTTCATTTTAGAAAACGTAAAACTATTGAAACATTCAACACACTATCATTTAAATATGTTGGAGGCAATTCAAATGAAAAAACAAGAAAACCTACTGTTAAATTTCGATTTAAGAACGCTCGAAAATGTTTTATTAGATTTAGTGTGTCCACCTGAAACTCGGGTGTTTTCCTAATCCCTTGGAATCCCCATCAAACACGTACCTACTTACCCACAGATAACCTTTTTTCGACTAAAATTAGTTTATTACCACCATAACCACACCCCCTACCGACACCCTCTAACTCCCTCATTTTTTAGTGTATATATCAGTGTAAAATGTATATTTTTCGTATTAGTATCAAACCATTGATAATGGACACTTCGTGTCCGAAATGTACATTTACAAAATAAAGTATTGAAGAAAGGTTCTAAGAGTATTTTAATCAAAGTAATAAGTGTTTTATTTAAACTAAATCAAAGTAAAGATTTAAAGAAAATCAGCTGAATTTGCAATCCGTACACTTTAAAAAAAAACTCCCTGTATTTGTTTCATGAATCTCGGTCACTAGTTGAGCTTTGTATTTGATATACAAATTTTGGACACTTATAACCGATAAAACCCCCCCTTTTTAAATTAGTATTACCTTATTATAATGTACAAATAATGATCAGTAATACATTATTTAAATAATATTGTTATATTCACTTCAAAATAACTTCAAACCTTTAATATATTCACGTTATTTACCATCACAACCCGCAATATTCAAACGCGAACATATATCGTCGAATACACACAGTTTAGGGTCACTTTTCTGAGCATTAAATCACATATTTGCTAGATCAATTTTTTTATGACGGTACCCCTCTCTACAAAAAAATCGTAACTTATAAAAGAGCAGTCAGAAGCAAATGATCCTTATAAAATTTTGAAGTATATTAACCTATTAACGGCCGAGCAATTATAAAGTTAAGTCTGAAAGTTGATTTTAGGTAAAATTCTGCACTTCTTTTTAAGATTTCTATGAATGACTTATTTTATGATTTTTTCTTTTAAATAAATATAACGTATACGCTGCACATTTTTAGGCAGTCATCGATTTTATATAAAAACGTGCAATATGAAGTTTAGAACGAGTGTTTCCACTCCCAGACTAAGCATGAAGTAAAATTTCGAGTTTAGAAAAGCCCCTCGTAGAAAATTTGTCGAGGGCCGCGCAGCGACCCGGGACAAATTTTCACGGCTTTTCTAAACTCGAAATTTTACTTCATGCGCCACGCGTATAAAACAGTGATTTAAAATAAAGTTAAAAATGCACTGAAAATGTTTTCTTTCACATCCATGCTGTAAACCTTCAGATATTCGTTGTTTTCTCGTAAAAAAAACCTTGATTTCCTGTAGTCTTTCGGTCTCCGAAGACCATGATTGCTCCTTCGAGCTGTAGCCTTTGTAAAATGGTAATAAACTTAGTAATCTAGAGCGATCCTTCAATTTGAAACTTCTAAGAACGAGTGTTGTCCACTCCCAGACTAAGCATGAAGTAAAATTTCGAGTTTAGAAAAGCCCCGCGTAGAAAATTTGTCTCGGGTCGCGCAGCGACCCGAGACAAATTTTCACGGGGCTTTTCTAAACTCGAAATTTTACTTCATGCGCCACGCGTATAAAACACTGAAATATTCTGAAGTTAGAAATACACTGAAGTCTTTTTTTTCTTAAACGAGTAATGATCGAAATATTTAAATAACACAATATTAATATTTTTCTTCATACATTTTCAAGTCAGGTCAAATTATATAATATATCAAAGTAACTTATTTAGTAATTTAATAAAAAAAATGAATAGTGTTGCGTGTAAGCATCAATGGCGCTTAATGGGTTAATGCACTAATAAGGAGATGTTAACACCCCAAAACGTTTTAATACGTTTTTTTTTTAAGTCTCTTCAAAGTTTGTAATCGCATAAATTTTATACAAAATTTAGGAGTTTGTTTAAAATTATTTGCGGAGTAAATCGTACACCAAAAGATAAGCTTTAAATGATATCTTAAACTACATAGCTTGGGCTACGGAATCCATCATAGATTATTTAAAAACAATTCGTAGCAATTGTAGTATCACGCTTAGAATAATTGATAAAATAGAACTGATATTAAAGACAAGTACCCGCTCGATCATTGCCTCGGTTTGAGAGTATATTAATAAGGAATTGGCGAAACTCATGTAGCTGTTAAATGGAATTCTTGGATTAATGGCTTATCTACTTTACTGTGGTAATATGAAAATCCTTAAAATTAAATATTCATTTTTTGATTTTTATCAATTGCTCGAAACACTGTGCATCGTCTTAATCCGAATAATAATAAGAAAAATATATTTCTTATTATTATTCGTATTAAGACAATGTCTTCTTCGTTCCAACGGCTGATCCATCTACCGTTCTTTTTTTGTTAATCTCATTGTTGATAAAGAGTTGAATAAATATTACGAGAAATCCTCAGCCATTAATAAGGAATTAGCGAAACTCATGTAGCTGTTAAATGGAATTCTTGGATTAATGGCTTATCTACTCTACTGTGGTAATATGAAAATCCTTAAAATTTAATATTCATTTTTTGATTTTTGTCAATTGCTCGAAACATTGTGCATCGTCTTAATCCGAATAATAATAAGAAAAATATATTTCTTATTATTATTCGTATTAAGACGATGTCTTCTTCGTTCCAACGGCTGATCCATCTACCGTTCTTTTTTTGTTAATCTCAATGTTGATAAAGAGTTGAATAAATATTACGAGAAATCCTCAGCCCAATCATTATATTCAACTTGTTTCTAGCAAAATCAATATTATAGTTATTTTGTGTTTACATATACCTAATATTTATTTACATTAAATCAAACTCAAACACCCAAGAAAATTAATCATGAATAATCAATAGCCCATTTCGATCCTAGTCGCAAAACAAACCATTTATACACCCTTTACTCTGTGGGCGCGTGAAAAAAACCCTAATGAAAAAAACGCCCACTTGATAACCAGAAAATTCAATTACCGACCCTCAACAAATAAAATCACGCTGGAAAAACACAAACACACCCCTTACGAATTACAAATTACGCGCTCTCGAGTGTGTGTGTGTGAAACGTTATCTATCAGATCGATTCACGCTAGATTTACCTAATGGGGCGATTATTGACCCGTACAGATGCGACGCATAAGGGCGAAAAAGCCCCGCGCACTTAACATCAGCGGACAGATGTTCAGCGCGTTCGCAGAGTTCGGCAAACACGAAATCCCCGATTGTTTGCCCCCGATTCCGACAATGAAAGTTAAACGCGCTCGATCTGGACGACGATTAGGTTACGGTTTTCTCTATTGACACACATATATAAAACAGAGTTATGTACTCATGTGAGTGTGTATTGTGCATTGGTGGTAATTTGTAAGAAGGGTTGTTTTATTATTGATAAGCGAATTCGTGATGGTAATCAATTTTTTTGTTGTTGTTGAGTGGTTTCGCTGATTTGACGTGAGGTTCAAAATATATTGCTTAGATATTATTTAATGGGCCCGTTCATCAGAGACAACAGTTGGGAGTTTACTGCCAACTGTTGGGGAATTCTCTGATGACACGACTGTTAATCGTGAACGTGTTTGCGATTTTTGCAATCGTACAAAATAGACCAATTTGTGTTTGCGACTGGTGTTATCCGGTTAAAGTTTAAAATGGCCGGAGTGCCGTTCATTAGATACCAACATGCATTACAAACAAATCTAAATATTTTCTTGAATTAATTTCTCATCTGGCACTTGGACAAACCGGCAGATCTTTCGAAATCAGAATGAAAGAACATAAAAAATCTGTTTTAGATAATAAACCAACAATTGGCTTTCCAAACATTGGATCGCATTCAATCACTTCTTTAATCCGCATAATTTTAAGATTTTGCATTCAGGTAATAAGGGATACGCACTAAACCTTAAAGAGGGCCTGGAGAGACAGGGCCATAAAAATGGGGAAAAATATCGTAAACGACAACGAGGAGATTTGGACTTCCCCAATTCTGACTTCTCTTATTACCTGAAACAAAAATATTGTATATATACTTAGGAAATAATTTTTTCTGTACATTCCTTTGAAAATGGTCTAACAAACCGAAACTAGTCGGAATAAAGATTTAATTGTGAAACAATACCAAGTGCCTTTCCTTTAATTAACTTTACATAAATCTAAATATGTTGAATGTTTGACATTTTGTTGAACGGGGCCAATGTTTAATCTTAACATGGGCGTAGCCAACATTTTCCCCTCTTTGGTGAAATAAATAATATAATAAACTAATATCTTAAAGTGCAAAATTGTAACAAACCCTAAATTAAACAATAGACAATGTAATTAACGTAAACGCATTATACCATATAAATAGTGAGAGCGAGAAAGGGAGAGAATCGGAACGGTTTGTTTTCTCAGCCCTGGTGACAAGTTGCCACAGAATACACCCTTTCATCATACAGATATATATACATAAAGCGAATACGTATTCCTCATATTTCCCCTGAATACACACACACAAGACATCATCTTATTATTACGTTTTGTCTGCGGAATTTATCTCTTCGTAACACACACACATACAAAGCGAGAGAGATACGTACCATCAAGACATACTGCTGTCAAAATTGAAAACGTTGTAAATTACAAAATGCTCGTTGTGAAATCCTGAAATTAATAATTGCGTCTGTCAACGTTGAATCGTCTGGTTGTGTAAATACGGGGATTTATATTTATTGTATTCATTACACAAATTCGTATGTTGGTATGGATTTTGTACGGACAATGAGCGTAATGTGTGTTTGTTACGTTCAGCATTTACCATTTTACCACTTGCCACATGTCGCATGTCTTTGTGGGTTAGATATTATTCGTGAACGTCTGAAATACACACAAAAATGTCGTTGCTTTAATAGTATGTTATTATTTTATCTCTATCTTCTGATCGCTTGGCGAAACATCATTGAATATTTTGTAGAAAGTAAATATATGATTTAAATTATTATGTCAGGGCTTCTCAAAATGTTTTGTTCGCGACAATCTTTTAATATCTGCATTATTTAATTGTGTAGGTAGCATAAATGGGGTGCATTTAACACTCAAGTACATTAAACACGGGATTTGCGTAATAAATGTGGTTTTTTAACACGAATATAAATAATTGCCTAGTTTGATTTTTGGTCGCTGTGCAGTAACTGCGCTGTGTTAGTTAAATCAGCTTATTTTGTCTTACATTTAACCATGGTGGGAAGACGTTGTCGACGCCATTTTGTTAAACTACGAAGTAACGCGTCAACATCTCCTCCGTTCTCACTTGTTTAACCCGCGTAAAACGCGTTTATAAACAGAAATCATTCTGAAATCTGTTAAACAATATATACTCCCTGTAATATACGAGGGTAGATTGAAAAGTTTCCGGAATGGGCAAGAAAACGCAGTAATTGAACAGGTTTTATTTTTTATTTTTCAACATAGTACCCTTGCAGGGCGATACACTTTTCCCAGCGGTGCTCCAACTTTTTTAAGCCTTCAGAAAAATATGATTTCGGGAACTCTGCAAAACAAGCTTTAGTGGCGGCGATGACCTCCTCATTTGACGTAAAGCGCTTGCCTCCGAGCCAAGTCTTCATGTTTGTGAACAAAAAGAAGTCGCACGAGGCCAGGTCTGGAGAGTACGGGGGATGCGGCACCACCTCGTAGGCCAATTCAACCAATTTAGCATTGGCGATTCGGGATTCGCTGCAAATGAGGCCGTTTCTCCTTCAATATGCCGTTGAATTGATCCAATAAATCGCTGTAGTATTGTCCCGTGATAGTTCTTCCCTTCTGCAAAAAGTCAATGTGTATCACACCTTGCGAATCCCAAAAAAACGGTGGCCATGACCTTTCCAGCCGACGGCACAGTCTTTGCCTTCTTCGGAGTAGATTCGCCTGGAGAAATCCACTGTTTCGACTGCTGCTTGGTTTCTGGTGTGTAGTGGTGGATCCATGTTTCGTCCACGGTCACGAATCGGCGAAAAAAAATCCGTTGGATTACGCTTTAACAAGGCCAAACACTCTTTCGAAGTGGTCACACGATTTCGCTTGTTGTCCATAGTCAGCAAACGCGGCACCCATCGCGCCGACAGCTTCCTCTTGCCCAAATGTTCGTGCACGATATTTTGCACACGTTCATATGAGATACCCGTGGTCTCTACTATTTCGCGCAACTTCACTCGTCGATCGGCTAACACGAGATCATGGACTTTGTCGACCATTTCTTCATTTGTGGCCGTTTTTGGACTTCCACTGCGTGGTTCATCCTTGGTGCTCGTACGGCCACGTTTGAACTCGCTCACCCAGAAACTAATAGTCGAAAATGAAGGTGTGGATGTGCCATGAACTTCCTGCAAAATATCTCGTATCTCCGTCGCCTTTTTCCCATCCATCCAGAAATGTTTGATGACTGCACGAAATTCGTTTTTATCCATTTTTCCAAAGGTGCTTGACTTGCTTTACAAGATATCCTAGTAAACAAAAACGGAACGACGCACGTATCTGAAAATTTGACAGCTTACCTAAAATAGGTTAGCCTTCCATCATAACAATTTCACAATACGCGCGCCATCTCTTGCCCATTCCGGAAACTTTTCAATCTACCCTCGTATACAGGGAGTATATATTGTTTAACAGATTTTTGTAAAAATAGAGGAAAAAAAAAAACGCGTCATAAACTGTAAACAAAATAATTAAGAACTTATTTTTAAATCCATTTTACTCGCTTATTATTTTTATATTATTTTTTTGTGAAAACGAATTTAAATTCACAAAATAAATTAAAAAACTTTGTAGGATGCTTTTTTTGGTAAAATAGTTTTTTCCAAAAGTTTTTTTAGAAAATTTTAAAAAATAAATCCATGAAAGATTTTGTGATGTGATCTATAACATACATAGAACATTTCAAAATTTTTAAAGCAACAATAAAAAAGTTAATTTTTTGAGCACCTGAAAACCCCCTTACCTATAGAAAAATATATGTATAGAAGTGTTAAATGATGAAAATTGCACGAAATTCGTTTTTATCCATTTTTCCAAAGGTGCCTGACTTGCTTCACAAGATATCGTAGTAAACAAAAACGGAACGACGCACGTATCTGAAAATTTGACAGCTTACCTAAAATAGGTTAGCCTTGTCAATCATCATAACAATTTCACGATACGCGCGCCATCTCTTGCCCATTCCGGAAACTTTTCAATCTACCCTCGTATACAGGGAGTATATATTGTTTAACAGATTTTCGTAAAAATAGAGGAAAAAAAAACGCGTCATAAACTGTAAACAAAATAATTAAGAACTTATTTTTAAATCCATTTTACTCGTTTATTATTTTTATATTATTTTTTTGTGAAAACGGATTTAAATTCACAAAATAAATTAAAAAACTTTGTAGGATGCTTTTTTTGGTAAAATAGTTTTTTCCAAAAGTTTTTTTAGAAAATTTTAAAAAATAAATCCATGAAAGATTTTGTGATGTGATCTATAACATACATAGAACATTTCAAAATTTTTAAAGCAACAATAAAAAAGTTAATTTTTTGAGCACCTGAAAACCCCCTTAACTATAGAAAAATATATGTATAGAAGTGTTAAATGATGAATATATATATTTATTAACCCATTAACGGCCGAGCAATTATAGAGTTGACTTTAAAAGTTGATTTTTGGTGAAATTCTGCAACTCGCGTTATGATTTCTATGAATAACTTATTTCTTAACTTTAACTTTTTCAATTATTACTCATTAAAAAAAGTACATTAGTGCGTTCACAATATTTCAGTGTTTTATACGCGTGGCGCGTGAAGTAAAATTTCGAGTTTAGAAAAGCCCAGAAAATGAGTCTCGGGTCGCTGCGCGATCCTCGACAAATTTTCACGGGGCTTTTCTAAACTCGAAATTTTACTTCATGCTTAGTCTGGGAGTGGAAAACACTCGTTTAAAGTAACTATGTTTTTGAATTTACGTGAAGTGATTATTACACTAAAAAAGACTGTTATTCCTTACTTCACTTTTTATTTTTATCGTTAGATGTACATTTCGAGACACAAAGTGCTCATTATCAACATGGAGGGACACCAGATAGAAGAAATTGTCAGTTTGTTTTCATTTGTAATTCAAGGAACTTGCCTTAAAAAATAAAACGAGTTAGAAATTTCATACCCGCTTAATCCATTAAGCATCGTTAATGAAATAACGCAACATTCTTAACTGTTTGTTAATTAAATTACTATATAAGTTAATTTGTGTTACATTGTATTATTTGACAAGACTTGAGAATGCGTGAAGAAAAATGTAAATATTTTGTTATTTAAATATTAAGATTATTACTAATTTAATAAAAATGCTTTCGGTGTATTCCAAACTTCACAATATTTCAGTGTATATACGCGTGGCGCATGAAGTAAAATTTCGAGTTTAGAAAAGCCCCGTGAAAATTTGTCTCGGGTTTTTGGTAAAATTCTGCAATTCGCGTTTTGATTTCTATGAATAACTAATTATTAACTTGTTCAATTATTACTCATTAAAAAAGTACATTAGTGCGTTTCTAACTTCACAATACTTCAGTGATTTATACGCGTGGCGCATGAAGTAAAATTTCGAGTTTAGAAAAGCCCCGTGAAAATTTGTCTCGGGTTTTTGGTAAAATTCTGCAATTCGCGTTTTGATTTCTATGAATAACTAATTATTAACTTGTTCAATTATTACTCATTAAAAAAAGTACATTAGTGCGTTTCCAACTTCACAATACTTCAGTGATTTATACGCGTGGCGCATGAAGTAAAATTTCGAGTTTAGAAAAGCCCCGTGAAAATTTGTCTCGGGTCACTGCGCGACCCTCGACAATTTTTCTACGCGGGGCTTTTCTAAACTCGAAATTTTACTTCATGCTTAGTCTGGGAGTGGAAACACTCATTCTAAACTTCATATTGCACGTTTTTATAAAGTCGATTAATCACTGAGAATGTACAGTGTATACATTTTGCATATTTAAAAGCAAAAATCACAGATGTAGAATGTTTCTTTTAAATATGCAAAATGTATACTCTGTAAATGTTCAGGCAGTAATTTGTTTTTTTATAAAAACGTGCGATATAAAGTTTGGAACAAGTGTTCCCAGTCCCAGACTAAGCATGAAGTAAAATTTCGAGTTTAGAAAAGCCCCGCGTAAAAAATTTGTCGAGGGTCGCGCAGCGACCCGAGACAAATTTTCACGGGGCTTTTCTAAACTCGAAATTTTACTTCATGCGCCACGCGTACAAAACACTGAAATATTGTAAAGTTAGAAATACACTAATGTATTTTTTTTAATAAGTATTAATCGAAAAAATTTAATAACAAAATACTTACATTTTTCTCCATACATTTTCAAGTCAGGTCAATTAATATAATATATAAAATTAACTCATTTAGTAATTTGATTAACAAAAACGTGTGGCGCATGAAGTAAAATTTCGAGTTTAGAAAAGCCCCGTGAAAAGTTGTCTCGGGTCGCTACGCGACCCGAGACAAATTTTCTACGCGGGGCTTTTCTAAACTCGAAATTTTACTTCATGCTTAGTCTGGGAGTGGAAACACTCGTTCTAAACTTCATATTGCACGTTTTTATAAAGTCGATTAATGACTGAAAATGTACAGTGTATACATTTTGCATATTTAAAAGCAAATATCACAGATGTAGAATGTTTCTTTTAAATATGCAAAATGTATACTCTGTAAATGTTCAGGCAGTAATTTGTTTTTTTATAAAAACGTGCGATATAAAGTTTGGAACAAGTGTTTCCACTCCCAGACTAAGCATGAAGTAAAATTTCGAGTTTAGAAAAGCCCCGCGTAGAAAATTTGTCGAGGGTCGCGCAGCGACCCTCGACAAATTTTCACGGGGCTTTTCTAAACTCGAAATTTTACTTTATGCGCCACGCGTATAAAACACTGAAATATTGTGAAGTTAGAAATACACTAATGTATTTTTTTTAATAAGTATTAATCGAAAAAATTTAATAACAAAATACTTACATTTTTCTCCATACATTTTCAAGTCAGGTCAATAATATAATATATAAAATTAACTCATTTAGTAATTTAAATAAACATTAAAAGTGCGATTCTTTTCGCAATCTACAACAAGTTAGTCTTACAAAGACTATATCAAACACTCATTGAAACAACTACTTCCCGGGCTAATACCCCCACGGACATTGAATTATACAACAAGTGTTTGCTGTTACATACAGTAACCTACTGCAAATGGAACAATTTGGGTCAAATTATTCAGGCCATCTATAGACGCGGCAATTTCATGATTTAGTAATTTGATTAACAAAAAAATTATAATGTTGCGTGTATGCGCTTAATGGGTTAATAAAATATAAACAAATAAAAAAAATGCAACCACTAAAAATTGTTTACCGATTTTTGCCCATGCTCCCATATACTCGAAACACTGTGCGATTTCTTGTTTGTTCCAAGGCCTGATCCATTTGCCGTTTTCTTTTTTTTTATTATTAATCACAATGTTCATAAAGAGTTAAATATTACAATAAATTCTGAGCACAATCATCAATTACCATTTCATTCACCCAAACTGTTCCATTCAGGGATGAAACGAAGCGTCCATTCCCACCCCTAACGCGCACAATATTTGGCAATATTTACTCAAAACGCATTATATCCAGGATGTAAGCTACATTTACTTTTTTTTCCTCAATAACTCAATGAAATCAGTGCGCACAATGGGCGCTCTCATTGGGGTGCATCAAACAGGAAATATTAGACATTATCATAAATAATATGTGTGAGAAGTGTACAAATTATTTATATTTTCTACACAAACATAACGTGCGCATTATTGGAATTGTTATGAAAACGCGCGCATGCTTGTGTGTATGTGTGTGTGTGTGTGTGTGTGTGTGTGTGTTATGATCGCACCAATAGATTTATTGTAAAGTTTTTTTCCGAGCGTTTTTTCAAGAGGGATGTATGCTATTTGTAATTTATATGGATTTATTAGATTTATAGTGCTTTTTGTGTGCTTGTGTGTGTAAGTGTATGGGACATAATATACAGTATGGTAATGCGAGCAACACATTAACATATTTCTTATGGTTGGATTTACGAGTTTTTTAACCTTTCGTAAAAAAGAATTTATATTTGTGTGTATATATATTACAATTGATTGATATGAATAATTTCGAAAACAACGCTTGCAAAAAGCAAAGCTATTTGTTATGCAAAAAGTGGATGGTCAAGTTTTTTTTCCTTATTTGGGATTAGGAAGATAATCATTTACCAAGAAAAAGTAGAGAAAGCCTATTGTCGGTGATGGTTTTATTGGAGATGGCTTAATTACACTTAAGAGCCCCGATATGAAATATTATTATGGCCGGTGATGGCAATAAAACTTTACGGCTTTACAACCTTGTAAAAATCAAAACTTCTATTGGCGCCATAAGAATAATAATGGAATATTCTAAAATAAGAAGACTTCTAATGTTTATAAATTTGGAAATTTGCAAAGCTGAGCTGATCAAAGTAGGTCACGCAAGTGATCCAGATCCTACACACAGTGGTGTAGCAAGGTTAGGTAGTACCCGGTAAGGAAAATATTTTCTTAAAATGACACCTGAAACTTACGCTTTTTATTCAGTTCTATTAACTGAAAAGGTTTTAGTCAAATTTGGGAATTCAGAAGTGCTACTTTACTCTTTACTCATAGCATTGGAATTCGTCTCTAGAAGACAAATTAGTTGTAGATTTGCGAAACACATTTTCTTAGGGCCGTGATATCCACCTTCTAATAAAGTTCCTAGTAGTTAATAGGAACATAAATAATTTATAAAGTACATAAATATTTTTCGGATATCTAAGGCAAATTATGTTATGTATTGATAATGGACACTTAGTATCCGAAATGTATATATAGTACATAAGGGGAGGTTCTCATCGAGAAGTTTGAAAAAATCGATTTTTTTTTATTGCATTTTCTGAAAGGTACAAGTGTCTAGTATATTGTGTTCAAAGGGTTTTTTTAATCCGCGCATGAGAAAAATTTCTACAGGCCATTATTTGAACCTTTGTCCCGGCCGCCGCGCTGCTTGAGACGCTCTCCGCCTGAGACGGGCGGCTCAGTTTAGTTCATGCAAGCCGGTCGCGTTTTCGCGCGTTCGACGTAAACATGCCGAATGTTACGAAAAAAGGCAACCGCGGAGTGACGAAACGTGCCGCGCGAGTAAAAAAGTCAAAATTCAAGGGAAATCAGTTCACTGCCGAAACCGATACTGACTTTGTCAGCACGGCCGCTAAGAAGCTGAAAACTGCATGTTACGAGGACATTCAAGTGGACCAGAACATCGGTTACGTGATCTGCAACTTCTTTACGATCTTCAGCTTCTTAAGTGACATCCTGGTTTGCAAGTCCTGTGGCGGAGACGTGAAGTTCGACCGTACAACTGGAGCCGGAATATCCTTTAAACTGATCGTAACGTGCAACTGCAAAACGCAGTATTGCAGTTCGAGCCCCTGTGTCAATCAATCGTACGAGATAAACCGCCGTTTCATGTTCGCGATGCGCATGCTGGGAGTCGGACTACAGAGCTTGAGGACCTTTTGCGGCATCATGGACATAACTTGCAGTTTCAGTTTCCTGGCCATGCTTGATACTGCGGCAGAATCAGTTTTCAAAATCGTTCAAAAAAAGGCTGTCGATGAGGAAATTAGTCTGAATGCGGAACACGGTAACGAAGCACGGCAGTTGGGCGTTTCGGGAGATGGATCCTGGAAAAAAAGAGGATTTTCATCTCTTTTCGGGATCTCGACGCTCATTGGCAAGTACTCCGGCAAAGTTTTGGACTTCGTGGTAAAATCGGCTTACTGTCAATCTTGTGCTAACTGGGCATTGAGAAAAGGAACTGTAGAATACGACCAATGGCAGAATACCCACGGTGACAACTGTACCGCGAATCACCACAGCAGTGCTGGAAAAATGGAAGTAGATGCAATGACGGAAATGTTCGCGCATTCCGAGAAATCTCTGGGCGTCAAATATTCGAATTACATCGACACCAAAACGTTTAAAGCTATTTTGGACCTGGACCTGTACGATGACATCACTGTGCAGAAGAAGGAGTGCGTGGGCCACGTCCAGAAGAGGATGGGTAGCCGACTGCGAGCGGTGAAGAAAGGCACCAGGGGACTTGGCGCAAAAGGCGCAGGGAAGCTCACGGACAAATTGATTGCGGATCTGACGATATATTACGGACTGGCGATTCGACGACACCCCGACTCCGAGGCGAAGATGAAGGACGCTGTCTGGGCTACATTCCTCCACAAGTGCACCACTGATAAGGCCCCGCAGCATTCGAAGTGTCCGGAAGGCGTCAACAGCTGGTGCAAGTGGCGTGTGGCGGAGGCGACCGGCGAATTAGACTCGTTCAAGCACGACCAGCATCTGCGTAAGGACGTTCAAGATACCATAAAACCCGTCTACGAGGCCCTTTCCGCGGATGACCTGCTACATCGCTGCCTCGGAGGAAACACACAGAACTCCAATTAGTCTTTCAACGCCTGTGTGTGGAGATTTGCCCAGAAACACTTACATTCTTCTACTCAGCTTATTCAACGAAGGCACCTCGTCATTGTTGAAGGTTTTGAACGCGATGAGAATTGCTGTTGGACTGGGAGCCGTTCAGTTCGCCCGCACTTTCGACGAGCGACGTCTGCAGGCTGCCGAAAAGAAGGTCTGCGAATACGCAAGAATGGCTTATCTCGATAAGAAAAATAAAGCAATCGCCCAGGAGGAGCGCTTCGAGTTGGAGGAGGGGATTCTCTACACCCATGGAATCGCTGACTAAATGTGAGTATACCAAGAAACACAAATTTTGAATAGAAATGAGCGAAAGATACTTTTTGGTCCGCCATATTGGATCGGCCATTTTGTTTTGTTTTTAATTTTATCACATAGTACCTCAGAACCATGTTTATAGCTCGCGCAACCCGAAAATTTCCAATTTTTTATGAAATCGCAAATTTTTTTGTTCCGCTATATTGGATCGGCCATTTTCTTTTATTTATTTTTTAATATTATCACATAGTACTTTAAATCAACGTTTGAACCTCGCGAAACCCGAAATTTCCCACTTGTTTTATGAAATCGCAATGTTTTTTTTTTGTTGGTCCGCCATATTGGATCGGCCGTTTCGATTTTGAAAAGCTGACTTCAATCTGATTCGTATTCAGCGGTACCCAAAACCTATAATATCATGTCATTGTTAGAAAACATTGACATTTTCGCAATAATATTCGATCGAAACTATCGCCAAAACTTTGAACGCGTTTTTCTCGAAACGTGATTTTTCAACACGGTGTACACTCTCATTTGAGAACAGGTCAATGAAATAATTTCTACCTTTCGCCAATCGAAAGGAAACCTTTTTTTTGGGAGCATATAAATAAAATTGAGAAATTGTTTGTTTGAACTATTTTTTATGGGCCTCTGAAGTGGAAATAAGAGGACGAAAAATCGACCTAAAAGTTCATGATAGTGCCAAAAAGTCGAAATTTGTTTTTTTTTCAAGTTTTAATGGTCTATGCTCCCCCAAATTTATTCAACTTTATGACCATGTTGTCCTTTTTTGATTTCAGATTGTTGCTGAGTCACTAGAGTGAACACCATGAACCAATTCCTCGCTGACATGGGCCTATTTTGATAATTGTACAAGCATTCCGAATCCCCAACTCGTTTTTTTCACCGCGCTTCCATAATCGCGGAAAAAATCCAAAATTAGGCTATTTTTTGGGCTGCTACATGAGAACCTCCCCTTAAATAAAAACAGTGAAAAAAGGAATTTAACCGCTGTTTATTACTATTATAACAATCTTCATATAACCCACGAATACATATATACCCAATATGTATTCGTGAGTTATATGAAGATTGTTATAATAGTAATAAAAAGCGGTTAAATTTCTTTCTTCACTGTTTTTATTTAAGTACTATATGTACATTTCGGACACTAAGTGTCCATTATCAATAGTTAACTTTTTTTATTACATATTAGGTACCTAATAAATTTTGACAGTTTTATTGAAAAGTTGGTTTTACTAATGTTGTCGGGTAAAGCAAGGTACGTCGATGGGCGTAACGCATATGAATATGTGTTACAAGGTATGACAGAATTGCATCTTTCTATGTTTTGCCCTTTCCCTGCAGGCCCTAGTTCGTCCGAGAAGAACAATGGCGTTGTATTTGGTTCCGTTTTTGAGTCTATCATAACCTCTCTTTCCGGTTTCGCTGTACCTTTAGAGATAGATTTATTAATATTTTGTGTTAAAAATAAGTGTTTTAAGAGCAAAATCTCTTAAATAAAATAAAATGCAAAGAAGAGAAAATTAATTAAATTGTAGATAAATAAAATTATTAACATGTTTTAAATATTAATTTACCCTTTTCGCAGCTTCTTTAAATATGAATTTATATAATATAGGGAGTTTTTCTTTAAAGTATAATACGTATTCCGAACTCAGCCTATTTTCTGTAAATCTTTATATATTCCCTGTTTTTTTTAAGTTCAATTTAAAGCTTTAAACAAGTGTTTTCCACTCCCAGACCAAGCATGAAGTAAAATTTCGAGTTTAGAAAAGCCCCGCGAAAATTCGTCGAGGGTCGCGAAGCGACCCGAGACAAATTTTCTGGGCTTTTCTAAACTCGAAATTTTACTTCATGCGCCACGCGTATAAAACACTAAAATATTGTGAAATTTATATATATTTGAACGATTAAAATCAGTGTTTTATACGCGTGGCGCATGAAGTAAAATTTCGAGTTTAGAAAAGTCCCGTGAAAATTTGTCTCGGGTCGCTGCGCGACCCTCGACAAATTTTCACGGGACTTTTCTAAACTCGAAATTTTACTTCATGCTTAGTCTGGGAGTAGAAAACACTCGTTTAAAGCTTTGAATTGAACCTTTTTAAAAAAACAACGATTGTCAAAGAATGCTTATGCAGCTCGTAAGAGCAAAAGCTGTATTTTTCACCATGAAACCCCCTCCCAAAATGTTCGTAACCACCTTCAATTTTTATTTCTAGCTCTTGTTTCTAATAAAACAAACTTATTAAAATCTTTCGCATGTTAAAAAAGAAAACGTATGCGTACTTTATTAAAACAATTTGTACATTACGAACAAAGTTGAATAAATCCTTCGCTTGAAACGCGCCTTTACGGACAAATTAGAAACCCTGTAAACACCCGTTTTCGTTCCTTAGCCCTTAATTAAAATACGTGCAGCAATTAACACTGTGCTTAATTAAGCTTCGACGTTCAGAACACATCAAAAGCACCGATGCGGCTTTAATCATTTTTAATTAAGTCGAGAATGGCTTCAATAATCCAAAGAAAACCGAAAACGCTGCAAGTTAATGCACGGAAAATGACGCGTGGAAAATTAATGCAGCTTGGAAAAAATGGCCAAACGGTAATTATACAGAGGCGTTAATTATGTAATCTCGCGATTTAATTCAATTATACGAGATGAAAAGGTGTGAAATGCTGGGTTTTTGCTTGGAAATTAATTTTAATGAATTTGTTAGAATATATTGTTTTAAACTAGTTAAAGTTATTAATTAAAGTTAAAAATAACTATATTAGGTTAAATAACTATATCGGGTGGCCATGAAACTATTGCCTACGCCAGGGGTTCTTAACCTTTTTCAGGTCGCGCCCTCTCTCATAGCTCGACGACCCCCTTCCTTATTTAATTTGGCTTTTTTTTAGTAAGATTGAAACACAATTATAGCCTTATTTCACATCACCTACTCTTTAGAAAATCTTTCGCGCCCCCCCTGATATCTTGCGGCGCCCCCCTAATATGGCGTGCCCCCCGGTTGAGAAACCCTGCCTACGCAATTACTCAGGCAATATAAATGGTAGACATTTTAGTCTATAAATGTCAACTAACTCCGAAACGATACATCCCCTATGTCTGTCAAGAGTCTTCTGTGTGGCGTGTCAACTCTTATGTTGACACGCTACACAGCTTGCAGCAGCTTGTGAAGTGCCAATCTTGCTTCCCATACTATCAGAATATGAAGTGGTTTGAGGTCTAGGAGCATCTCCATGGCTGTAGTGGGCGTGGTTCTCATAGCCCCCGTTATGCTGACACAAGCAAGCCTTTGAATCTTGATGAGGGTTTGTATGGTTGTGTGTTGCGTGACTTTAGGCTACCACACCAAAGCAGCATACATAATAGCGGGTCTGACCACTCTGATATACAGCCAGTATACTATTTCTGGTCTGAGCCCTCATTGTTTGTCGTGCGTTCGTTTAATTACCGCAAGGGTAATTTCTGCTTTAAGTTTGATTTTTGAGATGTGCGAGGTCCAGGTAAGCTTGGAGTCAAAGATTACTCCTAAATACATCACCTTACTCGACATTTCTAGGTTAACACCATTTAGAAAAAGAGGTCCTAGACCCTCCAGTTTTTTTCTGCGTGTAAATGATACAAGGGAGATTTTAAGTCCATCTCTAGTACACCGTTTGTTCACCACGTTTAGTGCGCGTTGCATACGCTCTCTGATTGTGTTGTTAAATTTTCCCTCAACGAGAATAACTAGGTCATCTGCGTATCCTAGGGAAGAGTATCCTTCGTCGTTGAGCTCCACTAGCAGTCCATCCATGACCAGGTTCCACAGCAGGGCTGAGAGAACTCCTCCCTGAGGACAACTACCGACCACCCTGGATGCTAGTGTCTGGTCAGCAAACGTAGTTTAAACCATCCTTTGTGTTAGCATACAGTCAATCCACCTGCAGCTAGTTTTCTCCAACCCCCGCTTCCTCAGGGCAGCGGTTATAGAGTTAAGGAACGTTTTGTCAAATGCACCTTCTATATCCAAGAAGGCAGTAAGTAGGATATCCCTGTTTTCCAGAGCAGTTTCAGCACTCCTTGTTAGTTGGCCGAGAGCTGTCACCGTTGATCGACCTGGAAGATAGGCATATTGATCTTGAGATAATGGGTTGGACACCACTATCCCATCTCTGATATGCCTGTCCATAATTGTTTCCATTGTCTTCAGTACAAATGACATCAGACTAATGAGCCTGTACGACTTTGCACGAGAATACTCTGTTCTACCAGTCTTTGGTATGAAAACTACCCTGGTTAGCCTCCATATTCTAGGCAGATATCGTAGGGCCATGTTGGTCCTTAGGATCCCTTCTGTAGCATGATGGGTAAGATTACATCAGGCCCTGACGATTTAAAAGGTTCAAATGAGTTTGCTGCCCATTTGACCCTATCGTAGGTGACCACTTTCCTGGCGGTCTGCCAGTCTACCTTGAATGCTCTGTTGTCAGTCGCATCAGGTCCCTGACTGACACAGTCATTCAGTGATCCATCCTAGATATCCCCCACCTGTGAAAGGATACGTACTAAATGAAATTTAATATCATAATAAAAATAAAACAAGTTTTAAGATTATAAAAATAAAAAATAATTTAAACTAGGTCTTTTAATTTTAAATTGAATGAATAGTATGATATATTGTTGGCTAAGAATATACAAATTTGACCATTCCATTGTCCATTCATTCATACAAATACGAGTTATTAGATACAATAATACACCCTTTTTAATACATGTGCATTTTAAACCCTTTATTAATTATTAATTCATACACACATACGTTTCAACTTTTACAACCCAACCTTCACAAATAATTTACGCACACATCCCTCTAACACGGGGTGAAATCATCCCATTTTCCACCCCCTTCCACAAAAATTATTAATTCATTGTGTACTTTCTTTCATTCCATTCTTTGTACTTTTGAGCATTATCTCGCGACAATTTGCATAATGGAATTATAACGCTATGAAGTACGATTGTGCGTGAAGGGGGTTAGGTTAGGTTAGGTTGGCCAGTCCGCTTGTCCGAAACGCCGACCCCTCTCATTTCCGCGTAATGTGATTAATATAATGTGAATGCGAATTGATTAGTATTAGGCTTGAACAGGGGGGTTGGTTAATGCCACCACTGTATACGCTCAAGTGTTAGGGTGATGTGTAAAAAAATAGGGGTTGGTTTGGAAACGCACCCCGCGGGGTTTGTGGCCCCATAGAAATCAAAACCGTTTACCGAATCACACTTTTCATTAAACAATTTAATCGACGCTTATTATTTAATAATAATATTAAAGATTAAAATCTAACTTTAATTTGGTTCTTATTGATTCCTTAAGGTTGCGATTTATTATGGGTCAAATCCAATGTTTTTGGTAGTCAGTAGTTCCAGCACCATTCATGTTCTGATTATAGGATAATATTACATCATACATCAAAATAATCCTAAAACTTGGGGATTTTAATGACACCAATTTAAAACGATTAAGATATTTAGTTTTTTTTGTAAAAAAATCCCTAAAATAGCAAATTTTTTTTTAGTCATTTATTAACTCCTTTTTAGGCAACAAACACTTGTACTACGTAAAATTCAAGGGTGTCCGTACATTCTGCATTCAATTAGCTCAACATTCAATCAAAAAAATGTGCATGATATATTACGTTTATCTTTTAATGCTGGAAATAGAAATATAGGTCTATCTCACTCTAGCAAATGGCTGGACAGAGTTTGTTTCACTCTAGTAAACCGCAACCTTAACAACATTTGCCGTCATTTTTTTGCGGTAAAACTAGTTTACAGGCATTTATATACTGTCATTGTATAAAAATTTACACGAAATTCAATGCTTTGTCGATATTTTTTCACCCTGTATAGAACAGTTTATGTGTGATGTTACCGAATGTGTTTTCTGAATTTGTTAATTAACTTATTAGTTTGTACCCTACTCACTTACACTGTAAACCTATATTTAGTTTATATACAGTGTGGAAATTAAGTAGCGGATAAATTCGGTAACTCCGTTAATGTGTATGACAGAGAAAACATCTAAAAGGCGTATAGCGATTAAAATCACTGCGCATGTGAAAAATATTTTTTTAGATTTTTCAAAAAAAATTGAAAACGCTGTGACGTCATCAATATTTTTTTCAAATGACAACCTATATTTTTTATTTTTTATTTCGGTAGAGTTTTTTAATAGGTTTTCAACCATATACAATTTTGTATAGCTTACATAAGAAAAAATACAAGAAAAGCGGTCTTAAAGTTAAAAAAGTAAAGATGAATTAAATTAACAGACTAATCCTAGTTATCGGGGTTTAGAATGTAATAGGTAAGGTAATAGAATGCATTCACCACGTTTTGAAGCATTTGAGGCTTTATTAAACTACACTCATGCAGAATTCTTTCTTTAAGGTCCTCTAAATGATTAGGTCGATTTTTGTATACCATGTTTTTTAAGTGCCCCCACAGAAAAAAGTCCAATAGCGTTAGATCAGGGGACCTAGCCGGCCATTCAATTGGACCTCTTCTTCCAATCCATCTTCCTGGGAACACTTCATCTAAATAACGTCGCACATCCAATGCATAGTGTGGCGGAGCACCATCCTGTTGCAGCCAAATATTATTGTTTGGTATGTCAGGGTCGTGTTCATTCGGAAATAATATCGCTAATGCAGGTACTAATTCAAACTGTAAAAAGTCTAGGTATCGTTCCCCAGTCAAATTAGCGTCGAAAAAGAATTGCCCTAAAATCCTGTCACCGATTATTCCTCAACGTATGGGTTGAGCTTTTGGGGATATTGTGTATGAGCTTCATGCATCCAGTGTGGATTTTGTCTAGCCCAATATCGACAATTCTGAATGTTGACAGTTCCATGTAAGGAAAAACTTGCTTCATCCGAAAATATTATACGCCGCGAGAACATTGGATCACGATTGCATATTTCCATCATTTGTTCACAGAATTCTTGCCTAAGATCAAAGTCTGTGTCTGATAACTCATGGACCAAGTTTACCTTATAAGGATGAAATTTCTGCTTTTTTAGAAGTTTCAGTACCGAAGTATGGCTCAGATTGTGGTTTAACGCGATATTTCGACTAGTTGAATGCGGATGATCTTCATATTCCAGTAATATATTAAGCTGCATATCTTCGGTTAATGTTGTCAAAGGGCAGCCAGTTTTTGGAAGATCCTGAACAGTACCATGTTCTCTAAATTTATTTTCAATTCTACTGACTGTGGATTGGGTTAATTGGTGATCAGGATATTTGTCTCTGAAAATTCGACATACTTTTTGATGGGTTCTAACTCGATCACCATACCCAATCATCATTAAAACTTCAATTCTTTGCTTCTCTGTCAGCGATGGCATTTTGGTTAAACAAGATACTTACTACGTATTAAATACTCGTACTATCCACGGGGAATGAAAAACGCACTAAACACTTTGCTTGTACACAAGCACGTGACACATGTCAAAGTGAACACACTGTTTTGTTTGTTTTAAACCCCGATAATTAGGATTAGTCTGTTAATTTAATTCATCTTTACATTTTTAACTTTAAGGCCGCTTTTCTTGTAGTTTTTCTTATATAAGCTATACAAAATTGTATATGGTTGAAAACCTATTAAAAAACTCTACCGAAATAAAAAATATAGGTTGTCATTTGAAAAAAATATTGATGACGTCACAGCGTTTACAATTTTTTTTTTTGAAAAATCTAAAAAAATATTTTTCACATGCGCAGTAATTTTAATCGCTATACGTCTTTTAGATTTTTTCTCTGTCATACACATTAACGGAGTTACCGAATTTATCCGCTACTTAATTTCCACACTGTATATTTCTCTGTAATTAGGCTATGCTTGTTGAGAAATAAATTATTATTATTATTATTAGTAAACATTGAGGTTTAATTATGGAAAAGCACACCATCAAGCAACGGGTATAAATTCACTCCAAGCATGGTAAAAATGTTGGTGGAAGAAATATGGTTTTAACAAGACGGTGCAATGTGTTCAAAGTTGAGGGACTTTACTCTGAAGAGGCAGTGATTATTCACTATTGCTAGACAAATTTAATGTCGAATCTCTTGAATGCCGACGTCACAGACTAGGCATCACGTTCTAACACAAGATTCTGCATGATCGAATTGACAGCCCTGATATTTTACAGCTAGTTGGCTTGCACATGCCAACTTTCGATTGTAGATATAAGACCACATTCAATATAATATAATTGAACTAATTTTGCATTAAAATTGCTTATTAATGTGATCTGCAATTTGTTTAATCAACTTCCACCAACTTGTGACGTATTTTTTCAACCATTGACATCCTTATTAGAATTTTGTTAATTACGGAGTAAAATGTTATTATTTTTAGTTTATAGTCTTAAAACTTTTTTGTTATTACTAAATTGTTTTGTAATTGGGAATTTGTTTCCTGTTGGGCAATAAACATTATTATTATAAAATTATGAACAGCGAAGGCTTCTACTTCGTTATACATATTAATACGTGAAGTGATTATTACACTAATAAAGACTGTTATTCCTTACTTCACTTTTTATTTTTATCGTTAGATGTACATTTCGAGACACAAAGTGCTCATTATTAATAACAAACTGAGTTTGTTATTGATAATGAGCACTTTGTATCTCGAAATGTACATCTAACGATAAACATAATAAGTGAAGTAAGGAAGAACAGTCTTTATTAGTACAATATATATTGTTAATTATATAAAGTTAGTGTTTTATTTTATTATTATTATTATTATTAAATTATAGAGTGTATTGTGTTATTTTCATAATCACTTTATACATTTTTTTTTCAATTATAAAGTAGATCGAACATTTTAATAGTGAATTGTTGTTAATAAAAATGCTGTTAATATTTGTTGATTTTAAATGAAATTGAATTTGAAGAAAATTTAATTGAGTTATTGAGGTCTTAAATTTGAGGCAATACAACTGATAATTCGATTTAATTTCGCGCGTAAAATAGTTATTGAGTAAACTAATTTATAATATTATTATTCACCTGCCTTTAATAATCGTAATGATAAGTCAATAAACACATAAGAGTTTGGGTCTTTTTTAATGAAACATTTATGCCCGTTTAATACTTAAAATACTCAAAAGGTGTTTTTTATAATCGGCCAATTGCCTGATATTAAAATTGACCAGCTGCTTAAAGCATGACAAATAAATTCATATAAATGTCATTTTGAATCCTCTAAAAGCGTTAAATTGTTCAATTAATACAAGAAGGGAATTCTTTAATATAAAGTACAATTTGAGTATAAATGAAATTGCCAATTCTTGGTTGCAGAATACTTCAAACATTAAAAGTGCGATTCTTTTCGCAATCTACAACAAGTTAGTCTTACAAAGACTATACCAAACAATCATTAAAACAACTACTTCCCGGGCTAATACCCCGACGGACATTGAATTATACAACAAGCGTTTGCTGTTACATACAGTAACCTACTGCAAATGTAACAATTTGGGTCAAATTATTCAGGCCAGGTATCTATAGATGGCCTGAATAATTTGACCCAAATTGTTACATTTGCAGTAGGTTACTGTATGTAACAGCAAACGCTTGTTGTATAATTCAATGTCCGTCGGGGTATTAGCCCGGGAAGTAGTTGTTTTAATGAGTGTTTGATATAGTCTTTGTAAGACTAACTTGTTGTAGATTGCGAAAAGAATAGCACTTTTAATGTTTAAAGTACAATTTATTAAAAACATTTAAAGTGCGATTCTTTTCGCAATTCCTGACTGATTTGTTTTACAAAGACAAATTCAAACACTCATTGAAACAACTAGTTCCCGAGCTAATACCCCAACGGATATTGGATTATACAACAAGTGTTTGCTTTAAAATGAAAAATCCTTTAGTTCAATTAATTGAGTCGCCCATTTCCAAAACCCCTTAAATCCGCTTTGATTGGTTTTGAGTATTTTTATATTCACTCAATGAATGATATACCGGGTGTTGACTTGGCGGACGCAACATAGGAAATCGCATGTTAATTTTAAAGTGTTCAAATATTGGCTTCCCTATCTATTTTAGAGACAAAATGTATTTCACTTTTTTGTAGAGAGAAAACTTCTAAATTTATGAATGTTCACACTTAACTCTTAACGTTTCTTTAAGTTAAAATAATTAAGAAGAAGTAATGTGATTTTAAAAATAATGACATGCCATGGAATTGATACAACAATTGCGGATATTCCCTGTTTTTTTGAAGTTCAATTTAAAGCTTTAAGCAAGTGTTTTCCACTCCCAGACTAAGCATGAAGTAAAATTTCGAGTTTAGAAAAGCCCGTGAAAATTTGTCGAGGGTCGCGCAGCGACCCGAGACAAATTTTCTGGGCTTTTCTAAACTCGAAATTTTACTTCATGCGCCACGCGTATAAATCACTATAATATTGTCAAATTTATGTATATTCGAACTTTACTTAAAATCTGTGTTTTATACGGCTTTTCTAAACTTGAAATTTCATTACGCTTAATTATCGGAAGGGTTTAGAAATTTCAAAAGCCTTAAGGCCGAGTAAATATGTGGTTAACGACAACGAAGACCTTTGGAACTCCCCGATAATAAATGCCCTTATTACCCAATAAAACTCAAAACTTCCAAACAAATGTATTTGTACATCATTCTTGATAATGGCATTAAGCCGAAACTAGTAGAAAATAAAATACATATAAGTGAAACAAAACCAAGTGAATTTAATATACAAACTAATATATTTTTGAAAATATTACTTTTGGCTTTTTGGCGAAATGTTTGGTAACGTTTTATTGAAATTATAAGTTAACAACATACTTCAACCATTACTATCAGAAACACAACATACCAATATAAGGGAAAAAAACAAACCTACTGCGATGGAAATAGAATGTGAACAGAGTTTACTTGGTGCTTATTTTTAAACTCCATGAAATATTATTATAAAATCTATTGACACAACTTCTAAGACTGTAAATATACTATACTTTATTTCATTTTTCAAAGGAATTTTAATTTCTTTAGTAATTTTTTAAGGATCGAATGGGAAAAAAAGAAGCGATAATTAGGTAACATTATTTATTTCCGAGCTTGTGAGATAATTTGTTTAAGTAACTAATGTCAACTGGAGACTTAAAATTCTGGCGTTTAGCACCTAAGATTGGAGACAGACAATGCAAATATTGTTTAACACAGAGGCCATTATTACACAAATAACTAAATCAATTCACACCTGTGCACCTTCCCGTATCCACTCTCTAATCGCTTATTAAATAAAACAGAGTGTTTGCGTACGTCATTATTGCCTATTTAAAGACTAATCTTCTAAGACAGAAAATGTACTCTGTTCTTTTTTTGTTGAGAGAAACAAAATAATGCAGTAACCAGGGTTGTTGAAAAAGCCTTTTATTTTTCTTTTCAATTAAAACAAACAGTTTTTTTTAACAAAACGTGTTTTTTTTAAATTGAAACAGTGTTTAAAACATTAACAATTAAAAACATGTTAGTGTATTTATAACTTCACAATATTTCAATATCGTAAAGTTTAAAATATACGGCTTTAGCAATCTAATATGTAGATGTGAATAAAACGTGAGTCAAATTCCTCGTTGAACAAATTGTTTAAAACAGTGATTATAGGCGATCCAATGACTCTAACGTATATTGGGCTGCCTATAATTGTTGTATGTGTGCGTTTTTTTTTAATTCAATGTAAATCCATGTTTTATATGCGTGGCGCATGAAGTAAAATTTCGAGTTTAGAAAAGCCCCATGAAAATTTGTCTCGGGTCGCTGCGCGACCCGAGACAAATTTTCTACGTGGGGCTTTTCTAAACTCGAAATTTTACTTCATGCTTAGTCTGGGAGTGGAAACACTCGTTCGAATTTTAAATTTAATTCTTTTATCTACGACTGCTTGAATAAGTGACGAATTTGACAATCATTTGAGTTACGTAATGAAACTCATTACCTAACTAGTTAGGTAATGAAATCAAAAACACACTCATTTTTTAATACCAACTAACCACCAAATTTATTAAACAATTACTTATGAACATTAATAATAACATGTTAACATTTATTTAAGTGTATTCTTGAAGACATTTCTGTTTTAGAAATTTCCAAACTACTGCGGTTACTGGTTGAAACTCCTACAAGTACATTCTTTTCTCCAAGAATATTTGTTGCGATACGTTTCTTATTCTCAACCGAAGTTTCTATGTACCCTTCGGCTACTGTATTGCTCTTCCAACCCCCGTGCCTTTTTATTGTTAGCAGGTCCGCCCCTGAGTTTGCCAACAATGAGGTTGACGATCTTCTGAAACAGTAACCGGTGTACTCGTTAGCATTTGGTAGTTTTAAAAAAGAAGCAATATTTTTCGGCATGCTACCAATCGTGTTAATGCCTACGGGCTGTTTTATACATTTGCCATTCCTGTAACCAACAAAAAACCTCTCTACGGCATTATGTGGACGCAGTGCCATGTATTTTTTTATAATGTCTACGAAATTGATCCCATCAATGCCTCCAGATGTTATAACAAAGTCTCGCGAAATTTTGGTCTTTGTTTTTGGTATTGTGAAGACCTGCCTTTCGTTCCTAACGTTGGTCACTTGCATATAAGTGAGTTCTTCCATTCTACAGGCTCCACCAATTCCAAAGATCCATACTACCTGAAAATATATCTTAATATAAAATGTCATGCCTTGTTCTTATTTACCTTTGTTAGTAGCCACTTTTCATCATCAGCTTCTTGTAAAAATCGAGTTATATGTTGTTTTGTTAAAATGTTCGATTTCTTCGGTTTATATCCTTCTGACTGCCTTTTCAGAAATGCGACCAATTGAATAAATTTACTGATATCTACATTTTTCTTTGTGGATATCATAGCACGTATCATCGAGTAATATGCCCATAGTCTTGAAGGTTTATAGCGTTTCGAAATATTTTCAAAATATACTAGAAGTACCTTTTCATTTGCTTCATTTTTTATTTTCTTCTCATCGCACCATTTCCGCAAACGTTCATAAGCTTGCTCATATTTAATTTTTGATTTTTCCGGCAATAACATTGAAACTACCTGCGTGGCCGATTCTTCGATATCCGAAGGCAGAGATTCGGAGTCGCTCATTATTTCACAGCAAAACAGAAATTAGAAAATTAATTCTTGAAGTTTTGACTATTAAATTGTTGACATTCAAATTACATGTTGCTATGGTTCTACGTACATACTATGATATTCTAATTTTTCATCAAATTCAATTCAAAAGTATAATTTCCGTAATTCTGAGCAGTCGTAGATAAAAAGTTGTATCTAATACGTGGGATAAGGCATATTAACTGAGACTCATGCTATTACTTCGACTCGGGCTACGCCCTCGTCTCAGCAACTCACCGCATTCGTCAGTTAATGATGCTCTTATCCCACTAATTAGATAAATATTTATTATAAAATCGACGTATGTAATATAATAAATCATTCCTTGAAATCATAGAAAAAGATGCGAAATTTTACCTAAAATCAACTTTTAGAGTCAACTTTATGATTTGCTCGGCTCTTAATGATTTAATATTCTATTGCTAAGTAAAACACTTTTTATTAAATATTAAAGTTGCATTTCATATAATTAAAAACTGTGAATAAATCGAGAAACATCTAGAAATATCGAAAACCTCGACATGTTAAAAATCTTGACGGTCCACTCCCAGACTAAGCATGAAGTAAAATTTCGAGTTTAGAAAAACCCCACGTAGAAAATTATAAAAATATACATACTAATTATATTTATAAATTTTGATCAGTACTAAAGGCCAATTTTGTTTCAAGGCACACTTCATTTATAGCCGAAAAATCACGCGAACAAGATTTATTATTAAAACATGTTTAAAACACGTTTAAAGCGTGTTTAAAACAGATCATACAGGGCATTTTTGATTTGAGTATACATATTCCGATAATTACAGTGTTTTAAATTTGCGGGAATCTGTTATAGAATAGAATAGAATATCTTTATTATGCTTTTGCCATACATAGTATAGATACATTCGTCAAGGATAAATAAACATACATAATTTTCATAATTTCTGAACATTTAGTCATATAACGGTAAATACATGCATACATAGACATTCACAATGACATGGTAAATTCTTCTACTGAGTAGGGTACATTCAGAAATAGCATTTTCTTTAGATTATTTTTGAATTTATTTAGACTTAATTTTCTTAAATATTCAGGAAGTTTATTGTATAATTGAATTCCTGCGTATATCGGAGATTTCTTGTAAATTTCAAGTTGGCATTTCTTTACATGGATATTTGAGGAATACCGAGTGTTATAACTGTGTATTTCAGTAATACGAGTGAATGTATGTTCTTTCTCATGAATATATTTTAACAGCTTGTAAATGTATATTGCTGGAGTTGTCATTATATTATATTGTTTAAATATGGGCCTGCATGAATTGCCATATTTTACATTGAAAATTAATCGCAATACTCTCTTCTGGGCTATGAAAGCCTTCATGGCTACTGAAGACTGTCCCCATGCGACAATTCCGTAGCTAAGACGGGAGTACACTAGTCCAGTAAACGGAGATTAAGCTATCTATATCTAAAATATGTTTTAACCAGTTAGGGGTCATTTTTACCACTCCATTTTTACCACTCCATTTTTACCACTCTATATTTACCGCTATATTTTTGTACCACTATATTTTTTTCCACCATTTTATTACCATCATATTTTATTACAAATCATATTTTTCCTGATTCACATCATAATTGGGTACATCCAAATTGGATGTTGTGACCAACGGCCCTAAGATACTTAGCAATAAATTCGTCTTCGTCTTTACGGGTTTCATAATCGAGCACGATGTTGGAAATTCGTTTTTCCGCTTTGACGCTGGACAGATTTTCAGTCCTCTTAATTTTTCTTCCCAAGTCCAACTCTCGAAGCATCGTCTCAGTATCCCCTTGCTATTTCTGCAACTCCGCCAAGAACGCGTAGAGGCTGGGATGATCCTTGCCGACGACTACTGCGAACCGATTGTGCCACCCCTCGCTCATGTTGTTAGTTCTTGACTTGTTCTGCAGCACGGCCTGGTACATGTTCCACAGCCTTGGTGGGTACCTGAATAAATAATCGATAAGAAATCACAGTATCATAGTATCACAGTATGATAAAATACCTAGGTGCAGTTGCACGACGTCTTCCTCTCGCGGGTCTGCCTCTTATATAGTTATCCTCAAAATAATCTGAAATTTCTTGGAAGAACGAAGATAACTAATGGTAAAAAATTAGTAGTAAATAATATATGGTAGTAAAACCGGAGTGGTAAAAAGAATTGGTGGTAAAAAATATATGGTGGTAAAAATGGAGTGGTAAAAATGTCGTACAATCGTTTTAACCTACATAGTGCAAAGTAAGATTTGATAAGTTTACTCAGAAGACTATCGATATGAGATTTCCAATTTTTGTCAATTTTTAATCCCAAAAATGAGGTCACTTCGCTAATTGACAAGGTATTGTTATTTAAGTTGATTGCATATTCTGATGGTTTTATATGTGTGTTATAAAATTCTATACAGACAGTTTTTGAGTAGTTAATTATTAAGTTATTGTTAACACACCATAAATTAAATTGGCTTAATATTTCATTTAATTTATTATTGCAGGAGTTTGCGTCTGGTCCATTCACTATGATAGATGTGTCATCAGCAAACATACAAACATGTGAATTTTTGATATGTTTAGGAAAATCGTTGATGAACAAAATAAATAATAACGGACCCGCCACGCTTCCTTGCGGCACACCTAGGGATACACCCCAATGGTCTGACATTGTGTCACTTATCTTTACAACAATTTCTCTGTTCTCGAGGTACGATTTGAACCAATTATTTAAGGGTCCTCTAATCCCTAATGTATTTAACTTTTCCAATATAAAATTATAGTCTAGACTATCGAATGCTCGTGATAGATCGAAGAAAGCACCAATCACTTTATGTCTATTATCAATCATAGAGTAAATATGTTGATCAAAATCAATTGTTGCTGTTTCTATTGATTTGTTTCGTCGGAAACCGTGTTGTTCATTGCAAATTCTGTTTGTTTTGTCCATGAAAGTCATGATTTTTTTGCATACAACTTTTTCAATGATTTTTGAGAATGTACATAGTATTAACTTCATAGGTCCCAAGCTCTACAATAGCTTACCAGATAATATTAAATGTTTACCACTTTCAACGTTTATACACTCTTTGAAAACATACTTTGCTAAGAAAGCTCATTACAGCATCAATGATTGCCTTACTGATGGTTTTGCTGGACTACGCCTTATACCACAAAATTAATTTACTTTTCATTACTAAATTATATTTAATTTTAATGCTTTTATCCTTAGACTTTATCTATTTGAATGTGTTAGTTTTATTTATACTTATATTTTAACTGTAAACTGTAACTTCTTTTAGAAATGATTTTCCAACGATACAGTAAGCTTACCTATGATATCAAATAACTTAGTCATTTTATTTTTTGTTCACCTTATTTTTTACGTTTATATTTAATCTAATTGCTTTTATCTTTAGACTTGCCTATTTTAATGTGTTTTTACTTATTACATATATTTTAACTGTAACCTGTAACGTCTTTTAAAAGTTATTTTTTCAACTATATAGTAAGCTTGCCTGTGATATCTAATGGCCTAGTCATTTTTCACCTTGTGTTATATACTTTAGTATACTGCTATAATTATATAATCATTATTTAAACATATATTTGTAATTTTTTGTTCTATGTATGGAAATTATCATCATACTATCTACTTCAGTATACGAGTGTACCCAATCTATAGCTTTAACTGTATTATAAAATTTAGCACACTTTTACAAACTTGTATTACATCATTGTATTTATTTTTGTATTTATTTTTGACTTATGTAAACGAACCGTAATTGCATGAATAAATTCTATTCTATTCTATTCTATTCTAAAATAGGTCTGTAATTTTCAAGATTACGCGCATCTCCTTTTTTTAGTATAGGTGTTATAGTAGACAATTTCAGATGATTCTGTAAGGGTTGGTGCTATTTCATTACTGCATATTTTGATAAAAGTGATCGGTACTTCGTCGTGACCAGTAGAGTGTTTATTTTTAAGATCTTGTATAATTTGGACGACTTCATACACACTGACAGGTTGAAAAAACATTGATTGTGAATTTATTGAATCTGTTGTGCATTTCGCTGATATGCTGCCTTTAAAATGATTATTTTTCATCTCTATAACATTGGATGTGAAATGTTTTCCAAATGCGTTCGTAATTTCTTTAGTATTTGTAATTTCAAGATGGTCGACTATAATTTTATTTGGTGCCATTAATTTTTTGTTTGTGTTGTTTGTCTGTAATTTGACAACATTCCATGTCATCTTTGGGATATTTGAAGAAGTTGATATTAACTTAGAATAATATTGTTATTTTGTATTGGAAATTTCCTTTCGATAATTTTTTTTTAAGTTTTATATTCTTTCTGGATTCGAATTGAATTACAACTTTTACGTAACTAGTTTATCTCTTTTAATCTAATTGCTTTGGTTCTTAGTTCATTCGTGTACCATGGACATCGCACATCCCTTGTCTTGTTTTGTACTCGAGTATTTTTAGCCGGTATACATTCTTCAAAGCATTTTAAAAAATCTGTCCAGAATTCTTCATACATATCATCAATATTGGTGTAATCTTTATTAAAAATAAATGGTACAGTTTCGCAATATTGTTGTTTAAATTTCAATATATTTACCTCATTAAAAAATCTACGTTTAATATATCTATTAATTGGCTTTTCAAACTCAGTATTTACAACATTTTTACATGTTAAAATTTGGGCAGTATGATATGAAATATTAGGTTCAATTACAGAAAATGTTGAATTATCTTTAACTGTTGTTAGAATATAATCTATTTCACTTTCAGTAGTGCCTGATTCATCTATATATATTCGGGTAGGCTTTTTGCTTAAATTGTAAGAATAGAGATTAAATGTGGTAAGAATATTGCGTAATGTGTTTGATTCATACGTGTTTTCCCGATTATTGATATTCAGATCACCACTGATAAATATTAAGGAATGTTCAATCGAGACATTACTTAATAGTTTAATAAATTCCCCATGTTGTTTTAAAGCGGTTAATTTAGAGCTTTTAACGAGTGTTTTCCACTCCCAGACTAAGCATGAAGTAAAATTTCGAGTTTAGAAAAGCCTAAGAATTTGGATTGGCCGCGTAGCGAAGCGGAGCGGCCAATTCAAATTAGGCTTTTCTAAACTCGAAATTTTACTTCATGCGCCACGCTTAAAAACACTGATTACAGTGAAGTTCAAAAAACACACACATACAACAACAATTATAGGCAACCTAATATACGTTAGAGTTATTAGGTTGCCTATAATCACTGTTTTAAACAATTTGTTCAGCGCAGAATTTGACTCACGTTTTATTCACATCTGCATATTAGATTGCTAAAGCCGTATATTTCAACTTTACGATATTTCAGTGTTTTATACGCGTGGCACATGAAGTGAAATTTCGAGTTTAGAAAAGCCTAATTTGGATTGGCCGCTCCGCTTCGCTACGCGGCCAATCCAAATTTTCAGGCTTTTCTAAACTCGAAATTTCACTTCATGCTTAGTCTGGGAGTGGAAAGCCCTCGTTTAAAGATTCAAATTAAAATCTTTCAAAAAAGCAACGAATGCAATTTACAGTGTATGCATAGGTATACCTGAAAGAAAAATACCCTGTACTTAAAAAAATTCTTCTTACATCTGTAATAATTTTTTAATTTGATGATTAATTAATATCCAGCGCCCTCCAGTACCCCCACTTGGCTACGCCTATGCGTGTAATAGATAAATGAAACGCGTAGGTACTCTCTTTTTTATATATTTGATTATTTGTGCACCCCCTATCATATGTAGAAGATTAAATTAAATATCCCACCCCGTTCCATTGTAATGTTAAAACGTATTTGCACTCATTGTGGTTATTGTTGTTAGTTGTAACCCCGTCCTTTATTATTAAATCCATTCATCGTGTGTGTACGCATTATGCGTGTATGCGAGTGTCTTTTGTTTCGGTTCATGAATAAAAATAGGATGGATAATGTTTAAAATGAATTATTGCTTGTTATTATTGCATAAAACCGTATTATCGTCCGCCTATTCGCCGTTGTTACATGCTTATTTATTTAACAACCATTGTATTATTAATTCATAAAATATATACGCACTTAAAACTGTCATAGACCATAATACTATCTCATCAGGATGAGATTAATAAAATATAGCTCACAAATTGAATTTGTATTTACACTACACACTCGACGACACTTAAATTCGACAAAAATTTCCATTTCTAATACAAAATAAGCGTAATTTGTAAATAAGTGTTTAAAAAAACTAAATTTGCTTAAATTCTTCGTGAAGAACAGCATCTTTACTTTTTTGGTGCACACAATTCAAGTAGGTAATTAAATTATAAAATGATTTAGACAAGGGTCAAAATATCAGAATGGGGCTGCTAGCATAAAGGGCGGATTTACCGAAAGCGTTAATCCCGCCCGAATGAAAAGGAAAAAAATTCTCATGAATACGCTCAGGGCCTTACTAAAATAAATACCGAACAATACCCACCCTGTATATCAGCGTGCACGTTGCGTCCTCGACAAAAGTAGACAACAAATATGCAGCGCACGCTCAATAGGACACTGTTTTTAATCCCTTAAACGAAATATAAGGGTGTAGGGATTTAATTCTCTATCTATTTTTTCCTCTCTCTCCCGTTCAGTTATTCGGAAGTAAAGCGGAATAATTTCGCAAGCTATACACGGTTAGTTGTGCAGGATGTTGTTGTGCGGATGATTCGTTCGGACATTGATACGATGAGGGATTTTCGCCCTTAACTTGCATTTTTCTAAGGGCTTATTTGAGGCCGCGCGAAGGGCAGATGATGTGCATGGTGTTTGCATGGCAATGGGTTTAATGTAGTATCACTAATTTGGGGTGTACCATGATATCCCGAGAAGAGGAGGGGGTCGTGGATTGATTGTTTGTTTGTAACATGTGCGTTCCGGTTTCACGGTTGTAATTTGGGAGGAAGCTTTTTTGAAAAATGATCCACGGGTTTTTGAAAAGTAAATAGTAATTTTTTATTTTATTGTGTTTTGAGTGTGTATACCCTAGTAACATTGTTAATGAAATGAAAGCGTTAACAAACACTTTACCCTAATATACCCATTTACATTACACAAAGAGTTATAAATGATGAGAGGATGTGAAATTTGTGGATTAGCATTTGGCTAGCGTTGTGGGATTTGACAAGTGTTTAAGTCTGTACTAGCTTTGGAGTTGAATGCTGATTTTAGCTGAAGTTCAAAATACACTGCCTAACAAAATTCAATGGCCTCAGTTGTGCCTTGGTGTACTTAAAAATAAAAATACCTGTATATTTTTTACTTTCGCTTTTTTTCAAGTTTTAACTAAACATTTTTTTTTTTTTTTGTTAAAAAAGAATCTTAATAGAATAGATGGAGTCTAATGAATAACTAGTAGGGGAAGGTGGGGCAGCTTCATACAGTTTTTATATTTTGTCTTATAGAATTTTCTCGGTAATCGATATCTATATCGATTCATCAAAAATCAATACTCTTACTATCTGACTTTATATCAAAAACATGTAAATTGTCTAAATACACTTGTAAGGCATTTTTCAACAGTTTAAAATAAATAAAAATGTATGTATGTACCCCACATACGGGGCACTTTCATACAGGCTATGGGGCAGATTCATACATGTGAGAAAATACACAAGTTTATAATGTTTATTTATTTATCAAAATCAAAATATCATGACACAACTTTCATGAAAACAAAAGCAATAATAGTATCTATAACCAAATAATACTAAGTAATCATATAATAAAGAGAGAATAACATAAATATAGGTAGTTTTTTTATGGCACAGAGGGAACTAAGTTAACCTAACAGTCTTTCTAATCAGTCATATCACTATTTAAATATCTGTGACGTATTGATTAATTCTTATTTACTAATACTATCAATAATGAACAATTAAAAAAAATATCACAATCAACATGAGGAATCTTAAATGTTAAACACTAATTATCTTGAAGGGAATTATCTTTGCAACAATAATATTAATGGTCCTAGCTGTCTTAGCTGATTTAGGATCCGGTAATATCAAAACAATGTCTGATAGATCTACTGAGCCTTCATCTTTGACGTCTGGAAAGACAAAATTCATAGAAAATCCTGGTTTCTTCTTCAAAAATGAAACCATTACTTCTGTCAAACTGTAGTGTTTGATGATTTGTCCGACATAGTAAATAACGGACTTCTTTTTTTCAAATTTTACAAGCACATAGTCACCATCTTTGACATTTTCAGGGTCAACAGGCACTTCATGATAATCTTCTTCTTCGTTTTCTTCAAGCACGTCGAAAGGTGAAGCAGAACTTTCTCTTAGGCTGATATCTGTTTCACTGTCGCTACAAATTGTTTCAATCTCTTTGGTTTTATTTCTTTTTGGTTTACTCGATTTGACATAATCTTAATTTAATAAACACAACGCTCTCTTTACTTCTCTTGCTTTACTTTTTCGTTCTTTTTCTAATCTCTTCATCTCTTTGATGTTTTCCAATTCTTCAATTCAATTATTTTCGGGCGTGTCCGTATAAATTCTCGATTTTCCAAGTGATCGACCTTTTTTTGTTTGTGTGCGTCTTTGAACTTTCGGGAAAGGCCTTATCATTTCTGGCGTCTTCAATACTTTGGAAGTAGATGGTGCAGGGTTATCAAGATCTATCACTGTTGATGCAAGCTATTGTGAAAGCAATGTAGGCGAGACATCTCTGGACAAAGTCGGCGGTGTTCGAGCAGTAACATCACCAAGTTCAACACCAACTGTAGCAAGCTCCTCACCAGCTATTGCAAGCTCATCACCACTTGTGCTTATATTGGGATTTGTTACAGGATTTGAATGATACACCTGAACCGGCGCAAAATCATCATCATTGAAAATCAACTTATTAAAAGGCCATATTCCGGTTTTTTCATAAGCACTGGTAATATTCCTACCATTGAATGACTCTAAATAAGGTATCTTTGTAAGTTTTGGGATATTATAAATATTAAGTGTCTTTCCTGGATTGGAAACGTGCCAGTCATTAAATGCCGTTTTTAATTTCGACTTTAATGGTCCAAATACGACAACATCTAATGGTTGAAGACGGTGAGTCATGTGTGGTGGAAATGGAAGGCACACAATCCCATTGTCACGGCAGTAGTGGATTGCATCAATAGAAATGTGACTTTCATGATTGTCACATAATAGCAATATTGGATTTTCTTTCGAATATAAGGTGTGTTTCTGGATGTGCTTTAGAACATCAACAAAAATGCTCGAGTTTATCCAACCACTTCTCGTGGCTACACCCAAAGAGCCTTCTGGAGCACCTTCTATAAAGTGGTCCTTAATATATACTCGAGGGAAGATGAATAAGGGCGGTATGGTGTTTCCACTTGCTGATATAATACCACCAAATGTGACCAGCTCTCCTCTTTCGGCAGACACTATTTGACCAACCTGTTTTTGGCACTTTTCAGCAAAAGTTTTAGGTGTGCTCAGCACAGTTGAAATACCAGATTCGTCGTAGTTGAAAATCCGATCGGCAGTAAAATTGTATTTTCGGTATATATTCTCCAGGTTCTGGAAGAAATCATTCACTGCCGTTTTGTTGAAACCGAATGATCTGGCAGCACTAGTATTTTCAGGTTTACGCAAACTTAAATTTTTATTGCGTTTTCGGAAACTTGCTAACCAGTCTGTTCCCGCCATCTTATTATCATTCCAACTTGCAGGATATTTAATCTCATTGGCCTTAGCAAATTCATATGCAAGTTTTTTAACTTGGACACACGTCAATCCATAGTGCATCTTAGAACACTCTAAGATATATTTATTCAAAAGATTCTCTTCTGTTTTTGTAAAAACTTGCTGCGATGCAAATTTAGATTAGAATACACGAGTTTCGTTACCAAGATCTTGTGTTTTATGTAATTTTTTTATACGGCTTTGTAGTGTTTGTGCATTAACTCCATATTTGGCTGCTGATTTCCGAAAAGACAGCTTGTTTTCCAAAACTTCATTCGTAGCTTTTAACATTGCCTGTTCGTCTACCTCTCCACTCCTAGTTCCCTTTTTCTTGTAATATCTGACCATAATTGTTCTGCAAAACAAAATTATGATATCACTTCAATTCTACAAACTAAAATAATTCCTGAGTTCCATCGTAAAATAGAAAAGTGAGGCACATTCATACAGTATGAATGTACCCGCATACTTCTGTATGGATCTACCCCATCACAAGATATAAAATAAAAATATTGTTAAAAAAAGGCAACCATATATAGAATTCACAATGAAAAAACTGTTTCTATTCCTTACTTCACTTTTATTTTTATGTGTTAGATGTATATTTCGAGTGCTAAGCACTCATTATCAATAACTAATGCTCTTACAAACTAGGTGCGCAATTATATATACCTGAACAAAATGGTGGAAACGGGAAAACCTAAATATAATTACATTTGTGTCGCAAGGTTGAATAACATTAAGGGGATTACATTATGGACTGTTGAGGGGATTACGATTTTTCGGGTTTTTCAAGAGATTTAAGAGTGGATTGTCTAACGGGCAGTTTTTTCATTGTGATTAAATACTCCACATAACTCAAATCAAACAATTAGTGATATATAGAATTATTCACAGATCAATTTACAAACTTGACCCTATTACCTTTTAAATAAAATAGAACTGAATAATCTAGAGAGCAGCTTTCATTATAAAAAAGATGTTAAAAGTGAGGTTATTAAATTACTTACACGTGGCCGAATCACGTTCCGTGTCACACCGACGCACGTTTCACACCGACTGCTGTCAAACTCCGCCAGCAACCACACACATAAGTAAGCTACGCGTACATGTATAAGTCATTTAGTTGATGTGCGCCTAACATCAGATATATCTAGTGTATGACGGTACCCCTTGTATGAATCTGCCCCACTTCCCCCTATCGTATCTAATGATATCGACCATTTAGTATGGATATTACCGATATATCGGAAAACGAAATATCGATTATTTTGTAAGAAAATATCGATATTCTAAAATATCGATATACCGGGTGTTCGATGAAAAACGCCCAACGCCACAACTCTTGTAATTATTGACCGATTTTATTGAACTAAAAACCAAAGTCAATGGCCGTTTAGATACTCAAAAATGACATAAATATTGATTTTTTTTCAATAATAACTTCATTCCCAAATAATAGCCAGCTTAAGATTTGTAAATGGCTGGCTCTAATTTTCTAATTTTATTACATAAGACATTATTTTTCTAAATCAATAACTCTCAATTTCGTGTTTTGTTCAATGTTTTGGTCGATTTTTTTTAAATCTTTTCCAATTATTTTTTTTAAATTATAATTAGTGTGCCTTATAAAAAAGTGACAGACGTCATTTATTGTGAGGTTATACCATTAATAACAACTAAACATCAAATAAGTACCTACATTACAACTTAATGTTGAATAAAAGTAAAGGAAAAATGTATATATTTTGTTATTTCAATATTTCGATTATGACTCATTTTTTTAAGTGTATTTATAACTTACAACATTTCAGTGTTTTATGCGCGTGGCGCATGAAGTAAAATTTCGAGTTTAGAAAAGCCCCGTGAAAATTTGTCTCGGGTCGCTGCGCGACCCTCGACAAATTTTCTACGCGGGGCTTTTCTAAACTCGAAATTTTACTTCATACTTAGTCTGGGAGTGGAAACACTCGTTCGAACTTTAAATTTAACTCTTTTATAAAATCTACTTTTGTAATATAATATATCATTCATTAAAATCATAGAAAAAGATGCAAAATTTTACCTAAAATCAACTTTTAGAGTTAACTTCATAATGTGCTCGGTTCTTGATGGGTTATTATTCTATTCCTAAGACAAACAGTATTTCTGAAATATTAAAGTTGCTTGAATAGTTTTCTCACTTATCACTTGGTGAAACATTTTTAAATATTTAAATATTTTATAAAAGAGTTAAATTCAAAGTTCGAACGAGTGTTTCCACTCCCAGACTAAGTATGAAGTAAAATTTCGAGTTTAGAAAAGCCTCGCGTAGAAAATTTGTCGAGGGTCGCGCAGCGACCCGAGACAAATTTTCACGGGGCTTTTCTAAACTCGAAATTTTACTTCATGCGCCACGCGCATAAAACACTGAAATGTTGTAAGTTATAAATACACTTAAAAAAATGAGTCATAATCGAAATATTGAAATAACAAAATATTTACATTTTTCCTTTACTTTTATTCTATATTAAGTTGAAGGTTTAAATTAAATTACACTTGGTTTGTTTCACAATTTTTTACTTTAATATTTACTCGACTAGTTTCGCGTTTTACAGCATTATCAGGATTATTCACTCCTGATAATGCTGTAAAACGCGAAACTAGTCGAGTTAATAGTAAAGTAAAAAATTGTGAAACAAACCAAGTGTAATTTAATTTAAACCTTCATTATCAATATTAAAGTTGCATTTAATATAATAACAAACTGTGAACAAATCGACAAAAATCTAGAAATATTGAAAACCTCAACATGTTAAAAATCTGTACGGTCCACTCCCAGACCGTACAGAGTAAAATTTCGAGTTTAGAAAAGCCCCGCGTAGAAAATTTGTCGAGGGTCGCGCAGCGACCCGAGACAAATTTTCCCGGCGGTTTTCTAAACTCGAAGTTTTTTTTACTTCATGCGCCACGCGTATTAAACACTAAAATATTGTAACGTTTAAAAAAATACGAGCCTTTATTTTGTTCGGTTGGTTGACAAATTGCGTTGAATCTTCTAAGTTGATTTTAGATACTCATTCTATCTATAAATTCGTTCGTGTGTTTATTTGTCATTATATGCGAGTTATACACAATACTTTGTTCACGACAACAACAATATATAACACAACATTTACTATATATATTTTTAAAATACGCGTCAGTCTTAATGGTCGGTTTTATATTATAATAATTTGACAGATAAATGATGACAGATTGCGGTATTTTGATTAGAATGTGTAATAGGGTTAATTTCACTTTAACACAAATATTAACAATCGTTCAACAATAAATAATACTCACACAGTCTACCCTTTTGTCTAAGTTACATAGAAACGCGCTCTTTGCACAAAAAACTAACTCTTCCGTTTGGATGGAGTTTTCACGGTTGTTTCGCTTTAAAAAACATTCGCGATGGATAGAAGCTCAATTGTTCAACCAATTTGAGAATGATTTATGTTTACAAACGCGTTTTACGCGGGTTAAACTAGTGAGAACGGCGGAGATGTTGACGCGATTTCCTCGTACTTTAACAAAATGACGTCATCACCACCATGGTCAAATGTAAGACAAAAGAAGCTGATTTGACTAGCACAGTGCTGTTACTGCATAGCGGCAAAAAATTAACTAGGCAATTATTAATATTCGTGTTAAAAAGCCACATTAAACACGCAAATCCCGTGTTTAATGTAATTATGTGTTAAATGCACCCCATTTATGCTGCCCACACAATTCAATAATGCACATATTATAAGATTGTCGTGAACAAATAATAATCACATGATGATTTCAAGCTTTTCATAAAATATGAAGTAACGAAACGCGAGTGTTTAGTTCGAATGTTAATTAACAATTAAGCCCCATGCTTAACGCTAATTAATTAAAGACTTACAGGTGTTAAGTCGTAGCTTAAGCATTCCTCGGGGGACGCGAGGAATAAATAAAATTAACACTCCCTCACAATGGGACGGAAAAATTCATATGTGTGTGATAAATTAAAACATAATTTCCATACGTGGAATTCCTACTTTTTTCTTCTTGTTGTTATTTTCTAGAAGAAGAAGAAGGTAGCAGTAAAATGGGCCTCCTGCAGTTAGGGACGAGTCATAATAAATATTAATATCCGAGAGGTGCGAGACGCGGCTTTTCGTCCTTTTATTCAGCTCATATTCAACTCTTGGATATCTCTCACCTGCCGCAATAAAACCATAAATATTTGTACACAGAATTAACGGAATTAATGCGACTTTGTTGTTTAGTTTTTTTTCCTTCTTCTTCTTACTCTGGATTTATATTTGCGTTGTATATCATTCTTCGTGCGAATTGTTGTGAGAAGAATGAAATGAATGAGGTGGTATTTATTGGGTTTATTTTAGTTGCAAATTGTCTTTCTTTTTGTATATTGTATAAATTAAATTAAACTTCTCTTGAAAAATCATAAATACAAAAACACATCAGAGAAAAACTGTTAACGGTGGAGGCTTCTAATTCGTTATACATCATAATTCACAATTAAAATACGATTTTAACTTTGTTTGTATAACTGAAACTTTATTAAGTCTATAGTCACTTCGATAACTTTAACTTGTCATTCTCAAACTCAAACTTTGATCAATCTCAGGCCTTTCAAAAATAATGTACAGCATTAAATAATTGTAAATATTAAGTCTAAAATATCTGGTATCGATTGTAGACATTCACAAGTTTTAATTTTAATACTTTTATAATAACTAGTGGGGTACCATAGGGCTCAATTATTTGCCTCTTACGTTTCTGGAGTGACACTTGTTGGATAGAAGCTTAAAATTAAAAGCTTTTAAAAAACAAAAAATGCATGAAAATGTATATCTGGCAGAAAGACCACGGCTCGATAGCTGATTAGCAACAAAATATCAACTTTTTATAAATTTATATATAAATGTACATGTTATGTAATTGCTTGTTGTTAATAAAGATTGTTGTTTGTACAGCGATATGTATGTATACTTATAAGAAAAAAATCCCTCAATGGCTTTAAGTAAGTTCAATAGAGTGTATATTTATTATAATTACTTAATAAAATAAACATCAATAAAAGCAAGGATTATCATTCATAATTCAACAAAGTAATTGTGTACGATGAATAATACCGAACAAATAAAAGAAAAAAACGTCTAACTCTGAAAATAACCCACACACACACCTTCTTACACTACATCTCTAACACCGTCCAAAAAGATATCAAAAGATATCATCTCTTATCTCCGCATCTTTCACTTTGAACACCTGAGAGAGAAAGAGCCGGAAAAAAAATTCTTTTTGAATGACTGTTTTTTAAAAGAAGCCGGCTGGAAGAAAAAGGAAACATCAGATACGTTTAAAGTCAATCTAAACCATTATTGTACGGTTTAAAATTGATAGACAGAACGGACAGGGATTTCTCGCGCTCCGGCTACTACTAAATACCGCGCGTTGTGTTGATGACGGAAAGAAATGGCCGCTTAATTTTTTTGTTCCTCGTTCGCGCGGGATGCTAATTTAAAAGTTGATTGAAATGGATGTCTTGAAGGGAATTTCGGTTTCAATCAGAGTGGTCTATTATTTCAATTATGGTGGAATTAATGGATTCGCCTACTTAAGTCAATCTTGGTTAGTGAGTGAATTACGTTTACGGATTTGTAATTAATTTTTTTTAGGGTAATGGAGATTTAATTTTTTATTTAGGAACACACAAAATGTTGTTGATTAATATTTCTCTTTTGAAGGTTGAAACAAACAAAAATCAAACTAACCATCAATTTAAAATAAAATTGTAAATTCCAATTTTTGAGATAAATCAAGCCAAAAAATGCTTCCATAACTTCAGTGCTTGTAAAGTTTTTTTTTTAAACTGAACGTGTTGATTTAGTATTTTAATAAATGAAACTTTTGGTGTCCAACCCATTATCCCAAGATCAATATGCCTATCTTCCAGATCGATCAACGGAGACAGCTCTCAACTGACTAACAAGGAGTGCTGAAACTGCTCTGGAAAACAAGGATATCCTACTTGCTGCCTTCTTAGATATAGAAGGTGCATTTGACAATATATCCTTTAACTCCATAACCGCTGCCCTGAGGAAGCGGAGTTGGAGGAAACTAGCTGCAGGTGGATTGACTGCATGCTAAGATAAAGTGTCTGGTTAGCAAACGTAGTGTAAACCATACGTTTGCTAACCAGACTAGCATCCAGGGTTGCCGGTGGTTGTCCTCAGGGAGGAGTTCTCTCACCCCTGCTGTGGAACCTGGTCATAAATTGACTGCTAGTAGAGCTCAACAACGAAGGATACTCTTCCCTATGATACGTAGATGACCTAGTTATTCTCGTTAAGGGAAAATTTAACAACACAATCAGAGAGCGTATGCAACGCGCACCGAACGTGGTGAACAAATGGTATACTAGAGAAGGACTTAAAGTCTCATCCACTAAGGCCGTTTATGTACAATTTACACACAGGAGGAAACTGGAGGGCATAGGACCTATCTTTCTAAATGATGTTAACCTAGAAATATCGGGTGAGGTGAAGTACTTAGGAGTAATCTTTGACTCCAAGCTCACCTGGACCTCGGACATCTCAAAAATCAAACGTAAATCGGAAATTACTCTTGCGGTAATTAGACGAACGTACGACAAACAATGAGGGCTCAGACCAGAGATGGTATACTGGCTGTATACCAGAGTGGTAAGACCCGCAATCATGTATGCTGCTTTGGTGTGGTGGCCTACAGTCACGCAAGACACAACCATAGAAACCCCAGCAAGATTCAAAGGCTTACTTGTGTCAGTATAACGAGGGCTATGAGAGCCACGCCCACTGCAGCCATGGAGACGCTCCTAGACCTCACGCCACTTCATATTCTGAGAGGGCGAGGCACTCCACAGGCCGCAGCTATCATCAGTTAACATAAGAGTTGATACGCCACACAGAAGACTCTTGACAGACATCGGGGGACCTCTTTTGCAGGCGAGGTCGGTCCATATGATAGTCAGATATCTTGAAAACACACTCTTTAAGGTTACTATTTCAGACCACAACGAATGGAACTTTAGGGATGACATTCACAAACATAGCATAATTTGGTATACGGATGGTTCTAAATCAGACACAAGTACTGGATCAGGAATCTACAATGAAAACATGAAGACAGGCTATGCCCACTCGCTGGGTTGCGTAGCATCAGTCTTTCTAGCCGAAATATTCGCAATTATAGAATGTGCGAGAACCAACATAGAAAAGGACTGTCGTAACAGGCAAATCTATGTTATGACCAATAATAATAATAATAATAATAATAATAATAAACAAACAATCTTTATTCCATTAAAAATATACATAAGAAAGAAAATAAACATATACTTAATATAGGAATTTTATAATGAAACAATTCTTCCAAATTATATGGTTCCATTAACAATAGCACATTAATTAGTCTATTCTTCAAATTATTGATCCTATTCTCCATTTTTAGGTTAGACGGCAAAAAATTATAAAATTTCATACACCTATATTCGGGACATTTTTCAGTGAAAGTATACTTGTAAATAGGGTATACAAAATTTTGTTTGTGTCGAGTATCGTGCTCGTGTGAACTTTTGTTTTTCAACAATAGATGCTGTTTCCAAATGAATAGTAGACTTTCTAGTATATATATTGCAGTTACTGTGAGTATACCATTTTCAGAAAACAATGTTCTGCATGAAGCAGTTGTTTTAAGCCCTAACATCGCTCTAAGTGTACGCTTTTGGAGAATGAAAATTTTATTAAGCCGTGTGGAGCTCCCCCAATGTATTATTCCATATCTAATATGGCTTTCAAAGTTCGCGTGGTATGTCATTTTTAAAATGTCAAAACCAACAGTTAATTTTAAGGACCGGATCATAAAGCTTGCTCTGCTTAGCTTTTTAGAAGCATGAGTTATTTGATCATTCCATTTTAATTTGTCATCTATATAGATGCCTAAAAATTTCGCAGAATTGGTTACATTTAATATACAATCACCAAACCTCAAATTTGACGGCGTGGCAAGAGCTTCGTTCTTTTTAAATAGAATGCAATTTGTCTTACTTTTATTTATAGCTAAGCCGTTATCATCAAACCATTTGAAAATTAATTGCAGCGCATCCGTCCCGTTTTGGCATAGGTTCGTCATGTCACTACCTTTGATTACGATATTTGTATCGTCTGCGTAGTTAATAATTTTAAAATTCGGATTGTTTTTATAAGCAAATAAATCATTAATATAAATATTAAATAGCAGAGGGCCTAAAACGCTCCCTTGCGGGACACCGCTGACAATGTCTAAGACTTTTGACCGCACCACGACGCCGTTTTCTTGTTTTATCTCAACAATTTGTTTTCTGCCGGTTAGATAAGATGTCAACCATTTGTGTGCAACACCTCTGAACCCGTATTAGTCTAATTTTGATAATAGGGCTGCGTGATCAATGCAGTCAAAAGCCTTAGACAAATCGAGCAGCACACCGCATGTTAATTGATTTTTTTCTATTGATGAATATATGAATTTAGTAAAATCGTAAAACGCTGTATTGCAATTTTTATTACTACTAAACCCATGTTGGTACTAAAACAGAATATTATGTTTGAGTAAAAAAGATTTCATTTGTTTAATTACAACGTACTCGTATATTTTAGAGAAGGTGGATATGAGAGTTATAGCTCTATAATTGGCTTCGTCTTCAGGATCACCGTTTTTAAATAATGGTACTACCTTAATTAATTTTAATTGTTGTGGAAAAGTTCCATTTTGCAGCGATTCGTTTATTAAAAAACATAGATTGTCAACAATACAATCCATGCATTTTTTTTAGTATAAACGGCGATATTCCATCAATCCCACTGCTTTCTTTTGTAGATATATTTCTAATAATGTCTCTCAAGTCGTCAACCGTTATAGGATGCAAAAACATACTATTATTGATTTTTTTTTATATTAATATTATCGGGAAGGTACATTTAGGTACATTGTTGTAATCTGATTGCTAGCTACATTTACAAAATATTCGTTTATCTGGTCTGGATCTATGGTCATACCTATTTTAGATACTTGGTTTTTAGGTGTAGTACCTGTTACTTCCTTAATAACAGACCATGAAGCTTTGCACTTATTTGACGCACATGCAATTTTATTGCTGTAGTAGTTGATTTTATCAAATTTTAAATGAATATTATATTGTTGCTTATAATGTTACAGAAGCGATAAATACGTTGGTTGGTGTTTAGATATTGTGTCATACAGATGTATTAATCTTTTATATTCTCTTGTCTCATTTGACATAGGAATTGCTACTTTAGGATCGTTTACTTTTTTTAAGGCAAATGGAAAACAAATATTGAAATGTTTCAAGAATATGTTCATAAATAAATCAAATTGCCAGGTGGCACTGAAGGCTCTAAGGAGCCAAAAGACTTCATCCAAACTGGTGTTGGACTGTTTCGACACATTGAATCACCTGGCGAGACAGAACAAGGTCACACTTGTCTGGACGCCGGGTCATTGAGGTATCGAGGGAAATGAAAAAGCTGACGAGCTAGCAAGGCAGGGGGCTACCATATCATTTATGGGACCTGAACCTGTCTCGGGCATCACAAAAAAAGTCGAGTCGCCTAGAAGTCAGAAAGTGGATTCGCAACAAACACTAGAAATACTGGGTAAATAGACCAGGACTTAACCACAGTAAGGCCATTGTAAATGGACCTAACTGTAACCAAGCTGCAGAACTACTGACACTAAGTAGGGCACAGCTAAAAGCAACCATAGGACTACTAACAGGCCACATGACTGTTAAAGAGCACCTAAGAAAAATCGGTCTGGCGACACCAGTTGTCGGCTTTGTGATAGGGCACTGGAAACAACAATGCACATTCTATGTAGCTGCAATGCGCTGGAAAAACAAAAGACAGCTCATGTTTGGAAACAGTCAAATGGTACCAAATGATTTCCACACGCAACCCCTAAAGGACCTGCACAAGCTAGTGCAGAGGATCGAGTTTGGAATAATTGTGTGAGTAAGACAATATGGGGTAGTACAATAAGCCACCTAGGCTGCAGTGCATCCGGATCCGCAGGCAAGACCGCCCCCACAAGAAGAAACAAAAAAGAAACTTTAGAACGTACAAGACTTGTTTTGTGTGGAAAACCTGAATTTCATTCTATTTACTTTATAATTTGATACTTAGTAGTTGATAATGTAAAATTTCGTATTTGAGGCGAACCCGAAAACGAAATTTTACATTATTTGACTTGATACTTTACTTATTTGACTTGATACTTTATTGGCGCCCTCGTTTTCTTGACTATCTAAAATTGTTGTCAAGAAAACTAGGGTGTGATTTTTCAGGCGAGAAATTTGAAGAAATGCGAACATATTTGTATCTCTGTGGACTTTATCTGCGCAATTAATTAAGTGATTCCCTCAAAAAAAAGCCATTTCAATACCATAATTTACTATTGGTAAGTTAAACAAGTCACATCTTATGATTTTTGATGCATAAATTTGTTCTAATTTCTAACTTAGTTAAATGTAATAAACTATACTAACTTGACTAGGGCGTAAAGGGCGTAGTATATATTTTTACATAATTTTCAAACAAAAGTCAGAGTATAAATATATATTTTTTAAATTTATATGAAACAAACCACGGTGTTAAATGTTTACCTAATTATTTACAGACTACTTCACTTGAGTAATAAGCTAATAAACTTGACGGTTAGCTACTTAGCTTTATTTTCACTACTACTACTTGAGTATCAAGCCAATTAACTTGAAATATCAAGTTAATTGATTAACAGTTAGCGGCCACCTTGGGGAATTTTAGTACCCCAAATGAAAAAAAATGTAATTTAAACATTCAAAATCTTTGAAAAAGATACTAATCGCGACGTTTACGGACAGTAGACCAATATAACTTTCTCATGCGATACATACTAGAAATAATTTAGTTTCAGCAGCGCCACAAGTGACAAATTTCAAAAACATCATTTTACCATAAACGTTAATTATATTTTCTGCAAGAATCTAAAATTTTAGCTCTTTATTTTTTAAATTAAAAGAGTTATGATTTTTTTTTTCAAAAGATGCCTTTTGTGTCGTATATCCCCATATATTTTTTTGAGACTGAAATCAACATATAATTAATTCCAAACGGCAAATATAGTAAAAGAACATGTTAATGATGGTCCATGAATTTTCTCGCAACATCATGTAGCATAAAAAATGCAAGATTCAAAATCTTTGAAAAAGATACTAATCGCGACGTTTACGGACAGTAGACCAATTTAACTTTCTCATGCGATACATACTAGAAATAATTTAGCTTCAGCAGCGCCACAAGTGAAAAATTTCAAAAACATCATTTTACCATAAAAGTTAATTATATTTTCTGCAAGAATCTAAAATTTTAGCTCTTTATTTTTTAAATTAAAAGAGTTATGATTTTTTTTTTTTTAAAGATGCCTTTTGTGTCGTATATCCCCCTATATTTTTTTGAGACTGAAATCAACATATAACTTATTTCAAACGGCAAATATAGTAAAAGAACATGTTAATGATGGTCCATGAATTTTCTCGCAACATCATGTAGCATAAAAAAAATGCAAGATCGGATTTTTCGCGTGGGGTATTGAAGTAACCCATATGGTCGCAACGTTACAGGAGTGAAGTGTGGCCGCTAAGGGTTAACGAATAATATACTTAATATGCAAAAATTGACAACCATTCGTGTAAAACACAAACAATATGCCTTAATTTATAAGAAAACTTAAGACATTAAATACCTATTCAAACAACTACTTCCCGTGCTGGATGTTGAATCATACAATGAAATATTTCAAATCTTATTTAATTTGTTACAACGCTCTATCAAAGTATACCGGACGTTCGATAAAAAAAAAACGCCCAACGCCATAACTCTTGTATTTATGGACCTTTTTTTTTAACTAAAATCAAAGTCAATGGATACTAAAAAATTACATGAATATTTATATATTTCAATATTAACTTCATTAACTGTATTGTTTCGAGTTTACGTGAAGTGATTAATCACAAATAGAAAGACTGTTATTCCTTACTTCACTTTTTATTTTTATGTTATTTGAAAATAAAAAGTGAAGTAAGGAATAACAGTCTGTCTATTTGTGATTAACTTCATTCCCAACTAATAGCCAAATTTAGAACTTTAAATGGCTGCCTATGATTTTCTAATTTTATTACATTAAACATTATTTTTCTGAATAATAAAGCCCAATTTGTTGTTTTGGTCGAACTTATCTTCTATTGAAAATTATATTTTTTAAAAATTATAATTAGTGTGCCTTGTAAAAAAGTGACAAATGTCATTTATTGTGAGGTTATGCGATTAATAATAACAACAAATAAGTACCTACGTTACAACTTAAAGTAAAATAAAAGTAAAGGGAAAGCATAAATATTTTGTTATTTCAATATTTCGACTATTACTCATTTTTTAAGTGTATTTATAACTTTACAACATTTCAGTGTTTTATACGCGTGGCGCATGAAGTAAAATTTCGAGTTTAGAAAAGCCTGAAAATTTGGTTTGGTCGCTCCGCGCTTCGCGCTACGCGACCAAACCAAATTTTCAGGCTTTTCTAAACTCGAAATTTTACTTCATGCTTAGTCTGGGAGTGGAAACACTCGTTCGAACTTTAAATTTAACTCATTTATAAAATCGACGTATGTATGTTGAAATCATAGAGCAAAATGCAAAATTTTACCTAAAATCAACTTTTAGAGTTAACTTTATAATTTGCTCGGCATTTAATGGATTAATATTCTGTTCCGAAGAAAAACAGTATTTATTAAATATTAAAGTTGCATTTAATATAATAACAAACTGTGAAGAAATCGACAAACATCTAGAAATATCAATAAATTTCTACATGTTGAAAATCTTGACGGTCCACTCCCTAACTAAGCATGAAGTAAAATTTCGAGTTTAGAAAAGCCCCGCGTAGAACATTTGCCGAGGGTCGCGCAGCGACCCGAGAGAAATTTTCACGGGGCTTTTCTAAACTCGAAATTTCACTTCATGCGCCACGCGTATAAAGCACTGATTTAAAGTGAAGTTAAAAATGCACTGAAACCAACCCAACTTCGATATTTTTTTAAATTGGATATTTTTTCCCATCCATGCTCCTTCGAGCTGTAGCCTTTGTAAAATGCTCTTTGAGTAATAAACTTAGTAATCTAGAGTGATCCTTCAATTTGAAACTTGTAAGAACGAGTGTCGTCTACTCCCAGACTAAGCATGAAGTAAAATTTCGAGTTTAGAAAAGCCCCGCGTAGAAAATTTGTCGAAGGTCGCGCAGCGACCCGAGACAAATTTTCACGGGGCTTTTCTAAACTCGAAATTTTACTTCATGCGCCACGCGTATAAAACACTGATTTAAAGTGAAGTTGAAATGCACTGAAAACAACCCAACTTCGATATTTTTTTTAAATTGGATATTTTTTCCACTTCCATGCTGTAAACCTTCAGATCTTCGTTGTTTTTTTGTATAAAAACTTCAATTCCATGTAGTCCTTCGCTCTCCGAAGAGCATCATTGGTCCTTCCAGCTGTAGCCTTTGTAAAATACTCTTTGATTAATAAACTTAGTAATCTAGAGTGATCCTGCAATTTGAAATTTATAAGAACGAGTGTCGTCCACTCCCAGACTAAGCATGAAGTAAAATTTCGAGTTTAGAAAAGCCCCGCGTAGAAAATTTGTCGAGGGTCGCGCAGCGACCCGAGACAAGTTTTCACGGGGCTTTTCTAAACTCGAAATTTTACTTCATGCGCCACGCGTATAAAACACTGAAATATTGTAAAGTTTAAAAAATACTAGCCTTTATTTTGTTCGGTTGGTTGACAAATTGTGTTGAATCATCTAAGCTGAGTATACATACTAATTCTATTTATAAATTTTGATCAGTATTAAAAGTCCAATTTTGTTTCAATCGAAACACCCCGCATAATTTATGTTTTAGACAATTTGGTAAAAAATACTAATTCTATTTATATCATTGGTCCCTCCAGCTGTAGCCTTTGTAAAATACTCTTTGATTAATAAACTTAGTAATCTAGAGTGATCCTGCAATTTGAAATTTATAAGAACGAGTGTCGTCCACTCCCAGACTAAGCATGAAGTAAAATTTCGAGTTTAGAAAAGCCCCGCGTAGAAAATTTGTCGAGGGTCGCGCAGCGACCCGAGACAAATTTTCACGGGGCTTTTCTAAACTCGAAATTTTATTTCATGCGCCACGCGTATAAAACACTGAAATATTGTAAAGTTTAAAAATTACTAGCCTTTATTTTGTTCGGTTGGTTGACAAATTGTGTTGAATCATCTAAGCTGATTATACATACTAATTCTATTTATAAATTTTGATCAGTATTAAAGGTCCAATTTTGTTTCAATCGAAACACCCGGCATAATTTATGTTTTAGACAATTTTGAAAAACTACTAATTCTATTTACAAATTTTGATCAGTATTTAAAGTCCATTTTGTTTCAATCGAAACACCCGGTATAATTCATGTTTTAGACAATTTGGTAAAAAATTATAAGCCGTGGTTTGTTTCACATTAATTTTATAAGTCTCGTTGATTGTTGAGGCACTTATTTTTTTTAAATCCATTTAATATAATAATAATAGTAATCTAGATGGCCTGAGACATTACTTTTAATCCAAGTCCTTTCACTTCTATTTTTTTTGTTATCTCTTCTTTCATTTTAAATTTGTATGTGCTAGTTGGTTTGAAGAGAATTTGACCAAAACGTTACATATACTTTAATAGAGCGTTGTAACAAATCAAATTAAATACGATATTAAATATTTCATTATATAATTTAATATTCGGAGGTGTATTTGCACGGGAAGTAGTTGTTTCAGTGGATATTTATCGTCTTATTAATTAAGACATTGTTTGCATTTTCACGAATAGTTTTTTCGTAATTTTATATATTAAATAGTAAACTAGTTGAAAATCATAAATAGTTTACTATTCATTTTATAAGTCACAAATTGTATTCAAAATGTTTTAAAAATTCTACCTAAATTTCATGTTTTATATTTTTCAGATTTTCAGTAATGCTCTGATCCAAAAAAGTTCACACACTCTCTTTTAGACACTCCTTTATTTAATTCTGATTGTTCAGTGTTACATTATTATGATTGAAAACGGGTCTAAAGTGTTCTAAAAATCACACTCGTTGCATAAACAACCATTTCAATTGAATTACAAATAACCACCACACAGCGTGGGCACGCCTTTATTATCAAAATCTCCGGAGAGGAAAAATATTCAAAAACTCCCATCGTAGACTCGCTGGCGTCTGGGAATTCCACTTTGGTAGACCCAGCGACTGGAAAGTTAAAGGCCGAACCCACCGCAGCAAACACCTGAGAATGCGTAGTAAAGCCCAGCGTGAGTCCAAACCGCCCTCGAGGTCTACATCTCGAAACGTCAACCATAAACCACCTCGCATTCATTGAAACAGAAAGAACGAAATCGAAGAATGAAAAAAAGGTTACTACAAAGTTTTCATTTCGCTCTGAGACAATCCCAACAGCGCGCACCCTTTTTCCCGGATTTCTCTACCTGGAGCAGCACAATGCGAGAAATTAGAAAAAAATAATAAGAACGCCGTGACCTGGATGTGATTGTTAGAGGAAACGGTGCGAAAGTGCGGAGTTTTTTTTTTCATATTCGTCGTCGGGATCTTCTTATTCTCAAGGGGTGGATGGAGTTTCGGAACTGATTTTAGGAACAACTGGGGTGAAAAAGATTGTTATTAAATTTGTTTCTAAAGGCACCGGAAGGGATTGCTTTGGTGTTTTGAATGTTTGAAACGCACGTAAGGAAAGTATAATGGGAACTATTTTTTTTTTTTTTTACAAAAGGGGCAATGGTTTTTAATTAAAATGTACGGATCGAATCGGATTTTCTGTACCTATGAACATGTCAATACAATTCTTATAAAATGTACATGACAGTTATTCTATTTATTTTTAAACAAAAATTAAAATAATAATTTTCAAATTTCGATATCATCTTTCAACAGAAAGCCCTAAAATACGCAACTTTGCCCCAATTTAACCGACTCTCTATCTCTTTAAATAACTAAGATCCCCATTAGTTATTTAAAGAGATAGAAAGTCGGTTAAATTGGGGCAAAGTTGCGTATTTTAGGGCTTAACAATAATCTGAAAATAATTTTGAAATATCTCTTTTTGTTTTCGAGATATCAACAAAAAACTATTTTTTTGAAAAATAGTTTTTATTTTTTTATTCAAAAACTACTGAATCTGGACTTTAGAACTTTGACAATATACAGCCACTTTTTAACGAGGAACCTAGTAGCATATTTTTTTCTAAGATAATTATAACATTTACCCAGGGACCATAGCCAACTTTTGTTTTTCTTATGAGCGCCATTTCGGATTATATTTTTTCTAAGAATATTTTTTTTAAACTCAGTGATGTATCACACTCATAATTTATTTTAGATTTGATATTTAAAATGATGATGTTTTCTTTTTTGCAAACAGTGCCTTAGAAACAATAACGTCATATCCGTAAATCAATAACATTTGAACAGCAGTCAATCATTGTTAGCACTTAAAATTAATTAATAACTCTCAATCTTTTGTAATAATAATAATAATAATAATAATAAGTATCGATTATCACATAGAAGTTGCACAAACTAAATCTATTTTACTTTTATTATTATTATTATTATAAAACTATTTATAAAAAAAGTAATTCTTACATTTTTTTCGCTACATCTCGGTAAATATTAATCACCATCACATCTAAGCGCTATATATTTTTAACTTTACTGTTAATCAGTGGTGTACACGCGTGGCGCATGAAGTAAAATTTTGAGTTTAGAAAAGCCCCGTGAAAATTTGTCTCGGGTCGCTGCGCGACCCTCGACAAATTTTCTACGCGGGGCTTTTCTAAACTCGAAATTTTACTTCATGCTTAGTCTGGGAGTGGAAACACTCGTTTGAACTTTAGATTGGTTGCCTACCTATCTATCTGCAACCATTATTGCTAACTCTGTATGTGAAATTAAGTCAAAATACCGATTACAAGGCAAGTGCCCCTGACTTGGCTACGCCAATGCTTTTAAAACACCCTACAAAATCAAAATTTAAAATTAGCTAATATTTGATAAACATTACAACGTTTTAGATTTTTGTTATTCTTAATAATAAACTACTTTAATTAATTGATACAATTTTAAGTAATCAAGAAAACCAAGAGTTTATTTTACTTACATACTTTTTCGCTACATCTCGGTAAATATTGATCACCATCACATCTAAGCGTTATACATTTTTTACTTTACTGTAAATCAGTGGTTTACACGCGTGGCGCATGAAGTAAAATTTCGAGTTTAGAAAAGCCCCGTGAAAATTTGTCTCGGGTCGCTGCTCGACCCTCGACAAATTTTCTGGGAGTGGAAACACTCGTCTGAAATTTAGATTGGTTGCCTACCTATCAATATGCAACCATTGTTGCTCACTCTGTATGTGAAATTAAGTTAAAATACCGATTACAAGGCAAGTGCCCCTAAATTGGCTACGCCAATGCTTTTAAAACACCCTACAAAATCAAAATCTAAAATTACCACCTAAGCTAATATTTGATAAACATTACAACGTTTTAGATTTTTGTTATTCTTGATATTAAACTACTTTAATTAATTGATACAATCGCTGCGCGACCCTCGAAAAATTTTCTACGCGGGGCTTTTCTAAACTCGTAATTTTACTTCATGCTTATTCTGGGAGTGGAAACTCTCGTTTGAACTTTAGATTGGTTGCCTACCTATCTATCTGCAACCATTGTTGCTCACTCTGTATGTGAAATTAAGTCAAAATACCGATTACAAGGCAAGTGGCCCTGACTTGGCTACGCCACCCAGAAAATCTAGGTCTAAAATAACCACCTAAGCTAATATTTGATAAACATTAAAACGTTTTAGGTTTTTGTTATTCTTGATATTAAACTACTTTAATTAATTGATACAATTTTAAGTGGTCAAAAAAACCAAGAGTTCATTTTACTTTCATGACTTTTGGTTTCATGTGTATTCCAATTTCTAGCCTAGCTAAATGAAATGAATTCTATCAAGTGATACTTGATAGAATTCATTTCATTTAGCTAGACCAGAAATTGGAATACACATAAAACCAAAAGTCATGAAAAGAGACATGTTTAACTTATCAAAAGTAAGTTACGGTATCGAGATGTCATTATTTTTAGGTAAATTACTTAATTCGTTACACATGTAAACTTCACAGACATTAAAATATGAATCCAGATGTCTGCATTCCATGCCTAGTTAAATGGAATGAGAATGGCATTTATTTCAAGATTTTTATTAGTTTTAAAAATAATGACACTTTTCAGGAATATAAAAAATTGTTAATTTTAAATATTTTGCCGACTTAAGAAAGTCATAAATTTCTTAAGAATCTCGGAAATTTTAAAAATTATGGCCTTTATTCGTGAATTTCTAAAACATCCGTTAATTATCAAAATATTGATATTTTTCGTCAATTTATTACATTTCCGTATTTTTCAAATTCTTGACTGTTTTCGCGTTTGTTAAGTTTTTTCGTAAATATCCAAGATTCCCGTTGATTTTTAAAATGTTGATGTTGAAGCAAAGTCAAGAATATTTCAAGATTATTATTATTATTATTAGATTATTATTATTACTGTATTGTACAGGGTGAGCGAAACTCGATGTCTCAGCTCTATTATAAGAAAAGGAAAAACGATAGAAAAAATCTGAAGAAGTTCATAAATGGGATTGAGCAAGGCCCATTTTAGGCCAAAATTGTATACTTTTCTAAATTTGGATGCTGAAGTAATGACGTCATCAAATAATTTTTTCCCAGCAACATACCTATATTTTTAGATATTTAAAAAGTGCTTCAAGGTGTTTCAGCGAGGACGGAAAGTTCTTTAACTCACTTAATATAAAATACGAAAAATGTTTGAAATGAACGTTGCAGAGAATAGTCTTTGTTATAACAGAATTATTTTCACATATACAGGGTGTCCCGTATTTACTGGACGCCATTCAACTTTGTTATTTTATATAAAACGCTCTATATATTATTCACTTTTTGGACTCCTTGTTAAAAATGAATGAAAAGTTTCCTAATATAATATTTGGTCTTTTGAAAAAAAATGACGTTTGTAGTTGTTTCATAAACATAAATAACTCTAAAATTAAATGAGATAGAGAGCTTCAGTTTTCGTCATCTTCTTGAGCATAGAAGGCGCTGTCGCCAACGCTATAAAATTGCTGCTATGGAGTTAGCGGCTATGATGTAAAAGCAGTTGAATTTATAAATTTCCAATCAAGGCTATCTTGATTATGGCAATCGTGAGGAGTATTCAGAACATTAGTATATACAAGTATTATTATATAAAAATATGAAATAAAATAGTTAACATTTTCAGTTCAGCTTACAAAATATTATTATTATTTATTATTAAATTTCGCCGCTTCCAAGTGCCCGGGCGAGCTTCCCCTCCCACTATTAAATTACTTTTTTATCCCTTTATTTGTGCTTTAACCAGTATTGTTTTACACTTGTCTAATATATTACACATAAATTAAATACAGTTATACACATTAATACAGGATAGCGCAAAACTACCGATATGGTTTGAATGTTTAATAACTTTTTAAATTTATTTTTATTTTTTATTTTTATTTCAGAATTTTGTGAAGAAAACTTAGGGAATTTGAAATGGAACAGTACACAACAGAACAGCGATCAAAAATTGTTGAATTTTTTTTTGAAAATCAACGGTCAATTGTTTTGACGCAGCGTGCTTATCGTCGCTTATGTGCGTACTGGACCTTCAGCATCAACAATAAACCGCCTGGTTGCAAATTTTCGACAACATGGTACAGTAAGACACCTTCCATGTACCGGAAGACCACGTACGGTCCACACGGAAGAAAATATCCAACGTGTGGTGGATAGTGTGCAGGACAGTCCAGAAACATCAACAAGAAGACGTTCGGCACAATTGGGGCTATCGCGGAGGTCCGTTCAGAGGATTTTGGCCACATTGCACATGTTCCCGTATAAGGTTCAGCTTGTGCAAGAATTGAAGCCGACAGACTACCAACAACGGCTTGATTAAGCCATTTCATTCCGACAAAAAGCAGAAGAATATCGCGATTTCATTAACAATTTGATAATGAGCGATGAAGCCCATTTCCAATTGAATGGTTTCGTAAACAAGCAAAATTGCAGGATATGGGCTACGGAGAATCCAAGAACGTTCATCAGCGACAATTACACCCACTTAAGTGTACTGTTTGGTGAGGTGTATCGTCTGAAAGGATAATTGGTCCATATTTTTTTGAAAATGCACATGGCGCCGGTTAATGGTGCTGAATATCGAACGATGCTGGACAATTTTTTGAGGCCAGCTGTAGAAAACCATCCACAGTTGTGGTTCCAACAAGATGGAACCACAGCCCACACTGCAAGGGACACAATGGCTCTGTTAAGGGACCTCTTTGGCGAACGCATCATTTCGCGCAGAAGCGATTTCAATTGGCCCCCACGTTCACCGGATTTACCAGCTCCAGACTGTTTTCTTTGGGGTTATTTGAAACAAAGGGTATACGTAAATAAGCCAGCAACCATACCAGAGCTAAAACAAAACATTCGCAATGAAATTGAAGCCATAACACTGGAAATTTTACGAAAAGTTTTGGAAAATGTACTGGAAAGAGCACGAATGTGCGAAGCCGAAAATGACCACCACTTGCGGGAGATAATTTTTCATACTTAAGCCAAAAATATTTCCTATTAATATACTGTATAACAAAAAAATAATAATAATAATTAATCATTAGATAAAAAAGTTATTAAACATTCAAACCATATCGGTATATAATATATAATAACTACAAATTAAAATAAGTAACAAGATAAAAAACGACAAAATATTAATTCATACCACTATTAGTAATAAAATCATGAATATTATAGGGTGCCATTTGTACTAATATGTCCTTAATTGTAATTTTAACTTTGATTATACTATCTAATTTTAAGTGGTAAAATCATTGCAAAGTGTATTGTGTTTTTGTTTTTTTGAAACAACGTCTAGTTGCTTTATTGTTGATTAAAAATTGCGTTCCTCAAAACTGACTGCAATTTTTTAGGGATTCACTCTTAACTTGATTCTCAGGCTAAACATGATTTTTGAGTATGCTTAGCTTGAAAATCAAAATTGTATACCTCAGAGCTGACTGCGATTTATTTGGAATTCACTCTTGAATTCCTGAAAAATCGCAGTCAGCTCTGTGGTATACAATTTTCAATCAATAATAATAGCAAATAGACGTTGTGTTTGAAAAAAATCTTGCTTAGTGTTATACGTGGCTATAAATCATAAAAATATAAAAAAACAACAATTCAAAAAATATGGACTTGTTACGTGCTTTCCTCTTCTCCGCTTCCATCTTGGATTTATCGAAATGGTATGTAAATTACTTCACGATATTTCAATACTCCCATGATTTATACAGATGGGAAAAAATAGAATCGGCCATGTTTTCCTTTTCAATTCAAACAAATGATAAACGTCGGTTTTTATGTTTGAACAAAACTTTAGTGTTTTACCATTTACCTAAAGTGTGATCCTAATCAGTTTATTTTAAACTTCACACTAAATTAGTGTTTTATACGCCTGGCGCATGAAGTAAAATTTCGAGTTTAGAAAAGCCCCGTGAAAATTTGTGGATGGTCGCGCAGCGACCCGAGACAAATTTTCTGGGCTATTCTAAACTGGAAATTTAACTTCATGCGCCACGCGTATAAACCACTGATTTCAAGTTAAGTTTAAAATACACTGCTTAAGATTGTACCTACGTTGATATCACTAATTGTTTATTTGAGTTATGTGGAGTATTTAATCACAATGAAAAATAGCTTCGACAAGTATATTACGTGCTGACAGCTGAACAGCTGATTGCTTTCCGTACAACCAAATGACATTTCTTTGATGTACAGGGAGTTTTTCTTTAAAGTATAGGTATTCCAAATTCAACTTGTTTTCTTTAAATCTTTAGTTATTCGTTGTTTTTTTTTAAGAGTTCAATTTGAAACTTTAAACGAGTGTTATCCACCCCCAGACTAAGCATGAAGTAAAATTTCGAGTTTAGAAAAGCCCCGTGAAAATTTGTCGAGGGTCGCGCAGCGACCCGAGACAAATTTTCTGGGCTTTTCTAAACTCGAAATTTTACTTCATGCGCCACGCGTATAAACCACTGATTTCAAGTTAAGTTCAAAATACACTGCTTAAGATTGATCCTACGTTGATATCACTAATTGTTTATTTGAGTTATGTGGAGTATCTAATCACAATGAAAACACTTTTTATTGGTTACTTCACTTATAAAGATGTTTAATTTAGTTTTAACGAGTATTTTCCACTCCCAGACTAAGCATAAAGTAAAATTTCGAGTTTAGAAAAGCCCCAGCTTCGCTCGCGCGCCCCAGCAAATCCAAATTTTTAGGCTTTTCTAAACTCGAAATTTTACTTCATGCGCCACGCGTACAAAACATTGACATGTTATATATGTATATATTTTTTTCTAAAAATTGAATTTTGATAATTTTGCAACCGTCATTAAACTATTTAAGGCAATATTATTTATCTTTGGTATATGTCTTTTAAAAATTAATTTGCAGTATTAAATAATTATAAATTTTAAATCAAAAATATCTGGTATAGAAATGAATCGATATTTTAAATATCAATACTTTTATTACGATATATTACCGTATCGATACTCTGCCCACTGAACAAATTAATTTAAGTAATGTTTTATCAATATTAATACAACGTTTAATGTTGCGAAAATGTTGATAAAACGGTATTTGTTCCTTGAAACATTTGAACTGTTGATTTTAGCCCTCGGAGCAATTTGAGTTGGCTTGATTAATCATGAACTAAAAATATCGATATTATTTGTACTGCGTGTAGTAACTTTTTTTTTTTTAAATATATCAATCAAAACTGAGCTGTAACAAACAATGACTAGTGAAAAACAAACAAAAATTGTTCTGAATCACGAAAAATAAAATAAAGTATACTCACTCATCTTTCTCGTCCGGCGGTCAATAATGGCTTCATTTTGATGGGGTTTCATTCAGTGCTAATGCACTGCTCCTCGCCGTTTGATGCACCTGCCAGGAATAAACGATTGAAACGAATCGAAAAAGGAAAAAAAAAAATGATATGAAAAGAGAAAACGATTCGCCTTCTCATCTCCTATCAATATGTACATTTGTTGGACGTCCAGTCTCTCTTTTGTTGCCTCCGCAATGGACGTAGATTGATATCGTTCGCTTTGCACTCGAGCGCAAACATCTTCCAGGAAAACATCTATCATGAAGGAAGAAAAAAGCAGAGTATTGATTAGTTAATATAATTGTGTATGCAAATTAGTTGCAGTACAATATTTTATATTTTTTCAATAAAAAAAATGGTGATGTTTCCATCATAGTACTTTCCCCCGTAAATTGCGTATTAAATCACTTTTAAAATATTTGTAGCATTATTATTTTCAAAATGTCTTCAACTTTTTGATAACTACAACTTTTATTTGAAACATTTTTTAATTGGATCAACACATACACTGAGACAAACCAATGACTAAATAAAAGAACATATATATATATATATATATATATATATATATATATATATATATATATATATATATATAATCAGTATTCCCTTTTACCATATGGTGTATAAAAGAACATTATTTATTAATTATCTCAAAAACTAAGAGTGCTATGACAAAAAGTGAAGATACAAAAAATCTTTAATATTTTATTACCTACAACTTTTATTTGAAACATTTTTCAATTGTATCAACACATACACTGACACAAATCAATGACTAGATAAAAAAACACTATTTATTAAATATATTAAAAACTAAGAGTGCTATGACAAAAAGTGAATCTACAAAAAATCTTTAGTTTTTCATTTCCTACAACTTTTATTTGAAACATTTTTTAATTGTATCGACACATACACTGTCACACACCAATAACTAGATAAAACACACAACTTTTGAAATATCTCAAAAACTAAGAGTGCTATGACAAAAAGTAAGTCAACAATACATCTTCATTTTATTATTATCTACAACTTTTATTTGAAAGAATTTTTTGTTTGATGAACATTTATTGAAAAAATCTGAAAAAACTGAAAAACGCTAAGAGTAAAGTACCACTTCCGGTTTTCCGATTTTCACCAAAAGCTTTTCAGTTCTTTCGATTGTAACAAAAAGCTTAAGTTTCAAGTTTCATCTCGATATCTTTAGCGGTTTTTGCGGTACAGCGCACACAGCCACACACACAGACACACAGACAGACAGACATTTTTCAAAAATGGTCTTATTCGACTCAGGGGACCTCAAAACGGATATTTCTGCTAAAATTTTTGATTCGAAAATTTTCACGAAAACAATACTTTCCCTTTGTATTACATACGGGGGAAAGTAAAAATACATTTAAAACAAGAATAACGCCCGGTTTCTCTAACGTATCTTATTTAGATAAAATCGATCTTGAAAATAGGACGTTCTTAAAGTGTTGCACCAACTATAAATTAGATCTTAAAGTCATAAGAAGGTCTTGCATTACAAGACGCCAGAATTGGCGTCTTAAGAAGCTCTGATTATAACCTAAACGTCAGAGTAACTTCAATTAATGTGAATTTGTAAAACGGCAAATGAATTATTTGAAGTGGTATTTCAACTGGATGTGTCGTACCTTTCATAGATATGGTAGATATTAAAGAAGAAAATAACTTGCCAGCAATACCTCATCATATTTATCAACGGAAAACTTTTTCAAAAAGTATGATTGCTAGCAGTTTTTTTTCTTCTGGATTTAGGCTTACAAAAGAAAGTGTGTTAAATATTCTCCAACAAATTCTCTTTCACCAGTTTTAAAAATGTCTCTAAGTTCAGCAGCACTATTTTTTATGCGTGTTTTAAATTTATTCTCGTTATATTTTCCTGTAATAAGCTCCCAAGCTTCTTCTTTTCCTCAGTTGGTCACCGCGTGTGTTGTTTTATTTTCCACTATTTTATGGATCGACACAAGGGACGTTAATAGAGTGTGCTCCACTTTTATAATATTCACGCGTTTCCTTTGAGTTTTTGAGCTTTTCAATGACATTAAAAAATCGGCTAAAAATAGATTTAACATATTATATTTAAAGTGTGCAAACTATAAGAAGCGTAAGCTTATTTTCTCAAATTCAAATAGTTTTGAATTTGAATTTATCTTGTTAGAAAACATGTCAAATTACATAAAAAAACAACGTATATATAATTTCGAGAGATACGTGATTAAAAATTAGACACAGTTAATAGTCACTTTTTGGATTTTACAAAGAATGCCAAGAAGTACCTCTAACGTGTTTTAAAAAAAAAATGTTTAGTTGGAAACTTCTTTTGGATAGAAAACAGTAAAAAAATAACGATACTTTATTTCCAAACCAACAGAGAAGAATAAACCGGAAACTCTTGAAAACCTCCTCAATACATGTGTGTGAGAAAGAAACCATTCTGAGCAGCCACAATAGGTGTGGTCAGTTTTCACAGAAAACAAACGCTATTTTTCTTACCTGCCCGTGAAATTCCTTCGCCCATTGATCCACCTGAAAACGACGACTGTTCTTTTTCCTTTTCCTACCTCCTCCTTATTCTTCTCTTCATTCTGGTTTCAGTTTCCAAATTCTATTCATCCTCAACAAGGACATTCTTTCGTCCTTTTGACACTGAATTGCAGCATACATTCCCTCGTTATTCGGAGGTTAGCTTTTACGTCGACGTCATTATTTACTCACGTTCATTCACGAGAATCACACACACACTAAAAAGAAGAAGTTGTCTCTTTTGCTCTTGTTGTGGGTGGTATTGGTGTTGATATCCTTGATAAAAGAAGGTGCAATTTTAACATCCTGTTCATTCATAAAAAAATTATAGTAAAAATACAGGCCAGTAAAACCCACCAAGTGTTTTAATCAGTTTTCTATTATCACTTCGAGTTAAGTAAGAAATTATTTCATTCTTATCACTACGAGTTAATAATAATAATAATAATAATATTTATTCACGGATCAACCATTTTACAGCAACATACATGTAATATAAAAATATAGGTACAGTAATTTAAAGATAACAATAATAAAAGCCATGCAAATATAATAAAGAAATGACAAAAACATATTTAAATTGTTTACATCTAGCTACAAAAAATATAACACATTAAAATCACAAACAAAATTAGAATGACATTATAAAATTGAACGAGGACTGAGTCAATATGAAAAAATTGGTATACAATTTCTAAGCATTAACATTTATTTCTTTAAATAAATAGTTACGCAATTTACCCAATGTTGTGTGAAATAAATCTATTTGAACTTTGTTGCAGTTGTGAAGTAAACGCCGAGTACCAAATTGCTTTGCATAATCAGTCCTAGAAGCAGGTACGAAGAATGTATAATTAGTTCTGAGTGGTCTAGATGGTACGTGAATATAAATGTACTCTAATAAAATAGGTGCATTTATATGGCCATTTAACAGTTTATAAGCAAATATCACATCACAACAAAATTGCCTATGCTCTAGTGTGTGCATGTTAAGTTTGTTCAAGACAACAGAGTGGTTATCGTCATAGCCAAATTTGTATGATATGAATTTCGTAAATCTTCTTTGAACTCTTTCGATATTGTTTATGTCCATTAACGTGTAAGGAGTCCAGAATACGGAACAATACTCGAGGTTTGAGCGAACTAAAGCCACGTGAAGTTTACTAAGTGTAGCTAGATTTTGAAACTCAGACGAATTTCTTTTTAAAAATCCCAGCATTTGGAAGGCTTTTGATGTTATTAAGTTAATGTGAGTAGAAAAGTTCCAATTGTTAGTTAGGGTCACACCTAGGTCCTTCACTGAATTTAATAGCGTGAGGCGCTTATCATTTAGAAAATAATTATTCACAGCATGTGACCTGCTTTTATAAAAAGACATTACATTACATTTATCGATATTTAGTTGCATTCTATTTAATGCACACCAGGACTGAAATCTATTAAGATCTTGCTGAAGAAGATGAGATGAATAATTATTTTCCAACGCTGTGAAGATTTTCATGTCATCTGCGAACAACAAGCACTTCGAAAGATGAAAACATGTAGTGCTATCATTTATGAAAATATTAAAGAGTAGTGGACCCAAGTGTGACCCCTGGGGTACACCAGAAGACACGTGTATTAATGCCGAATTATACATTCCCACTCGAACCCTCTGTGTTCTACCATCCAAATAAGAATGGATCCATTTGAAGAGGGATCCATGTATGCCCAATTTAAGCAGTTTAGACAGCAATATACCGTGATCAACATTATCGAATGCCTTGGCAAAGTCTGTATATACAGAATCAACTTGTTGACCGTTTGCCAAGGCATCTGTTATAAAGTTCCCGTATACAAGTAGGTTCGTGGCCGTTGATAGTCCACGTCGAAATCCATGCTGTTCATTAACTATCAATGGATCAATAATAGGGGATAATTGATGAGTTATAAGTTTTTCAAATAGTTTTGGAATATGAGATAAAATTGATATTGGCCTATAGTTGTCGATTATGTTTTTAGAACCATTCTTATGGATGGGATTGATAATCGCCTCTTTCCAGTAGGTTGGGAACTCGCCAGTTTTCAAGGAATTATTAAATATAATCCAAAGGGGACGGCATAATGAAAATTAACATTGCTTAATAAATAATGCTGGAAGGCCATCCGAGCCCATGGAATTGTTTTCTTTGAGGCTCGAAAGTTCTTGCAGTATATCTGATATTTTAATGTCGGATATAGAATGTAAATTCAAATGTGTATCGCTAAGACCCGCGTCAATGGAGTTAGTCGAGTCCTTATACACAGAGCCAAAGTATGTAGCGAAATGATTTACGATTTCGTTCTGGTCACTTGTTGTGATTCCATTGTGTTCGAAAGAGTTTAGAAGACCATTTGACTTACGTTTAGACTTTACGTGCTTCCAGAAGAACTGAGTATCATAAGCAATATTGGTTTCGATTTTATGCAAATATTCTTTATGACAAATATCAATGAGAATTTTGCATTCGGATCTTACTTTCCTAAAAGATTCATAATCAGACTCCAGATTCGATTTTTTGAATTGTGTGTGAAGGCTTTTTTTTGAGAGTAATTTACTTTTAAGAGCTGCGCTGAACCGTTTTGGGAAACATAAACTTGTTGGATTTTTCATTTTCACTATGGGTACAAATGTTCTGATTGCTTCGTAGAGATAATTATAAAACCCATGTACTTGGTCATTTACGGTTTTATTTTTCAAGAAGCTATCCCAACTAAAATTAATTAGGTAGTCGTTTATTCCTGAAAAGTCAGATCTTGCAAAATCGTATTTCAAATTAGGTTCCCAAATAGATTTCGTAGTACTATTGGCTTTATAGGAAATAGTTAATTCTAATGCAGGATGATGTGAGTCGCATGGTACCAATGGACAAGCAGCTACTGAAACAACGTATTGTTCAATAGCTTCCGTCTGCATAAAAAAGAGATCGAGCAATACGGAATTGGTGTTGGTAATATTATTAATTTGAAACGTATTAGTGAACCCATACGTATCTGCGATTAATAGCGCTATATGATTTGTCGAATCTGTATAAACTCCATGATTCCCTGTTAACCAACTTACATTTGGGAGGTTATAGTCACCCAATATACAAATTTGATGTCCAGGTAGAGTGTCAGCAATGTTTTCAATCGATAAACAATGTTGCTGGTAAGTTGATAGCGACGAGTTGGGTGGAATATAAACACTACCCAGTAAAATATTATCTTCGTCGTTACAAATGGAAACGAAGAGCTCTTCAAAGTGAGCTGACGCAGCGCTAACACTGTGCGACATAATATGGCGAGCAACAGCAATAAGTGTGCCTCCTCCACGCTTTTTGCCCGAGAACACGCAGTTGCGATCACAGCGATATACATTATAGTTAAGTAGACCCAGTTCAGCATCAAATATATCATGATCTAACCAGGTCTCACAGAGCACAATTATGTCGTAGTTAAACAATAAAACGGATTTCGTTACAACGGAGAGTTTGGTACGAAGTCCACGTACATTTTGATAAAACAGACTAAAAGTATGGTTTGAGTATGGTTTTAACAATGTATTCGTGGTGTCAGGAATACATGTATCTAACCTAAAAAATTATTAGGATTTGTGTTTAACTTTTTATGATTTTGGTAGTTGATATTCTCTGTGACTACTTCACGATTTTTATTAGTTTTAAATTTACGTTGGTGGTTTTTAAATTCCCGAATCACAACATTCTCTGGCCATTTATCATCTAGCAAAAATTGACTCAGATCCGTTTCAATAATGCCAACTTTAAAGGAACAGTACATTGAGTTTGCAGTAAGTTTTGAACACGAAAAGTGTAAGTAAGAAATTATTTCATTACTCACACAAACTCTAAATTACTCGATTGTAATTAGAGTGAAGTTAGAACATATGAAAATGCAATGTTGTCACGTGCATTTTATTTGTAGCTCAACACTAACTACTAATATTAGATAGCGTTGGCTATCGAATCCATTAATAGTTTTCACATATTGGCTTGATATAGTCAGAAATATTCAGTATTCCTCAGCACTAGGTCGGGACTACACTTGAAGCCCGAAACCCGTCTGTGGGTATCTGGTGCCGAAATACTGAACACAAATTCAATTTTATCTAATAACATGTCGATTATGTTCTATTAATACAAGATTAATAGAATTGCCGTTAATAACATTATCGTATAATTCTAATTAATTTTCGCTAAACCTTCATAAACAAGATACTAACTGTTTATGAAGGTCTAGCGGAAATTAATTAAAATTAAATTATAATGTTATTAACGGCAATTCTATTAATAAGGCTATCAACCCATCATTTTTTCTATATAAAATATACCTAAACATCCATTTTCTAAATTAAATATACTAAAATAAAAATCGCTTACTTCGTATCACTTTTGAAAAAGGAAATCAAGTCACGTTTTATGTTTCTCTTGTAGAATATGTTATGTCATTTGGTACTTACGAACTTTTGCACGCTTCAATTCATGATTTATTTATAGTTTTCCAAACAAGAATACTTTAAAAAATTACGATCTTTTTACTAAACCTTAACTTAAGGTAAGGAGTAAGTTCTTTGTTATGTACAAATTGTCCCCCACCAGTAATTCTTTGTCATCTATAAATTGTTCAACATCTTAAAAGGTGTAAGTGTGTTCTTAATTATCTAGAAATTGACCAATACTTGCATAGATTTGAGTTTTTTTGGCGCCAACGTGGGGCCAGGCTGACGCTGTGGCCCCTAGTTGGGCGCCATAAATCGCAAGCATCTAAATTTAAAACTTCCTACTAAATCAGCGTTTCGTACGCGTGGCGCATGAAGTAAATTTTCGAGTTTAGAAAAACCTGAGTTTCGCTCAGGGCTTTTCTAAACTCGAAATTTTACTTTATGCTTTGTCTGGGAGTGTAAAACAGCTTCAAAATGAACGCTTATTAATTTTTTTTGAACTTATTAGTTAATGGCTAAATACGCTTTAATTTGATTCGTAATTTTTTTTATATACAAGGTGCCCGTTTTTGGAGCTCAAGCATGGGGATCTCGGTTATTTGAAGAAATACGGGGTCGGTTAAATTAGGGCAAAGTTGCCCAATTTAGAGTATAACATAATGCCGTTTCGAAACATAAAATATTCCGACTACTTCCAAAGATATCCGAAAAATATCGAAATTATCAAAAAGCGTTTTTATTTTTTTGCGAGACAATTTGAAGAGATACTTCAAAACAATTTACACTTTATCATTGCCACTTTGTACGCTCTACAACGTGGTGATATCATAATAAAAATTCGACCTTTTGATTATCGGCAAACATTATCAACTTTGTTGTTTCTTATGGGGGCCATATTGGATTTTTATATTTTCAAATACAGCTTTTTTTCTGATTACGGTGATGTGTCATGTGTTGGGGTTTGGTCTAGCAGTTTGATAGAAATGCCAAAAATCCTGCTTTTGCAAAGAGTGCCTTGGAAATGACAGCTACACTTTTGTTTAATAAAGTAATTTATTAAATAATACAAAACTAACGCAAAATTGTTTTCTATTCCTATTTTATTATAAGATATAAAAAGTACAAAAATATTATTCAAATTCATAACATAGAATGAAACTAGAGCATGAGAAACGAATAAATTAAAAAACAATTATAAGAGGTGTTCGAATGGCTCACCCCCCATCTCTAAGCATATGCGCCTGTATGTCTTCTTCTTATTTTGGTCCTTAAAGTTGAAATGCTCTTTCTTTGCAAGTCATTGATATCGGTGGGTACAGATTTATAAATTATGTATTTTATTGCTCCCCATAAATAATAATGTAATGGAGAAAGATCTGGCGAACGTTCCGGCCCACGTACGTCCCCTCTATTTGAAATTACTCTATCGGGAAATATTTTAGACAAGTAATCACTCTCCTAGCGTTATGTGGTGGAGCTCCATCTTGCTGGAACCAAAGATTATTTAGGTGGTTGAGGCAAATGTTGTCATCGATGTAATCGATCGGGTAGGTCATTGAAAAGTGCAAATACCCATCTGCAGTCAAATTGTGTTCGTTAATGTACGGGCCAATGATCTTATCGCCAAATAAACTAACCTATAGATAGTCGTCCTTGGTGCTCGTGTGGATTTTCAACGGACTATACACGTTCATTGTGACGATTGAACATGCCTGTGTTGGTAAACTTGCACTCATTCGTAAATATCACGCTAGAAAGAAAATGACCATTTTGCAATAACGGCGTCATGATGTTCCTACAAAACTTCTTTTTCGTTCAGTGTCTCCTGGATGCAAGACTTGCGTGATATGAATTTTAAAGTGACGATTTTTCAAGACTCTCCACTCTACTTCGACAAGGGCTACAGCAGAAGAAATGAATGTATCTTTCATTTATTGTGTTATAGCCCTTGTCGAAGTAGAAAGATTATTTTGAATGTAATGAAGAATTAAATTTAAACCCGTTTATTGTTTTTCAGGTTTTAACATTTTACTTACTGCTTGTAAAATTTTCATTTCATTACCGTTGGGAACACGTTTTCTAGGCTTAGAAAATGCACTAAACTCAGCTAAATTTCTATGAAGAATCAGAATCAGTCTTTCTGGATACCGCTGAACATATCCGAACACATCCTAAATAACTTCCACATTTCAATGCGATCCGTATTGAAGTTCTAGCATATCGCGTTTTTCTTCAACTGAAAACGGCATTTTGTTATAAATTTATACTAGTTTTGTAACTGTAGGTCAGGAGAAGCGAAATTCAGTCGAAGTGTCAAAAATTACCTTATTAAACAAATGTGTAGCTGTCATTTTCAAGGCACTCTTTGCAAAAACTGGATTTTTGGCATTTCCATCAAACTGCTAGACCAAACCCCAACACATGACACATCACCGTAATCAGAACAAAAAACTGTATTTGAAAATGTAAAAATCCAAGATGGCGCCTATAAGAAAAAACAAAGTTGATGATGTTTGACGAACATCGAAACGTCGAATTTTTATTATGATATCACCACGTTGTAGAGCGTACAAAGTGGCAATGGTGAAGTGTAAATTGTTTTGAAGTATCTCTTCAAATAGTCTCGCAAAAAAATAAAAACGTTTTCTGAAAATTTCGATTTTTTCGGATATCTTCGGAAGTATTCGGAATATTTTATGTTTCAAAACGACATTATGTTATACTCCAGATTGGGCAACTTTGCCCTAATTTAACCGACCTTGTATCTCTTCAAATAACCGAGATCCCCATGCTTGAGCTCCAAAAACGGGCACCCTGTATTTATTAAGAATTGTAAATTACCCGTGATTTAATAAGTGAGTGAATCTAAACCGGTTTACCGATAATTCACCGCAAAATCATGATATCGTTGTTTCAGAGGTAAAATTCGTTAGATACGTTACGTGGATAATAAATAGAATTTAATGATATAACTTTACCAAGTGTTGTCCACTCCCAGACTAAGCATGAAATAAAATTTCGAGTTTAGAAAAGCCCCGCGTAAAAAACATATTTTCGAAATTTTACTTCATGCGCCACGCGTATAAATCACTGATTTACAGTAAAGATAAAAATATATAACGCTTAGATGTGATGATGGTCCATATTTACTGAGATGTAGCGAAAAAATGCAAAAATTACTTTTTTGTGAATAGTTTTGGAATAATAATAATTATCTACAAATTGTCCCACACCAGTAATTCTTTGTCATCTACAAACTGTCCAACATCTTAAAAGATGTAAGTGTGTTCTTAATCATCTAGAAATTGTCCAATACTTGCATAGATTTGAGGTTTTTTGGCGCCCAACGTGAGGCCAGGCTAACGCTGTGGCCCCTAGTTGGGCGCCATAAATCGCAAGCATTTCAATTTAAAACTTCCTATTGAATCAGCGTTTCGTACGCGTGGCGCATGAAGTAAAATTTCGAGTTTAGAAAAGCCTGAGTTTGGATTTGGACGCTACGCGTTCAAATCCAAACGCTCAGGCTTTTCTAAACTCGAAATTTTACTTCATGCTTAGTCTGGGAGTGAAAAACAGTCGTTTAAGCTTCAAAATGAACGCTTATTAATTAAATTTTTTTAAACTTATTGGTTAATGACCAAATAAGCTTTAATTTGATTCGTAAATTTTGTTATAAATTTATTAAGAATTGTAAATTATCCGTGATTCAATAAATTAGTGGATCTAAAATCATGATATCGTTGTTTCAGGGGTAAAATTGATTAGATACGTTACGTGGATAATTAATAGAATTTATAGAATTAACTTTACTAAGTGTTTTCCACTCCCAGACTAAGCATGAAGTAAAATTTCGAGTTTAGAAAAGCCCCGCGTAGAAAATTTGTCGAGGGTCGCGCAGCGACCCGAGACAAATTTTCACGGGGCTTTTCTAAACTCGAAATTTTACTGCATGCGCCACGCGTATATAACACTGATTTACAGTAAAGTTTAAAATATATATCGCTTAGATGTGATGGTGATCTATATTTACTGAGATGTAGCGAAGAAATGCAAAAATTACTTTTTTTGTGAATAGTTTTGGAATAATAATAATTATCTACAAATTTTCCCACACCAGTAATTCTTTGTCATCTACAAATTGTCCAACATCTTAAAGAGTGCAAGTGTGTTCTTAATTATCTAGAAATCGTCCAATACTTGCATTGATTTGAGGTTTTTTGGCGCCCAACGTGGGGCCAGGCTAACGCTGTGGCCCCTAGTTGGGCGCCATAAATCGCAAGCATCTATATTTAAAACTTCCTACTAAATCAGCGTTTCGTACGCGTGGCGTATGAAGTAAAATTTCGAGTTTAGAAAAGCCTGAGTTTGGATTTGGACGCTACGTGTCCAAATCCAAACGCTTAGGCTTTTCTAAACTCGAAATTTTACTTTATGCTTTGTCCGGGAGTGGAAAACAATCGTTTAAGCTTTAAAATGAACGCTTATTAATTTAATTTCTTAAAACTTATTGGTTAATGACCAAATGCGCTTTAATTTGATTCGTAAATGTTGTTATAAATTTATTAAGAATTTTAAATTACCCGTGATTCAATAAATTAGTGAATCTAAACCGGTTTATCGATAATTCACCGGAAAATCATGATATCGTTATTTCAGGGGTAAAATTCATTTGATTAGTTACGTGGATAATTAATAGAATTTAAAGATTTAACTTTACCAAGTGGTTTCCACTCCCAGACTAAGCATGAAGTAAAATTTCGAGTTTAGAAAAGCCCCGCGTAGAAAATTTGTCGAGGGTCGCGCAGCGACCCGAGACAAATTTTCACGGGGCTTTCCTAAACTCGAAATTGTACTTCATGCGCCACGCGTATAGAACAATGATTTACAGTGAAGTTTAAAATATATATCGCTTAGATGTGATGGTGATCCATATTTACTGAGATGTAGCGAAGAGATGCAAAAATTACTTTTTTTGTGAAGAGTTTTGGAATAATAATAATGAAAGTAGAATAAATTTAGTTTGAGCAAGTTTTCCATATTGTTGATAATATTTTATCACATGTTCAATGAGATACAAGGTAATAATAAATACATGCATATCCAATTTTTATTTTTATAAGGAAGAAGATAGACAATATTTGTTTAATTCTGATTTGAATATTTTAATTCTTTATAAATTTTTAAAACCAGTCTATTTAGTTTAAAAAAACAGCTCAATAACCGCGGGTTCAACTAGTGAGAGCGGCGGAGATGTTGACGCGTGACTTCGTACTTTAATAAAATAGCATCGACGACATCATCCCCACCATGGCCAAATGTAAGACAAAATACTCTGATTTGACTAGCACAGCGCTGTTACTGCATAGCGGCATAAAATCGAACTTGGCAATTTTTTATATTCGTGTTAAAATATAAAAAATATATGTGTGCATTATTGAATTGTGTGGGCAGCATAAATGGGGTGCATTTAACACTCAAGTACATTAAACACGGGATTTGCGTGATAAATGTGGTTTATCACGCAAATCCCGTGTTTAATGTATTTGAGTGTTAAGTGCACCCCATTTATGCTGCCCACACAATTCAATAATGCGCATATTATAACATTGTCATGAACAAAAAACATGGTAATAATAAATACATGCATATTCAATTTTTATTTTTATAAGATAGAAGATAGACAACATTTGTTTAATTAAAATTTAAATATTCTAATTCTTTCTAGATTTTTAAAACCTGTCTGTTTAGTTTAAAAAAAACAGCTCAATAACCATAAAACCCAAAATCATTCATAACTCAACAATTCGTTTTTTTCTATTTTCTAAATGAGGGTGGCAGGCAAAAGGCCAAATAGGCACCAGGCTGTCTGGCCAGGGCGTTTGTATCGGCGCCGACCGGTCTGCCTCGGCCACTTCGGACCATTATCCTTAAACACCCTCCATCCTCCTCGCTCACCTTTCTTGAGATTTTTTTGTGTCGTATCCTCGAAAAGAATGCGAGAACGAGAGACACACAGGTGTTTTTGAATAGATTCCCCAAATAAATTCTTTTATGACGGGCCGATCGTTCGTTCCGTTCCGTTCATTCATGGCCGCACACTGTCTTTCATTTATTATTTTCCTTTCATTCTCTCGCCCGGACAAACGGTTTTACAAATCCTGATGGATTACACCTTTTTGAAAAATATATCAATGTAGTTACGAAGGTGTGTTTAAATAAGACGGAGATGGCAGAGGAATAATAAGAGTGAGAGGGAGAGAGTATGAATGGTAATCGATAGCCGTGAAGATATTTTTGCATTTGTTTTCTCTTCTTCGTGACACTTGCTTTTAATTTTCTGATATTTAGCTTGAATAAGTCGCCTAACCCATTCACATACAATGAAGCATAAGAAATTCAAGAGCTATAACAAAAACTATATAAGTATAGTACCGTGCGATCGTTTAAATTATGATCTAAGAGTAGACGGCATTTTTTTGTGCGGTTGCTCAGAATGCTAATTGAATAATGGAATAAATTTGAGGTTATGGTGAACTATGTGTTAACAGTCAGTAAAGCCAATCTAATTTAAAATTAAAAGTCTACTTTAAATCATCTTTTAAATGATCGCACGGTAGTATATCTTAAAGCAAAATTATAGTCGCATTTGTATCAGATCAAAAACAAGCAGTGTAATTTGAACTTTACAATATTTAATTGTTTTATACGCGTGGCGCATGAAGTAAAATTTCGAGTTTAGAAAAGCCCCGTGAAAATTTGTCTCGGGTCGCTGCGCGACCCTCGACAAATTTTCTACGTGGGGCTTTTCTAAACTCGAAATTTTACTTCATGCTTAATCTGGGATTGGAAACACTCGTTAGAAGCTTCAAATTGATAATGGACATTAATGGAATAAATTTGAGGTTATGGTGAACTATGTGTTAACAGTCAGTAAAGCCAATCTAATTTAAAATTCAACGTCTACTTTAAATCATGTTTTAAATGATCGCACGGTAGTATATCCTAAAGCAAAATTATAGTCGCATTTGTATCAGATCAAAAACAAACAGTGTAATTTGAACTTTACAATATTTAATTGTTTTATACGCGTGGCGCATGAAGTAAAATTTCGAGTTTAGAAAAGCCCCGTGAAAATTTGTCTCGGGTCGCTGCGCGACCCTCGACAAATTTTCTACGTGTGGCTTTTCTAAACTCGAAATTTTACTTCATGCTTAATCTGGGATTGGAAACACTCGTTAGAAGCTTCAAATTGATAATGGACAACGTATGGCATTAGGATATAAATACTTGAAAAAAGATTCCCGGGCATTATAGCCTTCAAAGTTGGCCAAATTGGAATCGTGAAAATGACAATATCATGATTTTTATATCAGCCTTATAGACTGATTATTATTATTATTATATTATACATTTATTATACATATATAATTAATAGATTACGGATTAAAAAATGTTTAATTTTATATATTTTTAATCAATTTCTAAAGGTTTTTTTTATTGATCATATAATAGTTTTATTCAAATTAAAGATAATGTGTGTGTGTTATTTAACATCACCATAATTCAGTGTTCCACACGCGTGGCGCATGAAGTAAAATTTCGAGTTTAGAAAAGCCTGAAAATTTGGATTTGCCGTCACTCGCTTCGCTCGTGCCGGCAAATCCAAATTTTCAGGCTTTTCTAAACTCGAAATTTTACTTCATGCTTAACCTAGGAGTGGAAAACACTCGTTTAAATCTTCCAATTGAACTCGTAAAAAAACAACGAGTATTTCATGATTTACAGCTTATAAGAGGGATTACTGGTACAGATATTGTTTTTGTTGTTTCAGACGGCTTTTACTTACAAAATAATTAACATTTTAAAAATTTCGGGGGTTGTTGAACCTCCACATCCCCTTCTAGCTACGGCCTTGTTTGTTATATTTTGTAATCTATGTATAAAATTAGGGATTTTTCGTCTTTTCCAAATAAATAAAATAAAAAATATTTGATTTCTGTAATTTTTGGTACAAATCGATAAAATCCAATGTATTTATTTGTTTACGAGACTCATTCACAATATAAATTATTACAATTAAAAACTCTAGAAAAAATATGTCAGAAACAAGTGAAATAAAATGAAAAGATAAATATCTCAGCATTTGACAAAAATCATTCATTTTAAATAATAATCATTATCTTAAAGAAAATCGTCACAACTAACAAACATCATAAAATGTTTAATTTAGCACAAATTTACAAAAAATATAAAAAAACACGGAATCAGCAAAAATGTAAAAATAGACAATTTTTAATGACAGGAATATTCATAAAAATGTCAAATAAATAAAGTAAGCAATAATGCCCATACTTCACAAATTAATTACTCCTATAAAATAGTATACATTTTTAAATTCAATAACAAAATTCAAATTGCAATAACATTTATAATAAGGAAAAACAAAATTTATTTAAAATTTACTAAAATCACACAAAAATTAAAATGTCTTCAAATCAAAAACAAACAAAAAATACAAGCATCCTACAAAGTAACAAAATCAACTAAATCGTAGTAATTTAATCAAATATAATTAATGTTTTTGGTTTTAGCTGCAGTTAATTATTTAATAAAATTAAAGGAGTTACTTTTTAACTGTATGTTTTTCAGTTTACGTGAAGTGATTATTACACATAAAAAAGACTGTTTGTTATTCCTTATTTCACTTTTTATTGTTAAATAAAAAAGTAAAATGAGTTACTTTTTGTATACATTAGTATGTGTTCTTTATTTTAGAAACAATTGTTTTATAATATGAGCCAAGACTTCAGCAATTATTATTAGCTTCTTCGGGGCTGCATTCTAAAAATTTAAAAAACAGAAAACAAGCAAGATTAAGCAAAAATACAAAGTATAAATGAAATTGCCAATTCTTAGTTGCAGAATACTTCAAACATTAAAAGTGCGATTCTTTTCGCAATCTACAACAAGTTAGTCTTACAAAGACTATATCAAACACTCATTGAAACAACTACTTCCCGGGCTAATACCCCGACGGACATTGAATTATACAACAAGTGTTTGCTGTTACATACAGTAACCTACTGCAAATGTAACAATTTGGGTCAAATTATTCAGGCCATCTATAGACGCGTTTCGAGATTTATCTCTCATCAGTGTTTGATATAGTCTTTGTAAGACTAACTTGTTGTAGATTGCGAAAAGAATCGCACTTTTAATGTTTGAAGTATTCTGCAACTAAGAATTGGCAATTTCATTTATACTTATGCTTAAACGGTAACGTGACCGCCAGTCTAAGGTGTCAAATTGTTTAGAGGGAATGGCAAAGCTATACTGATGAGAGATAAATCTCGAAACGCGTCTATAGATGGCCTGAATAATTAGACCCAAATTGTTACATTTGCAGTAGGTTACTGTATGTAACAGCAAACACTTGTTGTATAATTCAATGTCCGTCGGGGTATTAGCCCGGGAAGTAGTTGTTTCAATGAGTGTTTGATATAGTCTTTGTAAGACTAACTTGTTGTAGATTGAGAAATGAATCGCACTTTTAATGTTTAAAATTACAAAGAATAAATGTCATGAATATAAAATGATAAATGTCGTCAACACTGATTGATTCAAGGAAAGGTTAAAATTGGTTAATTCATCAAAACTATCTTATTATAATTTACACAAACCACAAAATGGACAGTAGTTGATAAAATCGTCAATATTGATTAATTATAAAAAAATCGTTAAATTTGATAAATTTATAAAAAATTATAACAATCTTTAAAATAAAAATCTAGTAGTGACTAAGTTTTTGGAATAGAAACCCAACTAGGGGAGTTGGGTTTAGAAAAATTGCATAGAATAGAAAAAATCATTTACATTTTAATTCATAAATATATTTTTATGATACAGACAATTTACATTACACATCACGATTATTTGATATACATATTTAGACATTCGTTGCTTTTATAAAAGCTTTTAATTTGATAGAATCTTCAACGAGTGTTTCCAATCCTAGATTAAGCATGAAGTACAATTTCGAGTTTAGAAAAGCCTAAACATTCGTAAGAGTAAAAACAATATTTTTACCATTAAAATTTTCCTCGAATTTTTCCCCGATATTTTTATAACCCTCTTCGACATTTTTTTTCTGGCTCTGGCCTTGTTTATAAGTATACTTGAATGAAAATCGTAAAAATATTTTTATGTAACACCTGTATATACAGGGTGAGTTACTAAGCGAAAATCGGTCTATAGTTCAGAATCAAGTTTTTCATAACCCAAAATTATTGCTAAATATGGCGGTCTTGCGGTTATACCGGAAGTAAACACCAACTTCCTTATTTTAAGTAGAACACCCTGTATATTTTTACATTTTTGGATTGCTCGTTAAAAATAAACAAGTTAAAACTTATTTCGTTTCAAAGATATTGTTAATGGCGTCGAGCTCTGAAATCGTCAAATTTATCAAAAAAAAAAAAATGAAATAACTCACAAACGGTTCAACTGAGACCCAATGTTGTGTGAACAACAACATTGGGTCTTAGTTGAACCGTTTGCGAGTTATTTCATTTTTTTTTATAAATTTGACGATTTCAGAGCTCGACGCCATTAACAATATCTTTAAAACGAAATAAGTCAGAGTTGTGCGGCTTACGGTTTTGGATTCGGAGTATTTGTTTAAGTTTTTGTCATTAGTCAGATTTTCTAAATTGAACCAAGTCCGTCGACGGTATTTTTCAGTACTTCAGACATGCATAACATCATTTTTTTTTAATGGAAAAAACTGTTGGAAGGATATGGCAACAACCCGATATCAATAAAAAGGAAATTTAATTTCGCATCAGATAAAGTATCACAAGATACGAATACGCTTGACAATTTCATTCGATGTGCGTGAACATCCCGTGCTTTTCTGTTTGCAGATGCAACCATCGTCTACGAATTTTCGATGCCACTAGTAAATCTGCTCATAACGAAGAAGTTGTTTATTAAACTGACGGCGAAAATTACGTTGAACTTCAATATGGACTCTAGTTTTGCTAATTGCAGCACACAAAATTATTTTTCTTGTTGTGTCGCCATTTTACTACAGACAATCAACATGACAAATAACAGCGCCAATGCGGTCGTGGTTGGAACTTCTGCCTGGACTGTTCAAATTTTAATCTTTTGTCTATCCAGGAACGTTGGAATCATGGTTCTATTTCTGTTGCTTGAAAAAAATAAACGTTTGAAATCTATTCCTTGTTTTTGAATAACCCTGTATATATAAATTAATAAAAGTGGTAAAAAACATAGTAATACTGTCATATAATTTTATTACTTGAAAGAACAATTGTTTATATGAAATATGTAAAAGTATACTTGAAAGAAAAAATTCCTGTATGTATCTTAAATGACATTTTAAATAGTAGGTCAAGAAGCTAAATCCATACCAAGTAGATAGAAAATCAAGTTAGGTAACCTGAAAATCAAGTTTATTAATTTGGTACTGAAAAGTAAAGTAGTCTAGAAATCAACTTAAGTATCTTAAGTCATTTACTTAACCAAGGAAACCACAGCCAACTCAGATCTATTGCATGCGTCTCATAGCTTTGTGATAGATTTAGCAATAAGAAACTACCGTATTGAAATATGATTTAGAGTAGGCTTTGAGTTTTTAAATTAGATTGGCACTACTGACTGGTAACACATAGTTTAGCATAACCTCAAATTTATTCCATCATTCAATTAGCAGTCTGGGCAACCGCACAAAAAAATGCCGTCTACTCTAAATCATAATTTAAATGATCGCACTGTATTACAAAATTAAATTCTCTACAGTTAGTAATAACATTATCAACGTCTTTTCTTCTGCTGTATTTATGCAAAATTTAATTCGTAATATTTACAATTTGAAATGTTATTTATATTCTATCTTAATAATAAAGCAGGTATTTATTGGTTTATTATAATGTTATTTCTGATCATTGTCACTATATATAGAGAAAATTAATGTATAATATTTTTTGGTTAACCGAACTATCCGTTTCATTAGCATAAAATTTCCTATTAAAAAACGCCGTGTCATAAAACAGGTTGTTCTTTTTGAGTGGTTAGACAATGTATAAAATATGTGCATACATTTGAAGCCTTAACACGCCGCTGTCATGACATTTAAGTAGACTTGTCACGATTAATATTCCCTTTAATAAAAGTGAAAAATATTACCAGCGAGTTCCGACCGCAATGCAGTTGAAATTCTACGAAACATGCGCTTTCCGAAATTATTAATTTATTGGGAATAATCTGATTGAATTAATTGTTTAACAGCAATTTATGATAAACAAGTTAAACATGTTACTACTTTAAAAGAAAGTGATTGTAATCCTATAAATACATTTTATTTATTTATTTATTTATAGAATTACAATAATTTTTTTATATAAATTCTTCTTCCACTAATAAAAAAATCCCGTTCATATTAAACATACCCCAAAAAAAAAGATTGATAGATATCTTAGATAGAGATGGACGCTTTTAAAGCTGTAACAGAAATTATTAATTTATTGGGAATATACTGACTGAATTAATTATTTAACAGCAATCTATGATAAACAAGTTATAATGTCACTACTTAAAAACAATTGATTGTATTGCTATAAATAAATAAATCACTCAATTCTTCGTCCACTAAATAAAAAAGTCTCTCGTTCATATAAAACATACCCAAAAAAAAACAGATTGATAGATATCTTAGATAGAGATGGACGCTTTTAAAGGTGTAACAGAACACACGTCTCGAACTCGAAGAATGTAAATTGAACGTGTCTTATCTGCCACTTGAGCACAGCAGCACTTCACTAATAACGCATTGTTGGCGCTGTAACCGAAACCCCATTGTTCTGTCATAAATGCCCATGCCAACTAACACGTGTCCGACTCGACTTAAGTCATAATGGACACGTATGCGCTGTACGTCTAACTGGTTATTATACTTATCTTGATTTAGATACGATGGAGATTTATCATTTCGAAAATTCAATTTTCAATTCATACCGCTTGCATGTTATTAACTAACTAGTAGTGTTATTTATTTGCTTGCTTAACTTGCAACTGGTATGTCGAGATGTAAACACTACTGGTTTTGATATTAATTCAGTGTTAGTTATTAAAAAAGTATACAGTATGTCTTGAACAAGTTTCTCATCTTTCACGTTTTGAAACATATTTAACTATGTTTGAAAAAGAAAATACTTGGTTAGATTTCAGTAATATTTTTGTTTTTTACTCCTTGAGAATAACTCAAAGTCGAAACTAGTGGGAATAAAAAACCAAAATGTTAGTGAAATTGAACCAAGTGCTTTCTTTTTTAAAGCATACAGTATGTTTTAGGTTATTTAAAAAGTGTTTTATAACTGTATTATAATAAATAAACAAAATTAAGTGTAATATATAAAATGACGAAAATGTTTTTTGTGTAAAATGCAAACAATTTAAAACAACAGCAAATGCATCCATAAAATTTTAAACAAATCACTTTACATAAACTAAATAGAAAGTGTTATTTTACTATACAGGAGTTTATGACTGATAATTTATAAATGTACCGGGCTTTCATTAATTCCCGAACCCCACGTGACTAAATTTAAAATTGCCGCGTAAATTATTGTATTTGTACGTTGGAGGCTTTGAAAAAAGTAACCAAACGTTACTAAAGTCAAATTTGACATAAACGTTTATGCGCGGTGCATCGTTAAACCAACCTTTGAGATCTTACAAGATTCGCCCGGAATTTTCAGGTAAGCAAAAATTGTTTAATTATTCTGAAACATTGAGTTTTATTTCTATTTATTTTGCAGAGTCAATTTGCTAGGATAAGCAAATACTGCGAAAATGGTATTTACAACGGAGCAAGACGCGTTTATTTTGATGGCACATTTTCGTAGTGCTTCACGTAATATTGACGGCAACTGGAGTTATTCTCTGCAGTCTTGCATTGAGCAGTTTCATGAAGAATTAATAAAAATTAGTTACATTTTTGAAGATGAGCCTATTTTTTAATCATTTTAAATATAATATTTTCAGTCGTCATAAAAATACGCCGGCGAATAAATATTTTTAAATCTAGGGAATTTTTGTGTGAGCCATACCACCTTGTACATTTGGTTGCCTATTATTTTTGGTCACGTGGGGTTCGGGAATTAATGAAAGCCCGGTATATATTAACAAAGAGTTTTATGTAACACCGAACATTTTCATAACGAGAATTTTTCTTTTAAGTATCCATATGCCATACGTTGCACATTTTTTGATGCTCGGTTTATTAAAAGAATTTAATTTGAAGCTTTAAGCGAGTGTTTTCCACTCCCAGGCTAAGCATGAAGTAAAATTTCGAGTTTAGAGAAGCCTGAAAATTTGGTTTGGTCGCGTAGCGCGAAGCGCGGAGCGGCCAAACCAAATTTTCAGGCTTTTCTAAACTCGAAATTTTACTTCATGCGCCACCGGTACTAACACTGACATATTACAAAGTTAAAAACAAACCGCTAAACTTTACATTGAATCAGTGTTTTGTACCGGTGGCGCATGAAGTAAAATTTCGAGTTTAGAAAAGCCTGAAAATTTGGTTTGGCCGCTCCGCGCTTCGCGCTACGCGACCAAACCAAATTTTCAGGCTTTTCTAAACTCGAAATTTTACTTCATGCTTAATCTGGGATTGGAAACACTTGTTCGAATTTTCATATTTTTCAAGCTGAACTAACAGCCTTTAATCTATAAACAATTTAAAACAACAGCGAATGTATTCATAAAATTTTAAACAAATAATTTTATAAATGCATTCGCTGTTGTTTTAAATTGTTTTTAGAATAAAGGCTATTAGTTCAGATTAAGATTAAGCACCAAACCAAATTTTCAGGTTTTTCTAAACTCGAAATTTTACTTCATGCGCCCCGCGTATAAAACACTGAAATATTGTAAAATTCAAAACATACTGCTTAGATAAGGTTAAAAAAAGTATTGGAAACCTTTTTTGATAACCGCACGCCACTGATTTTCAAGTATTGTTTATGATATTCTACGATCCTTTACGATGGTATAAATAAAACGGTGTTGGAAATTCAATCATTTAATTTTCGCCGCCCCCTTTTCAGTCCGTGGAGACACATCCACCCTCGTCTAAACTCGAGAACACTTCTCAGATTCAGTGGAGGGTGCGAGAGATCCGGATTAGGGGAAGGGAATGCGAAAATCGCTCGGCGTTGGTTTTTGATTGGATTTATTTTTAATTAATGTCTATTTACACGCTCATTGAATCTGTCACTCGGGCCGTGTTAAGAACACGATCCTGAGGTTATATCAAGGGATATATTGACGTGTCGACGTACGGGATTAGATTATTCAATTATTCGCATTAATCGCTTTTTAAACCCTAACATACATGCAAATATTTGATGTTTATTATACGAACTGATAAATTAAAATATTAACACGTCCTCTTTACATTCTGGTCACCTAAAGTTTTAATTTTAGCTTTTAACACATTAATTGACATGTCAACTAAAAAAAAAAAAAACTAGCCAAACAATTCTCATTATTGATAACCTAAAAAACAAATAAAAGTAGCTTTGACTTCTTGAATTGGAGGCTACTTTTATCAAAAGTGTTGTTTAAAATGTTTACCTACGCCCTATTTAGTAACCGCATCATACCACATTGGCATCTTGACAAGTATGATTGATATTACGTACACATGCACGTAATAGCTTTGACAAGTACATTACGTGCTGACAGCTGAACAGCTGATTGCTTACCGTACAACCAAATGACATTTCTTTGATGTACTAGGAGTTTTTCTTTAAAGTATACGTATTCCAAATTCAGCTTGTTTTCTTTAAATCTTTAGTTGTTCATTGTTTTTTTTTAAGAGTTCAATTTGAAGCTTTAAACGAGTGTTTTCCACTCCGAGATTAAGCATGAAGTAAAATTTCGAGTTTAGAAAAGCCCCGTGAACATTTGTCGAGGGTCGCGCAGCGACCCGAGACAAATTTTCTGGGCTTTTCTAAACTCGAAATTTTACTTCATGCGCCACGCGTACAAAACAAAGATATTGTGAATTTATGTATATTTGAACCTCGCTTGAAATCAGTGTTTTATACGCGTGGCGCATGAAGTAAAATTTCGAGCTTAGAAAAGCCCAGAAAATTTGTCTCGGGTCGCTGCGCGACACTTGACAAATTTTCACGGGGCTTTTCTAAACTCGAAATTTTACTTCATGTTTAGTCTGGGAGTGGAAAATACTCGTTTAAAACTTTAAATTGAACTCTTTAAAAAAAACAACGAATGTCGGAAAATGTACTGCTTTATTCCTTGTATATTGATCAAGTAGTAATTTAGTTTTCATCATTGTCATAGTACTATTAAAATTATTACAATAACTAAGTTAAATAAATGGATTGTGAGTTACGTGAAGATCATAGTAATTTGACGAATGAAGCCAAATAACCTTAGTGTTAATCCATAGATAATGGTCACGTTGTGTCCGAAATGTACATTTGCTAATTCAAATAAAAGTGTGAAGAAAGATTATTAGTGCTTTATTCGTCAAATTAATAACTGAGTTGTCCTTTCATGCTCATTGTTTATTTTGTTAGGGCGTAGGTAAAGTATCGTACGTTTCTCGAGTGGTATGGTTATTACATAGTCGCGGAATACCGCATACAACATATTCTGTCATATGTAGTATGCTGCATACCACTCTCGTGATATAATATATTATAAATATGATAAGACTGCATAATACATTTAAATTGTTGCCAAGCTACATTCATCTAAAGTTTAAATTTGTTGTTATTTTGAATAAATATGACGTGTCTGCGCTGTAAATTTAAAATACTAATATTTACAGAGGTGTCATATAAAATTCTGTATACGAAAAAATCCTCCCATATAAATTTTCAATAACGACAATTAAATGACCCACGAACAAGCACCACACGATTTTTATCACTTTCCAAAATAACCAACCCCTTCTCTTAAAAATAAATAAAAAGGAATCACCCATAAAACACAACTGTTTCATTGAATTTTAATGAAGCATGCAGAGGTGCGCACAATAGACAATTAGCGACGAGTTACACAACTAATACTTTATGACTCCGTTTCATGAAAGCATCCGAAATATTTAAAAGAACACCGGTTGGTCCCGGCAACAATAGGCAGATTACAATAGACAAAGTGCCCATGCTTACCGTCACGTCGCATTAAATATGATTGATGTTCACCAGTATTACAATTTTTTCCTCTTATGCGAGGTCGGAATAAGGGCGAGAATGATCGGTGAGAAAAAGAGGAACCCGACAGACAGCCTGGCCCCTGCTAGGGTTTTATTATTTTATTTTTATATGGGGTGTGATTTTTTCTGTAAACAAGTATTTTTATTGCGTTCATGTTTTATTGCGCGAGCTCTAGAGTTTCATTGTGGGCTTTTTGTGCTTAAACAAGCTTATTGTTAGAGTGTAACTAACTGATTATAGTTATTTTTTTTGTGAAAGGAAGTTTACCAAGAACTGTTGGTTTTATGGAAATAATCCCCGTTTTGCTTTTTCATACACATTTTTAGGCGATAACTAACTTTATTGTGAACAATAACTTATTGTTCCCAATAAAATTTTAAAAATAATGCCACTAAATTAAAGAGACTCCAATCTCTTGTGAAAATAACAATTCAGAAATGGACAAATTATTGAATTAGCTGCACTTTTAAAAATATTTACCAAGAACTATTGGTTTTATGAAAATAATCTCCTTTTTAAAGGCCCATTCACAACCAAAACGGGATCTAGAACGGAAACGGGAACGGGAACTAGAACGAGAAGCCCAGCTTCACAACAAAACGGAAACCGACCGGGAAGGATTAGGGACATTTATGTCGATTTAGGGACTTTAATGTTTTATTCTGAAATGTGCAGTGTTTTTTATATCAACGTAACCTGCTTATTTTATTATTTTATCCAAATTAATTAATCCAAAATAATAATTATCCAAATTATAAATTTAACTAGTGATGATCTGGGATTCTTTTCGCAATCTACAACAAGTCAGTCTTACAAAGACTATATCAAACACTCATTGAAACAACTACGTCCCGGGCTAATGCCCCGACGGACATTGAATTATACAACAAGTGTTTGCTGTTACATACAGTAACCTACTGCAAATGTAACAATTTGGGTTAAACTATTCAGGCCATCTATAGATGCGTTTCGAGATTTATCTCTCATCAGTATAGCTTTTCCATTCCCTCTAAACAATTTGACACCTTAGACTGGCGGTCACGTTACCGTCCAAACATAAGATAAATGAAATTGCCAATTCTTGGTTGCAGAATACTTCAAACATTAAAAGTGCGAATCTTTTCGCAATCTACAACAAGTTAGTCTTACAAAGACTATATCAAACACTCATTGAAACAAGTGTTTGCTGTTACATACAGTAACTTACTGCAAATGTGATGATCTGTTGCGTAATTTTTTTTTCAATGAAAATCCAGGAATTTTTCTTCATTTGTTCATCTATATAAAATTTATTTTGTTTATCATTAACATTTCCTTATTAATAATTTGATCGATTCTAACAACTCAAAGATAACAACACACTCTACAGGAGTGTAAACAATAACATAACCTCTAACGGCGTTCGATTTGTAATGATTGGCTTAAAAATAAAAGCGCCCGAGAACGGGAAAGAAGTTGACCACGCTTCTCGTTCTGGTTCCCGGGCGCTCGGGCATTGTGAATGTTAACATATAAACTCTATGATTCGTTGTCGTTGTCGTTGTCGTTGTCGTTGTCGTTGTCGTCGTTGTCGTTGTCGTTGTCGTTGTCGTTGTCGTCGTTGTCGTTGTCGTTGTCGTTGTCGTTGTCGTTGTCGTTGTCGTTGTCGTTGTCGTTGTCGTTGTCGTTGTCGTTGTCGTTGTCGTTGTCGTTGTCGTTGTCGTTGTCGTTGTCGTTGTCGTTGTCGTTGTCGTTGTCGTTGTCGTTGTCGTTGTCGTTGTCGTTGTCGTTGTCGTTGTCGTTGTCGTTGTCGTTGTCGTTGTCGTTGTCGTTGTCGTTGTCGTTGTCGTTGTCGTTGTCGTTGTCGTTGTCGTTGTCGTTGTCGTTGTCGTTGTCGTTGTCGTTGTCGTTGTCGTTGTCGTTGTCGTTGTCGTTGTCGTTGTCGTTGTTGTTGTCGTTGTCGTTCACTTTGAGATGTTAATGCCTAAATTAATGCAATTGGAATGGCATTTAAGTTCGCTGGCCGCACAGAAACGTTCCGAGGCCCGCATGTTTTTAGTTACAATCTATTTTGACTGTGAACATGTTATGTGTCGTAACTTTTAATTGTTTTTATATTTATTGTTTTAATTACGTTTTATTGTGTTATTTTATATTTTTAAATGTACAATATTATGTATTTGTTAAATGGACTCCGTTGAATGAATAAATAAATAAATAAATGCTGCCCGCGGGTCGTGTGTTAGCTGACCCTGCATTAAAACATCTGAATACAATTTTCTACCCTTGAATAAGTAATAGACAACAAATTTAAGAAATCTCTGATAAATTAAACAAAAATTCAGCTTGCGGAATATAAAAAAAAATCGTCTATCAAATACATCAAACTAAAGTTACGACATGATACTTAATAAGAATTAGTAACACAACAACAACAACAAAAAATGTATTAAATATCACGGTGGCATTTAATAGCATTTAACATTGTGTATCAATCCAAACATTCAGATTATATTTTCGAGATAACTCTAAAACGCATTAACTCCATACCGGAGAAAGAAAATGGAACATGAAGCCATGACGAATTCAGGTGAAATCAATGGCGTTTAGCGTAATCTGATTAAAATTTAACACGCCATTAAATACCCCCTTTCATTCATTAAAATGTCCGAATTATTATACTTCTACATACGTGTTCCACTTTTCAAATTAGATTTTTGTTAAATGATGTACAGGGAAATTTAATTTTTGGTATACATACTCTAATGTATACGCTGTATACTTTTAGATATTCGTGGTTTTTATAAAACAGTTCTATTTGAATCTTTTAACGAGTGTTTCCACTCCCAGACTAAGAATGAAGTAAAATTTCGAGTTTAGAAAAGCCCCGCGTAGAAAATTTGTCGAGGGTCGCGCAGCGACCCGAGACAAATTTTCACGGGGCTTTTGTAAACTCGAAATTTTACTTCATGCGCCACGCGTATAAAACATTGATTTAGTCTGAAGTTCAAAATATACTGGTTAGTTTAGTTTAAGTTTTACGCAAGATCGCTAAAAAAATATCCTCTCCTTAAGATACCACACTTTTGACGAGACGATGACGACACGAACACGATACGAGCACGAGACGTTCATGGCACGAGTGTGTTGAACGTCCCGTGCTCGTCTCGTGTCGTGCACGTCTTGTGCTCATTTCGTGTCGTGCACGTCTCGTGCTCGTGTCGTACTTGTCTCGTGATTGTCTAACAGATGTGAAGTGAAGCGAAGTCTATACGATATTATGAGTATCATGTTCAACATTCGAGCAATGTTGTTCCGTGTTCAGTTACTTTGACAGTTACCAGTTACTTAGACATTTTATAAAATCGTCCAATTCGAAGCTTTAAACAAGTGTCGTCCACTCCCAGACTAAGCATGAAGTAAAATTTCGAGTATAGAAAAGCCCCGCGTAGAAAATTTGTCTCGGGTCACGCAGCGACCCGAGACAAATTTTCACGGGGCTTTTCGAAACTCGAAATTTTACTTCATGCGCCACGCGTACAAAACACTGATTTCAAGTGTAGTTCAAAATATATTGCTTGTGTTTGATCTCACATTCATAAATTTTACAAATGAGTTAATCAACGACTGGAAACACCCGTTAGAAACTTTAAATTGAACAATTTTATAAAAACAACAAATGCCCGAAAATTTGCAGCGTATACATCAATCAAACTATGTATACGTAAAAAACACCCTTGTATGTATATTTGACATTTGTAATTTTAATTCATTTATACTGAAAAGTAGATAAGGTTGGAAGAAGGTAATAAAAAGACACAAGGGCGATCGGAGGGGAAATACAGGGTGATGTATTTCAAATAGCTGTCAATATTGAAGATAGAAGGGACACATACTTTTTAAATTAAGACCGATAATGGAAATTTATTGTTAAAATATGGTACAGGTTACTTATAGAAAATAACTTTTGTCAAATGCCGTTCTTGTTGATTGGCGCATTCTGGAAGTCGGTGACGAAAGTTCCGTCTAGTTTGCTGAAGCATGTCAATTGGAATCGCACCAATTTTATTCTGGATTGCTGTCTTCAATTCCTAAATGGTGCGGAGCTTATTCCTGTAGACCTTCGCTTTGAGATAGCCCCATAAAAAATAATCACACACAGATCCGGCGATCGAGAGGGCCAAGAACGTCCCTTGGCCGTCTTGATCGCCGGACCTAACTGTGTGTTATTATTTTTTATAGGGCTGTCTCAAAGCGAAGGTCTACAGGAATAAGCCCTGCACCACTTAGGAAATCACATGCACAGGAAACAGAGCAATAACGGCCTGCATGGATACTCTAGCCGTATGTGCAGTGACGCCATCCTGTTGTAACCACATTGTTTCCTTGTCGTATTCATTTTCTTCCAGGTGTGGCCTCAGATATTTTTCAAACATGGTACCATAACGCTGGGAAGTAACAGTGACCGCCTCCTCCATTCCTCAGGTATGCCAAGTGTAATTACTTAAGGGTAAAGGAATTACAGTTCATATTGTGGCTTAAGTCGATCAGTCATTCAAAAAAGATTCACCTATTCCAATATCGAGAACTGCAGCTTGCACTGGAATGTTGTGGTGCCGGCGAAAAGCGCGCCTCATTGCAACTATGGACTTGTTATTTTGCAAAAACTGTTCTACCGCCAATACGCGGGTACTTAAAGGAAGGGTAGCACTGCATTTTTTGCATTGTTTAAACAATCCTTTACATTTTATTTAAATAAATAAATTAACGACTGCAACGTGGAATGTTGTGGTGCTGGCGAAAAGCGCGCCTCATTGCAACTATGGACTTGTTATTTTGCAAAAACTGTTCTACCGCCAATACGGGGGTACTTAAGGGAAGGGTAGCACTGCATTTTTTGCATTGTTTAATCAATCCCTTACACTTTGTTTAAATAAATAAATTAACGACTGCAACATATATTATTATCCTAATCAGAAGAATTATGTGTATTAAAAAAATATTAGTTCTGACATTAAACAAAGAAATAAGGTTAATGCAAAGAATTTTGAGTAATTACTTTTATAAAATACCGAATTTTTACTGAGTAGCTATGGCATTGTTACATCATGAGTAAATTTGAAAAAATTTACATCATGTATAAAGAAGTTATTTGCTCTTAATTAAAAAAATTATATTGTTTTTCACTGTTTTGCCACCTTTTTCTAATTTATTTTTATAACAGATTGTTCATTTTTTGTAGTAGTATAAACACAATAATTACGCTTTAATTGAGAAGTAGCCATGCTTATTTAACTTCCTGCTGCCAAGAACACAATGAAACTGTCAGGGATTTGACAACCTGTCCCTTTCGAATGTACTACGTATTCCAAAACCGTCAGATCCAAACGCGCCATCCTGTATTAAGTTCTTTACAATTAGAAATAATTAATTTCAGTAACATGTATAGTTTTTTTCAACGCCGTAAGTTATTTATCATCAAAAGCAATTATTATTTGGAGGTCATTTTCCAAATAAAAATCTCTCAAAATTTTAAGAAATTATTACGCATTCTCAAACCCATACGTGTGTAAAGAAGTGAATGCACACAGCATATTTGCATTCGTACATTCAACAATCGCACACACAAAAACCCCGTATAATTATGCACATTATACTTCCAACAATGACACAATGCAAAACGAGAGGGTTTTACCTGCTAAAAGCGAATCCACCCGCACACACAGAACTTTTTTGGAAAAAAACACCGAATCCCATAAAGGTACTTCCTCTTCTCAACAAAGCGACCATGAATGAACCGAAAGAAATAAAAGGGCCCAACACTGTCCGACAATGGGACCTTTTCAAAAACCTTTCGCAACGCGTGTATATTTTAACATTAGGCCATTGTTGTTAAAATAAAATCTCTTTCTCTGTGTATTTTAAATGCGTGCATTGGATATTCTTGTATGTATGCGTGTGGTGGGTGTGTATGTGTGCTTTGGATGTATATATACAGGATTTGGATATATATGTGTGTGCACTGGATACACCTCAATATATGTTAGAATACATTGTCATATGGTCTTTTCGTTCACGACAATAAGTGTTTTGTTTCTTTGTCTGGTTCTTTTGTCGCGATGCGAGTGTGTGTGGTATTGGAGAATGGTAGGGGATTATCACCGGTGACAATGCGGACACCTTCAACGTGCTCTATATTTCGGTTTTTCAAATTCAAAGTCAAATTCTTCTACTGTTAGATTTACCGGAATAACTGGGCGTAATAATAGGGCTTTATTGCTTTCAATGCAAGTAATATGAATATGAATGCAAATCAAGGGATGGACGTTAAATATTCATGAACTCGTGCAAATATTGATTGGAGGAAGAACATGTGTCAATTTTGTTTAAACCGTTTTCTTTGATGAACAAGCCCAATGTTTTATTGTGTATTGTGCTGCGAAGTTTCATAAACAAAGTGACAAATTATTTATAATGAATATATTTTTAACTTTACTGTAAAGTGTTTTATACGTGTGGCGCATGAAGTAAAATTTCGAGTTTAGAAAAGCCCCGTGAAAATTTGTCTCGGGTCGCTGCGCGACCTTCGACAAATTTTCTACGCGGGGCTTTTCTAAACTCGAAATTTTACTTCATGCTTAGTCTAGGAGTGGACGACACTAGTTTAAAGCTTCGAATTTGACGATTTTATAAACTGTCTAAGTAACTGGTAACCCACTGAACACAGAAACATTTTAAACATTGCTCGAATGTTGAACATGATACTCATGATATCTTATAGACTTTGCTTCACTTCACTTATTTTAGACAATCACGAGACGAGTATGACACGAGCACGAGATGTGCACGACACGAGATAAGCACAAGACGTGCACGACACGAGACGAGCACGGGACGTTCAACACACTCGTGCCATGAACGTCTCGTGCTCGTGTCGTGCTCGTATCGTGTTTGTGTCGTCATCGTCTCGTCAAAAGTGTGGTATCTTAAAGAGAGGATATTTTTTAGCGATCTTGCATAAATCATAAACTAACCTAACCAGCATATTTTGACTTCAGACTAAATCAATGTTTTATACGCGTGGCGCATGAAGTATGAAGAGAAAATTTGTCTCGGGTCGCTGCGCGACCCTCGACAAATTTTCACGGGGCTTTTCTAAACTCGAAATTTTACTTCATGTTTAGTCTGGGAGTGGAAAATACTCGTTACTTTAAAGCAAGTTTTCACCAAAATTAAAATAAATAATTATCAAACGAAAATTTAATATAAAATTTGAAATAAAAACACTTGGTTTGTTTCACTAACGTTTTACTTATTATTCCGACTAGTTTCGGCTTCTAGCCATTATCAAGGAATGCACAGAGAATACTTTTTTACACGATATTTATATACAAAATCAAAAATTTTTATTTCAAATTTTATTTTAATCATGTTTCACCAAGTGATTAATGAGACCATTGTGAAAGAAAATTTAATAGATAAGACTGTTACTTAGTGAAATTTCATATTAACACTTTTAGTAAAAACACACTTAGTTTAGATTTCACTCTTTATTAGTTGACACTGCAACAATTGTTTCGCCCCACAGTGGGTTCATCAGACAGATGAACATTCAATATCATTCATCTGCTTGATGAAGCCACTGTGTGGCGAAACAATTGTTGCAGTGTCAGCTAATAAATAGTGAAATCTTAACCAAGTGTGTTATTTACTAAAAGTGTTAATTATCTCACGATTAGAAAATAAAATGTTCTTAACTAAGGAAATTATCTACTTGAAAATTGACAAAAGGCGGTCAAAATTGATCAACATTTATAAATAGAATTAGTATGCATAATCAGCTCAGAAGATTCAACGCAATTTGTCTATCAACCGAACAAAATAAAGGCTAGTATATTTTGAACTTCACACTAAATCAGTGTTTTATACGCGTGGCGCATGAAGTAAAATTTCGAGTTTAGAAAAGCCCCGTGAACATTTTTATTTTCTACGCGGGGCTTTTCTAAACTCGAAATTTTACTTCATGCTTAGTCTGGAAGTGGACGACACTCGTTTAAAGCTTCGAATTTGACGATTTCATAAACTGTCTAAGTAACTGGTAACCCACTGAACACAGAAACATTTTAAACATTGCTTGAATGTTGATCATGATACTCATGATATCTAATAGACTTTGCTTCACTTCACTTCTTTTAGACAATCACGAGACGAGTATGACACGAGCACGAGACGTGCACGACACGAAATGAGCACAAGACGTGCACGGCACGAGACGAGCACGGGACGTTCAATACACTCGTGCCATGAACGTCTCGTGCTCGTGTCGTGCTCGTATCGTGTTTGTGTCGTCATCGTCTCGTCAAAAGTGTGGTATCTTAAAGAAAGGATATTTTTTAGCGATCTTGCATAAATCATAAACTAACCTAACCAGCATATTTTGAACTTCAGACTAAATCAATGTTTTATACGCGTGGCGCATGAAGTAAAATTTCGAGTTTAGAAAAGCCCCGTGAAAATTTGTCTCGGGTCGCTGCGCGACCCGAGACAAATTTTCTACGCGGGGCTTTTCTAAACTCGAAATTTTACTTCATGCTTAGTCTGGGATTAGAAACACTCCTTCGAACTTTAAATTAAACTCTTTTATAAAATCAACGAATGTCCGAAAAAGTACAGAGTATACGAATTCATATTCATATTCATATTTATTGATGTATTAACAAAAGTACATGTTTTACATATGTCACCTTAACCTACATTAGGATGTGATATACAAAATGGTAAATTATTATGTTGATTTTTATATTAATTCTCAAATTCTTAAGTTGGCAAAATACATTATGTTACAATATGGATTTTAGTAAATGTTAACTACCAACATTCACCAAAATCCATATTCCAAAACATTGTATTTTGCCAACTTAAGAAAATGTCTTAGTAACATTGTCATTTCAATTTTAATTTTGAAACTGACGCTCATTATTCACATCAAAATGTCTAAAAAATGACGAAAGCCTAGGGTGATTTTATCCCTTCGTGAAAAAACATCAGCGTTCAGATGCATTGAAGTCTTCAAAACTCAAAACAAGAAAGAGATTTGTGAAAGAGCTTCACGGATTTTTGATGTATTTATTTTGAAATCAAAACGTTCAATACTGAATTAAATTCATTTGCAGGTATTATACTGTAAGAAAAAACAAAAGAAGACTGGGAAAACTTAATGGGTAAAATTTCGGTAAACACCTACCCATTATTATTACATTAACAAACGAAGCAGATTCAGAAAGTAATGGTGAGTGTTATGGTTTATTGTTTGACGAAACAGAAATTCTATAATAAATTATTCATATTGATTCAATCATATTTTGATATGAAGAAAACACTTACCTCAACTAAGTGGTGTATACTTTTATTTATGTGACTAGTTTCACAAAAGCAAAATTAAAGTGATTAAAAAAAAGTTATGTGCTTTCTTTATATCAAATTGAAAATGCACCACGCAGTGAACGCCTCCAAGATTCAAGAATCAATCATATTTTGTTGTTATTTTAAATGGCTAACATACATTTCCTCTATAGATGATTACAGTTTATAATTATATCGTATGTTCAATAAAAAAAAATCTCTAGAGTGCTATGGAAAATATTGTAAGTTTTCAACTCTGAAATTATACATTATAATTATTATATCTGACGTTTTAAATGTCAATGCCTAATGCGTGTAGCCAACTTAAATTTAAATTAAAGATTAAATCATGGCACTCTAGAGGTTTTTTATTGAACATACGGTATTAGTTTCTCATTATAAGAATTACAAAAACTGTAATTTTTATGGGAAATACCGTCTAAACGACATCTAACATAATATTAATATGTCATAATTTAGTAAATTATAAGGGTGATTTAATAAAATGTATTTATTATACCTGGTGATTTTTACTGAAATTTTGATATTGACAATAAATATAAAAATCAAATTGAGTGTTTAGCGCGCTAAATCATTACAATTATTGTTTTAATTTAAGTTAATTTTAAGTTTCTCTGTAAAAGGATCTTTGTATCTGTTGAGAAATAAATAAATAAATAAATTTATATATTGTAATTTATATGTACCTATATATTACCATTTTGTTGTTATACATTTTTTGTAATACTGTAAAAAGGAGAAACCTCTAAATAAATAAATAAAATTAACTATATATTAATGAGTTTTGTTAATTTTGAAGAATTTTATCAAATTTTATAAGTTCGATATTTTCAATATTCTTCTATTAGTTACGTGAAGTGTTTTCTATTAAATTTAGTATAAATAATGTTAAATTGTTAAAAAAATCAAATTTTTATAAATTAGACATGTTAGAAGCAATATATATGTTTAAAAAATAAAATAAACTACTAAGTTTCAATTTAAGCCCTTTAATTAATTAAATAAACACATTTGTCAATTGTATTACTATTGAAAATGATCACATAGTTTAATTTAATTTACTTTATTGACGGCTTATCACCATTTTACAATAATACAATATAAATTTAATTCATGATACTTAATGATATAAAAAAAAACAAATAGAAAATAGATACAAATGTGGGCAGTGAACAAAAAAGAAATACATAAGAATACATTCATATGAATCTAAGTCTAAAAAATGGTGATGTGTCCATCATAGTACTTTCCCCCGTAAATTGCGTATTAAATCACTTTTAAAATATTTGTAGCATTATTATTTTCAAAATGTCTTCAACTTTTTGATAACTACAACTTTTATTTGAAACATTTTTCAATTGGATCATCACATACTGACACAAACCAATGACTAGATAAAAAACACTATTTATTGAATATCTCAAAAACTAAGAGTGCTATGACAAAAAGTGAATCAACAAAAAATATTTAATATTTTATTACCGACAACTTTTATTTAAAACATTTTCCAATTGTATCAACACACACACTAACACAAATCAATGACTAGATAAAAAACACTATTTATTAAATATCTCAAAAACTAAGAGCGCTATGACAAAAAGTAAGTTAACAATACATCTTTATTTTGTTATTATCTACAACTTTTATTTAAAAGAATTTTTTGTTTGATGAACATTTATTGAAAAAATGGTAATGTGTCCATCATAGTACTTTCCCCCGTAAATTGCGTATTAAATCACTTTTTAAAGTTTGTAAAGAGGCTAATGAATCACCCTGTAGAAAATTGTGTTTGAAAGTTCCCGAAAAACGTTCTTCTTTTTATAACATATTACGAAGTGGTCCTCAATAACTAGATAAAACACACAACTTTATCTCATATCTCAAAAACTAAGAGTGCTATGACAAAAAGTGAGTGAACAATACATCTTCATTTTGTTATTATCTACAACTTTTATTTGAAAGAATTTTTTGTTTGATGAACATTTATTGAAAAAATCTGAAAAAACTGAAAAACGCTAAGAGTAAAGTACCACTTCCGGTTTTCCGATTTTCACCAAAAGCTTTTCAGTTCTTCCGATTGTAACAAAAAGCTTAAGTTTCAAGTTTCATCTCGATATCTTTAGCGGTTTTTGCGGTACAGCGCACACAGACACACAGACAGACAGACAGACAGACAGACAGACAGACAGACATTTTTCAAAAATGATCTTATTCGACTCAGGGGACCTCAAAACGGATATTTCCGCTAAAATTTTTGATTCGAAAATTTTCACGAAAACAATACTTTCCCTTTGTATTACATACGGGGGAAAGTAAAAATCTGAAAAAACTGAAAAACGCTAAGAGTAAAGTACCACTTCCGGTTTTCCGATTTTCACCAAAAGCTTTTCAGTTCTTCCGATTGTAACAAAAAGCTTAAGTTTCAAGTTTCATCTCGATATCTTTAGCGGTTTTTGCGGTACAGCGCACAAAGACACACACACAGACAGACAGACATTTTTCAAAAATGGTCTTATTCGACTCAAGGGACCTCAAAACGGATATTTCCGCTAAAATTTTTGATTCGAAAATTTTCACGAAAACAATACTTTCCCTTTGTATTACATACGGGGGAAAGTAACAAAATAATAAGAATACATAACATTATAAACAGACGTATACATCAGTATTTAATAATAATTTTTTGAATTTATTAAATGTGTTACCAAAGATACAAATGTTTCTACTATCACATATTTTGTTCCAATATCGACACATTCTAGAAAGTGGTTCATTGTTCCCATAATTTGATTTAAATATTTTAATTCTAAAAGTTAATTTGGATCTAGTATTGGTAGGGATACTGAAATTAATCATGTTAAGAAGCTCAACACAATCGCATAAACCATTTACTATTTTGTATAAGAGACATAAATCCAAATAAATCCTTCTTTCATGGAGTGATTTTAAATTTAAAAGTGCTAACATTTGTGATCTGCTGTAATTAACGCGAGATGTGCCCAGAGTGAATGAAATATTTAATAAAAATTTGTTTTGTACTCTTTCAATGCTGTTCACAGAATTTTTATAATATGGCGACCAAATATTCGACGCATATTCTAGTTTAGATCTTACTAATGACAAATACAATGTTCGTTTAGTGTTAATAGAAAATTTGTAGCCAAAACGTTTTATAAATCCAAGTGATTGTAGAGCTAAATTTGTAATATGGTTTATGTGATTCATAAATGTGAGCTTCATATCAAAAATCACTCCAAGATTTCTAACGAAACCAACACGAGATAGAATACAGTTATTTAGGATATAATTATGTAGTATAGGGTTCTTACTTCTGCAAAATGACATGACTGAACATTTGCTATAGTTTAATGAAAGATCGTTGTCTGCACACCATTCACTTAAGTTTTTAATATCTTGTTGCAGAAAATGTAAATCGTCAATTGAAGAAACAGTTCGAAAAAGTTTAAAATCATCAGCAAAAAGCAAGAACTTACCATTTTTGATATAACTACCTATATCATTAATGAACAACAAAAATAGGATTGGTCCGCAGTGCGATCCCTGAGGGACACCAGATGATACTTTTATTGTTCGTGATATAAAGTTTTTTATTTTAACAAATGGTGTTCGTTCCGTCAGAAAGCTCGAAAGCCAATTTAAAACTGCAGTTCCAAAGCCATAATTCCCCAATTTACTCAACAAAATTGCATGCGATACACGGTCGAAAGCTTTTGAAAAATCTGTGTAAATGGCGTCGATTTGTTTATTATTTTCAAAAGCGTTTAAAAGGAATGATTGAAATGTTAGTAAATTAGTAACAGTTGATTTACTATTACAAAAACCGTGTTGTTCTGGGCATATAATTTGTTTGCAATGCCAAATAAGTTGTTTAGATACTAATTTGTCGAATATTTTAGGAATTACTGATTGGTTGCAAATTCCACGATAATTTCTGATATTCTCACGGTTGCCACTTTTGTATAAAGGAACAATATAGCTTTTTTTCCAAATATATGGGAACACGCCACCCTCTAAAGATGATTTAAATATAAGATAAATAGGCTGACACAAAGAATAAACACATCTTTTAAGAAAGTAGCCTGGAATGCCATCAGGGCCTATAGAGCAAGAGTCATGCAAAGATGACAGAGCATTAAACACATCAATCATATTTAATTGTAACCTATTTAACATTATATTATCAGAAGTATAAACATGATTATTACGCACTGTATGAACTTTACTACCACAATATACTGATTAAAAAAAGTCTGCAAATAAGTTTACACATTCACTTCCTGAAGTCGATTTCCGTTCATCCAGAAACGTGTTTTTAGGTAAGCCATCAGTTTTTGTTGATGTACGGACATATTTCCAAAAATTCTTCGGTTTACTAATTAATTCATTTTCCAGATTATTAATTCTTCTTAGTGAGGTAAATGTATGTAGGTCATCAACTCTGCCGCTATATTTGAATTGACGATGCGCTGATTGTTTTCTTTTCGTAAGAGAGATTAATACATTATTATACCATTTTGGGTAAGTGGAGGATTTAATGCTTTTAACTGGAATGTATTTATTAAAAATGGAAAAGCAAACTTCATAAAATTTATCAACTAAAATATTTACATCCGTGTCTACTAGGTATTCTGACCATACTACACTTGATAAACACATATTAATGTCATCACAATTTGCTGCTTTAAAATCAAATACAAAATCTTCATATTGCAACATATTGTTTATTAAAGTCCGATCTTCTTTTATCTCAATTGTGTATGATTCATGATGCATTGAACTGCGGGAGAGAGGATCGTTTGAAATGTAAATATGTATATCCACAATATTAAAAAAAAAATAGGTCCAAAAAAACACCTCTTTTATTGGGAATTGTATTCTTTTGCCGTAGGTTATAGTATTCCAAGTTTTCTGCCAAAATTTGAGCATTTCTGGAACTATTCTCATCACATAAAACATTTATCCCATTTAAATCCCATGCAGCACGCGGCAAATTATAATCTCCACAGAATATGTATTTATGATCAGAGTATAAGTTACAAATTAATTCTATAGATTCAGAATGGGTTCTATAATGTAGTTCATCGGACGCAGGAGGAATATATACTGAAGAAACAATATATTTTCCAGCAATTGATACAAAAACTTCCTCTATGCTAGATGGTGTAGCAATTTTCTTAGAAGACATCCGATTGCATACAGCAATCAAGACACCTCCACCCCGACTTTTGTTACTCGATAAAATTGATCTGTCACATCTATAAATGTAAAATCCACGAAATTTCAATTCTGCGTCATTTATAGATGAGTCCAACCAAGTTTCTGTTAAAACAATTACATCAAAAGTAGTTACATTTAAATTAATCATTATATTATCAAGTTTACTTCTCATTCCACCTATGTTTTGATAGTAAATAATTAGTTCTTTTGCACAAGCGCTGTATTTGATGGATACTTCTTTTTATGAATGCAGGGGCACCCATTAAAATATTTAATATAAAGATCAGTTTCACCATTGATTTTGCGATCATTCAATTCCGTGTACATATTTTTAATATAATCTCGTTGGTTAATGGTTAAATCAGATTTAATAATAATTGTTTTAGTTTGTTCCTTGATTATCTTGGATTTTTTTAGTATATTCTCCACATGGGTTTTATTACTCAGAGTAATTTTTAGAGGCCTTGGTTTAGCTGATTTCGTCCCTAATCTAATAGCATTGGTAACTTCAACCATTTCAATATTTTTTGTAGATTCAATACACGCATTTAAATCTCATAGTGTTCGAACTGTACATATAGTAAATAAAACTAATCAGTGAAGAAAGGAATTACAACAATAATTAATTCGCTTTTTTAAAGAACTTTTTAATTGATAATACATATTATTGCTATTTGTATTATTTTACCATTTATTTGTAGTTTTTTGTCAATACTTCTGTTGAAATAGAGGATAGATAAATTATCTTCATTTTTTATTTAGTAAAATCTCTACATATTGAAAATCTCATGAAAATTTTGTAAGTCTTTGAAAATCTCGAAATATCGAAAGTATCTATATGTTTAAAATTTTATAAATCCTTAAAAATCTCGAAATTTCGAAAATTTCTATACCGGGTGTTGACTTGGCGGACGCAACATAGGAAATAGCATGTTTAAAGTGATCAAATATTGGCTTCCCTATTTATTTTAGAGACAAAATGTATTTCACTTTTTTGTAGAGGGAAAAATTCTAAATTTATTAATGTTCATTATAAAAATAATGACATACCATGGAATTGATACAACAATTGCGGATATTCCCTGTTTTTTTAAAGTTCAATTTAAAGCTTTAAACAAGTGTTTTCCACTCCCAGACTAAGCATGAAGTAAAATTTCGAGTTTAGAAAAGCCCCGTGAAAATTTGTCGAGGGTCGCGCAGCGACCCGAGACAAATTTTCTGGGCTTTTCTAAACTCGAAATTTTACTTCATGCGCCACGCGTATAAAACACTGATTTCAAGCGAGGTTCAAATATACATAAATTTTCACGGGGCTTTTCTAAACTCGAAATTTGTATTAGAACTTCACTTAAAATCTGTGATTTATACGCATGGCGCATGAAGTAAAATTTTGAGTTTAGAAAAGCCCAGACTAAGCATAAAGTAAAATTTCGAGTTTAAAAAAGCCCAGACTAAGCATGAAGTAAAATTTCGAGTTTTGAAAAGCCCCGTGAAAGTTTGTCGAGGGTCGCGCCGCAAATTTCTTTTCTAAACTCGAAATTTTACTTCATGCGCCACGCATATAAAATACTGATTTCAAACGAGGTTCAAATATACATAAATTCACAATATCTTTGTTTTGTACGCGTGGCGCATGAAGTCATATTTCGAGTTTAGAAAAGCCCAGAAAATTTGTCTCGGGTCGCTGCGCGACCCTCGACAAATTTTCTACGCGGGGCTTTTCTAAACTCGAAATTTTACTTCATGCTTAGTCTGGGAGTGGAAAACACTCGTTCAAAGCTTCAAATTGAACTGTTTTAAAAATCAACGAATGTCAGAAAGTTTACAGCTAAAATAATTAAGAAAAAGTAATGTGATTTTCTTCGATTTGATTCGATAATCTGACGAAAGTCTCGATATGTTGAAAATCTGATGAAAATGTTGTATAACTCGACGAAAATCTTAAAATATTGACAAGTTGACAAACATTTTATAAATCGATGACAATTTTGAAATATTCAAAATCTGATGAACAATTTATAAATTGACAAAAATCTCGGAATATTGAAAAGTTGATGAAAATTTTAGAAATCGTCAAAAATCTCGAAATATTTAAAATCTCACGAAAATGTTATAAATTGTCGAAAATCTCAAAATCTCAAAACTGAGAATCTGAATAGAATTGTACAACTTGATTATAACGTAAGAAGAAGAAGTAGTTGTTTCAATGAATATTTGGAGACTGGTCTTAATGAGACAAAATTTTTGTAAAAAGATATTAATTGTAATTCGTTTTTATATTTTATAACATAAGCGGTACATAACATTTTTGATTTGAAAATGTTTGTGAAAACAATACTTTTCTTTTATTTTACATATGGGGGAAAGTAAAAAAATCAACCCTTAGAATAACTTCAACAACACAAGGGCGTATTTATCTACGAATGCAACAAAGGCCAGAGATTATGAGAATATAATTCCCTAGCCATCCTTCACGAAAACCAGCCCCGTGCGCTTGTTCTCATATATACCTGTACACGCCCTAGTTATTTAACGAACTATTGTCAACAGGGTGATGCGTCTCGAAATTGTCACTTCTCGTAGCAAAAAAAAACAAGCTACAAGGAACAGAACGATGTGTAACAACCCTATGAAAGTAAATGAGGGGTATTTTTAAAATAGACTTCTTCCATGTCAGTCATTCTTTCAGGGTTGTTCGGAGGAGATTCCGCTTCCGATTCCCATCCCTGTCAAAAATCGTGAAAAGTCACGGGGATACAATGAAATTTTCGTTAGGTGAAAGTGTCAAGAATCGGATGATGGCTTTTATTATCTCGTGATACGGTTTGATATTTTTTGAATGAAAAAAGATTTTTTTAAATAAAGCGCAAGGGATGTTCTGTGCCTTACACAGTTATCAACTTGCCGATTTTTTTATTGTTGTATAAGAGAAGATCGTATTTTAGAAAAAATATCCAGGCGATATTGAATTTTTTAAATCACCTAGATTGTTATATACAGTAGAAGCCAAAAGTTTAGATACATAGAGTAATTTCATAGGCGTAGCGAAGGCAAAATTCTGGGGGGGGGGCTATAGGCCCATTGCTGAATGTAAAACGGGCGAAAATCTAATTCAAGAGAAAATTGATTTATTTTTATCTTAGTGGTATTAGTATTCGCAAATAATAATAATTTTATATTACTATTTCTTAAACATGTCCACTTACCGTATCTTATGTTGAATTCACCTATCTATACGAAATATATCAACCATTTTTCAATATTCGGTCTGAAATGAGTTTGTAAAATAACTGTTTTTGTGAGCTTGAACTAAAAAGGGCATATTAACTGTATCTATCATTTACAAATATTTTGTTTAGAATGAATAACTTATTTTCTATATAAACTGTAAGTTAAACATTTAAGTTTCATAAGCATACATGTAATTTTATATTTTTAATGTAGTTTTTATCATTGAAATAAGAAAATGGACAAAAGAGTTTTGAAAAATCGCTATTTATATCGTCATTATAATATTCGGAGAAAATTATACTTGTTAATTATACAATATATTTTTTATTGAAATAAATAATAAATGAGTCTAACATTATACAAACCTATAAATTTTAATATAAAATAATAAATAAACAATACTAATATAAAGAAGAAGAAATTGTTGTTCATAATTTGTGAATTATTGTTTTGAGTGGTGTCTTCATAGACTACAATATGGAAACCAAACCCATACTGAAAATTGAAAAAATTTACTGCAGGATGTTTTCATGTTTTATATACTATAACTTATATCTTACTTTATTTATACCAGATGGCGGCGTGCCTTTGCTGACTTAAATTTGGAAGTTAATATAGATAAATCCAGCTTTTTAACTAGGTCTCCCTCTATATGTAGAATAGCGCAATCACTAAACCTCTCTTGGCTCATTGTAGTTCTGAGATAAGTTTTCACACGTCTCATTGCGCTGAAGCTTCTTTCCGCGGATGCAGATGAGACTGGGACAGTTCTAGCAATTTGCCAGAACTTATAGAGATTAGGTACAAGTTTTTCATTTATATGTAACTTTAATTCATCCAGAGAGTGTCTTTCTGCACTCATAAAGTTTTTCATAACTTTCATTTCTGATTCTAATATATCCATATCTACGGGAAATAATTGTTTGTAGAATTCAACGAAAAATCTGCCGCCATTGAAATCCAATTTGAGAAAATTGTCTACCGACGACGCGAAATCAGTTGATTGGAATCTGGTTTCCATATTATTAATTATTTGATCCAATACTTGAAAGTAAATTCGGCGCCAATAACCTTCATCTTCAACTGGTTCCTCGGTGTTGCCAGGAATGTGGGATTCAACGATAAAATCAGCATATTTGACATTTTGAACAAATTTTCTTTTTTTTGATAACCTGGGAATTGTTAAAGAAATATCTCTTTCCTCTGAAAATTTCAAAATTTTTTCCCACATTGGTTTAAAATCTTCCCGTTGTTGTTTCAATGTGGAAAGAACACCAATTATCAATACATTTGCACTGCCCAACGTTATGTCTTTTTTTTGTAGATAATTACTCAGTATGTTTAAAGTCGTTAATATTTCTTGGAAAATAAATAATGTTACCACAAATGTAGCAGATGTGATGGAGATTAATATTCCCCGTGCCTCTACTGCATCTTTATCTTTTCTTTCTCTAATTTCATATTCTAGATTATTGCAAATGGCATCAAAGTTTTCTTTTATTGCTACACAATTTTGGTATCTACACGACCATCTTGTAGTACTTAAGCTGTTAATTGCTTTATGTGTTATGAGTAATGTGGCCTGAAGATCTTTGAGCCGTTTATGATTGGCTGGTTTTCCATAATGATTGTAAATAGCTTCCATAGACAGCTATTCACAATAACTAAATTTAATTTGTGTGCTAAACAATGAGTATAAACAGCACAGGGGTGGTTTTGCTTTACTACTGCTTGAACACCTTTATGTTTTCCGGACATAACAGAGGCACCATCATATGATTGGGCAATTATAGGAATGTCATGAATATTAAGTTTTTTCAAATTTTCATTTAAAAGGCGAACTAAATTCTCTGCATCGCGCGATTCGGAGCTATTTATAAACCCAATAAAATGTTCTTCTATATCTAAGTCTTTAGGATACCTTCATATTATTGACATTTGCTCTTCTTTAAAACATCGAGCTTCGTCCATAATAACTGCCACTGCTCCACCCTGACGAATCTCCTTTGAAACGGTTAACAGCACTTCAGACGATATAATTGATAACATCTCATTTTGTATTTGGGGGCTCAAATACATTTTTTTGGAAAAATATGTTTCAAAAAATTTATCGTATTTGGATAACAATTCCCCTGTTTCTAAAAACAATCCTTTATTGACGGATGTTTTAGTTTCATCATGCCCCCTGAAAGGATAACTAGTACGACCCAGTAATATTACTACATCGAAAAGCTTTTTTGCATAATCTTCTTTTTCCATATTCTCTTCTTTGCTTTTATTTTGCACTAGACTAAGCACATTTGATTGTTTTGCTTCTTGCTGTTTATATGTAAGCCACTTATCCTGGCATTGTCGATGATTTATGGAAGATGCGTGTTTTTCAAATAATTCCTTTTGTTTTTTCCACGAATTAAATCCTTTTTTTATAAAAACTTCGTTTTGTTCTCGTATGTTCCCAAAACAAAAATGTCTGCATGCGAAACAGAATACTCTGTCTTGCTTAATACTATATTCTAGCTATTTAAATTCATTAAAATATTTACAATTAAAAGATCGGTTTTGGCCACTCATAAAACTGACTTTAGCAATTTCGGTTGAATTGGACCCGCATCAATGGTGCCTAAATCGTCAACTAAAGATAATATTTGTGATGATGCTGCTATATCACTGTCAAGAGATTTCGAAGTACTCGCCACAGGTTCATTCTGAATGTTTTCTTTATTGCATTCTGGAGTAAGACTGACGTAAGATTTTGAGCTACTAGCGACAGGTTCATTGTCCACTACACGTTTAGTCGGTTTAGTATCTTTAGGAGTAGGACTGTTCTGTTCCGTAAGAGATGGAGATTTGGATTTCTTGAAATATTTTCGTATATCAAAACTCATTTTAAAAATGTTTTTAAACACACAAATGTGTCCAAAGGAAAAATATTTACACAAATAATTCCAACACAACTTCAACTCACAAGATTTGTGGCCGACAAATGTAAATTGCTAAAAACACGCAGTTAGGCGGCAAAAAGTAAGGTCTAGTACAGTATGTATTTTGCTGAGTCTAGTTAAAATATCGGAAAGTTTTATTGCCGCTTGCGGTGAATCTCAAAGAGATACATACAAACGAAACACCGCCGCGCGGCGGCGGCGGGCACCCTCAAAAGATTTGGATCAGTGTATGTTCGACACAAGATTGTAAAAAAATACTGTCGGAGATTTTAATTTATCATATTATTTTCGACTTTTATTGCAATGTTTTATGTGGTTGTACAAATATATTTCGTAATTAATTATTGTAAAGTTATTAAAATGCCATTTTATGTGGGAAATGATAAACGAATAATATTGACTTTGTAATAACGATAATTGATTTTGGTAATGACATTTAGGAAAAATTAGAAAATAAATATTTTTATTTTTGCCTCGAATACTAGTCCATATGGCCAGCTCAAGGGAATAATATTTAAATGCAATTCTCCGATGTTATTTGTGCGGAGAAATTAATATTAAATAACAATAAATTATATCACAATAAACAAATTAAATTATTTCCTGTGTACATACATATATACATAATGTGTTCGGGTAATTATTATACAGTCAAAGTACAAAATATATTTCAGCATAATATGAAAATGTTATTCGGAAATAACTATTTTGTTGAAAATATTAATTATACGGGTTGACGCCTTGAGAATTCTGGGGGGGGGGGGGGGGGGCTAATGAAATCCTGGGGGGGGCTAAGCCCCCCCCAGGCCATAGGACGCTACGCCTATGAGTAATTTCTTTACAGTTGATAAATATGACTATTAAAGAAATATCTAATTTAATCCTAGAACTATTTTGGTTGGTCGCCAAACAAAATTTTCAGGATGTAATAACATCCACCATTTTATAAATCGTTGAAAATTTTAATTGTTACAGAATTATTGTAATTTAATTAATAATATATTTTTACATTTACCAGGTTTATGTTTTGTTTTTGTCTTGTAATTAAGAAATTTTCCTGTTGGACAATAAATGGATTTATTTTATAAAATCTCATGAAAATTTAAAAAATGGACAAAAATCTCAATATATTAAAAATTATATGAACACTCATCAAAATTACGAAAATCTAATATATTTACGAAAACTGCCAAGATTTTAAAAGTCGACTGAAAATTTAAATATTAAATGGGCAGTATATTTTTAACTTTACACTAAATCAGTGTTTTATACGCGTGGCGCATGAAGTAAAAATTCGAGTTGAGAAAAGCCCGAATTTGGATTTGGACGCTGCGCGTCCAAATCCAAATTCTTAGGGCTTTTCTCAACTCGAAATTTTACTTCATGCTTAGTCTGGGAGTGGAAAACACTCGTTAGATAACTTTTTAATAGATTTATAAAAACTCGATTGTTTTCAAGATTTTTGTCAGTTTTTAAAATGTTGGCAAATGTTTTCGTGAATTTCCATCATTATCATTAATTATACAAAAAAATACGCTTTCATTAATATTAAACATTTTCCTATTCGTTAATTTTCAAGAGTTTTGAGTTTTCGTTAGTTTCTTAAATTTTCGTCAATTTAAAAGATATTAACGCCTTCCGTGAATTTCGCAAGGCTTTAGTAAATTTTAAAAATGTTTTCGTTTTTTCGTATTCGTAAAATGTTAAGATTTCCGTTGATTTTCAAAATATTAACGGTAATTTTTATGAATTTCCGTAAATTTTTCAAGTCTTGGCAGTTTTTATAGATTTAGTAAATTTTCGTTAATTTAAAGAAAAATATGAAAAAATTGAAAAATAAAAAGATTTATAATAAATGTTGGTTTACATTTTGACACTTTTCATGAATTTCCGTCAATTTTTCGGATCTTGGCAGCTTTCATGGATTTCCAAAATTTTTTTTAATCTAAAAAAAAATTGATAAAATGATAAATTCAAAATAAAAATGATTAAACATTTAAATCGTCGATTTTTCGACATTTTAAAAATTGATAAAAACAATAAACATAAATAGTTAAGATTTTGAATATTAACGAAAATTTAGGAAGTTTATGAAAACCGTATAAGTATTTGAAAATGAATTGAGATTTAGGATAACAGTTAAAGTTATGAAAATTAACGAAAATCTTGGAATAATATGATGTGTCAACATTATTAATATTAATTTAGGAAGTTCATGAAAACTGCAAAGATTCAAGAAATGGACAAAAATTTATGAAAAGTGCCACCAACATATTGAAAATTGACGAAAATCTACGAAATCAGATCAGAATTTTGAAAATAAACGGAAAACCTTGAAATATTGAAAATCTCGAGAAAATTTTACAATTTGACAAAAATCTTCAAGTGTTGAATGAAAACCTTATAAACATTTAGAAATATTGAAATCTTATGAAAATTGTATAACTCGAGAAAAATCTTGAAAATTCAAAATATGAAAATCTTACGAAAATCTCGAAATATTGAAAATCGCATTTATAAATCGAAAAAATCTTCAAATATTGAAAATCTCATGAACATTTTATAAGCTGACGAAAATTAAAAATTTCGTAAATCATACAAAAATCTCGAAATATTAAAAATCTCATGAACATTTTATAAATAGAGAAAAATTTGAAATATTGAAAATCTCAGGAGCATTTGAGAAATTGACGGAAAATTAAAATATCGAAAATCTTACGAAAATCCCTAAATATTGAAAATCTCATGAGCGTTTTATAAATTGACAAAAATTCAAAATATCGAAAATCTCATGAACATTTTATAAATTGACGAAAATTCAAAATATCGAAAACCTTACGAAAATCACTAAATATTGAAAATCTCTGAACATTTATAAATTGACGAAAATTTAAAATATCGAAAATCTTAAGAAAATATCAAAATATTGAAAATCTCGAAATATTGAAAATCTTATGAACATTTTATAAGTTGACGAATATCTCGAGATATAATTTGATAAAAATCTCGAAATGTTGAAAATCTGATATACATTTTATAAATCTGATGAGCATTTTACAAATCGACGATATTATTAAAAAGTAGACAAAAATGTTATAAATCAAAAAAAAATTCGAAATGAAAATGTTGAGAAATATGTGAATTCTGAAGAAGTATGAAAAATTGTGAAAACTACAACTTATTGATGCACATATTATATTATTTTTAATAAAATTAAAAGTAAATTTTTAACTTTACTTTGAATCAGTGTTTAAAAAAAATCGAGTTGAGAAAAGCCCGAATTTCTCTTAAATTTATATCAAAACTAACATTTTGTTTCAACGTCATTGACATTTCTCGGTATGATCTAGTTTGACATTTTTTAAGTAAACTGATATTTTTCTCATGTAACGTATTAAAAACGTCAATTCGACATAAATTACCAATTATCTCTTATAACGTGTCGAAAACGTCAATTCGATATAAATTAACATTTAACTTTTGTAATGTGCCAAAAACGTTAATTTGAAAAAAATTACATTTACCTCTTGTTATTTACCTCTTGTATTGTGCCAAAAACGTATATTTGGGCCCATAATCGAGCCTTGGGGTATAACTGAACTTGGAAAGTACGAGTTCGAGTTCGAATTATAATGTGATGTGATGGTAATAATAATAATAATATTTATTGATAATTTTCGGATAAATAATTTCATACAGTACCTAAGAATAACTACAACTAATTAAATTCTATCAATAAGTAAATAGAATATCACTGAAGTGCAAGTACTTGTTCGTGATACTTGTTATAGATGAAATGTTGATTTTGGGAAACATTATTAGATAAATAATTCTAACTAATATACAGGGAGTTTTTCTTTCAAGTTTACGTATTCCAAATTCAGCTTATTTTCTTTACATCTTTAGATATTTGTTGCTTCTTTTTAGAAGAGTTCAATTTGAAGCTATAAACGAGTGCTTTTCACTCCCAGGCTAAGCATGAAGTAAAGTTTCGAGTTTATAAGAGCCCCGTGAAAATTTTTCGAAGGTCGCGCAGCGACCCGAGACAAATTTTCTGGGTTTTTCTAAACTCGAAATTTTACTTCATGCGCCACGCGTACAAAACAAAAATATTGTGTATTTCTTTATATTCAAACCTCACTTGAAATCAGTGTTTTATACGCGTGGCGCATGAAGTAAAATTTCGAGTTTAGAAAAGCCCAGAGAATTTGTCTCGGGTCGCTGCGCGACCCTCGACAAATGTTCCATGCTTAGTCAGGGAGTGGAAAACACTCGTTTACAGTTTCAAATTAGCTCTTTTGAAAAACAACGGATGTCGGAAAATTTACAGCTTATGCATATGTATACCTAAAAGAAAAATGTTCATTCTGGATGGCAAAAAGTATTATTGTAAAGGAGCAGCACGGATTCAATGGAGGAAGATCAACCAGTACAAACCTATTAGAATTTCAATCTGATATTCTGACCGTCTCGGAGGAAAGAGGTCAATTGGACGTCATTTATACGGACTTCTCCAAGGCGTTCGATAAAGTGAATCATTCGATCTTACTTTCAAAAATGAGTGCTTATGGTTTTTGTGCAAGTGTTTTAAATTGATTTCGCTCCTACCTTACAACTCGTATACAAAATGTCAAAGTTGGAATTTTCATGTCTGAAGACATACAGGTAACGTCTGGTGTGCCGCAGGGTAGCCACCGTGGCCCAATTCTATTTCTTATTTTAATTAACGACATCACTGATTATTTAAAATTCTCCAGATGTTACCTGTATGCTGATGACATGAAAATTCTACACGAAGTAAAATCTATTAATGACTGCGAGGAACTACAAGCAGATATTAATAATGTGTCTAAGTGGTGCAATATCAATGATTTAAGTCTAAATATAGGCAAATGTAAATTAATAAGTTTTAACAAACACAAAAGACATATAGACTATGGTTACATGATCGATAATGTGATTCTTGAAAGGGTGGATACCATTAAAGACCTAGGTGTCCATTTCGACAGTGCATTAAATTTTTCAGTGCATATGAAGGCCGTATGTGGAAAAGCAATGCGTTCTTTAGGTTTTATCATGCGAAATGGTAAACCTTTTAATATGAGAACTTTGCTGGTTCTTTACAACTCATTTGTACGATCTACTCTTGAGTATGGATCTTTGGTGTGGTTTCCATATTATAATGTGCACATTCTAAAATTGCAAAGGATCTAGAAACGATTTTTTAGATATCTATCTTATAGATTTAATGAGAATATCAATCTAAAGTCAATTCAGGGGCGTCATACAATATCAGGAATCTGCTTTATCCACAAACTTTTGAATGGCAATGTTGATGCTCCTGGCCTCGTAACTTTATTGAATTTCAACGTGTATCCGCATGGTATAAACCTTCGGAACGCTCCGTTAGTTCGAGTCAATTTTCATCGGACTAATTATGGATATTTTTCAACACTTGAAATAATTGTTAGAAACTTAAATACTTTATATTGTGATCCCGATTTTGACTTGTTTCATATGTCCCTACGTTCATGTAAACAGCTAATTAATTCAAGATTTCATTAATAGGTGCCAATTTTCAGAGTTTTTAAAATCATTGTTCAATTCTACCAATTTAACGTTCAATTTGTAATTTCTAGATTAGATCATTTTATTTATTCTATTTTAGAAAAATTTGTATATATATATATTTTTTGTAAGCAATTATAAAAAAGGTGAATCCGTTAAATAAATAATTAAATTTATTTGACGTTTCCGACCCTTCCGAATCGTATGACGTAATATAAGATATGTAATTTGTTTTTCAAAGCAACCTAGATGCCATTTATAGACACTCGTTATTATAAATACAATCATTGTGTAAATATGTGATTATTTAAGTAAAAAAAGAGAAATATAATAAAAGTGAAATAAGGTAGTGCATGTGATTGAAAGTGTCAGCACAATGCGGTCTAGAAACCGCAGGGTTTCGCGTGCTAATGACCATCATCATCATCACTATTTACATCTTGTCAGTGACAGAACCGACATTTTATTCCTTATTCTCCCTCCTGCATACATCCGTTTCGCAAAGGATAATAATAACGGGGACTGGATTTTTTTTTACAACACAATGCCCATTTGAATTGAACGAAGGGTAAATACGAGCGCCAAGAATTGGGGGTGTGTGCATGCACGCACGCTTGGAAATCATCAAGAGATTTGCTTGTTTTGCCCGTTGTCTTCTTACTGCTGGCGATGATGTGTTGGTAAAGAGATTATGTGTGAAGGGCCGTGTTTGTGATTTTGATTATCTTGAGTGCTATCAATAAAAGTGCCCGGGTTTTCAGCGGGAGAGATTTACACGTGGAGAGAAAATCGGGCTCTTATTATTTTCACTTAATCAATTTTCGCGCACTTCATTTAGGTTTTATTTATGAATTAATCACCTACATATTGTTTAGACTGTTAAGTTGTTAAACTCAAACTTTGGATTTTTTTTCCAGGGGACTGGTAAGAGTTAGAGACCTAGGGTTTTTTAAATCTTTATTCATCCTTGCTCTACAATTGGGATTTTTGTCTAGTCGAAAAAATCAAAATGGCGTCCAATATGACGGCTGCCCGGCGGAAATATTCCAAACCTGCGAGCAGCCTAGGGGTCGCTATTCGTCACCTAGAAACAAAATCAGCTCAGTTTCTGGAAGAGTATAGTTCAGAGAATGGAATGAACTACGAAATTTTGAAAAAACTCAAATTTTGACAAAATGGCGGGCATTTGAAAAAAAGTCGTGTTTTTCGGTCAATTTTTTGACTTTGACAGGCTGTAAAAAATCTTTAAAATTGCAAATTGCACTGGGAGGTTAGTTCATTCCATGAAGAAAAGTGTTTTCAATAACGGAAGCAAAGAACGAAGTCAATTGGTTGAACCGTTCAAACGCTAGAATGCTCGCAGTTTTGAAAAATGTAGTTTCGAGAAAAACGCGTTTAAAGTTTGCGAAACATTTTTTCTGTGTAATTCAAAGTATTCGGCGGAAAATTCACAAACAGTAGTCAATATCCAGGTTTTCGGGGTCGCTGAATACGAATCTGAGGTCAAATTTGAAAAATTCAAAATGGCGGATCCAATATGGCGGACCAAATAACTCATAATCATCAAAATTTATGAAATTCGAGATTAAAGTTATACCTGCGCGACCCATACCGCTCGGGACGGCGATGCATTCAAAGGCCTGTAGCGACGGAAATATTTGCCGGATCGAAATATCCCTTTACCCACATATTCTAGACATGTTTAGCTTTGATTTCATACAAAAAAAAATCGATTTTTTGAAAAAATTATACCGGAAGACCCCCTTAAGTACATATAAAATAAATAGCATTTTAAATCTTTTACCTATCATGACAAGAATTATGAGTTATGATGTTATTTGAGAATTACAATTATGATGTAATGTGATGTTAATAATAATAATAATAATAGTTACCTACGCCATATCTAGTAACCGCATCATACCACACTGTTACCTTGACGCGTATGATTGACATTACCTACACATGCACGTAATAGCTTTGACAAGTATATTACATGTTGACAGCTGAAGAGCTGATTGGTTACCGCACAACCAAATGACATTTCTTTGATGTATATTGATCAAGTAGTAATTTAGTTTTCAGCAATTTCATGTTACTATAAAAAATTATTGAATAAATAAGTTGTTCTTTCATGCTCATTGTTTATTTTGCTAGGGCGTAGGTAAAGTATCGTACGTTCTTGAGTGGTATGGCAATTACATACTCGTCGCTCTTGCGCAACATATCCGCTCATACAGAGAGTTTTATGTAACACCGAACAGTATTTTCATCTAATACATTTAGACACCTTTAATTTTTAAGTTATGTGTAAATTGGATTGCCTATATGACCATTACAAATTTATTTATTTATTTATACACGGGTTAACCCATTTTTACATTAACTATACAAAAAAATTAATAATGTGAACAGGAATAAAATAAATTGCATAAGTGAAAAGAAATATAACCTAAATGTATAATGCATAATGTATCAATATGAAATAAAACCAAAAACACCAAAAAATACACAATCCTATAAATATAAACTTAAAAGATATACATAATAGCATAGAACAATTTACTATCCTAAAACAAAACAAAAACATGCTGAAAACAATAATAAGTACAGATGCCATTCACATACTTTCAAAAAATATACAAAAAATCAGTTACATTCAAACTTAATAGGAAACTTCTAAAACGTAAATAATTAAATGAAAAAATTGGGAATGATGCCGTAGAATTTAGTTTATTACCCAATCGCATAATCCTGCCAATGGGGTTATTTTGGCCATAGTTCGTTCTAGAAAACTTAGATCTAAATATAAACTTCGTTCTAGTATGAACATTTGTTGCCCAAAAATTAATTGATTCTAATAATTCATGACAAACAATGCGACTGTTTAACAGGTTGTATAAAAAACAAACATCTGCAATAAAACTCTATGCGCAAGTGTTTGGATGTTAAGGCGACTTAATAAATAATCATAATTTACTGCAAATGAAGTTATTCCGTACTTGTAGGCAACGAATCGTAGAAATTTGTGTTGTATTCTATCTAGTTTTTTAATTAAATATTGTTGATTCGGATTCAATATAATGGAAGCGTATTCTATGCATTTTTGAATTAAGCGTTACGCCAAGATCTTTTATTTGAGTTACACGTTCTAATGGACTATTAATTATGGTGTAATTAAAATCAACGGCTGTTTTGTTTTTTGAGAATGACAAATATTTGCATTTTTTAATATTTAAATATAAATTATTCACTCCACACCAATCCGAGATAGCATTTAAATCTTGCTGTAAAAATGTTGTGTCTGTATTATCATCTTTTTTTTTTTGGCCTTGGTAACTATGACCATTAGCCATCAATCTATATTTTATTGTTTTTAACTAATTCTATATCGAAATTACATCTAGGACGCCACAACACATTCACACTGCAACCATGGACCCGGATGGAATCATTTATTATTCATAAATGATTCCACCGGACGGGACTCGAACCCGCGACCTCTGGGTCTGTGGGCAGGGTCTCTACCCACTCGGCCCCCGAGGCCCCCTATTATCATCTATAACACGGAATATTTTGATATCATCGGCATAGAGTAAAATACGCGAATAATTTATACGATCAACAATATCATTGATAAAAATATTAAATAAAATTGGGCCTATGTGCGACCCTTGTGGGACACCCGAATGCACAATTATCTCCTTCGACAACATACCATTGATCTTAACACACTGCTTACGCTGCGAAATGAAACTTTCTATCCAGTTGGCAATACTCTCATTAAATCCAAAGGCTCGAAATTTGCCAATAAGTATATTGTGGTTAACCCTGTCAAAAGCCTTCGAAAAGTCGGTATAGACAATATCAACTTGTTTACGATTCTCAAAGGCTTCCAACACAAAGTTTTGCAACAAAAGCAAATTAGTAACTGTAGACTTTCCTTTCTGAAAACCATGCTGCTGTTCCACAATGTTATTACAACACAACCACTGCATTTGCCTGGATATGATTGAGTCCAAGATTTTGGGAATAGCTGACTGTATACATACACCTCGATAATTTTCGACATCATCAATATTTCCTGATTTAAAAATAGGTGTAATGTAACTACGCTTCCAAAAATCTGGAAATATTTGTTTATTTGCTGACTCGTTGAAAATAATTGTAATTGGAGTAGTTATAGAATAAACACATTTTTTTTAAAAACATACTGGGTATACCATCTGGACCACAAGTAGAAGTATCTTTTAAACTACTAATTGCTTCGAACACATCAGATGCATTTATTTTAAATGTATAATTATAGTTTACTGATACGTTAGTTACAAAGTGGGGAACTTCAGCAGTATCCGCTGAGTATGCTTCAGAAAAATGTTCAGCAAAGAAATCAACCGTCTGTTGCATATTGCTACTCACTTTATCCTTATATTTCATAAATACCGGAATGCCCTTCACTACTTTCTTTTCTTTTATAAATGACCAAAAGTTGTTGGAATTATTTTTAATGTTACGTTCTATTTTCAAAATGTAGTCGGAATAAAGTGTCTTGCTTAAGTTTTTGCATATTGATTTTAAATTTTGAAAAATTAAATAATCAGTGTAAGCAGATGATGACTTGTATTTATTATGCGCCATTTTCTTTTGTGAGACCAAATGTATTAACTCTTTATTAAACCATTTGGGGTAGTTATGGACAACTTTCTTTTTATAAGGAACAAACATATTTATAATAGAATACAGTACAGAATAGAATCTATCCACAGCATCATTTACATTCATAGATGGTTTAAAGTATTCTTTCCAGTTGATGGAAGATAAATATTTATATCATTTATATCAATATAATTAGCCTCTGAAAAATTAAAATAGGAATTGTCATCTAATAGTTCTTCGATCTGGTCACAGTTCAAAATGATTGAATACGAAATATGGTGTAACGAATCGCTTAACAACGGGTCACTCGACGCACTCACTATTGCACAATCTCTATGGCCAAACACTAAGTCCATGTACACATCGCGATTGTTTGGGCATTTGTTCAGTTGTTGAATATTCAAAAAGGAAGCAGTTTCATTAACAGTTGAGCATTTTCATTTGCATTAAAATTAGCATCTTCTTCCAGATTGTCCAAACCCCAACGAATATCCGGCAAATTGTAGTCACCACAGACCAATATCTTGTGTAAGTTATTATGTTCACTTATTTCTTCTAATGTTTCGCAATGGGCGGAGTAACATTCAACAGAACTATTAGGGGGGATATACACTCCCCCTATGATGTATGTATTCTTGTTTAAGGTAAATTTTAGCATTACTTGTTCCACCAGCGTTTGCGAAATTTGGATCTTGCTTGAGTTTAAATATTTTTTTACACCGACTAATACACCACCTCCGCGAGTTTTACTGCTCGATAAGACGGATTTATCACATCTAAATATATCATAATCAACTAATGACAATTCACTATTAATAATCTTATCAGAAAAAAATGTTTCAACAATTATAAAAATATCATATGTACTTATGCTAACACTTTGAAATTGTAGCCAATTAATCGCAAGTAATGTCTCAACTTGTACATACAGAGAGTTTTTATTTCAAGTATACATGTCCCAATTACAGCGTATATGCCGTAAATCTTTAGATAATCGTTTTTTTTTAAATGAGTTTAATTTGAAACTTGGAATGAGTGTGTTCCGCTCCCAGACTAAGCATGAAGTAAAGTTTCGAGTTTAGAGAAGCCTGAAAATTTGGTTTGGTCTTTGATTTGGCTTTTCTAAACTCGAAATTTTACTTCATGCGCCAGCGGTACAAAACATTGACATATAACGAAGTTTAAAACACACCGCTAAACTTTACATTGCATCAGTGTTTTGTACCGGTGGCGCATGAAGTAAAATTTCGAGTTTAGAAAAGCCTGAAAATTTGGTTTGGCCTCTCCGCGCTTCGCGCTACGCGACCAAACCAAATTTTCAGGCTTTTCTAAACTCGAAATTTTACTTCGTGCTTAGCCTGGGAGTGGAAAACACTCGTTTAAAGCTTCAAATTAAATTCTTTCAATAAACCGAGCGTGGGCAAATGTACAACTTATATTTATGATTTCATTAATCTACAAACAAACATCAATAAACACTCAAAAATACTCTAACGTAATTTATTGTTAATCTTTAACCTTTTAATACTCGACACTTGCAGGATATTAATATCTTCGACTATTAAAAATGTCGTTAAATTCCGCATCCCTTATTTGTACAAAGATATATAACCGCAATCCATCCATCCATCCATCCATCTGTTTGTCCTCTCTCAACCCTACACGCATTCCCTTTACAAATGACTAAGAGGAAAATTGATGGGCTTACGTATGTACAGTGTAAACTGTAACCAAATGGATTTACACGTTGTGAATCGGGTTTAATGGCACGCACTTAATTTAAATTACTCTCTCGCTTTTGTCAGAAAGTATGAGTTTGTTGATATGTAACAAAAAAAGGATTAATGTTGAAGTCACGTGCCATTTTTGTAACCGGGGTAAAATATTCATGTTCTTATTAATAGGTGTCTACTGTCTACTGGAATTCTAATAATTTTCTATTCACGAAAATTGTATGCGTTGCAAATTAAAATATGATTGTACGTAGTAATTTAATAAAATAAATATGTGATTTCGGATTATTCTAAATCAATATGTAAACTTTATACCGATTTAGAATAATACGAAATCAGATATTTATTTAAACACTTTTAGTAAATAACACACTTGGTATATTGTTTAAGTTTGTAATCTATTATTCATCTGCCTGATGTAGCCACTATGTGGCGAAACAATTGTTGCAGTGTCAATCAATAAACAGTGAAATTCTAACCAAGTGTATTATTTACTAAAAGTGTTGATATAGAATTTCACCAACGGCCTCAACTATTAAATAAGCTATTTATTTTATCAACAGTTTTTCTAATAAAAAATTGAACTCACCTTATCCCCCCCTGGCTACGGCCTTGACGATGCTACTTAAGGTAATGGGCATTAAATGACGTGTACGTTTTCGATGGATACATTACCATTTTTTTCAACACGATTCGATTCAAAATTGAGTTTTACATATCTCAATTTTCTCAATTTTGAATAGAATCGTGTTGAAAAAAATGGTAATGTATCCATCATAACACTTTTTCCGTCATTTAAACAAATGATAATTGACATACTAAACTTATTTCACTTGTAATCGGTTACTGACTATTTTCACATTAAATCAGCGTTTGGTACGCGTGGCGCATGAAGTAAAATTTCGAGTTTAGAAAAGCCTAATTTGGCTTGGTCGCTACGCTTCGCTACGCGCCCAAGCCAAATTTTCAGGCTTTTCTAAACTCGAAATTTTACTTCATGCTTAGTCTGGGAGTGGAAGACACCCGTTTTATCATTAAAATAATTGATAATAAATAGATTTATTGTTGTTTTATTGGAGGCGAAAGTTCTACGAGGTTAAAACATAATATCAGTTTTGATACAACTAAAGGATAATTGATAATTGACATACTAAACTTATTTCACTTGTAATCGGTTACTGACCATTTTCACATTAAATCAGCGTTTTGTACGCGTGGCGCATAGAGTAAAATTTTGAGTTTACAAAAGCCTAATTTGGCTTGGTCGCTCCGCTTCGCTACGCGCCCAAGCCAAATTTTCAGGCTTTTCTAAACTCGAAATTTTACTTCATGCTTAGTCTGGGAGTGGAAGACACCCGTTTTATCATTAAAATAATTGATAATAGATAGATTTATTGTTGTTTTATTGGAGGAGAAAGTTCTACGAGGTTAAAACATAATATCAATTTTAATACAACTTAAGAAATAGCTCCGAAATGGAATCCAAAAAGTGAACAACATATAAAGTGTCCCATTTAAAATAAGAGAGTCAGAGCCAGGGGTGGGGGGGGGGGGTTCGAACTCCCATATCCACCCCCTGGCTACGGCCTTGACGATGCTACTTAAGCTAATGGGCATTAGATGGCGTTTGTGCTTTCGAATATATGATGTACAATTCAATTTTGAGTCGAATAGTGTTGAAAAAAATGGTGATGTATCCATCGTAACACTTTTCCCCGTCATTTAAACAATTAATAATTGACATACTAAACTTATTTCACTTCTAATCGGTTACTGACCATTTCACATTAAATCACCGTTTTGTACGCGTGGCGCATGAAGTAAAATTTCGAGTTTAGAAAAGCCTAATTTGGCTTGGTCGCTCCGCTTCGCTACGCGCCCAAGCCAAATTTTCTGGCTTTTCTAAACTCGAAATTTTACTTCATGCTTAGTCTGGGAGTGGAGACACCCGTTTTATCATTAAAATAATTGATAATAAATAGATTTATTGTTGTTTTATTGGAGGAGAAAGTTCTACGAGGTTAAAACATTATATCAATTTTGATACAACTTAAGGAATAACTCCGAAATAAAATCCAAAAAGTGAACAACATATGGAGTGTCCCATTTAAAATAACAGAGTTGTAAAGCGGCCAAGCAATTTGGAACGCCCTGTATAGGCGTATTATTATGATTATTATTATTATTTAAACTTGTAAAGAAAATGATTACCTGAAACTTGTATCTAAAACATTATTTCGCATTTTTAATATTAAGGAAACCATCGAGCTTTTCATCCTCGCTAAAACACCCTGTATATTAAAACCTAACAGTTTCTCTTGTTTTAATCTGAGATTACGAAGGAAATGTCGGATTTTCTGAAAATCAACTGGGATTGTTAAGAAATTAAGAAACTTCGTGTTAAAGTTGAAAAAAATACGAAAACAATTAATTGTCGATGAAACTACTGATGCTCAAACTTAAATAAAATTAGATAATTTAATTTAACGCCAGTAATGTAAAATTCTCATTGCAAAACAATAAAAATACCGAAAAAATCTCATGTAGAAGGACAATTTCGACTTATTTATGTCAAAATTGTCTTTCTACGTGAGATTATTTTGATGGAATTTGACGATTCGATTCGATAGAATTCTACATTTTTGTCATCATAAATTGATACTTTTGAGGTAGGTAAATTGAAAATGTCCACACTAATTGTAATTTATAGAAAAAAACGTTTTTTTTGACATAAAATATCTATACTGATATAACTTATCGTTTCGACATGAATCAACATATTTGTTTTATATTTTCATTGTTGGCGTAAATTGACGTCGTTGTTTACAACAAAACAGATGACATTTGTTTACGCACAGAAAGACGTAATCTATGTCAATTTATGATGCAACTATAAATTTAGTACAATAATGTTAAATTATATTAGTAATGGCAAATTGTGGATATGATATCAACTCAAAAAAAAGAAGAATTAATAACAATGATGACAATTTATGGGAATATATTTGTGATAGATACGGTGCGATCGTTTAAATTATGATTTAGTGCCGGAATTGTTTTTGTGCGATTGTCCAAAATGCTAATTAAATGATGGAATACATTTGAGGTTATGGTAAACTATGTGTTACCAGTCAGTAGTGCCAATCTAATTTAAAATTCAAACCATACTCTTAATCATGTTTTAAATGATCGCACGGTATATTAATCCATGTTTATAATAGCAATTTATGTTAATAAGGGTCTAATGATAATTTATGCTTTCCAATAATGTCAATTTTTGATTAAAAAAATATCGATTTACGCCAATAATGCAAATGTATGCCAATAATGTCAATCTATATGAATAATATCAAAGTATGATAAACAACAACAATTTTACAATTATGAAATAGATAGAGAACTGCAATTTTCGTCACTCTCTTAAGCATAGAGGGCGTTTTCGTCTATGCTATGAAGTTTCCGCGCTAGAGATCGGTAGCTATGAAATCAAAGCAGTTGAATTTATACATTATCAATCTGTAATAGTTCACAACGAGTCGTGCACCTCATCACATCAATCATCTCATCACGCGATTCGTTGTGGGTGTCGCCTTTGATGTCCCTTGGAGATCCGATGGCACCCAGCAGAACTACCACCAACCCCAATGATATCCACTCTCGAAGTGGAGGTTCTGGAAAGGACCTCGATTTTGAATTTTGCGGCAGGGATATGTGAAAGCATATTCCCAAGAAGATACCAATTTTAAAATTGGAACATTCTTGATTCACACCTCTGAATCAAGGACAGAATGGCAACTTGGCATAAGTCCTAAAGGACTTGACTACATTTTAAAAACAGGAAGATCAAAAAAAAACATTATCCATCAATGGTTAATATTGAAATAACTAATAAACAAAAAATCTTACACATAAGGATAATTATTATGAACAAAATTGAAAGAGAATTAAATTTCGAGTCGAGTTTAGTTGAGTACCATTTATTAAAAATCAAATAAGAAATAACAGCGAATTAGGTCATGTTAAAAAAATTATTTTATCAAGTGAGGACAAGGAAAACAGAAGACGACGACGATCGTTTCGTGTTTTTTATCAGCTCCTCATGCCGCCACATCCATCATCACACACTCACACTCACTTAATGTGTAGAACTTGTATATATACCGACTTCGCCAACCATAAGCCGGTATTGACGTCAGTATTTATTTTTTTTTTGTCTCTCCTGTTTTTAAAATTGTATTCTAGCCTTTCTGGCTTATGACAAGTCTACATTTCTTTTCTGATTCAGAGGCGTGAATCAGAATGTTTCATTTTTCCTCTAGGGTATCAGTATTTATTAATGCTACTGCACAACTTTATAGTGCAGCTAATAGCGCCCTCTATTCTTAAGCGAAAACTGAAACTTTCTATCTCCTTTAGTTACAGATATATTTTGCTTTACAAAACCACTGCAAACGTCATTTTTATCCATGAATGTCAAATAACTCCGAAATGATATGACTTAGACCAGGGCTTCTCAACCGGGGGCACGGCAAGTTATCAGGGGGGAGACAGATTTCCCAAAGAGTAGGTGAAATGAAATAAGGCTATAATACTGTTTCAATCTAACTTAAAAAACCCAAATTAAATCGTGAAGGGTTGCGTGGAGCTATGGGGGGGGGGGGGGGGGGCTGAAAAAGGTTGAGAACCCCTGACTTAGACCCATGTTGTTATTAAAACGACACTCAATTTTCATAAGAGGGTCACCAAATAATATAATAATAATAATAATAATAATCTTTTTATTTTTTCTGGACAGATATTACATATACATACAATACATAACACTGTACAGAAAAAACTAGTCAATAGGCAAGAATTTTACTTAAAATAGAAATTAAAAAAAAAACAAAACTAATCATGTATAGACCCATAAAAGTCTGCCATTGTATAAGCCTCTAAACTACAGAGATAATTGAAGAGTTCTTTTTTCCTAGTGTGCACATTTCGCACATGTTTAATTATCTTTGGCAGGTGGTTTACTATTTTCAGGCATGAATAGTAAGTACCCCTCTCATAAAAATTTAATCTGTGTTATGGTAGAGTAAATTGTTGACCATGTCTTGTGCTGTAAGCGTTTGGTAGTAAATTCGTGCTGAATAGATCCATGTGACTCCATACAAATTTTACGCATTCAAATAGATATGTGCCATATACTGTCAAGATACTAGTCGTTTTAAAAACTTACATGGTGATCCATTTAAAATAAGCAAGTTACATCCTCTATTGTCTTTATAGCGCACCCTGTGTACATGAAAATATGTTTAGGCAATGCAGCTCTTAAAATGAAGCAACTTTGGTGAACAAACTTTTTTCTAGCTTTAACGTGAGCCGAGATATCCTCCGAGAACGCACTAATGGGACACCCTGTATATATGCAGCCTTATTAATCGAATTTCGATTAATATAATTATAGTTTATTGTTAGTTAATTTCTACTAGACCTACACAATCTTGCAACACTGGTTCCAACCTCACTCTAGTTAAATTTAGAGGTTATGTAATGGTAGAAAATGTATTTCTTCTGGTGAAATTTACTGCTATCAGTAACAAGTGTATCCACTCCCAGATTAAGCATGAAGTAAAATTTTGAGTTTAGAAAATGCCATGGAAATTTGGTTTGGTCGTTCTTTTCAAAAGTAACAAAATTAAAATTACGTTTTTTTTTTAAGTTAACAATTTCAAATAAAAATCAGTTCTAATTGTATTCAGTTTTCATTATTTTCTTAAAACGATAAATAAACATGTAAATAAAAAGAAAACTTCAAAATAGGAAAGAAATGCAAAATTCTCAAAAAAATTGATTGAAATAAAAATGTTTGATGTTATTTGATATTGACAAATTGTGTTGAATCTTCTAAGCTGATTATACATACTAATTTTATTTATAAATTATGACAGCTTTTTGTCAATTTTCAAGTAGATAATTTCCTTAGTTATAGATATTTTATTTTCTAATCGTTAGATAATTAATTATTTATTTTAATTTTGGTGAAAACTTGCCTGCAACAATTTTAAATGTATGATTTTTTGGTATCTAGAGGGGGGCCCGGGCACCCCCCTTTAAAGTAACAAGTGTTTTCCACTCCCAGACTAAGCATGAAGTAAAATTTCGAGTTTAGAAAAGCCCCGCGTAGAAAATTTGTCGAGGGTCGCGCAGCGACCCGAGACAAATTTTCACGGGGCTTTTCTAAACTCGAAATTTTACTTCATGCGCCACGCGTATAAGACACTGATTTACAGTAAAGTTAAAAATATATAACGCTTAGATGTGATGATGATCAATATTTACCTTGTTGTAGCAAAAAAATGCAAGAAATACTTTTTTTGTAAACAGTTTTGGAATAATAATAAAAGTAGAATAAATTTATTTTGAGCAACTTTTCCATATTGTTGATATTTTAATCATCATATCTTTTACGGGGAAAGTGCTATAATGGACACATCACCATTTTTAAAATTGATGTAATTTCCGGTGAAACTGGAAGTGCAAATAAGGTTTATGGAAGATCTGTAACCTCAAATTTGTCTTTAGTGTAAGGATACCAAACTTCAAATCAATATCTCACAAAATAAAAAAAACTGTGGAGTTTTGTCGCATTTTGCTCGGTTTCAGACCACTGTGCGCCGCTAAAACCAATAATATTATTAATATCGCTGCTTTGCTTTGATAATGGCATAAGTCAAATTTGTTAATTTTTTAGGAGGAGTCTGCAAAAGTTTACAAGACACTTTTAATCAAATATTGAAGTCTCTATCTTCACTCGATTTATCTTATTTTTTGCATGTATTTATATTTGTGTCACTCAACGCTGTATTCATTAAATAACTGTATTGAAAAAGTAATTACGTTTTTTAGTTCTTGCACGTATTTTTATTTGTGTCTCTTAAAGCTGTATTCATTAAATAACTGTATTGAAAAATTATTACTTTTATTTAGTGGCACTATATAAAAGTAATAATTGTTCAATACAGTTATTAATGAATACAGCTTTAAGAGACACAAATAAAAATACCTGCAAAAACTAAGAAACGTAAAGCAGCGATATTAATAATGTTGTTGGTTTTAGCGGCGCACAGTGGTCTGAAACCGACCAATATGCGACCACACCCCACAGTTTTTTTTATTTTGTGAGATATCAATTTGAAATTGGTTGTGCTTGTACTAAACACAAATTTGAGGTAACAGATCTTCCATAAACTTTATTTTAAATAATGAATTCAAGAAATAGCTTGTTACCATTTTGACTTGTTTTTATGAATCATAATATTTCTTGACATGAAGGAGACAAATTCAAAAATTAAAATCGGAGGCAGGTGCTTCCTCTGCAGTAATAAACAAAACTGTAGAGAGACTTAATACCGAACAAATAAAAAAAAAGGGGGAACATAGCGATTGATATATTTTATATCTTCATGTTATGGGCTGCAAAATATCCATTAGTGTCGTTACCCCATTTCTAGAAACCAATAAATATAAAATTTAAACTACATGAGAACGAGCAAGTTACCGCCTTCGGCGTTTTGTTAAAAAAAACAACCCTCGCGCGCTTTTTTATTATTTCTCAATCGATTGACGTATTTATGACACTCTAGGGTTAAACCGACGTGGAATAAAAAATAATAGGGACATACACTGTTCCGTAACGTATTCCCAAATAGATCAATGCCTAAAAATAAAATCGGTAACATCTCAATTCAATTCAAACCCATTAACACCACATTTAAAATCTTACCAACACCGACAATAGGAAATAAATCGTGCATTAAAAATGTACGCCCTAAAAGAGAAAAGAATTGGTGCACACGTTTGACAATAAAATCGATGCGAAAAAGAAGGGTTGTTCAATACCAATACAAAAAAAATCCACCGTGAAATATAGAAATTTTAAATTCATTTATATCCCAACCCTTATGAATTTATGATTATTTTTTTGTGGCTCTGAGTAACGCGCAACATTAGAATTTACATAACAAGCGATCGATGAATGGCGATTCGGATCAATTGGTATCGAGGGCTTGAAAAGGGAAATTCTCGATGGGCGTGTTGCAAAAACATTTATTTCTCCGTTTTTTTTTTGTAGCTTTCATTAATTATTCATGATCACGACGACACATGTTTCGAATGTTTCAATCACTCCCTTCGCGAAGAGTTAAACTGAATATGTTCAATGAGGTATCGATGAATAATCAGCTAATAAAGTATCGATTACAGTTTTAACAGAAAAAGGGAGGATTTTTGTCCGTTTGTATTTCTATTTATATTTTTTGCAATCGGTTCGATTTGAATATCGACGAAAAATGGGCGGAATGAAAGGATGTGTAAAGAATTTATAACAAACGCATTATTGGATTTGATCTAAGTTTCTGTGTCTGCATATCGATGTCTCTATGCAGATGTAAATTTGATTCTAAATTTTCTAAAAAGTAATTTAAATAAACGTTACAATTCTAAACAACTTTTAATTCAATGGATCTATAGTATCCATTACATGAAAATAAATAAAAATCTAACTGATTTTTTTTTCATTTAATACGCAATCATTTTTACATATGTATAACGGCCGGTATCATAATAATTGGGTCAAAGCGACTTTAACAAAACTCGACTTCAAGTTAAAGTCGACTTTAAATATTAATGCGTTTTATAATCAATTTCTGATCCCACTTTAATTAACGTCGACTTTAAAGTAATGAGTATAGGTTGGTAGCGCCTTTTTATAGTTATTTTTATTATAAAATGTTGCGCAACTTTCATTTTGATTGTTTATACTTCAATTATGTCATTGGAAATGTCACAGCAAACAATTAATAAAAAATAATAATTATATCATTTTTGTGAAACGAAAAGAAACTTTAGAATAAATCAATGTTTTTATACGCGTGGCGCATGAAGTAAAATTTCGAGTTGAGAAAAGCCAGAATTTGGATTTGGACGCTGCGCGTCCAAATCCAAATTCTTTGGGCTTTTCTCAACTCGAAATTTTACTTCATGCTTAGTCTGGGAGTGGAAAACACTCGTTCGACAATTGTCAATAGCTTATTTTGTGTTTTTCTGTTTAATTAAAAAAAATATGCAATTTTAAGAAAAGTCGTGAAATGGTAAATATTAAGAAAAGCTATGAAATATGTTAGCAGCAAACAAACTATGATTTTTTCCAGTGAAAAATGACATCGTTAATTTTTATAAAAATCTTGTAAATTTAAGAAAAGCGTCAACATTTTAAAAATCGAAATCTTGAAAATGTATATAAAACGTTCTAGAGTTTGAAAACGAACAAAAGAAATTGTTAATATCATCTTTAGAACTATTACAATTTTTAGTATACAACTATTATATTATGACAATTTTGATATGATGCTCAAATATCTTGATATCCTTCCTCTATATAAACGAAGAATTTATTCTTCGCTTTGTTTTGCTTATCGCTTATTTAAAAATCTAATCGATTGCTCGGATGTATTTTCATCTTTATCATTTTTTATCCCCAGACATGCAACGCGGCATCAGCAACTTCTTGCTTGTGAATTTCACAAATCGGTATTTGGTTTTAATAGCCCTCGTAATTACTTAATATATAATGTTAACAAATATTATAATTTAATTGATATGTTCGGAGTTAGTCTGAAGTATTTTAAGCGTACGTGTCGTGTAGTTTTAGATTCTAACTCATAAGTAATGTTCTTGTATTGTTGTATTATTGTATTTTTTATTATATATGTTATTTTTTCTATGTAATTGGCCACCCGTAAGAATAAATAAATAAATAAATTACTATTTTTAGTTTACAACTAATAATTTAATAGCATGATAACCTTAGTTTAGGGCAATAGATCCGTGATATACATAACTTCAATGGTCATAGCAAAATAAGTTTATTTAGAATTAGAATGCTATAAATCATAAAATAAATCGCACCTAAATGCGTATTTATTATTTTTGTATCTTTCTATATAATTTCTCGCCGTGATATTTATAAAACTAAATGTTCACATACACATACATCACGACCTCGTTTACTTGTAATAATAATAATATCCCTCCCTTTCTCTTCATCGTAAAATATAACGTATTACATAATAACACAAACGCGCACGTAAAGTGTTATTATGTAGAGCTCCTAACAATGTCAAAATATAATAAGGATTTCAATTTAACTGAAAAAAGCTCTTTCAGATGTATATATTGTGTAGCAGTATATTTGTATCCCCATTATACGTGTGGAAGTGGGCTTGAAAAATCCGATTTCCTCCCTTATATTACAAGACCCACCCTCTCACAACACAACAACAACACATGCACACGTTTACACTGGCACAACTCAAAATCCAACTTTTGTTGAATATAAAATGTTAGTGCCAGTATAAAAGACATTATTTGTAAAATTATGTATAATTATGATTTTGGAAAACATTTTTGGTGGTTAACCGGTATACCGGCGGTTAATCACCAGAAATGTTCTCCAAAACCTACCGATTTTTTACTGGGGTATTTTGGTAAACTAATTTAAGCAATTTATATGGGTTTTCTGTACTTCGTTAAGTAATCTAAGGCGATAATATTCGTTTATAGAAACATGAAATCCGGTTTACCGGTATTCCAATCGCTAGTTGTGACTGTTTATCAGTTTTCAAAAATTTGGTTTATCGTCTAACACAGTGGTAACTGTATATTTTTGAGTTTAGGTGAAGTGATTATTACACTAAAAAATGGTGATGTGTCCATCATAGTACTTTCCCCCGTAAATTGCGTATTAAATCACTTTTAAAATATTTGTAGCATTATTATTTTCAAAATGTCTTCAACTTTTGATAACTACAACCATTATTTGAAACATTTTTCAATTAGATCAACACATACTGACACAAACCAATGACTAGATAAAAAAATGGTGATGTGTCCATCATAGTACTTTACCCCGTAAATTGCGTATTAAATCACTTTTAAAATATTTGTAGCATTTTTATTTTCAAAATGTCTTCAACTACAACTTTTATTTGAAACATTTTTCAATTGGATCAACACATACTGACACAAACCAATGACTAGATAAAAAACACTATTTATTGAATATCTCAAAAATTAAGAGTGCTATGACAAAATGTGAATCTACAAAAAATCTTTAGTTTTTCATTTCCTACAACTTTTATTTGAAACATTTTTCAATTGTATCGACACATACACTGTCACACACCAATAACTAGATAAAACACACAACTTTTGAAATATCTCAAAAACTAAGAGTGCTATGACAAAAAATAAGTGAACAATACATCTTTATTTTGTTATTATCTACAACTTTTATTTGACAGAATTTTTTGTTTGATGAACATTTATTGAAAAAATGTGAAAAAACTGAAAAACGCTAAGAGTAAAGTACCACTTCCGGTTTTCCGATTTTCACTAAAAGCTTTTCAGTTCTTCCAATTGTAACAAAAAGCTTAAGATTCAAGTTTCATCTCGATATCTTTAGCGGTTTTTGCGGTACAGCGCACACAGACAGACAGACAGACAGACAGACAGACAGACAGACAGACACACAGACATTTTTCAAAAATGGTCTTATTCGACTCAGGGGACCTCAAAACGGATATTTCCGCTAAAATTTTTGATTCGAAAATTTTCACGAAAACAATACTTTCCCTTTGTATTACATACGGGGGAAAGTAAAAACGCTATTTATTGAAAATCTCAAAAACTAAGAGTGCTATGACAAAAAGTGAAGATACAAAAAATCTTTAATATTTTATTACCTACAACTTTTATTTGAAACATTTTCCAATTGTATCAACACACACACTGACACAAATCAATCACCAGATAAAAAACACTATTTATTAAATATCTCAAAAACTAAGAGTGCTATGACAAAAAATAAATGAACAATTCATCTTTATTTTGTTATTATCTACAACTTTTATTTGAAAGAATTTTATGTTTGATGAACATTTATTGAAAAAATCAGAAAAAACTGAAAAACGCTAAGAGTAAAGTACCACTTCCGGTTTTCCAATTTTCACCAAAAGCTTTTTAGTTCTTCCGATTGTAACAAAAAGCTTAAGTTTCAAGTTTCATCTCGATATCTTTAGCGGTTTTTGCGGTACAGCGCACACAGACAGACAGACAGACAGACAGACAGACAGACAGACAGACAGACATTTTTCAAAAATGGTCTTATTCGACTCAGGGGACCTCAAAACGGATATTTCCGCTAAAATTTTTGATTCAAAAATTTTCACGAAAACAATACTTTCCCTTTGTATTACATACGGGGGAAAGTAAAAAGACTGTTATTCCTTACTTCACTTTTTATTTTTATCGTAAGATATACATTTCGAGACACAAAGTGCTCATTATCAATAACAAACTGAATAGTTGTAAGAATTCAGTTTGTTATTGATAATGAACACTTTGTGTCTCGAAATGTACATCTAACGATAAAAATAAAAAGTGAAGTAAGGAATAACAGTCTTTTTTAGTGTAACACAGTGGTTCCCAAACATTTTAAATGTTTAATCAACACGATGCACAAAGCATGAAAAAACCTGGCCAAAATGAAAAAAAAGTTTACCGACCTAGTTCTAGTTCATTAAATTAGATGTAGATGGCATTAGTGTACACTGATTCAGTGCTAGAATGACATTCCAGCACAGTTCATATATATCCAGTTAGCCAGTCCCCATATAAATTTTGGGTACAAGCGAATGGGAGCAGAGCGCTGGATGCCAAATTGGTGTATATGGCTGCCTATATACACCAGTGTGGCTTCCTGCGGTCGGTCGGTTACGACTATTTTACTCCAGATGTCGCGAAATCAAGTCTCAGAGAGAGAGTGAGAGAGAGACAATTTCTTTCTCCCTCTATTCCGCGCTTCTCGTTGTATCATATTCCAGATGTTGATTTTTCAATCTTGAAAACACGTTTTTTTTTTTCTTTTAACGAGCTAAGGATGCGTGTTACATTCATTCATGCGTTTCCTTCTACAATTTTATTTTCTGCGTTATTAGAGAATAGATTTTATGAAATTATTTGTGAACGTTGTAAAATTCATTAAGTATTATTTATTTTGTACAAGAAACTTAAAATACAAAACTATTTAACTTTTGATAAAAAGTAAAACAAATACATCAACTTATCATTTTATTAACTAATCAGATCAATCCTATTGATCAGATCAAATCTACTGTTCGATAAGGGTTTCTTTTTTAATCAGTGCAAAATGCAGTTGTCATTTTTTTTTTAGTTTTTGAATTATTACCGTTTGAAGTTTTTAACCCATTAAGCGCCGTTGATGCATACACGCAACATTATTATTTTTTTATAATTAAGTTAGTAAATAAGTTTATTTGATATATTATATTATTTGACCTGAATTGAAAATGTACCACGAAAAACTTAAATATTTTGTTATTTAAAGTGTAATATAAATACTTCACAATATTGCAATGTTTTATACGCGTGGCCCATGAAGTAACATTTCGAGTTTAGAAAAGCCTAATTTGGCTCGGTCGCTCCGCTTCGCTACGCGCCCGAGCCAAATTTTCAGGCTTTTCTAAACTCGAAATTTTACTTCATGTTTAGTCTGGGAGTGGACACACTCGTTCTTAACTTTATATTGCACGTTTTTATATAAAATCGACGAATGCCTGAACATTGACAGCGTATACATTACATTGTTGAGGCACTAAGTTTATGAAAATCCATTATCACTTTAATATAATAATATTAATAAACTATTTATGATTTTTAACTTTTTATTAAATTCACGTATACATTATGTGTATTTAAAGAAAATTCACCGTATGTTATGCAATAAGTCATTCATAGAAATCATAAAAAGAAGTGTAGAATTTTAATTAAAATTAACTTTTAGAGTTAAAATTGCTTGGCCGTTAATGGGTTAAAATAGTTTTAAATATACTATGTGTCCCGTTTCAAGGCGCATTGTATGTTTCATGTAAAGATTTCCAATGTAATTGGAATTTGAGTTTGTATCGCTTATTGAACCAAAACGATTACAATAAAATTAAAATCATTTCTTTACCTACTAGCAGTATTTTCGAGGTATTATTTTTGAGTTCTCCTCATTTTTCAAATTGATTTTTTTATTGTAAAAAGATTTTTGTATTTATCTAACTTTTAAATAAAAAATGTTTAATAACATAAATATATTGAAAATCTATTAATTTTTAAACACGTTTTTATTAAAAATATATATAATAACTAGAGACCCTAATTCAATTAAAAATTCTAAAGAATTAACTGCAAAACTAACAACAGTACAATTCCCAACTAACCACAAACTTGTTACATTCGACGTATCTAATATGTTTGCGAAGATTCCACCTAAAGATTGTATACAGTTAATTAAAAAATCATTTGATAATTGTAATGTAAATATATCAGTTCAAATAGAATTTATTAATATTTTAGAAATCATATTAGATAACAATTACTTTTCTTTCGATAATAAATATTATAAGCAGACAGAAGGGTTAGCAATGGGTTCACCATTGAGCCCGTTGCTAGCCGAGATATTCATGTGCAACCTTACCAATTCAATTTTAAATTCACAGCTAGGCAAGAAACATATTAAAGTGTGGTATAGATACGTCGATGACATCATAGCTTCTTTCGTAGGTACTAATAGACAATTAACACAATTTTTAGATTATATTAACTCATTACATCCAAATATAGTATTTACAGTAGAAACAGAAACTAACAATAACATACAATTTTTAGACCTCTCAATAACACGTACTAATGAATCACTAACTTTTGATATTTATAGAAAACCTACTTTCACAGACCGTGTAATTCCTAACTGTTCCAACCATCCCTATAAACATAAACTAGCTGCCTTTAACTCCATGGTAAACCGAGCTTTTATTGTTCCGTTGTCAGAAACCTCATTTAAAAAAGAAATAGATATTATTAAAAGTATAGCCGTTTCAAATGGCTATACTACGTCAATAGTAGATAAAATAGTTAATCAATACAAAATTAAACTTATTAGAAAATACATATAATATGCCGGAATCGAACCTAAAACACAAGCAACATATCGTTCCCTTACTTACTTTGGAAATATAACTCACAAAATTAAAAATATTTTAGCAAAACACAAATTAAATATAGCGACGAAACCATTTACAAAAATTAAAAATCATATTTTTAACCATAAGACTCAGATACCAAGTATTTACAAATCAGGAATATATAAATTAACCTGTAATGATTGTAAGGGAGTGTATATAGGTCAGTCTGGTCGTCATTTTAAGACCAGACTCAGTGAGCATCTTTACTCTTTTCGGCATAGATTAATTGATAAGTCATCTTTCGCCAAACATTTGATTGAAAATAACCATTCTTTTGGCGAGGATGTACTTTCAGTTATTCACTTTGCCGAGAAGGGTAGAAAGATGGACCTCCTGGAGTCTTTGGAGATTCACAGAGCCCGCGCTAATCGGGAAATTCCCGTAATTAACGACCAGCTTGACCTTAAATACACCCCCCTCTTTAACGCTGTTATTAGAAAATTTGCAAATATAAATAATGTTAATTTGTAGTTTTTTGTTACTAACGGTTTGATAATGATACGTGTAGTATCGAAACTATAGTCACCAAATAAACCAATTGTTATACAAAGTGATAAACAGTGTTTTATTTATAACTAAAAATGTTGGAAATATATTTTACATTTTTTCATTGTAAAATGACTTTGTTTATTTATACAAATTATGAATATTTGAAACAATAATCTATTAATCTAATAATTTTAACATTCATTTTATTAAAAATATATAAAATAACTAAAAACGTTGAAAATATATTTTAGAATTGTTAATTTCATTGTAAATTTGGTTTTATAAAATATATTCCCGAATTTCATAATTTGGAACACGCTTGAAATCTCAAAATAAAAGAAATGTTTTCGAATAGACTTTTTGTGGTGATAATAAATTTTATTATTCGTCTACCACAGTTCATATACAGGAAGTTTTTCGTTAAAGTATACATATTTCAAATTCACATTATTTTCTTTAAATCTGTAGATATTCGTTGTGTTTTTAAAAGAGTTCAATTTGATGCTTTAAACGAGTGTTTTCCTCTCCCAGACTAAGCATAAAGTAAAATTTCGAGTTTAGAAAAGCCCCGTGAAAATTTGTCGAGGGTCGCGCAGCGACCCGAGACAAATTTTCGGGGCTTTTCTAAACTCGAAATTTTACTTCATGCGCCACGCGTATAAAACACTAAAATATTGTGAAATTTAAGTATATTTGAACCTCACGTAAAATCAGTGTTTTGTGCGCGGGGCGCATGAAGTAAAATTTCGAGTTTAGAAAAGCCCAGAAAAATGTACAGTGTATTCTGTATATTGAGTTATTTATACTTAAAAAGCTGTCTGTATAACTAATCAATAATATAAATTATTTGCCAAATTTGGTACATACCAAAGTTTTAATTGAATTTATGAAGAAAAAAAAACAATCAAAATAAAAATAATATCAAATGAATTCTTTAATGTAAACTCATTGAATTTTATTTTTTGATTTTAAGTTAAATTTTAGGTTTATTTAGGAGCTTTTTAAATATATCTGATTCCCAAAGTCCATAATTTTGAACACGCTGGAAATCTGAAAATAAAAGAAATGTTTCGGAACAGTTTATTTTTTCTGAAGGACGAAATAAGAGCGAGCGCGTTTGTGTGTGTGTGTGTGTGTGTAGACGCAACCGGAGCACTTTTCTCTAGAATACTTCTACCTTTACTCTATTCATAAGTAGATGGACCCACTTCCCTACCACAGTCTCTCCTTTTCTATCCTCGAAAACCCGGAATCCAGTTCTCCCATAAGCATTGTCTACCCTTGATTCCAGTCGCCAATCTCCTTTGAATAACCCTCCGAAGACAAGTGCAATCAAAATAGTGAAAAATAGCCCTTAATTTTAGCATGCCCTAAATACGATTATACCTCTCTAATTACGAAATAATTTTGAAAATAAGCCACTTCCTACATCAATAATAAATATTCTATATAATGCTACTCCCAATACATATTATACAAACACTTTAATGGCACAAAACTCAAAATATAAAAATGATTCAACGGTAATTTACTAACTCCTTATAACTCTATTGTAAACCTTCCATGGGCCCACTCCTGTACGTGGAAACCTAAATGCAGTGGCGGCCCTCACTGACTAGTAATAATACAAATAAAAATTCTATCAACTCGTCCTGATTGTCGACAAATGTTTATAAAAAAAAATAGTAATAATAAATACACTGGCGAAAGAAATTAACGCATCACATTAATTTTTTTAATTTAAAAATAAAGTTTTGATGTTTAAAAACAAAAAATATAACAACAAAACCAACTGAACTATAATAATGATTTTCAACACATTTTCTTTCATTAATGACTAAAATAATGTCATAAATAAAAAGAGGAAAAAAGTTAACATGTGATTATCAGACTTAATATCTAGTGTTTTCTCCTCTTGCTCGAATAACTGCCTGACAGCGACGGCTCATACTGTTAATTAATGATCCAATTTCATCCTGGTTAATATCTTCCCAAATTTCCTGCAATCTTTGTCCAAGCTCTTGTTGATTGCTTGGACGCCGAGGAAGTGCTCTAAGGCGTCTGCCCATCGCGTCCCATAGGTGTTCGATCGGATTAAGATCGGGACTCCTGGCTGGCCATTGCATTGTGTTGATACCCACTAGGTATACTACTACTATACTACTACTATACTACTATATACTGTTGTACAATTCGGGCACTGTGTGGTTTTGCATTGTCATGCATAAACAGGAAATCGTTTCCTCCAAAGGGAGCAAAAGGCATTACGGATGTTTCTAAAATGTTTGCAATATAAGACGCTGCCGTGATGCTTCCTCTTGGTATGACCACCAACTCCGTACGAGCCTCTAAAGTGATACCACCCCACACCATAACAGAGCCTCCACCAAACATAACAGTCGGAACAATGTTACACTGCGCATAACGTTCACCTGGCCGTCTGTACACATGCATTCGTCTGTCACTGCCGTAAAGACAAAATCTGGACTCGTCGCTAAACATAATATTAGCCCAATCGGCCTGTAACCAGTTTACATGTTCTTGCGCAAATGTTAACCTGGCTCTGCGATGGTCTGCGGTTAATTGTGGTCCTTTTGCCGCTGTTTTCGGAGTTAAATTAAAACCACGTAACCTTTTTCTGATGGCAACGGAACTTACATGAACATTGTGGATCTCTGCGAGCATATTTTGTAGCCTAGGACCCGTAATAAACCGTTCGCGTAACGTCTGCATCATTAAAAAACGGTCTTGAACAGCAGTTGTGGCCCTGTTTCTCCGTTGTCCTGGCCTTCTTGAGTATGCCTGAGTTTCCCGATGTCTCTTCAAGACACGGGATACGGTCGATTGATTAACACCAAGACGCTGACTGATGTAACGCTGCCTCCTACCTTCTTCTGCAAGTGTAACCACAATCACAGCTTCTTCACTGCTTAAATTAAGATTTGGATGTCTATCCATATTCATTCTTCACTATTTAGCACTTAATTTTAACAATTACTTGAAAACAAACTCAAAAAGAAATTTTATATGATCCTTTCTTACAGTCAGAATAATGAAAAGTGCTTCATTTTATTTATTGACAGAAAACCATGAGACAAAAGACAAAACACAACATGTAAAACAGCATGCTTGATAAGATTTCTTATTGTAAAAATATGTTTGTGTTCAAAGAAAACTCGATTCCAAGATATCAAAAAAATCACAAATGATGCGTTAATTTCTTTCGCCAGTGTACATAAGAGATATGGCTGTGGCGAGAGTCTATGCTAGGATCATCGATCCAAGTTTTAAAAAAAATTGTTTTAAAAGCTGCAATTGCGAGTGTGCTGCGTGAACAATTTGCAATCCTGGCCTCGATTCGCGTCTTTTAATAATGGATTGCACTCCGAAAGGTCAGTTTCAGTTTCAGTTTCAGTTCACTAATATATTAAATATATCTTTACAAATCTCGCGATCCTTTTAACCTCATTTCCGTAGTGTAAAATATTTACAAATAATGGCGTACAAAAATTTCTCCGCGTTTCTCCGCTTGGAAGAATAGCTTCCCTGCTTCGTATTTTTATTCTGAAGAGGAAACACCAAGAACTAGCTGCTACTATCTGCTATTTTTCTTACAATAAAGACTTCACTAAGCAGAGCGTAAACTACCAGCCATGCTATGCCACTTGTATCGTTGGCGGGAATCGCGTTATCTGTCAACAGACAATAATAATAATATTTATTGTGGAACAGGAGACACTCCTAATTATTAGACAATATGTTTACAAAAAATAGGTATAAAGAATATCAATACACAGTAACATGGAAGAACATACATAAAATAAATAGAAATAAATTAATAACGTTTAATGAGAGACGATATAAATATCACACGTTGATGGTAATTGATTAAAAATATCACAGATTATGCTGAACAGTGACTTAGAGCCATAAATTGTGCGATTAGAATCAACATTAAATGTGCTTCTATTCCTACGATTAAAAGTTGGAGCACGTAGACTGATAGCTTAAGAATGACGGGACAATCAATTCTATTGTGGAGAATTTTATGTAAGAATAATATTCCCACTTGACCAGGACAATACACTATACCTGGCAGGCATCAAATTCGAAATCACAGAACTCGAAAACCTATGTGTTGGACATTTTGTACGATTTCATAGATTATTAAATTTTGATCCGCCAATTTGAATTTTGAGTTTTTGACATTTAATTGGTAATTAGTGATCTCGAAAACCTTGATGTACAAGTTTTGGAAAATCAGTATAGACATTTACTAATTCTGTTCAGGTTTTTGGATCATTGAGCCACCATGGGTGGATCCGGATACTGAGAAGTATACTTGGACCTTTTAAAGAGGAGAACAATGAACCAAGAAAAAGAACAAATAGAGAAATTTATGAGGTCTTAGGAGATGACGTAGCAAATAACATAAAAGCGACAAGAATTAGATGGTTAGGACATATACGGAGGTCAAATCATGATGGATGGCTAAGGATAATAGCAGAATGGGAACCTAGCGGTAGCAGAAGAAGAGGGAGACCAAGGAATAGATGGAAAGAAGAAGTTGAACAAGACCTGAGCTCACTGGGCGTTAGAAACTGCAAAAGCATAGCAAAGGACAGGCAGAAATGGAGAAAAATTGTACAACAAATGAAGGAACATTGAGACTGATCCACCCAGATAAATGGATTAGAAGTGCTCCAAGAGGAGCGGCCAAACTCCACAAGGAGTGTAAAGCCACAGAAGAAGATGGGTGGATCCCCTATTTTGAATTTTAAAATTTCGAGATCAAATTTGCAATCAGCAACTTCGAAAACTTGCGTACTAAATTTTGTACGATTTCATTAATTTTTAAATATTTAATCCACCATATTGGATCCGCTATTTTTATTTTTAAATTTTAGACATTTAATCCGTAATCAGAGACCTTAAAAACCTAGGTGTAAACATTTTAGAAAACTAATATTGATATTTACTATCTATGTACAGGTTTTTGAATATTTGGTCCGCCATACTGGATCCGCCATTTTGAATTTTGAATTGTTGACATCAAATTTGTAATCAGTGACCCCAAAAAAGAAATAGGCACCAATTTAAAGCATATTCTTACACATCTTCATATTTTCGCCAGGTTTTTTTATGCTTTGGCCCACTGTGCGACGTATCTTTTGAACTTCACAATTAATGTTTTATACGCGTGGCGCATGAAATAAAATGTTGTGATATTTTTCAAGATGAAATGCTAATAACTTCACATTAAATCAGTGATTTGTACGCGTGGCGCATGACCTAAAATTTCGAGTTGAGAAAAGCCCGAATTCTTGGGGCTTTTCTCAACTCGAAATTTTACTTCATGCTTAGTCTGGGAGTGGAAGACACTCGTTTAATATTCTGTAATTGTTGATGATTCAAGATTTTTGGTAATTATTAAAGTTTTGACGATTTTTGGTAAATTTCCATAATTTTACTTAATTTTTAACGCGTTTCGTAAATTTACAAGATTTTCTGTAATTTTAGAAATTCTAACGTATTTACTGAATTTCCGTTGATTTCAAAAGTGTCCATACTTTTCATACATTTTCAAAATTTCCTCCAATTTTCATATTATTGGCAGTTCTTACGAAGTTTCCAAATAATCGTTAACTTAAATAATGTTGATTTTTTATGAAATTCCAAGATTTCAGTTTTCAAAAAAAAATTTATTTATTTATTTATTTATTTATACGGGAAAACCCCTTTTAACAAAAATAGAGCACTAATAATTCAAACAACAATCAAAATTACATTACATTAAATAATACTATTAATATTATTAATTCGAGCCATTCAAAAAATTAAAACTGTTCACAAAATAATAACAATAAAAGTCACAAATCTAAAGCATCCTCTTCAGTTTACACTTAAAACTATCAAAATTTGAATTAAATAAATCGAACCACTCCCTATCGGCCAAGCTATTTGCTGTCCTCATCATTCTGGCCAGTGGACTGTAGTGGGAGTAGTTTGTAGTGAATGTCTGCAAGCGGAAAATGGGCGTATTCCTCAGATTTCGGCAGTTGGATGGAGTATAAAAATGAAGTTGCTCCAAAATATTAGGATAATCAATTAAATTGTTTACTATTTTGTAGATCATGCATAAATCTGCTGTTAAGCGACGATCAGATAGAGGTCTAATGTTCAAATCGGTCATTATTTCCTCGTAACAACCTTGCCTACGACATCTACCCAATTTGAACTCCACGCTACGTAAAAACTTATGTTGTATTTGTTCCAATCTATTAATATGTGTTGATTGATATGGAGACCATATTACCGAAGCATATTCAACGTTGGAGCGAACCAATGCACAATATAATCGTTTTAAGCACGATAAACCCAAATCTTTACACACCCTCCAGACCAAACCCCACATTTTTAAAGCTTTGGAGCAAACGTTACTGATATGTGAGTTGAATGCAAGCCTATTATCGAATGTCACTCCTAAATCTTTCAGCTCTGCTGATTTAGCTAAATCATTTCCATCAATGCTGTATGCGTAATTGAGACTGGAGCGTTTTCTACAATATGAAATAAGATTGCATTTTTTCACATTAAGGTGTAATTTATTGGAGTAGCACCAGTCATTAATCTTATTTAAGTCATCCTGCAGGCTTTTACCATCTTCAAACGATTTGACGATCCGATATATTTTGATGTCGTCAGCATACAATAAAACCTTGCTGTTAGTAATAATGTCTTGAATGTCGTTTACAAATAGTAAAAATAATATTGGCCCAGAGTGAGTTCCTTGCGGAACCCCTGATGTTACAGAAATTGGTTTAGAAATGTAATTGTGTATTTTTATCATTTGAAACCTGTTACTTAAAAAGTCAGATAGCCAACGAACGGCCATATCATTGAAACCTAATGATCTTATTTTATGTAATAGAATATTATGATTCGAAAAATCTAGGTATATGCAATCAACTTGACTATTATTTTCGAAAGCCTTCAACAAATATTGATTAAAACATAAAAGATTTGTATTTGTTGACCGACCCGGTAGAATACCATGCTGATTCTCTGACAAAAACATTTTATCAACCCAATGCATTTGTGTCGCAACTATTTTGTCAAGTATTTTCGGTATGCAAGATTGAAGACAAACGCCCCTATAATTTGATATAAGCTTCCGTTCCCCAGATTTAAAGATAGGATTGATATAGCTTAGTTTCCAGATTGATGGGAATTCACCTTGTGCCAAAGACATAGAAAATATATCGGATATAGGACCGCATAATGAATAAATACAGTTAACTAAAAGATAGGGAGAGATGCCATCAGGGCCTGAGCTTTTACTTGGGTTTAGAGACATTATTTCATTAAAAACACCCTCCTTGGAAATTACGAACTTATAATTATTAACCGAGAAGTTATTCTGTAACGAAGCGTTAGTATATGGACTAGCGTCATTGGTATAAACAGTAGCGAAGTACTCGGCAAACATATCAGCAATCTGATTACCGTCTGAACCCGTTCTTGAATCAAATTCCATGTCATTAGGAATGCCATCGTTGCTCTTTAAATCTTTGACATACTTCCAGAAGTAATTAGAATGTGCATTGACTTTAGCTTCGACGTCTGATAAAAAAATTGAATGTAATAAATTTGTTAATTTCTTGCATTGACTTCGTAACGAATTAAACAATAAATAGTCATCACGATTGCCTGTTTGTTTGTATTTGATATGAGCAGATTTCTTTCTTCTTATGAGAAGCTTAAGATATTGCGTCATCCATTTAGGATAGTAGCTATCGCTATCCTTAAATAATTTCTGAGGAATGAAATTAGTTATACCGTTATTAACAATATTATAGAAATAGTCAACTAACATATTAATATCAGCATCGATTACTAAAGATTTCCACTCAGAACAACTAAACATAATATTATAAAAATTGATTTAAAGCATCAAAATCGGCAAGATGATATAAAAATATTTTTTGTACAGATTGTACCGGTTTATAAACACACACAGAAATCGAAATATCATAAGCATAATGATGTTGACTTGTATTTGATAATAAGTTATTCGATAATGCAACTTCACACTCTAAAATATTAGAAAAGAACAAATCAAGAAAAACGGATCTACTATTAGGAATTTTATTTATTTGTTCAAGATTTAGAAAATTAAATGTATCAACAATCAACTTTGTTTTATAGTCATCTAAATTATATTTATCAGAGGTAGAAAGAGAAGTACTCCAATTAATATTAGGGAGATTGTAATCTCCACAAATTAAATACTGACACTGAAAATTCTGACGGTTTTCCTGAATTTTCTAAATTTTCGTTAATTTTAAAAATGTCTATAGTTTTCCTTAAATTTTCAACACTCCGCCGGTTTTCCTGACTTTCCTAAATTTTCGTTAATCTTAAAATTTTGATACTTTTCATAAACATTTTGAAAATTAACGAAAGTTTTTAAGCTTCATGAAACACTTCAACGTTTTTTAAGTTAACGAATATTTAAGAAATTCATGAAAATTACCTCTAATTTTCAAATTCTTGGTAATTTTCATGAATTTCCTAAATATTCGTTAACTTGAAAAACGTTGAAATTTTTCATTGAACTCCAAAATATCCGTTAATTTTAAAAATGTTTATGAAAAGTATCACAATTTTTAAGATTAACGAAAATTTAGGAAAGTCAGGAAAACCGTCAGAATTTTGAAAATTTAAGGAAATCTTGAAAAGTGTTGTAAATTAACTAAAACTACCTAAGATCTTAAAAATTTGTCGAGTCTTTCAGAAAACTGAACGAGTGTCTTCCACTCCCAGACGAAGCATGAAGTAAAATTTCGAGTTTAGAAAAGCCTGAAAATTTGGCTCGGGCGCGTAGCGAAGCGGAGCGACCGAGCCAAATTAGGCTTTTCTAAACTCGAAATTTTACTTCATGCGCCACGCGTATACAACACTGATTTAATGTAAATGGTCTTTAACCAATTTACAAATGAAATAAGTTTATTATGTCAATTATCAATTGATTATTTCAAATAATCGTTAACTGAAAAAAATTTGATTTTTCATAAAACTTCAAGATTTCAGTTAGTTTTCAAAATTCTGATGGTTTTCCTGATTTTCTAAATTTTCGTTAATTTTATAATATTTGATAGTTATCATAAATCTTCAAAATTTCATTTAATTTTTAAATTCTGGGGAATTTTCATGAATTTCTTGAATATTCATTAACTTGAAAAACGTTGAAGTTTTTCATGAAATTCCAATATTTCCGTTAATTTTAGAAGTATTTGGAAGTATTAAAATTTATTAAATTCAGAAAAACCGTCAGAATTTTGAAAACTTAAGGAAATCTTGAAATTTTACGAAAAGCGTTGTAAATTAATGAAAACTACCTCAGATCTTAAAAAGTCATCGAGACTTTCAAAAAACTAAACGAGTGTCTTCCACTCCCAGGCGAAGCATGAAGTAAAATTTCGAGTTTAGAAAAGCCTGAAAATTTGGCTCGGGCGCGTAGCGAAGCGGAGCGACCGAGCCAAATTAGGCTTTTCAAAACTCGAAATTTTACTTCATGCGCCACGCGTATACAACACTGATTTAATGTAAATGGTCTTTAACCAATTTACAAATGAAGTAAGTTTATTATGTCAATTATCAATTGATTATTTCAAATAATCGTTAACTGAAAAAAATTTGATTTTTCATAAAATTCCAAGATTTCAGTTAGTTTTCAAAATTCTGATGGTTTTCCTGATTTTCTAAATTTTCGTTAATTTTATAATATTTGATAGTTATCATAAATCTTCAAAATTTCATTTAATTTTTAAATTCTGGGGAATTTTCATGAATTTCTTAAATATTCATTAACTTGAAAAACGTTGAAGTTTTTCATGAAACTCCAATATTTCCGTTAATTTTGGAAGTATTTGGAAGTATTAAAATTTATTAAACTCAGAAAAACCGTTAGAGTTTTGAAATCTTAAGGAAATCTTGAAATTTTACGAAAAGCGTTGTAAATTAATGAAAACTACCTCAGATCTTAAAAAGTCATCGAGACTTTCAAAAAACTAAACGAGTGTCTTCCACTCCCAGGCGAAGCATGAAGTAAAATTTCGAGTTTAGAAAAGCCTGAAAATTTGGCTCGGGCGCGTAGCGAAGCGGAGCGACCGAGCCAAATTAGGCTTTTCTAAACTCGAAATTTTACTTCATGCGCCACGCGTACACAACACTGATTTAATGTAAATGGTCTTTAACCAATTTACAAATGAAATAAGTTTATTATGTCAATTATCAATTGATTATTTCAAATAATCGTTAACTGAAAAAAATTTGGTTTTTCATGAAATTCCAAGATTTTAGTTAGTCTTCAAAATGCTGATGGTTTTCCTGAATTTTCTAAATTATCGTTAGTTTTAAAAAATTTGATAGTTATCATAAATCTTCAAAATTTCCTTTAATTTTTAAATTCTACGGAAATATTGGAGTTTCATGAAAAACTTCAACGTTTTTCAAGTTAATGAATATTTAAGAAATTCATGAAAATTTGAATTTCTTAAATATTCATTAACTTGAAAAACGTTAAGGTTTTTCATGAAACTACAACATTTCCGTTAATTTTTAAAATTTTTATGAAAAGTATCAACATTTTTAAGATTAACGAAATTTTAAGAAAACCGTCAGAATTTTGAAAATCTTGAAAATTCACGAAAAGCGTTGTAAATTAACTAAAACTACCTAGAATCTTAAAAATTCATCAACACTTTTGTAGTGGTTATCGCGGTTTCCGATAAGCCACCACATTCAATAAACTAATTCTCTTAACTATATTGCCGAGAAGTCAGTGTTTGGAGAATATAACTTTATTATTTAGTTGATTTTTTTTAGGTTTCTGTAAAATTGTAGAGATTTTACAGATTATTTGTTATTATTTGTTATCTTAAAAATATCCCGTTGTCATGGCTTTCTATTTTCCACTCCGCCTCCCTGATATCTGGCTCCAACATGCTACACTACCATCCCTTTAGAAAAAAAAAATAATAAAAGGGAAAACTAGGAAAGGGGCAAAAAGAAAGTCACCTTTTTAGTAAGCACAGTTTTCTTAGTGTTGGGTGAGTGATGTTTAAGAATAGATCGAAGAGGAAAAGAAATTAAAGGAGAAGAGTATAGGGAATTTGAAGATGGCTCTGGTAAAAACTTTGGTTGGAAGCTAGGCTTTAAACGATCGATAGAAACGTTAGTAATATTTCCGTTAATGGAAATCGTAAAAAATTTTGACTGACGATTTAAAATTTGAAAAGGCTCATCATATGCAGGTTGTAAAGGATGTTTGACACAATCTTTCCTTAAGAAAACATGTGTGCAGTTGCCTAAGTCAGGGTGTATAAAACTTTTGCGAGTGGTTGGTCTGGTCATTGCGGGTTGTTTAATCTGCATTTTTATTTTCAAATCGTCAATAAATTTTGAACCTGAAGGAATATGATCTACTTTTTTGCGCGGAAAAAGCAAATCGCCAGGCAAACGCAGTGTTTTACCGTATACGTATTCGGCTGTTGTGGCCGAAAGAGAAGTTTTAAAAACAGTGCGTAAACCTAATAAAATTAGTGGAAGTTGTGACACCCAGTTCCTTGGATCGTTACTCATTCGGATTGAGTCTTTGATTTGTTTATTGAGCCGCTCTACCAAACCGTTACATTGCGGATGGTAGGCGGTTGTGGACTTATGTGTGATGGCAAACATCTTGCAAAATTGCTTCCAAACGTGAGATTGAAATTGTCGTCCGCGGTCAGTGAGGACCATGGACGGGATACCGAAACGTGAGATCCAAAAATTTAGAAAAGCTTGAGAAACTGAGTCTGCAATAATTTCGACAAGTGGTTGGACTTCAGGCCAACGCGTAAATCGATCGATGCAGACTAAAAGGTATCTGTATGTGTGACAAACTGGCAAAGGGCCGATAATGTCGATGTGGATGTCAGTGAAACGGTCGTCCGGATCAGGAAACTTGGCAATCGGAGATACGGTGTGACGGTAAATTTTAACTTTTTGGCACTGTAAACAGGACTTAACAAATTGTGAGATGTCGTGGTTCATCCGCGGCCACACATAACGTGAACTTACAAGACGTTTCATTGCTCGAACACCAGGATGCGTTAACCCGTGGAGCTATTGAAAAATGTTAAGGCGTAATGCTCCGGGAATATAAGGGCGTTTTGTAGCAGCGTCAACGTAAATAAGTGTAGATGTGCCAGGCGGAGTGAACTGCTCCAGTTTAAGTGACGTTGTGCCGTTTGTTAACAAAATTTTTAATTCATCGTCTTCTTACTGGAATTTGGCTAGGTCCGGTATTTCTATAGTGTTAATTTCGACTCGCGATAACGTATCTGCGACGCCGTTTTCTTTTCCGTGGACAAACCTAATGTCAGTCGTGTATTGCGCGATGAAAGATATGTGTCTGTGCTCTCGACCTGAGTATCGATCCGAAGTTGAATTTATAGCAGCAATCAATGGTTTATGGTCTGTGAAAATGGTAAAATTACGACCTTCGAGATAATATTTGCCAAATAAACGGCCAGTAATTCACGACCGAATGTACTGTATTTGCGTTCAGTAATTGAAAATGATTTAGAAAAGAAAGCTAGCGGTCGAAGAACGCCAGATTTTTCCTTCTGCTGCAAGACCGCGCCAGCAGCGGAATCAGATGCGTCTACCATAATGCTTAACTCCGCAACAGGATCTGGTAAACCAAGCATAGCACAGTCGGCGAGTGCAGCCTTAACTGTCGTAAATGCTTGAAGAGCGGGTTGGGACCAGACCAGTGGTTTGTTGCGTGGAGTTGTTGCAGCAAGCTGGTTGAGCGGTGCTAGGATACTCGAGCATGATTTTATGAACCGATGGTAAAAGTTCACCATGCCGAGAAAGCGTTGCAATGCTTTTTGGTCAATGGGTTGTGGGAAGGACAAAATCGCATCGACCTTGGACTGTAGAGGTTTGATTCCCGAATCACTAATGCTGTGACCTAAAAAGTCTAATTTTGTTTCACCGAAAACACATTTGTCAGAGTTAATTTTTATTCCTAAAGAAGTTAATCGTTCAAAAATTTGTTGCAAGTGACGAACGTGTTCATGTTCATCCTTGCTGAAAATGAGAATATCATCGATGTACGCGAAGCAAAATGGTAGTCCGCGTAATACCGAGTCCATAAACCTTTGAAACATTTGTGCGGCGTTTCTTAAACCAAAACTCATCCGCGTATACTCAAACAAGCCAAAAGGTGTTGTGATTGCAGTTTTCTGTATATCATTAGGGTGAATTGGAATTTGGTGGTACGCCTTGATTAAATCGATTTTAGAAAAGAATTTGCAACCATAACAACTATATGTAAAATCGTGCAATATGGGCAGAGGATACCGATCCGGAACGGTAACCTTATTAAGTGCACGGTAGTCTCCGCATGGACGCCAAGAACCATCGGATTTCGATACCAAGTGCAGCGGTGATGCCCATGGGCTTGATGAGGGTCGAACAAAACCAAGTTTCAATAAGCTGTCGAACTCTTGTTTAGCAATTTTGAATTTGTGCGGCGGTAAACGCCTTGGTTTGCTGTAAACAGGTGGGCCAGAAGTTTCGATGCTATAAACCCGTTAAACATTAAGTACAATGTTTAACGGGTTTAGTGAGTTCAAAAGGTGTGGTGAGATTAGGAAAAAGGTCTAATAATTTTAAATAAATTGGTTCATGTTTCAACAAAGAATTTATTATTGGTGGTTGTGATGGTTTCATGATGTTCCTTGACAAACGATTGTTAGCAATATCAACAACATTGTTGAAATGTCGAAGGAAATCAGCACCTAAAATTGAATTGGTAACTGGTGCTAAAACAAAATGCCATTTAAAATTTACATTTAGACCAATATTAACAGTTTGGAATAACCAAAAGTTGGAATTAAACTTCCATTTACGGTTTGCAATGAAAATTTTGTGGAGCGGTGAGTATTGGCATAAAGCTGATTCACCGCCAAAATGCTGACCTGGGCGCCAGTGTCGACAAGAAATTTAGTTTCGGAGTTTGTATCGCGGATAAAAAAGAGACGACCTGATAAATGAACGGAATCGTAGGCCGACATTAGATCCGCTCTGAACCATTTCCCCAATCGCAAGGTTTGATGCAGTTCTGTGCATTTCCAGCAAAACTTGTGGTTCGGATCCTCATGTTGTACATTACGATTTCTCGAGGAGGAACGGTTTCCTCTTGTACATCGGTTTCTAGGTTGTTGTGAAATAGAGGTAGTTAATGCAGTTAAATTTTGACTTAATTCAGAAATTTGATTTTGCAAACTTTGCATAGTTGCTTCGAAATTGTTAAGTTTTGTGTTGTCTGCCGAAACTTTATGAATGCTGGTAGCACTGACGGACATAGGCGCTGAAATTTCTAGAACGTGGTCTGCCATCTCCGCAAGATCTGATAATGGTGTACCGCGTGATGCGACCAGGATCTTTTGTACATCGGCAGGAAGGCGTTGTAAGAAAATTTCACGCAACAAGTTTTCATCGATTGAGGTATTTCCCAAAAGTTGTTGTAACTTCCGTAGAAGTTGTGAAGGGGTTTGGTCTCCAAGTACCTCATTCGATAAAAGTTGTTGCAATCGCTTCTTTTCGGAAAGCGTTGTCCGTTTAATGATTTCAATTTTTAATGTCTCATAAGGAGCAGTGATGGGTGGTTCCAATAATAATTCTCTTACTTCCATCGCGATATCCGGAGGCAAGGAAGCAACAACTTTGTAAAATTTTCGAAGTGAACTAGTCACACGTAAATTTAAAAATTCCGCCTCTATCTGGACGAACCAGATAGAGGGGTCAACACGCCAGAAAGGTGGAAGTGTGCATTTGATGCTACCAATGGTTTCATCAACAGAGTCACCTTGTTCTTCCATGCCGTTATGTAAGAGAGAGAAAAGAAAAAAAAAGACGAAAAAGAAGAAAAGGTAAGGAGAAAATAATATTTTTTTTGTCTAAAGAAAGGCTAGTGTAGCGTCACCTTCGGGGCAATATGGCTGCTGAAGTTTGGTTGAGTACGTCACAGGGGTGTAAACTGCTCTTGATGATTTGGCGCTGGTTCCGGCTGTGACAGTACCTTGACACCTTGACAGTTGCAGTTTCTTTTTAAGACTGGGATACTCGTCGGCGTGATTTCGTGGGTGCTTCCTTACTCCTACGTCTAACAGTAGTAGTATCTCTACCAGTCTGCAATACTTGACGTGTTCAGCGTCGGGGTCACCAATTGTAGTGGTTATCGCGGTTTCCGATAAGCCACCACATTCAATAAACTAATTCTCTTAACTATATTGCTGAGAAGTCAGTGTTTGGAGAATATAACTTTATTATTTAGTTGATTTTTTTAGGTTTCTGTAAAATCTCTACAAATTATTTGTTATCTTAAAAATATCCCGTTGTCATGGCTTCCTATTTTCCACTCCGCCTCCCTGATATCTGGCTCCAACATGCTACACTTTCAAAAAACTAGACGAGTGTCTTCCAATCCCAGATTAAGCATGAAGTAAAATTTCGAGTTTAGAAAAGCCTGAAAATTTGGCTCGGGCGCGTAGCGAAGCGAAGCGACCAAGCCAAATTAGGCTTTTCTAAACTCGAAATTTTACTTCATGCGCCACGCGTACACAACACTGATTTAATGTGAAATGGTTTTTAATTAATTTATAAGCGAAATAAGTTTATAGGTGATGGGAAAAGTGCTGTGATGGACACATCACTATTGTTTTTTTTATTACGGAGCACTGTGATATTTGTTTTTAGCAGCAAGGCCGTAGCTGGGGGGGGGATATGGGGTTTACCCCGCCCCCCTCGAAATTTACAAAATGTTAATTTATTTTATGTAAAAGCAGCTCTGTAAAAGCAAAAACAATATTTTTACTACTAAACCCCCCCGCTTAGTAGGGACCACAACATTCAAAAACATTAAACATGATTAATCTTATTATTCTCTTTATCCTACATTTCCAAGATATTCAAATGAATTCTGTTTCGTGAGCCATATTTTAACTTTCACAGAGCAACGGTTAGGAATCACTGTCGAATAGATATAGGTCGTTCGTGAATGATTCGTTCAAAAAGAATGATTCTGTACGGTGATTTGAATGAACTGATTCCGTATTTCAAGAAGAATTGATTCCCTAAAGATTCATTCACTCGAGACGACCGACCGAACGATTTTGGTCGAGCGGAATCGTATTCCCGATTCGGCTTTATACATGCGGTCTGAATCTGCCAGAATCGGATTACTAATTCGTTCGCTCGTATCCGTGCGCAACTTCAATTCCGCTTTGTACATTCGATCTGAATCTGAATCTGCCCGAATCGGATGACTAATGCGTTTGCTCGAATCCGCGCACAACTTCAACTCCGTCCGAAACGACTCCACCCGAAACGATTCTTCACGACTTGCAGAATCGAATCCGCTGCGCCAGTCTTTATTGGTATTTTGTACGACTTGACGCGTAATTTTATTAGCTAATGTTTGTTCTCTATTTATGAGACAAATCACAGAATATTTGCAAGATGAATTCAAGCCACCGAAGTATTATTTGGAACAGCTTTACTACTGAAAAGGCAAAATTATTTGATAATTTAAAAATAAATATAATAAAACCTAACCTAACCTAACCTCACCTAACCTAACCTAACCTAACCTAACCTAACCTAACCTAACCTAACCTAACCTTATATATTATGTTTAAAGTGTGCAAACTATAAGAAGCGTAAGCTTATTTTCTCGAATTCAAATAGTTTTGAATTTGAATTTATCTTATAATAAAACATTTTGAATTATAGTTAAATTTGTATATATTTGCTCTATTTTTTATAGACACATATCTTTCGAATAAACCTATCACCTTTGCTTAAATTATGCAAGTCAATTCCCTTAAAACGGTATTCGCTCGTTTAACTGATGTTATTGCGTCGGTCGTCTATCTCGGCGCCGATCGGTATGGAACGAACACATATTATTATTATTATTATTATTACTATAAGTATTGTTATTCAATTTTGCACGTAGTTAATTGACGGTATTATTATTATCATTATTATTATAAGTGATTCGCTTACGAACGATTCATACAGAACGAATCACTTTTAAGAAATGATTCGGTTAATTCGAATCACTTAAAAGATTCAAACTTCCCATATCTACTGTCTAACAGTTTTATCGTTTACACATAGCTTTCATGATTTGACGATTTCAGTTATATTATCAGTTACTTAAGGAAATAACAATAATCCATTCAACAAACACATCATTGTCGTGTAAATGTGCGAAAAACCATCCGTTTGTTGCCTTCTTATTGCCAGCACAATGACCACAAAGAAAAAAACGCGGTCCTTCTCGCAATACCCAATAAACAAATTTTACAACCGGTAATACCTCCAACAATATACGCACAAAACCCCCGTCTTATTCCCTTCAATAATGGGGGGTATTGTGCGGAACAAGCAAATTTCGGAAAATTTCGATTGTTATACAGGGTGTGCATTATGCTTAAATACGGGCGACGCGCCGTCTGGCAGTGTCTCTCGGTATTTCCCCAAAATAGCTATAAACCAGGTGGTATTGATTTGGACACCTGCACACGTTTTCGGAGAACAATGGAGTCATGTTGCTAGGATACACCGACGACGACCATTATTACAATTGCACGCTAAATCTCGGGGAGAGCGAGAGAGGATTTCGCAAATCTGCATTTCGCTTACCTTTTGAGGAAAAGCGAAGCCGACGATTAGGATTAAAGTCTGCTGCGTCTTTTGAAGAAGAATGAGGAAAAAATGGGGGGATGGAATCGCGTTTGGTTTGGTGTTTAGCGTGCGCTTTTTGTTGGCGTACAAAAGGGTTTGTTTTTAATTGGAATTTAAGTAGATGAATACAATTGCTTAGTTTTCAATAGAATTACAAAAATTCTCTAGTATTGGCGAAGAATTTTGTAATTCTATTGACAACTAAGCATTTGAATCGGCACTTGTAAATAGGGATTAAGTGAATCCAAATGAATATTTGTTCAGAAAATACAAAAATGTGAAGTAACCAATCACTAATATTATTTTACTTATTTTATTTATTTATTTATTTATAAATACATACTGCGCCCTATTACTAATACATGTTATAATATAACATGATATTTAGGGGTATATATGTCAACATCTTTAATTAATTAAATATTATGTTGAAACATTCGTCAGGATAAAATATTAAATTTTTATTAGTGAATGTCATTTGTTTCATCTTAAATATCGCCCATAATTAAACATTACTTTAGAACAGTGATTCTCAACCCGGGGTGCATGTACCCCTGGGGGTACGACCGTAAATCGAAGGGGTACATTTAACTTTCATTATAAATTGGCGAATGCTAATCAATTTACTGTAAATTATTAACACAAGAAATGACAAAAACTTGCTCGGTGTTTCTACTAGACTAGACTACTAGTATTATGAATAACGAGGCCTGGATCGTACCCCCACGATGTATTGCGTGTCACTGCAAGCGCGCATTACTGTAAGCACTGTAAGCGTCAAATACTGTGATAATGAACATCTTGAGGATCTGTTAGCTTCATTTAACAGTTATTTTCCTGACGATAATGAAATTGAAGAGTATAAAAAAATGATAGCTTGTCAACAACAAAAGAAAAGCAACTGATTGACATTTGTACTGACACGATATACAGCGTGTAATCGAACTAATGTACATCCTCTTAAGGGCGTATACACAAAATATTTTGACACCAATTGCAGCAAAAATAAAATCGGAAAAATATATTGAATTTTTCAAAAAATTTCATGCATTTTTTAATGTTTGAGAACTTCTGGTTACCTGTGTTCATGATATTTTTCGTGGATGCGTAAGTTGTTGAATTTTTTATTTACTTTTACTACTGCGAGGCGCATAAATCACTTCGCACGCACTAAACACGCACGCTGTCTCGAATGACTAGATGAAACTAGGTCACTCATTTGTGGTATTGTTTATTTACTGTTACTACTGCGAGACGTATAAATCACTTAGCACGCACTACACACACACACTGTCTAGAATTACTAGATGAAACTGGGTCACGTATAAAAAAAAATCACAATAAGTGTTTTAAATTGACGTCCGCCGCACTCAATGCACATTTGGGCTCTACGTATCTAATTTGCACGAACAGTAGCAAACATTTCACGAGATTTTTCACGAATGGTATTAGCCGCGGCGTTTACTCGTTGTATCAACATTTCAGCATTGTCAATTTCCGTAGTGTAGACTTCACTTTTAAAGTATCCCCAAAGAAAAAAATCTAAGGGGTTTAAATCCGGACTTCTTGGAGGCCATGGTACAGGGCCTCCACGACCAACCCAACGTCCTGGAAACTCATCATCCAATTATCTTCTAACGCGCCTTTCATAGTGAGCTGGCGCACCATCTTGCAAATACCACATACTTCTAAGAACTACTAAGGGTACATTTTCTAGAAGATCTAAAAGGTCATCTTGCAAAAATCGTAAATATCGTTCTCCATTCAAATTAAATGGGAACATAAATGGCCCAATTAATTGATCATTTAAAATACCTGCCCAGATATTAAGGGAGAAGCGATGCTGGAAATGAGTTCTACGCGTAACACGAGGATTTTCTATTGCATAAACATGCATATTATGGAAATTAAAACTTCCATTACGCGTAAAGCACGATTCGTCGGTCACTAAAATGTCTTTGGTAAAGTTAGGATTTTGAACATATTGTGCCAAAATCCATTGACAAAATGCAATTCTTTTGGGAAAATCATGGGGTTGAAGATGTACACGCTGGTAGTGATACGGATAAAAATGATTGTCTCGTATAACACTGCTGACAAATGTGTGCGATATATTTAGCTGAGCGGCGATAATACGGGTACTTAAACTAGGATCCGCTTCCAACAGATTCAAAATTTCATCTTCCGCTCGCAAATATCGCATTGGACGGTCACCACCTCCGTCGGCTCCGGCGACGGCGACGGGCTGCAAACTTCCAGTGTCGCGTGCTCTTTGTAATAAATTTCTAAATCGGTTTGGCGGTGATAAGTGTCGTTCAGGAAATCGCTCTTGATAAATTTTTACAGCTTCCGCGGAATTACACCGAGTTTCAACGTAAATAAGAAACATGTCTGCCAATTCAATGTTTGAATAAACGTATCGCGCCATGTTACAAAATGTAGATGTTTTATGGAATAAGTTTCACCATAGACTAAACAGCAAACTATTTTTATGTTTAAAAATCATCCACCCTCGCCGCTCTTATCTAAACATTTCAATAAGAGTGGAGATAAAGTGAAGTGTGAACCTAATAAGGAAAAATATTGAATTTCATTAACACGTTTAGAAAATATTCGGAATTTAGTCAGGAATGGGTACTTATGAAAACGATAACATAGACATAATTCTTTACAATCTGACCCACTTTTCTCTGGATGGTGTAATTCGATATCCAAATCGTTTAAAAACTGCCAGTCTATGTGGAATCCCTCTTAAAATACGCAATGTGCGCGTATACCAGATACCACAAACATGTGGCCTATTATTATTAATTATTTTTAATAATTATTTGTGAGCTATCTACTAAAGGTATGGTAATTTCAAATGCAGGAATTTTTATTTAAACGCTGCCCCTTATGTGATAGAGAGCCTGTACAGTAGTTCGTTTACACGCTGTATAAAGAAATGTTTTCTACTGTATCTTTATCGTCATCGGCTGGTCTAGTTTAAGTTTATCCAAATATAGCCGATAAAGCTATAAGAAAACTATTACCATTTGCAACAACGTATTTGTGCGAATGCGGGTTTGCCAAATACTGTGATACAAAAACTAAAAGAAAAAACAGGCTTGAAGCATCAGCAGACATTCATTGTCTAAATTTTGAAGACATTGCTGAAGATTTATCGCAACAAATACCCCATTAAATTTTGTTAGAAATAATTTAGATGTTAAAAATGTAATTTATGCTTGTATTGAAACTTCTGTGATTTTATATATTATAATATACTTATGAAATAACAGAGCTGGGCAGGATTCGAATCAATCAGGATTCGAATCCTGGATTCGAATCTTTTTAGAGGATTCAAAAGAGGCATTCGAATACTTTAGTTCAACTGGATTCGTGATCCGGATTCGTTACATTATTTTAAGAGGATTCGTATTCGAATCCAAATGTGGGTGATTCGAATCCTTATAAAAGGATTCGAATATTTATAAAGGGATTCGAATATTTATAAAAGGATTCGAATATTTATAAAAGGATTCGAATATTTATAAAATGATTCGAACACTTACAAAAGGATTTGAATCGTCAAAAATAATTCGAATTAATTGTAAGGATTAACATGAAAAATGTCTTTTGTGTGTTTTTAAATTTCTCGTTAAATCAGTGTTTTATACGCGTGGCGCATGAAGTAAAATTTCGAGTTTAGAAAAGCCCAGAAAATTTGTCTCGGGTCGCTGCGCGACCCGAGACAAATTTTCACGGGGCTTTTCTAAACTCGAAATTTTACTTCATGCTTAGTCTGGGAGTGGAAACGCTCGTTCGAAACTTCAAACTGAATGCTTTGATAAGAACATTAAATGACTGAAAAGGTTTTTAAAGATAATAATTTAGTTTTCAAAATTTTGTTAATAATATTAATATTATTTAAAGTAAAACTGACATGGTACACAATCTGAAATGTTAAATATTTCCGACATTTTCCTGATTCAATATTTTTTTGCCTGGCATTTTAATATAAGTTTCTTCTGTGAGAAACCCCATTTTGTTAAATTGTTTTTATTGTTTTTCTTTATATTTAAGTTAATTTTATAAATTTAATAAAATCATATGGCTTTTTTGATAGTGTTTTAGTCAATTTAAATAAAATTCCATGACTTTTCTCTGACTTTTCCGGTTTTAATGATATTCAGTGAATTTTTTATATACGCAATTTTCAGGCATTCGTCGATTTTATAATAGAGTTCAATTTGAAGTTTTGAACGAGTGTTTCCATTCCTAGGCTAAGCATGAAGTAAAATTTCGAGTTTAGAAAAGCCCCGTGAAAATTTGTCGAGGGTCGCGCAGCGACCCGAGACAAATTTTCGGGCTTTTCTAAACTCGAAATTTTACTTCATGCGCCACGCGTAAAAACCACTGATTTGAAGTAAAGTATAGAAAGACACAAATATATCGTTAATCAGAGTAACAGAAAATCAGTTATTTAATCTGTTATCAACGACGTTCAGTGTTCATAATAAATAATTAGGTTTTGAATATTTTTGTTAAAACAACTAGTAACGATATTTATATATTAATAGTTTAAAAAAAATCAAATTTATTCTCAAAGGATTTGTATTCGTGATTCGAAGAAACAGGATTCGAATCTTTGATTCGAATCATATTTATCTCTTACGAATCCTTTGTTCGAGTATTCGTGATTCGAATCATATTAGGTGATTCGGATTCGTGATTCGAATCCTTTTTATGAGGATTCGTCCCTGCTCTGTCAAATAATAATAATTAAATGCATTATTATTTAGGTAAAATAAGTAATCCACTTTTAGTTATAGTTAGTTACTTAGAGTTTTTTATGGCGCCCAGTTAAAGCCCTTGCAGTAATTATAAAATTACATACAAACATATAAGGGGTAGGGTAGGGTAGACAATAATAAGGGATACTTTAGAAACAATTAACAGGCTAAAGGGGTACGTCAACAAGAAAAGTTGAGAACCACTGCTTTAGAAAATACAAAAATATGGATGTGTCGCTAAATCTTAAAGTAAACTAAACTAAAGAGAACTTCGATCAAAAATGTATGTTCGATACACATACATTTTTGATCGAAGTTCTCATTAGTTTAGTATACTTTAAGATTTAGCGACACATCCGCATTTTTGTATTTTCTGAAGTAATGTATAATTATGGGCGATATTTAAAATAAAACAAATGACATTCATTAATAAAATAAAATAATATTAGTGATTGATTACTTTACATAACTCAAAACAATTATTATTAATAAATTTCGATAGCTACGCCATCTAATTGATTAATAGTTTTCACATATTAGCTTGATATAGTCAGATATGTTTAGCGTTCCTCAGCACTGGGTCTCAACCACACTGACGAGTACCTTGAACTACGAAACGCGTCTGTGGATATTCGATGCCGGAATACTGAACACAAATATTGAGGAGATATATTTTTTTTAAATGAGTCAAGATAAACAACAAATAGATAGACTGTTATTCCTTACTTCACTTTTTATTTTTTATGTTAGATGTACATTTCGAGACACAAGGTGCTCATTATCAATAACAAACTAGTTTGTTATTGATAATGAGCACATTGTGTCTCGAAATGTACATCTAACATAAAAAAATAAAAAGTGAAGTAAGGAATAACAGTCTTTCTATTTGTGATTAATCACTTCACGTAAACTCGAAACAATACAGTCAAGATAAACAAGATTATCTTTCTGTATACAGAACATTTTTAACAATAGTCATCGTTTGAGATCATCTGTGACCGCCAGAAAAAAATCACCCACTTTGCGAAGGCCCACTTTGAGAGCAGTCTTTTTTGACTTTTTCCCCTTTTTAAATTGAGGTGAAATTTTTTTTCACTCCAAAAAATCTGAAATAATTCACGGAGGCCCTTGATGATGGTAAAAAGAACGTGAACTATTAAGTTTCCCGAAAAATATTTATTTTCATCCATTTCGGGCCCCTTGGGTCGCCCCGAGAAATTAACATGGGTCCTTACGGGAACGGTTTAAGGGTGGCCCGCCGATTGGCCGTTTCGGATGCGTCTGCGGTCGGACTAAGATTACAAGGTTCACAGTAAAGATACAAGAACGGAATTTATAACATTGGATTCTCAAAGAATTAATCTATATTTTTATTAATGGTCATCTTTCCAGATCATCTGTGACCGCCAGAAAAAAATTGCAAAGTCGAGCAAAACTTTCACCCACTTTGCGAAGGCCCACTTTGAGAGCAGGTTAACCGTAAACTAATTTCTCGATCTAATTGAACTATTTAAAGATTATGCTCCCATTTTTAGCTACATGTTGGTGTAACATGAAGTCATTTAGCGATTTTCGGATTTTCGCCGAAATTTGACTTTTTATTTCAAGAAATTATCAAATTTCGGTTACAAATTTGTTCACTCCAAAAAATCTGAAATAATTCACGAAGGCCCTTGATAATAGTAGAAAGAACTTGGACTAATTAGTTTCCCAAAAAATAATAATTTTCAACCATTTCGGGCCACTTGGGTCGCCCCGAGAAATTAACATGAGGCCTTACAGAAAAGGTTTAAGGGAAGCCCGCCGATTGGCCGTTACGGACGCGTCTGCGGTTGGACTAAGATTACAAGGTTCACAGAAAAGACAGAAGAACGGGGTTTTTAGCATTCGATTTTTATAGAATGCAGCTACATTTTCATCAATGGACATATTCCCAGGTCATCTGTGACCGCTAGAAAAAAAATTGCAAAGTCGAGCAACATTTTCGCCCACTTTGAGAGCGGGCTAACCGAAAACTAATATCAAGATTTGGCTCAACTTCTCACAGATTAGGCTCCTATTCTTTAGCTACATTTTGGTTTAACATAAAGTCATTTGGCGATTTTCGGATTTTTGCGGAAATTTGACAATATCGTAAGTAAGCATGGAAAAAAGTTAAATTTTACCGAAAATCCGAAAATCGCCAAATAACTTCATGTCACACTAAAACGTAACTAAAGAATGGGAGCATAATCTGTGCGAAGTTGAGCCCCATCGAGAAATCAGTTTTCGGTTAGCCCGCTCTCAAAGTGGGCCTTCGCAAAATGCGCAAAAATTTGCGATTTTGCGATTTTTTTCTGGCGGTGACCGATGACCTAGAAAGATGGTCATTATTGAAAACGCAGCTGCATTCTTTGAAAATCCAATGCTAAAAACCCCGTCCTTTTATCTTTTCTGTGAACCTTGTAATCTTGGTCCAACCGCAGACGCGTCCGAAAAGGCCAATCGGCGGGCTTATTTCTTCTTGGAACCACCCAAGTGGGCCGAAATGGATGAAAATTATTATTTTTCGAGAAACTAAGTAGTCCACGTTCTTTCTACTATCATCAAAGGCCTTCGTGAATTATTTAAGATTTTTTGGAGTGAACAATATATTCACCAATATTTGATAATTTAAAGGGAAAAAGTCAAATTTCGGCGAAAATCCGGAAATTGCCCAATAACCTTATGTTACACCAAAATTTAGCTAAAGCATAATCTGCGAAAAGTTAAGTTACATCGAGAAATTAGTTTACAGTTAGCCCGCTCTCAAAATGGCCCTTCGCAAAGTGAGCGAAAATTTTGCTCAACTTTGCGATTTTTTTCTGGCGGTCACAGATGATCTGGGAAAATGGATATTGGTGAAAATGTAGCTGCATTCTTTAAAATTTCAATGCTAAATACCTTGTCCTTCCATCTTTTTTGTAAACCCTGTAATCTTGGTCCAACCGCAGACGCGTCCAAAACGGCCAATCGGCGGGCCTCCCTTAAACCGTTTCCATGAGGCCCCATCTTAATTTCTCGAGGCGACCTAAGTGGCCAGCGGGCCTCCCTTTTTTAAAACGAAATATATCTCAAAAAAATGCTCCAGGGGCTTGAATTTTGAAATAAACTATCGTAAAATTTATCAAGGTGAGTCAAATATTACAGTACATTTTGAACTTCACTTAAAAACAGTGTTTAATACGCGTGGCGCATGAAGTAAAATTTCGAGTTTAGAAAAGCCTGAAAATTTGGTTTGGTCGCTCCGCGCTTCGCGCTACGCGACCAAACCAAATTTTCAGGCTTTTCTAAACTCGAAATTTTACTTCATGCTTAGTCTGGGAGTGGAAAATACTCGTTTATAGCTTCAATTTTACCTCTTTTCAAAAACATTAAAAGTCTAAAGACAAATAAGACACTTAAACTTTGTTTATATAACTGAAAGGTTTATTGTGACTATAATATCAATAAATTTAACTTCTTATTATCAAACTAGAAGTGTGACTATAGTTTTGACAACATTAACTTGTAATTATCAAACTAGAAAACAAAGTTTAAGTGTCTTATTTATGTAAATAATGATGTATAATGAAGCTTTTCCAAACTCGAAATTTTACATTATGCTTAATCTAGAAGAAAACACTCGTTTAAGGGTTAAATTTGAACTCTTTTTAAAAACAACGAATATCTGAGAATTTACAGCTTATACAGAATATTGGGGTATGAATATTTAAAAGAAGAACTTTCTCCATTAGCAATAATAAATATATATGTTAATTTACACTTGTAAATAAAACACTTTAACACAATAAATGTTAATATTTGTGAACAAGAATAATTATCAAGAAGTTGATATATATCGGATAAATATCTATATATATCCGATATATTGATATTTATATAAATATCATGATATTTCTAAACCCTGGTTTAGAATTGTATTCCAACATTAAATTAACTGTCTTCCAAAACACTAAATTTAATATGGAAATCCAAACGTGTAAATATTGTTATTTATTGGACGTGATGTAATAATAATCTATCAGTAATTGCATGTGTTATGTGATACACGTCGATGGCGTTAATTACAAAATGTCGTTAATTAGTGTAGTTATAATGGCGAATGATGTCGGTCATCCATCCAATTACAGGATGCATGTTGATATAAACAAACTTATTTGTCGCCTGTAATTGTTAACTAATATATAATTTAATTAAATCCTAATATGCAAATTCTTTTACAAGCAATAGTAGATCTAAATTTACGCTCGACAAATAAATTGAATAAATAATGATCCATTGGAAACAAATTGCACCATAAAATTGATTTATGGGAAAAAAAAATAAATGTCACTTGTACCTTTTATGTATTTGTTTAAATATTAGTTTTACCTTTGAGAAATCCACAATTGATCTGCGAAATTCGCGCTGGTACAGGCCTAACAATTATCTATACATTAAAACATTAATTTGATATAGTCTTTGTAAGACTAACTTGTTGTAGATTGCGAAAAGAATCTCGGCACTTTTAATGTTTTATATTATTATATTATATTCTGCAACCAAGAATTGGAAATTTCATTTATAAAATTATCTATACCTTTGAGAATGATCTAGACAGATCCTTTCTAGAAAGATACTATAACTGTGATCAAATTTTGTATTGTGGAGGCTTCTACTTCGCTATACACGTAATTTTTTTCAATAAAAAACGTTTGTTCACGACAATCTTATAACATGTGCATTATTTAATTGTGTGGACAGCATAAGTGTGGTGCATTTAACACTCGAGTACATTAATCACGGGATTTGCGTGATAAATCTGATTTTTTAACACGAATATAAATAATTGCCTAGTTCGATATTTTTCCGCTATGTAGTAACAGCGCTGTGCTAGTTAAATCAGCTGCTTTTGTCTTACATTTGACCATGGGTGTGATGACGTCGTCGACGCCATTTTGTTAAAGTACGAAGTAACGCGTCAACATCTCCGCCGTTCTCACTAGTCTAACCCGCGTAAAACGCGTTTGTGAACATAAATCATTCTCAAATCGGTTAAACAATTGTGTTTCTATCCGTCGCGAGTGTATTTTTAAAGCGGAACAAACGTTAACACCGTGAAAACTCCAGCCAAACGGAAGAGTTCGTTTTTTATGCAAAGAGCTTGTTTCTATGTAACTTAGGCAAAAGAGTGGACTGTGTGAGTATTATTTATTGTTGCACGATTGTTCATATTTGTGTTAAAGTGGAATTTAACGTATTACACATTCAAATCATGGTACCGCAATCTGTCATCATTTATCTGTCTAATTATTATAAAACAAAACCGACCATTAAGACTGACGCGTATTTGATAAATATATACAATAAATGTTGTGTTGTATATTGTTGTTGTCGTGAACAAAGTATAGTGTATAACTCGCATATAATGGCTATTAATCACTTAAAAGACTTGCTTCACTCGCCTTCGGCTCGTTCCGCAAACCTCGTTTTCGTGTTTAACAGCTATCATTATATGCTTGTTGTACAATATACTATTTAACTTTGTACAACACTATTTAATTTGATAATAACAAGCTAAATTTGCCGAAACTGCAGCCATGTAAAAATAAATAGTGTTATATAAACGCAATTAAAACGTTTGTTAACTGTTTTGTGTTGTGTCTTAAATACACATGTAAATAAAAGACTTTTTACTTTGTTTAACCACTATATTTTGCATTTAATTTGTGACTATAGTTTCGACTATCTAGTAGTCATTATCAAACTAAAAGTGTTTCTTAGTTTGATAATGACTACTAGATAGTCGAAACTATAGTCACAGATTAAGTGCAAAATATAGTGGTTAAACAAAGTAAAAAGTGTTTTATTTACAAGTATAACTAAACGTTTTTTTAACTGTGTTTTTTTAAACGATAAATTTGAAGCTTCAAGAACCTATAATTTAATTTCTTATGTATCTATACAAAAAAAACTATACTTAATAATCATACAATCTCCAATTTGTTTGTGTTAGTAGCACAGTTTTTCCCCTCACCTAAATGATTAATTTAAAAATTATGCAAACGACCGAATTTTCGCAAGTAACGCCATAATTAAATTAATAACCGACCCATTCATTCACATACACCAAGATGCCCATTTAAGGCACCTTTAATTAATCCCGCATTTGTCAAATCCGGACCGTAATTATCCGAGTTATTTGTCAAACACCAGAATAGCCAATTACGCAACGAGGCTAACAAGTTGTTTATTACTTTCACACACTCGCAGCGCCATCCAACGGGCGGCTTTTGTTGGATATAGTGTACACACATGCTCACACGTACGCGGGTAATGCCGATTTGTAAGGTTTACAAGAGATTACGTATTATCTGTTGATAAATTGTTGGGAACAGCCCTTGTTGCACTTACATCTGTCTGTTAATGCTATTAGTGTTATCGAATGGTTGTGGGATTTTCGCTTGTTGGTTGCTATGGATTAGGATTAAGATTGAAATGATAATTAATCAATTTTGTTTATTAGTATATTTATCCAATATTCAGTGCAATTTTATACTTATTAAAGTGATAAGTGTAAAATTGCACTGAAAATTGGATAAAAATGCTAATAAATAAAATTGATTAATAATACACTTAATTTCTCTAGGTTTCAAAATTATATTTATTGTACTACAACAATTGTTTCACCACACTGTGGCTTCATCAGGTAGATTCACCATTCATCTACCTGATGAAACCACAGTGTGGTGAATCAATTGTTGTAGTACAATAAATATAATTTTGAAACCTAAAGAAATTAAGTGTTTTATTAAAGTGATACTATGGAGTATCAACAACTAACAGCTTCAACTATACAGTAATTTACACTTAACCTGAAAATTAAACGTGTCAAATTGTGTTCAATGCTTAAACTCGCTTCAATACAAATGGAGCATACAAAAATTAACGTTGAAAGTGTGTTGTATGTAATGTTCGGTTTTACATAAAAACTCTCTGTATGTCTATTTGTTGATCATAACTTTAAAACAAGTTGAAATTTATTTTCGACGCTTTTACAAAAATTTTTTAAAAAAGAGAGAAAAATCGCCGAGAAAAGAAAAATCCTTTGTTGGGTAGTGCTTTATAGGAGGAAAGCCTTTCGAATATTCCGTGCATATATCGCGCACAAAGGAGGGAAAAATGGATAAAAATGTGCATGTGTGTAAAGCTATTTGGCCATCTCGAGTATATCAAGTAACCCATGCTAATGCAGGGAATCCCTTTTAAAGGCGACTGAATTCCACGATTCTCCACAAAGGGAGGCCCTCCCGGTCCTTCAGGCAAGCCTATTTATCCCTGTTCCTTATTGTCAGAGTGTGCACCGACACTGGCCATTTTTACAAGCACTCGAAGATCTTTGAAATGATCTTGGACTTAAAATATCCCAGCTGGACACAAATATAAAAATATACACTTGAAATTTACTTTAAGTGGCTTGAGCGAGTGTTTCCAATCATTGTTTGAGCATGAAGTAAAATTTCGAGTTTAGAAAAACCTGAAAATTTGGTTTGGTCGCGTAGCGCTACTCGCTACACGACCAAACCAAATTTTAAGGCTTTTCTAAACTCTAAATTTTACTTCATGCTTAGTCTGGGAGTGGAAAATATTCTTATACATAATATTGATAACTTTGATAAACACTCGCCTTCTTGATTTAGAAAAAACAATTGATATTTTCTTTTAGATGCTTTATGAACCAACTTGTATAAAAACAAATACGCTCATCTTGTATGTCGTCGAAATAGCCGAAACGCATGTATTATACTTTTCTGTAGCTCGAATAGTTTTTAAGTTATAACGTTTTTTATCAAAATTGAAAAATGTCGAGAATTTACGCGAGTTCGCTCGTTTTTTTTGTTATTCGCAAAATAAAATAACTTAATAACTAATGGGAATACAGAAAACTGGTTTAATCAAAAGTTTTAGGTAATAAAATGTTGGACAATTTTTCTGTCTTCAAGTTTTTTGTAACTATCTTCTTTCTTAGAGAACAATGACAGTTTGTTGAAAGATTCTTAAAAACTCATAATTTTTACAAAATCATAGTATAACTTACTAATACTGTCAAATCAATCTGAGTTGGCTATGAATCATAAACATAGTATATTTTAAATTTAAACTTTACTTTAAATAAGAGTTTTATACGGGTGGCGCATGAAGTAAAATTTCGAGTTTAGAAAAGCCTGAAAATTTAGATTTCAGCGCTGCGCTTCGCGCCGCGCCCAAATCCAAATTTCCAAGCTTTTCTAAACTCGAAATTTTACTTCATGCTTAATCTGGGAGTGTAAAACAATCGTTCGAATTTTACAGATTGAAGAATAGAAATAATAATCATATCTTGCTTATAATTAACTAACAATTATTTAATAAACAATTACAATTAATAATAATCGACATACCTGTTTTAATGTTGATTATTTCTAAACTAATCCAGAAATTAAGCCAATCGGCTTTTAAGCAAACGTCAACCTTATCGTAACTTCAAAGGGCACTCAAAAAACGAGAGAAAAAAAATTGAGTTAACAATAAAAAAAAACCTTTATTTGGCACCATTGCCCCACCTTATTTATACATTCTAGGTAAGACTACAGTAAAATTATTAACAATTACAACTAATAATAACGAGCAATAATAATTTCGTTTATCTGATAATTGGAATTGAAATAATTGGTCCGTTTTACATTTACAAAAAAAAACAAATGAAATATTCATCATGATTAGTCAGGTGCGACTAAAAATGCGATTAATATGAGTATTTGAATAGAATGTTTCAATTTTAAAGCAATTAATTTTGCGAAAAGAATAACAGTGAGTGTTGGAAATTTAAAACAAAATTGTTTAGATTCTGATTTTTAAGTACTAAATATACGAGTTAAAGTGAAAAATGCAGACCTATTAAAATATTACAAAAATTAAACTAGTTTTCGTTTTTATTTAAATTTTAATAGGGCTGAATTTTTTACTTGTACTCGTATATTTGGTACTTAAGAATCAAAATCTAAAGAATTTTTTCAAGAGTACTTATTTTTTTTAAATTGTATGGTAAATTGTTGAGTAAAAGTGTTAAATGCAGACATTACGCAATTTCCGCTTCTACTGACATATGTATTTAGTACTTTTATTTTTTTTTATTAGTGCTTTAACAATTGTTTCTACACACGTCCATAATAATAATAGCCTAATTATAATATTTATAATGTAATAATAATAATAATAATCTCTTGAATTAATTTCTCATCTGGAACTTGGTATTAGAATATGTAAAGTTATTTAAATTAAAAACACTTGGTATTATTTCACAACTTAAAACTATATTCCGACTAGTTTTATTATTTTCCATTTTCAAAGGAATGTACAGAAAAAAATATAATCTAGGTATATATACATATTTTTATTTCAGGTAATAAGGGAAGTCAAAATTGGGGAATTCCAAATCTCCTCGTTGTCGTTTACTATGTTTTTTCCCATTTTTATGGCCTTGCTAATCTCCAGGCCTTCTTTTAGATTTTAGATCCCTTATTACCTGAATTCAAAATCTTAAAATTATGCGGATCAAAGAAGTTATTGAATGCGATCCAATGTTTGGAAAGCCAGTTGTTGGTTTATTATCTAAAACAGATTTTCTATGTTCGTTCATTCTGGTTTCAAATGATCTGCCGGTTTGCCCAATATAATAATAATCTAATAATAATAATATTATGTTATTAATATAATAATAATATTCACGCACATTCAAGTAAAAAATATTTAAAAACCACTGATAGGGTGTTTTGTGTTTTTAGATACTTCGTTAGAGCAATATTTAATTAATAAAAAAACACTTCAGGTAACTGAAAGAAGAATATTGGAGAGCAATATTTGTTTTAATATACATACAAAATTTCACAAAGATATTTTTATAGATTCCCAAATGATTCTTTTTATAGTATCTTTTCTTGAAAATTCAAATAATAAAATTATACTTTTGCAGTTTTATTGAAAATAACTTAAAAATTATTGATGGGGTGTTTTTAGATTTTTGCATATTTTGAAATGAGCAATGTTTGCTTGATATCCACACTAAATTTCATAAAGATATCTCCAAAAATGTTTATCTCACTAATGTTTAAAATGTCAATCTTCCAAAAATTTGTCAAAAATGTTACTACTTTGACTTTCAATTGCAAATAACTCGAAAACTGCTTAGGGGATATTTTTTAATTTTGACATATTTTGAAACAGCAATGTTTGCTTGATATCCACACAAAATTTCATGAAGATTCAAATTCAAATCAATCTTTATTCACAAATAATACATATACAAGTTGAAATACAATCCTATGCATATAAAGTTATGAACACGTCACAAAAATACATATATGTAAACAAAAGCAGAGTCACTAAATACACTGATGGTATAAGGCAACAGAATACTCTTCGTAAATGAGAAGATTAGTGACAACATTCATGAACAACATGAACCTACATTTCGAAATCTCTAAGACTGTATAATTCAGTCTGGATAAGAAATTGCTTGAGTTTTCTCTTGAAAATACTTAATTGTTCAATGTCTTTAAGATCTTGTGGTAGTTTATTAAAATATAGAATTGCACAGTATTCTGGTGTATGTTCGGAAAGTGTTAATCTATGTGCCGGTGTGTTATATTTTTTTGATTTACGTGTATTATATGTGTGGTCTATGATGTGATTTGTAAATTGGTGTTTATTTTTAAAATAAAAAATGAGTAGTTCATAGATATAAATGCCATAAAATGTTTAAATAGATTCACGTTTAAAAAGTCCCCTACATGTTTCATTGTAATCTAAATTAAATATTATTCTCAGTATTTTCTTTTGTAGTATAAAAATATTTTTTGCCGCGGAACTGCTACCAAAGAACATTATACCATATCTAAATGTAGATTCGTAGTTTGAATGATACAAGAGAACTAAATGTTTTCTCTCAAACAAATTCTTTAGAATCCTAATTGTATATGCAATGGAATTCAATTTTTTCATTAAATTCAAACAATGCTCTTTCCAATATAAACGGTAGTCGAAAGTAAGTCCTAGTAGCCTAGTATGAAATGATAATGGAATGGTGACTTCACCCACATTAACTTCATGAAGGAAATTTTGTGAGTTTTTGGTTTGATATGCAATTATATGTGTTTTTTCTTTGTTTATTACTAGTTTATTCTGGCCCATCCAGTTCTCGATCTTATTCATTGCATTTTGTATAGTTATTTGAATGTTATTTGGGTCGTTTCTAATTATGATTATTGAGGTATCATCGGCGTAAGTGATTAGTTTTGCATTAATTAAAGGGACAGTATTAGGCATATCATTTATATAAATAATAATGGGCCTAAAATACTTCCCTGCGGTACACCCACATTTAAGTACTGTATCTCTGATTCTGAGTTGTTAATATTAATTTTTTGTATACGGTTGCTTAAATATGTTTTCAGTAAATAGTGACACTTGCCTCTTACGATACGACTTATCGAGTAAGATTGTGTGGTCCATGGTATCGAATGCTTTGGAGAGGTCGAGAAAAATGCCAACTGGCATATCTCTTCTCTCCAGTGCATTCGAAACAGTTTGTTTGAAATCAAAAAGTGCAGTAATTGTCGATTTATTTTTTGTAAATCCATGTTGTACTGTATTGAACAATTTATTGTCATTGAAAAAGTTAATTATTCATATGGCAATAAGCTTTTCTATGACTTTGGAGAAAGTACTTAGAAGTGTAATGGGGCGGTAATTAGAAAAATCTGTCAAATCGCCTTTTTTTTGAATATTGGTTTTATTATCCCTAATTTCAAATTTTCTGGGAATATCCCCTGTTCAAAACTTTCCTTTGATTAAACTTAGTAGAGTCGGTGATAGTGCACGTGAAGCTGATTTTAATGTCTTAGCTGATATTTGATCAAACCCTGTTGAAGATTTGTTTTGAGGCTTGCTATACAGTTAAGAATTTCATTTTCTGAAGTAGGGTTCAAGAATAGTGTTTTATGATTTTGTTCTATATTGTATGTCGTTTTATTCTGAGGATTTTGTTGAATCAATTTTGAAGCAATGTTGGCAAAGTGACTATTCATACTATTAAGATTTCTAAGAATATACGGATCATGTTTATTATTATTATTATTGTTATCTTTACCGATATGTTTATTTATGATACCCCATGTTGTTTTTATTTTGTTGTCACTAATCAGTATACAGTGTAACATATCTGTTCGAGCTGCATCATGGATAAGTCTAGTGTATTCTTTATTTACGGTGTTGTACAGGTGTTTGCGTCGTCATTGTAACATTTAATTGTACCCAAACAATCTAACAGTTATTTGCACTGAGATATTTCAGGACTATTGTACTTGGGTTTTATAATTGTAGAATGTTTTTTAGATGTTTTTACTTTAGGACAATACTTATTAAATGACTGGCATATTGAGCTTATGAAGTTATTCCATTTATAGTTTATATCGCTTTGATATATTATATTATTATAAAATTGTTCACTCTCTAAAAATGCAATAAAACATGCAAAGTTGTTATATTTCCGTGAGTAATGCTGTTACAATATTTTGTGTCATCCATGTGAGTTTTTGGGCCAAGTGGTCTGACATATGAGTGTCAAACAAACTTCACTGTTTAATTTGTTAGATATATTTGTTACAATATTGTCGATCATAGACTTTTTAGAATTTGTTATGCGAGTATACGATTTACTCACTAGAGATGCGTTATACGATTCGATTATGGACTGGAATTCGATAGAGTCTTTGGTGTTTTCACTCACATCTATATTAAAGTCTCCGGTAATAATGAATAATGCATTTTCTTTTAGTAGCTGGGTTAATAGTTTGTCTAGTTTTTCAAAAAATATGTTAATGTTGTCTTTATTTGGCTGTCTATATATAACTATTATTAAAAGAGAGGTTACACTTTGGCGCCATTCTATAGCTGAACATTCGAATGATCCTGTGGTTGCCAGCACATTTAAATCCTGTCTTGCACTACACTCTGAATCAATATTTTCCCGCACATAGATTGCTGAGCCTCCATATACTGTTTCCTTAATCGATGTCTTATTACGTGATAAATTGGCTTTTAGTTTGAAATGGTTAATTGTGTGTTTTAAAATATTATTTTCAGACTGCCAGTGCTCCGTTATTGTGAGAAAGCAGCACTTGGGGTGTTGTATTAGCATTGCATTTAATTTAATTGATTTTTTATAGATGGATCTGACGTTTAGGTGAATTATAGATCGTGCGATTTCATTTTCGATGTCTGCAGTTTCTTGCGCTCTGCAAAAAACGAGTACTTTTCAAGTTTTAGATCAGCTGGCCATATACTGGGATCTGTAAATGTATCTTCAAGTGTTTTCAGAAATCCGATTTTAAAAGCTTTTTCAGTTGTTCGTTTTAAATTTAATTCAGACACTTCCAGCAAACCTTCAAGGCCGATTTGTTCTCTAATAATTTTTTTTACATCGCCAGACGTTTTATTTGGATTTACTCTCCCAAGAAAATACCAAGCCATCCTTGGAACTGCTTCAAGATTGGTACTTCCTTTTGCTGTTCCTATGATCGAAACCCGTTTCTTTCGATGTGTTACCGTTCTCCACTGCTCCTCCTCTGTCGTGTTTTTTGCATCTGTAATCCGTGTTGAGTTGCTTTGTTTGCTTTGATTAGCATGTAAAAAGTCTATATTAACATTTTTATTGTCGCTACTTTTAAGATATCTCAAAAAATGTTTATGTCACTAATGTTTAAAACGTCAATCTTCCGAAAATTCGTCCAAAATTTTACTATTTCGACTTTCAATTGCAAATAACTCAAAAACTGCTTCCGGGGAATTTTTAAATTTTTACATATACTCAATGACATTAGAAGCGTAACACCAAGAAGGAATGATTTTTTTGAATTCATATTTTAGCAACAGAGTGACTATATTTAAAGCATACATTGATAACAATTTCAACCTTGTGCCTTTTATATTTATTGTGAAAAAAAAAATATTTCACTTTTTCTTTTTTGATAAAACTATTTATATGAGCTGTTTAGTACAGATATTTTTAGTTTTCGTGTTTCCGTTGGGTGTGTTAAGCTTAAATAAAATGCCTCGAGTCCGAAGACGTCCACAATACCACCATTTGAGCGATTTTGACCGGGGTCGAGTTGTTGCTTATCGAGATGTCGGTATGTCCTATCGCGAAATTGCCCGCCGTATTGATTCCACTGCAGCAACTGTAATACGTGTGTATCAGGTATGGACAGAAGAAGGTAGAGGAACAAGAAGAAGACCAATTGGTCAACCAAGGCGTACCACAGAACGTCAAGATCGGTGCTTAAGACAAATAGCCCTGCGAGACCGTTTCGCTACTACGCGTCAAATCGGTTATCAATGGATTGGAGAAGAAGGTAGGCCCGTTAGTATGCGAACCTTATATCGCCGCATTCAATCCTTTGGGCTTCTTTCGTACCGTCCAAGATTAGTGCTTCCTTTAACAGCGAGACCCTGTCGCCAAAGGTTGGACTGGTGCAGTGAACGGCAGCATTGGGAGGCAGAATGGCACGATGTCGTATTCAGCGATGAATCACGATTTTGTCTAGGCACGCATGATGGCCGTAGAAGGGTACGACGCTACCGTGGAGAACGACCTGATCTTAGGTTTGCTATTGAGAGGCATGTACACAGGACTGCTGGAGTAATGGTTTGGGGGGCTATTGCTTATGGTAGTCGATCACCTCTTGTATTCATTCGAGGCAGTATGACAGCTGCGCGTTATGTTGAAGACGTCATACGACCGACTTTGTTGCCTTATTTAGATGGCCGCCCAGACGTACTTTTTCAACAAGATAACGCACGTCCCCATATTGCTCGTCGAACTATGAACTTTCTTAATGAAGCTGGTGTTAATGTTTTGGCGTGGCCGCCCCGTTCGCCGGATTTAAATCCCATTGAACATGTGTGGGATATCATGGGAAGAAGAATATTCTCTTTGCACCATCCTCCACAGACTCTAGCACAGTTGATCGATGAAATTCAAGTTGCTTGGAACGAGATGCCTCAAGAAGACATCGACCATCTCATTTTGTCGATGCCCAGACGTCTACAGGAGTGTATACAGCAAAGGGGTCGCCAAACACATTATTAATTTTTTTTAGATTGTTTTTTAATAAAATTTTCGAAAATGTAATCATTTTATTCTTGATGTAAGACTACCATACTGGCAAAAAATCAAGTTAAAATAATAACTCCTTCTGGGTGTTACGCTTCTAATGTCATTGAGTATATTTTGAAAAAGCAATGTTTGCTTGATATCCACACAAAATTTCATGAAGATATCTTAAAAAATGTTTATGTCACTAATGTTTAAAACGTGAATCTTCCGAAAATTCGTCAAAAATTTTACTATTTCGACTTTCAATTGCAAATAACTCGAAAACTGCTTACGGGGAATTATTGAATTCTGACATATTTTGAAAAAGCAATGTTTGCTTGATATCCACACAAAATTTCATGAAGATGTCTCAAAAAATATTTATGTCACTAATGTTTAAAACGTTAATCTTTCGAAAATTCGTCAAAAGTTTTACTAATTTTACATTCAATTACAAATAACTCGAGAACTGCTTACGGGGAATTATTGAATTCTGACATATTTTGAAAAAGCAATGCTTGCTTGATATCCACACAAAATTTCATAAAGATATCTCAAAAAATGTTTATGTCACTAATGTTTAAAACGTCAATCTTCCAAAAATTCGTAAAAAATGTTACTATTTTGACTTTCAATTACAAATAACTCGAAAACTGCTTACGGGGTATTTTTTAATTTTGACATATTTTCAAAAAGCAATGTTTGCTTGATATCCACACAAAATTCCATGAAGAGATCTCAATAAATGTTTATGTCACTAATGTTTAAAACGTCAATCTTAAGAAAATTGGTCAAAAATTTGACTATTTTGATTTTCAATTGCAAATAACTCGAAAACTGCTTACGGGGTATTTTTGAATTTTGACATATTTTTAAAAAGCAATATTTGCTTGATATCCACACAAAATTTTATGAATATTTCTCAAAAAATGTTTATGTCACTAATGTTTAAAACGTGAATCTTCCGAAAATCCGTCCAAAATTTTACTATTTCGACTTTCAATTGCAAATAACTCGAAAACTGCTTACGGGGAATTTTTTAATTTTGACATATTTTGAAAAAACAATGTTTGCTTGATATCCACACAAAATTTCATGAAGATATCTTAAAAAATGTTTATGTCACTGATGTTTAATACGTGAATCTTCCGAAAATTCGTCAAAAATGTTACTATTTCGACTTTCAATTGCAAATAACTCGCAAACTGCTTACGGGGAATTATTGAATTCTGACATATTTTAAAAAAGCAATGTTTGCTTGATATCCACACAAAATTTCATGAAGATGTCTCAAAAAATATTTATGTCACTAATGTTTAAAACGTTAATCTTCCGAAAATTCGTCAAAAGTTTTACTATTTTTACTTTCAATTACAAAGAACTCGAAAACTGTTTACGGGGAATTTTTAAATTTTGACATATTTTGAAAAAACAATGTTTGCTTGATATCCACACAAAATTTCATGAAGATATCTTAAAAAATGTTTATGTCACTAATGTTTAAAACGTGAATCTTCCAAAAATTCGTCAAAAATGTTACTATTTCGACTTTCAATTGCAAATAACTCGCAAACTGTTTAGGGGGAATTATTGAATTTTGACATATTTTGAAAAAGCAATGTTTGCTTGATATCCACACAAAATTTCATGAAGATGTCTCAAAAAATATTTATGTCACTAATGTTTAAAACGTTAATCTTCAGAAAATTCGTCAAAAGTTTTACTATTTTTACTCTCAATTACAAATAACTCGAAAACTGCTTACGGGGAATTTTTGCATTCTGACATATTTTGAAAAAGTAATGCTTGCTTGATATCCACACAAAATTTCATAAAGATATCTCAAAAAATATTTATGTCACTAATGTTTAAAACGTCAATCTTCCAAAAATTCGTCAAAAATTTTACTATTTTGACTTTCAATTGCAAATAACTCGCAAACTGTTTACGGGGAATTATTGAATTTTGACATATTTTGAAGAAGCAATGTTTGCTTGATATCCACACAAAATTTCATGAAGATGTCTCAAAAAATATTTATGTCACTAATGTTTAAAACGTCAATCTTCCAAAAATTAGTCAAAAATTTTACTATTTTGACTTTCAATTGCAAATAACTCGAAAACTGCTTACGGGGTATTTTTAATTGTGACATAGTTTCAAAAAGCAATGTTTGCTTGATATCCACACAAAATTCCATGAAGAGATCTCAAAAAATGTTTATGTCACTAATGTTTAAAACGTCAATCTTCACAAAATTCGTCAAAAATTTTATTATTTTGACTTTCAATTGCAAATAACTCGAAAATTGCTTATGAGGAATTTTTGAATATTGACATATTTTGATAAAGCAATGTTTGCTTGATATCCACACAAAATTTCATAAAGGTATCTCAAAAAATGTTTATGTCACTAATGTTTAAAACGCCAATCTTCCAAAAATTCGTAAAAAATTTTACTATTTTGACTTTCAATTGCAAATAACTCGAAAACTGCTTACGGGGTATTTTTTAATTTTGACATATTTTCAAAAAGCAATGTTTGCTTGATATCCACACAAAATTCCATGAAGAGATCTTAAAAAATGTTTATCTTCAGAAAATTCGTCAAAAATTTTATTATTTTGACTTTCAATTGCGAATAACTCAAAAATTACTTATGAGATATTTTTGAATATTGACATATTTTGATAAAGCAATGTTTGCTTGATATCCACACAAAATTTCATGAAGATATTTCAAAAAATGTTTATGTCACTAACGTCAACCTTATGAAAATTCGTCAACAATTTTACTATTTTGACTTTCAATTGCAAATATTTCGAAAACTGCTTACGGGGTATTTTTGAATTTTGACATATTTTGAACAAGCAATGTTTGCTTGATATCCACACAAAATTTCATAAAGATATCTCAAAAAATGTTTATATCACTAATGTTTGAAACGTCAATCTTCCAAAATTCGTCAAAAATATGACTATTTTGACTTTCAATTGCAAATAACTCGAAAACTGCTTACGGGGTATTTTTGAATTTTGACATATTTTGAAAAAGCATGTTTACTTGATATCCACACAAAGTTTCATAAAGATATCTTAAGAAATTTCCAAGATACGATGTTTGAAAATTTACCACTTTTGTTAGAAAACAATCTTAAAATATATTATTAAAATCATAGCGAAAATTAATATTAAAAATATAGCAAAAGCAATTATTAATTGGAATTTGTGTGTGTTTTATGTGTAACTTTGAATTACCAACTGTTACTATGTTTCGAGGAATATTACCAAGAATATAACCCAATTTTAAATTACCGGTAATTTTACATCTTTAATTGTATATTAATTTTAAAACATGTTAACACTAAATCGTTAAATAATATTTCATTTACCCAAAATGTATTTCTGGTAGCGGGCAAGAATCATGATGACGCGGGCCGGATTTGGCCCGCGAGCCGTAGTTTGGAGACCCCTGGGCTAGGGTACGGTTTGGCGCGAAATGGAGGGTTATTTCAATTGTTGCTGTTATTTTCAAGAGAACTTCAATTTGTTTTTAATCTTTAGGTTTGAATTAAAATGCAATTAAAATGGATATTTTTTTGTGAATTGCTACGTTCTGGAGCATTATACATGGAGCATTATATATTTTTAACTTTACTGTAAATCAGTGGCTTATACGCGTGGCGCTTGAAGTAAAATTTCGAGTTTAGAAAAGCCCCGTGAAAATTTGTCTCGGGTCGCTGCGCGACCCTTGACAAATTTTCTACGCGGGGCTTTTCTAAACTCGAAATTTTACTTCCTGCTTAGTCTGGGAGTGGACAACACTCGTTCTTAGAAGTTTCAAGTCGAAGGATCACTCTAGATTACTAAGTTTATTACCATTTTACAAAGGCTACAGCTCGAAGGACCAATCATGGTCTTCGGAGACCGAAGGACTACAGGGGTGCGAAGTTTTTTTACAAGAAAACTACGAATATCTGAAGGTTTACAGCATGGATAGGAAAGAAAACATCCAATTTTGAAAAAATCAAAGTTGGGTTGGTTTTTAGTGCATTTTTAACTTCGATTTAAATCAGTGTTATATACGCGTGGCGCATGAAGTAAAATTTCGAGTTTAGAAAAGCCCCGTGAAAATTTGTCTCGGGTCGCTGCGCGACCCTCGACAAATTTTCTACGCGGGGCTTTTCTAAACTCGAAATTTTACTTCATGCTTAGTCTGGGAGTCGACAACACTCGTTCGTAGAAGTTTCAAATTGAAGGATCACTCTAGATTACTAAGTTTATTAGCATTTTACAAAGGCTACAGCTCGAAGGACCAATCATGGTCTTCGGAGACCGAAGGACTACAGGGATGCGAAATTTTTTACAAGAAAACTACGAATATCTGAAGGTTTGCAGCATGGATAGGAAAGAAAACATCCAATTTTGAAAAAAATATTATAGATAGGTTGGTTTTCAGTGCATTTTTAACTTCAATTTAAATCAGTTTTTTATACGCGTGACGCATGAAGTAAAATTTCGAGTTTAGAAAAGCCCCGTGAAAATTTGTCTCGGGTCGCTGCCGGACCCTCGACAAATTTTCTACGCGGGGCTTTTCTAAACTCGAAATTTTACTTCATGCTTAGTCTGGGAGTGGAAGTCACTGTGTAGTTTAAAATACAACACAATATTATGAAATAAATGTAGAAATATGACCTAATTGGTGAAGATGCTTCTCTCTATTAACCTTGCTTTAAAATCTAAAATAAAAAACACTTGGTTTGTTTAACTTACTTTGCTCTATTTATATCACAAAAAGCACAGGTCGGAAATTCCGCACGGTCTCTAAACATTCTTAAGCTGTCTATTTTAATACATAATAGAGCTATTATCGATGTTAAATTGCCAATAGATAACCGTATGCAAATTTAAACGGCATGAAACATCCAAAGGCAAAACATTATGCAAAAAAATCCCCGCGCTATTTACATTATGTAAAAAAAAAATACTGTAATGCACGAATAAAATTGCAATAATCTTTTGTACGCGAAACCCCTTCGGCTTTATGGTTATGGGGAGGAGGGGCTGATATTAGCATCACCATGACTTCAGGATTAAATAATTACCCCCATAATGTGCTTTATGATGGTAATTCACGTGCGGAATTATATAATGTAAATAGATGGATATAACGGGCACGCTTTCCACCTATGTATGCAAATTGTGCCATCTTCTATTTATCTATTCTGTGTTGTTATGAATTTATTAAATGGGAGTGATTTATTAGGATTGTTAGTTTGAATGAATTGTGAAATGAAGGAAAAATGGTATTTCAACAACTTACTAACAATCAACGAAACAAAAACTGAATTCATGATTTTTAAAAACATAGATAACACAAAACTAACTATAAAAGTTAAAGGAACGCCAATACAACAAATCACAAAAGTAAAATATCTAGGACTCACAATACAAGAAAATTTAAAATGGGATGAACACATAAAACATTTAATTAGTACAAACACGAAAACGATATATGGATTATCAAAGATAAGAAACTACATCCCAGAATACTGTAGAAAACAAATATATAATTCAATGTTTACTTCAAAAAATACGTATCTGAACAATATATGGGGTGACACAACGAAGAAAAATTTGAATAAACTACAAATACAACAAAATATAATACTAAAAATAATTTATAAATTAGACAGAAGAACTAACACGGAACAACTATATAAACAAACACAAGAATTAAATATATTTAACATGATAAAATCAAGTAATTTATTGTTACTTTATAAAATCAAAAACAATCAAATAAAAACAAACATGGATATAAAACTAAACAAACAAATTCACCAATACCAAACGAAAAGAAAATCAGACATAAGAACACATAAATTCACATCTAATAATACATCAATAACACTGATGTCAGAAACTATAAAACAATTTAATAAACTTGACAAAAACATAAAAGAACTAAATTATACAACATATAAATTAAAAATTAAGAACCTAACACTAAACAACAAAATAAAATAAGTAAATATATCGGAGCAGAAAATGTACAAAACATATATCCCTCGATACCAGTAGCCCGAGATGGGGACAATCACCCAACGATCCCGCGGCGAAGAAGTAGGGAAGGAAAAAAGAAAAAATTCAATTTTTACAATACCATTTATTATAAATATAGTATTATTGTAATGAATGTTTGTAAATATTTGTAAATAAAGAATATTGTACTTTAAAAAAAAATAAATAAATAATATGAATTTCGCTTTAAATCAAACAAATGTAGTTTAAACTAATTAAAATATTTACAATAAGTTTGTCACTAGGATCAATGTACCTATGTTTTTGGGTTTCGCAAAGAGTATTATCAATAAAAAGTAACACTGTTGTATCCTTTCTTCACATTTATTTTCTAATCTTTAGATGCACATTTCGAGTGCTACGCATTTGAAATATGTAATATGTAAAGATTAGAAAATTAATTCCTTTCAATTGGTGATGGTGAAAAGTATTGTTTTTTGTTCTGATAATTAAACAATACTTTCCCTTTGAGTTTCATACGGGGAAAGTAAAATTGTAAATTAAGAGAAAGAAAAATAAGAAAGAAAATTGATTGTCATTGATCTTCAAATAATTAATCATCGATGCATACATAACAATAAAAGAAGATCAGTATAATCTCAAAGAAACCCAACAACAATACCGTCCTCGATCTCCACCCTTAAGCATCCTTATTTGTTATTTTTCATTTCACACAAAATCAAAACTCAAAGCAATTGCTCAACTCGTGTGAAATCCTATTAGAGCCGACCCCCTCATTTTTCTCCTCTTTCTTTGAACAAAATAGTAAAAAGCACAAAAAATAAAGAAAACTTTGCACAATTATCGGCAGATATTTATTTTCGATTAAACATCAAAAGAGGGGCCCTTAAAGGTCGGATTACGTTCCGGCTATTATGAACCCGGCGATCTGATAAGCGACTTAAAGATCAATCGCCCCATTCTGATTTTGTGGCAGATTTCTTAACGAAGTGGATGAATGAACGAGAGGAGGAAAATGTTTGTGTGTAAAAAATAAAATTGAATAAACGCATCCTGTCTGGTTGGTGTTGCATTTCCCTTCTTGATTTCTTGTACTGATTAGTTTCCTTTTCTTTGAAGAGTTTCGAGGGATTAAAGTTGGGATGATTTGTTGAGGTTACGGTTGAAATATAACGGATTTCTTATATCGTCGGTGCACAAGAAAAGTGACATCTCAAAAATCCCCATTTTTTAGGAAAACGATTTCAAAATAATATTTTTGTGCATTTTGAAGTTATAAAACGAATATTTTCTAGAATTCTCCAATGTCTCTTGATTGTGATGGTTTCAGAATATAGTGCGATCGTTTAAATTATGATTTAGAGTAGGCGGCATTTTTTTGTGGGGTTGCCCAGAATGCTAATTGAATGATGGAATAAGTTTGAGGTTATGGCCAAATATGTGTTAACAGTACGTAGTGCCAATCTAATTTAAAATTCAAAGCCTACTCTAAATCATGTTTTAAATGATCGCACGGTACTATGGCATTTAAAAGAATTTTATTAAATTGACCCACAGTGACGTTTATCTTGAGTGGGGGTCATACATTTTTTCGCATGACAAAGAGACACATAGTCTTTTATCCAGTATTTTAAGAACTATCTTTATGTCGTTTTTACTGATTAAAGTTGATCTTTTATGAAAATTTTACATTATTTAACTCAAAAAGGAGGATTTTTGAGTTGTGTCGGTTATGCACCGACGATATCAGTTTTTTTTGTACAGGGTTTAACCAACACTGAAAATCCTTGATCAAGATCAAGATCAAGATCAAGATCAAGATCAAGATCAAGATCAAGATCAAGATCAAGATCAAGATCAAGATCAAGCATTGGTTTCATGCTATTCTAATTAAATACAAAAATTTTTGGATTGATTGAGTTACTTGAAGATAATTATACTTTGATTAAAAAACACTTAGAACCTTTCTTCAATACTTTATTTTGTAACCAAATGTACATTTCGGACAGGAAGTGTCCATTATCAATGGTTTGATACTAATACAAAAATACAAAAATGTTTTTGAACTTCACTTTAAATCAGTGTTTTACACGCCTGGCGCATGAAGTAAAATTTCGAGTTTAGAAAAGAATGAAAATTTGGATTTGCCGAGGCGCGACTCGCTTCGCTCGCGCGCCCCGGCAAATCCAAATTTTCAGGCTTTTCTAAACTCGAAATTTTACTTCATGCTTAATCAGGGAGAGGAAACACCGGTTCGAAAAAAATTGAGCGATTTATAAATATGAAGGGCTAAAATAGATCCAATCAAAATAAGTACTTATTTTGAATAGTTTCATAAATGTTATAGATCATTAGCTTGTGCAAATTTGGATTTGCCGAGGCGCGACTCGCTTCGCTCGCGCGCCCTGCAAATCCAAATTTTCAGGCTTTTCTAAACTCGAAATCTTACTTCATGCTTAATCAGGGAGAGGAAACACTGGTTCGAAAAAAAATTGAGCGATATAAATATGAAGGGCTAAAATAGATCAAATCAAAATAAGTACTTATTTTGAATAGTTTCATAAATTTTATAGATAATTAGCTTGTGTTTAAAAATTATTAAGCCAAATTTGATTTTAATTTTTCAAGAAAACGGATTAAGAAAGGCTAAAATTTTATTTAAAAATTCAAGAGATTTTTGTACTAACATAAAATTTTAGAAAATTGTAATTTTAAATATGTTTTGTAAACAATAAATTCCAATTAGTTAATAGGTTTTTTTAGTCAAGATTTGAAACTTTACATGAATATTTTAAAAAATAACTAGACATTTTGTATATATCTTTGCTTGGCTAGTTTATTTCAGTAAATTTTATCGTTGGGGGTCATTTTTCCCCTACAATTTTTCCCCTAGGTTATTTTTCCCCGCGCTATTAATTTTCCTCTCAAATTTTCCCCCGGCTATTATTTTCATAAGAAGATGAAACTTAGACTCAGAAATGTATTCAATTGCGTGCAATGATTGTAGCAAATGTTACATAAGCCAAACTCAAAGGATTTTTTTTTTAAATATTTAAGGAATATAAAGGGTGTTTCACCTAAAACTCCCCAGACTAAATAACAAGAAACTAAAAATGTTAAATTGCGTATTCCCAATTCGATTGTGTTTTAATTGACAGCAATGTTTTAAGTTCCAATGGGAAATTGTTTTATCAGAATTTGATGTTAATTACTCTCAATTTAAAGTTGAAAAGTTAATGCTTAAATATCAGTTGCGTAGAATATGTTTGAGCTAAGTAGAACTATTTTGTTTTTATTTTTATTAATATTTGAAAAATATGATATTTTGTATAAATATAAATAATTCAAATATTCGAATACTCAACTATAAATATTACAATCACTAAATTTTTAACTTTAAATCAGTGTTTTCTACGTCTAGTGCATGATGTAAAATTTCGAGTTTAGAAAAGCCTAAAAATTTGGATTAGCCGGGCTTCGCTTCGCTTGCACCGACAAATCCAAATTTTCAGACATTTTTAAACTCGAAATTTTACATCATGCTTAATCATGGAGTACAAACACTTGTCATGACCATGATGCGACAACTCTCGCTAGGACAGCCCATTAGAAGAGCCAAATCGCATGACCAGAGAAGGATTGAACGTCGAATCAATAACATAGTCGCGAAATATGATGATTACAGGGAGGAAGACAAACTTTTAGATTATTTACGAAATATTGGTTGTAATATAACTTTATAAATTTTGTAATATAGCTTAATTAATTTGAATGTTGCGTTATTATTCATTTGGGGGAAAATTAGATTGAGGGAATATTAATTTGGGGGAATATTAATTCGGGGGAAAATATAAGGGGAAAATTTGCCGAGGGAAAAATTTTAGGGGGAAAATGAACCCCAATCAAATTTTATATTAAAATCCTTTCCACTCAGCAATTTATATTGAAGTAATTTTACTTATGTTTTTTTCAACTAATTTGACAATTAAAATTACCGTACACTTAATTAAAAATATACCGCGTGTTCGATAAAAAAAACGCCCAACGCCATAACTCTGTTATTTATTGACCGATTTTATTGAACCTACAACCAAAGTCAATGGCCGTTTAAATACTAAAAAAATACACCAATATTGATTTTTTATAATAATAATTTCGTTGCCAAATACTAGCCAACTTAACATTTTTAAATAACTACCTATATTTTTTTAAATTTTATAACATTAGACAATATTTTTCTTAATCCAATAACGCCCAGTTTGTTGTCTTTTGATCATTATTTTTGTCGAAAAAAATAAAATGTTTCATCTATTTAAAATTATATTTTCCAAAAAGTGGGCCTTGGAAAAAAATGACAAATGTTATTTATTGTAAGGTTATATCAAAAATGAATAATAACGACCCAACAAATAAGTTACATTGAAAATAAATTTGAAACATGTCTGTTAATTTGCTATTGTTCATGATTATGTCAGAAACATATATTAATATCAATTGGTTGATATTACTTTACAATAAATTTGTTCAAGGCACACTACATTTCTTGCTAAAAAATCATGCGAACAAGAATAATTTTTATTTTTTTTCTGGCATGATTATTAAATTAAAATCAAAATATCGGCCAAAATTTGATTTAAAAAAATAATGTCTAATACAGGATTATTCAAAATAAAGGAACAGATTTTAAACATTTATTTCTTCCAAACTACAAAAGATAGAAACACAATTCCAACGTTCCTGGAAACAGAAAAGTTCAGTTTTTTATGCATTCAATGTGTTTCCCGTACTGTGGATTTTTTGGGCTCCTTTCGTAAACTGAACGAATACGCTCGACATTTTCATTCGATGTGCGTGGACGTCCCGTGATTTTCTGTTTGTAGATGCAACCATCGCCTACGAATTTTCGATACTACTAGTAAATCTGCTTATTACGAGGCTGTAAAAAGCACGTTGAACTTCAATAATAGACTCTAGTTTTGCTAACTGCAGCACACAAAGTGCTTTTTCTTGTAATATCGCCATTTTACTACAGACAATCAAAATGACAAGAAACAGCGCCAATGCGGCCGTGGTTGGAACTTCTGCCTGGACTGTTCAAATTTTAAACTTTTGTTTGTCCAGGAACGCTGGAATTATAGTTCTACCTTTTGTAGTTTGGAAGAAATAAATGTTTGAAATCTATTCCTTCTATTTGAATAGCCCTGTATAATAAAATAATCTGTTCCTTCTATTTGAATAGCCCTGTATAATAAAATAAGAAAAGTATATGTAGCCATTTAAATATTTAAAGTTGACTATTATTTGGTAATGAAGTTAATTTTAAAGAAATATATAATTACTGTCATTTTATAGTATCTAAGCGGCCATTGATTTTGTTTTTTAGTTCAAATCGGTTAATTAATAACAGAGTAATAGCGTTTGGTGTTTTTTTATCAAACACCCGGTATATACAGGGTGCTTCTAAATTGATGCGAAAGAGTGTAATGGGTGATTTTTCAGCAAAAATTAAGGAATGTCTTTCATATAATTTTTTGTTCAAAAGTTACAGCCCTCTAAAGTTAAGAGAAAAACATTGTTTTTATTTTATATCCACTATGGAAGAATTTAAAAGAATGAAATTTGGCAGAAAACAGTTCCTAATAATATGGCACTTTTTGACAATTTTTGTAACCTGAAAATGTTATTACAAGGGGGTGAAAAAATCAACCCCTATAATACAGAACATCAGAACTTATTAATGTGTCTACATTTGTCTATTTCAAAACTTGAATAAAATGGAGGGATTCAATCTGCAACTTTTTTGTCTTTTGCCATTTTCTCCTAAAATTCTTAGTTTGATAACAAAAAAAACTAATATAATACATAGGATCATTTGACATAATTCAGAGATTGGTTATTATTTGTTAAGTAAAATCAAGTAGGCTGGTGTCATAATGACAAATATTTTTATTGTTGTGATTTTGTCGATATTATTTTTTTAATCTCCCGCGAACTAAAAATAACACAGGTCTACAAAATTAAATTAAAAAATTAGTGCCGTTGAAATTTAAGTATATTTCTATTGCACAAGACCTGGTAACATTGTTAGTGACAAAGAAGTTTGAAAACTACAAGGGGGATCCGATAATAAAGGTACAGGCTAAAAAATATAAACAATAAACAACTAGACAACTGTATATAGGAGGGGGGTCCGATATTAAAGGTACATATCAAAATTTGGTAACATATATTTGTAAAGAAAATATTTAATGCATTCTACAAAAAACTTTATACTTTTGTTTATTTCTCAACATATTTTCCATAAAGATTGAGACATTTATCCCAGAGTGACAATAGTTTTAACATCCCTTCATGGTAGTGTTGTCTGTCATGTCGTATAAGTAGTCCATAACTATGTCTTGCAATTCCTATTGATTGGCAAAGCGTTTGCTCTCCAACATTTTTTTTGGAAACGCTTTCCAAATCAACAGGAATTGCAAGACACAGTTGTTGACTCAATTTTGGCGGGAAAACGCTTTGCCAATCAATAGGAATTGCAAGACACCGTTGTGGACTACTTTAATCGCCTTGACAGGCAACACTACCATGAAGGGATGTTCAAACTATTGTCACGCTGGGATAAATGTTTCAATCTTTATGGAGAATATGTAGAGAAATAAACAAAAGTATATAGTTTTTTGTAGAATGCATCAAATATTTTCTTCACAAATATATGTTAGCAAATTTTGGCATGTACCTTTAATATCGGACCCCCCTCGTACATACAGTTGTCTAGTTGTTTATTGTTTATATTTTTTTGTGAGCAGTTGTGTTAAAGGTTTATTTTAATTGTCGCGTGATTTAAAAATTGAAAAAATCATAACATGATAATGTCGACATTAAGACGATCCTGTTTATCGATCCAAGCACATTTTGTTACGTTTGTGGCAAATACACAGTGAAAAAGTGTCGGAAATCTATCACTGAATTAGTGCAAAATGCGTACTTACTTTAACTTGAAAATTGAAGATACCGCCAAACTATGGGCACCAAATTGAATTTGCACAATATGTAACTGATATTTAAGATAGTCGGTAACTGGAACAGCAAAGCAGTCATACAAAGTTTAGAAATATACTCTGCTTGTGGGATAGCTATGACAAACACACAGACTGAAGAAAAACAACCTGGCCTGGAAGAAGAATATTGACCATTGAAAAGCAGAATACCGTAAACCCACCAAAAGTCAGTGGAGATAGAATAATTTTGCCTTAGTAAACTTAGGTCCAATGAGACAGTACGTAAAGGCTATAGACAAAAATTTCGAAAATGTTCGCGTTTAAGTAAGGAAAAAGTAAATGGTAGTATTTTCGACGGTCCTTAAATCAGGCTTTAATCAAAACAATGCTTTCGTGCTTTCCATGAATCTTTCTAAATTGTTAGCCTGGAGTTCAGCTCTTTTGTCCATCTAAGTAAAAATTGTTTAGGAAATGACAGGTCTAAAGATTATTCTGATCTAGTGCAAAGCATGTTGGAATGTTACAAAAAGGTGTAATATTAGTATATTATTCAACAAGCGCATAATGAAAGCTATTAATCATGAGAATGAGGTTTACGGAACGAGCCGCAGGCGAGTGGAGTAAATCATTCGAATGATTAATAGCCATTATGCGCGAGTAGAATACTATACTTTATCCACAACCACAAAATGTATATTCATTCTTGCTTACTGCAACTTTTCAAGAATAAGAACATAATTCATTAAATCATTTACTTTTAATTATAACTAAGAAATACATATAATAATACTATTTATTAGGATTAATGTTAATAGTAACGTTAGAACAATTATTAAACACAATAGGGGGCATTGAAGTGGGTACACCAAGATTTACGGTTTGATCCAAAATATCGAAATTAACGGAATTTGTGCTGGAAGATGTAGCTATTACATTATTTGCTGTCGATTCTATTGACGATGCAATTTTTCTGGCCGTTTCCTTTTTGTTTTCCAAAGAATCGTTAATATAGCCTTCTGCAACCGCACTTGACTTCCATCCTCCATGACGTTTTAACGCAGTGATGTCTCCACCAGCATCAACCAAAATGGTGGCTGAGGTTCTTCTAAAGCTATGGTCTGTATATTGCTCAGGATTGGGTAATTTCGAAAAACTGGCGATATCCCTTCCCATTTTTGTAAATTTATTAATACCAATTCGCTGTTTAGTACACTTTCCATTTTGAAAATTTTGAAAGAAATAATCACAGTTTATCTGCTTTCGGAGGCACAAATATTTTTTTCACAATGTGGTAAAAATTACCAGATACTGTAAATTTCCTACAAATTTTAGTTTTTGTGGTTGGTACCTTAATCATATAGCAGGAATTAAGGTCTTCTTTATCTTTAATTTTCATGTTATACAGCTCATTTGAACGACAAGCGCCCATTAAACCCATAATTAATGCAACCTGAAGAAAAAATTACTGCAATTTTTAAAAAATATTAAAATAATTTAAAACTTACTTTTGTTGCAAGAAATTTGTCATCCGGTGCATTTGCAATGAAACTGTTAACATTTTCTGGGGAGAAAGTGTTGGCTTTTTTCGGAGTAAACCCTTCATTTTTTCTTTTCAAAAAATCTAGAAGTTTGCCATAGTTTCCAATATTGATGTTTTCAAAGATTTTCAATGTACTTTTTAGCATCGAATACTTCTGCCACAACGATGAGGTGTTGTATTTTTTTGAAAATTCAGTAAAATACACCAAAACTACCGACTCAGTTGAAGAATGTGTTTTTTTCTCCTTTTTCCATTCACAAAACGTGTTGTATGTACTTTGGTATATGTTGCGAGACTTTTTAGGCAACAAATTGATGGAAGCGATTTCTGCCGCGTCCCTTATTTTCGGGGGTGTCAACAAGTCAGGATCGGATTCCATGTTGCTTCTTTCACCTTCGATAAACTATTAACCACACTATCACAACACAATTAACACAATTTGCTTTCAATTTATAAATTGTATTTGTTTATGTCAAAATTGATTAACATGAGGTATCCTGATTTTGTAGTGATTTCTTATTATTCAGAGTTGAGCAGTGATAAGTCAAAATATTAATCACAGGTTTCATAACCTATTTATAATAAACGTCATTATTATTGACTCTTAGCATGTATAATTATAATATTATAGAGTGGTTGTGGATAAAAGCAATTACGTCCACTACTTCATAGTCATTTCGACAAATTTCCCGAAAGCTTTAGTTCTTACGGTGAGGAACAATGGGAGAGATTCCACAAAGACCCAACAAAATATGGAAACAAGCTACTAAGGCCTCTAGGATAAGCACATGATGGCTGATTATTGCTAGGGAATAATGCAAGACTATTCTGAATCGCTGAATCGCGAATCGAAGCTTTCTCTTTGTCTAATATTGAAATAATTGGTAATTATTACAAACAATTGTGTTTTTCTGCATCTTCGCATATCTCGTAAACTACACGTAGGATCATGAAAAAAATATTTAGTTACAATCAGTATGACGAGTATTCTTAAAAACCGTATTAGTCTTTTCGGCATCAAATGCACTGTAGGCCTGTGTAATTTATTACTTAAGTAAATAACAGAGCTGGGCAGGATTCGAATCATTCAGGATTCGATTCCCGGATTCGAATCCTTTTAGAGGATTCGAAAGAGGTATTCGAATACTTTAGTGAAAACGGATTCGTGATCCGGATTCGTTACATTTTTTTAAAAGGATTCGTATTCGAATCCAGATGTAGATGATTCGAATCCTTATAAAAGGATTCGAATTCTTATAAAAGGATTCGAATCCTTATAAAAGGATTCGAATCCTCATACACGGATTCAAATCCTCCTACATAATTCGAATCATCGCTATTAAGGCTGGAATTCGAATTCGATTAATTCAAATAGTTAAATATTCTAATATGAATATTTAAATCACTAAATTATTCATATTTGAATTTTTAAATTTTGGAATAATTCAAATATTTGTGAATGCATATTTGGTTACTTAACCATGAAAAATATCCAACGTTAATAGCATATTTTTAACTTCACTTGAAATCAGTGTTTTATACGCGTGGCGCATGAAGTAAAATTTCGAGTTTAGAAAAGCCCCGTGAAAATTTGTCTCGGGTCGCTGCGCGACCCTCGACAAATTTTCTACGCGGGGCTTTTCTAAACTCGAAATTTTACTTCATGCTTAGTCTGGGAGTGGACAACACTCGTTCTTAGAAGTTTCAAATTGAAGGATCACTGTAGATTACTAAGTTTATTACCAATTTACAAAGGCTACAGCTCAAAGGACCAACCATGGTCTTCGGAGACCGAAGAACTACAGAGAATCTAAGTTTTTTTACAAGAAAACAACGAATATCTGAAGGTTTACAGCATGGATAGGAGAGAAAACACCTAATTTTGAAAAAATATCGAAGTTGGGTTGGTTTTCAGTGCATTTTTAACTTCACTTTAAATCAGTGTTTTATACGCGTGGCACATGAAGTAAAATTTCGAGTTTAGAAAAGCCCCGCGAAAATTTGTCTCGGGTCGCTGCGCGACCCTCGACAAATTTTCTACGCGGGGCTTTTCTAAACTCGAAATTTTACTTCATGCTTAGTCTGGGAGTGGACAACCCTCGTTTGAATTTTAAATTTAACTCTATTAAAAAATCTACGTACGTAATATAATAAATCATTCATTGAAATCATAGAAAAAGATGCAACATTTTACCTAAAATTAACTTTTTGAGTTAACTTTATAATTTGCTCGGCTCTTAATGGGTGAATATTCTATTCCTAAAAAAAACCGTTATTATTCAATATTAAAGTTGCATTTAATACAATAACAAACTGTGAATAAATCGACATAAATCTAGAAATATCGAAAATCTCGACATTTATAAAATCTTGACGGTCCACTCCCAGACTAAGCATGAAGTAAAATTTCGAGTTTAGAAAAGCCCCGCGTAGAAAATTTGTCGAGGGTCGCGCAGCGACCCTCGACAAATTTTCACGAGGCTTTTCTAAACTCGAAATTTTACTTCATGCGCCACGCGTATAACAGAGATTTAAAGTGAAGTTAAAAACGCACTGAAAACCAGCCCAACTTCGATATTTTTTCAAAATTGGATGTTTTCTCTCCTATCCATGCTATAAACCTTCAGATATTCGTTGTTTTCTTGTAAATAAACTTCGATTCCCTGTAGTCCTTCGGTCTCCGAAGACCATGATTGGTCCTTCGAGCTGTAACCTTTGTAAAATGGTAATAAACTTAGTAATCTAGAGTGATCCTTTAATTTGAAACTTCTAAGAACGAGTGTTGTCCACTCCCAGACTAAGCATGAAGTAAAATTTCGAGTTTAGAAAAGCCCCGCGTAGAAAATTTGTCGAGGGTCGCGCAGCGACCCGAGACAAATTTTCACGGGGCTTTTCTAAACTCGAAATTTTACTTCATGCGCCACGCGTATATAACACTAATTTAAATCGAAGTTAAAAATGCACTAAAAACCAACCCAACTTTGATTTTTTCAAAATTGGATGTTTTCTTTCCTATCCATGCTGTAAACCTTCAGATATTCGTTGTTTTCTTGTAAATAAACTTCGATTCCCTGTAGTCCTTCGGTCTCCGAAGACCATGATTGGTCCTTCGAGCTGTAGCCTTTGGAAAATGGTAATAAACTTAGTAATCTAGAGTGATCCTTTAATTTGAAACTTCTAAGAACGAGTGTTGTCCACTCCCAGACTAAGCATGAAGTAAAATTTCGAGTTTAGAAAAGCCCCGCGTAGAAAATTTGTCGAAGGTCGCGCAGCGACCCTCGACAAATTTTCACGTGGCTTTTCTAAACTCGAAATTTTACTTCATGCGCCACGCGTATAAAACACAGATTTAAAATAAAGTTCAATAACACATATATCATCATTAATTAAAATCATTATATAATCAGATATTTAGTCGGCAAATGAACATTTTGATTAATAGAAACTAATGGAATAAAATATTACTGGTTACAAATAATAGATTCAAATTTATTTTTAAAGGATTTGTATCCGTGATTCAAAAATGAGGATTCGAATCTTTGATTCGAATCATATTTTTCGCTTACAAATCCTTTATTCGAGTATTCGTGATTCGAATCATATTAGGTGATTCGGATTCGTGATTCGAATCCTGTTTTTGACGATTCATCCCAGCTCTGGTAAATAAAATGGCAAACTACACAAACTTTAGAGGGCTGTAACTTGTGGATCGATGTTTTCCGTTTTTTACCTCCTATGGGGGTGGGTTTCAGGGGAAGCCCGGGGGTAAAAGTGGTAAACCTTTTTTTTAATCTTATTAGGAGTCCAGTACTTGACATGCACACAAATTTCCAGCCAATTCGGATGATTTTTAGAGGTTGGATGGTGTTTTTGTCTCTGACGACTGGACTATTCTGTAATATCAATTATTGGAGTTCTAGTAAAAGAGAAATCTTCCTACATTTCTTTCTTTGATTTAATTTCAATAATTGTGGAAAATGGTGGTGTAAAGAAAAGAAAAATAATTAAACCTAACGAGAAAAAGAAAAATTATGCGTACACGCACCATTATCCCAAACATTAATTAGTAGGTGGTTGTTTCAAGCCCCATTACCCAACACAAAGAATCGGTGTCAAGCAGAAGGAATAATAATCACATAAATTATCCCCCCGGGACTTTTTCTCATTAAACCACTAATGAATTTCATTCCCACCCCGCACAATGATCTCTCCACCATTCCTCAAAAAAGCGCGTGTGTGCATGCATTATCACAATCACAAAAAGGAAACCATCCCCTCCCCGCCCCTCACAAAAGTTTCCACAGATTGAAAAACACCTGTACATAATAAAAGAATAAGAGACAAAAAATTAACATGACAATCGAAAGGCGGGACGTTTGTTATTATCATCGGCGGCGGGACGGGATTTGAAACTACGCCCTTTTCGGCCGGCCATTGGTTGCGGGAAGGCGCATGCGCGCTGGGTTTTTGCGCCTCCGTGCATGTCTGAACGTGAGAGCAGAAAGTCCTGTGCTTTTACTACGTGAACACGTTCCGACGTGAATTTTGATACAATAATAATAAAAAAAAACTGGTTTTTCTGTTTGTTTTCAAGGGGTTTTAGGGCGAAAAATAGACTGTTTTTTATGCGTTTCGTTTTCCTTTTTTGAGGACACTGTGTGCGTGGTTTTGGTTGTGTGGTTTTTTTTTTTTGGGTGGTTCTTCGACGGCTTCAAAATTGATCTGGATCTACACCGGCAGGCCTCTTCCGGCCACTTCATTAGGTGCGTTTTTTTTAATACACTCATAATTAGCTATTTTTTCTGAAGAATTGTCAAAAGCGACTCTCTTACATAAACAACTATTATTTTTCAAGAATTGTCAATAGCAACTATTTTGTTTGAAGAATTGCCAAGAGCAACACTCATAATGACTAATTGTTTCTCAAGAATTGTTAATAACAACTATTTTGTCTGAAGAATTGGCAAGAGCAACACTAATAATGAGAACTGTCAAGAGCGACACCCGTACTAAACTATTTTTCCCAAGAATTGTCAAAATAAATACTCGTACATAAACTATTGTCAAAACCGACACTCGTACTAAACTATTTTTTCTCAAGAATTGTTAAAAGAAATACTCATACATTCATTAGGTGCTATTTTTAATACACTCATAATTAACTATTTTTACGCAAGAATTGCCAAAAGCAACTCTCGTACATAAACAACTATTATTTTTCAAGAATTGTCAATAGCAACTATTTTGTTTGAAGAATTGCCAAGAGCAACACTCATAATGATCAATTGTTTCTCAAGAATTGTCAATAGCAACTATTTTCTCTGAAGAATTGCCAAGAGCACCACTAATAATGATCAATTGTTTCTCAATAATTGTCAATAGCAACTATTTTCTCTGAAGAATTGCCAAGAGCACCACTAATAATGAACAATTGTTACTCGAGAATTGTCAAAAGTGACACTCGTACTAAACTATTTTTTTCAATAATTGTCAAAAGCGACAATCGCAATAAACTATTAGTTTTCAAGAATTGCCAAATTTATTAAATCAATTGTTTGTAACAGTGATTACATGCAACCCAATACCGCTAATGTTTTTAAACTTCACTTTAAACCCGCATTTTATACGGTTGGCGCATGAAGTAAAATTTCGAGTTTAGAAAAGCCTGAAAATTCGGTTTGGCCGTTCCGCTTCGCGGAGCGACCAAACCAAATTTTCAGGCATTTCTAAACTCGAAATTTTACTTCATGCGCCAGCCGTATAAAACGCGGGTTTAAAGTGAAGTTTAAAAACATTAGCGGTATTGGGTTGCATGTAATCACTGTTACAAACAATTGATTTAATAAATTTGGCAATTCTTGAAAACCAATAGTTTATTCAAAGAGCGACACTCGTACTATACTATTTTTTTCTCAAGAATTGTCAAAAGCGACACTCGTACATCAAAAACTATTGTTTTTTGTCAATAGCGAGACTCATAATAAACTATTTTGTCTCAAGAATTGCCCAGAGCAACACTCATAAGAAACTATTGTTTCTCAAGAAACAATTTATTACCAAGAATTGTCAAAAGCGACACTCATAATAAATTATTATTTCTCGAGAATTGTCAAAAGCGACACCCGTAATAAACTATTGTTTTTTAAGAATTATCAAATACATCAAACCAATTGTTTATAACAAGAATTGTCAAAAGTGATACTCATAATAAATTATTATTTCTTAAGAATTGTGAAAAGCGACATTCGCATTAAACTATTGTTTTTCTATAATTGTAAAACTCATTACACCAATTGTTTATAGCAGTGATTATATGCAACCCAACACCGTTTATGTTTTTAAACTTCATTTTAAATCCGCGCTTTATACGGTTGGCGTATAAAGTAAAATTTCGATTTTAGAGAAGCCTGAAAATTTGGTTCGCGTAGCGAAGCGACCAAACCAAATTTTCAGGTTTTTCTAAACTCGAAAGTTTACTTCATTCGCCACGCGTACTAAATACTGATGTGATGAGATGTTCAGAATAGAAATGTTAGCATACTGCTTTAGTAGAATATTTTAAACTTCAATTTAAATCAGTGTTTAATACCCGTGGCGCATGAAGTAAAATTTCGAGTTTAGAAAAGCCTGAAAATTTGGTTTGGCCGCTCCGCGCTTCGCGCTACGCGACCAAACCAAATTTTCAGGCTTTTCTAAACTCGAAATTTTACTTCATGCTTAGCCTGGGAGTGGAAATCACTCTTTAGAAGTTTCAAATTTTGGTAAAGATTGGTAAAGATGTTCTATCCTTTAACCTTACTTATAGTTATTATTTTTTCCAAGAATAGTCAAAAGCGATACTCGTACATAAACAAATATTGTTTTTTTTTAAATTGTCAACACGACACATAATAAACTATTGTTTCTTAAGAATTGGCAAGAGCGACACTCGTAATAACCTATTTCTGTCAAGAATTGTCAAAAGCGGCACTCATAATAAACTATTATTTCACAAGAATTACCAAGAGTGGCACTCATAATAAATTATTTTAGTGAGAAAAGTCGCCTTCAGAGGATTGCTAGCGAGTTTAGTCGTAGATAACTTATCTCACGAAAATGTCATATTTATGAGAAATGTAAAAAATATAGAGAGTAAAATTATGTTATTTTATTAAAAAACAAAAGAAACTCACAGCTATTAAAACCAGTTCCAAAACAGACGTTTATTTATTTATAATAAAGTTTTAGATTTATGGCTCTTCCCAAATTGTTTTCAATTTGGTCTCATTTTAAATAAACCTATATTTCTTTAATAGACTGTTACGAATCTAAATCTAACCTAAAATGTGGAACTCGCCGCCAGTTTTTAATACTATAAATCAGAGCTGGGACAAATCCTTGTAAAAAGAATTCGAATCACGAATCCGAATCACCTAATATGATTCGAATTACGAATACTCGAATAAAGGATTTGTAAGAGATAAATATGATTCGATTCAAAGATTCGAATCCTGTTATTTCGAATCACGAATACAAATCCTTCAAGAATAAATTTGATTTTATTATTATTATTTGGCAACCATTAACATTTTAATATTGGTAGCAGTTGTTTTAAGAAAAATATTCTAAACCTAATCAACACTGATCATTGTTGATAACAGACTAAATATCTGATTGCGTGTTACTCTGATTGAAGATGTTATTGTGTGTTTTTGAACTTCATTTTAAATCAGTGGTTTGTACGCGTGGCGCATGAAGTAAAATTTCGAGTTTAGAAAAGCCTCGTGAAAATTTGTCTCGGGTCGCTGCGCGACCCTCGACAAATTTTCTACGCGAGGCTTTTCTAAACTCGAAATTTTACTTCATGCTTAGTCTGGGAGTTGAAGACACTCGTTACTTTAAAATATGTCACAAGTGTTAAAATGTGTATCGTAACTGTCAGAATGAAAAAAAAATTGATATGTCTATCATAGTACTTTTTCCCATGTTAAATACTTGAGATTTTTCAACAAATGTTTCTTATTCCTGTTAAACTTTGTTTAAGCCTAACCTGGGAGTGGAATCACTCGTTCAACAACACTTCAAATTGAACTCTTTTATAAAATCGACGAATGCCTCAAAATTATGTTTAGACAAATTTTCACGGGGCTTTTCTAAACTCGAAATTTTACTTCATGCGCCACGCGTATAAAACATTGATTTAAAGTGAAGTTAAAAGCACTGAAAACAACCCAATCCAACCCAATTTCGATTTTTTTTTTTAATTAGATTTTTTCTTTCATATCCACGCTGTGATATATATATTATATATATATTATATATATATTATATATATATATATATATATATATATTCGTTGTTTTTTTGTAAAAAAACTTCAATTTCCTGTAGTCCTTCAGTCTCCAAAGACTACAATTGGTCCTTCGAGCTGTTGCCCTTGTAAAACGTTTCTTTGAGTAATAAACTTGGTAATCTAGAGTGATCCTTCAAATAGAAACTTCTAAAAACGAGTGTTGTCCACCCCCAGACTAAGCATGAAGTAAAATTTCGAGTTTACAAAAGCCCCGCGTAGAAAATTTGTCGAGGGTCGCGCAGCGACCCGAGACAAATTTTCACGGGGCTTTTTTAAACTCGAAATTTTACTTCATGCGCCACGCGTATAAAACACTGATTTAAAGTGAAGTTAAAAGCAATGAAAACAACCCAATCCAACCCAACTTCGAGTTTTTTTTTAAATTGGCTATTTTCTTTCATATCTACGCTGTGAACCTTCAGATATTCGTTGTTTTTTTTTGCGAAAAAGCTTTAATTCCCTGTAGTCCTTCAGTCTCCGAAGACTACAATTGGTCCTTCGAGCTGTAGCCTTTGTAAAACGGTTCTTTGAATAATAAATTTGGTAATCTAGAGTGATCCTTCAATTTGAAACTTCTAAGATAGAGTGTTGTCCACTCCCAGACTAAGCATGAAGTAAAATTTCGAGTTTAGAAAAGCCCCGCGTAGAAAATTGGTCGAGGGTCGCGCAGCGACCCGAGACAAATTTTCACGGGGCTTTTCTAAACTCGAAATTTTACTTCATGCGCCACGCGTATAAATCACTGATTTAGCGAGAAATTTAAAAACACACAAAACAAATTATTCATGTTAATCCTCACAATTAATTCGAATTATTTTTGATGATTCGAATCCTTCTGTACGTATACGAATCCTTTTATAAAGATTCGAATGACGAGCATTTAGATTCGAATACGAATCCTCTTAAAAAAATGTAATGAATCCGGATCACGAATCCAGTTTAACTAAAGTATTCGAATGCCTCTATTCCTCTTAAAGGATTCGAATCCTGAATGATTCGAATCGTGCCCAGCTCTGCTATAAATACACGAAGGGCTACGGCGCGAAATTTTAATTATCAAAACTTATTTTGAATTTGGATTGAGTTGTTATTAATTATGAGCACCTTGTGCTTCAAAATGTACATCTAACGATACAAATAAAAAGTGAAGTAAGGAATAAGTCTTTTTTAGTGTTGGATTGAATTACGTGAAGATCAAATTAAATTGATGAATAAATAACCTTTCTTCATTACCAAATGTACATTTCGGACACAAAGTGACCATTATCAATGAATTAACAATACTACGTGTTAATCCATTGATAATGGCCAATTTGTGTCCGCATTTGTGTCAGTTTATGAGTGCTTTATTCATATTTTTTTTTTCTTGTTCATGTTAAAAAAAAAGATATGTAGGAGAAAAATCTGTAGCAGTTTTTGACTTTTAATAAGTTCGTTCAACTCAAAGCCACAACTTGATAAATCCGTAGCAAGACAAAGATTTCGGAGAGGGTTTTAAAATTTTCTGAGCGGATTTTAACGGCAAAAAGACAACAAATAACTTGATTTAGGAAAAAGGCACGACTCGTTAAAATAAGTGGTTAGTGATAATTTAGAGCGGTAATCGCCACTGGTGATTTTACCGTAATAAACGGTAAAGTAAACGAAAATGAATGTTACCAATATTACCGGATTCTCCGGGTAATATAGTATACCCGGAGAATTCGATAGCATTAGTAACATTAATTTCGTTTCAAACGAGTGTTTCCAGTTCTCGATTAAGGATAAAGTAATATTTTGAGTTTAAAAAAGCCTGAACATTTGGTTTAGTCCCAGCACTCGTTAGTAGCTTCAAATTGAACTCATTAAGGGCGCTCTTATATGGACGTTTTAAACGCGAGGCGAACGGGAGCGGGCGCAAGCGTTTGCGTTTTAACACATGGGTTTATATGAGAGTTCCTAGACGGACGGGTGCGAGGCGGAGAAAACGCCAGCACCCGTCCGTCTAGGACAGTGGTGGGGAAACTTTTTTTAAGACGGGCCATTTGTAATAACCAGACAATCGTAGCGGGCCAAAGAATAATGCTTAATCGTAGGTAGGTAGTTTTTATGCGGGTCGTCACATTACGAAGTAAGAACGCGTTCAACATTCTCACGACGGCACTCTTAAACGGGCCGGATTAAACCTTTTTCCGGGCCGGACTTTGCCCGCGGGCCGTAGTTTCCCCATCACTGGTCTAGGAACTCTCATATAATCCCATGTGTTTAAATGCAAACGCTTGCGCTCGCTCCCGTTCCACCTCGCGTTCAAAACGTCCATATAAGAGCACCCTAAAAAAACAACGAATGCCTCAAAATGCATAGGCATCGGCAGGGCTGGTCCAAACAAAAGCGGGGCCCGGTGCAAATTTAGGTTGCGGGGCCTTGAATAAGCTAAGATCATCTAGGAAATGGGGGATTTAGTTCCAAATTCACCGGCGCGGAGCCTTAAGAAGCGCGGGGCCGTGTGCGGTCACACCGTTAGCACCGCTCTCCAGCCGGCCCTGAGCATTGGGATATGTATACTTTAAAGAAACATTTACTGTATGTTTATATCTGTAGCCTCGCCAATAATTATACTCACTGCTTTTTTGTTGATGCAAAACTTTATGTTAAGGCACAAATAAATAATTATTACTAAGGCGTAAAAAGTTGATTTCTGAGTTATTTTTCCAGTACTTCATTAAAACGTTTTTGAAATGTTGTTACCCATATTATTTTCTTAAAATCTAATCCAATAATTATTTCTATAAAATGTATTCTAATAATTATTATATATAAAATATATAAACAGGTGGTCTGTTTTGTTTACTTAATTATTTTTCTTAATTTAAAAAATATACAAAATGTTCAAACAATATTATTATCAATAATTATTGTAGTAATCTATTTCTTCACTGATTAGTTTTATTTACTAAATGTACATTTCGAACACCATGTGTCCATTCTCAATAGTAATACAATTGACAAATGTCAATTGTATTACTATTGAGAATGAGCATATAGTGTTTGAAATGTATATTTAGTAAATAAAACTAATCAGTGAAGAAAGAGATTACTACAATAATTATAATAAAACACTTCACGTAACTAAAAGAAGAATATTGAATATTATTATCAGCTGTAATATAACAAGTGGAAAGATTATCATCGATAATATTCTTGAGTGAAACCGAGCTGCAGATTCAACGAGCCCGAAGGGCGACTTTACGAATAAATATTATCGATTATCGATTAATCATACCACGAGTTATAATCGATGAGAGAATATTACAAATTTTACTATATTTTCGTCTTGGAAACCTCACCCTATCGCCTGGTTGACATTTTTAATTATCGACTGTTAGATTTGACAAATAATTTACGTAGCAACGACCAAAACAAGGTGATAGGATTCTATTACCGCTGTGATAACATGTATCTATGGAAATAAGCGATTATGATTGGAGGGACAGTAGTCATGTGACGTTTGAGTTATATTCTCAGCCGTAATATAACGAGTGGTATGATTATTATCGATGATATTTTGGAGTTGAAACCGAGCTGCAGATTCAACGAGCCCGAAGGGCAGGTTGAATGTGCTGCTTCGGTTTCAACGACAAAATATCATAAATAATTAATCATATCACGAGTTATATTTGGTGAGAGAATATAACGAATAAAATAATGTGAGTCCCTTAACATTATCGACAGCTGAGATATTGTTGTTTCCTTATTGATTAAGAATGTTTTAACCGCACAAAAGTTCGTAAACTGCCGCCACTGTGATTCTTTATTCATGACGGTGTTTTTTGGCGTCGCACTTTTCACTTTTCTATTAATATCGCTGCACGAAACTTTACCTATTTTGACGTTTCGAATGACAGGACAACTTAACACCCACCGCTTCTTTTATTTTTTATCATCGCGGTGATAGACATGTACCTACGGCTTTCCTTGCATCTCATTGGTTTAAAATTCGTTCTAGTAGGCTATGAGTTATATTCTCCCTGTTACTTTTTAGCTCTTAAATGTTGTGATTATATGTCAGTCTAAATATATTCATACGATTTTATGACTCAATGTTTAATTTAAAAGCTATATCAATCTTTAATAATAACAATACTTCATTAGTGCCATTACAAAAAGGTTAACACGTCCGCAGGATTTTAATTAAATTTAAGTAAAATACATAATTAGGTATACAATTACAAACATACTACTAAAACATAACAATTATAGATTATAAATCAAAGTAAACACGTCATATTAATTAAGAAGAGGCATACAAAACAATGAACGTATGATTAATGAATTGCAGTATTCGTTTTTCTATCCGTGTTAAACATTTTGATAACTGTTGCGAAAGTGTTAAGGGATTTATGGACCTTTAATAATCTGATAAATCCGAGTGTCCGCAACGGGGGTCGTTTCGCCCCCGCCTCCCCCATCCCTCTTCTCTGGTCCGGATCCGACAAGTGCCCTTTAGGGCTTGTTTGCCTGTGAATCCGCTCTTTCGCCGCGGGAATCGCCCGCCCTCACAACATCTCACTCGGGGCCCTTAATTGACTCGAATTACTCATAAATTTAACACTTGGTTTATCATAATTATCAAAGACTAATTTCGATTAAATCAACACACTTTAATAGCTCTAAATTAGTAAAAGTAGATTAATAGATGATTTTAAAGTTCAGTCTTATTATATCGTATATTCAATAAAAAAAAAACCTCTAGATGCTATGAGAAATATAGTAGGTTGGCAACTCTGAAATTATATACTATAATTATTGGGCCCGGTTATCAAGATGTTCAACATTCAACATGTTTGGATTTACTGTTTTGTGTTGTAGGCGTTCACTTTGTGGTACATCTTAAATACTAACACTTGTAAATAAAACACTTTTTATTTTGTTTAATCACTATATTTTGCACTTGATTTGTGACTATAGTTTCGACTGTCTAGTTTCTACTTTTAGTTTGATAATGACTACTAGATAGTCGAAACTATAGTCACAAATTAAGTGCAAACTATAGTGGTTAAACAAAGTAAAAAGTGTTTTATTTGCAAGTATATTTGGAGATTTTTGTGATGTATGTTGGTATCTAGTGAACGGTACTCCGGTCGGTCTATTTTATACGATTGCAAAAATCCCAAATACGTTCACGATTAACAATTCGGTCACCAGAGAATTTCCCAATAGTTGGCAGTAAACTTCCAACGGTTGCCTCTGATGAACGGGCCCATTATGTCTGACGTTTTGTATGTCAATTACTAAAGCGTGTAGCCAACTTAAATTTAAAAAAGATTAGATCTTGGCACTCTAAGGGTCTATTTTTTATTGAACACACGATAATAAGTCTCTACTTATTCAACAGTATAATTTAATTTTAAATACCGCCAGTTTAAAAATAAAAGTCATTCAATAGTCTAATTGCAAATACCACCAGTCTAAAGATATCAGTCATTAAGTGCGTATGGCAGAATTCCAAAGTTATTTATCACTAATGTTAGTGATAGAATAACCTTAGTGATAAATAACTTTAGTATTTCATTCGCACTTAATGACATATCGGTAAACTGGGGTATTTTTAAATACAACAAGACTGAACTTTTTTTTTTAATTCATCAAAACAAACTCGCTCAGTCCGACGGCAAATAAACCTTCGATGGAATTCCCCTCGAGCCGTTTGAAAATGAAATAAATCCGAGTCAGTAAATGTCGGGATTTCATGACGAGTCAATTATACATTTATTACTCTTTCGGCGTTTAATGACTTTTTGATCCTCGTTGTAAAATATATGGATTCAATATTGATTGATTAATGTCGAGTTTATTTGTCGACGCAGATATGTACAAAAAATAAGTAAATCCCGTCTTTTTTGCATACAATCACAATAATTAAGGGTTTTAAGTTATTATTTTCAACATTTTTATTCGTGCTAATAACAAATATGTTTTACACTTGCCAATACAAACAGTAATAGTGGTTGATATAAAAAGTATGAGTACCATGCATTGATAGTTTCATTCATACTAATAATTAACTTTTAATTTATTGTACAATAAAAACTTATACAAATGGCCATCTCAACCTTATTTGATTTTTATATTAATTCTCAAATTGGTCTTAACTTGGAAGAATGCAATATTTTAGAATAGGGATTTTGATGAATGTTGGTAGTTAGACCTAAATGTCATAGTGACATTGTCATTTTGATATCGACGCTCTTCATTCTCATCAAAATGTCTACAAAGAACGAAATCTTGGCAGAAAAATCAAAAACCTAGGGTGATTTTCGGGAAAATGCAGCAGTGGTCAGATACATTTAAGACCTCAAAACTCTAACCAAGAATTTAAACAAGAAAGAACTCTGTGAAAGATGTAAGTTTTATGTATTTATTTTTAAATCATCATTTACAATACTAAATTAAATTAATTTTCAGAAAATGACTGTTACAGTGTTTTTGGAATTTAAAAAAATATAAGCTAAGCGGTGAAGTTGAAGTTCAAAATAGTAGTGTCTCTGTATTTAAGAGAGTAGCGCAAACTGGCATCCATCTTTACGCCTTTAGGCGCCAAATTCAAACTAAACCAATAATATTCTATAATGATAGCCGCGCGTCCTGTTAATTTGATTTAGTTTGAATTTGGCGCCTAAACTGGCATCCATCTTGACGCTTTTAGGCGCCAAATTCAAACTAAACCAATAATATTCTATAATGATTGACGCACGTTCTGTTAATTTGATTTAGTTTAAATTTGGCGCCTAAAGGCGTCAAGATGGATGCCAGTTTGCGCTACTCTCTTAAATATAGGGACACTACAAAATAGTCGTGGCCGCAAAAATAACCTCACATTAGTATAGTATTTTTAATACCTATTTGGAAGTACCAGTCGTTTTCGTAACTTAACGTATGCGGCTTCTTGAACACACACACAAAATTAGGTTAGGAACTTGTCATATCAAATGACTGACATCAAAACCATTATTCTTAGGGCATTGGTGGAGTAACTTGATATTCAATATAACCAGTGGCGGCGTAGGATCACAAATATTAATTAATTTCATAATATGGAACATAATAATTTATATGGACGTTATGCTATTATAATACAACTAAAAGTTCCACAAAATATATGATACAACCCAGAAGATCCAAACACGTAATGGATTTCGAATTTAGATAGAATATGTCTGCAAACGTTTCGCTGAGCAAAACTCGAATTTCTTTAGAAACTATCACCTGTTTTATTATTACATTTAAAAGTTACGGATGCATTTGTCACAAATCCATTTTGATTTCCGGCATGCACAATAACGTATCCCACTTCCAGTTTTTCTAAAATTCCTGGATTTACTGCCATCTTGCCACATTCTTTTATCTATTTTGCTAAAAACCCCCGTTTAATCCAGAAAAAGCAGTTTATAAATATTTTCTTTTTTTAGCAACTTAATATTTATTTAGAAATAAAATTCTCTTTAACCTGATTCCAGTCATTTCCAATACATGTTTTCTTCCGTCCTGCTTTTTGAAGCTAAAGCCCATTTTCTTAATTCCCAAATATAAAGAACTTTTTAAGATCTCAATATCTGGTGATTCTTCCATAAATTGCCAGTAAATAGTTTCTAAAGTAATATGTTCCTTTGTGGCATACATTTTGCAAATCACTTCCCCTAAAAAATGCAGAGTATTTTTCGTAATTTGAGTTTTTCTCAGGGAAACGTTTTCCTTCTAAACTCGAAATCAGTTGCTCTGTTTTCATCTTGTAGGTTGTATAATGTGCTTTGTGGAACTTTTAAGACTTCAGACGCTTTTTGAATTGCCTTCAATCGAGATCCTAATTCATTTTGAAAATAACTTACTACATTAAGCATACGCTTTTTGGATTCATGGGAATATCTCAATTTAGTAGTGTATTTTCGCGTTATTTAATGACAGACATCAAACTTTTGACGTAACATCTAATTAGTAATCGACGTTCATTTTTGTTGGTAATTTTTTGTTTCATCTGATTCATGATTGATAAATAAGGATGGGGTTATTCTAAATGGGTATTAAAAATACTATATGTCAGAATTTAGTAACTTATAAGGGTGATTTAATAAAATGTATTTATTTTACCTGGTAATTTTTACTGAAATTTTGACATTGCCAATTAATATAAAAATCAAATATATTCTATATTTTTTTAATTTTATAATTACCTAGCACATTTCTTACTTAACTTTTGTGTGATAATAAACAATGAATAATGCATTAGACATAAATGAAAATATTTATTTATAATACGGCAGAGGAGTAATTTATTGAATGTTTGGTTGGTGTGGTCTCTACAAACTGAATAAATAAATGCAACACAACGGCCATTATTGCTCCTCCTACAAATTACGCCCGGCAACAAACAACAATGTGGTCAATAACACGCGCTGAATTTATCCGCACTTTAAATTATGTAAATTGATTTCGAGCACACAGTAGCGCACACGACAATACACTGTACATATACATTTAGAAAACAAGACGCGTTGTGAATTCTCAAATAATAATAATTTCAAATTATACTTTGGATACTCCATAGCAGCCTATCTAAAGAAGAGTAGTTCGTTTAAAGAGATTTCTAGAAGAAGAAATCAGAAACACACACACACACATATCAAAATGGCTGGATGTTTTGATTCCCTTTTCTTCTTCAAATCTTTCTGCACTATTTTTTTTACAAGTATTAAAATATCTAGATTAAATAGACTTCCACCTCCTTTTTCAAAGCATTCTGAATCAAGAATATAGAAATATTATCGTAATTTTATATTTCTTATTTGAACATTTATGAAGAAAAAAAAAATAAAATTACAATAATATTTCTATATTTTTGATTCAGAATGCTTCAAAAGAGGTGGAGATCCAGGTATTTTAATACTTGTAAAAAATTGTGCAGAAAGATTTAAAGAAAAGAAGGGAATCAAAACATCCAGCAATTTTAATATTAGACTCTTATGACACTTTGACATTAGACTATAATGACACATTGACATTAGACATTCTAATTATTTGGTCATTTTCTGTTTTAAATATTGTATAGGCTATAAATTTGATTAGAGGAAACAAACATTTGTACTAAACATGAGTAGTATATAAAAACTTTAGTCAAAATCAGTCTATTATGTTATTAATCTGGGAGCGGAAACAGTCGTTACCAGCTACACATCGAACGCTTTTCAAAAAGAACGAATTGCTGAAAATTCACAGCTTATGGTATGTATACTTAAAAGACAAATTCCCTCAATATTTGATCTTGTTTGCTGTTTTTTATTAGCGTTTTTTTTTTATTGTTTCAGATCGTCGATGTGTGAAGGGGGTTTTAGCGCCGCCGAGGGCCTGTCGAGGATGGCCTCCCTCGGCGGGGCGGCCCTCGGAGTGCCCCAGACCATGACGGCCCCTCAGGGCATGACAAAAAAACAGGAGGACCACATCAAGAGGCCGATGAACGCCTTCATGGTGTGGTCTCGCCTGCAGAGGCGGAAGATCGCCCAAGAGAACCCCAAGATGCACAACTCGGAAATTTCAAAACGGTTAGGTAGGTAACAGAATATCAAATATTATAAGTGGGTTATCAAATCCAGACACTTTATTGCGCAGAGCGATCGCCGTTGGTCAAAAAATTATAAACGAGAAAGTGGATTCTGTAAACGTTGGACCCACATTTATTATCATTATTTTTATTATTCATTATTCATTTTACTTAATTCTAAAATTAGTTTTATAGTATTTAAGTGATTTGGATGTGAGTTGTGAATATACAGAGAGTTTTATGTAACACCGAACATTTTCATCCAATACAATTTGACACCTTTAATTTTTAAGTTATGTGTAAATTGGGTTGCCTATATGACTAGTTAAAATTGTCGCCAATCAATCGCAATTAAATCCTCAACTTGTACATACAGGGAGTTTTTTTTTCAATTATCTAGAGATACTCGTTGTTTTTTAATATAGTTCAATTTGAAACTTGAAATAAGTGTGTTCCACTCCCAGAATAAGCATGAAGTAAAATTTCGAGTTTAGAAAAGCCTGAAAATTTGGTTTGGTCGCGTAGCGCGAAGCGCGGAGCGGCCAAACCAAATTTTCAGGCTTTTCTAAACTCGAAATTTTACTTCATGCGCCACCGGTACAAAACACTGACATACTACGAAGTTTAAAACACACCGCTAAACTTTACATTGCATCAGTGTTTTGTACCGGTGGCGCATGAAGTAAAATTTAGAATTTAGAAATGGCTGAAAATTTGGTTTGGCCGCTCCGCGCTTCGCGCTACACGACCAAACCAAATTTTTAGGCTTTTCTAAACTCGACATTTTACTTCATGCTTAGCCTGGGAGAGGAAAACACTCGTTTAAAGCTTGAAATCATCTAATAAACGGAGCGTCGGCAAATGAACGTATGCTTATGTAGACTTAAAAAATTCTTGTTATGAAAATGTTCGGTGTTACATAAAACTCTCTGTATACCAAAAAGTAGCTTTTCCCAGATAAATAAATAATAAATAATTGTATGTATTTTAAGTAGTGATGGGAATAATCGAGATACGATAATCGAATTAGTTGATTATGTAAATATTGTCAATCATGTTATGTATCGATATATAGATGTGAGACCTTTTTGCATTTTACGTATAATAGGTCATGTGTGATAGGTCGAAAATTTTCAAGTACAAGGTTGCGAAAAAGTTGTCACCCGGTGTTCTTTTGCTGTAATTTTTTTATGAATGAAAAACTTTGGTTCTATTTTTGGATTATGATTATTGATGTCTTAATCGTTTTTCCATTAAGTCGAGAAAATTATATCGACCAAGTGGCCGCCGGCAGAATTGATGACCATACCGGCCCGATTTATGCTATTTTCCATCACTCTTGCCAGAACTTCCGTCGATTCGTAACGGATATTCTCATTAAGGGCTTCAAGAGTCTGAGGCTTGTTGACATAGACTCGTGACTTCAAGAAACCCCATAGAAAGAAGTCTGGGACGGTTAAATCGAGCGATTTTGTGGGCCAATGCAAATCACCAAAACGAGAAATTAGGCGACCCGGAAATGCAATTATTCCGCTTTCTTAAGGAGTATAGCGATTTATGTCTTGTTGACGTGTATTTTGTATTTATTTACTTCACACATGTCAAAGCAGAACTGGCATTTGACGTCATTTGCAAAAATTATAAAAGGGTTGGGGGGGGGGGGGGACTTTTGCGCCACCTAGTAGATGTGAGACCTTTTTTGCTCTTCACCTACGATTGGTTTTGTTTTCTATTACTCTTTATCAACCAACAATATTCGATCAATTAGTGCATCTGCTCCGAAAATGTTTCGCCCCAAAAATATCGTTTATTAAAATATCTCGATTAATCCCATCACTATTTGAATCTACAAAAGTATACAGAATTTCATTTCCTATAGCTATGCCTCGTAACTTCTTTTAGAAGCCGAACACAACATATGAAAGTTTAAAGGAAATTTTGATAATATGCTTATACTTCGTAATTGGTATTTCAATAAGGACGCTCGATTTATAAATGTAAATAAAACAAGTTGTGTGTGAGATATTCACTCCTTTTTTTTTAAATTATAAGTATATTTTATGGCATTAAGTGTGAAATATAACGCCGTTCAATTATCCGCCGGGGCTTTGCTTGGTGGCACGTATTCGGGAGGTCCAATTTTCGATGACTTTGTCGCATAAATCTGGTTGAATTTGCTAAACGGTGTTGGTTGTGTTGACTTTGAGGGCATCAATGATTGGCGGCTTATTCGCATAGATTTGTGATTTAAGAGAGCCCTAAAGAAAGAAGTCTGAATTAAAGCCTTCAGACTTCTTTCTTTTTATCACACGATCTTGGTAGCTAGTTCACGCCGCCGTCCTCGAATCGCTCGTGTAGAATATCCATTATGGCATGCCCTGTATGGCATGCAGCGCCGTCCTGTTGAAACCACATGTCGTTGGTATCTTTATCATCCAGTTTAGGCCACAAGAAGAAGCTTATCAATGATCTGTAGCGCTCGCCGGCAATGGCAGTTTCGTTTTGAAAGAAGTACGGTCCAAGATTAAGCCAGATCAAAATCCGCACCGAACATTATTTACCGAATTGGTTGACTCGAATTTGGCCACCAAAGGTCGAATAGTCAACTTGGCAGGACGGTTGTGGTGAGGATAAAAATGCGCGAAACGTTTCTCGAACGGAGCACTGATTTTGAAAATAAATGTTGATGATTTGCACACATTGTTCAACACTATAACCTTCCATGATAATTTGCCATACAGTACTAAACAATTTACAACAAATTTGACAGATGTTGTATTAACAACATGGAAGATATAATCTAACAAAGTTCGGGCGTCGATATTGAAACACCCTTTATAAACGTGTACCTAATTGTAAATTTAAAAAAAAATAGACCATTTATTTTTAGGACGTATCCGTTCGTGACATCCCTTTGATATGCTTGCGGCACCCTGGTTGATTACCAATGCTCTATAGAGTCATGATTATTATCAAGTCATAATCGTGACAAGAAACCGACGTTCGAAAAAATTGTAAATTTTAGAGAAATTAGGATATTAGACGTTCTTGGCCCTTCTATCAAGTAGGCCGAATATATAAGGCATGTTTTCTTAGGGAGAATGAAATACCGATAAAAATACTAACGCAGTATTAAAACAAATCTCCTATCCAAGCAAGCACAAACTTAGAACATGCTATTTTCCTTCTAATTTCCTACCTTTTACTAAATTTGTAAATCTGTCGGTAATACCTAAAAACACAAACGAAACAAAAATCAGAATCAGACTGCCGTAAGTCACCAAAGAACCCAAAAACTTTTGAAATCCCAATTTACCATTTGAATTGTAATGACACCTTGTAATAAAGAATATTTGATATGTGGTGAATCAATTTCTCACTTAATCTGTGGTAAAACTAGTTGGTATAATAATAAAAAATGAAACAATATCGAGTGTTTTACCTCTCGATAACTTCACATAATAAAATATCGATTAAAAGACTTGGTTTGTTCACTGAATTTTATTTCAAATTTAACTAGTTTCAATCTTAGGTCATTATGACATATTTTTTAATAATGGCTAGTTGGAGTTAGAATCAACAAATCAACGAAGCAAACCAAGAGTTTTGAACTGATTGTTTACCGCACAACCAAATGACATTTCTTTGATGTACAGGGAGTTTTTCTTTAAAGTATACGTATTCTAAATTCAGATTATTTTCTTTAAATCTTTAGTTATTCGTTGTTGGTTTTTTTAAAGAGTTCAATGTGAAGCGTTAAACGAGTGTTTTCCACTCACAGTCTAAGATGAAGTAAAATTTCGAGTTTAGAAAAGCCCCGTGAAAATTTGTCAAGGGTCGCGCAGCGACCCGAGACAAATTTTCTGGGCTTTTCTAAACTCAAAATTTTACTTCATGCGCCACGCGTATAAAACACTAAAATACTATGAACGTTATGTATATTTGAACCTCACTTGAAATCAGTGTTTTATACGCGTGGCGCATGAAGTAAAATTTCAAGTTTAGAAAAGCCCAGAAAATTTGTCTCGGGTCGCTGCGCGACGGGGCTTTTCTAAACTCGAAATTTTACTTCATGCTTAGTCTGGGAGTGGAAAACACTCGTTTAAAGCTTGAAATTGAACTCTTTTAAAAAACAACGAATGTCGGAAAATGTACAGCTTTATGCACATGTTTATCTAAAAGAAAAATTCCCTGTATATTGACCAAGTAGTAATTTAGTTTTCCTCATTGTCATGTTACTATTAAAAAATCTTGCAATAAGTAAGTTGTTCTTTCATGCTTATTGTTTATTTTGTTAGGGCGTATCGTACGTTTCTCGAGTGGTATGGCAATTACATACTCGCGGAATACTGCATTCGCCAGTGCGCGGCTAGTGCGCAACATATCCGCTCATATGCAATATGCTGCATACCACTCTCGTTACGTAATATACTTTTATACTCCATCTGTTTCTAAGTTACAATAGGTATTTGATATATTCCATAAATATTGATTGCCCGTATTTATATTCATAAATATGAAAATGATGGAAAGTTGTATTCATATTAAACACACACACATCCACATATAAAAGTAACAATATGTTATGATACCGCTTTTACAACACAATATCATATTATATATAGGGTGGAAAATCTATTTAAAACGTGACGTTTACAGGATACAGATACACACACACATTGAAGTGGCTTCCATTCATATGCAAAGTTCCGTTTTCATTATTAACATTTTAAAATTCATGCCCTGCTTGTGTGTGCTTCGGGTTTATTAGGTTGGGGGTTTCCCCGTTTCGACGGCGGCGGCGTTTTGTTTTCCTTTCGGGGCCCCATTGTCGTTCTCGCCTCTTCTTTTTCCATTGCATCAATATTTGTCTTTTAATCAGTCCTATTCACTTTTTCGAGATCCGTAAGCACAACATTTATGAATTGATTTCACAATTACGATTGAATGACGGTGAATAAATATCGTTAACACACTTTTCGGATTCATTGTGTGTGTTTTTATAATGGCCGTTTTGTGTTCTCGTCGTGATTTCAGACTGTTGATTGTAATTTAATAAAAGTTCAGTAGGTGAACAATATTATATGGCACGGGGCTTTAATGCCAGGGCATGGACGCCTGCACATATGAGCCCCCCTTGGGATTTCGTCTTAGGGGGCTCAATCAATTTCACAAATTATATGTAAGGTAAAATAATGTAATATTAAAATAAATTCATATATTTTACAGTTTTGTGTTGTAGGCGTTCACTTTGTGGTACATCTTAAAAACACTTGTAAATAAAACACGTTTTACTTTACAATTGAAACACTATTTTAACTTTGTTTGTCTCAGTTATATAAACAAAGTTTAAATCGTGTTTCAGATGTAAATTATAATGTATACCGAAGTAGACACCTCCACCGTTAACGTTTTACTTTTTTAACCACTATATTTTGCACTTAAATTGTGACTATACTTTCGACTATCTAGTAGTCATTATCAAACTAAAATCTCTGTTAACCAATTAATTAATTATCGTATTCTTAATCTTGTGCAGGGGTCGAAAACAAACACATTTTTTTGTAACTAGGGCACCTAGAAATGTCAAAAACTAGAGAAATCTTTAATAAAGTTAAGATTGTAGAAAGATTTAAGATTTACACTTGAGGACAATTACTGTTAGGCAATTTGTTGAAAATAACCAAAGTGAGTAAATAAAATCGGTAGCATTCATTATATTTATAATGAATAATGGCGAAATTAATTGTGACGTTGCCAAACTGTGCACAAACTCCCACTTATCAAGATAATTTACAGGATTTTTACTAAAGTTAATATAAGCTAAAGTAAAATACACAAAATGGAAAAAAAATAAAAAGCATGTTTTAAAGAAAAGAAGATAAACTACAGGGAATGGATGATAAGCTGGGAAAAGTTATTCAACATATGAAATCAATTAAAGAAATCACGTGAAGTCACGTGACAGCAAATACCTTAGAAATATCAAAAAAAGGAAAGAAAACTGAGTGGTTGAAAAAAAAATGTAAGGATGGATGGATGGATGAAATAGAAAAAAGAAAAAATCTAAGACAAATATGGCTCCAGACTGGGACAAACAATGATAAACAAAGGTACCAAAAACCATACACTGTTTTTTTTTACTTTAAGTATAGTTTTACATAGTCCATATAAACATTTGCAAAATTAATTAACATGAGATCAAACCTAAGTAGTATATTTTTGAACTGCACAATATTTCAGTGTTTTACACGCGTGGCGCATGAAGTAAAATTTCGAGTTTCAGGCTTTTCTAAACTCGAAATTTTACTTCATGCTTAATCTGGGATTGGATACATTCGGTAGAAATTTCAAATTAAATGTTTCTACGAAACCGACGAATGTCTTTAAATTTACTGAATACTGCAATATTTATCAGATAAATTAATTAATTAAATTAAAGAGATTTGTAAAGTTATTATAATTATTATTAAAATACACTAAATAAATGAATTTGTTAACCATTTTATAAGTTAATAAAATCCTAGAAAATTCAGGAAAACTTTTCACGTTCAATATATCACTCAAAATAATTAAAATTAACTCTTGTTTCACGTTCAAGTAAAAATAACTCAAAAACTATCGATGACGTACATTTTGATTTTTACATATTTTAAAAGGCCAATAATTAGGTGATATGCACACCAAATTTTATAAAAATATCTCAAATAGTATCAAAGTTATGAACTCTTGAAATTTTTTATATCACTCATAATAATTATAATTGACTCCTGTTTCACGTTTAAGTGAAAATAACCCAAAAACTATCGATAGCGTATATTTTTATTTGCACATATTTTAAAAGACTAATAATTAAGTGATATGCCTAGCAAATTTTATAAAGGCATCTTAAATAGTATTCAAGGTATAAAGTCTAAACATTTTTTATATCACTCAAAATAATTAAAATTGACTCCTATTTCACGTTTGAGTGAAAATAACTCAAAACTTATCGATGGCGTATGTTTTGATTTGCACATATTTTAAAAGACCAATAATTAAGTGATATGCACACCAAATTTTACAAAGATATCTCAAATTGTATTCAAGTTATTAAGTCTTGAAACTTTTTATATTACTGAAAATAATTAAAATTGACTTCTGTTTCACGTTCAAGTGAAAATAACTTAAAACTTATTGATGGCGTATATTTTGATTTGCACATATTTTAAAAGAGAAATAATTGAGAGATATGCACAATTTATTTAAAGATATCTCAAATAGTTTCCAAGTTATGAAGTCTTGAAATTTTTTATATCACTCAAAATAATTATAATTGACTCCTGTTTCACGTTCAAGTGAAAATAACTCAAAAACTATCGATGGCGTGTATTTTGGTATTCAGATGTTTTAAAAGACCAATAATTAAGTGGTTTGCGCACCAAATTTTATAAAGATATCTCAAATAGTATTCAAGTTATTAAGTCATGAAATTTTTTACATCACTCAAAATAATTAAAATTGACTTCTGTTTCACGTTCAAGTGAAAATAACTTAAAACTTATTGATGGCGTATATTTTGATTTGCACATATTTTAAAAGAGAAATAATTAAGAGATATGCACAGCAAATTTTTTAAAGATATCTCAAATAGTTTCCAAGTTATGAAGTCTTGAAATTTTTTATATCACTCAAAATAATTAAAATTGACTCCTGCTTCATGTTCAAGTGAAAATAACTCAAAAACTATCGATGGCGTATATTTTGATTTTTACATATTTTAAAAGACCAATAATTGAGTTGCTTGCACACCAAATTTTATAAAGATATCTTAAATAGTATCCAAGTTTTTTTATATCACTCAAAATAATGAAAATTGATTCCTGTTTCACGTTCAAGTGAAAATAACTCAAAAACTATCGATATCGTATATTTTGATATGCACATATTTTAAAAGACCAATAATTGAGTGATATGCACACCAAATTTTATAAAGATATCTCAAATAGTATCCAAGTTATGAACTCTTGAAATTTTTTATATTACTCAAAATAATTATAATTGACTCCTGTTTCACGTTTAAGTGAAAATAACCCCAGACTTATCGATGGTGTATATTTTGATATGCACATATTTTAAAAGACCAATAATTGAGTGATTTGCACACCAAATTTTATAAAGATATCTCTAATAGTATTCAAGTTATTAAGTCTTGAAACTTTTTATATCACTCAAAATGATTAAAATTGACTCCTGTTTCACGTTCAAGTGAAAATAACTCAAAACTTATCGATAGCGTATATTTTAATTTGCACATGTTTTAAGAGACTAATAATTGAGTGATATGCACATCAAATTTTATAAAGATATCTCAAATAGTATCCAAGTTATGAATTCCTGAATTTTTTTTTATATTAATAAAAATAATTATAATTTAAACATTAAAAGTGCGATTCTTTTCGCAATCTACAACAAGTAAGTCTTACAAAGACTATATCAAACACTCATTAAAACAACTACTTCCCGGGCTAATATCGCACTTTTAATGTTTGAAGTATTCTGCAACCAAGAATTGGCAATTTCATTTATAATTATAATTTACTCCTGTTTCACGTTTAAGTGAAAATAACTCAAAACTTATCGATGGCGAAAAGTTTGATTTCTACATATTTTAAAAGACTAATAATTAAGTGATATGCACAGCAAATTTTATAAAGATATCTCAAATAGTATCCAAGTTATAAACTCTTGAAATTTCTATCAAACACTCAAAATATTCAAAATTTACTCCCGTTTCTCGATCAAGTGAAAATAACTCAAAAACTATTACTGGGGTATGTTTCGATTTTCATATATTTCGAAAGACCATCAATTGTGTGAAATGCACACCAAGTTTTATTAAAATACCTTAAATAATATCTAAGTTATGAACTCTTAAAAATGCTTTATCACTCAAAATAATCAAAATCGCCTCCCGTTTCACGTTCAAGTGAATGTAACTCAAAAACTATTGATTGGGTATATTTTTATTTTTACATATTTTAAAAGAACGACAATTGAGTGATAAACACATAAGTTTTATACAGATATCGTAAATAGTGTCCAAGTTATGATCTCTTGAAATTTCAATATCACTCGAATTTATCAAAATTGACTCCCGTTTGATGTTCAAGTGAACATTACTCAAAAACTATTGGTGGGGTATATTTTGATTTCTACATATTTTAAAAGAACAATATTTAATTAATATTCACACAGAGTTTTGTTCAAAATATAACAGATAATTTCCAAGTTGTGGTTTCTTAAAATTTGTATATTACTCAATTTTATAAAAATTGTCTCTCGATTGACGATTAACTGAAAATAACTCAAAAACTGTTAATAGGGTATAATTTTATTTCTACATATTTTGAAAGAGCAATATTTAATTAATATTGACACACAATTTTATAAAGATACCTTAAAAAGTTTTCAAATTGTGATCACTTGAAATTTTAATACCATTCAAGTTTATTAAAACTGACTAACGTTTGATGTTCAAGTTAATGCGCTATAAAATTGCAGACATTCATTGCTGTTTAAAATGCGGTCAATTTAAAGCTTCTAACGAGTGTTTTCCACTCCCAGGCTAAGCATGAAGTAAAATTTCGAGTTTAGAAAAGCCCCGCGTAGAAAATTTGTCGAGGGTCGCGCAGCGACCCGAGACAAATTTTCACGGGGCTTTTCTAAACTCGAAATTTTACTTCATGCGCCACGCGTATAAAACACTGATTTAGTATAAAGTTAAAAAAACACACACATCATCTATCTATCTATCATCTATACACACATCCAGTATGTAACTTTATTTTAACTGCCTCAATTTTTGTTAAATGTCAATTGTTTCTTCATATTTATGTTTATGTTTATTTACTACTTTTTAATATTTTGCTATGCATACGATACAAATGTATAGCAAAATATTAAAAATGTTCAATAAAAGAAACTTCTAGAGTGCCATGGAAAATATTATAGGTTGGCAACTCTAAAATTATACATTATAAATATTATGCCTGACGTTTTTGATGTCAATTTCTAAAGCGTGTAGCCAACGTACATTTTTAAAAACATTAAATCATGGCACTGTACAGGATTTTTTAATTGAACATACGATATAACTTGCAAATACTAATATTAAATGAAACAAGTAATACTTTTTCTCCACTGGTTTATTTTAATCACTAGATGTACAGTCGGCGCAACCGAAATCTGAACGCCAAAATTTAATGGTGTAATTTACACTTTAAATAATAATAATAATAATAATAACTTGCATCATAGCCGTTCTTTGTAATTAAATTTGACAGCTCTTATAAATTATTGTCAAATAATTTTTCAAAAATTCCTTAGCATTTACGAGTAATTGAAATGGAATTTGTAGTTTTATATTCTTTTAATTGTTATATTGCATAGTTAATGTAGATAACACCGATTCGATAAAACGACAATAATAATAGTAATATATTTCTGCTCCTAATGTTCTTCCCTCCTTTTGTAATACCACTGGATAAAGCCAAAATTACAGGAATTAATTACAGTAATAAATACTATTGAACATGTTCACTTTGTGAACAACCCAAATGTGAACGATCGTTATTTGTCATGAAAATAACGATCGTTCACATTTGGGTTGTTCACAAAGTGAACATTTTCAATAGTTGTACTAAACTGAGTCAGACTAAAAAAACCCATTTAAAATCTATTACCTATAACATTATTGATCCCAAATTTCTTGTATTTTTTCTTCTTCTTTATCTTCGTAAGTTCATAAAACTTTGATATTCATGAACTTGTTGCAATGACTTCTTACTCCCTCCCATTCTTTCTCTTTCAAACATTGAATCCATTTAAACCCCAATAATTCCATCTCACTCGAACCCAAACGTTTACGCAATGCATTATTCATACCAATATTAGTCTCATCATCGTTTTCATTTATACACCAGACCCCATCCATCCTTCTCCTCCTCACCACCCTGATCGACAAGTGACAGTCGACAGCTGCCGTTCAACAATGGCAACTTCATAACTGTGTATATTTTGATATGCACTTCGAAAAAATAAAAATAAAAAACAGGGAATATCGTTATTACAATAATGCACGGCCATCCCACGGAATTCCATCCGTTTTTCGACCGGTAGCTTTGGGTTGGTCAACTGTTGGTGCGTGTGTAGAGTAGACGATCCCACTTATTTATTGTTAAAAGGCTTTTGTACTCTCTTTTAATAAACCAGCTCCTTGAGAAGGAGGTGTATACTGATATTCTTTTGGTCTTCTGGGCTTTGGGGTTCATTCAAAATAAATTACCGTGATTGGATGTGGATTGTGGATTTTTTTTTATTTCGTGAGAGGTGAAGAGCGTGAAGTGCTTCGAAGTAAATTGGTCGACAATGCGTTTTGTCCTTTATGGTAAATCTTGATTTATACAAGTCGTTTTGTGTGTGTGTGTGCTCATATTTTTTTGTATATTATGTGGATGTGTTTGATTTATGCAAGGTAATCCGCTGGAGAAATGGAAATCATTTGAATATTTCCAACCAACTTTAATCAGGAGATTTTTCCCTTGGTAAAATCAAACGCGACATATTTTTTCAAAAAATGTTGCTAATTGTACAAGGTTAGTGGCAGCTTCTGTTCAACCAACTTTGGTTGGAAAGAAACTGCCACGGGTGATTTATGGTACTAAAATTGCGAACAGAATGCAAAGAACTGTTTTCTAATCTTAAGGCTCAGATTTTTGACGAACAAGTTATATATGTTATATTGGTAATTTTCAATTAAAAAAGCAGACGCTTTAACACAAAATGCAAGTCTTTGCATTCTGTTCGCAATTTTGGTACCATAAATCACTCGTGGCAGTTTCTGCCCAACCAACTTTGATTGGACAGAAACTGCCACGAGTGATTTATGGTACCAAAATTGCGAACAGAATGCAAAGACTTGTTTTCTAATCTTAAGGCTCAGAGGCGCCTAGCAGTTTGTGTTAAAGCGTCTGCTTTTTTAATTGAAAATTACCAATATAACATATGCAACATGTATATTATGTGGATGTGTTTGATTTATGCAAGATAATCCGCTGGAGAAATGGAAATCATTTGAATATTTCCAACCAACTTTAATCAGGAGATTTTTCCGTTGGTAAAATCAAACGCGACATATTTTTTCAAAAAATGTTGCTAATTGTACAAGGTTAGAAAATAATTCTTTGCATTCTGTTCGCAATTTTTGTAGCATAAATCACTCGTGGCAGCTTCTGTTCAACGACCTTTGGTTGGAAAGAAACTGCCACGAGTGATTTATGGTACTAAAATTGCGAACAGAGTGCAAAGAACTGTTTTCTAATCTTAAGGCTCAGATTTTTGACGAACAAGCTGTATATGTTATATTGGTAATTTTCAATTAAAAAAGCAGACGCTTTAACACAAACTGCTAGGCGCCTCTGAGCCTTAAGATTAGAAAACAAGTCTTTGAATTCTGTTCGCAATTTTGGTACCATAAATCACTCGTGGCAGCTTCTGTCCAACCAACTTTGATTGGACAGAAACTGCCACGAGTGATTTATGGTACCAAAATTGCGAACAGAATGCAAAGACTTGCTTTCTAATCTTAAAGCTCAGAGGCGCCTAGCAGTTTGTGTTAAAGCGTCTGCTTTTTTAATTGAAAATTACCAATATAACATATGCAACATGTATATTATGTGGATGTGTTTGATTTATGCAAGATAATCCGCTGGAGAAATGGAAATCATTTGAATATTTCCAACCAACTTTAATCAGGAGATTTTTCCGTTGGTAAAATCAAACGCGACATATTTTTTCAAAAAATGTTGCTAATTGTACAAGGTTAGAAAATAATTCTTTGCATTCTGTTCGCAATTTTTGTACCATAAATCACTCGTGGCAGCTTCTGTTCAACCAACTTTGGTTGGAAAGAAACTGCCACGAGTGATTTATGGTACTAAAATTGCGAACAGAATGCAAAGAACTGTTTTCTAATCTTAAGGCTCAGATTTTTGACGAACAAGTTGCATATGTTATATTGGTAATTTTCAATCAATTAAAAAAGCAGACGCTTTAACACAAACTGCTAGGCGCCTCTGAGCCTTAAGATTAGAAAACAAGTCTTTGCATTCTGTTCGCAATTTTGGTACCATAAATCACTCGTGGCAGCTTCTGTCCAGCCAACTTTGGTTGGATAGAAACTGCCACGAGTGATTTATGGTACAAAAATTGCGAACAGAATGCAAAGAATTATTTTCTAACCTTGTACAATTAGCAAAATTTTTTGAAAATGATTTATGGTACTAAAATTGCGAACAGAATGCAAAGAATTGTTTTTTAATCTTAAGGCTGCTAGGCGCTGTTGAATGGTAAAAACGTAACATTTCTTTAAGAACGAATCTGATTTTTAGTTATGTTATTAAAAGGCTCTGGCAGTTATCAATTAAACATGTTGGAAGCAATAGAAATGATGAAGAACATGACAGAATTACTTAATTTCGATTTAAGCCCAATCACGAACCCCTTATTGAATTTGTTACCTAATTAGATAATCCTCAGTAACTCCATTGTAAACCCTCCCTAAACCGATGCCGAATATCCCTTAACACCCCCATTTCCAAGATGACGCATGTTTTCAAAATGTAAATTACTTTTTGGTTTTTCCGCCTAATCTAACTAGGTACATACAGAGAGTTTTATGTAACACCAATGTGCATTTTCGTATATTTTAATTATCAAACCAAAGCATCCAATACTATTTGACACCTTTAATTTTTAGGTTATGTGTAAATTGGGTTGCCTATATGACCATTTCGAATTGTAGCAATTAACTTGTAAATACAGGGAGTTTTTCCTTCAAGTATACATGTCCCAATTACAGCGTATATGCAGTAAATCTTTTGATTATCGTTGTTTTTTTAAGAGTTCAATTTGAAAGTTAAAATGAGTGTGTTCCACTCCCAGACTAAGCATGAAGTAAAATTTCGAGTTTAGAAAAGCCTGAAAATTTGGTTTGGTCGCGTAGCGCGAAGCGCGAAGCGCGGAGCGGCCAAACCAAATTTTCAGGCTTTTCTAAACTCGAAATTTTACTTCATGCGCCACGCGTATTAAACACTGACATATTACGAAGTTTAAAACACACCGCTAAACTTTACATTTAATCAGTGTTTTGTACCGGTGGCGCATGAAGTAAAATTTCGAGTTTAGAAAAGCCTGAAAATTTGGTTTGGCCGCTCCGCGCTTCGCGCTACGCGACGAAACCAAATTTTCAGGCTTTTCTAAACTCGAAATTTTACTTCATGCTTAGCCTGGGAGTGGAAAACACTCGCTTATAGCTTCAAGTTGAATTCTTTTAATTAACCGAGCGTCGGAAAATGTACAACGTATGCATACATAAAAGAATAATTCTCGTTATGAAAATCTTCGGTGTTACATAAAACTCTCTGTATTGTAAACATTTTCCGTTTTGTATTCAGTTAGCTATTGAGAATGGGTACATAGTACCCGAAATGTATCGTATGTTCAATAAAAAAAACCTTCATTTCATCGTTTTTTAAATTTAAGTTGGCTTTGGGAATTGACATATAAAACGTCAGACAGAGTTGCCAACCTACAATTTTTACGATGGCACTCTACAGGTTTTTTTTAATTGAACATACGATACATCTAGCATCGAACGATAAAAGTGAAGAAAGGAATTTAACTGCGTTTTAATTAAGTGGCTTAAAATCTTCGGAAGATAAAAGTGAAGAAAGGAATATAACTGCGTTTTAATTAAGTGGCTTAAAATCTTCACGTAACTGAAATAACTAAATTAAACTAATTTTTCTCATCGATTTATCGTTTTTCGAGTGAAGTAACAAGACGAACGCGCTTGCATAAATTTTCTGCATCGAATAAATCTTGGTAAACGCTAATAGTTAACATGTTAAAAATCTTCGGAAGATAAAAGTGAAGAAAGGAATATAACTGCGTTTTAATTAAGTGGCTTAAAATCTTCGCGTAACTGAAATAACTAAATTAAACTAATTTTTCTTATCGATTTATCGTTTTTCGAGTGAAGTAACAAGACACGCTTGCATAAATTTTCTGCATCGAATAAATCTTGGTAAACGCTAATAGTTAACAGGAAACAGCATAACATTTAATCCTCATTATAAGCAACTAATTAACCACCGCAGGCCCGTCAGCCTTTAAGCCCCAAACAAATTCCCCATGATCCTATCACCTAATTGAATCGACACAAACCCAACAGCCCGCGACGCCTTAAAAAAGAAAAATGAGCGCGAAAAAAGTCGATTTTAATCGAATTCACGGCAGTACGCTTGCTTTTTCGGAATAATTGTTGCGCACCTGTTTCCCCATTGGACGAGAACAATGGCGGGCTGTAGCGATTGGCCCGCGCGCGCCACCGCCGCCCGTCTGTATTACATTACAGTGTGCGTTCGTGGAAAAGGGTTTTTGTTCGGTGTTTTGTCATTTTGTGTCTAGAACTTTGTGTATAGTACAGTGGAGGCCCTTTTGTGTGCGCCTCCTGAAGCGAGATAAGAATTAATTACAAGCCGCGATGGCTCTCTTTGTTCGCCGCTTCTCGCACGAGAAAGGGGGAGACACAGGGGGCGCTCGATTCGCGATTTTCTTGTTAAAGGGAATGATAATTTAATGTACCCTTTTTTCCCTTCCCGAGGCTTTTGTTTGTTGTTTCTCTTTCACACTTGATTTTGCGATAGAGTGAATTGTTCTTCTCATACATCGCGGCAGCAAATTTCTTAATTTACGTTTTTCTCATTTAATTTAAAATTTACAAAAATAAACTTTTAATGAAAAATACTTGAAATATGTGTATATTATTATAAAGGGACCCTTGAAGCTAATTTTTTAACATTTTTATCCATTTAAGGCCTATTTCTGAACATACATCCCTCCGGCTTATTTGCAACCATTAACATGTTAAATATCGCCGTCAGTTTTTATTAAAAAAAATGTTCAAAACCTAATTATTCACAGACTAAATGTATGATTCATTAATTATTTTAATAAATGATGACATATGAGTTATTGAACTTCAGGATAAATCAGTGGTTTATACGGGTGGCGCATGAAGTAAAATTTCGAGTTTAGAAAAGCCCCGCGAAAATTTGTCTCGGGTCGCTGCGCGACCCTCGACAAATTTTCTACGCGGGGCTTTTCTAAACTCGAAATTTTACTTCATGCTTAGTCTGGGAGTGGAAGACACTCGTTAGTTTAACATACATCATATCATAGTGAAAAGTATCAATATTGAAAATATCGGTAATTTTCGATACCAGATATTTTAGGTTTAATATTTACAATTATTTATTGCTGTAAATTATTTTTTAAAGGCCTTTACCTAAGATTGATTATATTGCCAAGACTAGTTTAATGCTTGTTATAAAATTATCAATATTCACCTTTTACAAGTCGACGGATAGAAATAAACTCGGCTTCAATTGTTTATTACAAAAACCAGACTTGTAGAAAAATATAAAATCTGTTGGTTAATTATTTAAGGAAAAAATCTCTTTACAAATTGAAAATAATTAAAAATATAAGTTCATTCCACAACTGAAATTACTTAATAAGAATCGCTACTATATGTATGGCCAACCAAGGGAAATAGTTCATATTTCCCCTAGGTTAAGATTGATTATATTGCCAAGACTAGTTTAATGCTTGTTATAAAATTATCAATATTCATCTTTTACAAGTCGACGGATAGAAATAAACTCGACTTCAATTGTTTATTACAAAAACCAGACTTGTAGAGAAATGTAAAATCTGTTGTTTAATTATTTAAGGAAAAAATCTCTTTACAAATTGAAAATAATTAAAAATATAAGTTCATTCCACAACTGAAATTACTTAAAAAGAATCGCTACTATATGTATGGCCAACCAAGGAAAATAATTCATATTTCCCCTAGGTTAAAAAACACTGAATTTGCTATAATATAAAACCGGCTCTTTTATTTTCCATTGATTTAACTCGAGGGAAAGACGTAAACATTTCCACCACAAAAACGATTAGTCATAAGATAACGATAATGAATTGAAAACGCACGTATTGAATTGTTAAACTTATATTCTGATTATAAGTTCAACAATTCAAAACGTGCGCCGTTGTTGATTTAAATTAAATTTAACTTTTAGCATGATATAGGAGTTATTATCGTTATTATCAAATAAACTTTAATCAATTTTCAATTATAAGTACAATCCTTTTAATAATACTCATTCTTTTTCTTTTATAACTAGCTATAATAAATCTTTATTTATAGAAATGCTACATTGGTTACATTTAAAAACATGTCTGCAAAATGGCTATCGACCAATGGTCTTTCGGCCTAATCATGTTATTTGTTTTATTTTATATATATATATATATAGAAATGCTACATTTGGTTACATTTAAAAACATGTCTGCAAAATGGCTATCGACCAATGGTCTTTCGGCCCAATCATGTTATTTGTTTTATTTTATATATATATATATATATATATATATATATATATATATATTAGGGTGTTTCGAAAAAAAATCGAAACAGCTGGCTCACCGCTTAAATTAAAGATTTTGGTCTACAATAGATGTGGGCAAAAGCATTTGCGATTGAAAAAATATTTAGAGGGTCCCCCGAGTCCCCAAACATGCCATTTTTAGCCTTTTTTTAGATAATCGGCCAAAAACTTGCCTTATAGTCATCGGATCAAGGCGAATATTTTATATTTTGTGCCCAGATGAATATACTACAAGCAAAATATCCAAAACCTAACTTGGCGTTAGGTCTAGGTGAGCTATGAATTTTTTAAATAACTTTTTTTCACGATTTTGAAGGGTTTTTTCACCTTTTTTGTTAAAAAGTGGGTTTTAACGACAAGAAATCAAGTTGCACCCGCGATTTGTCCTGAGAAGTATATTTAATATTTCGCAGGTTTTGTTTCTTAAATCTTGTTAATTTGATTATCAAAGTCTACACACCAGTATGGTTTTCCATCAAAGCGAATCCAGAATGTTACAACGGTGCGCTTCACCTCTGGAAATCTATTTCTCTGTCTCGAAATCTGGATGCAACAGTGAAACAAGTCATTGATCCCGTAATAAGACGCAATGCATATTTCGCCCACCCTGAAAACTTACTTTTGGCAATGGTCGTTGACGATTTATTGGAAGTTAGAGTAGATGCCATGAACAAAATTTTGCAGTGCTGAAAATCGTCAAATGATAACTTGCGAAAGTTTAAAATACCCGACATAGATTTTGAGGCTCAGAATTACACATCCATGATAAACTGGAACGAAGTTTCTGAACCTCCTCTGATTAAACATTTTCCAACCGACAGATTAACCTACCTGATAATGAATGACAACGTAAGTTTAAAGATACTGCTCGATTACCCATGCCACACTCAATCGGTAGAAAGACACATCAAAATGGTAACAGAAGCTTTGCGTTCAGTTATTGGACATGACTCCCGACATGCCCTAAAGGGACGTGCGACGATTGCCAAATTCCAAAGTAAAAAAGACTACGTTGTTATCGAACAAGATTCCTGACTTTGAATTTATTGTAATCGATTGCAGGTTAAAAAACACATGTTTCAACCAAATATTGTTTAACAAAATGAAATTTATTAATTAATTGATGTACTGTATTTTTAAACGAAAATGTGGGAAAATCCATACTGAGCGTTATACGCAGAATTTCAGGCTGTTATTTATGAATTTAATGGATCTCAAAAGCATCAGTTGCACGCTTACAACTAGTTATTATAATGAAAGTATGAGATATTTAGCGTAAGCCAGTTCTTCATTAATTTAAAACGTTTTTTTAAGAAACAAACATAATAATGCCACATAATCGGACATGGGTGAGATACGCAGTTCGCATGCTTACATTATTCAATATACTTCTCAGGACAAATTATCGCGGGTGTGACTTGATTTCTTGTCGTTAAAACTCACTTTTTAACAAAACAGTTGAAAAAAACCTTCAAAATTGTGAAAAAAGTTATTTAAAAAATTCGTAGCTCACCCAGACCTAACGCCAAGTTAGGTTTTGCATATTTTGCTTGCAGTATATTCATCTGGGCACAAAATATAAAATATTCGCCTTGATCCGATGACTATAAGGCAAGTTTTTGGCCGATTATCTAAAAAAGGGCTAAAAATGGCATGTTTGGGGGCTCGGGGGACCCTCTAAATATTTTTTCAATCGCAAATGCTTTTGCCCACATCTATTGTAGACCAAAATCTGTAATTTAAGCGGTGAGCCAGCTGTTTCGATTTTTTTCGAAACACCCTAATATATATATATATACAGGGTGTCTACGCTAAACCGTTCGTTAAAAGTTTATGGGGTTCCCGTTGCATCAAAAATTTGAAAAAAATCCTTGACATTCGGTTGAATCAGTTCTCCTCATGTGAAATATTTTCAACTTTATATCACTTCCGGTTCCACCGGAAGAATCACCAAATTTGTTATTTTAAATAGAACACCCTATCTATTAGTAATTTTTTGGATTCCTTGTTTTAATTGCAATATATTTTATTCGAACATATACACACTTATCTCTTATAGTTTTCAAGAAAAAAAAATATTTCTAAAATTTTGGTCTCTAAAAGGCATCTTGAAATCGGTCCGTAACTTCTCTTAAAAATAAGATGAAAATATGATTTATATCTCTACTTGTACCTAGAAGATGCCTCTATGAGTAAAGTAATTAGAAACTGTCAATTTTGACAATATGTGTTCTTAAAATGCCAATATCGAAGTGCCTTCTTTAATATCTCGTAATTCAATTTTTTTAAATGGAATGACCCATTTTATATCACATGGTACGATTGAGAGCAAAATTTCCTATAAAAAAGTATTGATTCGCTATAACTATACTCGTAAAGCAAGTAGTTTTCGAATTATTTCAAAAGCCATAGTCGGTGAGTTGTTGAATTTTTCGATTCGGTCGATAAAAACGCTACAGTTAGTGAGAGATTACTAAAGGAATAAATCTGAGCTAGACTTTCTCGTTTCTTGATCAAAAACAAAATAGCTAAGGTAAAAATTGTTTATAAAAATGTATGTGTTTTTTCGTTGGCTATAACTTTTGTTTGAGTCAGTTTTTACTTAAGTTAATATGTTTCTATATTTTTTACTTCACTTAAAATCAGTGGTTTATATGCGTGGCGCATGAAGTAAAATTTCGAGTTTAGAAAAGCCCCGTGAAAATTTGTCTCGGGTCTCTGCGCGACCCTCGACAAATTTTCTACGCCGGGCTTTTGTAAACTCGAAATTTTACTTCATGCTTAGTCTGGGAGTGGAAGACACTTGTTCGTAAATTTTCGAATTATAATAAAGTTGTGTAGTTTATCGTTGTCTGCAACTTTTGTTTGAAGTTTTGTTTGATTGAATCAATAATAAAGCTACAATTGATGAGTGAACAAAAACAAGAGCTGAGGTGAAAAATGTTTAGGTAAAAGTGGTTTATTTTTTCGTTGACTACAACTTTTGTTTAAAACTTTTTTGATAATACTTAATTGTCGTGTAATTGGGAATGTTTCCTGTTGGGCAATGACCATTATTATTATTATTAAAACAGTAAACAGTGTTGCTAACTCTTAACCATCAAATGTCTAAAAAGTCTTTTGTTAAAAATCACCATAAATCATTACATTATTCTGTTTTTTATTAAACGAATTTCAAATATGTTAACAACGAAAAACTCTGAAATAATTAGGAACTTTCTGAGACTGAAGAATTTTCAAAAATATTTTCATTTTATTTTTCTTTTTTGACATACAGTAGTGGAAAAATATAGAGCAACTTTAATATATTGCTAAAATAAAATTTCTGATGTTACCTTTGGCCATAATTTGTCTGTAGATAAAAACATACGATATTTATAAATAGTTTGCTGATAAAAAATCCCCATTCTTCTTTCGTTGTTCCATTGGATATAAAAAAGAATATTTTAGAATGGAAACAAATAAAGCAACTTTTTCAATAACCTGATAAATTTGCAATGTATTTAGTTTAGTATAAGTTTAAATTCATCAGTTTAACGTATTTCACTTGTCAACATGCCCAGAGGCAAACATTTATCCGCTGATATTAAAAATCGGATTGTTGATTTATACAATAGTGGTCAAAAACAGATTACCATTGCAAACATGTTTATGTTAAATAAATCTATTGTGTCGCGAATAATTAAGCAATATCGTGTAAAGGGAGATACATCCGTCAAAAAAAAAATCAGTGAGACCTAGAAAAACCACTCACTTTACGGATAAACAAATTATAAAAATTGCTAAACCGAGCCTTTTCTCGGATCTAACATGATAAAGTACCGTATATTTGAAGAACTTGGAGTAAATGTGACCTCTAGGACAGTGAGAAACAGACTACTAGAAGCTAAATTATTTGCTAGAAGACCAGCAAAAAAACCCATGTTGTCTAAGAAAAACAGACGATCCCGTTTAAGTTTTGCTAAAACGCATCAACACTGGACTGAGAATGACTGGAAAAAGGTTATCTGGAGCGATGAATCTAAGTTTTCTTTATTTAAAAGTGATGGTATTGTGTATGTAAGACGTCCTGCCAATGAACGACTCAACCCTAAGTATACGTGTCCAACTTTAAAACATGGTGGTGGATCGGTAATGGTTTGGGGCTGTTTTTCGGGATATGGTATGGGGCCCCTTTATAAAATAGAAGGTATTATGGACCGATTTAAATATAAGGACATATTAGAGAACCAAATGGTCCCATACGCCGACGAGATTATGCCTTTAAGACATTTATTTCAACAGGACAATGATCCTAAGCATACTTCTCGGTTCGTAAAAGAATGGTTCAGAAAGGAAAACATCACTGTTATGGAATGGCCTTCACAGTCCCCAGATCTCAATCCAATTGAGAATCTGTGGGACATTTTGGATTCCAAAATCAGAGGAAAATTCTATCGCAATCACCAAGAATTGTTTGAAGCCTTGAACGAAGCATGGGTCAATATGGATACTGCGATTATTTCTAAACTGATAAAATCGATACCAAAACGTTGTCAACATGTTATTAAGAATAACGGGTTCTTTACAAAATATTAATTAATATATTTTTGTAACTATTTGTATTTAAAAAAAACAATTTTGAAGCAAAGTTGCTCTATTTTTTTCCACCCAAAAATTATCTTTAAATATAAAAATACTTCATACAAAAAATATTTATTTTTACCCCCAAAATAAATTGCTTTTGTAGTTGTGGATTATTATAAAAAAAATATGGCTATGTCATACATTACTGATTAAAGAAATAAACGATTTTCAAAAGTTGCTCTACTTTTTTCCACTACTGTATATTTGCTAATTTAAAACTTTTTTATAAAAATTTTCGAGCAATATCTTTTTGAAATTTTATAAATTTAATGCTTACTTATTCCTCTATGTATTACATTACTTTATAGTTTTTCAAAAAATGTTTTGAACAAAAGTTGTAGGTAATGATAAAACACACAACTTTTACCTAAACACTTTTCACCTTAACTCTTTTGTTTATGATCACTATACGAAAAAGCGTAGGGGAGATATTTATTTGATAATCACTTACAAATTGCTGCTTTATTAGTTACCCAATCAAAAAAAGTTTCGCACAAAAGATAATAACAAAACCCAACACAAAATTTTATATAATCACTTTTCACCTCAGTTCTTCTGTTTATGAACTGGAAACTAAAAAAACTAGTTTAAATCAACAACTCACCGACTATGGCTTTCGACGTCTCAATCGAAAAATGTTTCAAACAAAAGTTGTAGCCAACGAGAAAATAAACCACTTTTACCTTAACACTTTTTACCTCAGCTCTTTTGTTTTTGTTCAATAAACCGAGAATGAATTATTTGATATATTTTGCTAATCACTCATTAACTGTAGCTATTTTATCGATTCAATCAAACAAAAATTGCAGACTACGAAAAAATACACAACTTTGTGATAATTCGAAAATTTACGAACAAGTGTCTTCCACTCCCAGAGTAAGCATGAAGTAAAATTTCGAGTTTAGAAAAGCCCCGCGTAGAAAATTTGTCGAGGGTCGCGCAGCGACCCGAGACAAATTTTCACGGGGCTTTTCTAAACTCGAAATTTTACTTCATGCGCCACGCGTATTAAACACTGATTTCAAGTGAAGTTAAAAATATAGAAACACATTAACTTAATCAAAAAATATCTCAAATAAAAATTGTAGCCAACGAAAAAACCGACAAATTTTGTATAAACAATTTTCACCTTAGCTATTTTGTTTTTGATCAAGAAACGAGGAAGTCTGGCCCAGATTTATTCCTTTTAGTAATCTCACTCACCAATTGTGGTAATGAGTAATTACACAAATCAACAAATTATCAATTTATTCTTTATACATGGCAACTGCCAATTGAACAAAATTAGATTCCAATCTTCTAAATCTTGTTTTATTCATCGGCGGCAAATGTGGATAAGTTATATTAAATACTTAGAGTAACATTGCTATCGCCGTTGCCATGTATCGCATGTTCAATAAAAAAATCCTCTAGAGTGCCATGATTTTATCTTTTGTTCAATTTAAGTTGGCTACACGCTTTAGGAATTGACATATAAAACGTCAGACATAATAATTATAATGTATAATTTCAGAGTTGCCAACCTACAATATTTTCCATGGCACTCTAGAGGTTTTATTTTATTGAACATACGATATAAAGAATAAATTGATAATTTGTTTATTTGTGTAATTATTAATTTTGTTGATATCTGTATAACTTTTTTCTAATTGTTTTTATTATTTGACATTTCACATTACAATCGCGACAAAACAAAAGCATACTACTTGCCTACTAAAATTTAATTGCGACTTATGCGCGCATTATTCCCTGCATAAATGCGACGAAAAACGAATCTTCGAAATAATTCGAAAACTACTTGCTTTAGGAATATAGTTGTAATACTTTTTTGTAGGAAATTTTCTTCCCAATCGTACCATGTGATAATAAATAGGTCATTCAATTAAAAAAAAATGAATTACGAGATATTGAAGAGGGCACTTAGTTATTGACATTTTAAGAACACTTATTGTGATATTTGACAGTTTCCAATTAGTTTACTCATAGAGGCATCCTCTAGGTACAAGTAGAGATATAAATCATATTTTTATCTTATTCTTAAGAAAAGTTACAGACAGATTTCAAGATGCCTTTTAGAGGTCAGCATTTTAGAAATATTTTTTTTTCTTGAAAACTATACGAGATAAGTGTACATATGTACGAATAAAATATGTTGCAATGTAAACGAGGAACCCAAAATATTACTAATATATAGGGTGTTCTATTTGAAATAATAAACTTGGTGCTACTTCCGGTGGAACCGGAAGTGTAATAAAGTTGAAAATATTTCACACGAGGAGAACTGATTCAACCATATGACAAGGATTTTTTTCAAATTCTTAGTGTAACGGCAACCCTACAAACTTTTAACGAACGGTTTAGCGTAGACACCCTATATACATCATCTTTATTCAGACATAACTTATACAGGGTGTCCCGTTATTGTGGGGAAATGGCTTAACCATAGATTCCTGGGATCAAAATATCATGATTTAACATAACTTATCATATCCGAAAGTTTACAGTTAAGCCGGAATTAGTCTTCATAGTTCAAAAAAAATATGAAATATGTATTGAACGCTATGTTCGATCTAACTAAAATTTATTATGGTTGATTATCATAACATAACACATCATTTCAGTTATTATGGTCATCATTGATTGACAAGAAGTATAAAAAACTATAGTACCACAACATAAAAACTAAAATATGTTTTTACTGGTGCACCTTAGAAAAATTAAAAAAATATTATTTAAAGATTGGTTCATTTAAAAGCTTTTTTGCCTGTTATTAATGTTTGATATCTTGTACGGTTTTGCCACAAAAAATAACATACAAATAAAGTATTTTTTATTGTTAAGTAAAACCGAAATCTAGTTTTTCGGGTGATTAAAAATACATGTATTTTCTTTGTCGCCGCCATTGTTTAACAAACGTCAATTGTGTATAATATTAATTAACGAGTGCTTTTTGAGAATTATCTTCATTATGGTTTATAATTATTCATATTTCTCCGGAGCAAACAGATACAGGGAATGTTTCTTTTAAGATACGTATATTTCAAATTCAGCCTATTTTCTGTAAATCTTTAGATATTCCTTGTTTTTTTTTAAGTTCAATTTGAAGCTTTAAACAAGTGTTTTCCACTCCCAGACTAAGCATGAAGTAAAATTTCGAGTTTAGAAAAGTCCCGTGAAAATGTTTACACAAGATAATTTATCATTTGTATGAAATAGAAAAAAAATACTGCGGTGTTTGTAGTTATCATTTAAATTTGATTCAAGTAAATGAAATACAAGAAACATAGATTTCAAGTAAAGTTCGAATATACATTAATTTCACAATATTTTAGTGTTTTATACGCGTGGCGCATGAAGTAAAATTTCGAGTTTAAAAAAGCCCAGAAAATTTGTCTCGGGTCGCTGCGCGACCCGAGACAAATTTTCTGGGCTTTTTTAAACTCGAAATTTTACTTCATGCTTAGTCTGGGAGTGGAAAACACTCGTTTAAAGCTTCAAATTAAACTCTTTTAAAAATCAACGAATGTCAGAAAATTTACAGCTAAAATAATTAAACCCGAGACAAATCTTCTGGGCATTTCTAAACTCGAAATTTTACTTCATGCGCCACGCGTATAAAACACACATTTTAAGTGAAGTTTGAGTATACATAAATTTGACAATATTATAGTGTTTTATACGCGTGGCGCATAAAGTAAAATTTCGAGTTTAGAATAGCCCAGAAAATTTGACTCGGGTTTAATTATTTTAGCTGTAAATTTTCTGACATTCGTTGATTTTTACAAGAGTTTAATTTGAAGCTTTAAACGAGTGTTTTCCACTCCCAGACTACGCATGAAGTAAAATTTCGAGTTTAGAAAAGCCCAGAAAATTTGTCTCGGGTCGCGCAGCGACCCGAGACAAATTTTCTGGGCTTTTCTAAACTCGAAATTTTACTTCATGCGCCACGCGTATAAAACACTAAAATATTGTAAAATTAATGTATATTCGAACTTCACTTGAAATCTATGTTTGTTGTATTTCATTTACTTGAATCAATTTTAAATGATAACTACTAACACAGCAGTATTTTTTTGTCTATTTCATATAAATGATAAATTATCTTGTGTAAACAATCGAATAGTGTAGTACGATTTTTTTCGTTGCGGAATTGTACGTATTTTGATTTCCGATTTGATTTATCCCTTTACCGGAATTCTCTCGTTTATTACCCATGGCTAATTCAAACATTCAGATTTATAGAAATCTTTCGGGTCGTTCATTTTACAAGATGAATGTTGTTTAAGCTATTGTTGGGCAATCTCGGTTCACCTTATCCGTAAACAGGACTATAGGCGATAAATCTCATTTACACGTTTATATTACGCAGCTAGAGTATAATTCGTGAGCTTTACGAAAGAAAAAAAATTACGTAAATTTGAATTATTGTTAGCATTTATTTTACCTTTCCAATAAGTTCATTCAGAAATATTTTTTGTAATGGTAATAGTAATGTATTTTACTTTCACTAGATAATATAAATATTAAAATTAGATCAATACAAGTATTGGCAATGTCATTCACACAGTGCGATCGTTTAAATGATGATTTAGAGTAGGCGGCATTTTTTTGTGCTGCTGCCCAGAATGCTAATTGAATGCTGGAATAAATTTAAGGTTATGCTAAAAATATGTGTTGACAGTTTGTACTGTCAATCTGATTTAAAACATCATCCTGCTATTGTTCTCGAGATTGATTATTTAAATATATCTCTGCGCAACTCTAACTGGAATTCTAAATTTGTTTATAATTTTTCACGTGCTAATTACAGTTCTATAGCCACTAAAATTTTAAAAACCTCTTGGGACAGTTTGTTTCTAAATAATGATATAAATACTAATGTACATTTATTTTATACTGAGTTATATTCGATTATCGATTTATATACTCCTAGAACTTTAGAAAAACTATCTACCTGTCGGAAGCATCAGTTTCCGAAATGGTTTAGCTTGGAACTTATTGAACTTATTTCCCTTAAGAAAACTCACCACCTAAACTTTAAGTGTTCAGGCTTGAAATCAAACTATGACATTTTTAAAGAAACCCGTTCACGGTGTAAAGAATTGTCCAAGATTTGCTATAGGAACCATGTTCAATCTGTTGAGGAATCTCTGCTTCGTAACCCCAAACTTTTCTGGAATCATGTGAACCTAAATCGATCAAGCTCGACTATCCCTGGTACTTTTGAACACGATGGCGTTCTAGTAAATAATATGCAGCATATTGTAGAGTTGTTTGCTAATCATTTTGGTTCAGTTTTTAATGCACCCCTACACAATGATACTTTGCCTTTGTCTGTAACATATTCTTACAATCACATTAATTATAGCAAAGGTGATAAAATAAAAATTACAGATGTCCTAAACGAACTAGCCAATTTAAAAGATTCATACTGTACGGGCCCTGATGGTTTACCACCAATTCTGTTAAAACAATGTTCTTTTTCCCTTAGTCGTCCTCTATGGATACTTTATAACCAATCCCTAGTTTCAGGCTGTTTTCCTTCTCTTTAGAAAAGTGCCATAGTTACACCAATTTTTAAAAGCGGCAAAAAGAATTTTGTTTCAAACTATCGCCCGATCTCTCTTCTATCGCTTATACCAAAAATATTTGAAAAATTAATCATTGCACCCCAATCTGAATGTGTATCTAGTGTCCTATCCGATAAGCAACATGGTTTTAGAAGTGGGTGTTCGACTTCCACCAACTTACTGACCTATAGTAATTATATTGTTACAGCCTTAGAAGCGGGATTTGAAGTAGACTCAATATATACCGATTACTCTAAGGCTTTTGACACAGTAGATCATAGCATCCTTCTTTCGAAACTTAAGCTTATTTATTCTGAGGGTCCATGTTAGATTGGATACAGTCTTACTTATCCGGAAGGTCACAGGCCGTGCGAATCGGTAGTGTTATATCGTCTGAGATACTTGTAACTTCAGGGGTTCCCCAGGGATCACACCTGGGACCTCTTTTATTTAATATCTTTATAAATGATGTGGTTGATTGTTTCCATAATTCCCAGTGCTTGCTATTTGCAGACGATACAAAATTATTTTTACGAATCGCGGATGATAGATCTTCTGCGTTATTACAGGAAGATTTAAATAGATTTTCAGTTTGGTGTACTGACAACCGTATGAATCTTAACCTCAAAAAATGTAATTGCATAACTTTTACTAAAAAAGGGCCTCGATAATGAGAAATTACTATATCTCTAACGTCCTTTTACTTCGCGTTTCAGTCATTAAAGACTTGGGTGTATTATGGTCTCACAACTGGAACTTTAGCAACCATCTACGCAATATAACTGCTAAGGCATACCGTGTTCTGGGTTTTTTAAAACGTAACAGCAGAGATTTCTCAAACATTCATACCCTTAAGACCTTGTATGTATCCCTTGTCCGCCCCCACCTTGAGTACTGTTGCACTATTTGGAATCCTTATAGCAAATCGGACGTAAAAATGGTTGAGAGGGTCCAAGTTAAATTTACAAAATTTATCTCTTACAAGTTCGGGATTGTCGGCTCCTACAATGACGTCCTACAATCTTTAAATATCCATTCGTTAGAGCAGAGACGAGGGAATGCAGACGTCATGCTAGGATACAATTTAATAAATGGGGCGAGTGATTGCCCCTATTTACTTAGCCAACTTAAATTCAATGTGCCAGCTAGAAGTTTGCGTTCCATCGATCTGTTTCATGTACCATATTGTAGGACGGACTATGGTAAAAATTTTGGTATATCCAGAATCGCCAATAATTGTAACGCCATCAATCCCGACTTTGGTGCTATTAGCAGGAATGCTTTGAAGAAGATCTTCCGACACGGTAAATAGTCTACATATTTTAATTTGTTGTTTGTTCCTAAATGTGTTGTTTGTTTTATACTTTTTTATTTACCTATATTTATTATGTATTTGTATTTATATTTCATTTATTTTTATTTTTAGTTTTATAATATTATTGTACTCAAATGGACATCCGTTAATAAATAAATAAATAAAAACTCAAAGCATACTCTAAATCATGTTTTAAACCAGGGGTTCTCAACTTTTTTCAGGTCGCCTTATAACTTCACGCCCAGCCTTCCTAATTTAATTTGGGTTTTTTAAGTTAGATTGAAACAGTATTATAGCCTTATTTCACTTCACCTTCTCTCTAAAGAGGACCCCCTGATAACTTGCCGCGCTCCGCTAATGTGTCACCCCGGTTGAGAAACCCTGTTTTAAACGATCGCACGGTACTTGAGTGTTTTTAATACCCATTTGGAATAATCCCACCCTTATTTATCAATCATGAATCAGATGAAACGAAAAATTACCAACAAAAATTATAGTCGATTACTAAATAGATGTTACGTCAAAAGTTTGATGTCTGTTAATGTCATTAAATAACGCAAAAATACACTAATAAAATGCGTAATTCCGATTAATCCAAAAAAGCTAGTACTTAATGTAGTAAGTTATTTTTAAAATGAATTACTCTACATTTTTTAAGGGAAGTGATTTACAAAATGTATGCCTGAAAGAAACATATTACCTAAGAAACTATTCACTGACAATTTATGGAAGAATTATCAGAAATTGAGATCTCGAAAAGTTCTTTATATTTGGGAATTAAGAAAATAGGCTTTAGCTTCAAAAAGCAGGACGGAAGAAAACATTTATTGGAAATGCCTGGAATCAGGTTGAAAAGAATTTCATTTTTCAATAAATATCAAGTTGTTAAAAAAGAGAACATTTGTATAATGTTTTGTGGAATTTTTAGTTATATTATAATAAAAAAATAAAATAACAGCATAACGTCCATATAAATTATTATATTCCATATTAATAATACCGTTAATTTAATAAATAAATAAATAAATTATGTAATTAATTAATATGTGTGATTCTACGCCGCCACTGGTTGTTTAGAATATCAAGTTACTCCACCAATGCCCTAAGAATAATGGTTTAGATGTCGGCCATTTGACATGATAAGTTCCTAACCTAATTTTGTGTGTGTGTGTGTGTGTTCAAAAAGCCGTTAAGTCACTAAAACAACTGTTACTTCTAAATAGGTATTAATATACTACTACTAACTACTACTACTAATATACTACTTATTCGTTTCTTTTTATTGTCCAACCAGATCTGGTGATTTTTTTATAATGTTGGATATTTGGTTGGATCCTCTGGTTGCAATTCTGACGTTTGCTTTTAAAATATATTTAAGGTTATGTTTTTCACATGTGCCATGTGCTTAATTACCCTATCATAATGATTAATTAAGGGGCGGAACATTACTTTCAGCATTTTATTACCAATTTTCTGTCAAATCAATTGCAACATGGGATTCATAAATCAATGTCATAACATGACAATCAATAGGGACACCCAAATAACTAAAGAACCTAAAAAAAATAAATTCCAAATTTGAGAATTTGGTTGGCCAATAAAAAAAGAACAGAATATAAATACAAAATTCTTACAAATCGTAATAGAAACTTGGGCTTAGCCAGGATTTTCACCAGGTATACTCTGATGATAAAAATATATTTCTTTATCACACTAATTTGGAATAATATTTTAAACTTCACAATAGTTCAGTGTTTTACACGCGTGGCGCATGAAGTAAAATTTCGAGTTTAGAAAAGCCTGAAAATTTGGTTTGGTCGCTCCGCGCTTCGCGCTACGCGACCAAACCAAATTTTCAGGCTGTTCTAAACTCGAAATTTTACTTCATGCTTAATCTGGGATTGGAAACTCTCGTTGGAAGCTTTAAATTTATCGCTTTTATAAAAACAACAAATGCCTAAAATTTTACAGTGTAGACATTAGTAATGTATACTTAAAAGAAAAAATCCCTGTATATCTCTTTATAATCATCAAAACAACTCATAAAATATTAATTAATAGTCAAAACAACCTTTTTTCCGGATGAGACGCATGTATAATTCTAAAAATGTTGACAAACAATAATGATACGTTACGATTTCAATAGAATTGTTACAAATTATTATGAAGCAATTTCTGTGTTTTAAATTGAATAAAGAATACTCAAAAACTGAGGGAATTTGTTCTTTTCCATATACATAGTAAGTAAGTAACTAAATTTATTCTTGCTGTCACCAAAGGTTTACAAACGTCAATACAAATAAGGTATAAAAGTTAAGTTAATACAAACGTGAAAATATAAAATACCAGATACAAAATAAATACTTTACATAATACTACATGTTAAAACCATTTAAAAAAAAAAATCAATAAAACGCACCAATTATTTGGTTACAAGATCTGTAAATTTTTGAGTAATACATTCATTAATGCTGAAGAAAGCCTTGGATATTAAATATGCCTTTACACTTTTCCTGAACTTTATATGGGGGAGAGACTTTACAGCCTGTGGTAGATAGTTATATAATTTAGGCCCATAAAAATTATCACCGCTCCTAGACTTAGATAGCCGTAATTGTTCTTGATAAATGTGCTCATAACCTCTCGTGCTGTGTTTATGTACTTGATCAGTTTTTTTGTAATGATCTACGTTTTTATGAACATGTAGCAAGCATTCGAATATGTACAAACTGGGTAACGTAAGTATCCCATGACTCCTGAAGACATCCTCGCAGTTGTCTCTGTAACCTATGCCCGCTATTACTCGAACTGCTCGACGTTGTAGGCCGAATATCCTAGGGGCTATACTAGAGTGTCCCCAAACAAGTATGCAATATTGAATTTTCGACTGGAAGAGAGCATGATAGGCGATGAGTAGTGCGGGTTTATCAAGATTGCTACTAAAATTCCTAAGCAGGAAAGTAGTCAGACTAAGTACCTTTTCATGCTCCCTCCAGCTCAATTTAGAGTCGATGTTGATGCCTAAAAATCTGCAATGTCCATGTTCGTTATTGCCTGATTTAAGCGTAAATAAAAGGCGAACCGTCTTTGCAGTGTTTAGCGAGAGTTTATTGGAATTAAACCACGCTAATGCCTGATTGTTTATGAGCTCTCTCTCTTGCAGTGTGTTTTGCAAATCTGTGCCTCTATTTATAGATGTCGTATCGTCTGCATACATTAAAGTGAGTCCTTCTTCTATGTAGGCCGGTAGGTCGTTTACATATATTAGGAACAGGAGTGGTCCTAATATCGACCCCTGCGGCACGACGCATGACACTGTTGCAAAATTTGATGTCTGCTCCTTAACTTTGACTTGTTGTGTTCTATTGTGGAGGTAGGAAGTCATTAAACGACAGCTCTCGGGACTGAAATTATAGAAATACAGCTTTCGGAGTAGAACGTCGTGAGGAACGCAGTCAAAAGCCTTACTGAGGTCAAAAAATAATGCTGCTGTATATTGGCCAGCTTCTAAGCCATAGATCAATTCCTCAACAAGAGCTCGAACCGCATTGGTAGTTGAACGTTCCCTCCGAAAACCATATTGATTATCGCTTAATACATCGTTTTCCTCCAGAAAATTCAGTATTTGTTTTAGGAGCAATTTTTCAAAATTTTTTGATAATATAGGCAATAACGAAATTGGACGATAATTACCAACATCAGCATGCGAACCCTTTTTATGCAGAGGGATGACAGTAGCTAGTTTTTAACTTGTTGGGAAAACATTATTTCGAATGCAGTTATTTATCAGTTTTGTTAGCGGACATAGGATTACATCTTTTATGTATTTAATGGATCCACATGTCATACCATATATGTCTCTTGAGTTCGAGTTTTTTAGGAACACAATCGACTCTCTAACTTCGACTTCACTTACCTCTCTGAAGGAGAAGAAATTGTTACCGATAGTATGTGGATTTATAAGCATCAGTGGGTCTAAATTTGACTGAGGATGATTAATTAGAGTAGATTCAGCTATCCTAGTGAAGTATGTGTTAAAATCATTAGGATCTATATTACAGTTTGGTTTATCACAGTTAGAGTTTTTTTTATTAATGACCACATTGCCTTTGGTTTGTTATTGGAGCTCTTAATGTAATTTAGATTTGCCTCTTTTTTTGCATGCTGAAGTGCAATTTTATATTCGGTTTTGTATTTTAAATTAATTGCCTTTAAATCAAATGATCGAGAACTAGCCTCTTTCATAAAGAAGAGAGTTTCACGCATTTGTTTTAGATCATTGTTCAAGGTTTTTAGTTTCTTTAAAGGAAAGCAATTAAAAAAATGTGTTTCCAATAAGTAAATAAAGTCTGCGAAAGCTGAATCTGGACACTGGCATTTATCGAGGTAATAGAAGTCGGTATTTTGCAATATATGGTATAACTTAAATTTACCCCTTTCCGTGATGGGTCTTACCATTCTAACAGTATTTGTTCCCATCGAGGCTGTTTTGAGCATTTTGATGTGTATTCCAACGTGATCTGATAAGCAGTAGTCTATTGGAAAGGTGGATATTTCTGCTGCTGGAATGTTCGAAAAAACGTTATCTAGACAATTGTTGTTTCTCGTATAAAAGGAAACCAGGCCTCGGAGACCGAATGATAATAGAAGACTCACCTGTATACATAGTTTGTTGTAGATATGGTTCGAATCTTTTATGTGATTCGAATCAACCGAATCATTCCTTAAAAGTGATTCGTTCTTTATGAATCATAGGTAAACGCATCACTTATAATAGTAATAATAATAATATTGAAACAGAAGAAAAACGGACGAAATACCTACCAAGCTGGTGATCTTATATTATCAAATTGGTTGTTGAACCAAATTTATTTGATATTGTCGCTAAACACAATTCACATTTTGCCTTTTTAATCGTAACTTTCATAAAGCTGTTTGAAATAAAATGTCGGTGCATTGAATTCTATATACATAGTTTGTTGTAGATATGGGAAGTTCGAATCTTTTATTTGATTCGAATCAACCGAATCATTCCTTAAAAGTGATTCGTTCTTTATGAATCGTTCGTAAACGAATCACTTATAATAGTGATAATAATAATTTTGAAATAGAAGAAAAAACGGACGAAATACCTACCAAACTGGTGATCTTATATTATCAAATTGGTTGTTAAACCACATTTATTTGATATTTTCGCTGAACACAATTCACATTTTGCCTTTTTAGTCGCAACTTTCATAAAGCTGTTCGAAATAAAATTTTGGTGCCTTGAATTCGTCTTGCAAATATTCTGTGATTTGTCTCATAAGCAGAGAACAAACATTAGCTGATAAAAGTACGCTGTCTTATTTGCAGTGAACAAGAAATTCACACTAAATTTAGACCTAAAAATAACATTACTATTACATAACAGCTAATCAGATTAAATTCGTTTAAGCCTTAATTCAAGCGAGCGATTTATAAAATGGCCTAACGCGCGACGGTCGAGTCGTACAAAATACAAATGAGGCCTGGCGCAGAGGATTTGTTTCCGCAAGTTGTGAGAAATCGTTTCAACCGATTCGAGCGAACGAATTAGTCATCCGATGATTCGGGTGGATTCAGACCGCATATATAAATCCGAATCGGGAATACGATTCCGCTCAGCTTAAATCGTTCGGAAGGTGGTCTCGAGTGAATGAATCATTAACGAATCAATTCTTCTTGAAATACGGAATCAGTTCATTTAAATCTCACCTGTAAACCACACTATTTATATTCTAAAATAAAATTTCGTACAGATGTTCACACTCTAAATCTTAGGTACAGAAACCTATTATCACAGCCCTCTTTTAACCTAGTATTTTTCAAACGAAGTTTTACCTATAATATTTACAAATTATATAATCCTTTACCTGAAAATTTAAAATTAAAGAAAGTGAACACATTTAAGGAGCTCCTTAAAAAGATGTTACTGAGTAAAAATGATACCTCATAGCATTGAAAATAGCGACACAAAGGAGTGGGTGTTAAACTTTGATTAAACTTTGTACTTGTTTCTATTATCACACACCACCATCTTACTTGAGGCTAAAGTTCTGAAACCCCAAAAACAAAAACAAAAATAATAAAAAAATAAATGAAACATAAGTATAAATGAAATTGCCAATTCTTGGTTGCAGAATACTTCAAACATTAAAAGTGCGATTCTTCTCGCAATCTACAACAAGATAGTCTTACAAAGACTATATCAAACACTCATTGAAACAACTACTTCCCGGGCTAATACCCAGACGGACATTGAATTATACAACAAGTGTTTGCTGTCACATACAGTAACCTACTGCAAATGTAACAATTTGGGTCAAATTATTCAGGCCATCTATAGACGCGTTTCAAGATTTATCTCTCATCAGTATAGCTTTGCCATTCCCTCTAAACAATTTGACACCTTAGACTGGCGGTGACTGATGAGAGATAAATCTCGAAACGCGTCTATAGATGGCCTGAATAATTTGACCCAAATTGTTACATTTGCAGTAGGTTACTGTATGTAACAGCAACCACTTGTTGTATAATTCAATGTCCGTCGGGGTATTAGCCCGGGAAGTAGTTGTTTCAATGAGTGATATAGTCTTTGTAAGACTAACTTGTTGTAGATTGCGAGAAGAATCGCACTTTTAATGTTTTATAAATAAAACATTTATAAATGCGCTATTATTACTGTTGCTATTAACCTGTATTATGAAGGGCTAAGACCTAGACCAACTTACGTTGTTCTTAGTCCCTTTTGCTGATATTATTTATATTTATATTAAGTTGTAGATTCGAATGTATGTTTTATTTGCAAATAAATAAATAAATACAAAAAAAATCACCGCACAGAATCGTTCTTTTTGAACGAATCATTTATGAACGACTCATCTCTAGTTCGCTGTCAGTTTTAAAGCGTTCGTTATTCTTCAAAAACGGTCGATTTGAAGGTTTAACGAGTGTCCTCCACTCCCAGACTAAGCATGAAGTAAAATTTCGAGTTTAGAAAAGCCTGAAAATTTGGTTTGGTCGCGTAGCGCGTAGCGCTACGCGACCAAACCAAATTTTTAGGCTTTTCTAAACTCGAAATTTTACTTCATGCGCCACGCGTATAAAACTATGATTTCAAGTGAAGTTTAAAATATAAAAATGTTAATTTTGCATAAAAACCGAAATATGTATACCTGTATGCTTAATTTGGTATTGGAAACACTCGTTTGAAGCTTTAAATTATACGCTTTTATAAAAACAACGAACGTCTAAAATTTTACAGCGTATACATCAGGATATGTATATTTAAAAAAAATTCTCTGTTTATCTTTTTATAATGATCAAAATAACTCATTCCATTGCAAATAATTCAATTTAAAAGAAATGTTACTTCTAAATGCCTCAATTCTGTTTTAAATATTGTTATGAAATGAATGATCAATAACGTCAACATAAATTTAATAGAATTGGATTTCTATGTACGTATTTATTAGCAAATTATTTCGAAACACCGTTAAGTACTAGTATTATTAATTTCCTATATAAGTACTTATTATCAATAAATTGATTCAATAGTCATTAAGCACCCTTAATTTACCACGCACTTAATGACTTTTACCTTTAAACTGTTATTGATATTTCGTACAATTATCGGGGAAATTAGAATGGAAAAGTTGGAGAGCGCGTTTTAGGATTTCGAGTGGGCGTTCGCTTTTGAAATTGTCGGGATTAGGATAAAATATGGATGTTTGTGGTTGATGATTTAATTGGGTTTTGTGTAATTTCTAGTATTTATCGAGTGGATTTATCCGGGACGCGTAATTACAATCCGGATGACAGTTGTTATTGTTTGTAGTCGGGCGGTTAATAAAATTGCGTAAAAGTGGGTAATTGCTCACTTTTTTTGAAACACCGTTGAACACATTTTATATTCATTGTTTTTATACGAACGTACGAAATGGCACTTTCAAAATACATTCGAATTATTTAATTGGTGCCGGAAATTAAAATCCAAATATTCAACTCTATTAATTTTCAGTCAAAACCTTAAATGTTTAATTAATTTCTCACTTAACCCGTGGTAAAACATTTTTGAAATAATTCTGGATATTTAAAACACTTGGTTTGTTTCTCTTGTTTATATTTTCTCCGACTAGTTTCGACCATTGGTCATCCAGGCGGAGAAAATATAAACTAATGAAACAAACCAAGTGATTTAAATATCCAGAATTATTTCTTGAACAACTTTCTCGTTTATCACTTGGTGAAACATTTTGAAACATTTTTTTCTTGATAATGCCGTACAACGCGGAACTAGTCGAGTAAATAGAAACAAATAGTAAAACAAACCAAGTGTTTTTTAATTTATCCTTTAATATTATCCAGAATTATTTCAAAACCTTAAAACTGTTAACGGTTGAGGCTTCTACTTCGTTTTTCATCATAATTCATAATTCAAAAGTTTATATACAATTGAGAGGCTTATTGTAATAATTTGATACGCCACAAGTAAACAGAACTGAGATATTGGACTTTAAAATTTAGAAAACATGTAAAATATATTACCATGATATTAAGAATTAAGGTCGGAAATTCATATGTTATTTGGCCATAAGAACGAACAACGATTAATCTTCCACAATAATGAAAATATAGCTTTTATACTTATACATATTGTACATTGAAGCTTTGCGAATAAATTGACACTATTTTTTTTAAATGTTGTTCTGTTTACTTGTACGTTTCTTAGATTAAATATAAACCAAATGATGGAACACTGTCAAATGATCACATAAATCCGTGAAATACTTTTATAGAAAACATTATTTCTTCTTTATATTGCTTTAATTTATTGCAGTAATTATTATAAACATGTTGTATTAAATAGATTGATCTAAAATAATTGATAAACAAAATTAATCGTTGCTTATAAATCTCCGTAAGATCAATGTAAATTTTGATTGTTTTTGATAGTAGATTGTTTGACAATGAATATGAGTGAGTTACGTGAAGATGATAATAACTTCAAATAAAAACACGTCTTAACCTCTGTTCACAAATTTATTTTATACCAGATGTTCATTTCGGTCACAAGGTGACCATTATCAATGGTTTGACAAGTCTTGAAAGCTTCGGTTTGCATGCGAATATGAGCATACTCTAGCTTTTTACATTACTGCTTAATCAAACTGAAGAATAATACAGCATTTTTTGGTTGTGTGGTTTATCATGTTATTACAATAAGCCCTTCAAAAGAAGAATGTTTTGTTTAATGAAATTGGTTTCTTTATAATTAGGGCTTACCAGGTTTAATAAAATTGGTTTCTTTATTACTAGGATGGCGACCAACCGGGATACCCAGGAAAGTCAGGGGATTTTGTTCATTGGGAAAAGTCAGGGAAATTAGGCCTTTTTTACGAAAAGTCGGGGAATGTTTAAATAAATAATAATAAAATTATGAACGGTGGAGGCTTCTACTTCGATATACATGTTACCATACCGTAATTCAAATTACTCTCATTGCTAATGGCAAGTTGAGTTGCCGAAACTGCAGTCACGAAAATACAAATATTGTAATATATAAAATTACGAAAAAACTATTCGTGAAAATGCAAACAGTGTCTTAATTAATAAGACAATTTAAGACGATAAATATCCATTGAAACAACTACTTCCCGTGCAAATACACCTCCGGATATTGAATTATACAATGAAATATTTAAAATCTTATTTAATTTGATTTGTTACAACGCTCTATTAAAGTATATGTAACGTTTAGGTCAAATTCTCTTCAAACCAACTAACAATACAATTTAAAATGAAAGGAGAGATAGCGACAAATTAGAAGTGAAAGGACTTGGATTAAAACTAATGTCTTAGGCCATCTATAGACGCGTTTCGAGATTTATCTCTCTTCAGTATAGCTTTGCTTATGACGTTTAAAAAAATTAGGAATAAAATTAAAACAAACTTACTTGGAAAAAGTGTTGTGTGTGGAATGAACAGGTACACAGAAATGGAATGAGTGAAAATGATGGTCGGTATTTATAGGTAAAAAAGAAGATTATGTCATTAGCAGGTATGAAGAATGTGAGATCTTATTATTTACCTTACGGTACAATTCAAACAAGATAAATTCAAATTCAAAACTATTTGAATTTGAGAAAATAAGCTTTCGCTTCTTATAGTTTTCACACTAAACATAATATATACAATTACGAAAAAACTATTCGTGAAAATGCAAACAGTGTCTTAATTAATAAGAGAATTTAAGACGTTAAATATCCATTGAAACAACTACTTCCCGTGCAAATACACCTCCGGATATTGAATTATACAATGAAATATTTAAAATCTTATATATTATGTTTAAAGTGTGCAAACTATAAGAAGCGAACGCTTATTTTCTCAAATTCAAATAGTTTTGAATTTGAATTTATCTTACAAATATTGTGTTATACAAAGTTAAAATGTTTTATTTTATTAAATAATAATAGTAAATATGCAATTAACACGATGAAAGAATTGACAAATTATTAGTTCTGCTTGAAGCATGAATTTGGCACATTAAATAATATTAAACAAACAAAAAAAAAACACGCTAATATTAAACCAATCATTCGAATTAATTGGATCAACAAAAAAATCATCAAAACTGACAAATTTAAGAATAACATAACGTCCTAATTAAAATAGTTAAACAAATCGCAATCAATAATATTATAGGTATTCTAAATATTGGAAAAAATTATACATTTTACATAAAATCGTCAAAATAAAGAAACATACAAACAAATACGTTAAAATGTACAGTTTTAACAAACGAAAAATGTAATTATGTTTTTTCGGTTTCTGTATTTTTTAAGTAAAGAATAAATATTACAAAAAAATCCCAAGAATCATAAATTTTAAATAATAATAATTATTATACTAATACTAATTTGCAAAAATTAACAAATTTTCTTTTAAATATACATAATGTATACGCTGTGAATATTCAGGCACTCGCCGATTTTATAAAAAAACGTTTAATTTGAAGTTTCAAACGAGTGTTTCCACTCCCAGACTAAGCATGAAGTAAAATTTCGAGTTTAGAAAAGCCCCGCGTAGAAAATTTGTCGAGGGTCGCGCAGCGACCCTCGACAAATTTTCAAGGGGCTTTTCTAAACTCGAAATTTTACTTCATGCGCCACGCGCATTAAACACTGAAATATTGTGAAGTTAGAAATACACCAAAAACATTTTTATTGAATGAGTTTTAATTGAAATATTCAAAAAACAAAATATTTACATTTTTCTTCACGCATTCTCAAGTTTTCGCAAATAATATAATGTATCATTGTTAATTAAATTACTTAATAAGTTAATTAACTTATTAAGTATTTAGTTAACAAAAAGTTAAGAATGTTGCATTATTTTATTTACGATGCTTTATGGATTAAGCGGGTATACAATTTCTAACTTGTTTTATTTTTTAAGGCAAGTTCCTCGAATTATAAATGAAAACAAACTGTATTATAATCAAGAATCACTATTGTGATTTAAACTAATTTTGATAATTTGTTCTATCTGGTGTCCCTCCCTGTTCAAAATTGTGGCTACGCCCATGAATTAATCCAGGCGCGCACCCAGAAATTGATCTTGGGGGGGCTCACGCGTCTGCCTCTGAGGGCTCATCCCTGCCTCTGAGGGCTCATCTCTGCCTCTGAGGGCTCATCCCTGCCTCTGAGGGCTCATCCCTGCCTCTGAGGGCTCATCCCTGCCTCTGAGGGCTCAACGCTGTCTTAGGGGGGCTCACACATTTAAACTTATATATACACTTTTAGTAAATAACACACTTGGTTAAGATTTCACTGTTTATTGATTGACACTGCAACAATTGTTTCGCCACACAGTGGCTTCATTAGGCAGATGAATATTATTCATCTGCCTGATGAAGCCACTGTGTAAATTGATCCGGAGTGGGAGTTTAACAAACGATTGAGTTTTGAGAATTCATTTGAAGAGTATTTTTCACAAACAATTTGATTTTGGTATAGATTAATCCAGGCGCGTATCCATATCAACACTTTTAGTAAATAACACACTTGCTTAAGATTTCACTGTTTATTGAGTGACACTGCAACAATTGTTTCGCCATCAGGCAGATGAATAATATTCATCTGCCTGATGAAGCCACTGTGTGGCGAAACAATTGTTGCAGTGTCACTCAATAAACAGTGAAATCTTAAGCAAGTGTGTTATTTACTAAAAGTGTTGATATGGAATTTCACCAAGTATCAGCCTCAACTATTAAATTATAGATACACGTCAAAATACTACAATTTATTGAGTCTTAGTGGGGGGCTCAAGCCCGTGAGTCACCCCCTGGATTAATCTATACCAAAATCAAATTGTTTGTGAAAAATACTCTTCAAATGAATTCTCAAAACTCAATCGTTTGTTAAACTCCCACTCCGGATCAATTTACACAGTGGCTTCATCAGGCAGATGAATAATATTCATCTGCCTAATGAAGCCACTGTGTGGCGAAACAATTGTGAAATAATGATCGGATCTCGATTCTGTCGATCGTTTGTTAGAATTCTTTCACCGAATTCAATTCGAACAATCCTCGGGTCGAATTTGGCACTTTTCTGAATGGATCAGGAAATCTGGAACAATGCGACAAAGGGATATTGGCACGAGGATCTTTCATACCAACAAAAGTGCACGATCTTTGTGGATGATAATAGCAAAGGAAAATCATCGAGAATGGAGATCTTTTGTTAGATTTTCAAAACTTGAGTAAAATAGGTGGTTTGGTGTGCTTTCACACCTGGCATAAGTTGTCACTAACACGTGGGTATAAAATCTAACAAAATGATTTAAAACGAATCTCCTTGCAGTTGATGTTTTATAAGATACTATTGCATTTCACTATTGTCAAATATATGCCAAAAGATTTCCCGATTTATCAAATAAGTTTCACTGTATACCAAATCGTATGATCAATAAAAAAAAACCTCTTGAGTGCCATGTTTAAATTTATTTTAAAATGTAAGTTCGCTACACGCCTTAGGAATTGACATGTAAAACGTCAAACATGATAATTATAAGATAAATACAAATTCAAAACTATTTGAATTCGAGAAAATAAGCTTACGCTTCTTATAGTTTGCACACTTTAAACATAATATATAAAATTACGAAAAAACTATTCGTGAAAATGCAAACAGTGTCTTAAGCAAAGCTATACTGAAGAGAGATAAATCTCGAAACGCGTCTATAGATGGCCTAAGACATTAGTTTCAATCGAAGTCCTTTCACTTCTAATTTGTTGCTATCTCTCCTTTCATTTTAAATTGTATTGTTAGTTGGTTTGAAGAGAATTTGACCTATACGTTACATATACTTTAATAGAGCGTTGTAACAAATCAAATTAAATAAGATTTTAAATATTTCATTGTATAATTCAATATCCGGAGGTGTATTTGCACGGGAAGTAGTTGTTTCAGTGGATATTTATCGTCTTAAATTGTCTTATTAATTAAGACACTGTTTGCATTTTCACGAATAGTTTTTTCGTAATTTTATATATTATGATAATTATAATTTCAGAGTTGCCAACTTACAATATTTTCCATGGCACTCTAGAGGTTTTTTTTTTATAGAACATACGATACTTTTCCCTTTAATATTTTTGTTGAACATTTTTGCAATAATAATAACTTTCTTCTGGAAATATTTAATTTTTATTTATACAAATGTATAAATAAAACGCCAGCATCTATTTTAAGGATAACGAATCTTCTTAGTTGATTGCTAACATGCATTTTTTGACGAAATGCAGCGATTTAGCTGACGAGTGAAATGTAATTGACAAACTGTGATAAGGTTTTGATATACCAGGTGTTGACTTGGCGGACGCAACCTAGGAAATCGCATGTTAATTTTACAGTGTTCAAATATTGCCTTCCCTATTTATTTTAGAGACAAAATGTATTTCACTTTTTTTGTAGAGGGAAAAATTCTAAATTTATTAATGTTCACTCTTAACACTTTACGTTTCTCTAAGTTAAAATAATTAAGAAAAAGTAATGTGATTTTATAAAATTAATAACACCATGGAATTGATACGACAATTGCGGATATTCCCTGCTTTTTTTTAAGTTCAATTTAAAGCTTTAAGCAAGTGTTTTCCACTCCCAGACTAAGCATAAAGTAAAATTTCGAGTTTAAAAAAGCCCCGTAAAAATTTGTCAAAGGTCGCGCAGCGACCCGAGACCAATTTTCTGGGCTTTTCTAAACTCGAAATTTTACTTCATGCGCCAGCCGTATAAAACACTATAATATTGTCAAATTTATGTGTATTCAAACTTCACTTAAAATCTGTGTTTTATACGCGTGGCGCATGAAGTAAAATTTCGAGTTTAGAAAAGCCCAGAAAATTTGCCTCGGGTCGCTGCGCGACCCGAGACAAATTTTCACGGGGCTTTTCTAAACTCGAAATTTTACTTCATGCTTAGTCTGGGAGTGGAAAACACTCGTTTAAAGCTTCAAATTGAACTCTTTTAAAAATCAACGAATGTCAGAAAATTACCAGCTAATATAATTAAGAAGAAGTAATGTAATTTTATAAAAATAATGACATACCATGGAATCGATACAGCAATTGCGGATATTCCCTGTTTTTTTTTAAGTTCAATTTAAAGCTTTAAACAAGTGTTTTCCACTCCCAGACTAAGCATGAAGTAAAATTTCGAGTTTAGAAAAGCCCCGTGAAAATTTGTCTCGGGTCGCGCAGCGACCCGAGACAAATTTTTTGGGCTTTTCTAAACTCGAAATTTTACTTCATGCGCCACGCGTATAAAACACTATAATATTGTCAAATTTCTGTGTATTCGAACTTCACTTAAAATCTGTGTTTTATACGCGTGGCGCATGAAGTAAAATTTCGAGTTTAGAAAAGCCCAGAAAATTTGTCTCGTGTCGCTGCGCGACCCTCGACAAATTTTCACGGGGCTTTTCTAAACTCGAAATTTTACTTCATGCTTAGTCTGGGAGTGGAAAACACTCGTTTAAAGCTTCAAATTGAACTCTTTTAAAAATCAACGAATGTCAGAAAATTAACAGCTAAAATAATTAGGAAAAAGTAATGTGATTTTATATAAATAATGACATTTTTCTTGTATAGTGTGAACCATTTCGAAAACATTTACTTTAACCAAGTGACTACGATATATTTTGCCATTTTGACAACCGCAGTTGTTGTTTCAATTCCATGGCATGTCATTATTTTTATAAAATCACAGTATATATTCTTAATTATTTTAACTTAGAGAAACGTAAAGTGATAAACGCTAACACAAATTAATTCAGAATTTTTCCCTCTACAAAAAAGTTAAATATATTTTGTTTCTAAAATAAATAGGGGAGCCAAGATTTGAACATTTCAAAATTTACATGGGATTTCCTATGTTGCGTCCGCCAAGTCAACACCCGGCGTAAGAAAATGTAGTGGTATATAGGGAAATGTATTTGATAAATGGGAAATACATTTGAGATAAAGGAATACACATTCAATGTAATGTGAAATGCAATAGAAAAACTCTGTAATTGAGGGGCCCAGAAAAAAGTTGTACAAGTGACATGAGATTATTTGTGTAAATTGGAGATAAAGTTTATTTACTGCCCCGCAAAATTAACGCAAAATTCGAAATTTCGTTTAAAAAAATTAATTTTATCATTTTCCTGAATTGAGCCTTCTTCTCTTTTTCTGTTTATCACAAAAACTGGAAATATGTATTAGTAGGCTAAAAACAAACCTTATTATCTGCCAAACAGGTCTTTAATTTCTTGTTAAAAAAAAAGTTCTTTGATTTCTGGAAGTTTATTTAGAAAATTGTAAAAACAAACAAAAATGAATCCCCCCTGGACGAGTTTCAAGAAATCTTACACATGAAGAATGTGCTGTTGTAGTGGCGCTGCAAGAAGAAGGGTTTACTGCAACTTACATTGCCCAACGTTTGCATGTTGCTAATTCCACAATATCGCGAGTTCTTTCCCGCTTCAGAGAAACAGGACGTCACGAAAGAAGACGCGGCCAGGGTCGAAAAAGAATGACAACGCCGAGTGAAGACAGATTTATGCAACTTCAAAGTTTAAGGCAACGATTCCTAACGAGCACTTACCTGCAACAACAATTTGTTCTAACCTATGGTCGTCGACTAAGTCAGGATACGGTCAGAAGAAGACTTGCTGAAGTTGATTTTCGACCCTATCAAGCCGCTAAAGGTCCTTTGTTAACCAGAGAGCACCGACGAGAGCGCTTAAGGTTTGCACAGGAACATCTTAATTGGAACAATGCTGATTGGGGTAGAGTAATGTTTAGTGACGAGTCCAGATTTTGTCTGTATAGTGTCGACCGCCGTAGAAGAGTATATCGACGTCCTGGTGAAAGATACAGCCAGGCGTGCATACGAGGAACGGTGCAATATGGTGGAGGCTCTGTCATGGTATGGGCAGGCATCACGTCGCAAGCAACAACAGCGTTGGTACACATTAATGGTGGTCGGTTAAATGCACATCGATACATCGAATAGATGCTTGAGCATCATGTTGTACCATTTGCCCCATTTATTGGGGATAATTTCCTTTTTATGCAAGATAACGTCAGGCCGCATATCGCAGGAATTGTGAACCAGTACTTTGACCATGTGGGAATTGTTCGTATGAACTGGCCAGCACGAAGTCCCGACCTCAATCCCATAGAGCATCTGTGGGACATTGTAGGGCAGAAGATTAAAGACTTGCAGCAACCTCCTGCAAACCTTCCAGAGTTAACACTCAGATTAACGCAAGTGTGGGAAGAAATTGAGCAGCAAGAAGTCAGAAGTTTATTGACAGTATGCCACGAAGGATGCGAGCTGTCATCAATGCTCGAGGAGGCAATACTCGCTATTAAGACCAACTGTACGACTGTTACACGCTATTTTGCGGATCAGAAGAATCATTATTTTTTTGTATTATTGCAGTTTGTTGTTTATTTTCTCATTTAATGTTCACAAATAAGCAAATTAGTTTTAATAAGTATCTATTAGGAACCACTTCGGGAAAAAATGGAGAAAAAAAAAATAAAAAACAATAAAATTAATTTTTAAACGAAATTTCGAATTTTGCATTAATTTTGCGGCGCAGTGTATAATAATCAATAACATTGTATATTTTATTGAGAGAATCATATTCAATGTGTTTCTCTCAATAAAATATACAATGTTATTGATTATACATCCACAAATGTTATTGATTATGTACCATTTTTTCTATCACTAAATATGAATCTCATTTGTAGATATCTGTAATTATACCAGTTTGTAAGACTAATTTTCCGCTAAGCCCCTTAATTGTGAAAGTTGCGTAATTTTGGACAAATTAGCGTTCATCGTTTCAAAGCTCTGTTGATCATAATTATTCCATAATCTTAGATTTTTTTTTCTTGAATAACTTTCTCATTTATCACTTGGTGAAACATTTTGAAATAATATTAAAGGATAAATTAAAAACACTTGGTTTGTTTCACTATTTGATAGTGAAACAAACCAAGTGCTTTTAATTTATCCTTTAATATTATTAGAAATTTTTGCTTTTTATAAAAAAAATGTGCATTGAAATATTAATACAGTTATTTTTCTAATATATAGAAACGATAATATTCTCTTTTTGATGTTTCATTCAATAAAGTACAATGAAAAGGCCTAGGGTCCAGACAAATAATACACGGTACATATCGAATAGCGGAGAAAGGAGAGATTGTGTATTATTTCAGCCAATAGATTCACGATTCGCAATTCGCAATTGAATTCGCAATTCAGTCGAAACTGTCCTTTTATCCTCCTCCGACAAACACTTTGAATGAGACAATGGGGGAGGTAGCGTTGTCTCTTTAGTTGGCATTGTTCACACAGAATGGATACACTTCAACTTACATCGGTCCCGAAGAGAGATTGTCACTGATTGCTTTATCTCTTTTAACCCATTCTATAACTTTATACTGCACTGCCACAATAAATACCAAGCTGTGTGTTTATCATATACAGAGATTTTTCCTATTCTTTTAAGTATACTAATTCTGATATATACGCAGTATTTGTTCAGGCGCTGTTTTTAAAAATCATTCAATTTCAAGCTTCTATGCATACGCTATAAATTTTCAGGTTTTTGAAAAGATTTATTTCATTTGAAGCTTCTAACGAGAACTTGTAACCGGATGTACAATTTCCAATACAAAGTGACCATTATTATTGGTTTGATATATACATATACAGGGTGGGCCACGAATATCGCCCATTAAAAGTTTTCGGGATTCCTGACAGAGGAAACATTTGAAAAAATTCTACATTGCACGGTTGAATGCGATCACCTCATGGAAAATATTTCGACTTTCTATCACTTCCGGTTTTACCGGAAATGGCTACCAACTTTGTTATTTTAAATAGAACATCCTATATATAAATTTTTTTTTAGATTCCCCGTTCAATTGTCTACCCTCTCATATGAATTTATGTCCACATAACTCTTACAGTTTTTGAGTTAAACATTTATTTGTCAAATATTGACCTCAAATAGACGTTTTGAAAAATGCCTATAACTTCTAGTAGGGACAAAATAGACAGACGAGCAGCATCTTGAATTGTTACTTATAGATCCCTCTAGAATTAAAAAAATTTACATCTGTCAATTTTGACAATAGGTATTTCAAAAATGTCAATATTTCAGTGCCCACTTAAAAACATCATAATTCAATGTTTTCAAATGGAATGACCAATATTTTATCTCATATGGTGATTGGCAAGACAATTTGCAACATAAAAGTATTATGTCTCCCTATATCTAGAGCAAGTAGTTTTTGAGTTATTTCAAAATTTCTTTCCTCCCAGAATGCTTGCACAATTTAATAATTCCTGTACTATTCACACGTGCACCATAGTAGGCTACTGTCAATATTCGCTGAACCGAATCTGTCAATATTTTTGAACGCTCGGTTCGAGTAATATTAAAATGAATAAGTATACCAATCAAGAAATTATGAATTAATTCGTCATACATGGTCAGTGCGACAGAATTGTTGAGAGAACTTACAGAATTTTCAACAAAACTTACCCACACTTACCGCCGATGGATAGAAGAAAATTTAGAAGACTGGAGTCAAATTTTGTACAATTTGGAAAACTAAACGCAGAAAAAATCAACCAAAGCCAATAACGCAGAACGAGGAAGTTCAAGTGAATGTTTTGGCTTATTTTCAAGCAAATCCACGCGCATCCACCCGTAGTTGCCAGGAGGATTTGGGAGTAAGCAGAACATCACTGCGAAGAATTTTGAAAATATATCGTATGCATAATTATAAATTTAATTTGGTGCAAGAATTATTTTCTTAAGATGCAGTGAACAGGATTGATTTTTGTAAGTTTTTGTTGGTTAAAAATCAAGAAGACAATGACTTTTAAAAAAAATATATTTGGACCGACGAATCAAATTTCTCTCGTGAAGGTATTTTAAATAGAAAAAACAATCACATGCGGTGAACTGAAAATCCACATGCAACGCTTGTACATAAATCCCAACACAAATTTAGTTTCAACGTATTTTGCCTTTTGATGGACACGCGTGTTACTTTTTATTTGTACCACGAAAGAATAAATAGTGGTAGATATTTACAAATTTTAAGAAATTTTTTAGAGAATTTTTTGGATGAGCTTCCTTTGAATTTAAGGATAAGTTCATGGTATCAGCTCGATGGAGCCCCAGGTCATTGCACACACGAAATATCGCAGCAACTGATGAATATGTTCGAAGATAGATGGATTCGAAGGTTAGGTCCGTGGAACTGGCCCGCTAGATCTTCAGATCTTACTCAACTCGACTTTTTTCTTTGGGGTCGTATAAAAAATAAAGTTTATGCCACTGTCGTCAATACCCGAGAAGAATTGGATGCAAGGGTGCGAGCTGCATTCGCGGAATTAAGTGCAGAAGAAATTAGGCGAGCAACAACAGAGGGTGTCGCAACACGTGCTGCACAGTGCTTATATGTTAATGGTCATCATTTCGAACAATTGTTATAATTTTTTTTCTGTTCTTGCATTTAATTATTCGTTTGAAAATTACTTTATTTCAATCTTCTTGCTTTTGTTTTGTTTGTAAGTTGTAAGTGTGGATAAGTTTCGTTAAATCAACAATTCTGTCGCACTAGCCATATATGACGAATAAATTCATAATTTCTCGATTGCTACACTTATTTATTATAATATTACTCGAAGTGTTCAAAAATATTGACACGTTGGAAACGAATTTTTCTAGATTCGGTTCAGTGAATATTGACAGTAGCCTAGTATGGTGCATGTGTGAATTGTACAGGAATTATTCAATTGTGCAAACATTCTGGGAGGAAAGAAATTTCGAAATAACTCAAAAACTACTTGCCAATCACCATATGAGATAAAATATTGGTCATTCCATTTGAAAACATTAAATTATGATGTTTTTAAGTGGGCACTGAAATATTGACATTTTTGAAATACCTATTGTCAAAATTGACAGATGTCATTTTTTTTAATTCTAGAGGGATCTATAAGTAACAATTCAAGAGGCCGCTCGTCTGTCTATCTTGTCCCTACTAGAAGTTATAGGCATTTTTCAAAACGTCTATTTGAGGTCAATATTTGACAAATAAATGTTTAACTCAAAAACTGTAAGAGTTATGTGGACATAAATTTATATGAGAGGGTAGACAATTGAACGGGGAATCTAAAAAAAAATTGATATATAGGATGTTATATTTAAAATAACAAAGTTGGTAGTCATTTCCGGTACAACCGGAAGTGATAGAAAGTCGAAATATTTTCCATGAGGTGATCGCATTCAACCGTGCAATGTAGAATTTTTTCAAATTTTTCCTCTGTCAGGAACCCCGAAAACTTTGAATGGACGTTATTCGTGGCCCACCCTGTATAGTAGCACTACACTCCATGTGGAGTCTGGCTGCTTCTTTTCTAAAGCTTTCATGATCCGATTTTTGGGGTGAATCAATTCCCATTAATACTATTTCTTCTCTTCCAATTTTCGTTTATAAAATTCCTTTCACTTTGTTCACTATTTCTTTATATTCTTTTCTATTTTTTGTCTTTGCTTTCCAATTCTTGATTCCCATTTTCCTAAGATCATCTTCGACATCATCCCTCCATCTCGATCTGGGTCTTCCTTTTCTTCTTCTTCCTCCCGGGTTCCATTCAGCCACTGTCCTAATTGTAGCTGTTGGCCTCCATACGTGTCCCAGCCATCTCAATCTTTGTGCCTTTATGTTCGTTATTATATCTTCGTCCTTCTGCGATATTTATTGTCATTCTCCCTTATGGGCCCAAGTATCATTCTCATTATTTTTCTTTCCATTATTAATAAATCATTTTGTTCTTTTTGTGTCATTGTCAGTGTTTCAGCGGCGTAAGTCATTATTGATTTGATCATTGTTCGATAAACGTCCATTTTTTTTGTTGCTATGTTGCTCTTTAGTATTTTCATGTTATGCATATACCTGCTCTATTAGCCGCTTGTATTTTTTCTTTAATTTCTTCTTGCTTTTTTCCGTTGTTTGTTATCTGTACTCCCAGATATTTAAAGTTGTCAACCACTTCAAATTTATGTTTTTCCTATTTTCACATGTCCGTTTTCATCGCTTCTTCAGCATCTCATAAATTTTGTTTTGTCGGTGTTAATTATCATTCCCATTTTCTTTGCTTCTTTCTCTATGTCTTCCAGTACCGATATCATTAGTTTCCTTTCCTTTGTTTGGTTTGATACCAGTATTAAACTATTAATATTAGTCACTTTATGTCCAAGATGTGCACTTCTGTGCAATAAAATTAAGTAAACAAAATATGTTACAGTTTAAAGCGGACATAATAAGTTTCTTAGTTACGTAAATATGTCAATTTCCTTAATGTTAAAATGCCGCGTCATTTAGGGCCCATTGCACCAGATTGAGTTGAACTCAAGTGCAGTTGAACTTTCGATTATCTTGAACTCGAGTTCAACGAGGCCCGGGTTTCACCGAATGGTGTTCAGTTGAACCGGTTCATTTATAATTTTTTTCAAGTTAGCAGTCATAAATCTAGGGAATTTTAAGTTTATATCATATGTTTGACGCAAGTGATCGTTTGTAATCAAGCGTGGAAAATGTTTATTCGTTATTTTTTATAACAAAATCATTTATATACGCACTATCAACATCTACGGAATTAATAACGGCTAATTACTACTAATCACATGTAAAAATATGTTATTTTCAACAAATTATTGCTTTCTAATGGGATTATTATTATTAAAAATAAAATGTGTGGTTATGTTTGACTAAACAGTTAACCAGACGATCGCGACAAGGTAACTTTTTAGTCAAACATAACCACACACTGGTATTATGAGCGAGTTAAACAAGTTCAACTGAATGGTGCAACCGAAAATGTATGTTGAACTAGTTTAAGAGATGAACTTGAAGTTTACTAATATGGTGCAACCTGCCTTTAGAGACACATCAATTTAAAAATTCGAATTCTAACTGAAATAGAAGTTAGTTTTTCTATTAAACAAATTGTTAGTTTGGTGAACATCAGTAAAGACATTGTTTTCAGAGTTAAGAACGGGAAAGAAGTGTTTTATTATTTATTAAAACTGCTGTTAGTCAATTAAAACAGACCCAAATTATACAACTAGAATATTGTGAAAAATAAAAAAGACTTGTGCTTAATTCTGTTGCACAGAAGTGTATATCTGGTTACAAATAAATTGTTGAAGAAAGGTTCCAAGTGTTTTAATCAAAGTTATTATCATCTTCAATCCAAACAAAAATTATGATTGTTTAAAGGTCATTGTTTAAACCAGTGGTCTCCAAACTAAGGCCCGCGGGCTAAATCCGGCCCGCGACTTGCATGAATCCGGTCCGCGATTGTTTGTAATTTTTTTTGTAAATGTCATATTTTGAAATATTGTAACAATTGTTCCTTAAATTTTTCATAATTTTATAAAATTAATCGGATCTTGGCCGACTTTATTATGTTGAATTGTATTTGTGGCCCGCGAAGAAGATAGTTTGGAGACCCAGGGTTTAAACAATCATAATTTCTGTTTGGATTGATTGAGTTACTTGTAGATGATAATAACTTTAATTTTTAATTCTTACAGCTGATCCAAGTATGAAAGTTATCTTCATTAGCCTTATTTAACTGATTTTATACTGATTAAATATTCAATGGATTTTATATTATTAATAGTGCCACGGTGAAGGCGCCGGGATAATCTTGGAAACACATTTCGTGCACATATTCAATTTGATTTTAAAATCCTGGACATTTCAATTGTGTTAATAGTGGAGGCTTCTACTTCGTTATACATCATAATTCACAAATGAAACACGATTTTACCTTTGTATAACTGAGACTTTATTAAGTGACTATAGTTTCGACAACTTTAACTTGTCATTTTCAAACTCAACTTTGAGTTTGAAAATGACAAGTTAAAGTTGTCGAAACTATAGTCACTTAATAAAGTCTCAGTTATACAAACAAAGTTAATATCGGGTTTCATTTGTTATTTCGATTGTGATTCAAGTTTCGATTCATGCTTGATGTAATGAAGTTTAATTTGAATGTTGACACGTTTTGCAGGTGCCGAATGGAAATTGCTGACAGAGGACGAGAAGAGGCCCTTCATCGATGAAGCGAAGAGATTAAGGGCCATGCACATGAAGGAGCATCCTGATTACAAATACAGGCCGAGGAGGAAGCCCAAGACCCTGAGGAAGGAGGGCTACCCTTACTCGATACCTTATCCTTCTGTACCTATGGATGCTCTACGTGCAGGTATGTACTAATAATTATAACAAAGATAACAATAGGATAATTAATTATTGCTACAGAATAATTAGCCATTTTCTTGTATTCTATTCAGGTGATAAGTAATTACATGCTTCGAAATTTATTTGAAAGAATGTCGAGTATGGTTTCTCTTTACTAGTTTTCTAAAAAGAAAAAAACCCTAGATAGATTAAAATAGTCAACTGACAAACATATCTAAATAACGCACTTTAATATTTCTGACTGTTGATAAATTTTAAAAATGTTTATTTCATCTAAATAAATCACGCACTTTAATATTCCTGAGTGTTGATAAATTTTAAAAATGTTTATTTCATCTAAATAAATCACGCACTTTTAAAATTCGAGCAATTAGCTTTCAGATATCTATACTTAAAAGAACAATTAATTCCCTATCAAGGTAAAAGTAAGATTTGTTCAAGATTTTTCATAATATTCCCGATTGAAATAATTCCGAGCCGCTTTACAGAAAACGTAGTTCGAACTTCTCGAGGCAGGAATGTTAAGTATGTGTGTGCAGGCAGTGTAATATGCGGGGGTCCTTCATCCTTCATCTTTCACTTTGATACTGACCACTCTTTTTCTTCTTTTCTTCACACCTTCTCCTTACCACAGGTGTTAGTCCGCGATTCGAAACAAGAAAGAGAACAGGAGAACGAAGAATCCTTTTCTTGTTCCTACGTGGTTTTTCGTGCACGTAAGAAGATAGCGTCTTTTGCAGGATAGGTATATTGTTCACCATGATGATTTATTCACGTAAGATAATGTTTTTTTAAAAGATATAAATTTTGTACCAAATTTGACGAATTAGAGCATACTGTAAAAAAGAGTTCGTAATTAATACGCATTGATTAAAACACTTGGTTTGTTTCACTGATTTTTTATTTTTACTCCAACTAGTTTCGACCTTAGGTCATTCTCAAGGAGATATGTACTAAAAACTAAAAACTATAAAAACAATTGCATTTAATAACGGTTACAGTACTCAATTAATGGATAGATATGTCAAAAAGAAAAAATTAAAACAATTTGAAAAATATTTTTATGCGCAAAACAAAACGGAAAAAAATAAGTGGTGCAAACTGGAATTTGTTAACAACCTATCAGAAAATATAAAAAATTGTTTAAAAGGGTATGAACTTAATGTTATAATGACGAATCCAATTAATCTACACAAACTTTTAGTGCATAATAAATCCGACATAGACAAATTTGAAAAAAGTGGTGTATACGAAATCAAGTGCGGAGATTGTGATTGTGTATATATAGGACAAACAGGAAGAACTTTTAAAATTAGATTAAGTGAACACAAAAAATCAATATTAAATAATAAATTTTCCACCGGACTTTCACAACATTGTATAGAAAATAACCATTTTTTCAATAATAGTAATTTAAATATTTTGTATTCAGGTAATAAGGGACGTGACTTGAATCTCCGAGAGGGATTAGAAATAAACAGAACAATAAAAAATGGAAAAACTACGCTTAATAACATCGAAGACATTTGGCTTTCCCCCATCGCGACGGCCCTTATTACCTGAAATTAGCTGTAAAATTTGTATAAATATCGATACATTTGTAAAATTGTACATATCTCCTTGAGAATGACCTAAGGTCGAAACTAGTTGGAGTAAAAATAAAAAATCAGTGAAACAAACCAAGTGTTTTAATCAAAGCGTATTCATTAAATATGTTTCACCACGGGTTAAGTGAGAAATTAATTCATCATAGAGTTCGTAATTCGTTACATTTTCAATTTTTATATTTATAGCAACTTTATAGCAAGGTATCTTAACCTGGGGGGGGGGGTACGCCACATTGGGTTTGGGAGGGGGGCGATAGATTTCCTAAAGAGTAGGTGAAGTGAAATTACGCTATAATGGTGTTTCAATTTTACAAAAAAAAACCCAAATAAAATCAGGAAGGGAAATGTGTGGTGTAATAAGGGAGGCGATCTGAAAAAGATTGAGAACCCCTGTTTTATAGACTCCAATGTTTAGAGGATATGTGAGTCGTGTAGATGCAAAATCGGTTACATCCAAAAGTGTTTTTTTTTTCAGGAAAGCAACAAAATGTTCATTCGTTGAGCCTGAATAATATGTATATTTGGCATGGGTGCATTCTAAAGCTGGGCAGGATTCGAATTAGGATTTGAATCATTTAGGATTCGATTCCCGGATTCGAATTCTTTTAGAGGATTTAAAAGAGGTATTCGAATACTTTAGTGAAAACGGATTCGGTGTCCGGATTCGTTACATTTTTTTAAAAGAATTTGTATTCGAATCCAGACGTAGGTGATTCGAATCGTTATAAAAGGATTCGAATCCTCATAAGGGATTCAAATTCTCCCAAATAATTCGAATTATCGCTATTAAGGTTGGGATTCGAATCCGATTAATCCAAATGGTCGAATATTTCAATATGAATATTTGAATCACAAAATTATTCATATTTAAATATATTTTTGAACGAATATTGGTTTAATCGAAAATTTTAATATTTAAAATTTTCGAATAATTCAATATTTGTGAATGCATATTCGGTTACTTACACTTGAAAAATTCCCAGCCTTAACAGTATATTTTTAACTTCACTTAAAATCAGTGAAAATTTGGATTTGCCGGGTCGCGCGAGCGAAGCGAGTCGCGCCCCGGCAAATCCAAATTTTCAGGCTTTGTTTCTTTCAGGCTTTTCTAAACTCGAATGTTTGCCTGCGAGTTTGCCTGCTGATGTATGCACCACGCGTATAAAACATTGAAATATTATTATTATTTTTGTGTAAAAGGTAAATATTAATAATTTCGTAACCGTCATTAAACTAGTCTTGGCAATATTTTCAATCTTAGGTGAAGGCCTTTAGAAAATAATTTACAGCAATAAATAATTGTAACTGTATGTTTTTGAGTTTACGTGAAGTGATTATTACACTACAGTCTTTATTAGTGTAATAAATAATTGTAATTATTAAATCTAAAATAACTGGTGTCGATAATTATTGATACTTTGAATATCGATATTTTTTACTACGATGTGATGTATTCTAAACTAATGAGTGTTTTCCACTCCCAGACTAAGCATGAAGTAAAATTTCGAGTTTAGAAAAGCTCCGCGTAGAAAATTTGTCGAGGGTCGCGCAGCGACCCGAGACAAATTTTCACGGGGCTTTTCTAAACTCGAAATTTTACTTCATGCGCCACGCGTATAAAACACTGATTTATCCTGAAGTTCAAAAACAAATATATCATCATTAAATAAAATAATTAATTAATCAGATATTTAGTCTGTAAATAATTAGGTTTTTAACATTTTTGTTAATAAAACTGACGGCGATATTAAAAATGTTAATGGTTGCAAATAATAGGTTCAATTATTTTTTTATTTTTAAAGGATTTCTATCCGTAATTTAAAAAAGAGGATTCGAATCTTTCATCGAATCATATTTTTCTCCTAAGAATCCATTATTCGAGTATTTGTGATTCGAATCATATTAGGTGATTTGGATTCGTAATTCGAATCCTGTTTTTGAGGATTCATCTCAGCTCTGGTGCAACCCCAAAATTAATTTTGCCAAAATATTGTGGTTTTAGATATAATCAGCATTGCATTTTAGTTTAGTTAAAAAACTAGATGTAACCGATTTTGCATGACTCATGTGAATATGATTCTAAAATAGTTTGAAAAAGTATATCCGTTGAATGAAGAATTCCTTGTTCAACGGTATACCTTTTAGATGATATAAATATTTAAATAGTTAACACTGATTGCTTTCTTGTATTCAATTTTTATTTTAAACTGTGACTAGTTTCTGCTCAACAGTTTAAAATAAAAAGTGAATTCAAAAATGTAATCAGTGTTAATTATTTAAATATTTACAATGTTTCACAAAGTAACCGCCTCCACCACAAGATAGATATAAATATTGTTTCAGAATAGTTTTTTCAGTCACGTACCTTTTACAGTGTATTCATATAATTTTCATGTGACTGAAAAATCACATGAAGAAATACACTGTAAAAGGTACGTGACTAAAAAAGCTGAAACAATTTTTATAACTTTTAGACACCATTTCAACATGTTTTCTTCAATCCCTTGTACATGCGATTTCAACATGTTTTTTCAGTCACGTAAGCGCCCACCTTTACAGCGTATAAATATCGACGAAAGGCAGGATACCACATGAATCATCATCAGTGTTTTCGTTCCTTTTGTATCGATTTAACATCGTTCCCGATCGTGTTAGCGGACGATTTAAGACGGCCGATTTGTTTGGATTTAAAATTCAATGTTTCCGACGTTGCTTGCCCCGTCGCGTTTATTTATCGCACCCACAAATTTCACGAGTGAATATCACAAGGAAAAGAAAATAAAAAGCGCTCGTCCGGTTCATAAAATTATAAACATGAAATATTGAATATCCGGTTTTTAAATTTTTATTTTAATTTAAAAATATACTGCTAAATCAGTATTAATCCTGTCAGCCCTGGATTTTTTTTTAGTGCTTAAAAAATGTTTTGTTTACTGCATATTATTTATTACTATCTCAGATATACAGAGAGTCTTTTTCTTTTAAGTATACATACCTCAATATACTGTATACGCTGTAAATCCTCAGATATTCGTTGATTTTACAAATATTTCAAATTGAACTTTCAATCAAGTGTTTTCCACTCCCAGATTAAGCATGAAGTAAAATTTCGAGTTTAGAAAAGCCCCGCGTAGAAAATTTGTCGAGGGTCGCGCAGCGACCCGAGACAAATTTTCGCGGGGCTTTTCTAAACTCGAAATTTTACTTCATGCGCCACGCGTCCTAAATACTGATGTGACGTGATGTTCATAATACGCGTTTTAATGCTTTGTAGAGTATTTTGAACTTCAGATAAAATATGATTCGTACGCGTGGCGCATGAAGTAAAATTTCGAGTTTAGAAACGCCTGAAGATTTGGTTTGGCCGCTCCGCGCTTCGCGCTACGCGACCAAACCAAATTTTCAGGCTTTTCTAAACTCGAAATTTTACTACATGCTTAATCTGGGAGTGGAAAACACTCGTTCAAGACTTCAAATTAATCTATTTAAAAAAAAACAAACGATTTACAGAAAAGTTACAGCTCATGCATACATGTATGTGTGTTTACCAAATAAAAAATATAATTAGGGGGGCTCTTATATGGACGTTTTGAACGCGAGGCGGAACGGGAGCGGGCGCAAGCGTTTGCGTTTTAACACATGGATTTATATGAGAGTTCTTAGACGGACGGGTGCTGGCGTTTTCTCCGCCTCGCACCCGTCCGTCTACGGACTCTCATATAAACCTATGTGTTAAAATGCAAACGCTTGCGCCCGCTCCCGTTCCGCCTTGCGTTCAAAACGTCGATATAAGAGCGCCCTTAAGGAATAACAGTCTTTTTATGTGTAATAATCACTTCACAGAAACTCAAAAACATACAGTTATGTTGACCAAATTTTAGTGGTGGCAAATGCCATCGTCAGGGCCAAAGGGTTAAAGAAAAAACAGCTATAGCAGGTTTAAAAACATACTGGTAAATAAAGTATTTCTTTTAAAAAAATTGAAATACTTCGTTTGGAAGCTAATTTCATTGTTTGACGTGATTACTTGGCAGTAGCATAAATTTGAACTACAATAATAATAATCATACCACGCTTTCATGATGACGTTTCATGGATAAACAATTTAAGGTTGCGATTTATTATCGGTAAAATCCCACGTTTTTGGCAGCCACTAGTTCCAGCATCATTCATGTTCTGATTATAGGACAATATTACATGATACATCAAAATAATCCTAAAACTTGGGGGATTTTAATGTCACCAATTCATGACGATTAAGATACTTAGTTTTTTTGTAAAAAAATCGTAAAAATAGCTATTTTTGAGTCATTTATTTACTCCATTTTAGGCTACAAAAACTTGTACTACGTAAAATTCAAGCGTGTCCGTACATTCTGCATTCAATTAGCTCAACATTCATATTATATATTACGTTTACGTTTTTATGCTGGAAATAGAAATAAAAGTCTATCTCGTTCTAGCAAATGGCTAGGCAGAGTCTGTCTCACCCTAGTAAACCGCAACGTTAAGCAGCTTAAAAATCAAGTCATGTATATTAGGGTGTCCCAAAAAAACTAAAGTCTTTTTTTTGACGCATACCCTCTTATTATATTTGTTTGGTGTCAAAACAATTGTACATTAAATTTCGTGAACGCAGGACCACGGCAACCCGTGCCGACTTGCATCGATACATGTCTGTTCTTGCTGACTAAAGCGAACGCGAGCTGACGCATCGATGTGCTTATTATTACTTGCTATTTCGTTAGTAAACTCATCGTTTTCAATAATCCAACATGTCGGTGGAATTACGCAGTTCTAAAAAGAGTATATTTTTAATAGGGGACGTGAAACATCAACTAACGGGTTCAAAACTTCCTTCTAATGAACAAATTCTGGCAGTTTTATTTTACAATATTCGTGAAGTGAATTTAACTGTTAATGAAAGCGCAAATCTCACTATTAGCGAGTGCATTATCTTTTGGGAAAAGGCACGAATACCTACAAAATCTTTACCTAATTGCGCGAAGAGACTTGTGAAATTATATCAAGTTTGGAGAAACTTGCAAAAAAATGCACAAAAAACACTAGGTATCTTTGAGGGGCGCCGACAAGAGTTTATCAACAACTTAAATAATTTGTTTGATATTGCACACGCGGATGCGTTTGAAATTATTAAAATAAATGAAGATAGAACCTTCTTGGAGTGCCAGAGAGAACCAGGCCGACCTGGCCACTTAGCTGGGGTTGACAAAAAACTGGCTGATAAAGAGGAAAGGGCACGCATTAGAACTGTTGAGGAAGAAAAGCGGCGTGCTAAATATTTCTCCGCGCCAACTTCGTTGACGCCATCTTATGAACCGTTACAAAATTATTTATCTTTGGATTCTAATGAAAATATGGATTTACAAGCAAATTTGCCAACGCTGATCGAAGACACACAACCCGGAACTAGTAAAACATCTATGAGGAAAGATTTCATCACTCCAAAATTAGTAGCAGCGCTTGATAGGTGTCAGCTAAGTATGAGAGATTCTGTGTATATTCTTGAAGCTACCATTGAGGCACTTGGACATAATACCGACGAATTTCCAATAAGTAAGACCTCAATTCAAAGAATTCGTACGACTAAACGGAAAGAGCGTGCGGAAGCCATAACAGTTGTTTTTCAAAAGGAGGTACCAGATGTTGTGACTGTTCACTGGGATGGAAAACTGTTGCCTGCTTTACATGCTCGGAAATCAAAAGAAGAACGTCTTCCGATAGTTATTTCATGTGGAAACAAAGAACAACTTATTTCTGTGCCAAGGTTGGAAAGCTCTTCAGGAAGGGAGCATGCGCAAGCTGTTTGGAACGCGATTGTAGACTGGAATCTTGAAGATAAAGTGCAAATTCTTTGTTGTGATACTACAGCTTCAAATACAGGACGTATTAATGGCGCTTGCGTGCTTCTCGAACAAAAACTTGATAGAGAAACGCTTATTTTTGCTTGCCGCCATCACGTATATGAATTGGTGTTGAAAAGCGTGTTCGAAGCGAAATTCAGTCCTGTGACTACAAGCCCTGATAGTCCGTTCTTCAAAAAGTTCCGAGATAACTGGAAAAGTGTTGATACTGATAAAATACAGTGCTATAGAGAAAAGCTTACATCGTGCCTGACTTTTTCCGAAATTGACAATTTGCTTGAGTTTTACTGAACTGAACTTACCAAAGATATAGTCAGAAATGACTATCGAGAGCTGATAGAGCTTTGTGTTACATTTATAGGCGGAGACACAGAGAGAAAACTTAAAATTCGACCTCCAGGTGCCATGCACCATGCTCGATGGATGGCGAGAGCAATTTATTCACTGAAAATGTCATTGTTTAGTGCCCAATTGAAAATTACAAGCAAGGATAAAACAGCACTGTTAGACGTGTGCCTATTCATCTTGACATCATACGTTAAGCCATGGATCCAATGTATTTTGGCTGTAAAGGCACCTTATCAAGATTTGTGCTTTTTAAAGTCAATGAAGGCTTACGAAAATGTTGATAAAACCATCTCGAAAGCAGCTTTACAGAAGTTAAGCCAGCATTTGTGGTATTTGACTGATGAAGTATCTGTCTTGTCACTATTTGACGATGATGTGGACCAAGAAACGAAAGTAAAAATGGTTGCAAATTTAACCAACGAAAAGGTGCAACCCATGGTAAACGTTACATCCCATCGCAGGAAGAACTTTGTGGTCCATTATACGGTTAGTTTGATAAGTAAATATAGAAGTTGGTTTTTAGTTGTTTGTTTATATGATAGTTTTGTTAACTGTATTTCACCTTTTTTATTTCAGAGAAAAACATCTATGACTTTATTTCGGTCAAAAGCAAATCCTTGTTTGAACGTCTTAAAATTAATGACAGTTTTCTCTACGAATGTCCTACTTTGTGGTCAAATAATGCTTCGTTTGAAGAAGCCAAAAAGAAGGTTTCAACGCTTAGGGCCGTCAACGATTCAGCTGAAAGAGCGGTCAAGTTGATGCAAGACTTTCATGGTTTAATCACGGTTAATGAGGAACAGAAGCAATTTTTATTATGTTGCGTACAAGAACATCAGAAGATTTATCCTGACTGTAAAAAGCAAACTTTGAAAAGAAAATTTAAAAATAATGTTTTCTAAATATTAAATATTAAATAGATATATGATTTGGGCATATTCGTGTTTTATTTACCAAATTAACATTCAGTTCTAGAATCCTTCCATGTTAACTCAGTAGAAATGATCATATCTTATGTTTGGCATCAAGTCGGCACGGGTTATCCTTATCCAATCTCAATAATATTTATTATTTGCTTTTTTGAGGTCAAACAGAAAAAAAATAAAGGGTATGCGTATCTGATTTCGCGAAAAAAAAAATTCTCCCTAATGCCTTGGGACACCCTAATGTATATATATATATCCCGGTAATTAGGCTATGCTTGTTGAGAATTAAATAAATGATTATTATTATTATTATTATGTTACTTGAAGTAATTTTAAAACAAGATTTCAACAAGCACATTCTTGAATAAATCCGATCAATTTCCAATTCTCCATATGCCTGAAATAAATGAATAACGCGCCTATGCGAATAATCCGAATCCTATTCAATTTGAGCGTTTCATTATCGGGATAAATACGCACTTTATAGAGTGGGAATGTAAAACTGATTGTAACACGCCCGACGTGTTTATTATTGTTATTGCCAATAATAAATGTTTACTATTTCGCACTCGCTGTAAATACGCAGTAAACGCTCCGCTAATTAGGGCCACAAAGTCCCTATCTTGACGATTGCGCTCTCTGGATATGGCGATTTATTAAAAGAAGATTGCTACCTACAATCAAGTCATAAAATATAATTGAATTTGGAAAATGTTATAGATGAGTGTATACAATTATTGCATGAATGTTACACATATTTTTTATGAGGGTATAAAATAAATTGTTTATTGCGTAAATATGTTTGATGCATATTTAAGTCGTAATCATTTAATTAAAACCTCATATTTACAAAATAATCATAAAATATAAACACTAATAAAACAGTTATGTTATGTTTTACTAACGGCAGTTAAATAGGCAGTTATTCATCGAATAAAATTTAGTAATAGTTACACACCGTTGCGCCAAAAAAAAAAAACTAGTACAGCCAAATATTTGACTATGTAAACTGGACTCACTTTGATTTTTGAAATTATCAATCAAATTAACAAATCTGCGGAAATGTCAAACGAAATTTAATCAACGTCTAATGCCTCAACTGACTGAAACGCTAAAAGTGATTAGTAATAGTTACACACAGTTGCGCAAAAAAAAATAGTACAGCCAAATATTTGACTATGTAAACTGGACTCACTTTGATTTTTGAAATTATCAATCAAATTAACAAATCTGCGGAAATGTCAAACGAAATTTAATCAACGTCGACATGCCTCAACTGACTGAAACGCAAAAAGTGATAATATCAACTTTTAGAAACGGTATCAGCATTAGAGACATTGCTAATGCATGTCAACAAAAGCAGTGTCTTGTTGGCCAAGAAAAAAGTTGTTGTTAACCGGTACTTGACAAGTTTGTTTTACAAGAAAAATAATATGATATTTTTAAAGTGGCTAAAGCTCAATGCTGTACTAGTTTTTTCTCTCTCGCAACTGTACATGCCCAAAAAAATCAATCAATACACAATTTTGACGTTGATGACATGAAAAAAAACTGTGTTTTTGAGTTTACGTTAAGTGATTATTACAATAATAAAGACTGTTATTCCTTACTTCACTTTTTATATATATATATAAAAAGTGAAGTAAGGAATAACAGTCTTTATTAGTGACATGAAAAATGTCTAAATCAATCAATAAATAAATTTAATCTTTAAATAAAATTTAACTAATGTTGGCGAAACCCGCCATTAAAGTTTGTTTGTATAAATTAGTTTTTTTTAACTATCATGGCATTTTAATATAATTTAAATAAGCTGGATTATTTATCACTGTGTCAACTGTTTTTGACTGTGTCAACTGTTTTTGACTAATAAAATCACTTATGGCCGGTTTCTCCAACATGATTTAGGACGTCGCTTATGTAAGCGGGGCCTAACTGTAAGTAGGGTTCATAATTGAAATGCGTTGCACCAACAGATTTAAACAATGGCTTATGTAAGGGCCAACTTCACCAAACACGTAAAACTGGTTTTACTCGGAAATTGTGTTCAATGTGACATTACAACAATAGAAACTGTCATTTTGAACTCAAGTTCAACGTTTTTGGTGCAGCTGGGCCTAAGTCATCCTTAGTTGTGCGAATAAGTGGCAACGTAGCGATTTACACAAACTGTATTGGCTATTGATTTGGCGGACATTTTTATTTTAACTATCTCCTACCTGAATCGTGGAAAAATGTACGCAATTTATAAAGAATAGTATATTGTGTATCTAGTGCTTGAAGTAGACTTTTTTACACAAGCGTGAAGATTGCGAAACGAGCGAAGCGAGTGAAGCAATCACGCGAGTGTAAAAAAGTCTTCACGCACGTGTTACACACTATACTTTTTCTACGACTACACGATTAATTAAATTCCAAAACACAAACAAACTATTAACGTAAAGTATTTATTTATCTATATAATAATTATTATAAATTGTTACAGTGCAGTTGGTTAGGTACATTACACCAGAACTTTCGTTGGATGTAGTATTTAGACAACTATTGTTATTGTTATTGCTAATATTCAAAATTTTGTTTGAAACATCTTGCTTCTTTGTTATCGAATCTTCAACATAACTTTCTGCATCAGCAGAACTTTTCCAGCCTCCGTGCTTTTTTAAAGTTAACAGATCGGCACCAGCTTCAACTAACAGAGTTGCAGAAGAAAGCCTAAAGCAATGGCCGGTATAATGCTCAGGATTTGGCAATTTTAAAAATTTTGCAACATCTGCGGGTACCTTTCCAATTTTATTAATGCCGATAACTTGACGGGTACATTTTCCTTTTTGATAATTAATGAAAAATTTCTTTTCAGCGTAATTTTTAGGGCGTAGAGCTAAGTATTTTCTGTAGTATTCTAAATGTAGTGTTACAGCAAATTTTCTTGAAATTTTAGTTTTAGTGTCTGGTACAACTATGAGAAGAGATGATCCAAAATCTTGAATATCCTCTACATTCAATTTATATAATTCGTCTCTTCTCAGGGCACCAGCAAGTCCAAAAATTAAAACGACCTATAGTAAGAAAATAAATAAGAATTTTGAAAACTATGCTGCATTCCACTTACCTCATTTAATAAATATATATTATCGGGTAAGGATATGTTCTTTATCCAAAACTCGAGATTTCTTTGGAGTATATCCTTCACTTTTTCTCTTTAAAAATGATATTACTTTAGTATAATTACCAATGTTTATGTTATGGTTGACATTTATTGTACTCTTCAACATTGAATAGTGACTCCAAAGTGTTAAGGGCTGGAATTTTGTCGCCAGTTCTGCGAGATATGTTAAAATTACGTTTACCGAAAATGAATTAATTTCATGTTCCGTGCGCCATTCCATGAATTTTTTATAAATATTTTCATAAATATCAAGAGATTTTTTCGGCAACAGCGACGAACTAGCAGCGTTTACTGCCGCAATAATCCTTGGTGGGGTATTAGGCCTCTCTGGAGATAGTGATGTCTGCATTTTAACGTTCACCAATGTTCACCAACACACAAAACAGCACAAACTTAACTAAATGACATGTGTCATTTAAAAAATCACCGCCATGTAAAAATTGTTCACCGATGCTGAAAAGTGTATAGGCTCTTATGGCAGCGGTGCGTGAAATAAATCCCATAAGAATTGCATTGTACTTCACGCATCGGTATGAAAAATCAAATTTCACACATTTTTATCGATGTGTAAAATTGTATTTCACAAATAGGAGTGGAAAAAAGAATTTATTGTTTATAATCTGTCATCCGTTTTCGGCCACAACATATCTAATTTCGCAAAGCTACATTTAAAAATGAGCAAAAAAAGCAGTACAGACTATACCGCAAAAGAAAAACGTCTTCTATCTTGACTTGTAGAAAAATATAAACATATTATAGAAAACAAAAGAGAAGGATTCTTTGAATAAGATAATAATTTTACAGTTGTCACATTTTTTAGGTTAGAATCCGTGTCCTAAGTCTAGGTAAACGGTGACTTAGGACTTGAGCATGACTTAATCGATTTTTTGACGTAAATCAGTTGGTGCAACACTTTACGACACGGTCATGACTTAAGACACGGTTTGAGACACGACTAGGACTTAATTAACGTTGGAGAAACCGGCCATTAGTCTTTTGACTGTGATAAAATTTCTATCGTAACATTTTGATTGTACATTTCTTACGTCGACTGTATTTTCACTATATTGGCGTTTTGACAACACTTTACGACGCGGTCATGACTTAAGACACGGTTTGAGACACGACTAGGACTTAAGTAACGTTGGAGAAAACGGCCATTAGTCTTTTGACTGTGATAAAATTTCTATTGTAACATTTTGATTGTACATTTCTTACGTCGACTGTATTTTCACTATAATGGCGTTTTGACATTACGTCCTTTGATCCACTCTGAATTGTCGTTTAACGTCTGACATTAAAAACGATTGCTTCCTTTTTAATTTGTATCAAAATTGACATTCTGTTTTGACGTTATAAAACTTTCTCCGCCAATAAAACAAAAATCAATGTATTATGTCAAATACTAATTGCTTTAATGCTAAAACAAGTGTCTTCTACTCTCAGTGTAATAAACTTATTACGTCAATTTTAATGGTTTCAATGATGAAACAAACGAGTGTCATCCACTCCCAGACTAAGCATGAAGTAAAATTTCGAGTTTAGAAAAGCCTAATTTGGCTCGGGCGCGTAGCGAAGCGGAGCGACCGAGCCAAATTAGGCTTTTCTAAACTCGAAATTTTACTTCATGCGCCACGTTTATTAAACACTGATTTAATGTAAAATGGTCTTAAATTCAACCAATTGACAAGTAAAATAAGTTGAGTATGTCAATTATCAATAAATATATTTTTATTACTGACATTGTTAAAAAATTCTAAACTTTCACACAAAGAAAGGTAATTTTCTTATATATTGTTATAATTATAAAAAATTAGGGATCATTTCACATTAAATCAGCGTTTTATACGCGTGGCGCATGAAGTAAAATTTCGAGTTTAGAAAAGCCTAATTTGGCTCGGTCGCTTCGCTTCGCTACGCGCCCGAGCCAAATTTTCAGGCTTTTCTAAACTCGAAATTTTACTTCATGCTTAGTCTGGGAGTGGAAGACACTCGTTTGTTTTATCATTAAAACCATTTAAAATTGAGGTATTTAGTTTATTGTTGTTTTATTGACGGAGAATGTCAATTTTGATACAAGTTAAAAATGATAATTTATAACACAAAATCGATAATTAGTTAAATAGCTTGACATTACAAGAATGTTTTGCATTGTTGTCAAGGCCGTAGAAAGGGAAAGGTATTTTTACCAGTAAACACCCCCCCCCGGAATTTTTGGGAATGGGACGTTTCATCGCCGGCCAGTTCATCGCAGGCTGTTTCATCGCCAAGCCAGTTTATCGTCAGGCCAGTTTATCGCCAGGCCAATTGCGATAGGATATGTCAGGATAGGTTAGGATAGGTTTTGATGGGTCAGGAGAGGTAAGGATAGGTTAGGATAGGTTTGGGGTTTGCAACAATGATCCCGAAGGGCAAGAAGCCACCCGACGATCCAGCGGTATACAGACCAATATGCCTCCTTGACGGTATCGCAAAGGTTTTAGAGAGGGCGCTGACCACCAGAATTGTGGAGGAAATAGAGACCGGCGGAGGCTTCAATCCCAACCAGTACGGGTTTCGGAAGGGGAGATCTACCATCGACGCGGTTTCAGCGGTCCGGGAAATAGCTCGGGGAGCAAACGAGGGCCCACTCAGGAAAAGAGAGCTCGCTGTCATGGTAGGGCTTGACATCAAAAACGCGTTCAACACGTTGCCATGGCAGGTCGTGAAGGATGAGGCCACAAAAAGGCTCTCCGGGGGAATGGCGGCGATGGTGGAATCTTACCTCAAGGATAGAGCCATTATATACAGTGTAGGGGGGGCTGTGAAGGAGAGAGAGGTGGACCAGGGTGTTCCCCAGGGGTCGGTACTGGGTCCGACACTATGGAACCTGGTTTACGACGGTGTGCTAGGGCTGAAACTGCCAGACGGCGCCACCACCATGGCCTTCGCGGACGACCTCGCCCTGATAGTGCGACACCGTGACGTGGACAATGTGCGACGAACCGTCAGCGAGGCGACGACAACAATTGTCCAATGGATGGAACAAAACGGGCTCAGGGTTGCGGTCGAGAAGACCATGGCGGTGTGGCTTTCAACAAGGAGAGCAGGGAAAACGCCGGAGGAGACACTGGACATCGCTAATACCGTAGTGCCCATTGGGAAGGCCATAAAGTACTTGGGGGTATGGCTGGAGGCCAACCCACGGCTAAGCAGACACTGCGCTGAGGCGGCGGAAGCAGCTCTAAGGGCGGATACAGCAGTGGGGCGCGTGATGCCAAACGCAGGAGGACCTAGCGAAGGCAGACGGCGATTGCTTGCTACGGTGGCCAGGGTTAAACTGGCCTACGCTGCACCGGTGTGGGCAGGGGCTATGATCTCGGCGCGGAACCGGCATAAGGCCAGGACGGCGCTCAGGACAGGAGCTCTCAGGATAATCCGGGCGTACAGGACTGTCTCGACGGACGCCGCGGAAGTACTCGCCTCAACGATGCCCGGAGACCTGTACGTTATGGAGAGGGCGGAAGCATACAACAGAGGAAGGGAGACTGGCGACCGGGCCACAGCCAGGGAGAAAGCTCGCAGCAGGGCCATGGGCAAGTGGCAGGAGAGGTGGACGCAGGTACAGGGGTGGACACGAACTTTAATCCCCGATGTAAGACCCTGGTGGAGAGGCGTCACGGGGTTGTTACCCACCAGCTAACAGTTGCTTACAGGACACGGCAGCTTTGGGGCCTACCTATGTCGTATAGGGAAGGCAGAAAGCGGGGAATGTCTATACTGCGGGAGAGAGGAGGACACGGCTGGGCACACGATGTTCAGATGCCCGGAGTGGCAGCCAGAAAGGACCAAGCTCATAACCAAGGTTGGCATGTTGGGCGAGAGGACGCTGGTGGGACGTATGCTCGATAGCGAGGAGGCGTGGGACGCGGTGTGCGAATTCGCAAATATAGTCATGTCCAGGAAGTATGGAGAGGAGGGAGCGATACCATCATAATCGCCTCAAGACTACCCCTGAAGAAATGCCTAGATGGCGATACCAGGGAAGAGAGGGGGAATGGTTTTAGTCGGTACCAGAACCCGACACTATCGGCCGTAATAGACCAAAAGGCTCATGTCTGTCTGCAGATTTCCCAATCCCCTCTATAAACAATAAAAAAAAGGTTAGGATAGGTTACAATAGGTTAGGATAGGTTACGATAGGTAAGGATAGGTTACGATTGGCTACCATAGGTTACGATAGGTTAGGATATGTTAGGGTATGTTAGGATTTGTTAGGATGTCGCTTTATAGCAGTAACAGTGGCAGCTACTTCCACGTTTATTGTTGAAGAATCATGCGAATATACATTTAATTCATGTATAACATTTCCATTTTTTGTGTGTATCCTGGCGTTACAACTTCCTACGTGGTCACACCGCCAAAATTTAGCACATTGGTCAGACTTACTGTTTTTGTCAAAAATATACATATGTCCTCCGTGGATAAACTTTTCTTTCCCTCTTTTGGTCAAAATTTGTGTTTCTATACTTGCAAATAGTAAACCTTAATCTGAATTGCACTCAATGACATATATCAAAAAATGACATCATTCTCATTCGATTTTTATTAAGTTTGAGTAACGATTACTTGGTTATAAAACCTAATATTAAATTAGTGGACAATTTCCAGAATTGGGTAATATTGGAAATGTCATTATTAAGTATGATCTTTTTTTCAAAATTTATTTTATAAAAATATTGGCGATGAACAGGCCTAGGCCTGGTGATGAAACGGCCGGCGATGAACTGGCCCGGCGATGAAACGGCGGCGATGAATCGGTGGCGATGAATCGGCGGCGATGAAACGTCCTAGACCGGGAATTTTTATATTCCCCCCTAAATATTTTTCTAGCTACGGCCTTGATTGTTGTAATGTCAAAATCGATAACAGAAAAATGGTAATTAGGCGAGTACCTTTTAAAATTATAAAAACATGAAAATTATTATGTTACGACACTGTCAATGAGTTTTTAAATAAAAAGTGTCGCGTTTTGGGTTCAAAACTTGTCATCAACAAACTAAAAATTAACTAAACCGATTAGCGTTTATTCAGCGATATATGGGGGTTATCAGTAGCGTAAATAGAGGGGGGCGGGGATTTAGGGGATCAATGAAACACATTACTAAGGCAAATCCCCCCTTCGCAAATATCTACGCTATTGAGGGATATCCCCTATAAAACACTATTTTCGTATACATATATTCTTCTAATACAGAGAGAGCGTTTTTATCTGTATACATGTCTCCTATATACAGGGTGATTCAGTTTGGTGTTTCACCCCCTTCTAACTTTTTTTTATTTTGTTAGTAAGTATAACAAACTTATGTATTTATAAACGACAGGAAATTCTCTAATTGATGGTGTCACCGAATTGACAATATGATTACAACTGTCAAGGTAGCGATAGTCAACTTTTTTTTCTCAAATGACACCATACCTATTTTTTGTTCAACTCGGATAGAGGGCACTTTCCTATATCCGCATATTTATCACAACTATACGCTTAGATAACAAAATAAAAACAAATCTGTGTATTTTATAAAAAAAATCATATGTCAATAGAATTGAAATATGAGGATTTACCAAAATATCAACTTTTTTATACTCATTTGTAGCTCTTTATTTTTTTAAAGAAAGTTTCAATTTCTTATGTGACCCACCTTCAAGAATTAAACACTTAATGAAACAGTTTGTTAAATTTTTCAAAATTTTAGTAGCCACATATAATTTTTTATATTTTTTTTGTTATCTAAGCGTATAGTTGTGAAGGATATTCGAATGCAGAAAAGTGCCATCTATCCGAATTAGACAAAAAATAGGTATGGTGTCAATTCAAAAAAAAAGTTGACTCTCGCTACTTTGACAGTTGCTATTGTAAAGGGTGGGCCATCGCAAGGAATCGTTTTAAAATGTTAATAAAACACAAACGGCTAGATGGAATTTCATGATCTTGAATTTATTTTGTAGCCAGGAGTATCCGGTTATACATGGAATATGACATCAGCCAAATGGCTGCCACGGCTGGCCTTACAATAGTCCATTCTCTCGACCCAATTTTTCAGAACTTTTTCCAACGTCTGCGGTTCTATCTCAGCAATGGCATTTTGGATATTGACTTTAAGATCGTCAATCGTTGCTGGATCATTGGCATAACAACGTTCTTTAATGGCACCCCAGAGATAAAAGTCCATGGGCGTCAAATCGCAGCTCTTTGCTGGCCAATTCAGATCTCAACGACGGCTGATTACACGATTTTCGAACTTTGACCGCAATAAGTCGATAGTTTCGTTGCTAGTGTGGCGCGTCGCCCCATCTTGTTGGAACCAGATGTTGCCCACATCCAAACCAGCAATTTGCTCCCAAAAAAAGTTTGCTATCATGGTCCTATAGCGGTTTCCGTTGACCGTTTCGCCAAATTCAAAGAAAAATGGGCCGATGATGCCGCCAGCCCGTAATTCGCACCATACAGTCACTCGTTCAGAATGCATTGGCTGCTCAACGATCACGTGTGGGTTTTCCGATGCCCAAATCCTGCGGTTTTTGCTTATTTACATAGCCCCCGAGGTGAAAATGCACTTCATCGGAAAAGATAATTTTTCGCCAAAATTCACCATCAGCTTCCAGCTGCTCTAAGGCCCAATTAGCAAAGTTGTACCGAAGTGGATGGTCAACTCTCTTCAACTGCTGTGTAATTTGGACCTTATAGGCAAATAAACAGATGTCTTTATGCAAAATACGCCTCAAGGTAGTGCGACTAATGTTCAATTGCTGAGAGCGATGACGAGTCGATGTTCTCGGGTTGGCTTGCACACTACGGGCTACAGCAGCAATATTCTCGGGTGTACGAACCGGACGAACATGTAGAACTTTAGTACGGTCTACCAGCATACCAGTTTCACAAACTTTGTGCACAAACTTCTTCAGAACACTTGCATTTGGTGCATATTCGCGACCGAATTTTGTACGCAATTTTCGCACTGATTCTGCAATACACGAATTACATTCAAAGTAAATTTTTAATATTTTCCAACGTTTATCGAGCGTATAGCGTGCCATTTCGTTAACCGGGTGTTGTGTACTGAAGAACTGTCATACATCAGATGTCAAATATCATGAAAGTTAAAATAAAGTGGTAGTTCAAAAAGATACCAAGAGATGGCCCACCCTTTATTATCAATTTGGTGACACTATTAAATAGAAATGGAGAATTGCCTGCCGTTCACAAATATATATGGTTTGTTATACTTTACTTTCAAAATAGAAACGTTAGAAGGGGGTGAAACACCAAACTGAATCACCCTGTATACTAGAATAAAACGCGAGTCGTCCTCATTAAACGATTTGCTTAAAACAATGATTATAGGCAACCTAATATCGTTACTGTGTATTGGGAAGACCCTATCAAAACATCCACACATTTTTTTTTATTATTTTTTCTTATTATCTACATATTTGTATAAGTATATAAAATAAATGGAGCCCTTTCTTTTAAGTAAAATTGTCAGAATTCTTGAATGTTAGACCCACATTCAATAATTCTGACATTTTTACTTAAAAGAAAGGGCTCTATTTATTTTATATACTTATACAAATATGTAGATAATAAGAAAAAATCAGATCAAAATTAACAAAGAATAATTAGATTAATTCTCTTTATGAATGAAATTTTCTTGTGTGATAATAAATTACCTCCATAGTTGTATAAGTATATCAAATAAATGGAGCCCTTTCTTTTATTATTTATTTAGAAAATTACGTATCGATTTTTGGGGCACTTGTGCGCCTTACATTTTTCCATCTACAAAGGATTTGAAGTTGTTGTTGTTGTTGTAAAGGGTCCACTTGAAAGAAAATAGGAAGGGAAAATTGATCACAATAGGGAATATAATAAATGTTGGCAAGTGCTATTCCTCGCACAAAAATAGCCCTGTTTTCGATATAAGTATTATACAATACAATTTAGTCTTCTTTAGAGAAACTTAAATTAAGTCTCGATTTTTGTTGTTTTCGTTTTATAGTGTACATATTTTTATGATATTACAAATAACCTAGAGAAAAAATTACCTGCTGCTAAACATGGGAGGTATAGTGCATGCAAAATAATTAATTTGTAGTTTAATAAAAGTTTTAGGTATTCTCTGTTTTTATAAAGGCATTTAATTAGAAATTTCTACTAAGGTTTCCACTCCCAGGCAAAGCATGAAGTAAAATTACGAGTTTAGAAAAACTGGCGCTTCGCTCGCGCGTCCCGGCAAATCCTAATTTTCAGGCTTTTCTAAACTCGAAATTTTACTTCATGCGACACGCGTATGGCACTGATTCCAAGCGAAGTTTACTCGTTCGCAATATTTCAGCGTTTTCAGTGTTTAATACGCGTGGCGCATGAAGTAAAATTTCGAGTTTAGAAAAGCCTGAAAATTTGGTTTGGCCGCTCCGCGCTTCGCGCTACGCGACCAAACCAAATTTTCAGGCTTTTCTAAACTCGAAATTTTACTTCATGCTTAGTCTGGGAGTGGAAAACACTTGTTTTAATCTTCAAATTGAACTCTTTCAAAAAGCGTTCCATTTGTATATCTAATAGAAAATTCCCTTAAAAGAAAAACTCCCTGGATTAACAGATTAATCCGATGACTGCCAAATCTACTAAATGCGCATTCGATTCAACTAACATTGTAAATGATGTGAAGCGTATAAAACGCTGATTTGATGTAAAATAATCTTTAATTTTCTATAATTATGACAATATATGAGAAAAGTTCTTTCTTTGTGTGAAAATTTGGAATTTTTAAAATATATTGCTTTGATATGTATGGTTCATTTGATTTTTATATTGAAAAAAAATCTCCAGGTGTAATAAATACATTTTATTGAATCACTCTTATAAGTTACTAGATTCTGACATATTAAGGTAAGGTTATTTTTTGCGGCCACGACTATTTTGAACTTTAAGTTCATATTTTTTCGAATACTGTAGTAGTTAATTTCTGCAAATTAATTTAATTCAGTACTGAAAATCATGATTTGAAAATTAATACATAAAACTTACATCAAAAATCCGAGAAGCTCGTCCACAAAGCTCTTTCTGGTTTAAATTCTTGTTTTGAGTTCTTTATTGCATCTGACCACTGCTGTTGTTTCTTAAAGGGATAAAATCACAATGGGTTTACAATTTTTTGCTAAGATTTCGTTATGTTTAGACATTTTGATGAGAATGAAAAGCGTCGATTTTAAAATAAAAATTGAAATGATAGTCGCTATGACATGTAGGACTAACTATCAACATTTACCAAAATCCCTATTCTAAAATATTGTATTTTGCCAAATTAAGAACAATTTGACAATTAATATGAAAATCAAATAAATTTTACATACGTGATTCACAGCCAACTCAACTTGTTTTTATGTTTGATTTCATGTTATTAAAACTGTTAACTAAAGTTTAAGTGTCTTATTTGTATCATGTTATTAAATTTAAAATTAGCCAATAAAAACAAATACTATTGCTGTGGTACTTTCTTTAATTTACTTGTTGTAAAGAAATATTAAAAATGCGATACTTTTTGAAAACTACAAATTTACATTTTAAATATTTTTAAGTATTCTACAACTGTATATGTATAAACATATATTTGATTAATACCCGGTATTATAAAACATTTTATTCGCTAAATAAAATTTACTTTAGGAATAAATTAATTTATTCCTAAGATTTCGGTATTATAAACACAAAATAACTTTATTTAGCTAATAAATCTCCCCAGTAAATTATTTGTTTGTTTTTCTGCCAAGTAAATTTTATTCTCTAAATAATTTTACAGTTAAAAGTCAAAAGTGTATTATATTATAATAATTACGTTAGATTCTATTACTTGTGTTAATTAATTTCATTACGGTTATCATATCTACCATATCATCCGTGTCAGATTTAAGTTCGCTTATAGTATCTTCCCTGACAGTGATTAATTCGAACCACAAGACATTCTAAGGAGTCGAAGACCTAGAGTTTTTCAAATCAGACAACCAGGGATTTTTATACTTATGCATACGCTTTTTAAAGTTTCAAACGAGTGTTTTCCACTCCCAGACTAAGCATGAAGTAAAATTTCGAGTTTAGAATAGACTGAAAATTTGGTTTGGTCGCGTAGCGCGAAGCGCGGAGCGGCCAAACCAAATTTTCAGGCTTTTCTAAACTCGAAATTTTACTTCATGCGCCACGCGTATTTAACACTGAAAACACTGAAATATTGTGAACAGGTGAACTTCAATTGAAATCAGTGTCTTGTACGCGTGGCGCATGATGTAAAATTTCGAGTTTAGAAAAGCCTGAAAATTTGGTTTGGCCGCTCCGCGCTTCGCGCTACGCGACCAAACCAAATTTTCAGGCTTTTCTAAACTCGAAATTTTACTTCATGCTTAGCCTGGGAGTGGAAAACACTCGTTTAAGTCTTTTATAATTTCTAATAAGCTTTCTTTTTCTTGTTCTGTGTAATTCTGTCCTATTCCACGGTTATTCTCCATAATTATAAGGAATTATACTAAATTTCCAATTTGATTGACAATTCAAATTAAAAGATTGGCAATTCAATTTTAAGCTACCCTACAATTAAAATGTTTAATTTCGGTCGGTAGTATACTAATTAAATTATTTATTTCTAGAATTGCTATTTATATGGTAGGTTTGCTTTATAATACGCAATTTTATTTGCCCATTAGTTTACTACGTAAATAAATTTACTCCACAAATAGTTATTTAATGATTTATTAATCGTTTATAATACCGGGCATAAGTATCAATGAAATTGCCAACTCTTGGTTGCAGAATACTTCAAACATTAAAAGTGCGATTCTTTTCGCAATCTACAACGGGTCTATAGATGGCCTGAATAATTTCGCCCAAACTGTTACACTTGCAGTAGGTTACTGTATGTAACAGCAAACACTTGTTGTATAATTCAATGTCCGTCGGGGTATTAGCTCGGGAAGTAATTGTTTCAATTAGTGTTTGGTATAGTCTTTGTAAGACTAACTTTTTGTAGATTGAGAAAAGAATCTCGGCACTTTTAATATATTTGATTGGTCAAGTGTGCAAGAAGTACATTCTATTATTCGTTACCCAATAGGAAAATGGAAGTTCCACCGACGTTAACATTTAAAAACCGAAAATACTATACAATAATTCAGTATTAAGAGTGAGAAGTTGGCCTCGCGTGCTCTCGAAGCGATAAATCCAGTGAATGGACACGCACTGACACTCTTACTCGGCCCGTAATGTATATAAATGTATAATGCATAATGAATCGGTTTTGCCACGGATGCCAAATAAACATTTGTACCGACTGTCATTCGTTATTAACTGTTGTTTCGTGCGCGTTATTAATGGACGCCGCCTCCCTAAATAACAAACAAATTGCGTGAGCTACGCACCATTGTCTTCATTTCGGCAATCAGGAATCTGTAAATCAAATTGAAAAAACCCGGAAAGCACCTTTCGTGAGTGGGTTTCCAACTTTTCGAGCAGTTTACATTGGTAGAGTTAAAAAGGAGTTCGTTATTTATGGGGGGATAAGAGGATTACGGTTTGGTTGAATGAATTATGTTGCTTCTTGAAATTTAAAATGCGTGGATAATAGATAGTTATATAAAAAAAATATGTAATGATTTTTTGAAGAAAAGAAAAAATCCCGATGTCAAATATAGAGTAAAGCGTAGTGGCTAATATACAAAAAATATACAGGCTAATATACAGAAAGCTTCCGTTTGACGTGATGTAACGACAGTGGCAACCCAATCCGCGACCCTATCAAAACATCCACACATTTTTTACTGGCCATTTTGCTGGTAATCTATTTACTTTTAAATACACCGATATTAAATAATTTCGATAATTTATTTTGAATTAAAAAAATATATTACATCCATGTAAAGGGTGGGCCATCTAGTGGTTTCTTTTTTAAAAATGCAATAAAATGAACACAATTAAATTTTTTTCCATGTATTATAGCTTTATTAGTAAGAGCAAACATTCCCATTAATTATGGAACACAACTTCGTTCAAGTGGCTGCCTCGGCTGGCTTCGCAGTAGCGCATTCTGTCACTCCAATTTTCCAAGACCTTCGGTTGATGGTTTCGAGCTGTAGCTCACTGATTGCTTGGATGATATTGGCCTGAAGTGCTTGAATCGTTTCTGGATTGTTGTCGGTCTTTTACGGTTCCCCACAAAAAAAAATCCAAAGGGGTTAAATCGCAGCTCCGAGGCCGCCAATTGACATCGCCAAGACGGCTGATAACACGATTTGGGAATTTGGTGCGCAAAAGATCGATTGTGGCATGAGCTGTGTGGCATGGCGCGCCATCCTGCATGAACCAGAGGTCGTCCAAATCCATCTCTTCAATTTCATTAAAAAAAAGTCGGAAAACATGGCTCTGTAACGCTCACCGTTGACCGAAACGTTGTTTCCAGCCTCATTTTCGAAGAAATTCGAAGAAAAATGGTCCAATGATCCCACCACTCCACAATCCGCACCAAACTGTCACTCTCCGGGAATGTATTGGCTTCTCGACAATAACGTGCGAGTTTTCCGAGCCCCAGATGCGGCAAGTTTGTTTGTTAACGTAGCCGCCAAGATGAAAATGAGCCTCGTCAGAAAAGATGATTTTTCGCCCAAAATCGTTGTCCAATTCAAGCTGCTCTAAGGCCCAAACTGCGAAGCGATAACGAAGCGGATGGTCATGCGCCTTCAATTGCTGAGTCAATTGGACCTTGTAAGCGAATAATCCGAGATCTTTGTGCAGAATTCTCTTCAGGCTAGTGCGTGCAATGTTGATCTGTTGAGATCGACGGCGTGTGAGACTCAATCCACGAACATCAAGTTCGTGGATTGAGTCTCACACTCTCGGTTACAGCAGCCACATTCTCGTCTGTGCGGACCGTTCGAGAACGAAGACCATGAGTGTTGTCCACTAGCATGCCAGTCTCACAAATTTTTTGCACAAACTTGCGTACAGCAGGCGCGCTAGGTGATTCATTTCGGCCAAAACTGCTTTTCAACAAACGCACTGCTTGGGCTACACAGCACTCACTTTGGAAATAAGTTTGCAATATTTTCCAACGTTGTTCAAGCGTAAAGCGACTCATTTCGTACCGCGGAGGAATGATACCGACTTTCTGTCAAGATTTCGAGCGGGAAAAAGATGTCAGTGTCAAAATAACCTTTGATTTAAAAAGAAACCACTAGATGGCCCACCCTGTATTTACTTTTAAATACACCGATATTACATAATTTCGATAATTTATTTTAAATTAAAAAATATATTACATCCATGTATTAGTTCTTAAAACTTTATATAGTTGTGATATTTCGCAGTTACTCCATTCAAAAAAACGCAATTTTAAATTAAAAAATATTATGCTTAATAAAGTGCGGTAAATATTAAATTTAAAACCAACTGTAGTGATCTTGTTTCCAAAGCCCACTATGCTAAACGAACGATGTATTTTTACAAGAAATTTAAAATTTTATTCTTAGGCATTCTTCAGGAAGGCCCTGTGGATGTTTTGATCGGGCCCTCATTTATAGACATTCTTCGTCAAGACCGTGTGGACGTTTTGATCGGGTCCTGCGTCTATAGCTTTTTTGAAACTATTTATTGTCTTTTTCTCCTTCTACGAAATGAATGGCCCTTGCTTCAAAGCCCAGCCCAAATAGTAAGAAAGCAAACCATCGCACTTTAATTAATGAAAGCAGATCTTTTAAATTTATTTATTTATTGAATAAACGTATAAACTTTTACAATTTTACAAAAATTATATTACTTCTGGATAAATATATTAAAATAAAGAAACTAACAATAATAATATCGCATGCATGCTGAATTATGGCTAAAATATTATTAAATTAACTTGACTAGAAAAATACAACAAAAAATGAATTTATGAAGTGATCGAAGACGCCACCAAAAAGCAACGTTTCCGAAATATATACATTACGTGATAAATTAAATAAATCAATGTAATTTGGCAATGAATTGTATATGGAAATTTCTAATACTAGATTTTAATTTTAATAATCTGTTAATCAAAAGTTCATAACGAATCAAAACAGTAGCACTTCTTCTTGCGTAATTAATAGGCTTAGCTTTGCAGCTTTTTCGACCAGTCACCGCAATTACTATCGTAAATGTAAATAAACACTAGCACTTGAAAACTCGAAAACCGAACTGTATTTTCTAAAAAGTGTAGACGTGATACGCATCATGTACTCAATTGGCCAACACTGATGTTGAATAGGTGAATAAATCCGTAAAAAAATTAACTCCGATTTTCTCCTGCGTTTTTTGCGTGTTTGGTGATAAGCGTATGGATTTATTGATCGAAACTGGTTTATTGGTTTGTTGTTTCGTTAAATAATTGCGAATATTTCTGCACTTTTTTTTTTAAAGAACTATTCACTCCAAACTACATATTAAATATGGTCTTTAAACTAAATGTTTATATTGACCAGCCTGATTTTTAATGTTTACTATATGGACGACGTTACACACATTCATACCACACCCAGGTTCCCGGCGAGAAATTATTTATTAAATAAAATCTCGCCGTGCACGGGAATCGAACCCGAATTGTGCTGAGCAATACAGCCCGGTGACGTTACCGCTCGGCCACCACCTGCCCCGATTTCTGCACTTAACACACTAGCGCCCAAGCAATTATTAAGTTAACTCTAAAAGTTAATTTTAGGTAAATTTTAGTACTTTCTTTTATGATTTATTTGAATCACTTATTTTATTACGTACTGTGATTTTTTCTTTTAAATATACGTAAGTATACGCTGTAAATTTGTAGGTATTTGTCGATTTTATATAAAAACGTGCAATATAAGGTTAAGAGCGAGTGTTTCCACTTCCAGACTAAGCATGAACTAAAATTTCGAGTTTAGAAAAGCCTTAAAATTTGGCTCGGGCGCGTAGCGAAGCGGAGCGACCGAGCCAAATTAGGCTTTTCTAAACTCGAAATTTTACTTCATGCGCCACGCGTACTAAACACTGATTTAATGTGAAGTTTAAAAACACATTCTCCTTCTATAATTGATTAAAAAAGCATAATTAAGAAGTATTTTGCAGTTTGATTCTAAATTATGCATTTTTATTTATTAATTATAGATGAACAATGTGTTTTCGAACTTCACATTAAATCAGTGTTTTAAACGCGTGGCGCATGAAGTAAAATTACGAGTTTAGAAAAGCCTAATTTGGCTCGGTCGCTTCGCTTCGCTACGCGCCCGAGCCAAATTTTCAGGCTTTTCTAAACTCGAAATTTTACTTCATGCTTTGTCTGGGAGTGGAAAATACACGTTTAAAGATTCAAATTAAACTTTTTTAAAAAACAACGAATGTCGAAAAATTTACAGCGTATGCATAAGTACATTTTAAAGAAAAATATCCTGTGTTGAGCACCTGTAAGTTTTCAATGTAAACTCTAAGAATCCCCTTTTAAACGGTGTAAACAAATTTACAATAACATTATTCGTTTTGCATTAATTAAAAATTTAAATTGTCGTTTTCTTTTGTAGTAGCCCTGTGTTTAAAAATAAATGAACTGCAGTTATTTGATTAAATTGCATAAATATACATAAATACATTTATTTATAAGATATTATTATAAGACATTATTAATAACACATGTATTTATAAGGCACACATTACATTGAGGAAATATGACGACCAAACCAAATTTTCAGGCTTTTCTAAACTCGAAATTTTACTTCATGCGCCACGCGTATTACACACTGAAAGCACTGAAATAGGTATTTGCCGATTTTATATAAAAACGTGCAATATAAGGTTAAGAACGAGTGTTTCCACTCCCAGACTAAGCATGAAGTAAAATTTCGAGTTTAGAAAAGCCTTAAAATTTAGCTCGGGCGCGTAGCGAAGCGGAGCGTCCGAGCCAAATTAGGCTTTTCTCAACTCGAAATTTTACTTCATGCGCCACGCGTATAAAACACTGATTTAATGTGAAGTTTTAAAACACATTATCCATCTATAATTGATTTAAAAAAAACATAATTAAGAAGTATTTTGCAGTTTGATTCTAAATTATGCATTTTTATTTATTAATTATAGATGGACAATGAGTTTTCGAACTTCACATTAAATCAGTGTTTTATACGTGTGGCGCATGAAGTAAAATTTCGAGTTTAGAAAAGCCTAATTTGGCTCGGTCGCTTCGCTTCGCTACGCTCCCGAGCCAAATTTTCAGGCTTTTCTAAACTCGAAATTTTACTTCATGCTTTGTCTGGGAATGGAAAATACACGTTTAAAGATTCAAATTAAACTTTTTTAAGAAACAACAAATGTCGAAAAATTTACAGCGTATGCATAAGTACATTTTAATGAAAATATCCTGTGTTGAGCACCTGTGAGTTTTCAATGTAAACTCTAAGAATCCCTTTTTAAACGGTGTAAACAAATTCACAATAACATTATTCATTTTGTATTAATTTAAAATCAAAATTGTCTTTTTCTTTTGTATTAGCCCTGTATTTAAAAATAAATGAATTGCAGTCATTTGATTAAATTGCATAAATATACATAAATACATTTATTTATAAGATATTATTATAAGACATTATTAATAACACATTTATTTATAAGGCACACATTACATTGAGGAAATATGAAATATGACGACCAAACCAAATTTTCAGGCTTTTCTAAACTCAAAATTTTACTTCATGCGCCACGCGTATTACACACTGAAAGCACTGAAATAGGTATTTGCCGATTTTATATAAAAACGTGCAATATAAGGTTAAGAACGAGTGTTTTCACTCCCAGACTCTGCATGAAGTAAAATTTCGAGTTTAGAAAAGCCTTAAAATTTGGCTCGGGCGCGTAGCGAAGCGGAGCGTCCGAGCCAAATTAGGCTTTTCTAAACTCGAAATTTTACTTCATGCGCCACGCGTATAAAACACTGAATTAATGGGAAGTTTTAAAACGCCGTGTATAATTTATTAAAAAAGCATAATTAAGAAGTATTTTGCAGTTTGATTCTAAATTATGCATTTTTATTTATTAAATATAGATGGACAATGTGTTCTCGAACTTCACATTAAATCAGTGTTTTATACGCGTGGCTCATGAAGTAAAATTTCGAGTTTAGAAAAGCCTAATTTGGCTCGGTCGCTTCGCTTCGCTACGCGCCCGAGCCAAATTTTCAGGTATTTCTAAACTCGAAATTTTACTTCATGCTTTGTCTGGGAGTGGAAAATACACGTTTAAAGATTCAAATTAAACTTTTTTAAAAAAACAACGAATGTCGAAAAATTTTCAGCGTATGCATAAGTACATTTTAAAGAATAATATCCTGTGTTGAGCACCTGTGAGTTCTCAATGTAAACTCTAAGAATCCCTTTTTAAACGGTGTAAACAAATTCGCAATAACATTATTCGTTTTGTATTAATTAAAAATCAAAATTGTCTTTTTCTTTTGTAGTAGCCCTGTATTTAAAAATGAACTGCAGTTATTTGATTAAATTGCATAAACATACATAAATACATTTATTTACAAGATATTATTATATGACATTATTAATAACACATTTATTTATAAGGCACACATTACATTGAGGAAATATGAAATATGACGACCAAACCATTTTTTCATTCTTTTCTAAACTCAAAATTTTATTTCATGCGCCACGCGTATTAAACACTGAGAGTACTGAAATATTGTGAACGAGTATACTTCGCTTAAAATCAGTGTGTTATACGCGTGGCGCATGAAGTAAAATTTCGAGTTTAGAAAAGCCTGAAAATTTGGTTTCAGGCTTTTCTAAACTCAAAATTTTACTTCGTGCTTAACCTGGGAGTGGAAATCACTCGTTTATACTTCAAAGTTTAAGAAAACAAGGAATATTACAAATCTACAACACGTAATTGGGATATGGAGCGCTACGCGACCAAACCAAATATTTAGGCTTTACTAAACTCGAAATTTTACTTCATGCGCCATGCGTATAAAGCACTGAAATATTGTGAAGTTAGATATACACTGACATTTTTTTTACAATAAGGAATAATCGAAATATTAATTACTAAATAATTACTTATTACTTATTTTGACCTGACTTCGAAATGAATGTAGAAAAATGTAAATATTTTGCTATTTTAAATATTTACATTTTACAAGTCAGGTCAAAATAAGTAATAAGTAATTATTTATTATTTTAATTAACAAAAAATTAATAAAGTTGCGTGTATGCATCAATGGTGCTTAATAGGTTAAGAGATGATATTTTCCAATTTTATAAATCGATGATTTCTATTTTAACTTTTTTGAGAATTCGCAGTAAGTTTGGCGAATACGAATATAGTTCGAAAAGTAAAAGATTTTCTTAATTTATAAGATTTTTGTTAAGTTTTGATACATCTTATTGTTGTATTTTTTTTAATGGTCTCCCGTAATAAAGAATATATATATCTCTATAACTCTCTGTGAATTTTTACCTAAATAAATAATTTTTCTAATCAAGACACTTATTAATTTCTAACTGTATGTTTTTGAGTTTACGTGAAGTGATTATTACACATAATAATAATAATAATTTATTTCTCAACAAACATAGCCTAATTACAGATAAATATATATAAACTAAATATAGGTATACAGTGTAAGTGAGTAGGGTACAAACTAATAAGTTAATTAAAAAATTCACATAAAAAAGACTGTTACTTCTTACTTCACTTTTTATTTATATCGTTAGATGTACATTTCGAGACACAAGGTGCTCATTATCAATAACTAAACTTATTATTTTTTTTAAAAACTGGTTGTGTTTCATTTGTATTGGACGGAATCCTGGCTGCGCCACTGATTGGTAGTAATCATATCGAAATATGAAATATTTTTTTGAGCTTTCAGTGGCATTGCGAATTGATGTTGAAAATGGAAAATATCTGGAGTTCACTTGTCTTATTAAAGTTTTTATTTATAAAGAAACTTCGAACAAAACTAATCACAGCATAATTGCTGGCCAATACGTTTTGAGACACAATAAACAAATAATCCATTTAAATAATTCGAAAAGCAGCTTTTTGAAACAAATTAAAAATTTAACCAACTACACGCATTTCCATTGTTCGCTTGCACATTCACATCTCACGACATAATATATTCAACATCACGAATCAGGAACCGAGCCCGAGATTAAGCCCCGTCGACGACAATGCCAGTTTTCCGAGTAAACTGCAAGAAAAGAATAACAAACATCCGACAAGGAGGTCCACATCGATCCGGCTTAAATGGGAAAAATGGATTATTTGTCGAACGTTACCTGGATTTAATATTAAGAAAACATACGAGCGACGTCGAATTTCATTCAATCCGTCGCGCGCATTGATTGAAAAACGGGTGCACAACAATGCGGATTGTATTCTCGTGTATTCTTCGCGTCCTGTTTATATGGCATTCGTGAATAATAGGAATGCCAACACCTGGACTCGGCAGAGAATCCAATTTAATGGGATTAAGTAAATCCACTTAGGAAGTAACGGTGATTAATATTGCAATAATTATTATTTATTTTATCGTTTTATGGATGGAAAATCATTCATATTGGATTTGTAATTTTTATACAGGGTGCGGCAGGGAAACTTGCTGATTTGAAAGGTCAATAAAAGAAAAAGGATTTCACATATCGATTTAATTCTTTTTCTATCTAATACTGGATGATTTAATTTAAATTTAAATTAAAACACTTGGTTTGTTTCACTTATTTATATTTCCTCCGACTAGTTTCGACCATTGGTCATCTTCAAGGAGGAATGTACAAAAAATATCTAAACAACAATATATATACAAAATCAAACTATCATATTGTACACATCCCGAATTTTTGTTTCAAGTGGTTTTTAAAATGACATCAGACACATGGCGGCCCTCATTAGCGATACACTGATCCACCCGCTTTTTGAAATTTCGCTCCATTCTTTCGAGCATATCGACGGGAATGTTGGCGATGGCTTGGCAAATGTTCTCCTTAAGGTATTGCAGGGTCCGTGGTTTCTCATTGTAAACAATGGATTTGAGATATCATTAGCGATACACTGATCCGCCCGCTTTTTGAAATTTCGCTCCACTCTTTCGAGCATATCGACGGGAATATTGGCGATGGCTTGGCAAATGTTCTCCTTAAGGTATTGCAGGGTCCGTGGTTTCTCATTGTAAACAATGGATTTGAGATATATCCATTGTTTACAATGAGAAACCACGGACCCTGCAATACCTTAAGGAGAACATTTGCCAAGCCAACGCCAACATTCCCGTCGATATGCTCGAAAGAGTGGAGCGAAATTTCAAAAAACGGGTGGATCAGTGTATCGCTAATGAGGGCCGCCATGTGTCTGATGTCATTTTAAAAACCACTTGAAACAAAAATTCGGGATGTGTACAATATGATAGAAGTCACAGGGGAGCCAAATCGGGGGAGCGCGCTGCCACAGTACTTCACCCCTCAAGGAGATTAGGTGCTCGTGGAAGTGTTCCCTCAAAGTTCCATTGAAGTTCTAGCTGTGTGTGCCGTGGCTCTGTCTTTCTGAAACCATACGTCCCCAAGTTCCATTTATTTAAGTTTTGGAAGAAAAAATGCCTCAATCATTTCAAAAACGACAGCCTCAGCTTTTCGACGTTTTCTGGTGTTCTGGAAGTCCGTTGACCTCCAGGCTATTTTTTTGCCACACTGCCACTTTCCCTGAATGCGTCCACCCACGAAACGATTGATTGCCGGCTAGAAACGGGACCCATGGGATGAATATTGAACCGAGTTCAGAAGGAACGTTGGGTGGTAACCACTGAACGGCCATTGGAAAAGTAGGCCTCGACGGCGAACGCACTCTCCTCCTTTGACCAACGCATGACGACAACTGGCTTGAGCGGTAACAAAACTTCAAGAAACTTAAGTTATATTGATATGTTTCGCGTCGGAAGCGATAGCGATAACGTAACTGTTTTTTTTTTTATGAAATTAAACTGCAGGAGAACTTGTTAAACTTCATTCGAAGGAACAGACAAAAAAGCGAGCCGAATTCAGTGTAGAACCAGTTGTTAAAAACAGTGATTATAGGCAATTCAATATCGAACATGTATAATAGGTTGCCTATAATTGTTGTGATGTCTGATTCAACAACAGAGCTATTATAGGCAACCTATTATGCTTGTTCGATATTGGATTGCCGAGTCGAATTCGGTGTAGAACCAATTGTTAAAAACAGTGATTATAGGCAATCCGTTATCGAACATGTACAATGGGTTGCCTATAATTGTTGTATTGTCTGATTAAACAACAGAACAATTATAGGCAACCCATTATGCATGTTCGTCGATATTGGATTGCCGAGACGAATTCGGTGTAGAACCAATTGTTTTAAACAGTGATTACAGGCAATCCAATATCGAACATGTATAATGGGTTGCCTATAATCGTTGTGTTATCTGATTCAACTTATTTTACTTGTCAATCGGTTAAAGACCATTTTACATTAAATCAGCGTTTTGTGAGCGTGGCGCATGAAGTAAAATTTCGAGTTTAGAAAAGCCTAATTTGGCTCGGTCGCTCCGCTTCGCTACGCGCCCGAGCCAAATTTTCAGGCTTTTCTAAACTCGAAATTTTACTTCATGCTAAGTCTGGGAGTGGAAGACACTCGTTTGTTTCAGATTCAACCTTAAGATAGAAGGGGTTATCGAATGAGACCCTCCTTACCCCTTTCTGACCACGTCTCGCTTATTAGTATAAGTATAAGTATAAGTTTATTAATTTCCAATTACAAATGATTACATTCCTGGATGAGTCATAACTATTATGCTTGTTCGATATTGGATTGCCGAGTCGAATTCGGTGTAGAACCAATTGTAAAAAACAGTGATTATAGGCAATCCGTTATCGAACATGTATAATGGGTTGCCTATAATTGTTGTATTGTCTGATTAAACAACAGAACAATTATAGGCAACCCATTATGCATGTTCGTCGATATTGGATTGCCGAGACGAATTCGGCGTAGAACCAATTGTTTAAAACAGTGATTACAGGCAATCCAATATCGAACATGTATAATGGGTTGCCTATAATCGTTGTGTTATCTGATTCAACTTATTTTACTTGTCAGTCGGTTAAAGACCATTTTAAATTAAATCAGCGTTTTGTGCGCGTGGCGCATGAAGTAAAATTTCGAGTTTAGAAAAGCCTAATTTGGCTCGGTCGCTCCGCTTCGCTACGCGCCCGAGCCAAATTTTCAGGCTTTTCTAAACTCGAAATTTTACTTCATGCTTAGTCTGGGAGTGGAAGACACTCGTTTGTTTCAGATTCGAACTTAAGATAGAAGGGGTTATCGAATGAGACCCTCCTTACCCCTTTCTGACCACGTCTCGCTTATTAGTATAAGTATAAGTATACATTTATTAATTTCCAATTACAAATGATCACATTCCTGGATGAGTCATAACAAAAACATTACGTATTATTAGTGCATACTTAAAAACTATGTTAGTGATATGGTAGATTAATATAATATACAAGCATTTCAAATAAATTAGTAATAATAAAAAAACGAGTTAAAACTTAAAACTAAGGTATATAAAATTTTAAAAAGATTTTGTATATCGTGTAAATCACAAATGGACACATAAGTAGTACATGTAACACAAAGCATATCAAGCTGAATATAAATTACTATAATTAATTTGCTTCAGAAAATTAAATAATTGTAATGTATGTAAAATACCGTAGGTTAATAATAGTAAAAAAGAACTAGTTAAAACTTAAAACTAACATTATAAAAAAAGTCAATATATACATGCATTTCAAATTAGTTTGTAATAGTAAAAGAAAAAAAAAACGTAATATATAAAATTTCGAAAAACTATTCGTGAAAATGCAAACAGTGTCTTAATTAATAAGACAATTTAAGACGATAAATATCCATTGAAACAACTACTTCCCGTGCAAATACACCTCCGGATATTGAATTATACAATGAAATATTTAAAATCTTATTTAATTTGATTTGTTACAACGCTCTATTAAAGTATATGTAACGTTTAGGTCAAATTCTCTTCAAACCAACTAACAATACAATTTAAAATGAAAGGAGAGATAGTAACAAATTAGAAGTGAAAGGACTTGGATTAAAACTAATGTCTTAGGCCATCTATAGACGCGTTTCGAGATTTATCTCTCTTCAGTATAGCTTTGCTTATGACGTTTAAGAAAATAGGAATAAAATTAAAACAAACTCACTTGGAAAAAGTGTTGTGTGTGGAATGAACAGGTACACAGAAATGGAATGAGTGAAAATGATGGTCGGTATTTATAGGTAAAAAAGGGGATTATGTCATACCAACCATCATTTTCACTCATTCCATTTCTGTGTACCTGTTCATTCCACACACAACACTTTTTCCAAGTAAGTTTGTTTTAATTTTATTCCTATTTTTTAAACGTCATAAGCAAAGCTATACTGAAGAGAGATAAATCTCGAAACGCGTCTATAGATGGCCTAAGACATTAGTTTTAATCCAAGTCCTTTCACTTCTAATTTGTTACTATCTCTCCTTTCATTTTAAATTGTATTGTTAGTTGGTTTGAAGAGAATTTGACCTAAACGTTACATATACTTTATCCTTGCGGTCGCAGTGGAGGGTAGCATAACTACCCACTCACTTTCAATAGAATACATATACTTTAATAGAGCGTTGTAACAAATCAAATTAAATAATATTTTAAATATTTCATTGTATAATTCAATATCCGGAGGTGTATTTGCACGGGAAGTAGTTGTTTCAATGGATATTTATCGTCTTAAATTGTCTTATTAATTAAGACACTGTTTGCATTTTCACGAATAGTTTTTCGTAATTTTATATATTATGTTTAAAGTGTGCAAACTATAAGAAGCCTAAGCTTATTTTCTTATAGTTTTGAATTTGAATTTATCTTGTTTAAAAAAAAAAAACGAGTTAAAACTTAAAACTAAGGTATATAACATTTTAAAATGGTTTTGTATGTCGATAAAATTGTGTAAATCACAAATGGACACATAAATAGTACATGTAACACAAAGCAAATCAAGCTGAATATAAATTACTATAATTAATTTGCTTAACAAAATAAAATAATAGAAATGTGTGTAAATTACGGTAGGTTTATTATAGTAAAAAGGAGCTAGTTAAAACTTAAAACTAACATTATAAAAAGATTCAATATATCGCTAATATTGTGTAAGTAATAAATAATAAATGGACCCACAAATAGTAAAACACCGAGTGTAAATAAATAGAATTAATTTGGATAAAAATTAATTTGTAAATGGGGACAGTACAGAATTTTTTATTTTTAATTATTATTGTTAGTTCTTAAAGAAGTTTGCAATGGTCTTCATATTCTTTAATAATATAGAATGCATTTTCTTCTATAAATCGTTTAACGACTTTTATAAAAAAATTTTATTATAGATGTTGATACATTGCACAATGCATGCATTCTTATAGTAGCTATGTTTAAACTTTGGAGGCCTTAGAACTTTTTTCGTAACGTTTGTGACGGCGTATGGCAGCTCTTAGTCGGAGGCGGCGTCGGGGTTCAAAAGAAAGCAAAATTTAAAAAAACAAAAAATGACTTTTGGGCGCCACTTGGTTTTATCACTTTACCATTTTATGTTTATCCCTGTATAAACCAAGAAACTATGGGGATGAAAATGTAGTTGAAAGTAATAGTAAAAAAAATATTAATAAAAAATTACTTTAATAAATAATATCAAAAATATTGAAAATATAAACCAATTTAATTTTAACAAAAATGAACAATTGAAAAATAAAAAAACGCAATAGAATTATATCGAGACACTTGAAATATCGAAACGCTTATAAATGAAAAATAATACTATAATAAAAATGAAAAAATCGTTATTAGATTAATTTCTCCACAACAATTATCGATTAATTAGGCGACAAACACAACTAATAAGAAATAACCCTTAGGTAATCAATAACCTCTATTATAAATAACTAAGAAAATGTTTGATTATCAAAGATAAATAAACACGAGTAATTCATAAAAAAATGACGTCATTTTCCTTTACATTAATATTACATAAAATATTCACTTTATTTTCTTAGGGCCACATAATTAAACCTTCACCTTCTGTAAAATTGCATTCCTGATTCTCACTTCAATCATTTATTCTAATCTTAGAAACGCATTTCAAATTTTAAAAAAATAAAAAAAATAATATATAAATTTTATATGGATCTTATAAACAAAAATTTCTCAACATTTCCCAACATACTCAAAATAATAATATTAAACGAATCAAAAATAAAAAAAAAAACACTGCTAAATGAACTGAACTTGAAGTTGTATGACTCGAAACAAAACACAATCACTTATCTGAATTTCATCTGCCTCCACAGAATTATCTCCTTCCTCTTCACTTCAAAAATACTTCTTTTCTTCACTCCGCAACTACACACGTATCCAAATCTAGTAGCCGGAACCAATCAAAGCAGTAAGTAGGTCCATCGGTAGATAGAATCGGTTTACCCTTCGGTTTACCCCCTCTCGGAAAATAATCCGCTCGGAAAAAATTCCAAACCCACACCGAAATCGGAAATTTTATTAAATTCAGTCAATTCACTTCCAAAACTTGACTGAATAAACGAGGCCTAAAAGCGAATTTTAGTCTTAGTAAAATGAAAAAAACAACCAGAGAAAAAGAACCCAAGAGGACATGAAGAATACATATTAGAAGAAAAATATTATCTACTACCTTTATATATAATGCGGCCTCTCTCAGATTTATTATAACTTATCAAACTAGTCGAAAGATCACACAGATGATTCGAAAATTTCTGAACACCGCACACAGCACGTGTCTTTTATTCCACCTGGGCACACAGCTCCTCGCCGGTGAACACTCGGAATTCAATTCCCCAATCACCTAATTAATCTAATTTAACGCCCTCTATTCAAATTGGAACATTTTTGGTAATTTCGACTTATCGAATATTAAGACTCCGCTACACTAACGGATCATCCGCGCCTTTCAGTCTCACAGAAAGTGAAAGTTATGTTCGAAGAATTACTAATCACAACCTCCGCCGACTACCAACTTCTTATTTAGTATTAAAACATATAAATTATTCTATGCGTCTTGCCAGTAATCCGTGAATTCATTTCGCTACGAAGTCGCAGATGTGTGACTGCTCCTTATCAGCGAGTTGCCAACCGTTGCCTGTAAAAGTGACAATTAACCAACAAATCGGTAAAACTGAATTGAGTTATATGAACCGTTCCTGACGGAACCCTGAACACTGCTACATCACACCGCCCTTCCCATTTAAGGATTCGTTGTAAAAAGTGAAAAATGTATTAAATTTATCGAAGCAAAAATATCCGTTTGTTTATATTTTTGTTGCCGATAATAAATCTCGGTTTTTGAATTTAATTTAATTTAATTATTTTATATACCACTTCTTTTGTTATTTCACCACTATTTTTAGGATAAAACAGGATAATGAAAAACGCGAACGTTACACGTTGTGATCGTGTTTTACTTCATTTTCGTTAAACAGTTGTAGGTTAGACTTAGTAAATTTAAGCGATTCATATATATATATATAGGCTTATGACAGGCATTAGTTTCAATTCTTTGAATAATTGTCGACAACTAGTATTCGGTTTCTTTCTGCAAATTGCTCGAATAAGTCTCTTTTGGACAACGAACACTTTGTTAATATTTGAGGTTGTGGTGCAGGCCCAAAATATTATTCCGTAGGCTAATTGAGATTGGCAGTGTGCAATATATACTGTTCTGGCAGCATCTTTGTGTATGTCCTGTCTTGTGGCATATATCAGATATGAGTATTTGGAAATTTGTTTGCAAATATTTCTTACGTGGTTATCCCACTTTAAATTGTTTTAAATAGTCAGCCCTAGGAATTTTATTTCGTCTGTTTCTGTTATGGGTTCGCCGTTGATATTTAAGTTTATTAGTCCCACTGATTTTCGGAAGTTCATTATTTGCGTTTTGGCGGCATTTGCAACCAGGTTATTCATGTTGAGATAGGTACATAGTTCAATTAGTATTGAGTTTGCAGCACTATTTAGATTGTCTAGCCGTTCATCTTCTAAGCATAGTGTTGTATCATCAGCAAACATTGTTATATGACAATTTAAAGTAAGTGGCATATCGTTTATGAACAGCAGGAACATCAGTGGGCCTAATATACTGCCTTGTGGTACACCTACCAGAGGGTTGGCCGTGTTTAATTTATAACTTTGGTTATTTATGTTTGCAACAGTTATTAGAGTTCTATTGTTTAGATAGGAAGTTAAAAGTCGGTGGCAATTTCCTTTTAACCCGTACCGGTAAAGTTCGTCGAGAAGCAGTTGGCGCCCAATTCAAATCAGCAAGTTTCCCTGCCGCACCTTGTATACAAAAAAATGTCTAAGAGTGTATCCGTAGCCAACAAACATCTGAGAAGACGATAGTTTTCATATGTGGACAGCACTGATCTCTATATAACACTGGAATGGGTATGTGCCATATTCCGCTATCTGACAGCGTGCCCATTTTAACGACAGCAAATTGAGGTTTTGTGACCCCTTTGAGCGGCAAATTTAAATCACTTCAATGGAATATTTATAGTATACACGCAATAAATATTTGTTTGTACAAGTACATTTTTATTCAGTGTGCAATAATTATTTATTTATAATTGATATGAAAACAATAATATTAATATCTAAAAATATTTGAAAACTTCTTAGTATCAGTATTTTCATCTTTATTTTAAACATTGTAGTCTTTTATAATTACCTCACTAAACGCAACTGTTTTTGTACTCTTGGTCAAAAATAGTCGGGGCGGCTTTATTTTTCACGCTCTTGTATTTCTTGTTTTGCTTGAGCGCAGATGCAACAAAATGTTTGGAACACAATCTCATTGTTTTGATTATTATTGTATTTGGCAAACCCATTTGTTCCAGCCATTTTCTGGCCGATTCTTCATCGGATGGAAATCTTAGAAGTAGTCACATTATAAAATAACAATATAAATAGATGATATTTACTTTGATAGTTTATTTCGATGTACTTACTTGTGCAGCGTCAAATTTCCTGATGATTCGGGTTTTCTTCCGCAGAAAATGCACTGACAACAATTCATGTTAACAAACACTGATTGACGCGTTCATTTCAAATGTCGCGCCATATTGGTGTCACAAAAACTCAATTTTGACCAACATGGTGGCGCCCATGTGGGAACGCGTCCTAGCGGTTAAGCTCAATTCAGTGTTATATAGAGATTAGTGGTGGACAGTAACTGCAATCGCGGCGAGTTTGTAATCATGTTAAACGCAACAAATAATAGTGGTTGCTAGGGTTCGCGAACGCCGTGCTCGTTTAGTATGAACGTACCCTAATAGTAATTTATTCAATTAAAATTCACTTGGTTTGTTTCACTTATACTATTTCATCATTGTGGTAATTAATAATAATAATAATAATATATTTATTCACCCAACAGGTTTAACCAACCTAATTACAGAGTAACATACAATATATTTGTACATGTGTAAATCTTAAAACTAATTACATTTATTGTATTACACAGAAATACAAAATTCTAGAGTACATATTAAATCCTTGTAATTAAATGCCAAATGAGAAATTAATTAATTTATAACTTACTAAGTTGAAAATACATTTTTTAATTCTTTTAAAGTACAGTTAAATTATCAAAATTTTTATAAAATGTTGAATATTAAGAATCTAGTAGAGTTGTATTCTACTAGATTCTTAATATTCAATATTTTATAATAATTTTGATAAATCCCACAATCGGAATAATTCACATCGCGTTAATTCCCGAAATTATGGAAGGGAAAAATCTTTTTTATTTCCTCTACACCGCGCGCATATTTTACGAGAAATTTAGGCGAGTCCGTACGTTAAATAACAACTTTAATAACCGCCTCGTGACAAGTATGGACATGACACGCCACTGGGGCCATTTATTATCAGATAACAACTTCTCTTTCACACACACACATACACTCACACAGGAAAGAAAAGAGAAATGGAAACAGTCGAGATATCTCGAAACGGAATGGAATGAATGAATGAAATTATCGATCCGTAAAGTGTAAGAAAAAGAAATGAAAAAGCAAAGGCGTGTGTTTTACAATTTTATCCGAGGATCTGATTTGCATATGTATTTCGGACGCATCGCTACCGTTTTATTAAAATTTTAAATAACTGTTTCGTATAATTTTTCTGACTCGTTCTTTTTTTTGGAGGGATTTACATAATTTCTGACACTTGTTTAAATTGAAATGCGTCTTCTGTTTTTTTTTTATTTTGTTACTTTCAACTCTGCCAAGCTAATTACTTATGGTAAGTGACATGGATATCCCAAACGTGCTAAACAGTCGTGTCTTGCGTAGTAAGAGGAATGTTAATTAATTTTTTTATTTCCTATTATTAACTAGGTATATAAGAATGTTTTGATCAAATTTAATTTAAGATTGATTTACATAAACGTCCATCATTTTCATAAATTATATTTTTTTATTTTAAACAGGAGATTTTTATGCGTACTTACACAGTGGCGTAGCTACATATATCAGCACCTTAAAGCAAGTAAAATCGGTTTCTCAGACAAAAAAAATATTTGTAATATTATTATTTAAAACATTTATTGCATGTAAAACAATTCATTTGACTGCCTTAAATAAGTTTCTCATATTTTATTAATTTATTTGTAATTTTATACATTTTTAAGCAATCGCTGATTTAATATAAGTTTCAATGAAAGCTTTAAACAAGTGTTTTCCACTCCCGGATTAAGCATGAAGTCAAATTTCGAGTTTAGAAAAGCCTGAAAATTATTATTATTATTCTTATTAAATATTCTTTTAAATATACATACATCCATGTATGAGCTGTAACTTTTCAGATAATCGTTTGTTTTTTTTAAATAGTTTGATTTGAAGTTTTAAACGAGTGTTTTCCACTCCCAGATTAAGCATGAAGTAAAATTTCGAGTTTAGAAAAGCCTGAAAATTTGGTTTGGTCGCGTAGCGCGAAGCGCGGAGCGGCCAAACCAAATTTTCAGGCTTTTCTAAACTCGAAATTTTACTTCATGCGCCACGCGTACTAAACACTGATGTGATGTGATGTTCAGAAAACACGTTTTTTACATACTTCTTTAGTAGAATATTTTGAATTTCACCTAAAATCAGTGTTTTATACGCGTGGCGCATGATGTAAAATTTCAAGTTGAAAATTTGGTTCGGTCGCGTAGCGCGAAGCGCGGAGCGACCAAACCAAATTTTCAGGCTTTTCTAAACTCGAAATTTTACTTCATGCGCCACGCGTACTAAACACTGATGTGATGTGATGTTCAGAATATACGTTTTTAACATACTGCTTTAGTAGAATATTTTGAACTTCACCTAAAATCAGGGTTTTATACGCGTGGCGCATGAAGTAAAATTTCGAGTTTAGAAAAGCCTGAAAATTTGGTTTGGCCGCTCCGCGCTTCGCGCTACGCGACCAAACCAAATTTTCAGGCTTTTCTAAACTCGAAATTTTTCTTCATGCTTAATCTGGGAGTGGAGGACACTCGTTCAAAACTTCAAATTATACTATTTTAAAAAAAACAAACGATTATCGGAAAAGTTACAGCTCATGCATGGATGTATGTATATTTAAAAGAATAATCATTCATTAGACGCCATCTATTGTATTGCCGAAAAGAACAAGTAAAAAATATGCAGAGATTTTTCCTTTTGATGTGTAGGTAATCTTAAATTAAATAAATTCAGGCCATCAAATTCTAAAAGATTTGGTAAGCGTTGTATTTTCAACTTCACTTGAAATCAGTGTTTTACACGCGTGGGGCATGAAGTAAAACAAACGATTTTCAGGCTTTTCTAAACTCGAATTTTACTTTTTGCGTCAGGCGTACAAAACCCTGATTTAACGTTAAGTTCAAGATATACTAGTTGACCTTCCTTCTCCAAGTAACATCTCTGCCTGATGACATTTCGGATCATTACTTGGACTTTGTCTAGGATTACAAATTATTACAGGGATTTTTCTAGCAGCATGCTGCTTCAAAAGTACAGGGTTGTTCAAAAGAAAGGAACAGATTTTAAACATTTATTTCTTCCAAACTACAAAAGATAGAAACACAATTCCAACGTTCCTGGAAAAAGAAAAGTTCAATTTTTTATGCATTTAATATGAGCACCATGTGTTTCCCGTGCTGTAGATTTTTTTTGGGCTTCTTTCGTAAACTGTACGAGTACGCTCGAAATTTTCATTCGATGTGCGTGGACGCCCCGTGATTTTCTGTTTGTAGGTGCAATCATCGTCTACGAACTTTCGACGCCACTGGTAAAGCTGCTTATGACGAGGCTGTAAGAAGCACGTTAAACTTCAATAACGGACTCTAGTTTTGCTAATTGCAGCACACAAAGTGCTTTTTCTTGTTGTATCGCCATTTTACTACAGACAATCAAAATGAGAAGCAACAGCGCCAATGTGGCCGTGGTTGGAAACTCTGCCTGGACTGTTCAAATTTTAAACTTTTGTCTGTCCAGGAACGTTGGAATTATAGTTCTACCTTTTGTAGTTTGGAAGAAATAAATGCTTGAAATCTGTTCCTTCTATTTGAATAGCCCTGTACATTCACTTTTATCTATCTATACGAGTGTGTTGTAAATATGCACGTAAACATTTTTATAAGTGTCGTTTTTTTTAATACAAAATTATTAAATGCTATTAATTTTCCTCGTTCTTAACGCGTTTTACCTTTAAAACGATGTGTATGTATTCACGTGTACGCCTGTGTGTTGTAAATATACAGTATATTTTGTACGTGTGTGAGACGGCGCATTTAAACGTCAATCACGGCTCATTTGAGGCAGCAGAATTGACAGGTGAGATTGCCGAGCCGCGGCCCAGAGTTAGTGATTTATTAACATTACGGGAATGCACAAGTGAAGACAGAAACGCCTGTAAGTGACAGATGTGTAATTTTAATAATACACATGTACTGTATCACTATGTGATTACGCTCCGGCGAGTTAAAAATGATGACTTTATTCTTATGCCACGGGATAATTGATGTGATTAATACCTTTTTCGATGCATCTGTGTGTGTGTATGTGTGTTTAGATTATCGGGTTAGATTATTATTGATCGATTGGGTATTGGGGACCGGTTGTTGTCGGCGTGCAACACCCACGAGGTCTTGAATAAAATGAAATTCTTGATAAATGGCAACACAGATGGGGAACTTCTGAGTGGAATGTCGAGTTAACAATCGCGTTTTCTTTTTTAGTTGTTGTTAAGTTGATTGTTAACGATGTGTATTCATGTGTTAGAAACAATGGATTGATTGTAAATTGTATAGACCCGCGAGATTAAACATAAAATCAAGTAATAGTTTTTGATTGAAAATTCCTAGCCTTAACTGCTAGCTGGGACGAATCCTCGTAAACAGGATTCGATTCACGAATACGAATCACCTAATTTGATTCGAATCACGAATACTCGAATAAATAATTCGTAAGAGAAAAATATGGTCCGAATCAAAGATTGGAATCCTGTTTTTTCGAATCACGAACACAAATCCTTTAAGAATAAATTTGATTTTATTATTTTTTTGCAACCATTAATTTATAAATATCGTTACCAGTTGTTTTAACAAAAATATTCAAAACCTAATTAATTATTATTAACACTGAACATCGTTGATAACAGACTAAATATCTGATTCCCTGTTACTCTGATTAAAGATGTATTTGTGTGTTTCTGAGCTTCACTTCAAATCAGTGTTTTGTACGCGTGGCGCATGAAGTAAAATTTCGAGTTTAGAAAAGCCCGAAAATTTGTCTCGGGTCGCGCAAATTTTACTTCATGCGCCACGCGTATAAAACAGTGATTTAACGAGAAATTTAAAAACACACAAAAGACATTTTTAATTCTCACAATTAATTCGAATTATTTTTGGCGATTCAAATCCTTTTGTAAGTATTCGAATCCTTTTGTAAATATTCGAATCCTTTTATAAATATTCGAATCCTTTTATAAATATTCGAATCCTTTTATAAATATTCAAATCCTTTTACAAGGATTCGAATCACCCACATTTGGATTTGAATACGAATCCTCTTAAAATAATGTAACGACTCCTGATCACGATTCCAGTTGAACTAAACTATTCGAATGCCTCTTTTGAATCCTCTAAAAGGATTCGAATCCAGGATTCGAATCATGAATGATTCGAATCCTGCCCAGCTCTGCTAAAAAGTCATTGTATGTAAAGTAATAGCCATACCTATAGTTTAAAATTTGCAGAAAAAAATTTAGGTAGTAGAAAATTATAAGATTTTAGTGGATTTACCGGAAATATAACAAAAATTATATTATTTTTTCCTAAGGGTAAAGTTGGATGAAATCGCGGAGCGAACAAACCAAATTTTCAGGCCTTTCTAAGCTCGAAATTTTACTTCAACCTTAATCAAGGAGTGGAAACACTCGTCCGAAATTTCAAATTTTACAGCACACGTAACAGATTATGTACACTTAAAAGAAAAATTCCTTGTATAAACATGGTGACAACCAATTTGAAATGTTAAAATTCTCTAACTTTTCCCTGATTCCAGATATTTAAATAATTTCTGATCATTTTTAACTTTTGCAACATTGTTAAAAATTGTTTGATTTATTTTTTTTTACATAATTTCGGTATAATTTAAGCTTTTCCAATATGTTCGTCAAAGTTTGGAAACACACAAATAATGCATAAGAATTTGTTTTTGTTCTAAATTTGAACTAAAAAATAACATTGACTCTATTTATTTTATGTCATAAATTCGACAATAAAGGAAACTACAAAATAAGTTTCTGAGTTATTGTCTAACGAGGGTTTCCAATCCCAGATTAAGCATGAAGTAAAATTTAGAGTTTAGAAAAGCCTGAGAATTTGGATTTGCTGGGGCACGCGAGCGAAGCGAGTCATGCCCCAGCTAATCCAAATTTTCAGGCTTTTCTAAAACCGAAATTTTACTTCATACGCCACGCATATAAATCACTAACTTTAGGTGAAATTTTCAACTAATTAGTTGGAGTGGAATAAATTTGGTTTGTCATTTATCAGTTGTTTAAATTACGGGGACAGTGCTACTATGGTGGATACTTTACCATTTTTTAAAATTTTGTTTAATATTATTCAATGTGCCAAATCCGTACTCCGAACAAAGCTAATAGTTTGTCAATTCTTTAATCTTATTATTTGCATACTGATTATTATTATTAATTTAAAAATTCTCTGACTTTTTGCTAAAAAGGCCAAATTTCCTTGACTTCTCCAAGACTTTTCCCTATGAAAAAAATCCCCTGAATTTCCTGGTTTTCCACTCTAATAAATAATGTAAATAGGTGCCCAAATTACACACCCTTTTGAAATGTTCAGATTAGCCGTTTTTTTGATGCTTTAACTGTAGGACGCACCAAAGTTGTTTCTTCGTGCAGTGTCAAGCTAGAAAATTGTGTTCTGTGTAGATATTTTACGAATTGTTTTTTCGTTAATTTTTACAATAAATCACTAAATAGAAATTAAGTAGAATACGTCTTTGCAGCCCTTATGGATGAGCCGCTACTGATATAAATATTAAATAATTAAATCCTACACATTTCTCTCTCTCTTTTAAAATGTTCCTAATTTATAAACAATTATAGTAGACGACTTTATTATGAAAAGCCAGCTAACTTAACTTACCCAACAGTCACCTTATTAACTCAAACAAGCATAAAAGCAATTACATTCGGTATAATATCGTAAATGTCACATTACGATAATCCACGCATGTGCACCTAAATGTAGCACTTAGCTCAAATTCCCACACTGTCACATAACCTCCCACAAAATATTATTTCGAAATAATTTGAATAAACACAATGTGCATAATAAGGCAGGGCGGCCGGCACACACGAGAAATAAAGGGTCTAATGTATCTCGGATAACATCTCAGACCTGAAGTGATATTTAGTTTTTTTTTATTCCCTCTTTCTCTGTCTATCTCTTGCTGCTAATCTTCATATTATGTTTCTTTCGTTTTTTACTACTGTTAATCGTTTGGAAAGGAAACGACAGTAGAAGAACCGCTCTTTTGTTGCTGTGTATCGCACTACACCCACCAGGTGTTTGGAAGTATGAGGTAGAAACGTAAATGAGTGATATAATGTCTATATTAAGTGCTACTTTTATTAAGTAAGAATTTGTATAGTTTTATTGATTAAAATAATATGCTTAAATTAATTTCTCATCTGGCACTTGGTGAAACATATTAGAATATGTAAAGTTATTTAAATTAAAAACACTTGGTATTGTTTCACAAATAAAAACTTTATTCCGACTAGTTTCTGTTTGTTAGACCATTTTCAAAGGAATGTACAGAAAAAAAAAATTATTGTGTAGGTATATATACATATTTTTGTTTCAGGTAATAAGGGAAGTCAAAATTGGGGTATTCCAATTGGAATTTCCCAATTTTGACTTCCCTTATTACCTGAAACAAAAATATGTATATATACCTAGACAATAATTTTTTTCTGTACATTCCTTTGAAAATGGTCTAACAAACCGAAACAACTCGGAATAAAGTTTTAATTTGTGAAACAATACCAAGTGTTTTTAATTTAAATAACTTTGCATATATTAATTAAACCATTCACACACAAAAACGTATAAGAGACTTCAATTATTTTAATATCTAAAAGTCCATTTTAATGTGTTGCAAAACCAGGAAGCAAATTTTTGAAAGAAAGTGAAACCCACTCTAGTTTTTCCAAATAGAAAAAAGCATTTACATTTTTATTCATAAATACATTTTTATGATAAAGGAAATTTTTCCTTTAGGTTTACATATCATGATTTTTCGCTCTATATATATAGATATTCGCTGTTTTTATGAAAGCTTTCTATTTGAAGCTACTAACAAGTGTTTACAATCCCAGATTAAGCATAAAGTAAAATTTCCAGTTTCCAAATTTTCAGGCTTTTCGAAACTTGAAATTTTACTTCATGCGCAAAGCGTACAAAACACTGAACTATTGTGAAGTTCAAAATATACAGTTTGTGGTTTGTTTTTATAAACTTTCTCTTTAAGGTATTTTTTGAATACCGGCGAGGGCGAGCACTCACTGTAAACTGTGAACGGTATCGCGGCATGTTAAAGAACTTTTTGGTTCCACAACTGTAAGTGTTTGAAGGTTTTAATATGCAACGTGGTTTCAATAAGATGGGGCAACTTGCCACACTTGAAACCAATCGCTTGAGGTTGTCAATGAACTTTTCCCGGAAAAAGTAATCTCTCGTCGAAGCACCATCAACTGCCCTCCGAGAAGCCCCGATCTTACACCCCTTGATTATTTCCCATGGGGATACTTTAAAGAGAAAGTTTATAAAAACAAACCACGAACTGAACTGTAATTGAAGGACAACATCCGCACCAAAATGGCCACGATTTCTAGAGAGATGTGTAGACGCCAGAGCTGGGACGAATCCTCGTAAAAAGGATTCGAATCAAGAATCCGAATCACCTAATATGATTCGAATCACGAATACTCGAATAAAGGATTCGTAAGAGATAAATGTGATTCGAATCAAAGAATCCTGTTTTATCGAATCACGAATACAAATCCTTTAAGAATAAATTTGATTTTTTTTTTCAACCATTAATATATAAGTTGTTTTAACAAAAATATTTAAAACCTAATTATTTATTATTAACACTGAACATCGTTGATAACAGACTAAATATCTGATTCCCTGTTACTCTGATTAAAAATGTATTTGTGTGTTTTTGAACTTCACTTCAAATCAGTGTTTTGTACGCGTGGCGCATGAAGTAAAATTTCGTGTTTAGAAAAGCCCGAAAATTAGTCTCGGGTCGCTGCGCGACCCTCGACAAATTTTCACGGAGCTTTTCTAAACTCGAAATTTTACTTCATGCTTAGCCTAGGAGGAGAAACACACGTTCCAAACTTCAAATAATAATAATAATAATAATAATAATAATAGTTCATTTATTCCGTAAATCAGCAAATACATACATATATACATTTATAGAACAAGTCAAGAAAGGAAAAAAGAAAAACATGTGAACATTAGTCTAATGAACAATTTAAAAATTCGTCTATAGAATAGAATGTGTATAATATTTTGACTGTTCCGTGTATGTACATCTATGAAATAATAAAATTTGCATATTCTGGCAAATTATCTTGTAAGTTAAATTCGGATTTGCACAATTATTACACTAGACATAGAAATGATATCGTCATGCCTTCCCATCTTAAAGCTATCTATGAACAACCATTAGCATATAATGGTTGCATATTATACAATCACCTGCCAACTTCTTTAAAAGTCTGTGAGTCTAGATACCACTTTAATAAGAAAGTCCAAGAATGCGTGTTTTATGAGCAATTCTTTGACTTTCTTATTAAAGTGGTATCTAGACTCACAGACTATTATAGAAGTTGGCAGGTGATTGTATAATATGCAACCATTATATGCTAATGATTGTTCATAGATAGCTTTAAGATAGGCAGGCATGACGATATCATTTCTATGTCTAGTGTAATAATTGTGCAAATCGGAATTTAACTTACAAGATAATTTGCCAGAATATGCAAATTTTATTATTTCATAGATGTACATACACGGAACAGTCAAAATATTATATTCTCTGAAACTACTTTTGCAAGACTCGTATTTTAATTTAGCAATGATCCGTAGCGCCCTTTTTTGTAAAATAAAAACTCTCAAGATGTTACTTTTATTTGAGTTTCCCCAGAACATAATTGCATAATTTATAAGAGAGTAGATTTTTCCAAAGTAAAATGTTTTTAAAGCGAATGTATCACATTGATTTGAAAGTATGCGCAGAACATACAAATAGATCTCTATTATAAAATCGACGAATGCCTGAAAATTACGCAAATAAAAAATTCACTAAATATCATTAAAACCGGGAAAGTCAGAGAAAAGTCATGGAATTATATTCAAATTTAACAAACCACTAACAAAAAAAAAGATATGATATTATAAAATTTGTCAAAATCAGCAAGCAAATTACAAAACACGTAAAAATTTATAAAATTAGCTTAAATATTGACAAAAACAATGAAAACAATTTAACAAAATAATAGTTTCTCACAGAAGAGCGTTACATTGAAAGGTCAGGGAAAAAAATCTTGAATCAGGGAAATGCCAAATTGTGGCTACCATGTCAGTTTTACTTCAAATAATATTTAACAAAATTTTGAAAACTAGATTATTATCTTTAAAAACATTTTCAGTCATTTAATGTTCTTATCAAAGCATTCAGTTTGAAGTTTCGAACGAGCTTTTCCACTCCCAGATTAAGCATGAAGTAAAATTTCGAGTTTAGAAAAGCCCCGTGAAAATTTGTCGAGGGTCGCGCAGCGACCCGAGACAAATTTTCTGGGCTTTTCTAAACTCGAAATTTTACTTCATGCGCCACGCGTGTAAAACAGTGATTTAACAAGAAATTTGAAAACACACAAAAGACATTTTTCAAGTTAATCCCCACAATTAAGTCGAATTATTTTTGACGATTCAAAACCTTTTGTAAGTATTCGAATCCTTTTATAAATATTCGAATCCATTTATAAGGACTCGAATCACTCACATTTGGATTCGAATACGAATCTTCTTAAAACATGTAACAATTCCGGATCATGAATCCAGTTGAACTAAAGTATTCGAATGCCTCTGTTGAATCCTCTAAAAAGATTCGAATCCTGAATGATTCGAATCCTGCCCAGCTCTGGTAGACGCGTAGCGGCTAATTTATGTTTTCGCTTAGACGTACCAGCAGGTCAATATTTGAACAACGTAATCTTTAGCACTCAATTTTCCAAAACTGTGTCTAAAAATTAATATAAACCCTTTGTGAACACTCTGTACTTCATTTTAGTAAAAATTGTTGTTATTTTTAATTACAGAAGCTCAATGTTGCAATTTTTTGATTCCAACATTTTAATAATTTCAAGAAGTAATCTCTTTAACTATATTTTAAAAGATCAACCGTTTGTCAAATTTTTAAAAATAAATATTTCTTCGCGTAAAAATGTACATGGTAGCAAAACAATCTTAGTGATTTAATAAATAAGTTGAAAATCATTAGTTTATTATATTAAGTAAATTCAGATTGTTTGAAAACTAATGAACTTCGTTTTACAAATATATAAGTTTTTAATTTAAATTCACTTGGCTTGTTTTACTAATAAATGTCTTGAATTAATTTTTCATCTGGTACTTGGTGAAACATATTAGAATATGTAAAGTTATTTAAATTAAAAACACTTGGTAAACCAAGTGTTTTTAATTTAAATAACTTTACATATTACTAATAAATTTATTTTCAACTACACTGGCGAAAGAAATTAACGCATCATTTGTGATTTTTTTGATATCTTGGAATCGAGTTTTCTTTGAACACAAACATATTTTTTACAATAAGAAATCTTATCAAGCATGCTGTTTTACATGTTGTGTTTTGTCTTTTGTTCTCATGGTTTTCTGTCAATAAATAAAATGAAGCACTTTTCATTATTCTGACTGTAAGAAAGGTTCATATAAAATTTCTTTTTGAGTTTGTTTTCAAGTAATTGTTAAAATTAAGTGCTAAATAGTGAAGAATGAATATGGATAGACGTCCGAATCTTAATTTAAGCAGTGAAGAAGCTGTGATTGTGGTTACACTTGCAGAAGAAGGTAGGAGTCAGCGTTACATCAGTCAGCGTCTTGGTGTTAATCAATCGACCGTATCCCGTGTCTTGAAGAGACATCGGGAAACTCAGGCATACTTAAGAAGGCCAGGACAAGGGAGAAAAAGGGCCACAACTGCTGTTCAAAACCGTTTTTTAATGATGCAGACGTTACGCGAACGGTTTATTGCGGCTCCTAGGCTACAAAATATGCTCGCAGAGATCCACAATGTTCATGTAAGTTCCGTTACCATCAGAAAAAGGTTACGTGGTTTTAATTTAACTCCGAAAACAGCGGCAAAAGGACCACAATTAACCGCAGACCATCGCAGAGCCAGGTTAACATTTGCGCAAGAACATGTAAACTGGTCACAGGCCGATTGGGCTAATGTTATGTTTAGCGACGAGTCCAGATTTTGTCTTTACGGCAGTGACAGACGAATGCATGTGTACAGACGGCCAGGTGAACGTTATGCGCAGTGTAACATTGTTCCGACTGTTATGTTTGGTGGAGGCTCTGTTATGGTGTGGGGTGGTATCACTTTAGAGGCTCGTACTTAGTTGGTGGTCACACCAAGAGGAAGCATTACGGCAGCGTCTTATATTGCAAACATTTTAGAACCATCCGTAATGCCTTTTGCTCCCTTTGGAGGAAACGATTTCCTGTTTATGCATGACAATGCAAAACCACACAGTGCCCGAATTGTACAACAGTATCTTGACCTAGTGGGTATCAACACAATGCAATGGCCAGCCAGGAGTCCCGATCTTAATCCGATCGAACACCTATTGGACGCGATGGGCAGACGCCTTAGAGCACTTCCTCGGCGTCCAAGCAATCAACAAGAGCTTGGACAAAGATTGCAGGAAATTTGGGAAGATATTAACCAGGCAGTTATTCGAGCAAGAGGAGGAAACACTAGATATTAAGTCTTATAATCACATGTTAACTTTTTTCCTCTTTTTATTTATGACATTATTTTAGTCATTAATGAAATAAAATGTGTTGAAAATCATTATTATAGTTCAGTTGGTTTTGTTGTTATTTTTTTTGTTTTTAAACATCAAAACTTTATTTTTAAATTAAAAAAATTAATGTGATGCGTTAATTTCTTTCGCCAGTGTAGTTTCGGCTTGATGTCATTTTCAAGAACGAACATTTTTACAGTTTGAAAGAAGAAAACGTAAGATAAATTAAAGCTTGGTAAAATAAACATATAATATGACAACTTTTGTATTGTGGAAGCTTCTACTTCGTTATACATGCTAATTTTGACAAGCTAAATGTGTTAAAACTGCAGTCACATTAAATTAAAAAAAGTTTTATACAAACAAAGTTAAAAGTGTTTTATTGTAATATGATATTTTTAAATTACGGATTAATACTTTTTTTAATTTCATACTTACGGAAATTATTATTATAACTTTTCGAAGAGAACGCCATCAATCCCGACTTTGGTGCAATTAGCCGGAATGCTTTGAAGAACATCTGTTTGTACTTAAATGTGTTGTTTGTTTCTTACTCTTTTATGTATCTATATTTATTATGTATTTGTATTTATATTTCATTTTATTTACCCTGCCATGATCGTAGTCTAAGGTCTAACTTTTGTTAATAAATAAATAAATATATTATGAAATTACTAAAAAAAATTAAAAAAACCATCTACAATCTGTTGAGCAAAATATACTGCAAAAATTAAAAAAAAAACAAAACACGAACGTCTTTGTTAAACGTTTCAATTAGCATATTGAGAAAATTTCGCGCCGTTGCATACGCTTACGACTTCCTTTCTGGTTCGAAAATTAGCTTAAAAAAAATACGCTCGCGGTCTTAAATTACGAGTTATTGTTTATTGCGAACATTATCACTTTTTCGTGTGAGTTTATCAATGAATATTTAAGCCAGGCACGCAAATATGCATGCATATCTCATGCCGTTTATTGACGTCGGATATCAAAATGTAAATTCGCGCGCGCTGGACGTTGAAATTTTCATTTTCGCAAATTGCTGAGCGAGAGCGGCTTTATCGTAAATTTTGAGATTACGCTCGATTTCTGTATGGGAATATATTGATTCGAGAATATGGGGGATTAATTTAATTAACTTATATAAATTATTAAGATGCATGAATTACATTTTATGAATATTGCTGAAACAATAATTAAGATAAATTAATGAGTAAACTAACCACAATCAAAAACACTTTTATTCCTTCACTTTTCACAAAAGTGAAGTAAGGAATAAAAGCGTTTTTTATTGTGATTAAATACTCCACATAACTCAATAAAACAATTAGTGAGTAAACTAAAATTACTAAATTATTTTAACAGTCACCTAATAGCATATTTAAAATTAGCTTGTTTATTAATTATTAAACATTAGAGGAATATGTAGAGTCTTGAAACTTGCTCCTAAGCCCATCAAATTTTATTGTTATGTATTATTAATTCCATTAGAGCCCTAGAAATTTCTACTAATAAATACATTTTAAACCTCTATTAGAATGCTTACATTCTCTACTAAATTCTATTATTGGATTCATATGGTTGATAATATGAACTTCAAAATATTTTAGTGTTTTATACGGTTGTCGCATTAAGTAAAATTTCGAGTTTAGAAAAGCCTGAAAATTAGGTTTAATCGCTCCGCTTCGCGGAATAACGGCCCATTTAAAGCTTCTAACGAGCGTTTCCACTCCCTGTTTAAGCATGAAGTAAAATTTCGAGTTTAGAAAAGCCTGAAAATTTGGTTTGGTCGCGTAGCGCGAAGCGCGGAGCGGCCAAACCAAATTTTCAGGCTTTTCTCAACTCGAAATTTTACTTCATGCGCCACGCGTATAAAACGTTGATTTAGTTCGAAGTTAAAAAAACACATACATAATAATTAATGAGAATATTTTTTCCGTTTAAACAGCTTATAATTTTTCATTTGTAGGGAGTATGCACATAATAATTAGTAATTGTCAGGAATAACGAACAAGCTTTTAATAATACGTCAGAATAATACAATGAATACAGCCGCAGTTCGCGCGCGCAACGCACTGCCGTCCTTTTACACCCCGCCACCAGCGGCGCGCACAACGCAACCGAAGGCAATCGGTTGCTTACGATTGTAGCCAGGCCCGCACTGCAAGCAGGGCCGTACTCATAATTGCCTACACATTATTTTTTAAAGTATTTTATTTATTTATTAAAAGTATTTTGTTTATTTGTTTCAATTTTTTTTTTAAATTTTGTTTGTAATTTTATACATTTTTAAACAATCGCCGATTTTATATAAGTTTCAATTGAAGCTTTAAACAAGCGTTTCCACTCCCAGATTAAGCATGAAGTAAAATTTCGAGTTTAGAAAAGCCTGAAAATTTGGTTTGGTCGCGAAGCGCGGAGCGACCAAACCAAATTTTCAGGCTTTTCTAAACTCGAAATTTTACTTCATGCGCCACGCGTATAAAACATTGATTTAAAGTGAAGTTTAAAATATACAGGGTTATTCAAAATAAAGGAACAGATTTTAAACATTTATTTCTTCCAAACTACAAAAGATAGAAACACAATTTCAACGTTCCCGGAAAAGTTCAATTTTTTATGCATTTAATATGAGAATCATGTGTTTCCCTTGCTGTGGATTTTTTTGAGGCTCCTTTCGTAAACTGTACGAATACGCTCGACATTTTCATTCGTCATTCGAAATTTTCATTCGTAGACGTCCCTTGATGTTCTGTTTGTAGAACCATCTTCTGCGAATTTTCGATGCCACTGGTAAATCTGCTTATGACGAGGCGGTAAAAGTGCTTTTTCTTGTTGTATCGCCATTTTACTACAGACAATGAAAATGACAAGCAACAGCGCCAATGCGGGTGTAGTTGGAAATTCTGCCTGGACTGTTCAAGTTTTAAACTTTTGTCTGTCGAGGAACGTTGGCATTATAGTTTTACCTTTTGTAGTTTGGAAGAAATAAATGTTTGAAATCTGTTCCTTTATTTTGAATGACCCTGTATATTTTAAACTTCACTTTAAATCAATGTTTTATACGCGTGGCGCATGAAGTAAAATTTCGAGTTTAGAAAAGCCTGTTCCTTTTATTCAATCTATAAGAGTGCTATGATTTTATCTTTTTTTAAATTTATGTTGGCTACACGCCTTAGGAATTGTCATATATAACGTCAGACATAATAATTATAATGTATAATTTCAGAGTTGCCAACCTACAATATATTCCATAGCACTCTAGAGGTTTTATTTTATTGAACAAACGATATTAGTGTCCATACGGAGAAAGTGAAAAAGCAAATGCCAAACAATGATAACATTTTAAATAAATTGCTTTGTGTGGCACTAAATGTTCAAGAAAAGTATTAAAAAACGCATTTTCTGAAAATAAGCTTAAGTTGTCCAATTCACTGTTAAGTCCACAATTATTGATTATTAAAAATGGTCTCAGCAAGATGATACTTCATTTAAAGAAAATAATTATGTAAAACCACACATGCAATGTTAACATAAACGAAAACACTCATCATCATTACAAGTTATACAACACCACACTAAACAATTTTTAACACCTTCCCAAAAAATAAACGAAGGGGGCGCTTTTAATTGGGCGCGCGTCGCGTTGTGGTGGTAATTCCGTTTTACGATCGCTAATTTTAACATCGTAACAATAACGACTTTATAGCCGGCGATAATTGCATCTAGAAAGGTATTTTATTTACCTTGGCCTCTTAATTACTGCGGCCCGAGCATCTGCGGGATCCGGCTCGCTCTCCGGGGCTTTCATTAATATCGAAACGCGCTTGATTGATTGATTATCAATCAAATGTAAATGCCGTAAGATAATGATATTCCATTAGTGCACAAGTCTTTGGTAATGAATGGATTCATTAGTGAGCGTTAGAAAAATATCCATTATTGATTATTGTTTGTTGGTTTATGCATTTCTATGTATTAATAGGATTTATAATTCCATACATTACTGATTATTATTTGTAGATTTTTTTTGATGTAGTATTCTCTTAATTGTTTTTGTAAATGTTAGTTAATGCATGGTATTATCACAAAATATACTTCTAAATGAAGAAATTTTAACTCTTTTTCTCTGCATTAGCCTCTCTACACGTAATAAGACTAATGAAGAGGAAAGGAGTTTAAATTTAACAAATGAAACACGATTTAACTTTGTTTGTATAACTGAGACTTTATTAAGTACTTTATTAAGCACTTAATAAAGTCTCAGTTATACAAAAAATGTTAAAATCGTGTTTCATTTGTGAATTATGATGTATAACGAAGTAGAAGCCTCCACCGTTAACAGTTTAAATTTAAGTTGGCTTCACACTTCAGAAAATGACATATAAAACGTCAGACATAATAATTATAATGTATATTTTCAGAGTTACCAACCTAGACTATTTTCCATGGCACTCTAGAGATTTTTTTAATTGAACATACGATATTAGATTAAATTTTGAATGAGATTTAATTGTATTACAAAATATTTAACATCTTTATAACCAGTTTACACCATTCAAAATTATATTTTAAAAAAAAAAGCAAGTCTAGCAACATTTTTTGATTTTCTTATACGAGGGTTGCCTTTTATATGTCGGGATTTGGCAACCCTAGTGTTGCAATCTGGCAACTGAGAGCTCTATCGTAAAGTTTGACATTTTTGAGGTTATACGTACTCAGAACGTTTTGACATATGAGCGTTATTTGTGTCGTTTACACTAACTTAAAAGATTTATCTCGGCCAAAGAATGGAATTAAATTAAATCGTGAACATTTTCGTGCGATTATTTTTTACAACTTTCGACGTGGATTAACTGAACAACAGTGCATGGATGAACTTAATTCAATTTTTGGCGATGAAGCTCCATCAAGGACCAGTGTTTATCGATGGTATGGTGAATTCAACCGAGGTCGTAGTTCCCTCCAAGACGAATTTCGTGGAGGTTTTTTAATTGAACATACGATATTAGATTAAATTTTGAATGAGATTTAATTGTATTACAAAATATTTAACATCTTTATAACCAGTTTACACCATTCAAAATTATATTTTAGAAAAAAAAGCAAGTCTAGCAACATTTTTTGATTTTCTTATACGAGGGTTGCCTTTTATATGTCGGGATTGGGCAACCCTAGTGTTGCAATCTGGCAACTGAGAGCTCTATCGTAAAGTTTGACATTTTTGAGGTTATACGTACTCAGAACGTTTTGACATATGAGCGTTATTTGTGTCGTTTACACTAACTTAAAAGATTTATCTCGGCCAAAGAATGGAATTAAATTAAATCGTGAACATTTTCGTGCGATTATTTTTTACAACTTTCGACGTGGATTAACTGAACAACAGTGCATGGATGAACTTAATTCAATTTTTGGCGATGAAGCTCCATCAAGGACCAGTGTTTATCGATGGTATGGTGAATTCAACCGAGGTCGTAGTTCACTCCAAGACGAATTTCGTGGAGGTCGTCCAAAATCAGTTGTTGTTCCGGAAACCATTGATGCTGTGCGCAAACAAATATTGCAAGATCGTCATGTGACGTATCGTGAGATTGAGACAACCTTAGGCATTAGTGGGACCAGCATACATGCAATAATGCATGAACATTTGACTGTCAAAGAAATTTGTTCGCGTTGGATCCCACACAATTTGTCAATCGCTCAAAAAAAGGCTCGTGTCGATTGGTGCAAAGAAATGCTCAAAAAATACGATTGCGGTGCTTCGAAACACGTCTATGACATCGTGACAGGTGATGAATCATGGATTTACGCGTATGAGTCCGAAAGTAAACAGCAGTCGACCGTATGGGTGTTTCAAGATGAGCCAAATCCAACAAAAGTTGTTCGCGCACGAAGCACTTCCAAGCAAATGGTCGCCTGTTTTTTCGGAAAAACTGGACATGTCGCAACCGTACCACTAGAACAACGCAGAACAGTCAATTCTGAGTGGTACACAACCATTTGTTTGCCAGTTGTCATCCAAGAAATCAGGAAAACCAACCGCCGAAAACGGATCACTCTTCACCACGACAATGCGAGCTCTCACACATCGGCTCAAACAACTGCATTTTTGAGCACGCAAAACATCGATTTGATGAGTCATCCGCGATATAGTCCTGACTTGGCACCGAATAACTTCTTTTTATTCTCATCCGTAAAAAATAAAATGAGAGGTCAACGTTTTTCGACACCTGAAGAAGCGGTTGATGCGTTCAGAATGCATGTTTTGGAGATACCTCAATCAGAGTGGCAAAAGTGCTTCGACAATTGGTTCAAACGCATGCAAAAGTGTATAGATCTTAATGGGGAATATTCTGAAAAACAATAAAGCGATTTTCAATGATTAATATTTACTTTTGTTCTCTAATCCCGAAATATAAAAGGCAACCCTCGTACTAAAATTTGAACAATGTAGTATAAGTATAAGTATTGTTATTGCAAGATGTTACGAGCACACTTAGATTTTATTTCGTTTTTTTTATACCGAAGGATTCCCCCTTGAGGTCGGAAATTTGCATGTTATTTGGCCATAAGAACGAACAAAGATTAATCTTCCACAATAATGAAAATAAATCTTTGAAGCTTACACATATTGCACATTGAAGCTTTGCGAATAAATTGACACTATCCTTTTTTTTAATTTTATCTTAAATTATATATAAATCAAATAACGGAACACTCTTAAATGATTACATAAATCCATGCAATACTTTCATAGAAAACATTATTTCTTTTTCATATTGCTTTAATTTACTGAAGTAATTATTATAAACATGTTGTATTAAATAGATTAATCTAAAATAAATAATAAATAAAATTAATCGTTTCTTAGAAATTTCCATTTGAGCAATGTAAATTTTGATTATGCTTTTAATAAATAGGGGGCGGCATCGTGCTATTTTAGTAATATTTTAAAATTATACTGTAATTTCCAAAAACATGTGATAAGAAATTGAGTTTGATATGTAGAATTCCTGTTTAAAGCTTTAAACGAGTGTTTTCCACTCCCAGACTAAGCATGAAGTAAAATTTCGAGTTTAGAAAAGCCCCGTGAAAATTTGTCCCGAGACAAATTTTCTGGGCTTTTCTAAACTCGAAATTTTACTTCATGCGCCACGCGTATAAAACACTACAATACTGTGAAATTTATGTATATTTGAACCTCACTTCAAATCAGCGTTTTATACGCGTGGCGCATGAAGTAAAATTTCGACAAATTTTCACGGGGCTTTTCTAAACTCGAAATTTGACTTCATGCTTAGTCTGGGAGTGGAAAACAGTCGTTTAAAACTTCAAATTGAACTTTTTTAAAAAACAATGAAAATCTAAATATTTAAAGAAAATAATATGAATACGTATACTTTAAAGATAAACTCTCTGTATAAACTCATATGGAATATCAAACTAAAAAGGCATCTGTTTCGTTATACAGTTGTATGTATGTTGATTAAAAATAAAATCGTTAATATTTATCTAGTTTACTTGTGCCTTCTGTAATTCAATACCTATTAATTCATTTGCACGGCGCTATGTAAATAAACAAACAACGCACTCCGCACTCATAATTTTTATTTCTGCACTTTTGCTATTTCTGCGCCATCTCGTATCCCGGAAATACACATCCAGCAAAAATCGGCCCTTTTAAGAAACTATCATGCATGTACATCTACAACAGAATACGATGACGCACTTTAATATAAACAAACAACATCCTGAAAACGTGCAATTTATAATTAAAAGCCTTCGGGGTATTATTATTAAAGATTGTAAATATATATGTTAGCAAAACCTTCAAGCCTAATTTTTAATCTCTCCGTCTGCTCAAACAAATTTCCCACCATCTGCAAATGTGCGATTATATCTCCCATATTTAAAAAAGGCGATCCTGGCGATTTAAATAATTACAGACCCATTTCCATTTTTCCAATTTTTCTAAAATATTTGAGCAGATCATTTATTATTTCCTTCACAATCATGTTCGTAAGTACATCACACCGCAACAACATGGATTTATATCAGGTCGGTCTACCATAACTAATTTATCAGTCATTACTCAACACTTAAATGAAAATCTTGACAACCGAGGCCAGAGTGACGTCATTTACATGGATTTTTCGCGAACTTTTGATACAATCGATCACAATATACTGCTTCATAAGATGAGTAACTTTGGTTTAACAGATAAATTTCTCAAGCTAATTGAATCTTACTTATTAGATAGAAAAAATGTAGTTTTCTACAACGGTTTCAAGTCACGTCAATTTATGTCATCATCTGGTGTGCCACAGGGCTCTAATTTAGGACCACTACTTTTTTAAATTTTTATTAATGATCTAATTTCAACAATAACATGCCCTGTTTTAGCGTATGCTGATGACATCAAAATTTATAATTCTATTAAATCAGCTGACGATCACATTATACTTCAACAAAATTAAGATATTATTTCTGAGTGGTGCACGTTGAATCAATTGCGTCTTAACATTGATAAATGCTGTATTGTGTCGTACTGTCGTAAAAGAGATTTCAGTAGATTCGAATACTTCATTAATGGAAGCGTCCTTTCACGAACATCATCTTTTAAGGGTCTAGGCGTATATTTTGATAGTCAACTGCAATTTACAGAGCACATAAACAATGTTAGTAAATCTGCTATCAAAGTACTGGGTTTTATAATGCGCTCTTCAAAGTTCCTTCGAAGTATTGACGTTATTATAACGCTATACCAAGGAGTATATTATAATATAATATACTCTTTGGCTATACTCTTCTCTGGTGCGGAGTAAACTGGAATACGGTTCATTGATATGGTATTCTTACTATACACACAGCTCTCTAAGTATAGAAAAAGTACAAAGACGATTTTTAAAATTTGTGTCATTCAAACTAGATCATGTGTATCCGAAAAGGAATATTTATTACTCAAGTCTCCTCTCCAGACATCATTTTGAGTCACTGTCTACGCGCCGAGAATCAGCCAGTGGTTTCTTTATGTTTAAGCTAATTCATAATCATATTGGTTGTCCCGAACTGTTAAGCAAAATTAATGTTTTTATTCCGAGGCTTTCATCTAGAAATTGTAACACATTTTTAATACCGTGTGCCAAAACTAATTTATTTAGCAAAGCCCCAATCACGCATATGTCTCGTAATGCCAATAATATGTTTATAGATATATTTCATGTAAGTGATTCTGTGTAACTCGCCAATATTTCATTTCATTTCACTTCATTACATTTCATTTCATTTAATTCATTTTATTCCATTTTATTTTATTTTATTCGTGTTTTTAATTTTAATTTTTTAATTTAATACTTGTTCAACCTATATTTCCTAAATTTTAAGAATGTATTGTATATTATCCCTATTCTGGATACTTCTGTTGGATAATAAAGATGATTATTATTATTATTATTAGCCCAGGCAGTAGTTTTCCAGCTCAAAACATTTATGCGGTCAGCCTTTAGCGAATACTGGCTCGAAGTGCATCACAATAATTTTATTATTAAATCTCGAAAACGCGCAATTTAAACAATAACGCAAAAATACGAAATTATGCCACAAACCAGTAATTTCTCCGCAGACAGACAAATGTGACGATAACGTCAGCTTAATTGACAACACGGAATCCCATTGTCCGACTCCAAGCAACCATACGAATGAAAAATTAATTTAAACAAAAAGAGTACAAACACATGGGAATGGCTGCATTGTAAAACCACATGTTCGACTTGTGGAGATAATTAATTTTCCGCTTAATTACTAATTATTAATCACCAACGTATTACAAACTACTTAATTACCGTATCGGTTTTGTATCGATAATAGTGAAATGATAAGTAATTGAGTGGTTTGTATGGACTTGTAAAATCAAAAAGACGTAATTACACGGGAATCATATAAAATTAGTTACAGGGAAGGCATTAAAGTAATTAGTTAAAACGTTTTCTGGACTATAATTTATAACTTAAATCAAATTATAGTCATGAGAAATGAGACTTAATTTGAGGTGATCATTTTCCTAGGATTACCTTCCTAGGAAAATTTAAGATAATAATATTTATTGTGCCACTAACATACATTGTTATTACACTTGTCATCAGAGAAATAAGCTTGAAACTAGTAAATACAAAGGTAAATAAACAAATAAAAGAGTATAAACAGCAAATAAAATATCGTATATTCGATTAAAAAAAACCTCTAGAGTGCTATGATTTTATCTTTTTTGAAATTTAAGTTGGCTACACGCTTTAGGAATTGACGTATAAAACGTCAGATATAATAATTATAATGTATAATTTCAGAATTGCCAACCTAGAATATTTTCCATGGCACTCTAGTGGTTTTATTTAATTGAACATATGATACAAAAACACATTAGTAATACAGGACAAAAAAAATCCATATGGTGGATTAAAATTACAGGGTGTGGCAAAAGTTCCCGCACATATTTTTTGAATGCAAATTTACGTACCGTTTTTTAGCATTTTGTATTGTTATCGTGTAGCCTATTTTGTAACCCTTGGAATTCTCTACGAACAATGTTTATTTGTTTGTTTGATGTGTCAATCGTTATTACTTTATGAAATTATGAACTCTACGGAAAACCGAATCGCGATCATTAGAATTTTCAAATCAAGATTATGGCCTTCAAATTCTCCTGACCCTAAACCTGATGTATTTTTCCATTTGGTCCATCTGGAGAAAAAGAGCCTCTACCAACGACAAGTCAATAAACGACAAGTCAATAAAATCCCTGAAAGCGTCCCTGCAGCGGTAATGGACAAAACATTTCAAACCATCAACTAACAACCATCGTCAAACATTTTCGGAAGCGTTTCGAGGCCTGCGTGGCGGCTTAAGGTAGAAATTTTTTAATTCTCTTTAAATAATCTTGTAAAAATTTTTTTTGTTGTAATTTGTTGTTGTGATTTACTTGCCGATAAAAAGGTTATTATTAAAAGAATGTGTGCGGGAACTTTTGCCATACCCTGTATGTTATTTGCGACGATTCACGGTGTAAAAAACATTGTTTTAATTTGGATTCAACAATCAAAGTATAAATTATCAAAGAAGCGCTTCAAGTTTGATTTACAATGTACCATGTGATTAATCTTGTTCTAACCTAAAACACACAACCTGCATCACACCACTAAATTCTTAAAATGTCAAATTTGATTGGTCGTCTTGAAGAAAAACAGATTATATTCATTGTTTCCATTGTTGCCAACCTTAGAAATTTCATCTAAATCTATCACAATTTATCACCTATTTAAAAATGATGATTTACAAATAACGGAATTTGACAAATAAAAAACAGAATATTTGTAGGCCATATTTAAAAAATATAAATAACGAAATGTCCATAATGGCTGAAAGTATTAATTTATATAAATTAATGAGTGAAAATGAAGTCTTTTAGCAATTTTTATTGTATACTTAAAAGAAAAAATCCCTGTAGTGTTTGTTCAAAGCAATGATCAAACTTTGTTTAATTGGTAGATAAAAATGAAATCAAAACAGAATTACAAAAGAAAATTTTAAATGAAATAATTTAAATTATCTACAAATTGCACTTTATTTTAAATATGACAAAAAATCAATTCTTAAAATGTCAAATTCGATTGGTCATATTAAAAAAGAACAGATTATATGTATTGTTTTCATTGTTGCCAACCTTAGATATTTCATCTAAATCTGTCACAATTGTTCACTTATTTAAAAATATATAAATAAATAAAATCAAAATCAATTTTCTCGTCATATTTAAACTAAATAATATATTTTGATAAAATAAATCGCCGTAATTGTTAAGAAATTGCCAAACTTCTAATTCTAATCTTGGAAAAATATAACTAAATCGTCCAACTCCTGTGAAAATATTGAGGTTCATACTTAACTGAAATTCAAAGTGAATGAAAATTTACACAGATGCAAAGCCGTATCCAGAAACAAATTTCGAAGGTGGTTATAATAATTTCGGGGAGGGGGAAAAATAATATTTTTGCTCTTACATACACAAATTTAACATTTTAAAAATTTCGGGGGGGGGGGGGGTTGTTGAACCCCCATATCCTCCCCCTCCACCGACAGTTGTCGTGACTAAATTAAATTAAGATCAAACCCGTTTTATTCACTATTATAAAATTCCTTTTAATTAATACCCGCTTGACAAATTAATAACCAACGTAAAAGTGTAATTATTCGAAACAGACGTGTGCGTGAAATTGAATCGAAATTACAGGCGCAAATTGGCGGCGGCGATTTTGTTTATTCATAGGGGGGGAAATGCAAATGGCCGTTCGCGAATTATAAATTTATAAATTCATTCCGCAGTTTTCGCCGCGGAAAAGTCGATGCAAATTTATGCTAAACTGCGCTTTTGCATAATTGCAGGAATCTGCTTTTGTGCGCGTTTAAGGAATAATGGATAATGTGTGAATGCGCATTTTTTTTCTCAAATAGAAATGGTATAATTAAGATTATCGTATAATTACGCTTGCAATAATGCATCATATTTTAAATAATTTATTTTTGTTATTTGTAGTTTTTTTTTCAAAGTGCAGAAAACAGTAGTTTTCCTCAAATACAATACTATTGACTTTTATTTGAAAATAACTTAACTATCGATACAGTATTTTTGGGATTTGACATATTTTAAAAGAGCAAGGTATAATTTGTTTAAACATCACATTCTCACATTTCTGCTAAAAAATACGATTTTTGACGTTTATTTGAAAATAACTCAAAAACTATCAATAGGGTATTTTTGGGTTTTGACATATTTTAAAAGAGCAATCTATTCTGAACATTCACACAAAATTTCAGAAAAATATCGCAATACATTTCTAAGATATATGTTTTTTTTTAACTTTAGACCCGTAAGTTTCAGCCTAAAATACGATTTTTGACGTTTGTTTCAAAATAGCTCAAAAACTATCAATAGGATATTTTTGGATTTTGTCATATTTTAAAAGAGCAATCTATTCTTCATATTCACACAAAATTTCAATAAGATATTTCGATGCAATCGTAAGATATAATTTATCTAAACTTTAGTTTCTAAAATTTCTACAGAAAACACTATTTTTTATGTTTATTTGAAAATAACTCAAAAACTATTGATAGGGTATTTTTGTGTTTTCACATATTTAGAAAGAGCAATCTATTCTGAACATTCACACAAAATTTCAGTAAGATATCGCAACGCATTTCTAAAATATATGTCTTTTTAAACTTTAAATCCTTAAGTTTAAGCCTAAAATACGATTTTTGACGTTTGTTTGAAAATAACTCAAAAACTATCGATAGGGTATTTTTGAGTTTTTACATATTTTAAATGAGCAATCCATTCTGAACATTCACACAAAATTTCAGTTAGATATCGCAACGCATTTTTAAGATATATGTTTTTTTTTAACTTTAGATCCTCGAGTTTGAGCATAAAATACGATGTTTGACGTTTTGAGAATAACTCAAAAACTCCCAATAGGGTATTTTTGGATTTTGTCATATTTTGAAAGAGCAATCTATTCTTCATATTCACACAAAATTTCAATAAGATATTTCGATGCAATCGTAAAATATAATTTATCTAAACTACGATTTTTGACGTGTGTTTGAAAATAACTCAAAAACTGTCATGCGGGTATTTTTGGGTTTTGACATATTTTGAAAGAGCAATATATTCTTCTTATTCACACAAAATTTTGATAAGATATTTCGACGCAATCGTAAGACTTAATTTGTCTAAACTTTATATTCTGAAATTTCTGCAGAAAACACAATGTTTTATGTTTATTTGTAAATAACTCAAAAACTATTGTTAGGGTATTTTTGGGTTTTTACATATTTTAAAAGAGCAATCCATTCTGAACATTCACACAAAATTTCAGTAAGATATCGCAATACATTTCTAGGATATATGTTTTTTTTAACTCTAGATCCTCGAGTTTGAGCCTAAAATACGATTAATTGGATTCGATAGCTAACGCCATCTAATGCTCAATAGTGGCATCGTCAATGACACGAATGCAGAATGTGTAACCAGAAAACAAATATCAAAATTGAATTTGAGTTCAGTATTCCGGCACCGGATACCCGCAGACGCGTTTCGGACTTCAAGGTCCTCTTCAGTGTGGTCGTAACCCAGAGCTGAGATATTCCTTAGCACTGGGTCGGGCGCACACTCAAGAGGACCTTGAAGTCCGAATCGCGTCTGTGGGTATCAAGTGCCGGAATACTGAACTCAAATTTAATTCTAAAATACGATGTTTAACGTTTGTTTGGAAATAACGTTCTAAAAACTGACAGAAAAAGGAATACAGAACATCTTTTCCCTCTCTCAAAGTAGTAATGTGTAGTGTCACCTTTAGGCGCCAAATTCTAACTAAATCAAACTAACAGGGCGCGCGTCAATCATTATAGAATATGATTAGTTTAGTTTGAATTTGGCGCCTAAAAGCGTCAAGATGGATGCCAGTTTGCACTACTCTCTTAAATACAGGAACACTATCTCAAAGTATATAGACGCGCCATCTAGGAATTCGCAACTACACTAAATTTTTAAATTTGATTGGGCCATTGACTTGTCGCCCCCTTGAATAAAGGTTAAAAATGAATAGGTTATCTTCTTCTTCTGCGTAATTAATGGCCTCGGCTACTAGGCCCTGTTGACCAATCACAGTAATTTTGTATAATTTAATAAATAGTTTAATAAATAGAGTTCCGCTATCCCCGAGGAAAGGGGAGTTGCAATGATAGGTAATAAATGGAAGGATTTTCAGGGTATAGGTGATTGTAAAGGATGAAATAGAGCGGATGAAAAAGGATTTGTGAAAGAACCGCGTGTGGGTCAAACGCGAGCAGGGATGGAACGCACAACTCACGCTCGACGTCCGCTCTGTTCGGGGTCCAGAACGGAAGTCTAAATAGGTTATGTTTGGCGGCATAATGTCCCATTATTGTTTTACAGTACTGCCAATAATTTGACAGTGTTTTTCCACTCATTTTTGACGTCTTCACTTTCCGACCCTATGGTTTACAATTGAACAACACGATTTTAACTTTGTATAACTGAGACTATAGTTTAGCAATAAATATGCTGAATCTCCTCTAATACCAAACATTTCATATTCACTGAATTAATAACTATTTTTTAAATTATTTTAAAAGTGTTCATTTATTTATTCTTTTTTCTTTTGTTTTGTTTCAGGGATGGCAGCCAGTAGCATGGGACAATCGATGGCGTCTTACTACAATCCGTCAGCGGCGTACGGTTCTCTGAGCGCTGCGTCGATGGCAGCGGCTGCAGCCGCTGCACAGCAATCCGCCGCCATGTCTGCCGGCCTCGCCGGACCGGGACAGGTAATTCATTCATCCTTAACCGTTTCTCAATTTTATTTTATACTCTCTGAAACCGTATTTACGCGCGTGGGTGGATCGGCCAATAAATTCCGGCGCGTTTGTTTTGAAGGGCCGCGTGAGTTATACACTAATATTTTGCCATTTCGCTTCAAACAATTCAGAAAGTTATGCCATATTTATATACACAGTATTTTATCAAACTTTGTTATTATATTTACGGCGAATATGATAGTTTAAACTACATAAATATATCTTCAGTTTGGTTCTCATTAATCACTTGATGAAACATGTTTACAATATTGATAATTAAATAAAAGTCACTTGGTTTGTTTCACAACTATTTTTTCATTCTCTCCGACTAGTTTCGACTTATCGTCATTACTCCTTGAGAATGACGATAAGTCGAAACTAGTCGGAGAGATTAAAAAAAATAGTAGGAAAACAAACCAAGTGACTTTTATTTAATTATCAATAAATTAGATTGAAATAAAACAGTTTTAACCTTTCTTCACACATTTATTCTTTACCAGATGTACATTTCGGACACAAAGTGACCATTATCAATGGTTTGATACCATTGATAATGGTCAGGAAGTCCGATGTGGTCCAGGTTTACTAATGAATGCAACCAATCGATAATGATTGTGTAATGTAATTTAAAACTGTAACTGTAAAACTGTAACTGTAAAACTGTAACTGTAAAACTGTAACTGTAAAACTGTAACTGTAAAACTGTAACTGTAAAACTGTAACTGTAAAACTGTAACTGTAAAACTGTAACTGTAAAACTGTAACTGTAAAACTGTAACTGTAAAACTGTAACTGTAAAACTGTAACTGCTACAAGTCACTTTGTGTCCGAAATGTACATCTAATTTCGGACCCAAAGTCACCATTATCAATGGTATCAAACCATTGATAATGGTCACTTTGTGTTCGAAATGTACATCTGGTAAAGAATAAATTTGTGAAGAAAGGTTAAAACTGTCTTATTTCAAGTTATTATCATCTTCACCTAACTCACCCGAATGCATTTACATAGATAGATCTAAATCTCAAATATCGGTGGTGATTATACATAATTACCGGTCATTATGCATAATTTCTGGTTCAATTGAATTGACCTTTTAAAAAAGCTTTGGTTTTTTTTTATTAATCGAGATATCGAGACATATTTTAAACTTCACTTTAAATCAGTGGTTTATACGCGTGGCGCATGAAGTAAAATTTCGAGTTTAGAAAAGCGTGAAAATTTGGATTTGCAGGGGCGCGACTCACTTCGCTCGCGCGCCCCGGCAAATCCAAATTTTCACGCTTTTCTAAACTCGAAATTTTACTTCATGCTTAATCAGGGATTGAGAACCCTTTCTAGAAGTTTTAAATTAAAAGACTTTCTGATTGAGTTAAAATGATCACTATCAATGGTAATTTCAGATACCCACGAACATAACGCGCATTTTTAAATAATCCCCATCGGCTACCGCAGTAGTCCTCTCCTGTACAATAAACCCCCAAATTGATCGTCTCTCTGAACAACAATATAAAAAAAAAGAACGCTTATTATTAAACATAAAAAAACCCGTGACATTTTATAATGTCCAACCCCGCACATTTCCAGTTAATTCGTATTCATAGTCTTCTCGCTCTTTAGTCGGCGCATTCCTGAATCCACACGAGATGGTCTACAAATCAATTCTTTCCTTCTCTTCTTCTTCTTCATTTTATTCTTTTTGGAACATATGTGCGTTATAAAAGAACTAGTCCCGAAAGCAGTCACCGCTAATCCTGATTTAATAATCTCCCCGTTTCGGTTCTTTTCTTACGCGAGACGGGGAGGGCATCTCTCTCTCCCCCCAGAGGGATCCGTTTTGCATAACAATCGCGACGGTAAATTGTTCTACGTTTGATATTTACATATTGTGATTTCGGATTCGGCGGGTTTATTTTTACAGTTTCCGCGATTTGTTTTGATTCAAGCGGGAGCAGCGCGTGTTTTCGTTGATAAAAGTTTTTCGGGTGGGTTTTATTCATAATACTCAATTCATAATTTATTCAATTATACACGAAGTATATTATCAATTAATTAACATTTGCTATTAGTAAAATGATAAGCAAACGTGTAATGCCCGTTTGCACCCAAGTCGATTAACTTAATCAGTGATTAGTACTTTTTAAAAACACAGCAATTGTATTTACAAATTGTTTACACAGTTGCATATTGATAAAAGAGACATGTTTAGGATATCTTACAAATTTATAACATTCTTATGTTCTGGAAATTTGACTTAGTCAGAGGTATAATTAATGATTAGTGGATTATTAAAGCTAATCGGTCGGGGTGCAAATGGACCTAAATGTAACCAACATAAATTGATCATAATCTCCAATATTCTTGGTAATTATACATACTCGCCGGTAATTATGTATAATTTTAGGAATATTCGACATCCTGTAGCACAAAAAAGATGCTCACCTAAGAGCGTAGCCATGATTTGCACAAGGAGGGCCAAGAAATAAAAGATAAAATCATATTAATAAAACTTCAGAAACAACATTTGAATTCATCAAACATTTCACCTCGTTAGACAAAGACAGCCTTTCTACCCTGGTTTAATATCTTTAGTCGGTCATAACTGCTAATGACGGACTAAAGATATTAAACCAGGTTAGAAACCAACCAATAAAGATTTATTTATTATTATTAAAACTTTGGAAATAAAATGATGAACATCAAGAAATCATTCGACGTTAAAAATGTAGTCATGCATTTTGTTAATTGTCAAAGTTAACGTCACAAAAATGTTTTTATCGAGATGAACTTTCAAGTTTTTACTTTTGGTTAGGGTTCGGAAATATCATGATATTTATAAATGTCAAAAAAGCGGATACACATCGATATTTATCTGATATACAGGCAATTTATCTTTTAGGTATACATATGCATACGCCGTAAATTTTTCGATTTTCGTTGTTTCTTAAAAAAATGTAAGTTAAAACTTAAATACAGCGAGTTTTTCTTTTAAGTATATACTTAAATCTATTCGTTAAAAAAGTTTAATTTGAAGCTGTATATGAGTGTTTTCCACTCCCAGACTAAGCATGAAGTAATATTTCGAGTTTAGAAAAGCCCCGTGAAAATTTGTCAAGGGTCGCGCAGCGACCCGAGACAAATTTTCTGGGCTTTTCTAAACTCGAAATTTTATTTCATGCGCCACGCTTATAAAACACTGATTTCATGTGAAGTTCAAAAAAACATAAATTTCACAATATTTTAGTGTTTAACATGCGTGGCGCATGAAGTAAAATTTCGAGTTTAGAAAAGCCCAGAAAATTTGTCTCGGGTCGCTGCGCGACCCTCGACAAATTTTCACGGGGCTTTTCTAAACTCGAAATTTTATTTCATGCTTAGTCTGGAAGTGGAGTCGACAAATATTCACGGGGCTTTTCTGAACTCGGAATTTTACTTCATGCTTAGTCTAGGAGTGCAAAACACTCGTTTCAAGCTTCAAAAAAACAATGAATATCTTAAGATTTAAAGAAAATAATTTCTTTTAGGTAAACATGCGGCTAAGCTGTACATTTTCCGACATTCGTTCTTTTTAAAAGAGTTCAATTTGAAGCTTTAAACGAGTGTTTTGCACTCCTAGACTAAGCATGAAGTAAAATTTCGAGTTTAGAAAAGCCCCGTGAATATTTGTCGAGGGTCGCGCAACCAATCACCACCGCACACTCCCCACCCTTCATGCTGCCGGTATGTTTACTCTTCCCCTCCACATCTGGTTCAGTAGCTCCCTGAATTTCTTCTTCCCTCCTTCCCTAATAATAATAATAATAATAATAATAATAAATCATTTATTGACAAACTGCATATTTCCAATGATATAAACACAAGTACAAAAGAAAAGTGACTTAACAATATATATATATATATATCTGATGCATTTGTCAAACGGACTTAGATCATTCATAGCATTCGGTGTAAACCTACTGCTGTGATTGGTCTTCCTCTAAGCCCAATAACTAAAAATACCATAGAAAAAGAAAACTTAAATTTAACATCGGATTCTAAGAATACCTAATTACAAAAAACATTCATACATAAATACATTTCTTAAAATATATATATAATTTTTTGCAAATGAATAAGCCTAAAGATGTTGAGAATGTAATAACATGTATTTATATTTTGATTTAAAACCTGGTAAATTAGTGTGTGCGAATGGTATCGAGTTCATGCATTGGACTATCGTGTATGAGAAGCATCTTTTGAATAGCTGTAGTCTATGCTTTGGCATTGATAGTTGTCCTTTGTTTCTGATATTAATATTGTGGATGTCGCTTCGAAACCGAATTTTATTATATAAATATGGTGGGCATTTTGTAAGTAAAATTTTGTGATAAAAACATGCACTATGTAATTTCCGTCTATTTGCCATGTTAAGCCACTTACAATCATGCAATTTGTGGGATATTCTGTTGCGTCTGCGGATTCCATATATTAATCTTAGACATGACTTTTGCATCCTCTGTATCCTATCAGAATCGCGTTTATCGATGCAATAATTATAGATTGTGTCGCAATAATTAAAGTTCGATAGCACCAGCGCATCACACAAAGTTATTTTTGTCTGAGTGTCCATTAATTGCCGGTTTATATATAAGGTCTTGAGTGTAATATATGCCCTTCTTATGATACTATTGGTATTTTGTTTAAACTTTAATTCAGAATCGAGGTAAAGTCCTAAGTTTTTTACACAGTCACTGGCAGGTATTCTAGTTCCATTGATGGTTACGTTGCCATCAATCTCTGCCTTCAGCCCAATCCTCCCTCTCCCTCCCCTCGCCTGTCTTCTCCCATCCCTACTGGCATTCCACTACCATCTCTGCACGTCCTTGTCCATTCCTTCAACGATATCCCTAACTGCCTCTTCCTTTCCCCTCTCCTCAGCACCTTCCACATTTCCGCCTCGTTCCTGCGTTCTCTCAATTTCTCGCTCACTCTTTCCACCGCCTGCAGCTTCTTCCTCTCACATATACCATCATATCTTTTCTTTGCCGCCACCACTATTCCCTCTTCTCCTCCATTTCTTATGCATTCTCCCACAGCCTTCCTCAACTCCCTCTTCGCCTGCCTACACTCCTCATCGAACCACGTATTCCCCCCTCTTCTCTCTCCCTTCTTTTTCCGTCCACATCCCACTATCATCATTTCCATCTCCTCCATTGTATTGACCTCTTCCCATTGAATCCTTGCCAGCCTCTTCCTTATATCCTCCATCGCCTTTACCCCACACTCAAGGTATTCGTTTTCTTGCCCCCTTTCCTCTTATCTTTCCTTTTCCATCCACATCTCCACAGCTAACGATAGGTGGTCAGATCCTAGCACCTCTTCCACCTCCATGCCTCTTATATCTCTTCTTTCTGTCCCCTTAACCACCACATAATCAATTACTGATGCCCCTCTTGGTCCGATGTACGTTTTTCTCCCTTCCCAATCGCCCTCCGTGCATCCGTTCAATCTTCCATCCCTCCCCCATCACCCACTCCTTCATCCTCCTGCCCTCCCCATTTATACATTTATCCTCTCCTCTGAACTCCTCTTCACCACCGAACCGTTAAGTTGCTGTAATTGGGATGTGTATACTTAAAAGAAAAATTCCCTGTATATCAACTTCTTCATAACTACTTTTGTTCATAAATATTAACATTTAAATTATTTATACTTAAAGCAAATTAGTTTATTATATTTATATTGTTAATGATAATTTAATAAAAAGTTGAAATAGCGAGATTGAGTTACACGAAATAAATATTTATTAAAATGTTATTAACGTGAGATCAATCATTAGAAGTATAAAAAAAATCCTTTGCCCTTTATAGAGGCAAAGTCATTGGATGGCGTAGCTATCGAAATTTCTTAATAATTAGAAGTATATTTTAAACTTCACTTTGAATCTGTGTTTTATACGCGTGGCGCATGAAGTAAAATTTCGAGTTTAGAAAAGCCTAATTTGGATTTGGGCGCTACGCTTCGCTCCGCGCCCAAATCCAAATTTTTAGGCTTTTCTAAACTCGAAATTTTACTTCATGCTTAATCTGGGAGTGGAAACACTCGTTAGAAGCTTCAAATTGAATACTTATAAAAATAAAAAATCCCGAAAATGTACTTGAAATACTAATTTCCTGTATATAAATCTACTTTGAAGCAAAAATATTATCTTTAATTATTATTTATTAATTATTAATGGCATCTAACCTAACTTGACACAATTACCATAACCTAATGATATCTTCTAATCCAACTTTACGACCTTTAATTAAAATTATATTATCTTATTTGTTTAAAGAAAAGTTTACTAAAAACAAATCAAGTTAGTAATGGATTCGATAGCTAACGCCATCTTATGCTCCATAGTGGCATCGTCAATGACACGAATGCACAAAGTGCATATACAGGTCACTGTTTCGTCCAATCAAGTTATGTCATTTGAATTTTTAAATTTAAAAAAATGTTAAATGTAACCAAACTTGATGTGACATCTAATCTAACCTATCTTTACTATCTGATATCTAGCCTAACCTACTTTTTTTGGTGTAATGACATCTAACCTAAGATAATTTGACGATATGACATCTAACCTAACTTAACACAATTAACCTAACCTTTTCTTTAAGGACCCGATCAAAACATCCACAGGACGATAGCTCAAAAATGACATTTTAAAGAGCGAAGATTTCTTGTAAAAAATAGATTCTTGGTTTTAGCATAATTCAAGTTATTTAAGTTATGTTATTTGAATTCATCAAACATTTCACCTCGTTAGACAAAGACAGCCTTTCTACCCTGGTTTAATATCTTTAGTCGGTCATAACTGCTAATGACGGACTAAAGATATTAAACCAGGTTAGAAAGACCTACGGTCGATAACCCTTTGGTTACATTTTAGCTTTAAGAATATGTTATGTTATATTTGTATTGTATACAACCAATAAATATTTATTTATTATTATTAAAACTTTGGAAATAAAATGATGAACATCAAGAAATCTGATATCTAGCCTAACCTACTTTTTTTGGTGTAATGACATTTAACCTAAGATAATTTGACGATATGACATCTAACCTAACTTAACACAATTAACCTAACCTTTTCTTTAAGGACCCGATCAAAACATCCACAGGACGATAGCTCAAAAATGACATTTTAAAGAGCGAAGATTTCTTGTAAAAAATAGATTCTTGGTTTTAGCATAGTTCAAGTTATTCAAGTTATGTTATTTGAATTTTTAAATTTTAAAAAATGTTAATGGTAACCAAACTTGATGTGACATCTAATCTAACCTAACATTACTATCTGACATCTAACCTAACCTAACTTTACTATCTGACATCTAACCTAACCTACTTTTTTTGGTACAATGACATCTAACCTAAGATAATTTGACGATATGTCATGTAACATAACTTGACACAATTAAGCTAACCTTTTCTTTAAGGACCCGATCAAAAAATCCACAGGACGATTGCTCATAAATGGCATTTTAAGGAGCGAAGATTTCTTGTAAAAAATAGATTCTTGGTTTTAGCATAGTTCAAGTTATTCAAGTTATGTTATTTAAATTTAAGAAAATGTTAAATGTAACCAAACTTGATGTGACATCTAATCTAACCTAACTCTACTAACTGACATCTAACCTAACCTACTTTTTTGGTATAATGACATCTAATCTAAGATAATTTGACGATATGACATCTAACCTAATTTAACACAATTAACCTAACCTTTTCTTTAAGGACCCGATCAAAACATCCACAGGACGATTGCTCAAAAATGACATTTTAAAGAGCAAAGATTTCTTGTAAAAAATGGATTCTTGGTTTTAGCATAGTGGGCTTTGAAAACAAAATATTCAACACAATATTTGTTTTTATATATTTACAGTTTGTATAACATTAAGCAAACTATTTTTTATTTAATTTCGATTTGTTTAAATGGAGATACTGAAATATTACACTTTAATTTTTTATTTGAAAGAAATTACTAAAATAATGTAAAAAGTGGTAAGAAGACCAACATTAGGGGTGTCAAAAATAGTGTGGTTGTTTTGACAGGGTTCCTTCCTTTATATCATTTTCATTGAAGATCGAAAAGTTGGGTTAGAAGACATCGTTCTCCTAACCCAACTTTTCGACCTTCAATGAAAATTATATAAAGAAAACTTGACAACAAACAAATCAAGTTGTGTTATTTGAATTTAAAATAAAAAAATGTAAAATGTAACCCTTCTGCACGACCTGACATCTACGCTAGCCTAACTTGAGGACCCGATCAAAACATCCACAGGACGATTGCTCAAAAATGACATTTTATAGAGCGAAGATTTCTTGTAAGAAATAGATTCTTGGTTTTAGCATAGTGGGCTTTTAAAACAAAATAATCAACACAATATTTGTTTCTATATATTTACAGTTTGTATAACATCAAGCACACAATTTTTATTTAATTTCAATTTGTTTGAATGGAGAAACTGAAATATTACATTATTAACTTGTTTCTCATTATTCACTTGGTAACACATTTCTACTAAATATAGGTGTTAAATTAAATTCACTTGGTTTGTTTTACTAAAAATATTTTATTTCAACTAGTTTCGGCTTAATGCCATTTTCAAGAATGATGAAAACGGCATTAAGCCGAAACTAGTTGAAATAAAATATTTTTAGTAAAACAAACCAAGTGAATTCAATTAAACACCTATATGAAATAATACACTTATTTGAAAGAAATTACCAAAATAATGTAAAAAGTGGTAAGAAGATATGCTGATCTTCTTACCACTTTTTACATTATTTTGGTAATTTGGGTGGGTGTCAAAAATAGTGTGGTTGTCATTCATTTTTATTAAAGGTCGAACAAAAATGATACAAAGAAAACTTGACAACAAACAAATCAAGTTGTGTTATTTGAATTTAAAATAAAAAAATGTAAAATGTAACCCTACTGACGACCTGACATCTACTCTAACCTAACTTGACGCTCTGACATCTAACCTAACCTAACTTGACACAATGACATCTAACCTAACATAACTTGACCATATGACATCTAACCTAACTTAACATAATTAACATAACCTAACGCTGTCTTTTAATCTCACTTTTCGACCCTTTGTGTCACTTATGTACGTCAAAAAGTGACATAAAAGGTCGCAAAGATGCCTAAAATGTTTGTTTGCTTGAATAATTCATTGTTTTTTTTTTACAATCGCCGAATCCTGCTTTTTGTCTATTAATCCATACTATCAAATGCAGTAAGTAGGATTTATTTTAAATTTCACAATGTTTCAGTATTCTACAATACAACATTATTCGCATGAAGTAAAATTTCGAGTTTAGTTTCGGTTCGCTCGAAAAATCTTGTGTTGCAGTTATGTTGTTCAAAAACATAATTTTTCTACATAAATCAAAATTGAGTTTTAAATATAAAATTGCGAATAATAAAAATTATTATCATCATATCATTATAAAAACTTTACGTTTAAAGGAAATTCCTTTCTTCCGAAGCACATCCACACTTTATTATATTTATTTCGAAATTAATAAATATTACTCATTTTTCATTCCTCTATCATGAGTTTACGACACATATTGTGTCCTCTAATACTGATTTATACGATATTTGCGACGCCTAATGTGCTTGTGGATGTCGTTTCTTTTTACTTCGCGGTTGTTAATGGGATTTTTATGGTAATGATTTTTTACCTTTTTAGCGCCTCTGATCTTAATTCAGCGGTCACTGGATTAAGATATCAAGCTTGGTGCCTTTTATTCTCACTTATTGATTAATCGTTTTGGATTATTGCAGTTGAGTGACCATTGGATTAACTCAATGATTTATAGAACCTTATTATTTTAATCATAAAAAATTAAATTAAATCTTAAAAATTAAACTATAATCTTAAAATAAGATCTCACCACAAAAAATAAAAATTAATAATTATTCTAAATTCGGGTGAACCATCAGAATTTTGGAAATTAAAGGAGATCTTGGAAATCTACAAAATGTGCTGGGGGATTTAAAAATTTACTAAAAACTTGGAATATCACGTGGTAGAAATCATAAACAATTCATCGAAAGTGTCAATGTTTTTAAACGTAACGAAAATTTACAAAAACTACTATGATTTAAAAAGTTAATGAAACCTCATAGAGACTGTCAAATTTTGAAAATTCACGAAAATATTGTAATTTTACGAAAAGCATCAATATTTTAATAATTGTCAATAATCCTGAAACATGAACATTTTTGAAAAATATTAAAATGTTTAAATTTAATAAAAATGTATTCCACGCCAAATTGGATACCATTTAGCTTTTGCATCTCCGATTTTTTTCATAATTTTTTTATTCTGGACAAATACAGGGTGTCTACGCTAAACCGTTCGTTAAAAGTTTATGGGGTTACCGTTGCACTAAAAATTTGAAAAAAATCCGTGTTATATGGTTGAATCAGTTTTCCTCATGTGAAATATTTTCAACTTTAAATCACTTCCGGTTCTACCGGAAGTAGCATCAAATTTGTTATTTTAAATAGAACACCCTATATATTAGTAATTTTTTGGATTTCTCGCTTAAATTGCAACATATTTTATTGAAACATATGTAGACTTATCTCTTATAGTTTTCAAGAAAAAAAAATATTTCTAAAATGTTGACCTCTAAAAGGCATCTTGAAATCTGTCTGTAACTTCTCTCAAAAATAAGATAAAAATATGATTTATATCTCTACTTGTAGCTAGTGGATGCCTCTATGAGTAAATTAATTAAAAGCTGTCAATTTCGACAATAAGTGTTCTTAAAATGTCAATATTGAAGTGCCCTCTTCAATATTTAGTAATTCAATTTTTTTAAATCGAATGACCCATTTTTTATCACATGGTACGATTGGGGGGAAAATTTTCTACAAAAAAGTATTATACCGGGCTTTCATTAATTCCCGAACCCCACGTGACCAAAAATAATAGGCAACCAAATGTACAAGGTGGTATGGCTCACACAAAAATTCCCTAGATTTAAAAATATTTATTCGCCGGCGTATTTTTATGACGACTGAAAATATTATATTTAAAATGATTAAAAAATAGGCTCATCTTCAAAAATGTAACTAATTTTTATTAATTTTTTTTTCTTAAACACGAACAGAACATACAAAGTTAACAACAAATAAAGAAACAACAAATATTAAACCTAATAACTAAAAAGATTAATAGCTTAAAATTAAAAAAAATTATAATAAGTGTTCTATATGTCCTCCTTCTTCTCTTACACATAAATTTATCCTACGCCGCATATTATCAAACACATGATGGAGTTCATTTTCGGTGATATTTTGTACCTCTTGCATAATTGCTACTTCTAAATTTTCGAGAGTATGGATCCTATTTTTGAAGATATTACTTTTTATTCGACCAAATAGATAATAATCTAAAGGTGACAAGTCTGGACTGCGAGGAGGCCACACACCTCTACTAATTATTCTGTTTTCATAAAATTCAGCTAAATACCGAATGGTTGCATTTGCAGTATGTGCTGTGGCCCCATTTTGCTGAAAATAGCCCAATCGAAGCTCATCGTCGTGCATTTGTCCAATAGCTTCTTCTAAAATTAACCGATACCGTTCAGCAGTGATAGTTTCTCTAAAAAATATTGGGCCAATTATCCTTCTCCTAGACATAGCTATCCAAATTCCTAGCTTTTGGGGATGCAGAGGTGTTTCCTCCAATACATGGGGATTTTTTGTCGCTCATGTCCTGTAATTTTGGCTGTTCACGTACCCAGATAAATGTATCCACGCTTCATCAGAAAAAAACGTAAGATCAAGTACGTCATCATTATTTAACTGTTCATTAAACCACTGGCAGTATCGTACTCGCTGAATAAAGTCTGGTGGATGTAATTGATGCACTACTGAGACTTTGTAAGGATGCATATTTAGTGATTTTGTGAGTGCTTTATGGCAGGTTCCAACAGAGAGTCCTATAAAGAAGCACATTATTAATTCACGGTTAATTTATACTGGAATTTTTAAATATATAAACCCCAAACAATAGGATTTGTTTTACCTGATTGGGCTGCCAATTTCGGTACGGATTTCTTAGGATTTCGTTCCATCCTCACTCGAATATCTTCGACAACATCATTAGTTAAGACTGTCGGTCTACCAGTGGATTTTCCTTTGCAAATGCAATGTTTGTCTTCATATCTTTTAATAAGAACTTGCTTATGATGTTTAAAAGTATCATACGCAATTACCGCATCTGGAAATTCTTCATGAAACTGCTCAATGCAAGACTGCAGAGAATAACTCCAGTTGCCGTCAATATTACGTGAAGCACTACGAAAATGTGCCATCAAAATAAACGCGTCTTGCTCCGTTGTAAATACCATTTTCGCAGTATTTGCTTATCCTAGCAAATTAAATCTGCAAAATAAATAGAAATAAAACTCAATGTTTCAGAATAATTAAACAATTTTTGCTTACTTGAAAATTCCGGGCGAATCTTGTAAGATCTCAAAGGTTGGTTTAACGATGCACCGCGCATAAACGTTTATGTCAAATTTGACTTTAGTAACGTTTGGTTACTTTTTTCAAAGCCTCCAACGTACAAATACAATAATTTACGCGGCAATTTTAAATTTAGTCACGTGGGGTTCGGGAATTAATGAAAGCCCTGTACAACTATACTCGTAAAGCAAGTAGTTTTTGAATTATTTCAAAAGCCATAGTCGGTGAGTTGTTGAATTTTTCGATTCGGTCGATAATAACGCTGCAGTTAGTGAGTGAGATTACTAAAGGAATAAATCTGAGCTAGACTTTCTCGTTTCTTGATCAAAAACAAAATAGCTAAGGTAAAAATTGTTTATATAAATGTGTGTGTTTTTTCGTTGGCTATAACTTTTGTTTGAGATATTTTTTGATTAAGTTAATATGTTTCTATATTTTTTACTTCACTTGAAATCAGTGGTTTATATGCGTGGCGCATGAAGTAAAATTTCGAGTTTAGAAAAGCCCCGTGAAAATTTGTCTCAGGTCGCTGCGCGACCCTCGACAAATTTTCTACGCGGGGCTTTTCTAAACTCGAAATTTTACTTCATGCTTAGTCTGGGAGTGGAAGACACTCGTTCGTAAATTTTCGAATTATCATAAAGTTGTGTATTTTTTCGTTGTCTGCAAGCTTTGTTTGATTGAATCAATAATAAAGCTACAATTGATGAGTGAACAAAAGCAATAGAGCTGAGATCAAAAGTGTTTAGGTAAAAGTGGTTTATTTTTTCGTTGGCTACAACTTTTGTTTAAAACTTTTTTGATAATACTTAATTGTCGTGTAATTGGGAATGTTTGATGTTGGACAATGACCATTATTATTATTATTAAAACAGTAAACAGTGTTGCTAACTCTAAACCATCAAATGTCTAAAAAGTCTTTTGTTAAAAATCACCATAAATCATTACATTATTCTGTTTTTTATTAAACGAACTTCAAATATGTTAACAACGAAAAACTCTGAAATAATTAGGAACTTTCTGAGACTGAAGAATTTTCAAAAATATTTTCATTTTATTTTTCTTTTTTGACATATACATGTATTTACTAATTTAAATCTTTTTTATATAAATTTTCAAGCAATATCTTTTTGAAATGTTATAAATTTAATGCTTACTTATTCCTCTATGTATTACATTACTTTATAGTTTTTCAAAAAATGTTTTGAACAAAAGTTGTAGGTAATGAAAAAACTCACAACTTTTACCTAAACACTTTTCACCTTAACTCTTTTGTTTATGATCACTATACGATAAACCCTAGGGGAGATATTTATTTGATAATCACTTACAAATTGCTGCTTTATTAGTTACCTAATCAAATAAGTTTTACACAAAAGATAATAACAAAACCCAACACAAAATTTTATATAATCACTTTTCACCTCAGTTCTTCTGTTTGTGAACTAGAAACTAAAAAAACTAGTTTAAATCAACAACTCACCCACTATGGCTTTCGACGTCTCAATCGAAAAATGTTTCAAACAAAAGTTGTAGCCAACGAGAAAATAAACCACTTTTACCTTAACACTTTTTACCTCAGCTCTTTTGTTTTTGTTCAATAAACCGAGAAAGAATTATTTGATATATTTTGCTAATCACTTATTAACTGTAGCTATTTTATCGATTCAATCAAACAAAAATTGCAGACTACGAAAAAATACACAACTTTATGATAATTCGAAAATTTACGAACACGTGTCTTCCACTCCCAGAGTAAGCATGAAGTAAAATTTCGAGTTTAGAAAAGCCCCGCGTAGAAAATTTGTCGAGGGTCGCGCAGCGACCCGAGACAAATTTTCACGGGGCTTTTCTAAACTCGAAATTATTAACTGTAGCTATTTTATCGATTCAATCAAACAAAAATTGCAGACTACGAAAAAATACACAACTTTATGATAATTCGAAAATTTACGAACAAGTGTCTTCCACTCCCAGAGTAAGCATGAAGTAAAATTTCGAGTTTAGAAAAGCCCCGCGTAGAAAATTTGTCGAGGGTCGCGCAGCGACCCGAGACAAATTTTCACGGGGCTTTTCTAAACTCGAAATTTTACTTCATGCGACACGCGTATTAAACACTGATTTCAGGTGAAGTTAAAAATATAGAAACACATTAACTTAATCAAAAAATATCTCAAATAAAAATTGTAGCCAACGAAAAAACCCACAAATTTTGTATAAACAATTTTCACCTTAGCTATTTTGTTTTTGATTAAGAAACGAGGAAGTCTGGCCCAGATTTATTCCTTTAGTAATCTCACTCACCAATTGTAGCTATATTATCGACCGAATCGAAAATTCAACAACAATTATTCGTCGCATTTATGCATTTATGCGCGCATAAGTCGCAATTGAATTTTAGTAGGCAAGTAGTATGCTTTTGTTTTGTCGCGATTGTATTGCGAAATGTCAAATAATAAAAAGAATTAGTACAAAGTTTTAGAGAAATCAACAAAATGAGTAATTACACAAATCAACAAACTATCAATTTATTCTTTATACATGGCAACTGCCATTTGAACAAAATTTGATTCCAATCTTCTAAATCTTGTTTTATTCATCGGCGGTAAATATGGATAAGTTTCAATAAATACTCCACATGTTCGAGTAACATTGCTATCGCCGTTGCCATGTATCGTATGTTCAATAAAAAAAATCCTCTAGAGTGCCATGATTTTATCTTTTGTTCCATTTAAGTTGGCTACACGCTTTAGAAATTGACTTAAAACGTCAGACATAATAATTATAATATATAATTTCATAATTGCCAACCTACAATATTTTCCATGGCACTCTAGAGGTTTTATTTTATTGAACATACGATATAAAGAATAAATTGATAATTTGTTTATTTGTGTAATTATTAATTTTGTTGATATCTGTATAACTTTTTCCTAATTGTTTGTATTATTTGACATTTCACATTACAACCGCGACAAAACAAAAGCATACTACTTGCTTACTAAAATTTAATTGCGACTTATGCGCGCATTATTCCCTGCATAAATGCGACAAAAAACGAATCTTCGAAATAATTCGAAAACTACTTGCTTTAGGAGTATAGTTGTATAATACATTTTTGTAGGAAATTTTCTTCCCAATAGCACCATGTGATAAAAAATGGGTCATTCCATTTAAAAAAATTAAATTACGAGATATTGAATAGGGCACTTCGGTATTGACATTTTAAGAACACTTATTGTCGAAAATGACAGTTTCTAATTACTTTACTCATAGAGGCATCCTCTAGGTACAAGTAGAGATATAAATCATATTTTCATGTTATTCTTAAGAGAAGTTACAGACAGATTTCAAGATGCCTTTTATTGACCAAAATTTTAGAAATATTTTTTTTTTCTTGAAAACTATAAGAGATAAGTGTACATATGTTCGAATAAAATATGTTGCAATTTAAACAAGGAATCCAAAAAATTACTAATAGATAGGGTGTTTCATTTAAAATAACAAATTTGGTGCTTCTTCCGGTGGAACCGGAAGTGATATAAAGTTGAAAATATTTCATATGAGGAGAACTGATTCAACCGAATCTCAAGGATTTTTTTCAAATTTTTGATGCAACGGGAACCCCATTAACTTTTAACGAACGGTTTAGCGTAGACACCCCGTATAGTATTGGTACTATAATACTATATTTGTCCAGCCGCTTTCGAGGTATCGATTTAAAAAAAAAACGTTCCTTTTTTTTAAAGGAACATTTTTTTTCAAAAATCGATATCTCAAAACGACTGGACAATTTTTTTTTAAAATCAGCGACTATAACATACAAAACTATAACATAAAATGTTTGGTGTTGTAGGCGTTCACTTTGTGGTACATCTTAAATACACTTGTAAATAAAATAAATGTAAGATTCAGTGGTTAAACAAAGTAAAAAGTGTTTTATTTACAAGCGTATAACATAAAAAATTATAAAAAATCAGAGATAGAAAAGCCAAATGGTGGTGACTGATTTGGCGTGGAATGCCTTATAAACATTTTAAAAATTAATTAAAATTATGAAAATAAACGGAAATGTTGGAATTTCATGAAGAGCGTCGGGGTTTTTAAAATTGACCAAAAACTTGAATGTTCACGAAAAATGGGCGTGGTTTTTAAAATTAACTAATACCTTCGAAATTCATGAAAAGCCTGACATTATTGAAATTTTGGGAAATTCATTTTGAGATTTCCCAAAATTTCTTGGATTTTCGACCATGAAATTCGGGAAAATATCGCAAATGTTACGGAAATTTCAAAATACCGAAAATCCAAGAAAATGTTGATCATTTAAAAATCTGTAGAAAATTTTATAAACTGACGAAAATTTTGACATATTGAAAATCTCACAGAAATGTTATACCGGGTGTTGAATTAGGGGACGCAACATAGGAAATCGCATGTTAATTTTAAAGTGTTTAAATATTGGCTTCCCTATTTATTTTAGAGACATGTATTTCACTTTTTTGTAGAGGGAAAAATTTTAAATTTATTAATGTTCACACTTAACACTTTACGTTTCTCTAAGTTAAAATAATTAAGAAAAAGTAATGTGATTTTATAAAAATAATGACATACCATGGAATTGATACAACAATTGCAGATATTCCCTGTTTTTTTTTTTAAGTTCAATTTAAAGCTTTAAACAAGTGTTTTCCTGGGACTAAGCATGAAGTAAAATTTCGAGTTTAGAAAAGCCCCGTAGGCTTTTCCAAACTCGAAATTTTACCTTGAAATCGTCAAATTTATCAAAAAAATGAAATTACTCGAAAACGGTTCAACTGAGACCCAATGTTGTGTGAATAAACTCACATTTATTTTTAACGAGCAATCCAAAAATGTAAAAATATATAGGGTGTTCTATTTAAAATAAGGAAGTTGGTATTTACTTTCGGTATAACCGCAAGGCCGCCATATTTAGCAATCATTTTGGGTTATGAAAAACTTGATTCTGAACAACTTTTATTTGAAACTTTTTTTGCTATTTTCAACGATACGCCCACTATAAACCGATTTCCGCTTAGTGACTCACCCTGTATATTACAAATATGTTATTGTCATTTATTAAATTCTACTTGAGTTTTCTTAGAACCCAACTTTCTCTTTATTCTTGATGTAATAATGAGAAAGTTGCGCTCTTGGAAAATTCAACAAGATTTTAAAGTCCAAGTAAATTTATGAATATACAAAGTTTAATTATTTTGCTACACAGTTAAAACTCCCACTCCCCTTATTGAGAATAATGGATGATTACACAGTACTTTAATAATTGCAAAGGCCCACCCCTGTCTAACAAATTGTTTACTATAACTAACGAAGTGTGTGAAATAACGCACCAGTTATTTTTTTAGATTAATAGATTAACGACGGCGGTTTTTCGTAGAGTCACGTTGCGATGATCAGCGATGAATCGCCGATTCGTTATGGCCGGTGTGTGACAGGCCAGGTGGCCGTCAATTGTCCTTTCTGAATTTCCTCCAGCCTCATCCGACAATTGACAAAACGGCGTGTGAAGTTTCAGCGATTCAATTAAAAACCCACTTCACGCACATGGCTATGATTCTAGTGTGTTAATTTAACTAAATTATCCACGGGATCAAAAGATTGATTAAGGAAATCGAACTTGATTTTGTTTAGACTACAATATCTTCGTTCGATTTGTAATTATTTTCTTCTTTTATGCATCACTTGCAGCTCATGACTTGAGTCAAGGGGAGTAAGACAGACGGCTATATACAGAGAGTTTTATGTAACATCGAACATTTTCATAACGAGAATTTTTCTTTGCAGTAGCCATATGCATACGTTGCACATTTTTCGATGCTTGGTTTATTAAAAGAATTTAATTTTAAGCTTTAAGCGAGTGTTTTCCACTCCCAGGCTAAGCATGAAGTAAAATTTCGAGTTTAGAAAAGCCTGAAAATTTGGTTTGGTCGCGTAGCGCGAAGCGCGGAGCGGCCAAACCAAATTTTCAGGCTTTTCTAAACTCGAAATTTTACTTCATGCGCCACCGGTACAAAACACTGACATATTACGAAGTTTAAAACATACCGCTAAACTTTACATTGAATCAGTGTTTTGTACCGGTGGCGCATGAAGTAAAATTTCGAGTTTAGAAAAGCCTGAAAATTTGGTTTGGCCGCTCCGCGCTTCGCGCTACGCGACCAAACCAAATTTTCAGGCTTTTCTAAACTCGAAATTTTACTTCATGCTTAGCCTGGGAGTGGAAAACACTCGCTTAAAGCTTCAAATTGGATTCTTTTAATAAACCATGCATCGAAAAATGTGCAACGTATGCATATGGATACTTCGAAGAAAAATTCTTGAAACATTAAAAGTGCGATTCTTTTCGCAATCTACAGCAAGTTAGTCTTACAAAGACTATATCAAACACTCATTGAAACAACTACTTCCCGGGCTAATACCCCGACGGACATTGAATTATACAACAAGTGTTTGCTGTTACATACAGTAACCTACTGCAAATGTAACAATTTGGGTCAAATTATTCCGGCCATCTATAGACGCGTTTCGAGATTTATCTCTCATCAGTATAGCTTTGCCATTCCCTCTAAACAATTTGACACCTTAGACTGGCGGTCACGTTACCGTTCAAACATAAGTATAAATGAAATTGCCAATTCTTGGTTGCAGAATACTTCAAACATTAAAAGTGCGATTCTTTTCGCAATCTACAACAAGTTAGTCTTACAAAGACTATATCAAACACTCAAACACAGAGTGTTTGATATAGTCTTTGTAAGACTAACTTGTTGTAGATTGCGAAAAGAATCGCACTTTTAATGCTTGAAGTATTCTGCAACCAAGACTTGGCAATTTCCTTTATAAAAATTCTTGAATAAAACACTCGCTTAAAGCTTTAAATTGGATTCTTTTAATAAACCGAGCATCGGAAAATGTGCAACGTATGCATATGGATACTTAAAAAAATTCTCCTTATGAAAATATTCGGTGTTACATAAAACTCTCTGTATACCAATCACCGGTCTCGCTTCAGGATTTATTTAAAGTGCAAGTTTGTGGCAAAATATAAAAGCGATGTTTAAAACTATTGCTGAAATGGAATCAACAGGAGAAGTTAAAACGACCGAAGAAGAAAGTGTGTCGTGATACTTATTCAAAGATGACTGAATGTGAAGAAAAATCCATACGTTTTGTCCACTCCTTTAAGAGAAAGGGTTAAAAAAGGGTTACATTTATATTAGGGATGTAAAAAAAATATCGAAATTGGGTATTATTTCGTATAGCCAAAGATTGATAAAAAATATCGTAGTGAAAGGTATCGATATTCAAAATATTGAAATTTTCGATACGAGATATTTTAGTTTCAATATTTATAATTATTTAATGCTTTAAATTATTTTTTAAAAGCCTTCACCTATGATTGATAACATTGCCAAGAATAGTTTAATGACGGTTACGAAATCATCAATATTTAACTTTTACAAAATAATAATAATAATATTTCAATGTTTTATGCGCGTGGCGCATAAAGTAAAATTTCGAGTTTAGAAAAGCCCCGTGAAAATTTTCTACGCGGGGCTTTTCTAAACTCGAAATTTTACTTCATGCTTAGTCTGGGAGTGGACACTCGTTTTGCCGATTTAAAAAATTTTCATGATATATTCGTTTTTTTTTTGTAATATTTGTCGATTTATAAAAATTTCATAAGATCAATATTTCGAGATTTTCATCAGTTTATGAAATTTTCATGAAGATTTTCGATATTTCGTGATTTTCGTAAACTTTTCAATTGTTGTCGATTTAGAAAATTTTAATGAGATTTTTAATGTATAAAATGTTTATGAGGTTTTCAATATGTCGAGATTTTTGTCAAATTATAAAAATTTAAACGTGGAATTTTTTGGAAAATTATTGATATTTGGAGATTTTTAATATTTCGAGATTTTTTAAACTTTTTAAAAATTCATTAAACTTATCAACATTTTTCTTAACAGTTTTAATTAACAGAAATCCAAGAAATGTTTGAAAATTGCCAAGATTTAAGAAATCTTAGAAATTCATGAAAATTGTCAAGATTTTAAAAATTGATGTAATTTCATGGAAAATAATTACAAACAATTGAGAAAATTTTTGAAATATAAAAAATCTGATGAATATTTTATGAATATATTCAGCCATAATACGAGTGGTAAGATTATTACCGATGATATTTTGAAGTTGAAACCGAGCTGCTTCGGTTTTAACGACTAAATATCATCTGGTATTAATCGTACCACGAGTTATATTTAGTGAGAGAATATAACGAATAAAATGTTATAATCTTCTATGACAACTCATAAGTTGTATTGTTTCAATTACTTCCGTAGTTTTTTGCAGCACAACAAGTCACATACGAGTTATATTTAATGGGAGAGAATATTATAAATGAAATAAGGCCAGACTGAAAATTAAATTTTAATTATTACAATACATATTTTGAACATTAAAGACACAATTTTGGTAAACTGTTGTAGGTTGTCTTTTAGCATTTTCTGGTTCAACAGCTGTAACTTTCTTCACTTACGGTAAATACTTTGTTCACTGCTCTCTTGATGAAACGAAATTGTAATATTAGGTAAATTAAAACACTTGTTTGGTTTCATATTTGTATATTCAGTTTCCTGACACGTGTTTCGGTCAATAACGACCATTCTCAAAGGAATTACAAGAATAACTAATTAAAATTGAAAAATGTTACAATATATATAGGGGGTTAATTACGGGAGAGTCCAGAGATTAAGAGATTCGAACTTGTTAATAATTCACTTGCTCTTCCATGTTTTCATTTACATTGCTTCTCATTAAATTAATGATATCTGCGTGACGGTTTTCTTGCACATTAAGATAAGACTGAATAGAACTGGAACTTGAGTGACCCGTAATTTTCATTAACATTTGCTCAGGAATATTTGCATTTGCAAGGTGAGTTACTGCTGTGGCTCTATGGCTGTGATTGGTGATTTTCTTGTTCTTAACATCCAGTCCGATTTTTGCGGCAGTTTCTTTAGTCCAATTAGCCAACTTTTTTATTCCTAATGGACAGTTTTTGTACCATTCTGAAGTGTGCCAGTGTGGGTTTGGTGTCAGAAAGAACCGCTCAGTCGTTACATGTTTTGGCCGTTTCTCCATAATTTTATGGTACAGGCGAACTGGGCAAATGGTTTTATCATCAATATTAGGAACTAACCATTTACTATAACAGCAGCTTTTATCTCCACCTTGGTGCGTCTTTGAAAATACAGGATTGTATTCAATCCGACCGGTAGAATGTCCAAAGTTATCGGTCTCAATATTAAAGTGGAAAACACAAGTGTAAGCTGCCTCATTGCCTCGCCAGGCTAGTTCTTTTGAAACAATGATGAATTTTTTTTTGTAACCCTTCAGGAGTGTTTTCATCCCATACCTTCTGTAACTTACTGCTTTCTTCAATGGTGAATGCTGAAGCACTACGTTTAGTCTTATCTTTGATTCCTTGAAGCTGTTTTCTCTTTGAATCCCTCGCTTTTCGTGCTTCCTCAAACTCTGGATCTTGGAACGGATTGAATTTTATATTGTATTCATTAAAGAATTTTAGTTGTAGTGTTTTGGCGATGCTGTTAAATAAAGTTTTGATAACAGACTCCTTATAATCTGTGCCATCTCTCTTACGCATATTAAAAGCCCAGTCCCTTAATATTACCGCCAGCTGTGCCACTGTTGTTTCCTTACTTATCTGAAACTTCCTAGCGGCACAAAACTCAGAAAATTGTCGCCAATGCGACTCTCTATTTCGCACTGTGTTTTTCGGTATCGTATTTTTCACTACTTCACTTATATTGCTGCTAGAAGCCATACCAAAACGATTTCCAACGTCCATTTTAATATTTGGAATTCTGACGTCTAACCACTTTGACGTTTAAAAAACAATTTATGACCACATCAAACTTATCATTGCGATGATTTGTTATCATCGCTGCGATACACGTACTGCTACGTATGTACTTGCATCTGATTGGCTGAAAATACATTCTAGTAGGCAATGAGTTGTATTCTCATCAGATTTTTAATATTTCAAAAATGTTCTCAATTCTTTGTAATTTTTTTCCATGAATTTTCATCAATTTTTAGAATCTTGACAATTTTCATGAATTTCTAAGATTTATAAAATCTTGGCAATTTTCGTCCATTTCTCGGATTTGCGTTAATTAAAACTGTCAAGAAAAATGTTGATAAGTTTCATGCATTTTTAAAAGGTTTTTCTCAATTTTGTTTTAATGAATTTCTTAGATTATCGTTAATTTTAAAAATTTCAATACTTTTGACGAATTGCCAACATCTAGATTAATTTTAAAATAATAATGTTTCTGTTTATAATCTTAACGCTATTCCTGAATTTCCAAGATTTCTTTAAATTTTTAAGATTTTTGTTAATTTTTAAAATCTTGTTCAGTTTTAAAATCTTGATGCTATTTAAAATGGTGATATTATTCAATCATTAATATTGAAAATTCTGACGGATTTCCTCAATTTCTTGAATGTTGGAACTTTTCATAAATTTCCTAGATTTTCGTCAATTTTTAGAAAAATGTTGATGCTTTTTGTAAACTTGCAAGGTATTAATTTTAACTACTTTTCAAATTGTTGACGATATCGGTCTATCTTCGAAATTTTCGACTCCTTTTAAAGATATTTAATAATTGTCAATATGTTAACAACTTTTATTATTTTCTCAGATTTTCGTTAAATTAAAAAAAATATGAGTTTTTAGTGAATATCCAAAATTTATCCACAATTTTCAAATTCTCGACGTTTATCATGAAATCTCAAGATTTTCGTCACTTTTGAAAATGTTGACTCTTCGTAAATGTCTATTGATTGTTGTAAAAGAAGAAAACAACTGAAATTGGAGAAACAAAAAAAAAATGATGGCTTTTCCAAATTGAAATCATCAATTTTGTTGTTGATTTCAATTTGAATTGGAAAAGCCATCATTTTTTTTTTGTTTCTCCAATTTCATTTGTTTTCCTAATATTCATCATTTTACAACTTTTGTCAAAAGAATGTCTTCCACTCCCAGACTAAGCATGAAGTAAAATTTCGAGTTAAGAAAAGCCCTAAGAATTTGGATTTGGACGCGCAGCGTCCAAATCCAAATTCGGGCTTTTCTTAACTCGAAATTTTACTTCATGCGCCACGCATATATAACACTGATCTCAAGTAAAATTCAAATTTTAACTTCTTAGCAGTTTTCGTGAATTTCCTAAATTTTCATTTAATATTTTAAGGTTTTTCTCGATTTATTAAATTCAAAATTATTAAAAGATTTCCAATATTTTGAGAATTTTTTAAGATTTTTGAATTTGTTAGATTTGAAAATTGACAAAAATCTGCGAACATTTATGTAGAACTTCAATATCTAGAAAGTTCTGTATAATTATCAGTTTTTAAAAATTAAATTAAATCAAAAGTGACGAAAATCTTGAGATTTCCTGAAAAAATTGAATTTGAAAATTAACGAATATTTTTAATATTTACTAAGTACCAATCATTTTTTTAATTTACCGAAAATCTTAGAAAATAATAAAAGTTGTTTACATGAAAATTCGAGAATAACCACCAAGAATTTAAATATTAACGAACCAATCATTTTTTTAATTTACCGAAAATCTTAGAAAATAATAAAAGTTGTTTACATGAAAATTCGAGAATAACCACTAAGAATTTAAATATTAACGAAAAATTCACGAAAAAGTTTTTTTTTGTATATATAAATTAATGATAATGATGGAAATTCATGAAAACTGCTAAAAATTAAAAAAAATTATTGAAAATCTTTAAAACCGTCAAGATTTTATAAATGAATACAAATCTTTGATAAAGCTATTGATATTTCCCGAACGTGTGTCTTCCACTTCCAGACTAAGCATGAAGTAAAATTTCGAGTTGAGAAAAGCCCCAAGAATTTGGATTTGGACGCGCCAGCGTCCAAATCCGAATTCGGGCTTTTGTCAACTCGAAATTTTACTTCATGCGCCACGCGCATAAAACACTGATTTAGTGTAATGTTTAAAATATATTGTTCATTTAAAATTTGAATTTTACGTCAATTTTTCCAATATAAAACTTTTAGGAGATTTTTAATATTTCAAGACAAGTGAGTTTTTTAATATTTCGAGATTTTTATCAATTTAAAAGATATTTTTAGTTAATGCTCAAATCGATGGAGTAATGAAAATACCGTTTCTGAATTATTATTGAATAATGTTATAATAAGATTTTCACTATTTTGAGAATTTCTTAAGATTTTTAAATTTCTTAGATTTGCAAATTAACAAAAATCTGCGAAAATCAATGTAGAACTTTAATATCTAGCAAATTCTGTACAATTATCAGTTTTTAAAAATTAAATTAAATCAAAAGTGACGAAAATCTTGAGATTTCCTGAAAAACGTCGAGAATTTGAAAATTAACGAAAATTTTAGATATTCACTAAATACTAATAATTTTTTTAGTTTACCGAAAATCTTAGAAAATAATAAAAGTTGTTAACATGAAAATTCAAAAATAACTACCAAGAATTTGAATATTAACGAAAACCTTGGAAATTCATGAAAAAGTATTTATTTATATATATATATATATATATATATATATATATATATAAATTAATGATAATTATGGAAACTCATGAAAACTGCTTAAAATTAAAAAAATGATGAAAATCTTCAATACCGTCAAGATTTTATAAATGAAATCTTTGATAAAGCTATTGATATTTCCCGAACGTGTGTCTTCCACTCCCAGACTAAGCATGAAGTAAAATTTCGAGTTGAGAAAAGCCTCAAGAATTTGGATTTGGACCAAATCCAAATTCGGGCTTTTCTCAACTCGAAATTTTACTTCATGCGCCATGCGCTTGAAACACTGATTTAGTGTAATGTTCAAAATATACTGGTAATTTAAAATTTGAATTTTACATCAATTTGCAAATATAAAACATTTATGAGATTTTTAATATTTCAAGATATTTGAGAGTTTTTCAATATTTTGAGATTTTCATCAATTTAAAAAATATTTTTGTTAAATGCTTAAATCCATCGAGTAATAAAAATACCTTTTCTGAATTATTAATGAATGATGTTATAATAAGTTATGTAATTTTAAAAAGAATATAGTTCTTTATTAATACTGAGAAATATTGTAAAGAAGAGTCATTTGAAATTCAAAGAAACAATTAACTTTAAATAATGTAGCTTAACAGCCTTTCTGAATACTTTTTTTTTAAATGAATTTTGTTCAAACCGATTTCGGGTCAACATACGTTTCCCCTAAATTTTAAATTCCGCGCCCAAAAAGTGACCAGATTCCGCCATTTTAGAAGTATAAACCAGGCTCCTAGTTTCATTTTTGTCAAAATAAATTGAGTATAAACATTTTTGATATAATCGAAAATGTTTATACTGTACTTAGCCTATTTGTAAATATAATTAGCAAAAATTAACACCTATGCTGGGAGCTGGGAAGAAAATTCCCATTTTCAAGGGATTCTCCGCCATAAGATTTGTATAAAAGAGGATTTTTTTATAATCCAAATTTATCTCTATTATGGTAAAAAAAATCCCTCCAAAATGGGAATTTCCCTCCCAGTTCCCAACACTGCATAGGTGTTCATTTTTTATATTTATAAGTTCATTTGAAATTGAAATTATTGTACTCGAAATCTTCACTTTTATTTCAACCAAGCACTTAGAACACAGTTTATGAAATATAATATGCAAAAGGAGAAAACAAAAATAATCGCTGAGAGTTTTGTTTAAAATCGTTAAAGCCCCATTGTCCCCCCGGGAATGAAATATCGTCACTTTTGTCGCGCAAGGTGGCTGCGATCCGGGGACACAAAGCCATAACGTATTACACCGGTTCTTTGTGAAGCTCGACTTTCCAGCTCTAACAAACATTTCTCTCTTTTTATATGTATATTACCTTGTACATACATACTGCTCCCCCTCGCCCCTCTGCGCAGAGCCCCGGTTATTTATCGCCGTTATTAATTTATTGGGAACATTACTCTTGTCGAAATGCCAGTGTTGTGCTCTTAAATCGGATATAACTCAATTTTAACGGTGCAGTGTGCGCCTTATTCGTGAGCTTTATTCCACTGAGAAATGGGGAGGAAGGAATAAATTATGCGTGCTTGACCCCGAAAAAATATGTCTGTGTGTTGGAATTAAATGAGAGCTAAACGATTGCTACACCATTGCTACACTATTCAAACTAATTGGATTATAATCCAATTAGTTTGGGTGGAATTTAACAGGTGAATGTAGTAAATACGAACAATCATATAGTTTATATTATTTCTAATATTATTCAGTATTTCTGTAATTTTTTTTTTGGTATTTATTTTTCATGAAAATATCGATATTTCAAGATTTCAATATATATCGAACATCCCTACTCTGAGGGGGGCTAGAAAGTTCAAAGTGAACATTTCCCTAATGATTGAGATTTTAATAAATATTATTTTCTATTTGTTCCAGGTGGTGAGTTCAATGGACGCCATGAAATACTCAATGGAGGCCGACAAATACCGCTCCCCGTACATGCCACCTTCAACCCTAGCCATGTCCATGTACTCCGACCCCAAATACATGGACACCACCGCGAAATCCTACCTAGAGCGCGGCTACCTAGACTCCACCTCAGCCCTCACAAAAGCCTACTTCGAATCCTCGAAAATGTACATGGACGGCAAATACAACCCCGAATCAACCCGACCATACGCATCCTTAGACATCGGCAAAGTGTACTCAGACTCACCCCAACAACAACAGCAACAGCAACAACAGCAGCAAATCCCTTCCAGCATGGGATCCCCGAGGAGTTCGGACTCGCCCGATGTTAAACCTAGCCATGAGAGACAGGACGCGGCTTCGACGAGTAGTTCGACGACGACTTCCTCGGCGGGGGCGTCCCCTGGGGGGTTGCCCGGGTACTACCCAGGGGGCGGGATGCAGCAAGGGGGCTCGATGGCGGGGCTCCTGCCTATGGCGCAGTACGCCAGTCAGTATCCGGCTCAGAGTCCGGGTGCTGAGTTTCGCAGGCCTTTGACGGTAATATTTTGACCTGACCGTTTGTGAATATGAATCTTCCGGAATTTTAGCCGTTGTTACTTACTTACTATAGTCGTTTTGGTTCCTTCGCGAAATTATTTTGATTGTTTTTTAGCTTTAAGGACTATTCATACCAACAAATCCATTTCCTTTCTCCAAAATTCCTGAAGAATTGCAGATATCAATAATAATCCTGATTTCTTTAGCGGGGGATTTTATCACAAAAAAATCAGATACAGCTACGATTATTTTAGGTATAAATAAAAGGTTAACTGTGTGTGCTTCTAGTTTCAGTTTTGTTCCATTTTCCCACTGAGCAAAAAACAAACAAGTAACGTTATATCAACATTCTAGCAACATTAAACGTTGTTTTAATGTTGATGAAACATTTCTTAATTATGTTTGCTCAGTGGGTTCAGTTAAACTACGCCTGCAGATGGTATAAACCTGGAACTAGTTTTATAAGAAAATAAATAAATACCGAAAAGTACACACAGTCAAACTTTTATTTATATTCATTCGGTATAAATATAGATACTCTCCCAGTTATATTTTAGAAAGTTCAGCTTATTTTAACCTGATACTTTAGCTGATATCATCCATCAACTTAAAATTCAAATATAATAAATATTCAACATTTTGTTTTTCAATACCATTTAATGTACACAGGGAATTTTTCTTTTAAGCAAACACATCGGCATGTATACACTATACATTTTTAGACATTTGTTGTGTCATTAAAGTGTTCAATTTGAAGCTTCTAACGAGTGTTTCCACTCCCAGGCTAAGCATGAAGTAACATTTCGAGTTTAGAAAAGCCTGAAAATTTGGTTTGGTCGCGTAGCGCGAAGCGCGGAGCGACCAAACCAAATTTTCAGGCTTTTCTAAACTCGAAATTTTACTTCATGCGCCACACGTATAAAACACTAAAATATTGTGAAGTTTAAAATATACTTCTTATGTTTGATCTCACGTTAATGAATTTTACAAATATCCTTGAACTAATTTCTCACTCAAAGGTGTTTCAACAATTATGTTAAAAAATTGCATACTAGAGTCTATTTTTACGTTACACATAATTCTTTGAAAATAATGTAAAAATCTAACCGAGTTCAAATACAAATGTATGTATACAACTTTTTACATAGATGTTTCTTTTATCTAACCCCATTGGTTCTTAACCTATTCAGATTCGCGAAACACGAATTTACAGCATTTTTGCGGGACACAATCGAAATATAGAACAATTGACTTTTCTGTTCTTTTGTTTTGTATTTCTCGGAGAACTGCTCTACACTGTGAACTCTAAACTCCAATATATAGGCATTGCTAGGACTCTATGCTGTAAATTCCAGTCTAAACTCTAATATCTAAATTTTTCAATCTGGGCGCTCTAAACTCTGCAATCTATGCGCTCTATAAACTCCAGACTAGGCGCTGGACATGGACTTGAGTTTACATACTGGACTCTAGAATCTAATATCTCCAAACTCTAGACTGTACTCTAGAATCTAATATCTCTAGACTTTAGGCAAACGGCAACGACTCTATACTAGTCTCTAGATAGCCTGAACTCTGCTGTAAATTCCAGTCTCGAAACTCTAATATCTAAACTCTCCAATTTAGGCACTCTGAACTTTGCAATCTAGGCGTTTTTTAAACTCTACACTCCAGGCGCTGGACATGGACTCAAATCTACTTACTGGACTCTAGAATCTAATATCTCCAAACTCTAGACTGTACTCTAGAATCTAATATTTCTAGACTCTAGACTTTGTGCAAACAGCAACGAATCTATACTGGTCTGTAGATAGCCTGAACTCTATGCTGTAAATGCCAGTCTCTAAACTCCAATCTAGGCACTCTAAACTTTGCAATCAATCCGCTTCATAAACTGTAGACTCTAGGCGCTGGTCATGGACTCGAATCTACTTACTGGACTCTAGAATCTAATATCTCCAAACTCTAGACTCTACTCTAAAATCTAATATCTTTAGACTCTAGACTTTGGGCAAACGGCAACGACTCTGTACTAGTCTCTAGATAGCCTGAACTCTGTGCTGTAAATGCCAGTCTCTAAACTCTTATATCTAAACTCTCCAATCTAGGCACTCTAAATTTTGCAATCAATGCGCTTCATAAACTGTAGACTCTAGGCGCAGGACATGGACTCGAATCTACTTACTGGACTCTAGAATTTAATATCTGCAATCTCTAGACTCTACTCTAGAATCTAATATCTCTAGACTTTAGGCAAACGGCAACGACTCTATACTAGTCTCTAGATAGCCTAAACTCTATGCTGTAAATGCCAGTCTCTAAACTCTAACATCTAAACTCTCCAATCTAGGCACTTTAAACATTGCAATCTATGTGCTGTGTAAACTTTAGACTCTAAGCGCTGGACATGTAATCTACTTACTGGACTCTAAAATCTAATATGTCCAAACACTAGACTGTACTCTAGAATCTAATATCCCTAGACTATAGACTTTGGGCAAACGGCAACGACTCTATACTAGTCTCTAGATAGCCTGAACTCTATGCTGTAAATTCCAGTCTCTAAATTGTAATATCTAAACTCTCCAATCTAGACACTCTAAACTTTGCAATCTATGCGCTTTATAAACTAGACTCTAGGCGCTGGTCATAGAGTCGAATCTACTTTCTAGACTCTAGAATCTAATATCTCCAAAGTCTAGACTGTACTCTAGAATCTAATATCTCTACACTCTAGACTTTGGGCAAACGGAACTGTACTAGTCTCTAGATAGCCTGAACTGGATGTTGTAAATTCCAGTCTCTAATCTGTAATATCTAAACTCTCCAATTTAAGCACTAAACTTTGCAATCTATGCGCTTTATGAACTCTAGATTCTAGGCGCTGGACATAGACTCGAATCTAGTTACTGGACTCTAGAATCTAATATCTGCAAACTCTAGACTGTACTCTAGAATCTAATATTTTTAACTCTAGACTGTATTCTAAACTCTAGACTTTGACCAATCGGCAACGACTATACTACAGTCTCTAAACAGCCTGGACTCTATTTTGTAAATTCCAGTCTTTAAAACTCTAATATCTTAGCTGTCCAATCTAGGCGCTCGAAATTCTTCAATCGCTCTAAACTCTAGACTTTGAACTTTAGGCAGTCGACTTCTATTTTAGACTAGTCTCTATAAAGCTTAGACTCTACTCTGTAGGCTCCAGCCGTAGACACTAGAGTGTGCGGAGCTTGAAACTTTAATATCTAGGCTCTAAACTCTGCACTCTAGGCTCTCTGAACTGTGTACTCTAGGCGCTCTAAACTTTGGGTCGTCAACCTCGATTCTAAAGTGGAGTTTCTAGACTCTGTGCTTTATACTCTAGTCTGTAAATTCTATTCCTAGACTCTAATCTCTAAACTCTATACTCTAGGCGCTCTAAAGTTAAGACATGACGCGATCGGCCTAGACTCTAGTTTCTGGACCTTATGCAGTCTATATTTCGTAGTAGCTTCTGGATTCTAGATGCTAGAATAATGACGCTGGACTAGTCTCTTAGTCTAGCTTCTAGATTCCAAGTCTAGAGTTTTAAATTCTGGACAATTAACTGAAGACACTAATGTCTCTAGACTTTCACTTTGGATCCCATGCGTTAGTCTGTAGATTCGTTTCTGGACTTCAACCTCTAGTGCTCTGAAATCTAGCTGCGTCATTGTAGACTCTAATCTCTAAATTTTGAAAGATACTTTGTCTCAAAATATCAGTTATTGCATTATTCATTTATCAATATTTCTTATTCTAATATTCAGAGGAGGCTAAGCATACTCATACCTGTAAATATAGTATGTTTAATAAAGAAAAACCTCTAGAATGCCTTGGAAAATATTGTAGGTTGCCAACTTTGAAATTCTATGGTATAATTAATACGTCTGACGTTTTTTGTGCCAATTACTAAAGCGTGTAACCAACTTAAATTATAAAAAATTAAATCATGGCACTCTAGAGGTTCTATTTTATTGAACATACTATATTTACAGATATGAGTATGCTTAGTCTCCTCTGAATATTAGAATTGAAATGAGTCAAATCCTAGTAATCAAATTTGACAAACTGTTAGTGAACTTAAATCTTAGGACTGGTCGCTAGACATTTTTCATTTTAATCTTAATAAACGATTTTACCGATTGTCAATATTTTGGTATTCCGCGGACCATCGGTTAAGAACAAATTATTTGAAAAAAGTAACAATAAAACATTACATATCGCAAATAAATTTTCATTTCTGTTTTTATTATTTCAAATTTGTTGCAAAGAAATTAGAAATATATGCTCAAAGGGGCAATTATTAAAAATCATTATCAAACATTCTGAAAAACCAAAAGCGTCCACTTTTTATGAAAAAAAAAATCATTCAAAACCTAATTAAAAATTTATTATTAACACTGGAAATCATTGATAACACAAAATATGTCGCCTATTTCCAAAAACCCCTAAGGGGATTTAAGAGTTTTTGGAAATAGGCGAATCAATATCTGATTTCTTATTATTATAATTAAAAATGATGTTTTGATGTTTTTGAACTTCAATTGAATTCAGTGTTTTATACACGTGGCGCATGAAGTAAAATTTCGAGTTTAGAAAAACCTGAAAATTTGGTTTGGTCGCGTAGCGCTACGCGACCAAACCAGATTTTCAGGTTTTTCTAAACTCGAAATTTTACTTCATGCTTAATCTGGGAGTGGAAACCCTCGTTAATGGTAAGTCATTAATTGCTATTAATTCTCTATGTATTTAATGACTTTTATCCCCTGAAACGAAAATATTTTGATTTTCCAATAAATTACGGGTGAACCGTTTTCGGTCCACAGATTTACCGAGCTAACGTTTATTTATAAAGTCGGTAAAACTACATCGCCTAGTCCAAATTAATATTCAAAACCAAGACTCCAAAACTTTGGACGATGGCCATTTTTAGCTCTACGAGTTCAACAAAATTTATAATTTTTATTCAAAATTGATTGTAAAACTGAGCCTAACACAGTCAAATTACAACTATTAAAAATACGTTTTTTTTCACCCTTTTAAATTATCTTGGATTTTTAAGCCATGATTAAAATCAAGAAAATTCACTTACATTATCTTGGAGTTTTAACCCACGGTATTAGCATCAAGAAAATCGCTTCGACTTTTTTATTTGTTTCAATTCTTCCATCCTTCATCAATAAAACAATCTCCCTTCCCTCGCTTTATTTCTCAGTATTACTACAGAATTGTTGCAATAATAAAATAAAAAGAAGAATCTAAAAGAAACCTATAAACCTAGCGAACTTTGTCCTAAATATGCGTGAATAGCTAATAATATTAATAAAAACAATATAAACAATGTATAAATGTACATAAAAACAAATTATTATAATTTAAGAGTTATTGTTATTCCAGTGTAATTAAACTTAATTGTGATTTATTTTCATTTTCTTTACTTAAAAGCAAACAAAAAAACGGATTTTATGTTCAAGTGGTGCACTCGGTGGGGAAAGAGAGAAATTTCGTTTTTTTAATTATTATTTATGAAAACAAATGAAAATGTAAAGAAATTATTTATTTATTTCTTCGATGACAGTTGATTGATAAATTTATATTATATACATTTTGTTCCTAATTATACGCAATCCGCGCGGATGTCCACGATTGTTATTTACATTTAAATAAAAAAATAAAATTATAAAAAATGAACAGGAGTGAAGTAAGAAATATCAATACACAAGTTAGTTATATTGTAACCTATGTTATGTAAAAAAAATATACATATATACGATGATAAGAACAATAAAAATAGAAATGTGATTGTTTAAATTTGTGCATTATTTCATATCTGTTACCCTTTTCCTTTATTATCCAAAATGTTCGTCGATTTGAAACTATTTTTAAGATATTTTCAATTAAACTAGTGATTGAGATATTTTAATAATCGATTCTTTTAGATCAAAATATTTTTGAAATCGATTTTTACATCGATTATTTTCACTACTACTTTTAGTCAAATACTACATCAGTTAATAAATAAAAGAATTGAGTCTCCTTTCTTCACAAGATTTATTTAAAAATCGCAAATGTACATTTCGGTCACGATGTGACCATTATCAATGCTTAACTGTTAAGCATTGATAATGGTCACATCGTGACCGAAATGTACATTTGCGATTTTTAAATAAATCTTGTGAAGAAAGGAGACTCAATTCTTTTATTATTAAATAAAAGAATTGAGTCTCCTTTCTTCACAAGACTTAGTTCACCTTCACGTAACTCAACAATAATGTAAGTAAATACTACATCGATAAAAGTCGATTATTTCATCGATATAATAAACGTTTTTTTCTGCACGCGAGCGAATCGAGTGGCACCACGGCAAATCCAATAAAAATTTAATGTGCAGTTTAAAATATGTTTAAATACAGCTTAGAAAACGCTGATGTAAATAATCGGCTAATTTGGTTATAGTGTCTCGATTATTTCCATCACTAATTAAAACGTCAAAGCAGAATTTTATCTACATTTTATGGATATTGAAATTTTATAGTTTTTTTATGTTGGTAATATTATTAGGTATCTTAACATCATTTTCTGTGGATATGAGAAAAATATTGCTCTTTCGAAAAATACAAAAAATCAAAAACACCCCATCCATAGTTTTTGAGTTATTTTCAAATGTATGTTAGAAATTAATTTTATCCAAATTTTAGGGATAAGAAATATTTTTCATCTTAGTAATATTCTGATGGCCAGTTTCTCCAAGATGACTTAGGATATTGCTTATGTATGCAGGGTCTAACTTTAAGTAAGGCTTATAATTGAAATGCGTTGCACCAACAGATTTAAGCAATGGCTTATGTAACCCATTCTCAGTTGTGCGAATAAGTGGCAACGTAGCAATTAAAACAAACTGTATTGGCTGTTGACTTCCCGGAAAACCTGATTCGTGAAAAAATGTACGCCATTTATAAAGAAAAGAATTTATTGTTTATAATCTGTCATCCGTTTTCTGCCACAACAAATCTAATTTCGCAAAGCTACATTTAAAAATGAGCGAAAAACGCAGTCCTCTTAGTTAAACATGATTTTTATGATTGTAAATTTATTAAGTTCATCTGAGCATTGGCATAAATGTATATTCGAATATTTCTAATGAATCAGTGCTTGCTAATAACAAAGTACACGATTATATCATCGGATTAGATACTGGGTGACCCGTTAATGTGGTGAAATGGTTTTACCATAGATTCCTGGGATGAAAATATGTTGATTTAACACAACCCAGCTATATCCAAAATTTTACGGCTAAGCCGGAATTAGTCTTTAAAGTTCAAAAAATATTATTATTTTTTTTGTAACGATTGAGCGCTACATTCGATTTGACTGAAATTTAATATATTTGATTATCATAATATTACACATCATTCAAGTTATTATGGTCATCATTGATGACCAAAAACAGTAGTACCACAACATAAAAACTAAAATATGTTTTTACTGGCGCACTTAATAAAAATTAAAAAAATATTACTTCAAAGATTGGTTCATTTCAAAGCTTTCTTGTCTCTTAATAATGTTTGATATCTTGTACGGTTTTGCCACAAAAATATAAAATATGAATATGGTATTGTGGTGTCGCCTGAACAAGAATAATCCGGACGGCGGGGAGAGATAGGAAGGTTGCCGTGGACACAAAAAATAATAAATATAATTTTAGAGAATAACGCGTGCTAACGTTCGTTTTTGTACGTGACATAGTTAAGTATAAATAAAACTCCCCAAGTACCTGCATTTCTTGTGTTTTCCTGTGGTAAGATTCATAGTATAACGACGGAATCAAATGCACCTATAACTGCAACCAAATGCACCTATGACCGCCGTTATAAATTGGTGACCCCGGCGTGATCTTTCCACAACGATCTTCGCCACGGGAATCATCAAGATTCAGGATCTACAAGGCGAGCTGACTACAGGAATACCCGCCAGCATCAGACGTCGACGCCAAGGACCCTTTTTCGGACGAATTCCTGACTGCATCGAGCATCAACGACGGAGCCCTGTTTCAAGTGCAGAAAACCGGACCTTGTCAACAGCCGCCGGCCGCGGCGCCCGCTCCTAACCAGGGTACCGAGCCGACACAGCCTGCAACCTTGCCATTTGCCGCCAGCACCCACCCCCAACCAGGATTTTGGATTTTGAAGTGACAGGTGACATTTACTAGCCCCCTCGTATTTCGAGGAAAGTACTTCCACTATTTTATTTATTTATTTATTTCAATCAACGGACGAATCCAGTTACAGATTGATTAAAAGATATGAGACAATATAATATAAAGATTGACACTAAACAGTAAAGGAAAAAACAGTATACGCAAAATACAATACAATATGAGCGCAAATTATTCAAAATACTCAACAATCAAGTCGAAGAACGCCTTAGAAGATATGCAATTAAAAATGTCAATATCCGGATGAAGTGATAACACATTATTATATAATGAACACATTGAATAACCTTAATCTCTCTATTACTCTGCTTACTTTCCTTACCTTTCCTATTTTCAATCACACATCATGGAAGAACAATTAGATGCTGCCGTTGGCACCGTAAGATGTAATTTGCCCCCATTTTTCCGCGTTGACCCTTCAATCTGGTTCGTGCAGATTGAAGCGGAATTTTTGAACTCGCGCATTACAAATTCTAGTCGCAAGTTTTATCGAGTCGTAGCCGCCTTGCCCCCAGACATTGCCATCGAAGTTAGGGATTTACTAATTGAACCTCCCGCTGACCTTCCTTATGAGACGCTCAAAGTGGAGATAATCAAACGAACCACCATTTCCGAACAAAATCGTTTGTAGCAATTGTTGTCGACGGAAGTGCTCGGCGACCAAACGCCTTCACAACTACTACGAAAATTGCAACAATTGCTGGGAACAACGCCAATAGACGACAATCTCCTACGCGAATTTTTTTTAAATCGTTTTCCGTCAGATGTGCAAAAAATTCTAGTGTCTGCAAAAACCACCTCATTAACAAACTTGGCAGAAATGGCAGATCAAATATTAGGAATTTCGACACCCACCATCATTAATAACACCAACGTTTCTCACACCAACATCTTACAACACTAGAATTTTTTCTGAGCTGACACAAAATTTAAATTCATTAACAACCGCTTTGACGAAGCAATCTAAAAACAAATTTCGGAACAGAAGTCGGTCAGCATCAAGAAACCGCTGGCAATTAGGCAATGACCCGCAACACAAACTGTGCTGGTACCATCACAATTTTCGTGGTGATGCACGGAAGTGCACTCCACCATGCCAGTAGGGAAACGACGAACAGCGGGGCTAATGTCGGCCCATTCCTCCGCTGTCTCTCCGGGCCCGTTGTTTTTCGTGCGTGCCACTAACTCTGAAACAAAATTTTTAGTAGATACGGGAGCCCAGGTTAGCATTTTGGCGGTGGATCAACTCTTCGCCAACACTCATCGCCAATCAAAATTTTCGTTAACCACCGTTAACAGTAGTTTAATACCCACGTTTGGTTCTTCAAAATTAACAGTACACATCGGTCTGGACGTAAAACTTGCGTGGAATTTCGTGCTTGCACACGTTAACCACTCCATTCTGGGCGCCGACTTCCTTCGTCATTTCAACATCATTGTTGACATTGCCCACGAACGTCTCGTAAGGAATGTATTCGGCCCATCAGAAAAACTCAAAATTTGTTCCTTGTCTACCCAAAATTCACCTTATTCGAAATTATTGCAACAATATCCTGATCTAACAACCCCTTTTGACCTAGCTAATCCCGTCAAGCATAATGTGCAACATCACATCGAAACATCTGGACTACCAGTTTTTGCCAAACCGCGACGATTACCACCTCACAAATTTAAAATTGCAAAAAACGAGTTTGATAAATTGTTACAGCTCGGTTTCGTGAGAACCTCTTCCAGCCCATGGGCGACGCCGCTACATCTGGTAGCTAAATCAGATGGCTCTTGGCGCCCATGCGGCGATTACCCTGGACTCAATAAAGTTACCATACCAGACCGATATCCTTTGCCTATTCTTCACGATTTCACGTACAATTGTTGTGGTTGCACGTAATTTTCAAAAATCGATTTAGTAAAGGCATATCACCAAATTCCAATTAATTCTGCAGACATTCCGAAAACGGCAATCACAACACCCTTTGGACTTTACGAATACACTAGGATGAGTTTCGGTTTAAGAAACGCCGCTCAAATGTTTCAAAGGTTTATGGACTCGGTATTACGCGGACTACCTTTTTGCTTCGCGTACATCGATGATATTCTCGTTTTCAGCAAGGATGAACATGAACACGTTCGTCAATTGCAACAAATTTTTGAGCGATTAACTTCTTTTGGAATAAAAATTAACTCTGACAAATGTGTTTTCCGTGAAACAAATTAGACTTTTTAGGTCACAGCATTAGTGATTCGGGAATCAAATCTATACAGTCTAAGGTCGATGCGATTTTGTCCTTCCCACAACCCACTGACCAAAAAGCATTGCAACGCTTTCTCGGCATGGTGAACTTTTACCATCGGTTCATAAAATCATGCTCGAGTATCCTAGCACCGCCCAACCAGCTTGCTACAACAACTCCACGCAACAAACCACTCTTCAAGCATTTACGACAGTTAAGGCTGCACTCGCCGACTGTGCTATGCTTGGTTTACCAGATCCTGTTGCGGAGTTAAGCATTATGGTAGACGCATCTGACTCCGCTGCTGGCGCGGTCTTGCAGCAGAAGGATAATTCTGGCGTTCTTCGACCGCTCGCTTTCTTTTCCAAATTTTTTTCAACAACAGAACGCAAATACAGTACTTTTGGCTGTGAATTGCCTGCTGTTTATTTGGCTATTAAAAAGTTCAAATATTATCTTGAAGGTCGCGAATTTATCATCTTTACAGATCATAAACCTTTGATCTCTGCTATAAATTCGAACTCGAATCGTTTTTCAGGACGAGAGCACAGACACATCACCTTCATCGCGCAATTCACCACTGACATCAGGTTCGTTCCAGGTACCGAAAACAGCGTTGCTGATACATTATCGCGAGTCGAAATTAACTCTTTAGATATACCTAACCTTGCGGAATTACAATCCGAAGACGGCGAACTAAAATTCCTTTTGAATAACGGCACCACTTCACTTAAGCTCGAGCAATACACTCCGCCTGGCACTAGCACACCTATATACACAGACATAACTCTTGCTCAAAGACGACCCTATATCCCTTCAGTCCTAAGAACTAACATTTTACAGTCTCTTCACGGACTTACACACCCTGGCGTCCGTGCAATGAAACGTCTGGTTACATCTCGCTATGTGTGGCCACGGATGAATCAAGACATTGCACAATTTGTCAAATCATGCTTGAAGTGCCAACAAATTAAAATTCACCGACACACTGTATCACCAATCGCTACTTTTCCGGACCCTGACGACCGTTTCACCGATATACACATCGACATTATCGGCCCTTTGCCTATTTGTAACACTTACAGATACCTTTTAGTTTGCATCGACCGTTTTACGCGTTGGCCTGAAGTCCAACCACTAGTCGAAATTACTGCAGATTCCGTTTCCAAAGCATTTTTAAATTGTTGGATTGCACGTTTTGGAATTCCATCGACGATTATTACTGATCGTGGTCGGCAATTCCAATCTAACATTTGGAAGGAATTTTGCAACATTTTCGGTATCACGCATAAGTCCACCACCGCCTACCATCCGCAATGTAACGGTTTGGTAGAGCGGCTCAATCGCCAAATTAAAGACTCGATCAGAATGAGTAACAATCCGAGTAACTGGGTATCCCAACTTCCCTTAATTTTATTAGGTTTGCGTACGATTTTTAAAACCTCGCTTTCGGCCACCGCAGCGGAATACGTCTATGGTGAAACATTATGTTTACCAGTCGATTTTTTATTTCCGAAATCTGTTTCTAAATTCATTCCTTCAGGCTCAAATTTTATCGACGGCCTGATAAGATAGGATGAAGACGCTTAGCCCCGCAATTACTCGCTTAACCCACCGCAAATCTTTCATACACCCCGATCTAAAAAAATGCACTCATGTTTTTATAAGGAAGGATCACGCAAAACGGCCGTTACAAAATTCTTACGATGGCCCTTTCGAAATTATCAGTCGAAATTCTAAATTTTTTACGGTAAATGTTAACGGCAGAAACGATTGCGTTTCCATCGATCGACTTAAACCTAGCTATGCACCATAAGTTTCAGTTACTTCCTTTACAAAACAATTACACTCTAATTCTTTTATTCCATACACCACATCTCTTAAATCAATCCTTAAACACTCTGGACCAAATCATTCTTCTAAATCTTCTAAACGTGTAACTTTCTCTTCCTCTGTTTCCTTTTCCTCCTCAATCTAGGTGGGGGGTAATGTGGTGTCGCCTGAACAAGAATTATCCGGACGGCGGGGAGAGATAGGAAGGTTGCCGTGGACACAAAAAATAATAAATATAATTTTAGAGAATAACGCGTGCTAACGTTCGTTTTTGTAAGTGACATAGTTAAGTATAAATAAAACTCCCCAAGTACCTGCATTTCTTGTGTTTTCCTGTGGTAAGATTCATAGTATAACGACGGAATCAAATGCACCTATAACTGCAACCAAATGCACCTATGACCGCCGCTATAGTATCTTCGATTTCCTTGGCAAAATCCTAATACAAGCAGCATACAGTAATTTATTCTTTTAGGTAAACACATGCATAAGCTGTACATTTTCTGACATTCGTTGTTTTTGAAATGAGTTCAATTTGAAGCTTTAAACAAGTGTTTTCCACTCCCAGACTAAACATGAAGTAACATTTCGAGTTTAGAAAAGCCCCGTGAAAATTTGTCGAGGGTCGCGCAGCGACCCGAGACAAATTTTCTGGGCTTTTCTAAACTCGAAATTTTACTTCATGCGCAACGCGTATCAAACACAGATTTCAGGTGAAGTTAGAATATACATACATTTCACAATATTTTAGTGTTTTGTACGCGTGGCGCATGAGGTAAAATTTCGAGTTTAGAAAAGCCCAGAAAATTTGTCTCGGGTCGCTGCGCGACCCTCGTCAAATTTTCACGGGGCTTTTCTAAACTCGAAATTTTACTTCATGCTTAGTCTGAGAGTGGAAAACACTCGTTTAAAGCTGCAAATTGAACCTGAAAAAAAACAAGAAATTTCTAAAGATTAGAGTATACGTGTTCCAAATTCAGCCTATTTGGAATACGTATACTTAAAAGAAAAACTTCCTGTTTCTGTTTGCTCCAGAGAAATATGAATAATTATAAAGCATAATGAAGATAACAACTAATTCTCAAAAAACACTTGTTAATTAATATTATACACTATTGACGTCTGTTAAACAATGGCGGCGACAAAGAAAAAAACATGTATTGTTAATCACCCGAAAAACAAGATTTCATTTTTACTAAATAATAAAAAATTATTTATTTGCATTTTATTTTTTAGGGCAAACCCGTACAAGATATCAAACATTATTTAGAGACAAAAAAAGCTTTTAAATGAACTAATCTTTCAAAACGTATTTTTAACATTTTTATAAGTCGCGCCAATAAAAACATATTTTAGTTTTTATGTTGTGGTACTATTGTTTTTTATACTTCGTGTCAATCACTGATGACCATAATAACTGAAATGATGTGTTATATTATGATAATCAACCATAATAAATTTTAGTCGGATCTAATATAGCGTTCAATTGTTATAAATAAAATTAATAATATTTTTTTGAAGTTTGAAGATTAATTTCGACTTAACCGTAAACTTTTGGATATAGCTAAGTTATGTTAAATCATCATATTTTGATCCCAGCAATCTATAATTAAGCCATCTCCCCACACTAACGGGACTCACTGTATGCAACTCATTAAATAAACTGCTGATAAACAGATTATCTGTGCGCACTAAAAACATAACAAATTTTAAACCATTCTACACAAATATTAAAGAAATTCTATCATAATCTATTATCCCCTAAACGAAAATATTCGCTTTAATTCAACTTGACCCCGGAATCCGGAAGAGAGAGAGAGAGAAAGAGAGAGAAAGAAAAAGCGATCCCTTATCCCTGAAATCGGACGGAATCACAAAGTCCGTCGTTGAAAAGGACACGCGATTCAAAAAGAATAACTGATTGTAGGGATTTGTAAAGGGGACATCTGGGCCGGCACAATGCCCGGAATAGGACGTGTCCTGATCTACATTTAAGGTTTCTTATTCCGACTCTTTTCCGATGTATCGAATATAAAAGATCAAATCCGGATTTCCCATAAAACGGCAGATCGCCTTTATACGGGAGATTGTCCGGCGAGTGAATGAGAAAATGGGCCAAAAAAAATGAACCTATTTGTAATGAAGTCTGGTGTAAATAAAGAACGAAAAATAAGGAGAAAATGTTATATTTACATAAATATAATATAATTTGGTTAATACTTGCAGGGATTTTTTCTGTTATTTATGTATACCTCCAGACCCCAAAGCAAATTACTCTATAGTCTCTGAAATTAAAAGAGAAAGAACTAAAATATGTAAGTCATTTGAATATAAGACGTGTTTAGAAATATCGGGTGTCCAACAAGGATTTTTGATATACAGGGTGAGGCTTTTAACGTGTTTTTTGCAAATATTTTGAAAACAAAGCATTTTACGCTTAAATGACCTGAGTGTAAAATAATCGTACAGAATGGGCCCCTTCTGTACGATTATTTTTCAATTATGTAATATCAGAGCTGGGATGAATCCTCAAAAACAGGATTCGAATCACGAATCCGAATCACCTAATATGCTTCGAATCAGGAATACTCGAATAAAGGATTCGTAAGTGAAAAATATGATTCCAATCAAAGATTCGAATCCTCATTTTTGAATCACGGATACAAATCCTTTAAAAATAAATTTAAATCTATTATTTGCAATCAGTAATATTTTATTCCATCAGTTTCTATTAACGAAAATGTTCATTTACCGACTAAATATCTGATTATATAATGATTTTAATTAATGATGATATATGGGTTATTGAACTTCATTTTAAATCTGTGTTTTATACGCGTGACGCATGAAGTAAAATTTCGAGTTTAGAAAAGCCCCGTGAAAATTTGTCTCGGGTCGCTGCGCGACCCTCGACAAATTTTCTACGCCGGCCTTTTCTAAACTCGAAATTTTACTTCATGCTTAGTCTGGGAGTGGACAACACTCGTTCTTAGAAGTTTCAAATTAAAGGATCACTTTAGATTACTAAGTTTATTACCATTTTACAAAGGCTACAACTCGAAGGACCAATCATGGTCTTCGGAGACCGAAGTACTACACGGAATCAAAGTTTATTTACAAGAAAACAACGACTATCTGAAGGTTTACAGCATGGATAGGAAAGAAAACATCCAATTTTGAAAAAATATCGAAGTTGGGGTGGTTTTCAGTGCGTTTTTAACTTCACTTTAAATCAGTGTTTTATACGCGTGGCGCATGAAGTAAAATTTCGAGTTTAGAAAAGCCCCGTGAAAATTTGTCTCGGGTCGCTGCGCGACCCTCGACAAATTTTCTACGCGGGGCTTTTCTAAACTCGAAATTTTACTTCATGCTTAGTCTGGGAGTGGACCGTCAAGATTTTCTACATGTCGAGATTTTCGATATTTCTAGATTTATGTCGATTTATTCACAGTTTGTTATTGTATTAAATGCAATTTTACTATTAAATAAAAACGGTTTTTTTAGGAATAGAATATTCACCCATTAAGAGCCGAGCAAATTATAAAGTTAACTCTAAAAGTTAATTTTAGGTAAAATTTTTCATCTTTTTCTATGATTTCAATGAATGATTTATTATATTACATACGTCGATTTTTTAAAAGAGTTAAATTTAAAATTCAAACGAGTGTTGTCCACTCCCAGACTAAGCAAGAAGTAAAATTTCGAGTTTAGAAAAGCCCCGTGTAGAAAATTTGTCGAGTGTCGCGCAGCGACCCCAGACAAATTTTCGCGGGGCTTTTCTAAACTCGAAATTTTACTCCATGCGCCACGCGTATAAAACACTGATTTAAAGTGAAGTTAAAAATGCACTGAAAACCAACCCAACTTCGATATTTTTTCAAAATTATATGTTTTCTTTCATATCCATGCTGTAAACCTTCAGATATTCGTTGTTTTCTTGTAAAAAAAACTTCGATTCCCTGTAGTCCTTCGGTCTCCGAAGACCATGGTTGGTCCTTCGAGCTGTAGCCTTTGTAAAATGGTAATAAACTTAGTAATCTAGAGTGATCCTTCAATTTGAAACTGCTAAGAACGAGTGTTGTCCACTCCCAGACTAAGCATGAAGTAAAATTTCGAGTTTAGAAAAGCCCCGCGTAGAAAATTTGTCGAGGGTCGCGCAGCGACCCGAGACAAATTTTCACGGGGCTTTTCTAAACTCGAAATTTTACTTCATGCGCCACGCGTATAAAACACTGATTTCAAGTGAAGTAAAAAATATACTATTAACGTTGGATATTTTTCATTGTTAAGTAATCAAATATGCTTTCACAAATATTTGAATTATTCGAAAATTTTGAATATTTATATCCAAATATGAATAATTTAGTGATTTAAATATTCATATTAGAATATTTAACTATTTGAGTTAATCGAATTCAAATCCCAGCCTTAATTGCGATGATTCGAATTATTTAGGAGGATTTGAATCCGTGTATGAGGATTCGAATCCTTTTATAAGAATTCGAATCCTTTTATAAGGATTCGAATCATCTACGTCTGAATTCGAATACGAATCCTTTTAAAAAAATATAACGAATCCGGATCACGAATCCGTTTTCACTAAAGTATTCGAATACCTCTTTTGAATCCTCTAAAAGGATTCGAATCCGGGAATCGAATCCTGAATGATTCGAATCCTGCCCAGCTCTGTGTAATATTGGTTTTCTCACAGGTGGCGATGCTGTCGCTAAAACAAGGTCAACTCATTTTTATTCAATGGGAATCCCTATTTTTGATTGCAGTTTCGGATTCCTCGTAAAAAAATAAGAAACATGTATTTACCTTATTTTTTTGTTAGCCTGATAAATGGCACTCTAATCGAGACAGGTGAAACATGAAAGATGTTCTGGTGTTTGAGAAGGACACGCTTGTTTTTAGAGTGTAACATTTTTACGATTAAAAATTGTATCATTTTACTTTATAAAAAAATAACTGGAATTTGACCAATATTGCATATTTTGTGGATAATTTCTTAACTGAACAAAAATAGAAAATGACTTTTCTAAAAAGTCTTCTGCTTGTTTCGAAACACTTTCTTTATTTTTTCAGCCATTATATCTTAAATTGAATCTATCCGCAAATCACATGAACATCCGAACGTATTATTATTTTTCGCGATTACAGCGCCAGGGGGACTTTACACGACAATACAATTTTAAAAAGGCGAATCTACATTCCCTCTATAGCGAACTATGCACCGCTGATTGGAATTCGATATTTAAACCAAATTCTAACGTAAATGATATTTGTGAAGAGTTCTACAAATTATTATATTCAATGTTTGATGCTCATGTTCCAAAATATAAAATTTGTAATAAATCGTATCCTCCGTGGTATAATCTGGAACTGATTCGACTTTTAAAGCATAAACAATTCCGAAGAAGACGTTGTAAGCGACATCCAACCACCTATAATAAATTTTTATTAGCGGATGTACAAAAAAGATTTAAACAGAAATCCAAAATTGCTTACAATATATTTATTAAAAAGTCAGAAGATGAAATTAGTAACAAACCCGCGCGCTTTTGGTCATTCATTAATAAGAAGAGAAAGTGCACAAAAATTCCTGGTGAGATGACATATGATAACCAGTCACTATCGAATACAGATGCTATTGTTTCATCATTTGCTGACCATTTTGCCAAGAGCTACGGGCCATCGAAAGATACCGAACCAGTATTTAGCAGATTTACTCATATGGGCGATTATAACATCTCAGAAGATATTGTGTTACAGGCCATGAAAAAAGTTAAACCAAATTTAACCATGGGAATGGACCAAATACCGGCCTTCTTAGTAAAGGACTGCGCGGGAATACTATGCGAACCGATTGAGCGAATTTTTAATCTAATTCTTAAGCAAGGTGTATTTCCAAGCTGTTGGAAACTACAGGCCAATTTCACTTCTTAGTAATTTTTCAAAGGTCTTCGAATGTATACTATCTGACGAAATCTATAGCCGTGTACAGCAAAATATATCAACAAGTCAACATGGTTTTGTTAAGAATCGTAGTACAATGACGAACTTGCTTAATATGACTCATAAAATATCATCTGAATTAGATCAACAAAATCAGGTTGACGTCATTTACACAGATATTTCGAAGGCCTTTGATTGCATGCCTCACCACATTATAGTGAAATTTTTGAGTATGCACAACATCAATGATAATATTATTTCTGTCATAAAGTCTTATTTATATAATAGACAGCAAATCGTTGAAGTTGACGGCTATAAATCACAACCATATGTTGCTACTAGTGGTGTTCCACAGGGTTCCAATCTTGGGCCACTGTTGTTTATAATATTTATAAACTCGATAACTGAAGCACTGAACTGCGAATTTTTAATGTATGCAGACGATATTAAGCTGTTTAGAACAATTAATACAATTTCAGACTGTGTTGTACTCCAGAATAACGTTAATCATTTATATTCTTGGTGTGTAAAGCATGGCCTTAGTATTAATATAAAAAAATGTAACATCATATCATATTATCGTAAGTCAAATCCAGTAATGTTTAATTATACAATTAACGCCAATCTCATTAACAGAACAACCGAGATGTCTGATCTTGGTGTTATATTTGACCAACGTTTGAGCTTTGTGCCCCATCTCACTAGTACGATTCAATCATCATTAAGAATGTTAGGCTTTATTATAAGAAATTGTAGACAATTTAATAATGTGGAAAGTATTATTCTATTATTTAACTCATTCATTCTAAGCAAACTTAATTATTGTGCGCCTGTTTGGAGCCCTTACTATCGCTGTCATATTCATTCCTTGGAAAAAGTTCAGAGAAAATTCCTTAAGTATCTATATTATTTTAAACATGGTGCGTATCCTTTTGATACTGTCACTTATGACATGCTACTTAATGAATTTTCGATGCCATCAATGATACAGCGTCACAAATATATATTGCTACTAACTTTATACAAACATGTGCACTACCATTTGGACAATCCGTTTTTCCTCAACATACTTTGCGTTCATGCTCCTAGAGTTATCACACGCAATTCGTTAACGTTCTACAGCAAAAAACCTAATACTCTTCACTTTTCTCAATCACCTATGCATAATATGTTAAATTGTTACCATAGTGTTGAAGATTATGTCGATGTATTTATGTCAAGTCTTTTTGAATTTTCACATAATTGTAAACTGGCCATTAGCCGTTCGTAATTCTTTTTTTTAATTCTTTTTTTTTTGTTTTTCATTTTAATTTTTTTATAATTATCGTTATGTACGAGTATATATATATATATATATATATAAATATATTTTTAGATTAGTCTTTATATGTTTATAATTTAGTTTAATTTTTCATATGTTATAATAGTTATATTTTAAAATTTTCCCTGTAATTGGATTATTTCTGTTGGGAATAAATAAATAAATAAATAAATAAATAAGCCATACATCAGTGTGACAAAAAAACTTGTTAAATAAATTATTATTATGTTTTTACAAGAAATCTAAATCTGCAATCAAATATAGGGGTTCCCGGTAAAAAAAATTGAGTTGACATTGTTTTAGCGCTATATGTAAGAAAACCAATATTACATAATTCTATACAATATTTTACTAAGGTCATTTCTGCGTAAAATGCTTTGTTTTCGAAATATTTGCGAAAAACAAGTTAAATGCCCCTGTATCTTGGAATACCAATATTTTCATACAAAATAATCATTATTTATATCGATATTTCTTTTTCCAATATTTCGCTAATATCAATACCATATGGTCGATATCTTTATATACGATAATATATAATATATTGTTTAATTTCTTTTGAGTGTTTCAAGTGTTTCCAATCCTAGATTAAGCATAACATTTCGAGTTTAGAAAAGCCTGAACGTTTGGATTTCCAAATTCAGGCTTTTCTAAACTCGAAATTTTACTTCATGCGCACGCGTATAAAATACTGATTTCAAGTGATGTTTCAAAACTTTATCGCTTCAATTAAATTGATTTTAGATGTGTAGGTAACATCTTAGGATTAGATGGCCTCAATTAATTTGGTTTAAGATGTTCAGGTTACATTAGCGGTGTAGGCCATTAAATTTTTAAAGATTTGATAAGCAGTATATTTTAAATTTCACTTGAAATCAGTGTTTCATACGCGTGGCGCATGAAGTAAAATTTCCAGTTTAGAAAAGCCCAGAAAATTTGTCTCGGGTCGCTGCGCGACCCTCGACAAATTTTCACGGGGCTTTTCTAAACTCGAAATTTTACTTCATGCTTAGTCTGGGAGTGGAAAACACTCGTTTAAAGCTTCAAATTAAACTCTTAAAAAAATAACGAATATCTAAAGTTTTAAAGAAAATAATTTCTTTTAGGTAAACATACGCCTAAGCTGTACATTTTCCGACATTCGTTGGTTTTTAAATGAGTTCTATTTGAACTTTTATTTGAGTTCTATTTGAATCTATTTCTTTTTATAATAACCTTTTAAACCTTAAACCTTTAGGAAAGCCCAGAAAATTCACGGGGCTTTTATAAACTCGAAATTTTACTTCATGCTCAACCCGTGATTGGAAGCACTCGTTAGAGGCTTCAAATTGAAAGTTTTCAATAAAACAGCGAATATCTGAAAATGTACATCGAAACACCTAAAAGAAAATATCACTTTATGAAGTTTTGGTGATGTTTCAAAGTTTGTTTTTAAACAAGACTAATATATTCTACACTTTTCAATTCTTTATTAGTGCTGATACAAAAAGATGTTTACACTCGTCAATAGTAATACAATAATATATAATAATAGTAATAATAATAAAATAAGGTATTTAGTTAAATCACTGTAACATTTCGCCAAAGTGGATTGGTAGGTATAACGATCCCCATTTGTTTAGAAAAGGTTTTGGTGACAAAGCTTGTGAAGATATATAGGGTGCAAGTTGAAATAGTAATGAAATATCGAGACTCAACAGATTAAAAACTTAATTGTACGAATATTTGTAAAAGTAAAATAACAGCACAACAGATTAAAACCATTAGAATAATAAATAATAATGACTAGAATTTAATATAAGGTTAAAATGTTAAAAAATGTAGTTATAAAAGTAAAATAACAATCACAACACATTAAAAGCATTTAATAGTTAGTAGTAAAATTTGTTTGTAAAAGAATAGAGAGTTACAACAGATTAAATAGTAAGTAACTAGTGTTTTAAATATCACAGAACGGTTTATCACAGCACATATATTCGTCCCACGAGTAGAATGCTTCCTGTATAAGGTAGTTCTTTATAGTTATTTTGAAGTTATTGATAGGCAACGATCGTACCGTATTTGTTAGTTTATTAAAGAATCGTATACAGTAGTATTTAGTGCCTGTTTGTACTGTTTGTAGTCTGATGTGCTCTTGATAGATATCTGTTTTGGAACGAGTATTGTGAGTATGATGATCATGATTGGGGTACAAGTTCAAGTTATTCCGTATGTGTATGAGACACTCCAGGATGTATATACAGGGTAGTGTTAATATTCGAAGTCTAATAAATGAACTTTTACAGTCATCGGTATACTTTAGACCTGCAACAATCCTGATAGCTTGGCGTTGTAGGGACAATATCCTATGCCTGGAGGCTGAATGACCCCATACAATTATGCCGTACCTTATGTGTGATTCACATAAAGCTAAATAAGCTGACCGTAAAGCTTTGCCTACAGGGTTGTGCGTTAACATACGAAGACAATAAATATTTCTGGACAGTTTCTTTGCCAAGTTTTCACCGTGTGTATCCCACCTTAGTTTTGGATCTAAGTAGATACCAAGAAACTTAGCATTATCGTCAAGTGCAATATCACTTTTATTGAGAGTGAATAAGATCTTCTTGGTTTTATGTTCGTTTAAAATGAGTTTATTTGAATTGCACCAATTTGTGACTTGGTTTAGGGTAGACACTCCACTGTCCATAATGTCATTTATCGAGTTCGCAGTATCAAGTACAGTGGTATCGTCCGCGAATAACACTACCCTGGAGTTTACATGATCTGGAATGTCATTTATGAATATGAGGAATAATATTGGTCCCAGGACTGATCCTTGTGGAACCCCGATTGTGACTGGGAGGGGATCTGATTTTTTATTGTCAAATTGAACCACCTGGACACGGTCAGATAAGTATGAGGATATTAGGTCCATGCTGTTCTGACAAAATCCATATCGGCTCAACTTGTAACCCAATAGCTCGTGTGATATGCAGTCAAACGCTTTACTTAAATCGACGAATGTTCCGAGACAGTATGATTTGTTTTCGAAACAATCTAATATTGTATTTGTCAAGTTAATAATGGTATCAGTTGTTGTTCGATTCGATCCGAAGCCAAATTGGTGATGATTTAATAGTTGATTATTTTACAAATAATCGACTATTTGATCCTTCATTATTCTTTCAACTATTTTTGAAAGAGTAGGAAGAATTGCAATGGTTGTTTATTTCACCAACTATACCACTTTTATGGACTGGTACCACTTTGGCGTATTTTAAAACATCTGGAAAATTTCCTGAAGTGATTATGCCATTTATTAATTTTGTTAATGGGGAGATAATGATATCTTTCACCACTTTGATAATGTCAACTGATAAATCATAAATATCTGAGCTTCTACCCGGCTTTAATTGCGTTATTGTATCACGAACCTTAACAGGTGTCGTTTCTTTAAATGAGAATATTTGATTTGTTTTGGTATCCGTGATTAAGTTTTGCGTTTGGTTTACTTGTGAGTGTGTTGGTAGTTCTTTGGCCGCATTCACGAAATAGGAGTTGAATTTATCACATGTTATATCACAGTTCAAGCTTTTATACTTTTTGAGCCTTGACTCATTAATCACATCCCACAAAGCCCTTTGCTTGTTATGAGATTTGTTAACATAATCCTCCCAGGCAATAGTTTTTTTAGCTATTATGGAACGTTTGTAATTATCAGTATATTCTTTGAGTAGTTTATATGATTGTTCGGTAGTGTATATATTGTGATGTTCGCGGATAAGTTCCAGAGTATCCCTCATAGTCTGGAGGTTCCGGTCAAACCAAAATACCTTAGTTAGTTTATTTGTGTGATTAACGTTATTCCTTTTAAGGGGAAATGCCTGGTAAGCGGCAGCACTTAGGATATTGTATAATTCAGACCATTTCAAGCTGATGTCTAAGGAACTGTTCACAAAATCAAAATTGGCTTTGTCAATGATACTGTAGAAATCTAACTTTCCTTTTAAAGTGATTGGTCTTGTAATATTCCCAGTGGGCTTATTAGCCTCTGCAACTGACATTGTTAACACTGCACCATAGTGGTCAGAGAGTCCTGTATTCAGACATTCTATATTAATATTTGTTTGCTCAGTATATGTAAAAATGTTGTCGATGCAGTTATTTTTACGCGTGTTAAATTTAATAGTTTTATAGAGACCATATGTAATTAAGGAATCTGTTAGTAGATCTTCTCTGGTATCATTGACATTGAATTTAATGTTAAAATACCCCCCCCCCCCCCAGTATTATGTCGCAGGTGGGATTAGTTATTTTGTTTAATAATGATAGGAGTACATTCACGAACACATTAAAATCACCCGAAGGCGAACGATAACCACATATAATATAAGTACTAAAGCATGGCACGTACAACATGGACAATTCACAAGCTTTGTCTATACTAAAGTTATCAGTTAATGAGTTAAAGTCGGTGACTACCAGTTCACTATTGGCATATATTATAGTCCCTCCATGGTTCGTGATTTTGCGCGAGTAATATGGCCTGGCCTTTAAGGTGCTGATTGTGGAAATTTCACACTCCTCTTGTGATAGCCAATGCTCACTAATGGCCAAGAAACTGAAGTTTTTGTCTATAGTAAGTGCCTTAAATTCGCTTATTTTATTTCTAATTGATTGAGCATTTAGAAATAGAATTTTTATTTTGCTGTTGTTGTCCGGTTTTGGATTCTCCATAAAAAATCATTGATTTTTACTCCAGTGGGCCAAGTTGCAGGATCTTTTATCATTTCCAGTTCGTGAGAGTAGACACTAACTTTAAATGATGCGTATTCATCTGGGTATTTTGATTTAACGTTGAAACGTTAAAAGAATGGTTTTTCTATTTCTGAATAATCTCTAGAAATGTTATCCAACATTGAATTATCGATGAATTTTAAAGGTTATTATAAATATTATTATTATTTAAATTAAAAGCAATTTCGAGTTTAGTGGTGATTATGAAAAGTTAATAACACGTCCGGTTTCACCGGAAGTGACTTCAGTTTTGTAATTTTGAGTGGAACACCCTATATATTTTTTTTTCGGGTACAGAATCTCATTTTACATACAAATCAATTGTTTAAACAAAAAAGTTACTAGTGTCATTTTCTATTTCTTTCAATAAACAATAGTGCATCTAGGTTGCTGTGATCGCCCTAATATCTTTTGTTTCGTATCATAGACGTGTACAAAACAAATCTTACCAATTTTTGTTTTTAAATTTGGCCAACAGAAGCCTTTAAATTGTAATTCGATGGTTTTTTTTAAATAACTCAATTTTTTCAAATGGCAACATGGTAGATCATTATGATTTTATTAAATGGTAATTAACTAATGTATTTATTTGAGACTTATGAAACTAGTGAATAAAGAAAAATTAAGTAAAATCAGGAATTGTATTTAAAATTGTTTTAATCAAGGAAGCTATAATTTATTCTTCTACAAATAACAGAAATAAAACAAACAGAAATTATAAAATGTTTGTATACGTCTACGATACGAAAAAAATATAAAGATAGGGCGACCACAGCTACCTAGGTGCAATTTTACTTTTGAATAAAAATATGACTAGTATTTATAAAAAAAAAACAACTGATTTGTATGTAAAATGAATCCTTTATCCGAAAACAAAAAAATATATAGTGTGTTTAATTTGAAATTTTAAAATTGGTGTCACTTTCGGTGACACCGGAAGTGCAATTAAAATGTTCCTAGTAACCACTAAAGTCTAAATTATTTTTAGTATAAATGTAGAAAACTTCAAATTCTGTTTTGTGTTACACCCGGTATAATTAACGAATTAATTCATCGTTCGTATAAATTTTAATGATTTTATCAAATTTTAAGATTGCCATTTTACAAATTGCCAAATTCATGTAATTTGGATAAATTACATGAATTTGGCAATTTGTAATTTTTACAAATAACGTAATTTTGATGAAACAAATTATAAAATGTTCCCGATGTCAATAAAAATGTGAAACAAATTCTTGTAAATTTTGTTTGATCAATTAATTTCTTCAATTTTTATAATTCTTCTAATTTTCAAAATACTACACAATACCGTACTTGATTTATGGTCTTCATCAATTTTGTTAAAACTATGACTAATAATGCAGTTTCTGCAGTTTTACTATAAGTCAGAATATGGTCTATTTGACTGTACTGATTGTTATTTAACAACCTTGACTATACTGTATGTTTTTGAGTTTACGTGAAGTGATTATTACACTAAAAAATACTGTTATTCCTTACTTCACTTTTTATATTAAAAGTGAAGTAAGGAATAACAGTCTTTTTTAGTGCTTGACTATACTGATTACATATTAACTGTTTTCGACATTTTTATTAGCGATAGCAGTTCAATTCAATTCGTATTTAAAAATTTAACTAAAATTGTATTTAACTGGAAATTAAATTGCAAACATTCAGATCTAAAAAAAAGGTTGCTCCTCCTTCTAAATATTAACATATTCAGATTCTGGCATATTACAAAAGAGCAATATTTTCTAAGTATCCACACACGTTATTATGAAGATATGTTTAAATATCAAGATAAAAAAAAATTAAAATGTTAATGCATTGTTTGAAAAAGAAATGTTTACTTATTATTCACACAAAATTTCATAAGGATATCTCATGGCCGGTTTCTCCGTTACCCAAGTCCTAGTCGTGTCTCAAACCGTGTCTTAGGTCATAACCTCGTCGTAAAGTGTTGCACCAACTGATTTAAGTCAAAAAATCGTTTTAGTCATGCTTAAGTCCTAAGTCACTATTTGCCAGGACTTAGGACACGGATTCTAACAGAAAAATTGTGACAACGGTAAAATTATTATCTTATTCAAAGAATCCTTCTCTTTTGTTCTCTACAATTCGTTTATTTTTGTCTACAAGAGAAGATAGAAGAGGTATTTCTTCTGCGGTATAGTTTTCACTGAGAGAGTTTTTATATTTTTAGTAAAAAAACGTAATTAAATCATTGATAAGTAAAATGTTTAATTATAAACAGCCACCAGGGGTTGGTAGAAGGATAGGGAGAGTTAAAACCGAAACATAATTATAATTGTGTCGCACACAACTCTGTACAAATGCATTGTTCGCGGGCCCGGGGTTTCGACAATGGTGGGCCCTACAAAAGCTATATACAGGCACAGTGTACCGAGTATATATACAGGCACGGCAGTCAGGTAGAGTGAGGCAAGTCTGAAAAGTTTTAACGATGTATATTCCGCATTAATAACTTGTTGGAGCCCAACGACGATCAATATGCGACAATGTGCGACTAATGTTCGCTCGCAATGCTACCCTCTGTGTGCTGGAATCGGTTCTCTATTAATTGGCCTTCAGTCATAACAATCGCTATCGATATAATCGGAATTGTGAAGAGGTGGAGAGTGCGTGCGAGCGAGATGGTTAGCTTGGATTTTGCAATTTGTGATTTTATACGAGTATATCGTTCAATTATTAAATGAAATTGTATGTTATGCAGTTTTTTAACATTTTAATTAGAAATGCATTAAATCATTCAAAAATTGAAATGCATCACATTCAGTGACGGCTCGTGAAACTTTTAAAAGCATGGTTAAACATTTTTTGAAAAAAGTAACCATACTATTGACAAAAGTATGGTTAAACATATTTCGACAAAAGTATGGTTAACCATACTTTCGACAAAAGAATAGTAAAACATTTTCGAGAAAAGTATAGTTAAACATTTTTCGACAAAAGTATAGTTAACCATAATTTCGACAAAAGTATGTTTAACTATACTTTCGACAAAGTAATACCCCCTTGAATACACGCCTGATCGACTAAATTAATTATAGTATCTTCATTATTCTTATCACTACTCTTGACCTTAAGATATACATTGTCAATATCGGAAATTTCAGGATGTAAATCATTGAAGGGTTAATGATAAGTGGAATTAACACATTTACCTTGCAAACACGTGCATCTAACGATATACCGGGTGTTTGATTAGGCGTGGCCATCGGTTGTATCTCAGAAACTATACATCATAGCATGTTAGGGTCAAATCCACATTCCAAAGGTCTTCTTTTTTCTTGATATATGAAGGTTTTTTTAGAGATAATAAAAAATTTCATGTAAAAGTGGCCAAGAGAAATCGCTGGAAATTATTATTAAGTTCATAGTTTTGCGCAAGAGCGCGCTATCTCTATAGTAAAAGATTAAAATAATTTTTATCAAATAAATTCCAAATTAAGGGATGTGAAAAATATGAAAATCTCAATCTGCGGTTGATTTTACATAATATTAACTATCTCGTCGTTTGTTTATATCTCACATAAGATGCACAGGAGAACGAAAATGTCTAATTATTTAAATGCCTGTAACTTTTGTTAGGTTTCACTGAATTTAATAAACTTGGGCTCATTTGATAGATAATTGAATGTACTTTAAAACATAATTCACTCTGATTTATTTTAGTTTTGATATTAAGCGCTAGAGGGTGCAATTGAGACAATCACCGTATTTTCTCCATTTTCTTTAAATTTTCAAATTGGAAGGTATACGTAAGTTACGATAGTTAATTAAAATGAAAAATAGTGTATAAACTGATGAAAACCGCATACCGATATCTTCATCCTAACCGGAGATATATTAAAAATTGTGCAGAATGGAGTATTTTGTACTAATGGCGCCCTCTTATCCCTACTATAGACACTAAATTAAATCAGAATACATAGTGTTTAAAAGTGCATTCAATAAATTATCAATTTAGTCAAAGTTTATTAAATTTGGTTAAACATAACTAAAGTTACAACCATTGAAATGATTAGACTTTTCCATTTTCATCTGCATCTTATGTAGAAGTAAAAGAAACGAGAAGGTATTTAAAAATAGAGTAGATTACGATTTACATATTTTTAACATATGCAGCCTAATTTGGCATTTTGAATAAAATCTTGTGTTTACCCTTTGCGGTAAAGATTGCGCCCTCTACCAGCGAAGCTAGATTTAATTATTTTATTTGTTTTATTTTCTTATGTTTGTTTGGTATTCATCCAATAAAGTATTGTAATAAGTGTTTTTAGTAAATACACGCTGTTTTAAACATTCTACTAATCTCATAGCCTATTATATTTTTATATTTTAAATAATCATGGAATTACTTACATATTCGCTTTTTAAAACATATAAATGGTTGAAAGTGATCTCCGTTGTTCTTTAAATTATTGTTTTAGAGCTCTTAAATATAAAACAGAAAAGCTTGAAGGCCTACTAGATTTTAAAATATATTTTTATTTATTTATTTATTAACGGAAGTCCATTTAAGTACATTAAGTATATGGTGCGCGGTTGGAAATCAGTAAATCTACCAAACTTTTTGCTATACCTTCGGTTAGGATAAAGATATTAGGATGAGATTTTCACCATATTTCCCAGCACTCACCCTGTAATAAACTAGTGTAAGAAAACTATACCTTACAATTTGAAATGTTTAAGAAAATCTAGAAAATATGGCTATTGTTCCAAAAAGGACCTCTAGCGGTTACTATAAGAATTAAATTAAAAGAGAGTAAAACGTGTTTTGAAAGTGCTCTCTATTACCTATCAAATGAGACTAATTTCATTAATTTTGGTTAATCGTAACTAAAGTTACATGCAGTTCAATGATCACACTTAACAGCTCTCTCCTACCTTATATATGCGAGATAGAGAAACAAATAAGTAGTTAATACTGGGTAAAATTCAGCATAGGTTACGATTTGTATGTTTTCAATCTAGCTTCATTTAGCAGTTTTATAATAAAAACCAGTTTTTCTGTTTGGCGATAAATGTTACGCCCTCTAGCGAGGAAGTTAGGAGCTTAAAAATAATTTAAAGCCACGCTTAATCAAACACCCGGTGTGTGCAGCTATTAAAACATTTAAAGTAGACTTTTATATGCGAGTTAGAGAAACAAGTAAGTAGTTAAAATTGAGTGAAATTTAGCGTAAGTTACAATTTGTATATTTTCAATCTAGCTTCATTTAGCAGTTTTATGATAAAAACCTGTTTTTCTGTTTGGCGATAAATGTTACGCCCTCTAGCGACGAAGTTAGGAGCTTAAAAATAATTTCCAGTATTATTTCTTAGTCACTTCTACGATGATTTTTTTTTGCCGCCACATGCTACACTGCATAGTTTCGGAGATACAGTCGATGGCCACCCTTAATCAAACACCCGGTGTGTGCAGAGATTTAAAACTTTAAAGTTGACTTTTATTTGGCAATGAAGTTAATTTAAAAAAAATATATAATTAGTGTCAATTTATGGTATTGAAACTGCGATTGACTTTGTTTTTTAATTCATTCAAATCGATCAATAAATAACAGAGTTATGACGTTATTATCAAACACCCGGTACATCCGAACATTTTATAAATCGTTGAAAATGTTTATTGTTACAGAATGATTGTAAATTAATTATTATTATATTTTTATATGCACCGGGCTTTTGTTTTCCTTTTGTCTTGTAATTAGGAACATTTTCCTGCTATGACAATAAATGGATTAATATTATAAAATCTCATGAAAACTTTATAAATTGACGAAAATCTCCAACTATTAAAAATCTCATGAAAATTTTATCAAAATTACGAAAATATAAATTTAAAATTTAAATATGAAATGAGTGGTGTATTTTGAACTTTACTTTAAATCAATGTTTTATACGCGTGGCGCATGAAGTAAAATTTCGAGTTTAGAAAAGCCCCGTGAAATTTTGTCTCGACAAATTTTCTACGCGGGGTTTTTCTAAACTCGAAATTTTACTTCATGCTTAATCAGGGAGTGGTAAGAAGTCTTAAGAAGCTTTGAATTGACCGTTTATTAAAAAACAACGAATTCCTGAAAATGTACAGAACGCAATTTTCAAGATATGTATTCTTAAAAGAAACGTTTCCTGTGTACGTTTTTTTTTACATTGAGCTATTAAACACACAACATTGCACCCTTTCATCAATCCACCACCCAGTAAAAAAAAACATATCCTCCTAAAATTCGATTCGCCGTCACCAACCGAAATGATTAATAGTTTTTCTAACAATCCATTGTGCCTCCCCCTCCACTCAATCAAAGAAGTATCGGTTTAGCATAATTCGAAAAATAAACACTCCCCCCTTTTACACACCCATTGTGCGGATTTATGGGATCCCATTCACCGGCGAAATTGGTAATTCCGAGTCCGTAATTAAAGCCAAGTTTTACGTGTATATCAAATCACGACATAATTACGAACGAATTGATTATTGTTATTTTACGTAACTGCGCAGCATTGTCGGTGCTGATGCGAAAAAAGATGGTTTGTAATTAAGAGTGTGAATAGGGTGAGGAATTACAGTTTCGATTATGTATTGAGTAAAGCAGAAAGGTAATTAATAATTTATTGAAGAACTGATGTACCTACGAAGAGTTTTAGAATGGGATAAATAATTATACAAACAGTTTTTAACTTGGAAGATTTAATCTTCCAAGTTTAAAACTGTTTGTATATGGCTCAAATATTCAGTGTTAAATGGAATATGTAAAAACATTAGAAAATAGTGAAATTTTACTAAATGATTTCTTTGAAAAATGTTGAATATGTTTCACCATAAATGAATTATAAATGTTGATTTTCAGCTCATAAATTAAATTCAAATAGTATTATGGAGTTTCATCATGTATCCGCCTCATCATGTATCCGCCTCATCAATTAAATATCATAAATTAAATATATCTGCCGGGATATCATTGTTTTCAACAATTGGTTTAATGGTTTTGACTTGCGATCCCCTATGTATCGCAAGTCAAAACCATTAAACCAATTGTTGAAAACAATGATATCCCGGCAGATATATTTAATTTATGAGTTGAAAATCAACATTTATGTATACATATAAAACAGATTAGTTTATGTAGTTTATGATACAATTTATATCAAATTCTTGATTACATAATTCAAAAGAAAAAGGAATGATTATCTACAAGCAGCTGTCTTATTGTTCCCACAGAAAAAGAAATCTCTTGTATATTTATGAATGACATAAAAACTAGTCAAATTAGTTAATCCCGTAGTTTAACACCGACAAGTGTCGCGTTAGTCGGGAAATTATCGGCCGGGATATCGCGTTAGTTTGGAAATTATCGCCGGTATTAACGTTCGGAATATATATTCGGCGTGACTTCTGCCGAATATTTATTCCTCATTCCTATGCTCATTTATTTCCGGCGAACTTAATGATATTTACCGACGCTTCGTAATAATCGAAAAGGTGTATCGCGGCCATTATTAAACACACGACTACCAACGAGGAGTATTTCAAAAGAAGTCCCTTTTCATTCTTTGTCGATGAAAAATGTATTCCAACACCCGGACTGGTCATCAGCGGTGACGGTGCAATCGTAACAATATCATCGTGTGTGGAGTCGGGATGATTCAGCCGATTTCCTTTCGATAATGAAATTCTTTTCGACTGTTTCTTTTTTTCAAATCGAGTATAAATGTATGCAAGCTCTGTTTTTTTAATATGACCAAGCTTAGGGTGTATTTACTGCAAACAGTTGCAGTCCTGCTTAAACACTAGGGTATTTTAAACATCAAATTTTTAGATGATGGTAAATGATTATCAATGTGACAAATAATTTGTCAAATAAATTGTTACGATACAGAGATTTTCAAAAAAAGAACGCTATAATTTGCAACTTTTCAACACATACAAGTATACTTTCACATATTCCATATAAAACATTTGTAAAATGAATGAACATGTGATCAAAACTAAGTCGAAATATATTTTGAACTTCACTTTAAATCCGGGTTTTATACGCGTGGCGCATGAAGTAAAATTTCGAGTTTAGAAAAGCTTGATTTGGCTTGGTCGCTCCGCTGCGCTACGCCACCAAGCCAAATTTTCAGGCTTTTCTAAACTCGAAATTTTACTTCATGCTTAGTCTGGGAGTGGAAAACACTCGTTAGAGTTTTTAAATTAAAAATACATATTTTGATAATTGCGTTTTATAAATTTGCAGGAATTCGTTGCTTTTATAAAACACGGCCAATTCAAAGCTTCTAACAAGGGTGTCCACTCCCTGATTAATCATGAAGTAAAATTTCGAGTTTAGAAAAGCCTGAAAATTTGGTTTGGGAGCGTAGCGCGAAGCGCAGAGCGACCAAACCAAATTTTCAGGCTTTTCTAAACTCGAAATATTACTTCATGCGCCACGCGTTTAAAACATTGATTTATAGTAAAGTTATATATATATATATATATATATATATATATATATATATATATATATATATACCGCTCATTTCATATTTAAATGTTCATGTTTAAAACCTTTTAAATTTATTAGATTTTCGTAATTTTGATGAGATTTTTAGTAATTCGAAATTTTCGTCAATTTATAAAGTTTTCATGAGATTTTATAATATTAATCCGTTTATTGTTAAAACAGGAAACATTTCCCAATTACAAGACAAAAATTAAACAAAAGCCTGGTACATATAAAAATATAATAATAATTAAATTACAATAATTCTGTAACAATATAAATTTTCAACGATTCATATTGTGTTCGAATATACCGGGTGTTCGATAAAAAAAACGCCCAACGCCATAACTCTGTTATTTATTAATCGATTTGAATGAACTAAAAAATAAAGTCAAAAGCAGTTTCAATCCCATAAATTGACACTAATTATATATTTTTTCAATTTTTTTAAATGGCTGCATATACTTTTCTTATTTTATTATATTGCATATTGTGTTTCTAAATCCAATTATGCTCGATATGTTGATTTTAATTTAATATATATGCTAGATGTTGCGACATACATTTGCAGACTGCATAATTAATTATTTATTATGTTACGCCACTGGTTGCGCGCACCGCTTAGGTTAAGATTGTTGCTACGCCTATGCGTGATACTTTGATTTTTGTAAGACGGATGGCGCTGGGGGTGAGCGTGAGAGCGAAAAGGTTTCTGGTCTGGGTTGTCACGGGGAGCGGTTGTGTCGCCGGAGATTAACTTAACAGGTGAGCACTTTCATTAATAAACTCTTTGCTACGAGTTATGTCATTGCGGTGAGTTGCCGTTGCTTTAGGCAGCAGTAAAAATGAGGCAGTTATTGAGAAGATGAAAATGCTCACCGTTGAGACCCACGTGTTTGTGGTTATGTTTAGTTTTTTTGTAAATTTTGCTTAGTGTGTTTTTCAATTTTCAATGTGTTACGTAGTATTTAGAATTTGTATAGCTCGTAGGAGCTCCACGCCGGTGTGAAGGTTTCTCCGCCGTTTTAAAATTAATCCTCTTCTCGGAGAGAAAAGTATTATTTTTTTTTGCTAACGTAGTGATTTATTCTTATTAAATAATTATGGTATTAATGATGGGCCAGTCCTGTTGCCGTTTGTTAGTGGTAGATTTTTAGTATTTGTTTTTTGAACAGTTGCTTTAGCCTGTAACTCCGGTTATTTAACCGTTTCAAATTAATATCTTCCTCGTAGAGGGAAATATTAATTTTATTATCTGAAATCTGTGCATGTAGTCGGTTCTTGTACTCAAAATTAAACCATAGTAGTTAAACCCTTGGCTGTTTTTCGGAATATAGTAGAAAAGATACCAGGTGTATTGTCCTGAACCCTAATTCCTGCGCTTGCGTAGAGTTCATTACAATTGTTAGCGACCCGGCCAATAGGGACTCATTAAACATGTTACTGCCGACCACTTCGAACTTGTAGGTACATGATATCATCACATAACTGAGGGAGGAGAGGGTTCTGACGACTGCAAACCTAACACTGCACAGAGGGACTGAAACAAGCAGGTGAAGTGATAAATGAAGAAAACACCCTTAGAGCAATTGCAAGCTTGTCTGCCTTTAAAGCACCCGGACCCGACGGCATCTTTCCCGCCCTGCTACAGTGGGGACGGGACGAACTAGCCGAGTTTGTAGTGATGCTGTTTCGGTCAAGTTTGGCGCTGGGATATGTCCCTAAGGTCTGGAAACGAGCCAGGGTTGTTTTCATACCGAAGCCCGGTAGAGCAGACTATACTGCTCCCAAGGCATACAGACCAATTACACTTTCCTCGTTTCTCCTTAAAACACAGGAAAGGATTTATGAATGGCACATAAGAACATCAGCTCTAGTCAAAAAGCCGCTGATGGCGACACAACATGCATACACATGGGGGAGGTCCACTGATTCAGCCCTGCATAGTGTAGTGAGCAGAATCGAGAGAACATTGGATGTTAAAGAATCCACCCTAGGTGTTTTTGTTGACATAGAAGGTTGATAAAACGACCATACCGAAGATAGAAACGCGCTAAGCAAGCGCGGAGTACCATCTAAAATGTGTGAATGGATTGGCAATGCACTGGCCAATCGTATAGTCACAATGGAACAGGGAAGGGAACGTATAACCTGTAAAATTGACAGAGGCTGTCCTCAGGGAGGTGTTTTATCACCACTATTATGGAACATGGTTCTGGACAGCCTACTAGACAAATTTCAGCAACTAGGCTTGTTTGTGACCGCCTATGCTGATGATCTTGCCATATTAGTATGTGGTAAGTTTGAAGGCGCCCTATGCGACCAGATGCAAGGAGCTCTAAACATAGTTTCTAGGTGGTGCAATGATCACTCCCTATCGGTAAACCTTGCCAAAACGGAGATGGTCCTGTTCACCAAGAAAAGGAAAGTGTCGAAAAAAGCACCAAAATTATTGAATACGATGTTGCAGTACAGCGACGAGGTGACATACCTGGGCTTCACTCTCGACAGGAAACTGAGCTGGAAAGCGCACATCGACATCAAAACAGACAAAGCTATAAGGGCCTTCTGGCAATGTCGTCGGGCAGTGGGGAAAACCTGGGGTTTGAAACCGCGCACGACTCTGTAGTTGTACACAGTTGTCATAAGGCCCATGCTGACTTACGGAGCTTCAGTTTGGTGGCCCAGAACCAAACAGAAGACCACGAGGAAGCAAATCTCGCAAGTGCAGCGGACAGTCTGTCTTAGTGTAACAGGCGCTATGCACACTACTCCGACGATGGCGATAGAAGTCATGCTATGCCTTCCACCACTTGATATCCACGTGGAGAAGGAGGCCATGGCGACTATACTTCGCCTTCAGTGCAGTGGGATTTGGAGCAGTAACAGCTGTGGGGAAGTTAGAGGACACCTCTGGAGGAATGTCTGTAGAGATATACCTCTTTTTGAAGCTGTTAATGACTGCTGTGTACCAACACTAATACGGAACACACCCTACAACGTTACTATTCAACCCACTAAGCGGATGAGAGAGTCTGCTATAAGGATCTACACAGATGGATCTAAAAGGAGAGAAGGATCGGGCCTTGGAGTTTTCTCTAAAACCCTAAAAATCCAAGCAAAGGTTCCGATGGGAATTCATGGAACCATCACGCAACTGGAGCTGATGGGAATAAAACTTGCGGCTGAGTACATCATAAACCGCAAGGTGACAAATGTAGCCATACTAATCTTAACGGATAGCAGGCAAGCGATTCTGTTTCTGCAGAAAGCCTATGCTTCGTCAGAGACCGAAATAGAGTGCCACGGGAAACTCAGACAGGCAGCAATGCACAAAGACATTGAAGTCTGCTGGGTGAAAGGGCATGATACAGACACAGGTAACGGGAGAGCTGACGCGCTGGCAAGAGCTGCGGCTGGGATGAATCTACTCTCACCGGAGCCGCTAGTGCGGTTAGCTCCTCTCTCCCCGTGTAACATGTTACAAACCAATGCCCTGGAGAAATTCAGGATGCGTTGGGATGATATCGAGGGCTGCAAGCTCTCTAAGGAAACACTTGTGTATCCGAATGAGAGATCAGCGAAACGGTACCTGCAGCTGGCTAGAGGGAATCTCAGGCGCTTAACTGCCATCCTTATTGGTCACTGTGGACTAAACGGGCACCTCTATAGGATGGGGATAGTTGACTCCCCATCTTGTAGAGGTTGCAGCATGGAAGACGAGACTGCATGGCATTTTCTTTGTGAATGCCCGGCACTATCGTCAATCAGGGAGTCCATATTGGGTAATAGACGGCCTACAATGGCCTACATAAGAGATCTACCCACCTCAGCTATGCTAGAATACCTAAACAAGGTGGGCTGGCTAAACTGAGGCTGGGTGATCTACGGGAGGTGGCACAATGGGCCTAGTGAGGCCTAAGTGCAGTGCAGAACTGCACACTCCCCTTTGTACCAGAACCAGAACCAGAACAAGCAGGTGGACTGACCGCCAAGGAGAGTGAAGCACCACCACTACCGCTTCCACCTGACTGCATGCTGTTGCATTCCATCGATGCATGCTTGAGCGCTACACCTTGCTTACTTAAACACACAGGTCCTGCAGCCAATACCACCTGAACAGGAGAGTCACAATACCTTACACATTAGTTGGCGAGACAAACCTACCGCCTAAGGAGAGAGCCAGTACTACCACCGTACCTAACAAGTCGATTTTCATTCATTTAATTTAGCTAACGGCTGGTCTTTTTTTGTACAGGTTATAAGTTCCTTTTTATTCCCTACGTTATTTAGTCAAAAGATACTTTTTAAATCAGATTGTTTGTGACACATTGATAGCTATAATATATTGTTGTTGAGTTGAATTATGTAATAGTTAATTGTGTGACCCGATCTCAATAGCTCTTTTCCCCTTTTTGCTACCCTGTAGCTGGCGCCCATAATAGTGTTGAATTTAACTTTTAACAGTGAACCCCGGCCTTCGCACCACTGACTTAACCCTAGCCGCGGTAAGTGTCATCTCCTTCTGAAAAGGGAGTGTTATAATGTGTATAATAAATCCTGTTTACATGATTTTTTAGCAATAAATGTAGTGTGCCTTGAAACAAAATTGGACATTTAATACTGATCAAAATGTATAAATAGAATTAGTATGTATAATCAGCTTAGAAGATTCAAACATTAAAAGTGCGATTCTTTTCGCAATCTACAACAAGTTAGTCTTACAAAGACTATATCAAACACTCATTGAAACAACTACTTCCCGGGCTAATGCCCCGACGGACATTGAATTATACAACAAGTGGTTGCTGTTACATACAGTAACCTACTGCAAATGTAACAATTTGGGTCAAATTATTCAGGCCATCTATAGACGCGTTTCGAGAGTGTTTGATATAGTCTTTGTAAGACTAACTTGTTGTAGATTGCGAAAAGAATCGCACTTTTAATGTTTGAAGTATTCTGCAACCAAGAATTGGCAATTTCATTTATACTAATGTTTGAACGGTAACGTGACCGCCAGTCTTAGGTGTCAAATTGTTTAGAGGGAATGGCAAAGCTATACTGAGGAGAGATAAATCTCGAAACGCGTCTATAGATGGCCTGAATAATTTGACCCAAATTGTTACATTTGCAGTAGGTTACTGTATGTAACAGCAAACACTTGTTGTATAACTCAATGTCCGTCGGGGTATTAGCCCGGGAAGTAGTTGTTTCAATGAGTGTTTGATATAGTCTTTGTAAGACTAACTTGTTGTAGATTGCGAAAAGAATCGCACTTTTAATGTTTGAAGTATTCTGCAACCAAGAATTGGCAATTTCATTTATACTAATGTTTGAACGGTAACGTGACCGCCAGTCTTAGGTGTCAAATTGTTTAGAGGGAATGGCAAAGCTATACTGAGGAGAGATAAATCTCGAAACGCGTCTATAGATGGCCTGAATAATTTGACCCAAATTGTTACATTTGCAGTAGGTTACTGTATGTAACAGCAAACACTTGTTGTATAACTCAATGTCCGTCGGGGTATTAGCCCGGGAAGTAGTTGTTTCAATGAGTGTTTGATATAGTCTTTGTAAGACTAACTTGTTGTAGATTGCGAAAAGAATCGCACTTTTAATGTTTGAAGTATTCTGCAACCAAGAATTGGCAATTTCATTTATACTAATGTTTGAACGGTAACGTGACCGCCAGTCTAAGGTGTCAAATTGTTTAGAGGGAATGGCAAAGCTATACTGAGGAGAGATAAATCTCGAAACGCGTCTATAGATGGCCTGAATAATTTGACCCAAATTGTTACATTTGCAGTAGGTTACTGTATGTAACAGCAAACACTTGTTGTATAACTCAATGTCCGTCGGGGTATTAGCCCGGGAAGTAGTTGTTTCAATGAGTGTTTGATATAGTCTTTGTAAGACTAACTTGTTGTAGATTGCGAAAAAAATCGCACTTTTAATGTTTGAAGTATTCTGCAACCAAGAATTGGCAATTTCATTTATACTAATGTTAGAAGATTCAACCCAATTTGTCAACCAACCGAACAAAATAAAGGCTAGTATTTTTCAAACTTAACAATATACCCCTATATGCCCCCCCCCCCCTGGCTACGGTCTTGATTTCAATAAATGATGTATTATATTACATACGTCGATTTTATAAAAGAGTTAAATTTAAAGTTCGAACGAGTGCTTCCACTCCCAGACTAAGCATGAAGTAAAATTTCGAGTTTAGAAAAGACCCGTGTAGAAAATTTGTCGAGGGTCGCGCCCCGAGACAAATTTTCACGGGGCTTTTCTAAACTCGAAATGTTACTTCATGCGCCACTCGTTTAAAACATTGATTCAACGTGAAGTTTAAAATATACTCCTAAAGCAGTATGTTAAAAGTTGATTTTAGGTAAAATTTTGTATCGTTTTCTATGATTTCAATCAAGGCAGAAAAAAATTTTGGAGGGGGAGGTTTTAATTGTAACAATATTATTTATGCTCTCACAAGGCCGCTTTTAATAGAAAATTAACATTTTAAAAATTTTGGGCGCGTAGCGAAGCGGAGCGACCGAGCCAAATTAGGCTTTTCTAAACTCGAAATTTTACTTCATGCGCCACGCGTATAAAACATTGATTCAACGTGAAGTTTAAAATATACTCCTAAAGCAGATTGTTAAACCAGAATATCTTTAACATCACGTTAAATCAGCGTTTTGTACGGCTGGCTATTGCTACCAAGATTTCGTAAAAACAAAAAAATGTGGCTCTGCATCAATTGTATTTTAATTCGTTGTTGAAAAGCATGTAATGAGCAATTGGTGCTCGTGCTCAAATATCAAACTGAATGGCCATTAAATTTTAATAAATTACACACTCGTTAATCGCCTTCAAGAGGGAGGGGGATGCTACGGATAATACGACCCTTGTGCGCATAAGTAATTTATGTGCAAAGCAAGAAGTGCATGCACACACACAAATACAGATCCGTGTATATGTGATTATGGTTATGTATCGCATATAAATAACCACCCCCAAAGAGTTCTGCACGCATGGCTAAATCTAATAGCGGTGAACATATTGCTTAATTCATCCCCTTTCGGAGGCTCCTAGTCGCTAGGGCATATGTGAATATGAGCCCTAACAGCCCTACAAGTACCCGCTAATAGCGCTTCTCCCCATTACTCTACGAAAAGGGTGATTTATGAACGCCCCAATAAAAATAATACAACTTTTATTTCCTCTCCTGTGATTCTTTTTAATAATGATGATAATTAATATTCTTTGCAAAACTGCAAATACAAACAACTTTTGAACTAGCTAACTAATATCCGTTTCAAAATTTTTGGCACCTGTGTTTCAACTTTATTCATCTATAAAAAAGCAAGAGTTTTAGGGTAAGTCATTAATTAGCTCTAAAACACGTCTGTTTGCGATTTATTTATTTATTTATTTATTGACGGATTCACCTTTTACAATGTATAACAATAATACCATAACAATTTTTTTCTAATATCCGTTTCAAAATTTTTGGCACTTGTGTTTCAACTTTATTCATCTATAAAAAAGCAAAAAGAGTTTTAGGGTAAGTCATTAATTAGCTCTAAAACACGTCTATTTGCGATTTATTTATTTATTTATTTATTGACGGATTCACCTTTTACAATGTATAACAATAATACCATAACAATGTTTACATACATAAACATAATAAGTGTGAATTATTATATAATAAATACAAGGAGAAAAATAAGTGTATATATGAAAAAAAAATATATTATCTGTGTTTCATGCAAGCTGAATAATCTATGTATTTTATTTGACTGTTAAAATTACCAAATGTTAATCCAAAAAGCGATATACATTGATTATTATTAATTATATTGAAAAATCTCATCATTCTACTTATTGGGCTAGTTGAATCGATGAAAATGTTCATGAAATGTGACGTTATTTCGAGTATTAGTTGGTATATTAAAATCAATAATACTTAACAAATCGGAGCAATCAACTATAAAATTAACAATTTAGAATAAAAAACATAAATCAAAATAAATACGTCTATTTTCAAGAAATTTTAGATCTAGCACGGTTAACATTTGAGTACGACTATAGTTATATCGACTGATCCCTAATTTTAAACTTATATTTAGCAAACATTTATTTTGGACTCTTTCTAGCCATTCTATATTATCAGCATATTGTGGAAACCAAACAGTGGACGCATATTCCAATTGGGATCTTACCAATGATAAGTATAGAATTTTTTAAGTATTAATAGAAAATTGTTTACCAAACCGATTGATAAAGCCAAGAGTTTGCATACCTTTGCAGCAAATAATATCAATATGTTTAGTAAAAGATAAAGAAAAATCAAATGTTACACCGAGATCTTTTATGTATCTGACTGGTGATAAACTATTATCGTTAATATAATAAATATTTTCTGATACTCGACCTCTAGCAAAAGATTTAGAGTAACGTTTGCCAATATTAAGAAAAAGAGAGTTCTCAGTACACCAACGATATACAGAGAGTTTTTTGTAGGTTAGGTTAGGTTTATATGGCAACAGCCGAGGCTGTTCACTTAGGCCCATAGGGCCCGTTGTGATACCATGAGAGATCCTTCCCCTATACAACCCAATTTGAGCACCTAATGAATCCGATCAGATCTCCCACCTTTATAGGTGAGAGCTCCGCCAGTTCACTTGCGTTTCATTCGTTTCCCCTGAAGAGCAGGACATTTACCTAGATAGTGGAGTACTGTTTCTTCCTCCTCCTCATCTAGGCATTCTCTGCAGTAGTCATTGTATTTGAGACCCATCTTTTGTGCGTGTCCACCCAGCACCCAGTGACCCGTGATGATGCCTACTGCCTTCCTTATGTCGATTCTGCTAAGTGCAATTAATCTTTTACTGTTTATAGTGTCACACATAGGCCATAGCTGCCTTGTTATGTGACACGTGTCTTCTTCCTTCCACCTAAGGTTAACCCATGATGTCATTTGGTCCCTTAATAGTCTCTTGCATTCCCCAAGAGGAATGTCGGCGGAAAGTTCAGTAGATAGGTCTCTCATCCTTGCCCCCTCCTTGCGAGGCCGTCGGTAATTGAGTTTCCCTTGATATCACTGTGACTTAGTACTCAGATGAGCCCCACATCACAGCTGTTAGCGAGCTTGTTAAGCACTTTTCTGCAGTCTCTGACCACCTTGGAGGTGCAGTAGGGACTATTTAATGTCCTAATGGCAGCCTGGCTGTCGGTGACGAACCTGATATGGTTTACCTGAAGGTCGGTTTTACCTATCCAGTCCACTGCCACTCGGATAGCCATGACTTCCGCCTGTAGGACGCTGCAGTGGTTTGGGAGTCGAAAAGATTTTTTGAGGTTGAACTCATGTGAGAAAATTCCAATCCCTACTCTGTTTTCGGACTTGGAGCCATCCGTGAAGAGCCAGTCTTCATTTCCCTGAACAATCTTGCCCTCTACCCATTCGGTTTTGACCGGGATGGAAATGGAGAACTTGTTCCCAAAGGTAAGTTCTAGAAGACAGCTATCAGTCCTCAGTGGGATATCGACAAGCTCATTCAGGATCCTTCCATGGCCCTGTTTGCTACTATTCCATATCCCGACCGAGTTGATCCTGATCGCTGTGGTAGCTGCAGCATACCTGCAGTAAAGGTCAACAGGAGCTAGATTTAGTATTGCATCTAGCGCTTTGGAGGGGGTAGATCTAACCGCGCCTGTTATGAGCAGTTCGGCTGATCTCTGTACCTTACCCAGTGCGGTCCGGTGAATTTTCTTATCAAGAGCAGTCCACCAGACTGCAGCGCCGTAGAACAGAATGGGTCTCGCCACAGTCGTGTACATCCAGTGGACAACGCTTGGTTTCAGTCCCCAGTTCTTGCTCACAGCTCTTTTGCACAAGTACAGCGCGACCTGCGCTTTCCGTACTCTCTCCTGAATATTGGGCTTTCAACTTAACTTCCTATCGACTAAGGTGCGGAAATATTTGGCTTGCTCCTTTACCACCAGTCCCGTGCCGTTTAGGACGGGAGCTTTGAAGTTTGGTATCCTATGCATTCTGGTGAAGAGTACAAGCTCAGTTTTGAGGGGATTTACCCCCAGTCCACATTCCTCACACCAGCGGGTTACCTTGCGGAGTGCCCTCTCCATGAGTTCAGATAGGATGCCTACGTGTTTACCAGAGACCGCGAGGGTCACGTCATCAGCATATGCAATTGTTTTACACCCCGTAGACTCTAGTCCTTTCAGTAGTTCGTTCATAACTAAATTCCATAGTAGTGGAGAGAGGAACACCCCCTTGAGGGGTACCTCTACTAACCTCTCTTCTTGAGCGTGAGCCGCCTAGCGCAGAGACAATGTGCCTCCTTGTTAGCAGCTCCTCTACGAAGAGGCATATCGACTCATCCATGTGCAGATTGCCAAGGGCCGACAAAATCGCCCCTGGGCGCACGAAGTTGAAGGCTCCTTCGATATCCAGGAATACCGCCAACGTGAACTCTTTCTTACACATGAAATTTTCAACTTGAGGGCATGCAGAGCTGTGTCTACTGATCTGTCCCTAGTGTACGCGTGTTGGCTAGTCGACCAGAGGTCTGGATGTATGCGCTCTTTTATGTACGCCTCCACTAACCTCTTCAGTGTCTTGAGTAGGAAGGAGGATAAGCTAATCGGCCTATAGTCCTTCGGTGTTGAGTGAGATATTTTTCCCGCTTTGGGTATAAACACCACATTAGTCTCTTTCCACCTCTGCGGGATGTACAAAAGAGTTAAGCAGGCTTCGAATATTATTTCCAACCAGGGATTGATAATATCCGCAGCCATCTGTAATTTAGCAGGAATAATCCCGTCCGGGCCTGCGGTTTTGAAGGGCTTGAAGCTGTTCACACTCCAAGCCAATTTATCCTTGCTCGAAAAATGTACGACGTATGCATATGTATACAATTCTCTTTATGAAAATGTTCGGTGTTGCATAAAACTCTCTGTATATTGTCAAGGTCAGTCTGCAGTAACATACGATCTGAGAGATTACTGATAATTCGAAAAATCTTAGGTCGTCGGCAAACAATAATAACCCAAATGAGCAACATATGATTTAATGTCATTAATGAACAATAGAAACAATATAGGTCTGGAGTGGGACCCTTGAGGAATACCAGATGTGACTGTGATTGACTTAGAGATAAAATTATTCAATTTAACAAATTGCGTTCTATTACTCAAAAAATCCTGTAACTATTTAGGAACTGGTAATCTAAATCCAAAATTTTCAAGTTTTCTTATTAAAATTGAATGGGAAACACGGTCAAAAGCCTTTGAAAAATCGGTATAGACCGCATCAACCTGTTTTCCATTCTCGAACGAATCTAATAAAAATGATTGATAGATCATCAAATTGGTCACAGTAGATTTACCTTCACAGAACCCATGTTGCTCATTGCAGATTACCTGCTTACTAGCCCATATTAACTGGTCGGTAATAAGTTTATCAAACAATTTTGGTATAACCGATGGAATTGCGATACCTCTGTAGTTTGTAACATACTCGCAATTTCCTTTTTTATGCAGAGGCCTAATATAACTTGTTTTCAAAACATTGGGAAATATACCTGATTTTAATGAGGTCTGAAATAATATACAGAGAGTTTTATCTAACACCGAACATGTTCCTCCAATACAATTTGACACCTTTATTTTTTAAGTTATGTGTAAATTGGGTTGCCTATATGACCATTAAAATTGTAGCCAATCAATCGCAATAAATCCCTCAACGTGTACACACAGGGAGATTTTCTTTCAAGTATACATGTCCCAATTACACTGTATATGTTGTAAATCTTTAGATATTCGTTGTTAATAAAATCAATTTGAAACTTGAAATGAGTGTGTTCCACTCCCAGACTAAGCATGAAGTAAAATTTCGAGTTTAGAAAAGCCTGGAAATTTGGTTTGGTCGCGTAGCGCGAAGCGCGGAGCGGCCAAACCAAATTTTCAGGCTTTTCTAAACTCGAAATGTTACTTCATGCGCCACCTGTACGAAACACTGACATATTACGAAGTTTAAAACGCCCCGCTAAACTTTACACTGCATCAATGTTTTGTATCGGTGGCGCATGAAGTAAAATTTCGAGTTTAGAAAAGCCTGAAAATTTGGTTTGGCCGCTCCGCGCTTCGCGCTACGCGACCAAACCAAATTTTCAGGCTTTTCTAAACTCGAAATTTTACTTCATGCTTAGCCTGGGAGTGGAAAACACTCGTTTAAAGCTTCAAATTAAATTCTTTTAAAAACAGAGCGTCAGCAAATGTACAACGCATGCTTATGTATACTTAAAAGAAAAATTCTCGTTATGAACATGTTCGGTGTTACATAAAACTCTCTGTATGTAATGCTGGGCACATTGAGACACAATCAATCAAAAATATCCGCAAGATTAATTAAGACTAACACAATTTTTTTGATCAAGGCGAGCACTAGACACTCGAGGGTCACTGTACACTTCACTTCAGCAAATAAATTCGCGCAAGCTTGCCCCGAATCACTAGACTTATCGTTAAAATGCATCACTTTTGGATAGCCATCAGTTTTTCTTGATTCATTGACGTGTGACCAGAAAGATCTTGAGTTTACATTAATCTTCTCTTCTACCTTTTTTAAATATTCTTTAAATATTCTTTTTTAAATAGTCTTTCGTTGAGTTACTTACATTCAGCCCTTAACTATTGGAAGTCTGCATAGTCATTGGGCGATGCACTTGATTTAAACTGTAAATGCTTTTTTTTCTTTAATTTAATTAAGTTAATTAATTCTTTATCGAACCACTCAGGATGTGTTGAATTCCATATTCTTTTAAGAGGGACATATTTGTTCAAAACATATTCGAAGATGATATAAAAAAATTCCACAGCAATATTTACATCAATACTGGCTAATAAATTGTCAAAATTTATAGATAATAAAAATAAATTAATGTTGTGATATTTACCGTAAAATGAATTACAAATTTACAGAATTGAATTATAGGTTACTGAAATAAATCGGTAAACTTACAATCGCTATTACATACCCTGAATATTATTTATAAAATACAAAAAATTGCACATTCATTTAAAACTATTGTTAAGATCACCAACACGTAAGCAAATAAATCCACCTCAAACCATAAATTAAAGCCTCTTGTCGAAGCGAATCCACAAATAAAAAAAAACCACGCACACAAAAACATCCCTATAGAAATCATCGTTGTTTAGACGTGTCGGATAATATAGGGAGGTGATAACTCGATAATCCCACAATGCACGAGGCGTCCCAAAAAGGAATACATAATTAAAAACCTGCTCCCGGACGGCCGCCGAGTGAAGAGCGTTTTCTAACGCGATCTTCAATTAAAACGAATGAGTGGTTGGTCCGCCGAGGCTCTCTTCAGTTGGCATTTATTTTTCTTCTTCTTCGGTAACGACCGGGTATATTGTTGGGCTGTTCTGTTTTCTTTTTTTTCCCGAGGTGGAAATAGTCGGAGGTGTCTGTTTTAAAGCTTGACACCTGATTACGTAAATAACATGGAATTACGGCTGTTGAAAACGTCCAGATTGTACGTCTTGGCTAACAAATTATAGAGGTGGTGTTAAAATTGATGAATTGGTCGAATGTGCGTGCTACTGGTTTACTTACCATTTTTGGTTGTCATAATTATAATAATCATACACATTGATTATATCATTGTCCTTACAAAAAATACTCCTAATAGCTTTCGTAACAATAAATACTGTGTGATCAAGAATTTCTCAATCGGTTGGCAGTATTGGAATTTATTTCAAAATAGTACTATTACTAGGAAATATTGTTTGCTGTCATTATTACTTTCAACTGAAATCAGTTAGTAATATTGACTAGGGTTGTTATGTTTAAAACACTTTGTTTTAAAACAGTGTTTTAAGCATGTTTAAAAACAGCCGACGTGCTTTAAACGGTTCTGTTTTAAACATGTTTTAAATCTTAGATTTGTATAAAACATGTATTTAACGTTAAATTTGTTTCAAATATGTTTTTAACGTTTAATTTGTTTAAAACATGTTTTAAACGTTAAATTTGTTTATAACATATTTTTAAAGTTAAATTTGTTTAAAACGTTTTTTTTTTAATTTTCTTAAATTTGCTAAATTATATTTTATACTACTTCATTAAGATTTTTTGTTTGCATTTTTAAATTTTAACTAAATTGTTAAAGATATTTCAAATTACATTATTACTGCCCGGTATTATAAAACGTTTTATTTCCTAAACAAAATTTACTTTAGGAATAAATTAATTTATTCCAAAGATTTCGGTATTATAAACACAAAATAACTTTATTTGGCTAATAAATCTCCCCGGTAAATTATTTGTTTGTTTTTCTGCCAAGTAAATTTTATTCTATTCTAAATAATTTGACAGTTAAAAGTCAAAAGTGTATTATATTATTATAATTACTTTAGATTCTACTACTTGTATTTATTAATTTCATTACGGTTATCATGTCTGCCATATCATCCGTGTTAGATTTAAGTTAGCTCATAGTATCTTCCCTGACAGTGATTAATTCGAACCACAAGACATTTCAAGGAGTCGAAGACCTAGAGTTTTTCAAGTCAGACATAACCAGGGATTTTTATACTTATGCATACGCTTTTTTCAAATTAGTTCCATTTGAATTTTTAAACGAGTGTTTTCCACTCCCAGACTAAGCATGAAGTAAAATTTCGAGTTTAGAAAAGCCTGAAAATTTGGTTTGGTCGCGTAGCGCGAAGCGCGGAGCGACCAAACCAAATGTTCAGGCCTTTCTAAACTCGAAATTTTACTTCATGCGCCACGCGTATAAAGCACTGAAAACACTGAAATATTGTGAAGAAGTGAGCTTCACTTGAAATCAGTGTCTTGTACGCGTGGCGCATGAAGTAAAATTTCGAGTTTAGAAAAGCCTGAAAATTTGGTTTGGCCGCTCCGCGCTTCGCGCTACGCGACCAAACCAAATTTTCAGGCTTTTTTAAACTCGAAATTTTACTTCATGCTTAGCCTGGGAGTGGAAAACACTCGTTTAAGTCTTTTATAATTTCTAATAAGCTTTCTTTTTCTTGTTCTGTGTAATTATGTCCTATTCCACGGTTATTCACAGTTATAAGGAATTAAACTAAATTTTCAATTTGATCGACAATTTAATTTGAAATATTCACAATTCAATTCAACAAATTGGGGGCCACAATGAAAATGAATAATTTCGGTCTGTAATCTACTAATTAAATTATTTATTTCTAGAATTGCTATTTATTTGGTAGGTTTGCTTTATAATACGCAATTTTATTTGCCTATTAGTTTAATAGGTAAATAAATTTACTCCACAAATAGTTATCTAATGATTTATTAAACGTTTATAATACTGGGCATAAACCTAACATTTTATTACAATAAAATATCACAACTCTGTTAGCTTAAATGTGATTTATAAATACAGGGAATTTTTCTTTCAGGTATGTGCATGCATACACTGTAAATTTTACGAGATTTGTTGCTTTTTGAAAAGATTTTAATTTTAATCTTTAAACGAGGGTTTTCTAATCCCAGACTAAGCATGAAGTAAAATTTCGAGTTTAGAAAAGCCTGAAAATTTGGATTGGCCGCGTAGCGAAGCGGAGCGGCCAATCCAAATTAGGCTTTTCTAAACTCGAAATTTTACTTCATGCGTCACGCGTATAAACCACTGAGATATCGTAGAGTTTAAAATATACGGCTTTAGCAATCTAATGTGTAGATGTGAATAAAACGTGAGTCAAATTCTGCGCTGAAAAAAATTGTTTAAAATAGTGATTATAGGCAACCCAATAACTCTAACGTATATTAGGTTGCCTATAATTGTTGTAGTATGTGTGTGTTTTTTTTAACTTCCCTGTAAATCAGTGTTTTTACGCGTGGTGCATGAAGCAAAATTTCGAGTTTAGAAAAGCCTGATTTGGATTGGCCGCTCCGCTTTGCTACGCGGCCAATGAACATTTTTAGGGCTTTCTAACCTTAAAAGGAGATTTTTTTAAATGAATTATTGAATTGATATTTACAATATATTGTTGATCACATCTTTATGTTCATGGAAATATTAAAGACAAACTCTTAATCATTAAATTTCTATAGCTCTATATAAACGCAAATGATGAATATTTTACATGGTGATTTGGGTAAATTTAGTGTAATGTTTATTAATGATGGAATTTATTCGGGAAGCATTGTTGGAGACTTTTGCACCTGGCCATTGTATTCTAGATAATAAATTAAGTCATACGATATCCGCTCGAAATACTGTGACTAATCGATTCTTTTCGGTCGCTTTAATTGCCATTTGTTTGTTTGTATATGTTACAAAAAAGTAGAAAACTGGTAAATGTGTGTATGCTAGGTATCTTTGGTCTCAAAAGTGATCCATGGTGAATAATAGAAATATCGTATGTTCAATTTAAAAAAACCTCTAGAATGCCATGAAAAAATTGTTGGTTGGCAACTCTGAAATTATCTATTTAAATTATTATGTCTGACGTTTTATATGTCAATTCCCAAAGCGTGTAGCCAACTTAAAAATTTTAAAAAAGATAAAATCATGGCACTCAGGAGGTTTTTTTTTATTAAACATACGATATTTGATAGTACACAAGTACTTCTATCAACAATAAATAAAACAATAATTTAAAATCATCCTGAACTAGAGGAACAAGCCCGGGTCGGCACTGATATCTGAAATACTTTCTTACTATATGAGGAATGAAAAAAGAGACAGACAGACTTATAGATAAAGGTTTTTAATTTCTTAGATTAATTTCTCATCTGGCACTTGGTGAAACATATTAGAATATGTAAAGTTATTTAAATTAAAATCACTTGGTATTGTTTCACAAACTAAAACTTTATTCCGACTAGTTTCGGTTTATTAGACCATTTTCAAAGGATGGTTTTTAATTTAAATTTACTTGGTTTGTTTTACTTATAAATTTATTTTTCGACTAGTTTCGGTTTGATGCCATTTTCAAGAATCATTCTTGAAAATGGCATCAAGCCGAAACCAGTCGAAAAATAAGTTTATAAGTAAAACAAACCAAGTGAATTTCAATTATAAACCTTTATATTAATAGAAATGTTTTATCAAGTGATCAATGAGGAACATGTTAACGATAGACTTATAGAATTGGCATGACGACCTTTTTTTTCTGTTCTTCGAAAATACAGCTACATTTCTGATAAATAGCTCAGTGTATTATATTAATAATAAAATCAATTCTAAATAACCCTATGGCCAGATTCGATGGTTAAGACTCAGTATATATATTTTTTGATATCTAGTGTATACAGAAAAAAGTTCTTGAAGTAATCAAGTTTGTTATTTCCCATTCGGCGATTCTTTATCCGGCACAAAAGCCGAACAGTCAGGTCCAGTGTCGCGCCGTATAAAAGGTGGAAGTATTTACAGTGTATATTCGGAAAAAAGAATTTACATCCACGGAGAAAAGAGCCATTCGCATGGAAATGCGAACGGGCCCCGCGCCCATTGTCGACGTCGTCGATAAAATATAAGATGACAACAATGGACTTTAGTTGGAAACCTTCGCAGAAAGAGAGGGAAAACGTTTGATGTATCGGGAACGAGGAATCAGAATGACTTCTTAGTATGCTAACGACCTTTCTGAACTTCCGCCTGTTGTATTTTACCAATCGGGAATAAATGGTCGTCGGGAGCTAATTCTGTTTGTTCATCGCCCTCCTAACCCGCGCCGCCCCTCGGCCAGTTTGATTTATATCATTTTTATACGCGTTTGCCAAATTGATAGGGGTGGGAGTTGACTATTAACTTGATACTAAATCATCACATGAATAACTCAATTTATCACCTCTTTAGTTGTCAACTTCTTCTTCTTCTTCTTATGCGAATTTAATATCTAATATCTGTGTATATTTGTTTAGTTTGTTTGTATTTCCGCAATTTCAAATACAGCATTTTTTTTCAATTATACATACCAAGATACATAAGCTGTACATTTTCAGGCAATCGTTGTTTTAGAAAAAAATTCAATTCAAAGTTCCAAACACACAGAACACAGACACTAAAAAACAGTAAAAGACAGATAGATACTTCAAGACATTGACTTTAAGATACTGAGAGGCACAGACAGACAGATAGATACTGAAAAAAAACACTAGTAGGTACTGAAAGACACTTACAGATGTTGAAAGACGCAGACATTAAAGAACACATAAAAACACTGAAAAACAGATAATACTGAAAGACATTGGTAGATACCTAAAGTCACTTTAAGATACTAACCGGCATAGACAAACAGATAAATACTGCAAAACACTAGTAGATACTGAAAGACACTTACAGATGTTAGAAAACACAGCCACTCAAAACCCATAAAAAATAAAAACACTGAAAGACAGGTAGGTAATTAAAGACAATGGTAGATACTTAAAGTCACTTCAAGATACTGAAAGGCACAAACAGACAGATAGATACTGAAAGACACTAGTAGATACTGAATGACACTTACACATGTTGAAAAACATAGGCACTAAAAAACACTGAAAGACAGATAGATACTGAAAGACATTGGTAGATATCTAAAGTCACTTTATTGTACTGAAAGACACAGACACACAGATATGTACAGAAAGAAACTAGTAGATACTGAAAGACACTTACAGATGTTGAAAGACACAAACACTAGAAAAAGACATAAAAATACTGAAAGACAGATGGATACTGAAAGATTATGGTAGAAACTACCAAGGGTATCGAGCGAGTCCATAGGGGTAGCGAACGAGTCCATAGAACAAGCTAGGCAGAATAAATATCTAGGATGTTCTCTAAACGACCAGTGAAATCAACTTAAAGAAATTCGAGCAAGAAAAAAACAAGCTCGTGTGATATTTAACAGAATGAGAAAGGTTCTATGTAATTGTGATCTTAAACTACCACTACGTGTCCGTTTGGTAAATGATTACGTCTTTTAGGTACTTCTTTACAGCCGGAGGCACCATGTGCAAACGACTAGAGGCATTCGGGATGTGGGCCTATAGAGGGATGCTTCGCATTTCCTGGGTCGATAAAGTGACGAATGTGTCGGGGCTGGCTCGTTTAGGAAAAATATAGAGATCCCTAACACCATAAAGAGACGTAAGCTTGAGTGCCTAGGTCATGTCATGAGGGGCAATAAATATCGACTCCTGCAAGGCAAAGTAGCGGATAGGTGCGGACCGGGTAGAAAGACATTGGTAGATACCTAAAATCACTTTAATATACTGAAAGACACAGACAGACAGATAGATACAGAAAGAAACTAGCAGATAAACTAGTAGTCTTGGCTAAAGAACTTGTGACAATGGTTCGGAGACAGCACCACAACATTATTTTGACGAGCAGTGGACAAGACGCAGATCATGCTAAAGATCACCATCGTCCTAGGAGGACACGGTACTTGAAGAAGAAGAAGATACCTAAAGTCACTTTAAGATACTAAAAGGCAGATAGACAAATATACACTAAAAGTCACTAGTAGATACTGAAAGACACTTACAGATGTTGAAAGACACAAACTCTAAAAGACATATAAAAACACTGAAAGACAGATACGGAAAGAAACTGATAGATACTTAAAGACACTTTAAGATACTGAAAGACACTGATAGATACTTCAAGGCACTTTAAGATACTGAAAAACACATACAAACATATACTAAAAGACACTAGTAGATACGTAAAGACACTTATACACTAAAAGATACATAAAACACTGAAAGACAAAGAAAATATTAAATATAAACATAGATAAACACTGAAAGACATACATAGACACTTAAGTAAAGGGTTCGGCAATGAAACGGGAAGATATCGTAAATAATTTTATTGTTGAAAATTTTCTTTTTTTGTAATTATTAATACATTAATAGGAAATAAAAGAGTAGCCATTTGATATACAATGTTAAAAAAAAATATTTTTTTAAAACTACATCTGCCAAATGTCCTCCATTGACACCTATGCATTCATGGAGTCGAGCCTGAAAGTTCTGCATAACTCTTCGCAGCATCTCAACAGGTATTGCTGCAATCTCGTTACGAATTCGTTGTTTGAGGTCCGGGATTGTCCTGGGTGGATCAGTTTCAAACACTTTTGTTTTCAGATAACCCCATAAAAAGAAGTCGCAGACCGTAAGGTCGGGAGACCGAGGTGGCCAAGCGATATCCCCGTTTCGAGAAACGACACGCCCTGTGAACAAAGCATTCACTGCATTCATTGAATTTCTTGCAGTGTGGCTTGTTTTATTATTTTATTTAATTAACGGTAACGGCATTTTCAGCCTCATCCTCAAAAAAATACGGACCGATGATTCCACTTGCCGACATTGCACACCATGCTGTCACTTTCTGCGAATGAAGAGGTGTTTCATGAAGCAAACGAGGGTTCTCCTCCGCCCAGTACCCGAAGTTATGTTTGTTTACAAAACCAGAGAGGTGAAAGTGTGCCTCATCACTCATCCACAAGTTGTTAATTTGGTCATCATTTTCTTCCAACCTGGCAGGCATAACCTCACAAAATCTGAGACGCTTTTGATAATCACCCAGGTGAAGAGATTGAACAACCTGTATTTTATACGGGTGATATCGAAGATCTTGGTGGAGTATCCTTCTCACCGATCTTTCACTTATTCGAAGGCGTGTGGCGTGACGGACGGCCGATCGACGTGGACTTCTTAACATTGCTTGTCGAACACGTTCGATATTTTCAGGGGTTCGAATCGTTCTGGCACTACCACCTCTTTTTCTAGACGTCGATCCAGTTTGCTCGAGGTTGTTTACCCACATTTTAATCGCATGGTCTGACGGAACAGGTTGGTTACGCGGTATGTTAAAATGTCGTCTAAAATCCCGACGCGTTTGCACTAAACTCTCGCCATTTACATAATATGCCTTAATTGCGTAACCGCGATGCTCACCCGTCCAACGCTCCATTGTAGACTAAATGGCAAGTCACTCGGGTCCCGACAGGCCTGGGACTGTCTTCCCTACCACTTCACCGCGCGCTGCAAGCCCCACCCCAAATCTTCCCGTTTCATTATCGAACCCTGTAGATGCTTAAAGACACGTATAGATACTGAAAGACACAGGCAAACCCTGAGAGACTCACACTGATAGGCACAGATAGATACTGAAAGAAATTGGTAAATTGTCAACAACATTGGAAAACACTGAAAGACACAGTTCAATACTGAAAGATTTTGTTTAATACTAAAGAATATTGGTTAATACATACTATAAGATATTGGGAAACAATGATAGAGACAGATAGATACTGAAAGACACTGGTAGATACTTAAAGACAGTTTAAGATACCGAAAGACACGTACAGACATATACTAAAAGACACTAGCAGATACGTAAAGACACTAGCAGATACGTAAAGACACTTATAGACTAAATGACACATAAAAACACTGAAAGACAAAGAAAGGATTGAACATAAACATAGATAAATACTGAAAGACATAAATAGACACTTAAGTAGTTATTTAAAGATACGTATAGATACTGAAAGACACAAGCAAACCCTGAAAGACACTGACAAACATTGATAGGCACAGATAGATACTGAAAGAAATTAGTAAATTCTCAATAACATTGGAAAACAATGAAAGACACAGTTCGATACTGAAAGATTTTGTTTAATACTAAAGGATATTGGTTAATACATAATACAATATATTGGCAACCACTGATAGAAACAGATAAATACTGAAAGTCACTGGTAGATAATACTCAAAGACAATTATGAAAGACATTGACAAACACTGAGATATATACTGAAAGATACTAGTAGATACTGAAAGACACAGAAAAACACTGAAAACCAAAGGGAAGATTGAAAAAAATACATAGATAAACACTAAAGATACAAATACACACTACTTGTATCTTTCAGTGTCTGTCTGAAAGATACATATACAGGAAACTTTTCTTTTAAATATGCATACATGTATGCATGAGCTGTAACTTTTCCGATAATCGTTTGTTTTATTAAATAGTTTAATTTGAAGTCTTAAAGGAGTGTTTTCCACTCCCAGATTACAAACACTGAGATATATACTGAAAGATACTGGTAGATACTGAAAGACACAGAAAAGCACTGAAACCAGAAGGAAGATTGAAAAAAATATATAGATAAACACTAAAAGATACAAATACACACTACTTGTATCTTTCAGTGTCTGTCTGAAAGAAACATATACTGGGATTTTTTTTTTAAATATGAATACATGTATGCATGAGCTGTAACTTTTTCAATAATCGTTTGTTTTTTTTGTTTTTTAAAATAGTTTAATGTGAAGTCTTAAACGAGTGTTTTCCACTCCCAGACTAAGCATGAAGTAAAATTTTAAGTTTAGAAAAGCCTGAAAATTTGGTTTGGTCGCGTAACGCGGAGCGCGGAGCGGCCAAACCAAATTTTTAGGCTTTTCTAAACTCGAAATTTTACTTCATGCGCCACTCGTATGAAACACTGATTTTATATTTATTTATATATTTATTTATTTGTACGGAAATCTCCATTTTACATTAAATATATATATAATAATAAATGTGTGTAAATTAAACATATAACAAATAATACAATGCACATGATAGTTATAAAATTCAAGTTACAATTAGCTAATAAATACAATTAAAAAACAACTACAAGATCAATGAGCGAAAGGTGGCGCTTAAACATATTGTAAGAATTACAAAATATTAAAAAGTTTGGAAATGTATTTAATATATTACAATATTTCATTATGCGACAAACAGGATTATTAGAGGCATAATTTGTGCGATGGGTGTTTAAACGAAACAAAGGTTTGTTTCGTAGAACAGTGGATGAATAAAAATTAAAGTTTAATGCCCCAACCAATATGCTACTGTTCACAAAGCCATTAATTAGTTTGTACCCATAGCACAAATCTAGCATAACTCTTCTGTAGCGCAGAGATTTTAAATTTAATACATTTAGCATATAAGATCGGCTATACTTTATCCGGGCAATACCTAGCTTATGTGAAGCAAGTAATAAAAATCTAGTTTGGACCTTTTCAATTAAGTCACTGTGGTTGTTAAAATGTGGTGTCCATATTACAGAACAGTACTCCAAATGAGGGCGAACTAAAGTAACGTAAAGAGTTCTGAATGTATTTATACTGAACTGTTTATATATATTATATGAAGTTTAAAATATTCTACTAAAGCAGTATGCTAAAAAAGTGTATTCTGAACATCAGATCACATCAGTATTTAGTACGCGTGGCGCATGAAGTAAAATTTCGAGTTTAGAAAAGTCTGACAATTTGGTTTGGTCGCGTAGCGCTACGCGCTACACGACCAAACCAAATTTTCAGGCTTTTCTAAACTTGATATTTTACTTCATATTTAATCTGGGAGTGGAAAACACTCGTTTGAAAGTTCAATTTAAAATATTTGTAAAAAGATTTACAGCGTTTACAGTATATTGAGATCTGTAAACCTAAAAGAAAAACTCTCTGTATATTAATTTTATGGATAAAAGCAACTGATATTTTAATTATTAAATGGTATGTGAGAGAAACACAGCGTGAAAATAAATAGCATAAAATTACAGGTGTTTGATAAAGCGGGATGATGTGCCGAAAAAAAAGAGGATCGACTAATAGCCTCCCATTATAAAAGGCGAAAAGAAAGAGATTTCCTGTATGGTATGTGTGTGGGGCATTACAATATAAAGAGAGGTAGTGCAAAGTGGCCTTTTGGCCACCTGGGGCTCTCCGGCAGCAACTCCAGAGGCTACAATTACGCCAGACAATGGGGCCCCGAGAGTGTGGAGTAGCGGCGATTTTCGATTCGATTCGATCCGATCCGATTTCAATGATTGGCCCCCCGGCCCGGGGCAGGGGGCGCATTGTCCAATTCGTTGCTACCGACGATGGGATAGAATGCTTAATAGAATAGGATATGGCTCTCTATAAAGCGTCATCATCGTTTCATCTTGTAGTAGCACATTTGATTGCGTTTTGGCTCTGTGTGCACGCGCTGTTTCTCCAATTATTCCACAAAGAAGCCGAGGCTCTCGCCTTTTATTGTCCGCCTGATTGTTATTAAGATTTACTACATAGTCACCGGTTTAATTAATTTCCGCGTATTTCACTTCTCTCGCTCAACCAATTTGCTTACTTTTTTAAATATTAACAACACAACGAATAATATTAAATGTGCAATTCTTTTTGTACACTACTTCTGATAGTTTATCTTACAGATGTGACTAGGATTCCTGCTGCGCGACGAGGATACCAATCTACACCAATCGACATTGTAAACGCATTTGCTAAAGTTTTTTCTAATGTATATACATCTGATCGATTGGTTGACCCCTTGGAAACGTTTAACAATCGTGAAATCTTAGCAGTCCCAACTATTACCGAATCTGACGTATTACATAGTATCAATCAGCTTAAAAATTCGCAGGTGTGTAGTGATGACCGCATACCTAGTTTTATTATAAGAGACTGTAAACTCGCATTTCTTATGCCGCTGGTTTATTTTTTTAATCCATCTTTAAACTCTATGACATTTCCCGATCAGTGGAAACATGCTCGAATTACTCTAATTTTCAAAAAAAGGCGATCCGCCCAATAGTCGGAATTATTGACCAATCGCGATACTTTCCAATTTTTTTATTTTTGAACACGTTATTTATAACATCCTTTATAATCATAACAAAGTTTATATTTCTCGAAATCAACACGGTTTTCTAAAAGGTCAATCCACAGTTACAAACTTAGCAGTTATGACACAATATCTGTGCGAAACTATCGATAGCCGGGGACAGGTAGATGCAATATACACCGACTTTACACAGGCATTTAATAGAATACATCATAAGTTGTTACTTTGTAAACTGAGTTTTTTATTTTACTTTTCAGTGACTATAGTTTCGACTACAAGCTAGTCATTATCAAACTAAGTCTTAGTTTGATAATGACCAGCTTGTAGTCGAAATCATAGTCACTATAGTTTCGACTACAAACTAGTCATTATCAAACTAAGTCTTAGTTTGATAATGACTAGCTTGTAGTCGAAACTATAGTCACTGAAAAATAAAATAAAAGTGTCAAAACAAAGTTAAGTGTTTTAATTAAATTATTCTAAATTTATTTTGCAACATCTTTTGCTGACATTTTTAGCAGATTTTTTCCTTAGTGGACAACGAATATTTTTGAAACAAATAAGCGATTAATATACAATTTATTTCTTCTACCAAAAAATAAAATAAATTTGTATGTATTAAAATTAAAATAGTTTAAAAAAGCAATGTTTGTTCAATATAGCCGGGAAAAGTGAGTAAGTTTTATCTAAAATCATTTTTCGTTACTATGATAGATGGCGCTGCAAAATTGAACAATTGATAATTGACACACTAAATTTATTTTACTCGAACCAATTAGTTGAAGACTACTTAAAGTTTGTGATTTATATGCGTGGCGCATGAAGTAAAATTTTGAGTTTAGAAAAGCCTGAAAATTTGGATTTGCCCCAGCAAATCCAAATTTTCAGACTTTTCTAAACTCGAAATTTTACTTTATGCTTAGTCTGGGAGTGGAAACCCTCGTTGAATTATTTGTGTTACTAAACTTAGACTAACAAATTGGAAAAGCTAAAATTATGTATAATAAGCTCTAATAAATAATTGCAAAAGTTCAAAATTATCAGAACATTTTCAAAATGAATTGAATTTAATTCAATAAAAAAATACTTAAAAATATTTCAAATCATAAAAGGGGTAGCTTTGAAATCTTAAATGCGAACCCCTATTTTTTTATTTCAGATTTAGATAGAACGTGGAAAATTAAGCAAGTTTTATCTAAAAATATTTTTCGTTACTATGATAGATGGCGCTGCAATGAACAAACTTAAACAATTGATAATTGACATACTAAATTTATTTTACCCTAACCAATTAGTTGAAGATTTTACTTGAAGTTAGTGATTTATACGCGTAGCGCATGAAGTAAAATTTGAGTTTAGAAAAGCCTGAAAATTTGGATTTGCTGGGGCGCGACTCGCTTCGCTCGCGCGCCCCAGCAAATCCAAATTTTCAGGCTTTTCTAAACTCGAAATTTTACTTCATGCTTAGTCTGGGAGTGGAAACCCTCGTTGTATTATTTGTGTGTTACTAAACTTAGACTAACAAATTGGAAAAGCTCAAATTATGTATAATAAACTCTAATAAATAATTGCAAAAGTTCAAAATTATCAGAACATTTTCAAAATGAATTGAATTTAATTCAATAAAAAAATACTTAAAAATATTTCAAATCATAAAAGGGGTAGCTTTGAAATCTTAAATGCGAACCCCTATTTATTTATTTCAGATTTAGATAGATCGTGGAAAATTAAGCAAGTTTTATCTAAAAATATTTTTCGTTACTATGATAGATGGCGCTGCAATGAACAAACTTAAACAATTGATAATTGACATACTAAATTTATTTTACTCTAACCAATTAGTTGAAGATTTCACTTGAAGTTAGTGATTTATACGCGTGGCGCATGAAGTAAAATTTCGAGTTTAGAAAAGCCTGAAAATTTGGATTTGCTGGGGCGCGACTCGCTTCGCTCGCGCGCCCCAGCAAATCCAAATTTTCAGGCTTTTCTAAACTCGAAATTTTACTTCATGCTTAGTCTGGGAGTGGAAACCCTCGTTGTATTATTTGTGTGTTACTAAACTTAGACTAACAAATTGGAAAAGCTCAAATTATGCATAATAAACTCTAATAAATAATTGCAAAAGTTCAAAATTATCAGAACATTTTCAAAATGAATTGAATTTAATTCAATAAAAAAATACTTGAAAATATTTCAAATCATAAAAGGGGTAGCTTTGAAATCTTTAATGCGAACCCCTATTTATTTATTTCAGATTTAGATAGAGCGTGGAAAATTAAGCAAGTTTTATCTAAAAATATTTTTCGTTACTATGATAGATGGCGCTGCAATGAACAAACTTAAACAATTGATAATTGACATACTAAATTTATTTTACTCTAACCAATTAGTTGAAGATTTCACTTGAAGTTAGTGATTTATACGCGTGGCGCATGAAGTAAAATTTCGAGTTTAGAAAAGCCTGAAAATTTGGATTTGCTGGGGCGCGACTCGCTTCGCTCGCGCGCCCCAGCAAATCCAAATTTTCAGGCTTTTCTAAACTCGAAATTTTACTTCATGCTTAGTCTGGGAGTGGAAACCCTCGTTAGACGATCAATGAGGAACTTACTTTGCAATTTCCTTTATTGTCAAATTTATGATGTAAAATAAATAGAGTTGATGTTTTTTCTAACTTTAGAAAATTTAGAACGAAAACAAAAACAAATTCCTGTGTATTATTTGTGTGTTACTAAACTTAGACTAAGAAATTATAAAAGCTTAAATTATGTATAATAAATTCTAATAAATAATTGCAAAAGTTCAAAATGATAACAAATTATTTAAAATGAATAGAATTTAATTCAATAAAAAATACTCATAAATATTTCAAATCATAAAAAAATACTCTTAAATATTTTAAATCAAAAAACACAACTATTTTAAAGCTATTTTGATAGATGGAGCTGCAATAAACAAAATTGTTTTTATTATGTAAATTTCTCGAAAGTTAAGTAACACACAAATGCGAACATATCAAACATATCACATATCAGACTTCACAAAAGTCTTCGATAAAGTAAACCATACACAACTTATTACAAAATTTCACAATTTCCGCTTCGACGACAATTTGGTAGAACTTATTTTAAATTACTTACATAATCGAGTAGCATATGTGGAGTACCGATCGGTGAAATCTCATAAGTTTGTTTGCTTAAGCGGGGTACCCTAGGGCTCATACTTGGGCCCCTTACTGTTCTTACTCTTCATCAACGGCATACCTATCAGTATAAAATCGAATTTCCTGCTTTACGCTGATGACTTAAAAGTTTTAGAGCAATTAATACTTTTGAGGACTGCTTGGATCTACAGCGTGATGTAACTAATCTCCATAAGTGGAGCAAAGATAATTCCTTAAATTTGAATATTACCAAATGTAAATCAATGTCATTTTTTCGTAAGTTGAATCCTATTCACTACATATACAATATTGACACAACACCACTAGAACCTGTAACGACATACAAAAGAGGGTTTCCACTCCCAGACTAAGCATGAAGTAAAATTTCGAGTTTAGAAAAGCCTGAAAATTTGGATTTGCTGGGGCGAGCGAGCGAAGCGAGTCGCGCCCCAGCAAATCCAAATTTTCAGGCTTTTCTAAACTCGAAATTTTACTTCATGCGCCACGCGTAGATATCACTAGCTTCAAGTGAAATCTTCAAGTAATTGGTTAAAGTAAAATAAATTTAGTACGTAAATTATCAATTGATCAATTTTGTTGATTGCAGCGCCATCTATGATAGTAACAAAAAATGTTTTTATATAAAACTTGCTTACTTTTCCACGCTCTATCCAAATTTGTAATAAAAAATAAAGGTTCGCGCTTAAGATTTCAAAGCTATCCTCCCCCCAGCGTCCCCTGTGAGTGGGGGCTAAATTTTCTTACAGAATTGAATGTCCCCCTTCAAATCATTAAGCTTTTATTTGAAACAGTTTTTCATTCGGTGCATGGTTCTAAAGATATACCTTTAGCCTGTGTAATAACTGGATACTCTTTGTAAAGTTTTATTCATGTAATCGCACAAATTACGTTTATTTAAATGGTTTTAAGTCTACTAGTTTTCAAACTTTATCTGGTGTCCCTCAAGGTTCTAAATTAGGCCCCCTTCTTTTTATTATGTTTATAGATGATCTGACTAGTTCATTATCGTATCCGGTACTAGCTTATGCCGACAACCTAAAATTCTACAGCAGTATAAATAGTGTAAATGATTGTATCCTACTACAAGAAAACTTGCATGTAGTCTCATATACTAGAAAACTACAACAAATTAATTTTAATTACACAATCGCTGCTACTTTTTTTGACGAGAGATACTAAGATGATAGACCTGGGTGTGCTGTTTGATTCACGTCTCTCTTTCAAGAATTGCATGATAAAAATTAGCCCTTCTGCTTGCTAGGATTTATTATGCGATCATCCCAATACTTTAAAGATATTGATATATTAAAAGTGTTGTTTTTTTCTATGGTGAGAAGTAGACTGGAGTACGCATCTATGGTTAGTTATTGAACGCTGTCAAAAACGTTTTCTTACATTTCTTGATTTTATATCAACAGGAGTATAACCCAATTTTACAGTGGACTGCAATACATTGCTACATAAATACGACTGCACTTCTTTATCTAAAAGGAGACAAACTTGTAGTGCACAGTTTATGTTAAAATTAATAAAGGGCTCTATTAATTGTCCCCAACTATTAGCAATGATAGAATTCAATATACCTCGTATGTCATCACGTCAATCATCCACTTTTTATATTCCAGCAGCTAAAACAAACTCACTACTCAGAGCGCCAATTACACATGTCTCGTAATTCAAATATTTTGTATAATATTTTGTAGATATATATATATATATACAGGAGTCTAATATTAGTTTAGTCTAGTTAATTATGTTTTCTTTATTGTAGTATTGAATTATATATATTTTTTATATTTAAGTTATATGTATCATTTTGAGTTTATTCTTTATGGAATCTTTCCGTTGAATAATAAAGATTATTATTACATTGAAACAATCAATCAACATTTCTCTTTCTATTTTTTATTTTCTTTGTTCAGATCTTCAAAGAGGAATAAGTTTAAATAAGCGCGCACAAGTGGCAGTGGCGGATGTGCGCGCACACGGAAATTAAGGGATTTCAATTTGGAGTGGCGAAAGGACGTTTTTAAGATGCACGATGCTCCGGCGGCGTCTCTCATTAAACGCGAGTGGCAATTAGCTTTTATTCCAAGTGAGGCGATATTCCCTTTGAGCCCTTTTATGTTCACTTTTTTTCCAACCGCCGAAACGCAGCGAATACATCATATTTTTCACGGCCACTTGACCGATTACGCCCGGCCTCCCTACCAATTAATCCCGGGCTTAAGAAATGAACACTAAAAAAAATAATTTTGTAAAACGTTTATCCGTTAAATGCGGAATTGAAAAGATATTTGATTCAAGAGTAGTAGTAGTAGTGTGCATCGTGGCTTCTTAAAGAAAAAATCAAAGAAGATGGATCATTAATATTGTTAAGTTGATTGATAAGGCGTTGAAGTGTTGAAAATCCATATTCGTATAAATACAATTCTGATTACCTTTATAATTTAAAAAAAAGTGTTTCTATTTTCACGACAATTCTTTTGCAAATTTATTGCTTCCTTAAGTGAATGAAAGTTTACAGTGAAATTAGAAATCTTAGAACTGCAGTAGTTCTAAGCTTTCTAATTTCACTGTAAACTTTCATTCACCTGAAGAAGCAATAAATTTGCGAAACAATTGTTTTTCTTTATTTATTTATTCAACGGATAACACCTTTTACAATCAATTACACAATATATATTTATAACTATAATATTATAATACATGTTCTCAAACATAAACTGAAGTTTTAGCAAAACATGAAATTTGTAATTTAATATATAAAGTAAACTACTATTACCGTAAACAGGAGGATACAATACATGATAATTTATACATATAGGTTTTAGTCTACAAGTATTGATAAATCAATACGTCTGAGTTGACATTTGAACGGAGATAATGGTATGTTCAATTCATTTATATGATTGTATTTAAAATGGAGAATATTGAACAGTTTAAGTATTCTGCACAAAGGATTGTTAATTCCATAGTTAGTAGAATGAGATTTTAGACGGAATAATTGTTTTGTGCGAATTGACACCCTTAATGGTGCATTGAAATCAATATCTTCAAGTAGACTGGTACAATCAAGATACCCGTTAATAAGCTTGAATCCAAAACATAGGTTCAAAAATATTCTTCGATTCTTTAATGGCTGCAAATTTAAGAATCTTAAAGACTCTGTATAACTATAATGCTCCCTGGGAATTCCGCGTCTTCTTGAAACTACTTGAGAAAATTTACTTTACACAGTTTCTAAATTTGATGATGCATTATTATAGAACGGTGACCACGCCTTACTTGCATACCCAAGATGTGGTCTGACCAATCTAACATATAATATTTTTAATGTTTCAATATTAAAATTATAACCAAATCTGAATACAAAGCCAAGTACATGCATTGCTTTATTTCTAATTTTATTAATATGTTTATTAACCTCATTTACATTACATAATTTATAACCATCTGAGAAATAGTTATTTAAAAAGCTACTTGAATTGATTTTAAAGTTCAATACTTGATTTTCTAGTTATAGATTTGATTCTTAAGCTACTCGACTTTATTTTCAAGCCATCGACTGGGTTTTTAAGCTGTGTACTTATTCTCAAGCTACTTTAATTGATTCTAAAGTTCTAGATTTGATTTTCTAATAGTAGATTCATAAGCTACTTAACTTCATTCTGAAGATTCACAAGCTACTTGAACTGTTTTAAATGTTCTAGACGTGATTTTCTAACTGTAGATTTATTAGAATTAATTTTACAGTTCTAGACTTAATTTTCTAGTTGTAGATTTGATTCTTAAGCTACATAACTTAATTTTGAAGCTATATACCTGGTTTTTAAACTGTATACTTAATTTTTAAGCAATTTACTAATTTTTTAAGCTCTAGACTACATTGTTTGTTACTCCACTTAATTCCAAAGCTGTAGAGTTGGTTTTCAAGCTGTGTACATAAAATTCAAGCATCCTACTAAATTTTTTAAGCTCTAGACTTCATTGTTCAAGCTCCAGACTGAGTCTAGATTTATTTTTAAGCTATTACTTGAATTTACTCTTGACGTTGTAATTAATCTTCCTCACTTGTATATTAACTTTCACTTAACAGAAACATAATGTAAGTTTTCTTTTTTATAATACTTTTCTGAACTCCTTCTTTTGTTTATTACTTTTGATTTTAAATAAGTAGCAATAAATTTTGTCATTTTTATTTTTCTAAATTTCGACGGTTTTTAAGTGTTTTCTAAACACGTTCTCTTGTTTATTACTTTTTATTATAAGTGAGTACCAACAAATGTTGTCATTTTTGTTTTTCTACCTTTCGATGGTTTTTAAGGTTTTTCTGAACTCTTTCTATTCTTTATTACCTTTCATTTTAAGTAAGTACTAAAATATTCTGTAATTTTTCGTTTTTCTAACGTCGAAGATTTTTATAAACTCTTAATTTTATTTAATAATTGTAGGTTTAAATACATAAATGATTCTTTGGTGGGATTTCGCGAGAATCGAACTTTTTCAATGGGAGGAGATTTTGGCGAGTTTTTCAGATCTTACGTGAAATTAGGAGATATGGTGGATTTGTTCAACGACATTTTCGGCTTGCAAATTGGATACTTATCAGCCGATTTCGTTTTGGGGCTTTTGTTCACGATTAATGACGCAATTGTTGAAATCAACGATGAAACAATCGCTCAGATTTCTGTCCACTTTTGGATTAATTGTTGTATTTATTCGATTGTTGTAATGGTAAGAAAAATATTAATTCATATAAGGAAAATAACGCGCAGAGAACCAGTCTTTCCTGTATACAGCAGGTTAATGTATACAGCACCTACTGAGCAAATCATAAACATTGAAACAACGTTTAACGTTGTATTAACATTGTAGCAACAATGTTGATATAACGGTATTTATTTGTATTTTGCTTAGTGGGCATGTTAATGAATTATATTGAATTATAGGGCTTGCAAATAACAACAAAGCAAGCAACTTCTGTTAATAATTGTGTAGTAAAAAATGTTTCCTCTAGAATATAGAGCCTCTAAAGATTCTTTAAGAAGTACCTAAAAATAGGAAACTCAAATTGCATTTGCAATTATTTCGCACAGGTCACACGGAATTAAAAAAAGCGATCTAGATATCTATCAAATAACGTCAATTTTGACACAATTGAATATTAATGTGATTTTTTGACATTTCTTACATTCATTTTCGGGGTAATAGAAGCAAAGGGTAGGGAGTAAATTAAGGTGTCTACATTTAGGCGCTTCTTGAAAAATCTTTGATAATCTCCAGCACTGAAGGGAGACACTTTTGACTATACATTTATTAACAAAATATGCTTGTTTTATGTATACTTCAAGCCCTAGACGTTTTGCTTGTTTTTATGTATACTTCAAGCCCTAGACGTTTGTCTCTGCAATTTATTACTACTCTATATTTAAAAAAAAAATTACTCGCGTTATTTTTTAATTTTTGCTGTTACAAGCAACCAAATTTACACCACCTTCGAATTAATTTATTGGTAATTTATGTATTTTAATTTAAATTACGTTATAGTATATTATGTAACGAGAGTGGTATGCAACATATTACATATGACCGGAAATGTTGCGCACGAACCGCGCAGCGGCGAGTGCTATATTCCGCTAGTATGAAATTGCCTTACCACTCGAGAAACGTACGATACTTTACCTACGCCCTAACAAAATAAACAATGATCATGAAAGATTAACTTATTTATTGTAATAATTTTTAATAGTACCATGACAATGATGAAAACTAAATTACTTCTTGATCAATATACAAGGAATAAAGCTGTACATTTTCCGACATTCGTTGTTTTTTAAAAGAGTTCAATTTGAAGCTTTAAACGAGTGATTTCCACTCCCAGACTAAGCATGAAGTAAAATTTCGAGTTTAGAAAAGCCCCGTGAAAATTTGTCGAGGGTCGCGCAGCGACCCGAGACAAATTTTCTGGGCTTTTCTAAACTCGAAATTTTACTTCATGCGCCACGCGTATAAAACACTGATTTCAAGTGAGGTTCAAATATACATAGAGTTCACAATATTTTATGGTTTTATACGCGTGGCGCATGAAGTAAAATTTCGAGTTTAGAAAAGCCCAGAAAATTTGTCTCGGGTCGCTGCGCGACCCTCGACAAATTTTCACGGGGCTTTTCTAAACTCGAAATTTTACTTCATGCTTAGTCTGGGAGTGGAAAACACTCGTTTAAAGCTTCAAATTGAACTCTAAAAGAAAACAACGAATAACTAAAGATTCTTTAAACAAGCTGAATTTGGAATATGTATACTGTAAAGAAAAACTTCCTGTACATCAAAGAAATGTCATTTGGTTGTACGGTAATCAATCAGCTGTCAGCACGTAATGTACTTGTCAAAGCTATTACGTGCATGTGTATGTAATGTCAATCATACTTGTAAAGATAACAGTGTGGTATGATGCGCTTACTAGCTAGGGCGTAGGTAAAATATTTTTTGCACAATAAACCCTTTTTAAGGGGTCATATCTACCTGCAAGACTGTAAAAAAACGGAATTTTTGGTATTTTTTTTTTTCTTGAGAAGTAAACAACGTATTCCAAATCTGCTTTTACACATTTATTAATCGTACAAATAATCTGTTAGTAGTGCACCAATAATGTAATTGTTGTTTAAGTCAGTTTGCAAGTTCAGTATATCGTTTTGTGGTTTAATTGACGTGAATAGTTTCAAATCGTCCGCAAATAAGAGAAAATTGCAATGAGTTAGATATGTCTCAAGAATATTTATAAACAAAAGAAAAAGAATAGGTCCACAATGTGAGCCTTGAGGCACGTCTGAAGCAACATGAATGGAGCGCGAACGGTAGTTTGAAATACGGACAAATTGTTTTCAATCAACTAAGTAACCCCTTAACCATGTTGTGAAAATAAACGCACTTTTTTGAAAATCATAAAGTTATTCAGAATTGTATTTATACAAAATTAATATTGTTTATTATTTTAACAATTAGCTCAAGTAATTAAAACATTACGTATTAAATTCCCAGAACTCTAGCGTGACGTTATACGTGTATTCTCTCGTGGTACATTTCCCAACGAACAAAAAAATCGCGACACTACTTACTACTCGTACTATATGATTTTGCAAAAGGAACACGATTACATTTCACCGATATTTTGGGTTTTTATTCCAACTAGTTTTGACATTGAGTCGTTCTCAAAGAATCATTCACAAAGAATAATTCTTAAGAAGACATATTTAACTATGATTTTAAAATGATAAAATCATAGTAAAATATTTTTCACCTCGTGAAAGATGAGAAACTTTGTCAAACTTAGTCAACTACAACAATTTCACAAAATTGATATTTTCTAAAATTGTAGTAGTACTTACAATATTTTGCAGTATACGCGTTGAGAAACACTGCGTTACGTAACGCTGACAACGCTAGAGTTGACAACTCGAGTCTAGCGTTGTGAGCGCTACGCATCCACGCGATTAGGAATCAATTTAAAGATCAAAGTTCAAGTCTAACTTTGGGTCCACGTCTGTGAAAAGGGGTGAAAGGGGGAGAAAAAGAAGTGTGCAGAATATATGTGTGAGCAATGCAATGGTTGAATGGTTACAAAAAAGAAGGATGTATGGTGGTTGATGTGTAAGGACGACTTGAACGAGAAAACGAGGTATGTCCTACTAACTAATCGACCCAGTCGATTAATGTGTAAGGCCAATTCGAGTTAGTATTGCGATAGATGTCCTACTAACTAATCACAAGAATGAGGGATGTATTGTGGTTGATGTGTAAGGCCGACTCTAACGAGAAAACGAGGTATATCCTACTAACTAATCGACCCAGTCGATTATTGTGTAAGGACAATCCGAGTTAGCAAGTATTGCGAGAGATGTCCGTCTAACTAATCACAAGAATGAGGGATGGATGGTGGTTGATGTATAAAGCCGACATGAACGAGAAAACGAGGTATGTCCTACTAACTAATCGACCCAGTCGATTAATGTGTAAGGCCAATTCGAGTTAGTATTGCGATAGATGTCCTACTAACTAATCACAAGAATGAGGGATGTATTGTGGTTGATGTGTAAGGCCGACTCTAACAAGAAAACGAGGTATACCCTACTAACTAATCGACCCAGTCGATTATTGTGTAAGGACAATCCGAGTTAGCAAGTATTGCGAGAGATGTCCTTCTAACTAATCACAAGAATGAGGGATGGATGGTGGTTGATGTATAAGGCCGACATGAACGAGAAAACGAGGTATGTCCTACTTACTAATCGACCCAGTCGATTAATGTGTAAGGCCAATCCGAGTTAGTATTGCGATAGATGTCCTACTAACTAATCACAAGAATGAGGCATGTATGGTGGTCGATGTATAAGGCCGACTTGAGCGAGAAAACGAGGTATGTCCTACTAACTTATCGACGAAGTCGATTGATGTGTAAGGCCAATCTGAGTTAGTATTGCAATAAATGTCCTACTAACTATTCACAAGAATGAGGAATTCGATTATGAGTGGACCGGGGTGAAAGGTCGTTCCACTTACCAATCAAGAATGTATGTGCGATTGATTTGTAGGGCCGATGTAAGAGATTGTCCCACTAACTGATCGCAAGTGAGTCGAGTATATGATGCTAGTTCCGGGGTGGTTTTTGTGGGTTTCCCACCTCGTAATGCAAATGCAGGGGCTAGTTAATTTTGCTACTACAGGTAGAGTCATACAATTTTTGAGATTAACTAAATGCACATGACTTCTAAGCACAAACGTTTGATAAAATATTGTGTGAATATAAATAATATAAGACATACCAATTCATGAGAAATGTCGTGAATGGTCAATATACTTTGCATACGTTAAGCTCATATCCTGTTTTATTTATTGTCCACACATCCTGCTGGTCAAATGAAATAAAAGAAAGACACAGTATTTTCGATAATGCATATTGACACAAACAACGAACGTGGTAAATAAATTAAAGGGTTACTACATACACAACACAACGTAAATAATAATACAAATTTAAATTTGTACAACACCAAGGGTCGAATCATTACAAATTTGTACATTTATTGAAAATATAAACTGGGTGTAACAAGTAGTATTAACTAGCAAACCTGGCCATTTTATTATTTAGATTTTATTTGTATCTCTAACAAGTGTTTCCACTCCCAGACTAAGCATGAAGTAAAATTTCGAGTTTAGAAAAGCCTTAAAATTTGGTTTGGTCGTGTAGCGCGTAGCGCTACGCGACCAAACCAAATTTTAAGGCTTTTCTAAACTCGAAATTTTACTTCATGCGCCACGCGTATTCACGAATGAAATAATGTGAAGTTCTAAATATACAGCTCAGATAGGTTAGTTATGAGTCAAAGCCGACTGGGTACATTATAATTAAATGAATTCTAAATAACATAATTTTACTATAGCTAGGTTTAGGGTTAACCCTCAGTTTAAATAATCATCCCTTATTCAATTGAAAAATTCTTGATAATAGCATTAAGCCGAAACTAGTAGAAAATATCGTATGTTCAATAAAAAAAATCTCTAGAGTGCCATGGAAAATTATCTAGGTTGGCAACTCTATAACTATAAATTATAATTATTTTGTCTGACGTTTTATATGACAATTCCTGAAGTGTGTACCCAACTTAAATTTGAAAAAAGATTAAATCGTGGCACTCTAGAGGTTTTTTTTAATTGAACATATGATACAATACATACCGTGCGATCATTATAAACATGATTTAGGCTTTGAATTTTAAATTAGATTGGCACTATTGACTATTAACACCTAGTATACCATAACCTGAAATTTATTCTATCATTCAATTAGCAATCTGGGCAACCGCAGAAATAAAATTCCGCTACTGCAAATCATAATTTAATTCACTGACTATAGAGGCTTCTACTTCGTTATACATTGTTGAACATAAATAAAACACTGTTTATCACTTTGTTTGTAAAACAATTGGTTTATTTGGTGACTATAGTTTCGATACTACACGTATCACTAACTAACGGTTTGATAATGATACGTGTAGTATCGAAACTATAGTCACCAAATAAACCAATTGTTATACAAACAAAGTGATAAACAGTGTTTTATTTATAATCATAATTTAAACGATCGCACTGTATAAGTGAAATGGTTTTGTTTCACTTATACATTGCGATCGTTTGAATTGTGATTTAAAGTAGTGAATTTAATTTACAAACCAATATATTTTTGAAAATTAAGGGTTGAATCAGATTTATTAATTTTATTTGATTAATCATAATCAAAGACGATATTTGCTTAAACAGTAATGTATGTTTTTATTATATTAAACGACTGCAATATAAAATATTAGGTGTAATAAATTTTTATTAAGTGTGTGGATAACAGACCAGCCCTTATTTATTTAAATACAGAAGCGCGTTAAAATCCGCTCCATTCAATTGAATGTTATGTCACTGTCTGGCCATTAAAATGACAAAAGATGCATCTTTTTTCAATAGCACCTGAACAAATAGCGTTCAGGTTTATTTATAGTGAAAGAGAGACACAATGCGCCGCGAACGGAATCCATTTGTTTATCTTGCCCTTTATTACGCCCTTTTATCATAAGGTGCCCTCAGCTTTTTTTTTTATAGAGTGCGAATTCCCCATTGATTTTGGTACAATGAGCGGCTTTTGTTAAAAAAAAGTAATACTATTCAAGATAAATTACAATGAAAAAATTAAATAGCGTGCGATGGTAAAAAAAAACTATATTTATATTGGTAATAATAAAGTTGTGATGTGGTGAGATCTTGGGGATTTAGAAATCATACATTTTAAAATTATTAAACATACACTGAAATTATCCAAGAAATTAACCTGCAGTTTCTCGAAAAATTTTTGTTTTACACCAAAAAAACGCTCTTATTTTTGTTCGTGCTAAAACGAGCATTTTGAGTTTTATACTAAACACGTCTTATTATTGTCGCTGAATTGAGCTTTTTGAACTGTATACGCTGTACGCGTATTTTTGAACTCAACACAAAAAACGTTTAACTTTCTCTCGCTGAAACGAGCTTTATACTAAAAGCGTCTAATTGTTTCTCGCTTTTGCACTTGATCATTTTTGCAATGCGTATAAAACCATAAGCAAAACTCGCGAGCTTTTTTATCGTAAAGATGAAAAACTCGCGAGGGGCGAGTTTACCTCATCCAGCTCGGACCCTACAGTAAGTAAAGCTCTCGCATTCCGCCATATTGCGGGCGTGTTTTGTTTTTTCCCGGCGGCGTTCCCGCCTTCTTAAATGATCCACGGGCTTGATACAAGAACGGGAGGACGAGTGGTGGGGAGGGAAAAGTGGAAGAATGGAGCCAACCAAGAATACGGCATTCCATTCTCGCTTCTCGTTTTTCCCACTCGAGCGCGCATACACCCAATTCAGTTCGGATTCACGTTCCTTGTTTGTTCTTATTGTCTGTTATTTATTCGATACGAGTCTCTTTACCCACTCATCCATGTACATCAGACGTTTCCCATCCTTTATCAAGAAGGAAAAAAATAATATGAATAAAATGCAACTAAATAGTTCATATTTATCTGTTCTTGTACACTCAGCTTTTATTATTAAAATGTCTTGAAACATTATACCCCATCTTTTGACCTGTGTAAAACAAATGTTAGTAGCACCAATAAAGTATTATTTTTTTGAACTCGCCGCCTCGAAAGTGGGGTTTTGAACAACTCGAAAGTCGCATTTCCAGTATTTTACTTACGACACGAGTTTAGGAAGTTAAATCCACGCACGCAAAATTTGACAGCTGAACTGTCATTTCAGTTGAATTAGCATTTGATTATGGAATGTAGAAGTTGTGGATTTTATAGAATGACAACAAATGATGTATTTGAAGAAGTTTGCGGAAAGGGCTGTTGGTTTGAAGATAACAAGTAATGTATACTACGTGCTGAATAAGTTTGTCGTAAATGAGCTACATGTGTAAGCTACGATTCACAGAGACAACTGTAACGGATTGGAAGAATATTTCCCCGAAGGTGTCTACGTAGGGAAGTGTGCCTGAGAATAGAGAACATAATTCCGCATCAATTAGGCGTACTTTTAGACAAATCTATTATTGAAGTCGGAATTGACCCTATTCGGCCTGTGGTGAGCAACCCCAGCAGCGACAGCTCGTAGCCTAACTTCAGGGTAGACCATATAGCCAAGGCACACAAAATTTGAGGTTGAGATCGCGCTTTATAAATACAAGGAATAATTTAATTCCGCATCAATTAGCGTACTTTTAGGCAAATCTATTTCTGAAGTTTAAAAATGAGCATGGGGAAAGGTCTCGTTGTGTCGGCAGTGTCTCGGAACGTTGGAATTGACCCTATTCGGCCTGTGGTGAGCAATCCCAGCAGCGACAGCTCGCAGCGTAACTTCAGGGTAGACCACAGAGCTAAGGCACACAAAATTTGAGGTGGAGATCGCGCTTTATAAATACAAGGAATTGCACAACAAAGTCACCTTTCAATAACAGATACATATTACCTTGGGTCTCTGGCCTACCCTGAAGTTAGGTTGCGAGTCGCCGCTGAGCCCCAGTATACAAAGTTTCGTCATTGAGTGTTAGAATGTGAGTGTTGGATTTTTCAAACATTTACCAAAAATCGAATTCTGCACGGATTTAGTTGGGACTTTCTGCAATGCGTAGCCCAAAGTGTCACGCTTGCAATTCTGCCGCTCCACCAATGACCCGATGCCTGGTTTGGACACAATAAACTAAACAACGGTACCCGGCCGGAGCCCGACTCAAAAAGGGGCACATAAATATAACTCTTGTTGCTAACTTTTTTATCCGGCCGATTTGGGAGTCAGGAGTGGTCGCATTGTATCGGCAGTGGTGATTTACCTCGAAATTAACCCATTTGCGACAGGCATGAGCCGCGGGAAACGCAAGGCGAAAATTTGAAATTTCCTGACATATGTCAGATTCGGTCAGCCATAATGAAAATTGTATTTCGTCGTTACTTTGATGAAACCTCCCGTGTGATTTGAGCAAAAATGTTCAGCAAACACAAAAACTGTTTAAAAAGAAATTAGTTAAGTAGTTTTTTTTCAAATATTTTTTTTAATGAATTAATAATAATAATAATAATAGTTTATTGATGCCAATACATACAAATACCGTTTACATAAGTCAATTAAAAAAATACAGATAATGTAATGTGATATACTAAAAGTAGTGGCAGCAGGAGGTGTGTTAAACATATAAAAATCAGAGTAAAAATAAATAAACATAAATATTAATTTCAGTCTAAAATTAAGATAAAAGACGATAAAAAAGATAAAAGGTCAGTTATATAAAAGTATAAATTTAATGAAAACTATAAGTATAAATAAATTAAATAATAAGAAAAATAGTATCACAGACTATAATATATCACAGTTACATCACTCTCGAAGAAACTCCTCCCATGTAAAATATGGTGTTGAGCTCAAGTTGTCTTTCAGATAAGTTTTGAAATTTCTCAGTGGCAGGCATTTGACAATAGCAGGTAATTATATATATCATTTATTTGACGAGTATGATATGTATGTATAGAGACGGCACACTGATACGACGATGTTTTTTTAATATAAACAAGGCATTTGTATATACAGAGAGTTTTATGTAACACCGAACATTTTCATTCAATACAATTTGACACCTATTATTTTTAAGCTAAGTGTAAATTAGTTTGCCTATATGACCATTACAAATTGTAGCCAATCAATCGCAATTAATGCCTCAACTTGTACATACAGGGAGTTTTTCTTTCAAGTATACATGTCCCAATTACAGCGTATATGCCGTAAATCTTTAGATAATCGTTGTTTTTTTTTTAAAAGTTCAATTAAAAACTTAAAATGGATGTGTTCCACTCCCAGACTAAGCATGGAGTAAAATTTCGAGTTTAGAAAAGCCCTGTGAAAATTTGGCCAGGGTCGCGCAGCGACCCGAGACAAATTTTCTGGGCTTTTCTAAACTCGAAATTTTACTTCATGCGCCACCGATACAAAACACTGACATATTACGAAGTTTAAAACACACCGCTAAACTTTACATTAATTCAGTGTTTTGTACCGGTGGCGCATGAAGTAAAATTTCGAGTTTAGAAAAGCCTGAAAATTTGGTTTGGCCGCTCCGCGCTTCGCGCTACGCGACCAAACCAAATTTTCAGGCTTTGCTAAACTCGAAATTTTACTTCATGCTTAGCCTGGGAGTGGAAAACACTCGTTTAAAACTTTAAATTGAATCCTTTTAATAAACCGAGCGTCGGAAAATGTACAACGTCTGCATACATATACTTTAAAGAAAATTTCTCGTTATAAAAATGTTCTGTGTTACATAAAACTCTCTGTATATGAGGCATTCTTTTACAAATCGAACGGATTTTATAAAAAATATTGGGTCTATTTTTGTATTTGCTTCAATTTTTTTTATACAAAATAAGCCGACCCGTATTTCTGCGATTTTTTTTTTCATCAGTATTTTCGAAAATACAGACGGTTAAAGTTTTGAAAACTCGCTGATTATGCATTTCTTTAGATCGTGATATCTCCGCTTCTGTTCATCGTATAGAGCTTAGCTATGGCTCACTTTATAGGTAATAGAATTATCTTCTTAATAGTGTTAATTATTATTACATTTGTTGTTAATTTATAATTATTATAAACAATTAAAATATTTAATGTCATATTGCTTCTAGATGTCGACACAAAAAATTTAAAACAATACCATCGGATTCCTCGTTTCATTCTATATAAAAATCATATCTATTTAGAATGGTCATTTGGTTCCATCAGTATGAAATACAATAATTTGTACGGTAGAACGCAATATGCGGCGCGCGGCTACAGGAGCTGGGTCCGTGGCGTCGTACTGTACCTGTCATTAAATGTAAGAGAAATTAAAAATAGCTAAAAACTATAATAATCGACCATTATTTATTATTATTCCATAAAATAATAATAATGATACGATTTTTAATAGTATGATTGATATTAAGATAATAATGAAACTGGCAGTAAGGAAAGAAATAGGTTGGGCAAACTTTAAATAAATAAGTGAATAAATCCAAAATAAATTAATAATCTAAATATATTTATTAACCAAACGTCACTGATTTATTATCCTTTATCCATGTTTACTTTTTCATAATATTTGCATATATAATTATGTCGTGCAATGAAAATTGTTTCGCTTGCAATTTGTTTTTGCTTAATGGTATTACACAATGAAACCCTAAAGTACCTTTGATAGTCATAGCTTTCTTGAAGCGTGTTTCTAGAATGTTTTCTTCCTTGTCATACTCTTCGTTAGTAACAAATCGGCAAGCAATATTTGGCAACGATTCACTTGCCCAAGTAAACAAATCTTGCGGAGTTTGAATCGGATTGTTAATCCGTTGAAGGCTAGCCCTAGAGGCTAATCTTTTCAAAGTTCCGCCCAAACCGTCACACGGTCCTTTGCCATGGGACGTCGGGAAGTAGTGCCATTCTGCTGTTAAGCTAAAGTCTTTTTCGTGGTGACATATATTAATGAAATTCTTCTTATTTTTATACTGTGCGCTTGCCCCATCAGAAAAGTAAATAATTTTTTTAATGTCTATCAAAAAAGTTCTTATAATTTGAATTAAATGTCTTTGAAAAACGTGAAACGCAATGACATCATGGTGCAAACATTCAGAAATAATGATCAAGCTTTTCATTTTTATTTCATTATCAGTATCGCGATAATATATTGCAAATGGATGCACTGTTGCTTGATCATTGTTCCAGTGTATGCCTTGAATGGAATTTTGGATTACAAAAGCGTAGTTTTCCGAAAAGTCGCAGATAACAATACATTCGTTTCGCGGCAGACTCTGTTTTTTATTATTCAAAAATTCATTTTATTTTTTTACAAGAAACGAATGTAGTAATAATTTGGATAAACCATTTTCTAGCTTTTCTAAGTACTCTTCAACGGGAGATATTAAAGTCTGCAACGTAGTCCTGTCAACAGTGGTCCATTGCTTGTATGTTACAGAATGAATGAGATTATCGTCACACGATTTTTCTATTTGTTGTATAACGTTTGTGATACCAGGACACGTGTCACATTCTCCTAGATAACATACTGTTGAAGATGGATTACAAATCATACGATTTAAACAGTCATTGTATTTTTTTAATGGTTGCGGTGAATCTCCTGTTAATCTTCCAATATTTGCACCATCAATTAATTAACTGTATTGTTTCGAGTTTACGTGAAGTGATTAATCACAAATAGAAAGACTGTTATTCCTTACTTCACTTTTTATTTTTATGTTAGATGTACATTTCGAGACACAAGGTGCTCATTATCAATAACAAAACTCAGTTTTGTTATTGATAATGAGCACCTTGTGTCTCGAAATGTACATCTAACATAAAAATAAAAAGTTAAGTAAGGAATAAAAGTCTTTCTATTTGTGATCAATTAATTACTTAACATTTTCATGGATGGCGCAAACGCAGATAGAATGGGTACCACTTGCTCCCGCTAATACGCAATGTTTTTGTCGCAAAGTTGCAAATGTTGAAAAACTGCACTTCACACCTGGATTTGCAGTCTTAAATTCTTGGAATAGTTCTTTTAAGTTATTCAAAACCAATCTTTTTTGCATGTGAACTTTTTGTCCATCGATTTTTACGGAAACTGTATCCGTTTGTCCGGGCAATACTCGGCTCTGCGTATCCGATTGATAAAATGCAATTATAGATTCTATTACGCTCCTTTCTAAGATCGGATGGGTTTTAGGATTTGGAGTTGATAGTATTCCCTTTTCAGCGGCAGTTCTTTTTGCAACGATAATCATGTGATTTGTGGCTTCAAAATGTTGTTTAATTTTTCGGAAAGACCAATGACTGAAAATTGTCAGTATTCGTATCCGCATGGTTCTATCTTCAGTTGTATTGTATCGTTCTTTGAGTTTTTGTATAATATTGGCCTCATTTTCATCTTCATCTTCATCGCCGGCTTTATCACTTTTTCTATCAAAAGGAATATTACTAAAAACGTTCGTTTTTAGTGCTTCAGTTATATTTTTTAATTTTTTTGAAGAATATCTCGTTTGACGCATTTTGTCTTCTTTGATAGAGGAAGTTCCTATAAAAATCAACCCTTTATTTAGCTCTCGCACTGACATTTTTGAAACTTGTGGGTCTTCCGTTGAATATGGTGAACTCTCTCCACTTTCATCATCTTCACTCGTACTCGAGGACTCTCCCGCTCCAGGACTTTTCTAAAATGTACAATTCTATAATTGCCTTTAGAATTACCCTTGTATTTATAGGACTTTATTCGAGAAATCAATGCCGTATTAATAAAATTAACTACGACAAATAAAATAAATGACCTATAAGAGGAAGTAATTCATGAATACCTGTTGGTTTTCCCTCACAATTGTACTGGAAGGTGTACGTTGTCGGATTCGACAAGAGGTACAAATAAGCATTTGTAGAAATTCTTCTGTACACGGTATGTTTAATTCGAGTAGTTTCTTTTTTGTCACTTTTCTCAATGTCTGTTGTCTCGTTTTCGGATGGGGATCCAGTTTATATGGATTACAGCACGCATCCCTCCAGACTTTCGGCAATTTTTTTGATGTTTTCGGAATTGTAATTCAATCTTCACTGTAAGTATGTACACGATAGAAAATAGAACTCATTGGATACTAAAATGCGCTTCATTGAATGATAATACGCTACTTACATTTGATCACAAAATATAACACTTCAAATCACATACTGCATTTAAAAATGCACACTGTTAAAATTAAGTCAGCGTATAATAAAACTTAAACTGTAAGAATCGAATTCGTTTACATTCAACAGTCAAGGCTATACTGTCAGATTTAACGACACCAGGCGTGACAACATACAGATGTTTACAAATAGAGAGAGAGATGTTTAGTGTCTTAAAATAGACTACCGTACAAATTGTTTTATTTCATACTGGTGGAATCAAATGACCATTCTAAAAGGATATGATTTTTATATAAAATGAAACGAGGAATACGATGGTATTTTTTTTTTTAATTTTACAGTGCCGACATCTAGAAGCAAAATGACATTAAATATGTTAATTGTTTATAATGATTATAAATTAACAACAAATGTAATAATAATTAACACTATTAAGAAGATAATTCTATTACCTATAAAGTGAGCCATAGCTAAGCTCTATACGATGAACAGAAGCGGAGATATCACGATCTAAAGAAATGCATAATCAGCGAGTTTTCAAAACTTTAACCGTCTGTATTTTCGAAAATACTGATGAAAAAAAAAATCGCTGAAATACGGGTCGGCTTATTTTGTATAAGAAACGCATGAAAAAAATATTGAAGCAATTAAAAAAATAGACCCAATATTTTTTATAAAATCCGTTCGATTTGTAAAAGAATGCCTCATATAGGCAGGGTGGAGTCATAATATTCAGATTTACAAAGCCTGCATTCTTCGCGATATTGGGCACCGTCAACAATTCTAATAGCACATCTTTGCAACCCGAATATTCTATCTTTGATGGTAGAGTGACCCCAGGCAAGGATGCAGTAAGAAATTATAATTGAGTGACATTTACCGAAGTAAGCTGTTTTTAAAGCTGCAGGTGAAAGTGAATTAGACAAATTGCGTAAAAGAAATATATTTCAGCAGAGTCTGTTTGCTAACTTATTGCCATGTGCACTCCAAGTCAAAGAAGAATCTAGTTCAACACCCAGACATTTTGCGAAAGTTTCAAAGTTATGTTCACACGGTTTTAATTTAAAGATCAAATCAATTGTTTTACTTTCGTCTAAGACAAGCCTGTTACTATTAAACCAGAAGAAGTTCGTTTTGCAATACGGTTCTGTTGAACCAGCTCAGGCAGATCGTTTCCAGTATTAATCAGCGATGTGTCATCCGCGTACAATACTGTTCTACAGTTGTTCTGATATATTATGCAGTCATTAATATATATTAAGAATAACAGAGGGCCCATGATGGAACCCTGTGGCACACCGTGTTGTACTGTACACATAGATGACGTTGCAGTATTAACTTTAAGAACCTGACTCCTACCAGACAAATAGGATTAAAATAATTTCCAGCTGGCGTCATCAAAACCGTAATCCAATCATTTGTTTAACAGTATGACGTGATTAACGCAGTCAAACGCCTTTGTAAGGTCTAAGAAAGTTGTTATACAATGCTCACGATGTTTATAGGCAAGCAAAATACTATCAATTAGCTGTAAGACTGTGTCTTCAGTAGACTTGCGAGATATAAAACCAAATTGATTATCGCATACAATTCCATTTGCTTCTAAGTAAAGATATACTTGTGTGAGCATAACTTTTTCCAGAACTTTAGAAAAAACTTAAAGTAAGGAGATTGGCCTGTAGTTTGCTGGGTTCTGTGCATCGCCCTTCTTGTGCAATGGCACTACCATAGCAGGATTTCAGGCATCTGGAAAAGTAGATGTGAACATAGAAGAATTAATAATTTGTGTTAGTGGTGATATTAATAGATCAGTGCAACCCTTGAAGAGTTCCACTGATATGCCATATATATCTTTACTTCTACTACTTCTACATTGTACAAGATTTAGGAGATAACGTTACTACATAGGAGATTTCATAAACTCATCGGTCTGATAACGTAGAGTCCTTTGAAAATAAAACCCTATTATGTAAAAAAAATCACATAGGATGTTTCATCAAAACAACGACGATTTATTCTTTCGTTTTTCGAAACCTTTAAAAAATCGCCAAAAATCCATTTTCAGACCGATTTTGATGCATTTTTGTGTGAATTTACATCTTGCAGTCGCAATTTCGACGCACCTTGCACCCTCAGTGCAAACCGGTAAAAAAAAAAATCACATAGGAGGTTTCATCAAAACAACGACGATTTATTCTTTCGTTTTTCGAAACCTTTAAAAAATCGCCAAAAATCCATTTTCAGACCGATTTTGATGCATTTTTGTGTGAATTTACATCTTGCAGTCGCAATTTCGACGCACCTTGCACCCTCAGTGCAAACCGGTAAAAAAAAAATCACATAGGAGGTTTCATCAAAACAACGACGATTTATTCTTTCGTTTTTCGAAACCTTTAAAAAATCGCCAAAAATCCATTGTCAGACCGATTTTGATGCATTTTTGTGTGAATTTACATCTTGCAGTCGCAATTTCGACGCACCTTGCACCCTTAGTGCAAACCGGTAAAAAAAATCACATAGGAGGTTTCATCAAAACAACGACGATTTATTCTTTCGTTTTTCGAAACCTTTAAAAAATCGCCAAAAATCCATTGTCAGACCGATTTTGATGCATTTTTGTGTGAATTTACATCTTGCAGTCGCAATTTCAACGCACCTTGCACCCTCAGTGCAAACCGGTAAAAAAATCACATAGGAGGTTTCATCAAAACAACGACGATTTATTCTTTCGTTTTTCGAAACCTTTAAAAAATCGCCAAAAATCCATTGTCAGACCGATTTTGATGCATTTTTGTGTGAATTTACATCTTGCAGTCGCAATTTCGACGCACCTTGCACCCTTAGTGCAAACCGGTAAAAAAAATCACATAGGAGGTTTCATCAAAACAACGACGATTTATTCTTTCGTTTTTCGAAACCTTTAAAAAATCGCCAAAAATCCATTGTCAGACCGATTTTGATGCATTTTTGTGTGAATTTACATCTTGCAGTCGCAATTTCGACGCACCTTGCACCCTCAGTGCAAACCGGTAAAAAAAAATCACATAGGAGGTTTCATCAAAACAACGACGATTTATTCTTTCGTTTTTCGAAACCTTTAAAAAATCGCCAAAAATCCATTGTCAGACCGATTTTGATGCATTTTTGTGTGAATTTACATCTCGCAGTCGCAATTTCGACGCACCTTGCCCGGTTTGCACTAAGGATAATTTTAGATTGAGCTACATAAAACAACAGTTATCAAAATTAAGAATATTTATACAGGGTGCCCGTATTTCGACAGAATGTATGGGATCTCAGTTATTTGAAGAGATAGAGAGTCGGTTGAATTGAGGCAAAGTTGCGTATTTTAAGGCCTGACAATAATGTGAAAACAATTTTTAAATATATTTTTTTGTTTTCGAGATATCAAGAAAAAACTAATTTTTTGAAAAATAGTTTTAATTTTTTTATTCGAAAACTTCTGAATCTAGACATCAAGAAATTTGACAGTGAGGAATCTAGTAGCATTTTTTTAAGATCATTTACCCAGGGACCGTAGCCAACTTTTGTTTTTCTTATGAGCGCCATTTTGGATATTCATATTTTTTGAAAGAATATTTTTTTCTAAACTCAGTGATGTATCACACTCATAATTTATTTTAGATTTGATTTTCAAAACTATGATATTTTCATTTTTGCAAAGAGTGCCTTGGAAACAATGACGTCATATCTGTTTAAAATCTTGAAAGCAGTCAATGATTATTAGCATTTAAAATTAATTATTAACTGTCAATCTCTTGTAATAATAATAATAATAATAAGTATCAATTATCACATAAAAGCTACAAAAACTAAATTTATTCTACTTTTATTATTATTATTCCAAAACTATTCAAAAAAGTTATTCTTGCATTTTTTCGCTACATCTCGGTAAATATTGATCACCATCACATCTAAGCGTTATATATTTTTAACTTTACTGTAAATCAGTGGCTTATACGCGTGGCGCATGAAGTAAAATTTCGAGTTTAGAAAAGCCCCGTGAAAATTTGTCTCGGGTCGCTGCGCGACCCTCGACAAATTTTCTACGCGGGGCTTTTCTAAACTCGAAATTTTACTTCATGCTTAGTCTGGGAGTGGAAGACACTCGTTAGTTTAAAATATATCACAACTGTTAAAATATGTATCGTCAGATGTCCGTCTTCAGGGGTGATATGTAAACAAATTATGGGTGCTAGGAGTTGTCTAATATGTGAGTTACACAATTGTTTCCAAGGCACTCTTTACAAAAAATAAAAGATTAAAATTTTACCTATAAAATGTACAATAAACTATAAGTGTCATACATCATTGAATTCAGAAAAAAATATTCTTTCAAAACAAACAAAAGTTGGCTTTGGTTCCTGGGTACATTTTAGAGTTACCTTAAAATTAAGTACACTACTAGATTCCTCATTAAAGTGTGCCTGTATAGTGTTAAAGTTGCAAATCTCTAGATTCAATAGTTTTTAAATAAAAAAATAAAAATGAAATTTCAAAAAATCTGTTATTTGGCAATATCATAAAAACAAAATAAGATATTTCAAATTTGTTTTTAGATTACTATTGGGCCCTAAAATACGCAACTTTGCCCCAATTTAATTTCTGTTAAAATACGGACATCTTGTATAAGAGATCTTGCACATTTTCCATGAAAGCATTATTGTGATGATTTTGCTCGTTTCAAAAAATATTGTACAAACCTCGTGCGTGAAAAATGTTCCCGAGTTCACGCATTTGAAGGCACTCGCTCCTTCGTCGTTAGTGTTTCAAAAATGCGTTCACTCTGGAAAATCGTTTTCCCGCACTTGGTTTGTCAATAACTATTACTTTCCCCCGCATAAAAAACAAAGGGAAAGTAATCGGTGCTAGCCGAAATTTAGTAGATCCTGTTAACTTGACATAAGTCGGCGTCAGCCGACATTTGAACTATAATGTCAGTTGACATAACTTGGCGCTAACCGACATTTGGACTATAATAACAGTTGACATAACTTGGCGCTAACCGACATTTGGACTATAATAACAGTTGAAATAAGTTGCGTTTACTACAATAAATTTAAACTACAATGACAGTTGACATAAGTCGGAGCAAGCCGACTTTTAACCAATCGTGGCAACTTGACACGAGTTTGAATTGAACTATAATAAGATCGCCATGTTATTTTTTTTTCTCTGTGACAGTTACGATACACATTTTAACTCTTGTGACATATTTAAAAGAAACAAGTGTCTTCCACTCCCAGACTAAGCATGAAGTAAAATTTCGAGTTTAGAAAAGCCCCGCGTAGAAAATTTGTCGAAGGTCGCGCAGCGACCCGAGACAAATTTTCACGGGGCTTTTCTAAACTCGAAATTTTACTTCATGCGCCACGCGTATAAACCACTGATTTATAGTAAAGTTAAAAATATATAACGCTTAGATGTGATGGTAATCAGTATTTACTGAGATATAACGAAAAATGCAAGAATTACTTTTTTATGAATAGTTTTCGAATAATAATAAAAAATATATTAAATTAATTTGACGAATAAAGCACTAATAACTTTTCTTCACACTTTTATTTGAATTACCAAATGTACATTTCGGACACAAAGTGACCATTATCAATGGATTAACACTGTATTAATCCATTGATAATGGTCACTTTGTGTCCGAAATGTACATTTGGTAATACAAATAAAAGTGTGAAGAAAGGTTATTAGTGCTTTATTCGTCAAATTAATTTGATCTTCACCTAACTCACAATCAATTTAGAATAAATTAAGTTTGAGCAACTTTTCCATATTGCTTATTTTTAAATCATTATATCTTTAACGGGGAAAGTGCTATGATGGACATCACCATTTTTTTTTTTTCATATTCATCTTTGAGAGTTCTCTCTATCTTTCATATAATAATAATAATAATCCTTCCAATCTACACCTGTATTTTTATAGGCTCATAATTTGTGTTTGTTTTTCATAGTGATTAAATACTCCACATAACTCAACTAAACAATTCGTATCATTATTTTATTTCAGGGGCGAGACAATCAAACTAAAATCCAGACAAGAACCAATGAAACACTAGGGAAAAAAAGGGCCCCGTTTTGCGGCACACAGTGCACTATCTCTAATTATTGTGCAGGGTTGGCTCGCTTCGCAGGCGACTCGTTATCCTTTTCAGAATTGGATCTGAAGGGAGGAGGGAGGGTGGGTTCGCAATAAAATACCTGCATTTGCATTCTGTCGCGAGCTTATTGCCCTCGGCGCGTTTAATGGCCGTCGGCCCTTTCTTTGAATTACACTCACTCGCGCACACACACATGCACTGCGCATTCATGCACACGCGTCTTGAATGTATCTTTTCCATTTAGCCCGACGACGCCCTTTTGTCCCCGTTTTCATTTTAATCCGGGCTATTATACAAATGAATGTCTATATTGTCCGGCTTATCCTTTTACGGTTTTGCGTTTCGTTTTTAATTAATTAATAATTTGTATAGTTGCTTTGTGTGCGCAATTTATTTATGGTGTTTTAGAGCTAACCCCTTAAGAATTTTCATAAATCAGCATTAATAAATATTTTTAAATAATAAATTTGAATAAAATCATTTCCAATCTTGAATTGCGTGCAAAACAGTGGCGTTGCCCGGCGCATTCACCAAAACTTGAATAATGTCCAAATAAATAAACTGCTAAAAGTGTATTTACATTGGCTGTATGATTTCGGTTCTTTTGTTTCATTAAAAAATTAAATTACATATTATGTATGTTGGAAACTTATTGAAGACATGTGTACTCTTAGAAATTAAATTAGTGAAACACACCAAGTGTTTTAATTAAATATCTAAAATTATGAATTATTATTATTACGATTCTCCATGTGAAATCATTAGGCCTCGGCAGATTCGAAATTCCCTCTCTTACGAGAAGAAAAAGGCGCCCGTGTGCGAAATTAAAATTGAAATTAAACTCCCTGCCCGGCGACGGAAATAATTGACGCGAATTTCGAAATCCGCTGGGCGTGAATTTCATTTCGCGTTTCGCAGGCTTTCGCAACTCTTTTCGTGTAATATTTGTTGCGTAATTAAAAGAGGAGCACAATCGGTCGCCCATGTTCTCGTCTACACGAGCCGAACGTTTAAATTGTCAATTAAAATAAGTCGACAGAACCCTGGGTGGGATTTTTATTATTTTCATTTTTTTTTATTTTACAGGCACAGTTTTATTTATACACGATTCATAAAAACAGAGTGTTTTCAGAAATAGAATAAAATACGAGGTGGATTGATCGCGAATTGATTCAAAATACATGATTTGATTTTAAAGTAAAAACACACCTATTTTACTTATATACATTAAACATAACCCTAGTATAAATTAAATCTTGTATAATTATTCAAAAACAATCTACTAGCAATAATTAAATGTTGAAACGAGATCATATTGTAACAATATAAAGGGTGTCCCAAAATTAACGCAAGATTTGAATTTTTTTTTGTTTCTTTGGCATAGGTTTTATTCCAATCAGCTATTAACGATAATTTTTATATTCATTTAACATATATTTGGACGTCACGACACATTCACACCACACCCAGGGACACGACGAGTTATTATTTTTAAATAACAACTCCCCGTGCACGGGAATCGAACCCGGTCTGTTGCTCGCCGAGCGATTTACCGTCCGGCGACGTTACTATTCGGCCACCACCTGCCCAAGATTTGAATTTGCCGCCATTTGTGCAGTAAATTCTTGGCAACCCTGAAAAACAAAACAATTTGACAGCTGAGAGTTTAAGGTTAGTAAAAATGGAGCGTTACACGATACAACAACGTGCTTTCATTATTGAACAATACCTTAAAAATAATAAAAGCTTGGCGACTGCAGTTCGAAAATTTCATACAAAATATGTTCGAAATAGTGTTTTAACTTCGTCAACTGTGAAGAGATTAATTGAAAAATCCAGGGAGACTGGATCAGTTAGAGACGCTAAATACACTGATCGTCCAAAAACAAGTCATTCAAATGTCAATATCGAAGCACTACGTGAGAGTGTTAATGGAAATCCCAGAACATCAATTCGGCGTCGTGGACAAGAATTGCAAATTTCCAAAAGCTTTCTACAGCGTATACTCACAAATGATTTAGGCTTCATGCTTACAAAATTCAATTAACACAACTGAAGCCTAATGGCCATGCACAGAGTTCGTTGAATGGATTATTAAACATCAACAAGTGCATGCCGATTTTTGAAGCAAAATTATCCTAAGCGAACAAGCACATTTTTATCTTGATGGCTTGGTTAATCGCCAAAATTGCCGTATTTGGGGCTCGGAGAACCCATATGTGATTGTCAAAAAACAAATGCATCCACAACGTGTCAGTGTTTGATGCGGATTTTGAGCTAGAGGTATCATTGGATAATACTTCTTTGAAAATGAGGCTGGTCAAGCAGTGACTGTTAGTTGTGCTCGATATCGCGACATGTTAACATAGTTCTTTCTAGCGAAATTACATGATATTGATGTGGCCAATATGTGGTTTCAACAAGATGGTGCCGCATGCCAATAGCTTGTGAAACAATTCAATTACTGCATGAGATATTTCCTAGTCGTGTACTCTCTCGTTTCGGTGATCAGAATTGGCCTCCTAGATCATGTGATTTAACACTATTAGATTTATTTTATGGGGTTTTAAAGTCAAAGGTCTATGTCAACAAGCCCACAACCATCCGTGCATTACAGGAGGAAATTAAACGCTGCATCAACGAAATTCAACCACATTTATGCAGAATAGTCATGAACAATTTCGACAAAAAAATGCGTATATGCCAGCAAAGCCGTGGAGGTCATTGGCCCGATGTGTTATTCCATAAATAACTCTATCCTGTGTACCATCTTATTCAATAAAAAAATAACAACCAAAAGACTGAAAATTATGTTTTCCATTTAATTCAAATCTTGCGTTAATTTTGGGACTCCCTTTAGAATTAAAATTTGAAAATAATTATGGAGAAAATATTTGTGTCTATATTGAATAATTATCGTATTAAGAAGATACATGTTCAATTTTTAATTCTATATTGTTAAAATGCGTGCACGATATATGTATATTTCACAACTGAAGTTTTTGGCTGAAGGGTTGTGATGCGTGTATACAGACGCTTACACTAATTATTTATTTTACTAATCTGCGGACCCCGCTGGAAAGTGGTGTTTTGATGGTGACTTACCCCGGTTTTGTGTTATGTGTGCTTCGGTGGTTGGATGGCCTAAAGACACGATAGTCTTTTTAAGTTGAAGTTGTATTTTAACAAACACACTCGCGTTGCACGCGTCTCACTCGACTTCTTCTGTGCAAGTGGCGCTATGAGCGTCAGCCCTTTCGCGCGCACTTTCCAAGCGCGCGAATATTCAAAATATAAATCAAAAATCAAATATTCTACATTTGGTCCTTTTCACGAGAATTAAACAAAACCGAACAATATACAGAGAGTTTTATGTAACACCGAACATTTTCATATCGAGAATTTTTTTTTGAAGTATCCATATGCATACGTTGCACATTTTTCTATGCTTGGTTTATTAAAAGAATTTAATTTGAAGCTTTAAGCGAGTGTTATCCACTCCCAGGCTAAGCATGAAGTAAAATTTCGAGTTTAGAAAAGCCTGAAAATTTGGTTTGGTCGCGTAGCGCGAAGCGCTACGCGGACAAACCAAATTTTTAGGCTTTTCTAAACTCGAAATTTTACTTCATGCGCCACCGGTACAAATCACTGATTCAATTTAAAGTTTAGCGGTGTGTTTTGAACTTCGTAATATGTCAGTGTTTTGTACCGGTGGCGCATGAAGTAAAATTTCGAGTTTAGAAAAGCCTGAAAATTTGGTTTGGCCGCTCCGCGCTTCGCGCTACGCGATTAAACCAAATTTTCAGGCTTTTCTAAAGTCGAAATTTTACTTCATGCTTAGCCTGGGAGTGAAAAACACTCGCTTAAAGCTTCAAATTAGATTCTTTTAATAAACCGAGCATCAGAACATGTGCAACGTATACATATGGATACTTCAAAGAAAAATTCTTGTTATGTTATTGAATGATAAATGTTATTCATTATTGGCACAATATTTACATGTATTGAATATTTAAATTGACGGATTTGAAATGGAAGGTTGAATATGAAATGTAATGTTATAAGGACAATTCACTTAAATATCAGCATTTCAATCGAATGTTAATATGATGTTTACTTTTTTTTGGGTATTGCCTGAAATCAGGACACTTTAAAGATAGCATCTGAAGTAAAAATATGTGGTTATTCTGTAAATAACATGAGAAATCTCTAATTTAATAATTCTCTAAAATTGAATGTTATTCTCGCACAATCCAACTTGTGAGTGTTTCTTGTTTGCGTTTGAATTTGTATTTACACACATAACAAATCCGAGAGAACGAAACAGGCAAACAATAACAAAATTGTGTTTTCTTTAACGAGTCTGTGCGTGTAATGGCGTCTCGAATGGAAACACGGTTACTTCGTGACGAGGAGGAGGGCTTAAAACACAATAACGGGGGATTATAATTAAATGCACTGTCAGCCCGAGCAAAGCTCGTAAAGCTCGGCATTACAATCGAACGAGAGGAGTGAGAGGCTCTGCGAACCGCGGATTGCGAAATAATACGCGTAGAAAGCATCCAATCTAAATATTATGAAGTCTTCGTGTTAATTTATCAAAAATTTAAATAAGTTATAACTAGCATTAAACAATAATAATATTAACAGAAATATTGGTAATATGGTTAAAATGTTGGTTATTGAAGTCTTCGTGTTAATTTAAAAAAACTGAAATAAGTTATAACTAATTCATTCCACTCTTGATAATGCGGTAAAAAGCGAAACTAGTCGAGTAAATAGAAACAAAAAGTGAAACAAACCAAGTGTTTTTAATTTATCCTTCAATATTATAACTAGCATTAAACAATAGTTATAGAGGAAACTGCAATTAAAAATGAATTTAACCAGCGTTGCACCGCGGGAGAATCGAACATTAAGCTGAAGTATGTGCGGGGTGTTTTGAAAATAGTGACGGAAAACTGAATAGTTCCCAACAGATTACAAACCAAATAGATGCCTATTATCAAAATGTTCGCGGTCTCTTAACTAAATCAAATATATTCTATAATAATGTTCTTGCAAGCAGCTACGATATATTTATGTTTAGTGAAACATGGTTACGGGATGATGTTTGCGACTCGGAATTATTCCCTAATGATTTTAATGTTTTCAGATGTGATAGAATTAATAAACGAGGCGGTGGGGTAATGATAGCAGTCAGAAATAAATTCGCAAATTCCGCTGAGGATATCTCTTTGGATGTTAACATTGAAATAGTTGCTGTTAAGGTATTAATTAAAGGCAACATTATTTGCTTAGTTTGTTTATATATAGCTCCTTCAGAATCCATCGATACATATAATATTGTTTTTAACTCACTAGATCGATTATTAAGCCAATACAAAACTGTCCTAATATGCGGCGATTTTAATATTCCCAATTATCACAAATCTCTTGAAGTTGAAATCAGCGATCGGAAATTATATGAACTCAATAATTTAATAAATCTTAATGATATTATACAACACAATACAAAATTAAATATTAATAATTGAATCCTTGACCTTATATTATCAACAAATAATATTGAATGCAATTTCTATGAGGATTTGCCTATAATTAAAATTGACAACTATCATCCACAACTCAGTTTTTCATTTATACTTACCACAGATCATCAAAAAAATATATACAATAATCTTGATTCAAAGAAGTATGATTTTCGTAAAGCCGATTTCAACTCATTATACCAACAAATTTCTGATTGCGACTGGTCTGATCTACTAAAAATCAATAATGTTGAGGAATGTTGTAGCGTGCTTTATCGCGGACTCTACGATATTTTTGATAAGTGTGTACCGCGAAAATTAGTGAAATGTCATCACCATAAATATCCATGTTGGTTTACACGTGCGTCAATACAATTACTTAAAAAGAAAGAACACTATAGAAGATTATTCAAAAAGCATAAACTCGGCATTTATAAAACAAAAATGTCGCAGCTCCGCCGTGAGGCACGTATTATAATAAAAAAAGACCAAGATACATTCATTCAAAATGCAGAACGTTCGGTGCGGAATGATCCAAAAAACGTATGGAATTATATTAATTCAAAGAAAAATCAGTCGCGTATTCCAGGATAAGTGACATTTGAAGATGCAGTAATTAATGACCCATTCGCAATAGTAAATAGCTTTCAAAAGTATTTTTCATCTGTTTATGTTAGGATAACGTCAGCCGTTGATATGGATATCGTAAATTCTGAGTTTAATGAGTGTTTTAACATTTCCACTATCACAGAAACAGACATATTTAATGCTGCAAAACAGCTCAGTACAAAATTCACATCCGGCACCGACAATATCCCATCATTTATTGTGGTTGATACTATCCAAAGCCTTGCTGAACCACTGGTCCAAATATTTAATTGTATAATTAATCATTCACATTTTACGATTATCTGGAAAACCGCGAGAGTCACACCAGTACATAAATCTGGATATAAAAATGCTACCGAAAATTATCGACCAATATCGATTCTAAACAATTTTGCTAAAATGTTGGAGGTGGTCATAGCTGACAAGTTATACCTTCATGTGGAGGCATATTTAACAACTAGACAACATGGATTCATAAAGAAACGATCAATTCAAACAAATCTTTTAAATATTTCTGAATTTATTGCTTGTCAGCTAGATCAACATCTTCAAGTCGATGTAATCCATACCGATTTCAGCAAGGCGTTTGATACTATCGATCACAATATTCTGCTTTGTAAATTAAAACAATGGGGTTTTAGTATTAATATGATATCTTTAATGCGCTCATATTTGTCTAATAGACTATAATACGTAGAATACAAACAGTACAAATCTCACTCGTACTGCCCCTTAAGTGGTGTTCCTCAAGGATCAAACCTTAGGCCCTTATTATTCATTTTATTTATTAATGATATAGTTAAAGATATCAATTGTAAAATCGTAATATACGCAGATGATGTCAAAATTTTTAGCTGTATTAAATCTGTAGATGATTGCCAATCATTACAAAATGACTTGGATAACATCATAGAATGGAGCCTCAATAATAAACTGCATCTTAACATATCCAAGTGCAAGACTATATCATTTTTTAGAACCTTTACTCATATAGCATTTGATTACAACATGACAATGTTTCATTAGAAAGAGTAACTATTTTAAAAGATCTCGGTGTCTTATTTGATATTGATTTATCGTTTATACCCCATTATAATGCAATACAGAAAGATGCCTTAAAGATGTTAGGTTTTATTCGGCGTATTAGTGAGCCTTTTCGGAACATTTATACAATAAATAAATTGTATCAAACATATGTGCGTCCAAAATTGGAATATTGTGCTTGTGTTTGGGCATCGAATTACAATGTGCATATGCAAAAATTAGAGCGAGTGCAAAAAATGTTTGTTAAATATTTGTATTTTAAAAAACATTCGGTTTACCCTGACACTGCTATGTCTTATAGTGATCTGTTGTCAATGTTTGACTTACAAGAATTGGGCTCAAGGCGCAAAATCTTACTTCTAAAATGTCTACATCAGATCATTTATAACGATATAGATGATCCCAATTTATTGGCACTAATAAACATATATGTTCCTCGAGCGTCTAGTAGAAATTGTACAACATTTATACGTAATCATAGCTACACTAATTTATATTATTATTCTCCAATTAATTTCATGAAACTGTTACATCTTGATGTTCAACAATATGCAGATATATTTATGCTTAGTCCAAAAGAATTTATAAAATGTATCGAAAATATATTATAATACGTCTCCTTAATTTTATGTATGTTTGTGTATGTATGTAAGCATTGTTTTTTTGTTTGTTTAAATTTACACTTAGTCTAAGTAGTCTTATATATTTTCCCTGTAAATGGATGTTAATTTCTGTTGGGAAATAAAATTATTATTATTATTATTATTATTAAAATTATTATTATTAATAGTAATATTAACGGAAATATTGGTAATATGGCTAAAATGATTGGTTATTGAAGTCCTCGTGTTAATTTAAAAAATTGAAATAAGTTATAACTAGCATTAAACAATACTTATTGTTCACGCGGTGAGCGCGTTTTGCTTGCATTATTTATTACGAGGGCCAATTTTTGTTGGTAGTGTGTTTCTGGGATATGAGATGGCGCAAAATTGCTTAAAGTAGTTTTGACTACGTATTGGTTCATAGTGCCTGCCGAATTTTATCACAACGAATAATAAAAATTATGAGTGAGGAGCACGTTCTTCGTTTGTTTAGATAGCGCCGGGCGTATAAATGGGTATTACATTTCAGTACGCAAGTAAACTGGATAAATAAATATTCACGATTTTAATTTCAATCGACAAACATTCAACTGTTTTTCCTTGCCTCATTTCCAATACTCTTTTTTATTATATAATTATGGATTACAATCATCATAAAAATATATTACATATAAACACAAATATAAAGACTGTTATTCCTTACTTCACTTTTTATTTTTATGTTAGATGTACATTTCGAGACACAAGGTGCTCATTATCAATAACATTGATAATGAGCACCTTGTGTCTCGAAATGTACATCTAACATAAAAATAAAAAGTGAAGTAAGGAATAACAGTCTTTATATTTGTGATTAATCACTTCACGTAAACTCGAAACAATACAGTTATTACATATAAACATTTATTTATGTGTATCATGAATTAATTTCTCACTTAACCCGCGGTAAAACATATTTAATTAATAATAGAATTTTGATTAAAACACTTGGTCTGTATCACTGATTATATTTATTTATGTGTATACATAATAACAATATTAATAGAGCTTAATGTTTTTTATCTAGAATGTGATGCTCTGTCCGTGGTGCGAAACTCATGGAAAAGTGATGAAATATCATTGCAAAAATGTTTAAATTTGCCAGAATTTTGAAAAAATCGAAAGCTGTCGAAAATCGATGAAATGTTTAAATTTGAGAACAATGTCAAAAAGTGATGAAATGTCAAGAAATATTGAAATTTGACAATTTGAAGTATGTGTGATAATCTATAATAAAATAATGTTTTAAATATTTTAAACTTAACAATTAATCAGTGTTTTTATGCGGGTGGCGCATGAAGTAAAATTTCGAGTTGAGAAAAGCCAGAATTTGGATTTGGACGCTACGCGTCCAAATCCAAATTCTTACGGCTTTTCTCAACTCGAAATTTTACTTCATGCTTAGTCTGGGAGTGGAAAACATTCGTCAAAATAGAATAAATGGCTTTTTACAATATTTTAATTAGTTTACAAAATCTCGAGGGTTTTTAAGTTTTTGTTCAATTTTTTAAATCTTGTCAATCTTCGTGAATTTCCAAGATTTTAATTTTTTTCAAAACTTTGACGATTCGTGAATTATTCAATCCGTTTGATAATTTTTAAACTATTTTTTTAATTTCCAAGATTTATAACAATTTTTAAAATTAACATTTAGTAGTTTTTTTACCGTCAAGTTATTAAAAACTTCAATAAACTTTTGGAGAAAAGCGGCAGAATTCAAAAAATTATAATTCTATTTTTTTAGCAAGAAATTTATTTTAATTAGGCAATATTTCGCTATACATTTGTTAGCTTCTTCAGGGCAAAGTTTAAACTAAAAAAAATAAATACAATGATATTTTATAGAGAGATACACAAAGTTAAGAAGAGAAAAAGAGAGAAAACATTATACCTAAACATAATGAAAAAAACTTACATATAACTGAGCTTTTTTGACGAAAATTATGCATTTTCCAATAATCTTGAACTTTCAAATTCTTGACTCATTTCGTTACTTTTTAAAACTTTGACACCTTTTATGTATTTCCTAGACTTTCGATAAACTAAAGAAAAAATGCCGGTATTCATGAATGTTCTAGATTTCGTTAATTTTCGACCTCGCAAATTTCAAAACTTTTATTAATCGTTAACGATTAATATAACGTCTAAATTAATTATTCGATGCTGAAAAATTCATGAAAATTAATAAAAATCTCGATATGTTGAAAATCTAACGAAAATTAAACGAGTGTCGTCCACTCCCAGACTGAGCATGAAGTAAAATTTCGAGTTTAGAAAAGCCCCGCGTAGAAAATTTGTCGAGGGTCGCGCAGCGACCCGAGACAAATTTTCACGGGGCTTTTCTAAACTCGAAATTTTACTTCATGCGCCACGCGTATAAAACATTGAAATATTGTAAAGTTTACAAAATCCTAGCCGTTATTTTGTTGGGTTGGTTGATAAATTGCGTTGAAACTACTGAGTTGATTACACATACTTATTCTATTTATAAATGTTGACAGCTTTTTGTTAATTTTTAAGTAGAAATTTCCTTAGTTAAGAACATTTTATTTCCTAATCGTTAGATAATTAAATATTTATTTGAATATTGGTGAAAACTTGCCTGCAACGATTTTAAATGTATGATTTTTTGGTATCTAGAGGGGGGCCCGGGCACCCCCCTTTAAAGTAACGAGTGTTTTCCACTCCCAGACTAAGCATGAAGTAAAATTTCGAGTTTAGAAAAGCCCCGCGTTGAAAATTTGTCGAGGGTTGCGCAGCGACCCGAGACAAATTTTCACGGGGCTTTTCTAAACTCGAAATTTTACTTCATACGCCACACGTATAAAACACTGATTTACAGTGAAGTTTAAAATATATAACGCTTAGATGTGATGATTAATATTTACCTAGATGTAGCAAAAAAATGGAAAAATTACAAATGTTGTATATGAATTCTACATATCAATCCTAATTTCGTTTCACATGTTTTTAGAAATCACAGTATATTTTTAAAATATTACTAAAAAAGCACAATGCTGCCCCTTATTTATTGAAAGTATAATCAAAATTTACATTGCTCCTATGGAGATTTCTAAGCAACGATTAATTTTATATATCAGATATTTTAGATCAATATATTTAATACAACATGCTTATAATAATTACCTAAAAAAATTAAAGCAATATGAAGAGGAAATAATGTTTGCTATGGAAGTAATACACGGAAACATTTTTTGAAAAAAAAATTCTGTCAATTTATTCATAAAGCTTCAATGTACAATATGTATAAGTAAACATTAAAAGTGCGATTCTTTTCGCAATCTACAACAAGTGAGTCTTATAAAGACTATATCAAACACTCATTGAAACAACTACTTCCCGGGCCAATACCCCGACGGACATTGAATTATACAACAAGTGTTTCACTGACTATAGAGGCTTCTACTTCATTATACATTGTTGAACATAAATAAAACACTGTTTATCACTTTGTTTGTATAACAATTGGTTTATTTGGTGACTATAGTTTCGATACTACACGTATCATTATCAAACCGTTTAGTTTGACTAACGGTTTGATAATGATACGTGTAGTATCGAAACTATAGTCACCAAATAAACCAATTGTTATACAAACAAAGTGATAAACAGTGTTTTATTTATGTTCAACAAGTGTTTGCTATAATTCAATGTCCGTCGGGGTATTAGCCCGGGAAGTAGTTGTTTCAATGAGTGTTTGATATAGTCTTTGTAAGACTAACTTGTTGTAGATTGCGAAAAGAATCGCACTTTTAATGTTTGAAGTATTCTGCAACCAAGAATTGGCAATTTCATTTATACATATGTATAAGTTTCAATGCTCTATTTTCATAATTGTGGAAGAATAATCGCTGTTTGTTCTTATGGCCAAATAATATTTAAATTTCCGACCTTAATCTTAGGAATAAATCTCTCAATCCGCTAAGAAATGTGTTTGGAAGAGATCAGAACAAAAATGAATGAAAATAATATGACCATTGACAAAATTGAATTAATTTAATAGTAATGAAAAATACTAAAAAAAAAGATAAAGTAAATAACACGGAAAGAAAGATACAAAACAGCTAAAGGTTGATAAATAGAGAAATTTCACATATTTTACGGAGGTAGAAATTTGACAACTTACTTATGTGCAGATTTTTGAGAGACTGTTTTTTTTTTGTTGATTTTGTTTTCAGGGTGACTGGATGTAAATAAGCAAAAGTAATAAAAGATGCAAGACTAATATAAACACACAAATAAACAATTAAATATACGATTCTTGATATATAATCAGAACACTTGGTTTGTTTCACTAATTTATATTTTCTCCTTGAAGATGACCAATGGTCGAAACTAGCCGGAGAAAATATAAATTAGTGAAACGAACCAAGTGTTTTAATTATATCGTATGTTTAATAAAATAAAACCTCTAGAGTGCCATGGAATAAATTGTAGGTTGGCAACTCTGAAATTACACATTATAATTATTATGTTTGACGTTTTATATGACAATTTCTAAAGCGTGTAGCCAACTTAAATTTAAAGAAATAGATTAAATCATGGCACTCTAGAGGTTTTTATTTATTGAACATACGATATATCCAGAATTAGAATAAAAAAATGTTTCACCACGGGTTAAGTGAGAAATTAATTAAACATTAAATACACGATTCGCGCTAATTTTGATGTGAACAGTAATATTAATGGAAATATTGGTAATATGGCTAATTATTGGTTTCTTAAATCATTTACTTTTAAGAATGAAATAATGTCAAAGAAAATAGTATTTGAATATGAAATAAGTGATTTCAACTGAATTTTCTTTTACGTACGTACAAAACACCAATCAATAAACCCTTTTCCTTGTCCCCCACCCTCATCCATTTTCCACCCCCCCGCTGAAGCAATTGTTCAGCCCTTGCATTAGTAAAGTTTCTTTAAAACAATTAGCACACCGACGCAACCGAACGACTGAAAATTTAATTAATCCAAAACACCGATTGATTCAACCCGTAGTGAAGAGCGACGAATAACTCGAAACCCAATTAAAATTTTACCTTACGTGAAAACGAAATGGGGAAAAACGCTCGAATAAAAAAAAAAAGGAGAGAAAACAATCGAACCGAGCGGGACAATGGGCGCCCTAAAACAAAAAGCAATAAGCGCGCACAAAACAAAAAGCCGCCACCGCTGGCTGGGATCCCTAGTTAATCACTAAAATGGCGTCTACTGTTTTCCCATGTGTTTTTATTGTGTTGGAAATTAAAATAGGGATCACAATGGACTTCCGAGACTGGAGAGGACGTGTACTGGAATACTGGTGTACTGGAATAGTTGGTGTTGGTGCTACAACTGCGATTGCTTTCTGAATAAGGGAATGTGCCCCAGAATAAACTCGGCTCTCGTACGTGAATGTGGATATGCGAGAATGCAGGGATTAATACACTGGAGAGTTGTTTTTTTGTTTGTTTTTATTTTCTTTCAATGGAAGCGTTTTGTTGTTGCTTTTTTTAAATGGTGCAGGTTTGAGGGAGTGCAACATGTTGTATCAGCTAACTAATTCAAACAGTGTGCTTATTGAAAGACTGTTTATTACACTTGATGTTATTTGTTCAAGTTTGTTTTCATAAAAATGCAACAAATCAAGAGTGTTTTCCTGCGACCTACTCATTTCGTCCACATCGACGAAGAATAGACCAAATTGTTTGAATTTACTATTAGTGTTTTGTCAATGCAATAAATAATATGCTCCTATATAAAGACATGATATTAACACTCTAAAATCCTGTTCATGCTATTTGACATTTAAAGAAAATGCAATTTTTGAAAATAGTGACCAGTTGTCTTATTAATACACGTTACAAAGTTTTAAGAAACTAGCAAGAATTTTTAATACTAATGTTCTTAATTAATGTCAATTAATAAGATAGTTTGCTAGTTTTTTAAGTAATTCGTTTAAATAAGATTATCTTTGTCAAAATAAATTAATTATTGAATTAAGTCACACGTTGCCAAAGCTCATCGCTCTCCACTTCATGTGTACAACCAATCAAGTTAAAAAAAAGAACACGAAGAAGAAATTGTGTTAATTGATTCTAAAATTTCTAGAATTTTTTGTTCGATTTTATGTTGGCTCTTCTTCGATGTGGACGAATTGAGTGGGTCCTGATTCCCCGATACTTTCTCGTATATTTCTTGTACAGGGTGAGTCGGGAGGAGCGCACCAAACTCTAGGAGTGTATTATACACGTGAAAATAATGTAAAAAAACTAATTTGTTCTTATCCGATTTTCATTTGTTTTCAAGTTATGGCGTAATTAAAAATGTTCATCTAGCTTTCCACTTCTAACTGAATTTTAACATTATCAAAGTATGCCATGTTCGAGGCTTATAAACATTTGATAATTCTGACGTTTTGATGAACTGTCAGTGTACGGTGAATAGTAACTGAACGTTTAAGTTCGAATTAATGTGATTGTTAGTGTTGCAAAATGCCACATACTTATTCAAATTTAGAATATGCAAATATGGTGTTTGTATATGGTTTCTGTAATGGAAATGCTACAGCTGCTGTTGAAGAATATCGTGAACGTTTTCCACACCAAAGACATCCTGATAAAAACATATTTATTAGAGTTTTCAACAAATTGTGCGAGACTGGTAAGCTTCCCAGTGCTAACATAACATATGAGCGCGCTGCTCGACAAGGTTTTGTAGAAGTAGAAAATATTCTGCATCTAGTAGAAGAAGATGCAACTACTAGCTCACGGAGAATTGCCACTCAATTGGCAATTCCACAAAAAAGAGTGATGAACACGCTACACGAGCAAAGCTTATATCCTTATCACGTTCAGAGAGTACAGCACCTACAACCAGGGGATTACGCTAACCGTACGGAATTTTGTCGGTGGATAAATAATAATCATCGTAATGTATCGAGTATACTCTTTACGGATGAAGCTACATTTACCCGTGATGGCATTAACAACACTCGTAACTCTCATGTATGGTCTGATGAAAATCCCCACGCAACAGTCGAAAGCAATTTTCAACATCGGTTTTCTGTAAACGTGTGGTGTGGTATGGTTGACAGTTATTTAATCGGCCCTTTCATTTTGGAGAATCGGTTCACAGGAGGCAACTACCTCAATTTTTTACAAAATGAATTACAAGGCCTGCTAGAAGATGTTCCTATAAATATTAGAATGCAGATGTACTATCAGCACGATGGAGCTCCTGCACATGTCGCTCGTCAAGTCAAGCAACATTTGGACGAACGTTTTCCAGGGCGTTGGATTGGTCGTGGAGGTCCTATTAATTGGCCTGCAAGATCTCCAGACCTCACACCACTAGATTTTTGTTTATGGGGCTGGATGAAAAATGAAGTCTACAAAATAAAAGTGGACACACGGGAATCACTAATTAGACGAATTGAGAATACTGCAGCCCATATAAAAGAAGAAAGAAATGAATCAATTGGGAGAGCAACAAACGCTCTTCGTAGACGAAGCAGAAAATGTTTAGAAGTCAATGGCGGTATTTTTGAACATTTGTTGAAAGAACGCTATGATTAAGAAATGTTTTTTGTATAATAACTTGTTTATTTGTTAATATGCTATAACTTGAAAACAAATAAAAATCGGATAAGAACAAATGAGTTTTTTTACATTATTTTCACGTGTAAAATACACTCCTAGAGTTTGGTGCGCTCCTCCCGACTCACCCTGTATATTTATTATTATTTCGAAAAAATAGGAATAAGAGAAAAACTTCATGCGCCACGCGTTTTAAACACTGAAAATGTTGAAATATTGTAAACAAATCAACTTCAATTGACACCAGTGTATTGTACGCGTGGCGCATGAAATTAAATTTCGAGCTTAGAAAAGCAAATTTTCTACGCATGGCTTTTCTAAACTCCAAATTTTACTTCATGCTAAGTTTGGGAGTGGAAAACACTCGTTTAAAGCTTCAAAATAAACTATTTAAAAAAAACAACGAATATCTGAGAATTTACAGCATATACGCTGTAATTAGGATATTTATACATAAAAGAAAAACTCCCTAGCATAACTCGAAAGTTTACTTCATGCTTCGTTTGGGAGTGGAAAACACTCGTTTTAGGCCTCAAATTAAACTACAAAAAAAAACAACGAATGTTGGAATATTTACAGCGTATGCATATGTATATTTAAAAGAAACATTTCCTGTATATGATACATTTCATAAGAAATGTCATAGTAAATACAATTTTATATTTCCGTTTGCGAGATGTGTTGCATATTAACTATGCAAGTATCAGAGATGTATGTACCAATCATATGTTCATTAAAAAAAACCTCTAGAGCAGGTATGGGCAACCTTTGACATGTCGAGGGCCAAACTTTAGCGTGCAAATACGTTCGCGGGCCGCGTTTAAAAGTACTTAGTGCATTTTAAAGTAGTAATAATATTTTTTGCGATAGATATTAGACATGAAATAATACGAAAATGTTATTATAGTACAATTTATTAAAATAACAAAATGAAATTTAAAAAAAATTTACATTATAATTAAATCTTTAAATTTGCAATTGTTACAAACTACGAAAGTTAAATACACCAACATCAATAGGCCACTTGAGCTTGAATTTGGGAAACTAATTCATCGATATTTGGATTAATTCCACTGACACAAAGACGTAAAGAATTTTCCAAATTATCGTCAGTCAGTCTTGTACGATGTGTTGATTTATTATCTTTCATCAATGAAAAGAACTGTTCGAATTTATAAGTACTGCCAAACGCACAAATCAATCTTCTTGCGAATTTTCTAAGCTGCGGAAAATTGTCTTCTTCTAGGTATTTTTTGTAGAAATCGCACAACTCTACGTCTTCAAATTTGGATTTTAGGAGTGAGTTTTCTTGAATCTCGATCAACTCCATTTGTAAGTGTATTGGAGCATTTCGTACAATATATGTTGTAGGAGTAGCAAATAAACTGAAACAGTCTTCCATGTTTTTGAAGTCGCAAAATCTGTTCGAAAATTGTTCCGACAGTAACTTGAGTTCTTCAGCATATTGAGCATAAGCAATATTTTCATACGCAGAGAGCGTATTGAAATGGTAACTGTTACCAGACAGCATATGTGACTCCCACAAGCGTAGTTTGATCTGAAACGCTTATAAATGGCTGTACAAATCATTTACTAACTGTCCTTGTTTTTGAAGTTTCAAATTTAAATCATTCAAATAGCCTGTAAGATCGACCAAAAATGCTAATTCACATATCTATTTTGGGTCACTTAATTCAGATAGTGGTTTATCTTTTATTTTCATAAAGTCTGCTATCTCATTTCTAAGCTCGTAAAACCGTTTCAACATTTTTCCTTTGCTCAGCCATCTGACTTCACAATAATATGTTACGTCGTTATATTCAGCTGATATTTCATCCAAAAACGCCTTGAACTAACGATGGCTAAGCCCTCGGGATCGAATAAAGTTGATGGTTACTACCACATTTATAACATTCTGGAGTCGAATGGACTTAGAACACAAGTTCTGTTGGTGGATAATGCAATGAAGGACTATCAAATCATCTTTTTGCACATATAATTCTGTTGCTTTTTTATTCAAAATTCCGATGAAACCTTTACGTAAGCCGACCATAGAAGGTGCACCATCAGTGCATACTCCAATTTATTTTGACCATGGCAAGCCAAAACTTGTGAATACCTTTTGAACTTCAATTAAAATATCCTCTCCTGTAGTAGTTCCTTTTAGCGGCTGTAAAGCAAGCAATTCCTCAGTAACAGTGAACTCCTTATCAACACCTCGAATAAATATAGCCAGTTGAGCTGTGTCAGACAAGTCGGTGCTCTCGTCTAATACTATGGAAAATGATTCAAAACCAGCCATACGGTCAGTTAATGTTGTTTTTATATCATTAGCCATCATTTCTATACGTCGAACAACAATTCGTCTTGACAAACTAATTTTTTCAAATTCTTTTTTCTTTTCAGGACACATAATACCGCAAACTTCTAACATACACTCCTTGATAAATTCTCATTCGGCAAATGGTTTTAATGCCTTTGCCAATTTTGAGCTAACTATAAAACTAGCTTTGATAACATTATCAAGTTGTGTTCTTTGTTTATGAAACATTTGTTGCTGTTTTTCCAAATTTGCGGTAAGCTTCTGGATTTTGTCTGTTCTTAATTGTCCTGTCAGTGAGTGCAGAGTATCATGCTTAGTTGAGTAATGCCTCTTTATATTGAATTCGTTCATTACTGAAATGGATTCATTACACAGCAAACAAATAGGCTTACCATTGTGCAAGATAAAAAAGAATTCTTCAGTCCATTTTTCTTGAAAATTGCGACCCTCTGTATCTACTTTTCGTTTCTTTCCACCAGACATCATTTTTGTTTACTTTTCGTTCAATAAACTTAATAACAAACTATAGTTAGTAACCACTCAAGATGCACACAAAGTCACAAAGCAAGTTGACGGCTCGAGCAGTTCGCTAGGATATCGCTTGTCCAAGTTATCACCTCGGTAGCTCAAATAGAACTGAACTAACGTTCGGGCCATCTACCCGCTTATATAGGCAAAATGATCGAATAATCTGGAATAAAATAGTTTAGAATAATTGAGAAGCAATAAATCTTTTGATGTGTCGCCCGTGAGGCGGCAAACCTCAAAGAATTTGATCGAGCAAGTCGAGTGGCGGCGATTATCAAAGAGTGAGGCGGAAAACATCAAAGAATTTGATGTTTGCCACCTCACTGTCACTCCCGAGAGTATAAGTACCTAATGTGACATTTTTTTAATTGGATTTTTTCAAAATGTCTCACGGGCCTAATCATATCTTACAGCGGGCCGGATCCGGCCCGCGGGCCGGGGGTTGCCCATATGTGCTCTAGAGTGTCATGATGTTATCTTTTTTTAATTTAAGTTGGCTACACGCTTTAGAAATTAACGTATAAAACGTCAGACATAATAACTATAATGTATAATTTCAGATTTGCCAACGTACAATATTGTTCATAGCATTCTAAAGGTTTTCTTTTATTGAACATACGATATTTTTAACCTACAAAATTGTTTGGCATCCGTGTTATGGCCGTTCATTCAAGCAGATTTGAGTCTAGCGGTTAGATTGGGTTGCGTTCTCCGATATACTGCTTTAAAAAAATACTTATATTCCATATAAATTACATGTTTTTATACTTTACTGCTTAAAAAGGTCTGTACGTTGACTTTATCCATCTGCTGTGTTAAAATTATCTTACAAAATAAATCAGAAAACGCATAAAATATATGTAGCAACATTAAACGTTATTTAAATGTTGATGAAACATTATTTAAATGTGCTTGCTCAGTGGGATTATGCAGATTTTTATTAATAATAAATAGAAGCAATAATATAGATTTTTTCATTATTTTTCCCCTTATTTTCTAATAGTTTTAACATCAAATCACATTTGTTTTGTTAAAATTAAAAAAATCGTACAGTAACGGATAACAACATTTTAATAAAATTCAACCTCTTACCTGCATACCACTCAAAAATTAAAATTACATTTTTATTAGGGATACAATAAATTTAATCTTACATATTTATTGGGTTTGATTGCGGAAATAATGTTTACGAAAAGTTTCCTTCTGTATATTTAGATTCCTGTATAACTGCATCGAAATAGCACATTTGGCGTCCTCTATGAACGAAACCCTGTATTACAAAGGGCGCGCTTACGAAGGGCCCTTTACGAAAAGTGTTGAATGTTAGGTATCTGCATTTCAATGATAGAATTCTGTAATAACACTGTAGTTCCTCAAGGGCTTCTTTTCACCCTTAAAATACAGATGGTTATATTGTTACATAAGAGAATAATTTTTAATTATAGTTAACTGTACAGATTACAGTATTTGGGCATCACATCTAATTTATCAAATAAGCGAAAAGAAAACATCTTCAATTTGGTTATCATTAATCCCACTAAGCTAAAACAAACAAATAACATTATATCAATATTGTAGCAACATTAAACGTTGTTTTAATGTTATTGAAATATTACTTAAATGGATTTTTTCAGTGGGATCACATGGTGAAACATGTTTACAATATTGATAATTAGACAAAAGTCACTTGGTTTGTTTCACTACTAATTTTTATTCTCTCCGTCTAGTTTCCACTTATCGTCTTTCTTATGGAGTAATACAGAAAAATGTTTTACAAGATGTATATACATACATATTTTTTTAAGGTCAGGTAAACATGTATTTGAAATAACATTTTTACAGTGTTTTCTTTTCGCTTATTTGATAAATTAGATATGATGCCCAAATACACTTAAACAAAATTTAAACAAAATTAATTGCTTTTTAATGATTTATTGTTTGAAATGATCTTCTTCCGGATTTTTAGTTTAAAGGCAAAGGACACTTTTAGAGCAAAATGCATTCTGACTTATTCTAGCACCAACATTTCGAAAACTTCGGGGGTGTTTGAAACCCCATATCCCCCCCCCCCCTGGCTACGGCCTTGACTGTAAACACTCGTTAAAAGCTTTTTTAAAAACAACGACTTTCTAAAAATGTACAGCGTATACATTAGGATATGTATACTTGAAAGAAAAATTCTCTGTATATAATTGATTTCTTTTCCAATATGCGGGTTTTTGTGGGTGGTGCGGTGTTCGACAAGCACATATTTTTATAAGGGAACAAATGAATAACCGGGGGGTTGTTTGAGATCGACACCCGCCGCTGTTTGCACAGCACACCAGAAACTGTATTATTGGGCGTCTCTCTCCTGTTGATTCATTCTTTCCACTCAATAACTTTGCCACTGCTAATATTTTCCTTTCGGACCTCCGAGCTATGTCCAAGTATTGTGCTTACTCTATACGAATATAAATATATATAGATAGTCACAGACAGAATACCATCTCACAAGAAAAAAGTTTAAAAAAGACAGAAAGAAAAAATACAAAAACAAATTCATTAATTTCAGTTGGATTTGCAACAGATGTCAATCATTTGCTTCTTTTAATAAGAATCAGATAGCGCAAATTGAGTCTGTTTTTGATAATTTATTGCAAAAATATTTCCAGCCTTTTAAAATGGAATTTGATCAGCTTGTCAATACTTTTAATGATAAATTTAACGTATTGGATGCTAAAATAAAAAAATTAGAATCCGATTTCGCAAATTTGGCAGAAGGATCAAATCGTATTAGCTCAAATTCAAATCCATGTGTTACGATGTCCAAGGATACCGACATATTATACGATATTGAAGATCGTCGCAGAAGATGTAACAATTTATTGATTTACAATGTACCTGAATCTACTAAAGCGGACCCAAAGTTGCAAAGTGAAGAAGATCTGTGTGCAATTCAAAATACTTTAAATCCCTTATCACTGGAATTTAAGCCAACACATGTTTACAGAGTTGGCCGTAAAGGCTCTAAACCAAGACCAATTAAAGCAACATTAGAAACCAATGATCTAGTAAAAAAATATTATTTCCAAAACTTATAAATTAAAAGATAATCTTATAAAGTTCAACTATGATCGTACCTTAATGCAAAGTAAAGAGTTTAACGAGCTGAGGGAACAAATGGAGGCGAGAAAGAGTAACGGCGAACAGGACCTGATCATCAAATTTATATCAGGAGTTCCAAAAATTGTGAAGGCAGCAGGAAACCGCGCAAATCAAGCCAGTTCTATTAGAAATGCTGTTGCAAAAAACTAAATATATACTATCATAACGTAGGCGGCATGCGAACCAAGTTAAACACTTTCATGTTAAATGTGATTTGCTCTATGTATGATATCATTATAATTACAGAAACTTGGCTAGATAATAATATTGATAATGTTGAGCTCAAATTAAAAAATTACTATATTTTTAGAATGGACCGTTGTTCTGATTCAAGCAATAAATGTCGTGGCGGTGGTGTTTTAATTGCGATTCACAACAGTTTGTCGTGTAACCATATTAATACAAAATGTCGTTCTGTTGAACAGTTATTTGTATCTATTTCTTATTTTGATATCAATTTGATTGTCGGTGCTGTTTATATTCCTCCGGGTTCACCACCAGACAAATTTAACGACCATTGTCTTGTTGTTGAATCCATATTAGATAAATACCCTAACTCAAAAGTGCTTATTTGTGGCGATTATAACCTACCTGATGCTGAATGGTCTAATAATGATTTCGGCCTTATTAATAATAACACTTCTTCATATCCGGCTCAATTACTTAGTGAGACGTTTAGTTTTTATAATCTCTCTCAAATCTGTACTATACCTAACGAAAATAGTGTATTTCTAGATTTAATATTCGCGCACGACGGATTTTTAATCTCAAGAGCATCCGACTTGCTTTTCGATGTAAAACAGCACCATGTGCCATATCTTATTACAATGCCTTCACACATTTAACGGGTATGTGTGAAGGCATTGTAATAAGATATCACTTCAATTTAATGAATACATTTATGACTTTTCACGTGCTAATTATTCTGATATTAATATCTATTTAAATTCTATTGAGTGGCATATTATATTAAAGGGTTACATTGATAATATGGTCGATATATTTTACACCATATTGTATAAAGTCTTTGAACAATTCATACCAATGAAACGTATAAAGTCATCCACGTACCCAGTCTGGTTTTCTTCTGAATTGATTAATTTAATTAAACAAAAACTTGTTGCGCATAAAGTGTTTAAAGAATGTAATAATTCTTCAAATTACCAGAATTTCAAAAATCTACGAATTAAATGTGTATATCTAAGAAATCAACTATATGAACAATACGTCAATTCAGTTAACAATGACATTGCTAATAATCCTAAAAAATTCTGGAGTTTTGTAAAAGTAACTAATTCTGTTCCTGAATATCCAAATATAATGTACTTTAACGCCAATAGAAGTAGCAATGGTTCAGAATATGTTAATTTATTTGCGGATTATTTCTCCACCGTATATAGTACGGATACACCTACACTTATACCGACCTTTCCATGTACTTCTGAGGCAGCTTATATGCCAATCAGATTATTTAAAAGTGAATTATTCGAAAGTATTAATAATTTAAAAAATAGCAATGGCATAGGCCCTGACGGAATTCCTTCAACTTTTTTAAAGAATTGTATTTTTTCTATCACATCGCCATTATTTATTTTATTTGAGGCATCTGTCACACAAAACACATTCCCCGAATTCTGGAAGAAAAGCTATATAACACCAATCTTTAAGTCTGGCAAAAGGGTTGATATTGCTAACTACCGCAGTATATCAATACAATCCGTCATACCAAAGTTGTATGATAAACTTGTTTCTGTCAAACTCAATTGGATGTGTAAAAACATACTTATAGAGGAACAGCATGGATTCCGTAGTGGCAGATCGACATCAACAAATCTTCTAACTTTTACTTCATTTATCATTAATGCATTCGAATCTAGCCATTCAGTAGATACCGTGTTCACCGATTTTGCCAAGGCTTTTGATCGCGTTAATCACGAAATTTTAGTGGCGAAATTATTAGCGTTAGGGTTCCATGTCGATGTTGTCAAGTGGGTATATAGCTTATTAATCAATCGTGTGCAGTGCGTAAAAATTAAGAATTTTATATCCAACACCATTCAAGTGCCCTCAGGAGTTCCACAAGGCTTGCATTGTGGTCCATTGCTGTTTTTACTATTTGTTAATGACATTTCACGGGTTATAAAACATTCCTCATTTTTGCTCTTTGCCGATGACCTGAAATTGTATAAGGAAATTGTATCGGTTGACGATTGTTCATTGCTGTAAGATGATTTATCATCTGTCTTTAATTGGTGTCTACAAAATCATTTGTTTTTTAATGTTCAAAAATGCAAAACAATGATTTTCACCAGAAAAACAACTGTTGTACGGTTTGATTATGCAATTCATGGTCACCACTTAGAACAACTAAATGTTACCAAAGATTTGGGTATTACCTTTGATAGGAAATTATGTTTTGCCAGTACGTTCTCATCTAGAGTATGGATCTTGTGTATGGGCACCATCACAACGCGTTTATATCAGTGCTTTGGAAAACGTACAAAACAAATTTTTAAAGGTGCTTGCGTACAAGTTAGGTTTCGATTCTAGTACAAATTTAGAGATATTATCATCGGAACAATGTATTGATAAACTATGTTGTCGCCGGGTGTATGCCGACTTGTTGTTTTTTCATAAATTAATTTGTAATGCTGTTAATTGTCCATATCTTTTATCACAAATTAATTTCAGTATTAATTTAACCAATCGCCCAACTAGACATTTACCTATATTTTGTCTTCAACTTCATAAGACAAATTACGGATATAATAGCCCACTTTCGAGGTTTATGCGAACAGCCAATACATTATCTGTACATCCAAACTTTGACATTTTCAACTCTATCTCACCCTCACAATTCATGGCAAGACTTAAGCGAATAAATATTTGTAATTTATCTTAGTTTAATAAGTCAAATTCATATTATATTATATTTATATTTTATTATTGTATTATTTGTATTAAATTTTTGTTGTTGTTGTAGTAATTATATTTAGTTAAATATTAATTTTTAAAATGGATTTTCCGTTAAATAACTAAATAAATAAATAAATTATTACAAAAATAAAAAAATCGTGGAAACCCAAACATTAATTACTTGTACTTATTTATTTTATATCTAACACAACAAGAAATATTGCAATAGTCACACGTACACATACTTATAAACACAATCATAATGAAATCATAAAAATTGAAAAATAACAAAGCATTACCTTTAACAGAAAAAAATATATATTTATCTTAGTCAACTTTGAATAACTGTAATTTCGATAACCTATTGAATCACGATTTAAAATTACGTTTACATACATACAGGGATTTTTTCTATTAGGTATAGTTTTGCATAGGATCAAACCTAAGCAAAATATTTTGAACTTTACTTTCAATCAGTGTTTTATACTAGTAGCGCATGAAGTAAAATTTCGAGTTTAGAAAAGCCTAAAAATTTGGGTTGGTCGCTCTGCTTCGCAGAGTAGAGCGACCAAACCAAATTTTAAGGCTTTTCTAAACTCAAAATTTTACTTTTGAAAATTTGGTTTGGTCGCTCTGCTTCGCAGAGCAGAGCGACCGACCCGAATTTTAAGACTTTTCTAAACTTGAAATTTTACTTCATGCGCCACGCGTATAAAACACTGGTTTCAAGTGAAGTTGAAATATACATACATTTCACAATATTTTAGTGTTTAATACGCGTGGCGCATAAAGTAAAATTTCGAGTTTAGAAAAGCCCCGTGAAAATTTGTCTCGGGTCGCTGCGCGACCCTCGACAAATTTTCACGGGGCTTTTCTAAACTTGAAATTTTACTTCATGCTTAATCTGGGATTGGAAACACTCATTAAAAGCTTCAATTTCAAAGCTTTTATAAAACAACGAATGTCTTAAAATTTATATTAAGAAATCGTGATACGTATACCTAAAAGAAAAATTCCTTGTATGATTAAAATGTATTTATAAATAAACATGTAATTGAAAGTTTCTATTTATTTAGATAAACCAGGGATTTAATTCTAAAAACATGGTTTCTGGACAATACAAATCTCCAGCGATAATATCGACGTCTACAACATATCGACTTTCACGGATTAAAATAATTGACGTCTTCTACACGTCTTATTGTATATAATTGGGATAATTAAATGTATGAATGAAATTACCAATACTTTAAAATGATTGAGAAAAAAAACACTCAGTTAAATTTCACTAATATATTAATGAAATTTAGCGTGTTTTCTTAATCATAAACAACAAAATATAATTACCACGAAACGAAAAAAAAAAAACACAGCATATTCTATACTACATCCCTCAATACCGTTAACTCTAGGTAAGGACGAAGGGAAGAAGAACATTATTTGTTGGATATATATAGCAATATTTTACAAGATTTTGTAATATATTTATTGTTAAATATGTTTCACCGCGTGAAAGATGAGAAACTTGTTCAAGATAATACTTTACACCATTAAAAGTACAGTTCTTTGCGCAATTTACGACAAACTTGTCTTCTAAAAACTAAATCAAACACTTATTGAAACAACTACTTTTCGAGCTAATAAAAAGTGTAACCTAAATGTGAATCAACTTTTTGTCTCGTTTGTATAACGTTAGAACAAAGTTGTATGTTGTAAAAAAAAGATCTAGGACAATGATATCTAATATTCAAAATATAGCTAACATATTCTAAATCACATTAAGTGTTGATCTTCTTCTGTTTTGGATATTTAGTTTAAAGGCAAAGGACACTTTTAGAGCAAAATGCATTCTGATTTATTCTAGCACCATCATTTCGAAAATTTCGGGGGTGTTTGAAACCCCATATCCCCCCCCCCCCCTGGCTACGGCCTTGACAGTAAACACTCGTTAAAAGCTTTTTTAAAAACAACGACTTCCTGAAAATGTACAGCGTATACATTAGGATATCTATACTTGAAAGAAAGTGTTAGAATAATACAGGAAAATGCAGCACGTCTGGATATTTTTAAATTTATTGTTAGTAAATATACATATTTAAAGTCATAATGTATTGCATGATTAATTTAGAATTCTGTTGAAATCCAGCCACAAACACGATTTTCAATGTACACCATTTTAATGACAATGGAGACAAAATTATGTATAAAGTTTGATTTTACACGTAATGCATTCGTTAATTTCCAATAATTCATATTCCACTAATAAATGTAGCAAACATGCGTACATAATAAGTAAATAATGAAAATAATTAATAATGTAATTTTTATGGTAATGAAACTGATGTTATATAATGTTAAAAGGATATTTAGTTTTTTTACTTTCCCCCGTATGTAATACAAAGGGAAAGTATTGTTTTCGTGAAAATTTTCGAATCAAAAATTTTAGCGGAAATATCCGTTTTGAGGTCCCCTGAGTCGAATAAGACCATTTTTGAAAAATGTCTGTCTGTCTGTCTGTGTGTGTGTGTGTTCTGTGTGCGCTGTACCGCAAAAACCGCTAAAGATATCGAGATGAAACTTGAAACTTAAGCTTTTTGTTACAATCGGAAGAACTGAAAAGCTTTTGGTGAAAATCGGAAAACCGGAAGTGGTACTTTACTGTTAGCGTTTTTCAGTTTTTTCAGATTTTTTCAATAAATGTTCATCAAACAAAAAATTCTTTCAAATAAAAGTTGTAGATAATAAATGAAGATATATTGTTTATCTACTTTTTGTCATAGCACTCTTAGTTTCTGAGATATTTTAAAAGTTGTTTGTTTAATCTAGTTATTGATGTGTGACAGTGTATGTGTCGATACAATTGAAAAATGTTTTAAATATAAGTTGTAGGAAATAAAAAAATAAAGATCTTTTGTAGATTCACTTTTTGTGATAGCACTCTTAGTTTTTGAGATATTTAATAAATAGTGTTTTTTATCTAGTCATTGATTTGTATCAGTGTGTGTGTTGTTACAATTGAAAAATTTTTCAAATAAAAGTTGTAGGTAATAAAATATTAAAGATTTTTTGTATCTTTACTTTTTGTCATAGCACTCTTAGTTTTTGAGATATTCAATAAATAGTGTTTTTTATCTAGTCATTGGTTTGTGTCAGTATGTGTTGATCCAATTGAAAAATGTTTCATATAAAAGTTGTAGTTATCAAAAAGTTGAAGATATTTTGAAAATAATAATGCTACAAATATTTTAAAAGTGATTTAATACGCAATTTACGGGGGAAAGTACTATGATGGACACATCACCATTTTTGTTTTTGTTTAAGTATTCAGTAATTTTTATAAAAATAACAATCCTATGAATGTAATAAATTGAATAAGTTTTATATTTGTTTTAGTTTTTCTTCTTGCAGATCCAGCCTTTTCTTATTATTTAGTTTTTCTAAGGTTCATATGAAAAAGAAATGTAATGCTTACCTTTTACAAAAATCGTTTACATATTAATAAGTTGAAAGTGTTTTATCCTTGTTTTTTTGTTGTTGTTGTTGCAGATCCAGCTTTTTTATTATTCAAGTTTTCTAAGGTTCAAATGAAAAAAAAGTAATGCTCTTAGATCAGTGGTTTTTAACCTTTTTTTGATCGGGGACCATTGCGGTCCCCTATAGATCTTAGATCAGTGGTTCTTAACCTTTTTTTGATCGGGGACCATTGCGGTCCCCTATAGATCTTAGATCAGTGGTTCTCGGACCATTGCGGTGATTTTATTTTTATTTTTATTCGTAACAGAGACCACAAGGTTAAAAAATATTAACTTGAGATACGATAGCCGAATTAATCGATTATTAAAATATCTCAATATATTCGATTATTTTATATCGATTATTTTATCGATCATTTATTTTAGCTTTTCTCAAACTGTGGGTCGTGAGTCAATTTTCGATTAGTATTTACTTAAGTATATTTTGAACTTCACATGAAATTGTCGTTTTAGTCGCTTGGCGCATGAAGTAAAATTTTACTTCATGCTTAATCTGGAAGTGGAATCACTAGATCGTAACTTCAAATTGAACGCTTTTCGAAAATCGACGAACGCTTGAAAAGCCCCGTGGGCATTTCTAAACTCGAAATTTTACTTCATGCGCCACGCGTATAAAACACAGATTTCAAGTGAAGTTCAAATATACATAAATTTCACAATATTTTAGTGTTTTATACGCGTGGGGTATTTAACTTCATGCTTAGTCTGGGAGTGGAAAACACTCGTTTAACGCTTTAAATTGAACTCTATTAAAAAACAACGAATGTCGGAAAATTTACAGCTTATGCATGTTTACCTAAAAGATAAATTCACTGTATGTTAGGGTTTTATGTTAATCGTAGGTTGATTTTACGATCAATCTGACGTCAATTAGCACTCTGGGCAACCGCACAAAAAAATGCCGCTTACTCTAAATCAACATTTAAGCGATCGCACTGTATTAAATTATTTTTATAATCGAAACAATCAATGATTTCCATTCGAATTATATCATCGCTAAAGTAAACGAAAGATGTGAAAAAACAGTTACAGAATATCTGTTTTATCAAAAAAAAAACAATTATTTATTTACAAACATTTTATACGTGGATATCTGATAATTTTTAATTTTATCTGTTTTATCTACAGCCTCTTTTAAGTCTTCTTTTTATATACAATTTCCTTTCATATTTTTCACAAAACTCTAGCCACTTAGATTAGTTTATTTGATAAATTTAGTGCGGCTTTCATTATTTCCATTCTTCTCGTTTTCTTTTCCCTTTCAGGCCGTCCGTTATGAAAATAGCCCCCCAGTCTTAAAGGGCAAACTTGGCGAAAATCTCGATGGGGGTTTTCTGTATAAGCGGGAACGCCGCACCGGGAATAATATCGTAAACTTTACAAATCCCATTCGGAATTGTGACTTTTATGTTAGTTTAAAAGAGGATTTGGGCCTTTGCCCCCTTCTTATTGTCGTCTTCCCGCCCCCTCGAATTGATATCTCTTAACGCGAGCATAAATATTTATTATTGCTATTTATTCGATCGTAAAAAAAATAATAATGCAGAATGCACAGGGTGAAAAGTCAATGCGATTATTCAAATCGTGTTTTCCCCAGCAAGTGTTAGATCAAACGTCGAATCTAGAAGAGCTGGCTGTGAATATAAAGTGTTTGATAGCTAGTTAAAACATCCAACTCGCCGCTTCTCAGAACGGAAGAGAGGAAGGTGAGTGGAGTGAGTGAGGCGGTGGCTGAGAGCCAGCCTGAGACATCCAACTCGCCGCTTCTCATAACGGAAGCTCCCCAACAGGCTGAGCAGGTGGCTGCGACATCCGTGTTGATGCAACCATCAACCTCGCCGGTCAGGAAGGAGCGTCCGGAGGATGTGACGATGGAGTCACCGCTATCGTCGGAAGTGTCCGACGCTAGTCCTCCCGATTCCGACAAATCCACCCAGACCGACCACACATCATCGGCATAATGGTCTCTAAGGTAATGCAATTTGAGCCATGCGAGAGCGGCTACGGTAATTTTTTGCGTCGACTCGGCATGGCAAATGACACCATTGCCCTGATTTAGGAACCCTGGATTGTAAATCTAGGATTTGTGGTAACCTATTTTACAGGCCATGCACGAAGCCTAGGACGGCAATATATGTACCTAGGCAAATACGAGCCCATTTGCTGCCACACCTATCAGATGGTGACATCGCTACAGTTAGGATTTGTGGAGCTATGGGCAAAGGAAAGGACGCAGTTCTGACGGCAGTCTACCTACCTGGCGATTCAGCCCTTCCGCCCCCCACAATGAGAATGGAGGGGCTGGTCGATTACTGCAGGAAGGAGGGTCTACCGCTAATCATGGGCTGCGATTCTAACTCGCACCATATCGCATGGGGAAGTAGGTCTACGGACAAAAGAGGTAAGTTTTTGCACGACTTTTTAGTAAGCAATAATTTAGAGATACTTAACCGCGAGATGGAACCCACTTTCGTGAACGCGCGTAGCCAGACGCTGATTGATGTCACAATGGCTAGCATTGGTATTCATAATTATATAGATAAATGAGAAGTCAGTCAGGAAGCATCTATGTCCGATCATAGATGGGTAACTTTTCAGATTGGACTAAAAAAGAGTCCTAGTAAACCTTACCGAGATTCGAAACAAACGGATAAGGAGGCATATATCTGGCATCTCGGTAAGGGCCCATAGGACATCAGAACAGAATGCCCGAATGACTATGCCAGCCTTGACCTCCTCGCGGGAGAAGTGCAGGCAAAGATCCTGAAGGCATATAAATTGACCTGCCTACTTAAAAGGACAACAGAGACAGGGAGAGCCACTCCATGATGGTGCCCAGATCTTGACTCCCTAAAAGATGAGGCTAGGAAAGCATTTAACAGAGCTCAAGGCTCTAAACTGAGCTCGGACTGGGCCATTTATAAGGCCCGCCTTAGAGAGTACAAAAAACTCATAAGGCAATGTCAACGAGCATCATGGCGTGCTTTCTGTGAAGGTATAGAAAGCACGCAGGAAGTTAGCAGGCTCAAGAAGGCTCTCTCACAGGACCATAAACAATGTGGGAATCCTGAAAAGGGAGGACGGCCCTATGACCGACGACCTCCATGAGAGTCTGCAACTACTGCTCAATACACACTTCCCGGGCTGCACTATAGTAAATAGGAACATCGGGGAAGAACCTGAAACCACCTAAATAAGATCGGAAGACTGGCAACTAGCCCAGGAGGTGGGCTAAATGGCAATAGACAGCTTCTCCGCCTTTGAAGCACCTGGACCGGACGCCATATTTTCCGCCTTACTACAGTGGGGATGGCATGCACTACTTCAGCACATAGTGAAGCTGTTCCGGTCCAGCCTAGTGCTGGGACATGTCCCAAAGGTCTGGAAACAAGTTAGGGTAGTATTCATACCGAAGCCTGGTAGAGCAGACTATACTGCACCCAAGGCATACAGACCAATCACACTCTCTTTGTTTCTCTTGAAAACGCTGGAGAGAATCTGTGAAAGGTACATAAGAACATCAGCACTTATAAGTCAACCGCTGATGCCTTCGCAACACGCTTGCACATGGGGAAGATCCACCGAGTCAGCCCTACATAACGTAGTGAGTAGAATCGAGATAACAAAGAATCCGCCCTGGGTGTTTTTGTTGACATCGAAGGTGCGTTTGATAAAACGACCATACCAAAGATACGAAACGCGCTAAACAAGCGCGGAGTACCATCAAAAATGTGTGACTGGATTGGCAATGCACTTGCCAACCGACTGATCACAGTGGAGGAAGGTGGAGAACGTATCACCTGCAAGATTGACAGAGGCTGTCCACAAGGAGGTGTCCTATCTCCTTTACTATGGAACATGGTGCTGGACAGCCTCCTAGAAGAACGTCGGCAATTAGGTTTCTTTGTGACAGCCTATGCTGACGACTTAGCTATTATAGCACATGGCAAATTTGAAGACACTCTCTGTGATCAAATGTAGCGAGCTCTAAATACAGTTTCGCGGTGGTGCAATGATCACTCCTTGTTGGTAAATCCGGCTAAAACGGAGTTGGTCATGTTCATCAAGAAAAGGAAGGTCATGAAAAGAGCACCTAAGCTAATGAATACGATGCTGCAATACAGCGACGAGGTGAAATACCTGGACATCACACTTGACAGGAAACTGAGCACATCGAAAATTAAACCGGACAAAGCTATAAGAGCCTTTTGGCAATGTCGTCGGGCAGTGGGGAAAACCTGGGGGTTAAAACCGCGCACGACGATGTGGCTGTACACAGTTGTCATAAGGCCTATGCTAACATATGAAGCTCCAATTTTGTGGCCCAGGACCAAACAAGTAACGACTATAAAGAGACTAACGCAAGTGCAGCGGACAGTCTGTTTAAGCGTAACAGGCGCCATGGACACAACTCCGACAATGGCGCTGGAGTTCATGCTATGCCTTCCGCCACTTGATATTCACGTGGAAAGGGAGGCTATTGCGACCATACCTCCCCTCCAAAGTAGCGGGATTTTGAACAGCAACAACTGTGGGGAAGTCAGAGGTCACCTCTGGAGGATGATACGGAAAGCTGCAAACTCTCGAAGGAGACATTACTGTACCCTAACGAGATTTCAGCTAAACGGTACCTGCAGATGACTAGAAGGAACCTCAGACGGATAACCGCTGTTGTAACCGGACACTGCGGGCTCAATGGACACTTATACAAGATGGGAATAGTTGACTCCCCATCTTGTAGAGGGTGTGAAATGGAAGACGAGACTCAACCCAAGTTACATTTTTGTATGTAAAATCAGCCCCGTAAGAGCAAAAACTATAAGTTTTCCAAATTTGGTTAGGTTACAATTACATAGCTTTTAGGAGACAATAGGCTTGATGCAAGATTAGGTTAAGTTTTAAGATAGGGTAGGATTTAGTTATCTATCAAAAATCGCAAGGAAACATTATTCCTATTGCTTAAAGCAGGAACATTTAATTATGTTTTTTTCATTATCCTTTTTACTCTGACAAAAATATACATAGCAAAATGTGTTGATGCCATTATCATTATCGATGTCGATTCCTTTTTAAACGTTTTCGACGCCACCGGCCGCTCGCGCGGGTGGATTTTCACCCCTTTTTCAGCAATCCCGTCCATCCGATTAAATACGCATTCGATCGCACAATGGGCGGCTGATTGGTGAGACAATTGCCGGTTTTTGCGATGCGAATTTGTTTTTGTATTCTCGACAATGGAGGAGGCCGTGACAAACAGTCGACGCCCCGTGCCGGCAATTTGACGCCATTCAATTGAGTCCGGTACGCGACTGGAATTTCGATATTCCGGGGGGGGGGGGGGGTGACACGCGTGCAGGGGGATTATTATTTATTTATCATAAATATCCCACTCGATATTTATAGCTTATATTATTTATTTATAAAAATAAAATACAATAATATTTAAGACTGTTTACTTAAATAAATTAATAAATAACATTTTTCTGATTTTCAACTTTTTTTATATTTATTTTCACTGCAATTGTTTAGCTACGATGTAGCTTTTTCAGGTGAACAATGTTATGATTATTTAATATTTTATTTTTATAAAAAAATAATATAAGCAATAAATATCGTGTGAGATATTAATGATAGATAGTAATTTATTTTATTCAATTTTGTTAATTTAAATCGACATTATTAACTCCATAACAATCGTAATAAACAAGGTTTTATTCACTAGTGAACTAAAATTCTTTTAGGCCACTAGTGAGTTATAAAATTTGTTATATAAACAATTACAACAACTAAACTTTACAACAATTAAAATATCTTAGAAACCTCCGCGTTTATCACAACGAATTTAGTTCAAAAGTTAAAATCAAAGCAATATTTTGTCTAACCCCATAGTAAACGTTTACTTTCTTAGAAAGTTAAAAAAAATAATCATATAATAACATTACAGAACGCAATGTTTAATAACTTAAAAAATATATATATATTACAAAAATGAAAACAGAAACAAACATATCATCACACACATTAAGCAATAATTTTTATACTTGATACCAAACGTATGTAATATTCATATAAGTAAATTAATCTTTACTTATATGAATGCTACAGTTATTTAGGTTATTAAAGTTTATGTGTAAAGGTCCAACGTTAGACAAATGTATATCTTCTTGTTTTTTTATTTCCATTTTCGATGAACTCTGGATCGATTCATTCCTACCAAGAACGGCTGATGATTGTTCAATAATTCTCTTGGAAATGTCAATTTTGTTATTCAGAGAATCTTCTATATATCCTTCCACAACACTATTTGAACGCCATCCACCATGTCTTTTTACTACTGATAAATCTGCCCCATAATCTGCCAGCAGAGTAGCACTCGAACGCCTGAAACTATGACCCGTATATTCTTGTGGATTAGTAAGACCTAGGAACTCTGCGATTTTTTTAGGAAATTTTGATAGTGTATTAATTCCAACTGACTGTACAGTGCATTTTTTGTTCTTAAAGTTAATGAAAAATCGTTTATGGGAAACTTGTTTAAGACGTAACATTCTGTATTTTCTAAAAACGTCAATAGCTGGAACAGAGTTACATCCATTGATAATGGTGAATGTTCTAGGCTTATGAGTTTTGGTATCCGGTATTTTTACTACAATTACGTTACCCCTGTCTTCTATGTCATCAACTGACATAGCAACCAATTCGCCAATTCTGCATCCTCCAAAAAGTCCAACAACTAATACAACCTTTATTAATAAATGTTCATCATCAGAGGCAGCATCCAAAAATCGTTCCATTTCCTCTAATGTGAACATCTTAGATTTCTTTGGTCTGTGTCCTACTGATTGTTGCTTGAGAAAAGCAGAGACTTGATGAAATCTGCTTATGTCTACATTTTCTTATACAGATAACATTTTTTTCAATTGGGAGTAGTAAGACCACACTGATGAAGATTTAGATTTTTTGGATTTTTCCGAAATATATGCCATAATTATACTTTCATCTACTCCTTTTGCTTGCTTTTGATCCCTCCATTTACAAAATTTTGCGTATTCATTTTCATACGAAATTTTTGATTTTGCAGGTATCACTTTTTTTACTGCTTCCAAAGCCTCCTCCAAAACTTCAGACGGTACAAATACTTCATTATCTGGTTTTTCTTGAAATACACCAGTGAGTTCAGACATTTTTGTGACACGAGATAGAAGTTTTACAAATTTTGAAAATTATAAATAATACGTCGTCATGAATATGGATTTCACAGTCTACATAGTTTTTTAACATTTATTTAAAAATAAATGTAAAGTACATTTTCTTTACAATTTCGTCAAAATTGAATAAAAACATATATACGCCACTTGAATTAAACACCATTATTCACTCAGAGAAAAAAATCTTTTCGTGAATAAAATCGTGTTTAATTCACTTGATGTATAATATTTAATATATACCGGGTGTTGACTTGGCGGACGCAACATAGGAAATCGCATGTTAATTTTAAAATGTTCAAATATTGGCTTCCCTATTTATTTTAGAGACAAAGTGTATTTCACTTTTTTGTAGAGAGATAAATTTTAAATTTATGAATGTTCGCACTTAACACTTTACGTTTCTCTAAGTTAAACCAATTAAGAAAAAGTAATGTGATTTTATAAGTTCAATCTAAAGCTTTAAACAAGTGTTTTCCACTCCCAGACTAAGCATGAAGTAAAATTTCGAGTTTAGAAAAGCCCCGTGAAAATTTGTCGAGGGTCGCGCAGCGACCCGAGACAAATTTTCTGGGCTTTTCTAAACTAGAAATTTTACTTCATGCGCCACGCGTATAAAACACTATAATATTGTTAAATTTATGTATATTCGAACTTCACTTAAAATCTGTGTATTATATGCGTGGCGCATGAAGTAAAATTTCGAGTTTAGAAAAGCCCAGAAAATTTGTCTCGGGTCGCTGCGCAACCTGAGACAATTTTTAACGGGGCTTTTCTAAACTCGAAATTTTACTTCATGCTTAGTCTGGGAGTGGAAAACACTCGCTTAAAGCTTTAAATTGAACTCTTTTAAAAATTAACGACTGTCAGAAAATTTACTGCTAAAATAATTAAGAAAAAGTAATGTGAATTTATAATATACAAACATACCATGGAATTGATACAACAATTGCGGATGTCAAGCACAAGATATTGCTGTTACTTAATTACAAACAAAACTGTAAATCAGTGGTTTATACGCGTGGCGCATGAAGTAAAATTTCGAGTTTAGAAAAGCCCCGTGAAAATTTGTCTCGAGTCGCTGCGCGACCCTCGACAAATTTTCTACGCGGGGCTTTTATAAACTCGAAATTTTACTTCATGCTCAGTCTGGGAGTGGAAGACACTCGTTAGTTTAAAATACATCACAACTGTTAAATATGTATCGTCGGATGATACATATTTTAACAGTTGTGCTGTATTTTAAACGAACGAATGTATTCCACTCCCAGACTAAGCATGAAGTAAAATTTCGAGTTTAAAAAAGCCCCGCGTAGAAAATTTGTCGAGGGTCGCGCAGCGACCCTCGACAAATTTTCACGGGGCTTTTCTAAACTCGAAATTTTACTTTATGCGCCACGCGTGTAAACCACTGATTTACAGTAATTTTACTTCATGCGCCACGCGTTTATATTCAGGGGTGATATGTAAGCAAATTATGGGTCCTAGGAGTTGTCAAATAAGTGAGTTACTCAACTGTTTTCAAGGCACTCTTTACAAACAAACAAAAGATTAAAATTTTACATATAAAATGTATAATAAACTATAAGTGTGATACATCATTGAATTTAGTAAAAAATATTCTTGCAAAAACATTCAAAATGGCACCTATAAGAAAAACAAAAGTTGACTATGGTCCCGGGGTAAATGTTATAGTTATCTTAAAATAAAATGCGTTACTAAGTTTCTCGTTAAAAAGACAGGCACTTTTTTAACGAGAAATTTAGTAACGTATTTTATTTTAAGATACCTATAACATTTACCCAGGGACCATAGCCAACTTTTGTTTTAATGTCAAAGTTGAAAATGTCTGGATTCAATAGTTACTGAATAAAAAAAAATAATAAAATCCGTTTTTTAACAATATCTCAAAAACGAAAGAAGATATTTAAAATTTGTTTTTAGATTATTATTGAGCCCTAAATTACGCAACTTTACCCCACTTCAACCGCCTCTCTATCTCTTTAAATAACCGAGATCTTTATACATTCTGTTGAAGTACGGAGACCACCTTGTATAATGATACGAAAATGCGTCTTATTGAAAATCATCACGAACTAAAGTTAGTCGTGAATGAGTATTCTAAAACATAACTCTATGATACTCTAGAGAGTTATAGAACATAATAATATTTTAATTGAATTTTAAGATGTTTTAAACTGTCCTAACTCTAATAATAAGGAAGTTACAGTAGAGAGCTTTATTTGCGCCCGGCGCATCCACCATTTATAAACATCTTAATTTCATGTTTTATACTGTCCTAACTCTAATAATAAGGAAGTTAGAGTAGAGACCTTTATTTGCGCCCGGCGCAGCCACCATTCATAAACATCTTAATTTCATGGGTTTTTTTTTTAATTCATGACAAATAAATTCTCTTGATCAATAACAGTTTTTTAAGAACTCATTTTCGAATCAATCGAATCTAAAAACCAATTTTCCTCGCCCAAAAAGGGGAAATTCTTCCTCGTGCGGTGGCGCGCACTAAATTCGGATTTCGCTACGAACATTTTTGTTCGCATCGAATGCAAATCCTAAAATATTTATTTAAATTTCCGAATAAACATTGAAAATAAAAAGAGTTTGCTGGAAGGGGGGCCGCGGACGGGGAGCGAGGGTGGGAAAGAAAGCGCATCACACACAAACCCATTCAGAATCCAATATACCATTTGAAAGGATTTCGTCGTCGCCGCTTTATGCACCGCCACAAATCCTAAATACGGGAATTTATCGGCCTCCTCGTTCTCTCTCTCTTTATCTCTCTCTCTTATTTCTGTATCCATTTTTTTATTAGTTTACAAACAACACAAACTAAACAATCAAATGGAATTCAATTTGTTTTACAATTCCTTAATTTAAAAAAAAAATGTTTCAATAATATATATATATATTTGAAATAAAACAAAAAAGTTGGGAGGGTTTCACTTTAATTGTTGAACACTGCAACATGTTTCACCACACAGTGGCTTCATCAGGCAGATGAAATAATGATTTGACAAAGTACAGGTAAAACCTTATATACTAATGCAATTAAGTTAATAGAAGGGGGGGGGGGTAATAAGGTATTTAGGCTGAAACTAATACAAACAATTTTGAGCGACTAAATATTGATTAAAGGTGAATTGTTTACTTCTATTTGGTCATTTAATAGAATACCTTTTTTGTTATATTTATTAAATTCTAATTCTTCTAATAAGTTTAATTTACGACTTTTGTTACATTCGTGCAAAATTTTGAATTTAGGGTTAAAGTTATGTTGGTATTCGATTAAATGATTGGCGTAGGTTGAGGAGGTTTTCTTAAATTGAAAGCATTTTTGATGTTCTGAGATGCGATCTGGGAAGCTACGTCCAGTTTGTCCAAAGTATACCTGAGGGCAATCCCCACACTCCAGCAAATACACGCCAGAGTTCGTAGTTTTATCAGATTTGTCTTTAGAATTATTAATGAATTTATTAAGTGAATTGACCGTTCTAAAGGAAGGAGTTAGTTTTAAGGATTTGAGTTTTTTGCTGATGGCAATCGAAGGGGGACCGTTAAATGTTAATGAGCAATATTTATTATTCTGGTTTTAAAAATTGGTGGGATATACTAATTTCAGGGCTTGTTGTTTTTGTTTTTTAAAAAGGATGTCTAAGATAAGCTTAGGTATTATTTAAGAAAACCTCCTCAACCTACGCCAATCATTTAATCGAATACCAACATAACTTTAACCCTAAATTCAATTTTTGCACGAATGTAACAAAAGTCGTAAATTAAACTTATTAGAAGAATTAGAAATTAATAAATATAACAAAAAAGGTATTCTATTATTAAATGACCAAATAGAAGTAAACAATTCACCCTTAATCAATATTTAGTCGCTCAAAATTGTTTATATTAGTTTCAGCCTAATTACCTCATTACCCCCCCCCCCCTTCTTTTAACTTAATTGCTTTAGTATATAAGGTTTTACCTGTACTTTGTCAAATCATTATTTCATCTGCCTGATGAAGCCACTGTGTGATGAAACATGTTGCAGTGTTCAACAATTAAAGTGAAACCCTCCCAACTGTGTTGTTTTATTTCAAATAGTATTATGGAGTTTCATCATGTATCCGCCTCATCAATTAAATATATATATACCGGGTGTTTGATTAAGGGTGGCCATCGGCTGAGTCTCAGAAACTATGCATAGTAGCATATTGTGGTAAAAAGTGAAAGTGGCCAAGAGAAATCGTTGGAAATATTTTTTAAGTTTCTCGCCTTGACGCTAAAGGGCGCAATATCTTTCGTACAAGATAAAAACAAGTTTTTATCAAATAAATGCCAAATTAAGCTTCGTCATGAATATGAAAATCTTAATCTACGCAAAATTTTACTCAATTTCAATTATCCTTTCGTTTATTTTGCTTTCGCATAAGACGCAGGGAAGAATGGAAAAGTCTACTCATTTAAATGGCTGTAACCTTAGTTAGGTTTAGCCGAATTTAATAAATTTAGGCTCATTTTATTGATAATTGAATGCAGTTTAAGACGTAATTGACTCTGATTCACTTTTGTTTTGGTATGAAGCGCCAAAGGACACGATTGAGATAATTTTTAGTTTTTCCTAAAATTTTCAAATAGGAAGATACACTTTAGTTACATTAGTTAATTAAAGTAAGAAATACTGCGAAAACTAGTGGAAACCGCATTCCGATATCTTTATCATAGCCGGAGATATAGTGAAAATTTGACAGAATGAGGCTATTCTACACCACGCACTCTAGAAAAATAGTATAAAATCTAATAGGTTGTTGGCTTAGTAAACAATACATTCTTGTTTTATGTGCAAAAGGTAAAACATATTTTTAAAGTAATGGGGCCTCGTCAACGGCCATATTTTATTAAGAAAAGAAATGAGTAAGTCAATGAGTATAAAAAATAATAAGTTAGAGAAAGCTATGCTTACTATTGACAGGTATAAATTTAAAATAATTTATAACTGTAGTTGAAATAAATTATTGAAATAAAACAATAAATAAGTAACAAAATGAAACTAATTTAAAGTTAAAATTACCTATACTTAATGATTTTTCTTGTTTTCTACACGAATATGGTTTTGTGAACAGTAGCATATTGGTTGGGGCATTAAACTTTAATTTTTATTCATCCACTGTTCTACGAAACAAACCTTTGTTTCGTTTAAACACCCATCGCACAAATTATGCCTCTAATAATCCTGTTTGTCGCATAATGAAATATTGTAATATACTAAATACATTTCCAAACTTTTTAATATTTTGTAATTCTTACAATATGTTTAAGCGCCACCTTTCGCTCATTGATCTTGTAGTTGTTTTTTAATTGTATTTATTAGCTAATTGTAACTTGAATTTTATAACTATCATGTGCATTGTATTATTTGTTATATGTTTAATTTACACACATTTATTATTATAATATATATTTAATGTAAAATGGAGATTTCCGTACAAATAAATAAATAAATATAGCCAAATCCACGGAAGGTGTTACGATAATAATAGATGAAAAAAACAAATCCATTTATAAAAACCTTGACTTGGCCAACACGGTTAAGTAGTTTGCTTTACAGTAAGTAGAAAGAGAAACAGCCATTTTAATATCAAAACATTGTGAAAAAAATGCAAATTACATCAATGACTATTTTATTCCTTCTTTGCATAGGCAACAATAAAAATCACTAAGTGTGCATAATATTTATTTTATATTATTATATATTATTAATATTTGAATAAATTATTCTAATTGTAGTTATAAATTAGTTCAAATATACTCCCAAATAAACAATAAACTTATGCGTTAATTTTGACACATCATTATCTTCTTGATTTGAATATTTGTGACAATCAATGATTTACTCACATCTCTGATTAATAAAACAAAAAAGTTTTCACAAGGCCCATTATTAAAAATAATTGGCGTTAACTTTCACAACACAAAATAAGAATACAATTATTATTATAGAGTGCGTAGTGTAAAATACCCCCAATCAGTCAAATTTTCACTATATCTTCGGCTAAGATCAAGATATCGCAATGCGGTTTTCACTTGTTTTTTCAGTATTTTTTATTTGAATTAACTAACATAACTAAAGTATGTTATACCTTCCAATTTAAAATTTTCACGAATATCAAAAAATATAGTAATTGCCTCAATGACGCCCCCCTGGCGCCTAACATCAAAACTACAGTAAATCAAACTAAACAACGTTTTTAAGTTAATTTATTTACCAATCAAATGTGCCAAAGTTTATGAAAGTCGGTTAAATCCAACTAAAGTTACAGGCATTTAAATTAGTAGACGTTTCCATTCTCCCCTGCATCTTATATGAAAGTCAAATAAACGAGAAAATAGTTGAAATTGAGCAAAATTAAGCCTATATTGAGATTTTTATATTTTCAACATAGCTTAATTTTACATTTATTTGATTAAAACGTGATTTTATCTTTTATGATAGGGATTGCGCCCTCTAGCGGCGAAGCTAGAAACTTAAAACATATTTCCAGCGATTTCTCATAACCTCTTTTACTGTACATTTTTTTACCGCAACATTCTACGATGGAGAGTTTCTGAGATACAGCCGATAGCCATCCTTAATCAAACACCCGGTATACAAACATGTTTATTCAGACAATACAAAAATTTATATACCTATCATACATGTTAGTGTTAGTCTGTCCGGGCTATCGACCAAAGGTCTTTCTGCCCTTCAATAATATATATTTTTTTTAATAGACGCCTAAGAACCACGGGCGCCCGCAGAATCTATTTCAGGGAGGGGCAAAATGTAATGTAATTATAATAATAATTAGGGGCGCAGCTAAATAGGGGGTGTGGCTTAATTAAAGTTTGAAATATACGTCCTTAGCAGAGCTGGGACGAATCCTCGTAAAAAGGATTCGAATCACGAATCCGAATCACCTAATATGATTCGAATCACAGTTACTCGAATAAAGGATTCGTAAGAGATAAATATGATTCGAATCAAAGATTCGAATTAGGTTTTAAATATTTTTGTTAAAACAACTGGTAACGATAGTTATATATAAATGGTTGAAAAAAATATTAAAATCAAATTTATTCTTAAAGGATTTCTATTCGTGATTCGAAAAAACAGGATTCGAATCAAAGATTCGAAAAATATTAAAATCAAATTTATTCTTAAAGGATTTCTATTCGTGATTCGAAAAAACAGGATTCGAATCAAAGATTCGAATCCTGTTTTTTCGAATCACGAATAGAAATCCTTTAAGAATAAATTTGATTTTAATATTTTTTTCAACCATTTATATATAACTATCGTTACCAGTTGTTTTAACAAAAATATTTAAAACCTAATTATTTATTATTAACACTGAACATCGTTGATAACAAACTAAACATCTGATTCCCTGTAACTCTGATTAAAGATGTATTTGTGTGTTTCTGAACATCACTTCAAATCAGTGTTTTGTACGCGTGGCGCATGAAGTAAAATTTCGAGTTTAGAAAAGCCCGAAAATTTGTCTCGGGTCGCTGCGCGACCCTCGACAAATTTTCACGGGGCTTTTCTAAACTCGAAATTTTACTTCATGCTTAGCCTGGGAGTGGAAAACACTCATTTATAGCTTCAAATTTAACTCTATTATAAAATCAACGAATGACACCCTTAAATTACCTTTCAGTCAAAACATTGCCCATTTTTTTCATTTCTAATAAAATGGCAGCCAATTCATAATATGACATTACTTTTGCCTTATATTACACGAGACAAAAAGTTTATATCTTAAGAAGAGTTAATTTTTGTTTTTTTAACATAGATTTACTGTCCTTGTTTACGCACGAAGTAAAATATAGAATTTAGAAAATTCTGATCATTTGGTTTCGTTGCGTAGAGAAACGGATAAAACACTGAAATATTGTGAAATTGAAAATATGCTGGTTTTTACTTATTATGTTTGAATTTGATAGCAAATTCAGTTTGATTTTATTAGAAATATCTATATCCCGAAAAATACAGGAAGTTTTTCTGACATCACACATCAAATTCCTCGCGTGACGTAAAAAGTCAACGAAATTAAACTAACAAGGTCGACTCAGTTTTAAATTAAGACAACCTTATACACTAACTAACGTCACGCGTGGAAGTCCTCACGTGACGTCAACAATCAAGGTAATTAAACAATACAAGGTCGGCTTGGTTTAAATCAAGACAAACTTACTTACACAACTTAGTTGATGTCGTCACGCGTGGAAATCCGTAAGTGACGTCAAAACTAGAATTATTACTGTGCAAAGTTGTTTCGATTTAAACCTCGATTTTATCATGCCCTGAAATCCTCACATGACGTCAAAATCAAAGTCATTACTGTATATAGACAGTTTTGTATAAGCTTGTCTTTATTTAAACGAGTGTTTTCCACTCCCAGACTAAGCATGAAGTAAAATTTCGAGTTTAGAAAAGCCCCGTGAAAATTTGTCGAGGGTCGCGCAGCGACCCGAGACAAATTTTCTGGGCTTTTCTAAACTCGAAATTTTACTTCATGCGCCACGCGTATAAAACACTGATTTAACGATAAACTTAAAAACACACTAAAGACATTTTTCATGTTAATCCTCACAATTACTTCGAATTATTTTTGACGATTCAAATCCTTTTGTAAGTATTCGAATCCTTTTATAAATATTCGAATCCTTTTATATGTATTCGAATCACCCACATTTGGATTCGGAATGATTCGAATCCTGCCCAGCTCTGGTCCTTAGAATACTGTTTTAGAAGCATATTGTGAACTTCACAATGTTTCAGTGTTTTATATGCGTGGCGCATGAAGTAAAATTTCGAGTTTAGAAAACTCTGAAACCCTGCATAAAAACTGTACTTCACACATAAGGCTTTTTTTTACTATGATTAGAATTTGTCAGTATAATACAGGGTGTCCCTATTTCAACAGAATGTATGGGGATCGCGGTTATTTGAAGAGATAGAGAGTCGGTTGAATTCGGATAATATTGCGTAATTTAGGACCCAATAATAATCTAAAAACAAATGTAAAATATCTTCGTTCGTTTTACAGATATTGTCAATGCACTGATTTTCTAAAATTTCGTTTTTATTCTTTTATTTAAAAACTATTAAGTTCAGACATTTACAACTTTGACATTATACAGGCATTTTTTAACGATAAATCTAGTAACATATTTTATTTTAAGATAACTATAACATTTACCCAGGGACCATAGCCACTTTTATTTTTCTTATCGGCTCCATTTTGGATTTTCATATTTTTGGAAGAATATTTTTTTCTGAATTCAATGATGTATCACACTTATAGTTTATTGTACATTTTATATGTAAAATTTTAATCTGTTGTTTATTCTAAAGAGTGCCTTGGAAACAGTTGAGTAACTCACTTATTTGACAACTCCTAGGACCCATAATTTAGTTACATATCACCCCTGAACACGATACATATTTAACAGTCGTGATATATTTTAAACTAACGAGTGTCTTCCACTCCCAGACTAAGCATGAAGTAAAATTTCGAGTTTAGAAAAGCCCCGCGTAGAAAATTTGTCGAGGGTCGCGCAGCGACCCGAGACAAATTTTCACGGGGCTTTTCTAAACTCGAAATTTTACTTCATGCGCCACGCGTATAAACCAGTGATTTACAGTAAAGTTACAAATATATAATGCTTAGATGTGATAGTGATCAATATTTACCGAGATGTAGCGAAAAGATGCAAGAATTACTTTGTTTGTGAATAGTTTTGGAATTCTAATAATTAGAATTGTAATAACTGTCAATCTTTTGTAATAATAATAATAATAATAAGTATCGATTATCACATAAAAGTTGCACAAACTAAATTTATTCTAAATTTAGTTTGTGCAACTTTTATGTGATAATCGATACTTATTATTATAATTAAAAAAGATTGACAGTTATTAATTAATTTTGAGTGCTAATAATGATTGACTCCTGTCAAGATGTTATTGATTAACAGATATGACGTCATTGTTTCCAAGGCACTATTTGCAAAAAAGAAAATACCATAAGTTTAAATATCAAATCTAAAATAAATTATGAGTGTGGTACATCACTAAGTTCAGAAAAAAATATTCTTTAAAAAAATATGAAAATCCAAAATGGCGCTTATAAGAAAAACAAAAGTAGGCTATGGTTAACGAGTAAATGTTATTGTTATCTTAGAAAAAATATGCTACTAGATTCCTCATTAAAGAGAGCTTGTATATTGTCAAGTTCTAAATGTCCAAATTCAGTAGTTTTTGATTAAAAAATAAAAACTATTTTTCAAATAAATAGTTTTATGTTGATATCTCGAAAACAAAAAAAGATATTTCAAAATTGTTTTCAGATTATTGTTAGGCCCTAAAATACGCAACTTTGCCCCAATTAAACCGACTCTCTGTCTCTTCAAATAACTAAGATCCCCGTACATTCTGTCGAAATACGGGCACCCTGTATATTTTTACAAAAGAATCTAACTCTGGATAGATTACACACATTTCTATACAAATATTTTTTTTCTCACATCTATCTTTTTTTACACGTTAAACCATTGTTATTTTAGGGCCCATGAATGGACCCATAAACCGAATATTCGGCGGCAGTAAAACGTTTTTTTTTTTCTTTTTTTATCGGAAAAATTGTGCCGCAAAAGAAAACTCCGCCACACGAGATCTCGAGATATGCGGTTGCGAGAGATGATTATCAACCCTTATCGCGCGTTATTCCGAGACATTCGCGGTACAGCCAATGGTCTTTGGAAAGGGCGTGGCGAAAACAATCGATGAAACTTACAGTGGGGGCGCAACCACCACTCTTATACCGGACGCAACAAGTGTGTTCAAAAACAAATGTGGAAAAATAAATAGATGATGACAAAAATAAATAAATAATAAACATTTACACTTGAAAAGACTGTTATTTTTTACTTCACTTCACTAAACTCACTTCACTTCACTAAAAAGTGAAGTAAGGAATAAGTCTTTTTTAGTGTAATAATCACTTCATGTAAATTAAAAAACATACAGTTATCAATGAACATGCGTTTTAATAATTTTGAATGTTTTTTTAACGTTCGGTCAAACTAATGCTTGGTAAGCTGAAAATCCAAATCAATGACAATGAATATAAAACACTTTAAAATATTGAAAATTTAAATATTTTTCTTCTAAATCAGTATTTAACTAGAATGACAGACGATTATTCTTTGTTTTTAAATTACACAGGCCAACAAATTAAGACTTTTTGAAAGTTGATTTCGATCTGACATCTGATTTTGTATAATTTTGATCTGCTGAATTCAAATCCGAGTGTCATTTTGCACTACCACGTAGGGTTTTCTATCAATGTTGAAAATAAATTAATAAAACATTTGGTCAAAATAAACGCTACTTTTATTGTTACAGAGATAAAAACAACTTACAAATAGTAAACTAAATTGAAAAAGTCTTAAACAATCTTTATTTTCTTTTCTTTCCAGAAGATCTTTCCCTCTTGAATGAAAAACTTATTTTAGTGGATTTTCTTGTGTATTCCAGGGCCGGATTGTCCCTGTTTATTGACCAGCAGTAATCAGATACCATTGAGACATTCCAATGACCTTGATACCTGCGTTCTATTTCTTTCATGTCTTGGTGGAACCTCTCACTCACATCATCAAGATTTTCGGGAAAGTAATCAAGATGCGAGTGTAAAAAGTGAATTTTTATACTCATATAACATCCCAGCTCCATAAATTTCTGTAGCATGTTTCTCACGGTTTCCTTGTAGTTAGGATCCTTGTTGTTTCACAAAAAACCCTCAATAATATCAGCAAATGAAATCCATGCATCTTTTTCAGTTTCGGTCATGGTATTAACAAATTCTTGATCTTTCGTTAATCTCCTTATTTGAGGACCGACAAAAATTCCTTCCTTTAATTTTGCATCTGAGATAGCGGGAAATTTTCTACAAAGGTATTTGAAACAGTTTTCATCTTTATTTAAGGCTTTAACGTATTTTTATTTATTTATTTATTTAATCAATTTGTGCTACTACAGAAATGTTTACACACGTCAATGATGATAATAGTATAAAAATAAATAATTCGATTACAATCACATTCATATTAAAACTTATTATACAACTATGCCGGAAAAAATACTAGATAGACATTCCGATATATTAAAAAATGCCTGTTTTTCCTGATATCTCTTTAAAACTTGGCGAAAGGTTGTCAGCGGTAGTGCCTTAATTGAATTTGGTAAAATATTAAATAGTTTTGGTCCATGAAATTTTATCGCATTTTGCGATTTACCCAAACGAAGGAATGCAGGGTATATGAGGTTGGCAGATCTTGTGTCATGCTGATGATTTTGACCGTGAGTTTTTAGTTTGTGAGCATTTTTTCGGACATTTGCAAGACATTCCAATACATAAATGCAAGGGAGTGTAAGAATGCCATGGTAAATGAACGCCTCGCGACAATCTGCTCTATAATCAAGACAAGCAAGCACGCGTATTGCGCGACGTTGAATGCCAAAAATTCTGCCAATTATGCTAGAATGGCCCCAAGATAAAATCCCATATGTAATGTGCGCCTGACAAACCGCAAAATAAGCAGTACGGAGAGCCTCAGTAGGCAGGGAATTTTTTAGTTGTCTAAGAAGGTATACGCCCTTACACAGTTATTTAGACAATGCCTGTTCATGTATTGTTTTATTAATCTTAGTTTAAGATTTAAAATGCAGTGGAGGTAAAAAGATATTTTGTGGATCAACAAGACATTTGTGCAGAACATTTTTTGATCCAGAAGTTAAATTATCTCTTTTTATCCAGTTATTTTTCTTCCAATGTTGATTTCTACTTCGACTGTCCCACTCACACAAAAAACATGGGTACTTTGTATGCCCTGACTGCTGTCCTAGTAGAAGTCCCACAATTTTTAAATCCCTACAAATGTTCCAATTATAATCAGCTAAACTTCACTTGAAATCAGTGTTTTATACGCGTGACGCATAAGTAAAATTTCGAGTCTAGAAAAGCCCAGTAAAAATTTGTCGAGGGTCGCACAGTATACGATTTGAAGAATCTAGCGGGACGAAATTAATAGACCCTGTTTATCGCTTAATATGATATAAATATTATATTTAAATACATAAATAATAATAAAAATAATAATAATAATACATAACACAACACTAATTGTGATAATTTATTTACTTATTGGAAAATTAAATATTTTAATAATGACTTATTTTAAATGATATAAACGGCATTTTACACAACTTTACAAAATATTACTCTACTAACAATTATACAAGAAAAAGCATGCTCTTTTAAAATAAAAAGTGGCCAAGCGCTTAAGAATGATTAAAAATAATAACATTTAATAATAATTATTGCACTGGCATGGTTTTCCATTCCAATAAACAATAACACGGACAAGAATTTTATTTTAATAAGGATACAAAATCTTTATTATTTTTGTTTATTACCTTTCTTGGTATTTTTTTTGTAGGAGCAAGGGTACTTATCTGTTGCTCAATATTAGTACACTCTCTTTTTATTAGTTCGGTTGTTTCTTTCTATATAAACATTTTATAATTCGGCAAAAACGAGAAGATGAAGGCCAGTAATTCTGCCATATTACCGTTTCACTATCACCCCTTACTATTCTAGTTGGTACGAAAGATATTGCAAACATGTACTCATCTGTGCTGTCAGAATCTTCAAAAGATTGTTTATATATGCTATGGCCTGATGATCTACCGCATCCCCATTTATAAATTAGATTGAAATTCATATCGATATTTGGTTTTAGAAATAATTCGCAAAGAACTTTTTTTACATAATCTAATACAAATATGATCTCAGAGTGCGTAAAGATTTACTTCAGCAGAAATATCAGTTATTGCGATTTTATCGAGGGGTGGATAGCATTTTTATCTTTCTATCATTAAAAGATCATAAGATGGATATAGTTTAATTCCTCTTTCTCTGATTCCCTGCTAAAGATTTTTGTATTGATGATCTGTAAGTTTATTGGAGATAAATAATGCTAATTCTTCATCTGGGGCATATGGACGTTGTTCATCTCTGATGTTATTCGCTTTCTTTGCTTTTTGTATCCTGTTGTTCGTTCTGGTGAAGCAGAACAAACTTCGTTTATTAAATTAACAACATTGCGTTTGCCATTTGATCGCACTTTCGTTTGTATTGCGAATGCGAGTTCATCTTCGCTATAGTTGACAACTAAATCTTTATATTTTCTTATTTTTGTTTTCTTTGAAGACTCTTGAAATGATTTTTCAGGTCGGCCTAAATTATTGTAACCTCATTCTTTTAAGATGTTATGTTAATTTAAATAAATACATCTTATATGTTTTATATAAAAAAAACATCATATCGCCTATTTTTATAAAGAACCCATTTGTATCGAATTTTTTCAGATTATTTTTTTATGAACTGTTGTAATCGCTGCTCCTGTTGTTCATCTAAATCTTCATTAACAAAACGTGAAACAAACTGAAGAAGACTTGGTATGTTTTTTTGAGAAGGTAAAGCGCCACACATAAAAAAATTGCATTTTCGGAATTTTTATATCTAACGAAACATCTAACTATCTCAGTAATCGCACAAAATCGCGCAAAACGTCACCTTTTACCGGATAGTAGATATGTTCAGGTACAAAACAAAAAAAACGGCAAATTATGACGATGTATGACACAAAAGTTATGACTATTTATATCAGATTTTTTAAATTCATTTTGTGTGTATTTTTTAACCCTAAAATTTGTATTTTACAAATTGCAGTATTTAATAAATTAATGTACTAAAATGTAGCTACACACCTTGGAAATTACATGCCATCGTGAAAATGGTGTTTGGTATTGATATACCACAGCAATACTACTAATTGTCAGTATCACAGTAAACACAAAAAAATGCAATCGTATGTTTTCAAGAACTCGCTTGCTATTTCTGACAGAGAATAAGGTGAAAACTGACCTGTTTCAGTACGCTGTTATACTATACGGTATATAAGAACAATTTAGGACTACATGTATACATTTTTCAAATTTAATAATATTCGAATTTTGTCTCGCTAGATTAGTCAAATCGTATATTGTGGGTCGCTGCGCGACCCTCGACAAATTTTCAACACGGGGCTTTTCTAAACTCGAAATTTTACTTCATGCTTAGTCTGGGAGTGGACGATACTTGTTTAAAGCTTCATATTGAACTCTTAAAAAAACGAATATCTGAAGATTTACAGCTTAATCTGGAAGTAGAAACACTCGTTTCAAATTGAACTATTTCAAAAAGACAACGAATATTGAGGATTTTCCTTCCCTACCTCCCGACTACATACTTGACCATAAATACCGCAAAATTAATAAAATCAGTAAAGATATCTCAAACTTTATGTCCACCCATCCCAAACTATCGATCGTAATGTTATATCTCAATTTAATAATACCCTATCCCATTCAATCAACAAAAATACTCCTAAAATTAAAAAACAGTCAAATAAATATTCTCTCTCAAACTACATCCTGAAATTAATAAAGCACAAAAGACAAATATACAGGGACATCAGACTGACAGACACGACAGAACTTCGAACACAATTCAATAAAATAAGTAAAGACATAAAACAGTTAATTAAACAATACAAAACCGACACATGGCTGACAGCTTGCCAGAAAACTCAGCAAATATAGAAACTCGTGCAATATAACAGAAATTCTTGACTCAATGACAAACGCAACAACAAATGACAAGCAAGCAATCTCAAACATATTTGCTCAATATTTTCAAGACATGTATCGACACACAGAAGACGCTTCATTCGACCGCAACTTTTTTAACCATGTTAATGACTGCTACAAAGATTTTTTCCAAGACAAACCATCAATTTAATGCCGTTGACGAACTAACAGAAAACAACTACCTCACAACACTGAAGACCGGAAAAAACAACTCCCCAGGACAATATTCGACCACATATCCTTAAAGTCTTACCCCTTGAAGTCCATCACTATATCCTAAGCTTTTGCTACCATTTCTGCTATTACCCACCCGAATGGAAAAAGAGCATTATCACATGTATTCATAAACGAGACCAAGACCATTCCCTTGTATCCAGTTTCCAACCAATCACCCTTCTTCCTGTTATTGGCAGACTGTACGAGTCCCTTCTCAAACAAAAAAATCCTGAGTCATATATCCCACTTGATTCCTAACTACCAATTCGGATTCCTTCCTCATAGATCAAGCACACTCCCTCTCAGTATCCTTACCTCAAACATTCAAACAACACACCTCGAAGGTCGATCATCTGCCGCCTTTTTTCTAGACATACAAAAAGCATTCGATTCCGTGTGGCACAAAGGTGTGCTGTTTAAATGTCACTCCTTAAATTTACCTACCCATTTAATCATTATCCTTAAAAACTTCCAAGAAAACAGATCTAAAAGTCGAAATTCTTAATACAAGTCCCGAAAAGGGTGTTCCATAAGGACCACTACTATCTTCAATCCTATATACCCTCTATTGTATATACCCTCTATTGTATCGACCTATATAACCCCGACCCCATGTATTTTAATCCAGAATCCTGTGTTTTATAATATGCTGATGACACAGCCCTAATCACGCACGCTTCCACCCTACCAAAAGCACTACAAACATTACAGCAACTTTTTTTTGGAGAACAGTCCATTTTTATATTAATCTAAAATTAATTAATTTATGATCCAAAATGGACAATAAAAACCAGTCAAGAATTTTGTCCCGCTAGATTGGCTGAATCGTATACTGCGCGACTAAACCAAATTTACAGGCTTTTCTAAACTTGAAATTTTACTTCATGCTTAATCAAAGAATGAAAATACTCGTTAAAAACTTCAAATTTAACGCTTTTCAAAAACCACAAATGTCTCAAAATTAACAAATCGAGATATGCATATTTAAAAGAAAAATTCCATTAATGGTGTATATGTTACAGTAAAAACCCGAAATCAGTTAAATCTAGTTTTGACTAGTAAAAACTAGTTCTAGCATGATCGTTTAGTAAAACCTAATTTTAACTAGTAAATTCTAGTATTTACTAGATATTTCCAGTAAAAACTGGTATTAACGTACATTTCAACACGCCATAGTTGGTTTTTGATATTGTTCATATTTTGACGTTTAAGTTTATTGTCAACATTATTCGAAAAGAAAATGCAGATTGAAAACGATTACGAGATGGATCTAGCCAACAACTGGAGGACGCGTTTTCTGGAACAACTGATAGCCGTAGAAAAAGGTAGAAATAGTCATTTTAATGTGATGACGTTGGAGGAATACAATACTGTTCTGGCAGATGTTGAAGAAGCAAAAATTGCGTTAAAGAAGACCCTTTTGCAATATCGCCGATTGAAAAGATTTGATGTAATGAACTTTGGTGATGTGAAAAGGTTAACATCGAAAGGTAAAAGATACTATCTATCAGTAGAGCAAATATTCGATGTAATTGAAGCGGCACATATTGCTGTAGGGCACAGAGATCGTGACAGACTTAGGGTGGAAACATCGAGAAAATATGCCAACATCACTACAGAAATGATAAATATTTTCTTATCCATGTGCGAAACATGCCATTTGAAGAAAAACATAAAAAGGAAAGGATTTGTTAGCAAACCGATTCTCCATTCGGAACTAATTAGTCGGTGTCAGGTCGATTTGATCAATATGCAATCGCAGACTGATAATGAATTTGATTTATAATGGTGTATGTGATCCTGATAAAAACAAAATTTGTATTAAGACGGTCATTAAAAAATAAAAGAGCAGAAGAAGTAGCGAATCAGCTCATCGACAAATTTTTGACGTTTGGCGCTCCTATCATTTTACACTCTGATAACGGCAGGGAATTTGTAAACGTGATCATATCTGAACTATCCAAACTGTGGCCAGAATTAAAGATGGTTCACGGAAAACTGAGGCATTGCCAAAGCCATGGTTTCGTAGAGCGTGCTAACCAAGATATTGAAAATATGTTGGCTGCTTGGATGAAAGATAACAACACTACTAAATGGGCACATGGTATTCGTTTCGTGCAATTCATGAAAAATAGAGCTCTTCATGCTGCAATTAAGCAGTCCCCATACAAGGCAATGTTTGGCATTGAACCACGAGTAGAGCTTAACACATCTACGATACCATTGACATTTATAAACTTCAATGACGAAGATAAACTACATACATTTGTAGAAGAACACCCTTGTAGTAATGGAATAGAAACGAAAACACTAGCATCAAATCACTCACAAATATCTGCGGTTAGGAAAGAAGCTCATCATAATTTAGAAAACCAAGCTAAACGGATGAAATTAGTTTCAAATTTAAAACATCCCGTGGTTAATATTAACGACAATGTCCTGATCCCCATTCCAGCAGTAGACCGATCAAAGGCAGACAGTCGAAATGTTGTTGGAGTAATCCTCGATTCAAATGAAGACGGTCTATATAAAATAGGGACTACTGACGGAGTTATTGACAAGTTGTAGCTGAATTTGATGTAACATCGCAAGTATTTTTGAGAGGTGAACAAGTACCCGAAAACTAAATGTCTTTGAGAAGTGCAGCGAAAAAAGCCTCTGTAGGAACAGGACAAGGCTTTTTACGTTACACTTGCTTAAAACTATGTACGTCCAATAGGTGCTGTTGTAAGAAAAATGGACTTATTTGTAATTCGAAATGCCATGGAAGCACATCTTGTTGTAATAAGTTGTTATATGTATGATTAAAATACTATTGAATTCTGTTATACATAATAAAAATTGAATTAATTCGGGTTTTTACTGATATCGGGTTTTAACTGCAATGAACTTTTTAGCTGCCTAGGCAAAATTAGTTTTAACTAGACATAGATACCAGAACTAGTTTCGCCTAGTCAAAACTAGATTTAACTAATTTCGGATTTTTACTGTAACATATATAAGGATTAACTAAACTAAACAATAAATAGAATATTACTAAATGGAATATCACTAAACAATAAACGGAATATTAACATTTTGATGGATTATCAATATTAGTCTTGTGAATATTCTAAAACAAATGTTTCCTACAGGTAACAGTCATTTTTTGAATGACAATCTTTACAATTTCTCTTCTTCTTGTATTGAAAACCAATAAACACCATGTTATATCGGTTTTTTTTTTTCATTTTTCGATGTCTATTGATAAAATACGCATGATTGTGTCGGCGCGTATTAAAAGCTCGTTACCTGTGTGCACTGTAATCAAAACACAATCAGGGAAAAACGCGCCACATTCGGCGCATCCACGCGCGCCCTTATTCTCCCCGCCCTTTTTCGTGATAAGCCACAACCCTCGCGATAAACGGAAAACGCGCGAACAGAATCACAGACAAAACTCCAGTACACCACCATTCTAACCACGAAACAGACGTACCCCAGAATAACAAACAATCGTCCCATACAAACTTTAACTTAGTTGGCAGTGCCGAGAAAATTACAGTTAACTAAGAAAGGATGAATTATAGTGAATTATTTCGGACGATTTGAATTTGAAGCACGAAATAATAAACTAAGAAAGGGTGAATTATAGTGAATTATTTCAGACGATTTGAATTTAAAGCACGAAATAATAAACTAGGAAAGGGTGAATTATATTGAATTATTTCAGACGATTTGAATTGGAAACACGAAATAATAACGTGGGAAATACAAAATAAAGGAAAGTGATTTAAGAAAACTCAGCTTAAATAACTTTATTTCAAAATTAAACGCTGTGAAAATTGAAGCAACAGTGAAAAACTTGACTAACTTTAAAAAGTGAAATAATCATTTAAATAATTGTAATAGTGATTCAAGGAGATTAATTCCTTGGCATTGATTTTAAACTTCAACGTATATAATATAATAAAAAAACAATAGTGAATTAAGAAAACTCTTAGCAAAACTTGAATAATTTTTAGATCCGAAAAAAACACCGGTCCAAGAATTAATTCAAACAGATAAACCCTAAAATTGGGAATAACGTAGAAGGCTCCTGAATACAAAATAACGTGAAAAATAAACACCGAGCTTTAAAAAATAAAATTGTAACAATTAAAAAAATGATATGAGATAACAATTAAAATTAAGAGTGATTTAAGCAGTTTCGCAACAAAACAAAAAAAACATTTTAATAACTACGGAACATTTATAACAAAATAACCGGATTTATAAAGATTCAAAATAAGTCACCCGAAAAAATCTTAAACTTCAACGTATATAATAAAAACAATAGTGAATTAAGAAAACTCTTAGTAAAACTTAAATAACTTTAAGATTCGAAAAAACACCGATCCAAGAATTAATTCATACAGTTAAACCTTAAAATATGTAATATCGTAGAAGCCTCCACAATACAAAATAACGTAGAGAATAAACACCGAGCTTTAAAAAATAAAATTGAAACAATTAAAATATTTATATGAGATAACAATAAAAACTAAGAGTGACTCAAGCTGTTTCGCAACAACAACAAAAAACACTTTAATAGCTACAGAACATTTATAAGAAAATAATAGTGATTTTGAAAGATTCAAAATAAGATCTAATAAATACAAAATCCCAAGTAAAACTGTGAAATTAACAGAAATACAGATTATGAGCATGTTAGTGAATTAAATCACTTTAATTCAACAAACACTGTACACTAAAAATAAATTAAGGAACAATAATAATACACGGTGTATCAAATATTTTGTAAGATAATGAATGAAAAGCCAATTACAAGAAAAAATAATTATAGTACATTTTTCGTGAATTTATGAGTTAGTTGATTTAAAAATTTACGAAGCTCATGAATAAACAAGTGATTTTGTTTTATTCTAAAAACCAAAAATAAAAGTCGAAGGTGATAAAAGCTTGTGTTTTGTGACTGACTGAATTTAAAAAGAAGCAAAAATTCCAATGATGTCTTCGCCGAAGCCGGTTCTTCACAACCACGAGCACATCAAGAGGCCCATGAACGCTTTCATGGTCTGGTCCCGGGGCCAGAGGAGGAAAATGGCCCAGGAGAACCCGAAAATGCACAATTCTGAAATTTCGAAACGGCTGGGAGCCGAATGGAAATTGCTGAGCGAGAGCGAAAAAAGGCCATTTATTGACGAGGCGAAAAGATTGAGGTGAGGATTTTATTTTATAATTTAATTTAAGATAAAAGTAAAAATAAGTCAGCGTTTTTCATGTATTGTACCATCGGTGGAAACAGAGCTGGGCAGGATTCGAACCATTCAGGATTCGAACCATTCAGGATTCGAATCCTAGATTCGAATTCTTGTAGAGGATTCAAAAGAGGCATTCGAATACTTTAGTTAAACTGAATGCGTTACATTATTTTAAGATGATTTGTAATCGAATCCAAATGTGGGTGATTCGAATCCTTATAAAAAGATTCGAATAATTTTAAAAGGATTCAAATATAAATAATATAAAAGGATTCGAATACTTACAAAAGGATTTGAATTGTCAAAAATGATTCGAATGAACTGTCAGGATTAACATAAAAAATTTGTATTGTGTGTTTTTAAATTTCTCGTTAAATCACTGTTTTATACGCGTGGCACATGAAGTAAAATTTCGAGTTTAGAAAAGCCCCGCGAAAATTTGTCTCGGGTCGCTGCGCGACCCTCGACAAATTTTCAACGCGGGGCTTTTCTAAACTCGAAATTTTACTTCATGCTTAGTCTGGGAGTGGAAACCCTCGTTCGAAAGTTCAAACTGAATGCTTTGATAAGAACATTAAATGACTGAAAATGTTTTGAATGATTTTAGAGGATTCAAAAGAGGTATTCGAATACTTTAGTTAAACTGACTTCGTTGCATTATTTTAAGAGGATTTGTATTCGAATCCAAATGCGGGTGATTCGAATCCTTATAAAAAGATTCGAATATTTATAAAAGGATTCAAATATAAATAATATAAAAGGATTCGAATACTTACAAAAGTATTTGAATTGTCAAAAATGATTCGAATGAACTGTCAGGATTAACATAAAAAATTTGTATTGTGTGTTTTTAAATTTCTCGTTAAATCACTGTTTAATACGCGTGGCGCATGAAGTAAAATTTCAAGTTTAGAAAAGCCCCGCGAAAATTTGTCTCGGGTCGCTGCGCGACCCTCGACAAATTTTCTACGCGGGGCTTTTCTAAACTCGAAATTTTACTTCATGCTTAGTCTGGGAGTGGAAACCCTCGTTCGAAACTTCAAACTGAATGCTTTGATAAGAACATTAAATGACTGAAAATGTTTTTAATGATTTTAGAGGATTCAAAAGAGGCATTCGAATACATTAGCTAAACTGCATTCGTTACATTTTTTTAAGAGGATTTGTATTCGAATTCAAATGCGGGTGATTCGAATCCTTCTGATTCTACTATGGCTTAAGGTTTCTTTTTTTTTGTTTTTTCCTTCTAGTGCTCATCTTATCATGATTATTTCATTTCTTAGTTTTGTTATTTTAATTTATTTATTATTGTTATTATTTTTTTCCTTGATTCCTATTCTTATTGTTTTTACCCTCACTCGTTTTCTTTAATATAGGCGCATATCTTTAATATTGTTGATGAAATAAATGTTAACGAATACTATATGCATTTAACTTAAGTTTGTATATTTCTTTGTAAGACATCATGTCTGTCGGAAATAAATGGTTATTATTATTATTATTATTATTATTATTATTATTATTATTATTATTATTATTATTATTAAAATGATTCGAATATTTATAAAAGGATTCAAATATTTATAAAAGGATTCTAATACTGACAAAAGGATCCGAATACTTACAAATGGATTTGAATTGTCAAAAATTATTCGAATTAATTGTCAGGATTAACATACAAATTTTGTTTTGTGTGTTTTTAAATTTCTCGTTAAATCACTGTTTTATACGCGTGGCGCATGAAGTAAAATTTCGAGTTTAGAAAAGCCCCGTGAAAATTTGTCTCGGGTCGCTGCGCGACCCTCGACAAATTTTCTACGCGGGGCTTTTCTAAACTCGAAATTTTACTTCATGCTTAGTCTGGGAATGGACCACACTCGTTTGAAACTTCAAACTGAATGCTTTGATAAAAACATTAAATGACTGAAAATGTTTTTAAAAGGATTTTATTTTATAATTTAATTTAAGATAAAAGTAAAAATAAGTCAGCGTTCTTCAAGTGTTGCACCATCGGTGGAAAGAGCTGGGCAGGATTCGAATCATTCAGGATTCGAATCCTGGATTCTAATCTTTTTAGAGGATTCAAAAGAGGCATTCGAATACTTTAGTTAATATGAATTCGTTCCATTTTTTTAAGAGGATTTGTATTCGAATTCAACTGCGGGTGATTCGAATCCTTATAAAAGGATTCGAATATTTATAAAAGGATTCAAATATTTATAAAAGAATTTTAATACTGACACAAGGATTCGAATACTTACAAAAGGATTTGAATTGTCAAAAATTATTCGAATTAATTGTCAGGATTAACATACAAATTTTGTTTTGTGTGTTTTTAAATTTCTCGTTAAATCACTGTTTTATACGCGTGGCGCATGAAGTAAAATTTCGAGTTTAGAAAAGCCCCGTGAAAATTTGTCTCGGGTCGCTGCGCGACCCTCGACAAATTTTCTACGCGGGGCTTTTCTAAACTCGAAATTTTACTTCATGCTTAGTCTGGGAATGGAAAACACACGATCGAAACTTCAAACTAAATGCTTTGATAAAAACATTCAATGACTGAAAATGTTTTTAAAGATAATAATCTAGTTTTCAAAATTTTGTTTAATATTATTTGAAGTAAAACTGACATGGTAGCCACAATTTGAAATGTCAATTTTTTCCGACATTTTCCTGCTTCAAGATTTCTTTCGCTATAACTTTCTTCTGCGGGAAACCCCCATTTTGTTAAATTGTTTTCATTGTTTCTGTCAATATTTAAGTTGTTTATATAAATGTTTACGTGTTTTGTAATTTTTATGATGCCTGTTGATTTTGACAAATTTAATAATATCATATGGCTTTTTTGTTAGTGTTTTAGTTTATTTAAATAAAATTCCATGACTTCTCTGACGTTCCCGGTTTTAATGATATTCAGTGAATTTTTTATTTACCTAACTTTCAGGCATTCGTCGATTTTATAATAGAGTTCAATTTGAAGTTTTGAGCGAGTGTTTCCACTCCCAGACTAAGCATGAAGTAAAATTTCGAGTTTAGAAAAGCCCCGCGTAGAAAATTTGTCGAGGGTCGCGCAGCGACCCTCGCCAAATTTTCTACGCGGGGCTTTTCTAAACTCGAAATTTTACTTCATGCGCCATGAGTATAAAACACTGATTTAAAGTAAAGTTAAAAATGCACTAAAAACCAACTAAACTTCGATATTTTTTCAAAATTGGATGTTTTCTTTCCTATCCATGCTGTAAACTTGATATTCGTTGTTTTCTTGTAAAAAAACTCCAATTCCCCGTAGTTCTTCGGTCTCCGAGGACCATGATTGGTCCTTCGAGCTGTAGCCTTTGTAAATTGGTAATAAACTTAGTAATCTAGGGGGATTCTTCAATTTAAAACTCCTAAGAACGAGTGTTGTCCACTCCCAGACTAAGCATGAAGTAAAATTTCGAGTTTAGAAAAGCCCTGTGAAAATTTTCACGGGGCTTTTCTAAACTCGAAATTTTACTTCATGCGCCACGCGTATAAAAAAACTGATTTGAAGTGAAGTTCAAAAACACACAAATACATCTTTAATCAGAGTAACACGGAATCAGATATTTAGTTTGTTATAAACAATGTTCAGTGTTAATAATAAATAATTAGGCTTTGAATAATTTTGGTAAAACAACTGGTAACGATATTTATATATTAATGATTGCAAAGGAATAATAAATTCAAATCTATTCTAAAAGAATTCTTATTCGTGATTCGAATCTTTAATTCGAATCATATTTATCTCTTACGAATCCTTTATTCGAGTGTTCGTGATTCGAATCATATTAGGTCATTCGGATTTGTGATTCGACTCCTTTTTACGAAGATTCGTCCCAGCTCTGGGTGGAAACAAAATGTTGGGACACGTAAATGTTTTTTAGTGTGTATCAAACTTCGGAGTTGTCAGCTAATTGTCATTTGATGTTTATTTATTTATTTATTTACGTTTCGACTTTTACAATAATACAAAAATTAAACATATCGATAACAAAAATACAAAAATGGGCGCTTATGCTGGCTTAGATACTACAAGATTATTCAAATAAACTAAAAGTTAAATTATACTTGTATGAGTAACAAAATACCTACGAACTATAATCTATAAAGACACATGTTAATCATTAATAGAGTTTAATTAGTCTAAACATATTTTACGAAACAATGAGATTGATGAATTAAACAAGTCAATATCATTCGGCAATGTGTTAAATAATCTCATAGTTCTGCATATAGTATTGTTAAATCCGTAATTTGACGAATGGAATTTTATTTTAAAAAGATTATTATGTCTACGTAAATGAGGCGGCAATGTGTCGAAAACAAAAAAGTGTTCCGATAATTCCTTTTATTTACATATTTTCATTGTCACTTCCATAACATGAATTTAAAAAACCTGACTAAGGCCCATTTGCACCCAGGCTGATTAACTTTAATTATCCACAAATCATTGATTAAACCTTCAGTTAAGTCGAATTTCTAGAATATGAGAATGTAAAAAATTTGGAAGATTTACTAAACATGTCTCTTTCATCAATATGCAATTGTGTAAACAATTTGTAAAGAAAATTGTTGTGTTTTTAAGAAGTTCTAATCACTGATTAAGTTAATTGACTTGGCTGCAAATGGGCCTTAGCCGTTATAAATTAAGTTATATTTGGTATTAACCAGTTTTAGATTTGTCCTAACATTTTATGTACACCGACGGTACTTTGCTGAAATTTGTCTAAATTTGTTCTAAAACAAAATTGACTTCACTAGAATTTTGAATTTCGCGCCATTACTATAATCAATAATCCACAAGAAATTGTCTTTTAATTACTAAACGTTCATGATTTGTTACTGTATTTATATTTCGAACCATTTTTTGTCCTTACCTGGAGGATGATTCAGCAATAAATCATCTAAACGTTTCGATTAATCCACCACAGTTTTGAGTTTCGTGCCTCTATTGTCTTTACTGAGAGGATTATTCAACAAGAAATGATCTAAACATTTCCAATAAACCACAAGCATAACCAACATTCGGAATTTCGAGCCATTATTGTCCTTACTTGAAAACATTTTATGTCCACCGATGGTACTTTGCTCAAATTTGTCTAAATTTGTTCTAACACAAAATTGGCTTCTCTAGAATTATGAATTTCGTGCCTTTGTTATAAACAATACTCCACAAGAAATTGTCTTTTAAATACTAAACGTTCAGGATTTGTTACTGGCAGTGCCAGAATTTTATATTTTCGACCATTTTTTGTCCTTACTGGGAGAAAGATTCAGCAATAAATCGTCTAAACGTTTCGATTAATCCACCACAGTTTTGAGTTTCGTGCCTCTATTGTCTTTACTGAGAAAATTATTCAACAAGAAATTATCTAAACATTTCCATTAAACCACAAGCGTAACCAACATTTGGAATTTCGAGCCATTATTGTCCTTACTTAAAAAACGATTCAAAAATAAATTGTCTGAACGTTTCCAAACCACTGGTATCACCAACATTTTGATTTTCGCGCCATTATTGTCCTTATTAAAATAAAAATTCAACAAAAAATTGTCTTAACGTCCCCAATTAAACTCCCGACAACCACAAAATTTTGAATTTCGCGCCATTTTTGTCCTTATTGTGAGGGCGATTCAACAAGAAATTGTCTAAACGTTCCCACTAAACCACTGGCATCACCAATATTTTTATTTTCGCACCATTATTGTCCTTACTAAATGGAACTTTTTTTAAAATTGTCTAACTGTCCACAATTAAACCACTGACAACCACAACATTTTACATTTGGCGCCCGTACTGTCCTTATTGTGAGGGCGATTCAATAAGAAATTGTCTAAACGTTTCCACTAAACCTCTCGAAACACCAACATTTTTAATTTGCCGCCATTATTGTCATTATTAAGAGAAAAATTCAACAAGAAATTGTCTTAACGTCCCCAATTAAACCACCGACAACCACAAAATTTTGAATTTCGCCCCATTATTGTCCTTATTGTGAGGGCGATTCAACAAGAAATTGTCTAAACGTTCCCACTAAACCACTGGCATCACCAACATTTTTATTTTCGCACCATTATTGTCCTTACTAAAAGGAACTTTTTTTTTAAATTGTCTAACCGTCCACAATTAAACCACTGACAACCACAACATGTTACATTTCGCGCCCGTACTGTCCTTATTGTGAGGGCGATTCAACAAGAAATTGTTTAAACGTTTCTACTAAACCACTCGAAACACCAACATTTTTAATTTGTCGCCGTTATTGTCATTACTAAGAGAAAAAATCAACAAGAAATTATCTTAACGTCCCCAATTAAACCACTGACAACCACAAAATTTTGTACTTCGCCCCATTATTGTCCTTATTGTGAGGACGATTTAACAAGAAATTGTCTAAACGTTCCCACTAAACCACTGGGATCACCAACATTTTTATTATTATTGTCCTTACTTTTTCGCACCATTATTGTCCTTACTAAGAGAAACTTTTTTTAAAAATTGTCTAAGCGTCCTCAAGTAAACCACTGAGAATCACAACATTTTAAATTTCGCGCCCTTACTGTCCTCATTGTAAGGGCGATTCAACAATTGTCTAAACTTTCCTACTAAACCACTGGCATCACCAACATTTTTAATTTCGTGCCATTATTGTCCTTACTAAGAAAAAAAATCAACAAGAAATTGACTAAACGTCCCCAATTAAACCACTGACAGCTACATAATTTTGAATTTCGCGCCATTATTGTCCTTGTTGTGAGGACGTTTAAAAAAGAAATTGTCTAAACGTTCCCATTAAATCACACATCACTAAAATTTTGAATTTTGAGCTATTATTGTCCTTACTAAGAGAAAAATTCAACAAGAAATTGTCTATTCGTCCCCAATTAAACCACTGACAACTACAACATTTTGAATTTCGTGGGTTCATCAGAGTTTGGAGTTTATCGCCAACTGTTGGGGAATTCTCTGATGACCGGATTGTTAATCGTGAACGTGTTTGAGATTTTTGCAATCATACAAAATAGACCGACCGAAGTACCGTTCATTAGATACCAACATACATCAAAAAAATCCAAACATGTTGAATGTTGATCATTGTGATAAACAGGCTCATTGTGAGGGCCAATTAAACCACTGACAACTTCAAAATTTTGAATTTCGCGCCATTATTGTCCTTATTGTAAGGGCGATTTAACAAGAAATTGCTTAAACGTTCCCATCACTAAAATTTTGAATTTCCAGCTATTATTGTCCTTACTAGGAGAAAAATTCAACAAGAAATTGTTTAAATGTCTACAAGTAAACCACTGACAACTACAAAATTTTGAATTTCGCGCCATTTTTGTCTTTAGTAGGTTCATCAGAGTTGGAAGTTTATTGCCAACTTGGGAAATTCTCTGATGACCGGATTGTTAATCGTGAACGTGTTTGAGATTTTTACAATCATACAACCGTTCATTATATATCAACATACATAAAAAAAAAATCCAAACATATTAAATGTTAATCATTCTGATAAACCGGCCCGTTGTGAGGGCCAATTAAACCACTGACAACTTCAAAAATTTTAATTTCGCGCCATTAATGTCCTCAATGTGAGAGCGATTTAACAAGAAATGATTTAAACGTTCCCATTAAACCATTGGCATCACAAACATTTTGAATTTCCAGCTATTATTGTCCTTACTTAGGGAAAAAATTCAACAAGAAATTGTCTAAACGTCTACAATTAAACCACTGACAACTACAAAATTTTGAATTTCGAGCCATTTTTGTCTTTAGTGGGTTCATCAGAGTTGGGAGTTTATTACCAACTGTTGGGGAATTCTCTGATGACCGGATTGTTAATCGTGAACGTGTTTGAGATTTTTGCAATCATACAAAATAGACCGACCGTAGTACCGTTCATTAGATACCAACATACTTAAAAACAAGAACTTGTTTAAACGTTTCCATCAAACCGCTGGTATTACCAACATTTTGAATTTCGCGCCATCATTGTACTTACTAAGAGCAAGATTCAAAAGGAAACTATTTAAACTGGGGACGTTTAGACAGTTTTTAAACCACTGGCATCACCAGAATTATAAATTTCGCGCATCAATTATCCTCACTGACAGAAATATTAAACAAACAAATGTTTAATCGTTCCAATTAAACTACTCGCATCACCAGAATTTTGAATTTCCCGCCATTATTGCCCTTACAGAGAAGTAAAATTCCCTAATAAATTGTATTTCAATTACTAAGTGTACTAGATAAACAACTGATATTAGGGATTTTAATACCCGCATCTATTGTCCTCACTGACAAAAATATTAAACAAAAAAAATGTTAAATCGATCCAATTAAACTACTAGCATCACCAGAATTTTGTATTTTCCGCCATTATTGTCCTTACAGAGAAGTAAGACTCCCAAATAAATTGTATTTCAATTAGTAAGCCTACTAGGTAAACAAATGACATTAGGGATTCTAATACCCGCATCCATTGTCTTCACTGACAGAAATATTAAACAAAAACATGTTTAATCATTCCAATTAAACTACTAGCATCACCTGAATTTTGAATTTCCCGCCATTATTGTCCTTAATAAATTGGATATCAATTACTAAGCGTACTAGGTAAACAACACATTAGGGATTCTAATACCGGCAAACTAGTTTACTAATTTACCGGTAAACCGTAAGAAATGCTCTCAAAAATGTACCAGTAATTTGCCGTTATATTACCGGTATTTTAGTAAATTAGTAAAGCTATTTAATCCATACACAAAAAAACTTTATTTACCTGTATTTCTACATTCTTTTGTTTGATGTTTTACATTACAAGTATTTATTCAGTATAAATTTGTAAATGTGGATAAATGTGATTATTATTAGTATTATTATTATACAGAGAGTTTTTTGTAATACTGTACGATTTGCACTAATTCGCATTTGATTACCTGTCATTTTTAATAGTCATATAGGCCATCCACTTAGCACTTAACCTGTTTCAGTACAAATCGAACATACGAAAATTACCGTTCAACGTGTGTTGATATATATTCGGCACTTTTTTCTCATTAATCACTTGGTAAAACATTTTCAAAAATATATTGGTTTGTAAATTAAATGTTGTAATGTTCAGTTTACATAAAACTCTCTATATACCTAAATAAAAAGCGAATCAAATTCATTGAACTACTACAAGATGGCGCAAAAGTATTGACGCGATGTTCTAAGTCTATACATTTTTCTAAATGAGAACAATTGCTTCTGTATAAATGAAATTGCGAATTCTTGGCTGCAGAATACTTCAAACTTTAAAAGTGCGATTCTTTTCGCAATCTACAACAAGTTGGTCTTACAAAGACTATATCAAACACTCATTGAAACAACTACTTGAAGTATTCTGCAACCAAGAATTGGCAATTTCATTTATACTTATGTTTGAACGGTAACGTGACCGCCCGTCTAAGGTGTCAAATTGTTTAGAGGGAATGGCAAAGCTATACTGATGAGAGATAAATCTCGAAACGTGTCTATAGATGGCCTGAATACTTTGACTCAAATTGTTACATTTGCAGTAGGTTACTGTATGTAACAGCAAACACTTGTTGTATAATTCAATGTCCGTCGGGGTATTAGCCCAGGAAGTAGTTGTTTCAATGAGTGTTTGATATAATCTTTGTAAGATTAACTTGTTGTAGATTGCGAAAAAAAAACGCACTTCTAACAATTGCTTCTATTTGTAGATTATGTTTATTTGGTCCTTTACAATTTTTTCTGTCAGGTCGAGAAAATAATATCGGACAAGTGGCCGCTGCCAAAATTGGCCCTAAAAGTAAACATTGAAAAAGAAGTGGCAAATCTATAGCCAAACGTGATGGATAATACCCAAAAACGAGCCCTAATGTGCAGCTCGTTTTTGGGTACTTTCCATCACTTTTGGCTATAGATTTGCCACTTCTTTTTCAATGCTCACTTTTAGGGCCTGTAAAGTCTGTGGCTTATTCGCATGGACGCGTGACTTCGCAATATCCCAATGAAAGAAGTCGGAAACGGTCAAATCAGTTGATCATGCGGCAAATGCAAATCGCTAAAACGAGCTGCACAATCTGGCCTGGAAACGCTCTCTTGAGGAGCGTTTTTGAGAAGTATAGGGCTGCATTGTTTGTTGGTGTGTATTTTACATCTATTTACTTCACAAATATGAAAATCCCGGTGGCATCAATCGCCAGTTGCAAAAATAAGAGTTTCTTCTGATAGGGTCATTACTGTTGCGCCACCTTATAGTTTGTTACAGTGATTATAGGCAACCCAATACCATTATTGTATATTGGGTTGTCTATAATTATTGTTGTATGTGTTTTTGTACTTTACTTTAAAACGGTGGTTTAATGCGTGGCGCATGAAGTACAATTTTGAGTTTAGAAAAGCCTAATTTGGATTTGGGCGCTACGCTTCGCTCCGCGCCCAAATCCAAATTTTCAGGCTTTTCTAAACTCGAAATTTTACTTCATGCTTAATCTGGGAATAGAAACACTCGCTAGAAGCATCAAATTAAACACTTTTATAAAAACAGCTCTACAACGTATACATCACGAGTTGTGTACAGAGAGTTTTATATAACACCGAACAATTTCATAAAATACGATTTGACACCTTTAATTGGGTTGCCTATATTACCATCACAAATTGTAGCTAATCAATTGCAATTAATCCCTAAACTTGTACATACAGGGAGTTTTTCTTTCAAGTATACATGTCCCAATTACAGCGTATATGCCGTAACTTTTTAGATAATCGTTGTTTTTTTTTTAAAGAAGTTTAATTTGAAACTTAAAATGAGTGTGTTCCACTCCCAGATTAAGCATGAAGTAAAATTTCGAGTTTAGAAAAGTCTGAAAATTTGGTTTGGTCGCGTAGCGCGAAGCGCGGAGCGGCCAAACCAAATTTTCAGGCTTTTCTAAACTCGAAATTTTACTTCATGCGCCACCGGTACAAAACACTGACATATTACGAAGTTTAAAACAGACCGCTGAACTTTACATTGAATCACGCGTGGCGCATGAAGTAAAATTTCGAGTTTAGAAAAGCCTGAAAATTTGGTTTGGCCGCTCCGCGCTTCGCGCTACGCGACCAAACCAAATTTTCAGGCTTTTCTAAACTCGAAATTTTACTTCATGCTTAGCCTGGGAGTGGAAAACACTCGCTTAAAGCTTCAAATTAAATTCTTTTAATAAACCAAGTATCGAAAAATGTGCAACGTATGCATATGGATACTTCAAAGTAAAATTCTCGTTATGAAAATGTTCGGTGTTACATAAAACTCTCTGTATATAAAAAAATATGATAATATTTACTCTTTCGCAAAGATTAACGCCCTTATGTGTTTTTGATGTTAACTTTAAAACGGTGTTTTATACGCGTGGCTCATGAAGTAAAATTTCGAGTTTAGAAAAGCCTAATTTGGCTCGGTCGCTCCGCTTCGCTACGCGCCCGAGCCAAATTTTCTAAACTCAAAATTTTACTTCATGCTTAATCTGGGAGTGGAAACACTCGCTAGAAGCTTCAAATTGAACACTTTTATAAAAACAGCTTTACAAAGTGTACATCACGATTTGTATATATACAAGAAAAATATGATAATATACACTTTTTCGCAAAGATTAACGCCCTTTGATTTGAACCCGAGAAACCTAAACGCAAACAAGCGAGAGAAAAAAAAATGTATTTACAATTACACAAGAAAAAAATGTTGAAACTTCCCCTTGATCTTGCATCGAATCGAAGAAATCCGTTCACGAGATGAACATGTCTCAATGGCAAATAAAAAATATTGACCAGATAACATTACACGAGCACACAAACGATTGTTTGTATATCTCACAAGATTATCATCCATCCCTGAATACGATAAAATTAATAACGAAAAACGCTATCGGAAATCCAACAGATTTCTCTCTCTTTCTTTATTTTTTCATATTTACATAATAACGAACAAACCGATGAGATCGAGAATAGTTTAAATGTCAATATTACCAATCAGTGTGATAAATGTGTTTTATTTACTGTTTTATTTGAATGTGTGTATTGGTAAATAATACATTTCTATTCTTATCTTACTATTTCTTAGAAGAGTCATAAAACTAACGTCTGGGCAATTAATGTTTGCAGGGAGTATGGCTAGTGTTGTGAGTGCTACGCAATTGCAAAGCAAGTTCGCGATGATTTGCAACGCTAACACCACTACGCTTCGGATTTCGCAGATGTCACAACTAAATCGTTTATTTAGAAAACCCGTTAAACGAAAACAACGACAGAAAGTTGGTTTGTTTTAAATTATTACTCTTTGAAGGAATATACAGAGAGTTTCATGTAATACCAAACATTGTACGATATGCACTGAATCGCATTTGATTACCTGTAATTTCTAATAATCATGTAGGCAATCCAATTTACACTTAACCCCAAAATCACAGGGTGTCAACAATATATGGAATCGCGTAACCAAAATTTCTTCCTTGTCTAACACATTAAAATACCAGTAGCTCTATTTCACCAATGGAAAAATCACAATATAGATTGCATAATAATGCAATCTGTTTTAACAAAAATGCACAAGATAGACGTTACATTAGTCCGCTTACCTCCAATTTCGTGTTTTACACCCCCACGGGGTGTCAACAATATATGGAATTCTGAGACCAATATTTTTTCCTTGTCTAGCTCATCAAAACGCCTATAGCTCTTACTCAGAAAACGGTTTACCCAAGGCCACTAGAAAATCTCTTAACAGGAAACTGTGAAAATAATAATCTGTACATCAATTTGTCACGTACACGCTACGCTATTTGTAATTTATATTTTTGGTTAAGCTACAAGTTGTTTGTTCTTTATTAAAAATCGTGAAAAAATAATGTTTTCTGTCTTAAGAAGGTATAATATTGGAATACATTGGAGTCTGTACGGAAGGTGCAGTGGCGAATTGTTGTTTCTAGCGAATAACCAAATTGTAAGTGCATACATCAAAGAATTTACAAATAATCATTTCATTGCTATTATTCACGAATTTATTTATATCTATTACAGTATTATGTTAAATGAGATATTCAATACGTATCTACGGTAAGTGATTTCTTTCGGCTGTGCTGACAACCCAGACAACCCTATTTTATTAGGACCCGAATTTAGAAGGACTTTGCTATTTTGCACATTATTTTTATAAATAAAATGTATTAACCATGTATACCGGGTGTGGCACTTAAGACGCCTCGGACCATAGCTCCTTTACGATAAAAGCTATCGAAAAAAAACTAAGAGCAAAGTGGTGCATAATTACCGTCGCTATGTTTCAAAAATATTTCTAATCATCAGTGGCGTGCCGTACTCCAGTGGCGTACCAAACTTATGTTTTTTTTAAATAGAATGCCCTATTTTTTATTGCAGATTTGGAAAGTGCTCGAAGATTACTTATTTTTTTATCTAACATGTTATACCCTTCACTTTAGCGGTTTCGCTGTTATAACCCCTTCTTTCAAAATTGCGCCCCATTTTTGAGATTATTTTGTAGAGAAACTAATTGACGCCGGCGCCTAAATTTTGAATTGAGGTACAGGCTAAGACCTCGTATACCTTCACATAATTTTTTTTTCGGGTAATTTATGGAAAAAAAATAATTTTTGATTGAACTTCGCATGTTGTCATTTTTTTCGAAAATTTTAAATGACACCCCCCTAAAAAAATTACGGCGTTGTACAGCCAAAACTCTAAAATTTTCATTGGTACAAAAAAAATTACACATTGCATAACAAAATTTCGGAGAAAAAAGGAATTTCATCGCAAATGTCGGGAAACGTTTTCCGTTCCCTTTCCGAGAAAACAAAAGATTGGTAATTGTCAAAGTAAATTATTAGACGGCAGTAGCAGCCATAAGTCATTTTTGATAAACGTTCTAAAAATGTTCCGAACTCAAGAGGAAATGGTTGACATGATATTTATTCTTGGAGAATGTAACAAGAATTGTTTCTTGGCGTCACGAGTGTACGATGTTTGGGGAGGCATACTTAGAGAACACCTTTTGGGTCCTTATTTCATCGAGGGGCACCTGAACGGCAACAGTTATTTGAGGTTCCTTCGCGACGACTTGGATGATCTCTTGGAAAATGTCCCTCTAGCCGCTCTACGACAGATAGTTTTCCAGCACGATGGAGCTCCTGCACATAATAGCCGTGTCGTTCGGGAATTTCTCGATGAAACGTTTCCGGACTCCTGGATTGGTCGTGGGGGTCTTGTGAGGTGGTCGCCAAGATCACCAGACCTCACTCCCCTTGACTTCTTCCTTTGGGGCCATATCAAAGACGAGGTTTACAGGACGGTACCAACTACTGTCGAGGATATGAGGGAGAGAATCCGCGCGGCTTCCCGCGGTATATCACCAGAAGTCCTTAGGGCCGTGTCTAGAGCCTGTGAGTCGAAGTTGCGGTTATGCCTCCAGCAGGAAGGTCGTCATTTCGAACATTTAGTTTAAGTTGTTAAATTTTCTTTATCTGCATTTTTCATATCATGTTGAATAAATAGGTACATACTATTATGTTGACCGTATTTGTGTTTTTGTTTTCTCATGACACTCTTGGGAACGGAAAACGTTTCCCGACATTTGCGATAAAATTCCGTTTTTCTCCGAAATTTTGTTATGCAATGTGTAATTTTTTTTGTACCAATGAAAAATTTAGAGTTTTGACTGTACAACGCCGTAATTTTTTTAGGGGGTGCCATTTGAAATTGTCGAAAAAAATGACAACATGCAAAGTTCAATCAAAAATTATTTTTTTTCCATAAATTACCCGAAAAAAAATTATGTGATGGTATACGAGGTCTTAACCTGTACCTCAATTCAAAATTTAGGCGCCGGCGTCAATTAGTTTCTCTACAAAACAACCTCAAAAATGGGACGCAATTTTGAAAGAAGGGGTTATAACAGCGAAACCGCTAAAGTGAAGGGTATAACATGTTTGATAAAAAAATAAGTACTCTTCGAGCACTTTCCAAATCTGCAATAAAAAATAGGGCATTCTATTTAAAAAAACATAAGTTTGGTACGCCACTGGAGTACGGCACGCCACTGATAATTAGAAATATTTTTAAAACATAGCGACGGTAATTATGCACCACTTTGCTCTTAGATTTTTTCGATAGCTTTTATCGTAAAGGAGCTATGGTCCGAGGCGTCTTAAGTGCCACACCCGGTATAGCAACTTTTATACCCCTCTGTGTAATTTAAATAATGTTCACATTAAAATTATTGCCCACTTCACCGAAAACAATCATTTTTATTTGGACTTAGAATTAAATTCATTGAAATCTAATACCCGATATTTTTAAATTAACCGCCATATTTTGGATTAAGCGACTGTCGCGCCACCATAGTGTGGTTTGCTCTGTTGCGACCGTTTTCCTCCCCATAGTTGTGCATCTGTAGATCTGTGCTCAAAATTAAACATGTCATATTGTGTTCAATGCTTAAACTCGTTTCGATACAATTGGAACATACGAAAATTAAGGTTGAACGTGTGTTGTAATGTTCGGTTTTACATAAAAATCTCTGAATATCGTTTAGCGAACAAACTCATTAAGATTTGGTTCTTTCAAACTATTTAATTTGTGGTTGAATAATGCGTATATTTCAGAAACTCGTGAAGCTACAGATTGAAAATTGTACATTTATATTTCGTAGAACTGGTTTCAAGTTATAAGTAAAAAAAAAACTAAACCCTCAACGTACATAAAAATAAACACTCGTATATCACTCGTGGGTGATAATTTCCCAGAGTCTCCCTCACAATATCATACATAACGCAATATATTATACTGTGGGGTGGGTGATGGTATAAAGGGCTCATCTTAATAAACAGAGATTTAAAGTGATTCACTACAAAGCAGGTCGTCTGTTTTACAAAAGATAACAGAGCGCAAGGCGCGCACCTCGGCCCTAGCGGAGAGCTGCAATAAGGGCCCTTCACGGAAGGGCCCGCTTTCACGGCGCCACGGGGATTAAACGGGGCATATTAATAAAGTCATTTGGGCCCCGCGCTCGCCGGGGATTACCATTAAACAATGCTTCATATTAAACGCGGATTTGTTGGATATATTTCAAAATGCATGCAAATCAAAGAAAATTGAAATAAAAATAAAATCATGCAGCTAAAAACCAATAACAAAAACGAGTATTATGTATCAATCTAGTAATTAGGATTAATAATTATTATTATTTATACAAATTTAAATGTGTAATCTTAATTAATCATACATTTTAATTCGGGATCGTAGATTCTCCTTTGCTAATCCATTGTGTACAATTTTAAATTCCTCAATCACTTTATGGCAGTTCCCCGACCTGTGGAAACGTGCTACTATGTCCCGTTTTCAAGAAAGGTGACAAATCTCATATTCATAATTATCGTCCAATTTCAATCCTCTCTAACTTTGTAAAAATCTTTAAAAATGTGCTACATAATGAAATATTTATGGAATGGTATCATTTATATCACCATATATATCAACACGGATTTATGCCTGCTAGATCTACAACAACAAATCTACAGTATCTCAATATTTAGCTGATTCCCTGGATTCTCGTGGTCAAGTTAACGTAATCTATACTGATTTTTCGCGCGCCTTTGACTTAATTGACCATGAGCTTCTAATTTACGGGCTAAGCCTATTGGGTGCTGTCCCTGCGGTCAGTAAACTTATTCGGTCTTATTTACTAAAACGTTCATGCTATGTATTTTACAATGGCCTTAAATCCTACGAGTTTTCGCCTTCCACCGATGTCCCGCAGGGCTCTTGTCTTGGCCCCTTCTTGTTTAATATTTTTATTAATGATTTATTGGGAATGCTTGCCTGCCCTGCTTTGGCTTACGGTGATGACCTTAAAATCTATTTAAGCATCAAATCCTCGAATGGCGTAGACATTTTACAACTTAATTTAGATATCATTGCTAATTGGTGCAAGAATGTCAATTTAGTACTAAATGTTAACAAATGTTGTGTTGTAAGTTATTTTCGCACCTGCACCTCACGTGAAACAAGTTACCAGATTGATGGCAAGTCTTTATTTATTTATTTATTAGTTACGTGCCAATACAAAAATGTTTACACAAGTCAAAAAAAAAAACATATAAAAGTTTAAAATGCATTAATATCAAAAAATCTAAAAACGGATAATAATACTTAAATATCTAAATACATAAAAACACTACAAAATATGAGCAGTAAATTGAAACATGTTCAACTGATTATAGCATTGAGCTATTTAAGAACTCATCGTGTGAATAAAAAGCTGATGTTACTAGCACAGTTTTAATTTTCTGCTTAAAATGGCTAAGATCCAGTTCACGATAATGCATTGGTAGATGATTATAAAATCTGCTGGCATAATATCTTGTGCCGTTTCTGGTAATGGATAGTCGTACATAATCTGGACATATATTCATTTTATTCCGCGTATTATAGGTATGTCTGTCTTCATACATAAGGTATTGATCTTTATGTTTATGTGTATGGATTAAACATTCGTAAATATAAATACAAGGGAGTGTAAGTATTTTAAATTGTGAAAATATTTCTCTGCAATCGGCTGTATAACTAGCCCCAGCAATAATACGAACAGCTAGTCTCTGGAGTGCAAAGATATGATGTCTGATGGAGGAATGGCCCCATGATAGAATGCCGTATGATATATGACTTTGAATTACTGCGAAGTATACGGTTCTTAGAACTGTTGTAGATATATTATTACTGAGGTTTCGAAGCAGAAAAAATTTTTGTTTAATTTTGATCTTAAATTATGCCCATGTTCGTGCCATAACAATTTATTGTCTACATACACCCCCAAGAATTTAGTGGAACTATCAAAATGTAAGCTCTCATTCAAATCAAGATTCCGTAGACTGAACATTAGGTTAGTTGACTTAGATTCATTTAGTTTCAGTAGGTTTGACTGGAACCATTTACTGGCCTTCGACCGTGCATCCTCACTGAGGTGTAGAGTTGTCTGCAGATTATCATCAGATGTTAATATGGTGGAGTCATCGGCATATAACACGACTTTACTGTCAGTAAAACAATGGGGAAAATCGTTAAAAAATATTAAAAATAATAGTGGCCCCAAAATGGAACCCTGGGGCACCCCAATTTGTGTATCAAGATGATCAGATGTTCGACCATTTATTGATACACATTGCTTTCTGCCTGACAAATATGATAATAATAACCTGCAGCTTTCGGGATGGATATTGTACATATATAGCTTTCTCAGCAAAATAGTATGAGATACACAGTCGAAAGCCTTCGACAGGTCTAAGAACGTTACATTCTGGTACTTCTTTTCATCCATACCGTTCATACAAGTACCTAATAAATCCTCGATTGCATGTGCCGTAGACCGTCCAGTTCTAAATCCATACTGTGAGTCATGAAATAAGTTATGCTTATCGAAATGCTCAGACAGTTGATCGTGCAAAATCTTCTCAAATACTTTCGATATTATTGGCAATAGAGCAATAGGACGATAATTATCTGGATTATTTTTATTGCCATTTTTGAGAATGGGAATAACCTTAGCAGTCTTTAGGCAGTCTGGAAAAATGTTGCTTTTGATACATTCATTCAATAGTTTGCAAAGAGGAGGAATTATAAGGTCCTTGATGCAGATAACAATGTCTAGTGACAGACCATAAATGTCTTTTGCTTTTGATTTTTTTAGATTTACAATTAAATTTCGAAGCTTCGCTTCCGACACATATTTAAAATTAAAAACAGGGACTGAACACGACATGTTAATATTGTTAAAATATGACAATGGATCAGTTCCACATTTTGGAATTGCTGACACAATGTTTTCCGCTACAGCAGTGAAAAAAATATTAAATTCACAGGGTTCAATATCACAGATACTATGTTGAGTTTGAGGTCTGTACGAATTTACAATTTGCCACATCGCTTTGGGACTGCAACCAGATGACCGAATGAAATTGTCTGTTGCACTAATTTTAGCTTGTTTCAGTTGAGCACTATACACTTTCCGTAATCGCTTGATTTCACAATTTACAAAAGCACTGTTAGGATTTCGTTGGTGAACTTCATCTAGGAACTGCAGCGTTTGCCTAAGATCTTGAAGGTTTTTGTTGAACCAATTTATTGATAGCGTCTTTGGTTTCATCACATACGATTTAATCGGAAAAGCAGATTCCATTGCAGTCGTTATTTGTTTTAAAAATGAATTACATTTTTCGGAAACTGACAATCTTCCATTATCCAGAAAATCCCATTTATACGCCTCTACCATTTTATATAAGTGAAATTTGCCGATTTGTGTGATTGGTCTAACGTGCATTTTTTGTGTAGTTGTATCGTGGTTTAGGTTACAGGTCACTTCAATTCCTATTCCTGTATGATCAGCTAGTCCCCAGTGTACTGGGTATACATAAATGTCGTCGACAGCGATGTTTGTAAAGACATTGTCCAATTGATTAGTATTTCGTGTATTGAATGATACTATAGAAGTAAGTCCATGGCTTTTCATAAGTCCAGTAAGTAAAATCGCTTGATTATCGTAAGTTGAATTAAAATGCACGTTAAAATCACCCCCTATGATGATTTTGCAGGTTTTAATACAATTACTGTTTAACAGAAGTTCCACGTTTTCAATAAATCTGTTATAATCACCTGATGGTGGACGATAAACATTGATGATGATTATATTATTCAGATATAGCTTTGTCATTGATAACTCGCAGACATGTTCAATACTAAATATTTTTAAATTATCCAGCACATTCTGATTGGTTTCTATTTGATTTGCAAGGATTGCGGAGCCTCCATATGGTGTTGATCGACAGAAACTATCAGCTACCTTATAGTTAGTAATAACTAGTGAGTCCATCTCAAATTTTTGTAACCAGTGTTCTTGAATAGCAATAAGATTAAATGGGATGTTTTCATTAATAATATGTGCTTCTATTTGCAAAATTTTGTTTCTAATAGAGCGTAAATTTAAGAATAATAATTTTAATTTAATTTGTTTAGACGTTTTGTGGGATTGCAGTTTTTTGGTGTCTCTTACGAAAAAAATATCTATCAAGAATAATGTTTTCTGGCCAATTTGATGGCGAATTAACTATATCATAGTCAGATAGTTCAATACCTAACTTGAAACTAGATTTATTTGTAGAAATTGTATCAAGTTTTTCACAAATGAAGTCTGTTTTATTAAATAAATTTGCCACATGATCGTGAATATCATTGACATTAGTTGATTTATGAGCGTTCCCAATAAAGATCTATGCCTTTTTTGTTTCAGCAGTAAAAGATGTTTTTGTGTTGCTACCAGTGCAAATAACTCGGTGTTTGTTTTTATTAGTTTTGAGGCGCGAGCGATGGGAATCGACTCCGCTCTTATCAGGCACCGATTGTAGAATGTCAGTTTTTCCGTGTTCTACGGAATTAAATTTGTCGAGATGCGCCACAGTCAAAGATTTAGGAATTACATTTGACAACCAAGTCACTTTTAAACATCTTATCGACTCAGTCCGAACAAATGCTTCTAAGGCCCTGGGATTTATTCTTCGGATTAGCCGCGAGTTTGCTGATGTTGATTCTATAAAATCTCTATATTCCGCCTTTGTATTGAGTAAGTTGGAATTTAATAGTTTAATCTGGTATCCTATTTATTCTAGTCAATCTCTTTTGTTGGATCGCATCCATCGTCGATTTTTAAAACTTCTTTCTTTTAAACTTGACCGTACTTATCCACCAATTGGAACTTCTTAAGATAAACTTCTTCAGCGTCACGAAATGGAATCTCTCGCCGACAGAAAAAATTTGCAATGTGCGACCTTTATGAATAAAAATTGACTATCCGGACATTCTTAATAGGGTTCCATTTAATATCACTGTAAAATCTACAAAATTTTCAGCAACGTTCATGCTTAAACAAGAAATGGAAACATTCAACAGACATTAATCAATAGCTTAATTTATAATCAATCTTTTTAAGAAAAAAATATGCAATAATAAAAGAATTATAATATATAAAAATAATGATGTGTCCATCATAGTGCATTCCCTATCATCTAAACAATTGATAATTGGCATACTAAACTTATTTCACTTGTCAAGTTGGTTAAAGACAATTTCACGTTAAATCGGCGTTGTGTAGGCGTGGCGCATGAAGTAAAATTTCGAGTTTAGAAAAGCCTAATTTGGCTCGGTCGCTTCGCTTCGCTACGCGCCCGAGCCAAATTTTCAGGCTTTTCTAAACTCGAAATTTTACTTCGTTCTTAGTCTGGGAGTGGACGACACTCGTTTAAAGATTCAAATTAAAATATTTTAAAAAAAGCAACGAATGTCGTAAAATTTACAGTTACTGCATATGTATACCTGAAAGAAAAATTCCCTGTATTTAAAAATCACATTTATGCACACACAGTGGTGATATTTTATTGTCTTTTAGAACATCTTCAATTTAAATTTAGCTAAAATTTAAAAATGTAAACAAAAAATCTCAATGAAGTAGTATAAAATATAATTTAGTAAATTTAAGATAAAAAAAAAACGTTTCAAACAAATTTAACGTTTAAAACATGTTTTAAATAAATTTAAGATTCAAAACATGTTTAAAACAAAACCGTTTAAAATACTACGGCTGTTTTTAAGCATGTTTAAAGCACTGTTTTTAAACAAAGTGTTTTAAACATAACAACCCTGGTTTTTGTAAAACTTCAATAATTATTTTCCTTTTTATTATTATTATTCCAGTTTCTTGTTTCAATAATATTTTCGAAAAATATTGCCGTGTTTTATTTGAATTTTTGTTTAAGAAGCATGTGTTTAAACACAAAAGTGTATATGTAAATATGGCGAGTCGTCGGATATGAATAACATTTCTGTTACTTACAATAATCTCCGAAGAGAACAAACACGGCGAAAGGACAATAAGCCCTTATCACCCTGTATACGGCGATGTTATAAAAGCCCATTGTTGATAAAAACCGGATATTTGTATATTCACCAACGATGGGGTTTTTCTTTATCGACTTTACGGACGAGGCCTGTGTACACCTTTTCTTGTCCCTTGTATTTTTTTTTCTTCCTGAAGCCCTTATTTGTATTGATACAGACAATAGATATCTTTTTGTATTATTGCATATAGTGATAAATGCTTTATAACTTATTTTTGATGATTGTAACATTTTTGTATAATTGAATATCAGTTTTATTTTATTTTTTAACACACGGTAAAGCATGTTATACTATAACTCTTACATTTGATTTTTACTTTCCCCTATATGCAAAACAAAGGGAAAGTATTGTTTTGCGAAAATTTTCAAATCAAAAATTTTAGTGGATGTATCCATTTTGAGATGTTGGGAGTTGATTAAGACCATTCTTAAAAAATGTCTGTTTGTAATTTTGTCCTCCTATAATTCTGCAATTCTGTAATTCCGTTCTTCTGTAATTCTGTCGCCACGATAAAGTCTAAACCATAGGTCCTCGTGTAGCGAAGCGGAGCGGCCAATCCAAATTAGGCTTTTCTAAACTCGAAATTTTACTTCATGCGCCACACGCATAAAACACTGAAATATCGCAAAGTTAAAAATATACGGCTCTAGCAATCTAATATGTAGATGTGAATAAAACGTGAGTCAAATTCTGAGCTGAACAAATTGTTTAAATCAGTGATTATAGGCAACCCAATAACTCTAACGTATATTAGGTTGCCTATAATCGTTGTTAGGTGTGTGTGTTATTTGAACTTCACTGTTAATCAGTGTTTTTAAGCGTGGCGCATTAAGTAAAATTTCGAGTTTAGAAAAGCCTAATTTGGATTGGCCGCTCCGCTTCGCTACGCGGCTAATCCAAATTCTTAGGCTTCTCTAAACTCGAAATGTTACTTCATGCTTAGTCTGGGAGTGGAAACACTCGTTAAAAGCCCCAAATTAACCGCTTTGAAACAACGAATTCCCGCAAATTTAAAAAAGAAACGCTGTAATTAACGAGATATATATACTTAAAAGAAAAGCTTCCTGTATGTTCTGTTTTAAACGTGATTTAAACATGTTTCAAAAACGTTTTAAACATGTTTTTAATCGTTAATGTTTTAAACGCTGTTTCAATGAAAAAACGCGTTTTATTAAAAAACTGTTTGCTTTAATTAAAATGAAAAAAAAAACGTATTTTTTAACAACCCTGAGTAGAGCTTATACTAGTAGCTTGCAATTTTGAAAATATTACTAGTATAATTATTGTAAGCTCTACTAAAGCTTAGTGCTTGAGCTCTACTAGAGAATTTATATAAATAATTTGAATTGCACATCACACATACATAATAAACTAAAGCTAGATTGTAGTTGTGGGTGGATTTTCGAAGCAAAGGTTTTCCCAATTTTCATTGTAATTTCACCACATGTACATTTAACAATTGTTCCGGGGCGCGCGAATAGTCCAATTTCACCCCCATCTCCCGCAGCCGAGCCGGCGTAGAACAAAAGAGGTTGAGTCGCGGTGCGTGAAAGGGTTCATTGTGTAGGCCGGGATTGGAGACGGAAAGGACGATGTCGAACGAGCGAGACGGAACATTAGCCAGTGGACTAGCGGGAAAGAGAGGGTTCGCACAGAATGGGTTCAGTGAGAGGAGGCGCTCCAGTTTGTATCCTTACAATAGGAGCATTATCTTTTGTCGCCAGCTGAATATGTTGGCTTAGATAGTATTGTGCAATGTTCATACCCGTGCTCAAACGCTATTACATTCAGGAGGATGTGTTTGTTATTTGTGTTATTTACTAGTGAACCGTTTTTTTTTTCATTTGTGCAGTGTTAGAATATCAGAAATTACTTAAAACTAGTGATGGGAATAATCGAGATAATATTATTGAATTAGTCGATTATTAAAATATCTCGATATAGTCGATACTTGTATATTGATTATTATATCGTATGTTCAATAAAACAAAACCTCTAGAGTGCATGAAAAATATTGTAAGTTGGCAACTCTGAAACCATATATTATAATTATTATGTCTGAAGTATTATGTCAATTCTTAAAGCGTGTAGCCAACTTAAATTTTAAAAAAATTGAAATTATGACACTCTAAAGGTTTTATTTTATTGAACATACGATACAAGGCACATATCATACAGAGAGTTTTATCTAACACGGAACATTTTCAATGTTTATTTTCGTATGTTCCATTTGTCAAACCAAAGCATTCAATACGATTTAACACATTTAATTTTTACGTTATGTGTAAATTGGGTTGCCTATATGACTATTATAAATTGTAGCCAATCAATCGCAATCAAAGCCCTAACTTATTTCAGTACAAATTGTACATTCAGGGAGTTTTTCTTTCAAGTGTATGTACATGTCCAAATTACAGCGTATGTGCTGTAAATATTTAGATAATACTTGTTTTTTTTATGAGAGTTCAATATGAAACTTAAAACGAGTTTTTTCCACTCCCAGACTAAGCATGAAGTAAAATTTCGAGTTTAGAAAAGCCTGAAAATTTGGTTTGGTCGCGTAGCGCGAAGCGCGGAGCGACCAAGCCAAATTTTCAGGCTTTTCTAAACTCGAAATTTTACTTCATGCGCCACCGGTACAAAACACTGATTCAATGTGAAGTTTAGAGGTGTGTTTTAAACTTCGTAATATGGCAGTGCTTTGTACCGGTGGCGCATGAAGTAAAATTTCGAGTTTAGAAAAGCCTGAAAATTTGGTTTGGTCGCTCCGCGCTTCGCGCTGCGCGACCAAACCAAATTTTCAGGCTTTTCTAAACTCGAAATTTTACTTCATGCTTAGTCTAGGAGTGGAAAACACTCGTTTTAAGTTTCAATTGAACTCTTATAAAAAAAAAAACACAAGGATTATCTAAATATTTACAGCACATACGCTTTAATTAGGACATGTATATTTGAAAGAAAAACTTCCTGCATGTACAATTTGTACTGAAATAAGTTAAGGTGATGATTGCGATTGATTGGCTACAATTTGTAATGATCATTTAGGCAACCCAATTTACACATAACCTAAAAATTAAATGTGTCAAATCGTATTGAATGCTTTAGTTGGACAAATTGAACATACGAAAATAAACATTGGAAATGTTCGGTGTTAGATAAAACTCTCTGTATGTTCAATAAAATAAAACCTCTTGAGTGATATGGAATATGTTGTAGGTTGGCAACTCTGAAATTATACATTATTATATTATATCTGACGTTTTATATGACAATTCCTAAAGCGTGTAGCTAACATAAATTTAATAAAAGATAAAATCATAGCACTCTAGAAGTATTTTTTTATTGAACATATGATAAAAGCAATTAGGTGGAGGAAATACCAATTTGTAAAAATTACAGTAAAAACGATAACAAGTAGCAAATAAAAACGAATTTAAAAACGACAACCACTTCGAAATTTGAGTATAAGCGAACAGAAAATACTTGTAAATAAAACACTTTTTACTTTGTATAACCACTATATTTTGCACTTAATTTGCGACTATAGTTTTGTCTATCTAGTAGTCATTATCAAAATAAAAACCACTTTTAGTTTGATAATGACTATTAGATAGTCATAACTATAGTCACAAATTAAATGCAAAATACAGTGGTTAAACAAAGTAAACAGTGTTTTATTTACAAGTGTATTTAAGATATACCACAAAGTGAACGCCTACAACACAAAACAGAACAGAAAATAAAATATAAAAACGAATTAAAATTAATATTGACTTTCTGCAAAATGTTTGTCTCATTGAGACAAGTTTCCAAATATTCATTGACTTGTCTCAATTAGACAAACATTTTGCAGAAAGTCGATATTAATTTTAATTCGTTTTTATATTTTTTAAATATTCTGCAAACTATTGACAAACTCAATTTTTCTTTATGTTAAATTGTCTTTATGAGAACAGAAAATAATTGGTTTCTATTGGAAATTATAAAAACAAATAACCATCATTTCAGATTTTAATCAAATTCACAAAGATTATCTAAAATCTATCTAAATTTCAAAGATAAAAATCGCAAAGTCTATGCATTGCTAAGAAAGTTACAGAAATTCAAAGTTGACAATTTTTTTACCTTGTCCTAATGACTTATAAAGATAATTAAATAAATTTAAAAAAAATAATCTGCCTTTTGAACTTGTGCAGTTAATTTTTTATTGTAATGTTTGATTACTTTGTTTGTTTCAAATTTCGTGACGCGCCTTAAATATGTCAAAGGTTGCCGATTTCCGCCTTGAAATAAATAGGCCAAAAGCTATTTACCCGGCGCATTCACCATATCAACAATGCATTCTGTTGGATATACGAAAATTGGACGCGGACATAAGACCGCGCGATTTTTGGACGCGGTCTTTAGGACGCGTGACTTTTGGCCGCGACGAAATTTGGACACGACGACATTTGGACGCGTGATATTTGGACGTACATTTGGACGAAGTCGCCTCGTACAGCTTTTAGTGGAGATCGCTTTAGTACTTTGTTGTAATTTACGCCACCTAGTGGTAGTAAACTGTACGTTTCTATACCATACTTGTTTAAGATTAACGTCAAACGTCGCTTAACTTATTCCTATGTGGAATAGGCATCGTGCATACGCAATGTATTCTATTGCAAACCTTTCTAGTATGCTAAATGACTTGCGCAATTTATTCCATTGCAAACTTTTCTTCTAACCTAACTTAACCTAGAAGTATGTGGAATAGGCATCGTACATTCGCAATTTATTCTATTGCAAACCTTTCTCCTTACCTTTTTTTTTTGGAAGGGGGAAAATCTGTTTCACTGTCACAGCATCAGACACCACGTCGCCAGGTTGACGTGGTAGTGTGGGGGTGGTTTGGCTACTCAAACCGACCCACTAAAAACCCCCTTCTGCCTTTTCGTAACCTACTCTGGAACCGCCTCTTGGCATTACTTCAGAGTAGGTAGGCTGTGGCATTTGGATGCTGAATGCCGCTGTTGTCTCCCGGCCCCCTACAAGAAAGCGCAGCTCTACGTGTGCCTTTCTTTTTCTCTTTCTTCTTCCTCCTTCTTGTGAATAATTTTATCGACCATGTTGCCCATGTTTTATCGGTTTCCAGCAATTTTTGAACTAGGCGTTTGCATCTCTCTAGCGTCCCCAGTTCCTTCTCGGCTTCTTCCCTCTTGTCCCTCTCGTCGTCTACTTCTGCGCAGTAGGTGCATACGTCGCTTGTTCTTTTGTTGAACCGCTTTAGGTAGTGGTTAAAGCAGCTGTGTCCGGTCAGTAATTGGGTGAACGCATACGAGAGCTCGCCTTGTCTTCTCTCAATCCACCGCCGGATCTCGGGGATTAATCCTTTCGTGTGTTCTCCTTTTCCGTCGTTTGTTTCCCACCTCGCCTGCCACTTTTGGAGGGATTACTCCTTCACTTCATTTCTTGATAGCACGGTGTTCTGGCCTTTATTATAACTTCTTTGCTCGGCCAACAAGCCAATGGGTGTAGCACCTGCAATGACTTGTATGGCCTTGGTAGAGACTGTCCTGTAGGCTCTTGCTATTCGAAGAGCTGCTCCCCTCTGGACTCCCGCCATGACTCTCCTGTACTTGGCTGTTTGTAGCCAGTCTGACCATATAGGTGCTGCATATAGTAGAATCGATTCGGCTGTAGAGCAGATCAGCCTTCTTGTCGCAGTCCTAGGGCCAACAATGTTGGGCATTATACGGCTCAAGGTGTTAACAGCTCTGGCTGCAGTCTCCAGGATATGTTCCCTCATGCTAAGGTTTCTCCCTAGCCACATGTCGAGGTATTTTACGGCCTTAGAGGCCTGGATGATCTCACCCCCTATTTCGACATTTAACTTTCTAATGGTGTTTTTGCCTTGGAGAATTACCGCCCCTGTCTTTTCTTTGGCAAGGCTCAGCCTGTTGTCCTTCATCCATTTGGACACGGCCCTCAGGGATCTATTTGCTCTGGTCTCGACTGCTTCTCTGTTCCTTCCTGTGACTATTATGCCAAAATCGTCAGCAAAGGCTATGGATGCAGTGCCTTGCGGTAGGACCAGATCGAGAATACAGTCGTAGAATATATTCCACAACGTGGGCCCTAATATAGAGCCCTGAGGTACACCGCAGGTCATTTCTATTTTGCCAGCCTTGCCTACCATTATTACTCTGCTCTTCAGGTACGCCTGGACCATTCTGACAAGGTACATGGATTACTGAATCTAACCTAAGCTAACCTAGAAGTATGTGGAATAGGCATCGTACATACGCAATTTATTCTATTGCAAACCTTTCTCCTAACCTAACCTAACCTAACCTAACCTAGAAGTATGTGGAATAGTCATCGTGCACAAAGAGACACGCACGCAATTTATTCTATTACAAACGTTACTTCTAACCTGACCCAACCTAGAAGTATGTGGAGCAGGTATCGTGCACAAAATGACTGGCGCAAGTTATTCTATTATTGTCGAATGCTATATAAATATATGCAAGCATCCAAATGTCGTGCGTCTATTTGTCTCGCGTCTATATGTCCACACGTCCAATTATCGTAGCGTCCATTTTTCCCTTTCATTTTTCAGCGTCCTAAAGTCGTGCGTCTATTTGTCTCGCGTCTATATGTCCACACGCCCAATTATCGTAGCGTCCATTCTTCCCCTTCATTTTTCAGCGTCCTAAAGTCGTGCGTTCATTTGTCCGCATCCTTTTGCCGCGATACCGATAAGTTTTTTTTTGTCAAACAGATTATCGACCTTAGGTCTTTAAACTTATTTATTCCCTTCTTTTTTTCTCGAGTTATTTCGAAGTTAGTACATATTTTCATTATTGATAATTAAATAAAAGTCAATTGGTTTGTTTCATATTTATTAGTATTATTAGTTAAAAAATAGCCTGACTTTATGCTAAAAAGACTGAATTTTCCTGACTTTTCCAAGACTGTTTCCGATGAATAAAATCCCCCGACTTGCCCGGTTTTCTCAGTTGGTCGCCACACTGTTTTTCTATGCATTTATCCATTAATAGATGTTTGCGACAATACGATCCATTTCTTCGATTTTACCGCTAGGAAAACAATATTGTGGTTTACCGGAAAATTATCCCTAAACCGATTTTGAGTGGGAATTTACAAAATTTTAAGTCATTATAAAAAAATTGTTAAAGTTACAATTCATGGGCGAGACGAAACTAAAGGCACACGCTAATCAAATTAAATCACTATTTTAAATAATATTAAAGGATAAATTATAAACACTTGGTTTGTTTCACTATTTGTTTCTATTTACTCGACTAGTTTCGCTTTTTACGGCATTATCAAGAATAAAAAGCGAAACTAGTCGAGTGAATAGAAACAAATAGTGAAACAAACCAAGTGTTTTTAATTTATCCTTTAATATTATTTCAAAATGTTTCACCAAGTGATAAATAAGAAAGTTATTAAAAAAAAAACTATTTTAATACATACTTCTTTTATTTTGTTTCAGAGCTCTTCACATGAAAGAGCACCCGGATTACAAATATCGTCCACGTCGCAAACCGAAACCCCTGATGAAAAAAGACCAAAAATTTGGCTTCCCCATGAGCCACATGCCCCCGACGGACAGCCACCAGCTCCAGCGCTCCCTCATGCCGCCGATCTCCTCCGCCTCGGGAATGCCTACCTCCCTCCTCGCCCCCGACTCCGACCACCTGAAAATCCACAGATCCATCTTCCCCCCCCTGCCCTACCTCTACCCGTTCCGCCACCCCGACGAATCGAAATTCGCCGCCGAATTGGCCCTGCTCTACAGTAACAATCCGCTGTACCCGGCCGGACTTAGTTGGCCAATTAGTAATTTGAGCGGGAGCGGCAATTGCAACATTTGCCCCCCGGCGTTTCCCCGGAGGACGCCCAGTCCGGACGCGATGAAACGGCCGGTCTGTGTCATAATGAAGAACGACGACTTCCGGTCGGACTCGGCTCAGCCCGGACACGTCATATGAAAACCGCTTCCGGTTCTTCCTGAACGGATGAACCTGGGAACTTGGTGGAGCGACATCGCCAGCCTGGCCACTTCTTCGACGAGTGCTGGTTGTAGTAATAATTCGGTTAATAAAGACAATTGTTCGGATAGGGATAGCAAGAGCCCGCTCGAGGTTGACGTTAACACATCTTGAAGTTAAAAATGTATCAAGTAAAGGTCAATTTGATGTTACAACGTGATTAAAATAGAATACTCCATTTATGATTATTTCAGAAAGAGTTGATGCTGAATAAATAAATATCTTCAAGTTATTACTTTAAAAAAATGACATTTCATGGCAATAACTTTATAGAAAACTGTGAAAGAAGCAATGTTGCCTTTTCTTAATACTATACAGTGTACTACACTACTGTACAAAGGTAGGGATTGTAATAGCGGTAAACCTGTTTACTAAGTTATCTATAAATCTTAAAAAAAAGATCTCCAAAATTTGCCAAATATTTGTCGTTTTTGACCGGTCAAAAAACGACAAAACCAAAATTTTAAGGCTTTTCTAAACTCGAAATTTAACTTCATGCGCTACCGGTATAAAACACGGAAATATCGTGAGTTAAAAAAAGGTAACTTACAATCCCTATAAAAAGTTAATGATTAAAAAAATAATAATTGAATAAATGCTTAAAGTCTTTAACTATATCTGAGATAATCGTAAATGGAGTATAATTTATAATTTATCTTAAAAGACACAAATAATGTTACGATTGTAAAAATAAATGAAGAATTCGCAAAATTCTTTTGAGGAAACATATTTGAATATCTACCGGGTGTTGACTTGGCGGACGCAACATAGGAAATCCCATGTAAATTTCTAAATGTTCAAATTTTGGCTCCCCTATTTATTTTAGCAACAAAATGTATTTACCTTTTTGATAGAGAGAAAAATTCTGAATTCATTCTTGCTAACGTTTCTCACTTAACGTTTCTCTAAGGTAAAATAACTAAGAAAAACTAATGTGATTTTATAAAAATAATGACATACCATGGAATTGAAACAACAATTGCGGATGTCAAAATGGCAAAAGATATCGCAGTCACTTGATTAACTTTTGACTGCGTTAATATCAATCTGCTACTTGACAAGCTAGAAAGGTATGGGATTAGAGGTTTAGTACTCGACTGGTTTGCACCCTACCTTCACAATCGAAAACAACAGGTAAAAGTTAGATCAAAGTCAAATAAATCAAGTACTTATATCTTATCAGACGAACTTCCTATAGATATTGGGGTTCCACAAGGGTCAATTATGGGGCCTATTTTGTTTATAATATATATTAACGATTTGCCTGACTACATGTCACAGGAAGTTATACTATATGCGGATGATACCTCGGCGGTTATAAGTAACAAATCAGAAGATAGAGTGGAACAGGAATGCACGGATGTTCTTACAAAGTTTAACACCTAGTTTGCAGCTAATAAACTATTTGTTAATGAATCTAAAACCAGTCTGGTACGTTTCAGGACTAAACAGTGTAAAAAGGAATTACAAATGCACCAAAAATTAAAAACACAGTCTTACAACTTAGTACACAAATTAAATTCTTAGGAATAAATTTTGATGAAAACTTGGACTGGGAATATCACTGCAGTAGCCTAACTAAAACCCTAAATGTTACCTGTTTTCAATTAAGATGTATGCGAGTAGTACTTGAGGTACCGCAACTAGTGAACTTTTACCATGCAGCCGTCAAATCTCGACTAACCTACGGAGTGTGCTACTGGGGATGCTCAAGACATCTACAGTCTATATTCGTCGCTCAAAAACGAATAATAAGATGTATTGCTGGTGTCCCTATGACAGCTCACTGTAGACCAATATTCCAAATACTATGTTTAATGTCTCTGCCGTGTCTCTATGTGTATGAATTATGGCTGTTTGTGTTTAAACAAAAATCAAACTTTAAAGAAGCATCTAGTGTTCACATTTATCCAACAAGAAGCAATTCACTTATATATATAAATAATACCAGATTAAAAATAAGATGACTCTCTCCCAGAATTAGAGAGCTTGAAGTTTACAATAAACTCCCCCATGATCTTAGAAGTTCCACAAATATAAATGTTTAAAAAAAAGACTAAAAACTCTGCTGATTAATAAATGTTATTATCCAATTGATGAATATTTGAATAATACTATCATGTAGTAGAAAATAACCTATCATTATTAAATATGTAACGTATATATACTGTTAAATTGTTAAGTGTCAGAGGAATTGTTATTATTGCTATTATCAATTATTTAAGTGACGTATTCCATATGATAGCTGTATTATTTTGTATTTTATATTATAGTTTTATGATCAGTGAATAAAAATGTTTATTATTATTATTATTAATTATATTAACTGTAAATTTTCTGACATTCGTTGATTTTCAAAAGAGTTTAATCCAAAGCTTTAAACGAGTGTTTTCCACTCCCAGACTAAGCATGAAGTAAAATTTCGAGTTTAGAAAAGCCCCGTGAAAATTTGTCGAGGGTCGCGCAGCGACCCGAGACAAATTTTCTGGGCTTTTCTAAACTCGAAATTTTACTTCATGCGCCACGCGTATAAAACACAGGTTTTAAGTGAAATTCGAATATACATAAATTTGACAATATTATAGTGATTTATACGCGTGGCGCATGAAGTAAAATTTCGAGTTTAGAAAAGCCCAGAAAATTTGTCTCGGGTCGCTGCGCGACCCTCGAAAAATTTTCACGGGGCTTTTCTAAACTCGAAATTTTACTTCATGCTTAGTCTGGGAGTGGAAAACACTAGTTTAAAGCTTTAAATTAAACTTTAAAAAAAAGGGGAATATCCGCAATAATTGTATCAATTACATGGTGTGTCCTTATTTTTATAAAATCACATGACTTTTTCTTAATTATATTAACTGTAAATTTTCTGACATTCGTTGATTTTCAAAAGAGTTTAATTTGAAGCTTTAAGCAAGTGTTTTCTACTCCCAGACTAAGCATGAAGTAAAATTTCGAGTTTAGAAAAGCCCCGTGAAAATTTGTCGAGGGTCGCGCAGCGACCCGAGACAAATTTTCTGGGCTTTTCTAAAATCGAAATTTTACTTCATGCGCCATGCGTATAAAACACAGGTTTTAAGTGAAATTCGAATATACATAAATTTGACAATATTATAGTGATTTATACGCGTGGCGCATGAAGTAAAATTTCGAGTTTAGAAAAGCCCAGAAAATTTGTCTCGGGTCGCTGCGCGACCCTCGACAAATTTTCACGGGGCTTTTCTAAACTCGAAATTTTACTTCATGCTTAGTCTGGGAGTGGAAAACACTAGTTTAAAGCTTTAAATTAAACTTTAAAAAAACAGGGAATATGCGCAATTGTTGTATCAATTCCATGGTTTCATTATTTTTATAAAATCACATGACTTTTTCTTAATTATATTAACTGTAAATTTTCTGACATTCGTTGATTTTCAAAAGAGTTTAATTTGAAGCTTTAAGCAAGTGTTTTCTACTCCCAGACTAAGCATGAAGTAAAATTTCGAGTTTAGAAAACGCCCCGTGAAAATTTGTAGAGGGTCGCGCAGCGACCCGAGACAAATTTTCTGGGCTTTTCTAAACTCGAAATTTTACTTCATGCGCCACGCGTATAAAACACAGATTTTAAGTGAAGTTCGAATATACATAAATTTGACAATATTAAAGTGTTTTATACGCGTGGCGCATGAAGTAAAATTTCGAGTTTAGAAAAGCCCAGAAAATTTGTCTAGGGTCGCTGCGCGACCCTCGAGAAATGTTCACGGGGCTTTTCTAAACTCGAAATTTTACTTCATGCTTAGTCTGGGAGTGGAAAACACTTGTTTAAAGCTTTAAATTGAACTTAAAATAACAGGAAATATCCGCAATTGTTGTATCAATTCCATGGTATGTAATTATTTTTATAAAATCACATACTTTTTTTTAATTATTTTAGCTGTAAATTTTGTGACATTCGTTGATTTTTAAAAGAGTTCAATTTGAAGCTTTAACCCAGTATTTTCCACTCCCAGACTAAGCATGAAGTAAAATTTCGAGTTTAGAAAAGCCCCGTGAAAATTTGTCGAGGGTCGCGCAGCGACCCGAGACAAATTTTCTGGGCTTTTCTAAACTCGAAATTTTACTTTATGCGTCACGCGTATAAAACACAGAATTCAAGTGAACTTCGAATATACATAAATTTGATAATATTATAGTGTTTTATACGCGTGGCGCATGAAGTAAAATTTTGAGTTTAGAAAAGCCCAGAAAATTTGTCTCGGGTCGCTGCGCGACCCTCGACAAATTTTCACGGGGCTTTTCTAAACTCGAAATTTTACTTCATGCTTAGTCTGGGAGTGGAAAACACTTGTTTAAAGCTTTAAATTGAACTTAAAAAAACAGGGAATATCCGCAATTGTTGTATTAATTCCATGGTATTTCATTATTTTTATAAAATCACATTACTTTTACTTAAATATTTTAACTCAGAGAAACGTAAAGTGTTAAGTGTGAGCATTTATAAATTTAGAATTTTTCCCTCTACAAAAAAGTGAAATACATTTTCTCTCTAAAATAAATAGGGAAGCCAATATTTGAACACTTTAAAATTAAAATGCGATTTCCTATGCTGCGTCCGCCAAGTCAACACCCGGTATATTTAATCATGTTTCACCAAGTGATTAATGAGATCATAGTGAAAAATATTTGAATATTCCTGAAGTATGTGTACTAATAATCCAGTGATCAATGATGGAGACACGAGAAAATCAATAAAACTAACACTTATTAATTTTTGTACCAAAGGTGGTAAAAAAAAGAGACTATCAATGTGATGTAACTTTTATGCAATGATCCAACAACCAACAAATTGCTTACTTTAATATGACTCAAATAAATTAAAAGAAAATATATTACAGAAGAATGTTGTTTTAAAAGAAACCAACCTCGATAAAATTCCAAAATAACAGAAATGTTAAAATAGAGGTATTTTGTTAGGCGGTGAATAAATACGATATAAAAGCTTTTAATAGCATTGCTTTTCTGTAGCAATGCTAAGAAAAGCTTGTATATCGTATTTATTCACCGTCTAACAAAATAACTATTAGTTAACTATTGATAATGGGTACATAGTACTCGAAATGTACATCTAGCATCGAAAAATAAAAGTGAAGAAAGGAATATAACTGCGTTTTAATATTTGATCTTCACGTAACTCACAATCAATTTATTTTTTTATGTTGTTACAGAAGTGTTAAAATAGAGTTATTTTAATTTAGTTATTTCAGTTATGTGAATATTTTAAGTCACTTGAATTAAAATCTTCACGTAACTGAAATAACTAGATTAAAATTACTCTATTTTAACACTTCTGTAACAACATAAAAAAAAAATTGATTGTGAGTTACGTGAAGATCAAATTAATTTGACGAATAACGCACTAATAACCTTTCTTCACACTTTTATTTGAATTACCAAATGTACATTTCGGACACAAAGTGACCATTATCAATGGATTAACACTGATAGTGTTAATCCGTGTTAATCAGAGTTAATCCGTGTTAATCCGTGTTAATCCATTGATAATGGTCACTTTGTGTCCGAAATGTACATTTGGTAATTCAAATAAAAGTGTGAAGAAAGGTTATTAGTTCTTTAGTCGTCAAATTAACATAAAAAACCAGAAAAATATTGCTGCCTCATCACCAAAAGTTCAAAATCAACCAACCAATAAAATCGAGATGTGTGAGAAAAATTGTAATTCATTTTGTTACAATTATCGAGATTGGTTGCTTTTCTTTATACAAATACACTGTTTCTGGTGAATGCAACTTCATAATAATGTTTGTTGCGTGAAAATGTTGTTATTGGATTATTGTCTATTCATTTTTGAAAATCTAGTGCAATTCGTTTCCGTTCTATGAAATAAATTTATGTTTAAAACATATTGTTCTGATGTACATATTTACTATTGATAACTTAGTTATTGTACTTAATATTTTGTTTTCGTATTTGTTACTGTTTTTTTTTTAATTATTATTATTTTAGTTGAACAATTACTAGAAACTAGGAATCAAAATGTATGTATAATTAAAATGTTAATTATAGTTGATATAAAATTAAAGAAAATCTTTTTTCGTATTTTATTTTTGTTATATGTTATTCCTCTCTCGTTTGTCCTTATAGTAAGTAAGTGTTTTCTATTAATTATTGTAGTAATTCCTATCTTCACATATTACTTATATATATATATATATATATAAATATACATATATATATATATATATATATATATAAATTAGAATTAACGACCTGCTTATAAGTACCAAATAAGAAATAACAGCGCATTAGGTCATGATGTAAAAGTTATTTTTTTTATCAAGTGAGTGTGCAAGGAGGACAGAAGACGACGACGATCGTTTCGCTCTTTTTATGAGCTCCTCAGGCCGCCACATCCATCATCCCATACACACTCACTTGACATGTAGAAGTTGTATATATACTGACTTCGCTAACCATAAGCCGGTATTGACGTCAGTATTTATAAGTGCTACTGCATTGATTGATCTCATTTTGCTTCTATTGTTAGTGTCGGTTTTTAGTTTAAACCATCGACTAGCATCGGAGCGGCGCATTGGTTCGGGTTTCTCGCCGCTCCGATGCTAGTCGATGGTTTAAACAAAAAACCGACACTAACTGTAGAAGCAAAATGAGATCAATGCCCTTATCAATGCAGTAGCACTTATAAATACTGACGTCAATACCGGCATATGGTTAGCGAAGTCAGTATATATACAACTTCTACATGTCAAGTGAGTGTGTATGGGATGATGGATGTAGCGGCCTGAGGAGCTCATAAAAAGAGCGAAACGATCGTCGTCGTCTTCTGTCCTCCTTGCACACTCACTTGATAAAAAAAAAAATAACTTTTACATCATGACCTAATGCGCTGTTATTTCTTATTTGGTACTTATAAGCAGGTCGTTAATTCTAATTTATTTAATTTAATTCGGCGTTCTGAATATTATCATCGCATTGGTTCGGGTTTCTCGCCGCTCCGATGCTAGTCGATGGTTTAAACTAAAAACCGACACTAACTGTAGAAGCAAAATGAGATCAATGCCCTTATCAATGCAGTAGCACTTATAAATACTGACGTCAATACCGGCTTATGGTTAGCGAAGTCAGTATATATACAACTTCTACATGTCAAGTGAGTGTGTATGGGATGATGGATGTGGCGGCCTGAGGAGCTCATAAAAAGAGCGAAACGATCGTCGTCGTCTTCTGTCCTCCTTGCACACTCACTTGATAAAAAAAATAACTTTTACATCAAGACCTAATGCGCTGTTATTTCTTATTTGGTACTTATAAGCAGGTCGTTAATTCTAATTTATTTAATTTAATTCGGCGTTCTGAATATTATCATCGCATTGGTTCTGGTTTCTCGCCGCTCCGATGCTAGTCGATGGTTTAAACTAAAAACCGACACTAACTGTAGAAGCAAAATGAGATCAATGCCCTTATCAATGCAGTAGCACTTATAAATACTGACGTCAATACCGGCTTATGGTTAGCGAAGTCAGTATATATACAACTTCTACATGTCAAGTGAGTGTGTATGGGATGATGGATGTGGCGGCCTGAGGAGCTCATAAAAAGAGCGAAACGATCGTCGTCGTCTTCTGTCCTCCTTGCACACTCACTTGATAAAAAAAAATAACTTTTACATCATGACCTAATGCGCTGTTATTTCTTATTTGGTATATATATATATATATATATATATATATATATATATATATATATATATATATATCGGGTGTGTATAAATTGGCGGATAACGAACACGTGACGATATTCTACATAAAATTCTGAATAGAAAATGTCGACGCAAAAATGTTGTATCATGCTTCATATACCATTAGGAGGCATTTAAAGGAAATGAACATTTGGCAACGTCGCATTTACGGGCTGTCATGTTTTTTTATTAATCTCATGATTAGTTACGTGAGTTGCACCAGAAGAGTAATAATGGTAGAGTGGGGCTTAGTAAATGTGACGATAAGAGTCTCTTTTGGAAGTAGTCTAGAAGGTATTGGCGAAGCGTCTGAATTGTCGTAGTTGAGTGATTTATGTTGGCTGCAGTACTACGGCGTGTTTTCTTTTTCTAATGACACAGCATAATTCATTTATTTTGTTCGAAATTAAATCCATCTGCTTCTAAGCACAGTTGCAATCTCTTTTGTATCGTATTCATTACACGCTCCAGTATTTTTGGTGGTGTCATTTCCAGTACCGCCGCTTCAATTCTGGTTTTAACCTTGTTTTTTTTTTAACCTTTTTAGAGCATAGAAGGTTTTCTTGTAGGACCAAATGAACGGTCTTGTTACTGGGAATATCTAATGTGGCAGAAAATTTTCGGGTAAGTCTTATTTTTTTTAAGGCAAGGGACGAAAGTTAGGGTTATTTCTGTCCTAGCACCGCAGCCGTGTGGCTTATTGTACTTCTTCCGTTTCCGTAGTTAATCAAAGAGCTCTGTTTCATTAGCTAATTCCAGCAGCTTTTCGATCATCTTTCCCTTCGAGAAGTGGGTTGAATTCCCTTGGACAAGGTTTGCTTCAATCCAGGTAGTAATTGCCTCGCACTCGAATAGTACATGTGAGGCGTCTTCATCCTCTTCATAGCATAGTCTGCATATTGGATCTTCTGTAAACAGTTTTCATGTTATGCAGATGTTTCCTTAGGGTGCAGTTATTATTCCTGTGACCATTCTAAGGTTGTTTCTACTGAGTCTGAGGGCCTTAGTTGCTAGTTCTTGTCAGGGTTTTTCTATCAGTAGTTTACTGTGTTTGTGCCCTGTCAGGTTTTTCCAGCGCTCGGTATGTCTTTCCAGAGTCCACTCTCTTACGCTTGGTCTAATTGACTTTGTGAAGATCGGTAGCATCGGTTCTGGTCCAATGTAGAGTCTACGTAATCCAATCTTTGCCAATTAGTCGGCTTTCTCGTTGCCATCCTCCCCTGTGTGTCCCGGCGTCCACCGTAGAGTTACGGTGTTTACGGTCGCCAGTTTCGTCAGGTTTTGAATGCACTCCCATGTTAGCTTAGATTGGATCTTGCAGCTCTCAAGTGCTCTTAAAGCAGCTTGGCTGTCTGTGAGTATCAAGATCTGTTGCCGCCTATATCCCCGATGCAGGTTTTCCATAATACATTGGTTAATCGCCAAGATTTCGGCTTGATGTGCAGTTGCCATCCTCCCCAAAGACACAAAGATGTTATATTTTTGGGTTACGCCGTGGATCCCAGCGCCAGCTCCACCTTCTTTGCTTGATCCGTCGGTGTACCATATCAAGGATTCAGGTGGAGGGTTGCGCTTCTCTTTGTCCCCTTTACACTGTATTGTGAAGGGTCTATTAAGGGAGTAGCGTGGTATCATGTAGTCACTTCCCATTTGCAGCAGAGGTATGGTAACTAAACGTTCTATTCTGGAGTGGTCTCCTGTGAGGTGCCAGTTTCCAGTTGTCCTCAACCTATATGCCCCTAGTCTGGCCTCACTTTTAACCACTAGATCTAGTGGTTGGAGGTTAAGTAGGGTCTTCATTGAGGCAATTGGTGCAGTACGCAGTGGTATCATGTAGTCACTTCCCATTTGCAGTAGAGGTTTGGTAACTACCCGTTCTATTCTGGAGTGGTTTTCTGTGAGGTGCCAGTTTCCAGTTGTCCTCAACCTATATGCCCTTTGTCTGGTCTCACTTTTAACCACTAGATCTAGTGGTTGGAGGTTAAGTAGGGTCTTCATTGAGGCAGTTGGTGTTGTATACAGAACGCCATTTATGCATAAGCGGACTAGTCACTGTACTGTAGAGAGAACTGGTACTTATGGTGGGATCTTCTCCTATTGCACCTAGAACTTGCTCTTCAGGTTGTAATGTGCGCCTCTGCCGTGGCCGTCCACTGTGCATTTTTGGGGACAAGCATACCCGTTTCACCTAGTCGTTGATCCAGCCTTCGAAATACATTTGTAGAAGGATGCCTCCGATTTTGAAAACGTGCTCGATATTCCAGTTTTACCATTTATGCATTTCTATTACAGAAACCGTACACCATATATCTACATATCGTACTCAATAAACGTAAAAATGAACGAAACAATAACACAGAAACACAATAGCATTGAAAGGAGGGCACTAATACTAACCAATAGTAATAAGAAAAACAGAATTAGCACAAAATTGGAACTAGCAAGTTTAAATGAATTCGTAATAGTAAGTGTCAAAATTTGTCACTTACGTAAGCGGGAGTCGACGTTGCCGGCTGTACTTTATATGAAAATAAGCTAATGAAGAAGTGTTAAAAACGGACGTTTGAGATAGAAATATTGCACAGACTAGCAAATAATCTTCAAACTAGTCATTCTACCGAAATTGCGGGGTTTTCTGTAAATTAATATCGAATAATAACGCAGATGAAACGATTGAATGTTCAAACTTTGAGGACCTCGTAAAGGCTCAGGAAGCATGGTACAATATTTGAGAATTCAGATATTTTGCTTAAAATTTTACGAAGAATATCACCCCGTGTAGATTATCCGCCAATTTATACACACCCGATATATATACATATATATATATATATATATATATATATATATATATATATATATATATATATATATATATATATATATAAATAAGAAATAACAGCGCATTAGGTCATGATGTAATTATTTTTTGATCAAGTGAGTGTGCAAGGAGGATAGACGAGGATTGTTTCGCTCTTTTTATGAGCTCCTCAGGCCGCCACATCCATCATCCCATACACAGTCACTTGATATGTAGACGTTACATATACAGACAGTTTTATGAAAAACCGAACATTACAATATACGTTCAACGTTAATTTTTGTATGTTCAATTTGTACTGAAACGAGCCTAAGCATTAAACATAATTTGACACATTCAATTTTAAGGTTAAGTGTAAATTAGATTAAATTAGATATGACTATTAGAAATGACAGGTAATCAAACGCGATTCAATGCAAATCATACAATGTTCGGTATTATATAAAACTCTCTGTATACTGACTTCGCTAACCATAACCATAATTTTAGAATTTTTAAACACTTTTCAAGATATTTCCTCCAGCCGGATTTTCAGTAAAATATTTTTTTTTTTCCAGAAAAAATAAATAGCACATGCTATTTTTAATATCACGGAGATTTTCTGTGATTTTTTTCAGATTTTTTTAAAAATTAAAGTTTCACCGTAAATTTAGTAAGGGGTAATAAGTAGGTATAGAAAAAATCCAAATTTTAATTTCTTTTTATATATTTTTTTAAATCTTAAATGATTCATAGACACTCTTACTGATATTATAATTACAATTTAAGCTTTTTATTTTCCCAATAAAAAAATTATTACTAAAAATTTTAAATTTTTAACATTTACAGAAAATTGCTAAACTCACTAAAATTAACCTTTGGATGCTTGTATAAAGCACAATTTTAGGGTATTAGAAAATTATTATAGCTCAAATTAATCTCGCTTAATTCCTAATAACATACTTTTTAAATAAATTACCTACCTTGGGTCCTTTATGAAATATAGCACTTTAAATGCAATAGGTACAAAAATCGAAAAAGTTACTTTTTCGAATAAAACATAGATGTTGATTAAAATTTTAAAATCATATAAAAACTGTTTTAATGCAATGCATTGAGGATTAAATGAGCTTTAAATTAATGTTAATTACATATTTTTGTAAAGAAAATTATGTTCAGGATGGATGCCAGAAATTAAAAATTTATATTTTTAACAATTTTTAAGACATTTTCTCTGTCGCGCTGCGCAACCACACCAAATTTTCAGGCTTTTCTAAACTAGAAATTTTACTTCATGCATAATCAACGAGTGAAAATACTTGTTAGAAGTAAATTTTAATTAAATAGCAACACATTGTAACATAACCTCGAAATTACTCTAAATTTAGCCAGAGTGAAGTTGAACCACATGAAAATGCGATGTTGCCATGTCAATTTTATCAATAGTTCAAAACTAACTAATAAAATGTAGATTTATTTATGTTAATATAAACAGTTAGTATCGTTTTTGTATGAGTTAAGTACAATTTAAACTATAATAGTTTTAGTACAATTATTTAATTATCTCTGTGAATTAGAGCCCTATTCAATTAATGAATGAGATGTTTGATTTATATATATATATATATATATATATATATACATTTTGTCTCTAAAATAAATAGGGAAGCCAATATTTGAACACTTTAAAATTAACGTGCGATTTCCTATGTTGCGTCCGCTAAGTCAACACCCGGTATGAAAATAAACTTAAAGTAGGGTAAGAAATATATATATGTATATATATTTCATTCTTACTCTATGTTGACTCTATTTTAAGTTTATTTTCATATTTTCACTTTTTTGTAGAGGGAAACATTCTAAATGTATTAATGTTCACATTTAACACTTTACGTTTCTCTAAGTTAAAATAACTAAGAAAAAGTAATGTGATTTTATAAAAACAATGACATACCATGGAATTGATACAACAATTGCGGATATTCCCTGTTATTTTTTAAGTTCAATTTAAAGCTTTAAACAAGTATTTTCCACTCCCAGACTAAGCATTAAGTAAAATTTCAAGTTTAGAAAAGCCCCGTGAAAATTTGTCGAGGGTCGCGCAGCGACCCTAGACAAATTTTCTGGGCTTTTCTAAACTCGAAATTTTACTTCATGCGCCACGCGTATAAAACACTATAATATTGTCAAATTTATGTATATTCGAACTTCACTTAAAATCCGTGTTTTATACACGTGGCGCATGAAGTAAAATTTCGAGTTTAGAAAAGCCCAGAACGGGGCTTTTCTAAACTCGAAATTTTACTTCATGCTTAGTCTGAGAGTGGAAAACACTCGTTTAAAGCTTCAAATTAAACTCTTTTAAAAATCAACGAATGTCAGAAAATTAACAGCTAAAATAATTTAAAAAAAGTAATGTGATTTTATAATAATAATGACATTTTTCTTGTATACTGTAAATCATTTCGAAAACATTTACTTGAATCAAGTGACTACGATATCTTTTGTCATTTTGACATCCGCAGCAGTTGTTGTTTCAATTCTAGGGCATGTCATTATCTTTATAAAATCACATTATTTTTTCTTAATTACTTTAACTTAGAGAAACGTAAAGTGATAAACGTTAACTCGAATGAATTCAGAATTTCTCCCTCTACAAAAAAGGTAAATACATTTTATTTCTAAAATAAATAGGGGAGCCAAAATTTGCACATTTCAAAATTTATATGGGATTTCCTATGTTGCGTCCGCCAAGTCAACACCTGGTATATTTCTTTCTTGCTCTATGTTGACTCTATTTTAAGTTTATTTTCAAATATGTAAATTGCATTTGTGTTTTTTCCACTATCGACAACCCTATTTAATATAGTACTAGATTCAGCAATAAGAGAAAGTGGAATCCAGACAAAAGGGACAATATATAACTATAGAAACCAATTAATGGCATATGCTGATGATATTGTCATTCTAACAAGGACAAAAGAAAATCTAGTAGCGGCGACAAAGAAATTAGAGATAGCAGCGAAAAGGAAGGGATTAATAAGAAACCAAGATAAGACCAAATTCATGGTAATAGAAGGCGGTACAGGAACCCAAGACGTAGACAATTAAAGATAACTACAGAAGAAATAGAGCACGGATTCCAAAGAGTAGAGAATTTTAATTACCTGGGAGTCAAAATTACATGCAGAGGGGACGAAAAAGAAGAAATACAAGAAAGGTTAGCCAAAGGAATAAAATGTATGGAAGGAATAACACATATTTTAAGATCAAAAAATGTCTCAAGAAATGTCAAAAAATAATCTACAAGACCATAATCAGGCCAATAGTAGTATATGGCGGAGAAGCATGGAAACTCAACATAAAAGAAAGGAATGCGTTGGATATTTTTGAGAGAAAAGTACTAAGAAGGATATATGGCGGAAAGAAAATAGAAGGAGTGTGGGAAAGAAGAACTAATAAGGAACTACAAGAACTCTACGATGAACCTTCAATAACAAACGTCGTGAGAGCACAAAGGTTGAGATGGTTGGGCCATGTAGAGAGAATGAGTAACCAGACACCGACAAAACAAGTGCTAAGAGGAGGGATAGCGGGAAGATGAAAAAGAGACAGGCCACGAACAAAATGGTTAGACACAGTAGAGAAGGACCTAGAAGAAATGGGAATTGGAAACTGGAAAAAGAAATCAGAAAATAGAGCAATCTGGAGAAGGATTTGCTACCAAGCTATGGGCCAACTTGGCTCGCAGTGCTGAATTATATATATATTTGTGTTTTTTATTTTTTATTTAGAATATATGTTTTTATATCTATGGGGAACTATACAATAAAGAATGTTTATTGTTATTATTATTATTATTAATTTATTATTAATATTATAATTATTACATAATTCAATTAATAAGGCTGTAAACTATTAACAATATTTAAATTCCACTTGAATCATTTTCATGCGTGCATTAGTGCGTTCTTTAAAACGCCGTTGAGTTGATTGTTTCTTCACGGTTGAATGGGGAGTAATAATGGGGAAAGGGTGGAGAGGGTGCTAGCCCCGAGAGAGAGAGAGAGAAAGGGCGTGAAAATATATGAATAAGGGATTGGGCGTGCGATTGTTTGATTCGAGTCACGTGCCGGCTCAATCAAAATACAAAAGCCCGAATTTGCACTTGACGCGATCTAAATCTGGCAAATTCACCATTAGATACACTACCAGCAGTGTATTTGTATTCAAACGAATTTATCGAGATTTTTGTATTGTTATGAAATTATTAGACAATGCAGAGAAATTGACAATTATTTATTATGCGACTTTTGAAGGATATAAAAAAAATATTTTATTTTATATCCACTTAATTTTTATATCCTCACTTTTTCTAACTCAATCAACTAATCAACTTACCTAAAAAGGTGATTGTATTAGAAGAGCAATCTAATTAATTTAAAACACTTGTGTAACGTCCACACGTCGTCGATATGAAATAGGCTTACAAAAATTGCAAATTTTTGATAACAAAATTGGTTTACAAACAATGAAAATCTGAAAAAATGACATTAAAAGTGGAGTATTTTGAGTATTATTATTTTTTTTTTTTTTCGTAGAGGAATAAATAGCTCAAATCGTTTTTAATGTTAGTAAGAGTGCCTGTGAATTATCTGAGATTTCTGTGGATAATTTTTATTTGATTATTATTTCGAGTGTCCTGTTTTATCAAATACCCAAACATTTAATGAAATATTAAATCGTGATAAGCTTTCGTTATGTGTTTACCACCCTTAGGTAATATGTTAAAACGGGGTCTTGACAAGAACTGAGACCTCTGCGAGTGTTATTTATTCAGCCACCATATATCCCCGTCGATGGCGTAAAATACATATTTTTGTGGCGACCATTTAGATAAACATTCGTTTTTCACGAATATATATGAGCGTCTTTTTGGTCAGCGTCCGGAAATACAAGATGGCTATCGCCTAACGTACTGTCATGGCTGACCGCTGGCTTCCTTTTATTTACCCTCCAACGTGCACTTACGACCCTCCAATATATTTATTTCAATCCTAGTCGAAGACAGGCCCGAACCCTTGTATAAATAAATAATCGACTGAGATTTATTCCAAAATTTTAATCTATTGATATATTTAATTAAAATGTATCCCCTGTCATTTTTTCAATTTCCTGTTTGTTCAATTAGTTTTGTGGGAGAATAATTTGATCTTATGTTACATTTTGCATATCTGTATGTGGGAGCTAAACTTAACCAAGTCACATTTATGAAATTTTATAGTGCTATTTACCTCTTGATAGAGTAAAAAATTCTGATTCCACCAGTTAAGAAAACGAATTTCAAAAAAAATTTACTTCACTAATTGTTTGATTTGAGTTATGTGGAGTATTTAATCACAATGAAAAAACTGTTTTTATTCCTTACTTCACTTTTATTTTTATGTGTTAGATGTACATTTCGAGTGCTAAGCACTCATTATCAATAACTAATGCTCTTACAAACTAGGTGCGCAATTATATATACCTGAACAAAAATGGTGGAAACGGGAAAACCTAAATATAATTACATTTGTGTCGCAAGGTTGAATAACATTAAGGGGATTACATTATGGACTGTTGAGGGGATTACGATTTTTCGGGTTTTTCAAGAGATTTAAGAGTGGATTGTCTAACGGGCTTAAATCGAAATTCAATAATTTATCTTTCTGTTTGTGCATTTCTATGGCCTCCAACATATTTAATCGGAAATGTGATGATTGTTTTATTTAGTAATGATCTTAATAATAACAACAAATTAAGATCATTACTAGGCAATCAATTTACAAAAAGGAGCCAGTAAATCTGTTTGTGTATGGTCGCGTAACGAAGCGACCAAACCAAATTTACAGGTTTTAGTAAACTTGAAATTTTACTTCATGCGCTACGCAAACTCAAAATATCAAATATAGCTCTTTCGTACATAAAAAATGTAGCTTTGTGGCAGGTCAACATATGGCTTTCTTGCAGGTCGAAATATAGCCTTTTAAAAGATACAAATGTCAGCTTGTTACAAGTTAAAATGTTACTATTTAGAATGTTACCTTGTTACAAGTTAAAATATAGCTTTGTTACAAATCAAAATTTAACTTTGCCGCAGGTTGAAACATCGGGTTAAGGTAGATCAAAATGTAGCTTGGTTATACATTAAAATATTGCCTTGTTACAGGTCAAAATGTAACCCTGTTTTAAATAAATATGTAGCCTTGTTACAGGTCAACTTAAAATCAGAGTTTTATACGTGTGGCGCATGAAGTAAAATTTCGAGTTTAGAAAATCCCAGAAAATTTGTCTCGGGCCGCTGCGCGACCCTCGACAAATTTTCACGGGGCTTTTCTAAACTCGAAATTTTACTTCATGCTTAGTCTGGGAGTGGAAAACACTCGTTTAAAGATTCAAATAGAACTCATTTAAAAAACAACGAATGTTGGAAAATGTACAGCTTAGGTGTATGTTAATTATTTCATTATTTTCTTTAAATCTGTAGATATTCGTTATTTTTTTTAAGTTCAATTTGAGGCTTTAAACGAGTATTTTCCACACCCAGACTAAGCATGAAGTAAAATTTCGAGTTTAGAAAAGCCCCGTGAAAATTTGTCTCGGGTCGCGCAGCAACCCGAGACAAATTTTCTGGGCTTTTCTAAACTCGAAATTTTACTTCATGCTTAGTCTGGCAGTGGAAAACAATTGTTTAAAGCAGTGGTGGGAAAACTTTTTTTAGACGGGCCATTTGTAATAACCAGACAATCGTAGCGGGCCAAAGAATAATGCTTAATCGTAGGTAGGTAGTTTTTATGCGGGTCGTCACATTACGAAGTAAGAACGCGTTCAAACATTCTCACGACGGCACTCTTAAACGGGCCGGATTAAACCATTCCGCGGGCCGGACTTGGCCCGCGGGCCGTAGTTTCCCCATCACTGGTTTAAAGCTTTAAATTGAACTTAAAAAAAACAGCCTTGTTACAGGTCAATATATAACCTTGTTACAGGTCAAAATATAAAGATAAAAATGTCAGCTTGTTACAAGTTAAAATGTTACTATTTAAAATGTTACCTTGTTACAAGTTAAAATATAGCTTTGTTACAACTTAAAATTTAACTTTGCCGCAGGTTGAAACATCGGGTTAAGGTAGATCAAAATGTAGCTTGGTTATACATTAAAATATTGCCTTGTTACAGGTCAAAATATAACAATGTCTTAGATAAATATGTAGCTTTGTTACAGGTCAACTTGAAATCAGAGTTTTATACGTGTGGCGCATGAAGTAAAATTTCGAGTTTAGAAAAGCCCAGAAAATTTGTCTCGGGCCGCTGCGCGACCCTCGTCAAATTTTCACGGGGCTTTTCTAAACTCGAAATTTTACTTCATGCTTAGTCTGGGAGTGGAAAACACTCGTTTAAAGATTCAAATAGAACTCATTTAAAAAACAACGAATGTCGGAAAATGTACAGCTTAGGCGTATGTTAATTATTTTCTTTAAATCTTTAGATATTCGTTGTTTTTTTTAAGTTCAATTTGAGGCTTTAAACGAGTATTTTCCACTCCCAGACTAAACATGAAGTAAAATTTCGAGTTTAGAAAAGCCCCGTGAAAATTTGTCGAGGGTCGCGCAGCGACCCGAGACAAATTTTCTGGGCTTTTCTAAACTCGAAATTTTACTTCATGCGCCACGCGTATAAAACACTATATTATTGTCAAAATTATGTATATTCGAACTTCACTTAAAATCCGTGTTTTATACGCGTGGCGCATGAAGTAAAATTTCGAGTTTAGAAAAGCCCAGAAAATTTTCACGGGGCTTTTCTAAACTCGAAATTTTACTTCATGCTTAGTCTGGGAGTGGAAAATACTCGTTTAAAGCCTCAAATTGAACTTAAAAAAAACAACGAATATCTACAGATTTAAAGAAAATAATAAAATAATTGCGCGACCCGAGACAAATTTTTACGGGGCTTTTCTAAACTCGAAATTTTACTTCATGCTTAGTCTGGGAGTGGAAAACACTCGTTTAAAGATTCAAATAGAACTCATTTAAAAAACAACGAATGTCGGAAAATGTACAGCTTAGGCGTATGTTAATTATTTTATTATTTTCTTTAAATCTGTAGATATTCGTTATTTTTTTTAAGTTCAATTTGAGGCTTTAAACGAGTATTTTCCACTCCCAGACTAAGCATGAAGTAAAATTTCGAGTTTAGAAAAGCCTCGTGAATATTTGTCGAGGGTCGCGCAGCGACCCGAGACAAATTTTCTGGGCTTTTCTAAACTCGAAATTTTACTTCATGCGCCACGCATATAAAACACGGATTTTTAGTGAAGTTCGAATATACATAAATTTGACAATATTATAGTGTTTTATACGCGTGGCGCATTAAGTAAAATTTCGAGTTTAGAATAGCCCAGAAAATTTGTCTCGGGTCGCTGCGCGACCCTCGACAAATTTTCACGGGGCTTTTCTAAACTCGAAATTTTACTTCATGCTTAGTCTGGGAGTGGAAAATACTCGTTTAAAGCCTCAAATTGAACTTAAAAAAAAACAACGAATATCTACAGATTTAAAGAAAATAATAAAATAATTGCGCGACCCGAGACTAATTTTTACGAGCTTTTCTAAACTCGAAATTTTACTTCATGCTTAGTCTGGGAGTGGAAAACAATTGTTTAAAGCTTTAAATTGAACTTAAAAAAAACAGCCTTGCTACAGGTCAATATATAACCTTGTTACAGGTCAAAATATAACCCTGTTCCAGATAAAAATGTAGCCGTGTGACAGGTCAAAATATAACCCTGTTTTAGATAAAATTGTAGCTGTGTTACAGGTTAACATATTGCCTTGTTACAGGTCAAAATAAAACCCTGTTCCAGATAAAAATGTAGCCTTGTTATAGGTCAACATATAGCCTTGTTACAGGTCAAATGTGCCCTTGTAACAGGTTAAAATATATCTTGGTTAGTGGTCAAAATGTAGTCATGTCTAGATATAGCCTTGTTAGAAATAGATATAGCCTTGTTACAAGTCAACATATAGTCTTGTTATAGGTCAAAATGTAGCCTTGTAACAAGACAAAGTATAGCCTTGTAATAGGTGTAGCCTTGGTTATTGTAGTGTTTAGTTTATATTCGCGCCAAAAGTCTGCGCGAATCCGCAGGTTTCTGATTAGGTTGGAACCGGCACCGCTGTATTTGGCAGTAAAACTGCAGTGTACACATTTCCACCGTGAATGCAAGAGCACAATAAAGTTTAAGTTAATTGGAAATATTTCGGAGTTATTATTTATTCAGTTAAAGGAGACATTACAGTTATAATATAAGCTTATGGTAGGTCAAAATATATCTCTTTTGCAGATATAAATATAACCCATGGGCCAAAATAAAGCCTTGTCATAGATTTAGCCTTACTACAGGTTCAAATATTGCCTTATTATAGCTCTAAATGTAGCCTTATAACAGGTGAAAGTATAGCTAAGTGGTAGGTAAAGAATAGCCTTATTTTAGATCAAAATCTAACTTGTTCGCTATACAAATTAATCCATGTTGTGGTCATAGTAGAGCTTAACCACAGGCTAACACAGACCCTGCCTTAGACCCAGCTGCTAGCTGTGGAAAGGTAAAGAATAACCTTATTTTATCCCAAAATTTAACTTTTTCGCTATTAAAAATATAGACTTGTGACAGATCAAAATAAAGTCCCGTTGCAGACACAAATTAAGCTATGTTGTGGGTCAAAGTATAGCCTAACCACAGGCTAACATAGATCTTGCTTTAGACCCAAATATAGTCTCATCACAGGTTAAAATATATCCTTGTTTTAGGTCAAAGTATTACCTTGTCTATTGTAATTGTATATTAAAAAAGGTGAAATTGTCAATAAATTAATAAATACAAAATATAGCGCTGTTGTAGATACAAACATTAGCCTCGTTACAAGTAAAAAATTAGCCTTGCTAGAACTCAACATTTAGCTTTGTCTTAGCCCCAAAGAAAAAGTATAGCTAAGTGGTAGGTAAAGCTAAATGTTGGGTTCTAGCAAGGCTATATTTTGACCTGTAACGAGGCTATGTTTTTATCTACAACAGGGCTATTTTTTGTATTTATTCATTTATTGACAATTCCACCTTCTTACATATACAATTACAATAGACAATTGACCTAAAACAAGGCTATATTTTGACCTGTGATAAGACTATATTTGGGTCTAAAGCAAGATCTATGTTAGCCTGTGGTTAGGCTATACTTTGACCCACAACATAGCTTAATTTGTGTCTGCAACGGGGCTTTATTTTGATCTGTCACAAGCCTATATTTTTAATAGCGAAAATGTTAAATTTTGGCCTAAAATAAGGTTATTCTTTACCTTTCCACAGCTCAAAATATAGCCTTATCGTAAGTCAAGGATAGCCTATTCATTTGTCAAAATGTAGTTTTGTAGCAGGTCAAAATTTAGACGTTTTTAAACTGAAATTCCAGCCTAATCACTGTCTAAGTGTACTCTTATTGAAAGTCAAAAGTATTGCCTATCACAGATCCAAATATATCATTGTTTTAGATGAAAACATTGCCAGTCACGGATTAAAATCTTGCTTGATCGTAGATCAAAATGTAGCCTTGTTGCTGGCCTGAAAATTTAGAGGCTTTTCTGGCTAACCTAAACTTGGCATTTTGCTTCATACAAAAAATACATAGAGCCTTGTCTCAGCCCCATATATAGTATTATCACAGGTGAAAAAATAGCCTTATCGCGGGTCAAAGTACAGCCCAGTCATAGGTCAAAATGTAACCTTGTCGCAGCTCAAAATTTAACCTGTTAAATAAGTGCAATAAGTCGTAAAATGGTTGTCTTCCACTCCCAGATTAAACATGAAGTAAAATTTGGAGTTTAGAAAAGCCTTAAAATTTAATGAGCTTCAAATTAAGCTCTTTAAAAAAAAAACGAATATCGAATGATTTAAAGAAAATAAGCTGATTTATAATACGTATACTTCAAAGAAAAACTCCCTGTATGGAATAAAATTGCAAAATCTTCAACACATTTACAGATTTCCACTCGCCAGAAGTAATAATAAAGCAAATGTTCTACATATTGTCACTCGCACAGACATTTGTCATTTTGCGCGTGAGGCGCAAGTTAGATTAGTCAGTTAGATTAGTTAGAAATAGTTACTTCTACCCCCAGAAATATTGAACTTTGTCGTCTATAATTAAGAAAAAAGAGGACTTTGCAAGCTCAAAAAGCACACACAATAAGAAACTGTTTTGTTTAACTTTCTATATAGCTACAAGATATCGATGCCTTAGCTCACACATGCCTTAAGTACTTCAGAGACTGAATGCATTTAACACATCTGTGAACCCTATCAAAACATTCACACTATTTTTGCCAGCCGTAATGCTGGTCGTTGATCTACTTGTTTGGCATAATTTTGATCATTTCTTTTGAGTACCAAATTAAAGTACTTATTCGTATGTACTTACTTTTAGAAATGTATATACCTGTAATATTTTGCAGTTTCTAAATTAAAATATGCAATCTACATTAAAAATAGTGTGCTTAATGTTTCGCGAATTGTAAATATTTTCTTTAATACCAATCGTGTTGGTTTTCTTTCCAACGTTCACTTTGATTAAACAAAAGAATTAATTTTGTACAAGAAATCTCCTCTTTAACATTTTATTCTTTGGCATTCTTTAGAGAGACTGTGTGGATGTTTTGATCGGATCCTACTTTTTTAGAATCGGAACATCCCTACTATAAACCCTATCTATTGGGCTCTCTGTTTAATCTGTGATAATACTGATATTTAATATCAGTATTCTGAGTTCACGATTACACTCAAGATAATTACTAATTACCATCTTATAGGAAATAAATGGGAAACGAAGACGCGCAACTTGTACAATATTAAACGATCTAACGCGATTATAGATAATTACCCCCCAATCCTTTCCTTAAAACTAAAATCCAAACACATCAGATACCCATTAAGTGCACCTAAGAAAATTTAATAAGGAAAACATTATTTCAACGAAACACAAACTCGATTTTGCGAAATTTGCGTCGAGCGGAGCGGGGGGGCCTTAATTGAAATCCCCCCCATCGCCGCTCGCGCAATCTTAGTTTTGAGTTTTCAGAGAGTGAACAACGTGATTTATGGTTAATTTACAATTTACCCTCTCCCGGCGTAATTAAGCCCTAAGTTATAATTAGCATATGTAAAGTTTGTACACACGGATACGCGCTCGGGTTTTTAATTGTTACAAATTGCCCAAGTTAAATTAAGTGTGTAATTAAGTGTAAAAGCGACGCGCGCTTTTCTTATCTGCTCATCTACAGTTTTAGTGTAGTGTATGTATGTATGTGTGTGGAAATGGGGAAAGTTTTTTGTTTCATCCGCCCCCGCGCTAAATTAGAATAAAATAGCGCGGGGGTGAGAATTTGAAAATAAAATCTGGACCGTTTTGAAGGGTGTTTGCGAGCGCACGCTCTCGTGCTTTCTTCTGTATCGGGGCGACAATTGAATGCGACATGTGTGAAAATAATCCCATTCTATTTGTTAACGATTCGGTGAGTGTTGATAATGGTTGTATTCACAAAATATTTCTCTCTGGAATTTTGTATGGAAAGGATTCGTTTGCGATTTCAGTTATAACACAGTAAAGAATTACTTACAATATAGCTTTCATATAAAAAAGAATCTACTTTTACCAAAATTATATGCTGTTCATCTATGTATACGAAATGTATCGTATGTTCAATAAAATAAGACCTCTAGAGTGCTATGGAAAATATTGTAGGTTGGCAACTCTGAAGTTATATATTATAATTATCGTGTCTGACGTTTTATATGTCAATTCCTAAAGGGTGTAGCCAACCTAAATTAAAAAGAAAATTAAATCACGGCACTCTTGAGGTTTTTTTGTATTGAACATACGATATTTTTGTGTGTGGGTATCTTTTACTAACATTTATAAACAGTTATCATATAGAAAGTTAACAAAAAAGTTTTTTATTGTGTGTGCTTTTTGAGCTTGCAAAGTCCTCTTTTTTCTTGATTACAGACGTCAAAGTTCAATATTTTATTTTAAGTCTATATTGTGTTTATAGATATTAGTTGTCATATAAACTAATATTTATAAACACTATAAATCAATGGTTTCAATATAATTATCATTTAAAGCAGTGGCAGCCGGTGGCCAACTTCATGTAAAACAAAAATTCCAAAGTAATGCATCTCGGAATTAAAAGGTACGCTCGTTGTACTGCTAAACGCATGTATTAATGACGCAATTCTGTGACGTAGGAGCATTGTTAAACAATGGATACATAGTGATTTCAACTTTTTGTATCTTGGATTTAAGCCTCACATGAAGTTACACCGTGAGCCGCCAGTGATGTAAAGTATAGTTTAGTCATTTAGCTAATAGAGGAATAGATTAGGCTATACCCTCTATTAAATTTGAGTATGATTTCAATTAATGTATTCTATTTTCTTTAAGTACAATAATAATAAAATAAAGAGTTATTATTTGGATCACACGTAAATCATATTTAACACCCTCTCAGTCACTTCCTCTTGGTTTATTATTCCAGATTTGACTCTTGGGCGGATCCGAAGTGATTTCTCGTATTGTCGCCGAATTGGCACTGAATACAGTCTAAAGACCACTCAGCTATTGCGTTACTCCATTCAACCAATGCGTCGCCCCCCGCTACCCCGGCCCTTTGTCGCTCACTTTTTTCTCCTCTTTTCCTTTGATTTCCTCCTTTCTTGCAACCCTTTTCACCCGGACCGCCCGACAGCTCTTCCATTTCATTGTGCCGAGATAAAGTCCCGAGGAAATATAATGGAATTTTTGAGACTTGATTGCAATGTAATTTTCCCCGAGACCCTTTTATGCGGCACCGAGGAGGAAAAAATACATATTTTATCGGATTCTGTCAATTATAATCAGTTTCATTTTTAAATACTAACCTACACTGACATTCTGATTATTATTGAATTGGGGAGACGGAAATTTTATGAAACTCCATTACAAATAATTCTGATAATTTATTCGACGTAAAATATTATTTGAATGCTCTTCAAATAAATCTGTGTAAGAAAATCGTATGTCTAATTTTTAGCGAATTTGTATGAACACTAAAAATGCAGTTGCTATCAATTTAAATTTCTAACAAGTGTTTCCACTCCCAGATTAAGCATGAAGTAAAATTTCGAGTTTAGAAAAGCCCCGTAATGTGGAACTTGTTAACAGTGGTGAATTTTGTATATGAGTTAAATTTACTTACCGTTGGTTGGTTTAGAGCAGGAGCTAATTCGAAGACTGTATGCTAGAAACGTCACTTGAAACCACGCATGCCAACCTAAATTTGAAAGAAAGTTAATTAATCATAATACAGTGATGGCGATTTCGAATTGGGGTTTTGTTATTAAAACTAAAGTATTTTATTTAATTTTACATTATCTCTTAGTTATGATTCAATCCATACGCAAATGTTTTGATTTAATTAATAACACTGGATGTATTTTTATTAATATTATTACTAGTATTTTGAAGAGCTGTATTTGTTCAGAGATTCGTTTTTTTTGTTAAATCGTTCAATTTGAAGCTTCTAACGAGTGTTTTCCACTCCCAGACTAAGCATGAAGTAAAATTTCGAGTTCGGAAAAGCCCCGTGAAAATTTTCTGTGAAAATTTTCTGTGCTTTTCTAAACTCGAAATGTTACTTCATGCGCTACGTGTATATAACACTAATTTCAAGTGAGGTTCAAATACACATAAATTTCACAATATTTAAGTGTTTTATATGCGTGGCGCATGAAGTAAAATTTCGAGTTTAGAAAAGCCCAGAAAATTTGTCTCGGGTCGCTACGCGACCCTCGACAAATTTTCACGGGGCTTTTCTAAACTCGAAATTTTACTTTATGCTTAGTCTGGGAGTGGAAAACACTCGTTAGAAGCTTCAAATTGAACGATTTAAAAAAACGAATGTCTGAACAAATACAGCTCATCAAAATACTAGTAATAATATTAATAAAAATACATCCAGTGTTAATTATTAAATCAAAACATTTGCATATGGATTGAATCATAACTAAGAGATAATGTAAAATTAAATAAAATACTTTAGTTTTAATAACAAAACTCCAATGCGAAATCGCCATCACTCGATAATTAATATTCTATGGCTAATTAACTTTCTTAGAAATTTAGGTTGGCATGCGTGGTTTCAAGTGACGTTTCTAGCATACAGTCTTCGAATTCGCTCCTGCTTTAAACCAACCAATGGTAAGTAAATTTAACTCAAATACAAAATTCACTACTGTTAACAAGTTCCACATTACATTCCGCTCATTTTGATATATAATTGACACTCTGCACTCGAGTTTTCGCGTTTTGATCTCGCAGTGAAAAATGGCGTTAGTTTACTTGCTTGTTAAAAGTTGCTAAAACCTTCATTTATAAATTCATTGTTTTTTAAGTTAATTGTATTTGCGGGGTGGATATCTTGGTTTTAACTTCTTTTTCATTAAATTTCGCTCATTTTGATATATAATCACATCCAGCACTCTTGGTTTTAATTTGTGATCACGCAGTGAAATATATAGCCTTGGTTAACCTATATGTTGAGACACTAAATAAGACTATTATTCCTTACTTCACTTTATATTTGTATCGTTAGATGTACATTTCAAGACACAAGGTGCTCATTATCAATAAAAGTTTGTTATTGATAATGAGCACCTTGTGTCTCGAAATGTACATTTAACGAAACAAATAAAAAGTGAAGTAAGGAATAACAGTCTTATTTAGTGTCTCAACATATAGGTTAACTAAGGCTATATATTTCACTGCGTGATTACAAATTAAAAACAACAAAACGTAAACTCAAAAACATACAGTTATGTGTTGAGATCTTAGAAACATCCTCGGTGATAAATAATTCATTGTTTCCCAAGCAAATTTTTTTCCGGTGATGAATATCCTGTTATTAACTTATCCTTAACTAAATTCTACGTCTTTTAATAAATAATTCACATCAGGCACTCGTGTTTTCGCGTTCTAATCACGCCGAGGAAAACCAACGTTGAGGTCAAAAAGCTTTTTTTCTCTAAGCTTTTTTTACCCTTTACAAAATCCACTCGTATTGTAAACCCAACAACTCTAACTTGCGCTTTATACACCGCTTTCGATAAATAACAATAAACACACAAGCAAATAAATTCATTAGTGTTTAGAAGTATACGAAGAAAACGTTCGACGTGTGTTTATTAATAATTTGTGTCCATTTTTTTCTAATTTCATTATCTCTGGAATATTTGCATTTCCTCTCAGTTTTTCTACATTCACTCAACGAAAATTTCGTGTTGTTTTTAGTAAAGTAATTCATAAAAATTCAGAGTTATGAGTGCTCTATGATTTATTTAATTTTCTTCAAATTTAGGTTGGCAACAGCGCATAGCGTAGTTCGCAGTAGTGTTTCCACATTTTTTTTAAATTTCATTTTATCTTTGGAATATTTTCATTTCTTCTCATTTCTTCTACACTCAATAAACGAATATTCTGTGTTATTTTCAGTATAGAAATTAATAACAATCACAGAGAAAATTAGTGTTCTATGATTTATTTAATTTTCTTCAAATTTAGGTTGGCAACAACGCATGGCGTAGTTCGCAGTAGTGTTTCCACATTTTTTTTTAAATTTCATTTTATCTTTGGAATATTTTCATTTCCTATCATTTTTTCGACACTCAATCAACGAATATTCTGTGTTGCTTTCAGTAAAGTAATTAATAACAATCACAGAGAAAATTAGTGTTCTATGAATTATTTAATTTTCTTCTAATTTAGGTTGGCAATGACGCATGGCGTAGTTCGCAGTAGTGACATTTGTAGTGGCTCGTTTTTAAAAATCCGCTCCTATTTCCATCAACTTTAATAAGTAGCACTCAATTAAAGCCAAAATTGGTCGATTTTGGCTTTAATTGAGTGCTACTTACTAAAAGTTGATGGAAATAGGAGCGGATTTCTATTCACAAAAAAAGGAATTCTTCCATTTTTACTACATCTCAATAAATATTGAACACCATCACATTTAAGCGTAATTTATTTTTAACTTTACTGTAAAACAGTGGTTTATACGCGTGGCGCATAAAGTAAAATTCCGAGTTTAGAAAAGCCCCGTGAAAATTTGTCTCGGGTCGCTGCGCGACCCTCGACAAATTTTCTACGCGGGGCTTTTCTAAACTCGAAATTTTACTTCATGCTTAGTCTGGGAGTGGAAGACACTCATTAGTTTAAAATACATCACAACTGGTGATGTATTTTAGCAGCAATTAGGGGTCCTTTGAGTTGTCAAATAAGTGAGTTACTCAACTGTTTCCAAGGCGCTCTTTACAAAAAACAAATGTTTAAAATTTTCCATATAAAATATACAATAAACTATAAGTATGATACATCATAATTTCTGAATATAAATACAAACAGGTAGGAATAAAGTTAAGGCAAAAAAAAGTAGATATTATATCCTATGTTCAATAAAATAGAACCTCTAGAGTGCCATGATTTTATCTGTTTTTTAAATTTAAGTTGGCTACACGCTTTAGGAATTGACATATAAAACTTCAGACATAATAATTTCAATGTATAATTTCAGAATTGCCAACCTACAATATTTTTCATGACACACTAGAGGTTTTATTTTATTGAACATACGATATAAATAAATTTATTAATAAGAAACATAAATTAACAACAAATAGACACAACATCATAAGAATACAATAATTGCGAATAACATTATAAAATAAATAAACAAAAATATTTAATAATATAACAATAAATATAAAAGAGGGAAATAAATCTTAGTTGGCAGGAAATGATATGTATTTGACATTTATGTCTTATTAGTATGGCTTATTTTTGGATTTACAGCCTGGTACCTTACAAGGGATTATGGGCATGTTGATTTGAGGGATTTTTAACATTCAACTAAATTAATCAAAATAGAAGTAACCTAATACGTATAATAATCTATCAAATAACAGTAAATCTAACTATAGAAATTAAAAATACCTTACAGGAAATCTATCATCCACAAATTATGGAATACTGAAAGAACGTGCCGTAGAACGTGTTCCTCGGAGCAAACACTAACAAAAATGGCCGAGTGGGTTGCACGGAATACGGGTTGTAGGAAGTGTTGCCAACTCTAGACTGCCAGATATCTGAAAATTTCGTCTAAAAAATCACCAGATTTTATGTTTTGCTGTAACATAAATAAATTAAATACAATTAACAGACCAACACTATTTAACGTTAATGAATAAAAGACGTATAATAACTAAAGATGCATTATACTAATATTACTATTGTTATGATAGTATAATTATAATAGTATTACAGTAGTAGTACAGGGTGTCTCATTAGTACATTCTTGAAACTTTCAGCGAGTGTTTTCCACTCCCAGACTAAGCATGAAGTAAAATTTCGAGTTTAGAAAAGCCCCGTTAAAATTTGTCGAGGGTCGCGCAGCGACCCGAGACAAATTTTCTGGGCTTTTCTAAACTCGAAATTTTACTTCATGCGCCAAGCGTACAAAACAATGGTTTCAAGTGAAGTTTGAAATATACTCCTTAGAAATGTAAGTTTATGATTCATTTGGACATGGACATTTTTATGAATGTAAAGATAGATATTTCCGAATGTTAATAGTTTTGACAGTATTTTGGCATGTTTGACTGTTTTATCTTTAATCGCTTTTTCATGACAGTAAATCACTAGATTGTCACTAAAAACATTCAACAAACACTAGAATTAAGCCACGCCTGAATCACAAACAATTTTTCTGAATCTGAAAGTTGAAACCACTAGATTTGGTGACAAAATCACTGATTTGGCAACCCTGGTTGTAGGTTAGGGCGGCCGAGGAGAAAGTGAAAAACCGGGAGAAAAACGCACTGAATTCAAAAATTCCTCGAAAATCTCTAAATTAGTCTGCTGAACTACTGCCAAAATCACCAGATTTTATGTTTTGTTGTAACATGAATAAACCAAATACAAATTAACATACCAACACTATTTAACGTTAATGAATAAGAAACGTATAATAACTAAAGATGCATTATACTAACCCTTGATTTAGGTTGGCAACGAGGCATGACGTAGTTCGCCGTAGTGACATTTGCAATGGATCGTTTTTAATAATCCGCTCTTGTTTCCATCAACTATCGGTAAGTAAAACTCAATAAAAGGAAAAATCGACCAACATCAATGAGTTATTCTTGAAATTCCACTCATTTCGATATATAATTCACTCCTAGTATTTGCATTTTCACGCTTTAATTACGCAGGTCTGATTTGTCTGCGCCCACATCTTGCAAGAAATCCCTTGTTAATAAAGACATATTTTCGTTAGCAAATTTTGCTCGTGGGTTAAATATCTTGTTGTTAGTTTATTTTTTATGGGATTCCTCGTATTTTTCTGTACGGTTTATAAGCGTGTATTGTTTTCACAGTTTGTTGTATTGATGTGAAGATTGAAAACCCGGTGTCGTTTAGGCGCAGACAAAAATGGCGGGTGGAAAAGTGGGAAAGGTGAATCTTCAGCAAGATTTCTTTTCGGCTGGTTTTAGAACAACAAATCGTTGAGGAGGAACTTTGAAGACCGGTGTTCGTTTAACTTCAAAAAAGTAAGCGATATTAATTTAATTTTCCTTTTTTTCTTTAATTTTTAGACCCAGTTGCACCAGAAATGTTGAACTCAGGTTTAAACTGAACTCAAGTTCAAGATGACAGTTCTTATTGTTCTAATATCACTTTGAACTCAAGTTCAGAGTTGAACCAGTTTAATGTGTTTGGAAAATAAGTTCTCCACTTCCATCCCGAAGAAAACCAAGTTAGAGGGCAAGATAGTTCAAGGCAAGGACGTCTGGCTCTTTACGGATGGTTCCAAGTCTGAAAACAGAGAAGGGGAAGGAATCTTCTCATACGATTTCAACCTCAAAAAAAAGCCTTTTAGACTCCCAAACCACTGTAACATTCTTCAGGCAGAGGCCATGGCCATCCGAGTGACAGTGGCGTGGATCCACAAAAATGACTCTCAGGGGAACCGCATTAGGTTCATTACTGATAGCAAAGGCGCCATTAAGACACTGACTAGTCCGTACTGCACCTCGAAGGTGGTCAGAGACTGTAAAAAATCGCTAAATAGGCTTGCAAATAACTGTGACGTGGGACTCATGTGGGTACCTAATCACAGTGATATCAGGGGGAATTCAATTGCCGACGACCTTGCAAGGAAGGGGGCAAGAATGAAGGACCTGTCTACTGAACTCTCCACCCACATTCCTCTTGTGAAATGGAAGAGACTACTGAGCGACCAAATGATAACATCGGTCAACCATAGGTGGAGAGAAGAAGATACGTGTCTCATAACAACGCAGCTATGGCCTATATGGGATACTATAAACAGCAACAGATTACTTAACAGAATCGACATAAAGAAGGCGGTAGGCGTCCTCACGGGCCCCTGCTTCCTAGGCAGACAAAAGATGGGGCTTGAGCACAACGACATTCGCACAGAATGCCTAGATGTGGAGGAGGAAGAGACGGTACTCCACTATCTTGTTGTCAAGATGGCGAGCGAGACGGACGCATCGGGAGATGCTCCTCAAGAAAATTTTAAGAAGATCTGTACAAGGTGTAAAAAGACGGCTGCAAGTGGCTGATCGTGTATTAAGTGTGGCGCAACGTTTCATACAAGTTGTGCAATTAAAATAGTGAAGTGCTGTGATCTTCCGTTGGAGGATAACCTAAATGCAGAAGACATCACTGGTGAGGACTGCTTTCAAATTATGAAACTACTAGTTGTCGAACTTAAATTAAGCAACAGTCTCCTGTTGGACAAAGTAGCATCGCTAGAAAAATTAATTATAAGCAAAGATAATGAAATTAATTCATTGAAAAGCAAAGTGTAAAAAAAAGCGCGACATTGGCAGAGGTCGTTAATGTATCAACAAAATCCGCGAAATCGCCCGGGCCGGACGCTGTTTCAATACGCGCGCAGGCGAAGGTGGGCGCGCTAGCCCCGCTCGATCAGTTGATGTTGAAGAAATCTACCACTCCTAGTCGCGTTATCAAAGAGAATAATAAAGCTCATAAACCGAGCTCCGACCAATCTAACTCAACTACTACAACTTCTATTACAATGAAGTCTAGTCAAACAGATGATGAATTTAAAACGGTGGTGAGAAGAAAACATCGGAAAATCAAACCGATCATTGGCTGCCAAGACGATACGGACATTAAAGGTGTAACAAAGATGTCAGCCGAGTTAATCCATCAGTCACTGCAATGGACATAAAACAATTTTTAAACAAAAATGATTTCACTAACATAGAATGCACGCGGATGACATCAAAACATCCCGAGAAATATTCCTCATTCAAAGTATCCGCACCACCTGAAGAAATAATAAAACTGAAGGATCCACTGGTATGGCCCCGAGGAGTAAGTTTTCACCCGTTTTTTTTCTGGATGATGAAGCCGAAGATAACACCGGACCGACAAAGAGAGTGAGTAAAACAACAACAGGAAACATCGATAACTTGCAAGATACGTTTAACTTCTTACTGTTAAATATTCAAAGTGTTAGAAGTAAAACTAATCTACTAGAAGCTCTTATAAGTGATGCAAATTTTAAAGTTATTTGTTGGAGCACTGGCGCACAGAAATAGAATCTGAAGTGTTTAAACTTGAACATTTTATTGTGGCAAACCATTATTCACGAAAAGTGTTCACACATGGTGGTGTCATGATTTTGTTAAGGGATGATTTCAAATTTACCACCCTGAATATAAATATGTATTCCATTGAAAAACAATGTGAAGTATCGGGAATTTTATTAAATGATATAAATATTGTAATAATTAATATCTATAGAGCCCCCTCGGGAGATTTTAATTTATTTTTAGACGTGCTAAACAATATCATGTCCGTCATAGATTTTACTAAATATACTATTTTTATTTGTGGCGACTTTAATTGTGATTTTATTAATAGGAAAGACGTAAATACACGAAGTCTGTGCGACTATTTAAGCAGCTATCGTATGTGTGGTCTAGTAAACTTTCCAACTAGAGGAGGTTCCTGTTTGGATAATGTGTTTACAAATAGTTGTCATATCAAAGCTACGGTTAAACCAATTGTAGTACCATTTTCCAATCACGATGGGGTAAGTGTATGTACTAAATTACATCATAGATTAAACGATGGCGAAACCAAATTAATTCGTCCAATCACATCTCTTGGTAAAATTAACTTCTATAATATGCTTAGTAATGTCGATTGGAGCATTATTGACCATTTAGATATAAATAATAGTTGGACTAAATTTATGAATATATTTCTGAACTATTTTGAAATTTGTTTTCCATTGAAGTCCAAAAAATTTACCAAAGGCGTATCTCATACCAACTGGTTTACAAATGATTTAAAAACTATGAGAGAAAATTTAAACTTAGTGTATGAGGCTAGTGCAAAAGTTAACAATGCTCAAATGAAACAATTAAAAAAAGACATGCAGATAACATACAAAAATGCAATTAAACAGGCCAAACTAGAAGCAAATGATAGATTAGTGTCATCAACAAGTAATCCAGTAAAAGCTATGTGGAATATATTGAATAACCATAGGAAAAAATCCGTGTCTGTGATAGATGAATGTGATATAACAGCCCATATGTTTAATGATTTTTTTGTAAATGTTCCCACTAAAATTAACAACGAACTACCTATCTGTGATATAGATCCTATAACTCTGGTCAATCAATATTTCTTTTCTAACCCACCGTCTTTCTCATTTAGTTTAGTGTCTGAGGCGTTTGTGAGGGATATAGTCAAAGGTATGGAGAATAATCGAAGTACAGACATTTACGGCATTTCGATTAGCTTAATCAAAGATACCATAGACGTTCTAATAGAACCACTTACAAAATTAATCAATCGTAGTATAACATCAAGTGTATTTCCGGAGGTCCTTAAAGTGTCAAAGATTATCCCGATTCACAAAAAAGGTAACCTCAATGATTGCAATAACTACCGGCCTATATCTTTACCCCCCATTTTCTCTAAAATATTTGAGAAAATAATGCTTACGCAAATAATAATACACTTTGAAAGCAATAATATCCTCAGTGAAGAACAATACGGATTTAGGGAGGGGAAATCCACACTTAATGCCATACTGGACCTTACAGGATCCATTATTGATGCATATGAAAACGGTGAATTTGCTTTTGCTACGTACATTGATCTCTCCAAGGCCTTCGACTGTGTTCCCCATACCTTACTTTTACGAAAGTTGTACACATACAATTTCAACCCCCAGAGCTGTGGCCTTTTGCTTTCTTTTTTATCTAGAAGGCAGCAAGCGGTCACTTATAGAGGTCAGACATCTGATCTTCTTGAAACGGCTTGTGGTGTCCCGCAGGGATCAACACTAGGACCACTTCTGTTTCTTATTTATATCAATGATTTCCCTAAATACACGAATGACGAATGATGAAGTTATTTTATTCGCTGATGATACAACTATCATTAATGCATCAACTAGTATCGATGCAGCAAATAAACAAAATAGGGAATTCGTATTAAAGGCTACAGAGTGGTTTACTGCAAATAGATTGAGTCTTAATATTAACAAAACTGAAACATCAATCTATACGTTAAATAATCACTATCTAACAAATTTTAACACAGCTGTTAAATTCCTAGGTGATAACCTGCTTCTATGGGATCGACATGGCGATGAACTGGCAGCGAAGTTAAATAAAGGCATCTATATCTTAAGAGGTTTAAGGAATAATATTACCCCTGATATGCTGAAAACTGCCAATTTTGCGCTATTTCAGTCCCACCTGACATATAGCATAGTTGCCTGGGGTCATTCTGTAATAAGACACCGAATGTTTGGACTCCAACGCAAGGCCGTTAGAATCATATGCAACTTGGGGTTTCGAGAAGATTGTAAAGATGCCTTTATTAAACTCAAAATACTAACATTTCCTAGTTTATACATATTGCATTGTTTGTTATCTGTCAAGTCTTGCTACGACAATCATATACTGCAATCCCGCAATCACAATTATCAAACTAGAACGCAAAACAACTTATACGTACCGAATTTAAGACTTCAGAGATCGAGAAATGGTATGAACTACTATGGCTTAAAGTTATTCAATGTTTTACCCAATAGTTATCGGACCCTTGATAAAAAGTTATTTAAATCAAGGATCAAGATAATATTACTAGAAAACGCATTTTATTCCGTGGATGATTTTCTAGGCCATACATTCTAACTTTTATAAGTTCGATTGCTATTGTATTTTATTGCTAGTACTAGTGATAGAAGTATCACTATTATTACTTTAAATTATATATTTATTAATATTGCAAGAATAGGTTTTAATTATATATGTTTACTTTTGTAATTTTAAAGTGAGCTGTCCTCTAATTTATTATATTTTAATATACTGATCGGGTTCATTAGGTGCTCGGATTGGTTTCTATAGGTGAGGAGGGAGGGGAGATCTGACTCTTTTTTACCCTTATGGTATCACAACGGGCCCTTGGGCCTAAGTGAGTGGTCTAACTGCTGCCATTGAAACCTAAGCTAACCTAACGTGTTTGGTGCAACTGGACCTTCTTATTATTGTTTTCTTCTTTCTTGAAATTTAATTTAGACTAATGTTAAGTTTTGTTCGCTAAAACTTATTGACTTCTCCAGCTTAGTTATTTTTTTATTTATCGTTTTCTTTTATTATTATTACAGTTCTTGTTTTCTATCTCATTCCTTCTTCCACTCTGAATACTTGAGAAAAATATTCTCTTTTCAACTTCATATAGTTCAACTTTCTTATACTCAATGACATTAGAAGCGTAACACCCAGAAGAAGTTATTATTTTAACTTGATTTTTTGCCAGTATGGTAGTCTTTCTTACATCAAGAATAAAATGATTACATTTTCAAGAAATTTTATTAAGAAACAATCTAAAAAAAATTAATAATGTGTTTGGCGACCCCTTTGCTATATACACTCCTGTAGACGTCTGGGCATCGACAAAATGAGATGGTCGATGTCTTCTTGAGGCATCTCGTTCCAAGCAACTTGAATTTCATCGATCAACTGTGCTAGAGTCTGTGGAGGATGGTGCAAGGAGAATATTCTTCTTCCCATGATATCCCACACATGTTCAATGGGATTTAAATCCGGCGAACGGGGCGGCCACGCCAAAACATTAACACCAGCTTCATTAAGAAAGTTCATAGTTCGACGAGCAATATGGGGACGTGCGTTATCTTGTTGAAAAAGTACGTCTGGGCGGCCATCTAAATAAGGCAACAAAGTCGGTCGTATGACGTCTTCAACATAACGCGCAGCTGTCATACTGCCTCGAATGAATACAAGAGGTGATCGACTACCATAAGCAATAGCCCCCCAAACCATTACTCCAGCAGTCCTGTGTACATGCCTCTCAATAGCAAACCTAAGATCAGGTCGTTCTCCACGGTAGCGTCGTACCCTTCTACGGCCATCATGCGTGCCTAGACAAAATCGTGATTCATCGCTGAATACGACATCGTGCCATTCTGCCTCCCAATGCTGCCGTTCTCTGCACCAGTCCAACCTTTGGCGACAGTGTCTCGCTGTTAAAGGAAGCACTAATCTTGGACGGTACTAAAGAAGCCCAAAGGATTGAATGCGGCGATATAAGGTTCGCATACTAACGGGCCTACCTTCTTCTCCAATCCATTGATCACCGATTTGACGCGTAGTAGCGAAACGGTCTCGCAGGGCTATTTGTCTTAAGCGCCGATCTTGACGTTCTGTGGTACGCCTTGGTTGACCAATTGGTCTTCTTCTTGCTCCTCTACCTTCTTCTGTCCATACCTGATACACACGTATTACAGTTGCTGCAGTGGAATCAATACGGCGGGCAATTTCGCGATAGGACATACCGACATCTCGGTAAGCAACAACTCGACCCCGGTCAAAATCGCTCAAATGGTGATATTGTGGACGTCTTCGGACTCGAGGCATTTTATTTAAGCTTAACACACTCAACGGAAACACGAAAACTAAAAACATCTGTACTAAACAGCTCATATAAATCGTTTTATCAAAAAAGAGAAAGTGAAATATTTTTTTTTCACAATAAATATAAAAGGCACAAGGTTGAAATTGTTATCAATGTATGCTTTAAATATAGTCACTCCGTTGCTAAAATATGAATTCAAAAAAATCATTCCTTCTTGGTGTTACGCTTCTAATGTCATTGAGTATATTAAGAATGTAAGAAATCTTATTGATTAGCTGTAATTTGATGTGCTAAATAATCAGATACCATTAAGAAATAATAGATAATAATAATTCTCTTACTTTGTTAACTGTGAATAATTTTAAGTACATCAATTTAATCTATTTTGTATGCATTTGATGTAACGGTTAAGCAACAATAATTTAAACCTTAGCTATTGAACCATTAGATAGTCATGTGATAGTGTTTAATGCCTTCAAGTTTGTTAAAATAAAAGTAATTTTGTAATTTAATGGGTATGATAACTTATGTATACCGGATGTTGACTTGGCGGACGCAACATAGGAAATCGCATCTTAATTTTAAAGTGTACATATATTGGCTTCCCTATTTATTTTAGAGACAAAATGTATTTACTTTTTTGTAGAGGGGAAAATTCTAAATTTATTAATGTTCACACTTAATACTTTACGTTTCTCTAAGTTAAAATAATTAAGAAAAAGTAATGTGATTTTATAAAAATAATGACATACCATGGAATTGATACAACAATTGCGGATATTCCCTGTTTTTTTTAAGTTCAATTTAAAGCTTTAAACAAGTGTTTTCTACTACCAGACTAAGCATGAAGTAAAATTTCGAGTTTAGAAAAGCTCCGTGAAAATTTGTCGAGGGTCGCGCAGCGACCCGAGACAAATTTTCTGGGCTTTTCTAAACTCGAAATTTTACTTCATGCGCCACACGTATAAAACTCTGATTTCAAGTGAAGTTCAAATATACATAAAGTTCATAATATTTTAGTGTTTTATACGCGTGGCGCATGAAGTAAAATTTCGAGTTTAGAAAAGCCCCGTGAAAATTTGTTTCGGGTCGCTGTGCGACCCTCGCCAAATTTTCACGGGGCTTTTCTAAACTCGAAATTTTACTTCATGTTTAGTCTAGGAGTGGAAAACACTCGTTTAAAACCTCAAATTGAACTTAAAAAAAAACAACGAATATCTAAAGATTTAAAGAAAATAATAAAATAATTAGCGTACGCCTAAGCAGTACATTTTCCGACATTCGTTGTTTTTTAAATGAGTTCTATATGAATCTCTAAACGAGTGTTTTCCACTCCCAGACTAAGCATGAAGTAAAATTTCGAGTTTAGAAAAGCCCCGTGAAAATTTGTCGAGGGTCGCGCAGCGGCCCGAGACAAATTTTCTGGGCTTTTCTAAACTCGAAATTTTACTTCATGCGCCACACGTATAAAACTCTGATTTCAAGTGAGGTTCAAATATACATGAAGTTCATAATATTTTAGTGTTTTATACGTGTGGCGCATGAAGTAAAATTTCGAGTTTAGAAAAGCACAGAAAATTTTCACGGGGCTTTTCTAAACTCGAAATTTTACTTCATGCTTAGTCTGGGAGTGGAAAACACTCGTTTAAAGCTTCAAATTGAACTCTTTTAAAAATCAACGGATGTCAGATAATTAACAGCTAAAATAATTAAGAAAAAGTAATGTGATTTTATAAAAATAATGACATTTTTCTTGGACAATGTAAATCATTTCGAAAACATTTACTTTAATCAAGTGACTACGATATCTTTTGCCATTTTGACATCCGCAGTTGTTGTTTCAATTCCATAGCATGTCATTATTTTTATAAAATCACATTATTTTTTCTTAGTTATTTTAACTTAGATAAACGTTAACACGAATGAATTCAGAATTTGTCCCTCTACAAAAAACGTAAATACATTTTGTTTCTAAAATAAATAGGGAAGCCAAAATTTGAACATTTCAAAATTTACATGGGATTTCCTATGTTGCGTCCGTCAAGTCAACGCCCGGTATATAACTGAATGTGAAGTCCGTAGATAGTTTAATAATAATAATAATAATATATTGTACATCTAATATTAACACATCAAGCTAGAAGCCTCTTTTGTTTCTCCCTTTACCAATTCTGAATAATTTTTATGCGAATCACCCCTTACTATTTTATGGTCGGAGAGCGTTTAAAAGAAAAAACAAATTTAGCCGCATAGAAATCGGATAGATATTCTTTGAGATTAAAATCTGGGATTGAATGGGCGGGCAAATTGAAATAAATCTAGAGATAAAACCCTATAAATGTCGCTATTATGGACGCGCAAATAAACCCCCTTGAATACTTTACGCCCCCCTAATTGAATGTGCCCACACATAAAAATCAATTCCGCTACGCTTGTTTTGATCACTCTATTCAAGGGTCGTGTAAGTTTTCCGTGTACACATAGTTACTACATGAATGCGCAACTATATATGTGTGTTTGTAGATGTAAATTATATAAGTGTGAGAGTGTCTGTGTAATTACATAAAGGGTAAGTGAAGATGGAATTTAAAAAGGGGTGGAAATATTTACTCTAAATGAATAGATCGTGTCATTTTTGTCAAGATTTAAATTTAAATACACTGCTTCAAGAAATTAACGCACCACCTGCAATTTTTCGAAAATTTTAAAACTGTGTACTATTTTTGAGTATTTCACATTAGCGTCTTTGATATAATGAAACATGCTTCGAATCGTGGGTTTATTTTGACAAGTTGCAAACAAATTTAACTAAAAAAAAGCAAAGCTAAACTTGAAAAGTTTTTTTTTAAGAAATTACGGATCTTTCGTTAAAGTTGAAGACAGTCGTTAAGTTTGTTTCTCACTGTTATACAGGGTGTCGGTCCTGTATAACAGTGAGAAACAAATTTAATAATAATAATAATAATACTTTATTTACCATAAAACACTAAAAGTACAGGAACGTCAAACAATTGAATATAAATATAAAAATTGTATTGTAAATTAGGAACTGTGGAGGCTTCTACTTCGTTATACATGTTAATTCAATGAAATAAAACACTTTAACTTTGTTTGTATAACACACTAAAAGTGTGTTATACAAACAAAGTTAAAGTGTTTTATTTCATTGTATTGTAAATGTTTAATTATGAAATTAAATTAAACTGTTGCAGTTCAGATATTCATCTATAGAATAAAACGCATGGTTAAATAAAACAGACTTTAGCTTTATTTTAAATTGCGTGTAGTTTAATTTACCTAACTCTTGAGGAATTCTGTAGAAGACTTTAATGCCTTGTATCTGCCAAGATCTATTGCATAGTTCAAGATGGACCTTTCTCCGTAACAGTAAGTTGCTGAATCGCGTTTTATGGGTGTGGTTTGTTCTATTATTTATTTCATTTTGGTGTATATATGCATATTTACAGATCTCTAGTATCAGAGCTGGGCAGGATTCGAATCATTCGGGATTCGAATCCTGGATTCAAATCCATTTAGAGGATTCAAAAGAGGCATTCAAATACTTTAGTTCAACTGGATTCGTGATCTGGATTCGTTACATTTTTTTAAGAGGATTCGTATTCGAATCCAAATGTGGGTGATTCGAATCCTTATAAAGGATTCGAATATTTATAAAAGGATTCGAATATTTCAAAATAGATTCGAATACTTACAAAAGGATTTGAATCGTCAAAAATAATTCGAATTAATTGTGAGGATTAACATGAAAAATGTCTTTTGTGTGTTTTAAAATTTTTCGTTAAATCACTGTTTTATACGCGTGGCGCATGAAGTAAAATTTCGAGTTTAGAAAAGCCCAGAAAATTTGTCTCGGGTCGCTGCGCGACCCGAGACAAATTTTCACGGGGCTTTTCTAAACTCGAAATTTTACTTCATGCTTAGTCTGGGAGTGGAAACGCTCGTTCGAAACTTCAAACTAAATGCTTTGATAAAGCATTAAATGACTCAACATGTCTTTAGAGATAATGATCTAGTTTTCGAAATTTTGTTTAATATTATTTGAAGTCAAACTGACATGGTAGCTACAATCTGAAATGTTAAATTTTTCCGACATTCCCCTGATTCAAGAATTTTTTCCCTGGCCTTTTAATATAACTTTCTTTTGTGGGAAACCCCCCTTTTGTTAAATTGGTTTCATTGTTTTTGTCAAACTGAAGTTAATTTTATAAATTCTTACGTGTTTTGTAATTTGCCTGCTGATTTAAATTTAAATTTAATAATATCATATGGCTTTTTTGTTAGTGTTTTGGTCAATTTGAATATAATTCCATGACTATTCTCTGATTTTCCCGGTTTTAATGATATTCAGTGAATTTTATATTTACGTAATTTTCAGGCATTCGTCGATTTTAATATAGAGTTCAATTTGAAGTTTTGAACGGGTGTTTCCACTCCCAGGCTAAGCATGAAGTAAAATTTCGAGTTTAGAAAAGCCCCGTGAAAATTTGTCGAGGGTCGCGCAGCGACAAGAGACAAATCTTCGGGCTTTTCTAAACTCGAAATTTTACTTCATGCGCCACGCGCAAAAACACTGATTTGAAGTGAAGTTCAGAAACACGTAAATACATCTTTAATCAGAGTAACAGGTAATCAGATATTTAGTCTGTGATCACCGATGTTCAGTGTTAATAATAACTAATTAGGTTTTGAATATTTTTGTTAAAACAACTGGTAACGATATTTATACATTAATGGTTGCAAAAAAATAATAAAATCAAATGTATTCTTAAAGGATTTGTATTCCTGATTCGAAAAAACAGGATTCGAATCTTTGATTCCTCCTACGAATCCTTTATTCTAGTATTCGTGATTCGAATCATATTAGGTGATTCGGATTTGTGATTCGAATCTTTTTACAAGGATTCATCCCAGCTCTGTCTAGTATTAAGAGGGATGGTAGAGTTAGGATCGATAGATCCTTAAAATGTGGACGACATGAATAGGTGCGATTCATATTTTTTATTTTGCGAACTTTGAGCTTTTGTGTAATAAAGACTTTGTTTATCCATTGCGTACAGCCCCATAAGAGGATTCCATACAGCATTCTTGATTAAACCTCTGTAAAGTAATTTTTTATTATTATTTTGTAGGCCGATTTTTTTTTTATTTTTTTTTAATTTTGGGTTTTACGTCATCTATTTCCGCTGCTAAGGCCAATCATAACGCCGGAGATTAGGTCTACAGCTATCCGGGAATTTTTCCGAACCCGGTGGGAGTTCCAACCCACCGGTAGGGATCTTTAACGTGCACGCAACATCCAGGCAGTACATGCATTTAACGTCATATCCGAGAAGACGGAGTGTTTGGCATTTTTATCCTAACCTATATAAATGCAGACAACTTGTTAGGCCGGTATTTGAACCCCGGTCCGTGGCGTGGCAGTACAACACTCTAACCACTACACCACCAAGCTGCCCAGGCCGATTTATTCAGTTTGTTTATAAGCTTGGTGCAGCGCTCGTCCCATTTCAGGTTGTGGGATAGTGTCACTCCTAAGAAGATCACGTGTTCTGTTGATGTGATGGAGTCATTATTCACGCTTAATTTTATATTTTCACTATTTAACTTCTGAGGAGTATGGAATAGTGTCGTGTGCGTTTTGGTCGGATTTAAGAACAGTCCATTTGACTGGAACCAGTAATTTAATTTAGCTAGAGCAATGTTGCCTGAGGCTGTTAAAATTGCATAATGATGTATCTTTTATTAGCTCCGAGGTGTCGTCTGCATACATGATTACATTGTAATCGGGGAGGAAGTCGGCAGCATCATTAATATATAAAATAAATAATATTGGCCCCAGTATTGATCCCTGAGGAACACCTATTAAGCTTGGCAGCGTCCTCGATCTATGTCCTCCACCATAGCTGGGCACCGTTAATCAAATAGTTAACTTCGTTAATCGTTAATCCGCTAAAAAAAATAGCTTCGTTAAACGTTAAAGCGTTACATTTCAGAAGAATTAACGCAAGTTAACGTTAATCGTTAATTCGTTAATATATGTAAAATTGCATTTTTATATAGTTGCGTTAGTGAACTTATAAAATCTGTTGGTTTAGGTTCTGGAAGTTAACAGGTTAGGAACAAAACAAAATACTTATATAATTCAAATGTGTAATTTAATCGTCGGGCATAAGGTGCATATTCCCCTTCATGAACATTAACATGTTGAAGTTCTCGTCTGAAAGCGAGGCTCGTTTTGGTGTTAAAATGTCTTTACCCGTGGAAAACAGACGTTCAACTGCAGCGCTTGAGGGTATAGCAGTATTGTATTTAATGAATAGATTTATGAATATCTGTTCCCCGAGGAATGCAGCATCGTTGAACGATTCCTTTGATTTCATGTCCGGCCACATTTTAACGAGACTTTGCGCTTTACTCTTTAAAGAGTTGGAGCTCTTTGGTTTTTCTATAGACTGGGTGACAGAATTGAAAAAGTCTTCCTCGTCATCATCGTTGTTACTCGTATTGCTTCCTCCGCCACTTAAACTATCTCTGTCCTTCGAATTTTCCGCTGCTTCTTGTCGTAAGGCATCTTCTACCTTTTTTTCCATGCACTTTTTTTACTGCATCCACTCTACTGCTGTCATACGTTTCCAGCCATATCAACCGGAACTTTGGGTGAAATGCTGCGGCAAGTTGGCACTGTTCATCATTCAGGAGTGGTCCAAACCTTTTCTCTATGCCATTTAATAAGGCATTGGCTAAAGCTCTGCAATTTACTTGGCTCTTAGATTTAATATTTTTTAATTTATAGACAGTTGCTGCAATCGTCGGTAGTAGTGATCCGAGATATGCTTGAGCTTCTCCTTGGATACGATCGAGGGCATTCGCGACAGGTGCCATAACCTGTAAATAAGTATTTAATATAAGTATTGATATGATGTGAAAAGAAAATAACGTTACTAAAACGTTAATTTAAACTATATACATATATACATTTACCTTTGCGTACTCCTTCATTACGGTCACATCTTGGTCATTGAAAATTGGAATTTTTTGTTGAGTCATAATTCTGTGAAGAGAAGGTCTTTTTGTTTCCAATATACTGTTGAGAACGACAATAGCATCATACAGAGAGTTCCACCTCGTCGTATTTGGAAGGACAAGTCGTCTGCCTAATTCAGCGTGAATGCTATCTGCTGCTACCGTACTACGTGATTGCTGATTCCACAAAGTATGTGCCTTGGCTAAGGCATTTCTGTAGGGAGTCTTGAAAACAGTTATTTGTAGAGCAGCATCTGCATCTTTGCTAGCGACCAAACCGTCGTGAGAATGTTTGAACGCGTTCTTACTTCGTAATGTGACGACCCGCATAAAAACTACCTACCTACGATTAAGCATTATTCTTTGGCCCGCTACGATTGTCTGGTTATTACAAATGGCCCGTCTTAAAAAAAAGTTTCTGGTGTATGAAAATAAAAAAAAACGAAAAATAGACTTAACTGACCTAGTGATTTTTTTTATCTATGTGAAATTCACAGTGAATATCTATCATTGTTTGGGCCAGGATATCGTATGTGTGATGACCTTTTAGGCGTATGCACGTCAATACTGCATGCATTTTGGCTCTTGTGATAGGATCTAACCAGTGAACTGTCATTCCCAAATAACTTTTGTTGTGAGCTGACCAACAGTCAGCCGTCGTTGCCACCCAATCAATGTTTCCAAGTAAACTGAAATTAAAATTATAAATACATCACGTTTTTAAAAAAAATGCTATAATAATAAATGAAAATTATATACATATATGCACGCATACCTATTTTATGAACCCCTAATTATTTAAACTTTTTTCAAATAAAATTATACCTACGTAGGTATACGTAGGGCGACGTTTATCTGTTAAAAATAACTAGAAAATAGGTACTTATTTTAGTTACTTACCTAATCAGGTGTTGCTTCAATTCAATGTGTTCGTCAGTAATGCGTCTACCCAAAGTTCTTCTTGAAACTGAATTTTTGCTCGGGTTTAACGTTTTTATCAACGCACCAAAAGACTTGCTTTCGACAACATGTAAAGGAATCATGTTTGACACAAATAAATTTACTATACATTTGTCCACTTTGGCTTGGGGTACACCGCTGCCAGTAGCTAAAATCCCGAACGATTCCCTGATGCTCAGCTGTCGGCCCTGTTGTATTCTTCTTTTAACGGGATTAGGATTACTGCTACTTGTGCTATCATCATTATCATTAATATTGTCAGAATGAGTTCTCCTTTTTGTCTTGCCGTTGCCCCGTTTAGAGCCCGCCTTAACAATCTCTTCAAACTGTACGTATTGTGACTCATGTGCCCTTCTTACATGTTGTTTCAAATTATTCAGGCTTGATACATGAACTTTTATTTTGGTGTCTTTCGGCAAGCATCGCTTACACGCAAAAAGTATTTGCTGGCCCGATCTGGATACAAACTCCACATACTCAGTCAAATGTGGCCATGGATTCTCATCAGGACCGCTGGAATCCGAATTCCATGTCTTCCATGATATGGTTTTAATTACTACACTGCACAGTACACTTTTTCTATCTAACTAAATTACACTGCACTCTTCTTTATCAACACGCAAATGATCACTGACAGTAATTTATAATAACAACAAACAAAACACTCGTCACTCTAAGCACCGGCGCTAAGTAATGAAATGATCAAACGAAACAAATCTCTTCGCAGTTTCCTCACTCGCACGCGCCGGTAAAATATATTTAGTTTTGTTTTTGTTTTACTCGCTGCCACGTGCCGCCCGGCACTTGTCGTTTCATACTTGTCTGAACCTGTTTTTCGCGCCGCGCCGCGGTGCCGTGTGGTAAATAGTAGGCATTGGATTAACGATTAACGGACTTCTGCATATTAACGGAAGTTAACGTGTCCGTTAACATTTTAAAAAGTTAATTTAAAAGTTAATCCGTTAATCAAAATGTTAACTTCGTTAATTAACGATTAACGGATTAACGAGTTAATGCCCAGCTATGTCCTCCACAAGCCGTACCCGAACCAGAGATTTCTACAAACGATAATCTGTTAGAGAGGTAGGAAGCAAACTTGCGACTGTCTTGAACTTTAACGAAAGGGAAATCATGCGGGCCAATAATGCTACAAGACACATTTCTGCTAAAGTATTCAAATCCAAATAGTCAAATATTTGGAAATTCGAATATTGAAATATGTGAATAATTTAGTGATTGAAATATTCATATTTGAATATTCGACTATTTGAATTATTTGTATTCGAATCTTAGCCTCAGTTTTTCTGAATGCTTGAAAAAATCTCAACGAGACAAAATCATTGCAGAAAGACGATAAATTCGCTTTTATTATATTTTTACTTTCCCCCGTATGTAATACAAAGGGAAAGTATTGTTTTCGTGAAAATTTTCGAATCAAAAATTTTAGCGGAAATATCCGTTTTGAGGTCCCCTGAGTCGAATAAGACCATTTTTGAAAAATGTCTGTCTGTCTGTGTGTGTGTCTGTGTGCGCTGTACCGCAAAAACCGCTAAAGATATCGAGATGAAACTTGAAACTTAAGCTTTTTGTTACAATCGGAAGAACTGAAAAGCTTTTGGTGAAAATCGGAAAACCGGAAGTGGTACTTTACTCTTAGCGTTCTTCAGTTTTTTCAGATTTTTTCAATAAATGTTTATCAAACAAAAAATTCTTTCAAATAAAAGTTGTAGATAATAATAAAATGAAGATGTATTGTTCATTTACTTTTTGTCATAGCACTCTTAGTTTTTGAGATATTTCAAAAGTTGTGTGTTTTATCTAGTTATTGGTGTGTGACAGTGTATGTGTCGATAGAATTGAAAAATGTTTCAAATAAAAGTTGTAGGAAATAAAAAACTAAACATTTTTTGTAGATTCACTTTTTGTCATAGCACTCTTAGTTTTTGAGATATTCAATAAATAGTGTTTTTTATCTAGTCATTGGTTTGTGTCAGTATGTGTTGATCCAATTGAAAAATGTTTCAAATAAAAGTTGTAGTTATCAAAAAGTTGAAGACATTTTGAAAATAATAATGCTACAAATATTTTAAAAGTGATTTAATACGCAATTTACGGCGGAAAGTACTATGAAGGACACATCACCATTTTTTAAATATTTTGCAAATAATTCAATTTTACATTACGTTAAATATTGGTACTGCCTCATTTGTATACTTATTTTTTAAATGTTTATAATATTTTAATATTGTAGGGAAGGGTGAATACATAAAAACCGAAATATTAAAATCGTAATATTGAAAAGAGCTTACATAAACACATAATTAACACAGCGAAACGTAATTGGTTTCATTGTTAATATTCCCTTCATACCTTCATAGCTTTTTAATTTCATTCCCGGACAATCAGCGCCAGGAATTCATTTAACTTTTAATTCCGGGCAAACTCAATTTACCACTGTATATCTATATATACATACCTGGCTGTGTATATAAATATAAACGCGTATAGTTGGATTTAAATTAAAATAAACCAAATATTTATCGAGGGATGTATAACAGAATTTCCCATCCAGGAGAGTGAGAGAATGAAGGGGGGAGGGGGGGCGTAATAAAACCGGCTTTGAGTACGTTTTGTCAACAAACCGCGGGGCCCCCTTCTATAAAATCGTGAATTAAAACCCGCAAATTACTTTCGCCCGATTAAAACCGTTAATTGTCGATGGGAAAAATGTGATTAAGCCCGGTTTTATTTGGAATGAGCGGATGGTAATTGGTGTTTGCGGAGTTTTTCATCTCAATTTACACATTTAAAGTGGTTAAATGTAATTTAAGAAATGTCTACAATATATTTTCTTATAATTAACACATCGTAATCAAATGATGATCAAATAAATTACACAATTAAGAAATGTAAATTTAATTTCATGTAACGTGCGATACTTTTCATTTATAAATTGATGGGCTCAGTGGAAAAGTGTACAGGGTGAGCGAAACTCGATGTCTCAGCTCTATTATAAGAAAAGGAAAAAAGATAGAAAAAATCTGAAAAGCGGTTTATAAATGGGATTGAGTAAGGCTTTTTAAGGCAATTTTAAGCCAAAATTGCATATTTTTCTAAATTTAGAAACTAAAGTAATGACGTCATCGAATATTTTTTCCCCAGAAACATACCTATATTTTTGGGTATTTAAAAAGAACTGATTTTTCTCAATAAACTTAGTAGAGAAAATAAATTGCTATTTTCTTTCGTTAAAAAATTATAAGCAAACTTAAAAGAAAGTATTATCAAAAATTCACAACTGTCACGATTTAAACAAGTAGCCTTTGGAAACAAATATCAAAGTCGCATCTGTCAATAATGAAACATTATTAATTATCATTAATTAAACATTAAAAAACACATAGTATGTTACTTTATTACTATGATTTATTTAATAATCTACGGATTTATCCTTTTTATAACATTACAAAAAATATATAAAAACAAAATAATAATACGCATAAGTTACAATAAATAAATATCGCTCTTAACACTAAACAAAAAACACTAAACAAATTAATACAAGAAGAAACAAAGTATGCAGGCAATCACTACAACAAAATGTCAATGTAACCACCTCCTACTTCTAAACAGAGTTGTTAAAAAAGGTTTTTTTTCATTTTAATTAAAATAAACAGTTTCTTTTAACAAAACGTGTTTTTTCATCGAAACAGCGTTTAAAACATTAACGATTAAAAACATGTTTATAACGTGATTAAAACAACAACAGTGCATTTTTCTTTTAGGTATACATATCCCGATAATTACAGCATTTTTTATATTTGCGGGAATTCGTTGTTTCAAAGCGGTTAATTTGGGGCTTTTAACGAGTGTTTTCCACTCCCAGACTAAGCATGAAGTAAAATTTCGAGTTTAGAAAAGCCTAAGAATTTGGATTGGCCGCGTAGCGAAGCGGAGCGGCCAATCCAAATTAGGCTTTTCTAAACTCGAAATTTTACTTCATGCGCCACGCTTAAAAACACTAATTTACAGAGAAGTTCAAAAAATAATACGCATAAGTTACAATAAATAAATATCGCTCTTAACACTAAACAAAAAACACTAAACAAAAAACACTAAACAAATTAATACAAGAAGAAACAAAGTATGCAGGCAATCACTACAACAAAATGTCAATGTAACCACCTCCTACTTCTAAACAGAGTTGTTAAAAAAGGTTTTTTTTTATTTTAATTAAAATAAACAGTTTTTTTTAACAAAACGTGTTTTTTCATCGAAACAGCGTTTAAAACATTAACGATTAAAAACATGTTTAAAACGTGTTTAAAACAGAACAACAGTGCATTATTCTTTTAGGTATACATATCCCGATAATTACAGCATTTTTTATATTTGCGGGAATTCGTTGTTTCAAAGCGGTTAATTTGGGGCTTTTAACGAGTGTTTTCCACTCCCAGACTAAGCATGAAGTAAAATTTCGAGTTTAGAAAAGCCTAATTTGGATTGGCCGCGTAGCGAAGCGGAGCGGCCAATCCAAATTAGGCTTTTCTAAACTCGAAATTTTACTTCATGCGCCACGCTTAAAAACACTGATTTACAGAGAAGTTCAAAAACGCACTCATACAACAACAATTATAGGCAACTTAATATACGTTAGAGTTATTGAGTTGCCTATAATCACTGTTTTAAACAATTTGTTCAGCGCTAGATTTGACTCACGTTTTATTCACATCTACATATTAGATTGCTAAAACCGTATATTTTAAACTTTACGATATTTCAGTGTTTTATACATGTGGCGCATGAAGTAAAATTTCGAGTTTAGAAAAGCCTAATTTGGATTGGCCGCTCCGCTTCGCTACGCGGCCAATCCAAATTTCTAGGCTTTTCTAAACTCGAAATTTTACTTCATGCTTAGTCTGGGAGTGGAAAACCCTCGTTTAAAGATTCAAATTGAAATCTTTTAAAAAGGCAACGAATGTCGTAAAATTTACAGTGTATGCATACGTGTACCTGAAAGAAAAATTCCCTGTATTTAAAAATCACATTACTGCACACACAGTTAGATATTTTATTGTAGTAAAATGTTAAGTTGATTAATGTAGTTTAAAATATCTTCAACAATTTAGTTAAAATTTAAAAATGTAAGCAAAAAATCTTTAAAAATATATAATTTAGCAAATTTAAGATAATAAAACGTTTTAAACAAAGTTAACGTTTAAAACATGTTTTAAACAAATTTTAGATTTAAAACATGTTTAAAACAAAACTGTTTAAAACACCACGGCTGTTTTTAAACATGTTTAAAACACTGTTTTAAAACAAAGTGTTTCAAACATAACAACTCTGCTTCTAAACACTTATATAATCTCCGCCTTACTTCTATTACTGAAGCCTTATGTAACATTTCTCTAGATAGTATATCGCAAGCATGTCTGATTTTTTCTTTTAAATGTTCCAAGTTAACAGATGGTGTTTTGTAAACTTTGTTTTTCAAAGTTTCCCACAAGGAGAAATTTAGTGGGGTCAAGTCCGGTGATTTAGGCACCCACTGTATCGGTCCATTTATACCCATCCAATTTCTCCATAAGTTTTATTTAATTATTGTTAGACAACTCGTGCTTTATGCGGCGGAGCTCCGTCATGCTGAAAACACATGTTTGGTCGCAGCTGTAATGGCACATTTTCGAGAAGCACAGGAGGTTGTTCTTTAAGAAATTGCAAATATTGCTCACTGCGTAAAACTCCTTTGTAAAAATATAGACCAATCAAATGCCTATAAATAATACCACATTAAACGTTAATACCGAAGTGTCCTTGGTTTTCAATCGGATTGACAAAATGTGGTTTTTCAGTAGCCCAAAAATGTTCACTATTTTATTGGGCTTACCGTTACTAACAAAAAGGCTTTCATCCGTCCACAACACATGCTGGAAAATACTGATTGGTCCCTAAGTTTACCATCACTTGAACACAATAATTTATTCTTCGTTGATGTTGATCTGACAAGTGTCTTAAGTTTATAATCGTGGTAACCGTTTCCTTTCAAAATTTGTCGTACCTACCAATATATTAAATTCAACTCACGACAGGTTCGCCGAATCGAGTTCCTTGAATGGTCTTGAAAATACTGCAAAACAGTGGCAACAATATTGTCAGAATTGATCCTTATAGCAATTTGTCTTTCCTTTCGAGCAGAAAATGCCTCTTTGTTTGCACGTAAATTGCGTTACAATCTTGCAAATATTTTTAAGGTTGGAATAAGACGTTCAGGGTATAACTGAACTGATCTTCTAGGGTTCTTTTGAGATTCTCCATAAACTAATAACATATCGACATTTTCGTTGTGCGTAAACATTTTTCAGAATCAAATGACAACAAAGCAATATTTGTCAACCATTAGTTTAATTATTGACAGATGCGACTTTGTTATTTGCTTTCAAAGGCTACTTGTTTAAGTCGTGACAATTGTGAATTTTTGATAATACTTTTTTTAAAGTTTATCATTTTTTAACGAAAAAAAAATAGCAAATTTTCTTCCCTACAAAATTTATTCAGGAAAATTAGCTCTTTTTAAATATTTTTAGATATTTAAAAAGAGCTAATTTTACTGAATAAATTTTGTAGGGAAGAAAATTTACTATTTTTTTTTTTTTTTTTCGTTAAAAAATGACAAACTTAAAAAAGTATTATCAAGTTATGTTTCTGGAAAAAAATATTCGATGACGTCATTACCTTAGATTCCAAATTTAGAAAAATATGCAATTTTGGCTTAAAATGTACCTTACTCAATCCCATTTAGAAACCTCTTTTCAGATTTCTTCTATCGTTTTTCCTTTTCTCATAATCGAGCTGAGACATCGAGTTTCGCTCACCCTGTACAAGCGACATGAGATTAAAAAATTAGAGATAGAGTTTAACTTTTATAGAAAAATCTGTGGACGTCTAATCAATAACATTGTATACGAAGGTAGTTTGATAAGCCGGTGACTTTTTGAATTTCCCGCCTAGTAACATTAAATGCAACACTGTCGTGTCAACTACTATCTGTCAATAGACTTCTGTCAAATTTTGAGCCTGCTGCGTCATTTGGTTTGTTTTTAGTAGCTATTGAAAGAAGACAACCTCGTGAGAACGTGCACCAAAGAAAGCCAAGGTGGGTCTGTCGGCCAACAAGGTCATGGCGACAGTTTTCTGGGATGCACGCGGTGTCATTCACAACGATTACTTTGATAAGGGTAAAACGATCACTGGTAAATACTATTGAGAGCTGTTGGACAGATTTGACATTGATTTGAAGCAAAAAACGGGGCCGGATTTGTCAAAAAAACGTGTTGTTTCACCAGAACAATGCAGGGGTGCATAAGTGTATAGTCACCATTGTAAAAATCCATTACCTGGGCTACGAACTGGGGGACTATTTTCTCTTCGCAAGCCTGAAGAAATGGCTCGGCGGTAAGAGATTTGGGTGAAATGAAGAGGTCATCACTGAAACCAAGGCCTATTTGGTTTCCCGCTTAGTAACAACGAAACAATGAACAAATTGGAAAAACGTTGGACTAAACGTAGATTATGGACCCACTGAGCAAATCCATTTAAATAATGTTTCAACAACATTAAAACAACGTTTAATGTTGCTACAATGTTGATATAACGTTATTTGTTTGATTTTTGCTTAGTGGGGAGAGAAATAAAACGGTCTTTTGCTGAAAAAAAAAAATCTGGGGGAACCTATTATTTAGAAGGGATAAAAAAAATGGAAAAACGCTGGACTAAACGGAGATTATGGACCCACTGAGCAAATCCATTTAAATAATGTTTCAACAACATTAAAACAACGTTTAATGTTGCTACAATGTTGATATAACATGATTTGTTTGATTTTTGCTTAGTGGGGAGAGAAATAAAACGGTCTTTTCCTGAAAAAAAAATCTGGGGGAACCTATTATTTAGAACAACAACATTAAAAAAACGTTTAATGTTGCTACAATGTTGATATAACGTTATTTGTTTGATTTTTGCTTAGTGGGGAGAGAAATAAAACGGTCTTTTGCTGAAAAAAAAATCTGGGGCAACCTATTATTTAGAAGGGATGAAAAAAATGGAAAAACGCTGTACTAAACGGAGATTATAGACACACTGAGCAAATCCATTTAAATAATATTTCAACAACATTAAAACAACGTTTAATGTTGCTACAATGTTGATATACCGTTATTTGTTTGATTTTTGCTTAGTGGGAGAGAAATAAAATGGTCTTTTACTGAAAAAAAAATCTGGGGGAACCTATTATTTAGAAGGGATGAAAAAAATGTAAAAACGCTGGACTAAACGGAGATTATGGACCCACTGAGCAAATCCATTTAAATAATGTTTCAACAACATTAAAACAACGTTTAATGTTGCTACAATGTTGATATAACGTTATTTGTTTGATTTTTGCTTAGTGGGGAGAGAAATAAAACGGTCTTTTGCTGAAAAAAAAAATCTGGGGGAACCTATTATTTAGAAGGGATAAAAAAAATGGAAAAACGCTGGACTAAACGGAGATTAATGACTCACTGAGCAAATCCATTTAAATAATGTTTCAACAACATTAAAACAACGTTTAATGTTGCTACAATGTTGATATAACGTGATTTGTTTGATTTTTGCTTAGTGGGGAGAGAAATAAAACGGTCTTTTGCTGAAAAAAAAATCTGGGGGAACCTATTATTTAGAAAGAATAAAAAAAATGGAAAAACACTGGACTAAAAAGAGATTATGGACCCACTGAGAAAATCCATTTAAATAATGTTTCAACAACATTAAAAAACGTTTAACGTTGCTACAATGTTGATATAACGTTATTTGTTTGATTTTTGCTTAGTGGGGAGAGAAATAAAACCGTCTTTTGCTGAAAAAAAAATCTGGGGCAACCTATTATTTAGAAGGGATGAAAAAAATGGAAAAACGCTGTACTGTACTAAACGGAGATTATAGACACACTGAGCAAATCCATTTAAATAATATTTCAACAACATTAAAACAACGTTTAATGTTGCTACAATGTTGATATAACGTTATTTGTTTGATTTTTGCTTAGTGGGAGAGAAATAAAATGGTCTTTTACTGAAAAACAAATCTGGGGGAACCTATTATTTAGAAAGGATGAAAAAAATGTAAAAACGCTGGACTAAACGGAGATTATGGACCCACTGAGCAAATCCATTTAAATAATGTTTCAACAACATTAAAACAACGTTTAATGTTGCTACAATGTTGATATAACGTTATTTGTTTGATTTTTGCTTAGTGGGGAGAGAAATAAAACGTTCTTTTGCCGAAAAAAAATTCTGGGGGAAACTATTATTTGGAAGGGATGAAAAAAATGGAAAAACGCTGGACTAAATGTATTGAGCTAAAATGAGATTATGGGCCCACTGAGCAAATCCATTTGAATAATGTTTCAACAACATTAAAACAACGTTTAATCTTGCTACAATGTTGATATAACGTTATTTGTTTGATTTTTGCTTAGTGGGGAGAGAAATAAAACATTCTTTTGCCGAAAAAAAAATCTGTCACTGACTTATCAGACTACCCTCGTATTATATTGAGATATACATATATTCAATTGTACCACATTTTCTGTCACTAAATATAAATCTCATTTGTAGATATCTATATTTATACCGATTTCTAAGAAAATAGCACTTGTACTACTTTTCCACTGAGCCCCTCAATTATATTATTAATGATAAGTTTGTAAATAAGGGATGTTACTTTATTATCAGCAGTTTTGTCTCTATTTCACAGTCGGTTGGTTTTCGAGTGCACTTAAAGCCTAGCTAGTTACCGTTCAATAAAGGGGGTCGGTGAAAATGGAAAAATGTTATTTCATTAGAACACGCGGTACGAGGGCTCTTGGCACGTCATTCGGGCATACAAATTAAAAAAAAAGAAAACGCAATAATATTATTACAAAAAAATGTTGCGCTGATTAATTTTTCATTATTTCAAATAATAAATAGTCTATCTCGCGCAAGTTTCACGTGGTGAAACATATTTAGCTATAACTTAATTGTTGAGGCTGTTAATAATTGGAAGTTCATTTTTACTTTGATTTTAGTTTAAATAAGAAGCCACAGTGTGGCTACAGAATTGTCGCGAGTACAATAAAGTGTTTGAAAGTAATAAGTGTTATATTTAACTATCGTATGTTCAATAAAACAAACAACCTCTAGAGTGCCATGTTTTCATTTTCTTTATAATTTAGGTTGGCTACACGCTTCAGAAATTGACATATAAAACGTCAGACATGATAATTATAATATATAATTTCAGAGTTGCCAACCTACAATATTTTCCATAGCACTCTAGAGGTTTTATTTTATTGAACATACGTTATGATTTGAAAAAGAAAACACTTGATTCAATTTCACTAATATAAATGAAACTTAACCAAGTGTTTTCTTTTTCAAATCATAATAAATAGTGTGTTAACTCATTAAGCGCCATTAATTCAATAACACAGCATTATTAACGTTTTGTTAATTAAATTAATAAAGAAGTTAAAACTATTAATGATTTCGATAGCTAACGCCATCTAATGCTTCATAGTGGCATCGTCAGTGACACGAATGCACAAAGTGCATATACAGGTCACTGTTTCGTCCACGAGCGAGCAGAACTCTGTTTGTGAAACCAGAAAACACTGGGTCGGGACCACACTGAAGAGGACCTTGAAGTCCGAAACGCGTCTGTGGGTATCTGGTGCCGGAATACTGAACACAAATTCAATTTTGATATTTGTTTTCTGGTTTCACAAACAGAGTTCTGCTCGCTCGTGGACGAAACAGTGACCTGTATATGCACTTTGTGCATTCGTGTCACTTACGATGCCACTATGAAGCATTAGATGGCGTTAGCTATCGAAATCATTAATAGTTTTCACATATTGGCTTGAAATAGTCAGAAATGTTCAGTATTCCTCAGCACTGGGTCGGGACCACACTGAAGAGGACCTTGAAGTCCGAAACGCGTCTGTGGGTATCTGGTGCCGGAATACTGAACACAAATTCAATTTTAATAAAGAAGTTAATTTGATACATTGTATGATTTGATCTGACTTCTGTGAAGAAAAATGTAAATATTTTGTTATTTAAATATTTTTATTTTAAAAAAGTTATTTCAAGTGTACTTCTAACTTCATATTATTTCAGTGTTTTATACGCGTGGCGCATGAAGTAAAATTTCGAGTTTAGAAAAGCCTCGTGAAAAAAATGCCTACTTAGGTTGGATTTTCATTAATGAAACCCAACTTTCTCAATTCAACAAATAACAAGGCATTCAAAGTTTAACGTTTTTGCTATACAGGGAGCTTTTCTTGTAAGTTTTCGTATGAATTCGTCGCTTTTATAAAAGCGGTTAATCAAAAGTTTCGAACGAGTGTTTTCCACTCCCAGGTTAAGCATGAAATAAAATTTCGAGTTTAGAAAAGCCCCGCGTAGAAAATTTGTCGAGGGTCGCGCAGCGACCTGAGACAAATTTTCACGGGGCTTTTCTAAACTCGAAATTTTACTTCATGCGCCACGCGTATTAATCACTGATTTAGAGAGAAGTCCGAAATATACTACTCACGCTAATCTCGTGTTAATAAATATCACAAATATAATATATGAGGTTATGAATAATGCTCGTATAATCTCTAATAGAACTGAGTCTTGTAGCAATATTATTTCTATATTGGTATCTTGATTATACATTGAAACTGTTATTTAATGTGGATACAATAAAGAGACAATATAGATTGCCTATATTCTAACTATATTTATATATATAAAACCTTTATTTGGCATATTATTTACAAACATGTTACAATAACTATCATAAACTAACCATAAACCATGAAATAATAATAGAACTCTTCAGCGACATACAAACAATAAATAAAACTATAAACAATTCTTTAAGTAGCCGTTTCGCTTCTTCTAGCTACACCTCCTTGCTCTTATTCTCATCAATTCTCTACATTCTATAATCCCCTTCCCACTCTCACATAACACTTCATTCAAACTATATTTATATCTAATATAGAAACAATTGTCTATATCAGAATAATAATAATAGATATTCAATGTGCATATAATATAGAAACAATATAGATTGCAAATATTGTTACTATATTAATATTCAATTTAGAAACAATATTGTCTATAACAAGAGTAATAATAATAAATATTCAATGTGCATACAATATAGAAACAATAGACAACACTGATCAGTGTCTTATACGCGTGGCGCATGAAGTAAAATTTCGAATTTAGAAAAGCCCCGTGAAAATTTGTCTCGGGTCGCTGCGCGACCCTCGACAAATTTTCTACGCGGGGCTTTTCTAAACTCGAAATTTTACTTCATGCTTAGTCTGGGAATGGAAACCCTCGTTAAAAGTTTTAAATTTAACTTTTTGTAAAACTACCTTATGTAGAAACAATATAGCGTTATATTATTTACGTTTTGGACTTATCTTGTATCTCCCATAAAAAGATGCATAAATATTAATCATTATTTCATTCCTAAACTTTCGTAAACCATCAAGAAAACTTTGTAAGCCCGTGTAAAAAAATTCAATACTCCCAACAACGAGACGAGTCGACAATTAGATGCCCATTGAAGGCAGCTTCTCGAGAATGAGCGCAATTGCCGTTTACTCGCGATTTTTTTTTTGCTGCTGCCTCCATTGCTCTATCAGGCTAATTGTGTTCACGGGCAAACACATTTTTCAGCACAAGAAATATTTTCCTTGCTCTCTCCTAAATGCATTCGCTTGTTAACTTGTAAAAATTTGAATATGTAAATGCTCGCGCTTTTTAAATTACCCATTGTCGGCCTTTATTATAGCGGAAGATTTCCCGTCACAATTTAATTGAGTTAGTGAAAATGTATATTTTGTAATAATTAAGTCTCATCTAACGAAAATAAAAACACGAATTGTTGAGAACCGCACACCCCCCTACCTCTACAACAAGATTGTTTATCGGTCTGATGGCCACAATATCAATTTGAGGTTTAGAGGAACCATCTCACCTCCTAAATTCAAAACCACCTTTTTTAAGAGATGTTTTAAATACAATATATACAAAATTTTTAATAAAATTCCCTCTAACCTCAAACAACTGTCACCCTTTACTTTTAAAAAAGCCATGTCCCGACAAATTAGATCTAAAATTCTAGGTATCTGATTTGATTGGAGTTTTTTTTTTCTCATTTAATTAAAGTTGTATCTTTTGTTTGTTCATTTGATTTTTAAGACTTATTATTATAATTATGTACTCCTCTATGGATTATCTTTCTTACCGAAGCAGGTTAAGTGGAAGAGCAACTAAAGTCATACAGACTGGTTGAACTTCGCCTGCACTACTGTATGTTATTCTCTTTTGTAATATTCCTGAATTTTTGAATAAAGACAATTTATTATTATTATTATTAATATAAAATAGAGTAATGAAGTTTTACAAAATTAGTTGATAAAATTGTAGGTACAAATAATCAAATTTTAATAATTATCATTCATGTATCTGTAATTTATATCCAATTTACAATGTATATAAATTACACATAATGTAACCCAAGTAACTCTAATCTCCCAGCGCATAATAACTCTCAGCGAAAAAATCGCTGCAGACACCTACAACCTAGAACTCCTAAAAAATTCTGCATTCCTAGAAACCTAAATATCCATCCCAAATATAAACATCAGAGACTATACATTAATTCATTGGTTCCGTTCATCAAGACAGTTCACAAGGCTAGCATTTAATCACATTATTTCAAATAAACTAAATTCAAGACAGGGCAGAAAGACCTCTGGTCGATAGCCCAGACAGACTAACCCAACATTGTGTATGAATAAATAAATATATATGTATTATATCGTGTGTTCAATAAAATAAAACCTCTAGAGTGCCATGATTTTTTCTTTTTTTAAATTTACACATAATAATTTTAATGTATAATTTCAGAGTTGCCAACCTACAATATTTTGCATGGCACTCTAGAGGTTTTGTTTGATTGAACATACGATATTATTGTAATTGTCTGAATAAAGATGTTCTAAATATATGTACAGTTTACGAGAGGTGTCCTGTGACATTTAAGATAACTATACTAACATAAATCTTCTAGTTAACGAAAGGGTAGCAAAGAAGTACTTACAAGAACGATCGCCTAGATGTAGCTAAACTCGCATTTTCGACCGGGTGCAATAAATTATAGAGAGATTTGTGGTCTTTCAACAAAACCCAAAACCTTTGCGTTAGCCGTACCTGTTTTCTTTGGGCAATGAACTTGAATACCCTCAATAAAATTATAATCATTTTACAACCTTGTAGCTACCGAATCTGCAAGAGAGTAACCCCGCGCTCCAACCCCCGCAGGTTGAAGCGGTGCGACAAAGTCGCTTAATGCTAATTATTTATACCTGCTTTCTCTGGAGGGCAAAAATAATCTCTTTGGAATATTTTCGAACCGATACTGATCCAGGTTTACCTGGTTTTTCTATTGGAATTTCAATTTAATCTCTCTCTTCTACTATCCCACAAGTTGAACAATTTTAAATTACGAGTAGTAAACTTTTGTAGAAAATCGATTCTCAATAATATTAGTATTTTTCAATCTTACCTTTATACAATCAATTCGGTTGTTTCGTTAGTAAAAATAAATATTCAGCTAGTGATTTTTTAAAAAAAAGCGCTCGTTTCGGGAAGCGCTCCCCATAGCGTTATTTGAACAAGTATCAATTATTTACATTTAATTTGAAAAAAACACAGGGTGGAAACCTTAACTGGAATAAATTCGGTATTTATCAAATGAGAAGTTCCAGAAAAAAATCTTCGCACAGGTCGAGTTTTGTTCGATGTTTTTAGCGTCTTCAAAACAAGTATGACGTCGCTAGCCTTTCACGTATGACGTAATAGGCAAGTTTTTAAAATAGAATTTTTTTTTTATTTCACTAAATTTGTAGCCCTTTTAATTCTCTTTACGACCATGTAAAAATATTTAGTTTTTTTAAATTTTTTTATTTCAAAAATTAAACAAAATATGTTTTTTTATAAATTTATCAATGTAACAAATATTTAAAATGAGTACCGTTTCTCTCTTGGCAAATAGCCAATCGGTGATAAATCCCATCCCTTACATTTTGAAACAGTTCCGGTAAAATATATAAGTTTTTCTTAAAGAATTTTTCTTTAATTTTTTAAATAAATTTTTTTTAAATAAACAAAATACTTTTACAAGGTCGTAAAGAGAATGAAAAGGGCTACAAATATGGTAAAATAAAAAAAATCGTTTCTATTTAAAAAAATTGTCTATGACGTCATACGTGAAAGGCTAGTGATGTCATACTTATTTTGAAGACGCTAAAAAGTGCGCATTTTCACTGTAGTTAGAGGACACATTGAGCTATTTTTTGGTGGTAGTCCCTACCCTCCGCGGTTTGTCATTTTTTATATCACCCTTATTAAAGTTGGAATTACTTATAAAATTATTTTAATTTTTAAAAATGTATACCGATTGTATGAAAGTAAATAAAAATAGGTCAATTGATTCATTTATAGCATTATATTATAGAGAAATATATTTTTAACAACCTGTGAAAAAAATGTATTGCTAGCATTTTTTAGAGCGATGTAATAAATGTATGAAAGTAAATAAAAAGTTGAAAATCACAAATATTTTATTTTATACATTAATTCATTGAAGTAATTATGGATTTTCAAAAATTAAGTGCCTCAGTAATCAACGTTATCTAATAACAATTTCTAAAGTATCCAGAATTCTAATTGATAAACGCACTATAATATGACCATTTCAAATAGCACACACATTGCTTTTTTTGTATTTATAAAATTCTGTTTAAAATTCTCTATTCAATTATGTATTGCAAATTGATATTAATTAAAAACTTGGCCATATTAGAATTTCTAATAGTTTGCACTAAGTAGGCTTTATAATAATTAAAAATGTATTCTTAAATAAAACAAATATCAACTTATCCATTTTATAAACCGTCAGGCAAGAATATATTTTAATAAGCATTCGGTTTCTCGTCGATGGTGAAATTCGTCAGTTATTTAGGAAAAGAAAAACCATTATACAGCCCAACGAAGGGTCAGCCGAGCCATCTCATCTATGGCCTCCAATAAATCTTCGGTCCTTCGGACAAGTGACCGTTATATGACGACCGTATAAACGCCAACACAGAAACATCTTTTAATAAAATTGCTAATTAATATGCAAAGAATCTCAGCTATTTATTAACGGATTGCGATAAAATTGGCCTCAATTAAAGCGTAATTATTGTGTTTATGCTACTACAAAAAATGAACAATCTGTTATAAAACCAAATTAAAAAAAGGTGGCAAAACGGTGAAAAACAATATAATTTTTTTAATTAAGAGCAAATAACTTCTTTATACGAGGTGTGGAAATTAAGTGATGAGACTGATTTTTTAAATTAGTTTCATTCGAATAAAATTACAATTGAATGTTGTCTCCTTCAAAGTAATTCCCTTGGGAAGCCACACAGCGTTGGAGACGTTTCTTCCACTCCTCATAGCAGTGCTGGAACTCGGATACTGGGATAGCCTTCAGCTGGTCGGTTACAGCCGTTTTAATGTTTTCGAGTGAACCAAAATGACGTCCCTTCAGATGAATTTTCAATTTAGGGAAGAGGAAAAAGTCAGCAGGACTCAAGTCAGGTGAGTAAGGAGGCTGAGGAGCCACAGGAATATTTTTATTGGTCAAAAACTGGTTTATTGATATTGCTGTGTGACACGGCGCATTGTCATGATGCAGGATCCAATTGTTCTTGATGTGTGATCTCACACGAATGATTCTTTTTCGGAGTCTTTCAAGAACCTCGCGGTAAAAGTGTTGATTTACTGTTTGGCCTTGAGGCACAAACTCTTTGTGGCTATCAAAGAAACAAATCAGCATGCATTTAATTTTTGATTTGCTAGTTCTTGCTTTTTTGGGCCTTGGAGAGCCTGGCGTGCACCATTGCATGCTCTGGCGTTTTGTCTCCGGGTCGTATTCAAACACCCAACTCTCGTCACCAGTGATGACATGTTTCAAAAAATGTGGATCATTTTCAATCGATTCCAAAAAGTCAAGGCACCTTTCCCTTCTAATGTCCTTTTGTTCCTGCGAAAGGTTTTTTGGAACCATTTTCGCGCAGATCTTTCTCATCCCCAATTCATTGGTCAAAACGTGATGAACGGTGGTGTGACTCAAATTCAACTGTTCCCCCATCATTCTGATCGTTAACCGACGATCTGAACGCACAAGTTCCCGGATTCTGTCGACGTTTTCATCGGTTCTTGCTGTTGCAGGCCTTCCGCTGCGTGATTCATCTTCCATCGACTCTCTTCCTTCTGAAAATGCCTTAAACCATCGAAAAACCTGGGCTCTTGACAAAACACTGTCTCCGTAGGCCTGCTGAAGTTTTGCAAAAGTTTCTGTTGCACTGTACCCAAGTCTCAAGCAAAACCTGATAGCACACCGTTGCTCGAAATTAATATCACTCATTTTTAGAACGCACTTCAAAATACGGTTTCACGAGAACAATGACTACGCACAGCGTAATGACTCGATCAAGTTCAAACTTGTACTGAACGCCTATCGCATGTCCATCTGTCACCCCTCCAAGCCACGTGCTTCCAGTGTTGCCGTATCGAACGCTATGCTGCCAATCTCATCACTTAATTTCCACACCTCGTACATGATGTAAATTTTATCAAATTTACTCATGACATATACCAATGCCATAGCTACTACTCTGTAAAATTTCGGTATTTTATAAAAGTAATTACTCAAAATTCTTTGCATTAACCTTATTTTTTTTGTTTAAAGTCAGAACTAATATTTTTTGAATATACATAATTCTTATGACTAGGATAATAATATATGTTGCAGTCGTTAATTTATTTATTTAAATAAAGTGTAAGGAATTGATTAAACAATGCAAGAAATGCAGTGCTACCCTCCCCTTAAAAGAATCATAAGATGCAATTGAGCACACAACAGTAGAAGAAATAGAAGTAGAAGAAATAAGATTTAAAATCTCTAATCATAGAACACCTCTCGTGAATTCTACTATAAATTATGTATTAGTATATAAGGATCTTACAAAAGGAAAGCAAGCACCAAATGAAGGTACTTATCTTAATTATTTATTTTTCTTTACATTTATTATTTTACATTTCTTATTTTACTTTTTATTTATTATTCTTTACAGCTAAAATAATCCTGGGGGGAAACGGGGGGAGTATTGAGAGCGCCAGCAGACATTTTTCAAGAGATGCAAAAAATTGGGTCTCAACTCAAAAGGTGAAACTATACAAAAAACGACAAAATTAAGAAAGATCGTTGAAAATTAAAAACATTTTAAACACAGAAACAGAGAAAATCATAGATTATATAATAAAAATTGACCTAAATCATAGAAGTTATTATATTGTCATTACTTATTCTATGATTTCTGTCAATTTTCAACATTGTTCTATTTTTTTTCTTTAAATAATTTGATAAATGTTAAAATAAAGTATTTCATGTTATTTGCTAGTAAAAATCCACTAAATCGGACAATTTTCAATTATATGAGCCGTTTATTTTAAAAGTGGCCTAACTCCATTTCTCAATTTTTGATATTGACTAATAATCTTCACAGATGTACAGAGAGTTTTATGTAACACCGAACATTTTCATAACGGGATTTTTCTTTTAAGTATACACAAGCATACGTTGTACATATGCCGAGGCTCGGTTTACTAAAAGAATTTAATTTTAAGCTTTAAACGAGTGTTTTCCACTCCCAGGCTAAGCATGAAGTAAAATTTCGAGTTTAGAAAAGCCTGAAAATTTGTTTTGGTCGCGTAGCGCGAAGCGCGGAGCGGCCAAACCAAATTTTCAGGCTTTTCTAAACTCGAAATTTTACTTCATGCGCCACCGGTACGAAACACTGACCCAATGTACAGTTTAGCGGTGTGTTTCAAACTCCGTAATGTCAGTGTTTTGTACCGGTGGCGCATGAAGTAAAATTTCGAGTTTAGAAAAGCCTGAAAATTTGGTTTGGCCGATCCGCGCTTCGCGCTACGCGACCAAACCAAATGTTCAGGCTTTATTACACTCATTTCAAGTTTCAAATTGATCTCTTATAAAAACAACAACGATTATCTAAAGATTTGCTGCAAATACGCTGTAATTGGGACATGTATACTTGAAAGAAAAACTCCCTGTATGTACAAGTTGAGGCATTAATTGCGATTGATTGGCTACAGTTTGTAATGGTCATATAGGCAACCGTGTTTACACATAACTTAAAAATTAAAGATGTCAAACTGTATTGGATCAAAATGTTCGGTGTTACATAAAACTCTCTGTATATATACTCTATTGTAAACAACAATTTTTGGTTAAGTATATTCAAAATTTAGAAGATATATTTTTAATATACCTAACCACAAATAGTTGATTATGACCGAAAACTTAAAATTATAAAAGTTGTTACAGTCAATGACAAAAATTTGAGAAATGGAGTTAGAACACGTTTAAAATAAACGGCTTATACAGGGTGTTCCAGACCACCCGTACACCCCTTTTAAAAATTCGCGGATGAATATTTTTCAAAAACTGAATGGGGGATATTACTAATGTTCATGTGCTCTATCTAATGACGTATCACTCGACCCCCCCTGCCCCCCTGAAGGGGGGGGGGGCGGGGGGCAACTTTAAATTTTCAAATGGCAACCCCTATTTTTTATTACAGATTCGAATTCTCTATAAAAAAATATTAAGAGTTTATTCGGAACATTTTTTTGTACGACCAACAGGTGGCGCTACCATCGCAAAAAACTACTTTTTAATACATTTTTTTGATATTTTAGGACCGTACGTGGATGAATATTATTCGAAAACTCAGTGCGGGGTATTACTAATGTTCATGTGCGCTATCTAATGACGTATTACTCGACCCCCCCTGCCCCCCCTGAAAGGGGACAGGGGGTAACTTTAACTTTTCAAATGGCAACCCCTATTTTTTATTGCAGATTCAAATTCTCTATAAAAAAAATATTAAGAATTCATTCGGAACATTTTTTGTACGACTAACAGGTGGCGCTACGATCGCAAAAAACTATTTTTCAATAAATTTTTTTGATAGTTTAGGACCGTACGTGGATGAATATTATTCGAAAACTCAGTGCGGGGTATTACTAATGTTCATGTGCTCTATCTAATGAAGTATCACTCAACCCCCCCTGCCTCCCCTGAAAAAGGGCGGGGGCAACTTTAAATTTTTAAATGGAAACCCCAATTTGTAATTGCAGATTAGAATTTTCAATTAAAAAATATCAACAATTTATTCAGAACATTTTTCTGTACGACCAACAAGTGGCGACACAATAGCAAAAAACGACTTTTTAATACATTTTTAACGAATTTTAGCATTGTACGCGAATGAATATTCTTACAAAACTTAATGAGGGAAATTGACAGCTGGGTCTTCTTCGTGTTGGGATAGCCGGATTCAGGCAGCCGTCGTTGCGAGAACCTGTCCGCTTGTCCTATGCCAAAAACTGCGAACAAACAATTTAATCGAGTTTATCATTAAATGTACCATTCAGATTTTTTAATTAGAACAAACTCTGAGAAAATTAATTTTTTAGGAAACCAACTTACTATGAAAAATGTTGTTATTTCAAGTATTGGGTGTTTGTTTTTTATAGTAATTAAATTAAATGCCAAACGGTTCAACAAACTAAAAATGTTCTGTAGAGTCAAAATTCTAGATTCTATCTCTAAAGTGTGATTATGCTTTAACCACACTAGAATATGAACCAAAAGGTACTATTAATACCGTTAATGCCGGAGGTGTTCAAATTGAGCCCCATTCTGCGTAATGCAAGCACGGACTCTGGCTGGAAACGAATCGACTGCGGCCTGAATTTCCTAGGCATCGAGGGACTGCATCGCGTTCGTTAGCCGCTGCTCCATGTCGTTCTTCGTGGTAGGCCGCTGTTGATATACTAGATCTTTAATTCTGCCCCAGAAATAATAATCCAAGACGGTCAGATCTGGCGATCGAGGAGGGTAAGGCACCGGACCATATTTGCCGATCCATCTATTCGGAAACATGGTATTTAGTTGAGCGCGAGCCAGTCTGGAAGTATGGGCCGGGCATCCGTCCTGCTGGAACCAAAGCTCCTGGCGCAGCTGCAGAGGAACATTCTCCATCAAAACGGGGAGTTCTTCGTTTAGTAGAGATGCGTATGATGCTCCATTCCAATTACCCTCAATAAAATAAGGGCCAATTATTTTATCTCCGATGATTCCGCACCAGACGTTGATCTTCCAAACCCGTTGATGGTCTCGTTCTCGCAACTAGTGAGGGTTTTCCGTGGCCCAGTAGCGGCAGTTCCAGCTGTTCACTTCTCCGTCACTTTTGAACGTGCACTCGTCGGAAAACAGAATCGCGCCACCTGTTGGTCGTACAAAAAAATGTTCCGAATAAACTCTTAAATTTTTTTTATAGAGAATTCGAATAGAGCACATGAACATTAGTAATACCCCACATTCAGTTTTTGAAAAATATTCATCCGCGAAATTTTAAAAGGGGTGTACGGGTGGTCTGGAACACCCTGTATATTAGACAAATTTTCCCTTTAAATAAATTACAGTTTATTAGGGAATAAATAAAAGAAACCACATGTAATCATTTTGGTAATCATCACCATCAAGATAATGTAGAAGATCTTACCTTTCTTTAATGGCTTTTAGATTGGTTAATTTCTGTATAAATGAAATGTGAAATTGATGTTAGCTAACTTTGATTTAATATCAAATCAATATATTTTAATAATCGAAAGAAACAATTAAAAAGACAAAAAAACACCTAACTTAGTTTTGTTTCACTTTTATGTTCAGTTTTGAGAATAGTTTCGACGATTAAAGCTTGTTATAAGTCAATCAATTGTCAAAACTATTCACAGAAGAGATTCAAAACTAAGTTACGTGTTTGTTTGTATTTTTGTACAAAATATATCGTGAAGTAAAAGCCAAAACAATGAACTTATTAAATTTTAATTATTTTTGAGGAAATTTAGTTAAGTTGAGATAATTTAATTTTCTGTGCAGTGGAAGAAAACTTCTTTATTTTATCTTTGATTTGGTTGGCGTTCACTTTGTGGTACATATTCATAACATTTTAATTCAAACACTTAACTTTGTTTTTCCACTTTTATTTAATTTTTTTGTTTTGACTACAAGCTAGTAATTACACTGGTCGGCATGAAAATCGGCCGTGACACCATCCCTGCTGATTCTTATGTAAAATGACCTCCTGAATCCGAATATGACCCCCATTTTTCCCCCATCACCCACCGTTTTCTTAAAGTGCATATCCTTCACTCACACCTGAACTTCTTTCCTGAAAATTTAGGAGCAGTTTCGGATGAACACGGGGAACGGTTTCATCAAGACATCTCTAAGTTCGAGAGGAGATTTTCGGGGAAGTGGAATGCGAGCATGTTAGCAGAGTACTGCTGGTTTTTGATACGAGAAACTTCTACCTCAGGGTACAAAAGGAAAGCAAGCACCAAATGAAGGTACTTATCTTAGTTATTTATTTTTCTTTACATTTATTATTTTACATTTATTATTTTACTTTTTATTTATTATTCTTTACAGCTAAAATAATCCTGGGGGGAAACGGGGGGAGTATTGAGAGCGCCAGCGTGGTACAGTGAATCTTCCGAACTGTTGCTATATATTTTTATTATTGTTGCTATATATTTTTATTATTGTTGCTATATATTGTTGCAATATATTTTTATTATTTGGGGGTGTTTGGGGGTGGATGAGGAGGAATGGAAGCTGGAATATGTAGAAAATAAGTGAAAAAACTGCGAGAAAACGGAAAAAATTGATCATTTTTAATGATTTTTTACAATTCAAGGGGGCAAATCCCCCCCCAAATCTACCTCCTTGCTACAAATGTTCATGTTTTGGAACTTTTCACCTCTCTAGCCCCTCAGAAGAAATGTAAAGGCTAAAATAATCCTTTTCATCCCTCCAAATTATCGAAAAGTGATAAAAATAAGTGGGGGGCCTCCCCTGAAAACGGTGGGTGATGGGGGAAAACGGAGGTCATATTCGGATTCAGGAGGTCATTTTACATAAGAATCAGCAGGAATGGTGTCGGGCTCGAAAAAAAAAATTGTTTTGCAGACCAGTGTTATCAAACTAAGTGCTTAAAATTATTCTTTATTTTAAATTTCAATTGGTAAGTTTTATGTTGATTTGAAAAAAAATCATAGAAAATATTCTCCGCAATTCAAGGATATTTTGTCTAAAAAAATAAATAAGAAAATAAGCTATTCATTATTGTGTATCGAGTGTCGTCCACTCCTTGATTAAGCATGAAGTAAAATTTCGAGTTTAGAGAAGCCTGAAATTTTGGTTTTGTCGGGGCGCGCCAGCGAAGCGAGTCGCGTCCCTGAAAATCCAAAATTTCAGGCTTTTCTAAGCTCGAAATTTTACTTCATGCGCCACACGTATAAATCATTGATTCAAAGTAAAAACATTGGCATTTCACGGTGTAATATTACGATTGTCAGCTGTTTAATAATATGTATGGCATGTGATATTATAAACTAGATGAGGCATTACAGACTAAATATCAACTGCCATTATCGACAAATGTCAATATCGGCAGTTGTCCAAGTGCCCGAATATCAAGGTTGACTTATGTCCAAGTGCTAATAAATTTCCACTGTTAAAAGTGACGTCTAAAGTAAAAAAATTCGGAAAATGCGTTGAAAAACTGGCGCATTATTCAATTTTCATGTACAGGGTGGGGCGTGGGAACTTCCTTCTTTGAAAAAAGCGCGATAAAGTTAGTGAGAGTAGCAGAAATGTGGGAAAGGACTCAATGGAAAAGCCCGGATGGGAAATTTGTATCCCTAGTCATTTTGGTTGCGACATTGCTTTGGTTGAGGAAGCAGTGCGCTTTTACCGCAGATGCCTATTTATATTATTATTCAAGCCTATTTTTCACTCTAAACGTGAATTCAATATTTTATTGGAAAATAATTCAGGAGTTTTTTTTTGCCTGCTCTCGAAAAACTAAACAATTTGTGTGTGGTTTTAAAAAGAGGGGAACACAACCCACAATTGTCAATATACCAATCGGGATGCTTAAAAGAGTGGACTGAAACTTTATAATTCGACTAAATCAGTGTATTGACAATTGAAGGCGACATTTACAACAGGTTTTTTTTTGTAAACGGTTAACACAAATTTTATTTTAATATTTTAATCATTTTCAAAAACTTCTAGCGCGGAGCATTTTAGAAACAAATGAGGTATGTAAATAGCAGAGCTGGGACGAATCCTGGTAAAAAGAATTCGAATCACGAATCCGAATCACCTAATATGATTCGAATCACGGTTGCTCGAATAAAGGATTCGTAAGAGATAACTATGATTCGAATCAAAGATTCGAATCCTGTTTTTTCGAATCACGAATACAAATCCTTTAAGAATATATTTGATTTTATTATTTTTTTTCAACCATTTATGTATAAATATCGTTACCAGTTGTTTTAACAAGAATATTTAAAACCTAATTATTTATTATTAACACTGAACATCGTTGATAACAGACTAAACATCTGATTCCCTGTTACTCTGATAAAAGATGTATTTGTGTGTTTCCGAACTTCACTTCAAATCAGTGTTTGGTACGCGTGGCGCATGAAGTAAAATTTCGAGTTTAGAAAAGCCCGAAAATTTGTCTCGGGTCGCTGCGCGACCCTCGACAAATTTTCATGGGGCTTTTCTAAACTCGAAATTTTACTTTATGCTTAGTCTGGGAGTGGAAAACACTCGTTTAAAACTTCAAATTGAAGTCTATTATAAAAGTCTGAAAATTTGGATTTGTCGGGGCGCGCGAGCGAAGCGAGTCGCGTCCCTGCAAATCCAAAATTTCAGGCTATTCTAAACTCGAAATTTTACTTCATGCGCCACACGTATAAATCATTGATTCAAAGTAAAAACATTGGCATTTCATGGTGTAATATTACGATTGTCAGCTGTTTAATAATATGTGATATTATAAACTAGATGAGGCATTATAGACTAAATATCAACTGCCATTATCGACAAATGTCAATATCGGCAGTTGTCCAAGTGCCCGAATATCAAGGTTGACTTATGTCCAAGTGCTGATAAATTTCCACTGTTAAAAGTGACGTCTAAAGTAAAAAAAATCGGAAAATGCGTTGAAAAACTGGCGCATTATTCAATTTTCATGTACAGGGTGGGGCGTGGGAACTTCCTTCTTTGAAAAAAGAGCGATAAAGTTAGTGAGAGTAGCAGAAATGTGGGAAAGGACTCAATGGAAAAGCCCGGATGGGAAATTTGTATCCCTAGTCATTTTGTTTGCGACATTGCTTTGGTTGAGGAAGCAGTGCGCTTTTACCGCAGATGCCTATTTATATTATTATTCAAGCCTATTTTTCACTCTAAACGTGAATTCAATATTTTATTGGAAAATAATTCAGGAGTTTTTTTGCCTGCTCTCGAAAAACTAAACAATGTGTGTGTGGTTTTAAAAAGAGGGGAACACAACCCACAATTGTCAATATACCAATCGGGATGCTTAAAAGAGTGGACTGAAACTTTATAATTCGACTAAATCAGTGTATTGACAATTGAAGGCGACATTTACAACAGGTTTTTTTTTATAAACGGTAAACACAAATTTTATTTTAATATTTTAATCATTTTCAAAAACTAGCGCGGAGCATTTTAGAAACAAATGAGGTATGTAAACAGCAGAGCTGGGACAAATCCTCGTAAAAAGAATTCGAATCACGAATCCGAATCACCTAATATGATTCGAATCACGGTTGCTCGAATAAAGGATTCGTAAGAGATAACTATGATTCGAATCAAAGATTCTAATCCTGTTTTTTCGAATCACGAATACAAATCCTTTAAGAATAAATTTGATTTTATTATTTTTTTTCAACCATTTATGTATAAATATCGTTACCAGTTGTTTTAACAAGAATATTTAAAACCTAATTATTTATTATTAACACTGAACATCGTTGATAACAGACTAAACATCTGATTCCCTGTTACTCTGATAAAAGATGTATTTGTGTGTTTCCGAACTTCACTTCAAATCAGTGTTTTGTACGCGTGGCGCATGAAGTAAAATTTCGAGTTTAGAAAAGCCTGAAAATTTGTCTCGGGTCGCTGCGCGACCCTCGACAAATTTTCATGGGGCTTTTCTAAACTCGAAATTTTACTTCATGCTTAGTCTGGGAGTGGAAAACACTCGTTTAAAGCTTCAAATTGAAGTCTATTATAAAATCGACAAATGCCTGAAAATTACGTAGTTACAAAATTCACTGAATATCATTAAAATCGGGAAAGTCAGAGAAAAGTCGTGGAATTGTATTCAAATTGACCAAAACACTAACAAAAAAGCCATATGACATTATTAAATTTGGCAAAATCAGCAGGCAAATTACAAAAGACGTAAAAATTTATAAAATTAACTTAAATATTGACAAAAACAATGAAAACAATTTAACAACATGGAGGTTTCCCACAGAAGAAAGTTATATTAAAAGGCCAGGAAAAAACTCTTGAATCAGGGAATTTACTTCAAATAATATTAAACATAATTTTGAATTGATTGTGAGTTACGTGAAGATCAAAGTAATTTAACGAATAAAGCACTAATAACCTTTCTTCACACTTTTATTTGAATTACCAAATGTACATTTCGGACACTAAGTGACCATTATCAATGGATTAACACTAAACACAAAACAGAAATTTTAAACTATATATAGGCAGATTATAATATAATCTATATATGTATAGTTTAAAATTTCTGTTTTGTGTTTAGTGTTAATCCATTGATAATGGTCACTTTGTGTCCGAAATGTACATTTGGTAATTCAAATAAAAGTGTGAAGAAAGGTTATTAGTGCTTTATTCGTTAAAATAATTTTGAAAACTAGATTATTATAATTAAAAACATTTTTAGTCATTTAATGTTCTTATTAAAGCATTCAGTTTGAAGTTTCGAACGAGCGTTTCCACTCCCTGTGTGTCTTTTTGAAATTTCGCATTTACCACAACAAACCACAAACCTTGCAAGTCTCGAAAGCCAACATTGAAGAAGAAATCACCAATTTGTGGCCAGATGTTTTACGAACAACAATTTGAAATGTTGTAAAACGAGCACAATCAACATCAACATCAGAAGATTGTCATTTGACCGATATCATTTTTTTTAACTTTATATTATCAATTTTACACCTTTAAATTAACTTTCAGTCAACACTGCCTTTTTTTAATTTCTAATAAAATGGCAGCCAATTCATAAATATGACATAACTTTTGCCTTATATTACACGAGACAAAAAGTAGTTTATATCTTAAAAAATGTTAATTTTTGTTTTTTAACATAGATTTACTGTCCTTGTTTACGCACGGATAAAACACTGAAATATTGTGAAATTGAAAATATGCTGGTTTTTACTTATTATGTTTGAATTTCATAGGAAAGGGAGTTTTTCTGACATCACACATGAAAGTCCTCGCGTGGCGTGAAAAGTCAATGTAATTAAACTAAAAAGGTCGACTAGGTCTTAAATTAAGACAACCTTGTACACTAACCACCTTGATTACTGACGTCACGCGTAGAAGTCCACGTGACGTCAACAATCAAGGTAATTAAACAATACAAGGTCGGCTCGATTTAAATCAAGACAAACTTACTTACACACCTTGATTGATGTCGTCACGCGTGGAAATTCGTACGTGACGTCAAAACCAAGATCATTACTGTGCAAGGTTGTCTCGATTTAAACCGAGCCAACATAATCACAAGCGGAAATCCTCACATGACGTCAAAATCAAAGTCATGACTGTATAAGGTCGACTCAGTTTAAACTGAGACAGTCTTGTATAAGGTTGTCTTTTTTAAGCGAGTGTTTTCCACTCCCAGACTAAGCATGAAGTAAAATTTCGAGTTTAGAAAAGCCCCGTGAAAATTTGTCGAGGGTCGCGCAGCGACCCGAGACAAATTTTCTGGGCTTTTCTAAACTCGAAATTTTACTTCATGCGCCACGCGTATAAAACAGTGATTTAACGAGAAATTTAAAATCACACTAAAGACATTTTTCATGTTAATCCTCACAATTAATTCGAATTATTTTTGACGATTGAAATTCTTTTGTAAGTATTCGAATCTTTTTGTAAGTATTCGAATCATTTTATAAATATTCGAATCCTATTATAAATATTCGAATCCTTTCATAAGGATTCGAATCCTTTTATGTGGATTCGAATCACCCACATTCGGATTCGAATACGAATCCTCTTAAAAAAACGTAACGAATCCGGATCACGAATCCAGTTGAACTAAAGTATTCGAATGCCTCTTTTGAATCCTCTAAAATGATTCGAATCCTGAATGATTCGAATCCTGCCCAGCTCTGGTAAATAGTATATTACGCAAACGTTGGGATTAAATTCGACTAGACTTAAGAGGACTGTAAGTGACAAAACGCGTACAGAGAATCAATGTAAATTGGAAACCCAAACTAAAAAAAAAACATTTTTAAATATATAATTACTGTGTTTGTCCTTTGAAAGATATTAGAGTTTACCATGTTCTATACTTTGTAATTTTGTTTAAATTTTAGTAAAACATTACTTATAATAAATATTTGCAAAAAAAACTCTCCAAAATTGCATCGTCCTATTCGCGTCTCAATAACCACATAAATATATTTTAAAAGTGAAATAAAATAATTAAGGAACACTTGCAACCGACATTTTTAGAACAGGAATTCGCATGCGCTTGCAATGGAGACATACAGAGAGTTATATGTAACACCGAACATGTTCATAACGAGATTTTTTCTTTAAAGTATCCATATGCATACGTTGGACATTTTACAATGCTCGGTTTATTAAAAAAATCCAATTTGAAACTTTAAGCGAGTGTTTTCCACTCCCAGGCTAAGCATGAAGTAAAATTTCGAGTTTAGAAAAGCCTGAAAATTTGGTTTGGTCGCGTAGCGCGAAGCGCGGAGCGGCCAAACCAAATTTTCAGGCTTTTCTAAACTCGAAATTTTACTTCATGCGCCACCGGTACAAAACACTGATTCAATGTAAAGTTTAGCGGTGTGTTTTAAACTTCGTAATATGTCAGTGTTTTGTACCGGTGGCGCATGAAGTAAAATTTCGAGTTTCGAAAAGCCTGAAAATTTGGTTTTGCCGCTCCGCGCTTCGCGCTACGCGACGAAACCAAATTTTCAGGCTTTTCTAAACTCAAAATTTTACTTCATGCTTAGCCTGGGAGTGGAAAACACTCGCTTAAAGCTTCAAATTAAATTCTATTAATAAACCAAGCATAGAAAAATGTGCTACGTATGCATATGGATACTTCAAAGAAAAATTCTCGTTATGAAAATGTTCGGTGTTACATAAAACTCTCTGTATTTACGTAGTTGTTCAAGATGGAGAGAGAAAGGAAACCAGGCGATGGACATGATATGTTGGGACAAATCGAAAGTTGGATAGTGTCAAAATTCACTAAATTTATTTAACCGGTATAAATTTAGTCAGGTTTTTTTAAAAAGAGGTTATAATATTGAGTGACAATGAATTTTTAACACACCAAATGACAATTAACTGACAAGTCCAAAGTTTGACACACAGTAAAGAACTTTTACGTGTCCCAACATTCTGTTGCCACGGATGGTACAGTTGCGAGAGAAAAAAACTAGTACAGCAAAATATTTGGCAATGTGAACTAGACTCACTTTGATTTTTCAAATTCTCCATCAATTTGACAAATCTGCGGAAATGTCAAATGAAATTTAATTAACATCGACATGCCTTAACTGACTGAAACGCAAAAAGCGATAATAACGAGCCGTTTAGAGACGGCATTAGCATTGCTAATGAAGTGCATGTCAACAAAAGCACTGTCTTCTGACCAAGAAAAAAAATATTGTGAACGTGTACATGACAATTTTGTTTTACAAAAAGAAAAATACGATATTTTAGAAGTGGCTAATGCTCCTTGTTGTACTAGTTTTTTTTTTTTACTTCCAACTGTACAGGGTGGTCTAATTTCGATGTTGCTTATGGGCATCTCGGTAATAATAAGAGTTACAAAAATCCAATGGCGCAGTCGCGATCTCTTTTTTTAAACTAGCATAATGCCGAAAACAAAAATGCACCATCTTGGTTTTTTCAGAAGTTATAGGGCAAAATCGGGTTTTCTTGATTTTTAACTTTAATCAATATCTTGCGTAATTTGTAAGGTGGACAAAAACTATAAATACCTTCTTAAGGCACTTTTTTAGTAGGATCCAGTGGCGTAGGTATTTTTTTATTTTATGCACACATTTTCGAGTTATGACAAAATAATTTCTTTTTAAATGTAAATCATAGTTGCCTTTAATATAGTTAATAAGAGTGTTTTTCACTGATTTTAAAAATATAAAGTTTTGTGAATTTATCTTAAAAAAACAGTGTTACTATAGAGTAGAGTAGCCGTATCCTTGGCCTAATCGAGGCCAAGGATACGGCTGACCTTATCAGTTTGCTGAAAACTCAGAACTCTGGGCTCGAAACAGCAAAATGGAAAGTAGTCAGCCGAAAAGAGGAGGATAAAGGAGCAACCCTTATCCTCTACATAGACGAGGGTTCACTGAAGGCTCTGGAGAAGGTAGGATTTAAAGCCTACCTGGGTTTCTCCCAATTAACCTTCAAGATCCTCGGAAGGAAGCCCGACACCCTGGAAGGCAATGGAGGTAATACAGATTAACCTCCACCACTCCAAGGCGGCCACCTCTGCCCTGTGCCGCCAACTCCAAACAGGGAAATACGGCCTGGCCCTTATACAAGAACCCTGGCAATACAGAGGCGTTGTAAAGGGCTTTGGTAACACCGGAGGTAAGTTAATATATGACACAAACTCCGAAAAAATCAGATCCTGCATTTTTGTACGGAACGACATAAACTTCTTAAAACTGCATAACCTCTGCTTCCCAGATCTTGTCGCAGCGGAGGTGAAACTCTGGGGTGAGGGAACCACACTCGAGGCCGTTATAGCCTCAGCATACCTCCCCTACGACTCCCCGCAACCCCCACCTTCCAAGGAACTTGAGGAGCTAGCGACCTACTGCAGGACGAAGAAACTGCAGCTGTTGGTAGGTGCGGACGCCAACGCCCATCACCAACTCTGGGGCAGCTCAGACACCAATAAAAGAGGTGAGTACCTATTATATTTCTTAATGTATTCGGACTTTGAAATTCTCAATCGGGGAAAAGAACCCACTTTTGTTACTAAACAACGTCGCGAAGTGATCGATATAACGTTTGCGTCGCGAGGTGTAAGTGCCCAACTAGTGAAGTGGTATGTGTCGGACAAACCATCTCTCTCCGACCACCGTTACATCATTCTGGAGATTGGTCAAACCCGTGAAACCAAAATCGAGTTCCGAAACCCACGAAGAACATGCTGGGAATCATACCTTAAAGACCTTGGCACCTGCCTTAAGGGTACCAAGGAAAGCATCAAAAACAAACTGGACGTAGAGCTTGTGGCAGAACAAGTCCAAAAGGCCATCATAACCTCTTTCCAGAACAACTGCCCTACAACGAGGAGATCTTCCGGCAAAATAAAAAACTGGTGGAATGAAAACCTCGAAACACTAAGGAGGGACACACGCCGGCTCTACAACAGAGCGAGGAAATCTGGTGAGTGGGAGGAATATTCCAAAACACTAACGGAGTACAGCAAGGAGATCAGGAGGGCGCGCCGGGAGGCGTGGAGGATATTCTGCTTGGAGATTGACCAAGTCCCCGAGGGAGCAAAACTCCACAAAATCCTAGCGAAAACCTCCGACACCTCTTGCGGAACCCTGAAGAAACCAGATGGATCATTTACAGAAACCGGCAAGGAAACAGCGGAGATCCTCATGAGAACCCATTTCCCCGGATCTGAAATCCTGCAAAATGGTGCAGACACTCACTCAGTGCTTGTAACCCCTGGTAAGGCGGCAACACAACAAGACTGGGAAATCTCAAAGAAAATTGTAACCTTTGAACGAATCAGGTGGGCAATAGGTACATTCCACCGATATAAATCACCGGGACAAGATGGGATCTATCCAGTGCTCTTGCAGCAAGGGCTGGACCACCTTCTACCGGTGCTATGTAAACTCTTCAGGGGCAGCCTGGCACTAAAACACGTGCCAACTACCTGGAAGAAAGTCAAAGCGGTCTTTATCCCTAAGTCTGGGAAGGACTTAACCCAGCCAAAAGGTTACAGACCAATTTGCCTGACATCGTTCCTACTTAAGACGATGGAAAAACTAGTTGAAAGACACATAAGGGAAACCTCACTTCTAGAGAGGCCGCTCCACCCCTTTCAACACGCCTTTCAAGCTGGAAAATCATGCGAGTCTGCCTTACACCAACTGGCAGTTAAGGTAGAGGCCTCGCTGAAAAACAAAACAGTAGCTTTGGCTACATTTCTCGATTTGAGGGAGCGTTTGACAACACCTCTATCAGAACGATCGTAAGAGCAGTCGAAAGTCACGCTGTGGAAACCACGATAAGCTCGTGGCTGCAATCCATGCTGACGGACAGACTAGTAATTACGGAACAATTCCAAGAAAAAATCAGCTTAAAAGCCAAAGGTGGATGTCCTCAGGGGGGCGTTCTATCCCCCCTTCTATGGGACATGGTGGTGGATGAGCTACTCACGTTACTAAACGACTCAGGATATTACGCCCAGGGATATGCGGATAACATTTTCATTCTCGTCACGGGAAAATATCCAACTACTATAACAAGCATCATGAACAATGCCTTGAAAACTGTAGAACGATGGTGTGGGGAGGTGGGGCTAAGCGTTAACCCCACCAAGACTACGGTCATCCCCTTCACAAAAAGAAGGAAATGCGCGGGCCTCAAACCCCCAACCTTCTTTAACCAAACTCTACAACTAACCAATGAGGTCAAATATCTAGGTATCTACCTAGATACAAAACTCACATGGAATCCAAAAATGACTATGTGGATATATAATGCAATAGTAAAACCCATGATCACCTACGGATGCACCACTTGGTGGCCGAAAGTAGAACAAAGTACTGCGCAGGCAGCTCTATCTAGAGTACAGCGACTAGCCTGCTTATGCATAACTGGCGCACTGCGTACAACACCAACAGCCTCAATGGAAACCCTACTAAACCTCCAACCGCTGGACCTAGTGGTTAAAAGCTAAGCCAGACTAGGGGCATATAGGTTGAGGACAACTGGAAACTGGCACCCCACAGGAAACCACTCCAGAATAGAACAGGTAGTTACCAAACCTCTATTACAAATGGGAAGTGACTACATGATACCACGCTACTCCCTGAAGAGACCCTTCACAATAGAATGTGAGGGGGACAATGAGAAGCGCAACCCTTCACCTGGAACCTTGATCTGGTACATCGATAGGTCAAGAAGAGAAGGTGGAGCAGGCGCTGGGATTCACGGCGTAACCCCAAAATGTGACATCTACGTGTCTCTGGGGAGACATTAACCAATGTACCATGGAAAATCTGCGACGGCGATATAAGAGGCAAAAGATCCTGATCATTACCGACAGCCAAGCTGCTTTAAGAGCACTCAACAGCTATAAGATCCAATCTGAGCTATCATGGGAGTGCATCCAAAACCTGACGAAACTGGCGACGGAAAACACCGTAACACTACGCTGGACGCCGGGACACACAGGGGAGGATGGCAACGAGAAAGCCGATGCTCTGGCAAAGATTGGATCACGCAGACCCTACATTGGACCAGAACCAATGCTACCGATTCCTAAAAAATCAATAAGACCAAGCGCAAAAGAGTGGACCCTAGAAAGACACACCGAGCGCTGGAAAAACCTGACAGGGCATAGACAGTAAACTACTGATGGAAAAATGCTGCCAAGAACTAGCAACTGAGGCCCTCAGACTCAGTAGAAACAACCTTAGAATAGTCACAGGACTGATAACTGGATACTGTACCCTAAGGAAGCACCTGCATAACATGAAACTGTTCACAGAAGATCCAATATGCAGACTATGCCTGGAAGAGGATGAAGACGCTAACATGTACTATTCGAGTGCGAGGCACTTTCCATCTGGAGGGAAGCAAACCTTGTCCAAAGGAATCCAAACCACTTCCCGAAGGGAAAGATGATCGAAAGGCTGCTGGGACTAGCCAACAGAGCTTTTTGATTAACTACGGTAACGGAAGAAGTATAATAAGCCACACGGCTGCGGTGCTAGGGCAGAAATAACCCTAACTTCCGTTTCCTGCCCCTAAAAAAAAAAAAAATAGAGTAGAAACTAGCTTAAAATCTGCCAAATAATATTATATGGAAGAAAATAGCCATCTTTGATCATTTGCATGCTCAGTTTTAATTATGATAAACATTATAAATAATAATAATTCTCTTTTGGGTAATAAATATATTATTAGACAGAACATAATTTCATTTTCCAATCTTGTTGGAAAAACAGAATTCTTTGCTGTTGCAGTGGAATAATTATTTAAAATTGAGCATACAAATGATTAAAAATGGCTATTGTCTTCCGTATTGTGTTATTTAGCAGATTAAAAGCTGGTTTCTATTCTATAGTAAGATTGTTTTTAAGATAAATTCACAAAAGTATATATTTTTGAAATCAGTGAAAAACACTCTTTTCAACTGTGTCAAAGCCAACTATGATTTACATTTAAAAAAATAATAATTTGGCTGTAACTCGAAAATGTGTGCATGAAATAAAAAAATGCCTCCGCCACTGGATTCTACTTAAAAAAGTGTCTTAAGAAGATATTTATAGTTTTTGTTTATCTTACAAATTACGCAAGATATTAATTAAAGTTAAAAATCAAGAAAACCCGATTTTGCCCCATAACTTCTGAAAAAAACAAGATGTTGCATTTTTGTTTTCGGCATTCTCTTAGTCTCAAAAAAAGAGATCGTGATTCCGCCGTCGGTTTTTTTCTAACTCTTATATTTACCAAGATGCCCATAAGCAACATCGAAATTAGACCACCCTGTACATATTCATACAGTCCTGTCAAATACAGGTTTTATGTAACACCGAACATTTTCATAACGAGCATTTTTCTTTTAAGAATTCATATGCATACGTTGCACATTTTTCGATGCTCGGTTTATTAAACGAATTTAATTTGAAGCTTTAAGCGATTGTTTTCCACTCCCAGGCTAAGCATGAAGTCAAATTTCGAGTTTAGAAAAGCCTGAAAATTTGGTTTGGCCGCTCCGCGCTTCGCGCTACGCGACCAACCCAAATTTTCAGGCTTTTCTAAACTCGAAATTTTACTTCATGCTTAGCCTGGGAGTGGAAAACACTCGCTTAAAGCTTCAAATTGAATTCTTTTAATAAACCGAGCATTGGGAAATGTGCAACGCATGCACATGGATACTTCAAAAAAAATTCTCGTTATGAAAATGTTCGGTGTTACATAAAACTCTCTGTTTGTTCATATTAATTAATAAAAAAGAAAGTATTTAAGTAATAAAAATTATTGTAAGCATCAAAGAATTAAAGTAGTGAATAGAAAGTTGAATATAGAGTGTGTAAAATATAAAAAAGTATAAAAATAAAAATGATGACAAAAGAAAAATCAAGTCTGTTGACAGTAAATTCGCGGATGAAATTCCTTAGTGGGAAAAGAAAGTGCCTTAGCGCAATAAATTTAAAATATAAAGTGAGCGCCTCATTCCCGCAGACAGTCACATAATAATGTTTATGTGTGAGGGGGTGGAATCGCAACATCCCCCTTCTTTGTGGGCCGCTAATTTTCGCCCAGTGCGACCTCTCTCTTTCCCTCTTCCTCGTTGAAAGAGGCCAAGAATTTATTACACCGAGCGCACGTGCAAGAGATAGTGATAAAGAGTAGAGAGTAGGAGGGTTGTTGATAACGCCCTCGAACATAATAGGATTTACTATACGTAACATAATGGTCCATTCTGTGCCGTTTTCTTATTCTTTCTCGAGATAAAATGTTGAAATACTCGGGCGATATCTGGTTATCAGTGTTGCCGCAGCGAGACACCGGAAATGAACGGGAGGTTGCCTGCCTGTGTGATAACGGCACCTCCGCCCGCGAATGCTCTCGCCGTCGCGGTTGGCAACAATGCCGGGTATAATGTTATCAAAATTCTGTGTCTTTTGTGCTTTAAGCTGCGGCCCGGGGTTTTGTTTAAGGACAATCGAGCGCTTGATTGTTAATCGAGTTTGGGGCGCTCGGTGTCGCCCCGGATCGAATTATGGAAAGTTTTTCCTCGGTAACGAGGCTGCATTTATCGAACTCTCGTCGGTTTGCTAAACACGGGAAATTAGGGACCGTTTTTTGTGTACAAAAGCTAATTGCTCCTAAGATAACCTCGCTATTGAAAAGCCATTCAGGCACACAAGTCGCAAATTTGCTTTATATTCTGAAATAACAAATTTTCAGCCATATTATGTGATTTTTGCAACTGAAACATGGATTTAAGTAGCATTTGATAAAAGATAAAGTCAGAAAACTGTAGGTTGGCAGCCCGTTTCGTTAGTTCTTTGCGCAGAAACCTAGTGCGCGTCTCGAAGGCGGAGCTTTCCTTCGGCAACCTTAAGATCTATTAGTAGTATAAGGGCCAGTTGCATCAAGCAAGTTGAACTGTTTGAATTCTGAACTCGAGTTCAAAGTGACATTAAAACAATAGGAACTGCTGCCTTGACCTTAAGTTCAGCTTGAACTGAAGTTCAACGTTTTTGGTTAATTAAGTAAATTTGATAATCAAAACCTGTTTACTAGTAAATGACAATATTAATAATAATAATAATAATAATAATCGCTTTATTGTAACAACAAATACAAAACAAAATACATATTCAATTACATAACATTAGTATATATATATATGTATACGTTACAAGAGGAATAGGCCTTAGCTCGGTGTTCACCAGCTAGTCTGCCGACTATTCCTATTATTATTTAGAGGTAAAACTCATTAAGTACATTAGGAATGAATAAAATGTAATGATATTTATGTTTAATTAACTTCTCACTTAACCCGTGGTGAAACATTTTTGAATCTAATTCTGGATATTTAGTTAAAACACTCGGTTTGTTTGTTTGTTTCTTAACTCGAAATTTTACTTCATGCGCCACGCGTATAAATGATATCTATATTTAAGCTGACGATATTAGATATTTACAGAAATTGGTTTTATCAAGTATACACATGCTTACGCTGTAAATTGACCTGCATTCGTTGTTTTTGAAAGAGTTCAAATTTAAACATTGAACGAGTGTTTTCCACTCCCAGACTAAGCATGAAGTAAAATTTCGAGTTTAGAAAAGCCTGAAAATTTGGTTTGGACGCGTAGCGCGAAGCGCGGAGCGGTCAAACCAAATTTTCAGGCTTTTCTAAACTCGAAATTTTACTTCATGCGCCACGCGTATAAAACACTGATTCAATAAGATGTTTAAAATATACTGCTGAATCAGTATGCTAAAATACATTAGGAACTTCACATGAAATCAGTGTTTAATGCGCATGGCGCATAAAGTACAATTATAAATATTGCAGAAATAAAAATAAAATTTAAGCCGCGATTACGCCAGTTAACCAATATTTGAGGCATAAAGATTGTACTTTCCTTAAAGTATACCTATTTTTTTAAATATTTCATCCCTAAATAAGGATGTAGTTAAAACGACAATATGCTAAGTTTTATACGTTTAGATACCGGTCGACCTCCTCTTAACATCATACAAAGAGCCAAGGCCGTAGCCAGGGTTTAAACCTCCCCCGAAATTTTCAAAATTTTTGTATGTAAAAGCGGCGCTGTAAGAGCAAAAACAATATTTTTTCTATTAACAACCCCCTCCCCCTCCCCTGAAATTTTTATAACCCCTCCGAATTTTTTTTTCTGGCTACGGCCTTGCAAAGAGCATGTTATAAAACGCGCTGTAATTTAATTGCACAAATAAAATAATATCCTTAAAATTACGCCCGCCCTTCTCCAGTACTCAACTCTTTGTAATATTTTTCTTCTTCAAACTCATCAACAGAAAATCCCTAATCAACTTAACAACAAAAGCACGAAATTTAACACCGCTTGTTATTGAAATCGCGCAAATTTAGTAATCATTAAGTTAATTTGGAATTTTCTCGACGAATAAAAATTTTACAACTCTCGGCCGTTTCTTGCTGGTAGCAGTTACGATTGGCGGGATGAAAAATGTTTGTCTTTTGTCGGTTTTTAATCATGCCGATTGTGAGGGTGATTAAAAGGCGTTTCACGGACGGGCGAAGGGAAATGAATAAATAAGAATGCGCTCGGATCGGGAGAGGCCTTTTTTAGGGGGTGGACAATTTGATTAGGAGAAGGAAAATTCGGTTTTTAACGAAAAAGTTTGTGCTTTAATTAGTCCTGTTTGTAAATGAAAAATCGATAAAAGAAAACGTTGTTTAACCCATTAAGCGCCATTGATGCAACAACGCAACATTGTTTTTAGTATCTAATTAAAATAATTAATTAGTCCTGTTTGTAAATGAAAAATCTATACAAGAAAAGGTTGATGCAATAACGCAACATTATTATTAGTATCTAATTAATTAGTCCTGTTTGTAAATGAAAAATTTATACAAGATAACGTTGATGCAATAACGCAACATTATTATTCGTATCTAATTAATTAGTCCTGTTTGTAAATGAAAAATCTATACAAGAAAACGTTATTTAACACATTAAGCGCCATTGATGCAATAACGCAACATTATTATTAGTTTTGAAATTACTGACTAAATAAGTTTCTTTACACAATTCAAGTCAGGTCAAATAACACAATGTATCAAATTGTGTCATTTGACCTGACTTGAGATTGTGTAAAGAAAACTTATTTATTATTTTCATTTCATTTATTTACGGAATCTCCTTTTACATAAATTTATAATATTAGTATATTTATGTATACAGAGTGGATAACAGAAAAATAACAATTGTATTAGACATGTTCATGTTACTCTTACTTTACGCGAGTTAAAATGATAATAATAAAAAATACTAAAGAGTGAATACATTATTTAGAGATAAAATCAACAAATCGGTACAAAGACAAATACATAAACAACTAATAAATTGTACAAATAACATATTGAAATTAATATCAGTAATTGATGAGCAAAATATCACAGTAAAGACTAGATTGTATAATATAATATCGAATTAAAATTATATCAGTTCACAAACTAAGTAATTAAAATTAAGATAAAACATTATTAACAATAGCGGATAAATTGATTCGTTTCAAATTAGCCTTAAATGTTGAAAATGGAGAATGATGTAATAAAAAATGATTGTTATTGTTAAATTCGTTACAGTAACTCATCATTCTGTATATTGGATTAAATTTTGCGTAATTAACTGCATGATAGCGCAAATAAAATAAAAATTTCGATCTATTGGGACCTCTAGCAGGCACATAAAAGTCTAATTGTTCTAATAAGCTTTGGCAGTCTATCTCGCTGTGTATAAGCTTAAATAGAAAACACAAATCATTTATTATTCTTCTATTTTCCAACGAGCTGAGACACAACATATTATGCATAGTACTATTGCTGAATTGGTATCTAGTGTTGCCTAGCCTAGCAGAAACTAAGCGCAAAAAGCGACTCTGTACTTTCTCCAGCTCTGCTGAAAGTACCCTCGTATGAGGAGACCAAACGACAGATGCGTATTCCAAGTGAGGTCTGACCAAGGAAGTATATAATTTAAGTAAAACGGAAACATGAAAATCTTTCGAAAAGCGCCCAATAAAACCAAGGACTCCCAGTGCTTTGTTAGATATGCGTTTAATATGATGGCTAAAGTTTAAATTATAATTAAATATGACACCCAGGTCCTTGATGTTATCAACGCAAAGAAATGCATGATTACATATCGCATAATTAAATTCCATTCTGTTACGGCGATAAAATAAAATTGAGCTGCATTTTTGTAAGTTAAAAAATAATTTGTTAGTTTCACACCACGTGGACAAACTATTCAGATCCAACTGTAACTTATGTTGGTCATCCAGGCATTTAATAGATTTAAACAATTTCAAGTCATCGGCAAATAGAAGATAATTACTATATTTAATATACTGGCCAATATCATTAATAAATAGTACAAATAATACTGGTCCGCAATGGGAGCCCTGTGGTACCCCAGAAGTAACACTAATTTCTGTAGATATTGTATTACCTATCTTGACTACCTGTTTTCTATCTGTTAAGTAGCTTATTAACCATTTAAAAATAGTGCCCCCAAAACCGAGAGACGCTAATTTATGTAACAAAATTCGAAGATTAACACGGTCGAAAGCCTTAGAGAAGTCCGTATAAATAGCATCAACTTGACAGCCCTTCTTTAAAGCGTTCGACAGGTATGTATGGTAGAAAGTAAGATTTGATACAGTTGATCTATTCTTCATAAAACCGTGGTGTAGATCAACTATTATATTTTTACAGATCCACACTATTTGTTGAGAAACTAACAGATCTAATATTTTTGGTATTGTGGATTGCAAGGCTACTCCTCGATAATTTTCAATATTCTCTTTTCTGTCACTTTTAAAAATTGGTGTCAAGTAGCTACTTTTCCAACTTTGAGGGATAATACTGGAAGATAAAGATGGATTAAACAAATCAAGAACTGGTTTAGCTAGAGTATATTTACACTTTTCCAGAAAATGGGCTGGAATCCCATCAGGGCCCGCGCTGCATGATTTATCCAGATTAGACAATGAGTTAAAGACGTCAGTAAGAGTAACATTTACATTGCAAAAATTTATTATTGGCTGATTTTCAAAATTGGGTACCACAAACTGATCATCAATTGTATACGCCGCTGAAAAATATTCGGCAAATAATTGTACTGAATCATTAATTGAGTTTGCAAATTTATCTCGTAAATATGTTTTTCGGAAGACTAGATGAGTTACGGCACTGATTTACGGGTTTCCAAAAAGACTTAGGATTAATGTTTATATTTGCTTCTGTTTTAGCAATATAGGATGTGTACAGTTCATTGTTAAGTCTCTTGCACTTTGACCGTAATTCCTTAAAATATACGTAATCAGTTTGAAGACCAGAACTTTTAAAAACAGCATGAGCTTTCTTTTTTTGTTTAGTTAGTTTAATTAAGTTACTGCTAAACCAAATTGGAAAAATTGAAACTTTTATAAATTTTAATGGTACATACCTTTCAAATGCACTATATACAATGTTATTGAAATTATCAGTAGCAATATTAATATCATTAGTGTTCAAAGCATGAACCCAATCGATAGAAGAAAAATAATTATTTAAAGCAAATTAATCTGCACGTTTAAAATCGTGAATCCGAATTTCTGGCATAATAATGTATCCAAACTTTTGATTATTTACTTCTATAATATACGGATAATGGTGTACATCAGAACGGCATAATTGATCAATAGCCTTTGCAATTTCTATATCTTCACCAATGTTTGAAAAAAATAAATGCCTCTTTTATTAGGAATTCTATTAATTTGAGTTATATGGTGGTAATTTAACACATTAGATAAAACATAAGCTTGATGTGAAGTATTTTCATTGGCTAAAGTTTTGTTCGATTTAATGCTCCAAACCGCGTTAGGCAAATTATAATCTCCACAAAATAGAAACTTACAGTCATTAAACTTACTACAAATACCATCTAAAGATGTTGCATGATCCTCATAATACGGCTTGCTCCTGGCGGAATATATGTAGAACCAATTATAATGTTTTTAGCTATATTAACAAATAAGTGTTCTACTACTTCAGATGCAACCAAACGCTTGCTAGATATATTACGCCGCACCGCAATGAGTACACCACCACCCCTAGACTTAGCACTGTTTGTCGGAGATCTATCTAATCTATATATTACATACGATTTAAGTTCAAGTTCTGAATCGTGAAAGGATTCGTCTAACCAAGTTTCAACTAAGACAATTACATCATAAAGTAAACAGTTACAATTTAAAATAAAATCACGAAGTTTCGATCTTAATCCGCCGACGTTTTGGAAATAAATTTTTAGTTTTTTGATTTTGTTTGAATAGAAGTTATGTTTGGGTTTCCATTAAAAAACTTTATAGTGATGTTTGATTCACCCCTTTCTTTGCGCTGTTGTAATTCTTCACGCAGTTTCCTTAAATGTTCGCGCTGCATAACTGTTAGATCATTAGCGAACTTGATGTTGCCTGAATCCACTACTCTGCCTGCCCTCAATAGTTGAATAGCTGATTCATTGTTAGCGAATATAAGTTTGATTGGACGAGGTTTCCTGTCTAATTTACCTATTCTCATAACTTTAATTGGATTAACAGAGATTTGTGAATCTACTGTGTTTTTAATTGCAGCCAAATCTTGGCTTATTTTTCCTTCTATTGTTCCCGAATTTTCCGGCACATTATAAACCATAACGTTGGCGGCTCTTTTGTTTCTTTCATTTATTTCAACGATTAAATTAGCATTAGTGATATTATTATTTGAATTAACTGAATTGTTCGATTCAAGAATCTGTATGCGGTCCTTTAGTGAAGCAATTTCACTCTGCAGTTCTTGGATTGTATTCCTTAGCTCGTTTTTAAATAATGTGGGTAATTCCTCCTTTAGCACCTCTCGAATAATGGACGTCACTGAGTTTCGATCCATTCCATTAGACTGAGCGATAGAGACGCGCGCAGCTGCATTGCCGACTTCGGCAGACGGCGCAGAGCATACTGTGCATGTCCATCGATCTCCATCAGGTCTTTTTGCCTCCGATATAAAATACGCGATATCATCTAATGTCAATTCATTAATACAATACACATGGAACCATACACCACATTCGGTGCAATGCAAGGCTTTAGAGCGGCTACCAATATTATTTTCACAAATCCCGCACGGACGTGCCATCACACAATTAATTATTAGGTGTATTAAATTAAATTAATTTAAATGAAATTAAATTTGGCAACCAATATGAACACAGCACATGCGCACAATTAACTGTCAAAAACAGCTGTTAGTGTTCAATGTTTATTGCACTAAATTATCAATGTTTATACACAAAGTTAATATGTTCTTCCGCTCACCATAATACACTGAGAACGTGACACAAGTTTTAATTAATTATATTTCCATAGAACCACTAATTATTCACATATTAAATCGGCATTAGACTTGCGACGTTGCCACCTGTATGATCATTTTAATCGTTTTATTTAGTCAGTAATTGTTGTTAAAAGAGTTCAATTTGAAGCTTTAAACGAGTGTCGTCCACTCCCAGACTAAGCATGAAGTAAAATTTCGAGTTTAGAAAAGCCCCGTGTCACACGGGCGATTTCTCCAATCAAAACCCTCGCATTTCGGCAGACTTTTTTTAAGTAGAATACGCTGACCATGTTAGATTTTGTTTTAAGTTTAATCTTAATGAGATATGACATAAAGTTGTATTATTTTAAATACAAATCATAGTTGGCCATGTCTTTAATCGCTTCCATTTTTCGTAAGCTTTCCAAAATTAGATCATTTGCCATATTTTGATTTAACTTTATTTATTAATTTTAAGTTTTTAAAATTTCAAATAAATATGTCAAGAAAGCCATGATGACAAATAAATTAATTGTAAACAATAACAATATAAAACGTCGACTGCCTTTATTATATTTACTTAATTAATCTTAATAAATAGTAGCTATAAATACAGGGAGTTTTTGTTACAAATATACGTATTCCAAATTTAGCTTATTTTCTGTAAATCTTTAGATATTCCTTGTTTTTTTTCAAGTTCAATTTGAAGCTTTAAACGAGTGTTTTCCACTCCCAGACTAAGCATGAAGTAAAATTTCGAGTTTAGAAAAGCCCCGTGAAAATTTGCCGAGGGTCGCGCAGCGACCCGAGACAAATTTTCTGGGCTTTTCACTTGAAATCTGTGTTTTATACGGGAGACGCATGAAGTTCTAAACTCGAAATTTTACTTCATGCGCCTCGCGTATAAAACACAGATTTCAAGTGAAGTTCGAATATACATAAATCTCGCAATATTTTAGTGTTTTATACGCGTGGCGCATGAAGTAAAATTTCGAGTTTAGAAAAGCCCAGAAAATTTGTCTCGACAAATTTTCACGGGGCTTTTCTAAACTCGGAATGTTACTTCATGCTTAGTCTGGGAGTGGAAAACACTCGTTTAAAGCTTCAAATTGAACTTTAAAAAAAACAAGGAATATCTAAAGATTTACAGAAAATAAGCTAAATTTGGAATACGTATATTTGTAAGAAAAACTCCCTGTATTTCTAGCTACTATTTATTGAGATTAATTAAGTAAATATAATAAAGACAATTGACGTTTTATATTGTTATTGTTTACAATTAATTTATTTGTCATAATGGCTTTCTTGGCATATTTATTTGAAATTTTAAAAAATTAAAATTAATAAATAAAGTTAAATCAAAATATGGCAAATGATCTAATTTTGGAAAGCTTACGAAAAATGGAAGCAATTAAAGACATGGCCAACTATGATTTGTATTTAAAATAATACAACTTTAAGTCATATCTCATTAAGATTAAACTTAAAACAAAATCTAACATGGTCAGCGCATTCTACTTAAAAAAAGTGTCTCAAGAAAGTTTTTACCGCATGTCAATATCTTTTTCAATAAAAAAGTTATTTCAATATTTCAAAACAGCCAAATTTTGGGTTTTAGCGTATAACTCGAAAACAATTGATGATAGACAAATTTTGATTAGCCACATGAAATATTCTCTAAAAGAAAGCTTTGGCAGTATATATTGGTTTTTGTCTATCATTCATATTTCTGGTACTTTACTTGAAGAAACGATCGAAAATGCTGCACCCTGTACGATGTTGAGTTGTGTTTTGTTTTATATTGTGTTTATAAGTTGTCAAACAAACGTGGTTCAATATTGGAGCCATTTCGTGTAGGAAATCGCCAGTTTGAGATTGTTCGTCTGCTCAATGTGCCCCAACGAGGTTTTTCCAACCCTATCAACCAGTTCAAGGAGATGGGTCACGAAGGTGGCCATCACGTAAGAAGAAGAAAGTGCGCCGTTAACACTTAGAGGAGCTACAATATGACCAAGAAGCGAGTCGGCCGAAATACGAGGGTTTTGATTGGAGAAATCGCCCGTGTTACCGGTATCAGCGATGTTTCCGTCATCAACCGGTTGATGGAGCTTGTTCAAGAAGGTGACTATCACGAAAGAAGAAGAAAGTACTCCGTTATCACTTAGAGAAACTACAAATGACCAAAAAGCAAGTCGGCCGAAATTCGAGGGTTTTTATTAGAAAAATCGCCCGTGTGACCGGTATCAGCGACGTTTCCAACGCCATTAACCGGTTGATGGAGCTTGGTCACAATGGTGACCATCAAGAAAGAAGAAGAAAGTGCGCCTTTAACACTTAGAGGAACCACAATATGACCAAGAAGTGAGTCGGCCGAAATTCGAGGGTTTTGATTGGAAAAATCACCCGTGTGATCGGTATCAGCAATATTTCCAACGCCATCAACCGGTTGATGGAGCTTGATCACGAAGGTGACTATCACTTAGACCAGTGGTCTCCAAACTACGGCCCAAATCCGGCCCACGACTTGCATGAATCCGGCCCGCGATTGTTTGTAATTTTTTTTGTAAATGTCATATTTTGAAATATTGTAACAATTGTTCCTTAAATTTTTCATAATTTAAAAAATTAATCGGATCTTGGCCGACTTTATTATGTAGAACTGTATTTGTGGCCCGCAAAGAAGATAGTTTGGAGACACAGGACTTAGAGGAACCACAACATGACCAAGAAGCGAGTCGGCCAAAATTCGAAGGTTTTGATTGGAAACATCTCCCGTGCGACCGGTATCAGCGACTGATCATTGCGATGAATGATCAAAAATTAGCTCAACCTCAAGCCTTACAAGCTTCAAAAAGTTTAGCTACTTACGGATAAGAACAAGCGTATGCGACTTCAAAGATGACGCCAACTCAAGCGTAAGGCAATACGAGCGGACTCTTCACAGATTAGAAGTTGTTCACTGTGTAACAAACCCACAATAGCCAAAACGGCAGGATCTGATCCACTAAAGATCCCGGCACATTGGCCACCGTCAAACATATCCAAAATGGTTTTGACTCAGAATTTATACCAGTGGTAAAACAGCCAGCAGTCGTTTTTGTTGACAAAGAGGTCAAAATCAACCAAGAAGTGTACCGACGGGAGATCACTACGGGATGTGAATTAAACATTTCAACAAGACTCTGCCTGCCTTGGCCCACAACGCAAAAGTATCACAAGAGTGGAGCGATGCTCATTTTTCGGGTTCCATCACATTTGCGAAAAGGTCGCCGGATTTCAATCCGATAGACTACAATGTATGCTCCATTTTAGAGATCAGAGCCTATGCTACACATCAGAAAAGTTTGAAGTCGCTGAAGCAATCCATGCGCCGGTAGTGGAACCAATTAACACTCGAGGATCTGCGGCCCATCGCCGAAAATGTCAAGACACGGTTGGGGCTCTGCATCACCGCCAAGGGAAGCCACTTTGAAGCCGCTTGAATATATTATTACCAAAGGTCCCAGCTATTATTATTCGATGTTGTTTTGATCATTTCTTTTGGTTAATAAAGACAATTTAAAAAATATTTCAGCCAGTTATTGTGCCGCACCCTGTATAAGTAAGAATGAAATTGCCAATACTTGATTGTAAAACACTTCAATTAACACATGTTTTTAATCTTTTATGTTTTCTTCTTACTAATTATTTATTAGAGTAGATCAGTCAAAGCATATAAAAATAGGGCGGGATGAGTTTACCCAAACATTTCACGGCCCTTTCGAGAGGGGAGGGAGAATATTATAGGGTAGCAAATTCGTGACGAATTTCGATAAGCATCTTCCCCCTTTTGAATCGAAACACACACACGTGACCGCATACAATACACGCCATAATACCGAATTGATTATGTATTCATAACTGATAATTGATACATAAGGGAGCGTTTTAATACACGTCCAAATTAATTTACATGAAATTTAAACACAACGCGCTTTCTCGAATGTTATAATCGCTTATTTATCCCTCTCACTTTCAAATAAGTTTAAAACAGAGGTAATATGAGATGTTTGAAAATAATGTGTTTTAATGCGTAATCCTTTGAGATATGTTGTATCTTTTATTTAAACATTAAATTGTTGAATAACAATTCATATAGAATTGCAACTCCATGCATTCTATCTTTGTCAATGTTATACCGTGCAACTGTTAGCACATAGTTTACCATAACCTCAAATTTATTCCATCATTCAGTTAGCATTCTGGGCAACCGCACAATAAATTACATTTGTCAGTTTTTTTCAAAGGCACACTAATTATAATTTTTGAAAAATATAATTTCAAAAAGAAGGTTTTTTTTTAACTTTGTTTCGACAACAATATTTTTGAAAAACACCATAGTGCGCATTATTGGGTTTAGAAAAATGTCTAACGATGAAACGAGTGTTTTCCACTCCTAGACTAAGCATGAAGTAATATTTTGAGTTTAGAAAAGCCCCAATAGTCGAAATTTTACTTCATGCGCCACGGGCATAAAACATTGGTTCAAAGAAAAGTCCAAACTCTTAAAATTTATGTATATGAATATTTTTTTCAAGGTAGACTTATTTTATATTAAAAAAATATAATTTTAAATAGAAGACTTATTTCAATTTATTTTCGACGACAATATTTTTGAAAAACAACATATTGGGCATTATTGGATTCAGAAAAATAATGTCTAATGTAATACAAATAAAAAAATACAGGCAGCCGTTTAAAATTTTGTAGTTGGCTATTATTTGGCAATGAAGTTATTATAAAAAAAAAGAATATTAATGTCATTTCTTAGTATTTAAACGATCATTGCCTTTGGTTTTTAGTTTAACAAAATCGGTCAATAAATAACAAAGTTATCGCGTTAGGCGTTTTTTATCGAACGCCCGGTACAAGCTTTAGAGATATGTTGTGTGTTTTAATTGTAATCATCAAAGTTTGGTGTTGGGACGAGTTTTTGAAAAGTTTTCACATATCCACCACTGTTTGTGCAAACACTAGAATACATCCAATTCGATTCAATAAATTCAATTACATCCGGCGCCGAATGCTTTCTTTTCATTACAAAAGCGGACAAACGAGCAAACATTTTCTGGATTTGCCCGTATATGCTCGTCTGCGCTACAAAAATAACGTATATTTTTATTCGTCGCACATAATGCTCTTGATTATATTTTCTAGTATTTAAATAGTTTTCGTTTTCCAATGAAAAACTAAAGTGGGCCCTCTGAAAAATGTGTAACAATATCATTAAGTTAGACAAGATAAGCATTTATAAACTTAAAAACCTAAAACCAATCTGAATCGGCTACGAATCTTAAACTTAGCTGTATATTTTGAACACTTACTATATTTCAGTGTTTAATACGCGTAGCGCATGAAGTAAAATTTCGAGTTTAGAAAAGCCCAGAAAATTTGTCTCGGGTCGCTGCGCGACCCTCGACAAATTTTCACGGGGCTTTTCTAAACTCGAAATTTTACTTCATGCTTAGTCTGGGAGTGGAAAACACTCGTTTAAAGCTTCAAATTGAATTTAGAAAAAAAAAACAAGGACAAATTTACAAAAAATTGGCTGAATTTGGAATTTTCACGGGGTTTTTCTAAACTCGAATGTTTACTTTATGCTTAGTCTGGGAGTGGAAAAACTCGTTAGAAATGTCAAATTCAACGTTTTTGTAAAAACAGCTAATGCAAAAAAAATGTATTATAATTTTATATAAATGAAACTATCTTCAAAAAAGTATTGAAAACCTGTTTTCTGAGAAATACAAAGAAAAACAAGTATTGCTGAAGTAAACTTGACTGAGTAATATAGATACCGTGCTATCATGTAAATTATAAATTAAGAGTAGGCGGTATTTTTTTGCTGTTGCGAAAACGCTAATTGAATGCTGGAGTAAATTAAAGGTTATGGTAAACTATGTGTTAAGTCAGTAGTACTTATCTAATTTAAAGCCTACTATTATTTAATTACAGTAATTAATTATTTTTAAATTGATATGTTATTAAGAACTTATAAACAATTTGTCTTTTGAGAGATGGTGAGGGGTGGTCGGCAAAATGGCGTTTTGATAAGTAAGCCCAGGGGGATTGTATTTGCGTTAAAGGAAGCGTGAAACAACGCGGCAGGTGCGAAATTGTTTCGGCGCTCCTTAAATTGTTTCATGCAGGCGATTAGAACTCGGCCATCTGTGAGGTAACGCTGTTATCTTGGAAAATTGTGCTCCTGATGAAAATTTCCGCATACTTCACAGATTTCCCCGACGCGATTTTCACATAATGTAATATTTTATAAATTTAAAAAATCCATAGAATATATCTCTAACTCGTTTTAGATTAAACACTGGATGAAACATAGTTAAATATTTGGCGAACCAAAATGTTGTTTTATCATATGAATTATGTCCGTCCATCACTGTTTTCTTTCCTTTCCTAAACTGAAAATATGTACTGCACAAGCCACGAGTGTAAAACACTCATTTTATGTTAAATAAAATTATTTTAAATAAAAACAACACAGTTGTGAGGGTTTCACTTGTATTGTTGAGCACTGCAACATGTTTCACCACACAGTGGCTTCATTATGTTATGTTATGGGGTCGGTGGGCGTGTGGCCTCTGGGCCGAAATTACCTCGACCTAAAAGATCTTTTGTAATTATCCCTGACCTACTTAGGTCCCTCAATGGCTATACCTCTTGCGTAGTCTACAATAACTTGAGGGTTAATGTGTATCATGTTATCAGGCTTTAAAGTGACCGATGACAGGTAGTTCCCTCTTTGAAGAGACAGAGCAGAGCACTCACAAAGTTTGCTGTTTCTTGTGCCTCGTTGCAGAATCTGCAATTGGCATCAGTTGTCTGACCCATCTTGGTATTTCAAAGGACAGTGTCCGGTTAAAAGGCCGGTTATGAGCCTAAAGTTGCCCTTGCTTAGGCTGAGAAACTGTTTGGCTCTTACGGCTGAGAAGGCGATAAACCTTTTGGCCTGCCTCAAGCCAGGTGTGTTTCTCAGATGAGCACTTTTGGCAGCAGCTTCCCACTCCTGGATCATTCCCTTGATGCGGCGTTTAGTTGTTCCACTATAGGGTTCTGGTCCAACAAATGGAGTTTTGGAGCCTTCTTTGGCAAAGCCGTCGGCAATTTTATTACCTCTGATCCCTGCATGACCTGGAATCCAAAGCAATTTAACTTTGTTGTTCCTGGCCAGCTGCTTTAGGGATAGTTTTCACTCGCAGACAGATTTAGTCTTACATGTAAGTGATTTTATTGCCTTTAATGCAGCCTGACTGTATGAGCTTATGCATATCCTCTTTTTGTTGTAGTCCCTTTCTAAACATACTTGGGCGCATATGTTCAAGGCCTCGATTTCTGCCTGAAATATCGCTGGGGACCGTCCCAAGACCCTTGATAACTCGAATCGAGGGCCAGTGATACCGATTCGACTTCATTCTCAGTTTTAGATCCGTCAATGAACCAAACTATCGAGGAACTGCTTGACTTTCGCTGCAACATTAGGGCGGCCTTGGATAGCCACTTCAATCGTTATATCTAAGTCGTAAACAGTTGACATGTAGTCTTTGGACATATATACCGCTCTTTCGCACACCGTGCTGAGGATTTTTAGGTGCCCATTAAAATGTCCATATTTTGGAGTATCTGGATTATTCTTTAGGCGTCTAAAGCAGCTTCTCTTTTCACATGAAGATGAAGAGGTGTGGGGTTTAGCATAGCCTCCATTGCTCCAGTAGGGCAAGTGCTCATAGGCTCAGCAAGGCTCAAAGGCTCAGCAAGGTTTAAAGGCATCACGGGGGCCTATGAACTTTGCTGAGCTTTGTTTGAGTTGTACTCTCCATTGTCTTTGTCCATCAGACAACAGAACTATAAGTGATTATTGGTCTTATCACCGTTATGAAAAGCCAATATATCATCTTGCGGTGTTCAAAGGCATCACAGGGGCCTTTGCACTTTGCTGAGCTTTGTTTGAGTTGTACTCTCCATTGTCTTTGTCCATCAGACAACAGAACCATAAGTTATTATTGGTCTTATCACCGTTATAAAAAGCCAATATATCATCTTGGGGTGTAAACCCCATCTTCTGCCAAATAGTCTACGGCAAGCCCATGTTGTCCCTACTGCTTTGGCTGTGATGTTGTCTACATGGGTTTTCCAGTTTAGCCTCTGGTCAAAAGTGAGGCCGAGATATTTAACTGTGTTGGAAAACCTAATGAGTGTTCCATTCATGGTTGGCGCCTTAAGATTTAACTTTCTTCGCCCTGTAAATGGAACAATAACAGTCTTTTTGAGGTTGATGTTAATCCCTTTCTGCACGCACCATGTATTAGTTTTCGGAGGGCTATCAGCAGTGGCTTCATAAGGCAGATGAATAATTTAAAAATGTATTCATCAACAATTAAATATTTAAAGATTTAACGTGAAAATCAAGGTACCAAACGTGAAGCTGAAAACTTGAAATAAAAGATCAAAATTGATTATAGTTTTTAATTTGTTTTCTAATGCACTACATATTTGTAAGTAAAAACTATTAATTAGTACCACTAATTGCCTAAAAAATGGTGGAGTAGCAAATTGATTGATTGACTTAGTTTGATAATGACTAGCTTGTAGTCGAAACTATAGTCCCTGAAAAGGAAAATAAAAGTGGTAAAACAAAGTTAAGTGTTTTAATTAAATTGTTATGAAGATGTACCACAAAGTGAACGCCAACCAAATTTAAGATCAAATTGGTTGATTGAGTTACGTGAAAATCAAATTATATTGACAAATACAACAGCACTTAATTAGTTGTTAATGTAAATGTACTTATGGTATATCAAATAAAAGTGTGAAGAACGGTTATTAGTGGAGTATCAATTAATTAGTTATTAATGTAAATGTACTTATGGTATTTCAAATAAAAGTGTGAAGAACGGTTATTAGTGGGGAAGCAAAAGGAACAGCAGCAGGGGCTAAACTGGTAGAAATTGTCAGACGGGGCAAAGGAAATGGAAAGAATGGGTCAAAGATTTGAGAAGGTTAAGTGGAGTCAGGTGGAAAACATGGAGGAGATGGAAGAGGTTATAGCAGGATGCGGAAGGAAGATGAGAAGGAGCAGCGGAGGGGGGTGTCCATGGTTTGACGAAGAGTGTCGAGAGACAAAGAGAGAAATAAGGAGGGCAGTAAATGAATGGAGGAGTGGAAGAGGGGAGAAGAAGTAGGTGAGGGAGGCAAGAACGAAATACACGAAGGTTTGCGAGGAGAAGAAGGCGCAGGCTATCAAGAAAATTGCAGAGGACATGAGATCTTGCCAGAACGAAAGAGAAATGTGGAGTATTTTAAGGAGAGGAGAAACAAGGGGACAGATAGAGATACCTCTGCAAGAATGGAAAAAGAAATGTTTAGAAAACTGTGGGGAACCGATGGAGGTAGGGAGACGAGAGTTGAGAACAGAGGGGGAGAAGTTTACGGAAGAGGAGGTGGAAAAGGGTTTTGAAGAGGTGAAAGTAGGAAAAGCGGCGGGGCTGGATGGAGTGAAAGCGGAAATGTGGAAGAGGATTGGAGTTGAGGGAAAAAGAAGATTTGGAGAGCTGCTTAATCAGATGTGGAGGGGAGAGAAGCAGATTCCGGAGACATGGCGTGTGGGAGTAACGTGCCCGATACACAAAAGTAGAGATAAAAAGGACGCGGGAAATTATCGGGGGATAACCATTATGAGTAATGGGTACAAGATAGCGATGGTAATTGTTAGGAACCGGCTAGAAAAGGAAGTAGAAGAAAAGGGGTTGTTGCCGGAAACGCAAGGAGGGTTTAGAAAAGGGAGGGGGACTAGAGATCAAATCTTTACGCTAGCAAGAATAGTTGAGAGAGTGTTAGAGGAAAAGAGAAGTATGTATGCAGTGTTTCTCGATTTGAAAGCAGCGTATGATTCGGTTCCGAGAGAAAGGTTGATGGAGTGTTTGAAGAGGAGAGGTGTGAGCAAGGTAACAGTGGAATGGGTGAGAGGAGTATATGAGGAAACATGGGGGAGAGCAAAGGTGGATGGAAAGGTATCGGAAAAGTTTAGAGTATGGACGGGGGTGAGACAGGGATGTCCGCTTAGCCCGTTACTATTTAACTTATATCTGAGTGAACTCGAAGAGGTCCTGAGAAACGGGCAAGCGGGCGGGGTTGTGATAGGGAAAATGAAGGTGTGGATGTTGGCGTATGCGGATGATGTGGTGTTGCTGGCGAAGGAATGGGGAGAATTGAATGAAATGTTACAAAGGGTTGAGAGGTATATGGATAAGCGAGGATTGTGTGTAAATGTAGAGAAAACGAAATGGATGAGATTTAGGAATAGAGGAAGAGAAGGCAGAGTGAAAGAATTGGCATGGAAGGGTGAAGTGATCGAAAGAGTGAAAGAGTTTAAATATTTGGGTTTTGTGTTTAGATGTGGTGGGGGGTACAGGGAGCACGCTAGATGGGTCCAACTGAAGGCAAGGAAAGTGTGGTATGTGGTAAAGAACAAGTGGGGAAAGTGGCTTGGAGGGAAATGTTCAGATGGCGTGCAAACTGTGGGATTCGTGTGTTAAGCCAATTTTAATGTATGGGGTGGAGGCATGGGGAATGAGAGCGTATGAATGTATTGAGAGAGAGCAGGTGACGTTCCTGAAGCAGCTACTGGCGGTGGAAAGATCAACGTCCAGTTATATTGTGCTTCAGGAAACGAACAGAGCATGTATGCATGGAGAGGCAATGGAAAGAGTGGCAAGATATGAGATGAAATTGATTGGATTGGGTAGTGAAAGGCTGGTAACAGAGGTGTGGAGAACATGTGTGGGAATAGGAGAGAGTGATTGGGGAATGGATAGGAGAAAAATGTATGAAAGAGCAGGGGTGTCTGAAAGTTTGGTAAATGAGTGGTTGGAAAAAGGAGTGAATGTGGCAGCGTGGATGAACGAAAAATGGGAGGAAGTGGAAAAACAATAGCGTCAAGGGTATATTGAGAGAAGTATCTATAATCCTCTATTTAAAAGGTGGCAGGTACACGGGAAACTGCCAGGGTACCTCAGCAGGAATTTACTAAAGATAGGGGAGAATGTAGCACTGGCGAGGGCTAGGTGTGGGTCGGAGGAGAGAGGAAGAAAGGTATGGATGGGTGAAGAGTATGGTAGGTGTGTGTTGTGCGGAAGTGCAAGGGATACGTGGAGACATATAGCGGATGAGTGTAAGGAGATAAGTGAGGAATGGACGAGAGGTGTTAAAATGATAGAGGAGTGGATGCGAGAGGATGGGGCGGGCGTAAAGATTGTGATAAATAAGATTAGGGTGGGAGAGGGAGAGGAGAAGAACTGATTAGCTGGGAATTTGGTTTCATGTGTTTAGTTTAGTATTGTGTGTATGGAAATGTATATTAGTTTTGGATGCCAATAAAGGTATTTTTTTTTTTAGTGGAGTATCACTTTACTATGCATAGATACATTTGTATTGCCCGGCGCATTCACCAAACAATAACTACTACTAATTTGCTTGTTGAGTTTAAGTAAACTTTTTAGCACTGAAACCCATTTTAGGCAAAATCTAAATTTAATTAATGCTTTCTAAGAATATCTAAAATACAAATGATTGAGAAAAGAAAACAACACAATTGCCATTTCAATCCTTACTCGCACAAAAACGACTTTTCTTGAGATATATCCGCATACACACGCCACAATGCTGGTATAAAAAATATTGAATATGCGCATTATGAACGCAATACGACTTTCAATATACAAGAAATACACGTGGTAAATAGAGCAAGAACGTTTTCCCCCCATTCGGTGGAATTTTCCAAGAGGCGAAAATTTTGACGCGAAACACTCGACGGAGGAGGAAATCTCCGATTACCGTCCCGCAAAAATTATGCATGGATAAATTACAAAGTACGTATGCAAATGAAAGGGGGATTACGTTTCAATTTCTCTATGATTCGGCGTGTTTGTATTTAAATTTTCCGCGCTGCCGTACGCGAATGAGCTGAAATATAAAAGATCCGAGAGTCCCCTTTTGAGGCCGGTTAAAAGACGGGGGGGCTATTTTGCTTACGATCCAACCATGAAATGGATTCCTCTGTAGTAATTACAAACCGATTTAATACATTCAATGTGTGCACACTAATCATGATAAATACATTGAAAACAAACGTGAAAAGACATTTCATTGTAAACAGCTTAGAGATTTTATCTGTAAGTGCGTATTATATTTATTTTATATTTCATTTAAATTTACGCTATAAGTTACTTATAATAATGATGTTTTTTGTGTACTCGTGTTCGAACAAAAATAAATCTATAGTTTACAATAAATATGTGTACCTATATTTGTTTTTTTTTTATTGACCAACCAGATCTGGTAATTTTTTTTTATAGTGCTGGATATTTGCATGTACAAACTTTTTCGGAAATGAAGGGTATATAGATGTCAGTTGATTGATAATTTGCCAAACACGGAGGTGTATGTGTAAATTTACCGGGCAATGTACACTTTTGCCAGTCAACGTACATTTACCATAACATATCCATGAATTGCAATTATTATTGTTTTATACTTCTTTTAAAGAAGAGATTCTATCAAGTACAGGTTCTGGAAGGATATTTATTACTATTTTATTATAAAATACATAACCGGAGTAAATTGAACTAAATGTCAAGCGGAAATAACAATAATCGAATCCCGCGCGGGCGTCTCAAAAGGTCGCCGGGGCGTAAGGAATTACAATCACCGCTTTGGGAAAAATAGGGAAAAAGGAGGAGAGCGGGCGTCGGGACGCGCCGGCGACGAAAAATTAGCGCAAATTGGCGGAAAACACGCCTTTCCGCGTTTCTCATTTGCATTTGCCGTCGAAAATTGTCAATTAAAATGGCACTGTTGGCGATTTTTATGGACGCGCCCCGGTCCCGCTGATGGGCTCTTTAATCGTATTTCCGGCGGCGTTCATAGCCCGGCAAATTGGCCGTGAGATCGCTCGCAATGCCGGAATGGTGTCCAACAATTGGTAATTTCAATAACACACGTTGCACGCATAGAGTCGAGCTAATCGATAATCTATATCGGTAATCATCCGACCATTCTGCTATACTCCACAGGTATTGTAATAATAATTAAGCGTTTGTTGTTTGTTTTAAAACTCTTTTATTCCTGAAAACATATTTTATACAGCGCAATTTTCGTTTAGGTATATATATTTTTCAGATAAAATAAATGACATGGGAGTCTTATTTGACAATAAGTTTACGTTCAGTCAAATATCAAATATCAGCAGTCATTAAGAAATCACTAAGAACATAGGGATTTGTGTGGCAAATTGTAAAAACTCTGAGCACTAGCTGCTTAAAGACATTATACAGGGTGCGGCAGCATAACTTCCTTTTTTTAAAACTTAATAAAACCCATTGTACGAATCAGAAGATTTTTATTTGTTTTTTATAATGTTGGCGCATACCTAAAGTTTTGTTTTACATAGTTTTGAAGATCAAATCAGGTAGGTGACGTCCCCCATTCTCCATACACTGTGTAAACCGATTTCTGGCGTTTGTCATGACTCTTGCCAACATATCAGGCGTTATGTTGGCAATTTCTTCTTGGATGTTGGCCTTCAAATCTTGTAAGGTCATTGGACAGTTCCCATAAACACGGGTTTTTAAAAAAACTCCATAGAAAAAAATCACAAGGGGTCAAATCGGGAGAGCGGGCCGGCCACTCCAAATCTCCCCTAATTGAGATGAGGCGTTCTGAGAAGTGTTCCCTCAAAACAGCCATCGATGTTCTTGAAGTGTGTGCCGTTGCACCATCTTGTTGAAACCAAATGTCCCCTAAGTCCAACTCATCTAGCCGGGGGAAAAAAATTCCTGTAACATGTTTAAATACCGGTCCGAATTCACTGTAACTGTGACTTCATTTTCCTTAAAGAACCAGGGACCAATAATTCCAGCTGAAGAAATTGCACACCACACTGTGACTTTAGGTAAATGTAGATGCAGTTCTCGAGGATTGGTGTCAGCCCAGAAGCGCATGTTTTGTTTATTGACGGATCCACACAAATGAAAATGGGCCTTATCACTAAAAAAAAACAATAGCGTCCTCAGGAACGACTTCGAGAAGAACCTCACGTGCGTTTCTCCGAGAATTGAAGTCACGTTCAGAAAGTTCCTGCACAATCGCCATCTTGTAAGGATGGAAATGAAGATCATCATAAAAAATTTTCCTCACAGAACGATCGGAAAGTCCAAGGATAGACGCATGTTTGCGCGCAGAACGCCGTGGTGATTGCAACACTGAAGCTCGCACTGCCTCAATGTTCTCAAGTGATATAATGGGACGAGGGATTTCAGTCCTTCGTCTTGTCGCACTTGCAGTTTGAACGTAGTGACCCACGTAACAATTGATTTGCGGTCAGGGACAGAGGCCAACGAGGCTAAATTAAAGCGATTCCGAAAGGCGCGCGGGTGTTCTGTGATCTCAACCCAGCGCGGGTTGCGATCACAGAACATCCGCTCGAAAAGTAAGCCTCAACGGCAAAAGCACGCTCCTCACTGTTCCAAAGCATGATGGCGAATGAACTGTGTCGGAAAAAACTTTATAGTCCCGCCTCTCGACCGAGACTAATAGCGCTCCGCTACGGCACCAACCGACTGAATGGCGCGCATTTTAAAAAAGAAAGTTATGCTGCCGCACTCTGTACAATTAATTTGTCACAAGTGTATATTTACGAATTTAACTAAATAAAATTATACCACTTACACAACATAAAATCTACTATTCGGTCCAAGTTTGTAAAGAAATGCTGAAACAGGTAAATTTTTACTTAAAGGGGGAACATTTTTTACCTTAGTTTCAAAATTATTTCTGCATCTCTCTAGCGCTCACAGCCACCCCTTCAAAAAAATTTAATGGCAAAAGGGGTCGGGTGAACCATCGAAAGCCGAAGCCAATGAAACAAAAAAAAAAACAAACCTGTTTCAATCAATAAAATTCGTCTCCTATTCACTCTTATCAACGACGCAAAAAAACGGGCCGAATCGGAAACAATAACATTAAATTCTCGTGCGGATTTCAGTTGATTCGAATTTTTCTCATCTTCGGTTTTACCAAGATATTGACTTTTTGTTTTCAAGCACGGGTTTCTCAAACATCTGAGTTTACTAAAGTGTTGTGTAATTGTATAACGGATTGTGAAAATTATTTTAGGAAATTCCGCTATTGGAAGAAAGGATATTTCTTTCATTTATAAATACATAGGTTAGTATGCTGTTCTTTTTATTGAGAATGTGTGAACGATGATTTATGTGACTGTGAGAACCTTTACTTATCTGAGTGTGAGAACGATTACTTATGTGAATGTGAGAACGATGCTTATTAAAAATAATAATAATATTTTATACGCATGGCGCATGAAGTAAAATTTCGAGTTTAGAAAAGCCTGAAAATTTGGTTTGGTCGCTCCGCGCTTCGCGCTACGCAACCAAACCAAATTTTCAAGCTTTTCTAAACTCGAAATTTTACTTCATGCTTAATCTGGGAGTGGAAACACTCGTTAGAAGCTTCAAAGTGAACGCTTTAAAAAAAATACAATGTTAAATTTCAATACAAAAAGAGAGGTATAAAAAATTAACCAATTTAAGAAATTAATATTTTTTTATTAAGCTAAATTACTTATACCCATATTTCAATCCCTGTAACATTTTTGGTTAAAAAAATTGATTAAATCTACAATTTAAGCTAAGGTAGTACGTTGTTTCCCTGAGTGAATATCCACAATATCACCCTTCCCTTGGAATTTCCCATATCTAGATCAAACAAAAGATACATACATAAAAAATAAAAATTAATCACTAGAGGGGTCAACGATTTTTTTAAATACCATAATTTATATCATAGTTTATTTAATTAAATATCTTAACAACAAATTTAAGATAATAAACTTAATAAAACAGTAACACTTTCTTCACAAAAAAATGTATTTACGCTAAATGAATATCTACAAATTTATATATTTAAGAAAAATTACTCTTGGACTGAGTTTTAACTTAAATATTTCACCAAATTGTTTACCTAAAAACTGACGCACGTGCAGTTTTTAGGTAAACAATTAGGTAAAAAAATATTTTGTTAGTGTTTAATTTTTTACCTAACTGAGAATAATATTCAATTTTGTAATAACCAAATTAAATATTCATTACTTCTTCTCTAATATTTTATTATTGTTTAATTTTTCACCTAACTTATAAAAATGTTCAATTTTGTAATGCACAAATAAAATATTAATCATGTTTACTTACATTCGTTCATACTTCAATTTTTCTTCGACTGTCAAAGAGGGGCGTGTCGTTCTCAGCGCATTGTCGATGTGTTTTTGACTTATGTCTTCAATCCTATTCGAATTTTTCAACTGAAATTAGCCAGAACATAAAAAGAAAAAATTATTTAAAAAGAAAAGATTATTTTACAAGAGATTAGATTGATAATAGAGAGTATGGCTAATGTGTAGAACACGGCACATCCACATTAACATGCGCGAACTTGCATGCACAGTAGCGCCTACTCCAGTGGTTCTCAACAGGTTATTTGTATGGGTGTGTATGCATATGCTTAGGTTAGATGAGAAAAATAGGTTGAATAGAATCAAAGACGTTTATAAAATCAATAATGATGATTATAATTAGTGATGGGAATAATCGATATACTAATTAGTAATTAGTCGATTATTGAAATATATCAATATAATCGATTATTATGCTGAAATTAGTATATACTAATTTAAGCGATTATTAGATCGGGTAAATTAGTAATTACTAATTTAAGCGATTATTTGATCGGGTAAAATAGTAAAACTAATTTAAGCGATTATTTGATCGGGTAAATTAGTAATTACTAATTTAAGCGATTATTTGATCGGGTAAAATAGTAATACTAATTTAAGCGATTATTTGATCGAGTAAATTAGTAATTACTAATTTAAGCGATTATTTGATCAGGTAAAATAGTAATACTAACTTAAGCGATTATTTGATCGGGTAAATTAGTAATTACTAATTTAAGCGATTATTTGATCGGGTAAAATAGTAATGCTAATTAAAGCGATTATTTGATCGGGTAAATTAGTAATTACTAATTTAAGCGATTATTTGATCGGGTAAATTAGTATATACTAATTTAAACTATTATTTGATCGGGTGAAATAGTATATACTAATTTAAACGATTATTTGATCGGGTAAATTAGTAGGTACTAATTTAAGCGATTATTTGGTCGGGTAAAATAGTATATACTAATTTAAGCGATTATTTCGTCGGACAAATTACTAATTAGTATACTAAAATAATTGATTACTATCTCGGTAGACTGGACTATTAATTATTATAAACAAATGTATCGCTTATTATCTCGATAGATAGGACTACTTATTATTATATACAGGGTCCGGCAGCGTTACCTAACGATTTTTAAAATAGCACAACCCAATCGATTTTCAAGATATTTTATTAAGCAATTTTTTTTTTTGTAAACAGGAAGATTGGAAGGTTTATAACGTACACAAAAACTTTAAAAAAACCTCAAGTAGCGAAAATAGCATCAGGTAAAAGACGACCTCAGTTTTTGATGCACAGCTGAAGTCGGGTGAACTTTTATTTGTAGGGTTACCTAAAGAGAAAAGTGTACCTTGACAAGCCTCGAAATTTGGCTCAACTGCATGATAATAATGAGCGAGAAATTCGTGCTATTCCTCCAGCAACTTTACAAGAAGTGAAGACTAACTTTTTTTAATAAAATATCTTGAAAATTGACTGACTTGTGCTATTTTAAAAACCGTCAGGTAACGCTGCCGGACCCTGTAGTAATATTAATAATTACTGATTTGACGGTTGATATTTCTTGTATTTCATTAAATAAATCATTAAATAATAATTATATAAAAATTCTAATCTTCACTACTAACAAGGATCACCCCCAGAAAAAACGCTCATGAAATAACGGGCTTAAAAACAAACCCTAAATATCACTTCCTCAAAAAACTACATCTTAAAAGACCACCGCTTGTAAAAACTCTTATTGAAAATCACACCTAAGGAAAAAAAACACGTTATGAAAAACTACCCCATCTAAAATTATTCCTGGAAAATCAGCCCCACTCCTGAAAAAACATCTCCCAAAAGGAACAAACTATTCCTGAAATTCTTCATCCTCCGAAAAAACACCTCCATCAAAATCACTCCCTGAAATACCAAATCTTCGAAATACCACCTCCAAAAAAACTACCCCCTGAAAAACCACCCCCCGAAACAACCACCCATAAAAAACTTTGCCTGTAATATCACCCCCCCCCCCCCCCCCCCTTCTGTAAAAGAAACATTGCTTTACAAGATCACTTTATATCGCTTGTTTGTACTAAGCCCCCCCCCCCGCTCATCATATTTTTAACTACTAATTTTCAAGTACTAGTTTAATCGATTATTAAAATATCTCATTTCAAATAATTGATTATTAAAATATATCGATTATTCCCATCACTAATTATAATCAAAGAAATTGATAGAATTGTTCAAATTTTAATAGAAAACACACCCACACGCACACAAATAACTTATAGAGGACCACTGGAGTGGGCGCTACTGTCAAAATGGAGTATGTGCCGAAATTATATTCAGTTTTTTTTTTATTGGCCAACCCAATAAGGTAATTATTTTTATAGTGTTGGACATTTGAGTCGCCTATTTCCAAAAGCCCCTAAATCCATGGTTTCTGGAAATGGGCGACTCATTTGGTTAAATACCCTGGTTGTAATTCTGACTTTTGCCTTTAAAATAAATTTGAGGTTATGTTTTTCACATGGTTGCCATGTGTTTAACATTTAACATTACTTTCGGCATGTTATTACCACTCTTCTATCAAATAATTATTCAATTGCAACATGGCATTCATACATCAATGGGCCCGTTCATCAAAATGTTCAACATTCAACATGTTTGGATTTGTTTGTGATGCATGTTGGAATCTAATGAAAGGTACTCCGGTCGGTCTATTTTGGATGGCAAAAATCCCAAACACGTTCACGATTAACAATACGGTCATCAGAGAAATCCCTAACAGTTGGCAGTAAACTCCCAACAGTTGTCTCTGATGAACGGGCCCAATATCATTAAATGACAAACAGTAGGGACACCCAAATAATTAAAGAACCAAATAATCAAAGAACCAAATAATCAAAGAACCTAAAAATAAATCCTAAGTCTGGTTGGCCAATAAAAAAAAAACGATTATATGCAGTACCGGGCAATCATATCGCTGCTTTACTTTGATTGTGGCACAACTACAAAAAGGGGATTTTTATGCCTTGCATTGAATCTATTCAAACGCCAGTGAACTTTTGTTGTAGAGAACGGCACGGACACTTCCTCTGAATAGCCACCAGAATGTAGTTGTGCCGTTATCAACTAGTGTCCCTGTATTTAAGAGAGTAACACAAACTGGCATCCATCTTGATGACTTTAGGCGCCAAATTCAAAATAAATCATTGTACACTACATTAAAACATAATTATTACTTCCCGTGATAATGGGGAAGATGAATTATGTGTGAAAGGAACCTATAAATCGCCAAACACAACTATATAAGCAAATAAAACGCACACATTATTTTCGGCGAAATGACGATTGTACCTGACGTTTGTCGAAGCATAGTGTTCCAACTAATGTTAGACAATTACAAATTATGAACATTTTATGAATTAATAAATCGGAATGATTATTTATTTATTCATTTCTGATAAGAACTGCAAATCTGGGTACAAGTACATCCTTTTATAAATAAATGTAATGCACCTAATGTTTTACTGGACATGCACGCGACCGTTTCAAGCGTTGTGATGGAACAGTCATGACGCCATGTTGACACCCTTACATTGCTCTTATCAATTGCGGTACTCTCTTACATCAAGGGACACTAGTATTAAATTGAAAACAATATATCGTATGTTCAATAAAATAAAACCTCTAGAGTGCTATGGAATATATTGTAGGTTGGCAACTTTTATACAAATATATATATACAGAGAGTTTTATGTAACACGGAACATTTTCATAACGAGAATATTTCTTTTAAGTATACATATGCATACGTTGTATATTTTCGACGATCGGTTTACTAAGAGAATTCAATTTCAAACTTTAAACGAGTGTTTTCCACTCCCAGGCTAAGCATGAAGTAAAATTTCGAGTTTAGAAAAGCCTGAAAATTTGGTTTGGCCGCTCCGCGCTTCGCGCTACGCGACCAAACCAAATTTTCAGGCTTTTCTAAACTCGAAATTTTACTTCATGCTTAGTCTGGGAGTGGAACACACTCATTTTAACGTTCAAATTGAACTCTTGTAAACAAACAACGATTATCTAAAGATTTACGGCATATACGCTGTAATTAGGACATGTATACTTGAAACTTAAAGGCGTCAAAGCAAAGCAGCGATATGAATTTATAATTGGAGTAGGCTTCGATTTTTTTTTTGCAGTTAGCAGTGTTCAAAAGCTGTGACATTATTAACTCAAGTTAGTACATATTTGATATAAAATGAGAAAAAGTAAAACAAAAAAGATTCAAACGTTTAGAAAAAATGTATTACGGGAACAAAGTGATGAATGAGAATTAAGTATTTGATTTGAACTAGAAAACATTACAAAAAGTATCAAACATAATTATTGTTAAATTAAGTTATTTACTTCTTTATTAAATTAACTACTTGAAATCCAAAACTCATACAAGTACACATACTTTTCCCTTCGCTTTAATTTTCCCCTTGTAATCAACACATTTCTTGACATTCACCTGTAACTTCAAAGAAAACACCACAACATATAATAACACACACGCGCATATGCATGTAAGTAAGTAATTAACGTAGATTTAATTACAACTATACTAGTAGCTACTAGATGCAACGTAATTCATTCGATCAATCAAGTGAATCCATTCAAATAAACCGCGTCGAATTCGAATTAATTTATTCCCATTGTTTTCACTTTTGCGCACAAGGTTTGGCCGGAACAGAGGGGCCCTTTCAGTTCCTTAGAATTATTAATTAAATATTGAGGTGCATTCCGTTTTATATTTCGTAACCATTTTCCGATCGGTGAACAATGGCTCGGTTAATTAACGCGTGTTATGTCCTCGGCTTTTGTGAATTTCGGGAAATTGTGTATCAAGAGGCGTAATTATTCGCACAATAAGTAAATTTCAATTCATTGTTTTAATAATTGTTTTGTATAGATTTGTGATGATAATAATAAAGTGTCAATTTTAAAGTTCTAACGGGCAGGCGCCAGAGCTGGGCAGGATTCGAATCATTCAGGATTCGAATCCGTTTAGGTGATTCAAAAGAGGCATTCGAATACTTTAGTTCAACTGGATTCGTGATCCGGATTCGTTACATTTTTTTTTTAAAGGATTCGTATTCTAATCCAAAGGTGGGTGATTCGAATCCATATAAAAGGATTCGAATCCTTATGAAAGGATTCGAATCTTTATAAAAGGATTTGAATATTTATAAAAGGATTCGAATATTTATAAAAGGATTCGAATACTTACAAAAGGATTTGAATCGTAAAAAATAATTCGAATTAATTGTGAGGATTAACATAAAAAATGTCTTTTGTGTGTTTTTAAATTTCTCGTTAAATCACGGTTTTATACGCGTGGCGCATGAAGTAAAATTTCGGGTTTAGAAAAGCCCAGAAAATTTGTCTCGGGTCGCTGCGCGACCCTCGACAAATTTTCACGGGGCTTTTCAAAACCCAAAATTTTACTTCATGCTTAGTCTGGGAGTGGAAAACACTTGGTAAAGGTAAATCTTTAAATTCTATTAATTACGTAACGTACTTAATAAATTTTACCCCTGAAACAATTAAATCATGATTTCCCGGTGAAATATCGGTAAACCGGTTTAGATTCATTAATTTATTAAATACCGGGTAAATTACCCATATATGTTAATACTGTATACAAAATGTACGAATCAAGTTAAAGCGTATTTAGTTATTAATCAATAAGTTAAAATAAAAATTATTTAGCGTTCATTTTGAAGCTTAAACGAGTGTTTTCCACTCCCAGACAAAGCATGAAGTTAAATTTCGAGTTTAGAAAAGCCTGAACGTCCAAATCCAAACTCAGGCTTTTCTAAACTCAAAATTTTACTCCATGCACCATGCGTACAAAACGCTAATTCAGTGGTAAGTTCTAAATTTAGATGCTTGCGATTTATGGCGCCCAAATAGGGGCCACAGCGTTAGCCTGGCAGCAGGTTGGGCGCCAAAAAACCTCAAATGCAACCGTTTTAAGTATTTTTAAACGAGTGTTCTCCACTCTTAGCTTAAGCATAAAGTAAAATTTTGAGTTTAGAAAAGCCTGAGCGTTTTGATTTAGACCCGTAGCGTCCAAACTCAATCTTTTCTAAACTTGAAATTTTACTTCATGTGCCACGCGTACGAAACACTAATCAGTGTGAAGTTTTTAACTTTTACTTTCACAATTTATGGCGCCCAACAAGGGCCTAGCGTTAGCATGGCCCCAGGTTGGGCGCCAAAAAAACCTTAAATCTATGCAAGTATTGGACAATTTGTAGATAATTAAGAACACACTTACACCGCTTTACCGTTTTGTATGGCATAATCTGAGATATGTAATTTGTTTTTCAAAGCAACCGAGATGCCGACAGTTTATAGACACTCGTTATAATTTAATTACTATCATTTCCAACTACTTCTAGCCAACGATTTGATAAAGTTTTTATTTCTCTATTATAAAATTCTTCAAGTTTTGATTAAAAAGCAGTTGGCAAGTTCATTTTTAATGTCTCTTCATTATGATTATTTATTATACACTGCCATGACTGGATACACTGCAATGGTTGTTTACATAATCTAATGAAATTTTTCTGTGGCGAAATTTTTTAAACCAACTTTGACATTATCAATTGTCATAGCACCTTCATCGAGAGGACTGCAACTATTTTTTTGCCAATTTGTTTTTTCTTCAATTGGAACTTATACAGCGTGCAGTGATTAATGTGTTTATTTTCATTTCGAACATTTTTAATTGTTTCAACTGAAAAATTGTCATCATTTATCTGCCTGTGTGGCAAAACAAGTGTTGCAGTGTCAACTAATAAACAGTGAAATCTTAACCAAGTGTATTATTTACTAAAAGTGTTAAAAAATTGTTGTTGTTACGCAAAAATCGTGGTCACTAAACTTTAAACTCTGTACATATAAAATGTTTTTATGTTATAATGCTTAGATTATTAACAAACTTTATCATCTCTATCAACGAGCACAATAAAAACGACATTAAATATTACTAATTACTAATGATATATTTTTTCAGTAATGCGAAAAATCAAGTTATTCCATGATTTTTAAAAATTATAAGTTTTTAAGAATCTTTCAACAAATTGTTATTGTTCTCTAAGAAAGAAGATAGTTACGAAAAAACTTAAAGATAGAAAAATTGTCCAAAATTTTCTTATCTAAAACTTTTGTTTGAACGATTTTTTTGTATTCCCATTAGTTATTGAGTTATTCGCAACTCTAGCGAAATACAAAAAAGCGTAAATTCTCGACTTTCCTCAATTTTGACAAAAAACGTTATAACTCAAAAACTATTCGAGCTACAAAAAGTATAATACATTCTTTTAGGCTGTTGCGGCGAGATCTACAAGATGGGCGTGTTTGTTTTTATACAGGGTGATCCATAAAGTATCTAGAAGAAAAAGTCGATTGCTTTTTTTTTCAAAATCAAGAAGGCGAGTGTTTATCAAAAGTTATCAATATTATATACAAAACTGTTTTCCACTCCCAGGCTAAGCATGAAGTAAAATTTCGAGTTTAGAAAAGCCTGGAAATTTGGTTTGGTCGCGTAGCGCGTAGCGCTACGCGACCAAACCAAATTTTCAGGCTTTTCTAAACTCGAAATTTTACTTCATGCGCCACGCGCGTAAAACGCTGATTTATCCCGAAATTTAAAAACACACACAAATTCGAATAAATAGTTCTAAGAAGTTATTTCATGATTTTGTGAAAATTATAAGTTTTTACGAAGCTTTCAACAAACTGTCGATTTTTCTCCAAGAAATAAGATAGCTACGAAAAAACTTGAAGATAGAAAAATTATCCTAAATTTTATTATCTAAAACTTTCATTCTAACAACTTTTCTGCATTCCCATTAGTTATTGAGTTATTCGCAACTTTTGCGAAATACAAAAAAAAGCGCACTCGCGTAAATTCTCGGCATTTTTCAACTTTGACAAAAAACGTTATAACTCAAAAACTATTCGATCTACAGAAAAATATAATACATGCATTTATGCTATTGTGGCAAGATCTACAAGATGGACGTATTTGTTTTAATACAGGGTGATCCATAAAGTATCTTAAAGAAAAAGTCAATTGTTTTTTTTTAAATAAAGAAGGCGAGTGTTTATCAAGAGTTATCAATATTATATACAAAACTGTTTTCCACTCCCAGACTAAGCATGGAGTAAAATTTCGAGTTTAGAAAAGCCCCGTGAAAATTTGTCGAGGGTCGCGCAGCGACCCGAGACAAATTTTCGGGCTTTTCTAAACTCGAAATTTTACTCCATGCGCCACGCGTACAAAACACTGATTTGAAGTGAAGTTCAGAAACACACAAATACATCTTTAATCAGAGTAGCATGGAATCAGATGTTTAGTCCGTTATCAACGATGTTCAGTGTTAATTAAAATAATTAGGTTTTAAATATTTTTCTTAAAACAACTGGTAACGATATTTATATATAAATGGTTGAAAAAAAACAAAAAAATCAAATTTATTCCTAAAGGATTTGTATTCGTGATTCGAAAAAACAGGATTCGAATCTTTATTTTATTTTATTTACCTCTTACGAATCCGTTATTCGAGTATTCGTGATTCGAAACATATTAGGTGATTCGGATTCGTGATTCGAATCCTTTTTACGAGGATTCGTCCCAGCTCTGGCAGGCGCACACCCAGAGGGGTGGCTCGTGGGCTTGAGCGAGCATGAAGTAAAATGTCGAGTTTAGAAAAGCCCGAAAATTTGGTTTGGTCGCTCCGCTCCGCACAAACTGAACTCATTGAAGTTAACATTACTGAATTCAGTGTGTATTCCAACACTGATCTAATTTAAGGGTAATAATAGATACCGGTGATAATTCACGGTTGCACGTTAGTTAATTAACACTTTATTAATTTCCTGGCTGTTAATTCGGCACAATCTAATTTAAGTCAATAGTGGGTAATGCTCGAGCCGTTTCGGCATCGTCGTTATAAAGTGATCAAGATAATGGGGGGCGAATGTGTATAATCCGAATGATACTGTTATCAAGCAATGCGCCCCCGAGTAGTTAACGGTGAGATGAGAACGGCTCAAGCCTATCTTGGAAACTTGGCCGAATTACCCCCCGAGAAAATAGAATCATCTTAAACCCGCGCGCCATTTACGTACGACCCCTCCCAACCTCCTGCATTCCGCGCTAATAACTTATATCGCGGCATCTCTCTTCAGAGTTTCACCACTTAACTTAGTGTTCTAGCTAGTAGACCTGGGTTGAAATTAAAAAATAAACATGATTACAAAATGTATACTTCCTTGAAATTATTCAAGACCAATTGAACGTGTCAAATTTGTTGTGCCTAAATGGTAATTTTTATTTCTTCGTATTATATGTAATTTTAATTTTGAAAATGCATGATTAATTTAAATAACAAATTACTTTAGATAGTTTCAGATAAGCTGTCCTAAATAAACATTTACAGGGCATGTACTTAATAATTGTTGTTTTCTGTGCTTGTTTTGTTGTGTAGCAAGTGTTTAACATAAAATAAAATTGAATTCGCCAATTGTTTGCAGAATATTTACAAGTGTTTTGTTTCGGTTTTCGTAAATGGAAAAATGTGGTAAGAATATATGAGTAGTTTATTTTACTATAATTATCATACCGTGCGATTATTTAAATTATGATGTAGAGTAGGCTAATTAAATGATGAAATAAATTTGGGGTTATGGTAAACTATGTGTTAACGGCCAGTAGTGCAAATCTAATTTAAAATTCAAAGCCTACTCTAAATCATGTTTTAGATGATCACACGGTACGTATACCATCCGTCAGTGATTGAAAATTCACGTTCCCAATAAATTTAAAGAAATTGTCATGGATTTTCGACATCCATTTCTGAATGCGTACTTTTTTAACGCAAGTTTTCTATGATCCTTCTGTGATTTGGAACAAATTTTACAGAATATCTCAGTATTACCCTAATAAATTAGTGAATAGCAGAGCTGGGACGAATCCTCGTAAAAAGGATTCGAATCGCGAATCCGAATCCCTTAATATGATTTGAATCACGAATACTAGAATAAAGGATTCGTAAGAGATAAATATGATTCGAATCAAAAATTCGAATCCAACGAATGCAAATCCTTTAAGAATAAATTTGTTTCTTTTTTCAACCATTTATATATAAATAAATAAAGCCTACACCGAAAGGTAAAAGGCAAATGATAATATATATATATATATATATATATATATATATATATATATATATATAAATATCATTACCAGTTGTTTTGACAAAAATATTTAAAACCTAATTATTTATTATCAACACTGAAAATCGTTGATAACAGACTAAACATCTGATTCCCTGTTACTCTGATTAAAGATGTATTTGTGTGTTTCTGAACTTTACTTTAAATCAGTGTTTTGTACGCGTGGCGCATGAAGTAAAATTTCGAGTTTAGAAAAGCCCGAAAATTTGTCTCGGGTCGCTGCGCGACCCTCGACAAATTTTCACGGGGCTTTTCTAAACTCGAAATTTTACTTCATGCTTAGTCTGGGAGTGAAAAACACTCGTTTAAAGCTTCTATTATAAAATCGACGAATACCTGAAAATTACGTAGATAAAAAATTCACTGAATATCATTAAAACCGGGAAAGTCAGAGAAAAGTCATGAAATTATATTCAAATTGACCAAAACACTAACAAAAAAGCCATATGACATTATTAAATTTGTCAAAATCAGCAGGCAAATTATAAAACACGTAAAAATTTATAAAATTAACTTAAATAATGACAAAAACAATGAAAACAATTTAACAAAATGGAGATTTCCCACAGAAGAAAGTTATATTAAAAGGCCAGGGATAAAATCTTGAATCAGGGAAATGTCGGAAAAATTTAACATTTCAGATTGTGGCTACCATGTCAGTTTTACTTGAAATAATATTAAACATAATTTTGAAAACTAGATTATTATCTTTGAAAACATTTTTAGTCATTTAACCCAAATGGTTCCATTGTCCTTTTAAAAGGTCGCCAATATGTGTTACAGAAACCTATGTTTCTTGTGTATTATTTTAAGTAATGATAGTAAGATGGCACCACATTCTTTAAGAATAAGGTACATGTGATACATTATAGCAAAATTGAACACATTTTAACTGCGTATAACATCCAGAAAAATATTTGTTGTGCATCGAGTTTTTTCTTTTGTGTCATGGACAGATGGAGGTAAGAATTATTTAATCATAATAAATTAAATATGTTCTTCGTTGCATAAAATGTAATTAATATAGTTATATTTAATTAACCGCAGGTTTGTGAGGTTAGATTTTCATTTTGTATTTGGAATATACGCACGAAATCATAAATGAAAGGCCAGTGGCTCAATGTGTGTTTTCAGTTATTGGAACAGACACAAACCCTTGACTCTAAGTGAATTGTTGGAGGAAGCAGAGAACATTGATAATGATGCAATACTACCAGATAGTATAGCTGTTTTTCCACCTATTAATGCAAATGAAGTTGTTACCGATGAAGACTCCGGCGATGAGGAAAATGTTGTCATGGACAACCTTTCTGGTAGTATTTTAAATTCGATGGCTGAACCTTCTTTCAAAACTAATATTATCGATAGTGACAGTGATAGTAGCGACAGTGATAGCAGTGACGATGAAATTCCCTTATCAAATTTCATGAAATATAAGAAGAGACCAAAAAATTATGAATGGAGTCACAGCGACATTACAAATCGTTTGCCGATCTGGAACCAACCATGTGAGCCTAATAATAAATTTACAAACTTAGAATTTTTCTACCTATTCTTCGATAAGGATGTTTGGCAAATGTTAACTGATTATAGCAATCTTTACGCAGTACAAAATAACAGATGTGGAGACATAAGTGTAGAAGAAATGAAAACTTTTTTTGGAGTCCTTATTTATAGTGGTTATACTACTGTCCCAAGAAGATCAGTATTGGGAAAACAGTTCTGATGCTAATCACAAAATAGTATATAACGCAATTTCAAGAAACCGTTTTAATTTTATAATGCAAAATCTGCATTGTAGCGATAATAAAAATTTAAATGTTTCACATAAATTTGCTAAAGTCGGCCTATTATTAGACGTTTTGAACAACAAGTTTATTTCACTTGCCCCTCTGAACGAATATCATAGTATTGATGAGTCAATGGTGCCCTACTTTGGCGGACATGGTTCCAAGCAGTTCATCAGAGGAAAACCTATTAGATGGGGTTATAAGTTTTGGATGGCTACTTCTAGAACAGGTTACATAGAATAGTTTCAACCTTATCAAGGTTCCAGCACAAAGCTGTCAGAACGATACAAGAACTTAGGATTGGGTGCGAGTGTGGTACTAACATTTGTCGATAGTATTCTTGAAGAAAAAGGTAGTTACCCGTATCATTTATACTTCGATAATTTTTTTACTTCTTGGGATTTGCTTTTGGTACTCAGCGATAGAAAAATAAAGGCTACTGGAACACTGAGAGAAAATAGAATACATGTATCTGCAATAAAAACTGCCAAAGAACTACAGAAAGAGCCAAGGGGAACCTTTGTGTATGCCTTGGAGAAACAGGAAAACATAATAGTATGTAAGTGGAATGATAACAATATAGTTACAATAGCTTCCAATTCAGATAGCGTACTGCCGACATGTAATGTGGCTCGATTTTCCCAGAAAGAAAAGAAAAAAAATTCTGTACCTCAGCCTGATTTGATAAAAAAATACAACAAAAATATGGGAGGTGTCGACAGGGCAGACCAAAATATTAGCCTTTATAGAGTCAGAGTTAGAGGCAAAAAATGGTACTTTCCCATAATAAGTCATTGCCTTGATATGGCAATCCATAATGCATGGCAGCTTCAACGAGAATATGGTGGAAAACAGGATCAATATACCTTCCGTAGATCCCTTGCAATGAGCATTTTGGAAAACAACAAGAAAACAACGAAACGAGGACGACCTAGTGCACAACCAAATGAATATTCCCGATTCGACGGAAAGGATCATCTTATTGCATACAAAGAAACACAAATTAGATGCCGATTATGCCACAAAAAAGTGCAATAAGTGCAATGTAGGTTTGCATCCAAAAAACTGTTTTTTGGAATATCATACGCTCTAATTTTATTTGTCTGTAAATATATAAATTATATTTATTTTTTGTTGAATATAGATTATTTCTTTAAAATATATTTGGAATATTGCTGAGTTTATATATAGATATATTTTTACTTTCAAGATATTAACCTTCCCGTTGTCCTTTATAAAGGACGGTCTATATCTGGTAAACTATTAACTTTATAACATAAAGTGCTTGTTAAAAAATATTCAAGAAATACCAATTAATCATAAAATTGCAAAAAACTTTTAATTTTCTTAAAAAAATTAATTCGGAAGTATTTGGGTTAATGTTCTTATCAAAGCATTCAGTTTTTTAAACGTCATAAGCAAAGCTATACTGAAGAGAGATAAATCTCGAAACGCGTCTATAGATGGCCTAAGACATTAGTTTTAATCCAAGTCCTTTCACTTCTAATTTGTTGCTATCTCTCCTTTCATTTTAAATTGTATTGTTAGTTGGTTTGAAGAGAATTTGACGTAAACGTTACATATACTTTAATAGAGCGTTGTAACAAATCAAATTAAATAAGATTTTAAATATTTCATTGTATAATTCAATATCCGGAGGTGTATTTGCACGGGAAGTAGTTGTTTCAATGGATATTTATCGTCTTAAATTGTCTTATTAATTAAGACTCTGTTTGCATTTTCACGAATAGTTTTTTCGTAATTTTATATATTATTCAGTTTGAAGTTTCGAACGAGCGTTTCCACCCCCTGTGGGTCTTTATGAAATTTCGCATTTACTACAACAAACCACAAACCTTGCAAGTCTTGAAAGCCAACATTGAAGAAGAAATCACCAATTTGGGGCCAGATGTTTTACGAACAACAATTCAAAATGCTGTAAAGCGAGCACAATTAACATCAACTCAGATCATTTGACCGATATCATTTTTTTAACTTTATATTATCAATTTTACACCTTTAAATTAACTTTCAGTCGAAACGTTGCCCATTTTTTAATTTCTAATAAAATAGCAGGCAATTCATAATATAAGTATAAATGAAATTGCCAATTCTTGGTTGCAGAATACTTCAAACATTAAAAGTGCGATTCTTTTCGCAATCTACAACAAGTTAGTCTTACAAAGACTATATCAAACACTCATTGAAACAACTACTTCCCGGGCTAATACCCCGACGGACATTGAATTATACAACAAGTGTTTGCTGTTACATACAGTAACCTACTGCAAATGTAACAATTTGGGTCAAATTATTCAGGCCATCTATAGACGCGTTTCGAGATTTATCTCTCATCAGTATAGCTTTGCCATTCCCTCTAAACAATTTGACACCTTAGACTGGCGGTCTCGTTACCGTTCAAACATAAGTATAAATGAAATTGCCAATTCTTGGTTGCAGAATACTTCAAACTTACTGTATGTAACAGCAAACACTTGTTGTATAATTCAATGTCCGTCGGGGTATTAGCCCGGGAAGTAGTTGTTTCAATGAGTGTTTGATATAGTCTTTGTAAGACTAACTTGTTGTAGATTGCGAAAAGAATCGCACTTTAAATTCATAATATGTCATTACTTTTGCCTTATATTACACGAGGCAAAAAGTTTATATCTTAAGAAATGTTAATTTTTGTTTTTTTAACATATAGGGTTTTTAAAAAGAAAGTCCTATTTTAAACGACTCGTATCGTGGCTGATTTTTATGCATTTTTTAAAATAATAACAGTATCAGGTCTCAGGGCAAGCGGGATTTTTGTTTTACACCTTTCGGTCGTCATAGCAACAAACTTGTTTACAACAGTTGCGTGAAGAATAAAGTGTTTTCACAGGTTTTTCAAATACCTTTTTTTTGTGAAAAGACATGGTTTTGCCTCTGCAAACTCGCATTGGACTTGTCCAATGTTATTACGAAAGTGGACGGAGTTTTTTGGCAGGTATTCGACGGTTTCGCAACCGTAACGATTTAAGAGGTGGCCCATGCACTTTAAAAGCTTTTCGAAAGCTGGTAGCAAAATTTGAGGAAACTGGTTCTGTTATAAATAAAAAGAAATCAGGAAGACCCACTGTGGCAACAGATGTTGCAGTTGCTGAAGTTTTACAAGAAACGCAAAATTTAGCAAATGAAAACGAATATGGAACATCTAGTGTCAATAAAATAGCAGGACGTCTGGAGATGAGTGGCACCACAGTCTGGCGCATTCTTCGAAGGCAACTTAAAATGTATCCATACAAAATGCAAGTTCTGTTCGAACTGAAGGAAGCTGATAAAGGTATAAGAACTGATTTTGCCCTGCAAACAATAGCGGAAATTCAAGTGAATCCACAGTGGCTTGATAATGTTTTATGGACTGACGAGGCACACTTTCAACTTAATGGTGGTGTGAACACACATAATTGTCGAATTTGGTCATTAAATAATCACAAGAGCACGACATTGAAAATATCGTATTTATGCAGGATGGCGCACCTCCGCACATCTTTAACCCAATAAAACAGTTTTTAATTAACACTTTTGGAAACCGCATTATTAGTAGACAATTTCCTGTAATTTGGCCCGCAAGATCGCCAGATCTTTACCCTGCTGATTTTTGGTTATGGGGATATCTAAAAGAAAGGGTTTTTTTTAATGAAACCTAATTCAATTGAAATTGAATTGAAAGAGTCCATTACTCAGAACATAGCAGCTATTCCACCAGACCTACTCAGAGCTGCGGTTTACAGCATTGAAGAAAGGCTACTTCTTGTTGTAGAAGAAGATGGCGGCCACATTCAACATTTACGATAATTGTAATATTTTTATTAAATCCCATTTCTTTTGGCACATAGAGACATTTCATTTTCAAATTGCTCAATTATTGATGAAGATATCAATTTTTAAAAATAGGACTTATTTTTGAAAAACCCTATCTATTTACTATCTTTTTTTACGCACAAAGTAAAATATAGATTTTAGAAAATTCTGAGAATTTGGTTTAGTTGCGTAGCGAAACGGATAAAACACTGAAATATTGTGAAATTGAAAATATACTGATTTTTACTTATTGTGTTTGTATTTCATAGCAAATTCAGTTTGATTTTATTAGAAATATTTATGTCCTGAGAAATACAGGGAGTTTTTCTGACGTCACACATGAAATTCCTCCCGTGACGTGAAAAGTCAATGTAATTAAACTAACAAGGTTGACTCGGTTTTCAACTAAGACAACCTTATACACTAACCACCTTAATTGCTGACGTCTCGATTTGAACCGAGCCGACCTTATCACGCGTGGAAATCCTCACATGACGTCAAAATCAAAGTCATTACTGTATAAGGTCGACTCGGTTTAAACTGAGACAGTCTTGTACAAGGTTGTCTTCATTTAAACGAGTGTTTTCCACTCCCAGACTAAGCATGAAGTAAAATTTCGAGTTTAGAAAAGCCCCGTGAAAATTTGTCGAGGGTCGCGCAGCGACCCGAGGCAAATTTTCTGGGCTTTTCTAAACTCGAAATTTTACTTCATACGCCACGCGTATAAAACAGTGATTTAACAAGAAATTTAAAAACACACAAAAGGCATTTTTCATGTTAATCCTCACAATTAATTCAAATTATTTTTGACGATTCAAATCCTTTTTTAAGTATTCGAATCCTTTTATAAATATTCGAATCCTTTTATAAATGCTCGAATCCTTTTATAAGGATTCGAATCCTTTTATATGGATTCGAATCACCCACATTCGAATACGAATCCTCTTAACAAAATGTAACTAATCCGGATCACGAATCCAGTTGAACTAAAGTATTCGAATTCCTCTTTTGAATCCTCTAAAACAGTGGTCTCCAAACTACGGCCCGCGGGCCAAATCCGGCCCGCGACTTGCACGAATCCGGCCCGCGATTGTTTGTAATTTTTTTTGTAAATGTCATATTTTGAAATATTGTAACAATTGTTCCTTAAATTTTTCATAATTTTATAAAATTAATCGGATCTTGGCCGACTTTATTATGTAGAATTGTATTTGTGGCCCGCGAAGAAGATGGAGACCCAGGCTCTAAAAGGATTCGAATCCTGAACGATTCGAATCCTGCCCAGCTCTGGTGAATAGTCATGGTTTTTAAATAATCAAATTCTTTGCCAATCTTTCATAGCACATACAAATTAAGTCTTCTATAAAAAAATATTATTAAAAGAACTTACATCGTTCGTTTCCAATAAATGCTCGACTGAACTCAATTGCGCCGTGTACAAAACCGCCTGCAAATCGGCGCCAGTGTAACCGGAAGTTTCGTCAGCTAATCTTTCCAAGCTCACCTCTTTTGACAGCCTCATCGATTTCGACAAGGCTCTCAAAATTTCCAACCTGGAATCCTTAAAATTTCATTACCCTTTTCAAGGACAAAGTGGATAAGGTAATTCAAATACAAGATATGTAGCCCAAATGTTAATTAGAATTTAGGTTAGATTAAGTTGTGTTGGATATGATTCGAGCTCAAGCTCAAATGTCTAACAATCTCAATGAATTTTGTCAAAATCTGACATTTTGTAGATTTAATGCGATTTATGTCATTTATGTCAGGTTATGTCAGCTCAAATATCGGTCCTAAGACAATCTTATTATAATATAATAATAATAATTCTTTATTAACGGACAAGCCATTTACAATGTGAATGAATCACAAATATGCACAAAGACACATATGTTAATCATATGTTATGGTTTATCTCAAAAATAAGACCACAACAAAAAATCAGCTGGTCAAATTACGCGACCCTATTGACTCCCAAACTAAAGCAAAGACGCAAAATGCGGCTGTATCTTTGCCAAGTGGCGGTTTTGTTTATTTACACATCTTGTTTCTGAACAGTAATATCAAAGTAATTAAATTGATTATTTCTGTATCACCTCTCCCTACTCATCAAAATATTCGCTTATATTTCTTATTTAAACCAGAAAGTTTTCTGTGGTCTTCCTACTTTTGAGACAAAATATATAAAAATATTATTATGTCAGCTCAAATTTTTGTCATATAACTTAATCTTAGGTTAGGTTTGAATAGGTCTAATAAGGTTAGGTTAGATTGTGCCAGCCTATACTTACATATTAGGTCATATGACAGAAATTTAAGCAGGCACAATCTAACCTAACTGTATTTCACCTAATCTAACCTAAATAGCTGCTGTTCAAACTTAAGGCTGGTAGAATAGAATATAGAATAGGTTGGTCCAGTCCACATCCGCGCATGCGCAGTAGTAATTGTCAGTGGGTTGAAATATAATAATAATAAAAATGAATAGGGGTTATGTCAAACACCATTAACCCATTAAGCGCCATTGATGCATACACGCAACATTTTTAATTTTATGTTAATTAAATTACTAAATAAGTTAATTTAATACATTGTATTAGTAAACCTGGCTTGAAAATGTATAAAGAAAAATGTAACTATTTTGTTATTTAAATATTTCGATCATTACTCATTTAGAAAAATAATAAGGAGAGTGTATTTATAGCTTCACAATATTTCAGTGTTTTCTGCGCGTGGCGCATGAAGTAAAATTTCGAGTTTAGAAAAGCCAGAAAATTTGGTTTAGCCGCTCCGCTTCGCGGAGCGACCAAACCAAATTTTCAGGCTTTTCTAAACTCGAAATTTTACTTCATGCTTACTCTGGGAGTGGAATCACTCGTTCTAAACTTCATACTGCACGTTTTTATATAAAATCGACGAATGCGTGAAATGTTACAGCATATACGTTATGTATAGTATTTTTAATACCTATTTAGAAGTAACAGTTGTTTTAGTGACTTAACGTATGCGGCTTCTTGAACACACACACAAAATTAGGTTAGGAACTTGTTATGTCATTGAGAGAGTAACTTGATATTCAAAACAACCAGTGGCGGCGTAGGATCACACATATTAATTAATCACATAATATGGAATATAATAATTTATATACAGAGAGTTTTATGTAACACCGAACATTTTCATAACGAGAATATTTCTTTTAAGTATACATATGCATATCGTTTTACATTTTCCGACGCTCGGTTTATTAAGAGAATTCAATTCGAACTTTAAACGAGTGTTTTACACTCCCAGGCTAAGCATGAAGTAAAATTTCGAGTTTAGAAAAGCCTGAAAATTTGGTTTGGCCGCGTAGCGCGAAGCGCGGAGCGGCCAAACCAAATTTTCAGGCTTTTCTAAACTCGAAATTTTACTTCATGCGCCACCGGTACAAAACACTGACATAATACGAAGCTTAAAACACACCGCTAAACTTTACATTGAATCAGTGTTTTGTACCGGCGGCGCATGAAGTAAAATTTCGAGTTTAGAAAAGCCTGAAAATTTGGGTTGGCCGCTCCGCGCTTCGCGCTACGCGACCAAACCAAATTTTCAGGCTTTTCTAAACTCGAAATTTTACTTCATGCTTAGCCTGGGAGTGGAAAACACTTGTTTAAAGCTTTAAATTGCATTCTCTTAATAAACCGAGCGTCGGAAAATGTACAATGTATGCATATGTATACTTAAAAAAATATTCTCGTTATTAAAAGTTCTACAAAACATTATACAAATGTTCTCTTTTTTAGCAACATGACATTTATTTAGAAATAAAATTCTTTCCAACTTGATTCCAGGCATTTCCAATGTTTTCTTCCGTCTTGATTTTTGAAGCTAAAGCCCATTTTCTTAATTCCCAAATATAAAGAACTTTTCAAGATTTTAATTTCTGATAATTGTTCCATAAATTGTCAGTGCATAGTTTCTAAAGTAATCTGTTTCTTTTGGGCATACATTTTGTAAATCATTGGCCTTAAAAAATGTAGAGTATTCTTCGTAATTCGAGTTTTGCCCAGGCAAACGTTTGAAGACATATTCTTTCTAAATTCGAAATCCGTTGATCTGTTTTTATCTTGTAGGTTGTATAATATGCTTTGTGGAACTTTCAGGACTTCGGACGCTTTTTGAATTGACTTAAATCGAGATCCTAATTCATTTTGAAAATAACTTATTACATTAAATATTAGCTTTTTGGATTCATCGGAATATCGCATTTTAGTATGGTATTTTTACCTTATTTAATGACATTAACAGACATCAAACTTTTGACGTAACATCTATTTAGTAATCGACGTTCATTTTTGTTGGTAAATTTTGGTTTCATCCGATTCATGATTGATAAATAAGGATGGGGTTATTCCAAATGGGTATTAAAAATACTATATATTTAAAAGAAAAATGCATAGTATGTTATACAATAAGTCATTCATAGATATCATAAAAAACGTGCAGAATTTTACGTAAAATCAGCTTTTAGAGTTATCTCTATAATTGCTCGGCCGTTGATGGGTTAACCTCACGATGATCGAAATTGGTTAAGCAGAATCGCACAAAACCTGATATCTGTCACTAATTGATAATAAAATATGTCAGTGGGTGGAATTTTACATCTGTTGCCTCGCAACTGCACAAACAAGCATCTTGGCAAGGCGGTGAATAGACCAACCTTCTCTATATGTATTTTACCTACTTTGGTTCAAACTAACCAACTGGGAGGACTAAATCGCATGTACAAGGTGTCCAGAAAGGGTATCGGGTATTTGTAAGTTCAATGAAACAAAAATTATTTATATGCAATAAAAAAGTTTATTGTTTATTATTAGCATATGAATTGGAGAATTATTTGGAAATGATGATGTTATCCAAATGATGACCGTTACGTTGCTGGCACTCTTCTAAACGGAAACGAAGATTGGCGATAACACGTTGACACATAGCTATCGATATTGCTGCCATTTCTGACCTGATGTTTTGCTTTAACTGGGTTAGATTCGTCGGATTGTTTTGATAAACCTTACTTTTAAGGTATCCCCATGCAAAATAGTCAAGCGGGCTAAGGTCGGGGCTTCTGGGAGGCCAGTGGATGTTACCCCTTCGCGAAATGACTTTATTAGGGAATAATTCGTTAAAAACTTCCATTGAGTTATTTGAGGTATGGCAAGTGGCCCCATCTTGCTGGAACCACGTTCTTGAGTTGAAACCTGCAAACTCCTGCAACTCTGGGACCAAAAAAATTCGCAACATATCGCAATAACGGTCACTATTCACATTAATTGCTCGGCCTCGTTGATCTTTATGAAAATAAGGACCAATCATGCCTTTAGCAGACATAGCGGCCCAAACAACGACCTTTGGGCTATGCAGGGGTCGTTCATGCTTTCGTCTCGGATTCTCCACTGCCCAGTACCGACAATTCTGCCTATTAACATGACCATTCAGGTGAAAATTTGCTTCGTCACTGAACAGTATGTTGTTAAAGTTGTTAAATCGCTGCAGCATTTCGTTCGCAAAATTCAGTCGATTAGCATAGTCCGTATCCTTCAATTCTTGAACCAACTGAATTTTATAGGCTTTTAGATGTAAGTCTTTCTTTAAAATCCAATGTAAAGACGATTTTTTGATGTTCAACGCTTGGCTTCGCTTTCGGATGGATAAAGACGGATTTTGACGAACCGACGCCTCAACTTCTTCAACTGTTTCTTCATCGCGAACTGAACGAGGACGACCAGAGTTTTGAATTTTACCTGTCGCACCTGTATTCTCGAACATCCTGATCCATTTCCTAATGCTATCGTCACTTGGCGCGTGGCGTGTACGATATTCCGCACGATAGAGACGTTGAGCAGTCACCATTGAATCACCATTACGATAATACGCTCGTACGCAAAATGCGCGATGCGTCCCCGAGTACTGTTCCATCGTGACTAAAACTCCACAAAGTGGCGGACGCCACGAACCCCTCCCCGCACCCTTTAGACGCCCCCTTTCGAATATGGCGCGAAAACAAATACCCGATACCCTTTCTGGACACCTTGTATTTGACTACTTTTTCTTATAATTTAACAGGGCCAATGGGTGTTATTTGGGCCACGCTATATTAAATAAAATAATAAAATACCCTATCTGGAATAGGACAAAGTATTTGTCTGTCCAATCTACCAGGCCGAAGCAAAGCAGGGTCCAACAAGTCGGGCCTCGAAGTTGCTGCTAACACACAAACCCCACTCAACGATTCCACGCCATCCAATTGTGTTAAAAACTGATTGACAACCCTATCCGTCACGCCAGTATTATCATGCCCACGCCTGCAAGAATAATAATTATTTTAAAATTGAATTTGCTGTAGAGTATCCCGGCACAGGAACGCGTTTCGGACTGCAAAGTTCTCATCCCGATTCAGTGCTATGGAATTTTCCTCCCAGTTCCCAACACTGGTACCCACAGACGCGTTTTGGGCATCAAGGTCCTCGTCAGCGTGATCCCTACCGATCTTTTTTTTTTCAACTATATCAAGTTACATATCTACCCGCGATACCACGGCGTTGGAGCAATAGATGGCGTAGCTGTCGATTTTTTACTAATTGTAATAGTAAGCATATTTAACTTTTTCAAAGATTTGCAAATAATTTAAATTTTAGTAATAATCCGTTTTTGAATCCAAACAGAGTGACGAAAAGTCATCGACTGAGGTCGTAATAATTTTATTTTTAGAAAAAATGCGCGTGCAAATAATTAATTCAAATGACATACCTTGGTGCTAAGCTGTCGAATTCGTCAAAGAATAAAATGCATGGCTTAGCGTTTTGTGCTCTGGAATAAATTGAATATATACATATACATATTGAATTAAAACACTTATTTTCATATTTACTTTTGAAAAACATCTCTGACCGCTTGCTCACTAGCTCCGATGTATTTTGACAATAATTCTGGCCCTTTGATTGATATCAGCCGTAGATTGCAATGCTTGGCAGCCGCTCCAGCAAGGATGGTTTTGCCTGTACCAGGAGGGCCGTACAATAACAATCCTGATTGCAATCGCAATGGAGAATTGCCAAAAATATTGGGATACTGAATGAAATCACATTTTAAATGTAATACAAAAATAAAAATATTAGAATACTGAAGGTAAGCATATTTACAACAGTCCAAGGGAAAGATAACATTGGGCAGAGCTGGGACGAATCCTCGTTAAAAGGATTCGAATCACCTAATATGATTCGAATCACGAATACTCGAATAAAGGATTCGTAAGAGATAAATATGATTCGAATCAAAGATTCGAATCCTGTTTTTTCGGATCACGAATACAAATCGTTTAAGAATAAATTTGATTTTATTATTTATTTACAACCATTAAAACATATAAATATCGTTATCAGTTGTTTTAACAAATATATTCAAAACCTAATTATTTATTATTAACACTGAACATCGTTGATAACAGACTAAATATCTATGCTACTCTGATTTAAGATGTATTTGTGTGTTTTTGAACTACACTTCAAATCAGTGGTTTATACGCGTGGCGCATGAAGTAAAATTTCGAGTTTAGAAAAGCCCCGTGAAAATTTTCTACGCGGGGCTTTTCTAAACTCGAAATTTTACTTCATGCTTAGTATGGGAGTGGAAGACACTCGTTCGTAAATTTTCGAATTATCATAAAGTTGTGTATTTATTTTCAAAAAAAAATTCTCGGTTTATTGAACAAAAACAAAAGAGCTGAGGTGAAAAGTGTTTAGGTTAAAGTGGTTTATTTTTTCGTTGGCTACAACTTTTGTTTGAAACATTTTTTGATTTAGACGTCGAAAGCCATAATCGGTGAGTTGTTGATCTCCACTAAATTTTTTAGTTTCTAATTCAAAAACAAAAGAGCTGAGGTGAAAAGTGTTTAGGTAAAAGTGGTTTATTTTTTCGTTGGTTACAACTTTTGTTTCAAACATTTTTTGATTTAGACGTCGAAACCCATAGTGAAATTCGTTTAATAAAAAAACATCTAATGATTTCTGGTGATTTTTAACACAAGACGTTAATCTGAATAAAAATATTGAAAATGTTACATATAAACATTTTATATAATTTGAGGAGAAAATATCGAAATATCGAAAATTTCATCAAAATTTTTCGAAATTTGATAAAAATGACAAAATATCAAAATTCAAGATATATTAATATAATAATAATAATAATATAATAATATATATTGGTGTTAATACAAGATTGTTTACACAGGTCACAGGTAATTTGAAATACTACTATGTATAATAACATTCACAATGGCGACCACTTAACATATTAAAAGTATACATTATTTATAGCTGATCACAGATTATTGGTATGAAACAGACATCTACTATGAACAAACAAAACATGTTAAAAATATGGTTGTATATGATAAAATAATTTTCTGGACAAAACTAACATATTAAAAGCATAAATTACAAATAATTGATATAAAACAAACATTTACTATGAACAAACAGAAACACGATGAAAATATGGTTGTATATAATAAAACATTGTTTTGAACAAAACAAACATATTAAAATTTGTGTTTCTTGCACTCCTGAAAGTATTCCTCGAAGGAATAGAAAGCATTTTGAGCCAAAAACGATTTACACCAAACTTTTAAATGTTTTGGTTTTAGCTGTTGGATTTGTGTAGGAAGAGCATTAAAAAATTGTATACAGTGGTATCGTATTCCGGTTTTAGCTTTTGTGAGCCTTTGAAATTGTATCCGGATATCATTTTTTGCTCTTGTATTGTGCTCATGATAAAACCTATTACTTTCGTATTTATCTTTATTGTTTGTTAAATGCAAAACGCATTCCAGTATAAAAACACACGGGACTGTTAAAATGTTCAAATCTATAAAGCATTGTTTACAGTCCGATCTATAACTTATTCCTGCCAGCACTCTAATAGCTCGACGTTGCAAACGAAAGATGTTTGACAAGATGCTTGAATGACCCCACAATATAATTCCGTAGGACATGTGCGAATGAAAATATGCATAATAGATATTTGTTAGCATTTTGGTCGTGATAGACCTGGATAAGTTTCTTAAGACATATACTTGCTTGGCAAGTCTGGCTTCAAGTTCTTGTCCATGCTTTATCCAGGTTAGTTTTGAATCGACAAATATGCTTAGGAATTTTATTGATGAGTGTTCTATAGGTTGGTTTTGCTTTAAGGTGAAAAATATTTTTTGAGTTTTGTCCGCATTAAGTTTAAGGCAATTACAATCGAACCAACATTTTATAGAGCTCATATCTTCATCAAGACAATTCTCTATCTCCATTACGGTACTACCCCTAAATGAAATTGTGGTGTTATCGGCATATAGAACACTTGAACCATGCTGTAGCTGGAGAGGCAGATCGTTAATATAGATCAAGAATAGAAGGGGACCTAAAATAGATCCTTGTGGAACACCGTGTGTAATGCGTTCCTCGCTGGATAATATATTGTTGAATATTACCCGTTGTCTATTCAATAAATATGAAGATAACAATCTGCAACTGACTGGATTGAAGTTATAAAAGTATAGCTTTTGCAATAGAATTGTATGGTTGACGCAGTCGAATGCTTTGCTCAGATCAAGCAGACAACTAGCGGCAATATCATTATTTTCAAAGCAGTCAATCGCAAACTGAATAAATTCATTTGCGGCCTTCACTGTCGATCTCCCCTTCCTGAATCCAAACTGTGTCACTGATAGGATGTTGTAGGATTCAAAATAATTTGTTATTTGCTCACAGATTATCGATTCAAATATTTTAGAGAGTACTGGCAGAATACTTATCGGACGATAATTATTCAAATTTAGTCTGTCGCCTTTTTTAAATACTGGAACAAATTTCGCTATTTTCAACACTTCTGGAAAAACCCCAGATCTTAGGGAATTGTTAATCAGGTGTGTAATAGGAGTTATCAGTATGTCTACCGCAGTTTTAATTAATTCCAAATTTAGACCGAATATATCCCTGCTAGACTTGTTATTTAATTTAAATATTGTATTCCTCACACTAACGGAAGACACCTCTTGGAAATTAAATGTTGGTGTTTGATTTAATAAAGTACCGTTTCTTAACATAAGTTTCATTGGATCGTAGTCGGATTTATTAATAGATTTTATCACTTTTTCAGCAGCGTTTGCAAAAAATGTGTTAAAATCATATGCACTAATATCTGTGTCATTGTTTATTTTGTTAGTATGCATTTTAGATTTTACGATATTCCAGATAGCTTTAGATTTGTTACTAGATGAAGTAATATATCGTTCATTTGCTTTTAACTGCTCCTCTTTAATTTTATATTTGTAAGTCATATTAAGTGATTTATATGCAGATTTGGTGTATGTATTATTATATTTGATGTTCAGACTTCGAAGTAATTGTACTTCGTTTCTTAATTTAATAAGTTCAGGTCCAAACCACTTGAAGGTTTTACTATTTGAACATCTTATTTCCCGCTCGGGAAAGGCTGAAGTATAGCAGTGATATAATCGGTCAGATAATACATCCCAACCCTCATCAACACTTTCAGGACTGAATGCAAATTGTTTCCAGTCAAATTGGTTTAACATCTTATGAAACAAAAATTTACCTAGTTGTGTAATAGGTCTTACGATTTGAGTTTTTACCGCATGCGTGTGATTGATTTCAACGTATAGTCCTAAGTGATCAGAGACCCCTATATCATATAATGTTATATTGTTCCATCCATTTATGTTTGAAAATATATTATCAATGCAGGCGTTTCCTCTTGTAGGTTGATCAGTTAATTTACATAATCCATAACTTGAGAAAAGATTACTTAACTCAAGAGCTCTGTTGTCATATTTATTAAAATATACGTTGAAATCAGCACAGATATAAATCTTGTGTGATAAAATATTTATGCGATTTAGCATTTTTTCTATGGTTTCAATAATGGTTGTGTATAGGCCATCTGGTGAGCGATATACTGCAATGACTACTACATTGAGGGAATTTAATAGTATTCCTGACATTTCGCAAATGAGTTCAATTGAAAGTTCTTTGACAAAATTTAAGACTGTATACTCAACGCTTGCTTTCACCATAAGTAGTGAACCTCCATGTTTAGAGATAGATCTACTATAACATTCTGCAATACGAAAATCATTAATATTATAAGCATAAGATTCGTTTGGTGTGAGCCAGTGTTCACTTAATGCAATTACAAGTACATTTTTATCAATTACAAATGCTTCAAGCTGTTCTAATTTATTTCGGAGGCATTGAATATTCATATAGAATATGGCATTATTTTTTAAATCGGTGTTGGAATTTCGTTCGTTCGTCTTTCGTTCGTTATTGAAAATCTGATAAACATTTTCATGAATTAATTAAAAATCTCGAAATATTGAAAATTTCATCAACATTCGATAAATTAAGGAAAATTGAAGAAATATTGCAAAATCTGATGAAAATTTGATGAATCGACGAAAATCTCGAATTGACGATAATTTTATGAAAATATCGATTTGTTGAAAATCTTATAAAAATGTTATAAATCGACATGTTAAGTGTAAACATTTGATTTAATTTCCTCCTTGTCCTGTAGGGTATTAGCGTATGCAGATGATTTAAAAATGTATGGTGCGGTTACCACAGAACTGGAGTGTGCTTTGCTGCAAAGAGACTTAACTCGTATAACTGATTGGTGTATTGGGAACCAACTAACTCTAAATATAAACAAGTGTGCAGTAATATCATATACTCGTAAACATCACAACATTTCTTTTAATTACAAAATTGGCGATACAATTATACGACGTGAAAATAATATTAAAGATCTCGGTGTCTTATTTAACTATAAACTCACATTTTCCAATCACATTCATGAGATTGGTAAATCAGCTTATAAGTTGTTAGGGCTTTTGATGCGGACATCACGTTATTTTCATAACAACTTATTAAAAATTTTATATTATGCTATTGTACGCAGCAGACTAGAGTACGCTTCGGTAATATGGTACCCGTACTATGTGTCAGATTCATTAGTAATTGAAGAGTCCAGAAGCGCTTTCTTAAATACCTTACCTACAAAATTAGTAGCATATATCCTGACAGACAGACAGATTATAGTGACTTACTTGAACAGCATGAGTGCTTGTCTTTGTCTAAACGGAGAGATATATGCAGCGCATCATTTTTCAAAAAAATTATTTGCAATGAAGTGAACTCATCCGAACTGCTAAGCATGGTCCAATTTCATGTCCCTCGACTAACATCGCGACAAATAATGACTTTTTCTTTACCCATTGCATGTACCAATATTTTGCTGAGAGCGCCCATTAATCATATGAGCCGCAATGCTAATAACCTGTTTCAGGATAAATATATAAAATTTACTGAATATTTGATTGTCTAATATTGTTATTGACAATAATACTATTGATTATTCGTTTGTATTGCATTGCTTATTTACATAACATTTAATTTTTGTAAATTTTCAATAGTTTTCATCAAATTTGACATTTTTAATTGTATTTTAAATAATTCCCTCAAACATGATATTTTTAATGTTCGACGTATTCAATTGTATATTGACAATTTTCGCACAAACTAATATTTTTGACGTTAGCAATCAAATCATATTTTGACAATTTTCACACAGATTGACATTTATGACATTTCGAATTATATTTTGCCCATTTTTATATGAATTGACATTATTCATATAAAAATGGGCAAAATATAATTCGAAATGTCATAAATGTCAATCTGTGTGAAAATTGTCAAAATATGATTTGATTGCTAACGTCAAAAATATTAGTTTGTGCGAAAATTGTCAAAATACAATTGAATACGTCGAACATTAAAAATATCATATTTGAGGGAATTATTTAAAATACAATTAAAAATGTCAAATTTGACGAAAACTATTGAAATTTATCAAATTGTCAAAGTTGACAGAAATCATCGAAATTCATCAAAATGTTATATTTGGCGAAATTACCGAAAAACAATTAAAAATCTCTAATCTGGCAAAAATCATCAAAATTTATCAACATGTCAAATTTGACACAAATCATTGATTTAATTGATTTTATCACTTACAAACGAGTATCGTCCACTCCCAGACTAAGCATGAAGTAAAATTTCGAGTTTAGAAAAGCCCCGCGTAGAAAATTTGTCGAGGGTCGCGCAGCGACCCGAGACAAATTTTCACGGGGCTTTTCTAAACTCGAAATTTTACTTCATGCGCCACGCGTATAAAACAGTGATTTAACAAGAAATTTAAAAACATACAAAACAAATGTTTCATGTTAATCCTCAGGATTAATTCGAATTATTTTTGACGATTCGAATACTTTTGTAACTATTCGAATCCTTTTGTAAGTATTCAAATCCTTTTATAAATATTCGAATCCATTTATGAGGTTTCGAATCCTTTTATGAGGATTCGAATGCTTTTATGATTCGAGTCCTTTTATGAGGATTCGAATCCTTTCACGAGGAATCGAATCCTTTTATGAGGATTCGAATCCTTTTACGAGGATTCGAATTCTTTTATGAGGATTCGAATCCTTTTATGAGGATTCGGAATCACCCGCATTTGGATTCGAATACGAATCCTTTTAAAAAAGTGTAACGAATCCGGATCACGAATCCAGTTTGACTAAAGTATTCGAATACCTCTTTTGAATCCTCTAAAAGGATTCGAATCCTGAATGATTCAAATCCTGCCCAGCTCTGACATTGGGATACTAATAGTTATCACAAACATATAGACCAAAGATAGTTAAAAACAAAGAATGTTCAACAATATTCAAATGCTCTCACGAAACCATTACTAGATGAACATCTGATTAAAAAGTTATTTTACCCACCTGTGCCGGCCACATCATACTTTCAACCAAAATTTTCTTCACCTCTCCCAAACCACCGACGTCATCAAAATCACGCTCCCCGGGCGTGTGCAGTTGAACATCCCTCAACGACAATGAGGAAGTGTTTTTCAACGCTTCTTCACAATTCGCTGTTGTTACTCTAACACGATCCACTGTAATACCTATTATAACGTTTTCAAAATACATTCAATTCTTTAGTTCAAATTTTACACGAAAAAAAAAAACGTCGAGGCGCTAGGCGGAAAAACAATAAAATACTTACACTCTTTATAACATTCAAAAATAATTTTATCAACATAATCCATCAAATCCTGAATAACAAATCCTTCAGTCTTTACGCTCAAAATATCGAAATCGACCTGTTCGTAATCAACTTCTTTCAACTCGAATAAATACTTTATAATCACAATTCTGTCATCCTTAAATAAAAAAAAAATAAGTTTCGTATTTCAAGAAGTTTTCACAAGATTTTCACCTTAGATAAATCATTAATACTGATCACATTCTTAAACAAATGTTTACCTCTGGAAGAAAACACGTGTTGGTTCAATCGCATGACGGATTCACTTGAGGCGATTATAGAGACGCAGTTCGTTGTGATTAGAGCTTCCAAAAGATCAGCTAATAGCTCACTAACTCTTAAAAATAATAAAAACCATATCAAATTTATAAAACAATCAAAATGACTTGAAAATTAAGTCAAGTAAAACAATCCTTACTAGTGACGGCTCGTCAGAGACGGCAGGGTCGGCCCGGCCGTTAAATTTGATTGATAATATATCATATTATAAATTATGATTTTCTCAGAAATAAATATTGCGCACTTTTTATAATTAATATATAACAGGCTAATAAATAATAATATTAAAAAGCACTCAGTATAAGACCGATAAATGCGGACATTTATTTTTATTTAATAAATGTTTACTACGCAACTTCGTATCTGCAATAATCGGCCAATCGTAAATTTTCAGAATATGAAGATTAATGCAAGCGCGACGTCGTCACGAGGGTCGCTGCAGTTTCTGTCGTTACCAGTGCTGCCGATTTTGGGGATTTTACCTCAAATTGGGGTATGCAAAGATGTGTAGGTTTTTTGGGAGGGATTTATATATTTAGGGGTGATCAGTTTATTATTTTATCGCTATTGTTTTTAATTTCTTTGTTAAATTTACAGATACGTCATCTATGTTGTAATTTTATTATTATGAAATGAGACAAAAATTATACTGAAACCTCAATTGATTCTTCAAATCAAAATCAAATATTGGTAAAATTAAGTTTGTTAAAATTTGCTTTCTTAGACTTATTTTTACATACATATTGATGATTCTAATTTATCCTATTATTAGATCTTATGAATCTGTTGGATAATAAATAAATAAATAAATAAATTCTAATTAATATTCTTTAATGCTGATTACTTTCGTCAGTTTTAGTTAACGTTCCAAATTTGAATTTTTCTTTATTCTTTATTTAATCTAAATCACAGAAAAACAATGACAAAATAAATCTTTATGTTATGTTGTAATGAATTATTATTATAGATGAAGTATGTTTTTAAACTTCATTTAAATCAGTGTTTTATATGCGTGGCGCATGAAGTAAAATTTCGAGTTTAGAAAAGCCTAAAAATTTGGTTTGGTCGCGTAGCGCTACGCGCTACGCGACCAAACCAAATTTTTAGGCTTTTCTAAACTCGAAATTTTACTTCATGCTTTACCTGGGAGTGGAAACCCTCGTGCTTTACTGAAAATAAAATTATGTCAACATATTTTTTCAAAATATTAAGCCAAAGTTGAAATTATGCAATAAATGTATTTTGAGAGAATTGTAAAAAAAAGACGGATTATCAAATCAACCCAAAATCTAAAGTATATACTCAGAAATGAATAAACTTTGATTGGTTATAATAGAAATTTAAATATCTCTACTGGATTTAATAAAATATGAAATCAAAGTTGAAATTTCGTGAAAAAAAAAAAACGTGAATAATGAAAAATTTACCGTGGCCGAGCGGTTGAGCCGCCGGTTTCGCCAAATCGGTCACGGAGGTGATCTGGGTTCGATTCCCAGCGGAGGCGAGTAATTTTTCTAACGAAAAATACTCGTCTCCGGTTCCATGGATGTGTGTGAATGTGTTGTGACGTCCAAATTAGTCGAAATATATGTTAATATAAATCAACGTTAGTGGCTGAATGGTAAAAACCTATGCCAAACAAACAAACAAACAAAAAAATGAAAAATTTAAGTTTTATGCAATGAACATGAAATTTATAGAATTTACTTGGAATGTATTTCGCTCACATCTTATAGAAAGGAAATTAAATCATCTTAACGTCCTCAAATATTCAGCCGAAGTTGAAATTATGCAATGAAATTTCCAATTTTGGGAAACTTTTTCTTTGAAAAAAATTGCTAAAAATTTTAAATTTCATACCATCAACATGAAATACATAAAATGTACTTAAAATTGATTGCACTTTCATCTTGTAGAAAGAAAATTTAATTATATCACCACATTTTCTTAAAATATTTAGCCAAAGTTGAAATTATGCAATAAAATCAACGATTTTTGAAGAGTATTTTCTTTGAAACAATTGTAAAAAATTAACAGATTATCAAATTAACTTAAAATTCTAAAAATTTACACAGAAATGAATAAACTTTGATTGGTTATAATTGAAAAATATCTTCACTAGATATTCCAAAATATCAAATCAAAGTTAAAATTTGATTAAATTCCATTAATTTTGAATAATTCCTGATCATTTTGAACTTTTGCAATTTTGTTTCTGATTGATCGTCTAACGAGGGCTTCCACTTCCAGGTTAAGCATGAAGTAAAATTTCGAGTTTAGAAAAGCCTGAAAATTTGGTTAGGTCATGTAGCGCGAAGCGCCCAAACCAAATTTTCAGGCTTTTCTAAACTCAAAATTTTACTTCATGCGCCACGCGTACTAAAGACTGACCTAAAGTGGAATCTTCAACCAATTAGTAAGAGTGAAATAAATTTTGTATGTTAATTATCAACTGTTCAAATGACAGGAAAAGACACATCACCACCCTTTTCTATATTTGGGTTAGAATTTTAATTTTACGCCCTAAAACAATTCTACTTTTTTTTACTACTTGTGTAACAGAAAAACCAACAGTGTTGAATATTTACGTTTAGGTTTTATTTGTATAAAAATTCAATACCTAAATTTAAACCAGAATTATCTTTTCACACCCTAAAATAAAAATGACATTTATCTTTATATTAAAAATTATTTAGGAAGAAATTAAAAACATTGCACATTTTCTTCCATTAAAAAATTGAATACACTGCGTTTTTCGTTTCATTAAAAATAAAATGAAAGGAAACTTTCTATTTTCCTCTCTTATTTTTTTAACAATAATACGTATTTGATGGTTAAAACAAAAAAACATATTTTTCAGACGGTTAATGTACGTAATGTAATGTTTTATTATAGTTTAAATTTGTATATATATATATATTTATATGTTAAAACGTAGATTTTCGCGGGCGTAACATGTATCACTGTTTCTTCGGGTTTGGTCCCGCGTATTTTCTTGGCTCTGGTTCATTTTATTTTTAATTCGACGTTTCGATGACGTCGCAGTCATCATCGTCAGGAATAACTATCAAAATTCCATTGCTCTAGCAACCACTTGTTTGACTTTTACGTACTACTTGATGCTTGAATTTCTTGTTTGGCTTCGTGTTACTCTTCTGTTTTGTTCTTCTAATGATGTAGTAGTGACAATTTCAATATTATTTTCGGAAGGGGTTGGATTTTTAATTTCTTGGTTGTTGTTCGGAGATAATATATTTTGACCAGAATTTATACAAGTTTTCCAAATTGGTGGTAGTCTTTTAGCATCATCTCTTTGATTTAGACTGTTCGGCCTCTTTTCAATTTCTATCGCTTCTCTAATAATTCTCGCGTGGAAGAAGTCTATCTTTTTTAAAATTCTCGTTTTTTCGAAATTTATTGTATGTTTAGAAATGTTTACGTGTTGAAATAAAGAAGATTGTGGATCAGACTTTCTTACTGCTAAAATGTGTTCATCTCGACGAGTACTAATTTTCCGGTTTGTTTGTCCTACATAGCTCTTCTCACACATACCACATGGAATTTCATATACGCCTTGAGCTTCAAGTGGGATAATTTCTTTTGGAGTTCGGAGTAAATTTTGAATTTTTGTGTGTATATTGAAACAAGTTCTAATATTGTATTTGGAGAGGACTTTTCCGATTTTATCAGTTGTTGTTCGGAGTAAATTTTAAATTTTTGTGTGTATATTGAAACAAGTTCTAATATTGTATTTGGAGAGGACTTTTCCGATTTTATCAGTTGTCCGAACAACAACCAAGAAATTAAAAATCCAACCCCTTCCGAAAATAATATTGAAATTGTTACTACTACATCATTAGAAGAACAAAACAGAAGAGTAACACGAAGCCAAACAAGAAATTCAAGCATCAAGTAGTACGTAAAAGTCAAACAAGTGGTTGCTAGAGCAATGGAATTTTGATAGTTATTCCTGACGATGATGACTGCGACGTCATCGAAACGTCGAATTAAAAATAAAATGGACCAGAGCCAAGAAAATACGCGGGACCAAACCCGAAGAAACAGTGATACATGTTACGCCCGCGAAAATCTACGTTTTAACATAATAAACCTCTACGGGGAGAATATACTACATTCCACACGTAAATTTGAAAAACTACGTACTAAGCACGCAAGCTTCTGTGCGATCTAACATTTCTATCAAGATGCAGAGACAAGAAATTAACGCCGTTTTGTCAGACTAAAATACCATACAAACAACGATAAAACAAGACGGATTTTATCTAGAACGAGTGAATGCCTGCTGAGAGAATCAATTCAACGAAAAAGATCTGAAATTAACCAAGTAGGTACAACTTTATATAATCTTCATCTTTATCTCAGCAATTTAATCCATCCATCTATTTGGAACATTATTGAAAGATTGGCAGCTTTTAGAGCAGAAACGAGCAAAGATTTAAAATCAAAAAACCAAAAACAAAAATTTGATAAACTCCAATCACGTAATAAAGAAAAACTCCCGGATTGTAAATTAAAAACAGTGTATAACCTTTCAAATAAAATTCTAAACGAAACAGAGAAAAAAGTTCTTTCAAAAGGTTTCAACTTTGCGGTGACACCTAAATTCATTCCAAACGAGGACATTATTTGCAATATTGAAATGAGTATAAAAGGATTAGATAATACCATTGCTGAGAACATTCGCCAAGAAATAGCTACTATTTTAAAAAAAGCCGTACCACCACGAAATAATTTAACAATAAGAGAAATGTCGGCTCTTAAATCACTAAAAGAAGATAGATCTATTATAATTCTTCCTGCGGACAAGGGTAATTCCACTGTCATTATGCAAACAGACGAGTATGACAAAAAAATGTGTTCCCTCTTAGATGATTCAACCTACAAAAAAATCGAGACAGATCCGATCACCTATTTAGAAAAAACAACGAAATCAAAAATTAAAAATTCCAAAATTGATAAAAATACAGCGTTGAAACTAATTCCTAGAGAAAAATCTTCTATTTGCCCCAAAATTTATGGTGTACCAAAAATACACAAGGAAGGTGTTCCTTTACGACCAATCGTCTCCGGAATTGGTTCCCTAACAGTTAAATTAGCAGCATATATTGCTAAAAAATGGCAGCCACTAACTGAAGACGCTGATTCATACATAATCAACTCCGCAGATTTTGTAAACAAAATTAAAGATCAAATTTTAGATGCAAATGATATATTAGTAAGTTTCGATGTTAAATCTCTCTTTACACAAATCCCAATTGACGAGACGATAGCAATAATAAAATCCAAGTATCATCAGTCAAACGAAATTTTAGATCTTGCGTCACACTGCCTAAAAAACACTTTCTTTACATATAAAGGACAAAAATTTAAACAATTGGAAGGTGCACCAATGGGTTCTCCTCTATCACCAATAGTTGCAAATTTATTTATGGTAGATTTCGAAACTAAAGCATTAAATTCTTCCCCTCTAAAACCTAAACTTTGGCTACAATACGTGGATGATACTTTCGTTATTTGGCAACATGGTATTGAGAACCTCAACCATTTTTTATCGCATCTAAACAATATCCACAACAAAATTCAATTCACAATGGAAGTTGAAGAAAACAAACGTTTACCCTTTCTGGACACTCTTATAATCCGAAATCCTAGTGGAAACTTAAATTACACCGTATACCGAAAACCTACACACACAAACAGGTACTTGAATGCGAAGTCACATCACCATCCAGCTCAAATAGCGTCTGTGGCAAAATCGCTTCTACTAAGAGCACGTACGCTATCGGACAAACACCACTTAAATAATGAAATATCCAATGTCAAAAAGGCATTAATGCAAAATGGGTTTTCCAAAAAAACAATCAATAAATTAAACAGAAACAAAAGTCCAAAAACAAGAAGTGAAAGTCCGTGTAGCAACGTCACCCTTCCGTACATTAAAGGAACAACTGATAAAATCGGAAAAGTCCTCTCCAAATACAATATTAGAACTTGTTTCAATATACACACAAAAATTCAAAATTTACTCCGAACTCCAAAAGAAATTATCCCACTTGAAGCTCAAGGCGTATATGAAATTCCATGTGGTATGTGTGAGAAGAGCTATGTAGGACAAACAAACCGGAAAATTAGTACTCGTCGAGATGAACACATTTTAGCAGTAAGAAAGTCTGATCCACAATCTTCTTTATTTCAACACGTAAACATTTCTAAACATACAATAAATTTCGAAAAAACGAGAATTTTAAAAAAGACAGACTTCTTCCACGCGAGGATTATTAGAGAAGCGATAGAAATTGAAAAGAGGCCGAACAGTCTAAATCAAAGAGATGATGCTAAAAGACTACCACCAATTTGGAAAACTTGTATAAATTCTGGTCAAAATATATTATCTCCGAACAACAACCAAGAAATTAAAAATCCAACCCCTTCCGAAAATAATATTGAAATTGTCACTACTACATCATTAGAAGAACAAAACAGAAGAGTAACACGAAGCCAAACAAGAAATTCAAGCATCAAGTAGTACGTAAAAGTCAAACAAGTGGTTGCTAGAGCAATGGAATTTTGATAGTTATTCCTGACGATGATGACTGCGACGTCATCGAAACGTCGAATTAAAAATAAAATGAACCAGAGCCAAGAAAATACGCGGGACCAAACCCGAAGAAACAGTGATACATATATTTATATATATATATATATATACAGCGTGTAAACGAACTACTGTACAGGCTCTCTACCACATAAGGGGCAGCGTATAAATAAACAATACCTGCATTTGAAATTACCATACCTTTAGTAGATAGGTCACAAATAATTATTTAAAATAATTAATAATAATAGGCCACATGTTTGTGGTATCTGGTATACGCGCACATTGCGTATTTTAAGAGAGATTTCACATAGACTGGTAGTTTTTAAACGATTTGGATATCGAATTACACCATCCAGAGTTTACATGAAAAGCCAATTTTTATATCTTATGTTCAATTAAAAAAAACCTCTAGAGTGCCATGATTTAATTTTTTTAAATTTAGGTTGGCTACACGCTTTAAAAATTGACATATAAAACGTAATAATTATAATACATAATTTCATAGTTGCCAACCTGCAAAATTTTTTCCATGGCACTCTAGAGGTTTTTTTTTTTTTTAATTGAACATACGATATTATCTATAATTTTTATTAAAAAGGTTTTTTAAAATGATAATTTTAAAGAAAAATCAAAAACAAAAATGCTAAGAGTAAACTACCAGTTCCGGTTTTCGCATTTTCACCAAAAGCTTCTCCCATCCTAGGATTGTAATAAAAAACTTAAGTATATAGTGTCATCTTAACATCTTGATTGGTTTAGGCTGTACAATGGTGACGGACACACTTTTAAAAAAAAATGGTCTTAATTAACTCGGGGGGTTTTACACTGGACGCTAAGCTACGCTGGAGAGCTCATGTCAAAAAGAAAAAAGAAGAACTGGACATCAAATTTCGAAAAATGTATTGGCTGAACTCCACCCTGTCAATCTACAATAAATTACTGCTCTATAAACAAATTCTTAAGCCCGTATGGACATATGGCATCCAGCTGTGGGGTAGTGCCAAAAAGAACAATATAGAAATAATCCAGCGATACCAAAATAAAGTACTGAGGAGTATTGTCAATGTTTCTTGGTATTTCCGAAACAGTGACCTCCAGAGGGACTTGGAAATGGATACTGTTAATGAGACAATACACAAATTTGCCAAGAGTCATGAACAGCGACTTCTTCAACACGTCAACATCGAAGCCATCCAGCTCCTCGATAACACGAATTTGACAGAAGACTACAGCGGACTAAACCGTTCGAGTTAGTTTAATATTGTGTTAGTGCAAAAGCAGAGCATAGTGCTAGTGTACACATTAATTAGTGTAATTAAGTTATTAAAATCTAAGGGATACTAATGAGTAAACCCTTAGTATTAAACCTTTAGTAAATTAAGTTAGCTAAATATTACTCATTGATCCATTTGTGATCAGATTGTAATTATAGTAAAATACAACTAAGTGTTTTGCAAATAATAAAAAAAAAAATAAATTAACTCGGGGAACTCAAAATCCGCTAACATTTTTGATTTAAATTTTATGCGAAAGCAATACTTTCCCTTTGTGTTACTTTACATATGGGGGAAAGTAAAAAAACAGTTATATAAATCAAATTGTAAATTTTCTGTAAGGGTTTGGGGTAAACCGGTATTTTAGGATTGGCAGCACTGGGCTTTACATTTTCCCTGCAGCGTGGACGTACGTTTAAATGGTTTACTCGAGTACGGTAAATTTACCGGGACCGTATTTCCACAGAGTGCATCGACAGTATATAAATAATATTTAATAACTACCAAAAAATTAAGTTGACTACCTGCAGCTTGCCTTCATTTGGCCGACCCACTTTCTTAGATCACGAGCCGTCACTGATCCTTACTCACTTGTTTATATGTAAATTTTCTTGTGATGGGGCGTCTCCTTCGATGACTTTATCGCAAATCACGTGCAAATCATCCAAAATTAAAACGGACGGTTGGTAGTAAATTAATTTTATAAAGGACGTGTTAATTACTTTTTGAAGAGAGTCGATGTTTTTGCCTTTCAATTTTTTACAATTTACAAACTCCACGAAAGTGTGCGTCGGTTTCTTTGAAATCGTTTGTGTGATGTAATTTAGTAAACATGACTTTCCAGTTCCTAATTTACCTGGATAAAAAAAAGTATTCATTTAAATCATCATAATTTTCTAAAATGATAAAAACCATAATTCTTTTTATTTTTAGTGATACACTTTATTAGTGATACACTTTATTTAACTCAATTTACAGTTACAAATGGGCACTGAAACCTAGAACAAGGAGACTGGGAAGTCCGAAAGCGATGGAAATTGGGAACCGGAAAGCGACAAGACCCTATAGAACCGGCATATATCTGCTTTTTTTTTTAATGTGACCAATCAAATTTGACATTTCAAGAATTTAGTGGTGTGATGCAGGTTGTGTATTTTAGGTTAGGACAGGATTAATCACATGTAGTTTTGAAAATCAATTTTTAATTTGTAGGTTATGTAAAGGAAAATCTGACATTAACATGACAATTCAATTAACGATTACAAAGATTACAATTACAAATGTATTTACCTATCACCGCCTCAATTTAATTGTATCTACTTACAATTTACTAAAGTGTCTCTGAGGATTACGTAGGATAGGAGGATCAGGTAATATTCCTTGCTCAGGAATATCTGCCTTCTTTATTATCTGCCCATTTACATGTTCAAATTTTGAAAAAGTTCTAAACACAAGAAATTGTTCTTTTATTTATACATGCTACGATTTTTCAATGTAAAATTTCAGACATTTGTGACCTTATTAAAAACTTTCAATTCAAAAACTGTAACGAATGTTTTCCACTCCCAGACTAAGCATGAAGTAAAATTTCGAGTTTAGAAAAGCCTGAAAATTTGGCTTGGTCGCGTAGCGCAGCGGAGCGACCAAGCCAAATTAGGCTTTTCTAAACTAGAAATTTTACTTCATGCGCCACGCGTATAAAACACTGATTTAAAGTGAAGTTCAAAATATACTTCGACTTAGATTTGGAATATGTATACTTAAAAGAAAAAAATCCTTATATGTGTTGTAAAGTTGCAAGTTATAGCGTTCTCTTTTTTTGAAAATCTTTGCATCATGACAAATTATGATTTATTTGTCACATTGAAGATCATTTACCAACATCTCAAAATTAGATTTTTAAAAAACCCTACTGTTACAGCAGGACTGCAACTGTTCGCAGTAAATACACCCTAACTTTGGTCATATTAAAAAAAACAGAGTTTAGATAGATATTGTAACTCAGACCAAGTATAATACCATACTAACTCTATGTATTGTAACAATGAATATAGGCAACCAAATGTTAATGTGTATTGGGTTGCTACTATGTTCACGCCACCGTCAAATAGGTTGCATATAAAACTTTGAAAATGATTGTAACAGATCACATGACATGACAACTGAAAATAAAAAGTGTTTTGCTTGACCCAATTAGAAAATACGGTTCTAGCAAGAAAGTAACACAAAAAGCAGCGGCGGCTCACAGCCTAACTTCAGGGTAGGCCACAGTGTTAAGGCACACAAAATTTGGGATTAGGATCGCGCTTTATAAATACAAGAAATTGCACAACAAAGTCACCTTTCAATAACAGATACAGATTAACTTGGGTCTCTGGCCTACTCTGAAGTTAGACTGCGAGCCGCCGTTGATAAAAAGTATCGAGTATAAATCTAAAAATAATTCAAACCTTAAAAAACTTACCAACCAGCAGTAAATTAGTCACCTCCAAACCCCTCCCAAAATCCACAAACCTTAAAACCTCATCAACAACCCCTTTATAATTACAACAATCCAAACACAACCTAACCTCCCCGTCTTTTTCACCCGCTCCCTCGTCCTTATCAACAATCAAAAAATCCTCTTCCGTGAACAAAAATTTCGCTGATCTAACGAAACCCCGATCAACCCAAATAAAAATTTTCCCTTCATCAAACTTTAATTTAAACTTACAATTATTCCCATCAGTAAGCACTACGTTTGAATTAACCAAAAACGCACCCTTTTGTGAATGCTTCAAAAAATAATTCTTGACAATTTCATCCGCTTTATTTTGCACTTCTTTAACCGTGCTAATCTCGACAGTATTAACAATTTTGATTAAATCCTTTAAAGGTTCTAAAATTATCCTCCCGCCAGGGATTAAATTTAAATGTTTCAAAATACACTCGTTCGCGTAAACTATTGGTAAACTAATCTCTTTAAATTCAAGGGGAAAATCTTCGAGGATAAACAACCGAACAATCAAGTTCTTATTTCCGCCTTCATTTTCCAAAACGACGCTCCTCAAATTTACTAAAATCGCTTTCCTAATCGTGTTCACATCTTCCTCGAGATGTGTGGGTAATAAAAATTTCGGTAAAAAAATGTTGAAAGGCTGCTCGAAATAATGGGAATTTTCGAAATTGTTTCGTTCGTGGATTTCTAAATCGGCAACAGGGTGCAATCGACAGAGTGTTTGCGATTTGTTGTATTTATTTAAAATGCTATCCTTCGCCGTGAAACTCCCACGTTTTTTTAAATCGTCATCGGGGTTCGTCGAGTTGGTTATAAGGGCAGGGATTTTTTTGTCTTCGGGTGGTAACACCGTTACTTCCGTTAGGGTTTCTAATTTTCCGGGTGAGATTGGAAGAACACCATCTAAAATTTAAATTGCATGTAATTACATTTTAAGTTCAAGAACTTAGAAAGTATACAATAGATTAGCAATAAAATTGTTTCAGTGTATCGTTTTGTTTAAAATTTTGATAGTGAGTTCGCCCACTATCAAAACTTGAAACAATAACAATGCACTGAACCAATTTTATTGCTAATATAAAATATAGTAATACCGTGCGATCATTTAAATTATGATTTAGAGTAGGCGGCATTTTTTTGGTGCTGTTACCCAGAATGCTAATTAAATGATGAAATAAACTTGAGGTTATGGTAAACTAGGTGTTAAAGGTCAGTAGTGCCAATCTAATTTAAAATTCAAAGCCTACTCTAAAAACATGCGAATTGAATAAATTTGAGGTTATGGTAAACTAGGTGGTAACGGTCAGTAGTGCCAATCTAATTTAAAATTCAAAGCCTACTCTAAATCATGTTTTAGATGATCGCACAGTATAAGAAGATACAGATTTTCAAAACAATTAAGGCCATCACAATTCCAAATTTTTGTTATTGAAAAAAATAACGAAAAAATTCATTAGATCAATTAATTATCTCAGTCAATAAAAAGGATCAATTAGAGCGCCTGTAAGCCTAATTAAAGGTTACTAAGCTAGTTTTCTTAAAAATAAAATTTTAAAGATAAAGATCGAATTTTATTGATTATTTATCATGATGAATATACAGCGAATTTTCGTTTTAAATTTTATTGATTATTTATCATGATGAATATACAGGAAATTTTTCTTTAAAGTATGCATATCCCGATGTGTTTTATAAAAGTGTTCAATTTAAAACTTCTAACGAGTGTTTCCACTCCCAGGTTAAGCATGAAGTAAAATTTCGAGTTTAGAAAAGCCTGAAAATTTGGTTAGGTAGCGTAACGCGGAGCGACCAAACCAAATTTTCAGACTTTTCTAAACTCGAAATTTTACTTCATGCGCCAGGCGCATAAAACCCTGGTTTTACATGAAGTTGTAAATATATTGCTTTAGCATATTGATTTAGCAAAATTTTCTAACCTTCACTTAAAATCAGTGTTTTGTACCGGTGGCGCATGAAGTAAAATTTCGAGTTTAGAAAAGCCTGAAAATTTGGTTTAGCCGCTCCGCTTCGCTACGCGACCAAACCAAATTTTCAGGCTTTTCTAAACTCGAAATTTTACTTCATGCTTAATCTGGGAGTGGAAACACTCGTTAGAAGTATCAAATTAAACACTTTTATAAAACACATCGGGATATGTATACTTAACAGAAAAATTCGCTGTATATTCAACATGATAAATAATCAATAAAATTTGATCTTTACCTTTAAAATCTAATTTTTAAGAAACTAGCTTAGTAACCTTTAATTAAGCTTACAAGCGCACTATATGATCCTTTTTGATGAAAATTTGGTTTGGTCGCGTAGCGACCCAACCAAATTTTCAGGCTTCTCTAAACTTGAAATTTTACTTCATGCTTAACCAGGGAGTGGAAACACTTGTTAAAAGTTTCAAGCTAAATGCAAATCTAAAACAACGAACGTGAAAATTGCCACACATCGAGTTGCGTACACTTAAAAAAAAAATTCCTGTATACAAAAAAAACTCACCGACTTCGACGACCACATGCATCGAATTCGAAATCCATATCACCAACTTTTGCTGATTGTGCACAATCCTAACCTGGTTCAGCAATGTCTCTTGTATATCGTTCGCTAATAACGCCTAACAAGCATAATTGTAAGCTCAGAAAAAAAAAATCACAAAAATATAGGTCGTGATTAATTACCAATATTTCGTAATCGTCCTCGTTCGCTGCGATTACACTCAGTTTTTTTATTGTGCAAATGTGCGTGGTGCTTGAGAGAGAGACTGTGTCGTTTTTAAAAAGCCCCAATTCTTTGCCTAAAACTGAACTGACGGCCAGTTCGCCTTCTTTTAAGGAGGATAACGGGGGCCCGAGCGAAAAGTAAGCCGTTTTGTTTAAGCCGTATGATAAACGAATTAATAGCTGAAAATGAATTTTAATATAAATACAAATTTTAATTAAATAATCAACTAAGATTTAAAGTGTTTTAATTAAACTGGGGATATATTTATTTAACGTTAAATATCTAATACCCATTGGAATATTAGCTTGGGAAGTAGTTGTTACAATGAGTGTTTATAAGATAAATCAGTTGTATAGCACGGCAAATTTAAGTTGGACAGACGTGCAGAGAAGGAGCGAAAAACAAACATGAGAGAGAGCGAGACCGTACTCGCCATGAACCTATCGAGTGTGTTAATTTGCCTGGCACAATTTTACCACTGTGCATCGACAAGTGATGTTTGTCGTACCATAGATTGCGAAAAAAATCGCACTTTTAATATTTTTGCTAAACATTTATTAACCCTTTAACTACTGGTAGTTATTCGAATTTCAGTTCTGACGGACACAAAAATATTTTTTACCGGTAAAACTGGTGGGCTTCCTGTAAATCCTAGTGAATTAAAAATATTGCAATATATTCCGCTTCTAATTTACCAATTTTCATAAAATAATAAAAATGTTCTAAGTCACTTGAACATTTTTATTATTTTATGACAATTGGTAAATTAGAAGCGGCATATATTGCAATATTTTTATTTCACTAGGATTTACGCTAGCTTAATGCTTATGCTTAATCGCCGAATAGGGCCCTTTACAGTACACTCTTTCGTCGACGATTGAACGGCACACGCCAAGAGTCGACGCAAAAGTGTACGTGTAAAGACAAATTTTGCATCGAGGAAAGAATGGAGTAAAAACTGAATATGTTAATGCTACTACGTCGAGTAAAGAGTCGACGAATGAGTCGAGGAAAGAGTGAAGTGCATTTAATTTCGCATCACGGTTTTGCGTGGACGAATGAACGGCAACATGATGAACACGCCACGCAAGAGTCGACGATTGCGTCGACGCAAAACCGGGGCGCTTAATTTCGTTCCACTCTTTTGTCGAGGATTGAACGACACTCCTGAACGGCGTTAAAAGTGGGGTTGAAAAAGTACATCTTTAAGCAGGCAGGCCACGCTTTTCTCAACGCAAAAACGCAGGCAAGAGCGCCGTTCAATCGTCGGTGAAAAAGTTGTTCTAATTGAGAAGTTTGTGCAAGTCGCTTATAGAGAATTATTATATAACTGGTAGTTAAAAGGGTAAATTACTTCACAAATGTTCCAATTTAATGTTTAAAGTATTTACCTAATGCATATACATTTTTAAACAATGCACAGGTAAATACTACAAATAAATAAAGAAATGCAACTTCACTCAATCATAAAAAGGCTTCCAACAACTATAGAATTGAAATTACATTGATTGATTAATTCATTTCAATTATTTCAATGCACTGAAGATCATTATTCAATTATGGAAAGCAAGTTTTATTTATTTATTTTGATGCAGAAAAATAATAAATTTAATTCACCATTAAAAACACATATCCATATGATTTTCCCTTCGTTAGAGTTACAAACAGTCGTTAAGTTTGTTTATCTTTGTCATATACTTTGCCACTCACTCTAATCAATTATTTAGTCAGCAAAAGACTTAAGGTAGGATTCCTAAGCGACGACTGAAACGACTGTAGTCGCGCAACTGTGGTCGTGTGGCCAGAGTCACGTGGCCCTAATCGCCTGGTCGGATTCCTATGCAACGACAATTACTGCAATTTCTATGAGATCGTTATGAACAATAGACTTTCTTTAGAGAAAAATTAATATAAGAAAAAATATTTTGAATTATGCAATTAATCAAAACATCAAATAAGAAATGAAAGACTAACCTAAGTTTATTTAATTAAAAAAAAAAGTTTTTTTTTCATATTTTTAATCCATTTGACTTCATTAGGCCACCAATTTAATAGAAACGATTTATCTTCTAAGAAATATATTTTTTATCAATGAAACAACTTTAAAGTTATGAAATAAACTCAATTTATATTAGAAGCCGCGCGGCTCTTACGACTATACTGCTCTCTGTACCAGTACAGTCGAACGACTCAAGTCGCCGCACTAGAGTCGTAACAGTCGCGTCTTGCTAAGCACTCGGGCACGGCTCGAGTCACGCGGTTCGAGTTGTTTCAGTCGTCGCTTAGGAATCCCACCTTTAGCGAAGGGGAAAATCAATCATCAGCACTTTTCGCTGTATCCCAACTAATGAAAGAATTATCATTAATGGAGTTTTTGAGGTGATGTCCCATAATCATCACCACTTTTCGCTGTAATACAACTGGTACAAAGTTTATCATCGATGGAATTTTCGAGTTGAAACTGAACTCATACGGCTTGAAAACTTTTCGCTGTAATACAACTAGTAAAAAACTGAATGATATATAAAATCCAATCTTGAAGCATATAACTCCTTATAAATTACTAAAAAAACTCACGTCTTGATTCAATAACCGTGCATCCTTCTCGGGTAGAAACACAAAATTATTTTTTGAGGTTATGAACTTCACCCTGTAATCCCTATCAATCATTTTCGCCGAACGATATTCTTCCCTACTTGTTCAATCTTAGCTTTGAAACCGGGAGCAATAAAAATAGACCTTTATTGTGCACTTAAAAATAACACGATTGAAGGTTATGTTGATCACGTATTGAAGGTTATGTCGTCAAAAGCCTCGTTCACACAGCCTGATTTTATTAAACACTGAGGTGTTGCCGGATTTCACTTTTAGGAGTTGTTATAGGGATAATTATGAAAAAAATATTTTTACATGTAAAATTTAGATTTTCGTATAGTTTTTTTTTAACATGTAGAACAACTTTAAGAACATTCAGTGAGTTTAATAATTAATACAACAAACAAATCAATAAATACGTGACCAATTCGTAGAAAGCATGCGTTTTTTCTTATTAAAATTTTAAATAAGTTTATATTAAATTTATTTATATAAATATCTTTATTGACAGACTTGGTTACATAAATCAAATTAAATACATATAAATACAGATCGACCATTGGTCTTTCCGCCTGAATGTTATAGTTTCTGTCACTGTGGTGTACAAAAAAGGTCGTGATTGTTAATGTCGTCTTTCAATTGTCGTGATCGTTAATGTCATGAAAAGATGAAATGAACTCATGAATAGTGGTGATAGGGAGTTTGTGTTTCGGGAATTAAATTTATTTTCGTGCAAACTATGTCAAATAATTACCTGCGTGCTAGAACTTGGCACATTATTGCATATAGATGATTGTTTGGCACAATTTGCACGATAATAAATTCATGATAGCATACAATTCTCATCACTTCCTTAACTGTAATGAAAATTAAATATCTCCAATTTGGTTTTCATTAATCACTTGATAAAACATGTTTATAATATTCATAATTGACTAAAAGTCACTTAAAATAAATACAGTAAGAGTCAAAAATAAATACTATATTAAAAAAAATAGAACATTCAAACAATATTTTATGTTATTATAATGTTGATAAAACGTTATTTGTTTATTTTTTGCTCAGTGGGCGTTTTTTGTTTTATTATTTCTATATCGTATTATTCTGATCATTCTCTCAATGGAAACTAAAATTTGTTTCTTGATGTACTTACCTAGATGCTCACCTGCTGAAGTCTGGAGGTGATTTTGATGTGTTCGTATTGATTTTCAAAATCCGTGTCTACCCTCCGCACCTTTTTCTCAGGTAGTCTTATAAAAACTAATTGGGGGAACGTGGGTTCTGGGGATGGGCCAATGGAATCCGTTTTTCGGTTTTCTAAAGGAGAGCTCGGAGAAAAAAAAGATTCTTTTTTGGCCGTTATTGAAGCAATAAATATTCTTCGACGTTACATGTGTGTCCATTTTCTGCACGCGTATTTGCGAAAAATCGAGCTTTATATTAATTTCTATTATAACCGATTCGGAAACGTGTTATTGCGTTAAAATATTGAACAGATTATGTATGTTGTAATTTACGTAAGTACATTTATAATTTTGAAATTTTTTCAAGAATATTTCCACTGAGCAAAAAACATTAAACAACCCACTGAAGAAACTCATTCAAGTAATGTTTCATCAACATTAATATAACATTTAATGTTGCTAAAATGTTGATATAACGTTATTTGTTGGTGTTTTGCTCAGTGAGAACGTTATGTCAACATTGTCGCAACATTAAACGTTGTTTTAATGTTCATGGTACATTACTAAGATGTGATTGCTTAGTGGGTTAAGTTACTGATTGATTTTTTTAAGTATACATATTCTAATGTGTATGCTGTAAATTTTAAGCCATTAGCTGTTTTTTAAATTCTTATTTCGAAAATACGTAAATACGTGCAATGTTTTCTTGGAAAACCAAAATATACTCTTCATAAAAATAAAATCCACTTAGAACTTTTAATATTAACAATTGACAAATACAACTAAGATTTATTTTAAAATTAATGTCTGGTTTCACAAACGCCATTTATAAATGTAATTTGTTGATTGAAATAGGCATTTTCCATGTCATCAACGACAAAAATGTGAATTGATTGATTTTTTGGCATTTATCCCACTGAACAAACACATTTAAGTAATGTTTCATCAATATTAAAACGACGTTTAATCAGCGACGGCTCGCAGCCTAGCTTCAGGGTAGGCCACAGCGCCAAGGCACATAAAATTTAAGGTTAGGATCGCGCTTTATAAATATAAGGAATTGCACAACAAAGTCACCTTTTAATAACGGATACATATTACCTTGGGTCTCTGGCCGACCCTGAAGTTAGGCGTCGCTGCGTTTAATGTTGTTACAATGTTGATAAAACGTTATTTGTTTGTTTTTTGCTCAGTGGAATGTATCTATTACTAAATTTTATTCAATGAATAACTACTGGTCGATTTAACTGACCCCACTGAGCAAAAAACAAACAAATAACGTTATATCAACATTGTAGCAACATTAAACGCTGTTTTAATGTTGATAAAACATTACTTAAATGGATTTGCTCAGTGGGACGTTGGTTAAACCCGGCATAATTGGGCCCGTTTATCAGAGACAACAGTTGGGAGTTTCCTGCTAACTGTTGGGGAATTCTCTGATAACAGGATTGTTAATCGTAAACGTGTTTTAGATTTTTGCAATCATAGAAAATAGACCGACCGGAGTACCGTTCATTAGATACCAACATACATCACAAACAAATCCAAACATGTTGAATGTTGACCATTTTGATTGATAATAATTGCAAACATGTAATTATTGAGTTGGCCATTTCTCAATATAATATTATTAAAATTGATTTTCTTGTGTACTTAATGAGTGTTTAAGATAATTAAGCTTGTATCGTGAATTTTCAATCTTGACGGTATAAAACAAAATTAAATCAACCCATTAAAAGATTTAAATAAAACAATTTGAACAATACAAACTCATGAAGAACCTAAAGAGGCGCGAAATTTAAAATTCCTTTTCTTTCAATTAAATTCGCATCAATTTTCTTTGAAAAAAACAACTTGCACTCTCCAATAATAAATGTATTCGTTTAAAGAATAATAAACACTTTCTCTAACTAATTTTCAATCACATTTAATGTAAGTTGGCAGCGTGATTAGAAGCCGCGTTTTTACGCGCCAGTTTAACTCAAAAGCCAACGTAGTTTGTGTACTTAACCTAAAAAAATGACGGAGAATTTCCAGTGAGTTATTTTCAATTTGGTTATTTATAAATAGATTAATGTGATATATAAGTAAACGCGTTTTTATTTGACTAGATTTTCCTTGTTTTTAAATAAACGGTTTATAAATAATTGAAATAGTTGGCTTAGGTTTGGTTAATTTAGTTTTTGTTAGGTTATGTTTGAGTAGGTTGCTAAGTAATAAACAACCCACTGAGCAAAAAACAAACAAATACCGCTATATCAACATTGTAGCAACATTAAACGTTGTTTTAATGCTGATGAAACATTACTTAAATGGATTTGCTCAGTGGGAAAACTTATTTAAAGATAAAAATGTTGTGGATTATCCAAAATTGCTTATACTTTGTGGATATCGGATATTACTTATTAGCTTGGTTAATCAAAAATATTTTATTTTCGAGTCAGCAATAACTGAACTTCACAGTAATCAGTGTTTTATATGCGTGGCGCATGAAGTAAAATTTCGAGTTTAGAAAAGCCTAATTTGGATTGGTCGCTACGCGACCAATCCAAATTTTCAGGCTTTTCTAAACTCGAAATTTTACTTCATGCTTAATTAGGGAGTGGAAACACTCGTTAAAAGCTTCAAATCGAATTAAAGTTCACAGGATATGCATGAAAAATACCTAGATGCAGGGTGTTTTTTCTTTTAAGTATACATATCCCAATTACATGCAGTAAATCTTCAGATATTCGTAATTTTTTTAGAAGATTTAAATTTAAAGCTTTAAATGAGTGTTTTCCACTCCCAGACTAAGCATGAAGTAAAATTTCGAGTTTAGAAAAGCCTGAAAATTTGGTTTGGTCGCGTAGCGAAGCGGAGCGACCAAACCAAATTTTCAGGCTTTTCTAAACTCGAAATTTTACTTCATGCGCCACGCGTCTAAGACACTGATTACAAGTGAAGATCATTTAGTCACAATATTTCAGTGTTTTGGGTGTTTAATACGTGTGGCGCATAAAGTAAAATTTCTAGTTTAGAAAAACCTGAAAATTTGGTTTGGTCGCGTAGCGAAGTGAAATTTTACTTCATGCTTAGTCTGGGAGTGGAAAACACTCGTTTTCAGACTTTTCTAAACTCAAAATTTTACTTCATGCTTAATCTGGGATTGGAAAACACTTGTTTGAAGATTCAAATCGAACTCTTTTTAAAAAAGCGTATGCATATGTATACTTCAAAGACAAATTCCCTGTATGTACAGTCGGTGCAACCCAAATCTGAACGCCAAAATTGAATGGTGTAATTTACACTTTGCATTGTAGTCGTTCGTCGCAATTAAATTTCACAGCTCTCAAAAATTTCCGATTACGTCTCTTTTTGTAATACTACTGGCCAAAGCCAGAATTACAGGAATGAAATACCATGACAACCAAAGAGCGTTCACATTTAGGTTTCATCGACTATACCATCGGTGGAAATAAAATGTTGGGACACGTTCTATTAATCACATGTTTCCGTATCCACTTAATATATTTTGTTTACAATGCTTCCATACCAAGAGAATTTAAGGTAAGATGTATTGCCATCGATATTGTCAATTGTGAATTTATAATCTCCAAAGGGTAACATCGGAAGAAATCTACTGCCGTAATTTGTTCAGTGCGTCTCAAACTTTGGACCTTTTTTTCTTCTCATTTAAATATTTTTTTCGTCACTCCATATAATAACCTTTCTTTAAGAAACCTGACTTACCTGTATAATTTGGTTATATTTAATGTTACCCAATTTTTGATTTGTCTCACAATATTTTATGTCCACCGATGGTACAAGATCTAATTTGATTTCAGTTATCAAGGTTTCGATGAACAAAACCGACAGTAATAAATTTTTTTTTGAGAAATAACATGAAAATGAATAATTCTTTCTTTTTTGTATAAAAAAAAATCATTTGACAAATTTGCTACATCCGTTATAAAGTTCAAATGTACAGTGGGCCTAAAACCCACATAATTAATCTCATCGCAAACTATGAAACTTTGTGCATCATCCGTTACTTAGTTACCGTCATGTATTTGTATAGTATGTTCAATAAAATAAAATCTCTAGAGTGCCATGGAAAATATTGTGATTGGCAACTATAAAATTATACATTATAATTATGTTTGACGTTTTATATGTCAATTCCTAAAGCGTGTAGCTAACTTAAATTTTTAAAAAGATAAAATCATGGCACTCTAGAGGTTTTTTTTATTGAACATACGATATTTGAAATTAATAAAATGCATTATTGTATCAAAAATGTCTACACACTCTTTTTTAAACTCCACACCAAATATTAATATAAAGATTCTTAATTTAAATTGACTTGGTTTGTTTTACTAATAAATTTATCAAATATGAATTTTAAATGTCTTTTAATGGGTTAAAAAAAATTATAATAAACTCTTAATTATTTGAAATTTAATGGACAATATTAAAAGAATTCAGTCGAGAGTTGTAAGACTCTACTAAGCAATGAATAATATGCTTAGCGAAGTGTGAAACTCTCTACTAATGTCTATTATACATTCAAAATGATTAAGTAAATAACGTTATTTTAATATTTTTCAATTTAGGATCCAGATTATGGTAACCAAAATGGTATGTTGGTTATGTAGGTAATATAATTCTTAATAGATACTTATCATATATTCTTCATAATCATCTTTAAATAAATAACATTTCAAAATGTTTATTTATAAGTTTAATTGTCTCTGCTATGTATATCAATTTTCATCACTCTAATCAATAATTTAACATTAACGAATAATACTTAAAACTAATTGGAAAACATGGAGAATAATCGAGATTCTGTAAGCAAATTATAAAATTTAACATATCCGTTATTCTTTAACTTCACCTTTTAATGCACACTTACACCACAGACAACTAAGTTTAATCGGTGTCATCTAGTGATTAGTACTTGTTAAAAATACAACAGTTTTATTTACAAATTGTTTACACATTTGAATTTTGATGAAAGACATGTTCGAAATATCTTACATATTTAAAACATTTTTTTTTTTATTTAATTGATGAGGCGGATACATGATGATATCTTACATATTTAAAACATTTTTTTTTTTATTTAATTGATGAGGCGGATACATGATGAAACTCCATAATACTATTTGAATAAAACATCTGCCTGATGAAGCCACTGTGTGGTGAAACATGTTGCAGTGTTCAACAATAAAAGTGAAACCCTCCCAACTGCGTTGTTTTATTCAAATAAAAAATTTTTATATTCTCAAATTTTTAGTTAACCTGACCCATTGAACAAGCACATTTAAGTATTGTTTTATCAACAATAAAATAACGCTTAATATTGCTACAATATTGATATATAACATTGTTTGTTTTTTGCTCAGTGGGTGAGGGTTAATCTTGGCTAACTTCTTAGGGCCAGTTGCACCAAACACGTAAAACTGGTTCAACTCTGAACTCGATTTCAAAATGACATTAAAACAAAAGGAACTGTCATCTTGAACTTGAGTTCAGCAGTTATATTATGAATAATAATCCTGAAAATTATTACGCTTGGCAACACCGCATAAAAATCCTAATCTACCCCAGTGTGAACCAGTCTCTGTTGACTTCGTGTAAATGAACCAACTTCATTCCGTTACTTGTCAAAACCACATGTTCACGCTTCGTTCATCTCCGCCATCCCCTCCAGCGAAAATCCAACCAATCACGGCCCCAGTTTGCCCTAGCGTCGTTTTAAAACAACTGATCGAAATCAAACAGAAGCAAGCCGTCGGTGAACAACGAACTTTTTCACGTACATGTACAAATTTATACCAACTTTTACACACGCAATATTAACGAAACGAATCGCACGATAAAGGTGAGTCTTTGGGAACGTTATTTCTGCGATTTTCGCGTGGGCTGTCGGTTATTACGTGCGGAAAACTCGCCGATTTTGGCGGCATGTCGTTGGGACTTGGCGTGTAACGGTCACCATGTTTTCCCCCCCGGGTAAACATTTTCCGCGGTTTTCTCGATTGTGAACACACCCCGTTCGCGGGGGGCTTTGTGAATCGGGAAGTTGGTTCATTACGTGCGTTTTGTGGAAATACGTGGGCCGGATTTCGGCGGGTGTTAGGTTATTTTTGGCGGTTGTAAAAACGCTAGTGGTGGGAGGTGGTCCAGCGCGGGGAAATGGCTTGTAGAATTTTTGCAGATTGCAAAAACGTGTGCCCGAAAAAAGTAAATGTTTCATTCATTCAAATCCAGCAACCAATTTAATTGAATAGTGCGAATTTCAGTTTAATTTCGAAACAAAAACCGTTTGTTTATAGCTAGGTGTTGTATTAAATGAAAAATTGCTTTGCTTAATTAACAGGTAAGATTCAAGTGGTGTGTGTGTTTGTGAGTGAATAGATAAAATCAGTGAGTTTTAGACACATTTCTGTGATTTTTAGAGAGGACAAATCTAACACATTCTTGTGAAGATTTTTAGAGGGGACAAATTCAACACATTCTTGTGGAGATTTTTACATATTCAAGTTACATTGATTCAAGTTCAGTTTTACATAGTATTATCAGCAACCATCCAGTTCTTACCTTATCTAAATTTATCTTATAGTATAGAGCTTTCATTCATTTATTTAGTTCTTATTTCATATCCAGAATCATGAATAAAATGTCCCGCCCACTTAAATGCCACTGGGCCTAACCGTGCCTCATATCTAACTTATATTCGAACAGTAACTTATGATCATTTCGTAATTGTAAATTAATCATCTCTGCTTATTTATAATAATCTTCACTTCTTATCAACACTTTGTCATGGAGTTTTGTTTGCTTGCTTAATACCCACTTGCACCACAGATACTTAATCGTAAGCCAAGTTAATCATGATTAACCCTCTGATTACGTCAAAACTCAAGAATATAAAAATGTTTTAATTTGTAGGATACCTCAAAAATGTTTCTCATCAAAATCCAAATGTGTGAATAATATTGTTGTATTTTTTAGAAGTACTAATCACTGATTACAGTTATTCGATTTTAACAATTATAATCGATTATGCCAAACTAGTTTAAGCCACAATTTATTCATACAAGGGATTTTTCTTTTGAGTTATACATATCCTGATGGATAGATACGCTTAAGTTTTCAGGCACTCATTGTTTTTGAAAACTTTCAATTTCAAGTGTCTGCCGAGTGTTTCCACTCCTTGATTAAACATGAAGTAAAATTTCGAGTTTAGAAAAGCGTGAAGATTTGGTTTGGTAAACTCGAAATTTTCCTTCATGCGTATAAAACACTGATTTAACTTGCAGTCAATAATATGCTGCTTTAGTATACTCATTTAGAAATTGCATTTCAAACTTCACAATATTTCAGTATTTGATACCGGTGGCGCATGAAGTAAAATTTCGAGTTTAGAAAAGCCTGAAAATTTGGTTTGGTCGCATAGCGAAGCGGAGCGACCAAACCAAATTTTCACGCTTTTCTAAACTCGAAATTTTACTTCATGCGCCAGGCGTATAAAACACTGATTTAATATGCAGTCAAAAATATGCTGCTTTAGCATACTGATTTAGAAATTGTATTTTAAACTTCACAATATTTCAGTGTTTTATACCGGTGGCTCCGCTGCGCTACGCGGCAACAAAATTTTCACGCTTTTCTAAACTCGAAATTTTACTTCATGCTTAATCAAGGAGTGGAAACACTCAGATTTTTAAAAACAACAAACACGGCATATACGTCAGGATTTGCATACTTAATAAAAAAATCTGTTTCTAGTTTATAAATCTGTAACTTCTCAAGCAGGAGTTATAGTAATTTATGGAAACTGACAACCTAAACGCAGTTGATACCAAGTAAAAACGTAGAATACAGTGTAAAATTATTTTTCAACAGGAGCTTGTTCGAAATGGCTCCTACAAAATCGTCCAGGCAATTCCTCCCCCCGATCACATCTCGTGTAACGACACGCAGCAAAGCAGCGACCTCCCAGATATCAATCAAAGGCAAGAGGAAAGCTGACGAACCTCCCACGAATGAAAACCACGCCAAACGTTCCGCTTTGGGCGATGTCACCAACGCCGGCAAAAACAGAGCCATCGCCGACAAATCCAAGCTGATCACTAAGAATTACACGACTGCTAAAAAGGTGACAGTGCAAACCAAGGTACTCCCATCTATTAGGACTGTTGGGAAACCGAAACAGAACGAAAATGTACCCCCACCGGCGCCCGCACACAAAGTGCACACGAGAGGGACTTTAAGAGTCGTGGCCGTGCCCAATGAAACGGCGCAGAAACCGAAGGAGAAGGGAAAGGAGGTGAACGCTACTAAGGTTAAAACTAGGCTTAGCAATGAATTTGAGAAGACTAACGAATCGCTTTATAGTTCAGCACTGGAAGAAATGTGAGTATTTTATTCTTGTATTCCAATTGTTATGATGTTTTTGAGAGGTGATTTTTTTTTTTAACACAACATAAATCATAATTTATTTATAGAATTTTTTCCATAACTTAAAAACATTTCGTATTAATCAAAATCAACGAAACCAAACTTTCAGGCTGTTCCAAACTCGAAATTTTACTTCATGCTTAATCAAGGATTAAAAATACTTGTTATTTCAATCAAATAATTCAGCAAAAGAAATACATTTTTACGAACAAAAACAGTGTAACCTAACCTGTTACTCTAAATGTAATTAGAGTGAAGTTAGAATGCAATGTTGCCACGTTAATTTTTATCAATAGTTTAAAACTAATTAATCAGCATAATTCTGTAGCTCAAACGTTAAGTTTAACAGTTCCTTTATCAACATTAAGTGCTATGACACCCGTTAAATTTTACAGTGAAAGTTCGAAAATTACACGCACCAAAATCGTCGATGCTATGATAGCAGTTTTGCAGTTTCTGGATTAATTCTTTCTAAAATAGTGTTTATAAATGCAGATGAAGTGAACTTTGTAGGTTTAGTAAACATTTGTAAGCCAAGTGGAAGAATAATGAGACAAACAATTATTTTGTAGCCCTATTTTTAAACGAATTATGATACTAAATAAAATCTCTGTGTTCGTTTTATAGTGTTGTAAGTGGCTGCAATACGATGGATTTACTTTTTATTCACAAATTTAGATTTTTATTTTTGTTTTCTCCACTACCATTGGACAGAAGTTTGCAGTTTTACCCACAGCACCAGATTGAATTTTTACATCCGAGAGCTGGTGGAATGTTAAGTTTGTTGTCTTTCACAATGAAAACACTCTTTGTTCCTTACTTCATTTTGGTTTTTATTCGTTAGATGTACATCTCGAGTGCTAAGCACTCTTTATCGATAACTAATTTGTTGTTTTTGTTTTACTAGTTAAAAATACTCTCTGTCTAAGTCGGTACCGAAACTATCTTCTCTTTTAACGTTGACCGATCAACATGTGCTTCTATACGGAATACGAAATTTTACGTAAACGTCACTACACCTGTAATCTTCAACCTTCATCTTATCATAACAGTCAACTGTTAAACCTAACCTTTGAGGTGGCTGAATATCATGTTGATTTTGTTCTATTAATACGAAATGTTAGCATCGTATTTGTACAAGTTTAGGGACTATAACAATATTAACAACAATTCTATTAATAATAATAAGGCTGTTTAGTTTATATTTAATTGACAAATTTCTAATTTTTTCAGTAATGAAACAGAAAATAAGTGCACCAATTCGAAAACGTCACCGATGTCAATCACGATGGTGGCACACCAGATGGAGAAAAAGCTGAACTTGGGCAACCACGAGGTGCCCGAAGGTGTCAACGATTTCGACAAGGAAAACTGGAACGACGTTTTTCAAATATCCCACTACGCCATGGACATATTCAATTATCTTAAGAGTCGCGAGGTAGAGAAAATTTCGAATAAGAGGGATAAACTATATGATACAATACTCCTTTTTGAGACATTAACCCTTCACTGTTAACATACTGCGCATGCCTTATTTGTTCGAGCCAAACTGGCATTGTGTAATGCAGACATTTTATTTCATAACATTTTGATACCTCAATAATTAGTGCAATCATATAGGCTTCACATACTGTACAGATTTTTTCCATTCAATAATTATATTTTATATAGGCTTCACATACTGTACAAATTTTCTCAATTCAATAATTATATTTCATATAGGCTTCACATACTGTAAAATTTGTCTCAATTTAATAATTATATTACAGACGCAGTTCATGCCGAAGGATTACATGGAGAACCAGATGTGCCTGACCCGGTGGATGCGGTCGCTTCTCGTCGACTGGATGGTCGAGATACAGGAGAGCTTTGAGCTCAACCACGAGACCCTTTACTTGGGCGTAAAGATGGTCGATCTCTACCTGAGCAAAATGATGGTCGGTAAGGAGACGTTGCAGCTCGTGGGCGCTGCTGCGATGTTCATCGCTAGCAAGTACGACGAGAGGATCCCACCGCTCGTCGATGACTTCCTCTACATTTGCGATGGCGCCTACGTCAGGAAGGAGCTGCTCAAGATGGAGATCAACTTGCTCAAGACCATCGGTTTTGATATTGGAATGCCCCTTAGTTATAGGTTTTTACGACGTTACGCTAGGGTAAGTGAATAAACATACAATAAGTATTTTTTTTTTATGTGGGGAAAGTAAATAATATGATATTTCACATCAAATCCATTTTAGTGTGCTAAAGTGACGATGCCCACATTAACTTTGGCCAGATATGTCCTAGAATATTCTTTGATGGATTATTCTACTGTGACAGTATTAGATTCGAAGTTGGCAGCCGCTTCCCTCTTCCTGGCCTTGCAAATGAAGAATGTGAGCGGATGGACTCCGACGCTAGAATTTTACACGGGTAATTATAACAAAATTTTAGTTATGTCATTAGTTATAGATACGCCTGTTTCATAAATATCGGCCTGTTAGTAATGATTGTATTTGTTAGGATCTTCCCTAACTGGCCATCGACCGTGAGGTCCTTCAGCCGTGTAAGTTGAGTGTTTGTAACTGAGCTTGTTACTTCAGAAAATCACCTCCGTTACTCTAAAGCAGTGGTCTCCAAACTACGGCCCGCGGGCCAAATCCGGCCCGCGATTGTTTGAATTTTTTTTTGTAAATGTCATATTTTGAAATATTGTAACAATTGTTCCTTAAATTTTTCATAATTTTATAAAATTAATCGGATCTTGGCCGACTTTATTATGTAGAATTGTATTTGTGGCCCGCGAAGAAGATAGTTTGGAGACCCAGGCTCTAAAGCATCATTAATTGTATCCCAATGACGAATGGTAAAGGATTAAGGATTGTTTGGTGGGAGGACAGTGTCAGCCACACCCATTTAGGCCACACTCAGGCCCATTATAGTTCTTTCCCCCCCTGATGGTTAGACCACTCCGCGCTGTCGGCAATCGCCAGAATTTGTACGGGCGACGAATGGTACTAGCCACCCATCCAACTACTGACCTAAGCGAACGTTGCGTGACAGCATATGTTAGTGCGGCTCCGAAATCATGCATGCATGTTGGGCCCGTTATTTAATTAAATGTTTTGTTTTTATTTGTTTTACAATACTCGTTTCTCCACTTTTTAAAATGTTTCCTCTACCTCAAAAGATATTCTCATTTTGTTGCCTCAACCAAACATGATTTTTCACTTTTACATCGAGTAGAAATCTTAACAATATGACATTTTCAAAGGTTGTGTTGTAGTAAATTGACCGGTAATTAAGAATTGGGTAATATTATCGGTAACAATTGGGTAACTTATGGTTGGAAAATTGTAAAGTTAAATACAGAACCCAATAAAAATCTTTATGGTAACAAAACATGATTATATTAAAAATTTAATAGCTGAGGCTGTTACTTGGTAAAATTCCATATCAACCAGAGCTGGGATGAATCCTCAAAAACAGGATTCGAATCACGAATCCGAATCACCTAATATGATTCGAATCACGAATACTCGAATAAAGGATTCGTAAGTGAAAAACATGATCCGAATCAAAGATTCGAATCCTCAGTTTTGAATCACGGATACAAATCCTTTAAAAATAAATTTAAATCTATTATTTGCAATCAGTAGTATTTTATTCCATCAGTTTCTATTAACAAAAATGTTCATTTACCGACTAAATAAATGATTATATAATGATTTTAATTAATGATGATATATGTGTTATTGAACTTCATTTTAAATCTGTGTTTTATACGCGTGGCGCATGAAGTAAAATTTCGAGTTTAGAAAAGCCCCGTGAAAATTTGTCTCGGGTCGCTGCGCGACCCTCGACAAATTTTCTACGCGGGGCTTTTCTAAACTCGAAATTTTACTTCATGCTTAGTCTGGGAGTGGACAACACTCGTTCTTAGAAGTCTCAAATTAAAGGATCACTCTAGATTACTAAGTTTATTACCATTTTACAAAGGCTACAGCTCGAAGGACCAATCATGGTCTTCGGAGACCGAAGGACTACAGGGAATCGAAGTTTATTTACAAGAAAACAACGAATATCTGAAGGTTTACAGCATGGATAGGAAAGAAAACATCCAATTTTGAAATAATATCGAAGTTGGGGTGGTTTTCAGTGCGTTTTTAACTTCACTTTAAATCAGTGTTTTATACGCGTGGCGCATGAAGTAAAATTTCGAGTTTAGAAAAGCCCCGTGAAAATTTGTCTCGGGTCGCTGCGCGACCCTCGACAAATTTTCTACGCGGGGCTTTTCTAAACTCGAAATTTTACTTCATGCTTAGTCTGGGAGTGGACCGTCAAGATTTTCTACATGTCGAGATTTTCGATATTTCTAGATTTATGTCGATTTATTCACAGTTTGTTATTGTATTAAATGCAACTTTAATATTAAACAAAAACGTTTTTTTTAGGAATAGAATATTCACCCATTAAGAGCCGAGCAAATTATAAAGTTAACTCTAAAAGTTAATTTTAGATAAAATTTTGCATCTTTTTCTATGATTTCAATGAATGATATTATATTACATACGTCGATTTTTTAAAAGAGTTAAATTTAAAATTCAAACGAGTGTTGTCCACTCCCAGACTAAGCATGAAGTAAAATTTCGAGTTTAGAAAAGCCCCGCGTAGAAAATTTGTCGAGGGTCGCGCAGCGACCCGAGACAAATTTTCGCGGGGCTTTTCTAAACTCGAAATTTTACTCCATGCGCCACGCGTATAAAACACTGATTTAAAGTGAAGTTAAAAATGCACTGAAAACCAACCCAACTTCGATATTTTTTCAAAATTAGATGTTTTCTTTCCTATCCATGCTGTAAACCTTCAGATATTCGTTGTTTTCTTGTAAAAAAACTTCGATTCCCTGTAGTCCTTCGGTCTCCGAAGACCATGGTTGGTCCTTCGATCTGTAGCCTTTGTAAAATGGTAATAAACTTAGTAATCTAGAGTGATCCTTCAATTTGAAACTGCTAAGAACGAGTGTTGTCCACTCCCAGACTAAGCATGAAATAAAATTTCGAGTTTAGAAAAGCCCCGCGTAGAAAATTTGTCGAGGGTCGCGCAGCGACCCGAGACAAATTTTCACGGGGCTTTTCTAAACTCGAAATTTTACTTCATGCGCCACGCGTATAAAACACTGATTTCAAGTGAAGTTAAAAATATACTATTAACGTTGGATATTTTTCATGGTTAATTAATCAAATATGCGTTCACAAATATTTGAATTATTCGAAAATTTTGAATATTTATATCCAAATATGAATCATTTAGTCATTTAAATATTCATATTAGAATATTTAACTATTTGAATTAATCGAATTCGAATCCCAGCCTTAATTGCGATGATTCGAATTATTTAGGAGGATTTGAATCTGTGCATGAGGATTCGAATCCTTTTATAAGGATTCGAATCATCTACGTCTGGATTCGAATACGAATCCTTTTAAAAAAATGTAACGAATCCGGATCACGAATCCGTTTTCACTAAAGTATTCGAATACCTCTTTTGAATCCTCTAAAAGGATTCGAATCCGGGAATCGAATCCTGAATGATTCGAATCCTGCCCAGCTCTGATATCAACACATTTAGTAACAACTAAAAGTGATGTTAATATTGAATGACGTTTTTCTTCTTCTCTTTTTTAAAGGCTATAAACTCAAAGACATAATGACCACAGTCGAGTTGTTGAACAAATTCCTGCACAGGCCGGCCAAAGAACAAGTGATGACGGTGAGGAACAAATACTCGCACAAAATATTCTTCGAGGTGGCGAACGTGCCATTGATAGACACGCCCGGGCTGCAATCGTAAGACCCGCCCGGGCATAATCTTTACCGTAATTTTAATATTTAACATATTTTTTAAATGTTTTTTATTTTATACATAAGCATATTTTTCGACTGTCCGGCACGGAAGAGCAATTGATTTTTTTTTCCTTGCCACCGTATTATTGATAACTAATAATAAATAAAGATTTATTTTTGAAGCGAATATAAAGTTTAGGCGTCTTTCTTTTACTTTTTTTTCGATAACAAATGATAAATAAAGATTTATTTTTTAAGCAAATATAAAGTTACGCGTTTTTTTTTTTTTCTTTAAATTTTAATAACGAATAATAAGTGAATAGATTTATTATTAAGCAAATATACGGTTGCACGTTTTTCTGGTGATGAACAGAGTTTTTTCGTTTTCGTTTTTTTAAATATAGAATTAACAAAAGATGTTAATTGTTTTTTTAGTAACAATAATTCCAACTGCGAAATTTTATTAATAGTTTGTTGTTTAAGAGTATTCAGGGAATTTTTCTTTTAAATATACAGTTCAATTTGAAGTTTCTAACAAGTGTTTCCACTCCTTGATTAAGCAGAAGTAAAATGTCGAGTATTTAAAGCCTAAACATTTGGTTTGGTCACGTAGAAAGCAGAGCACCAATCCAAATTTTCAGGCTTTTTTTAAACACAAAATTTCACATCATGCACCAGGGGTATAAAACACTAAAATACTGTGAAGATCAAAATATGCTGATTTAAAAATATATTTTAAACTTCACAATATTTTAGTGTTTTATACCGGTGGCGCATGAAGTAAAATTTCGAGTTTAGAAAAGCCTGAAAATTTGGTTTGGTCGCTACGCGACCAAACCAAATTTTCAGGCTTTTCTAAACTCGAAATTTTACTTCATGCTTAACCTGGGATTGGACACACTCGGTAGAAGCTTAAAATTTAACAATTTTTAAAAACGACGAACAACTAAAACAATATATACATCAGGATTTGTATACACAAAAGAAAAATGCTCTGTATATAAATTATTATGTATCATTGGTTTAAAAGTAAAAGTTATTAAATTCTATGCACTTAATGACTTTTACTTGCAAATCTAAGATATGATGAGGAAAAATAATTACTGTCTTTTGGTAATGATGTGAAAATCAAAACAAAAAATTGAGATAGTTTCACGTCTTTGAATTTCAATGAAATAAAAATCAGTTTTTTTTTCTCTGCATACATGTGTTGTTTAGAATAGTTTTTGATCTTTAATATTCTGTTTTTTTAACAATTCTTTAATAATTAAATTCCACTTTATTTATTGTGACAGATTTTTTTTATTATGACATTCAAATTCAATTTCAAATAACTGAGTCGCCTATTTCCAAAAATCCCTAAATCCATTGCAAAACAATGGATGTAGAGAAGTTGAGTCGCCTATTTGCAAAAACCCCTAAATCCGTTGCAAAACAATGGATTTAGGGGTTTTTGCAAATAGGCGACTCAACTTCTCTACATCCATTGTTTTGCAATGGATTTAAAAGTAGGCGACTCAACTTCTCTAGAAGGCATTTTTCAATATCAATATTTTTTATAGATAGCCATTGCGTAATTACTTAGTGACTTTTACTTTTAAACTCGTAATTTCGACACAGAAAAAAGATATGAATTAATTACCCATATTTTTTAATTAATGTGTAATTGTTAAAGAACCAACAGAAATTATTATAAAACAAAACTAAATAACAACAGAATATCATAAAAACCGATTTTTATTCTATTTTAATTTATTATCATCATAAGTGAGATTATGTAAACGAGTTGTTGTTGTATTAAATATATTTTTTTAATTGGTTTTGTATATATTCGTACCTCCTTACTAACACACTTGTCCTAGAAAAAAAATAATAAGATAGTGAAAAATAATGACAACTTTTGTGAAAAAGAACAACTTCAAAATATAATGTGAACACAAGCTGAGTTGGCTATGACCTGTTAAAAAATGTTACTTATAAAATACAAATCGTTACAAACTTGGCTTGATTTTTGGTTTAATCTCACATGTTAAAAAAAAAAGTTGATAAAATTGGAAGCGTTTTTCTTTGTGCCGTCTATTTGTTTTATATTCATTTTACTCTTATATGGACACGCTTGCTTTACTAACCCAATATAACTTAAGTACTATTTGTTTACGATGACTATAATAATATGTTATGTGTTTATATGATTTTATTGATTGAACAAATGAAATTTTTTTCTTTTGTGTGTTTAAAAAAATATTTATTTAAATACCGGTACTATAAATAATAATTAATAACATTTTTTCTCTGTATAAATATCACATTTTATTTGTTTATGTTTCAAATTTGTAGGTTAAGTTTTTCCGGAAAAAAAAAATTACGAAATATTTCTGAATAAATATTTTACAGTTTTACAAACAGGCAATTATGTTTTTTTTTTTTAATGTTACTACGATAAGTAGCAATCCTTGATTTTACGTGCGTAATTACACATACACACTAAAAGTGGAGGGGATTTAAAGATGATGAGTCATTAAGTGCTGATGAATTCCTGTGCACTTAATAGCTCACATTTCAATTGGTAATTATTGGCTAAATCTCGTTTTGGTAAAAATATAACGGGCGAGTTACAAAATTTTTCAAAGTAAGCTGTGAATGATGAGGAATAAAGTACAAGTCGATTTTAAGTGCAAACATGAACTTTTTTATTTAATCATTTGTACATTTAAATTACAATGTATAGTGGAATTTTGCAAATTAGGCACTCTCATGCGCAGAACGAGCGCGGTTCATATATTACCGCTGCTCAAAAAATGAGAAAGTGGAACCTGACTATGTTGAGAGCACATTTATTTGAAAGAAAGGAACTCACGCGCACAGCCAGGTGGTGCATCGGACAAGGACCCTTCAGGATTTCAATAGTGTTGTTGCGAGAGCCAGCGCCGAATGGTACATTTACGGCCCAACATTTTCAGGATTTTCTAGCCTACATTCGGCAAATGCTGTTCTACCGCGCAAATGCCTAATTTGGGTAATACATCTTTAATATAGTTATATTACATTGTAATTTGAATGTACAAATGATGTTTACCATCAATAACTTTACTTTACTGAAGAGATCTTGTGTTTGTTTTTAGAACATGCTTTGACAACAAATACAATATATAGCATGGCAAATTTAAGTTGGACAGACATGCAGAGAAGAAGCGTAAAACAAACATGAGCGAGACCAAACCTGTCCTGAACCTATTGAATGCGCCCATTCCTTTTCCCCCCACAACTTTACCACTGCATCGACAAGTGTTGTTTGCTGTACTATAGATCTCATATTTTTATTGCTTACTCTGAAACTATTTTGTCTCTCACCTATATTAACAATGTTTAGGCCCATTTGCACCCCGACTGATTAATTTTAATCTAGTGGTTGATTAAAATTAAAATCATTGATTAAACCTCTAAGTCATAATTATAGAATATAAGAATGTTTTAAATTTGTAAGATATCCTAAACATGTCTCTTTTATCATTATGCGATTTTGAAAATAATTTATACATAAAATTGCTGTGTTTTTAAAGAGTACTAATCACTGATTAACTTAATCGACTTGGGTGCAAACGGGCATCAGACTAATAAAATCATCTAGAATCCCATGAATTTAATTCTAAAGTGTGTTCAAGTACTCGCAAAGTTTCTATGATTACTTGTTTTAAAACGCCACTGAAATTTCACTTTAAATTCATGGTTTCCTCTATAATTTTCCTTCTAAACATTTCAATTTTTTTATTAAACTATTTTTTGTGCACTATTGTAGTTTTTACAAGTTCACAGCGCTTTCTCTCCGCGTGTTGAATCTTTGGCACCTCGAGCAGAAATCGTTACTCTTCCAGCACTTGATGTGGAAGCAGCAGCCGCACTTCGAGCACCTGCGCACGGTGCGCATCTGCCAAGGGAACAGCACCTCGTTGGAGTTGCATATCTCGCAAATGAACCCTCGAGCCAAGCACAGCTGTTAAAAAATTACAGTAAAGTTACTTTATTGAAAAATCTAGTGTGTTCTAAGAAAAACTGTATTTTACTTAAAAAATGTAATTTTTTTTTAGATAACTACTCAGGTTTTTTTCATTTACGAATTTGTTTTATGGAAACTGCTTTGTTTAGTTGCCATAATATGCATTACCACATAGTAGCAGTTACAACTAAGGCTAGGAATTTTTAAAATTAAAGTATTTGATTATTCATTTAAAAACATTCGAAGATTATAATTATTCAAATATTTGAATATGCTAATTTGAATGTGGTTTTAAATGGGCCATTTATCAAAATATTCAACATTTAACATGTTTGTGATGTATGTTGGTATCTAATGAACGGTACTTCGTTCAGTCTATTTTGTACGATTGCAAAAATCTCAAACACGTTCATCATTAACAATCCGGTCATCATTACCTAACAATTGGTAGTTAACTCCCAACTGTTGTCTCTGATAAATGGACCCAATGAATATTCGAATACTTCAATTTTATAAACTTCCAGTATTAATCAAAACATGCATCCTTATTTTATTTTAATCTTATAGTGGATTAACAATAACAAAGTATGTTTTTGAATTTTATATTAAATCAGCGTTTTACACGCCTGGTGCATAAAGTAAATATTTGAAGTTTAGAAAAGCCTGGATATTCGGATTTGCCGGGCTCGCTTCGCTCCGCCCGGCACTCCAAATTTAAAAAAAAAATCAACAACAGGATAATTAACAAAACTCTTAAAGATTATAAAAATAACTACAGTTTGTGTTCGTTTCCCATTTTCTTTATGAAATTACTATTGTCATTAAAAGTTCTTATAGCTGTTGAACAAGTGTTTTCCACTCCCAGACTAAGCATTAAGTAAAATTTCGAGTTTAGAAAAGCGAGCCCGGCAAATCCAAATTTTCAGGCTTTTCTAAACTAGAAATTTTACTTCATGCGCCAGGCATATAAAACACTGATTTCAAGTAAAGTTTAAAATATACTATTAGGGCCCTCTTATATGGACGTTTTGAACACGAGGCGGAACGGGAGCAGGCGCAAGCGTTTGCGTTTTAGTACATGGGTTTATATGAGAGTTCCTAGACGGACGAGTGCTGGCGTTTTCTCTGCCTTGCACCCATCCGTCTAGGAAGTCTCATAAATCTCTGTATTAAAACACAAACGCTTGCTCTCGTTCCGCCTCGCATTCAAAACGTCCATATAAGAGCGCCCTTAAGGCTAACAGTTTTCGAAATTTAATTATTCATTTAAAAACATATTGCAATATATAGATATTTAAATACGTGAATAATTTCGTGAGTAAAATATTCATATTTGAATTATTCGTATTCAAATCCCAGTCTTATTTATAAAATTATTTTAAATTATAAAGTAATCAGGTATGTAATTTATTAGAATCGGATTTCTAACCTCACATTCTGATGTATGTCTGCAACACATTTCTACGATATACTTAAGTCGGCTCTTCATTTCTCCATTCCTAACATTGACTAGATCCTCGAGAGAGTAAATATCGGGGTCATGGTAAATATAAGATTGTTCGCTCTTTAAAATATCGTGAATACTGAAAATAATATATAACATTTACTCTTCATTAAATTTCTTAAACATCATTACTAACTAACTAATCAATATCTAGCTATGTTCTGAAACATGATTAAAATATATGAATAATAATTTGAATTAAAAAACACTTGGTTTGTTTTACTAACTATAATTTAGTATTGTTGAAACAAACCAAGTGTTTTTTTAATTTAGATTATTCTCCCAGATTCTGTACGCAAAATGTTAAATTTAGCGTATACGTTAATACCCTCACAATCTAAGGGCCAGTTGCACCAAACAAGTTGAACTGGTTCAACTCTGAACCTCAGTTCAAAGTGACAATAGGAACTGTCGTCTTGAACTCAAGTTCATCTTGAACTCAAGTTCAGCTTGAACTCAGGTTTACCGTTTTTGGTGCAGCTGTATATATATCAAGTACTAAACAATCAAATACTAAACGCGTTTAGACTGTGATGTTAGCATAACATTTCGTGTAAGGAACAGCCTTGATTATTCATATTTGATATTTAACTTACGTGTCAGCAAATCGGCATGTCAGTATATAGTCCTTCAAATAACTCAATCCTAACCTATATTTTCGGCAGAGTTGCAAGTTTCTCGATTGTTTCGCTATGTTCTTGTTCAGATCAAACACCCTGAATAAAGGATCTGCGTACATTTGCTCTAATAGCCGATAAGAGAAAGACGATACTGCATACCTGGAATAATTTAATAATCGGTCAAGTTAGTCGCCAATACTTTGCAAATGTATTATTTTTACCTTGTAAAATTCCATTTTTGAATAACTCTCGCCGGTATTATGGCTAGTTGATTGGTGTGGCAGCCAGTGCAGAAAAATCTGCCTAAATAATTGCAATAGCGGAATTTCGAGGCGTACTGTTGGGCCACTTTCATCCCACATCCAGCACACTTGTAATTCTGTTTCGCAATCACATTCTTCCGCCTGAAAAAATATAGGATTATAATTGAAGAAGAGTGTTTCTACAAATTATTAAATTATCCTGGGATAAGGCCAAATATATTTTTATAAATCTTGGCAAAATTTACTTTTTTTTAACTCATTAATAATTTGATAATATTGAATTCTTTGTTGCTTTAACAAATATGAAATTTAAATAAAATATTTGTAATTTTCAACTTTTATGACTGGTTACAATATCTCTGTTTGAAAATTTGAAAATCACAAATATTTTATTAATTATTATAGTAATTACTTTCTCCACTGATTACTTTTATTATACTAAATGTACATTTCGAACAATATGTGTTCATTTTCAATAGTAATAACATTGATAAATATATTTATTTCGTTGATTGACAGTGTCACTCAAACAAAAATTTCAAGGAGGTGATTATTTAGAATATTTTATTATTTATTAAACTAATTATGGATTTTTAAAAATTAAGTGCCTCATTAATCAACGAAATATAAAATTGCAACTTGCACAATTTATAACATTGAAACAAACTAACATTATTACAAGATGTAATGTAAAAATTATTTGGGGCCTAGGGGGGCCCATTTCCCTGGGTGTGCTATTTGCACAATTTATAACATTAAAAAAAACTAACGTTATTACTGGATGTAATGTGAAAATAATTTGAGGTCTAGGGGGGGCCCATTCCCTGGTGCCCCTCAATGGCGTCACCGGCACTTCATCCGCGTCATCTGGACTAACGGGCCAACTTTTCGGCAACGGCAACAACTTCTGTGGCACCTCCTCCTCCGACACCAACCACTCCAAATCGGAAGCCCTTGACAAACAAACAAACATATTAAACAATAAACAAATCGACAACACTTTATTATTCACCTGGGCAATTGTTTTTCGCTAAATTTACTAATGAGTGAGAGAGCGACGCCTTCCGCCGATAGTATATCGGAGGCGCCGTCGGGCGCCCCGCGCGGCCTCTTCATGAAATCGGCTTCTGAATACAGCGACGCCATCGACATGGAAAGTCCGCGATTGTCGCTCAGATTCGACGCTTCGTCAATTTCCAAGTCATCGACGTCGTCCGAGGAGATGCTCGGCGAAAACGTACCCGGTGACGATGAAAAAGACGCTGGACTTGCTTCGGTTGTAGTGGCTGCACAAATTACAGAAGGTATTTAGTAATAAACGTTTTAAAATAATTACTAAAAAAAAAGACGTTTATGCTCTTCCTTCTGCTTTCCCTCTCTTCCCCCAACTTCTCCAGCGTCCTTACCCCGGCCCCATCCTCTCTCATCCATTCCGTCACTCTTCTATTCCCTCCTACTTTTACTTCCACCCATTCCTCCTTCACCTCCTCGTATTCCTCTGCCAAATGACTCCACATATCCCTTCCCCGCTCACACATTACACACTTCCCATACTCTTCCCCCATCCACAAACAAATATTACAAATAAATGAGATAAAACTTCAGTCGAACATTCTAAAACAAAAACCAATCAAAACTAGAGTCCATATAGAGAGAGTACCGCAATTGATTAAACCAATGTCAAAGCGTCAACAGGGCTTTTCTGTCATAACACTTAAGCCGGCTCCACACATTGGCCATACAATATGGCAAGCGTCACTTGGTCAATGTGTGAATGAAGAAGTTGGCACTTGTGAAGGAGTTTTTGGACGTTGGTGCTTGTACTTGCTATTGGGTTGTCGGTTTTTTGTCCCGTGTCAAAGGAACTCCATCACAAGCGCCAACTTCTCCATCCACACGTTGGCCAAGTGACACTTTCCAATATGTGGATATCCACTTGTAATGTGTGAAAGAACAGCAAATGTAGGAAGAAACATTGGCCTGGCTATGTGTGCCAATGTGCCAACTTTAGAACAGTCACGTGCATGTCCAGTAAAACTTTAAGCCCATTATATTTAATAACAAATTGATGCATTTAAACACAGATTCTAAATTCATAGCAAATAAATAATAATTATGATTTATTACTTGATAAAATGTTCACAATTTGTAATGGTCTAACATTAGTTGGCTCACTATACTTCAACAAACGTCAGGTACAATCGTCATTTCACTGAAAATAACCGACGCGTTTTGGTAACTAAGACTTTATTTTTTTTATCACTGAAATGATGTAATTTTGGTTAGAGTTGACAGAACTATACAGGGTACAATGACGGCATTCTAATAAAACATCCAAATAGGCCCCTAACTATGAACTATATAGAGTACAACGATGGCATTTCAATAAAGTATCTAAATAAAACATCAACTATACTCGATAAATAGAATGTTCGCAAACTCTCTTGAACATACTTTTTTTTGCAAACACCCTTGGGTATATTTTTCTCAACTTACTATCTGTTTTTCCGTCGCTTAAAAGTGACGACGACCAAATGCTCTGCCTTTCCTGGAGTTTCTGCTTCCGCCTGAGCCGAATCCTCTGCTTCAGGTTGTTGATCTCCTCGTCGCTGTCCTCCTGCTCTTCGGAGATTTTCGAATGGCGTTTACACTTGATCTGCTCCATGGCCGAAATTACCGCCTCGGAAATGCTGAAGTGGGCGTTTTCCCTGTCCAGCTCGGCATTGGCCCGCGTGAATTGACTGGACATCAGGAAAGAGGTCAGCGTTTGTCCTTTCATCGGACGTGGAAAATACCTGCATTACAGAAGATAAAAACAAAAGTGTAAATGAGGATTTTTGAGATGCGTATAGAATAAAATAACCCTTATTTTATCTCGTGTAATGATTTTTATAGTCTTTGCAATCCACGACTTTTGTTTCAAGCAGATAGTTATATATATATACCGGGTGTCAAATGTGACTGGGACAAAAAAATTTATTACCAAAGTGAACCCAAGGAATCAATTAATGAATTTATTTTTTACCGGAATAATCCGGAAGTACCCGGAACCGGAAGTAACTTTAAAATTTCAAATGGCAACATAGGTCGAGTATGGTATTAATTGATAGGTCTTTTTAAATGAAACAACTTTTATTAAAATGTTTTTTTAATATTTTGCATATTTACAAAAATATACTAAAAAAACGAAATTGAAAATTAGTTATCCATTCAACACTCAATTTTCTCAAGTATGCTTTGCTTTTTTGTTATGTCAAAATAATTGATGTTCGTGAATATTTGAAGTAAAATAAATTATTATTATCAAAGTATTGAATGTGTCAACATGGTTTTTACAAACCTCGAAGGTTTTGATATGCTGATGATATTAGGTGAAAATGCGGACCAATTATTTGGTTTCCTAAAATACCACACGTATTGATTATCAACTTCTCTTAACCAATGATGGTTTTCATTACTCCAGTAGTGAGCATTCTGTAAATTAACAACTCCGTTCCTTTTGAATGTCGCCTCATCTGTCCATAAAATTTTGTAATGGAAATTATAATTTTTATGAGACATCTATTCACAAAAATTCAACCTATCTTGAAAATCCAGCTCTTCAAGTTTCTGGTGTAAAGAGATATGGTGTAGATCGAATTTGTTTGTTTTTAAAACTCTCCAAGCAGTAGAGCGACTTATTCCAGCATCGATTTCAATTCTTCTAGTCGAGATGTTCAGGTGCTCTTTCATCTTGTACACGTTATCTGATACTTCGACCGTTGTTGTGGCTGGGCTGTAGCTTACTGTCTTAACTCATTCTGCAAGGCGCCGAAAAACATTTTTTGACTGGCTCGTTGAGGGTATCGCTCAACATAAATTCGCTCAGCAGCACGATAGTTTTGGCCGCATTCACCTAATATCATCAGCATATCAAAACCTTCAAGGTTTGTAAAAACCATGTTGACACATTCAATACTTTGATAATAACAATTTATGTTACTTCAAATATTCACGAACATCAATTATTTTTACATAACAAAAAAGCAAAGCCTACTTGAGGAAATTGAGTGTTGCATGGATAGCTAGTTTTTAATATAGTTTTTTTTGTTTATTTTTGTAAATATACAAAATATTAAAAAAACATTTTGATAAAAGTTGTTTCTTTTAAAAAGACCTATCAATTAATACCATACTCGACCTATGTTGCCATTTGAAATTTTAAAGTTACTTCCGGTTCCGGGTACTTCCGGATTATTCCGGTAAAAATAATAATCACTAGTGGATTCCTTGGGTTCACTTTGGTAATAAAATTTTTTGTCCCAGTCACATTCGACCAAGCGTTGTCGAAATAAAAGGCTGGTACGGGTGGTCTGAGACACCCTGTATATATATATATATATATATATATATATATATATATATATATATATATATATATACATATATACATTTTATATATATATATATATATACATTATATATATATATATATATATATATATATATACATTTCATATATATATATATATATATATATACATTTTATATATATATATATATATATATATATATATATATATATATATACATTTCATATATATATATATATATATATACATTTTATATATATATATATATACATTTTATATATATATATATATATATATATATATATATATACATTTTATATATATATATATATATATATATATATATATATATATATATATATATATATAATAAATCATCTTTATTCAGACACTTTTTTTGTGTACAAATAAAATAATATAATAAATAAATTATTTTGTTAGTACGTACTTGTCTGGGCTATCGACCTTCGGTCTTTCTGCTCTTATAATAATAATAATCTTTATTTAGCATCGTTTACTATACAGTAACTTAGAAATATACAAAAAAATGTATCGTACTTAACCTATTAATTGTAATTACTTGCTAGACACTCAAATTAAAAAAAAAATTGTTAGACAAAATAAACATTTGTAAAATTTATTAACGTGAGATGAGACATGAAATTAAGCTGAGTCGGCAATGAATCATGAACTTATATATCTAAGCAGTATATTTTGAACTTTACAGTAAATCTGTGGCTTATACCGGTGGCGCATGAAGTAAAATTTCGAGTTTAGAAAAGCCTGAAAATTTGGATTTGGGCGCTCGCTTCGCTCCGCGCCCAAATCCAAATTTTCAGGCTTTTCTAAACTCGAAATTTTACTTCATGCTTAATCTGGGAGTGGAACCACTCTTTAGAAGTTACAAATTGAACTCTTATAAAAATAGCGATTTAATTTGAAATTTTTTAAATGTTCAAAACTTATAAAGTATGAAATAAATTAATTTACAAGAAATGAGTTACTTTCACATTGGAAAAAGTTAGCAAGTTTAGAATTTAAGAATTAAATGCTTTATTTTTAAAAGCTTTCCAAGCCTTAACCCAATAAAAAAAAAAATTCAATTGACCTAACCATTTTCTTCACTCTTCTATCTGTATATTTTAAAATCGAAAGTAAAACAGATTAAAACAATTCGTCAATTAATGCACCTTTCACTCTATAACAGGTATTTATAAAAGTAAGCTAATGGTGTTATGTAAAAAAAAAAACTCGCACTCAATTAGCAAATGAAAGCAAATTAAACTGCATACAATAGAATATTAATCACCCATAACAACAAATAGTAGTCATGAAATAAAAACAAAGTGATTTTCAATATCCAAATGTATTTTGCGTTAAACAAAATTACAATGTAATTATTAAGCATTGTACAATTATTATACAATCGTGCACGTCATTAATGCAGTTGCGATGTTATTTAATTTAGATAACCATGTTATCAATATGATTCAATGCAACAACAAACATGTGTAACATATAAAATTATAATTATAAATAGCAGAGAATTTAAAATGTTCTTCACGAATTTCTTAAAATACATTTCATAATAATAAAAAGACACTTAATTGTTTTCAACCAATTTTTATACAGAGAATTTTTCTTTTAAGTATACATATGTATACTCAAAAAATAAAATTTGCTGTATTTGTTTGCTTGAAGAAGTTACAGCAGTGTTTCTCAACCGAGGGGGCACGCCACATTAGGGGGGCGCAGCAAGATATCAGGGGGGTGCGACAGATTTCCTAAAGAGTAGGTGAAATGAAATAAGGTTATAATAGTGTTTCAATCTAACTAAAAAAACCAAATAAAATCAGGGAGGAGGGTGTGGAGTTATGAGGGAGGGCACGACCTGAAAAAGGTTAAGAACCCCTGAGTTACAATATAGTGAAACAGTTGAAAGATGGGTAGGAAAATGGATTAGAGGGATGAGATGAATTTTAGGAAATCGATTTTGGTATTCGGTATATTATGATAAATTATTATTATATTAATTTTTGGTTCAATGAAAATGTGAACAACACATGTAACATCTACGACATCCGGACGAGTATTTCTCATCAAAAATTAGTTGAAAATCTTTAGTTGATCAAAACTATCTAAGAAATAAAAAGAATCACTCACCCTGTAGCCATGGGAAGCACGCTCATACCCCCATCCTCGATAAAACTCTTCTTCGGCTGCTTTTTAAAATCCTTCTCCCCGGAAATCGAACTCATAAAACTGTATTCAGGCGCCGAAGTACCGAGCGCTTTCGTCGGAGACTTGACTTTCTTCACCTTCACAACTTTTTCCGGAACACTTTCCCCGACATTCCCCACGGGAGTGTGCTCGATGATATCACAATTATCGATAATCACATGCTTAACCGGCTTCAGATTTTCTATTAAAGTAACTTTTTCCACCGATTTTTCACAATTAATCTCCCCACGGTAAGGTGTAGACGGTGTTGTTTTGCTTTGTGCGATTGTATTACACCGGTGTCTAATTTTATAACCGACATTTCCCAAATTTGGAGTGCTGTTCCAAGCCCTTAATTTTCCCTTAATAACCCTTCCGTTGTGCTGGGCTCGATTACAAACGATTTTATCATCGTTACTCTCAGTCTCAACTTTTTCATTTTTAATACTCGAGGAAGCATCGAAGCTGTGATTATTCTTCTTCAAAGCGTTCCTCAAATGCGCGTCGGGGAATGAAGCGCACCGCCTGTGAATCTTGTAATACTCCCTAGGACTAGTGTTTGTCAGAAATAATCCCGGCTTGATTTCCGAAATCAAACTGGGCTGGTTACGTTCGACCGCCCGCAGACAGATCAGAGTAGCCTCCGAGTACTCTTCCTGGCACAAAAAAGCCTGCGATTGAAAGCAGGCTAATAAATGTGTTTTGTCGGATAAGAGCCATGAGAGTTTTTGCGATAAGGAGTGGTTTTCCAGGCTGCGGTACAGCCAAATCGAGGCTTTGTCGTTTTTAATGTTCTGCGGTATGTGCGCTTTGCACTCGCAATCAATTGCGAATGTGGAGTTCGAAGTGTCCGGCTGGAGCCATTCGAGGCCCTGGATAAAATGCCAGTAATCCGAATCCGTCTAAAATTGTGATAATAATAAACTTTGATTAGATTACCTCATTTACATACAGGGAGTGCAAAAGAGTATTGTAACAAGTTTTTTTTGTGTTAAGGATAAGAAATATGTTATTTAAAAGTTTTGTCACTAAACTTGGGCCGCCGAACACGTAAACTAGCATAAATCAGCTGGTTGCAATCTGGCTGCTGCTATTGGTCGGTGAAATTCATACATTGGTCGCGGTCAGGAAATTTTTAGACATATAGCACTGCAGCGGTAAGCGGTTGATGTTCCCTGAATAGACAAAATTCCAGTTGGTAGAATTGCTATATTCCCTTTGTTTGTATACATAACATGCAAATTTAAAGGTATTTTCTGAATGCAAAGGGAAATGAATCTAAGATAGAATTAACATAAAAGTTTGGTTTAAACCAATTTCAAATACATGAAGTAACTGAAGACTATTCTAAATATTATGTTTGTTTATGAAACTAATAAATGATTGACTTATATCACGAAAATATGGCGGTGTCGTTTACAGCTGCATGGCTTGAAAAGCGATCCAGCGGAAAAAATATATACTTTAACGCTTGATAAAGCACTGCAGCGGTACCGTTCAGCAAAACCGCTTTCGTAAAGCGCTGCAACGCTACAGTTCCCTGAGCATGACCATTGATTAACATATTTCTACTGGCCTCTTGGTTTTCTACATTTACATGAGTTTTATTAAATTCCATTTAGTATAAACGTTGTTGTATATTATTAATAGTCGTTGGCAGACAGTTTTAAGAATCAGCTTGATCACTCTACGTGGTCGACAGCCAGAGTATAATTCAACCTACCTCTTGAATATTCCAATTTATTTATTTTTCAATCAAATTTGACATCAATTTAATACATAACTCACCGTGTTAGTAGAGATCTTACATCCATGTTTAAAAATCTTCTCTACGTCCACGTGCAACCTATTCAAACCACCGTAAATATACCAAACATTCGCCACTTGACTGTTGAGCAGCCCCTCGACAGTCGTCTTTAAATCCCGCAACAACTGCTGGTATTTGGCAATTAGCTGCTTATTCTCACACATAGTTTCTTGATTAACATTGAGATATCAACATTTCGTTGCACTATTTCCACCTCATCACGGATAACTTTCTCCCAATGAATCGACTTGTTAATGTTACATGCTCACTGAATCACCTGATTGAATGCCTCGAGGATGATTAAGTGGGGCGTGTTGTTACTTGCTGTGGTATTTATACAAGCGTAATCAGTGTAATTATTTATGTTTTGAATGGAATATGAAATTGACAACACCTTGTGACGTTTCATAAGTGCTGCCAACTTTACGATAGTTAGGATGATTATTTTTCATATATTTGTTTATAAATCATAAATAAATATGGTTTTTGATTAAATTAATCTACAATAATAATAATATATAGTTGCTTACATCTTTTAATGTTAAATAAATCTTTTAGTTTTAGTATTAAATAAATGTTTACAGTTTTCTTTTTTACCTTCTTAACATGATTAGAGTTTCCTTTCTTACCTTCTTAACATGATTACAGTTTCCTTTCTTACCTTGTTAACAAGATTACCAACATAATTTTTAATAATTTTTATATTACATAGATGGCGCTGGTGATATTATGTTGGCAACACTGGTCCATGTCAATAATATCGATATCTGTAGTTAGTCGCGTGTTTCGTAAATAGATGGGGTTATAAAAAGCAAACGTAAGTTTAGATTACAATTTTGAAAAATATTTATTAAATTATAATAATTACAATACCATTTGCTCAATTTCTACTCAATTTTAAAATGTGTTAGTTAAATTCAGTGTTCGTTTAAAACTGAACGCGGTGCACTTATGAATATTTTCACAAATTACGTCATTGCTAAAAACATCTATTCGTTGGTTGTTGTTTTGTGAAAGTGTGTGGGAAAGTTATCAAAATGTTAAAAATCATCCTCTAATTAAACAATTGTCTAGGGTAAGCGAATGTGAGTATTATTAAATTGTAAATACTATAAACGTTATTCTACGTTATTAATAATCGTGTTTTAAGAATTAACTTATTTTTATATAGTCCTTTGCCCTTGAAATTTTCTAGATATTATCTACTGATGTCTAGATAAAATAGATAAATTATTGTGTAAAAAAATACAGGAACGAGTAAGTTTTCAAATTCTTTAAAGATATGGCACATGAACTGTAAATTTGTAATTTTAGGCATTTATTGCTTATTTTAAAAATAATTAATTTGAAGCTTCTAACGAGTGTTTCCACTCCCAGATTAAGCATGAAGTAAAATTTCGAGTTTAGAAAAGCCTGAAAATTTGGTTTGGTTGCGTAGCGCGAAGCGCGGAGCGACCAAACCAAATTTTCAGGCTTTTCTAAACTCGAAATTTTACTACATGCGCCCCGCGTATATAACACTTAAGTATTGTTAAATTGAAAATATACTGCTAAATCAGTATTAAAAATAAACTGCTCTAGCAGCATTAAAAATATGTTGCTATGTTGCTAAACAAGTATATTTTGAGTTTCACAATATTTCAGTGGATTATAAGCGTGGCGCATGAAATAAAATTTCGAGTTTAGAAAAGCCTGCAAACTTGGTTTGGTCGCTCCGCTTTGCGGAGCGACCGAACCAAATGTTCAGGCTTTTCTAAACTCGAAATTTTACTTCATGCTTAGTCTGGGAGTGGAAACACTCGTTAGAAGCTTCAAATTGAACATATTAAAAAAAAGATTGGCTCAATAAAATCCCTGTATGCATACAACTTGATTGATTAATTAAATTTTATCACAGCTCTTGGATTTTGTTCAATTCACATTACCGTGAATATGCAAATTCCTGCGGTTGGCAATATTATAACAATTAATTGGCATACCTATCAAATTATTAACGGCATTTCAACGCCGTCTCGATTGTCACAAAAATTTCCAGTTAGCCGACACGCGTTGAAATAATTCCGAAACGAGTCTAGTAAAAAAACTATCCGCGAACGGCTTTCATTCAAATTTGGCGGTCGAGAGGTGAATGCCTCTCGGCGTTGATCGCGCGCGCGCACTGCCTCGAAACGGATACTTTGTCGGAGTAGAGCTCAAACGCCGGACTTGGTCGTTTTTCGCTGAAAGTGTTTGCCCTGTACGCACGTTATGGACGGCGATAACTCTGCTAGTGATGGAAATGCAAGCCCAGTAAGTACGAATCTTTGCTTTTCTCGAAAAACCGCACCTCGCCACGTACTCGGATTTCCCGGGGACGGTTTCCCGGAGGCACTTTCCTCGTAGCGTCGTCGCCCGTAAAATTTTCTAAGTCCCAAAATGGCGTCAGAGACTAAGTCCCACGTATCCTTGTATAAAGCGTGCTCTCGATTACAAAAAAAATCGGTTCGCGGATATTTTCACGGCGCAGAAGGAGATTTTTGCAAAAATAAACCTGGTGTTTTTTATAAATCCCTGCGAATTTTATTTAATTTTTAAAAAATATTTTAAATTAAGCATGCTTTTATTAATTAATTTATTCTGCACATTCAGCCCCTAAACTCTCCTACATTTCACCATATTTCACATATGGATATCAACGTACTTATTTCTATTTTTTTTTTTAACAATGTTATCTCATTTGGGAAATTAATAATCTCAACAGCTTGTGCTCTTTCTAATCAAATATTCTGTTCGAGATCAAAGAGATCTTCATACATAATTTATGTTGGAATATTCAAAAAGCATTTCATTTTTATTCAGTATAAAAGTATAAAGACAAACAATGAAAACATTCACTGAAAAAGTTGTTACTTGTAAAACTGGATATGAACAGAATTTCTTTTTATGTAATGTTGCTCCTAACAAAAAACTTACACTACACTATTATGGATTTAATCCCATATTTAATTGTTTAAATCACATCCAATTTTGAGCTTTTAATAAAAATCAAAACATCAAAAATATGTTAATCACTTTAAAATAACATTCCTCAGAAGCTTGAGCACTACTAATTGTCATGATCCTATTTTTGAAGATAATTTTATGGCCCCCTAATCTATCAAATGTTATAGAATATCTGAGTTGCCTATTTCCTAAAACCCCCAAATCCATCTAATGTTCTTGAATATCTGAGTCACCTATTTCTTAAAACCCCTAAAACCATTGTTTTCAAATAGATTTAGGGGTTTTTAGAAATTGGTGACTCACCTATCTACCTGTTGTTGCACTTGAAAGTTCAGGCAGGTAAAACTTTCATGGAGTGCAATTTAATTGTTGGATTAACTACACCTTTACGTTATTATCTATTGTCTTTGAATTTGCGATGGATCAATAAATATAGTACAGTCTTTTGAATTGAAATGATCGAATGCATTTCTCTTGATTAATTTTCTTTTCAAAGCACGGAACAAAATTTGTTACTCACTTTAAACAATTGCAGACCTTGAAGACCAACAACCACCACTCAGATGAACACCAGGTAAACGGCGTGAGCAACGGCTACTCCGACAAACACAAGAGCCACAAATCGGAACATAAGGACAAGCACCGAGATCGGGACCGTGACAAGGACAAGAGTCGGAGTAAGGACCACAAGAGCAGCAAGGACAAGGATAGGGATAAGGATAGAGACAAAGAGCGGAGCAGCAGCAAGCACTCGAGCTCGAAAGACAAGGACAGGGATAAGGATAAGGACAGGCACAGCTCGCACAAGTCCTCCAGCAAGGACAAAGATCGGGACAAGGAAAGGGATAAGGACAAGGACAGGCACAGGGATAAGCATAAGTCCTCCAGCTCTTCGAAGGATAAAGATAGGGATAAAGATAAAGAGAGGGATAAGGATAAAGAGAGGGATAAGGAACACAAAAGCTCCAAGGATAAGGAGCACAAGAGCAGCTCGCGAGACAAAGATAGGGATAAGGACAAACACAAACATAGTTCTTCGAAAGATAAACACAAGGATAAACATAGGGATAAGGACAGAGACAGACATTCCAGCTCGAAAGATAAAGATAGAAAAGACAAAGAACGCAAATCTGAAAAGAATGGTGATTATCAAACAAATAATGTTACAAACAAAAAATCGCCTTGCTAATTTAAATTTATTTTCACAGAGGTTAAAGATGAGGAGCCGAAAATCGAGGTACCCAAATACGAGCCGGATCTGGAATCAGCAAAGGAGGATTCGGTGGACGAGGACGAGCAGAAGCTGGTGATCAAGGAGGAGGTTGATTCCCAGGATGGGGAAATTCCAGATCCAAATATGTCCGCAGCTAGCAGCTGTGATTACAATCTGTCGCATTTCAAGGATCAATCCAAGTATGATTCAGAGGAACAGGAGCAGGAAGAGGAGGACGAAGAGTACGAGCCCAAGGTCGACATAAAGGAAGAGCCCCTCCCCGAAGAGGAGGAAAGTGAAGATGATGTTCCTCTGGTATGTATATTTTTTTTGTTTAAAGAAATTGACAGAAAATAAATTTTCTTGATTATATTTAACTTTGGAAAAAATTACTGTTTTGTTTTTAGAGTGATATTGATTGGTGACTTATTTTAATTAAATTTTAGGTAATAACTAAACCAAGCTTCGGAAATATCATGATATTTATCAAAATATCGGATATATATCGATATTTATCCGATATATATCAACTTCTTGATAATTATTGTTGTTTATAAATATTACTATTTATATTATTTATTAACTATACAGTGACTTTTTATTTTAAGTACACATATTTAAGTATACATGTCCCAATTACAGTGTATATGCTGCAAATCAGATACTTGTTGTTTTTCAAATGAGTTCAGTTTGAAGCTTTAATCGAGTGTTTTCCACTCCCAGACTAAGCATTAAGTAAAATTTCGAGTTTAGATAAGCCTGAAAATTTGGTTTGGTCGCGTAGCAAAGCGGAGCAACCAAACCAAATTTTCAGGCTTTTCTAAACTCGAATTTTACTTCATGCGTCACGCATCTAAAACTCTGAAATATTTTAAAGTTCACAATATGCTACTAAAGCAGCATGCTAAAAACGTATATTTTAAACTTCACTTAAAACCAATGTTTTGTGCGGGTGGTGGATGAAGTAAAATTTCGAGTTTAGACAAGCCTGAAAATTTGGTTTGGTTTCTAAACTCGAAATTTTACTTCATACTTAATCTGGGAGTGGAAAACACTTGTTTAAAGTTTCAAATTGAACTCTTAAAAAATGGCAAATGTTAGAAAATTTACTTCATGTATGTATACTTAAAAGATTCCCTCTATAAATATCCATGATATATATCATAGATTAAAAATATGAATATATATCATGATTAATATCCGAACCCTAGTCTAAACTAACATTTACAGCAGAAAAAAAATCATGTACAGTGGACCCCGGATATAAGGCGAAAGTCGGGCGGGAAACAATACCCACGTTATACCAAGCGGTGTCGACACAATAAATTTACCTGCATAAACCTGTTTGAACATATCGCGTCGCAAACATTACGCGCGCTATAACCGAGTGCGTGGTATAGCAAGCAGGGGCTATAACGAGGGTCCACTGTATATATGATTTAGTGGATATCAAGTTTTAAATTCAATTCAATTTAAAACTTGATATGCTTCTTGTCGGTTGGGTTATTTTTATTGTTTTTTTTGTATTCAATTAATTTCTTATGAATTTTTTTACATGTCATTTTTTATGGTGTTAACCAAATAATTTATTAAATTTATGCCTTACATCCGTCAAAGTGACTTTTGATTTATACTAATGTAAATACAAAGAAAATGTTTGTTTAAATCATAATTTTCAAACAAATTAAAGTTTCAATATTTTATAAAGGCAAAATTTACATGTACTAAAAAATAAATCGTCATGTTGCTAATTAAAATCGTGATTTTATCCATGTTTTTCATATTCCCAAGAAAAATCTTGAGTGCACATCCGTTCTACAAGCATTTATTTTTAGCTATCACGATATTTAATTTCTTTCAGATCAGACCAGTTTCTCGCAAACGCACACTGGTATGTCTCAACAATAGCAAAACACGAACATTTTTATCACGATCACAATAAATTACACTCTTACTTTTTTTCAAGCATGTTTGTTGTGTGTGTGCATGTATTGTATGTGCGTGTTTATGTTTGCCTTGCAGTCGGTCCGGATGAACAGCAGCAGCAAGAGAAAGATGTTGTCTGACGATGAGGAGGATGACGAGGACGACGTGCCGCTCTCGGCAAGGAAAAAGGTAAAGAAGGAGAAGAAGAGCGTTAAGCGGGAGGTGGAGGAGTACTCTGATGAGGACGAGGAGGACTACGGGAGCAAGAAGCGTGCTAAGAAGGAGAAGAAATTGAAGAAGGCCGCATCCTCCACTAAAGTCAAAAAGGAGAAGGTGAAAGTGGAGGAGGTCAGTCCAAAGAAGAAGAAAAAGAAGGAGGAGGAAGAGAAGGAGGTCTGGAAATGGTGAGTGTTTCGTTGCAATATGTTTAGTAGAGCCTTAAAATGTCCATTAATAAGACAGTGCGGTGTTGAGATATTTTAAATTTACCGCCGAAAACGCTACTAAAATGGCGCCTGCGCGCAAAAGTGAGGTTATGCAGTAGATATGGGCTGAATGTGAGAAATTAGTTCATTATGCCATTTTTTACCCCCGTACGCAATTCCTTGCCTATTACCAATAAAAGGAATTGCCTTTTCATACACAACTACCTCCTTACAACAATAAGAAATTTAAAAACGCACGCACTAGAAGTGCAAGAGGAAAAAGCTAAGGTAACATTTCTGGTGCGTGAAAAATACTGTGATAAAACCACAACTACTGATGAGATAAATAAAGAAATTCCATTAAGCAACGGAGCAGTTTTAAGTGTTAATTTTTCACGTAGGTAATTATTTCGATTTACTTAAAAAATATCGCATTTGATTCAAATAATATAACCTTGAAATATTGTGTTTTAATAAAAGCTACAAAATTTTACTTATTTGTGGGCTGTGAGAATATAAATAGGTTTGCTTTACACAATTTATTCACACATTATATAATATTTAAGGTGGGAAGAAGAAAAGAAGGACGACGGCACGAAATGGAAATTCTTGGAGCACAAAGGGCCCGTATTTGCCCCTCCGTACGAACCCCTGCCGAAGAATGTGAAATTCTTCTACGATGGCAAAGAAATAGAACTCTCGGAATCGGCTGAAGAAGTGGCCGGATTTTATGCGCGGATGTTGGACCACGACTACACCTCCAAGGACATCTTCAACAACAACTTCTTTAAAGACTGGCGTAAGGTGATGACGGACAAGGAACGCTCCAAGATCACCGACTTGAAAAAGTGCAACTTCAAGCAACTGTACGCCTTCTACATGGACCAGGCCGAAAAGAACCGTAACCGCACCAAAGAGGAGAAGCTTGAGTTGAAACTAAAGAACGAGGAGATTCTCAAAGAGTATGGGTTCTGCACGATCGATGGGCACAAGGAGAAGATAGGAAATTTCAAGATTGAACCGCCCGGGCTATTCAGGGGTCGGGGGGAGCACCCGAAGATGGGTATGCTGAAGAAGAGAGTGAATCCCGAGGATATTCTTATCAATTGCAGTAAGGATTCAGTTATTCCGAAACCTCCCCCGGGACGCAAGTGGAGGGAGGTGCGGCACGACGATAAAGTTACTTGGCTAGCATCTTGGACAGAAAATGTACAAAATCAGGTTAGTATTTTATTTTATTTGAAGTGGTTTTTAAATGTTCTTTAAAACCTTAATTAATCTAAATTAATTGTGTTAAATACAAATAATAATATTTTTGTCTTTATAAAAACAGGTGAAATATATTATGTTAAACCCGAGCTCGAAACTGAAGGGCGAAAAAGATTGGCAAAAATACGAAACGGCGAGGCGTTTGCATAAGAGCATTGAAAAAATCCGCTCTGAATACAAGGAGGACTGGAAATCGAAAGAAATGCGAGTGCGGCAAAGGGCCGTCGCCCTCTACTTCATAGACAAGCTCGCTCTCAGGGCAGGTAACGAGAAAGATGAAGATCAAGCAGACACAGTCGGCTGTTGCTCGCTCCGTGTTGAACATATCCAACTACACGAACACAAAGACGACAAAGATTATGTCGTAGTGTTCGATTTCCTCGGTAAAGATTCCATCAGGTATTACAACGAGGTGCCTGTAGAGAAACGTGTTTTTAAAAACTTGCAGCTGTTCATGGAGAATAAATCGCCAGGGGATGATTTGTTCGATAGATTAAACACGGCCTTAATGAATAAACATCTGAACGAGCTGATGCCAGGTTTGACGGCGAAAGTGTTCCGTACTTACAACGCCTCGTTTACGCTGCAGCAGCAGTTGGACAAGTTGACGAATGCTGATGATTCTATTTCCGAGAAGATTCTTTCTTACAACAGGGCGAACCGTGCCGTGGCTATTTTGTGTAACCATCAGCGTGCTGTGCCGAAAGGCCATCAGAAGTCTATGGAGAAGCTCAAAGAGAAGATCCAGGCCAAACGCGACTCAATAGCTGATGCCGAGCACCAGGTCAAGGATGCTCAGAGAGACGCCAAGCATGGAAGCGTCAAAGAAAAAGTTGTTTATGACAAGAAGAAGAAAATGCTGGAGAGATTGCGCGAGCAGCTGGCGAAATTGGAGATTCAAGAGACGGATAGGGATGAGAACAAAACGATCGCTTTGGGCACTTCCAAACTGAATTATTTGGATCCCAGGATTTCCGTAGCGTGGTGCAAAAAGTTCGATGTGCCGATTGATAAGATTTACAACAAAACACAGCGTGATAAATTCCGCTGGGCCATTGACATGGCCACTGCCGATTATGTGTTTTAAATTGGAAATATCCCTGAAAACATCATTTATCCTGAAAAAAATCGATGTTCATCTAAAATAGAAACTAACCTTATTCATTGGATCTAGTTCAAAACTAGAAATTATTGGGTCGTATGATTTTCCCTTAGTTACTTGAATAATTGATTAGAGTGAACTGAAATATATGAAAACTGATATATGGCGGCGATAAATAAGTTATAACAAAAGGAAAATCATACAAAAGTTGACTTTCTAATTTAGGCAAACGGTGATTATTTTTTTCTTGCAAAAAATAATTTTATTGAATCGCTCGCATCACCTGCAATCACGATTTTAATTACATTAAATGACCCTCCATTCAATGTGATTGAAGTTGCAATCTTACATACAGCGTGTTACAACTAAGATTAAATCTTTTCTATCTCCACATGTAGTAATATTCAAAAATGCAATGGCTAGTTGCTTAGAATCACCTTCTTTGTTATAACGTATAAAGAAGATGATTCCACACAACTTTTATTTAAATTATTTCTTTGCTATTTTTTTAATCATTGCTATTTTGAGTATTAAAAAAGATGTAAAAGTTTCTGCCTTATTTGCAACACATTGTATAATTTAACTGTAATATAGATTTTAAAATTAACTAATTTAAAGTATCGATATTTTACTTTTCTTTTTTAAAAGAAATTATTTCGAGTGTGTGTGTCTAAGAGAAAATTGGAAATTATTTTATTTATCGAATTTCGGTTGTTTTTTTTTTGTATACGTATATATGCATAATGTTTTTTCTCCCTAGTTTCCTTTTAAAATTGAAAGGCATGTTTTTTGCTGTCTTGTTTTTTTTTTTAAATTGAAAGACGTTTGATATTTGTTCCTTGTGATGTTTTTTTTTTTTTTTTTAATGAATGATCTATATGGATATTTACGGATATATGTATTTTTCAAAATCAATTCGGACTATTTCTTAGTGTTATTTTTGTTAATAACGGAAACAAATTGTAGTATTGTCTGTATATTACAGATGAAAATAAATAATTATGAAATGCATTCTTTAGTTTGTTTTATCTTAGAAACAGATTAAAAATAATAAATAATAAATGTTGTTTCAGAATCAGCCATGATAACAGACGTAATTACCAATGTAAGCTAACATCACTAGCCATCATTAGTAAATCATTATGTCTTTGTTGAAAAGAAAATGATAAACATCAACATTTTTGTCATGGTTAAAAATATATTATACAAGACATAATTAACAAAGAATAACTCGATTTATTTAAAACTCTTGATCACATATTGTTCAACTATAATAATTCAATTGAAGAAGTTTGCATTCTCTAAACCCTGCGGCATAAAAGAAGCGGTTTTTCCTGGTGCCAATTTCCCATAACCTAAACATATGCACGTTAGTAAGTGAATGATAAACAAAAGAAGAATGTCTTTTTTCAATGATGTTTCAATTGTTCTAATAAATAACCTACCTAAATCCTTCATTAATTTAGTTGGTGCATTCCTTATATGCATAGGAACCGACGGCTGCAATCCCTGGCAGCTAGTTATCACTCTCCTAGCAGCTGCTAAGGCGCTATCAGCCTCACGTGACTTAGGTGCACGTGCTAAGTAAATTGCGCACTGTGCCAACAGCACGTCGGCCTCCGGCATTCCCAACAACTGGCAACCCTGCATCGTCGTTACAGCTAATTGCAGAGCGTTAGGATCGGCATTGCCTTAAATAAAAATGCCCCAATAAACAAAATAATGAATTGTAACCAGAAAAATACCTATGTCTTCACTTGCTGCCCTTACTAATCTCCTGGCTATGTAGAGGGGGTCTTCCCCGCTGACGATCATCCGAGTTGTCCAATAAAGGGCTGCGTTTGCATCTGATCCCCTTATGGATTTATGCATGGCGGAGATTATGTTATAGTGCTCTTCGCCTTTGCGATCGTAAAGCAAATGAGACTTCTGAATAAAAATTTAAAGTTAAATACAAGAAAGTTGAAATAGAACACTTACTTTAATGCCCTCCTTAATATCATTGACAGTTATAAGCCTATTTTGGTTCTCCGTTTGCTGCAATAAAAGCTCCAAATTGCTGAGCGCTATTCGAGCATCTCCATCACTAGTATCGGCCAACCATTCTAATGCATCTTTTTCAATACATGATTTATTATCACTAGAAAATATCCAGTCTATATCTAATTTGATTATAGGTTATTACACATTTTTATTTTTCATTTCGGTTTTATAAAAAACTTACTCATTACCACGAATTCCATTCTCGATGACAGCAAATTCAAATTTCTCCACAGCGTTAACCAAAATTCTTAACATATTCTCGGGAGCGATTTTCTCCATAACTACAACCCTGCACCGGCTCAGCAAAGCGTTGTTGAGACTAAACGACGGATTCTCCGTTGTCGCTCCCAACAAAACAATATCCCCCTTTTCCACGTGAATCAAAAAAACATCCTGCTGCTTTTTATTAAACCTATGAATCTCATCCATGAAAAGCACCGTTTTCTTTCCGAACTTTTGTTGCATTTTAGCATCTGCCACGACGTTTTGCACATCTTTCACCCCGCAATTTGCCGCGCACAGAGCGACATAACGAAGTTTTTGCGGGTTGGATTTGCATATTTGTTGAACGATTGCCGATAGTGAGGTTTTTCCACAGCCCGGGGGCCCCCACAGGATCATGTTGGGTACATCACCTTGTTCCAACAGCTGGCGCAATATTGTCGATTTACCCAAAACGTGTTCTTGCCCGAAAAATTGATCCAAGTTTTTTGGTTGCAATTGCATAGCCAACGGTACAGAAAATTTTGATTTATCTGTTTCTTTTAATGATGAATTTTTATAAAATGATTGTTTAACAGATTCATTTGTTTCATTCGAGTTGAATTTATTCGTTTCATTGGTTAATGATACATTTTTTTCACGATTTACCATTTCGACTTTACTTGCTTTATTATTTTTTGAAAGGCCAGAAGTCGATTGCTTCGATTTAAAAGTAAACGCCTTCTTGGGTGATTTAGCGGGGCTTTGTTCCAACGGTGAAGTCGAGCGGCGTTTTTTCTTCATCTCATCCGTTGAGTTCAGAAAAATGCACTTGTTGACGTGCGCTTCCAGTTCATTTCTGCTGAAATTCCGAAAACAAATCGGGCACAAATCACAGTCTTCGTTCATTTTTGCGAATTATACAAAAACAATTTTTTTTAAAACTTGTAAAGAGTTATACACAACATAACCTGAAAATATATTTAAACAAACATAACGAACATGACCTTCAAAATATGACATTGTACCAACATAAAAATGTATGAACAACAGACTATGAACTAACTTTATGCTAGAATTGTTCTTGTATGAAATACAAGGTTAAATTATCGTTCACAAAAATATGGATTTTGTAACACAAAAAATTATAATAAAAGTAACACTTATCTGAAAAGTAAAAAAATTGTGTGGTGTGAAACGGGGCTTGGGGGGAAATCTATCAAATTGTGTTAGATCTGAGAAATCTTTAAATAAAAATATTTTATTAATTTTGATGAAATGCAGAAGCATTTTTAAATGCCACTAAGCAAGTCAGATTTTCGAACAAAAGTTTTAAATGATAATTAAATAAATTAGTTGCTCACAGCCAACTGTATTATGCAGAAATTACTAGAATATTTTTTTTCCAACCTTACGTTAATTTCTAACAGTTTTAACTATTTAGCTATAATGAACTTTACCGCAAATATATATGTATAAACCTGCCTTATTTTTTTTATTTTTATCAAATATTACGAACATTTCGAAAGTAAAAATAAAACGTGCCAAATTAAAAGACCTAACAAACTTGATATATTTTATCTATGAATTTCTAATTTGACAACCTGTCGGAAGATCTGTCAAATAACGTCGGTAAATTAAAATGGTTTGACGTGCACTCAAACAAATCCCAAAATTACTTGTATGTTTTATCCCACAAACATAATCACAAATTAGCACTAAAATGCGAAACCAGGTAAATCAATACACTCAGCATAACAACAACAATACATAACCTGCTCTATTCCAGAAACACTTTATTTTCAACCTGCTGCTGCTTTGCTCTCTGATATGCGGCAGTTTGGAGTTTTACGTGCCGGGCATGGCCCCAGTCGAGTTCAAAAAGGGGCAGCCGATCGACGTGAAGGCTGTCAAGATGACTAGTATACACACGCAGTTGCCGTATGAGTATTACTCGTTGCCCTTTTGCGTGCCAAAGAACGGGACTTCGTCGATACATTACAAGTCGGAGAATTTGGGGGAGGTTTTGAGAGGTGATAGGATCGTGAATACCCCGTATGAGGTGAAGATGGCAGAGAATGTGCCGTGCACTTTGTTGTGCCACGAGCCGAGCAAGCCGATGCATTGGAATACGCTGCAATCACAGACGGTTATAGATAGGATACAGCACGAATATTTTGTACATTTGTAAGTAAAAAAAATATTACTTATACAATTTTCAATACAGAATATGATGAATAATGACTGTCCTAATTAGCAATACATTAATATTAATCAAAACTAATCAGTGAAACAAAATAAACAAAGTTGTTAAAAAAACCCTTCATGCAACTCAGAAATAGAAAAAACTTCAAATGAAAATGTTGTTAATTTCAATTTCTTTACACCATTTGTCATGATATTAATGTGTGTGGGTTTTGAGTCTTATAACAAATCTTTTGTGATTTAAAAAATTTGTGAAATTTCACCAAGTATTCCCTTTTTTAAATCATAGTTAAGGGCCTGTAGTGCCTTGCCAAACAGTTTCTCCTGCGGGGCAACGGTGGTGGGTAGTAGTTCGATGCATCGCCACGCAAATCATAGCGCTCTTGCATTATACTATTCAAACTAAATATGTGGAGCGCCCGCCGCACTGCAGCATAAGACGAGCCGAACGGTGGCGGGGGCGGTGAGCTGAGGGGACCAATTCGTCAGTCGCCTCCGCCGCACAGTGTGGCCGATCCAAACGAACGCACCAGCGGTAGTGGGGGAAGGAAAAATAAAAGTGAAAATTGACCAACAAAAAAAATACTATTACATTCTAGATACTCCAAAACTCATAGCGTGTCAAATGTTTGAATTTTTTGGACGCATCACTTTTGTGCAATTAATGTTCAAAATTGATCAATTTGAGAACGCGAACTACGCGTGAAAAGTGGATAAGATTTAATGATTTATTACATCGCACTCACCTAATATATCAATACCATTTTTACAGGATTTATTAAACACATATTCCTCTATAATATTCCGCTAAGTATGATATAATCGATTATGAAAAATTATAGTTATGATTATTTAAACGTAACAACATTATTTTAATACATTTAAACTTTGAAGTGACTTAAATAAATTTTATCGAACCGTAGAGGGTAGGGCTCACTACCAAAAAATAGCTCAAACTTTCCTCTATCACACCATATCAAAATCAAATTTTTATCGATCCCTGTAAGGGGCTTTTTTATTTTTTTGTTCAGCGCGACCGCCTACCGCGAAGGCGCTCTAGCGTTCCTATGCATAGATTTCATTCGCAGTTACTACATCTTTGTTATACAAAGCAAGTGTTTCAGAATAAATATTCTAACTTGAGAATGAGAATGTTTACATTCTATTATTAAAATTGATTTCGGAATTTTATTACATTCAGTAATGGTCGTGGAGAAACATCTTTACATGTTTTCTCTAAAATAATTAGGAAATCCTTATGGTGCGTGACACCCTGTATAGATGATGAGTAATAAATAAGCGCCGCCCGCGCCGACCGGCCAGAAAAAAATCCTGAATTCACCAAACACCGCAAAAAAATATCCAGCCTACTAACCGACGCGACATGACGCGACCCCAAATTCGCCGGCCGGCACGTCGATGCGCCCGCTATGCGAATCCGCGCCTGACGCCGCGCCCCCCGCTACGGGAAAAAGACTTCGGCGGCCGCTATTTGCCGACGCTTGTTCGCAATATGTTATAATTGGAATTTGGAATAGTAAAAACCTCATCATAGCTATTGCTTATAAAATAATACTTACGCATTCCATTTCTGAATGTTACTTTGTTTCTTCCGTTGGTCATTCAATCTCAGCCCTGGCTTCGTTCTAGGTTTTCGTGGCATTGTTAAACAATTATACAAACACAAAAATCTAACAACACTTAATAACACCAAAATTTACCTAACCGTGTGGAGACGATATCAGACGTTATTGAATAATACAAAATAATACACTTTACACGCATAAATAAAAATAATTCAAAAATACTTACGCGCGCAATCTTCCAATAACACCACAACTAACACAATCAAACAAAATCTGAGCCAAAAATGTGTCGAATGGATAGTAATAATTTCACTGCATGATTTCTGTAATTTTACAGAAAACGCCAAGAGCATCGAGTAAAATGCAACAGACGGCGGCACTTTACGGGCTGTATTTTTGCGATTTACAGGGGTCAGAAGAACATCTCTTAAATTTCGCACAGAGCATGTTTTGTGTTCTAATAAAAACCAATAATCAGTAGAAAGAAGAAACTACCTTTATGCTGTTTTATTATTTCAAAAAAAAATTAAATTGTACACTAAAAAAGCATCACAAGTAATGCCATTTTTTGTCATTTTATTGTAATCAAATGAAAGTTATTAAAAAAAAATCAAGACAGTAGATGTGTCTATATATCCTTTATTTCCTTATTTTGAAAAGATGAAATAAATCGGTGTGTAAATAACGAAATTACAGCCGGAATACGGCAGCATGTTTTATATGGATTTTCGCTATGGAACAACGCGTTCTATGGAGCCTTAAATATGTTTCACCACGTGAAAGATGAGAAACTTGTTCAAGATACAAATCTTTTATTTTAACAATTTGAATTGAAGGCATAACTTCTTATTCTCACGGCTAACTCACATTTTTTTAAGCATCAACTCTAGTTTATTTATAAAGAATAGTCTTGCTTTATCAATATTTTATTAAAAATTAATCTGTGTTTAGATTGGTTGATAATTTACCAGCGGCAACTCCAGTTATCAACCCGGACACAAACGAACAGCAGTTTGAGCACGGTTATAGGTTAGGAAACGTTTTTGGCGATCGCAGTTTTATCAACAACCATTTAAAACTCACTCTGCTTTACCACAATCCAACTCCGTAAGTTTTCTCGTCTAAATTGACTACTTTTGGGTTTTATAACGGTGTTGTTTTCAGTAATGTTTATCGCGTGGTCGGATTTCACGTTGAAGCGAAGTCCGTACACATCGACGATATAAAATTCAAAGGAAAGACCTGCACGTTCCCCAACAAGCCCAGATCCCAGCCTGTGGACGGACGGGGCGGGACCCGGCTGTTTTTTACTTACGAGGTGGAATGGGAGGAGTCGAAAATAAGTTGGGCTTCACGATGGGACACTTATTTGGCCATGAGCGATGTGCAAATTCATTGGTTTTCTATTATAAATTCCTTGGTTGTAATTTTCTTTTTATCAGGTAAGTACAAACCAGAGCTGGGCAGGATTCGAATCATTCAGGATTCGAATCCTTTTAGAGGATTCAAAAGAGGTATTCGAATACTTTAGTTAAACTGGATTCGTGATCCGGATTCGTTACACTTTTTTAAAAGGATTCGTATTCGAATCCAAATGCTGGTGATTCGAATCCTCATAAAAGGATTCGAATCCTCATAAAAGGATTCCAATCCTCATAAAAGGATTCCAATCCTCATAAAAGGATTCGAATAATTACAAAAGGATTCGAATCGTTAAAAATAATACGAATTAATCGTAAGGATTAACATGAAAAATTTGTTTTGTATGTTTTGAAATTTCTCGTTAAATCACTGTTTTATACGCGTGGCGCATGAAGTAAAATTTCGAGTTTAGAAAAGTCCCGTGAAAATTTGTCTCGGGTCGCTACGCGACCCTCGACAAATTTTCTACGCGGGGCTTTTCTAAACTCGAAATTTTACTTCATGCTTAGTCTGGGAGTGGACGACACTCGTTTGTAAGTGATAAAATCAATTAAATCAATGATTTGTGTCAAATTTGACATTTTGATCAAATTTGATGATTTTTGCCAGATTTGAGATTTTTAATTGTTTTTCGGTAATTTCGCTAAATATAACATTTTGATGAATATGAATTACCATTCCCAATCAAATTTTTATACTTAACATGTCGATTTATAACATTTTTATAAGATTTTCAACAAATCGATATTTTCATAAAATTATCATCATTTCGAGATTTTCGTCGATTAATCAAATTTTTATCAGATTTTGCAATATTTCCTCAATTTTCCTTAATTTATCGAATGTTGATGAAATTTTCAATATTTCGAGATTTTTTATTAATTTATGAAAATGTTTATCAGATTTTCAACATATCTTGATTTTTTGTCATTTTTATCGATTTATAAAATTTTGATGAAATTTTCGATATTTCGAGATTTTCTCGTCAAATATATAAAATGTTTATATGTAAGATTTTCAATATTTTTATTCAGATTTGTAACGATTTTCAAAAATGATTGAATCATTACTTGAACACACAAATTTAAGATTTTTTTTTCTACAAGACATATTTAATCAATTTTGACATTGAATGACATTTTTGATATTTTTTACCTTTTGAGATGACATTTTTGACAATAGATTATATTCTTGATATTAGACTACGTATTTTGACATTAGATGACATGTTTCACATTAAATGTTACTTTTGATAAACAATGACATTTTGTACTTTTTTTACTATTTCTGATGTTGACATTAAATGACGTATTTGACATTAGATGGCAGTTCTGACATTTTATATTTTTTGTTTTTTGACATTAGACGACAATTTTGACATTTGATATTTTTGATATTACATATTTACTTGTTTTATATTAGATAACAATTTTTATATTATTAGATAACGTACTGATATAAAATGATAATTTTGACGTAAATCGATTTTATCAACATGCCGAATTTTTGACGTTTTTGATATTTTTTATATTTACTAGATGACATTTTGGTCATTTTGATGTTTTTGGCAATTTTAAATAATTTTAACATATGAAAATTTGTCTCGGGTCGCTGCGCGGCCCTCGACAAATTTTCTACGCGGTGCTTTTCTAAACTCGAAATTTTACTTCATGCTTAGTCTGTTAGTGGAGACACTCGTTCGTAAATTTTCGAATTATCATCAAGTTGTGTATTTATTTTCAAAAAAATCTTTGTCGGTTTATTGAACAAATACAAAAGAGCTGAGGAGAAAAGTGTTTAGGTAAAAGAGGTTTATTTTTTCGTTGGCTACAACTTTTGTTTGAAACATTTTTTGCTTTAGATGTCGAAAGCCATAATCGGTAAGTTGTTGATGTCCACTAGATTTCTTAGTATCTAATTCAAAAACAAAAGAGCTGAGGTGAAAAGTGTTTAGGTAAAAGAGGTATATTTTTTCGTTGGCTACAACTTTTGTTTCAAACATTCTTTGACTTAGACGTCGAAAGCCATAGCGAAATTCGTTTAATAAAAAAACATGTAATAATTTCTGGTGATTTTTAACGCAAAACTTTTAGACATTTGATGGTATAATTAATATTGAATTACTGAAATAAGTATTTATTCTTAATATATTCGTAAATATACGGTAAACAATGTAAAATATTTATTTAATTAAAATATTTAGAAAATAACAATACAATAAATTTTATATTATTATTATTATTATTATTATACTGGGTGTCCGTATTTCAACAGAATGTATGGGGATCTCGGTTATTTAAAGAGATAGAGAGTCGGTTAAATTGGGGCAAAGTCGCATAATTTAGGGCCCAATAATAACCCAAAAACAAGTTGGAAATATCTTATTTCCTTAATGAGATATTGTCAAAAAAAGTATTTTTGAAAATTCGTTTTTATTTTTTTATTCAAAAACTATTGAATCCAGACATTTACAACTTTGACATTATAGGCACTTTTTAACGATAAATCTAGTAACATATTTTATTTTAAGATAACTATAACATTTACCTAGGGACCATAGCTAACTTTTGTTTTTCTTATGGGCGCCATTTTGGATTTAGATATTTTTAGGAAGAATATTTTTTACTGAATTCAATGATGTATCACACTTATAGTTTATTGTTCATTTTATATGTAAAATTTTAATCTTTTGTTTTTTCAAAGAGTGCCTTGGAAACAGTTGAGTAACTCACTTATTTGGCAACTCATAGGACCCATAATTTGCTTACATATCACCCCTGAAGACGGGCATCCGACGATACATACTTTAATAGTTGTGACATATTTTAAAGTAACGAGTGTCTTCCACTCCCAGACTAAGCATGAAGTAAAATTTCGAGTTTAGAAAAGCCCCGCGTAGAAAATTTGTCGAGGGTCGCTGCGCGACCCTCGACAAATTTTCACGGGGCTTTTCTAAACTCGAAATTTTACTTCATGCGCCACGCGTATAAACCATTGTTTGAAGTGTAGTTCAAAAACACACAAATACATTTTTAATCAGAGTAACACAGAAATTTAGTCTGTTATCAACGATGTTCAGTGTTAATAATAAATAATTAGGTTGTGAATATTTTTGTTAAAACAACTGATAACGATATTTATATGTTAATGGTTGTAAAAAAATAATAAAATCAAATTTATTCTTGAAGGATTTGTATTCGTGATTCGAAAAAATTTATCTCTTACGAATCCTTTATTCGAGTATTCCTGATTCGAATCATATTAGGTGATTCGGATTCGTGATTCGAATCCTTTTAACGAGGATTCGTCCCAGCTCTGGTACAAACAAAAAGAGACCTTTATTGGCATAATAATACATTACGTAGATGTAATCATTTGGCGGAGGAGTGCGAGGGGGGTGAAGGAGGAATGGCTGGGAGTAAGATGGAATAGAAGAGTGACGGAATGGATGAGAGAGGATGGGGCCGGGGTAAGGGCGCTGAAAAGTTGGGGGTAAAGAGGGAAAGCGGCAGGAAGAGAGGGGGGTAGCGATTAATGTAGTTAATCACTACCCCCCGCCCTTACCCCGGCCCCATCCTCACTCATCCATTCCGTCACTCTTCTATTCCATCTTACTCCCAGCCATTCCTCCTTCACCCCCTCGCACTCCTCCGCCAAATGACTCCACGTATCAGGTAAGTAAAACTCATTTAATTTAGAAGTGTAAATTCTATAGGTTATGTCATAAACAATTTTTCTTTTAGGTATTTTAACGATGATCATGGTTCGAACTTTAAGAAAAGATATCGCCAGATATAATGCGGATGAGGGTATCGATGAAACAATTGAAGAAACCGGCTGGAAACTAGTGCACGGGGATGTTTTTAGGCCACCGAGGAATTCTAGGTTATTTGCTGCAGTCATCGGTTCGGGAATTCAGATTTTCTTCATGGCTCTCATCACAATATGTAAGTACTTTTTAACCTCAATTAATGCTGTATAAAACAATTAACAGTCATTTTAATTTTGATTTAATTTTAGTTTTTGCTATGTTGGGAATGTTATCTCCGGCATCTCGCGGTGCCCTTATGACAGTAGCGATCTTCTTATACGTGTTCATGGGTCTGATAGCCGGTTACTTTTCCGCACGTTTGTATAAGACGATGAAGGGACGCGAGTGGAAGAGGGCGGCGTTTTTGACGGCCACTCTCTATCCGGCCATTATCGCCTGCACTTGTTTCTTCCTGAATTTCTTTATTTGGGGGAAGGCTAGCAGCGGCGCCGTCCCATTCTCGACCATGGTTTACCTTTTGACAATATGGTTCTGCATTTCTCTGCCGTTGGTTTACTTGGGGTACTATTTCGGGTACAGGAAACAGCCGTATCAACATCCGGTGAGGACCAATCAGATACCCCGGCAGGTGCCTGAACAGCATTGGTACATGAATCCCATGTTATGGTAAGGGCTAGTATTTTCTTGATGGATAGCTTTACCTTCCTACGAAGCTCTTGGGTTTAAAGAAAAAATTTATCGATTTCACATTGCCTTGAGATACTATTAATTTTTTATTGGGTAGAGACATAAAATTACATGATTTATATTGGTTATTCAATGAACTTTTGTTTTTGTTAAAGTATAACTATGAGCAATAGCATTGATTAAATAATATATAAGATAGGAAACGCAATGCATTAAAAACGTGACCCCAAAAATTTTCCAGCTTTGGCGTCGACACCAAGTAGGCGGTCAACTGAACTACACTATTTAAAATCTTACAGATATCTATTTTGTGTAGAAGTTGAAGACCGCGAGATATTTATGTGCTCCTGATACTCTCCTCTCGGAGCGGTTAGCAAGTAGGTGCGGACGTCCCGGGGAAGTGAGGGTTTTTTTTGCGTGAACAAGCAGACGGCCGGCGATTCTTTTAATAGTTTTCAAAATGAATGTAAAACGTAATAATTGCGTTTATATTAATTGTCATATAAACAGACACAAAAATCCAGAAATATCATTTTTTAAATTTCTAAAAAAAGATGAAAGTAGACAAAAAATATGGATTGAGAATAGCGGTAATATAAACTTATTACAGTTAAAAAACAATAAACTGCATACGAGTGTTATATGCGAAAAACATTTCGCTTCAAAATATATTATGAAAAATGGTGCTAGGAAAAATGTTTCTAAGACAGCTGTACCGTTTGACTTCCGCAAAATCCCTTCAACTTCAGAAGAAAACGTATTCAAATTGAAGTTGCCAATAAGAAAGTGCTATGGAAAATTACCAATAAACGAAAATGAAATTTCTACTGTGGAGATGGTGAGTTTTTAATATTCAGGACCGGCGTATGCGGGACAAAATAGACGTAAGAAAAAAAAATGGGGGGTGTGGGTTGTTTTACCGCTTGTAGTGCCCAAAACATATTTAATAATAGGCTTAATTAATGACAGGGATTCGCGAAAAAAAATCTTAAGGTGTCCGTTTTTAGAGCTGCTCTATGGGTGATCGCAGTGACGGATCCAGAGAGCAATTTACGGGGGGTGGGGTATTGACAATTATCTGTTGTATTGTTTCAAAATATACAGGGTGCCCGTTTTTCGAGCTGCACTATCTCGCTTATTTGAAGAGATAGAGAATCGGTTAAATGGAGGCAAAGTTGTGTATTTTAGTGCATACTAATAATTTGCTTTCACATTTCATATATCTTTAATTGTTTCGATATAATTTGAAAAAAAAAGAAATTTTCGATATTTCAAATTTGATCATATGTCATTTGTATTTTTTTCCAAAATTTCTAAAAACATTCTTATAGCCCGATTTATGAACTACATTCGTTTTTGTTTTTCCAAACACGACTTTTGTTTTTGTTATGGGCGCATATGGAGATATGCATATCATTGAACAGCATTTTTTACGCTGATTTCAATGATGAGCTACATGTTGACTTTTGAAAAATGTATTGTTATTATGATATGTAACCATTGAAATAATTAAGCAATGTCCACAAAAACTATTTGTTTGTATAAGAAAATGTAACCAATTATTAGTAGACTTCCGTGTAAATAGCATTTCAACTACTCCATAGCAACTTGATATTTTTTGGTTGACATCACAGTTATCTGACACTTAAAAACATGGAATATCTGTGAATATGATTTCATTGCAAACCTTTGTTTAAATTCAAAATAATTGTAAAGTTTTTTGGCAATTTTCTGGGTAAATACTTTTCTTAAATTATTGAATAAATTACCAAGTCATTAAGCTTAATACGCTTTAAAAATAATGTAATAAGACCGGCACTGTCAAATAATTAGAGGAGCCAATATTAACACATTTCAAATTTGACATGTAAATCCCTATGGTCCGCTTTACAAATCAACACCCGGTATACATCCCAAAACTCAAATGTCTATCATTTATATTGGTTGAGTATGTATGTTAAATTTAATATTTCACTCACGGAATACCCCAGTGTTTTTCTATACGGGCAATAATCCGGAACCACGCTGTATAATAAATATGTCGCCCACCTATGTTTGAAAGAATTTAATCACATATATTCTATTTTACATCTCGAAATCATTTTTTAGGAAAATATACCAAATGAAATTCGCATATTGACACCACCACCACCATCACCGGAGTTGTCGCAAGGTTCTTCAACCGATATATATAATATTCAAATAAAGTCTCCCCCCGAAAAAAGACAATCAATTAAAAAATCAAATACTTTAAAAAAATTGAAAATGAAAAATTATAGACTGAAAAAGAAATTATTACTCATGTCATCGGCAAACAAATTACAAAAACAGTTACTGAAGAAATCGTCAGATACCAACACGTTTGTAAATATGTTAACTTCACATAAATCGAGAGCCGCATATACATTCAAAGATACATTTCGTACTATTACAAATCACCAACACTCTATAAATTCATGATAAACAAGTCAAAATTCAATTTGCCGTCAATTAGAACTATAAACAATTGGACAAGAGTTATTAATTTAATAACAGGAACACATTCAATATTGTTTAATAAGTTCAAGGACAAAGTCAACACAATGGATGACATTGATAAGGAATGTGTTTTAATGTTCGATGAAATGTCTTTGAAGAAATATTTAGAATACAATCCAATTCAAGATATAATAGAAGGATTCCAGGATTATGGCGAACTAGGACGAAGTCAAGCTATTGGAAAAAAGGGATTAGTTTTTATGATTAGGGGGCTATTTAAAAAATGGAAACAGCCCATCTCTTATTATATTGCGGAACGCCCAGTATAAAATACATTAACACAAGGTATAATTTTTAGCATGTAAAATACTATGGCCCGCGATAAAAAAAGATAATATATAACTAAAAGTGGCCGTTTTCTTATTACTGCAAAGAATACGGCCACTATCAAGGGACATAAAAAATAGGCATAAAAACGCAGCGTGATGAACATGCGATCTTTGTGCGCCACGTTACATTCGAAGCAAGTATCAGGAGAGCATAACGAGCACAACTGCACAGTTAGTTCTATAATACGTCCTTCATATGAGTGGTGTCTCCAGCTGACTGAGACGTGTAAGGCGTGCAAGGGTGGTTGTATATAGTTTTCATGAGCACGTTATTATCCATACAGTTTCGCTTCTTATACTACTTATTCAATGGCAATAGTAGCACATTTAGCCATTTATGCTTACATGACGGAAGCCAGGATCTAAGACTGAGATTTGAATAGAAATAATTAAAGTATTCAAATATGAATATTTCACTTACTAAATCATTAACATATTTGAATAACACAAAAATATTCAAATAATTAATATTCCAATGCTTCAATTTATTTTGAACTTCAATTTAAACCACTCAGTCAGCATTAATTTGCCTTAATGCGAAAAATATATGAAAATTCGATTTTCAGGTATTTTTAAATTCATACAGGGAATTTTATTTTAAGTATACATATCCTGATGCATACACAAAATGTTCATGCATTCGTCATTTTTTAAAATTGTTCGATTTGAAGCTTCAAATGAGTGTTTCCACTCCCAGACTAAGCATGAAGTAAAATTTCGAGTTTAGAAAATCCTGAAAATTTGGTTTGGTAGCGTAGCGAAGCGGAGCTACCAAACCAAATTTTCAGGATTTTCTAAACTCGAAATTTTACTTCATGCGCCACGTGTATAAAACACTGATTTAAAGTGAAGTTCAAAATACACTTCTAAATCAGTATGCTAATGAGGTGTATTTTTAACTTCAGAGTTTTTCAGTGGTTTATACGCGTGGCGCATGAAGTAAAATTTTAAGTTTAGAAAAGCCTGAAAATTTAGTTTGGTCGCTACCAATCCAAATTTTCAGGTTTTTCTAAACTCGAAATTTTACTTCATGCTTAATCAAGGATTGGAAACACTTGTTCGACGTTCATTTATTTTGAAACAATGGTATTTGCTTAACACCTACACAAAATTTAATGAAGATACCTCAAAATATTTTGAAAATATTATTTTTGTATAAATTTACAGTTCTATAAAATTAGAATATTGTATATTTCATAATAACTCAAAAACTATAAATCTCTATTTATAGTTTTTGAGTTATTAGAGCAATGTTTACATAACATCCTCATAAAATCTTAAGGAGATATCCTGAAAATTATGAGAATATGAAATTTTCATCATAATAACTGAAATAAAACATATGGTCATATTATTTTAGCACACTGATGGCTGGAATTTTACCGTTTGGAGCAGTTTTTATCGAACTCTTTTTCATTTTCACCGCCATATGGGAGAACCAGTTTTACTACCTTTTCGGTTTCCTCTTCTTGGTCTTCATAATCCTAGTCATATCGTGTTCGCAAATCTCAATTGTAATGGTCTATTTCCAACTCTGCGGAGAGGTAAGTTTCAGCGACGGCTTGTAGCCTAACTTCAGGGTAGGCCACAGCGCCAAGGCACACAAAATTTGAGGTTATGATCGCGCTTTATAAATACGCAGAATTGCACAACAAAGTCACCTTTCAATAACGGATACACATTACCTTGGGTCTCTGGCCTACCCTGAAGTTAGGCCACCGCTGGTAAGTTTACACAAAACATTTCACATGTTTCGAGCAAATATCAACATCCAAAATAAACAATATGTTATACAGCAATAAGGCTGGGATCAAATATGAATAATTCAATTAGTCGAATATTCAAATAAAAATATTTCAATCACATAATTTGAAAAATTCCCAGCCTTAGTTTTAAACAAAAAAACGTTTGTGCTCGACACTTGATTTTGCTTTCTAAAAATGTTTAAAATTATTTCTCAATGTTTTCAAGCCTACTTGATTAGGGTTTTTTCCTACTTCTGATTAAAGATTCTTAACTCATTTCTTTTTAATTCCAACCCATTACAGGATTACCACTGGTGGTGGAGAAGTTTCATCGTGTCGGGCGGATCCGCCGTCTACATCCTAGCCTACTCTCTCTTTTATTTCGTGACGAAACTAGAAATAACCGAATTCATCCCGACCTTACTCTACATCGGCTACACGGGACTTATGGTCCTGACATTCTGGCTGCTAACGGGCACCATCGGCTTCTTCGCCGCTTACGCCTTTGTGCGGAAAATCTACGGAGCCGTCAAAATCGACTAGGCGACAGCTCAACAGATTTTCAATGTTTTCCTTGTTTTTTCCCATTTTTGTGTTCTGACATTACTCACATGAGAAAATGATCACTGAAACAAGTGAGATACACGAAAATTCATGTTCATGCCAAAAAAAAAAAAGAAATAAGTATGTAAGTGAGTGTGTACATGTTTCAAATTAAAATGTATGTTTTTATTGAAATCGTCTGTTTAAAGGTAAAGGTCTTTAAGAGCCAGTTGCACCAAACACGTTGAACTGGTTCAATTCTGAACTCGAATTCAAAGTGGTATTAGAATCTTGAACTCGAGTTCAGCTTAAACTCAAGTTCAACGTTTCTGCTGCAACTGGGCCTAAGTCTGTGGAACTTAATGATTTTTTACTTTTAGGACGACGATATGCCGAAAAAGTGAAGCCAGTTTACTGTAAATGTATCATCGTTCAGACTAGGAAAAAAATATTTTTAATTATTTTTATATTATTCATGATTGGTTGCAATTTATAAACATTAAAAAAAAAATACTGTTCGGTTTGTTTATAACTGGTGAAGAAAATGAGAGTTAGCCATGAGACAAAAGTTTAAATACGAGAACTGCCGTATTGATATTTCAATTCACCCTTTATAAATAAACTTAATACTGTTTTTGTTATTTATATTTTTTTCTATATATGGGGGGTTTTACATTGCAATCGTTTTGTGTTGAATCGATGAATTGTACTTTATTTATTATATATTTAGGTAGGAAATGTGATTACAATAAAAAAAACAGTTTTTGAGTAACTATTGTTATTTTTGTTGTAAGCATATTATTCTTGCTTTGTTTTCTCTATTCCTTTTTTCTTGTAATACTTCCTCACTATGGTTAACGACATTAATACTGGAATCATGATTGGTAAGAAAAGTGGAATGTAAACCGCATACCTGGAAAGCAAGAAAAGTAGAAAGTTTTGTTTATTATCTACAATTGTTTGTTCATTATTTTTAACTACACAACTGTAGAGAGAATTTTTCTTTTAAGTATACGTATTTTGATGTGTACGCTGTAAATTTTCAGGCATTCGTTGATTTAATTGAAGCATTTTATTTAAACGAGTGTTTCTAATCCTTGATTAAGCATGAAGGAAAATTTCAAGTTTAGTATAGCCTAAAAATTTGGATTGGTCTCTCCGCTTCGACCAATCCAAATTTTCAGGCTTTCCTAAACTCGAAATTTTACTTCATGCTTAATCAAGGAGTGGAACACTTCTTAGAAGCATTACATATACTTAAAAAGGAAAATTCCCCGTATGTTCCAGTTCTCTGAGAAATATTTCGAATCAATACTCTTGATCATTTCTACTAACTTTTGATCATCAGGAAAATAGAGCAAAGCCAACAGAGACGGATCACTGAACGCCTCCTCAGAATTCTTAAAAGCCAGTTTCGCCATCTCCAAAGCCCCTTCTACATCCCCCTTTTTCAAAAACTCATCCCCCCGATCGGCACTCTCCAAAGCCAAAATAACTTTTTCGGCAACAGCATCACTTATGACAATACTGTTAATCTCCGACAACAATTGCGCCAACGATTTCAGAGTCCTCCTCGTTGAATCAATCATCTCTTTTGTTTTAACAATCTTCAAATTAACTACGTCCTTTTCCTCACTCCCCCTCAAACCCAAGAGCTCCCGAAGTTGGATCAAGAAAGTGCTTACGATTTTTTTAAGGTCCGGCTTGTAAGTTTTCCTCGCGCACATTTCCTCTTCGGGGTTGAGGATGTTGATCCCGCCCCAACGGGGGCTCAGGAAGGCGTTGCTTTCGACAGCCCCTTGCTTGTCGTAAATGAAAACGGGCGAGTTGCATTTGGTTACGTAAACGACTAGATTCAAACAAGGCCGGGGAGATAAATGCGACCAGATTTTCTTCTCCAGCGGGGTGATTAAATGCGGGAGCTGCTCTTCGAATAGAACCAACCTTCCTTCGTGTTTCTTCGGAACAACACCTAATTCGACCAAATACAACCACTGCGATTTAACAGTGAAATTCGCAACATTATCCAATTCCTTTAAAAATGGTTTCAAGTTGTTTAAAAGATCATGCGAGTTTAAATCAACTTTGAGGTTTTGCGGGTCGGGGTTTACTAGGGTTATTAGTAGGTCGTATTCGAGGCTTAGGGGGATGCTGTTTTCACGGATTGTTTTCGGGGGGACGTCCACATCGAACATTTCGTTGAGGGGCAAAGCGGCTCGGTAAACACGAGTTGTGTGCCACCAAACGGGCAGACCGATTATGACTAGTATGAAGAAGTAAGAGAGAACGCTGTAGATGCGGTATTGAGCATCCGGATCATCTTTAAATCTATCATCTAGATCTAGAAAACAAAAAATATCATGTAAATTTATTAAATAATTATTACAACAAAATTAGATGATATCAAGCATATTAAACATTATCAGTAATTATCTCGTGTGTGTGACAATAAAAATGATCATTTGCTAATATCAGTGATTTAAAGAAAAAAATCATCAAGTACGTAGGGTGTAATAAAACACTTCTTTATTATTTATAAAACAATAATATTAACATATTTTACCTAAGTTTTCTTCTACATTTTTTATTTCGCCTTCTCCGCTCATCTTAGCTAATTATCTCCTACTTAAAAATGATTTAAATTAAATACACCGCCCACGTACAACACAAAAGTTAGGTTATGTCGTTTATGTTTTGACGTTAGTAGAAATCATAGAATATTATGTTTAGATGGATAGGTTATTTCATTAGGCAAAATCGAAATAAAATCAGAAATTGTTGTAAAAAATAGTCAAAATCGAAATAATAGTAATCAAACATTATAATTAGAAGAAATGCGTTTTTTAAACTGAAAATTAAATTCAAGTAGTTCCAACCCTTGTCACCTGTAGCGCTGATTCCAACGCGGGAAAATTTGAAAATTTCAACAAATAAATAATGCTATGCTGAACTCATTAAGAGTTAATAATTTTGTATACACTTAATGAATTTACATTTTTATTTCTCCCATGAAAATGGCATCAGCTTCACATCACTGTTAAAATGGAAAGATATATGAATAAGTCCATTTATTAGAAAAGTATAAAATTTATTTATGAAATAAATGAAAGATAAAAAAATCGAATTATATCAATTAAAACTTACAATATAAAAAAGATAAAAACTCAGTCTAAATCCATTTTGTAAGTAACCTTCGTATTGACCTTGTGTATATTCGTGCTGAACGACCGCATTTTAACACACTGAGCATTTTTTATGTGAGCCGGCTCTGTATCGGCCCATTCCTCTGGTAACGAGACGTCCTGTTTGGTGTAGATCTGCAGATCGAAGCTGCACAAACAATCCAGAAGGGGGAGGTAAGTCACCGATGAGGTAATCTGTTTTAAAACATCACGGATTTCATTCCTGATTAGTTTCAACGGCTTCTCCGACGTTTGAGTGCCTTCCACGTCATTTTCGGCCCCTTCGTATTCAACGTTGAAATCCCATCTTTCCATCACTTCCAATGTTTTTATGTTGGTTATCACTAAAGCTACTTTATTGACGATTCTTTTTACTAGCCATTCTAAAAACAGGAAACGTAGTAAGTGATTTTATTATTTATGAATATCAATATTGTTTAACCCCTTAACTTACAATTTAAAATTACATTTAAGATACATACAGATTTTTTGTTTTAAGAATACTTTTCCATATTCCAAGAGTGTTGCTTCAGACGTTAGAATTAATCAAAATCAACATTTGTCAAATTAATTAACATGATAACAAAAATAAGCAGTATCTTTTGAACTTCACAATATCTCAGTGTTTTGTATGCCTGGCGCATGAAGTAAAATTTCGAGTTTAGAAAAGCCTGAAAATTTGGATTGGTCGCTCCGCTTCGCTACGCGACCAATCCAAATTTTCAGGCTTTTCTAAACTCGAAATTTTACTTCATGCTTAACCTGGGAGTGAAAAACACTCTTTTAAAGGCTCAAATTGAAAGCTTTTATAAAAGAAAATGTCTTAAAATTTGCAGGAAAAAATCGTAATATGTATTACTTAAAAGGAAAATTCCCTGTACTATTGATTTCTTATGCACTTAAAAAGTTTTACCTTTAAACCGATGATTTTATTGTCATGTGATGTACTTGGTTTCGTTACTATGACTACCCACCTTTTAATTGATCCAACGTTGTGGTTAAAAATTCTTTGATTTTGTTATCCTGGGACATTAAAATTGTCAGTCCGTAATTCTCTACAGGTTTAAAGTCTTCTGGGGGGTAGATCCCTCTTTGAAAGAGGATCGAATGGACTCCGAATTCTGAAATTGAATGTATTCTAGATGCAAAAAGAAGAAACAGAAACCACATTCAATAGAGAAACAATTTTGATGATACTAAATCCTGGTTTCTGTTTGTTACTTTAAAAAATAAAACAGAAACTAATTAAATAACGTGCTCAATCTTTACCTAACATTTAATAAATCGAAAATCAGCTGATGCACATGTTTCCTAATCAATTAACATCACATTCTTTTCTTATTTTTTAAGAACAACACGTTAATCAAAGTGCTTTTTTTTTTGAAAGAAAAGAAATTTAAATGACAAAAACTGTTATAAACAATCATGTATGCATAACCTAAAATACGAAAACTCACCCAAATATTCGCAGACGATTTCCGACGATCCCTTAAGGGTGATCGCAGATTTATTTTTTTGAGCCATCCCAGCCATTATCACAAAATACGAGCTTTGATAAACCAAAAAAAGACAAATTAAAAAATAACAAACAAATCACGAAAGACCGTTACAAGACCAAGAAAAATCAATAACACCAACTGTACGGGGAAAATTCTAGAACGCCTCGATTACGTTTGTTTCTAGAAAATAATTTCATGGTAAATACTAGAAAATTCCATTTATGTTCAATCAAGAATTATGTTGAATTACAAGAAAGACGATTATTTTTAGAAAAGAATCGTGCTTTTGGTTTTTCTAAATATACTTTTACAAATTGTGTCATTGTAGGTATAACCTACAAACATTTGTGAAATAAAAATAACGATCATGAATGAAAATGGGGATGAATTCATGTGGAAATCGATTTTCTAGCTTAAATATTAAATAAGAAATTACAATACTTAATTAAGAGAGGTTAATTTTCATTAAAACAATCGCACGCAGAGAATTCCGCATTGTCCTTGAATGTAACGAAAAATGCGTTTTCTCAGCAAATTATGCACTAATTCAAGATTAAATTATTTAATTAAAACTGTCTATAAGTGATACAATAAGGATTTAATAAAATTCTTACGTTAAAATTGTTTAAAATTATGATTTTAGGAAAATACGTTTTACCAATTTATTGATTTTTTTATTTTTGTTTACGTTCATGATTTATTTTGAAGCTTTATTTATTAGTATCAAGAATTATAATTAAGAAAGCAACACATTAACATACCCTTATTTAAGGTTTTTGTTGTATTTTTATTTAAATTCTATAATTTATAACAATTATTTATTTCTTATATTAATCAATTTTCTCCTTGAAATCCTGCTGCAACTAATTAAGTCTCCATATAAACCTATGATTTAAGTCATAATTGTTTCTTTAAATTCATTTTAATCAATAATTATACTTTTTTCTTCACCCACGTGACGTTAAATTCGAATTTCGCGCGCGGGGAAAAGCGGAAGTTTCGGCCCGACCTCTCTTTCTAATCGCATCGTCGGCGCTTGTTTTTCCTTCTGGAACCTTCTAGAATTTGCTAGAACGAAGCAGGCTATAAAAGCAAGTGACGCTCGGGCAGGAAATCAATTCAGAAACGACAAGCGAGCAGTGAACACTGCGGTGAACGCAAAGAGAGACCAAGGAGTGTTTTACTTATTTCTGTGTCCCAGTGCAAAGCGTATTTAAATTCAAGTAAGTTAATACTTTTAATTTAAATTGTGTTGAGGTTTGTTATTTGGAGTAAATTGTTTCGATGAAAAATATCGTGCCGGTTTTTTTTTTGTTCACTCCGGCTTCACGCTGCGTACAGGGTTATTACAGCCGATTTATAATTAATACATTGATTTTTTGGGCAGGAAACGCATATTCGTAAAATTCAATCGATTTTTTTTAAGTTTCGCGTGTTTGTCATGAAAATTTTATCACAAAATGGTGGTTGAGGTTTGTTGATAATACTTCATTTATTTGTGCCGTTCGTCAAAACAAGTTCACTGTGTTTTTGGCCAAGTTATAATTTATGTAGGTTTTTACAAAAAAGATTTTTGCAATGTTCTGGGGAATTACTTCATTATGTATTCTCGAGTAGGTTTTGATGAATCATGCTGAAGATTCAATTTTATTGCTGTGTCATCGATATTAAGATTTTTCAAATGATCAATTATCATGAAGGCGAGGAAATTCCTGTGAATTTCCTCGCCTTCAGCCGCAACCCTCCACTTGTGCGTTCGACGTGCCCTGTAGTTATGATCCTGGACGGGATTTTAATTAACTGTAGCCGCACTTAGTCAATTCAAGCATCTAATGTACATGACTCGTCAAATACACGAGTAAACGATCCCGCTTAGTAGTTATGATTAATATAATTTATTAAATAAATAAATAATTTTCGATGCGATCAGTTAAGAGTTTACCCTCTTGCTGTCGACTAACGGGTTCCTGTTCCATGGGGCCCGATGTCGTAGTATCGTAGAACGTGTGCCCCTTGGGAGGCACAGCAAGCATATTCCTAAATCGTGGTGCAGCCCGTCGGGCGATGACACTTGGAATAACCATGCTTAGCACATTCCCCCAATTTTATTATTTTCAACATTTTAAATTTTATTTGTTTTTAATTTAACCTTATGAAAATTATTTAGCAATTATTGTTTTATTAAAATTTAGGTTGTAATGTGATGGATTTTAATTTAAATTTTTGCTGTCTCTAATTAAAATTTGCGACAAACTCATTTTTTAATAAAATCATTTATTTGTTACAGAATGCCAGAAGAAGTTCAAGAAGTTGAGACTTTCGCCTTCCAGGCGGAAATCGCCCAGTTGATGAGCTTGATCATCAACACATTCTACTCGAACAAAGAAATCTTCCTCAGAGAGTTGATCTCCAATTCCTCTGATGCTCTGGACAAGATCCGTTATGAGTCACTCACTAACCCCTCTAAACTCGACTCTGGCAAGGAGCTCTTCATCAAGATCATCCCCAACAAGAGCGAGGGCACCCTGACCATCATTGATACCGGTATTGGCATGACCAAAGCCGATTTAGTCAACAACTTAGGTACTATCGCCAAGTCTGGAACGAAAGCTTTCATGGAAGCGCTGCAGGCCGGTGCTGATATTTCCATGATTGGTCAGTTTGGTGTTGGTTTCTACTCTGCTTATCTGATTGCTGATAAGGTTACTGTTGTGTCGAAGAACAACGATGACGAACAGTACCTTTGGGAGTCGTCGGCCGGAGGTAGTTTCACTGTGGCGTTGGACCATGGTGAACCACTTGGCCGTGGTACCAAGATCGTCCTGCACATTAAGGAAGATCAAACTGAATTCTTGGAGGAGAACAAAATCAAGGAGATTGTCAAGAAGCATTCACAGTTCATTGGCTACCCCATCAAATTGCTTGTTGAGAAGGAAAGGGAAAAGGAGTTGAGCGATGATGAGGAAGAGGAGAAGAAGGAAGAAGAAGGTGAGGACAAGGAGGATAAGGATAAACCCAAGATTGAAGATGTAGGAGAGGATGAGGATGAAGACAAGGAGGAGAAGAAGGAGAAGAAAAAGAAGACAATTAAGGAAAAATATACAGAGGATGAGGAGTTAAACAAAACTAAGCCAATTTGGACTAGGAATGCCGATGACATCACCCAGGAAGAATATGGTGAATTCTATAAATCCCTCACCAACGACTGGGAAGATCATTTGGCTGTCAAGCACTTCAGCGTTGAAGGTCAACTTGAATTCAGAGCTCTGCTTTTCGTCCCAAGGAGGGTCCCATTCGACCTCTTCGAAAACAAGAAGCGCAAAAACAACATAAAGCTCTACGTACGTCGTGTTTTCATCATGGACAACTGCGAAGAGTTGATCCCTGAATACCTCAACTTCATGAAGGGCGTCGTTGATTCTGAAGATTTACCTCTTAACATCTCCCGTGAAATGTTGCAACAGAACAAGATCCTCAAAGTCATCCGCAAGAACCTGGTCAAGAAATGCATGGAACTCTTCGATGAATTGGCTGAAGACAAAGACGGTTACAAGAAGTTCTACGAGCAATTCTCCAAAAACATGAAATTGGGCATCCACGAAGATTCCCAAAACCGCTCCAAATTGGCCGATTTACTCCGCTACCACACATCTGCTAGTGGAGATGAAGCGTGCTCACTCAAAGAATACGTCAGCCGCATGAAGCCCAACCAAAAACACATCTACTACATCACCGGTGAGAGCAAAGAACAAGTCTCCAACTCCTCCTTCGTGGAATCCGTCAAGAAGCGCGGTTTCGAAGTTGTCTACATGACTGAGCCAATCGATGAATACGTCGTTCAACAAATGAAAGAATATGACGGAAAGAACTTGGTCTCGGTCACCAAGGAAGGACTCGAGCTGCCAGAAGACGAAGATGAGAAGAAGAAGCGTGAGGAGGATAAGGCTAAATTCGAAGGGCTCTGCAAGGTCATGAAGACAATCCTCGATAACAAAGTTGAGAAAGTCGTTGTCTCCAACCGTTTGGTTGAATCTCCCTGCTGCATTGTTACCTCACAATATGGCTGGACTGCCAATATGGAACGTATCATGAAAGCCCAAGCCCTTCGCGACACCTCTACCATGGGATACATGGCCGCTAAAAAGCATTTGGAAGTCAACCCTGATCATTCAATCATTGAAAACCTCCGCCAGAAAGTGGAAGTCGACAAGAATGATAAATCCGTTAAAGATTTAGTCATTCTCTTATTCGAAACCGCTCTTCTGAGCTCTGGTTTCAGCCTCGATGAGCCACAAGTCCACGCTTCCCGCATCTACAGGATGATCAAGTTGGGTCTTGGGATCGACGAAGAAGACATGGTCATTGAAGACTTGCCATCAGGAGATGCTCCAGTCGCAGCTGAAGGTGATGGTGAAGATGCGTCGCGCATGGAGGAAGTCGATTAAAGTTATTAAATTATATATCTCTAATTAACGTGTATTTAGGACATGTGTTATAATATGTTCTTCATTCCTTTTTTTATGTATATATTTTTTTGATACCAGTAACAAGTATTATTTTTGTAGCCCTCGACTTACTTGCACCTGTCCCTTTCTCTCGAGTAGATAGGAGAAATAATCGGCTGTGTAATTACAAATACCAAATTACAAACATGCGAATGTACTGAGTTTGTTTTCAATAAAGAAGATTGTTCTTTAAAAAATACTTATTAATTTTAAGACATCTCTTTTTTTTGAAAAGCTAATTGAAGCTATTCTATAAAATAAATAAAACAAGTTGTGATTAAACAATTTGTTTTAACATTTATGCCCACTTGCACCACAGGTGATAAGTACTTCTCAAAAACAATTTTATTCACAAATCTGTTGCACATTTGCATTTTATCCAAAGAGATGTCGAGTTATTTTATAAATTTAAAAACAGTTTTATATACTCGAATTTTGACTTCTTGCAACAACTAAGTTCCTGAGGTGCAAGTGGGGATTATAATAAAAGCTGTCATATTGTTGATTAAGATTGTATTTGCATTCATTGAGATTAATGGAAAGTTGTTACTTTACTGTTTGGATTTAATTTTCGCCAGTTAATAAGTGGTTTTATTCATCAGTTCCCTCTCATACATTACATTACAAAGCCGCCTTGTTTCGTTAATAAAATGTGCGAGTTAAAATAATAATTATCTTTAAACTAAATCTTATAACAAGCAAAGAGACTAATTGATCGTTAATAACATTCCTTATTATTTAATAGTTTGTCGAGTTTGAATGTAAACAATTTTAGTTTTTTATGTACTTAGAGGTGTGGAATATTATAAACAAACATTCATTTAAAATATCGAACTTTATATGCAATACTGTGAACCATATTGATTGGCAGCTCTGATTAGGTATAGTGGCAATTATAAGCAATGCTCTAAAAAACGTTGGCAGCCTTGATTAGATGCAATGAAAATTATAAGCAATGATGTCAACATTTTTAAGTTGGCAAAGCTGATTATAATCATTGAAAATTATAAACATTGCATAATATTATTAAGTTGGCGACACTTCACTGATTGTTTTGTAAAACATAACCTCAAAGTTTTTATTTCCCGAATCAACTTCTTTTTAAATCGAATTTAAAAATGAAAGAAGAGGAAGTAGACACTAAAAATTTGGTAAAAAGCAGGGAATTACTCTATCGTCTAGTAATTAGGTACATGGTTTACAATTTTTTCTTAACAACAGTGAATAAATGTTTAATTACCTTTTGTAAAACTAAGTTGGACTTAAACTAATAATTGGAAATAAATCAATGTTATTAAATGTTCAATTCGACACGCTTAATTACAGTCAATTATTGTACGATGGCCATCCAACCATCGGTGCGTCTCTTCAAACAGCTGTACAAGCTGATCCACCTTGTTCGCCGAGTGATCGCTTACTTCACTTGATGATAGCTGGGTTGGATCACGAACCTGATCGTAAAGAGAGAGTCCACAATAATGGAATCGGAAACAACTCCATTGGTCCCGGCTTAGGTACATCCAATAAACAAAACAAAAATCATATTATGGACAATAACTCACGGCTTTCTAGATTTGGAATTCGAGACCGATCCTAATATTCCAGCACCCGAACCGGCTTTGTACGAAACCGCCTACGTTACATCCCACAAGGGAAATTGTCGGGCCGGGTGTTTTTCCAGTGATGGACAGTTGATTGCTACTGGAAGTGTTGATGCTAGTATTAAAGTATGTGAAATATCCTAAGACATCAATATAAAAGAAATGTAAATGAAACTGAAATTGTTTGCAGATTTTGGATGTTGATAGAATGTTGGCTAAATCGGCTCCCGATGAAATGGATCCTACTAGAGGGGAACAACAAGGACATCCCGTAATTCGAACTTTGTACGATCATATGGAGGAAGTTACATGTCTAGAGTTTCACCCAAAAGAAGCCGTACTTGTTTCTGGGTCTAAAGATAACACGATAAAAATGTTCGATATTTCCAAAGCAAGTGTCAAAAAAGCATTTAAAACTATAACTGTGAGTGAACATTTATCCACATACTACTTTTTCTTAATATTTTCATTAATTTTATAAAATCAACGTTAGAGGTAATTATTTAATTGCACAGGAATCAGAAGCTGTAAGATGCATATCATTCCATCCGGGCGGGGATCATATAATTGTAGGTACAACACACCCAGTTGTACGTTTATATGATGTAAACACTTTACAATGTTACGTCTGTAGCATCCCGTCACATCAACACACATCAACAATAACCTCCGTAAAATGGTCGCAAGATGCACGCACCTTTGCCACTGCCAGCAAAGATGGGAGCATAAAGCTCTGGGACGGAGTTTCGAACAAATGCATCAACACCTTTTCAAAAGCTCATGATGGCATGGAAGTCTGCTCTGTTCTGTTCTCGAAAAACGGGAAATACTTGCTGTCAGCCGGGAAAAATTCAATTTGTAAACTTTGGGAGTTAACAACTAGTCGATGTTTAATCGCTTATACGGGGGCTGGAACAACAGGAAAACAGGAGTTTGAGGCGCAGGCTGTTTTCAACCACACTGAGGATTACGTGTTGTTTCCTGATGAGGCGACTACTTCTTTGTGTGCGTGGAATTCGAGGAACGCATCGAGGAAACAGTTGATGTCGCTGGGACACAACGGGGCGGTGCGGTTGATCGCGCACTCGCCCACGCAAGCAGCGTTTCTGACTTGTTCCGATGATTTCAGGGCGAGGTTTTGGTATAGAAGAACTCCCACTTTGTAATAGGATTCGATTGATTCAAATCAGTTTATTTTCCGTCAAACGGTTTTATATCGTTAATGCTGTATTGACAAAAATGCATTCATATGATTCAGTAGGTAGTGTGTTTTATTTACTTACCGAACAACCCTCTTGTATAAAATTAAAAACATTCAACTTTTTAAAATTTTAAATAAATTTCTGTTTTTTCAAGCCAACACATTTGCATGAACCAAATTCTTTGTTAACACACAAATTATTGCTACAAAATTTAAATTTGATGCCCGTTTTACTTTTTAATTATAAATATTTTCAATTGTTTCCAATATTAGGGCCTTTATTATGAAAAATCACTGGCATGACGGGCGTAATAAATACATCGAAATTTTCTATTAAGTATACATATGCGTAAACTGCGAACTTTTTGACATTCGTTGTTTTTTTATTTAAGTTTAATTTGAAGTTTCTAACGAGTTTTTCCACTCCCAGATGAAGCATGAAGTAAAATTTCGGGTTTAGAAAAGCCTGAACACTTGGATTGGTCACGTAGTGAAGCGGAGTAACCAATTCAAATTAGTAGACTTTTCTGATTTAGTCTGAAGTTAAAAATAAACTGCTTTTGTATACTGCTTAAGCAATGTATTTTAAACTTCATTTTATTTCATGCCACGCATATAAAACGCCGATTTCAAGGCGTTTTATATGCGTGGCATGAAATAAAATTTCGAGTTTAGAAAAGCCTGAAATTTTACTTCATGCTCAATCTGGGAGTGGAAAACCCTCGTTTATAGCTTCAAATTGAACTGATTAAAAAAAATCTATAATTATCTGAAGATTTACAACATATATGCCAAATTTAGTCCATTTTTTCTAAATTCGAAATTTTACTGCATGCTTAATCAAGGAGTGGAAACAATCGGTAAAAGGTTCGAATTATATCTATAGTTAAAAGAAAAATTCCCTGTATGTACACATTAGAAAAACGGTATAGACGACCGTTCTTTGATGAAAATGGGAGAAAAGTCGTAACAGATTTCTTGTATCATGTATTTTTAAATTGATATAATTTTTATAACATGAAAACCATATAAAATTACTATTCTACCACATGTTTACAATTTTATTGTTAATATCCTTTATAAAAATAAAAACTTTCATAAACTGTTGATATGGTAGATTTCTCTGAACAATTTTTATTCGTTACAGATCACTGTAAAGGACAGTTTAATTAGACAGATTTCTGTATACCTGTATCGATAAAACATATTTCTGCAAAACATTTCATCATTTTTTAATTGAAAATCAAAATTTATTTCATAAATACTCTTTTCAAAAAGTTAATTACGTCAACTAACAAACAACATGTTATTGTTTCAAGTTACACTATTATAAATAATTTCAAAATTCATTGACAGTACGAATATGTGCAAATAAAGTTATTTGCAATTAAAAAATTATCACCAAAGACTTATTTTAGCCCGCGCGCAACATCTTATCACAAGCACGTGTTGACCGAAATGCCGATAAGAACAATTCCGAGCGAAAGATAAAAATACCTCAAACATAAAAAAAAAACGAATGCGTCAGACGAGCGCAGCAAATTAAACAACCGCATCGCCGCACTTCACTCATTTGTTCTAAATCCTCCACGCGGACATAACCTCAAACCACCCCTCCAAGAATAAATAAATTAAGAAAACTACCCCTTCGATAAAAACAAAAGGATTATAGTGGAATGGGAGATAGGGATTGGAGACCTTTTGTGTACGGAGGGCTCGCTTCATGTGTAGCTGAATTTGGTGATTATTTTATTTGTGATTATAAAAACTAAATTGCCTTATTAATACAAGTTAATAGACAGTTTTACAAGTGCCCCAATGCTACTAGATTCATTTACGCTGTAGCTACTCAATAGAGTTTAAGAAAAAAATTAAAATCGAATGTTACGTAGGATTAAAACTTTCTCTTAATGATTATTAATAAAGCAGTTAATTTCCAGCACAATCGCTTTTAATGCTTAAAAGCAAATGTCTGTCCTGTTAAAAATTAAACTGGTGACAGCCTTTGCAGGTTGTTTTATTGTTGTCACTGGCGGGAGTTGTTGTGGATGATAGAGGCAATGCACGTACCCTTTTTATAAAAAGGTACTCGCTTGTAAGTAAAAGTATTGAAATCAGTGAAGTGTGCTTAAGTTGTCTTTTCTGTTGTAAAGGTACGTTTCCCATCGATTTGACGAAAACTAGGCTTCAAGTGCAGGGGCAAAAGTTGGACGTGAAACATGCGACTCTGAAATATCGGGGTATGGTAGATTGTTTTATGCAGGTGTCCAGACAGGAAGGAATTAAAGCCTTGTATTCAGGGTGGGTAAATATTTATTTATTTTAGTTAATACAGCCTTACACCAAAAAGTACAAACGGTGAAAGATTAAAAGATAGTTAATTTAATGAACAATTAGGAGCAAAAAATGGACACCCTTAACAAAATCAAGCGACCTGTTTTTCATAAAAAGTTGTGTTGTAATTATGCCTTTCGAACTTCAATTCGTTCATTGACAGTGACGTTTTAAAAATGAGGAGCTCGTGTGCATTACTTAATAAATCCACTAGTGGGCGATTTTCACTTTTTGATGGTTACTCATAATTTTGGGTGAGATCTAGACGAATTCATTAAGATTTTTGAGCAAATCCCTCTGAATCTTTAAAATTCAAATCAAAATGTCAGTTTTGATAGGTTGACTCAAAACTCGTTTTTTACTTATCTAGAAAAATTGACTAACTCAATTTTTCTTTATATTAATAAATTTAACATAAAGAAAAATTGAGTTAGTCAATTTTTCTAGATACGTAAAAAAACGAGTTTTGAGTCAACCAAAATACGTATCAAAACTGACATTTTGATATAAATTTTAAAAATTCAGGAGGATTTGCTCAAAAATCTTAATGAATTCATCTAGATCTCACCCAAAATGTTGTTTTTTGGATTTATCGGGTTTTGTGCGCGAGCTCCACATATGTTCAATGGCAACAAAAAGACATATTTACAAAATGTATATTCTAGGGTTTCTATTTGTTTGCTCCAAATTGTACTAAATAAAAATTATAATTATTATTAATTTAATTTATTTAGTATATGGCCGGCAGTGTTGAGACAGGCGACGTACGGAACTATAAAGTTCGGGACGTATTATTCACTGAAGGAGATTATCGTGCAGAGGTATTACGGGAAGGAGAACGTTAGTGTGAATGTGTTTTGTGCGGTGCTGGCGGGGGCTCTGTCAAGCGCCATCGCGAACCCTACGGACGTGCTGAAAGTGCGCATGCAGATCGGCGGGGCGCAGAGCAACATCGGCTTAGTGGCTTGTTTTAAGGACGTTTACACGCATGAAGGGATCTCTGGATTATGGAGGGTAACTTTTCTTAACAATTGTTAAACATTTAACTTTTCTTAACAATTGTTTAACACAATTGTTTTTCTAATTTAACCAACATTATAAAGCATGTTTATAATGTAATGAAAATATGTACGAATTAGTGCAACTTTGTGAATTGGCTATAATGTTAACCATACAATTTTGGGTGAGATCTACACGAATTCATTAATTTTTGTGAGCAAATCGGTAAGAAATATCTCAAAAATTATTTCAGTTATTGAATACAGAATTTTATTTTTCATATAATTTTTGTTGAAACTTAAACAGCATGCCATTAGCTATATTTATTTTTTTGCAAGGTTATCGAGTGAAATTAATGTAACTGAAATGCCATTGAGGTAATGACATGATTGTTATATTTACAAATGAGATTACGTTTTATTTTCCTGAATAGATAATTTTAGACATACTCTCAAGGATTTTTGAATTTCAATGTCACTCACCATAAAAAAAAAAACGAAACTACTGCTCGTCTGTTTGTTTAGTGTGTGTTATATTTAAGTCTTAGTAAAAGTACTTATTTTGAAAAAAGTAGGAGTCATTATGTGCGTTTGAAATTAGTAGTGGTAGTTATTAAGCGTGTTAATATTTATTTTACTTTTTTTAGATCGTCAACAGTTTGGCAGTGGTTGAGATTAGTGTAAACGTGATTTTTTCTAATTATAAAGTATGCCGTGGGTTTTATTAAACATGTGCAATTTAGGCTTCATTAAAGATGACAAAATACAGAAAATAAAAATACTGCTCTTGAAATTAATAATAGATTTTAGATTTTTTTGTGAAGATTTCCAGAAAATTGAATGTTATTATTTTCAGGGTGTTAGTCCGACGGCGCAACGAGCAGCCGTAATCGCTGCCGTGGAATTGCCAGTGTACGACTTCTGCAAGAGTTACTTGATGGACTCTTTCGGAGATAAAATCTCCAACCATTTTATGTGAGTACACTCCGTTACGAAAACAGCACTGTTTGATTAACTCGCTGTGTGATTTCAGATCAAGTGTGATAGCTAGTTTAGGAAGTGCGGTGGCTTCGACACCAATAGATGTAGTGAGGGTGAGTACTATACTTACAGGCTTGTTAATAGAATTGCCGTTAGTCTCATAGTTTAATGCTAGTCATCGGCGGCTTGCAGCCTAACTTCAGGGTAGACTAGAGACCCAAGGTAATATGTATCCGTTATTGAAAGGTGACTTTGTTGTGCAATTCCTTGTATTTATAAAGTGCGAACCCAACCTCAAATTTTGTTCCATGGCATTGAAATTAGGCTGCGAGCCGTCGCTGATGCTAGTTAACTTCTACTAGACCTGTACTTACATTTCTTATTCTTCTTTGCGTAATTAATAGCCTTAGCTACTAAAGCTCTGTAATTTGAAACATTTCTAGGTTTAATAGCATATTTTAAACTTCACTTGAAATCAGTGTTTTATACCGGTGGCGCATGAAGTAAAATTTCGAGTTTAGAAAAGCCTGAAAATTTGGTTGGGTCGCGTAGCGAAGCGGAGCGACTAAACCAAATTTTCAGGCTTTTCTAAACTCGAAATTTTACTTCATGCTTAACCTGCGAGTAGAAAACACTTGTTCGGCAGCTATTAGAAATTGAAAAATGAACAAATCGTAGTTATTTTCATAATCTTTACAAGTTTTATTAAATCGTTGTTCATTTTTTTTAAGAATTCGGTGTTTTCTTTAAAGGTTTTAATTGTATTATCACAAGGGCTTTCCACTCCCAGATTAAGCATGAAGTAAATATTTCAGGCTTTTCTAAACTCGAAATATTTACTTCATGCACCAGGCGTACGAACCACTGATTTAATATGAAGTAAAAAAATATACTTCGTTATTGTTAATCTATTACAAGATGAAAATGAAATAACTGAATTTTCATTATTTCATTTTTATCTTGTGATAGATTAACAATAACTATGACTATTTTTTTTCAAAAATATTTAAATAATTGAAATATTAGAATTAGAATATTTGAATAAGTTGGCTCCGATATTAACAAATCAAACATATAGAATTATTACTCTTAAGAAGGCAATGTTTTTTTTTTTTTACAAAATACTAAGAGACCAACTTTTGTAACATTTTTAATCTTCAGGTTTGAATTCAGATATTTAACCAAATGTAATCAACAAAAAAGTTATCAATACTACATATAAATAAAAGAGGTCGCTTAAATTTTAATTAACTTTCGACATCTAATCAACAACATATTGATTAAATGTTGCAAGACTGAATTCTATTAGCACAATCAAGATGGATATGTTGTTATTTTCGATGGATAATAATTACATCGCCTGATCAAATTATTATCTCATCAACCATTCGGAAAACAAATGATATTTAATGACTTATTTTGCGTTATCTGAATGACGTCAGAATCTGTTGTTGCTAATCAAAAACATTCAATTATGACCATTAAATTACGTTGTTTATTTCTCTGTGTGACCATCATTACTAATAATTTCTCATTTCCTCAATTATCAATTTCAATTAAATAAAAAAAGAAAACAAATTAATTACTACATGTGCCAACAATTCTATGTAACAAAAATGTTGTAATGACATTTCTCTTGAAATGAAAGATGCCTGTTGTTCAGCAGCGGCTCACAGCCTAACTTCAAGGTAAGTTAGAGACCCACGGTAATATGTACCCGTATTAAAAGGTGACTTTGTTGTGAAACTCCTTGTATTTATAAAGCGCGATCCCAACATCAAATTTTGTGTGCCTTGGCGCTGTGGCCGACCCTGAAGTTAGGCTGCGAGCCGTCGCTGTTGTTGTTTCTAATTTCCCATATCGATCAACTACTTCCAAAACCTCGTAAGTTTCCATTTTTCAAAAATGTTTCCCTGTAAGTTAAATATTAATTTACCAATATTAGTATAAACAATCTACTCAAAATACTCGCCTATTTCCAAAAACCCCTAAATCCATTTGAAAACAATAGATTTAGGGGTTTGTGGAAATAGGCGCCTCACTTATTTAAAATCGCTCATGATGAAGTTATACGTATCATAAAAAAAATCAGAAGGATTACGCAGCTCATATAATAATTAACTAGTATCTTGTGTCATTTGTAAAATTTGACATTTTAGACTTACAAGGTTTCGGAAGTAGTTGATTGATATACTTACTAAGTTTTACCATTGAAACTGATGATGCAAAAACGCTTGTGTTTTGTTACAGACAAGACTTATGAACCAAAGAAATATAAAAACGGCTACTAGCAGCGCCGTCCAGAGTCACATTTATCGCGGGACGATCGATTGTTTTTGCCAGACTTTCAAAAACGAGGGCTTCTGGGCATTCTACAAGGGCTTCATCCCTACTTGGGTGCGGATGGGCCCATGGAACATCATCTTCTTTATAACCTATGAGCAGCTTAAAAGCATCTACTAAATGTGATCAACGCACCTCGCTTTATTCACCTCCCTAGTTTAGATTATTGGAAAAAAAAAGAATATTAAACTTCCTGCCTTAACCAGTAAAACAAGATTGTATTAAAGGAAACAACCAAAAAAAAAAAAACTAACTATAAAGAAAACAACAGTATAAACAAACAAGTTAGTTTGTATATAAATATATAATTTGAATTTGATTTAAAATAAATAAAAGTTCCTGTTTGTACCAGTGAACGAATCAAGGTATTAATCATTACTCGATTAAAGATGGTTGCGTATTAAAAAAAATTAAATTATAGAAACAAAACTTTTTGCATTTAATAAATGTTTATATGTAACAAAAAAAAAAAAGAATACTCGAACACATGTGAGTAGGTTTAGATTGTAAGTATTATTTTGTTAAGTTATTTATTTTTTATTATTACTTTTTTTCTTTCTTGTTTTGTAATGACGTTTGAATCTTAATCCTGTACTTTACAAGTAATACCTTGTATTAAGCCCCTTGTTTTTATTTGTAATATTTATTTACTAGCAAAAATTTGTATATACACACAAAAAGAGATTTAATTAAAACGAAAAATGTTAAATCTTTATGGAAAAACAAAAATTGCCTTTTATTTCACAAACTTAAAACAATCTAAATGTTTCCATCACGTTCACATAACATAAATCGAAAATCTTTAAGGGTGACAAAAAAGTGCCATAGCTAGTAATTTGACATTTCTAATAACGGTAGGTTATTTATGTTTCTATATTCGGTGGCTTTTCTTCATGGCCTATATTTTATTCGTCACACTTTACTATTCATAAAACAATACACCAACAGTATAAATTGCACCTATTAAAGTAAAAACAAACACAAAAAGTCTATTCCGCTTCTTCTATTGAATTACGTAAATGTGACGGTGGTATGTAATAAGGCGAGAAAGTTTTTCCACGGTGATTGAAAGTGTAAAAAGAAGGGATATTTCTGAAAGTTTCCCAAGTTTTGTCCTCCAATTCCGCAGAGGCTTTAATTTCCTTAAAATCCCCAGCAATGTGTAAGACTCCGTACATTATCGCGAATAAACTACTAATTGCTTGTATGATGATCTAAAATAATTTTTTTGTAAACACAGTTATTTATTTAAATATTTGCTGTTACTTACATCAACTGGTAAATGTGTGAATTTTTGCTCGTTTATCCTTAAATATGATCGATCTGCAATAAACAAATAATTGTATTAATTACGATACTAATAATAGCAAGATTAATTTTAATTGACTACAAAATGTACAATTTTGATAATTTTTGAGCAGTTGTTTGAAGACAACAATCAATTATTTTATAATCATTGCCAATAATAAACAAAAGTTACATGCATGAAGTTACACCAAGTTTTATTCGACAATTTCTAAGCGAGGTGAAAAATTGACATTTGTTTAATTCTATGCATGTACAATTATAACTTTTTATGAATGATAAATGACACGCTTTTCTAACCGTATTAACTTTAGCATTTCACACTAATTATTTAATTAAACGTAATAAATCACTCGAAAAGTATTAATTCTTAGGTTATGTTACTTACGTTGAGCAGCCGAATAAGCAGCGTGAAACAAAGACAGGAATCCTAGTGCAAGGACAAGTCGTTGTAAAGCGGTAGCTGGCATCTTGCTAAATTATTAATTAAACAATTAATAAAAAATCCTCAAAAGGTTTTTAATAAATATTAAATAGTGATTAACGCGAAGTTGCCAGAATCATAGATAATAATTATAGATTGCAGAGAAGCATGAACTTCATGTTGGAACGAATAGGCCCGAAGAAAATGCGATGTTGTCAAGTTGTGCTAAATTTGCGAACTCTTAGGACAATTTTTAAATGAAACTAATAATTATACTTGAAAGATATTTTTTGTGTAAGTACTTTAACCTTGATTGTGTAAAATAAGTGTGAATGTATGTAAATAGATCAAACATCAGCAATATATATTAAATTTCAATTTAAACCAGTGTTTTATACGCGTGGCGCATAAAATAACATTTTGAGTTTAGAAAAGCCTGAAAATTTAGTTTGGTCGCTCCGCGCTTTGCGCTGCGCGACCAAAATAAATTTTCAGGCTTTTCAAAACTCAAAATTTTACTTCATGCTTAATCAAGGAGTGGAAACACTCGTTAGAAGCTTTAAATTGAACACTTTTATAAAGTCAATGAATGAGTGAACATTTTCAGCGAATACATGGGAATATGTATACATAATAGTAAAATTTCCTGTATATTTTTTGCAAGTTTCATGTAATAATTTACTAAATTATAAAAATACAGTGTGACAACGCTGCGCCGCCATTATTTTTTTCCGGAAACACGCGATATGAAATGCGAAGTGTAAATCGCAATTTCCATGAACAAACGTGACTAATTAATTAATAAAAACTGCGCACAATGTTTAAAATTTATAGTTCTACTTAAAACAAGCAAAAACAGTTATTTCGGACAAAAGGAGTGTTGCACAAGGATTACAATTTAGCAGGTAAACAAAGTCTTTGACAGAACACAGCTGTCATTACATTTGTATTTTTGTATGCAAATAGAAATCCAAGACAGGAAAATCAACACAAAACCAACGATAAGGCATTGATAAACCGCGCAAACAGGTGATCCACACAAAATGGGGGCCGTTTTAGGATTGTGCACTGCCGCACAGGTAAATATCGTTCGTGAATTACAATATTGTGAAATATTTTATTCTTCCTTAAAGTTATTCACAAGGACGTTGTTTTTCTATTTCTTTGTTTCAGCTTGCTTGCTGCTGCGGAAGCGCAGCCTGCTCCCTGTGCTGCTCGGCTTGTCCGTCATGCAGGAATTCCACTTCCACGCGTATTATGTACGCGATTATGTTGCTTTTGGGGACGATCGCCGCTTGTATAACACTTTCACCGGGTTTGCAGGATGTTTTACGAAAGGTATTGAAATTTTGTTGGGTGTTTGATTGGTTTTTATTGATTTGTGAGATGTATTTTGTAGGTTCCGTTTTGTAATAATGGCACATCGTATCTGCCGGATTCGGTTGTTTTTAATTGCAGCGAGGCTGTTGGTTATCTGGCTGTTTATCGAATTTGTTTTATTTTGACGTGCTTCTTTGTTTTGATGGCCACTATTATGATTGGGGTGAAACATTCGAAGGATCCTAGAGGTGGGATACAAAATGGGTAAGTAATGATTCTTCGCAAATCGAAAATTTAGCAACACGGCTGTAAAATCATACATTGATTTAATTGAATAAATGCAATCAAAAAATTTGGATTTGAATTGTTTATTCAATGTGAAACACTTTAATAACAATAAATAGTTTATTTTGTCCTAAAAACACCAGGATCACAACAAAAATCAGCTGATTAAATTACGCCACCTTATTGGCTGCTGAATAGACAAATTCAAACTGAAGCATAAAAATCTATGCACGTGAATTTGTGGCTGTTATGTTAAAATCACAACTGGTGTTTCTTTGCCAATTGGCAGTTTGCATCTATTTACACATCTTATATTTAAACAGTGTATTAAAAGCAGTGGCGCCTCCAGCCTAACTTCAGGGTAGGCCAGAGACCTAAGGTATTATTGAAAGGTGACTTTGTTGTACAATTCCTTGTAGTTATAAAGCGCGATCCCAACCTCAAATTTTGTGTGCCTTGGTGCTGTGGCCTACCCTGAAGTTAAGCTGCGAGCCGTCGTTTATTAAAAGTAAATATTTGTGTATTACCTTTCCATGGTTATCAAACATTTCGCTTATATTTCGGCTGTGTAAATCGGAAAGTTTACACAACTTTGGAGACAAAGTATAGAACATTTCAATTTACACGTGTCATATAATGGTTACTAATTATAATTATGTTAAATTTTATTTTGTAGATTTTGGGGGCTAAAATATTTACTTGTACTTGGTGGCATCATCGGTGCCTTTTTCATCCCCGAAGGTAATTTCGGCCCAACATGGATGTATTTCGGGATGATTGGTGGCTTCCTGTTCATCCTGATCCAGCTGATTTTAATCGTTGACTTTGCTCACAGTTGGGCGGAAGCCTGGGTGGGCAATTTCGAGGAAACCGAATCGAGAGGCTGGTATGCCGCCTTGATAGTTTTCACTTTTTTCAACTACGCTCTGACTATTACTGGAGTTACTCTACTCTTCGTCTTCTTCACAAAGGTATTTAAAAAATTAAAAGTTTAAGGAATGTAAACATACTGGATTTGTTTTTTTTTTCAAAAAATGTCTGCATAATAAACAATTTGTTTACTTAAGGAAACAATTTTTGTTTATTTTTTTAGGCTGATGATTGCAGTTTGAACAAGTTCTTTATTTCGTTTAATTTCATCCTTTGTATTTTGGTCAGTATCATATCGGTTTTGCCTGCCGTTCAGGAAAAACTCCCCAAGTCAGGATTGTTGCAATCGTCAATTGTCTCCCTATATGTTACTTACTTGACATGGTCGACTGTTTCAAATTCACCAGGTAAGTTTGCTAACAATTTTACAAACACACTTTTTTCGAATTTCTTGTATTTTTATATTGTTTAGAAGTAAAAAAAAATACAAAAGATGAACTGGTGTGAGTAATATCAGTACTGGTTACTTTTTCATCAGTACTGATATTGCTCACACCAGTTTATCTTTTGTATTATTTTTTTTTTGAGGTCATGTAAATATAAAGTTTAAAAACAATTTGTGAATAAACACCTCAAACAATTCACTTTTTTTTTCTCAATAAGCAATGAAACCAAAGTTTGTTTATAATCTCAAATAGATTCAGACTGTAATCCGGGCCTTCTGGGAATTGTCGGTGCCGGACACACGGCCACCACCACACAAATGGGCTTTGATAAGGAAAGCATCATCGGGTTGATCGTCTGGATGGGTTGTGTTTTATACTCCTCCTTGAGATCAGCCAGCAAGTCTTCGAAGATCACTATGAGCGACAACATTCTTGTCAAAGACAATGGCGCAGGTTTGTACTTTTTTTATAACCTCAAAAACATGCTTGATAATAACGGCAAATTGTGGATAAACAAGGAGTTTATCTACAATTTTATTGGGTGTTCAACAATTATTGAAATCAAACTTGAATGCCAATTTCTCTGATATAGGTTATGACTTTACAAATGTCAGATTCATGTTGCGTTTATAAGACGGTTTAATGTGTACGCGTTCTTATGAGTGTGTTTATACGATGTTTAGGAATTTTAAGAATTAACGTTTAGTGTTGTATCCTTAAACATAACTGGTTCTGCATTTTTTGCGTCAAAACTTTCCAGTTTCATACTCTGTTATTCAAGCACAGTGATGCCAGGTTTACCGAGTCAGCTATTACAACATAATAGTAAAGTAATTTACACAATTTGGACAAACGAATTGTTAACGATAAATTAGAGGAATTGGAAATTATAAACAATAATTTCAAATTTCTTCTCTGTTAATTGTAAGAATTACTTGAAAAACAGTATTTTCACAAATTTGTGATAAATAGCTGGTAACGTCGACATGTGGAACATAATCTAAAATTCTTAAACCTTAATTCTCATATGAACGTTAAACGTATTATAAACCTGGCATCAATCATTTTGTGAAATATGAATCGACATTTAGCCACCCAGGGCTTCAATATTTGTTGGACACTCGATACAAACAAAAGTCATTCAAATTAAAAGTGCTTTTATTTACAAACTCTTCTGATTATTGTTTTAGATGCTATTTTATTTTGTTTTAAACAATTTTTTTTAAATTTTGTTCAAATCATGATGTTTTATTTTTAAATAGCCACCTCATAGTGTTAAACTTAGATGATTTTTAGTCCCTTTGTTTTATCATATTTAACATTTGTTCGAATTAAAGCAGCTGTCTGCTGTGCGGAATGAATGAAAAGAGCTAAGGAGTGACTTAACTGTTTGTATTTTTCCGATTTGACAGTGAGAGGCGGCGCGGATGCGAGTCTTGTAGATCACGAAGGTATGATTATATTCTTTATTTGTTAACCCTAAAGTAGGTGTGTCAAAAAATATAATGTAAATAGTCGCATGGTGGCACAAAATGCTCCAATCAAAAAATTAGTAAAGAATAACAATACACTGATTAATATAAAATATAATAATATAAGAAGATACAGATTCTTGAAATAAGGCTGCCACGATTGCACATTTTGCTGATTGAAAAAATTGGAGATGTGTCTATCATAGTACTTTCCTCGTCAGTCATATACCAGTTACTTTTAAATTTTCCACAGCCTAATATTTTATGTATTTATTTGGAGCGCCTTGATTTACAAATAAAAGGAGTAACTTTTAAACTATTCAATCTGAAGAAGGGGTTTCTAGTATTTCGAAGAGCCGTACAACTTATATTTGTAAAAGTTTTTGATGTGATCAATATTTAAGAAAATATTTAGAAAAATTGTAAAAACGCTAAGAGTAAACTATCACTTTTGGTTTCCGCATTTTTACCAAAAGCTTTTCAGCTCCTAGTATTCCAATAAAAAGCTTAAGTTTTTAGTGTCATCTTAATATCTTGATCGGTTTAAGCTATACGGTGAGGGACGGGCAGAAGGACAGACATATTTTTAAAATAATCCTAATGGTTCCATATCAAAAATGTTGGTGGAAATATCCGTTTTGTGGTCTCCTGAGTTGAGACCTCAAAATAGATTTTATTTTTTTGATGTGTAAATTTTTACAAAAACAATACTTTCCCGTTCTATTACATACGGGGAAAGTAAAAATATTAATGAATACATCTACAAAATCAAATGGTTTTCCGAGTTAACAAAAACGAGCACTCAGCCTACTTAAGGGTTAATATTCATGAAAACTGGGGAAACCAAAATTGTGTTGGCATGTTGTTTTGTCTTGTTCATATTAGCTCCTCACACTCATATAATTTTTCTTTAAGTATACATACCTCGATATATACATTGTACATTTTCAGGAATTCGTTGTTTTTGAAAAACGTTCAATTTGAAGTTTCTAACGAGTGTTTCCACTCCCAGACTAAGCATGAAGTAAAATTTCAGGCTTTTCTGAACTCGAAATTTTACTTCATACTTAGCCTGGGAGTGGAAACACTCGTTACAATCTTGAAAATGAACGTTTTTCGAAACGTCGAATATCTGAAAATTAACAAATCAGGATATGTACGCTTAAAAGAAAAACTTCATGTATGTTAATGATTTTGTAGTGCAAGTTATGGGTAGGTTATTTAAAATTAAAATTTCATGGGCGAATATTCAAATGTTTGTAAATAGTTGTTCTATTATTTTAATGCTTGATTAATTATTTGCTTCGTTTAACAATAATAAGGTAACGCTCCTACAACACTTACAAAAAATGCACAGAGAGATTTCTCGAGTACATTTTTTTAAAGAACTTACTTAATTGTTGCTGTGTTATAAAGAATTGATTGCTTCAGCAAGTTAGGTAACGTTATTGTTTCACACAGACATGGTTGCTTCAGTGAGTTAGGTTAGGCTACTTTTTGACACACAGACGTGTCAAAAAGTAACCTAACCTAACTCGCTGAAGCAACCAGTTCTTTATAACACAGCAACAATTAAGTAAGTTCTTTAAAAAAGGATTACCTGTGTACAGACAGCACTTTGAATTTATTAATCAATCGCTTCTCAATCTCTGCAAATAATATTCCCCTTTTTCGTCTACGCTTTATTTCTTTTTGGTTTTATTTTGTTTCCTTGTGTTTATTTCACTTAGAAGGTAGTAAGAGTGGTTATATTCCCCTGTCAGGTGGGGAACCTCGGGACGGAGGTGAGAGCGGGAAGAAAGTCTGGGACAACGAGGAGGACTCCATCGCTTACAACTGGAGCTTCTTCCACATTGTCTTTGCACTAGCCACTTTATACATCATGATGACTCTTACTAATTGGTACAAGTAAGTAACAAGTAACAAAAATGTTTTTCTTGTAGTTACGGTACCGTGCGATAATTTAAATTATGATTTAGAGTAGGCGGCATTTTTTTTGTGCGATTGCCCAGAATGCTGATTGGGGTCCAATTAGCAGTCTGGGCAATTGGGCCATTCATCAGAGACACCAGTTAGGAGTTTACTGCCAACTGTTTGGGAATTCTCTGAATTAATCGTGAACGTGTTTGGGATTTTGCAATCGTACAAAATAGTTCATCAGATACCAAAATACATCATAAACAAATCCAACCATGTTGAATGTTGAACATTCTGATGAATGGGCCCATTGAATGATGGGATATATTTGAGGTTATGGTGAACTGTGTGTTAACTGCCAGTAGTGCCAATCTAATTTAAAACTCAAAGCCTACTCTAAATCATGTTTTAAACGATTGCACGGTATGATAAATATGCTGTGAGAATCTAGAAAGATCTAGTCAAAGCAGAAATTTCTCTCCAAAAGTTTCCTCTAAGACAATAACCAAGTATAAAGGCCTGCTTAAATGCTGGATTGCATTGAAATTTAGGGATCCCTTAACTTTACTCAGTCTCCTAGGAACATAAGTTTTGTTTAAAAAAAAACAATTGAAAAATGTATGTTTATGACATATTTAAGTGACTTGATTAATATATTGATGAAAACTAGCATCAAATTTGATTTTATTAGTTAAGGAAGACTTAAAATGTAGTGCAAACTAACATTATTGTTTCAGAGAAAAGTTTTAGAAGGAATTTTCTACTATGACAGGTTTTGTTAAGTGTTTAGCATCCTGCAATAATGAATGCGAGATGAAACATAAAATAATGATGAGTCAAAAAAGTTTCAGCAGAGTGACAGTGAATAAATTATAGCTAGAGTTCGCTCCATTTAACTAGGCAAGGAATTCAAAGAAATGCTGGCATACTTGTATCTCTGTGCAACTAGTTACGTGATTTACCTAAAAATAATGCCGTTTTGATACAATAATTCACTTTTTATGAGTTAACACATTGGCTCCCGCACGAGTTAAATACAACTCGTGTGTACAGTCAAAGCAAACCAAATGTGAACGCTCTTTAGTTGTCATGGTATTTGCTACTGATATTTAATCCTGTAATTCTGGCTTGGGCAGTGGTATTACAAAGAGAGGTGCCATCGGACATTTTTGACAATAATTTTTGAGAGCTGTCAAATTTAATTGTGACGAACGACTATAATGCAAAGTGTAAATCACACCATTAAATTTTGGCGTTCAGATTTGGGTTGCGCCGACTATATTCTAGGCTACGGCACCGTGCTAGTTATACATGATTCCACGGTAGATTTGATTCTAAGGCATAAAAAAGTAGTGTGGCCTCATGGCCCCTTTTTTCTGGAATGGTAGTTAATGTGTTAACCTAGTCGCTTTGGTGTTATGAGCATACATATGTTGTAATTTCTCGCCTAGTTAAATGAAATGACCTATAACTTAGCTAAATTTCAAGTTTGATCTCACATAATCGAGAGAGGCAAATGAGATATATGTCTAATAAAAAAAAATCAGTTTCGTCTCTTCAATATATTTATTTTATAATTTTCTTCAGGCCGAATTCCACGTTGAAAACTTTGAACGCCAACGCCGCCTCGATGTGGGTCAAAGGGATTTCCAGTTGGCTGTGCGTGGCCCTGTACGGCTGGACTCTAATCGCCCCGATGGTCCTCAACGATCGCGATTTTAATTACTAAGCAATTGTGCTTCGTTTCTTTTTATATATCATATCGTGATCACTATTTACGAGCGTATTTTAACAACATAGTCGATATTACTGTAGGGCTATGAGTAAACCAAGTGTAATTAAATGTGATTAATTTGTCTCCTTTCCGTTAGTTTTATGGTTGATGATAATAATAATGATAATTAGTTTAGGTGATGTTTTAAGCGTGTGATAAAAATAACATTGTATTTATGATTGTTATTATTATTACATTCTCTGTGTTTACAAATTGCAATTTATAATCTAGTAGCTGTTGAGCTTGCGAAGAACAAAAAGAATAATTGAGTTTAAGAGTTTTTATGAATATAATCTCCTTTTCTTCTAGTTTTTTGTTTCCTCTGTGCACTGAATCGCACTCGTGTTGTAAGTTATGAAATTGTAATCTATTTATACTATATCTGAATATATTCCTATTTGTCCATCTCGTTATTTTGTAAATAAACAATTATTCACGTCCATTTTTCTCCCACTTTTTTTTTTTAGGTTAGGTGAAATTGGAAATTTAGATGTGTCAGGAGTGAGGTTAAGTGAAATTAGAAATTTTAACGTCGTGTCAGGAATGAGGTTAGGTGAAATTAGAAATGTTAACGACGTGTCAGGAGTGAGGTTAGGTGGAGTTAGAAATTTATGCGTCGTGTCAGGAGTTAAGTTAGGTGAAATTAGAAATGTATGCGTCATTGCAGGAGTGAGGTTAGGTGAAATTAGAAATTTTAACGTCATCGCTTTTTCAACATTTTGAACATACCCAGTCATGAGTAAGTAGTTGCTGTTGGGGGTTCGAGTTGTCTCTGCAAGAGCATTTGGGCGTATGACATTGAGCTGCACGTTTCTTTGCAAATTGCTTGGTACACCATCTGCAACCAAATGTGACATCTGCCCTCAGGTGGTGCTTCTGGATGTGTTTCAGCTCTTTGTTAAGTGACAGCGCTCTATAATTACCCTTCTCAGCAAGGAAACACTCGCTGCAGGATCTCATTTCGAAGGGTATTATCAGGTGGAATTTTTCAACTATCTTGGGCCTTTTGAAATTTTGACGTCGTGTCAGGAGTTAGGTTAGGTGAAATTAGAAATGTATGCGTCGTGTCAGGAGTGAGGTTAGGTGAAATTAGAAATTTTAACGTCATAGCTTTTTCAACATTTTGAACATGCCCAGTCATGAGTAGTTGCTGTTGGGGGTTCGGGGTGTCCCTGCAAGAGCATTTGGGCGTATGACATTGAGCTGCTCGTTTCTTTGTAAATTGCTTGGTACACCATCTGCAACCAAATGTGATATCTGCTCTCAAGTGGTCGTCTGGATGTATTTCAGCTCTTTGTTAAGTGACAGCGCTCTATAATTACACTTCTCAGCAAGGAAACACTCGCTGCAGGATCTCATTTCGAAAGGTATCATGAGGCGGAATTTTTCAACTAACTTGGGCATTTGGAAATTTTGACGTCGTGTCAGGAGTTAGGTTAGGTGAAATTAGAAATTTATGCGTCGTGTCAGGAGTGAGGTTAGGTGAAACTAGAAATTTAGACGTGTCTGGAGTTGGGTTAGGTGAGATAGGTAATTTAGATATCATGTCAGGAGTTGGGTTAGGTGAAATTGGATATTATCGTTGGTTAATAAATTTTACAAATGTTGCGCTTTCTAAATTCGAGAAATTTACTTTGGGGTATGTGATATGTGTATAAAACACTAAAATATTGTGAAATTTATGTATATTCGAACTTCACTTAAAATCCGTCTTTTATACGCGTGGCGCATGAAGTAAAATTTCGAGTTTAGAAAAGCCCAGAAAATTTGTCTCGGGTCGCTGCGCGACCCTCGCCAAATTTTCACGGGGCTTTTCTAAACTCGAAATTTTACTTCATGCTTAGTCTGGGAGTGGAAAACATTTGTTTGAAGCTTCAAATTGAACTCTTTTAAAACACAACGAATGTCAGTATTTAGTTTATGCATGTTTACCTAAAAAAAAAAAATAGTATGTTATACGAACAAAGATAGTGTTTTATTTTATTAAATTGCTATTATTTTTACTCCCGGAATTAATACATTGGAGTAAATTAGAGTTTGCAGTGCCCTAAAGTTTATTTTAAATTAAAGCTGTCAATTAGAATTTACAAAATAGTCAAATATTTATACAGAGAGTTTTATGTAACACCGAACATTTTTATCCAATACAATTTGACACCTTTAAGCTTGTATTTTCTTATACAAAAAAAATAGTATACTATTTTCTATCATGGTGTAATACACAAAATATGACCAAATGCAAATCTTGTACAGTTTGGTATAATGGAAATAGGATATGTTCTATTTGGTACATCATGATAGAAAATAGTATACTATTTTCTTGTACGAGAAAATAGTGTCATTTAATACAAGCTTTAATTTAAATAAAACACTGTTTATCACTTTGTTTGTATAACAATTGGTTTATTTGGTGACTATAGTTTCGATACTACACGTATCATTATCAAACCGTTAGTAACAAAAAACTACAAAGGAACATTATTTATATTTGCAAATTTTCTAATAACAGCTTTAATTGTTAAGTTATGTGTAAATTGGGTTGCCTACATGACCATTACAAATTGTAGCCAATCAATCGCAATTTATGCCTCAACTTGTACATACAGGGAGCTTTTTTTTTCAAGTATACATGTTTCAATTACAGCATATATGTCGTAAATTTTTAGGTAATCGTTGTTTGTTTAAAAGAGTTCAATTTGAAACTTAAAAGGAGTGTGTTCCACTCCCAGACTAAGCATGAAGTAAAATTTCAAGTTTAGAAAAGCCTGAAAATTTGGTTTGGTCGCGTAGCGCGAAGCGCGGAGCGGCCAAACCAAATTTTCAGGCTTTTCTAAACTTGAAATTTTACTTCATGCGCCACCGGTAAAAACACTGACATATTACGAAGTTTAAAACACACTGCTTAACTTTACATTGAATTATTGTTGTGTGCTGGTGGCGCATGAAGTAAAATTTCGAGTTTAGAAAAGCCTGAAAATTTGGTTTGGCCGCTCCGCGCTTCGCGCTACGCGACCAAACCACATTTTCAGGCTTTTCTAAACTCGAAATTTTACTTCATGCTTAGTCTGGGAGTGGAAAACACTCGTTTAAAGCTTTTAATTAAATTCTTTTAATAAACCGAACATCGGAAAATGTACGACGTATACATATGTATAGTTAAAAGAAAAATTCTCGTTATGTACATGTTCGGTGTCACATAAAACTATTTGAATTATTTAGTGTTAAAAAGTGTGTCACACTACTAGTAACACTAAATATCCTTATAGTTTAATTGATTACATTTGTTAATAATTAAACGTTATTAAAATTTATATTTAAATAATAGAGTTCTTAGCTTAATTATAATCCGTTTTGTATGAACAACTGTTTTGTCAATCAATGCTAACTTATAAAATTTAAGCTTAAGTCAGCCCGGTTTTGTAACTTTAGTTGTTAATGCTAATACATTGGAACTTTGTATTATATTACAATAAAAATAAATATGCATAAAGTACACATGGATAGCAATATAACGAAGAATTAAATTAGGAAATACTTTATGTTGCTAATGGTATTTTCAAATCGAATTAAGTCTTTTATGTGAGATAATTTTTATATTATTAATGTATCTTGAACAAGTTTCTCATCTTTCACGTGGTGAATTATATTTAACTATGATTTAAAAAAGAAAACACTTGGTTAAATTTCCTTGAGAATGACTCAAAGTCGAAAATAGTTGGAATAAAAAACCAAACTATTAGTGAAATTTAACCAAGTGTTTTCTTTTTTAATTCATTATTAATATAATTTAATAGAGAGAATTAATATTCAGTTACTGTAATTATCTAAATCATGAAGTAACCACATTTAAATTCAGCGCGCATTTGTGACGATCTCTACCCCACTCCAAAATCTCCGATTCTATCGATCCTTCTTACCGTATCATCGAACGTCCTTGGTTGTATACGTTCACATCGCGCCTAAATCCAAATTTTCAGGCTTTTCTAAATTGGAAATTTTACTTCATACTCAACCAAGGATTGGAAAACCATCTGTTTTATTTAAAACCGCTGAACGTCAAGATCTCAAACGTGATTGCTCTAAAAAAAACGAGTGATGTAAATTACTAAAAGTTAATTTTCAATGCCAGAATAAAATAAAACGCTGTGGAATTAATTTGTCGTATAAAAATAGTGAATTAGTGTTTAATGTTATGTTTTTATACGCCAAATTAATTCCACAGCGTTTTATTTTAATCACCCATCGGCAATTAAATAATCAGCGATTAATTTCATTCCGTGTAGGTACATGCAATTAAAATTGAGTAATTGCAAATAAACATACACATGAATACGTAACCCACTGAGCAAAAAACAAATAAATAATGTTTTATCAACATTGTAACAACATTAAACGTTTTAATAAAACACTTAATTTGTTAAGGTTTTAAAGTTATATTTATTGTACTACATCAATTGTTTCACCACACTGTGGGTTCATCAGGTAGATGAATGGTGATAAATAGTTTTTTTATTAAAATGTTTAATGTTGTTACAATATTACAGGTAGATGAATGGTGACCATTTATAGTATTTTTAATACCTATTTGGAAGTACCAGTCGTTTTAGTGACTTACCGTATGTTGCTTCTTGAACACACACACAAAATTAGGTTAGGAACATGTCATGTCAAATGGCTGACATCTAAACTATTATTCTTAGGGCATTGGTGGAGTAATAATAATTAATTGCATAATATGGAACATAATCAGTTATATGGACGTTATGCTATTATGTTATTATAGCACAACTAAAAGTTCCATAATAGTTATTTATGTAATAAGTGTGTAAAATTGAGCTTTATGGCATGAGTTCGGCTCTTCACGAAACATCTGAACGAATGCCATAAAGCTTATTTTACACACGCATTACATACATAACTTTTTGCACGTCATACCGTAAACAAGTACAATATAGTATTTAAAAATAAGGTTTATTTTGACTTTAAATTTCAATGGGAAATATTTGTTATTATTAACAGTTAAGTTTATAGTAAAATGGGAGCAATTTTGTATATTGACTCCTGAAGCTGTAAGTGCTGGTAACATAACATTTTGGGAATCGGCATTTGCTTCTGATATATTATTTGTAATATTCACATCTTCACGGTTTTGGCATTCCTTAATAGAACTACTATGCGCGATTATAGTGCTTTCTTTTGCCTTATTGGGTTCTATATATTCTATATTATCATTTGTAGTTAAATTTTCTATTCTGGGTTCTACATAATTACTTGAACTTGGACCTGCTACAGATGGATTTTTCATAATTGCGACCGCTGTTTTGATTTTATTATTAAGGGAATTATCAATGTAGCCTTCGGCTACAGCGGACGATTTCCATCCACCATGTTTCTTAATTTGTACTAAGTTAGCTCCAGTATTGGCCAATAATGTTGCGGATGAGCGTCGAAAACAATGACCCGTGAAAAGATGTGGATTTTCTAAATGTAAATATTTCGCAATAATAGAAGGAAAGCTTCCAAACGTGTTAATGCCAACTACTTGATTGGTGCATCGTCCGTTTGCATATTTTATAAAGAATTTTCTATCTGCCGCACTTTTATTGGCCCGCAATCTTGAATACTTTTGGTAAAAAGAGATATAATCTATAACAGATTCATTATCGTTGACAATAGTAAAGGTTCTTGGATTGTGAGTTTTCGTATCAGGAATGCTAATAATTAACATATTGTCAATTTCTTTTATATCCTCTTTCTTGATATTGTACAATTCGTGTCTGCGGCATGCTCCAAAAATCCCAAATATTAATGCCACCTGAAATGTCTATTTCAATATATTGTTAAAATGGTTTAAATAAAAATAACCAACCTTAATCATAAGAAAACTGTCATCTGGGGCTTCCTTCAAAAATGCCAATATTTCGGATTTCGAGAGAGTTTTAGATTTTTTTGCCTTAAATCCTACGCCATTCTGTTTGATGAAAGCTATTAATTTGCTATATTTTCCAATTTGCACATTATGTTTTGTAGCGAGGGTGCATTTTAACATTGAAAATATAGACCAAATGCTAGAGGGCTTATATTTTCTGCAAAGATCGGGAAAATATGCTAATAAAGTATTCTCTGAATACCTTCTAATGATTCTAGATTCACACCACTTGATAAATTCCTGGTAGCGTTTTTCATATATTACCCTTGAATTTTTCGGTAGTAGTTCTAAACTCGCTATCTCTGCTTCTTTTACTACATCTGGTGGTGTGCAGCTTTCCGCGTCGGAAATGATGAACTACTATCGATGTACTCGTGTCGCGAAAATTTGATTGATTGTTCTGACAGCAGGTATTTCGATGACAGCGTATCATGAAATTCCTTTATGCATTCGATACCACTTTTATGGATGGATACAAATAAACAATGTAACATTTGCTAAATGCCACCTTTTGACATTGATTAGAGTTTGTAAAGTGTCAACTTTTAAGATGAAAGTGCAAAAAATATATTATATAACCTGGAAGATCCAAACACGTAATGAATTTCGAATTAAGATGGAAAATGTCTGCAAACGTTTCCCTGAGAAAAAAGGGATATTTTTCTGGGGTTTCTCTAGATCGAAATACTCCTATTTTTAGAATTATTTAAATTGAGCCGGGTGTAGACCTGTGTAGGACGCACAAATATTAAGATAAAGTTCATTCGGAGACTTACCGTACAGCCGCAAATTGTATTTTAAGTTACAATTTTGATGTTATATACGTTGGTATTTTTGCATAAATAAACAAATTACAGGTATAAATTGTACACATGATGAAATTATCTCCAATATTATGATGTAAATAATCCAAATTGTAGTATTATCTTCATTTATACAGCCAAAATCACAATATTAATTTCACACTAAATGTGACGTCTATTGACGTTTATTTAAACAAATGGTGGTTCGAGAGCTGACCCCGAGCAGTCCGTCCCGCTGCACAATTAAAACGTGCGGCCTCCACGTGGTCCACCATATCCTTAATCATCCTTTCAATCACATCCTTTTCAATAATCCTTTTCCCAAATTCCCTTCCATTGAACCTTTTCCTTTAAAAGTCCACGTGTATTTCCTATTTCCTATCCCTTGGGGAGGGCAGAGGGCGCAGCAATGGCTGTTTAACTCTGTCCAGATTTTAACCTACGCTTAAGACCTAGATTTAAGATTTCATTACTCATCCCTTCATCCACTCATTTATTCATTCATACAATCGACACTCCAATAAATTTTAAACAATTTTAATTATTATTTCATAATTACTGTGACTGCTCAACAGAGCTTTAATAGCTAAGGCCATTAATTACGCAAAGAAGAAGAAGAGTTTAAACTAATGGATATATAATTTCGGATTGATTATTATCTATCTTTTGATTATGAGTGTTTTAACTTTTGGTGTACAAAAATAGATGCCGCAAGGTGTATTAAAACTTAATAAAATATTCGCTTACTAAAATGTTCTTCCAATGACTGTGATTATAACGAGAAAAATTAATTTTGTAATTGAAATACTCTAATTTGTCTCTAACTTCTATAACCATAATTTCTAGTTGCGTTGATGGCCAACAATTTTGTTGTTACTCCACTGCTGCAACCCGAGTTGATTTTCGTAAACGGCAAATGTGAATTTATTGAAAATCAAATTTTAAGTGTTTACTATTATTTTATACATAACTGAGCACATTTTATAATTACAGTATATGTGATATTGTCATGAGATCAATTTACTAAAAAGTAATGGTACAATATCATAATATTATCGTTTCCGCGTAAAGGTGGCGCCATCTACCTTTTTATATCATAAATGAAAATATTTGTTATTTTCTAATGGATCCAATTTATATTTCCATTATTTCAAATAAACGTCAGTACACGTCATATTTAGTGTAAAATAAATATCGTGATTTTGGCTGTATAAATAAAGATAATACTACAATTTTGATTATTTACATCATAATTTTGGAAATAATTTCATCATGTGTACAATTTATTCCTATAATGTGCTTATTTACCCAAATATACCAACCTATATAAACTCAAAATTGGAACTTAAAATACAATTTGCAGCTAAACGGTAAGTCTCCGAAAGAACTTTATCTTAACATTTGTGCGTCCCACACATGCTTACTTCCAGTGCCGCTGGCAAACTCTCATAAATCTTAGTATTCCGTTCTGGGGAAAACCCTTCCTTCTAAATTCGAAATCCGTTGCTCTGTTTTCATCTTCTATAATCTGTTTAATAACTAGGAGGAGCATTTCAAATTTCACGCGCCAAAACCTACAACTCTGATTGGCCGAGAGTGCGCCCATTTTACACTATGCTACTTACGTCATTATAAGACGCAACAGCTGACATAACCTTAATTCGAAGCGTTACCGAGTTGCAACTTTGTTTGTCTGTTTCGTAATAACCTTTTGTGCGGTGTTTCTTTAGCATAGTTAAAAGTTAGTTTTGTTTATATTGTTCTGATGGATTATTGACCCAGTAAAATAAAAATATCACCTTCACCTCCAAAAAAGCGTAAGAAGTTGGATTTGGGTCATTTATATCTGTCTGAAAAATAGTACATAATAAATATTATAAGCAGGTGATAACAGATGATCCATATATGAAAATGACTGCTGTTGTATCAGACATTGTTGGTGCAGTAGGTGAGATATCAAATAGCATAAGAATATGCATCAAATAATAAAATGTTTAATTTTTAGGAGTTGTAAATTTCATTGTCTATCGTACCATTACGAATATAAGAAATCCGGAGAGATTTGTAGCCCTGAACAGCTTGGAGGACATAATTACAAGTTTTGATGACGTAGTGAAGAGATCAGTGCATAGTTTCTTCTATAAAAATGAACTGCCAACTTTGAATAAAGTTTTAAAAGAAGTAAAGGATCATGGAGGCATGCCAAACATGAGTCATTCTACCTTGTATAGTTCATGAAACAAATCAATTTTAAGTAAGATAGAGGACCAGAGCTGGGCAGGATTCGAATCATTCAAGATTCGAATCCTGGATTCGAATCCTTTAAGAGGATTCAAAAGAGGCGTTCGAATACTTTAGTTCAACTGGATTCGTTACATTTTTTTAAGAGGATTCGTATTTGAGTCTAAATGTAGGTGATTCGAATCCTTATAGAAGGATTCGAATTCTTGTAAAAGGATTCGAATAATTACAAAAGGATTTGAATCGTCAAAATTAATTGTGAGGAATATCATGAAAAATGTTTTTTTGTGTTTTCAAATTTCACGTTAAATCACTGTTTTATGCGCGTGGCGCATGACGTAAAATTTCGAGTTTAGAAAAGCCCAGAAAATTTGTCTCGGGTCGCTGCGCGACCCTCGACAAATTTTCACGGGGCTTTTCTAAACTCGAAATTTTACTTCATGCTTAGTCTGGGAGTGGAAACGCTCGTTCGAAACTTCAAAGTGAATGTTTTGATAAGAACATTAAAGGATTGAAAATGTTTTTCAAGATAATAATCTTCTAGTTTTCAAAATTTTGTTTAATATTGTTTGAAGTAAAACTGAAATGGTAGCCCCAATCTTAAATGTTAAATACATTTTTGCAACATTTCCTTGACTAAAGATTTTTTCCCTGGCCTTTTTAATGATATTCAGTGAATTTTTTATTTACGTAAATTTCAGGCATCAGTCGATTTTATAATAGAGTTCAATTTGAAGTTTTAAACGAGTGTTTCCACTCCCAGGCTAAGCATGAAATAAAATTTCGAGTTTAGAAAAGCCCCGTGAAAATTTGTCGAAGGTCGCGCAGCGACCCGAGACAAATTTTCGGGCTTTTCTAAACTCGAAATTTTACTTCATGCGCCACGCGTACAAAACACTGATTTGAAGTGGAGTTCAGAAACACACAAATACATCTTTAACCAGAGTAATAGCGAGAGTAATAGCGAGTCTGTTATCAACGATGAGTGGTAATAATAAATAATTAGGTTTTGAATATTTTTGTTAAAACAACCGGTAACGATATTTATATATTAATGGTTGCAAAAAAATAATAAAATCAAATTTATTCTTAAAGGATTTGTATTCGTAATTCGAAAAAACAGGATTCTAATCATATTTATCTCTTACGAATCCTTTATTCGAGTATTCGGAATTCGAATTATATTAGGTGATTCGGTGATTCGGATTCCCACACACATTATTATATAAATTAGTAGGGGTACAGTTTTACCACTCCAAATTTACCAATCCATTTTTACCACCGCATTTTTTCCACCATACTTTTTTACCGCTATACAGTTTTACCATTAATATTTGTACCAATAATTATACAATAAAACACTTTTTTACAAATAAAATAAGTTTTATTCAAAATTGTATGTTGTGACCGATCGCCCTTAAGTATTCTGCAATTTCCCCTTCTTCTTTTCTGACATCGTAATCTCGGACTATATTTGTAATCCTATCCTCAGTTTTAATTCTGGCAAGGTTTTTCGTACGTTTAATTTTTCGCCCAAGGTCCAATTCCCGGAACATTGCCTCGGTGTCTCCCTGTTCTTTTTGAAGCTCGACGACAAAAGCATATAGGCTAGGATGATCCCGGCCGACGAATACAGAAAAACGGTTATGCCATCCTTCAGACATGTTGTTCGTGCGTGCCGTATTCTGCAGAACTGCCTGATACATGTTCCACAGCATTGGCGGATATCGCGGGGATGTGGCACGTCGTCTTCCTCTAGCTGGTTTGCCTCGTACGTAAATGTTCTCGAAGTAGTCGGCAATATCAGCAAAGGCATCTGGAACATCCTCCAGAAATATATCAAAAGCCTCTTCGACATCTTCTACAGGCACAAAGGCTGTGGCGCACATCATCTGTGCCGCGATTTTGATTGAACGATCTTCACGATCATTAACATATATGCCTGTTGGAGACCTTCAGCCTGTAAGCGACGAAAAATCGCTTGCCGCATATGAAAAAAGCAGGCTCTAATGTTTGCTCCAGGCACTGTTTCGGCTGCATTTATAATCGCAACTTCAAAGTCTGTTAAAATCGTCGTAACAGAAAGCCTGTAAGCATACCTGTCGCACTCCTCTCTTACAACATCAAAAACCCTTATATTTATAGTTATACATTTGTACATATATTTAGTTTGATAAACACCTTTTGATATGCAGCTTCTGTTTTATTTTCCATCAGCACATAAACAACGGGTAAAGCCACTCTTTGTTCGGTTCCACGTATAACTTGATGAAATCCAGCCATCACAGCAAAAAGTTGAAAAAATATTGTCGGGACGACTTTAAAAGTCCCGTCAACGAACCAGATTGTGCTGCTTGCCATTCGTCGCAAGTTCTCTTTTGTGGCAAAGATCATGAGTCGTCCAACCGACTCAATCGCGTCGTCATTGCGAGAATCATAAATGAGGAACTCTTCTCCACCTAGAGTTTGTTAAAACTTTTCAGGCAGGTCGCCCAACTGCTCAAGGGTTGTTGGGTTTGTCGGCGTATCTTTTAATCGGCTCCGCTGAATCGATTTAGTTAAAATTTGTCGTTCCTGGAGTTGGGACAAAACGCCTGACGGAACCTGGTGAATTAAAATGTAATAAAATTTTGTGTAACTTTATTTTAAACAAAAACAAGTCGTCACGAAACCTGGTGAAGTTCAGTCCTCAACAGCTGAGCCGGTGGAGCTTCCGGATGTTCTTCCGCCCGTCTTTTTAATCGATTTTTTATTCTTACCGCTTCGACAGCTTCTAGATTCGGGGCGTGAGTTTCGTGCGGCGATTGCACAGGACCTCTAATTACTTCCACAACCTGTCCGTGCGTTCGCTGTGACCGCGTCACAGCCCTGGCTCTACATTCCGGATACTGCTTGCATCTCCAAAATATTCTTCCTTTTTTTTCTTCCGTTTTGTGATACATATATCCATCGATATAGAGGAATGGATTTTTTACGCATTGTAATAACTCAACAGTTTGATAACTTGCCATGATTTACAGAACGATGCAAATTTTGACGAGTGACCAACGATTTAGGCGAATGACAAACCGATAATGACATTGACAGGTTACGAATTGAAGTTGTCAGTTGTTATTCTAATTCGATTTTAAATAGCGGTAAAATATTGGCGGTAAAAAGAATACGGTGGTAAATACGTTGGTGGTAAAAAGAATTGGTGGTAAAAAAGGGACGGTGGTAAAAATGGGGGTCAGTCATATAAATTCCATATTATATTATGAACATAATGTAAATATGTTTCATTTCACAGATATATGGCGAGATACCGTATAAGCATTTTAATTGAACTGACGATATCGTTCGATGGAAAAGAAAATACTTAACCACAATTAAAAAGTACAAAATGGATATTTGATTTTATTTAAAGAGTAATTATGAAATTATTTAAAATTGCCGCCAAATTTATCTAGTGATATTTCTGGTAACTTTTTATAGTGTAAATTGGGCTTTGGCACTTACTCCTTCTAGTTTTTAAACAGACTGTAGGTTGTATAATATGCTTTGTGGAACTTTTAGGACTTCGGACGCTTTTTGAATAGCCTCAAATCAAGATCTTAATTCATTTTGATAATAACTTACTGGATTAAGCATAAGCTTTTTGGATTCATCGGAATATTTTTGCGTCATTGAATGACATTAACAGACATCAAACTTTTGACGTAACACCTAATTAGTAATCGACGTCCATCTTTGTTAGTAGTTTTTTATTTCATCTGATTCATGATGGATAAATAAGGATGGGGATATTCCAAATGGGTATTAAAAAGACTATATCTACCTGATGAAGCCACAGTGTGGTGAAACAATTGTAGTACAATAAATATAATTTTAAAACCTAAACAAATTAAGTGTTTCATTAAAGTGATATTATAGAGTTTCAGCAACTAACAGCCTCAACTATACAACATTAAACGTTGTTTTAATGTTGATGAAACATTATTTAAATGTTGAACGGTGGAGGTTTCTACTTCGTTATACATGTTAATTCAATAAAATAAAACACTTTAACTTTGTATAACACAATATTTCACTCCGTTTGATAATGGCAAGTTAAGTTGCCGAAACTGCAGTCACCAAAATAAAACATATTGTGTTATACAAACAAAGTTAAAGTGTTTTATTTTATTTTATTGTGTTTGCTCAGTGAGAATGAGCGAGGTGAGTGGATAAGTAAAACTGCGCACATGTAAAAATCAGTTACAATTTATTAAATTATTAATTAATATTGAGGTACATACAAAAAAAAAACGCGTGCAACCAATGAAAATACACCGAAATTGGTAACATACTTTCACACAAAATAAAACATAAAATTAATAAAAAACAACAACGCCGATGGGGTGAATATCACCCCACGACTGCCATCACATAAACATAAACAGTTTTTTCTTAATTTTTTTAAGTTTAAAATTTTATGAAACGATTCATAGTGTCTAATTTGTTCAATTTTTAAGAGTATTTATAATAAAATAAAATTTATGTACAATTTTTTATGGAATGGTGATTTGAGGATAAAATACTGAGAAACATCAGTAACGATCAAGAACGAATAAATGAATAAAAATCTCCGGTTTAAAGCTATAAGTGCGCAGCACTTGATGAATTTTACTTTTAAGTAAAAATAAATAGGACTTATTGAATCTGTTCGTTACATAAACTGGACGCCTGCAATTGTAAATGTGAAGTTACACCAGCGACGGCTCGCAGCCTAACTTCAGGGTAGGCCATAGTGCCAAGGCACACAAAATTTGAGGTTGGGATCGCGCTTTATAAATACAACCCACTGAGCAAAAAACAAACAAATAACGTTATATCAACATTGTAGCAACATTAAACGTTGTTTTAATGTTGATGAAACACTACTTAAAAAGATTTGCTCAGTGGGAAGGAATTGCATAATAAAGTCACCTTTCAATAACGGATACATATTACCTTGGATCTCTGGCCTACCCTGAAGTTATGCTGCGAGGCTGAGTTACACTAACTTGAACTTTGACGTCACAAACTTGAATCTGCATCGTTGATACTTCAAGTTTAATTTTAGTTACAATCATAAGGTTTTATTAACCCGTTAACGCCCAGTGGCATATTTATAAATCACTGGATATAAATTATTAAACAACAAAGTTATTATAAATTACAAATTTTAACATTAATGCCAGTTTGCACCCGTTGATTAACTCAATCAGCGATTAGTACTTTTTAAAAACACAACAATTGCATTTACAAATTGTTTACACAATTGCATATTGATGAAAGAGACATGTTTAGGATATCTTACAAATTTATAACATACTTATGTTCTAGAAATATGACTTAATCAGAGGTTTAATCAATGATTAGCAGGGTTGTTAAAAACGACGATTTTTTCATTTTAATTAAAACAAACAGTTTTTCTTAATAAAACGTGTTTTTTACATTGAAACAGTGTTTAAAATATTAACAATTAAAAACATAACTGTATTGTTTCGAGTTTACGTGAAGTGATTAATCACAAATAGAAAGACTGTTATTCCTTACTTCACTTTTTATTTTTATGTTAGATGTACATTTCGAGACACAATGTGCTCATTATCAATAACAAAACTTTTGTTATTGATAATGAGCACCTTGTGTCTCGAAATGTACATCTAACATAAAAATAAAAAGTGAAGTAAGGAATAACAGTCTTTCTATTTGTAATTAAAAACATGTTTAAAACGTATTTTAAACAGAATATACAGGGCATTTTTCTTTTGAATATACATATCCCGAGAATTACAGCGTTTTTTTTAAATTTGCGGGAATTCGTCGTTTAAAAGCGGTTAATTTGAGGTTTTTAACGAGTGTTTTCCACTCCCAGATTAAGCATGAAGTAAAATTTTGAGTTTAGAAAAGCCTAAAAATTTGGATTGGCCGCGTAGCGAAGCGGAGCGGCCAATCCAAATTAGGCTTTTCTAAACTCGAAATTTTACTTCATGCGCCACGCTTTAAAACACTGATTTACAGCGAAATTAAAAAAAAAACACACACATACAATGATTACAGGCAACCTAATATACATTAGAGTTATTGGGTTGCCTATAATCACTGTTTTAAACAATTTGTTCAGCTCAGAATTTGACTCAGGTTTTATTAACATCTATATATTGGATTGCTAAAGCCGTATATTTTAAACTTTGGGATATTTCAGTGTTTTATACGTGTGGCGCATGAAGTAAAATTTCGAGTTTAGAAAAGCCTAATTTGGATTGGCCGCTCCGCTTCGCTACGCGGCCAATCCAAATTTTCAGGCTTTTCTAAACTCGAAATTTTACTTCATGCTTAGTCTGGGAGTGGAAAACCCTCGTCTAAAAATTCAAATTGACATCTTTTAAAAAACAACGAATGTCGTAAAATTTACAGTGTATGCATGCATATGTATACCTGAAAGAAAAATTGCCTGTAATAAAAAAAAAACATTTATGCACACATATTTGATATTTTTTTGTGATAAAATGTTATGTTTAATAATGTAATTTGAAATATCTTTAACAATTTAGCTAAAATTTAAAAATGTAAACAAAAAATCTTAATAAAATAGTATAAAATACAACTAAGCTAATTTAAAATAATAATAAAAAAATCGTTTTAAACAAATTTAACATTTAAAATATGTTTTAAACAAATTTAACATTTAAAACATGTTTTAAACAAATTTAAGATTTAAAACATGTCTAACACAAAACCGTTTAGAACACGACGGCTGTTTTTTAAACATGTTTAAAACACTGTTTTAAAACAAAGTGTTTTAAACATAACAACCCTGATGATTAGTGAATGTTAAAGCTAATCGGTCTGGGTGCAAATGGACCTAAATAATGATAAAACACACAAACATATATGTCGCCTATTTCCAAAAACCCCTAAATCCATTTGAAAACAATGGATTTAGGGGTTTTTGTAAAAAGGCGACTCATACATAGAGTTTTATGTAACACCGAACATTTTCATCCAATACAATTTGACATCTTTAATTTTTAAGTTATGTGTAAATCAAGTTGCCTATATGACCATTATAAATTGTAGCCAATCAATCGCAATTAATACCTCAACTTGTACATACTCTCAAGTATATATGTCCCAATTACAGCGTATATGCCGTAAATCTTTAGATAATCGTTGTTTTTTTTAAGAGTTCAATTTGAAATTTGAAAAGAGTGTGTTCCACTCCCAGACTAAGCATGAAGTAAAATTTCGAGTTTAGAGAAGCCTGAAAATTTGGTTTGGTCGCGTAGCGCGAAGCGCGGAGCGGCCAAACCAAATTTTCAGGCTTCTCTAAACTCGAAATTTTACTTCATGCGCCACCGGTACAAAACTCTGACTTATTACGAAGTTTAAAACACACCGCTAAATTTTAAATTGCATCAGTGTTTTGTACCGGTAGCGCATGAAGTAAAATTTCGAGTTTAGAAAAGCCTGAAAATTTGGTTTGGTCGCTCCGCGCTTCGCGCTGCGCGACCAAACCAAATTTTCAGGCTTTTCTAAACTCGAAATTTTACTTCATGCTTAGCCTGGGAGTGGAAAACACTCGTTTAAAGCTTCAAATTAAATTCGTTTAAAAAACCGGGCGTCGGAAAATGTACTACGTATGCTTATGTGTACTTAAAAGAATAATTTTCGTTATGAAAATGTTCGGTGTTACATAAAACTCTCTGTATGTTATAAGTATCATAAATAAGACTTTAGTTAATAACTTTATTGTTTGCAATAATTTATATCCAGTGATCCTATGCATATGCCACTGGCATTAATGGGTTGAGAATTAAATTTAATCATAGCCTATTTTTATTCAATGGTTTAACACAAAAACAAAGTTTACCTACATTTTTTAATTAAATGATTTTACCTAAAAATGCAAGTAAACGTTAAATATTACAAGCCTTATTATTAGAATTGCTGTTAATATCATTACAGTTCAAGGCTAGCGAATTTCTACTAAACATGATATTAACCCACTGAGCAAAAAACAAATAAATAACGTTATATCAACATTGTAGCAACATTAAACGTTGTATTAATGTTGATGAAACATTCCTTGGTTGTCTCAGTGGGAACATTTCGTATTATTGGAACAAAATCTATAAACTATTAATTAGTTTTCAACTACTGATAAAATAAACGTGGCAACATAGCGTTTTCATGCGTTCCAACTTCACTCTAGTTACGTTTGGAGTAATTTAGAGGTTATGTTACACTACTTTTGTTTGTTTGCGAAAATGTATTACTTCTGCTGAATTATTTAATTGAAATTAACTATGAACGAGTGTTTCCACTCCCAGTCTAAGCATGAAGTAAAATTTCGAGTTTAGAAAAGCCTGAAAATTAGGTTACGCGCTACGCGACCAAACCAAATTTTCAGGCTTTTCTAAACTCGAAATTTTACTTCATGCGCCACGCGTATAAAACACTGATATAAATTAAAGTTCAAGATATACTCAATAAATAAGTATATATATTTCTGATTCATAGCATTATAATTGAAAGATTCTAAATAACCCTATTTTAATTCCCCTTTGAGGTTAAGTCCCCTTTGAGGTTATGTGTTTATCAACATTAATACAACGTTTAATGTTGCTACAATGTTGATATAACGTTATTTGTTTGTTTGTTATTTTCATGCGTTCAACCTTCACTCTAGTTACGTTTGAAGTAATTTAGAGGTTATGTTACACTGCTTTTGTTTATGTTTGTGAAAATGTTTACTTCAGCTGAATTATTTAATTGAAAATTAACCTTGAACGAGTGTTTCCACTCTCAGACTAAGCATGAAGTAAAATTTCGAGTTTAGAAAAGCCCCGTGAAAATTTGTCGAGGGTCGCGCAGCGACCCGAGACAAATTTTCTGGGCTTTTCTAAACTCGAAATTTTACTTCATGCGCCACGCTTATAAATCACAGATCCTAAGTGAAGTCTGAATACAGCGCGACCAAACCAAATTTTCAGGTTCTTCTAAACTCGAAATGTTACTTCATGCGCCACGCGTATAAACACTGATATAAATTAAATTTCAAGGTATACTGAATAAATAAGTATATTAGGGCTTTACAGTTTAAGACTAGCGCATTTCTACTAAACATGAATTTAACATTTCGTATTAATAGAACAAAATCTACAAACTATAATTTAGTTTTCAACTACTGATAAATTAACATGGCAACATAGCGTTTTCATGCGTTCCAACTTCACTTTAGTTACGTTTGGAGTAATTTAGAGGTTATATTACACTGCTTTTGTTTGTTTGTGAAAATGTATTACTTCTGGTGAATTATTAAATTGTAATTAACTTTGAACGAGTGTTTCCACTCCCAGACTAAGCATGAAGTAAAATTTCGAGTTTAGAAAACCTGAAAATTTGGTTTGGTCGCGTAGCGCTACGCGACCAAACCAAATTTTCAGGCTTTTCTAAACTCGAAATTTTACTTCATGCGCCACGCGTATAAAACACTGATATAAATTAAAGTTCAAGATATACTGAATAAATAAGTATATATATTTCTGATTCATAGCATTATAATTGAAAGATTCTAAATAACCCTATTTTGATTCCCCTTTGAGGTTATGTGTTCATCAACATTAATACAACGTTTAATGTTGCTACAATGTTGATATAACGTTATTTGTTTGTTTTTTCCTCAGTGGGGTATAACACGTATCTTAAACGCTATTAAATTATTAGTAGTTTGAACCTAACTATAATAATCTATTTAAATGTTTTATTAACACGAAAATGTTAATATCATTCTTAAAATCGTATTAAAACAATATGCTAACGTCTAATAATAAAGCTGTAGGTATTTTACTTAAACACTTGATTTAAGTAAACTTTAAATTTAAAGAAACAGTAGTGCCAACTGCCTTTTACCTTTAAACCGTCGATATACAAATAAAAATAACACAAAGGAATAAAATCAGTCGAATCTACTTAATTAACAAACTTTACATAAACGGAAATTTTTATATAATCATGTCTTGTAGATATACAAATTTTTGTATAGACAACAGACTTAAACATACATGAAAATATTTGTTGAAAATTAAACATAAATATAGTTATCTTCACTTATTATTTATTTCGTTTATCACAAGGTGAACCAACTTCTCAATAAGGTGGAAAAATTTACGAAGAAAACACATTTTCTATCTAAAAACTAATTGTCAACAAAATTCTCGCGTATTAAAGCCTATTTTTTAATGAATTTAATTAATGAGGATATTAATTGTTTAACGCAAAGGAGAATGTGAGACGTACTCGATCCATACGACTGTCAACGTCTTAAAAGTAAAAATCATTTAGTGCATACCACTTAATAAGTAAGTGCATAGATTTACTTCCACTTGATGAAATCTATGTATCGTATGTTCAATAAAAAAAAGTGCCCTGATTTAATCGTTTTTTTTTCATTTAAGTTGGCTACACGCTTTAGTAATTGACATATAAAACGTCAGACAATAATTACAATGCATCTGGGTCCGTATTTACAGTACCGATGCAATTAGTCATCGCTGAGAAGTTGCACTGAAATGACGTAATTTTGGGAAGAATTTACCCAACCGTCCGGAGTATAATGACGTCATTTCAGTCCAACTTTTCACAGATGACAAATTGCATCGGCATGGTGAATTTTATACTTTGTGCACAGGCCGGTATTCCTGAAATTGATCGAACGATCCGTCGCCCGCCAACTGTCAAATTCACATGTTAAATCCATATCTAAATGACAGATTTCAATCTGGCATTTAGATAGGGATTTAACATGTCAATAAAAGCTTTCCTTGTTTTGTTTAACTTTATGTTAGAAAATAATATATATTTGTCATTCTTTTCTTTTCTATTGTTTGTTATATGTTATCCTTCCTAATTCTCTAAAGTACATTAATAAATTGAAATGCAATAGCAGAGACTGGTCGAAAGGGCCCAGTTGCCAAGGCCAATAAATAAGAAAGAAGAAGAAGAGCATGTGAATTTGACAGTTGCCGGGCACCGATCGTTCGATCAATTTCAGGAATACCCGCCCTGAGTGTCCTATGAATACGACCGAATTGTACGACCAATTTCGGGAATACCGGCCCTGAATCTGTTTGTTACATAAACTGGACATCTGCAATTGTAACTGTAAAGTTACACTAACTTGACCTGGTGACGTCACAAGCCTGAACTCAGTTCAACTTAGTGCAATAAAACGAACAAACCTGTTATATAAGTTCAAAGTTGCCAACCTACAATATTTTTCATAGCACTCTAGAGGTTTTTTTCGTTTATTAACCATACGATACTTAGATTTACTAACACTTGATGATTTTTACCTTTAAAACTGTTGGTGTGGTGGAAATGCGGTTAATTTCACATCTTTGGATTACAAAATTGAAAACAAAACAAAAAACAATTGAAACTATAAGAATAATGGATAATTAATGCATTTGTGAAGGACTAAAGTGCATTGGGATTAAAATGTGAAAGATCAATCAGATTTAAGATTAACATGATTTAAAAACCCTAACGTTTTTCTTTGGATTTTTGTTTGTGATTATGTACAGTGTTTATTTATATATTATTTTGTGGTGATGGTTTGTGGGGTAGTTTTTCAATGTTTAAAGTCAACTGTTCAAGGGCTAATAAATACCAAGAAGAACTACATAAGAAAGAAATATACTGAGTCCCGTTTCAAGACGCATCATTGGGAATTACCATGATAATTTATCAATTTGAATTTCCGTCTCACAATTTATTTTGTTTATCTGACCAGAAAGAGAAAATAAAAAAACCCTGAATTGGAATCTTGGGGTATACCAGAGCGCACAGAACAAATTTTGTCTGTTGGTTTCGCTCGGCGATTTTTGACTTCCAGTAGTCATCAACCCTTTCTAGGAAATGCCCCAATTATGGGTCTGCCCCGTTTGAAGACGCTTCATTGGGAGTTCCCATGATAATTTTTCAATTTGAATTTCCATCTCATAATTTATTTAGTTTATCTGACCAGAAAGAGAAAATAAAAAATCCCGAATTGGAACCTAGGGGTATACCAGAGCGCACAGAACAAATTTGCTCAGTTGGTTTCGTTGGGCCATTTTTGACTTCCAGTAGTCATCAACTCATTCCAGGAAATTCCCTAATTGTGGGTGTGCCCCGTTTCAAGACGCATCATTGTGAGCTTCCATGATATTTTTTCAATTTGAATTTCCATCTCATAATTTATTTAGTTAATCTGACCAGAAAGATAAAATAAAAAAAGTCCTGAATTGGAACCTGGGGGTATATTCGAGCGCACAGAACAAATTTTGTCTGCTGGTTTCGCTGGCCTATTTTTGACTTCCAGTAGTCATCAACCCTTTCCAGAAAACGCCCTAATTGTAGGCGTGTCCCGTTTCAGGGCGCATCATTGGGAATTTTCATGATAATTTTTCAATTTGATTTTCCATCTCTATTATTGAATTTAAATGGTCGAAATCAAATTAATGTGATAATGATCTATCTGGTAAAACCGAAACGTGTCAGATAACTGAAAATAAAACCATGGAACATAAAAAGTGTTTTTCCTCACCAAATTATTTTTGTGTATTTACAAACAAATACCAAACCCATTAAATTTAAATGGTTGGAATTAAATTAATGTGATAATGATCTATCTGGTAAAGCCGAAACACGTGTCAGGAAACTGAAAATTAAACCATTTAACATAGAAAGTGTTGTTGCTCACCAAATGATTTTTGTGTATTTACAAACAAATACCAAACCCATCCCACAAACCATCATCAGTTAAATTTGATTAGACAAGAACGATATTAGCAACGGAACTAGCACAGTCAATGACTTCATCGTACCCACTTTCGTCACTACAAGCACTCCCGTTTTCCTCAGGATCTGAAGTACTTTCGTCATCCTGCTGGGTCCTGTCGGGTTCAGACATGCACCTCTTTTTAAACACTTTCAGCGAACTGAAATCGGGCTGCGTTTCCCCCACCGGAATCAAACTGACCTCATCCGTTTCTAAAATACTGTTGTTGTTAATGTTCGTTTTCAGACCGCAGAATTTTCGACTTTCGAAGCTTTTCACGCGCGAGAGCACGCTGCCGCCGACTTTGAAGTCCAGCTCGAATTCGTATTCAAATTCAGTCTTTTTCTCTTTGTTATCGTCGGCGGGTTCTTCTTCCGTTTCGTGGATGGTGTTGAAGACGGGCTGGTCTAGATCGGAGGTTACGGTGCTGGCGCTTTCGCACCCGCTGGAGAGGGAGCCCTCGTCGTCGGGGTTTTCGTAGTTCCTCAGCCAGGCGTTCATGTTGCAGGATTCTAAGAGCTCGCTGGCGAAGTTTTCGCTTATCAAGGTGCAACCCTCGCTTTCGAAATTTTCGAAATTCCGGCTCTCCTCGTTTATAGGGTACATTGATTTCGTTGCTATCAACTTGCTCCGCAAGCTATTCCTCTTCTCAGCCAAAGAGCTGATGGTTTCGCAATAACTCTTCTGCCTCTGTCTGGGCCGGCCTTCGAAGATTTCCTCATCCTCCTCGAGGTTCTCTTCAATTATAGTTAACTTAGGCGCAGATTTCGATCGTTCTAAAGGCGGGCGATAGTTCGTCGAGCCGGTGCTCAGCAGAATTTTCCGCCTGGGTATTGTCGGATTATCATAAACCGAGTTTACGAGCGACAATCTGGCGTTCTGCTTGGAGATCTTATCCCTGCGGAACTCGTTCAAGGCTAGGACTAGAGATTCTTTTAATTTTGCCTCGATCTGTCTGGCTGTTGAGGCCGATGAGCAGAGGACGGCGTGGCAGCGGAGCTCGTGCCTCAGACGGCGGCCCTCGTGGCGGTACACCCAGCAGAAGAGCCGGGGGAACTGCGCCGGGGCTGCGCAGGTGGTGAGTCGGTTTGCCCAGTACTCCGTGAGGCCGTGGTCGCGGGTGGTGGCCTTTAATCCCCCGCCGCTCACCGTCAGCTGCATTCGGACGTCCGGCCGGGAGGATTGGGTGTAGTTTCGCCAGAGCGTCGCCAGCGGTTTCTCAACGCATCCTTCACCTGAAAAAAGAAGAATTACTGTGATGAAAGACAATTTATTTAGTTTATCTGATCAGAAAGAGAAAATGCAAAAAATGCCGAATTTGAACCTTGGGGTATACCAGAGTGTAGAGAACAAATTTTGTCTGTAAACTTTAATTCTTCATACAGGGAATGTTTCTTTTAGGTAATACATTCTTTATAAATGTTCAAGCATTCGTTGTTGTTATAAAAATGTTTAATTTTAAACATCGAATCGGTGTTCCACTCCTTGATTAAGGATGAAGAAACATTTCGAGGTTATGAAAACCTGAAAAATTTGGTTTTCATTTCTTTTTAGAAACAACGTTCATCTTAGCTAACTACTAGATATAAAACATTACGGAAAGAGAATTATATACATTGCTCATTACTTGCAATTATTGATTATGCAATTGAAAATGATTAATAAATGATAAAATAGTTGCATTTGATGAAGTCAAACGATTCGCCAGTAGACAATCACTTCCTGGCCTCACTCGGCTCGCGATCGGTGATGTTTGTTGGTCACCGCTTATTAATTCCAGAGACGTGTTTATTCAGGGACGTTTGGGTTAGTCAACTTTCTTCAAGAATTCTCAGTATCTGGCGACGCGTTCAAAACATCGTTAAAACATCGTAAACAACGGGGTACTATTTAAACACTCAATAATCCCTAAAATATATTACGATTGATTACGTTATCATCTACTCAAAAAGAACACTCATATCGCACACTTTTTTCTCATTAATCACTTGGTAAAACATTTTCAAAAATATATTGGTTTATAAATTAAATTCACTTGGTTTTGTTTCATTTAGAATATTAGTCTTTAGAAAACTGCTTTAATAACATAACACATTCACTTGAATTTAGTGTTCTATACGCGTGGCGCATGAAGTAAAATTTCGAGTTTAGAAAAGCCTGAAAATTTGGTTTGGTCGCTCCGCGCTTCGCGCTACGCGACCAAACCAAATTTTCAGGCTTTTCTAAACTCGAAATTTTACTTCATGCTTAATCTGGGAGTGGAAAACCCTCGTTTATAGCTTTAAATTGAACTCTTTAAAAAATTACGAATATTTGAAGACTTTGGGCCAGTTGCACCAAACAAGTTGAACTGGTTCAACTCTGAACTTCAGTTCAAAGTGACATTAGAACAATAGGAACTGTTATCTTGAACTCAACTTCAGCTAGAACTCGGGTTCAACATTTTTGGTGCAACTGAGCCTTACAGGATATACGCTGTAACTTAAAAGAAAAACTACCTGTATGTATTACAAATTATTTATTTATATTAATTTACAATACTTGGTTGGATATTATTATGAAATCGTTCTGTAATTGGAATGTAGTCTGTTAGGCAATAAATTATTATTATAGAGAATTAAGGGGAGGAGAATTTTTCACATGAAGGATTAAGAGAAGAATAATTTTAGAATTAGGAGCATTAGATGACGTTAGCTATCGAATCCATTAATAGTTTTCACATATTGGCTTGATATAGTCAGAAATGTTCAGTATTCCTCAGCACTGGGCCGGGACCACACTAAAGAGGACCTTGAAGTCCAAAACGCGTCTGTGGGTATCTGGTGCCGGAATACTGAACTCAAATTCAATTTAGAATTAGAAAATTTGACACGTATACATATTGCAGCTGAAAGATTGATGAAAGTAAAATCAGAATTTAAAACTTGATTCACAAACAAAACCTGCAGCTCTCAAAAACTCCCGATTCTTCTTCACTTTTTGTAAAGAAAGTTGATTGTGGAAAAATTCCCACACATATAAACAAACAAAACCAAATTGCATTTTCTCAAAGTACAACAACAATACAAACTAGCAGTGCGTTGTTTTCAAATTGCGTAACCCGGTTTGCTACCTTCTACGGTTTGTGCCACACTTACGTCACTTCTTCGACAACCGGACGCGGCGAACAGAATATAACAGAACGCCTGAATAACTTAAGTCGCTCCTGCGCGCCTACACTTTTCTCTCTCTTTCTGGCAGCCCGTTTTCCGATTCTGTTAACTGTATCTACCTGTCGTTATACAATCGGTTTGTTTATTGCGATTTCCACATTTCCAATCGATTATTTCGATTAAAGCGGCAGAAATTCCTCCTCGATTCAAACGAAAAGCAGACATTATTTCGCTGAAAAGTGTGACGCACGCTTGCGGTGATGGGAAATTGGTTATTGTTGTTCATTTTCTTTTTTATGACAAATGAATTTACTCATCGTTTGATTACAAGGTGTGGTGTGGTCGAGATTTAATTGAAATCATTACGATTGAAATTAGTTATAGGCTATTTTAATCTTTAGTGCATTCGGAAAGAAAAAACGAACAAGAAAAAGTAGGTGACGAAGACGATTACTAATTTGGAACCCTGAGGGATACCAGGGCCCGTATTCTCGAGATTGGTCGTACGAAATCTGCCATTTAGATAGGAATTTAACATGTAAATTCGACAGTTGGCGAATTGGCGACCTATCGTGCGATCAATTTCTGAAATTGATCGCACGATAGGTCGCCCGCCAACTGTCAAATTCACATGTTAAATTTCTATCTAAATGAAAGATTTCATACGACCAATCGCGGGAATACGGGCTCTGGTATCCCTCAGGGTTCCAAATTAGTAATCGTCTTCGTCACCTACTTCTTCTTGTTCTTTTTTTGTTGGTGCATTTAGAGCTCTAAAACACCGGTTGGTATGGGGTCCAACAGGAAAAGACAAATAAAGATAGTATTATTAACTGTTTTGTGTTGTAGGCGTTCACTTTGTGGTACATATTAACCCATTAACGGCCGAACAATTGTAGAGTTAACTCTAAAAGTTCATTTTAAGTAAAATTCTGCACTTCTTTTCATGATTTTTATGAATGACTTATTGCATTACATACTGTGAATATTCCTTTTAAATATACATAATGTATACGCTGTAAACATTCTGGCATTCGATTTTAAATAAAAAGTTTAGAAAGAGTGTTTCCACTCCCAGACTAAGCATGAAGTAAAATTTCGAGTTTAGAAAAGCCTGAAAATTTGGTTTGGTCGCCAAATTTTCAGGGTTTTCTAAACTCGAAATTTTACTTCATGCGCCACGCGTATACAACACTAAAATATTGTAAGGTTAGAAATACACTGACATTTTTATTGAAATAAGTAATAAGAGAAATATTTAAATAATAAAGTATTTCCCTTTTTCTTCATACATTTTCAATTAGGGTCAAATATAAATTATTTAGTAATTTAATTCATAAAACAATAATAATGTTGCGTGTATGCATCAATGGCGCTTAATGGGTTAAATACACTTGTAAATACAACACTTTTTACTTTGTTTAACCACTATATTTTGCACTTAATTTGTGACTACAGTTTCGACTATTTAGTAGTCATTATTAAACTAAAAATTTTAGTTTGATACTAGTAGTCATTATCAAACTAAAAGTTTTAGTTTGATAATGACTACTAGATAGTCGAAACTATAGTCACAAATTAAGTGCAAAATATAGTGGTTTAAGAAAGTAAAGTGTATTATTTACAAGTATATTATTATTATTATATTGTAGTTTACCTAATTTTAGCCTAAATATACATAATGTATACGCTGTAAATATTCTGGCATTCGATTTTAAATAAAAAGTTTAGAAAGAGTGTTTCCACTCCCAGACTAAGCATGAAGTAAAATTTCGAGTTTAGAAAAGCCTGAAAATTTGGTTTGGTCGCTCCGCGAAGCGGAGCGGCCAAACCAAATTTTCAGGGTTTTTCTAAACTCGAAATTTTACTTCATGCGCCACGCGTATACAACACTAAAATATTGTAAGGTTAGAAATACACTGACATTTTTATTGAAATAAGCAATAAGAGAAATATTTAAATAATAAAGTATTTCCCTTTTTCTTCATACATTTTCAATTAGGGTCAAATATAAATTATTTAGTAATTTAATTAATAAAACAATAATAATGTTGCGTGTATGCATCAATGGCGCTTAATGGGTTAAATACACTTGTAAATACAACACTTTTTACTTTGTTTAACCACCATATTTTGCACTTAATTTGTGACTACAGTTTCGACTATTTAGTAGTCATTATTAAACTAAAAATTTTAGTTTGATACTAGTAATCATTATCAAACTAAAAGTTTTAGTTTGATAATGACTACTAGATAGTCGAAACTATAGTCACAAATTAAGTGCAAAATATAGTGGTTTAAGAAAGTAAAAAGTGTATTATTTACAAGTATATTATTATTATTATATTGTAGTTTACCGAATTTTAGCCTAAATATCGGCACAATCATTCAAACAAACCCGATTTGATACGTATGTTTTCTGTTTTATTTTCTTTAAAAGCGCTGAGGAATACCAGTTTTAAATAAAATAGAATCCTGCTATTCCGCCTAAATTCATACACCCCAACATAACAATTCAACAATTCATTTCATCCTTCCATGCAGACATTAGCGATCATGACGTTTAGAGGACCATTAAATTCACCGACATCGACTGTTAAACACTTCCCATTTTACAAAAGAAAAAACTAATAAGTAATTTTTAAAAAAATCCAGGCTAAAAGCTGCGGTCTTTCGATAACCATTTTACGGAATTGTTATCTTTTATATATATATATATATATATATATATATATATATTGTTTCTGTTTACATTTATATATGTATTCTGTAAATAAAGATTGTTTATATATAGAATCCTGGGCAATATCGAAAAAAAAAAAAATTCGTAACACAAATAGCAAAATGAAGTATCTGTAGGAGAAGATTGCTAATTTAGATCCCTGAGGAGTACCAGTTCCAAATGCACAGAAGAAAAAAATGTGTAAATGGTAAAAATATTGTTTTTGCTTTTTCAGGGCCTCTTTTACACACAAAAATTTAACATTTTGAAAATTTCTGGGGAAAGGGGTTGGTTGAACCCCCATATCCCCCCCTGGCTACGGCCTTGATTAACCGATTTTATCGATATATCGATAAATTAAATAAATCGATTTGATACGTGTGTTTTCGTTTCCGAAAAATATCGGTTCTTTTTTTATTATTATAATAAAATGTGCTGTATTTGTTTTTAAACTTTTCTAAACTCAAAGTTTCAGTTTTTTATTATATTTTTCATTATGTTCTCATTAATTACTTGGTGAAACATGATTAAATATATAAGTATGCATATTATTTAAATAAAAATCACTTGGTTCGTTTCACAAAATATATTATATATTATTTTGTGAAACGAACCAAGTGATTTTTATTTAAATAATATTCATACTTATATATTTCAGTTTTTTCTAAACTTGAAATATTTATTAGTTTTAGAATAAGCTAATTTGACACGTATATCTGAAATGTTTAACACTAAACACTAGGGCACATTCACCATTAAATAAAATGTTTAAAACATACAGTGATCGTCATCATCTAGTAAATATTTTTCACATGCCTAGAAAATTAATTGGCTCAATCATTCAAACCAACTGAAAAGCATTACAACTATTTAAAATCAATTAAATCCGAATGACTAACGACTGTATTGTCTAAAACTTAAAGAAAGAAAAAAATAGGTTGCCGCCACATTCAGGAATCACCCTCTATTGAATTTCGAGGATTCACGCCCGGCTGGCTCTCAACCTCATCATCGTCTCGTGGGCGTTCGCAAGATTTTCTCAAATCATTTTTAAAGACAATGAGAAACAAGATATAAACAACAATTTAACGAAATAATATAACTAAATTGTTTTTTGTTTGTGAATGTAATAGATAACTTTTAATATTAACGATAAATTGGAACTTTGGGGTATACTAGCATAACCTCTAGGTGCTTGATTTAATTATACATTTTAATGCTAATCTGGAACCTTGGGGTATACCAGGTGCTAGCTTTAATTAAAAATCAGTGCTAAGAAAAAAAACTGGAACTTTGGGGTATACTAGCATAACCTCTAGGTGCTTTACTGAATTATAAATTTTAAAGCTAAACTCGAACCTTGTTGTATACCAGGTGATTGCTTTTGTAGTGGTTATCGCGGTTTCCGATAAGCCACCACATTCAATAAACTAATTCTCCTAACTATATTGCTGAGAAGTCAGTGTTTGGAGAATATAACTTTATTATTTAGTTGATTTCTTTAGGTTTCTGTAAAATCTCTACAAATTATTTGTTATCTAAAAAATATCCCGTTGTCATGGCTTTCTATTTTCCACTCCGCCTCCCTGATATCTGGCTCCAACATGCTACACTACCCCCCCTTTAGAAAAAAAAAAAAAAAGGGAAAACTAGGAAAGGGGCAAAAAGAAAGTCACCTTTTTAGTAAGGACAGTTTTCTTAGTGTTGGATGAGTGATGTTTAAGAATAGATCGAAGAGGTAAACTAATTAAAGGACAAGAGTATAGGGAATTTGAAGATGGCTCTGGTAAAAACTTTGGTTGGAAGCTAGGCTTTAAACGATCGATAGAAACGTTAGTAATTTTTCCGTTAATGGAAATCCTTTTCAAATTTTAAATCGTCAGTCAAAATTTTTTACGATTTCCATTAACGGAAAAATTACTAACGTTTCTATCGATCGTTTAAAGCCTAGCTTCCAACCAAAGTTTTTACCAGAGCCATCTTCAAATTCCCTATACTCTTCTCCTTTAATTACTTTACCTCTTCGATCTATTCTTAAACATCGCTCATCCAACACTAAGAAAACTGTCCTTACTAAAAAGGTGACTTTCTTTTTGCCCCTTTCTTAGTTTTCCCTTTTATTTTTTTTTCCTAAAGGGGGGGTAGTGTAGCATGTTGGAGCCAGATATCAGGGAGGCGGAGGTGAAAATAGAAAGCCATGACAACGGGATATTTTTAAGATAAGATGAACCACGACATCTCACAATTTTTTAAGTCCTGTTTACAGTGCCAAAAAGTTAAAATTTACCGTCACACCGTATCTCCGATTGCCAAGTTTCCTGATCCGGACGACCGTTTCACCTACATACACATCGACATCATCGGCCCTTTGCCAGTTTGCCACACATACAGATACCTTTTAGTTTGCATCGACCGTTTTACACGTTGGCCTGAAGTCCAACCACTTGTCGAAATTACTGCGGACTCAGTTTCTGAAGCATTTTTAAATTGTTGGATCTCGCGTTTCGGTATTCCATCCACAGTCATCACTGACCGCGGACGTCAATTGCAATCTCACGTTTGGAGGCAATTTTGCAACATTTTCGGTTTCACACATAAGACCACCACCGCCTACTATCCGCAATGTAATGGTTTGGTAGAGCGACTCAATCGACAAGTTAAAGACTCTATCAAAATGAGTAATGATCCGAGTAACTGGGTATCCCAACTCCCTTTAATTTTACTAGGGTTACGTACCGTTTTTAAAACCTCACTTTCGGCTACTGCAGCCGAATACGTCTATGGTAAAACATTACGTTTACCAGGCGATTTTTTGTTTCCGAAATCAGTTTCTAAAATCATCACTTCCGGCTCAATTTTTATCGACGGACTGAGAGATAGGATGAAGACGCTTAGTCCCGCAATTGCTCGCTTAAACCACCGAACATTTTTCATACACCCCGATTTAAAAAAATGTTCTCATGTTTTCGTAAGGAAGGATCATGCAAAACGGCCGTTACAGAATTCGTACGATGGCCTATTCAAGGTCATTAGTCGAAATTCTAAATTTTTTACATTAAATGTTAATGGCAGAATCGATTGTTTCCATCGACCGACTTAAACCTTACTATACTTCACAAGTTTCGGTCACCACTTTTACAAAACAACACTCTGATTCTTCTTTTTCACACACCACACCACTTAAATCAATCCTTAAACACTCTGAACCGAACCGATCTTATAAACGCTCTAAACGTGTAACGTTCTCTTCCTCTGTTTCTTTTTTTTATTCCTTTTTCTAGGTCGGGGGTTGTGTGGTGCACAGCTGGATAAATCGGATAGGCGGTGGCCCGCCAGGCGTAACCATAAAAATGAAATAATAAAAAATTATTATAAAAAATCCAGATGTAATAAAAAGTCGTTTTCGTGAGACCAATAAACGATTAAAAGATCTTCCTGCTTTACAATTATTGAACGGCGACTCCGACGTTACACTTTAATTACAAATCTGTGCAAAGAAAACATTGAAACTTTGGGGTATACTAGCATAACCTCTAGGTGCTTGACTTAATTATACATTTTAATGCTAAACTGGAACCTTGGGGTATACCAGGTGCTTGCTTTAATTAAAAATCTGTGCAAAGAAAACATTGGAACTTTGGGGTGTACTAGCATAACCTCTAGCTGCTTGACTTAATTATACATCTTAATGCTAAACTGGAACCTTGGGGTATACCAGGTGCTTGCTTTAATTAAAAATCAGTGCTAAGAATTTGGCGAATTTACCCAAAATGAAGATTGTTTCATCCAGTTGCTTCATATCTCCTGGTTCTAAGACACAGCGACTTACCGGTAAAACGGTTTATACTGGTAAACCGTTTTATCGGTAACACAATCCGTGTTTCAGAGGTTCCGTTTTACAATCCATGTTTCAGAGGTTCGTAAAATAATTTTGAAGACAATAAAATGACTAGAAAATGCGAACATTTAAAGATGAATTAGTTATTATTTTAAGAAGTATAACAATGTAAAACAATGTTGACAGTTTTCTTGTGTGTATGTTGGTCGCATTAAAAACGTATTTAGTAGCCTAGGCTGGTTTATTGGAAAGAGCAGTGCCGAGGCCTAGTTTCCTCTCCGGCAGAATTTCCTTTCTAAAATAGTGCTAATAACGGTAAGATACAACAATTCCAGACGTAATGTAAACATTTACTCACTTGAGCTGAAATCCAGTTACGTACTCAGTTAGTAATTATATACCATTGTGAATTGTAATTCAAATATTTTGTTACTGATGAAATCTTTTAATGCACGAGCGCAAATTTCAGTAAACAAAATGTATAAGTTGATCCATTGAATAAGTAATATTTAAACTGTTAACTGTGGAGGCTTCTACTTCGTTATACATCATTATTTACACAAATAAGATTACGTGTCTTATTTGTTTGTATAACTGAGGTTTTTATTGTGACTATAGTTTCGACAACTTAAACTTGTCAATATCAAACTAGAAGTAATTTAAACTAACAATTCGTCAGGTATATACCGGGTGTTGACTTGGCGGATGCAACATAGGTAATCGCATGTTAATATTAAAGTGTTTAAATATTGGCTTCCCTATTTATTTTAGAGACAAAATGTATTTAACTTTTTTGTAGAGGGAACAATTCTAAATGTATGAATGTTCACACTTAAAACTTTACGTTTCTCTAAGTTAAAATAATTAAGAAAAAGTAATGTGATTTTATAAAAATAATGACATACCATGGAATTGATCCAACAATTGCGGATATTCCCTGTTTTTTTTAAAGTTCAATTTAAAGCCTTAAACAAGTGTTTTCCACTCCCAGACTAAGCATGAAGTAAAATTTTGAGTTTAGAAAAGCCCCGTGAAAATTTGTCGAGGGTCGCGCAGCGACCCGAGACAAATTTTCTGGGCTTTTCTAAACTCGAAATTTTACTTCATGCGCCACGCGTATAAAACACTATAATATTGTGAAATTTATGTATATTCGAACTTCCAATAAAATCTGTGTTTTATACGCGTGGCGCATGAAGTAAAATTTCGAGTTTAGAAAAGCCCAGAAAATTTGTCTCGGGTCGCTGCGCGACCCGAGACAAATTTTCACGGGGCTCTTCTAAACTCGAAATTTTACTTCATGCTTAGTCTGGGAGCGGAAAACACTCGTTTAAAGCTTCAAATTAAACTCTTTTAAAAATCAACCAATGTCAGAAAATACAGCTAAACTAATTAAGAAAAAGTAATGTGATTTTATAAAAATAATGACATACCATGGAATTGATACAACAATTGCGGATATTCCCTGTTTTATTTTAAAGCTCAATTAAAAGCTTTAAACAAGTGTTTTCCACTCCCAGACTAAGCATGAAGTAAAATTTCAAGTTTAGAAAAGCCCCGTGAAAATTTGTCGAGGTTCGCGCAGCGACCCTCGACAAATTATCTGGGCTTTTCTAAACTCGAAATTTTACTTCATGCGCGTATAAAATACTATAATATTGTCAAGTTTATGTATATTCGAACATCACTCAAAATCTGTGTTTTATACGCGTGGCGCATGAAGTAAAATTTAGAGTTTAGAAAAGCCCAGAAAATTTGTCTCGGGTCGCTGCGCGACCCACGACAAATTTTCACGGGGCTTTTCTAAACTCGAAATTTTACTTCATGCTTAGTCTGGGAGTGGAAAACACTCGTTTAAAGCTTAAAATTGAACTCTTTTAAAAATCAACGAATGTCAGAAAATTCACAGCTAAAATAATTAAGAAAAAGTAATGTGATTTTATAAAAATAATGGCATACCATGGAATTGATACAACAACTGCGGATATTCCCTGTTTTTTTCTAAAGTTCAATTTGAAGCTATAAACAAGTGTTTTCCACTCCCAGACTAAGCATGAAGTAAAATTTCGAGTTTAGACAAGCCCTGTGAAAATTTGTCGAGGGTCGCGCAGCGACCCGAGACAAATTTTCTGGGCTTTTCTAAACTCGAAATTTAACTTTATGCGCCACGCGTATAAAACACTATATTATTGTCAAATTTATGTATATTCGAACATCACTCAAAATCTGTATTTTATACGCGTAGCGTATGAAGTAAAATTTCGAGCTTAGAAAAGCCCAGAAAATTTGTCTCGGGTCGCTGCGCGACCCGAGACAAATTTTCACGGGGCTTTTCTAAACTCGAAATTTTACTTCAGGGGTCATTCAAAAAGTACGTACACGCTCCCGGTGGGGGAGGGGGTTGGTCACGGGTGTACGGAAACGGGGGGGAGGGGGCGAATGAAAAGTGTACGTACACCTCGTTCCTTCTTAATAATTTGATTTTGATTCTAATTTGTATATATTTCGATCTCTATCGATTCACTTGATGTATTCATCGTATTACATGTGAACTAAGCTTTATACGGGCGCGTTTCGAACAAGTTTCCAAGTGCTGCCATCTATACTTCCACGGTGAAATCCATTCGAACTCCAGGTCATAACCTAGAAAGGCTTCGTTCGAGATAACAATCTGAAGAAAACGTTCAAGATAAAATACGTGAAAGGAAGGTAAGTGTTGCTACACAAAATCACTCATTGCGATAACCTAACAGATTATAACCAAATATCCATGAATGTCCGCCAAACGTAAATTGATATACAAAAGTAAGTAAAAATATTGTCATTTTCAGAAATGCAACATGGACCGGAACAAAAAGTTTCAAGAAGGCCTATCCTGATATGCAACCTGCTAAATTGCAAAAGATCAGTACTGACTTTTGGAACGATGCGAAGTCAAAAGATGATTTCGAGCAACGCATCGAGGAAAAGTTACGAGAGCTTTTCAAAATGGCGAGTACGAAGAAAGGCGCACTGATGTCATTTTGGATCAAGGTATTGTGTCATCTGAAAATGACATTCAGTCACATGATTATCTTAGAATTATATACCCGCTAATAATTGAATAATAACAATATTAATGTAAAATTATTATTGTTATTATTCAATTATTAGCGGGTATATAATTCTAAGATAATCATGTGACTGAATGTTATTTTCAGAGTACGACAAATCCAACTGCGGTCGCAAGTAAAGCATCCACCTCCGGGTCTGATCTTGGTCCAGGTTCAGCAGCGAGTGATCCAGGAAACAAACCATCGACCAGTGGGACCGATCTCTTTCAAGAGGTCCAATCCGACGAGCCAGGCACAGCGAAGTACAAAACTCCAGCCCAAGACGCTGTGTCTAAAGAGATATTGCGTTTGGATTGTGACATTCAGGGATTAACCATAAAGAAAAATGCAAACTTACTCTCGGAGGAAGAAGAAAAATCTCCGAAAGACAAGAAACTGAAATTGGACGAGTGCAGACAAAAACTGGCAAAGTTGAAGAAAGAGCAAGAGCGATCAGTCAAAACCAGAGCTGTGTTCAAACGGAAACTACAGGAAATCGCCGAGAAGGATCCATCAAACTCTTGGATGACAAGAACGAAGAAAGGACGACCGACGATCGAAGCAGACCAGCCGGACCTTCTACAAACGATTGTCGACATCGTCACCTACGGAGGAGCGACTGATTCCCGACGCAGAACCGACATGATACGTTCCGTGAAGACTTTGGATGAGCTGACAAACGCATTGAAGACTGAGTTCGGCTTCACTCTCAGCAGAAGTAGCGTTTATTTGCGTTTACTACCTCGGCGAGCAGATTCTACAGGAGGCAAACGTCATATCCGGACAGTCCCAGTCAAACTCATCAAAGCACAAAACGAGACTCATCGAACTCACACTGATGGTAAATTTGCGGCCGCGACGATTGGAAATCTGGAGGTACTGGCATCGGTACTGGGACCAAAGGAAGTCTTCTTCATAAGCCAGGATGACAAAGCCCGCGTGCCCATCGGACTAACTGCAGCAAACAAACAGTCCCCGTTGCTGATGCACTTGGAGTACCGCGTCCAGCTACCAGACCACGATTGGGTGATAGCTCCATCGCACAAGTTAATACCCTCCGTTTATGCTCTGATTGAAGTCGACCAAAATAAAATTCAGAGGAAAGATGCGGTCTCCTATTCAGGACCAACGTACATAGCCATTCGATCAGCTAAACATTCATCGTCGACAGCCTTTTCCCACGCCACAGATGTCGACCACATTTTCGCGATGGATGAGTTCGCCGACGTGCTGAAACGGCCTGACGGTTTGGCTAAACCTGTCGGGATATTCACAGTTGATGGTGGTCCGGACGAGAACCCGAGGTACGTGAAAGTGATTCAAACTGCAATTCATCATTTTCTGGACCACGATCTGGATGCTCTGTTCGTGGCCTGCAACGCCCCAGGACGAAGCGCATACAATCGCGTTGAAAGACGCATGGCTCCATTGAGTAGAGAGCTTAGTGGAGTTACACTTCCACACGACCACTTCGGAAACCACCTGAATTCCAGAGGTCAAACTGTTGATGCTGATCTGGAAAAGCAAAATTTCGCAAAGGCAGCAACTGTTTTGGCGGAAATTTGGTCGCAGGTAGAGATTGATCATTTCCCTGTGATAGCCGAATATATTGACCCAGAGAAATCGGAAATGAGTCCTACGCAGCTTCTCGAAAAAGATCTAGCTTGGGAAGCCAAACACGTGAGAAGCAGCCAGTACTGTCTGCAAATTGTGAAATGCAAAGATGAATCTTGTTGCTCTCAGTTCCGAAGCTCGATCCTGAAAGTTTTGCCGGAAAGATTTTTACCAGCGCCTGTACCCATAGCTCAAACTGACGAAGGACTGCAACTCAACGAACCGTCTAGTGAATTCCCATCACTGTTTCTGCTTCAAACCCTCCAACCGTCTATAAAAGCTGATCTCCAAGACCACTCTTCTCCTGATGTTGAATTGCCTTACGATACAGCATGCCCGTCAGTCAAGAAGGACTTGAAGCGAAAGATCTGTCCCAAATGCAAGTTGTACTTCGCTTCGTTAACTTGTCTGAAAAAGCACCAAGCCTTTTGCAAATCTGTTTGCGATTTGCCGAAATTCCGACCCGTCCGGATAGCAGCTCGTCGTCAAAGGGAGGCTTTGGCCATCATCCGCAACATCGAAGAGCAGGAGGACGCAGAATGGATCGAAGAGGACTTCATCGACGCCGAAACACCGGAGGTGGTCACGGAGGGCTGTAACGAGAGTCTTGCGGCAGTTGTGTCGCTGAAGGAGCATATGCAATCTCCATGGGAATGATATAAATATCTATAAATGTTGTTTCGTAATCGTTATTGTAACCGTTTTTGCCCACTGATGCGGCAGCTAATATTTTATTTGTGTTGGTTGTATATAAAAGGATATATTTGTGATCTCATTATGATATAAAGACAAATAAAGACGAAATAAAATATGTTGTAAATTTATTGTGTTTTCCTTCAAGTAATTCAATTATTTCAGCGCAAGGGGGGGGGGGGGGTACTGATGTGTACGTACACGCAGGGGGGTAGCTGGTGATTGTACGGAAGTGTTCAGAGGGGGGGGGGGAGGGGGTCAAAAAATGGAATTTTTGGTGTACGTACTTTTTGAATGACCCCTCATGCTTAGTCTGGGAGTGGAAAACACTCGTTTAAAGCTTCAAATTGAACTCTTTTAAAAATCAACGAATGTGATAAAATTTACAGCTAAAATAATTAAGAAAAAGTAATGTGATTTTATAAAAATAATGACATACCATGGAATTAGCAGTATCAACGAATGTTGTGGTTAGTGCTATTGAAAACTTAAAAGACAGCCTTAGTATTGGTCCTGATGGAATTCCAGCTTCATTTTTAAATAATTGCTTTTTCACATTGACTAAGCCTATCACGACACTTTTTGATAAATCATTGCAATCTGGAATATTTCCTATACAATGGAAATTGAGTTTTATTACACCGCTATTTAAATCCGGTGACCGGGATAACATAAGGAACTACAGAGGGATATCTATACAGTCTTGTATTGCAAAAATGTTGGACAAGTTGGTGGCAGATCAATTAAAATGGTTTCTTGAACATGTATTAATACCTGAACAACATGGTTTCTGTAAAGGACGCTCGACAATGTCAAACCTATTACTGTTTAAATCGTTTCTTCTTGATGCCCTGGAAGAAGGAAGTCAAGTGGATTGCATCTACACCGACTTCTCCAAGGCATTTGATCGTGTCCACCATGGTATACTCGTTTCTAAACTTTCCAACATGGGTCTAGATGATATGAGTACGAAATGGATTAATAGTTACCTTACCAATATTACCAATAGAACTCAATTTGTTAAAATCGATAACCAAGTTTCTAGGTGTATTGATGTCACCTCGGGTGTGCCCCAAGGCTCGCATTGCGGGCCTGTATTATTCTTATTATTCATCAATAACATTTCGCTCAATTTTAAAACTTGTACATTTCTTATTTATGCCGATGACCTAAAATTATTTAAACAAGTTTTAAATGAAAGTGATTGTAAGGCGATTCAGGATGATTTAATGCATTTAGAACGGTGGTGTTTTATGAATAAACTTGATCTTAACGTAAAGAAATGTTGTAAAATTACTTACTCCCGGAAAAGAAATATCTTTGATTACACATATACAATTAACAATAGTTCGCTCTCATCTGTTAAAGTTGTAAATGATTTAGGTGTTTTATTTGACCAAAAATTGACTTTTAAAGAACATATATCTCAAATCACATGCAAGGGCAGAAAAACGTTGGGGTTTGTTAATCGGTTTTCGTATAATTTCTCAGCTAATACTTTGCGCCACTTATATATTTCGTTAGTACGTCCTATACTCGAATATGCTGCACCTGTATGGTCCCCTCATGTCAGCTGTGATGTCACCAGAGTGGAGAGAATCCAAAATAAATTCTTGAGACTTTATGCCTATCGAAGTGGACTGAATAATTATGATAAATTGTACATTCGCAATGTTTTAAATATTCCCTTGTTACACACACGTAGACTTGTTGCTGATTTATGTATTTTATATAACTTAATTAACGGAGATTTGATATGCAGTAATTTGTTAGTTCAACTTAATTTTAGTACATTGCCGCCTCATTTACGTAGACATAATAATCTTTTTAAAAGAAAATTCCATTCGTCAAATTACGGATTTAACAATACTATATGCAGAACTATGAGATTATTTAACACATTGCCGAATGATATTGACTTGTTTAATTCATCAATCTCATTGTTTCGTAAAAAATGTTTAGACTACTTAAACTACTTAAACTCTATTAATGTTATTCATGTGTCTTTATAATTTATAGTTCGTAGGTATTTTGTAACTCATACAAGTATAATATAACTTTTAGTTTATTTGAATAATCTTGTAGTATCTAAGCCAGCATAAGCGCCCATTTTTGTATTTTTGTTATCGATATGTTTAATTTTTGTATTATTGTAAAAGTCGAAACGTAAATAAAAAATAAATAAATAAATAAAATAAATAAATAAATTGTGATAACTGTGGTCTGCAAAATACCACTTTTTTTCTTGAATAGTGTAAATCATTTCGAAAACATTTACTTTAATCAAGTGACTGCGATATCTTTTGCCATTTTGACATCATCAATTGTTGTTTCAATTCCATGGTATGACATTATTTTTATAAAATCACATTACTTTTTCTTAATTATTTTAACTTAGAGAAACGTAAAGTGATAAACGTTAACACGAATGAATTCAGAATGTTTCCCTCTACAAAAAAGGTAAATACATTTTGTTTCTAAAATAAATAGGGGAGCCAAAATTTGAACATTTCAAAATTTACATGGGATTTCCTATGTTGCGTCCGCCAAGCAAATACCCGGTATACAATAATGTACGGTTGCAAAACTGCTTTAGAAGCGGTTATTTTTTTAAATATTAAAAAAATAAAACAAAATTAATATCCCATTAAAAATACGCACAAAACTCTAGATAAACTCTAAATCACTACATACGTTTTGAGATACTTTAATTATTGAATTATGCAAAGATGTTTATATTTAGAAGTCATTAAAGAAACGTTAATTTAATGGCTCCTAAAAATTTCCGTTTATAATTCAGTCGCTAATGCGATTTTTCTAAAAATATTTTCGCGTTCTAGAACGCATTGATAAAACTCATGAATATTGTATTTCTTTGAATGAAGTAAATAAAATTCGTAATATTCCATTTCGTTTTCAGGTCTTTAGCATAATATAAATTGCGCGTTATTAATTATGGGTTTAGTTCACCGTAAATATTAATTATTTCAAACTAGTTCGGACATACGCAGAGGCGGGTTTCCCATTAGGGCCACTAAGCCCGGGATCTAGTCAGTTGAAGAATTTTCGCTTTTTTTCTTGTTTGAAAGGTTGTGCATAATATTTAAGCGTAATTTTTTACCATTCCAGCGCGTTTTCTTTGTATTTCTCAAATTTTTTATATAAATAATAAACTATATTTATAAAAAATGGTGATGTGTCCATCATAGTACTTTCCCCCGTAAATTGCGTATTAAATCACTTTTAAAATATTTGTAGCATTATTATTTTTAAAATGTCTTCAACTTTTTGATAACTACAACTTTTATTTGAAACATTTTTCAATTGCATCAACACATACTGACACAAACCAATGACTAGATAAAAAACACTATTTATTGAATTTCTCAAAAACTAAGAGTGCTATGACAAAAAGTGAAGATACAAAAAATCTTTAATATTTTATTACCTACAACTTTTATTTGAAACATTTTCCAATTGTATCAACACACACACTGACACAAATCAATGACTAGATAAAAAACACTATTTATTAAATATCTCAAAAACTAAGAGTGCTATGACAAAAAGTAAGTGAACAATACATCTTCATTTTGTTATTATCTACAACTTTTATTTGAAAGAATTTTTTGTTTGATGAACATTTATTGAAAAAATCTGAAAAAACTGAAAAACGCTAAGAGTAAAGTACCACTTCCGGTTTTCCGATTTTCACCAAAAGCTTTTCAGTTCTTCCGATTGTAACAAAAAGCTTAAGTTTCAAGTTTCATCTCGATATCTTTAGCGGTTTTTGCGGTACTGCGCACACAGACACACACACAGACAGACAGACAGACATTTTTCAAAAATAGTCTTATTCGACTCAGGGGACCTCAAAACGGATATTTCCGTTAAAATTTTTGATTCGAAAATTTTCACGAAAACAATACTTTCCCTTTGTATTACATACGGGGGAAAGTAAAAATTGAGAAATACAAAGAAAACGCGCTGGAATGGTAAAAAATTACGCTTAAATATTATGCAAAACCTTTTCAACCAAGAAAAAAAAGCGAATTTTTCGTTCTTTTGACGTTTAACCTTACTTTTGTTAGTTGACGTTTATCGAAAATTGGACATAAGTCGGCGTCGACAGACGACATTGATATTCGTCAATAGTGACAGTTGATTTTAGTCGGCGCTAGCAATGTTTAGTCTATATTGACTAGTCATATTAGTGGTAATTTATGTCGTTAATTACCACTGGTAATACAACATAAATTACATTATCCAGCTGTTTTGATAAACATTGGCAACATTCTTGGTGTGTATGCACAAGAAATGTTAAATATAAAAAAAATAAATAAAATACGCCAAAACTAGTAGAAAATAAAATATATATAAGTGAAACAAAACCAAATTACAAGATAAATTCAAATTCAAAACTATTCGAATTCGAGAAAATAAGCTCACGCTTCTTATAGTTTGCACACTTTTAACCTATTAACGGCCGAGCAATTATAAAGTTAACTCTATGAGTTGATTTTAGGTAAAATTCTGCACTAACTTTTATGATTTATATGGATGACTTATTGTATTACATACTGTGAATTTTTCTATTAAATATACATAATGTATACGCTGTAAATTTTCAGGCATTTGTCGATTTTATATAAAAACGTGAAACATGAAGTTTAGAACGAGTGTTTCCACTCCCAGACTAAGCATGAAGTAAAATTTCGAGTTTAGAAAAGCCTGAAAATTTAGTTTGGTCGCTCCGCGAAGCGGAGCGGCCAAACCAAATTTTCAGGCTTTTCTAAACTCGAAATTTTACTTCATGCGCCACGCGTATAAAACACTGAAATATTGTGAAGTTAAAAATATACAGACATTATTTTTTTTAAATGAGTATGGAGGTGTATTTGCACGGGAAGTAGTTGTTTCAATGGATATTTATCGGTCTACGTTGTCCTTTTAATTAAGACATTGTTTGCATTTTCACGAATAACATTTTCGTAATTTTATATTATAAACCAAATTAATTTAATTTACAAACCAATATATTTTTGAAAATGTTTTACGAAGTGAATATTGAGAAAAAGTGTCCGATATAGAAAATACATCTTTATTTACTGTTACATAATAATATATACTTCTTGAAGCGATTTATTTCAAAATAATTAATGAGAGTATATTTTGAATTTCATATTAAATCGCTGTTTTATACGCGTGGCGCATGAAGTAAAATTTCGAGTTTAGAAAAGCCTGAAAATTTGGTTTGGCCGCTCCGCGCTTCGCGCTACGCGACCAAACCAAATTTTCAGGCTTTTCTAAACTCGAAATTTTACTTCATGCTTAATCAAGGATGGGAAACACTTATTAAAAATTAAATGCTTTAAAAAAACTGCGAATGCCTAAACATTTGTTAAATTTCAAATAAATTGAGTTATATACATTATAATTGTGATATTTCAAATAATTGCTTCTTTATTTCTTGAATATTTAGAATGTTAATGTTGTTGTTTGATTTTGCTGGTATAAAGATTATTTGCTTATTTCAATATCAATTTATTCATTTAATATTCCTCTTCCTTGTTCATTGGATTGAATTGAAAGTAATGAGGATGGTCGGATTTCAATGTAAGCCGAGACGTCGAGCGGTCATTCGAGAATGCACAAGGAATTAATTTTCCTTTAGCAGCACGTGCTCGGTTTTTAGTTTTTAATCAAGGCTCGCACCTGACATTAATAACAATCCATCGAAAACATTACGAAAATATAAACAACTTGTTAATTCAAAGAATCAAACAACCAGAAGACCAAATTCGAACCTTGAGGTACATTTCAGTGCAATAAAATGAAGCACAAGTCTTATAACTATTTTTTACAATATTCTAGTTGTATAATTCGGGTCTGTTTTAATTGCGTAGCAGCAGTTTCAATAAATAATAAAACACCATATCACTTCTTTACTGCTCCCAACGTTTCTTAACTCTGAAAACAGTGTCTTTACTGATGTTCACCAATCGAACAATTCGTCTAATAAAATAAACCATCTCCTATTTTAGTTAGAATTCGAAGTTTTTAATTGTTGTCTAAATGAAGCGGCATTTTGACAATAAGGAATTGACATATTTACGTAACTAGGAAACTCATCATGTCCTCTTTAAACTATAACATATTTTGTGTACTTAATTTTATTGCACAGAAGTGTACATTGGTAGTGAAACGATTACATTTTCAAAATTGACGTATGTCATTGTAGGCAAGAGGCCCACAAAATAAAATGTTTAGGGCTTTCTAAATTCGAAATTTTACTTCATGACTAATCAAGGAGTGGAAACTCTTGCTAGAAGTTTCAAATTGAACGCTTTTGTAAGAACAACGAATGCCTGAAAATGTACATCGGGGTATGTGTAAATATAGGAAAAATACCCTGTATGAATAAATAAAATAATTTTAAAATAACCTTACAAATACACAAAATGTAAATAATTTTAGATAGATACATATAATTTCTAATTTATTTTTAAGACAAGAATAATTCAAATTAAAAAATATTTAAATTCGAGAAAATACGCTTACGCTTCTTATAGTCTGCACACTTTAAACATAATAAACAATAATAAACATTTATTGTCTTAAGTTGTCTTATTAATTAAGACATTGTTTGTATTTTACACGAAAAACATTTTTGTAATTTTATAAATTATTATTTTTAAGAGTTGACATTTTAGGAAATATATAAGTATGAATATTATTTAAATAAATATCACCTTAATCATGTTTCACCAAGTGATTAATGAGAGCATAGTGAAAGATATTTTAGGAAAGTCTAGAAAATAATAGTATTCTAAAGATTTAGACTTTCCTACATTTCCTTTAGATTTTCTAATTAGCATCATTTTTCTAAAAGTCGTAACTATTGATATGTTAAGTTATGACTTTATTTACTGTAAAATTGGTTTATTTACGTGCACGTGAAAGTAGAAACCGAAATTGCGCAACGGAAACTGGCGTAAATAATCAATTTCCTTGAAATTCAATCCAAATGGAATGAACGCGAGGTGGAGGAAAAAACAGAAACAGAGGAATGTTAATCGTGACCGGTGTGGAAAAGGCCAAAGATTTATACTTAACACACTCACAAACGAACGAAAACCATTCTCATCGACAGCAACGATTTACTTTCACGTGAATGTATGCACCTGTCAAAACAAGAAGGATGAGTTAAATGCACAATTAGATTACAAAAAAAAAATGTTATTCCATCTACATATCATGTAGTTCTTATTTTCCACTGTGGAATTTTTATTGAACACACTCACAATCAAAGTGAGGTGCATAATCAATAAGTAATTACTTTGGGCTTTCAAAGTGTTATTTAATGTATCAAAAATGTTTCCTTTCGATTACGGAATTTTAACCTAGTGACATCACCATTGACAAAATCTTCACAAGTGAAGCGTGAATTTATTTTCATGTGCACGTTCGTATATCTGTGTGCTCACTGAATAATTTAATTGGCTATTAATGAACAAAACAATATTCATAAATATTGATGATGGAAATTAATAGAAAATAATAGCGCATTAAATCAGTTATTGCGTGATCGCAACGATTTAATTTACGACGATTCGGAAATTTGATTATCGGAAAACTTGCTAAAGTTTAGTTGCATTCAACGGCGGCTCGCAGCCTAACTTCAGGGTAGGCCAGAGACCCAAGGTAATATGTATTCGTTATTGAAAGGTGACTTTGTTGTAAAATTCCTTGTATTTATAAAGAGCGATTGCAACCTCAAATTTTGTGTGACTTGGCGATGTGGCCGGCCCTGAAGTTAGGCTGGTTGTATTGTTGAATGGTGAATAAATAGAAGTGCAACAGATTGATGAATTTAGATAATTTACATATGTTCGAAAACGTAAACGCCATCTAATATTGAGAAATTAATTAGCATTCAACAATTTTCGGAACGATTATAAAACAAACAGACGAAAAAAAATCATAATCTTACATAAGGAATTCCTTAAATGGTTATTAAAATAAAATAGAAATTTGCAGTTTCCTGTGTCGGTGAGCGGTGTTGTTGACCCCATGCGCCTGTCAACTTTAGCTCTCTCTTTTAGAGGCGTGCTACTTTGCCAAAATATTCAATTAAATGTCTTTCACGTTAAAGCATTTCCTCTGCGTTTATATTCCTATCTCTTTCTACACACCAGCTTTTAATTCATTATCTAGAAGGTTTTTCCTTAATCACATCTCTTTCTACACACGAGCTTTTAATTTATCCTGGATGTTTTTCTTCGACAAAATTAAATTCATGCTAAATGTACAAAACCTTCATAAATGGTCGAACGTTTTTAAATAACGCGCCAAAAAATCACAAGTTATAATAATAATAATAATGTTTATTGCCCAACAAGAAACAAATTCCCAGTTACAAGACAATTTAGTATAAAAAAAGTTATTAAGTTATTATATGATATAAAAGCTATATCTTCTAGAAGACTACGAAATTATGTTAAAAAAATATTATGTTGGTAACTAATTATTGAAACAAAATGATAATTATCACTGCAGTTGTCACTGTCAATATTTTGTATACAAAATACATACATACATAACCTTATCGGCGTCAAATGTCGGACCTCGTCAGGTTACGCGGATTTGTTAGTGGTACCAACGCACATTTAAATGCAAACAGAAGTCACGGCATGCTAGAGGATAAAACTTTTCGCTCATATGGTAGTAAACACAAGATAAATCGGAGAAACGCAAAATAAAGTCAACACATTACCTTTCTACCTTAACTTCTACCTGTTTTCAATTCAGCGACGGCTCGCAGCCTAACTTCAGGGTAGGCCACAGCGCCAAGGCACACAAAATTTGAGGTTGGGATCGCGCTTTATAAATACAAGGAAGTGCACAACAAAGTCACCTTTCAATAACGGATACATATTACCTTGGGTCTCTGGGCGACCCTGAAGTTAGGCTGCGAGCCGTCGCTGTTTCAATTAATAGATTCTGCTTGAAACAGAAAATCTTTAATTGTTTGTTATGTTTGCGTTTCTATTATCATGACATTCATGACGCCTGTCAAAATACTTAAAATTCGTCCATTTTATGAAAATGCCCAAAATCTCATTCGAATTGTGTCGAACCTATTTAAAGAAGAAACATTTTAAAGTTCTAATAGTGGGCGAAAGGTTTGCATTACGGGGCATTAGCTCGGGAAGTAGTTGTTTCAATGAGTGTTTGATATAGTCTTTGTAAGACTAACTTGTTGTAGATTCCGAAAAGAATCACACTTTTGATTTTATGAATTGCAAAAGCAGCTACAACAAATAATTAATAAAGTTGTTATAAAAGACATTGAATTAACTGTTCATTTTTTTAAATTATAATTTGTCTGTATTATAAATTATCTGCGTGCAAAATTACATAATTTTTCAATTCCTGAATGTTTAATTTATTAGTGTTGTTCGCGTTTCTGGAGTTTTACAGTGGGCAGTCGATTTTTTTTATTGAAACCTACGCATGTTATTCATTGCAAAATCCCTCCGTCCTTGTGCCTTTTCAATCATTCCGATCGTTAATTACCTGCAGCTAATTAAACTATGCCAAAACGATAAATAATTAGAAAAACAACTCAACTGAAGATTATTTACTTCTTGGTTATTTTAATGATCATTAATTCGTAACAGAAGGGTAAGAATAATAAATTGTTGTGTTATTGTTCATTTTTAGCGTTTGTGCAAGTCTTCATGCGGAACAATAAACAAAAATAATGATGGAAAAATGTTGCACAGAAGCAACGAGTAAGCGAGTGTGTTTACATAGAATGTAAATTTTTACAATTTATACTCACGTCAGAGAAACCGAAAAATGAAACTCTATAAATAAAACAATTACCGTTCTGCATTACTTATAGTCTTATCAGTGTAGCTAAGTACATATTTTTAAAAATAAATTGTAACGTATTTGTAACGAAAAAAAATGTTAATACTTTTAAGGTTTTTAGTACTTCGACAAAGTAATATTATTTATAGCCGCTTCAAAGGTAAAAGTCATTTTAAAAGAAAATAAAACATGTGTTTAATACCGTATGTTCAATAAAATAAAACTTCTAGAGTGCCCTGGAATAAATTGTAGGTTGGCAACTCTGAAATTATCCGCGACGGCTCGCAGCCTCACTTCAGGGTCGGCCACAGCGCCAAGGAACACAAAATTTGAGGTTGGGATCGCGCTTTACAAATAAAAGGAATTGCACAACAAAGTCACCTTTCAATAACGGATACATATTACCTTGGGTCTCTGGCCTAGTCTGAAGTTAGGGTGCGAGCCGCCGCTGGAAATTATACATTATGATTATTAGGTCTGACGTTTTATATGACAATTCCTAAAGCGTGTAGCCAACTTAAATTAAAAAAAAGATTAAATCATGGCACTCTAGAGGTTTCATTTTTATTAAACATACGATACAATTGAATGGTGATTTTAAATATGATAAAATATGATTTATCAATCATAGTGGAGGAAAGGGTAAAAGGGGCTCGAACAAAATCACAAATTAAATGTGTAATATACAGGCTGCAAAAATTAGTGAAAAGCTGTAAGTAACGTGATTCGTTAAATTATTTTTAGTAATAATGTAATAAAAATAAAAAATATATAAAAACGAATTAAAATTAATATCAACTTTCTGCAAAAATGTAGTCTCGTTGAGACTTGTAATAAAAATAAGATGTTTTTTTGTTCATTAGTACACCCCACAAGAGTATTAACAATAAATTAAAATTACAAAAATATTACAATAATTTTTAAGATATTTATTATTTTATCGGTTTTGGTGAAATTTCCTTGTCAATTTTTGACAATATTCTTCATGAAATTGCAAAAACGAAACAATCCTTATATATTTTGAACTTCACACTAAATCAGTGTATTGTACGCGTGGCGCATGAACTAAAATTTCGAGTTTAGAAGAGCCCAGAAAATTTGTCTCGGGTCGCTGCGCGACCCTCGACAAATTTTCACGGGGCTTGTCTAAACTCGAAATTTTACTTCATGCTCAGTCTGGGAGTGGAAAACACTCGTTTAAAGCTTCAAATTAACCTCACAACAATTTTGTACCCTTTTTCACTATTTTTTGATACAAATCATCCGAAATTTAATTTATTTTAATAAAAACAACGAAAACCTAAATATTTAAATTTAAAAATGTTCCATGTATCCGACTTTTCAAAAAAATCTTAATTTTGGCGGTTTTTTCTTCATTTTTACATGTTATCACTAAATAAGGAATTGTTCTTTTAACCGAGGATAAAACTTAAATAAAGTTAAAATTAAAGTTTTACAAGAGAAAATTGCTTGTTAGATTTTCAATACAGACTCTTTTATTTTCTGGGATTAAAAACGAATTAAAATTAATATCGACTTTCTGCAAAAATGTAGTCTCGCTGAGACTCGTAATAAAAATAAGATGTTTTATTCGATATTTGTTGGGGTTTTTCCCTTTAATCCACTGTAGGTATAAAGAAACCGCGCAACAGTTGTAAGAATTAGTTGTTATTGAAAATGAGTGCTTAGCACTTGAAATATATATCTAACCATTAGAAAATAAAGTGTGAAGAAAGGATACAACAGTGTTAATTATTTAAGATGTTTTATTGTTTATTAGTAAACCCCACATGAGTATTAAGAATCAATTAAAATTACAAAAATATTACAATAATTTTAAGATATTAGTTATTTTATCGGTTTTGGTGAAATTTCCTTGAATTTGTCAATTTTCGACAATATTCTTTATGAAATTGCAAAAACGAAACAATTCTTGTATATTTTGAACTTCACACTAAATTAGTGTTTTGTACGCGTGGCGCATGAAGTAAAATTTCGAGTTTAGAAAAGCCCAGAAAATATGTCTCGGGTCGCTGCGCGACCCTCGACAAATTTTCACGGGGCTTTTCTAAACTCGAAATTTTACTTCATGCTCAGTCTGGGAATGGAAAACACTCGTTTAAAGCTTCAAATTAACCTCACAACAATTATGTAACTTTTTTCACTATTTTTTTTTATACAAAACCATCCGAAATGTAATTTCTTTTAATAAAAACAACGAAAACCTAAATATTTAAATTTAAAAATGCTCCATATATACGACTTTTCAAAAAAACCCTAAATTTTTGAGTTTTTTTCTTCATTTTTACGTGTTATCATTAAACAAGGAATTGTTCTTTTAATCAAGAATAAAACGTAAATAGAGTTAAATTAAAGTTTTACGAGAGAAAATTGCTTGTTAATTTTTCAATAGACTCTTTTATTTTGTGCGATTTTAGGTTCCTAATCAATAAGCATGATATTCATGTGCTTTTATAAACAATACACGTCGAACTGAAACAGAAGAATAATGCAATCGATTTTCACACGATAACTATCAAGGACTCGAAAATAATTAAGCGGCGCGTTTGAATTATTAAATTTTTGATAATAACGGAAAGTTTATTTGAAATCCAACAAACAAGCGCATCGTCTGCGGTTTTGATTCCGACCTTCAAAAATTGTTTTCGTCGATTAATCTAAGCGGACGTCCACTTAAACTTTTTTAAAGTTTTATTGCAGGTCTGTTTTCCTATTATGATATATTTTTTTTAAATTTTAGTCAGTTTTTTAGTTTTATTGGATTCTTTTTATAAAGTATGAATAAAATTGACAATACTTGGATCAATAAAGAAATAAAATTCACAAAAAAATATATTAACCGTGTTAAAAAAAAAGTTTCTTTCATTTTAATTAAAACAAACAGTTTTTTTAAATAAAACGTCTTTTTTTCATTGAAACAGCGTTTAAAAAATTAACAATTAAAAACATGTTTAAAACGTGTTTAAAACAGAACATACAGAGCATTTTTCTTTTGAGTATACATATCCCGCTAATTGCAGCGTTATTTTAAATTTACGGGAATTCGTTTTTAAAAAACGGTTAGTTTAAGGCTTTTAACGAGTGTTCTCCACTCCCAGATTAAGCATGAAGTAAAATTTCCAGTTTAGAAAAGCCTAAGAATTTGGATTGGCCGCGTAGCGAAGCGGAGCGGCCAATCCAAATTAGGCTTTTCTAAACACGAAATTTTACTTCATGCGCCACGCTTAAAAACACCGATTTACAGTGAAATTAAAAAACACACATACAACAACGATTATAGGCAACCTAATATACGTTAGAGTTATTGGGTTGCCTATAATCACTGTTTTAAACAATTTGTTCAGCGCAGAATTTGACTCACGTTTTATTCACGTCTACATATTGAATTGCTGAAGACGTATATTTTAAACTTTACGATATTTCTGTGTTTTATACGTGTGGCGCATGAAGTAAAATTTCGAGTTTAGAAAAGCCTAATTTGGATTGGCCGCTCCGCTTTGCTACGCGGCCAATCCAAATTTTCAGGCTCTTCTAAACTCGAAATTTTACTTCCTGCTTAGTCTGGGAGTGGAAAACCCTTGTCTAAAAATTCAAATTCAAATCTTTTTAAAAAACAACGAAAGTCGTAATATTTACAGTGTATGCATGCATATGTATACCTGAAAGAAAAATTCCCTGTATTTCAAAATTATATTTATACACACATATTTGATATATATATATATATATATATATATATATATTATATATATATATATATATATATAAAAATCTTTATTGCCAATATAATATACAGAAGTAGTGATGTTTACAAAGAAACATAAGATAGAAACTCACACACTACCAAAACTATCCAAGACCCAATTGAAGCTATCAAAGGAAGTCAAATACCTAGGAATCTATCTAGACTTAAAACTTAACTGGGCCAAACACCTAGAACACAAAACTGAGAAAGCAAGCAGGGCTTTCTGGCAATGCAGAAGGGCCATTGGCAATACCTGGGGACTATCTCCAAAGATAGCGTTGTGGATATACACAGGTATTATCAGACCAGCGCTCGAATACGGAGCCCTAGTCTGGTGGTCACGGACTAACCAACAAGGAGCAAAACTGAAATTAAATCACATACAAAGGCTGGCATGTACGTGCACAACCGGAGCCTTCAGAACAACACCAACCGCTGCAATGGAAATAATACTAAGTCTCCCACCTCTTGATATCCACATCAAGAGCACGGCGAGACTAACCGCAGAAAGACTGAGAGCCATGAACACATGGTCAGACCAAACTACGCCCGACGGCCACGGAAGCATACTCAAATGGGGACCACCCATGCTGAGAAGCAAAATAGACCAGAAGATACCCCAATACATCTTCAAACAGAAATACGTTGTGAACACGGACCCACAAACAACACCACCGGACTATGTAGTGTTCACAGACGGATCCAAGACTAAGACAGGCTGTGGAGCAGGGATATACTCAGAGGACTTAGCTGTGCGAAAACGTCTTCCGATAACAGCACATACTACTGCAACACAGACTGAAATTTACGCAATCCTAGAGAGTGCTAAAATTATAAAAGACAGAAACATCAGTGACCAGAATATAACTATCGTCACTGACAGCAAAGCCGCACTGGCAGCTCTAGACAAGTTCAGAATAACATCTGAACTAATACATAAATGCGTAGAAACCTTGAACAAAGTAGCAAATTCCAACCGCATAACACTAACGTGGACGAAAGGACACGATAACAGCCAGGGCAACAATAACGCAGACGAACTAGCACGAGAAGCATCGAAAATTACAACAAACCGTGCAGAAATAGGACTATCCCCTAGGTCCTTAGCCAAACGCATGCTAGAGTTCAATACTGCGAAACATAAAGAGAGATGGACAAACCTCACAACATGCAGCCAAACAAAGACATACCTGTTGGAACCCGACGGCCAAACAACAAAGAAGTTTCTAAAACTCACAAAACAGAAACTACGAATCCTAACCGTCTACATTACTGGTCACTACAACTTCCAGCATCACCTCGCAAAAATGGGAATCACCAGTGATGACATTTGTCGAGGATGCAACGAAGAAGAAGAAACAGCGAGACACATTCTTCACGCGTGTCCGGCGCTGTCAAAAATAAGAACCACGTTACTAAGGGAAGAAGCCCCAAATCGTGAAGGACCCGGATGGCAATGGTCACCCGCACAGATCCTGGCAATTGCCGACTGTGCGGGGTGGGTCTAACCATCAGGGGGGAGGCACTACAACGGGCCCGACTGTGGCCTAAGTGGGTGCAGCTGCTGCTGCCCTCCCGCCAAATAATCCTTAATCCTTAATCCTTAATATACAGAATTCATATAAAAAAAATAGATTAAAAAAAAATACAATGAGAAGAATAAAAAAAATATTACTGGCAATCGGCTATCGGCCAGCAGCCTTTCTGCCGACATATTTGATATTTTGTTGTAATAAAATGTTATGTTTAATAATATAATTTGAAATAACTTCAACAATTTAGCAAACATTTAAAAATATAAACAAAACTTAATGAAGTGGTGTAAAATATAATTAGGCAAATTTTAAATAATTAAAAAAACGTTTTAATTATTGTCAATTATTTTTTCGTGAAATGTCAAAAATGTACGATTTCTTGGTGTCCAGGGGGGTAAGTGTAGGGGGGCGGTGCTGTTTTGCCCGCATTTTTATAAGAGCACATGCCCCCTGGATACCAAGACATCCTATATTTTTGACGTTTCACGAGAAAATAATTGACAATAATTATCGCTTTTAACTAAATTTCAAATATACATTGACTCTTGCCCCCTTTTGGCTACGCCAATAGGAGGTCGTGTTTCAGAAATGCGGCGGCTAGGCCGATACCGTGGGATGGAGAGGGGTAATATTTAAGTATGAATATTGTAAAGTTTTTCAAATTAAAGTTGTAAATATGTAGAATTACTTAAAATCGAAAAAAGTCAAATTATTCACAACCTTTTTTAATCGGATTTTTTGCGCTTTTAGTCCTTTGCTAAGTAGACTAACGGAAATTATCTCTTCGTAGTGAGCATGGGCTCTCTGGAAGTCGCAATGAGCGCGCACATTTTTGAAAGTTAAGGCAACTTGTCAGATTTCCATCGGTCTTCATGGGTTTTTTTATTTATTCGCTCCTTGTGACATTTATAAAAATTCGCCATAAAATAAACTTTAAAGGGATTTATGCACTCGATAAAAAAAAAACAGAACGTCTAACCACTAAATGTTTTATTATTCAAGTTATAGAAAAGCAGAGCGACCAATCCAAATTTTCAGGTTTTTCTAAAATCGAAATTTTACTTCATTGATTGATAAAACATTGATTTGAAATAAGGTTTAAAAACACACATCATCGTTATCAACTTTAATTAAAATAACACGATAATAGATATTTAGTTTCTTATGAAAGATGTTCAGTGTCAGCGGTGGCTCGTAGCCTAACTTCAGGGTAGGCCAGAGACCCAAGGTAATATGTATCTGTTATTGAAAGGTGATTTTGTTGTGCAATTTCTTGTATTTATAAACCGCGATCCCATCCTCAAATTTTGTGTGCCTTGGCGCTGTGGCTGACCCTGAAGTTAGGGTGCGAGTCGTAGCTGTTCAGTGTTTATAATAAATAATTAGGTTTTGCAATTTTTTTTTATTTTTAAAAACTGGTACCTCTTGCATAGCACATTACATGTTTTTGTTGATTATTTTGACTTTACTAAAATAAATACGTGTAATTGTAAATAAAAATCTAAATCATTGGCGTATTTAAAATACAATTTTAATGGAAAATATAAAAACGAATTAAAATTAATCTTGACTTTCTGCAAAAATTTCTCTCAAAAATTTTAATGGTATTCAATTTTGTAAACATTTTAGAAAAATTTCAAAAACTTTCTTTTAACTTCTGAATCAAAATTCAAATATAAAAAAAACTTGATTCTGCAAAAAAGAAAATACAAGGTTCGCTCCTTGAAAAATTCTATGTGATAATTTTGGACCCCTGTGAAGTTGGCCCCCCAACTTTCAAATTTCTTAAAAATTATTAGAGTTCTGATTGCCCCCCACATAGTTCTAGAGTTCCCTATACATATAAAAAATAGTTCTGCCCTTTTAACCTCGCAAAAATAAAATTAAATTAGAGGGGGCCAACTTCACGCTCATGTTATTTTAGAACGTTATAACTACTTTATTATTGACTTTACAGCAAAAATGCATCTGAATAATTGATAGAACTCTTTGGGGGGCCACTAGAACTCTAATCAAATTTAAAAAAAACGAAAAAAGAAACACCCCTCTCGGATTTGTAAAATTTAAATATAATAAAAGTTTCAGCAATCAGAACTTTTTTGTTATTATTAATAAATAATTATTTCATCAAAATAATCTACAAAACTCGTTAGGGGGCAACCAAAACTCCAGTCAAATTTACAAAAACTTAAAAAAAAATCATCCTCTTAGGACTTAGTAATTTTAATATTATAAAAGTTTAAGTAGCCAGAACTTTTTTATTAATGATAATAGAGAATTAATTTATAAGAATAATCTGCAGAACTCGTTGGGGGGCAAGTAGAACTCTGGCCAGATTTGCAAAAATAAAAAAAAAAACATCCCCTTAGGACTTTATAATTTTAATATTATAAAAGTTTGAGTAACCAGAACGTTTTTATTAATGATAATAGAGAATTAATTTATAAAAATATTCTGCAGAACTCGTTGGGGGGCAAGTAGAACTCTTACCAGATTTACAAAAATAAAAAAAAAATCATCCCCTTAGGACTTTATAATTTTAATATTATAAAAGTTTGAGTAACCAGAACTTTTTTATTAATAATAGAGAATTAATTTATAAGAATAATCTGCAGAACTCGTTGGGGGGCAAGTAGGACTCTTGCCAGATTTACAAAAATAAAAAAAAAATCATCCCCTTAGGACTTTATAATTTTAATATTATAAAAGTTTGAGTAACCAGAACTTTTTTATTAATGATAATAGAGAATTAATTTATAAGAATAATCTGCAGAACTCGTTGGGGGGCAAGTAGAACTCTTGCCAGATTTACAAAAATAAAAAAAAAATCATCCCCTTAGGACTATTATAATATTAATATTATAAAAGTTTAAGTAGCCAGAACTTTTTTATTAATGATAATAGAGAATTAATTTATAAGAATAATCTGCAGAACTCGTTGGAGGGCAAGTAGAACTTTTGCCAGATTTACAAAAATAAAAAAAAATCATCCCCTTAGGACTTTATAATTTTAATATTATAAAAGTTTGAGTAACCAGAACTTTTTTATTAATGATAATAGAGAATTAATTTATAAGAATAATCTGCAGAACTTGTTGGGGGGCAAGTAGAACTCTTGCCAGATTTACAAAAATAAAAAAAAATCATCCCCTTAGGACTTTATAATTTTAATATTATAAAAGTTTGAGTAACCAGAACTTTTTTATTAATGATAATAGAGAATTAATTTATAAGAATAATCTGCAGAACTCGTTGGGGGGCAAGTAGAACTTTTGCCAGATTTACAAAAATAAAAAAAAAATCATCCCCTTAGGACTTTATAATTTTAATATTATAAAAGTTTGAGTAACCAGAACTTTTTTATTAATGATAATAGAGAATTAATTTATAAGAATAATCTGCAGAACTTGTTGGGGGGCAAGTAGAACTTTTGCCAGATTTACAAAAATAAAAAATAAATCATCCCCTTAGGACTTTATAATTTTAATATTATAAAAGTTTGAGTAACCAGAACTTTTTTATTAATGATAATAGAGAATTAATTTATAAGAATAATCTGCAGAACTCGTTGGGGGGCAAGTAGAACTTTTGCCAGATTTACAAAAATAAAAAAAATCATCCCCTTAGGACTTTAAAATTTTAATATTACAAAAGTTTAAGTAACCAGAACTTTTTTATTAATGATAATAGAGAAATAATGTGTAAGAATAATTTGCAGAACTCGTTGGGGGCAAGTAAAACTCTGGTAATATTTACAAAAATAAAAATAAAAATCATCCCCTTAGGACTTAATAATTCTAATATTACAAAAGTTTAAGTAACGAGAACTTTTTTATTAATGATAATAGAGAATTAATTTATCAGAATAATCTGCAGAACTCGTTGGTGGGCAAGTAGAACTCCGGCCAGATTTACAAAAATAAAAAAAAATCATCCCCTTAGGACTTTATAATTTTAATATTATAAAAGTTTGAGTAACCAGAACTTTTTTAATAATGATAATAGAGAATTCATTTATAAGAATAATCTGCAGAACTCATTAAGGGGCAAGTAGAATTTTGACCAGATTTACAAAAATTAAAAATAAATATCCCCTTGGGACTTTATAATTTTAATATTATAAAAGTTTAAGTAACCAGAACTTTTTTATAAATGATAATAGAGAATTAATTTATAAGAATAATTTGCAGAACTCTTTGGGGGGCAAGTAGAACTCTGGCCAGATTTACAAAAATAAAAAATAAATCATCCTCTTAGGACTGTCTAATTTTAATATTACAGAAGTTTAAGTAACCTGAACAGAAGTTTAAGTGCCACAACTTTTTTGATTTTTGATAATATAGAATTATTTATAAGAATAATCTGCAGAACTCGTTGAGGGGCCACCAGAACTCTATTCATATTTACAAACATTTTAAAAAATCATTTTTATTTTTGTAAATCTGGCCAGAGTTCTACTTGCCCCCGAACGAGTTCTGCAGATTATTCCTATAAATTAATTCTCTATTATCATTAACAAAAAAGTTCTGGCTACTTAAACTTTTATAATATTAAAATTATAAAGTCCTAAGGGGATGATTTTTTTTTTATTTTTGTAAATCTGGCCAGAGTTCTACTTGCCCCCCGACGAGTTCTGCAGATTATTCTTATAAATTAATTCTCTATTATCATTAATAAAAAAGTTCTGGCTACTTAAACTTTTATAATATTAAAATTATAAAGTCCTAAGGGGATGATTTTTTTTTATTTTTGTAAATCTGGCCAGAGTTCTACTTGCCCCCTGACGAGTTCTGCAGATTATTCTTATAAATTAATTCTCTATTGTCAATAATAAAAAAGTTCTGGTTACTCAAACTTTTATAATATTAAAATTATAAAGTCCTACGGGGATGATTTTTTTTTTATTTTTGTAAATCTGGCTAGAGTTCTACTTGCCCCCCGACGAGTTCTGCAGATTATTCTTATAAATTAATTCTCTATTATCATTAATAAAAAAGTTCTGGCTACTTAAACTTTTGTAATATTAAAATTACTAAGTCCTAAGAGGATGATTTTTTTTTAAGTTTTTGTAAATTTGACTGGAGTTTTGGTTGCCCCCTAACGAGTTTTGTAGATTATTTTGATGAAATAATTATTTATTATTAATAACAGAAAAGGTCTGATTGCTTAAACTTTTATTATATTTAATTTTTACAAGTCCGAGAGGGGTGTTTTTTTTTCGTTTTTTTTTTAATTTGATTAGAGTTCTAGTGGCCCCCCAAAGAGTTCTATCAATTATTCAGATGTATTTTTGCTGTAAAGTCAATAATAAAGTAGTTATAACGTTCTAAAATAACATGAGCGTGAAGTTGGCCCCCCTCTAATTTAATTTTATTTTTGCGAGGTTAAAAGGGCAGAACTATTTTTTATATGTATAGGGAACTCTAGAACTATGTGGGGGCAATCAGAACTCTAATAATTTTTAAGAAATTTGAAAGTTGGGGGGCCAACTTCACAGGGGTTAATTTTGGTCCCCTTGAAACAATTTGGGTTGGCTTCACATAGAATTTTTCAATTTTTATTACAGAATTAGGTTTTCTTTATATTTTAATTCTGTGGTTTTGAGGAAAAACCAGTTAAGTCACTTTTTCATGATATCGAGTTAGTTGCGTTTAAAGTTTTATAGTCAACTTCTTAAGTACTTTAAAATAGCTCCAAATATCTATCTCAATTTATTTAAATTTTACAAAAAGCATTAAGTTTATGTTTAACTTGTAAAAATGTTTAATATTAACCCATTAACGGCCGAACAATTATAGAGTTAACTCTAAAAGTTGCTTTTAGGTAAAATTCTACACTTCTTTTTATGATTTCTCCGAATGACTTATTGTATTACATACTGTGAATTTTTCTTTTAAATATACATAATTTATACGCTGTAAATGTAAGGCATTCGTCGATTTTGTATAAAAAACGTGCGATATGTAGTTTGAACGAGTATTTCCACTCCCAGACTAAGCATGAAGTAAAATTTCGAGTTTAGAAAAGGCCCGCGTAGAAAATTTGTCGAGGGTCGCGCAGCGACCCGAGACAAATTTTCACGGGGCTTTTCTAAACTCGAAATTTTACTTCATGCGCCACGCGTATAAAACACTAAAATATTGTAAATTTAGAAATACACTGAAAATATTTTTTTTTAAATAAGTAATAATCGAGATATTTTAATAACAAAATATTTCCTCTTTTTATACATTTTCAAGTCAAGTCAAATAATATAATGTATCAAATTAAATTATTTAGTAATTAAATTAACATAAAATTAATAATGTTACTTATATGCATCAATGGCGCCTAATGGGTTAATTTAGCGTGCTTCTAAATGGAACACATCTGGTTTTTCCGCAAAAAATATCACATAACTGGTTTTTTTCTCAAAAATGACACTTCACTGGTTAGGTTTTGTCCAAATTACGCGAAAGCTATGTCAGATAACACTGTATCGAGGTCAGAAAATAAAAATGTAGATGAATATGTATTTAAGTACGTACTTAACTCAATTTGTCAAAAAAGTGACTTAACTGGTTTTTCCTCAAAACCACAGAATTGGCTCTGTAATAATGTTCTGACTTCCCATTATCCCATTAATTTTTTATTTTTGTGAAAACTGTAGTACCTTGCGATCGTTTAAAACACAATTTAGAGTAGGCTTTGAGTTTTAGGTTAGATTGGCACTACTGGCTGTTAACACATAGTTCACCATAACCTCAAATGTATTCCATGATTTAAATAGCATTATGGGCAATCGCACAAAAAAGTGCCGCGTACTCTAAATCATAATTCAAATGATCGCACGGTATAATATTTCAGCAAAATATCATAAAATTGCTAACCATTTTTTCAATGACTTTAATGAGCCCTTCAAAAAAACAATTATCGCACCGCTATTAACCTATTAAGCATTAGCGTCACGGTTTTTAATAATCGGTGATTATTAAAGTATTTTCGTTATTACGGGGGAAAATTACTGAAAAAAAAAGGTAAACACGTGTGTGCCGGTGCACAAGTAAGGTGACATTGAATGCGCGTTTTCCCATAATTTCCATTATTTTCTAAAAACGGTTGGTTTATAATCTGCGGTGTTGGCATTGTCTTTTCTTGGATTATATAAGACCCGCCTGGAATTATTGTCGACATGAACAAACAATGGACATTCGCCATTAAATCCTATGAGTATTAAAAAATAAATTCTAATGGTTGTAAATTATTTTTATAAATTGTTTGTGTAATTATTATAAATACTCAAAATTTTGTTATGTAACAAACGAAAATTTATTACGGAGCAAAATGCGTGGAAAATATTTGTAACAGAGGAAATTGTGTGGAACAGTTGGATTTACTTTATTGTGTTTTTTTTGTTAGCATTTAAGTGTGTTACGTCAATTATCAATTGTTTTAAAAGAAGGGGGGGGGGGGGGGGGTTAGGTCATGTAAAATTTGTATGTTCGGACTACGGTTCCAGCGTTGTTATAAAATAATATTTTACACATTTTCTTTTACAAAGATAAGTATTGAACCTTTCGTAATAAAATGGCGAAAACACTGTTTTATTTAACGCAAAAATATCGTTTCTTCCACGCAAATTGTGTGGAAAAGTTGGATGTACTTCATTGATTTTTTTTAAAAACGGACTTCGGACGCGTTATTTTTTCATCAAAATACATATGTTTAAAAAAAAAAGTTCAAAAATTGTACTGTCCAGCACATGCACCTTCACCTTAATTTTTCTTGTTCCCATTTGATACAACGCTCATTCAACACTATTTTGAATTATTTAAAAGACGTCGCAAAATTGGTTTTTAATCATTTTGCTACAAATTTAGAAAAACACGTATGGCTGGTTATGCATCTGGGCTACTCAAATAATTTAATAAACTAAATTATTTTTTTTTATTTTAGGGTTGTTGAAGCTGTTGCTACGTTACTTTACTCTAAGTTTTTTAGAAGCTTTTATTATTTACTAAGAATTTGTTTTATAACATGATCAGTAACCTCAATATCGTATTAAAATGAATTAATCCTCTTATCAATTCAAATAGTGTATAATATAAATAATTGCTGTTACAACTGCCAAGAAAAGATAATGATAACTATACTCGGAATCATTTCTGCAATAAAACGCATGGCATTATTCATTGTGTCACACTTTTATTGCTGATTCATAAGAATTCGCAATTTTTAATACGTTTATAACAATCTACGAAGTCACGTTTCCTGCAACTCTAATTATTCTGATAATATCACACAAAAAAGAATTTTATAAAATCCTCTCTGGTCTTATTTTAATAGTCTTTTTACTTAAAAGTTTGGCATTATGCATGGCATTATTCATTGTGTCACACTTTTATTGCTGATTCATAAGAATTCGCAATTTTTAATACTTTAATAACAACCTACAAAGTCACATTTCCTGCAACTCTAATTATTCTGATAATATCACAGAAAAAAAATAATTATAAAATCCTCTCTGGTCCTTTTTTCATAGTCTTTTTACTTAAAAGTTTGGCAGTTTGTACAATTCATGTTTCCCCTTGAGATAATACCATTATTTATTTTGATTTGATTCTATCTAGTCGTAGATTCAAAGCTTGTTCTTTTCATGGTGTTTAAACTAAATAAAAATCTAATCTCCTCCTCTTCTTCTGTTTAATAATTCGTTCTTCTTATTAAAGAGCGGTTTTTATATCAATTAGTAAGTTGGATTAATTCACCCTTCATACAAAACCGTAATAGTATATTACGTAACAAGAGTGGTATGCAGCATGATGCCCACGAGCCGCGCAGCGGCGAGTGCAGTATTTCGCGAGTATGTAATTGCCATACCACTCGAGAAACGTACGATACTTTACCTACGCCCTAACAAAATAAACAAAGAGCGTAAAAGAACAACTTATTTATTGTAATCATTTTCAATAGTACCATGACAATGATGAAAACTAAATTACTACTTGATCAATATACAAAGAATAAAGCTGTACATTTTCCGACATTCGTTGTTTTTTAAAAGAGTTCAATTTTAAGCTTTAAACGAGTGTTTTCCACTCCCAGACTAAGCATGAAGTAAAATTTCGAGTTTAGAAAAGCCCCGTGAAAATTTGTCGACGGTCGCGCAGCGACCCGAGACAAATTTTCTGGGCTTTTCTAAACTCGAAATTTTACTTCATGCGCCACGCGTATAAACCACTATAATATTGTCAAATTTAAATATATTCTAACTTCACTTAAAATCTGTGCTTTATACGCGTGGCGCATGAAGTAAAATTTCGAGTTTAGAAAAGCCCAGAAAATTTTGAGTTTAGAAAAGCCCAGAAAATTTTCACGGGGCTTTTCTAAACTCGAAATTTTACTTCATACTTAGTCTGGGAGTGGAAAACACTTGATTATTCGTTGATCATTCGTTGTTTTTTAAAAGAGTTCAATTTGAAGCTTTAAACGAGTGTTGTCCACTCCCAGACTAAGTATGAAGTAAAATTTCGAGTTTAGAAAAGCCCCGTGAACATTTTCTGGGCTTTTCTAAACTCAAAATTTTACTTCATGCGCCACGCGTATAAAACACTATAATATTGTCAAATTTAAATATATTCTAACTTCACTTAAAATCTGTGCTTTATACGCGTGGCGCATGAAGTAAAATTTCGAGTTTAGAAAAGCCCAGAAAATTTGTCTCGGGTCGCTGCGCGACCCTCGACAAATTTTCACGGGGCTTTTCTAAACCTGAAATTTTACTTCATACTTAGTCTGGGAGTGGAAAACACTTGATTATAGCTTCAAATTAAACTTAAAAAAAACAGGGAATATCTAAAGAAGGAATAAAGCAGTACATTTTCTGACATTCGTTGTTTTTTAAAAAGAGTTCAATTTGAAGCTTTAAACGAGTGTTGTCCACTCCCAGACTAAGCATGAAGTAAAATTTCGAGTTTAGAAAAGCCCCGTGAAAATTTGTCGAGGGTCGCGCAGCGACCCGAGACAAATTTTCTGGGCTTTTCTAAACTCGAAATTTTACTTCATGCGCCACGCGTATAAAGCACAGATTTTGAGTGAAGTTAGAATATATTTAAATTTGACAATATTATAGTGTTTTATACGCGTGGCGCATGAAGTAAAATTTCGAGTTTAGAAAAGCCCAGAAAATTTGTCTCGGGTCGCTGCGCGACCCTCGACAAATTTTCACGGGGCTTTTCTAAACTCGAAATTTTACTTCATGCTTAGTCTGGGAGTGGACAACACTCGTTTAAAGCTTCAAATTGAACTCTTTTAAAAAACAACGAATGTCGGAAAATGTACAGCTTTATTCCTTGTATATTGATCAAGTAATAATTTAGTTTTCATCATTGTCATGGTACTATTAAAAATGATTACAATAAATAAGTTGTTCTTTTATGCTCTTTGTTTATTTTGTTAGGGCGTAGGTAAAGTATCGTACGTTTCTCGAGTGGTATGGCAATTACATACTCGCGAAATACTGCACTCGCCGCTGCGCGGCTCGTGCGCATCATGCTGCATACCACTCTTGTTACGTAATATACTATTACGGTTTTGTATGAAGGGTGAATTAATCCAACTTACTAATTAATATAAAAACCGCTCTTTAATAAGAAGAACGAAATTTTACTTCATGCGCCACGCGTATAAAGCACAGATTTAAGTGAAGTTAGAATATACTTAAATTTGACAATATTATAGTGTTTTATACGCGTGGCGCATGAAGTAAAATTTCGAGTTTAGAAAAGCCCCGTGAAAATTTGTCGAGGGTCGCGCAGCGACCCGAGACAAATTTTCTGGGCTTTTCTAAACTCGAAATTTTACTTCATGCGCCACGCGTATAAAACACTGATTTCAAGTGAGGTTCAAATATACATAGAGGCCACAATATTTGAGTGTTTATACCCGTGGCGCATGAAGTAAAATTTCGAGTTTAGAAAAGCCCAGAAAATTTGTCTCGGGTCGCTGCGCGACCCTCGACAAATTTTCACGGGGCTTTTCTAAACTCGAAATTTTACTTCATGCTTAGTCTGGGAGTGGAAAACACTCGTTTATAGCTTCAAATTGAACTCTTAAAAAAACAAAGAATAATTAAAGATTTAAAGAAAATAAGCTGAATTTGGAATGCGTATACTTTAATGAAAAACTCCCTGCACATCAAAGAAATGTCATTTGGTTGTACGGTAAGGAATCAGCTGTTCAGCTGTCAGCACGTAATGTACTTGTCAATCATACTTGTCAAGATGACAGTGTGGTATGATGCGATTACTAGATAGGGCGTAGATAAACATTTATACACACTTATTTGTATTACATCGCTATGTTTCTTTCTTAAATTCGTGAGTTCTGGAAGTGTTAGTTCACCGTCTGACACACATATGTCTACACGCAGGCGGCATTAATTTGCTATAAGGCAAAAAACACATGGAGTTGCACTTCTATATGATTCGTCATTCAACGATAAAAGTATGAATATTAATAAATAAATTCTAACGGTTGTAAATTATGTATTTAAGCTGTTAGTGTGTTCTGTGTCGGTATTCACAGTGCCGATGCAATTGGTCATCGGTAAGAAGTTGCACTGAAAAGACGTAATTTTGGGAAGAATTTATCCAACCGTTTGGAGCAAAATCACGTAATTTCGGTGCAACTTCTCACCGATTGCATCGGTACTGTGAATACGGGTCCTGGAAATGTTAGAGTTGAACTTCTATATGATTCGTCATTCAACGATAAAAGTGATAGTGAAAGCCTGTTCTTTTCATGGTGTTTAAACAAAACAAAAATCTAATTTCCTCTTTTTCTTCTGTTTAATAATTAGCTCTTCTTATTAAAGAGAGGTTTTTATATCAATTAGTAAGTTGGATTAATTGACCCTTCATACAAAACCGTAAATACTTATCCACACATATATAACCTGCATCCGGATAGCTGCAGACTAATAGTGATCGAAGGCAGAGTGTACTAGACCAAAATACTACCTCTACTATTCAGCCTATTGTACGAGGTGTGCCCCAAGGATCTATCCTAGGGCCACTTCTCTTTTTGATATATTTCAATGATCTTCCTAGTACAATAGATCAAACAAGAGTTGTGTTATATGCGGATGATACTACTCTGATAAGCAAGTCAACACACTTGGATGGGGTCATAGCGCTGCACTCGGGGGCACAATCAAGCGCCTCCAGATGGTTTTGTAGCAATCGCCTTAAACTAAATGAAGCAAAATCGGCAAGTTTAACGTTTTCCCTCGGAACAACTTATCATCAGGTGGAAACAACAAAATTTCTTGGAATGCATATAGCGACATATCTATAGTGGAATACTCATGGTGAAGCCCTAGCAAGTAAACTCGCTACTAGCATGTTTGCTCTTCGTTCCCTATCTAAACAGGTATCGCGTGATGTTCTGCGAGTTGCATACTTTGCCAATTTCCAATCACATCTCTCGTACGGACTACTTGTTTAGGGTCACTCTGTAATACGGCATAGGATGTTTGGATTGCAACGGAAGCCTGTACGAATTCTAGGTAACTACGGTTACTCCGAGGATTGTAGGCAGGCTTTCATGGACATGCATATTTTAACGTTACCATGTCTGCATGTCTATGAATGCCTGTTGCACGTCAAAACCAATATTGAATCATACAGTACTTATCCAAGTACCAATACCCGCCTAACTAGACAAAACTTGAACGTTTACCAACAATTTATAAGACTTTCTAAATTCCGAACAGGCGTAAGGTACCACGCAATTAAATTTTATAATGCACTACCACAAAAAATCAGGGACTTGGTCATTTCAAAATTTCGAAAAGTCATTAAAGAGTTTTTGATTGGAAATGCATTCTACAGTTGGGACGAATACCTATATTTTAATTTTACAAGTTTTTAGCATGTGTTTGAATGTACTCGTATTTACCTATATGTATTTTTAACGTGTGTGTGTGAATGTATCTATATATTAGTTATAATTTACTTATTTATCTATTCATTTATTTATATATTTAGTTGCCTAATTATTTGTTTATTTACTTGTTTATCTATTTGTTCATTTATTCATTTTACTTTTAACTCAAAGCGTAATTCCAGTAATTTCGTAGGTTTTTGTCTCAAATATTCAACATTTATGTTAGTATTAAGTAACATTATGTATTGATAAGTGTAAAGATTCTTGCTGTTAACACAATAAATTTATTTATTTATTTATGTATTTTATCGCTCTGTTTCTTTCTTAAACTAGTGAGTTCTGGTGATGTTAGTTCACCATCTGACACACAGATGTCGACACCAGTCAGCATGAATTCATTATAACGTAAAAAATACATGGATTTGCACTTCTATGTGATTCCTCATTCAACAGTAAATAAAAGTGATCGTTTTGGTATGTCGTGCGATTAAAATGTAATTTTGAAAAGAGCTAATTCGTGCTACTAAGAGTCGCGCCTGTAGAGTGAAAACACACTCCTGATAATGCTGTAAAACGCGAAACTAGTCGAGTAAATAGTAAAGTAAAAAATTGTGAAAAAAACCAAGTGTAATTTAATTTAAACCTTCATTATCAATATTTAAAAATGTTTCACCAAGTGATAAGTGAGAAAATTATTCAAGAAAAAATATGAAAACACAAGTTAAAAATTTGTAAATAAAGACTTGCCCTAGCGAACAAGAACAAAAGTGTCACTAGTTTGGTACTTTTAACTGAAATTAGTTGGAAAAGAACTTAATTTTATATATTTATATTTCACATTACTTTACCAATAAACATTAATTTAATTGTGATCATTTATTGGTTATTGGCATATGCTAGTATTCGATATTTAAATAATTTACGTGGTTGTGTAGTTAAAATGAAAACATAAATTATAAAATCGTGGTTGTGTAAAGATTCTGCATGTTTGTTCGGCCATAATAAATTCTTCATATTTCCCTGACACAGATTTTAACGAGCAAATATTTGCCTTTTTGGAGGAAACGCGCGGGCGTTGTTTTTTTTATTTCTCTCTAGGCTGTGCTTAGTTTTAAGATATATTTGCAGAAAAAATCGATTGACCTTACTTTCAAAGGTCCGCAATCGATATATTTTTTTTTTAATGAAAGTGAATTACTTGACTAACTTATAAGAAAATCGATAAATATGAAAGAAAACTAATTTATTTGGGTAATTTGATCAAGTTTTTGATTCTTAAATAAAGTTAATTACTTCAATAATTTATAGGAAAATCGATAAATCTGAAAGAAAACCCATTTATTTGGGTAATTTGATCAAGTTTTTGATTCTTAAAGAAAGTTAATTACTTGAATAATTTATAGGAAAATCGATAAATCTGAAAAAAAAACTCTATTATTTGGGTAATTTGATCAAGTTTTTGATTCTTAAAGAAAGTTAATTACTTGAATAATTTATAGGAAAATCGATAAATCTGACAGACTCCTCATTTATTTGGGTAATTTTATCAAGTTTTTGATTCTTAAATAAAGTGAATTACTTGAATAATTTATAGGAAAATCGATAAATCTGAAAAAAAATCATTTATTTGGGTATTTTGATCAAGTTTTTGATTCTTAAAGAAAGTGAATTACTTGAATAATTTATAGGAAAATCGATAAATCTGATAAACAAGCTCATTTATATGGGTAATTTAATCAAGTTTTTTATTCTTAAAGAAAGTTAATTACTTGAATAATTTATAGGTAATTCGATAAATCTGAAAAAAAAACTCATTTATTTGGGTAATTTGATCAAGTTTTTGATTCTTAAAGAAAGTTAATCACTTGAATAATTTATAGGAAAATCGATAAATCTGACAGACTCCGCATTTATTTAGGTAATTTTATCAAGTTTTTGATTCTTAAATAAAGTGAATTACTTGAATAATTTATATGAAAATCGATAAATCTGAAAAAAAAATTAATTTATTTGGGTAATTTGATCAAGTTTTTGATTCTTAAAGAAAGTTAATTACTTGAATAGTTTATAGGAAAATCGATAAATCTGAAAGAAAACTCATTTATTTGGGTAATTTGATCAAGTTTTTGATTTTTAAAGAAACTGAATTACTTGAATAATTTATAAGAAAATCGATAAATGTGAAAGAGTTTTTGATTCTTAGGATTCTCTAATAAATAATTTATAACATAATTAATAAATGTGAGACAAAACTTATTTTATGGATAATTTGCTCAAGTTGTTGCTTCCCAGAATACTTGACTAAATAATTTATAACAAAATGGATAAATGCAAGAGAAAACTCATTTCTAGCGTAATTTGACATTTGCCCAAGACGCAATAAACATTTGTAAAATTAATTAATGTAGGATTATACATAAAATCAAGTTAAATATATTATAACTTCACTTGAAATCAGTGTTTTAGACGCGTGGCGCATGAAGTAAAATTACGAGTTTAGAAAAGCCTGAAAATTTGGATTTGCCGGGGCGCGACTCGCTTCGCTCGCGCGCCCCGACAAATCCAAATTTTCAGGCTTTTCTAAACTCGAAATTTTACTTCATGCTTAATCTGGGAGTGGAAACCCTCGCTAAACAATCAATCAGAAATTTATTTCATCAAAAACTATTCAAAATGAATGGAATTTAACTGATTAAAAAAATACGATGATAAAATAAATATATATCAAATCTAATTTTAACTTTGATGTGATATTTTGGAATATCCAGCAAAGATATTTAAATTTTAATTACGGCAAATGAAAATTTATTCATTTCTGTTTTTTTTGTAGAAGTTAATTTTTTTTGTACTATAATGTAAGTTCTTATGATCGTAGTGAGTTAATGAGAGTGCAAGTTTTTGTTGTCAAAAATTGAATATTTGCCTTCATGTTTTGTTGTGTATTCGAAAATGATTATTTTTATGTAATTAATAAAAATATAGAGTAATTTTGTTCATTTTTGGTGTTATTTCTGAAAATGTAGTCGAAAATGATTATTTGTATGTAATTAATGAAAATGTAAAGTAATTTTGATCATTTTTGGTGTTATTTCTGAGAAATTATTATAAATAAATATCCGATGCATTTTTTACGTAACTTTTTTTTCACTAGCCCCATTTTTGTGTACCTATTTCGACGACACACTTAGATATTCCTGTAAGTTTCCTGTTTATTTTAATATTTTTTTTTTGTAATAAATTGAAAAATATACAGGGAATGAATATTAATTGTTTTAAGCCACCTATAGACGCGTTTCGAGATTTATAGCTATGCTTTAGAGCTATAAATCTCGAAACGCGTCTATAGGTGGCTTAAGACAATTAATATTCATTCCCTGTATATTTTTCAATTTATTTCAATTTCCTGTTGTTTCATTTAGTTTGGTGAGAGAATAATTTGAGCTGATGTTGCATTTTGCATATAAATTATGCATAGAACAGTAAAGCTATCATGTACTCAAATATTCATTGTATAATTCAATGTCTGTCGGAGTATTAGCTCGAGAAGTAGTTGTTTCAATGAATATTTGAAGACTTGTCTCAATGAGACTACATTTTTTGCAGAAAGTCGATATTAATTTTAAGCTATACTGATGAGAGATAAATCTCGAAACGAGTCTATAGATGGCCTGAATAATTTGACCCAAATTTTTACATTTGTAGTAGGTTACTGTATGTAACAGCAAACACTTGTTGTATAATTCAATGTCCGTCGGGTTATTAGCTCGGGAAGTAGTTGTTTTAATGAGTGTTTGGTATAGTCTTTGTAAGACTAACTTGTTGTAGATTGCGAAAAGAATCGCACTTTTAATGTTTGAAGTATTCTTTCTGCAACTAAGAATTGGCAATTTCATTTAAACTTAATTTTAATTGGTTTTTACATTCTTTTTTCACGAAACTCATAAAAGGTGTACATTATCCACGGTAGTTACGCCCCTGGTTTGAAGAGCAGAATAAAAGCTTTGTTTTATTAATATCATATGTTCAATAAAAAAAAAACCTCTTGAGGGCCATGATTTAATCTTTATTTAAATTTAACTTGGCTACACACTTCAGGAATTGACATATAAAACGTCAAACATAATTATTATAATGCATATTTTCAGAGTTGCCAACCTAGAATATTTTCCATAGCACTCTAGAGATATTTTTTAATTGAACATACGATATGTAAGTTAAGAAATAATGTTTACTAAATCACAGCCTACTCAAATGTATAAACACTAGAAATAATTAAAATTCCCACAGCGTTTGTTAGCATCGCAATTTTCAAGCTATAACAATAAAGCCCGTTTAAGAAACTTATAATTTCAACATGATTTGTATAATCCTTAAACACACGTGGTGAATTAATAATTTTTAATTATTTCAAAGTTACGCAATTCGTGATTACAAAATTGTTTTGTCTGAAGCATGTTTGAATTATCAGTAATTTGAAAATTGTCCAAGCGATTACCGACACATTCTAAATCAATCGGTAATTCCGAAAATGCATTTCACTTTCAGATTTAATTAAGGCACGACGCGCGACGGCTGAAATGAGTGCGCAATTTTGTTTTGTTTCGAGAATTAAGTAAGTGCCTTTTCCGCAGAAATAACGGTTAATGGCATTAGACTGGGCGATGTAAATTACAATTTTATGTCGGATCTGGTTTAGAAAGTATACGCAGCAAATGTATTTTAAATGTTCGGCATTTCTACAAGTGTAATCAGGAAATTAAAGCTGGAATTTAGTTCTCGTTAGAAAATTAAACAGATTTTTTTTTGCTTCATTAAAAAGGGGAATTAATTAAGTATGTATACGCTGTGAATTTTCAGACTATCCGTATTTTTACATAATCGTTCAATTTGAAGCTAGTAATGAGTGGTTCCACTCCCAGATTAAGCATGAAGTAAAATTTCGAGTTTAGAAAAGCCCCGCGTAGAAAATTTGTCGAGGGTCGCGCAGCGACCCGAGACAAATTTTCGCGGGGCTTTTCTAAACTCGAAATTTTATTTCATGCGCCACGCGTATAAAACAATGAAATATTGTGAAGTTTAAAATACATACCGAGTGTTGACTTGACGAACGCAATATAGGAAATCGCATGCACATTTTAAAGTGTTCAAATATTGGCTTCCCTATTTATTTTAGAGACAAAATGTATTTAACTTTTTTGTAGAGGGAAAAATTCTAAATTTATGAATGTTAACACTTAGCACTTTATGTTTCTCTAAGTTAAAATAATTAAGAAAAAGTAATGTGATTTTATAAAAATAATAACATACCATGGCATTGATACAACAATTGCGGATATTTCCTGTTTTTTTTTAAGTTCAATTTAAAGCTTCAAACAAGTGTTTTCCACACCCACACTAAGCATGAAGTAAAATTTCGAGTTTAGAAAAGCCCCGTGAAAATTTGTCTCGGGTCGCGCAGCGACCCGAGACAAATTTTCTAGGCTTTTCTAAACTCGAAATTTTACTTCATGCGCCACGCGTGTAAAACACTATAATATTGTCAAATTAATGTATATTCTAACTTCACTTAAAATCTGTGCTTTATACGCGTGGCGCATGAAGTAAAATTTCGAGTTTAGAAAAGCCCAGAAAATTTGTCTCGGGTCGCTGCGCGACCCTCGACAAATTTTCAAGGGGGCTTTTCTAAACTCGAAATTTTACTTTATGCTTAGTCTGGGAGTAGAAAACACTCGTTTAAAGCTTTGAATTGAACTTATTTAAAAATAAACAAATGTCAGAAAATTTACAGCTAAAATAATTAAGAAAAAGCTATATGATTTAATAAAAATAATGACATATCATGGAAGTGATACAACAATTGCGGATATTCCCTGTTTTTTTTTTAAGTTCAATTTAAAGCTTTAAACAAGTGTTTTCCACTCCCAGACTAAGCATGAAGTAAAATTTCGAGTTTAGGAAAGCCCCGCGAAAATTTGTCTCGGGTCGCGCAGCGACCCGAGACAAATTTTCTGGGCTTTTCTAAACTCGAAATTTTACTTCATGCGCCACGCGTATAAAGCACAGATTTTAAGTGAAGTTAGAATATACATAAATTTGACAATATTATAGTGTTTTATACGCGTGGCGCATTAAGTAAAATTTCGAGTTTAGAAAAGCCCAGAAAATTTGTCTCGGGCCGCGCAGCGACCCGAGACAAATTTTCACGGGGCTTTTCTAAACTCGAAATTTTACTTCATGCTTAGTGTGGGTGTGGAAAACACTTGTTTAAAGCTTTAAATTGAACTTTAAAAAAACAGGAAATATCCGCAATTGTTGTATCAATTCCATGGTATGTTATTATTTTTATAAAACCACATTACTTTTTCTTAATTATTTTAACTTAGAGAAACGTAAAGTGTTAAGTGTTAACATTCATAAATTTAGAATTTTTCCCTCTACAAAAAAGTAACATACATTTTGTCTCTAAAATAAATAGGGACGTCAATATTTGAACACTTTAAAGTTTACATGCGATTTCTTATGTTGCGTCCGTCAAGTCAACACCCGGTATGTATTTTAAATTTTCTGGGCTTTTCTAAACTCGAAATTTTACTCCATGCACCACGCGTATAAAGCACAGATTTTAAGTGAAGTTAGAATATACATAAATTTCACAATATTATAGTGTAACTTTAAACTCCCTTTTTACAAAACTAGTAAATTTGAGCTATCCAGTTGTAGGACTGAGCTGACGAAATATTCTCATGAGAAAGTTGATTAAGGGTAGGATTTTGTAGGCAATTTCCATACAAAAGACGAAGAAGTTGCATATGTTAACAACAATTACAAACACATATTATTATTATTACTATAACTTGCGTATGTTAACAACAATTACAAACACATTTTTATTATTACACGTTGCACATGTTAACAAGAATTACAAACACATATTATTATTATTATTATTACAAGTGATTGATCATTATGAATAGGAAATGTAAGCAGGAAAAGTCCACTTAGGCATTCTTGGACGTAAAAGTAAAATGCTCGTGAAATGTATAAAATCATAAATAAATAAACACGACTTGCATACACTTGACAAGAAAGCTGCTTCCGGTCTAAATTATCTTGTAATGTGTAACACAAACCGCTATCCATTCTGACCCCCATTCCCGTTTTCCTATTCATCCGGATTCCAAATTTTTATAATAAACAAAATAAAAGATTCTAATTCAATTAATTATGTTTAAACATGAATATTTTAAATCTTTAATTTGGTTGGCGTTCACTTTGTGGTACATCTTCATAACAATTTAATTAAAACACTTAACTGTGTTTTACCACTTTTATTTTTACTTTTCAGTGACTATAGTTTCGACTACAAGCTAGTCATTATCAAACTAAGTCTTACTTTGATAATGACTAGCTTGTAGTCAAAACTATAGTCACTGAAAAGTAAAAATAAAAGTGGTAAAACAAAGTTAAGTGTTTTAATTAAATTGTTATGAATATTTCAAATTCAAAACTCTTTGAATTTGAGAGAATAAGTATTTTGTAATTTCTTAAACATTCTGTAAACATTAAAGGTTTCAAAATTGAATAAAAACACTTAGCTTGTAGGCCAAGTTTGTAATTAAGTGAACAAACCAAGTTTTATTCAATTTTGAAACCTTTAATACTTCAAAAATGTTTCACCAAGAATTAAGTGAGAAATTAATTAAATATATTTTATAAACATGTTTTGTAATATTTTCGTGTCTGTAACTAGTTCTCTGTTGTGCAAATAACATTATTTTTATCAACAAACAACAAATAACACAAGTATAAATCATTTATACTTAAATAATATATAAAATTACGAAAATGATATTCGTGAAAATGCAAACAATGTCTTAATTAATAAGACAACTCAAGACGATAAATATCCATTGAAACAATTACTTCCCGTGCAAATACACCTCCGGATATTGAATTATACAATGAAATATTGAAACTTTGATTAAAAAACACTTAGAACCTTTCTTCAATACTTTATTTTGTAACCAAATGTACATTTCGGACACGAAGTGTCCATTATCAATGGTTTGATACTAATACTAATACTAATTGGTATTAGTATCAAACCATTGATAATGGACACTTCGTGTCCGAAATGTACATTTGGTTACAAAATAAAGTATTGAAGAAAGGTTCTAAGTGTTTTTTAATCAAAGTATAATTATCTTCAAGTAACTCAATCAATCCAAAAAGAATTATTGAAAATCTTATTTAATTTGGTTTGTTACAACGTTTTATTAAAGTATATGTAACGTTTAGGTCAAATTCTCTTTAAACCAACTAACAAATACAAATTTAAAATGAAAGGAGAAATAACAAACAAAAAAATTAGAAGTGAAAGGACTTGGATTAAAACTAATGTCTTAGGCCATCTATAGACGCGTTTCGAGAATTATCTCTCTTCACTCTAGCTTTGCTGATGACGTTTTAAAAAATTTTGGAACAAAATTAAAATAAATTTACTTGGAAAAAGTGTTGTGTGTGGAATGAACAGCTACACAGAAATGGAATGAGTGAAAAACGTATACTTATGTTTGAACCGCAATGTAACTGCCAGTCTAAGGTGTCAAATTGTTTAGAGGGAATGGCAAAGCTATACTGATGAGGGATAAATCTCGAAACGCGTCTATGGATGGCCTGAATAGTTTGACCCAAATTGTTACATTTGCAGTAGGTTACTGTATGTAACAGCAAACACTTGTATAATTCAATGTCCGTCGGGGTATTAGATGGGGAAGTAGTTGTTTCAATGAGTGTTTGATATAGTCTGTGTAAGACAAACTTGTTGTAGATTGCGAAAAGAAGCTCGGCACTTTTAATGTTTAAAAAATAACACTGTGCTTTTTTTTAGTTGATTCTGGCCCCACATTTTTTGGGTTTATTTTTTATCTCGACCAGTCGCGAGCTCACCAATTTGGGCAATACCTTGTGTAGGAAGGCAAAGTAGAAAAACAGGAATGTCTTTTTAGATTAAACACTGAATCATCAGCGAACACTCCTGAAACCTTACAAAACAAGCGCATCATTCCGTTTCGTTGAAAACGGACGAGAATCGAAAGAATCAACAAAGAAGATTTTGTAAAATAATAATTATAATATTTGTCTTTTAATGAAAATAATCTCAATAGATCATATATTTAATAAAATACTTTTTTGTTGATTGAATCCTTCCTTAGTGTGAATATTTTTAATTACTAACTAAATAAGATAATTTGATACATTGTATTACTTCACCTGGGTTAAGAATGTGGAAAGAAACATTTAAATACTTTGGTATTTTTATTACTCATTTTTAAAGTGTATTTCTAACTTCACAATATTTCATTGTTTTATACGCGTGGAAATCAAAGAAGATTTTGTAAAATAATAATTACAATATTTGTCTTTTAATTAAAATAATCTCAATAAATCATGTATTTAATAAAATACTCTTTTGTTGATTGAATCCTTCCTTAGTGTGATTATTTTTTAATTATTTAATTACTAACTAAATAAGTTAATTTGATACATTGTATTACTATACCTGGCTTGAGAATGTGTAAAGAAAAATGTAAATACTTTGTTATTTAAATATTTCGATTATTGCTCATCTTTAAAGTGTATTTCCAACTACACAATATTTCAGTGTTTTATAAGCGTGAAAACCAAAGAAGATTCTGTAAAATAATAGTTACAATATTTGTCTTTTAATTAAAATAATCTCAATAAATCATATATTTAATAAACTACTCTTTTGTAGATTGAATCTTTCCTTAGTGTGATTATTTTTTAATTACTAACAAAATAAGTTAATTTGATACATTGTATTACTTCACCTGGCTTAAGAATGTGTAAAGAAAAATGTAAATACTTTGTTATTTAAATATTTCGATTATTACTTATTTTTAAAGTGTATTTTTAACTTCACAATATTTTAGTGTTTTAAACGCGTGGCGCATGAAGTAAAATTTCGAGTTTAGAAAAGCCTGAAAATTTGGTTTGGTCGCTCCGCGCTTCGCGCTACGCGACCAAACCAAATTTTTAGGCTTTTCTAAACTCGAAATTTTACTTCATGCTTAGTCTGGGATTTTAAACACTCGTTCGAACTTTAAATTGAACTCTTTTATAAAATCGACGAATGCCTGAAAATATACATTATGTAAATTTAAAAGAAAAAATCCCAGTATGTAATATAAGAAGTCATTGTTTGAAATCATAAAATAAGTACAGAATTTTACCTAAAATCAACTTTTAGAGTTACCATTATGTGAACATTATGTAAATTTATAAGATAAACCCCAGTATGTAATATAAGTCATTCATTGAAATGATAACAAAGAGTGCAGAATTTTACCTAATATCAACTTTTACAGTTAACACTATAATTTGCTCGGCCGTTAATAGATTATTTAATCCCAATATAAAATTAATTTTTGGACGTTGGTACTAAGCACAATGTTAAAGTAATTATTGATATTTTGTTAAATATCAGAAGCATTCATAAAGAAAAATTTACCATAAAGAAAAATTGCAATAGTTTGCAGAATATTTACAAAATATAAAAATGAATTAAAATTTAATCATTCAATTAAATTAATTTTTATGTTAAAAAAGTGAACACTTTTAGTAAGTAATAACACACTTGGTTAAGATTTTCATTTTGACACTCCAACAAATTTCACCAAGTAAAAGCCTCAGATTAAAAAAAAAGTGAAATTGAACTTGCCAATTGTTTTTATGTTATTGGAATCGAAAAAAGGTAATAAAAAAATCTTTCAGCCCAATCAGAATCAAATCTTGTTTATTGTGAACATAATTAAAGCGCCCTGTAAAGGAAATGTAACTTTTTTGTTTAGTTTTAAGTTATAAGTTTTAAGTGTATGTATCTACAGGGCGCCTGTATTTCAACAGAATGTATGGGGATCTCGGTTATTTCAAGAGAGTCGGTTAACTTGGGGCAAAGTTGCGTATTTGAGGGCCCAATAATAATCTGAAAACAAATTTGAAATATCTTCTTTCGTTTTTGAGATATTGTCAAAAAACGGATTTTTTTAAATTTCGTTTTTATTTTTTATTCAAAAACTATTGATTCTAGACATTTATAACTTTGAGATTATACAGACACTTTTTAACGATATCTCTAGTCACATATTTTATTTAAAGATAACTATAATATTTACCCAACTTTTGTTTTTCTTTTCATTTTGGATTTTCATATTTTTTTAAAGAATATTTTTTTCTAAATTCAATGATGTACCACACTTATAGTTTATTGTACATTTTATATGTAAAATTTTAATCATTTTTTTGCAAAGAGTGCCTTGGAAACTCACTTATTTGACAACTCCTAGGACCCATAATTTGCTTACATATCACCCCTGAATCCGGGCATCCGGCGATACATATCTTAACACTTGTGATGTATTTTAAACTAACGAGTGTATTCCACTCCCAGACTAAGCATGAAGTAAAATTTCGAGTTTAGAAAAGCCCCGCGTAGAAAATTTTCACGGGGCTTTTCTAAACTCGAAATTTGACTTTATGCGCCACGCGTATAAACCACTGATTTACAGTAAAGTTAAAAATATATAACGCTTAGATGTGAGGGTGATAAATATTTATTGAGATGTAGCGAAAAATGCAAGAATTACTTTTTTGTGCATTTTTTGGAATAATAATAATAAAGGTAGAATAAATTTAGTTTATCGCCAATCGGCACTAAATACATCTATTATTATCGCCATTTGCGGCACTAAACCGTCCCATTATTTTACTACTTTCAACAAGTAACATTATGGGACAATACTAACAAAATCTAAGGAGGTCGAATCCTGTCAGTTTAGTTGTCAAAAAAAAACATGAGTAGTGAAGAGTTTGAAATACCATGTACTCCACCAGAAATACGCGAAAGAGCGATAGAAACAACGCTCGAAATTCTTCCAAGTAAGTCTAGACATATTTATAATCGTCAACACGATTTATTCACAAGTTGGTGTGACAGAAATAACATTAAAAAAATTAGCGAAAACGTTCTCTTGACATATTTTTCTGAAAAATCCAAGGAATATAAAGCAGCAACATTATGGTCATATTATTCTATGTTAAAAGCATCTCTTTCGGTAAAAAACGACGTTGATATAAGCCAATATAAGAAACTTACGGCGTTTTTAAAACAGAAATCAAAAAATTATACGGCAAAAAAATCGAAAGTTCTCACACAAGAAGAAATAATACAGTTTCTATTGAATGCACCAAATGAAATATATTTAATGATGAAGGTAAGATAGTAATCAATTATCGAAGCATATTTGTTATTAATGTAGATATTATTTTAGATTTGTGTTATTTTTGGCGTTGCTGGAGCCTGCCGTAATAATGAATTAGTAAATCTTAAAGTTGATGATATAGAAGACAAGGATACTGTATTGATTGTGCATATAAGACACACGAAAACTAATAAACCAAGAGTATTTGTCGTAACATCAGAGTTCGAAGGACACGTTAAACCGATTGAGTTATATAAAAAATATGCCAAACTTCGTCCCGCACAGACCAAACATGATAGATTTTTTATTACATATAGAAAAAGTAAATGCACAGTGCAGCCTGTGGGTATCCACACTTTTGGAAACATACCATGTAAAATTGCGAACTATTTAAATTTGCCAAATCCGTCAGAATATACTGGTCATTGTTTTCGGAGGTCGTCTGCTACTTTGTTTGCTAATGCAGGGGGCAGCAAAGAAAATTTGAAACGTCATGGAGGGTGGAAGAGTGATACCGTTGCTGAGTCCTATGTTGAGGAATCAATATTGAACAAAACGAAGATTGCAAAAACGATTTTGGGTAGTGATCAAATTGCGCACCGTTTTGATATCAATGACAACACTGCCACAACTTTACATCAAAATGAAAATATTCATTTTCCACAAAATTTTTCCGTTGATGGGTCAACATCAGGAATAAATTTAAATAATGCCACAGGATGCACCATCAATTTCCACATATACAACAAATAGAGTGGTTTAATATCTTGATTAATTCGTAGTGTTTGTTTAAATAATAATACATATTTTCTATTTTTTTTTTAATTTAAATAAAAAATCCTATACTTTTTCATTTATTTTTAAGATTGGCGATAAAATTTTGTATGCACCACGTCAGTAAAATATCTTTATCGAACTCGTCTTTATTCACCTCGCTCGCTCCGCTCGCTCGTCTCATAACCTCAGACTCGTTCGATAAAGTCTTATTTTACTGACTTGGTACATAAATAATTATTATGTAACTTTTATGTGATAACCGATACTTATTATTATTATTACAAAAGATTGACAGTTATTATTTAATTTTGAGTGCTAAGACTGCTGTCAAGATTTTATAGATTAACAGATATGAAGTAATTGTTTCCAAGGCACTCTTTGCAAAAAAGAAAATATTATAATTTCAAATATCAAATCTAAAATAAATTATGAGTGTGATACATCACTGAGTTCACAAAAAATTATTCTTTCAAAAAATCCGAAATGGCGTCTATAAGAAAAACAAAAGTTGGCTATGGTCCCGGGGTAAATGTTATAGTTATCTTGAAAAAAATATGCTACTAGATTCCTCATTAAAAAGTGCCTGTATATTGTCAACGTTCTAAATGTCCAGATTCTGTAGTTTTTGAATAAAAAAATAAAAACGATCTTTCAAAAAAATCAGTTATTTGTTGATATCTCGAAAACAAAAAAAAAATATTTCAAAATTGTTTTCAGATTATTATTATTAGGCCCTAAAATTCGCAACTTTGCCCCAATTTAACCGACTCTCTATTTCTTCAAATAACTGAGATCCCTATACATTCTGTCCAAATACGGGCACCCTGTATATGTATTTTTGTTTGTATATTGTAATTTTCATTTAAATGGCACGTCGTTGAAATAAATAAATACAAAAAAAATCTAACAACCTGCAGACGCGTTGCACAATGCGAAATACCGCACCTATAATTTATAACACGATTCAAACGCAGCCATAAACAACACATTCTAAAAATAATTTAGCTAAATTATTAAAACCGCAGAAAAAAATAAAAATAATTGGCAAATAATCAATCTTCTCAAAATGATAAATAACGAAATCCAACCGCAAGAATGAAAATAAAAATCAATTATTTGCAAATAATAAATCTTTACAAACAGCGTAAATAATTTATTTAGAAGAATCAGTGACTGTATGTTTTTGAGTTTACGTGAAGTGATTATTACACTAATAAAGACTGTTTTTCTTACTTCACTTTTTAATTTTATCGTTAGGTGTATATTTCGAAATACAAAGTGCTTATTATCAATAACAAACTAGTTACTTACTTCACTTTTTAATTTTATCGAGATACAAAGTGCTTATTATCAATAACAAACTAGTTTGTTATTGATAATGAGCACTTTGTGTCTCGAAATGTACATCTAACGATAAAAATAAAAAGTGAAGTAAGGAATAACAGTCTTTATTAGTGTAGAACAGTGGTGGGGAAACTTTTTTTAAGACGGGACATTTGCAATAACCAGACAATCGTAGCGGGCCAAAGAATAATGCTTAATCGTAGGTAGGTAGTTTTTATGCGGGTCGTCACATTACGAAGTAAGAACGCGTTCAAACATTCTCACGACGGCACTCTTAAACGGGCCGGATTAAACCTTTCCGCGGGCCGGACTTAGCCCGCGGGCCGTAGTTTCCCCATCACTGGTGTAGAAGAATCAGTTTAGATTTATATTTATATCACTTCAACGTTATTTCAGTTATTCTTCTTTTAGTTACGTGAAGTGTTTTCTATTAATTATTGTAGTAATTCCTTTTTTCACTGAATACTTTTATTATTATTATTATTTCAGGTATAAGATTTTTTTTATGCAATATCACTTCAACGTTATTTCAGTTATAATAAGAGTTGCCAACCTACAATATTTTTCATGGCACTCAAGAGTTTTTTTACTGAACATACGATACATTATATTAAAAAAAAACAGTCATAACAAATTTATTTTTATAAAATCTAAAAAACTTATAATTGCAAGTTTTATAAATACAAAATATTTACCTTAATTAAAACGATGCAATTAAGGTAAATTATAAATTAATTATAAAACTCGCAATTACAATTCTTTTAGATATTATAAAAATAAATCTATGTGTTGACTGTTTTTTTACTTGATGTACGTATGTTCAATAAAAAAACTCTTGAGTGCCATGAAAAATATTGTAGGTTGTTAACTCTTATTATAACTAAAATAGCGTTAAAGTGATATTCCATAAAAAAATCTAAACTGATTCTTCTGAATAAATATTTATAATAATATAGTAATCAAAATAAATCTATGTGTTGACTGTTTTTTTTAATAATCGTACGTATGTTCAATAAAAAAACTCTAGAGTGCTATGAAAAATATTCTAGGTTGGCAATTGTTATTATAACTGAAATAACGTTAAAGTGATATTGCATAAAAAAAATCTGAACTGATTCTTCTAAATAAATATTTATAATAATATAATAATCAAAATAAATCTATGTGTTGACTGTTTTATTTTTACTATGATGTATCGTATGTTCAATAAAAAAAAACTCTAGAGTGCCATAAAAATATTCTAGGTTGGCAATTGTTATTATAACTGTAATAACATTAAAGTGATATTGCATAAAAGAATCTTAACTGATTCTTCTAAATAAATATTTATAATAATATAATAATCAAAATAAATCAATGTGTTGACTGCTTTCTTTTACTATGATGTATCGTATGTTCAAAAAAAAAACTCTAGAGTGCCGTGAAAAATATTCTAGGTTGGCAACTTTTATTATAACTGAAATAACGTTGAAATAATATTGCATAAAAAAAATCTAAAAACAGGTTTCGAAAATAGTGGCGGCAGTAGGTTTTTTTGTCTCTCCTGAAAATGTTTGTTTCTCATACTTAGAAGGACTTACAGGTAAGCCGACAATATATTTTATTAATTGAACCGGAACGAAAACCGGAACGCAAAAAATAACAGTTCGAAGCCCTGCATGTATGTACTATTCTGAATCGGTTCTATTAGGTTAACCTAACCTATTCAACATCCTTTATGTACTCTGGTATACTGGGCGTAACACAAAACGGGATCACCCCCTTTAGTTTTTTTATTAATTAACATATCAATTTGAAATTCTCTACTTTTATACTAAAAGTAATTTGGAGTTAAGTGGTTACTAGGAAATTTTAATAGCACTTCCGGTGTCACTGGAAGTGACATCAATTTTTAAATTTTAACTGAAACACCCTATATATTTTTGATGTTGGATACAGGATCTCAATTTACATACATAACAATTGTTTTTTCAAAAAAAAATTCCTAGTGTCATATTTTTTTTTTCAAAAAATTTAATTCTAGGTAGCTGGGATCGCCCTAATATATACTTTTATTTCGTATCATAGCTGTATACAAACATTTTATTATAATTTCTGTTAGTTCATTTTGTTGGTATTTGTACAAGAATAAATTATAGCTTGCTTGATTAAAACAATTATAAATAAAATTCCTGATTTTACCTATTTCTTCTTTACTCACTAGTTTCATTGAGACTTATGAAACTAGTGAATAAAGAAGAAATAGGTAAAATCAGGAATTTTATTTATAATTGTTTTAATCATTTGAATAGGTAGTATATTAACATTTAAAAAAATCACAATGGTTCATCAAAATGTTCAACATTCAACATGTTTGGATTTGTTTATGATGCATGTTGGTATCGGATGAACGGTACTCGGCCATTTTGAAAACTTTAACCTGTCAACACCAATCGCCAACACCAATCGGTCTATTTTGCATGATATTTAGTAGTTTTTTTTCCGTCAAGTTATTAAAAACTTCTATAAACTTTTGGGGAAAAGCGGCAGAATTCAAAAATTATAGTTCTATTTTTTAGCCAAAAAGTTTATAGAAGTTATTTTATTTTGTATGAATGCAAATATCCCAAACAGGTTCACCATTAACAGTCCGGCCATCAGAGAATTCCCCAACAGTTGGCAGTAAACTCCCAACTGTTGTCTTTGATGAATGGGCCCAATGATCCGCTATGTTGCTATTTGAAAAAATTGAGTTTTAAAAAAAAACAATCGAATTACAATTTAAAGGCATCTGTTGGCCTAATTAAGAAACAAAAGTTGGTAATATTTGTTTTGTACACATCTATGATACGAAACAAAAGATAGTGCGATCACAGCAGCCTAGATGCACTATAATGTTTTGAAAAAAAATTACTAGGTTCATATTTTTTGATTTGATTGTAAAATGAGATTTTGTACCTGAAATCACAAAAATATCTAATTCCATTTAAATGAATCACTAGATTGACCGACATTAGTCTATCACCTCAACTTGACTTAAGGCGACGATAGTCCATAGTTCATTGTGTCAACTTGACATAAGTCGCCGTCAGCCGACATTAGTCTATCCTGTCAACTTGAAATGAAATTTAGTCCAATAATATGTATCAAACTTGACGCAAATCGGCGTCAGCCGACGTTAAGACTATTGTCAATATTAGACAACTATTTTTTTAAATATATTATTAAATGGTCATGTTATTGTTTTTCTTTATGACATTTGCGACATACATTTTGATAGTTGTGGCATATTTTAAACTAACGAGTGTCTTCCACTCCCAGACTAAGCATGAAGTAAAATTTCGAGTTTAGAAAAGCCCCGCGTAGAAAATTTGTCGAGGGTTGCGCAGCGACCCGAGACAAATTTTCACGGGGCTTTTCTAAACTCGAAATTTTACTTCATGCGCCACGCGTATTAACCGTATATAAAACATATGTTATTACCCCTATATTCAAGAAAGGGAATCACGATGAAATACAAAATTACAGACCAATAAGTATACAAAATTCATTCTCTAAGATCTTTGAAAAAATAGTGTATTCAAGGCTAAGTTTATTCTTCATGAAATCTGAGTTACTAAATCCAATGCAACACGGTTTTCTTAAAGGAAAAAATATAAACACTGCCGTCTACGAACTTACAAACTTTATTTTAGAAAGTCTTGAACAAAATAATTTAGCATGTGGTCTCTTTATTGATTTGACTTAGGCTTTCGATACACTAGATCACGAAATATTACTTAAAAAATTATATAGGTACGGCGTGAGAGGGACTGCCTACAAATACTTTGAGCCATACCTAACAAATCGTATACATTATACAAGATTAAAGGACACTAAGGACGGAACAATTATACTATCAGATCCTTTGAAAGCAACAAAGGGTATACCGCAGGGCAGTATCCTTGGCCCTTTACTTTTTATAATATATATTAACGACATTCCTTATAGAACATCTCCAGACTGTAAACTGATTAATTATGCTGACGATACTAACCTTTTATTAAAGGGATCTACATTGCCAGATATAATTAGTGATGGAAACATAAACATGAATATGATGGAAAATTGGTTTCAAAGAAATAAATTAGTTTTGAACACAAGTAAAACATCTTGTGTCCTATTCAAAACCAATCAAGGATTAGTAACACCTGATAGCATCAAATTAAATAATAATATATACAATCTAATAAATTCTGTAAAAGTCCTTGGGATTACAATAGACGATACACTTACTTTCTCTGCACATATATGCAAACTATGTAATAAAGTAAGTAGCGCTTGTTTTGGTTTGCGTATTTTAACAAAATTAGCATCAATCAATATTTCAAAACTGTTTTATTTCGCCAATATATATTCTCACCTAAAATATGGCATAATATTTTGGGGGGGATCTGTCGATATAAACAAAATATTTGTGGTACAAAAAAAAGCAATAAGAATTCTCCATAAGTTAAAATTCAGTCAAAGCTGTAGAGGGGAATTTAGAAATGCAAATGTATTGACCGTATATGGCATTTACATATATGAGTGTCTGAAGTTTCGTTGGAAACATAACAACTATTTTGATCAAATTTTTACAAACTCTGTATACCCTAAAAGAAATGGTCAAATCTACAACTTGCCTCACCATCGTCTAAAAAAATACGAGCAAGGATGTTTCTACTCAGCCATAAAACTATACAATCATTTGCCAGCAAGCATAAAAAATATTGAAACATATAAGAAACGCACAAGTCACTTGTATGAATACCTAGTAAAAATGGAGCCGTATAGTATGTCGGAATATTTTAGTAGATATACATAAATTTTAAATTGTACTTATGTCCTGTATATATTTGTTCTATATTTGTTTATTTTATCTATATTACATATTTTCTTAATATCCTTCCATATTGTCTGACGCATTTACGTACACAATTGTATATTATGTAATTGTTATTGTAAATAAAGACCATTATTATTATTATTATTATATCAAAAATTCCATTTAAAATTTCAAAATTGAAATAATTCCCGAGGAAACCGGAAGTTCTACTAAAGTTTCATAATCACCACGAAACTCGAAATTATTTTTAATATAAATGTAGAAAATTTCAAACTGATAACTCAATTAATAAAAAAATTAAAGAGGGTGATCCTGTTTTGTGTTACACCCGGTATTTTATGATTCAATTATTTAAATGAAATTTTGTTCTAATAAAATTCAATTTAGTAGAGCTCAATTATGTAGAAATCTGTTACTAGTTTTCTAATTTTTAGATCAATAATAGCTAGTATTTTTTTCATATAAGATTATATTATATCCTCTCTTAACATGCACTTTAATGTGCACATTAAGAGAGGAAATAATACTTTCTCTTCATTTAATAAAATTCAGGCTGATTAAAATGAAATGTTGCAGAGATTTATAAATTAATAGGAAAGTCATTTCCTCCATGATCTTATATAAAGATCATGGAAGAAATGACTTTCCTATTAATTTATTAATCTCTGCAACATTTCATTTTAATCAGCCTGAATTTTAATTTACAAATACACGTCATTTGTAACATTTGTAAAATTTATTAACCTGAGATCTAGCATATGCAGTATATTTTGAACTTCAAATGAAATCAGTGTTGTACACGCGTAGCACATGAAGTAAAATTTCGAGTTTAGAAAAACCTGAATCAATAATAAACTCGAGTTTGTTATTGATAATGAGCACCTTGTGTCTCAAAATGTACATCTTACGATACAAATACAAAGTGAAGTAAGGAATAACAGTCTTTTTTAGTGTAATAATCACTTCACATAAACTCAAAAACATACAGTTAAACATCAGGTAGGTAAGTGAATGTTTTCAGATTTTTTTTTACTACTGTTTTGAACATTTAGTAAATGATTAGCCGTTTTTCTAAAAGCGTTTAATTTGAAGTTTCGAACGAGTGTTTCCACTCCCAGATTAAGCATGAAGTAAAATTTCGAGTTTAGAAAAACCTGAAAATTTGGTTAGGTCGCGTAGCGCGTAGCGCTACGCGACCTAACCAAATTTTCAGGTTTTTCTAAACTCGAAATTTTACTTCATGCGCCACGCGTGTAAAACAGTGATTTCAATTGAAGTTCAAAATAAACTGCACATGTTAGATCTCAGGTTGATAAATTTTACAAATGTTTAATTAATCTTTATTCACTAAATAGTGGACGAATATTTGAAAATTAAAATTCAGGCTGATTAAATGTACATTTTGAGACACAAGGTTATCAATTACAAACTCCAGTTTGTTATTAATAATGAACACCTTGTGCCGAAATGCAATTCGATTGAGCACTTAGTATTAAAAATACCACACTGCCCTCATTAAATTGAAAATGTGCAGAATTCAATTCTGCATTTACAATTTAATCGAAATGTTCATCTAACGATACAAATAAAAAGTGAAGTAAGGAATAACAGTCTTTTTTTAGTGTACTTGATGTTTATTCAAAAGCTTTTTCTGAATTAGCTTTTTCAACATTTATTAAAAATTAGCATTAATTATTATTATTATAGCTAACAAACCGAGTAATTAGTTTTTGTTGTTGTTATTGTTATTCCTTACATAAGTAATAATTGGATTAATAAAAACAAACGGCGTAAAAATACGAACAACAATGGTCAATCATTTTAATCAGCCTACAAATACACGTCAACTATTTAGTGAATAAAGATTAATTAAACATTTGTAAAATTTATTAACCTGAGATCTAACATATGCAGTATATTTTGAACTTCAAATGAAATCAGTGATGTACACGCGTAGCACATGAAGTAAAATTTCGAGTTTAGAAAAACCTGAATCAATAACAAACTCGAGTTTGTTATTGATAATGAGCACCTTGTGTCTCGAAATGTACATCTAACGATAAAAATAAAAAGTGAAATAAGGAATAACAGTCTTTTTTAGTGTAATAATCACTTCACATAAACTCAAAAACACACAGTTAAACATCAGGTAGGTAAGTGAATGTTTTCAGATTTTATTTTTTACTACTGTTTTGAACATTTAGTAAATGATTAGCCGTTTTTCTAAAAGCGTTTAATTTGAAGTTTCAAACGAGTGTTTCCACTCCCAGATTAAGCATGAAGTAAAATTTCGAGTTTAGAAAAACCTGAAAATTTGGTTAGGTCGCGTAGCGCGTAGCGCTACGCGACCTAACCAAATTTTCAGGTTTTTCTAAACTCGAAATTTTACTTCATGCGCCACGCGTGTAAAACACTGATTTCAATTGAAGTTCAAAATATACTGCACATGTTAGATCTCAGGTTGATAAATTTTACAAATGTTTAATTAATCTTTATTCACTAAATAGTTGACGAATATTTGAAAATTAAAATTCAGGCTGATTAAATGTACATTTTGAGACACAAGGTGCTCATTATCAATTACAAACTCGAGTTTGTTATTAATAATAAACACCTTGTGCCGAAATACAATTCGATTGAGCACTTAGCATTAAAAATACCACAACTGCCCTCATTAAATTGAAAATGTGCAGAATTCAATTCTGCATTTACAATTTAATCGAAATGTTCATCTAACGATACAAATAAAAAGTGAAGTAAGGAATAACAGTCTTTTTTTAGTGTACTTGATGTTTATTCAAAAGCTTTTTCTGAATTAGCTTTTTCAACATTTATTAAAAATTAGCATTAATTATTATTATTATAGCTAACAAACTGAGTAATTAGTTTTTGTTGTTGTTATTGTTATTCCTTACATAAGTAATAATTGGATTAATAAAAACAAACGGCGTAAAAATACGAACAACAATGGTCAATTAGGCGATCGGGCAATTCGCGCTGAGCGCGTATTTTTAAGCCAGCCGCAACAAGGTCGTATCAATAACAAAGTTATTGCCTGGACTCGTTATTATCATTATCGAAAATCACGAAATTATTCCAATTACGATTAGAATAAACATCTTGATACAACGATAAACACAAAAGTCTAACCTTCACTATATTTTTACTTTGAATTAAATATTGAAATAACAGATATACCAAAAAAATTAAGAATTATGTGTATTTAAATCTTTGATTTCGTTGGCGTTCACTTTGTGGTACATCTTCATAAAAATTTAATTAAAACACTTAACTTGCGCATTCAAAATGTATCGAAAGGTGTATTCAAATAAATTCAGAATAATCCGAGACAAAGTGGAAGTACTAAAAAGAAATTCTAAATAAAATTAACTGAAATTTGCGTAGCATATTTTATTCCGAGTACTTTTACTCGTAACTGGTTCGAGCTCCTTTGCTTGATATATTTCTGAGTACTTTTGAATTTTTAGCAAAAGTACTCAGAAATATATCAAGCAAAGGAGCTCGAACCAGTTACGAGTAAAAGTACTCGGAATAAAATATTCGAGACATTCGGAGTAAAGTTAAATTTACATAATTAATTTAAACACTTTTACTAGAATGAAGATGCATTATTATTTTCATTGTAAGTGTACTTGAAGAAAGTGTTGGAAAAGTCTACTTTAAATAAAATCGAGTAATAATAATCGGAAAAAAATATTTGAAAGAATTCTATATAAAAGTACTTATAAAAAAAATCCGACTACTTTTACTCGAAAAATATACTGAGTAAAATAACTCTCTTACTCTCTGATTCCTTAATTTTTATAGGAAATAAAAAAGTAGAAGTATTTTCTTGAGGAAAGAAAAAAAATCGCATAATAGTACTAGGAAAAAACTATTTGAAAAAATTCTATACAGGGTGAGCCATTTTAATGTATCCACTGGAATATCTCGACAAATATGCATCGTACAACAAAATATTTCAAACAAAAGTTTAATGGTTTCTAGGGAAGTAAATTTTACACACTCTTTTTCATATAAGTCCACGTAAAGGTACCTCCATAAAGTTGGCACCCCCACTTCGCCAAAATCAAATTAAAATATGCCTATAATTCAGGACTAATTAAAGACTAATTTATACCCACAAAATTAGAATTTGTACCAACTTAGTTTCGCCGGAAAACCGATTATTATTATGGGGGTGCTAGCTTGACTAAAGTTAGCACCCCCACCATTCTCAATTGAAATTTAATCAGGTGCATCCAAAACTTTGAAATAAAGACTATTTTGTACCCATGTTTGTTTCTCATTGTTTAAGCAATTATAAATTATTTAAACAATTTATACATTATTTAGCCAATTTATAACAAAAAAGTACTTTTCATAATTAATAAACAAAAATGTAGAGTATAAAATTAAGACTAATTAGTACCCACAAGTATTTTGTTTTAAACACATTTTTTGTTGATAAAATAATTTTCGGATTAATTAATTTTAAATCTCGATTTTTGGTATAAAACCGTAATAAAAAATTGGAACCACAATAAAACTAGATAAACTTGTGTTTCTAATTCAGGACTAATTTGTACCCACAAGCATTTTGTTCTAAACAATATTTTTGTTGATAAAATAATTTTCAGTTAAATCTCAAATTTCGATTTTCGGTATAAAACCGTCCAAAAAATCAGGATCACAATAAAACTCGACAAATTAGTGTTTCTAATTTAGGACTAATTTGTACCCATAAGCATTTTGTTATAAACAATTTTTTGTTAATAATTTTCGGTTAAATCTCATATTTCGATTTTCGGTATAAAACCGTAAAAAAATTTGGAACCAAAATAAAACACGACAAACTAGTGTTTCTAATTTAGGACTAATTTGTACCCATAAGCATTTTGTTATAAACAATATTTTTGCTGATAAAATAATTTTCGGATTAATTAGTTTTAAATCTCGATTTTCGGTATAAAACCGTAATAAAAAATTGGAACCACAATAAAACTAGATAAACTTGTGTTTCTAATTCAGGACTAATTTGTACCCACAAGCATTTTGTTCTAAACAATATTTTTGTTGATAAAATAATTTTCAGTTAAATCTCAAATTTCGATTTTCGATATAAAACCGTCCAAAAAATCAGGATCACAATAAAACTCGACAAATTAGTGTTTCTAATTTAGGACTAATTTGTACCCATAAGCATTTTGTTATAAACAATTTTTTGTTAATAATTTTCGGTTAAATCTCATATTTCGATTTTCGGTATAAAACCGTAAAAAAATTTGGAACCAAAATAAAACACGACAAACTAGTGTTTCTAATTTAGGACTAATTTGTACCCATAAGCATTTTGTTATAAACAATATTTTTGCTGATAAAATAATTTTCGGATTAATTAGTTTTAAATCTCGATTTTCGGTATAAAACCGTAATAAAAAATTGGAACCACAATAAAACTAGATAAACTTGTGTTTCTAATTCAGGACTAATTTGTACCCACAAGCATTTTGTTCTAAACAATATTTTTGTTGATAAAATAATTTTCAGTTAAATCTCAAATTTCGATTTTCGATATAAAACCGTCCAAAAAATCAGGATCACAATAAAACTCGACAAATTAGTGTTTCTAATTTAGGACTAATTTGTACCCATAAGCATTTTGTTATAAACAATTTTTTGTTAATAATTTTCGGTTAAATCTCATATTTCGATTTTCGGTATAAAACCGTAAAAAAATTTGGAACCACAATAAAACTCGACAAACTAGTGTTTCTAATTTTGTTGATAAAATAATGTTTGGATTAATTAATTTTAAATCTCGATTTTCGGTATAAAACCGTAATAAAAAATTGTAACCACAATAAAACTAGATAAACTTGTGTTTCTAATTTAGGACTAATTTGTACCGACAAGCATTTTGTTCTAAACAATATTTTTGTTGATAAAATAATTTTCGGTTAAATCTCAAATTTCGATTTTCGGTATAAAACCGTCAAAAAAATTGAGATCACAATAAAACTCGACAAACTAGTGTTTCTAATTTAGGACTAATTTGTACCCATAAGCATTTTGTTATAAACAATTTTTTGTTAATAAAATTATTTTCGGTTAAATCTCATATTTCGATTTTCGGTATAAAACCGTAAAAAAATTTGGAACTACAATAAAACTCGACAAACTAGTGTTTCTAATTTAGGACTAATTTGTACCCATAAGCATTTTGTTATAAACAATATTTTTGCTGATAAAATAATTTTCGGATTAATTAGTTTTAAATCTCGATTTTCGGTATAAAACCGTAATAAAAAATTGGAACCACAATAAAACTAGATAAACTTGTGTTTCTAATTTAGGACTAATTTGTACCCACAAGCATTTTGTTCTAAACAATATTTTTGTTGATAAAATAATTTTCGGTTAAATCTCAAATTTCGATTTTCGGTATAAAACCGTCAAAAAAATTGAGATCACAATAAAAGTCGACAAACTAGTGTTTCTAATTTATGACTAATTTGTACCCATAAGCATTTTGTTCTAAACAATATTTTTGTTGATAAAATAATTTTCGGTTAAATCTCAAATTTGGATTTTCGGTATAAAACCATCAAAAAAATTGGGATCACAATAAAACTCGACAAACCAGTGTTTCTAATTTATGACTAATTTGTACCCACAAGCATTTTGTTCTAAACAATATTTTTGTTGATAAAATAATTTTCGGTTAAATCTCAAACTCCGATTTTCGGCAGAAAAGCGTCAAAAAATTGGGATCACAATAAAACTCAACAAACTAGTGTTTCTAATTCAAGAGTAATTTGTACCCATAAGCATTTTGTTATAAACAATTTTTTGTTAATAAAATAATTTTCGGTTAAATCTCATATTTCGATTTTCGGTATAAGACCTTAAAAAAATTTGGAACCACAATAAAACTCGATAAACTAGTGTTTCTAATTTAGCACTAATTAGTACCCACAAGTATTTTGTTTTAAACACATTTTTTGTTGATAAAATAATTTTCGGATTAATTAATTTTAAAACTCGATTATCGGTATAAAACCGTAATAAAAAATTGGAAAATCGAAATATGAGATTTAACCGAAAATTATTTTATTAACAAAAAATTGTTTATAACAAAATGCTTATGGGTACAAATTAGTCCTAAATTAGAAACACTAGTTTGTCGAGTTTTATTGTGATCTCAATTTTTTTGGCGGTTTTATACCGAAAATCGAAATTTGAGATTTAACCGAAAATTATTTTATCAACAAAAATATTGTTTAGAACAAAATGCTTGTGGGTACAAATTAGTCCTAAATTAGAAACACAAGTTTATCTAGGTTTATTGTGGTTCCAATTTTTTATTACGGTTTTATACCGAAAATCGAGATTTAAAATTAATTAATCCGAAAATTATTTTATCAACAAAAAAATTGTTTTAAACAAAATACTTGTGGGTACTAATTAATCCTAATTTTATACTCTACATTTCTGTTTATTAATTATGAAAAGTACTTTTTTTGTTATAAATTGGCTAAATAATGTATAAATTGTTTAAATAATTTATAATTGTTTAAACAATGAGAAACAAACATAGGTACAAATTAGTCTTTAATTCAAAGTTTTGGATGCACCTGGTTAAATTTCAATTGAGAATGGTGGGGGTGCTAACTTTAGTCAAGCTAGCACCCCATAATAATAATCGGTTTTCCGGCGAAACTAAGTTGGTACAAATTCTAATTTTGTGGGTACAAATTAGTCTTTAATTAGTTCTAAATTATAGGCATATTTTAATTTGATTTTGGCGAAGTGGGGGTGCTAACTATATGGAGGTCGTAAAGGTTGTTTTTTTTTAGGTTTATAGGGAACGTTTTCATGTTTGCGACTACAGTGCCATCTATAACGAATTAAAAAAAAATCGGATAAAACCTACATCATTTTTGGCGTAGAATCCGAATCTGAAATAAAAAATAGGGGTTCCTATTTAAGATTTCAAAGTTGCTCCCTTTTCCCGCCCCCTGGGAGGTGGGGGTTAAGAACATTTCATAGGATCGGATGGCCCTCTCAAAACCATTAAACTTTTGTTTAAAATATTTTTTTGCACGATGCATATTTGTCGAGATATTCGAATGGATAAATTAAAATGGGTCACCCTGTATAAAAGCACTCATAAAAGAATCCGAGTACTTTTACTCAAAAAATATTCTAATTAAAAGAACACCTCTGCTCGTATTTTTCGAGTTTCCAATTCTCGTGGAAGTATTTTTTTTTAAGAAAATTAACTTAGAGTAAGACGGTTTTCGAATGCAAGTTAAAAGAAATAATGAAGATTATCTCGTGTGTTGTAATGAACAGATGGCCAACCTGTTCCCTTTTGAAAAGGCAGACAGGTGTATTTACCTAGGGTGGTTGACTTTCAGAGTAAATATGTACAAGGATGACTCATTTTAAGGGCTTTATACGTAAGGAACTTTCACTAGCAATAAAATTATTTGGTAAGAAATGTTTTGTCGGTAAATTATTGTTGGGTTTGTTGTTATTCTAATATTTCATATGTGTAGATACTTTTCTTGTTTTTTTTTCCTATTTGCATTTTCTTTCTGTTATAAGTTATCAATAAGCTTATTGTTAAAGTAGTGATATACAGGGTGTCTCAGACCACCCGTACCAGCCTTTTATTTCAACAACGCTTGGTCAAATGTGACTGGGACAAAAAAATTTATGACCAAAGTGAACCCAAGGAATCCACTGATGAATTTATTTTTTACCGGAATAATCCGGAAGTACCCGGAACCGGTAGTAACTTTCAAATTTCAAATGGCAACATAGGTCGAGTATGATATTAATTGATAGGTCTTTTTAAAAGAAACAACTTTTATTAAAATGTTTTTTTAATATTTTGCATATTTACCAAAATAAACGAAAAAAACTAAATTGAGAATTAGTTATTCATTCAACACTCAAGTTCCTCAAGTAGGCTTTGCTTTTTTGTTATGTCAAAAAAATTGACATTTGTGAATATTTGAAGTAAAATAAATTCTTATTATTAAATTATTGAATGTGTCAACATTGTTTTAATTATCATTTTCTTTACTTTCACACTCTTATTTAAATTGTTGAATAAAATACTTTCAAACAATTAGTATTTTTTAATTATCGTAAATATGCAAAATATTACAATTGAGGAAACGGTTGGAAAAATTAACAAATACAATTATGTAAAAAACAACCACACAAATGCTAGATTTTCAAGAGTTTACGATCTAATATAAGGAATTAGAAAAAATATTCGTAATATAAATTTTACAAAAAAACGTTATAAAAAATTAAAAATTAGAATAAGGTATAAAAAAACTATACTAATTTTTTTGAGAATATAAAAGTCTATATTCTTTGCAGCTTGCAAAAATAAAAAAGTAAAATATAAAAATCTGTATTTTGTTATTAACTAATATAAAAAACTATATTATGTTAAAATAAAAATTGAGTGTTGAATGGATAACTAATTTTCAATTTAGTTTTTTTCTTTTATTTTTGTAAATATGCAAAATATTAAAATAGCATTTTAATAAGAGTTGTTTCTTTTAAAAAGACCTATCAATTAATACCATACTTGACCTATGCTGCCATTTGAAATTTCGAATTTACTTCCGGTTCCGGGTATTTCCGGATTATTCCGGTAAAAAATAAATTTATCAGATTCCTTGGGTTCACTTTGGTAATAAATTTTTTTGTCCCAGTCACATTCGACCAAGCGTTGTCGAAATAAAAGGCTGGTACGGGTGGTCTGAAACACTAATTTTCAATTTAGTTTTTTTCGTTTATTTTTGTAAATATGCAAAATATTAAAAAAGCATTTTAATAGAAGTTGTTTTTTTTTTAAAAGACCTATCAATTAATACCATACTTGACCTATGTTGCCATTTGAAATTTGGAATTTACTTCCGGTTCCGGGTATTTCCGGATTATTCCGGTAAAAAATAAATTTATCAGTGGATTCCTTGGATTCACTTTGGTATTAAATTATTTTGTCCCAGTCACATTCGACAAAGCGTTGTCGAAATAAAAGGCTGGTACGGGTGGTCTGAGACACTAATTTTCAATTTAGTTTTTTTCGTTTATTTTTGTAAATATGCAAAATATTAAAAAAGCATTTTAATAGAAGTTGTTTTTTTTTAAAGACCTATCAATTAATACCATACTTGACCTATGTTGCCATTTGAAATTTGGAATTTACTTCCGGTTCCGGGTATTTCCGGATTATTCCGGTAAAAAATAAATGTATCAGTGGATTCCTTGGGTTCACTTTGGTAATATTTTTGTCCCAGTCACATTCGACCAAGCGTTGTCGAAATAAAAGGCTGGCACGGGTGGTCTGAGACACCCTGTATATACAGGGTGTTCGTATTTCAACAGAATGTATGGGGATCGCGGTTATTTAAAGAGATAGAGATTCGGTTAAATTGAGGCAAAGTTGCGTAATTTAGGGCCCAATGATAATCTAAAAACAAATTTGAAGTATCTTCTTTCGTTTTTGATATATTGTCGAAGAACTGATTTTTTGAAATTTCGTATTTATTTTTTTATTCAAGAACTATTGAATCCAGACATTTACTACTTTGACATTTTACAGGCACTTTTTAACAATAAATCTAGATTTTTTTTTAATTTCGTTTTTGAGATATTGTAAAAAAGATTTTTTTATAAATTTCGTTTTTATTTCTTTATTCAAAAACTATTAAATCCAGGCATTTACAACTTTGACATTATAGAGGCACTTTTTAACGATTAATCTAGTAACATATTTTAATTTAAAATAACTATAACATTTACCCAGGGACCATATCTAACTTTAATTTTTCTTATATGCGTCATTGTTGATGTATCTCGAAAACAAAAAAAGATATTTCAAAATTGTTTTCAGATTATTGTTAGGCCCTAAAATACGCAACTTTGCCTCAACCGACTCTCTATATCTTTAAATAACTATACATTCTCTCGAAATACGATCACCCTGTATACAGAGAGCTTTATATAACACCGAACATTTTTTTTCATAACGAGAATTTTTCTTTGAAGTATCCATATATGCGTACGTTGCACATTTTTCGATGCTGGGTTTATTAAATGAATTAAATTTAAGCTATAAGCGAGTGTTTTCCACTCCCAGGCTAAGCATAAAGTAAAATTTCGAGTTTAGAAAAGCCTGAAAATTTGGTTTGGTCGCGTAGCGCGAAGCGCGGAGCGGCCAAACCAAATTTTCAGGCTTTTCTAAACTCGAAATTTTACTTTATGCGCCACCGGTAAAAAACACTGATTCAATATAAAGCTTAGCGATGTGTTTAAACCTTCGTAATATGTCAGTGTTTTGTATCGGTGGCGCATGAAGTAAAATTTCGAGTTTAGAAAAGCCTGAAAATTTGGTTTGGCCGCTCCGCGCTTCGCGCTACGCGACCAAACCAAATTTTCAGGCTTTTCTAAACTCGAAATTTTACTTCATGCTTAGTCTGGGAGTGTATCACGCTCGTTTTAGGTTTCAAATTGAACTTTAAAAAAAAACAAGGATTATCTAAATATTTACGGCATGTACGGTGTAGTTGGGACATGTATACTTGCAAGAAAAACTCCCTGTATGTACAAGTTGATCGATTGGCTACAATTTGTAATGGTCATACAGGCAACTCAATTTACACAAAACCTAAAAATGAAAGGTGTCAAATCGTATTGGATGCTTTGATTTGATAAATAGAATATACGAAAATGCAAATTGGAAATGTTCGGTGTTACATAAAACTCTCTGTATGTATATATGTGTAATATCTTTTAAGATATATCTTCTTACACCTCACCTATTTTTGTTTGTTATATTGTCTATATGTTGTATTATTAAGATTATAATCACTTCCAAGGCACAGTGGAAGAACAGGGGATGTTTCGACATCAACTTGAACTTGTGTCTTGTTTTCTTATCATTATAAATGCGATAATTTTTTGTATTTCTTCTAAATGTTATGTATGAAATGAAAAGAAAATAAATATATGGTATTATTATTATATGAGGACCCTAGAAGCCAAGGGATATAAGTGCAAATTTTATAAAATTGGAGTTACAAGTATGAAGATGGGTTTTTAGATACATTAAATTATTTGTTGGCAACAGGATATTACTGATATTGGTAAATAAAAGGTAATTCTAGTTAAATATAAAACATTAGTTGCAAATTTTCCTTACTTAGTCTCTTTTCCATCCTCTTTTGTATCGGTGGCGCATGAAGTAAAATTTCGAGTTTAGAAAAGCCTGAAAATTTGGTTTGGCCGCTCCGCGCTTCGCGCTAAGCGACCAAACCAAATTTTCAGGCTTTTCTAAACTCGAAAGTTTACTTCATGCTTAGTCTGGGAGTGGATCACACTCGTTTTAAGTTTCAAATTGAACTTTAAAAAAAAACAAGGATTATCTAAATATTTACGGCATGTACAGTGTAGTTGGGACATGTATACTTGCAAGAAAAACTCCCTGTATGTACAAGTTGATTGATTGGCTACAATTTGTAATGGTCATACAGGCAACTCAATTTACACAAAACCTAAAAATTAAAGGTGTCAAATCGTATTGGATGCTTTGATTTGATAAATAGAATATACGAAAATGCAAATTAGAAATGTTCGGTGTTACATAAAACTCTTTGTATGTATATATGTGTAATATCTTTTAAGATATATCTTCTTACACCTCACCTATTTTTGTTTGTTATTTTATTGTCTATATGTTGTATTATTAAGATTATAATCACTTCCAAGGCACAGTGGAAGAACAGGGGATGTTTCGACATCAACTTGAACTTGTGTCTTGTTTTCTTATCATTATAAATGCGATAATTTTTTGTATTTCTTCTAAATGTTATGTATGAAATGAAAAGAAAATAAATATATGTTATTATTATTATATGAGGAAGCCAAGGGATATAAATGCAAATTTAAAAAAAATGGAGTTACAAGTATGAAGATGGGTTTTTAGATACATTAAATTATTTGTTGGCAACAGGATATTACTGATATTGGTAAATAAAAGGTAATTCTAGTTAAATATAAAACATTAGTTGCACATTTTCCTTACTTTACTCTCTTTTCGAACTTTCATTTTATTTTCCCAAATCTATTCGTGTGCACTTGTATCCCTTGGCTTCTAGGGTCCTCATATATATTTATATTAAATAATCGGTATGGGGACACTTTTTCCACTCCACTTTCTCCAATCCGAATATTCCACTCCTTTTTTTCCACCAATCATATTATCCACTAATGTATTCTTCTACCAATCATTTTATCAATTAATATATTATTCCACTATAAATATATTATTTCACTTCTTTTTAGACATTTTATTTTACAAGGATTTACAAGGATTTACACGGATTAAAATGAATGTTGTGCCCTACTGCGCGGAGGTACTCTTCTATATCATCAGCTTCCTTTCGTACTTCGTAGTCCCTAACTATATTACATATCCTCTCTTCTGTCTTTACTCGCGCCAAATGTGAATGTTGTGCCCTACTGCGCGGAGGTACTCTTCTATATCATCAGCTTCCTTTCGTACTTCGTAGTCCCTAACTATATTACATATCCTCTCTTCTGTCTTTACTCGCGCCAAATGTTCCGACCTTTCAATTTTACGCCCCAAATCCAGTTCGCGAAACATTGTTTCGGTGTCGCCCTGTTCTTTCTGTATCTCCAGGAGAAACGCATAGAGACTGGGATGGTCTTTGCCGACTACAACTGCAAATCTGTGATGTCATCCTTCTGACATGTTATTTGTTAGTGATGAGTTAGTCATCACAGCCTCATACACGTTCTAGAGCGCTGGAGGATACCTCGGCTGCGTGGCACGACGTCTCCCCCTGGCCGGTTTGCCTCTTACATAATTATTTTCGAAGTAATCGATGATTTCAGAAAATTCTCCTGGTGCCGATTCTGAAAATATGTCGAACGCCTCCCCAACATCCTCAACTGGAACGAAACTAGTCGCACACATCATCTGCGCTGCCTCTTTGATCGATCGGTCATCCGGATTGTTGTAAGCCTGTTGCAGTCCTTCTGCTTGTATGCGACGGAATATTGACTGTTTCAGGTGAAAAAAGCAAGCTTTCACAGTTGCATTGGCGTGCATTGTCTGGGCTGCGTTGATGATAGCCATCTCAAAATCCGTCATTACAACAGTGGCAGATATGACGTACCCATGCCTGTCACATTCGTCTCGAATAACTTCAAAAACCTAGTTAAATATTTGTTATTACTCACAAATACAACCTTAAAGTTAACTTTAAGTTTAACTATTAGACCTTCTCATATGCCATCTGTGCCTTATTTTCCATGAGCGCGTACGCGACAGGCAGAGCCAACCTCTTCTCAACTCCGTTAACAATTTGGACAAAATTTCCGAGAACAGCAAAGAGCTGGAAAAATATAGCTGGGACGACTTTGAACGTCCCGTCGACGTACCACGTTGTGCTTCTGGCCAGTCGTCGCAAATTTTCCTTGGTGGCCCAGATCATCACTCTTCCAACAGATTCATCCACGTCGGCATCATCCCGCGAGTCTTGGATGAGGAACGTCTCTCCACCGAGTGTTGATTTATATGTGGCTGGCACGTCGCCCAGTTCCTCTAGAGTGGTGGGGTTCGTTGGCATGTCTTTCAGCCTTCTCCGCTGGATAGCTTTCGTCAGATTTTGTCTCTCGGGAAGCTGTGCAGGAACGCCTGAACGCACATGTTGAAGTTCGGTCCGCAACAGCTGAGCCGGGGGAGCTTCTGGATGAGCTTCGGCACGTCGCTTCATAGTACCCCTTATTCGCATAGCTTCCACAGCCTCTACGTTAGGGGCATGATTTTCGTGTGGAGATTCGTTTGGGCCTCTCACAACTTCAACAACCTGTATTCAACCCGCCACATTAGAATCTTGTTCTAAATTGAGAACAAAATTGTTCTTACCTGCCCGTGAGTCAACTGCGACCGCGTAACAGCTCGAGCTTTGCATTTCGGATAGGACTTACATTTCCAAAAGACCCTTCCATTTTTTTCATCCGTTTTTGTGTACAGGTAACCGTCAATATGTAGCGCAGGATTTTTAGTCACACCCACAATTAATTCCACAATCATTTTGAATCCCACGTCCAATCAGAATCACAACCTGAAATTTTCACAACCCGACCGAAACTGTCAGCCGAAATGTCAAAACGCTATGACAAGGCGATATGAAGTTGGCTTTGACATCGAAATATTTTAAATCAAACGTTGGAAAAAAATTAATGGAAAAAAGAATGAATGGAAAAACCATTCAGTGGAAAAAAGAACAAGTGGATAAAAAACTCAGTGGAAAAAATGGATTGGAAAAAGTGGGGTGGAATCTAAATAATCTAATAAATAATAATAAATTAGTTAATCTTAGAAATTGTCTACGACATAAGATAACTACAAGAAAATATCGATAGCTACGATGGCGTAGCTATCGTATTGTTCATTTCTTCTAACTAGGCAAGAAAATCGAAGAAATGCAAACATATTTGCGACTTTTTGGAGTTTATCTGTGCAATTAATTAAGTTATTTCCTTAAAAAAAGACAGTTAACATAATTCACTTGATAAGTTAAACAAGTCACATCTCATGACTTATGCCGTTATTAGCACAAACATATTACGATTTCTCGCCTAGTTACGAGGGCGATTCATAAAATAAGGTTCCCATGATTTTTAATAATAGACAGCTATATTTTTGTTATTAGTGTTGTGCATCATTTTAAAGCTTAAAACGTATGCTAAATCCAAATTTTCAGGCTTTTCTAAACTCGAAATTTTACTTCATGCGCCGCGCGTATAAGACACTGATTTCAAGTGAAGTTTGCCTGTTCACAATATTTCATCGTTTTCAGTGTTTAATACGCGTGGCGCATGAAGTAAAATTTCGAGTTTAGAAAAGCCTGAAAATTTGGTTTGGCCGCTCCGCGCTTCGCGCTACGCGACCAAACCAAATTTTCAGGCTTTTCTAAACTCGAAATTTTACTTCATGCTTAACCTGGGAGTGGAAAACACCCGTTAATAGTTGCAAATTAAACACTTATAAAGAAAGAAAACGTAAAACTCCCCGAAGATATGCATCAGGAAATGTATACTTAAAAGAAAATATCCCTGTATAATATAAAACAAAAATTTTTCAAAAAGATTCAAAACCAAATTAAAACAAATAACATTACGGAAATATGTTGTATTTTTATTTTATCTGGCTATTTTTGGATATAAGAAACTGGATAAATTAAGATGATTAATGGTGCAATCACTTTTGTCTAGTTTTAATTACTCGAATTAAAACGCCTACAATAATTTAGTCCAATTAGCGCGTAATCCTTCAATTACTTTTTGAAAAAAAAACCCTAAGATAAAGCACTTTATTCAATTCGTAGTTAGAAAAAAAATCCGGGGGGGGGGGGTTTACTGGTCGAACCCTCATATCCCCTCCCCTGGCTATGGCCTTGACTTTATTGGTAAAAAAAAGTAACCAATTTTTTCAAGATTTATTAGTATCGCACTTTTAAAATTGATTTCTTTTAATTAATTAAAACTCCCACTATTTAAACCAGTTAATGTGTTAATATTTATATATTTTAAGAATCATTAGGATAGCACTTTACCGATGTGAAGATAGCCACGGATTTTGGCGCCTCCACCATCACACGAATTATGGAACAGATTCCCCAGATGTTCAAAATTTCATAACTCCCAAACCACATATTTTATTTTCAAAATTTCTTCAATAATTGACTAAACAATATACATAGAGCGAGTATAAATAACCAGAATGTTGTAACTCTTAATTGTTCTTTATTTAAACAATATATTGCTGTCCCGCGTATGTCACCTTTCATATCAAATATTAAAAAAATCATATCTCTAAAAACTACCATTTTATTTTCCAAATTTCTTCACTAATTATTTAAACAATATATCTAGACCGAGCATAGATGGTCAAAATGTTGTCACTCTTATTTGGAAATTATTTATATAATATATTGCTGTCCCGCGTATAGCACCGTTCATACCAAATATTAAAAAAATCATATCTCTTAAAAATCCTATTTTATTTTACAAATTTCTTCACTAATTATTTAAACAATATATCTAGACCGAGCATAGATGGTCAAAATGTTGTCACTCTTATTTGTTAATTATTTATATAATATATTGCTGTCCCGCGTATAGCACCGTTCATACCAAATATTCTAAGACTTCACTAATTGTTTAAACAATTTATCTAGACCGAGCATAGATGGTCAAAATGTTGTCACTCTTATTTGTTAATTATTTATATAATATATTGCTGTCCCGCGTATAGCACCGTTCATACCAAATATTAAAAAAATCAAATCTCTTAAAAATCCTATTTTATTTTAAAAATTTCTTCACTAATTGTTTAAACAATATATCTAGACCGAGCATAGATGGTCAAAATGTTGTCACTCTTATTTGCTAATTATTTATATAATATATTGCTGTCCCGCGTATAGCACTGTTCATACCAAATATTAAAAAAATCATATCTCTTAAAAATCCTATTTTAATTTACAAATTTCTTCACTAATTACTTAAACAATATATCTAGACTAAGCATAGATGGTCAAAATGTTGTCACTCTCATTTGTTAATTATTTAAATAATATATTGCTTTCCCGCGTATAGCACATATATTGTTTAAATAATTAGTGAAGAAATTTGTAAAGAAAATAGGATTTTTAAGAGATATGATTTTTTTATTATTTGGTATGAACGGTGCTATACGCGGGACAGCAATATATTATATAAATAATTAACAAATAAGAGTGACAGCATTTTGACCATTTATGCTCGGTCTAGATATATTGTTTAAACAATTAGTGAAGAAATTTGGAAAATAAAATAGGATTTTTAAGAGATATGATTTTTGTAATATTTGGTATGAACGGTGCTATACGCGGGACAGCATTATATTATATAAATAATTAACAAATAAGAGTGACAACATTTTGACCATCTATGCTCGGTCTAGATATATTGTTTAAACAATTAGTGAAGAAATTTGGAAAATGAAATAGGATTTTTAAGAGATATGATTTTCTTAATATTTGGTATGAACGGTGCTATACGCGGGACAGCAATATATTATATAAATAATTAACAAATAAGAGTGACAACATTTTGACCATCTATGCTCGGTCTAGATATATTGTTTAAATAATTAGTGAAGAAATTTGTAAAATAAAATAGGATTTTTAAGAGATATGATTTTTTTAATATTTGGTATGAACGGTGCTATACGCGGGACAGCAATATATTATATAAATAATTAACAAATAAGAGTGACAACATTTTGATCATCTATGCTCGGTCTAGATATATTGTTTAAACAATTAGTGAAGAAATTTGGAAAATAAAATAGGATTTTTAAGAGATATGATTTTTTTAATATTTGGTATGAACGGTGCTATACGCGGGACAGCAATATATTATATAAATAATTTCCAAATAAGAGTGACAACATTTTGACCATCTATGCTCGGTCTAGATATATTGTTTAAATAATTAGTGAAGAAATTTGGAAAATAAAATAGGAGTTTTTAGAGATATGATTTTTTTAATATTTGGTATGAAAGGTGACATACGCGGGACAGCAATATATTGTTTAAATAAAGAACAATCAAGAGTTACAACATTCTGGTTATTTATACTCGCTCTATGTGTATTGTTTAATCAATTATTGAAGAAATTTTAAAAATAAAATATGTGGTTTGGGAGTTATGAAATTTTGAAAATCTGGGGAATCTGTTCCATAATTCGTGTGATGGTGGAGGCGCCAAAATCCGTGGCTGGAAAATCCGTGGGTATCTTCACATCGGTTAGCACTTTTAGTATTTATCAAGATTTATTGTTTACTTTAACAGTTTGTAAAAAAAAACCATACGGAGAAATTAGCGCGATTAATTGTTATGCAGTTTCCTGCTTTTATTTATTTGCATTTGTTTTGTCCATTTAAAACACGCGAAGTAACACAAACGGAAGTGGAAATAGACGTAATCTATATAAAAAAACAATGGCGACCACAAAATAATAATGTCCTTTTTAGTTTTCTAAAAACATTAATTCTGTACTTTCCAACAAAAACGGAAACACTACTTTTATTACTTTCAAATCAAGTAATAAAAAAAATATTATTATTATTATTATTGGGTTCTCCAACTAAATTTTAAGCTGCTTAATTTCGTTTTTGACTTGAGTTTCAAGCTACTAGATCTCTTAGAAATCATGTCAATTTCTAAGAGATTGAACCCCCATATCCCCTGCCCTGGCTACGGTCTTGATCATTAATAATAATAATAATAATAATATACTTTATGCCCCAACAGATAAACCAATTACAGGACAATTTAATTATAATATAATATATATAAACGTATAATAGAAACTTAAAATTAAATTAAGAATTATAGATAAACTTAAAGAAATAAGAAAAAAAATAGCATAACAAATATGTCAAGAATAAGAACACAATTGTTTTAGTTATAACTATAGGAAATCCTACAGCAAACAACCATTTTTCGTCTACTGTTGATTTTAATTTACAATTTACATTGAGAACTTTTGCTGACCAGAAATGTGTCCTTAATGTAAAACACATTTTTAATCAACTAAAGCTGAAAATTAAAAATTATTAACCTCGCAAGAAGAAGAACACATTTGTTTTAGGTTTAAAAATCTCATTTAATCTCGATTAATTTCACTTTTTGCAAACGGGAGATCTCGATTGTTACGCAACCGGAATAATAAAACGATTCGGAATACGAAAATTCCGACCCAGATTGTGTACCTTGGCCTTTAAAAGCGTTCCCAAAAAATGTTTTGAGCGAAACAATCGGAATTCGTGGACGCCGGCTCATGCATGAGAACACGAACGGCAGGTCGTTTTTTTTTTTGTCCGTATCAAGACATGGCAGTCACTTTCTAATATGATACTGCAATATCCAGAGAGATTTTCCGCACGATAAATGACCGCTCGACTCGCGGATCGTTACATTTGAGCGTTTTATAATAAACACTTTAAATACAGAAAGAGAGTGTTTTGTAGAAAGAGTATTATTCGCATGCCATGTGTTACAGATATTTATTATTGTTATATATTTTATTATTTATTATTTGTAAATTAGTTCTGGGATGTTTTTTTTTGTTTTAATGAACAATATAGAGAAGCAAGTAAACAGAGTTTAATTCAGCGTTCACATTTTTTAAATGGTGTACCTCAAGGATCCAATCATTGCCCAATATTAATTTTAAATAGGAATTTACAATTTAATCTTACATAGTGCCAAATGAGAAACTAATTCAAGGAAATTGAACTTATAAATTTTTCATTTTCTTTTCAACAAAGTTGCCAACATTTTTTTTAATTCTCAAGTCTTAGTGCTAACTTCTATTTAATTTACTTCTGGTTAACAATTTTCTAATATTTAATTGAGGGGCTCAATTAAAAAGTAGAACATGACATGAGATTGATTTGTGTAAATTGCAGATAAAGTTTAACTTTTATAGAAACATTTGTGGATGTCTAATCAATAACATATTCAATTGAATGGCTTATTGTAATAACGTGATATGCCACAAGTAAACAAAAATGAGTTATTGGAGTTTGACATTTAAAAAAAATGTGTAAAATGTATTACTATGAAATTTAAAATTAAAGCATTTTTAATAATTTTGATACCACTTTTATTTTACTTTCGTGACTAGTTTCAATTACACGGTAACCATTTTCAATAAGTTTATTAGGTATCTTACTGACAAATATACTTATAAAGGGGATACAAAAATGCAATTGTCTTCTGAAAAACAATTTTATTTTAAAATATTGTGGTTTATCATGTTATTGCCTACAAAAACAAGACCACATGTTTTCACAAGAAAATATGTTATTCTATATTATTAGTATTTGCCACCACACAAATCTGCATTAACTGTTAAAAATGGAAAGCACTGGTTTAAAATTGAAGTTCAAAATATACGTCTTAAGCATACTGCTTTAGTAGCATATTGTGAATTTTACAATATTTCAGTGTTTTATACGCGTGGCGCATGAAGTAAAATTTCGAGTTTAGAAAAGCCCCGTGAAAATTTGTCGAGGGTCGCTGCGCGACCCTCGACAAATTTTCTACGCGGGGCTTTTCTAAACTCGAAATTTTACTTCATGCTTAGTCTGGGAGTGGAAAACACTCGTTTAAAGCTTCAAATTAAACCCTTTAAAAAAAAGAAACAACGAATATTTAAAAATATACTGTATATACGCTGTAATAAGAAAATGTATATTTAAAAGAAAAAGACTCTATATATTGCTCACATACAAAAATACTCTAAATTTAGAAGACTGATACAAAACATGTCAAATTAATACAGTTTTTGTTATGTTTGCTAAATTATTTAAACTGTTTATTTGTTGAATAATATTAGTTTAATCCCAATTTGAAATAGCTGATTCCCAATTTGATTTTGATTAAACTGGAAGCTATGCTTGAAGTCCCAATTTAATATTGCTTTTTCCTAACTTGATATTGATTAAATCTTTAATTTGGTTGGCGTTCACTTAGTGGTACATCTTTATAACAATTTAATTAAAACACTTAACCTTGTTTTACCACTTTTATTTTTACTTTTCAGTGACTATAGTTTCGACTACAAGCTAGTCATTATCAAACTAAGTGAACTATAGTCACTGAAAAGTAAAAATAAAAGTGGTAAAATAAAGTTAAGTGTTTTAATAAAAGTGATATTAATTAGTCTCAATTTGTAGAAATTAATTCATAGGTATTACTAATGAATAAAGAGAATATTATTAGTTAATCAATGGAATTACAGAAGATAAATATCATGCTCTTACAATAAGCCCTTCAATTGTACTATTTTTTCTATCACTAAATATAAATCTCATTTGCAAATATCTGTACTTACACCAAGTTTTAAGAAAATTGCACTTTTACTACTTTTCTACTGAGCCTCTCAGTTATAGGATTTTTCATTTAATTTACATATCACATATAGTTATTTTCACTAATGCGTCGTCTATATCAAATTATTTACTATAACATCGGTTTAAGCATAAAACTCATTCAGTGCAATTAATCTAAATTTAATTGAATGACTTTTTTTTTTAATTAACGTGGAATAATTTATATCGAAACACATCAAATAAATTGCGCTTTAATGTAAAAATAATAGCAGATAAATTATTATTATGATAATAACGTAAACAAAATGCGTTTCGGCTCGTATTTATTTGATTCAATATTTATGAATACTGTGAACAATAAAATGGTTTTTAACGTCATCCGATGGCGCAATACGTAATATTTTTCATTTTGTTATCGTTCTCCAAAAATGACATTTAAAAAAAATATATGCATAAATGTAAGTTCGAACACAACAATTGCTAGTATGTATTTGAAGCACGTAGGTCATTTATAAATCCCAATTGTGTTTTATTTTTTTAGAATTAAAAAAAAGTATTGTGCATAAAATGAATTTATTATATAATTGAGATAATGTCGAGTTTGTAATCAAAATGTAACATGTATAATAATTATCTAGATTCGTCTACAGGGTGTTCTAAATTATCGGGCCACCATTGGTAACTTTGTTATCTTTAAAGCTACGAAGTCGGTTAAATTAATAAACTAGTAGTATTTTTCACGTATATTACGGTGGTGTAAATAGAAAAACAAGTCAACCTCAGGTATTTGATTAATCGCAAAAACCATTTTTTTTTTAAATGGGCTGCCCTGTATATTTTGACATATCTAGAAAGAGAAAAAATATACAAACAAAAAAGTTTTAATAAATGATTATCCTCAAATTGAAGATAAATGAGTTATGTGCCATTAAAATACACCGACGAGAAGTTAGCATTAAAAACTCAGCATTAAATTGGCGCCTCCACCAAAAAGGTTAGAATCATTATTTCATTAAATAAAAAGATCCTGTGAGTTTCAAAATGATTAAGGGTGAGGAACATTTCTAATCTAATTATAGAATTTGTTGCAAGTTTCCGTTGAACTTTCGAGTTTATTTTCTACATATTGATAAATTTATTTATTTAGCCTAATGTTATATACTCTAATCTATATTCCGTGCGAGTTTTGTCGAGCTGGGTTTTGAAAAACACAATATTTAATGAAATAATGATTCTAGTCTTTTTGGTGGAGGCGCAAATTTAATGCTGAGTTTTTAATGCTAACTTCTCGTCGGTTTAAAATACTGGATATTTTATAATAAGACTACCCATTTGAAATCAAAACAGCTATAAACAAACAATGTCGGATGTTGTCAAAGTATCCATGCTTATTGCCGTATAGACAATTTTTTTGTATTATGCCTTTTCGTCATAAAAAGAAATGTGGCATGTTAAAGTGTTACTTATCATATTCAAAAAATGCAGCTGAAACGGCGAAAAGGCATGGTAAAAATCACGATAATTCTAGAAAATTGACTAAACGTGAATAAGCATGGATACTTTGACAGCATTCGACATTGTTTGTTTATCGCCGTTTTAATTTTGAATAGGCAGTCCAATTATAAAATATGAAGTATTTTAATAGACCAAAACTACTTTATCTTTAATTTTAGGATAATTATTTATATAAACTTTTTTGTTTATATATTTTATCTCCTTCTAAATATGACAAAATATACAGGGCATCCTATTTAAGAAATGTAGTTATTCCGAATTCATAAGAAAACTGAAGTTTACTTGACTTTCTGTTTACACCATCTTCATGTACGTAAAAATACTCCAAGTTTATCAATTTAACCGAATCCATAGCTCCAAATATAACACATTTTCGAATTGGGTAAATTTAAACACTTGTTTTTCGTCAAAATTAAAAAATACGCCATGGATAGTTTTCGAGTTATTTTCAACTGAAAATCGAAAAAGTTGGATTTTATGGAAATATTTAGGTGAATTAAAGTTTACACTATTCACAATATGGAAATTCGTGTAAATGTTAAGAAGACATTGCTCTTTTAGAATATGACAAAAAACAATTTACCCTATCCGCAGTTTTCGAGTTATTTTCAATTGAAAGTCGAAAAAGTTGGATTTTTTTGAGTTATTTACTTAAATTATAGTTTAAAATATTCATAACATGAAAATTCTTTGTGAAATCTTCATGGAATTTCGTGTGAATGTTAGCAAAATATCCCTCTTTCAGAATATGCTAAAAACAAAAAAATACACTATCCACAGTTTTCCAGTTATTTTCAAATAAAAGTCGAAAAAGTTGGATTTTTTGGAATTATTTACTTAAATTATATTTTACAATATTCACGACATGGAAATTCTTTGTAAAATCTTCATGGAATTTCATATGGATGTTAAGAAGACATTGGTCTTTCAGAGTATGGTTAAAACAAAATATACGCTATCGACAGTTTTCGAGTTATTTTCAATACTGAAGTACTGAAGGATTTCTTATCAATTAATGCCTTTTACTGCTGGGAGGATTATCTTAAATTTAATTTTGATGCAGCGTTTAAACTGTAATTGCAGTTTAAACGCTGCATTAAAATGCAGTCTTTTATACTTTTTTATTTTTACTTTGATATGTAGTTTATTTTTTTTTAATTATTATTATTTAGTTAAGAACTGACCTGTGTAAAACATGTAAATTGTTGTTGCATCAATAAATATGAATATGAATCGAAAGTCGAAAAGGTTGGATTTTTTGGAGTTATTTACTTAAATTATAGTTTAAATAATTCATAACATGGAAATTCTTTATAAAATCTTTCTTTAATTTCGTGCAAATGTTAAGAGGCACTGCTCTTTCAGAATATGCCAAAAACAAAATATACGCTATCGACAGTTTTCGAGTTTTAATTGAAAGTCGAAAAAGTTGCATTTTATGGAGTTATTTACTTAAGTTACAGTTTAAAATATTTATAACATAGAAATTCTTTGTGAAATCTTTATGGAATTTCGTGTGGATGTTAAGAAGACATTGCTCTTTCAGAATATGCCAAAAACAAAAAATAAGCTATCGACAGTTTTAGAGTTATTTTCAAATGAAAGTTAAAAAAGTTGGATTTTTTGGAGTTATTTATATAAATTATAGTTTAAAATATTTATAACATTGACATTCTTTATGAAATCTACATGAAATTTTGTGTGGCTATTAAGAAGATATTGCTCTTTCAGAATATATAAAAAATACGCTATCCATAGTTTTCAAGTTATCTTCAATTGAAAGTCGAAAAAGTTGGATTTTATGGAGTTAATTACTTAAATTATGGTTTAAAATATTCATAACATGGAAATTCTTTGTGAAATCTTCATAGAATTTCGTGTGGATGTTCAGAAGACATTGCTCTTTCAGAACATGCCAAAAACAAAAAATACGCTATCGACAGTTTTCGAGTTATTTTCAATTGAAAGCCAAAAAAGTTGGATTTTTGGAGTTATTTACTTAAATTATAGTTTAAAATATTCATAACATGAACATTCTTTGGAAATCTTCATGAAATTTTGTGTGGATGTTAAGAAGACATTGCTCTTTTAGAATATGCAAAAAGATAAGTAAGTCAGCACTAAAAGAAATGAATGTATGTATATAAATAATATACAAAAAAAATTTTTTTGAGGTAAAAGTTAAAAAATACTGTAATTTATATAAATTTTAAGATGAAGAATGTGTGCGTAATTAGTGATGCACAATTAGACGTAACTGAGAGCGCGTCTCGCAGGAACTGTAAATGTACGTTGGTGAATTATGCCTTTGACGTGAATCCCGGGTACGAACAGTACTTTCTACAACAACATTACTCAGACAGAACAGACGTTTAAGTGTACTTAAATGCCAATTCCCGTCTGTAAGGTTATTAACACTGGCGTTCTGCGCAAAAGAAAATAGCAACATTATTTCAAATAATAGGTAAATAAATGAGATTGATAAGTGACATTTTTGCGATAAAATTTCAGGCATTCGTCGATTTAAAAACGTGCAGTTTGAAGTTTAGAACGAGTGATTCCACTCCCAGACTAAGCATGAAGTAAAATTTCGAGTTTATAAAGAAAAAGAAATTTAAATACCTGTAATATTTTGCAGTTTCTTCATTAAAATATGCAATTTACATTAAAAATAGTGTGCGAATTGTAAATATTTTCTTTAAAACCAATCGTGTTGGTTTTGTTTCCAAAGCTCACTTTGCTTAAACAAAAGAATTAATTTTGTACAAGAGATCTCTGCTCTTTAAAATTTCATTCTTAGGCATTCTTTAGAGAGACTATGTGGATGTTCTGATCGGGTCCTATTGAAAACCATTCTGAAAATGCATACAAGATCCACGCGCCGGAAACAACTGCCTACAAAAAATCTAAATATTTATCTCATCACATGCATAATCCGAAACAAAAAAATCGCATGTTTTACAAGTTCAAGTTTAGATAACGCAACTGTCGTGTTCGTAATTTACTGTGGTGAGTTTGGAATTATAATAACTCACCTTTGGCCCAGCCAGTTACGACGTTTCCCAAATAAGCCACCTTGTAAGTGGGGTCCGGTTGGGAGATGTTCGCCGTCGCGCACTTCCTCAGCCTCAATTTGTTCAAGAAGGCCTTGAGGGCCCGCTTGCCGCGATCCTTGTGGTACACCCTGTCCGACATTTCGCAACTTAACGCTTCGATCGGCGGCATCGTTTTCGGTTTGATCGCCGACGGCGTGATCAAAATCGCCGAATCCACAACGTCTTCAGTCATTTTTTAAAGGGATTTTTCGATTTGTTGTGAGATTGAAGAGATTTTTCAGGATAGGTTTGATAAGAAGTGAAGTAATAGGGTTTCCTACATTTTTAATAAAGTGTATCAACGCATGAAGTTGCGTTTATTTTTTTCTTTCTTTCAAATTTGAACAAGTACTACACGAATTGTAATTAATTAAACCAACTCTTGAGCAATCGGACCAGCGCTGGATCAAACCAATTATTGTTGAAATAGATAAATATTTTCATTAAATTAATTCTTGACCAGTAAGATCAATTTTTGATCAATTAGACCAATTCCTGACCAGTTGGATCAACCAGATGAATTCTTGACCAGTAATATCAATTTTTGATCAATTAGACCAATTCCTGACCAGTTGGAGCAACGAGATGAATTCTTGACGTTAGATCAAACGGATCAATTTTCGCTAAGTTGGATCAATCTTTGATAATGTATATTACTTTTGCGTCCGGTATATTCAACCTTTCATCAATGGTTCAAATAAACCAATTCTTGCCAAGTTCAAAGACTGATCAATCAAGTTGTATTTTGCGGCCAGTATATTCAATCTTTAATCAAGTTTTTACTCAATACTCAATCTTTGATGAACTAGATTCACTCGGTTAAAACGATTTTTGATCGAGTAGACAAATTTTTAAGAAGTTAGATCAATCAGATAACTTTTTGAGCAGTTTCGAGTAGATCAATTTTTAGCAAGTTAGATCAATCTTTGATTACTTTTTGAGCAGTTTAATCAATCTAGATACATTTTTGAGAACTAAATTGATCGATTAAATCTCATTTTAACCAGTCTTATCGAACCTTGACAAGTAGATCAATTTTTGATCAGTTCAATTAACATGAGATATCACAATTACTTCCAACATTTTAACTTCAACATAATCAATATGTTTTTAAATTAGCTGAACTCGCACTGTTTTAAGGTCTAAGGTTTAAAAGTTTGTTTTGATCACTAGAAAAACTCTGTTCTTTGTAGTTTAAGTCACTGTTGTTTCTCCGTGTACTAGGTCTTAGTTCACTTGAGTTTATATGGAGTTTAACACAGAGAGTGGTCGCTGATAAAACCGATCTGGCCGGCGTTGCTGGTGTGTTTGTTGTTTGCATAAAATCGCGGTATCATTTCGAAGCTCACTCCACACGTTCACCTTGTTTCCACCTGCGAAGAAAAAAAAAGTTGTTTAATTATGGAAGCTATTATGAATCGATAAAATGAAATTTTTCGAATCGCTGTGTTGCTCGTTGCCCCCGAGACTGCACATTATCAAAAGGACTGAAGGTATACCTCATTTAACTTGAAAAATGTCAATGAATATTGAAAAATTTCGATGACGTAAGAAAATGTTAAAGTATGTAACTGTATTATGCCAAAAAATTAAAATTATTAAGAGGACTGAAGGTATTCGTGGCGTAGACAGGCCCGCCTTTACGCACGGTCTCGCTGGGCTGGTGCCCAAGGCTCCACGATCCAAGGGGCCCCCGAAAAAAAATTAGGAGCCCCAAGGTTATTAGTGCCCAGAACCCCATAAAACCTTAAGACAACTCTGGGCGTAGATAGGGGGAGTTTTGAAAAAATGGAAAAATGAAATATAAGGCTCCATTTTTGTTAGCTATTAATTTTTTTGTCCTCATTCTATACAATGCTCATTTAATACTATTTTAATATACTGTTTCCACAGAAATTCCTCTATACTTCCCAAATACAAAAAAACAACAATGACAACATTTGACATTATATTATCATTTCACCCATTCCTATTAATGACTGACGTACGACCGAATAACTAATCCAGGCGGAAAGACCTCTGGTCGATAGCCATTTGACAGTGGCAGTTACATATCCACCCACAAATATTGTAAATACACATATGTACATATTGTAAAATGTAACGTTATTTGTCAATAAAGATGTTAAATATATCCAATGGGATTCTTAGATATTACAATATCTTATAATTGTCGGTGCGTTTTTTAATTGTACCAATTATCGATACCTGCGGAACACCCGGTTGGAATTAAGTCACGTTGTTGGTGTGATTAGCCGGTGTGAACGAACTGGCCGCGGGAATCTCATCCAGATATAAATACGCACGGGCAGGTCTTTATTATTGTTACTTATCTATGTTTATAGGCAAAAGTTACCTTGAACGGTCCGCTAAAAAAAAAACACTGATCAGATCAAGGAAAAACGAAATCGGAATTCCGTTAGCTTTTTCACAAATTTGCAAATGATTGTAGTATGAAATATCTTAAGAAAACGATAATACAGACAGGATATGATTCTGATTCTGAATAGATACCTACTTAAATTTTTTTAATGTGTGTGGTTTTTCTAAGTCGGTAAAGCTGGCAGGCACTTGATGGCAGAACTACATAAAACATGCAACCTACTAAACATTTTGCTAACATAGTAGTTTTTGTCGGGCTTTAAAAAAGGTAAGCCTTATTGTTTGCGGAAAATTGCAGTGGAAAAAAATCTTTTTGAGCATTTAAATAGCCAATAAAACGCCAAGACTATTGGCGTTTTATCGGCTATTTAAATGCCCAAAAAGATCTTTTTCCACTGCAATAATTTTATTTTAAAATATAAGGTTCTGCTGGCTAAATCGAAAGTTAGCATAACCGCACAAAAATTGCACTACAATGGCAAAACATGACAGCAAAAATGATTGGCATTTAAGTGCCAGCCAGCTTTACCGACATTTTGTTTTTAATATGAATACCTATACAGTTACGATAATATTTGTATAAACCGCAAACAATAAGGCTTACCTTTTTTAAAGCCCAACAAAAACTACTATATTAGCAACATGTTTAGTAGGTTGCAAACATTCTTTGTTCACTAACTTTTGCTAACCTTATTAATTGTAAATATTCTGCAAACTATTAGCAAATTCAATTTTCCTTATTAATAAGGTATGCACGACATTATTTTTGTAAACTACCTACCAGGCATTTTATATTTGTAGAAGGTTTAATAGGCTGCAAAAGTCACTGTCTTTATTAACTAATAAAACTCCCTTATAACGTTTATTAATAATAAGGATATTTGTTAATATAATTATTGTTTCATAGTTTGTTGAGGAATTCAGTCGTTGAATTCCGTTTTCTGCGATTCCGTATTGTTAATTACACGTGAAAAACATTTCAGCGTTACAAGTGTGTGGGCAAATTTCTCGAGACGTGCAATTGCGGCCAATTAAAAGGTGATTCGGCTTAAATTGAGAAGGTTCCATCCACGGCTCATGACTAATAAACAACACACATTGTGATCGCACGAAGTGATCAAAATTGGATCAATAGATTGTCTAAATTTCAACACAACTTGTTAAATAAATTCTAGGAATTATAACAATAATAATAATTACAAAGAGAGATAAATTCTTAAAACGATTAATTATTATAGTCGTAGTGTGCAATGTTTGAAATTAATTTATAAGTATTCAGAAATACGAGGGCATTCTGAAAACTTTTTGGACACATACCGTGAGATCGTTAAAATTATGATTTAGAGTAGGCGGCGTTTTTTTTGTACGGCTGCTAATTGAATGATGGAATAAATTTGGGGTTATCGTAAACTGTGTTAAAAGTCAGTAGTGCGAGTCTAATTTAAAATTTAAAGCCTACTCTAAATCATGTTTTAAGTGATCGCGCGGTATATGGCGTTAGAAACTGACAAATTATAATTGTATTGGAAAATATTATCCCTGATATAAACCCATGTACAGGGTGAGCGAAACTCGATGTCTCAGCTCTGTTATGAGAAAAGGGATTGAGTAAGGTTTTTTCAAAGATTTTTTGTTTACACTTTTAAATTTTAACCAAATTGTTGAAGATATTTCAAACTACATTAATAAACTTAACATTTTATTACAATAAAATATCACAACTGTGTGCAGTAATGTGATTTTTAAATACGTATGCATATACTGTAAATTTTACGACATTCGTTGCTTTTTGAAAGATTTCAATTTAAATCATTAAACGAGGCTTTTCCACTCCCAGACTAAGCATGAAGTAAAGTTTCGAGTTTAGAAAAGCCTGAAAATTTGGATTGGCCGCGTAGCGAAGCGGAGCGGCCAATCCAAATTAGGCTTTTCTAAACTCGAAATTTTACTTCATGCGCCACACGTATAAAACATTGAAATATCGTAAAGTTTAAAATATACGACTTTAGCAATCTAATATGTAGATGTGAATAACACGTAAGTTAAATTCTGTGCTGAACAAATGATTATAGGCAACCCAATAACTGTAACGTATATTAGGTTGCCTATAATTGTTGTTGTATGTGTGTGTTTTTGAGCTTCACTGTAAATCGGTGTTTCTAAGTGTGGCGCATGAAGTAAATTTTCGAGTTTAGAAAAGCCTAATTTGGATTGGCCGTTCCGCTTCGCTGCGCAGCCAATCCAAATTCTCAGGCTTTTCTAAACTCGAACTTTTACTTCATGCTTAGTCTGGGAGTGGAAAACACTCGTTAAAAGCCCCAAATTAACCGCTTTGAAACAACGAATTCCCGCAAATTTAGAAAAACGCTGTAATTATCGGGATATGTATACTCAAAAGAAAAATGCCCTGTTGTTCTGTTTTAAACACGTTTTAAACATGTTTTTAATCGTTAATGTTTTAAACGCTCTTTCGATGAAAAAAACCCACGTTGTTTTTAACAACCCTGTTTAGAAGTAGGAGGTGTTTACATTAAAATTTTGTTGTAGCGATGGTATAAATACTTTGTTTCTTTTTGTATTAATTTGTTTAGTGTTTTTTGATTAGTGTTAAGCGCGATATTTATTTATTGTAACTTATGCGTATTATTATTTTGTTTTTATAAATTTTTTGTAATGTTCTAAAAAGGAGAAATCCGTAGATTATCAAATAAATAATAGTAATATAGTAACATAATATGTGTTTTTAAATGTTTAGTTAATGATAGTTAATATTATTAATTAATAATGTTTCATTATTGACAGATGCGACTTTGATATTTGCTTCCAAAGGCTTCTTGTTTAAATCGTGATAATTGTGAATTTTTGATAATACTTTCTTCTATGTTTGTTTATAATTTTTTAACGGAAAAAGATAGCAATTTTTTTTCTGTACTAAGTTAATTCAGAAAAATCAGTTCTTTTTAAATATCCAAACTATAGATATGTTTCTGGAAAAAAAATATTCGATGATGTCATTAGTTTAGTTTCCAAATGTAGAAAAAAAAAATAATTTTGGCCTAAAATGGACCTTACTCAATCCCATTTACGAACCGCTATTCATTTCAAGCGTCGTTTCATAACTGTTGATACAACTTGCATACACAACTCTACACAGAACGAAGAGAACAATCGAAACAATGGATCGAAGCCAGTGGAAGTACACCAAAGAAGGCAATGGAGTTTCCATCAGCAGGAAAAGTTATGACAAGTGTTTTGTGATCAAAAAAGTGTTTTGTCGATTTTGTCGTTTTTTTGTTTGTTTTTTGTTGAACCCCCATAGGGGATATGGCAACAGCTTTCTTAAGAATGATTGTGTGGACACCCTGTATAATGAAATGCCAATACTTGGTTGTAGAATGTTTATGAAATATTTAAAGTGCGACACTTTGAAAAAAGTATGGCACTTTTAATGTTACCCAAAAATATTCATTCAAAACTAAAAATGCTTCTACAAAAACATCTCGAAATTTTTTAATGTTGAAATTGCACTTGTGGTAACAAAAATACTACCTACATTTGAAAACCAATAAATATTACGGTTTTAATTTGCAAAACATTAAATATTAATTGTAAATTACGAAGAAATTCGTATAAACTGTATTTGCATGGGATGTAGTTGTTTTAATGGATATTGGCTGTATGTCTAGTATTTTTATAAATTTCCCTGTAAAGAATGAACATTTTGTTGGGAAATAAACATATTATTATAATTTGGGTTGAAATAAATAAGTAGTCGTTAGCTATCGAATTCATTTAATAGTGTTCACATATTGGCTTGATATAGTCAGAAATGTTCAGTATTCCTCAGCATTGGATCGGGACCACACTGAAGAGGACCTTGAAGTCCTAAACGCGTCTGTGGGTATCTAGTGCGGAGTACTGAACTCAAATTCAATTTTAGTATTTCATTTAATAATTGTTAGATCCTTCATAAAAAAATTGAAAATGCACGAAAATTGTTTCTATTCATTATTAACGACAAACGCCTTTGTATTTTACAAAAATCATACAAAGTATTTATCTTATAGATTGTTTTTTTATATTTTATATAATTTAAAAAAATTATCTCTGACTTAGTCACTTCTGTATATTTAACAAAAACTAAGATATCTTTCGAGATCGCACTAATGAGACATCCTGTATATGCAATTTCAAGAAAGAAATATGATGTACTCCAATAAACAATCGGACTAGCTTCACTCATTTACGATTATTCAACCAATATCAATTGATCAATTGGTGCATGTCTTCGAATTATGTCAATTTTAATTTCTGTGCGTACTGCACAACTTAATAATCCTTCATTCGAATTCAAAGAACAATTTTGTAAAATTTTCTTTAGTAAAATTACTTTAAAATATACTTCCTTTTTTATTAAATCGCTCAATTCTTCTTTTATCTATTTCCAGAGATAAAAAAAGGAATTTAAATTGGATAGATGATTCTGTTGGTTAGTAAAAATCAATTTTTAGGCCTACTTTTAATCATGTTTTAAATATGTAAAGTTATTTAAATTAAAAACACTTGGTATTGTATCACAAATTAAAACTTTATTCCGACTAGATTTGGTTTGTTAGACCATTTTCAAAGGAATGTACAGAAAAAATTATTATCTAGGTATATATACATATTTTTGTTACAGGTAATAAGGGATGTCAAAATTGGGGAATTCCAAATCTCCTCGTTGTCGTTTACTATGTTTTTCCCCATTTTTATGGCCCTGCAAATCTCCAGGCCTGCTTTTAGATTTAGTGTGTATCCCTTATTACCTGAATGTAAAATCTTAAAATTATGCAGAATAAAGAAGTGATTAAATGCGATGCAATATTTGGAAAAGCCAGTTGTTGGTTAATTATCTAAAACAGATTTTCTATGTTCTTTCATTCTGGTTTCGAATGATCTGCCGGTTTGCCCAATATAAACCGAAAATAGTCGGAGTAAAGTTTTAATTTGTGAAACAATACCAAGTGTTTTTAATTTAAATAATATTCTAATATGTTTCAAGTGCCAGATGAGAATTTAATTCAAGAAATCATGATTTAAATGATCGCACATAATACCGTGCGATCATTTAAAACATGATTTAGAGTAGGCCTTAAAATTGATTTTCACCAACCAACAGAATCATCTATCCAATTTGTATTCCCTTTTTTATTTCTAGAAACAGATAAAAAAATATGCAGTGTTTTAATGGCCCATAACTCTTTTATCTTCAATTTTAGATGTTCAATTATTAGGCCATATTTGTTTGTGTATTTTTTCTCTTTCTGAATATGTCAAAATATACAGGGCATCCTATTTAAAAAAATGTTTTTTTGCGAATAAATCAAAAACCTGAAGTTCACTTATTTTTCTGTTTACACCATCGTAATTTACGTCAAAAATACTACTAGTTTGTTAATTTAACCGAATTCGTAGCTCCAAAGATAAAACAGTTACCAATGGTATTAGCAATAATCCCAACTTAGTTTTATTTACACCATCAATTCATCAGTTTAAGGTCCAATTACGTCGTATTAGGCTATCCAATGTCATTGACTGTTAGATCTCTAGTTCAGTAATAATTTGTTGACTGTAATCATTGTAACTCTTTATATGGTTTTTGTTATTTTTGTTCAGTAGTCTTAGTCGGTTATAATTCAATGTAATTCTTTATATGATTTTTATGTTTTTTGTTATTTTTATCATATATTACAATATGTATATGTACTTATGTAATAAAATGGAGATTCCGTTAATAAATGGTGGCCCGATAGTTTAGAACACCCTGTATACTTGAAAGAAAAATTCCCTGTACATATTTTTTTGCAGAAAGTCGATATTAATTCGTTTCGTTTTTAAACGTTAATGTTTGTTTCATTGAAATCGCATGAAGATTTATGCTCAAGTACAAGGTGAGACTGATTGAATGCAAAAAAATGAAATTGTCAATTCCGCCTTCGCTTATCTAACATAACACGCGCAGCATTGGATAATCTCGTTTTAAATCAATTCGAAATGCCAAATGTTTAAATCTCCAATGCCAGCCTTTTCTGGAAAAAAAATCCTTCGACCTTCCGCTGACGAAAAAAAAATCTAAATTTCGGTAAAACTATTCAGTGACCTACATTTTAAGCGCAGAAGATAAATATTTTTCTTTTAGTAAGTGTTATATAATAAGTCTTCTTATCAGTGATTATCACATAATTTATTGGCAATTCACAGAAGCTCATTCATTCGTCCTTAAAATTAAGTATTTAAAAATTACCAACTAATATGAAAGTTAAGTCAGAGGTACTTTAGTACAATTGAATCGATTATTTGGAAAAGGGCACAAAAGACATTTACGGCAATTTTCGTTTTATATTATTTTTCAACAAGTTTATTGAAGACGCAGCGTTTGGTGCGAAAAGGGAACAAAATATCACGCTAGAAACGCTCTAACATATACCCGCTCCACTGCGTTTGGTTCGAAAAAGTTACATGCGACGCACATATGACCTTTTCGAAATAATCAAGCATGTATTTTGTCACATCATGGCGCTGGTTCTCGCTGTCAGATTTCAGTTAGAATTTGACTGTCATTGGGTGTCAATTTTGGTGTTTGCAAAGATTAATAACAGATTTTAAGCGAAATGAGTGAGTTAAGTGGAAGCGAATCTGATGGTAATAATTTACCAAAACGCAAGAAAGGAGTTTTGAATACGGAAAACTATAAATCAAATGTTATAAAAAGGGCCAAAGTGAAAGGAATTGAACATCTTAATCATGTTGGGAAAGTCATTAGTGCCAGAATAACAGGTCCGGACGTCAGGTAGAAGTTTTGAAATTATAAAACATTAAGTATTTTTGACTTTTTTTGGGGTTTTTGTAGGTGCCAAATGAAATGTTTTAGTAACTTCAGTGAAGACCAAAGGAAGAATATTATAGATCGGGTAAATAGTTTTGATGACAAAGATGCACAAGATACATTTCTTCAAAGTCTCATCGAAAGTTGTTCCATCAAGAGAAAAAGTAAAGTTTCTGTCACTGAAAAACCCAAACCCAAGGCCCTTACTTTTTCATATCATATCTGCTTAGAAGGGCAACGCATTAAGGTGTGCAAACAGGCGTTTGTTAGTTTACATGGGATTACAATGAAAAAAGTAAGACGTCTCAGTTTACTATCAGCATCCGATATCACACCAAAAGATAGACGTGGGAAAGAAGTAGGATCAAGACATAATGCTGTTTCTGGAGAAATTTGTACCCAGATAAAAGAGCTTATCGAAAAATTCGATGTTAAAGAAGTCCACTACTCCAATACTATAACCAAAAAATACTTACCGGCTACACTTAATGTGAAAGTTATTGATGAAAATTTAGACCTAAAAGGAAAAGTAAAGTATGAGTTTTTCTTAAAGTTTTTCCATGAAAATTTTAATTTGAGATTTGGTAGGCCGCAAGTGGATGTGTGTTCATACTGTGAGGAATACGAACAAAAGTTGAGAGATTCCAATCTAAATGATAACGTCAAGCGTGTTGCTGCTGCTTCACTTGTAGTTCATAAACGAAGAGCAAAAAAGTTCTTCTCAAAAAAAATTGAGATAAAAGAACTTTGCGCTGAGAAAGATAATGTCATGGGTCTAGTATTCGACTACATGTAGAATTTGCCGTTACCAAATATTCCTGTACAAGAATTTTTTTATCAGCGACAGCTGTGGGTATATGAATTTTGCATCCACAACTTGAAGACTGGAAAGGCAACATTCTATCCATACCACGAGGGGCAAGCATTAAAAGGCCCGAATGAAGTATGTACATTTTTAAATATGTACATTAATGAGCATGTTGATAAAAGTATAGATAAGCTCTACATATTTTCTGACGGTTGCCCGGGACAAAACAAAAATCATACTGTAGTAAGATTTTTAATGACGTTGGCGGCAAACAATAGGTTTAAGAAAATTATACACTATTTCCCCCTGAGAGGACATTCATTCAACGATTGTGATAGAGACTTTGGAACTGTCAAAAGAAAAATAAGAAGACTCGATAGAATCTATACTCATCAAGAATATATGGAGCTCATCAAAAAGGCATCTGTATCCGGAAAATTTGATGCGAAAGAAATACAAAATTCTCAAATAATAGACTATAAAAAATGGTGGCCAACACACTATAAAAAAACTACCGAGTCTATTGAAACACAAAAAAGGAAAGTCCCTAGAGATCAAAGAGTACATTTTCAGATTTCACATTACAATCACTTTAGATACGATTCAACAAATCCTGGAGTGCTTATTGTTTTCGAATATATAGATGGGCTCACCTCGTTCTCTTTTCAACTAGCAAAGCCTGCTGGGTCCAGGACTAATCTTCCTGCTGGGGAAGCGTATAAAGCCTATACTGACAAGGTTTCAATTAATTAAAAAAAAGTTGATAATTTGAAATCCTTAATCCAGTATATTCCCGAGGAAAACAAAGAATTTTACACTATGGTATTTGCCTGGCCAACAGGAGTTTCTGAAGAAATTCCTGAAGAAGACTTTTAATACCTATTGATATAAATCCTATTTTGCTTTTATAAACTTACTTAAGTTCTACCTATTATGTAAAAATATATTTTCTTTAATAAATAATGTAAATTGCCTTTATTTTTATGTATCTGAATAAGTTTGGAAAAGGGCACAAATGCATTAAATATACAATAATTTTTATAATATAAAATTTTCAAATATCCACGAAAAATTACTTTGAATTGGCTTATTCGAATACCAGCGAACATACAATAACATGTATATGACTTTATGTATATGAACATTTAAATGAAAAAGTTTTTTCTTCCTACTGTAAAATTTACTCTGAAGTAGATGTGTCCTTTTCCAAATAACCGATTCAATTAGTACTTAGTTCTATTAATGATATTAAAATTAAAATCTTTATAGATAAGACATGAATGAAAAATAAATGTCAAAAAATCTGAATAGATTTACAGCTTCAAACGAGTGGTTTCCACTCCCAGGCTAAGCATGAAGTAAAATTTCGAGTTTAGAAAAGCCCCGCGTAGAAAATTTGTCGAGGGTCGCGCAGCGACCCGAGACAAATTTTCACGGGGCTTTTCTAAACTCGAAATTTTACTTCATGCGCCACGCGTATAAACCACTGATTTACAGTAAAGTTAAAAATATATAACGCTTAGATGTGATGATGATTAATATTTACCGAGATGTGACGAAAAAATGTAAGATAATTTATTGGCAATTCAGAGAAGCTTATTCATTCGTCCTTAAAATTAAGCATTTAAAAATTACCAACTAATATGAAAGTTAAGTCAGATGTACTTTAGTACAATTGGAACTTAGTTCTATTAATGATATTAAAATTAAAATCTTTATAGATAAGACATGAATGAAAAACAAATGTCAAAAAACCTGAATAGATTTAAAGCTTTAAACGAGTGTTTTCCACACCCAGGCTAAGCATGAAGTAAAATTTCGAGTTTAGAAAAGCCCCGCGTAGAAAATTTTCACGGGGCTTTTCTAAACTCGAAATTTTACTTCATGCGCCACGCGTATAAACCACTGATTTACAGTAAAGGTAAAAATATATAACGCTTAGATGTGATGATGATTAATATTTACCGAGATGTGACGAAAAAATGTAAGATAATTTATTGGCAATTCAGAGAAGCTCATTCATTCGTCCTTAAAATGAAGCATTTAAAAATTACCAACTAATATGAATGTTAAGTCAGATGTACTTTAGTACAATTGGAACTTAGTTCTATTACTGATATTAAAATTAAAATCTTTATAGACAAGACATGAATGAAAAACAAATGTCAAAAAACCTTAATAGATTTAAAGCTTTAAACGAGTGATTTCCACTCCCAGGCTAAGCATGAAGTAAAATTTCGAGTTTAGAAAAGCCCCGCGTAGAAAATTTGTCGAGGGTCGCGCAGCGACCCGAGACAAATTTTCACGGGGCTTTTCTAAACTCGAAATTTTACTTCATGCGCCACGCGTATAAACCACTGATTTACAGTAAAGTTAAAAATATATAACGCTTAGATGTGATGGTGATCAATATTTACCGATATGTAACGAAAAAATGTAAGAATTACTTTTTTGTGAATAGTTTTGGAATAATAATAAAAGTAGAACAAATTTTGTTTGTGCAACTTTTATGTAATAATCGATACTTCTTATTATTATTACAAAAGATTGAGAGTTATTAATTAATTTTGAGTGCAAACAATGATTGGCTGCTGTCGAGATTTTATTGATTAACAGATATGACGTCATTGTTTGCAAGGCACTCTTTGCAAAAAATAAAATATCATAATTTTAAATATCTAATCTAAAATATACTGAAATATACTACACTGAAGAAAGATAAATCTCAAAACGCCTCTGTAGATGGCCTAAGACATTAGCTTTAATCCAACTGAGGAGTGAAAACACTCGTTAGAAGCTTAAAATTTACCAAACGCTGTAATTATCTGAATCTCGACAGAAAAATTCTCTGAATACTATCATGAATTAATTATGAAAGGTAATTGTATAAATGTGGCACATTGTTTTCCCTTATATTGTTACTTGATTACATGTTTTCTTAATACAGTTGATTTTTATTATTCCCATCTCCAAAAGAAATAAAATACATAATTTCCTATTGACATCAACTTTAGTATCTTTAACTTCTAATTTTTATTTTTATTTTTTTATTTAATTGATGGGGCGGATACATGATGAAACTCCATAATACTATTTAAAATAAAACAACACAGTTGGGAGGGTTTCACTTTTATTGTTGAACACTGCAACATGTTTCACCACACAGTGGCTTCATCAGGCAGATGAAATAATAAAATAAATAATAAATTAAATAAAATAAATACATTATGTCATCTGCCTGATGAAGCCACTGTGTGGTGAAACATGTTGCAGTGTTTAACAATAAAAGTGAAACCCTCCCAACTGTGTTGTTTTATTTCAAATAATATAATTCTAATTTTTTGTTATTTCTTCTTTCATTTTTAATTTGTATTTGTTAGTTGGTTTTAAGAGAATTTGACCTAAACGTTACATATACTTTAAAAGAGCGTTGTAACAAATCAAATTAAATATTTCATTGTATAATTCAATATCCGGAGGTGTATTTGCACGGGAATGGATATTTATCGTCTTAAGTTGTCTTATTAATTAAGACATTGTTTGCATTTTCCCGAATAACATTTTCGTAATTTTATATATTATACTAAAATAAATTATGGCGCTCATAAGAGAAACCAAAGTTGGCTATGGTCCCCGGGTAAATGTTATAGTTGTCTTAGAAAAAAATATGCTACTAGATTCCTCATTAAAAAGTGCCTGTATATTGTAAAAGTTCTAAATGTCCAGAATCAGTAGTTTCTGAATAAAAAATAAAAACGATTGTTCAAAAAATCATTTTTTTTGTTGATATCTCGAAAACAAAAAACGATATTTCAAAATTGTTTTCCGAATAATGTTAGACCCTAAAATATGCAACTTTGCCCCAATATACCCGACTCTCTATCTCTTCAAATAATTGAGATCCCCATACATTCTGTCGAAATACGGGCACCCTGTATAAAAACTACTGGTCGTAGATACAATGTTGTAGGCAACTTGTGTGAGAAGGGCTCTTTGTGATTAGGACACTCGCCTAGTGGCTCGTGTCCTAATCTCGCAAATCGTGACAAAATCTTTACACACTAGTTACCTAAATAACTATTATATTTATTTTGTAACTGATTAGGACACTCGGCTAGTGGCCCGTGTCCTAAACTCGCAAATCATGACAAAATCTTTACACACTAGTTACCGAAATAACTATTATATTCATTTTGTAACTGATTAGGACACTCGCCTAGTGGCTCGTGTCCTAATCTCGCAAATCGTGACAAAATCTTTACACACTAGTTACCTAAATAACTATTATATTTATTTTGTAACTGATTAGGACACTCGGCTAGTAGCCCGTGTCCTAAACTAACTCGCAAATCGTGACAAAATCTTTACACACTAGTTACCTAAATAACTATTATAATTTGTAAATAAAACACTTTTTACTTTGTTCAACCACTGGATCTTACATTTAATTGTGTGACTAGTTTCGACTATCTAGTAGTCATTCTCAAACTAAAGTAAATACAAATTACACGTTAAAAACTATTTATACGGCTTCGAAGAGAGGGGTGTACATTAGGTCAACCTGGTCATTAAGAAGGGAAATTCCGGGATTAATTCGGGCCTTGTGTATTTCTAGTGCTTCCAGTAAATCCATTTTACGACCTTTTTCGGCAAAATGGATTACTGAAAGTACATCCTCGCCAAAAGTGTGATTCTCTTCTAAAAGATGGTTAGCATAGGTAGAACTATTATGTTTTAATCTAAAGGCTCGCTCGTGTTCTTTCAACCTTATTTCGATTCTACGACCAGATTGTCCAATGTACACACCTTTACAATTTTCGCAGTTCAATTTATAAATACCTGATCTAACTAGGGGATTAAGTTTTGTTTTTGGGTTGAAAATTATATTATTAAGTTTATGGGGCGTTTTTAATATTACATTAATGTTACATTTTTTAAGGATGTTTTTAATTTTACACAACTTATTGTACCTTAGTAGCTGATTGTTTTAAAATGTTGATTATCTATTGACCTAATTCTAGGGTAGAAGAATTTCTGCACCTCTTTCATTTCATAATTATGAATTAAATTGTCTATTAGTGAAGTTGTGTAGCCATTATTCAATGCTATTTCCTTTATTGTATTGATCTCTTTCTTTCTATCATTTATATTTAGCGGAATTTTAAATGCTTTATTTATCATTGTATAGAAACTAGCTTTTTTATGAATTTTTGGGTGGCGGGAGTGGTTAGGTATAACGGAATCAGTATAGGTCGGTTTTCTATATATATTAAAATTTAATTTGTTATTAATTTTTGTAATGGTTAGGTCTAGAAAATTAATTTTGTTATCGGTTTCTGTTTCTACTGTAAAAGTTATTGAAGGGTGTATTGTGTTAAGGAAATTGAGGAATTGCTGGAGTTGTCTATCTGTACCTTTAAAGAATGCTAGAACATCGTCTACATATCTAAACCAATGAAATATGTGTTTTTTACCTAACGTGGAATTTAAAATGGTATTTGTAATATTGTTCATGAATATTTCAGCTAGCAATGGGCTCAGCGGGGACCCCATTGCTAAGCCTTCATGTTGACTGTAAAATTTATTGTTAAATGAAAAATAGTTTGATTTAATTATTAAATCTAATAATGATATGAAATCTGATTTTACTATGGGGTTAACATTACTTTTATCTAAGTGTTTAATGATTAGGTCCATGCAATCGGCCGGTGGGATTTTTGCAAACATGTTGGAGACATCAAAGGAAACAAGTTTACAATTACTCTCTAATGTTATGTTTTCTAGTGACTTGGTTAGTTCTACAGAATTTTTAATAGAATGGGGGTCGCTAAAGTTAGTGATAGTGTTAAAAATGGAATTTAGTTCTATTGCAATATTACGTGTTGGTGAATTTATATAGGACACTACGGGGCGTATGGGAATGTTGTCTTTGTGAATTTTTGTGAGGCCATAGAGTCTAGGTGCTGTAGGGTTCATAGGAATTAATTTATATTTATCAGAGGGTGAAAAGAGGGAATTAGGATTAGTGATAAATGTTCGGATTTCTTTTTGAAGTTGTGGTGTAGGATCTTTTTTAATTTCTTGGATATTAGATGAAGAAATAAATTGTTCTACTTTGTTTAAATAATCGGATTTTTGTAAAATTACTGTAGAATTGCCTTTATCTGCTTTTGTAATAATTAAATTGTTTTCTCTGACTTTTTTGTTTATTGTTTGTATTGTCTTATCGTCGTAATTTGAAATGGAAGCTAAATATAAATGATAGAAAGAAAGAGATCAATACAATAAAGGAAATAGCATTGAATAATGGCTACACAACTTCACTAATAGACAATTTAATTCATAATTATGAAATGAAAGAGGTGCAGAAATTCTTCTACCCTAGAATTAGGTCAATAAATAGATAATCAACATTTTAAAACAATCAGCTACTAAGGTACAATAAGTTGTAAAATTAAAAACATCCTTAAAAAATGTAACATTAATGTAATATTAAAAACGCCCCATAAACTTAATAATATAATTTTCAACCCAAAAACAAAACTTAATCCCCTAGTTAGATCAGGCATTTATAAATTGAACTGCGAAAATTGTAAAGGTGTGTACATTGGACAATCTGGTCGTAGAATCGAAATAAGGTTGAAAGAACACGAGCGAGCCTTTAGATTAAAACATAATAGTTCTACCTATGCTAACCATCTTTTAGAAGAGAATCACACTTTTGGCGAGGATGTACTTTCAGGAATCCATTTTGCCGAAAAAGGTCGTAAAATGGATTTACTGGAAGCACTAGAAATACACAAGGCCCGAATTAATCCTGGAATTTCCCTTCTTAATGACCAGGTTGACCTAATGTACACCCCTTTCTTCGAAGCCGTATAAATAGTTTTTAACGTGTAATTTGTATTTACTTTAGTTTGAGAATGACTACTAGATAGTCGAAACTAGTCACACAATTAAATGTAAGATCCAGTGGTTAAACAAAGAAAAAGTGTTTTATTTACAAGTGTATTTAAGATGTACCACAAAGTGAACGCCTACAACACCAAACAACTATTATAATTATTTTGTAACTGATTAGGACACTCGCCTAGTGGTTTGTGGCCTAAACTCGCAAATCGTGCCCAAAATCTTTACACACTAGTTACCTAAATAACTATTATAATTATTTTGTAACTATTATAATTATTTTGTAACTATTATAATTATTTTGTAAAAAGCAGATTTCATCAGTAAACTAACAATCAAAGATATTGAAGTAGTTACTACAGATATATGTTGATTTATTTGTTTTTACCTTTCAAAATACTTTTATAAATATATCAGGTCACTCAATGATTTCTTAACAAGCACGCGAGTGCACATTACAATTCCAAAAAGTAATCTATCTGCGCTTTCCAATATGAATAATTAATCAGGCCTGGTATCGCCGATACATGATAATATGCGCCTTTTGTAAGGAAATCGCCGTGTGCGAGTGACAATTCGTATTCGAACGGGGCTAGACATTGTTTGAAAGTTTCCCACTTACAAATAAAAATAATTGGCTTTAATAAAACACTTAATTTGTTTGGGCTTCAAAATTATATTTATTGTACTACAACAATTGTTTCACCACACTGTGACTTCATCAGGTAGATGAATGGTGAATCTACCTGATGAAGCCACAGTGTGGTGAAACAATTGTTGTAGTACAATAAATATAATTTTGAAACATAAACAAATTAAGCGTTTTATTAAAGTGACAAATAAAAATAATTGGCTTTAATAAAACACTTAATTTGTTTAGGTTTCAAAATTATATTTATTGTACTACAAACAATTGTTGTTTCACCACACTGTGGCTTCATCAAGTAGATGAATGGTGAATCTACCTGATAAAGCCACAGTGTGGTGAAACAATTATTGTAGTACAATAAATATAATTTTGAAACCTAAACAAATTAAGTGTTTTATTAAAGTGGAGTTTCAACAACTAAAAGCCTCAACTATACAGTATTTAAAAATAATTGGTATATAAAACATACAACTTGAGACAAACAGAAAAATCAAGAAATGAGTTGAATTTTAAAAGGCGATGTATTTTAAAGATAAACGGTTTTAATTTACTATGAGATAAGTAGGTTTTTTTTGGCGTAAAACCAACGGTTTCTTTTAGCAATTATGTGGGATTCTTAAAAATCGCAGGTTTCAAGGACACTGACCAAACTTTCCAGTTTAACGTACAAACAAAACATCGGCTATGGAGCTGGAAATTCAGACATTTCAAGTTTTTTTGTTAATCAAGTTTGTTTATTTGTTTAAAATATTACTGATATTAATGAAGCAACAACATTTAAAAAAACAAACAGGTCGATAGCCCAAAGAACAACAAATGTTAAATATTTATTGTAAATTAAATCACTTGGTTTAATTCAGTTAATTTTTGGTTTATTTTCATAGTAGGTACAAGTTACAACGTATAAGTATTTAATTTATATTTTACATTACTAGTAACAATCTACAAGCATAGACGTAGCCAGGATTTTCGCCAGCGGGGGCCAAGATATAAAAAATGTGCCTCATTTAGTAAAACGTCGAGAATGATGAATATCAAGAAATTGTTTAACAGTAAATATATAATAAACTTTCCTTACTAAAAAATCTTCACGTAGTGTTCGAAATGTACATTTAGCGAAAATATTTTTTTAGTGAAGAAAGTGTAAAACAGTAACACTTTCTTCACTAAAAAAATATTTTCGCTAAATGTACATTTCGAACACTACGTGAAGATTTTTTAGTGAGGAAAGCGTTACTGTTTTATTAAGTTTATTATATTAAACTCTTCATGTAACTCAAACCAAATACACAAGTAAATATATATTCATATATACAGGGTGTTTCACCTAAAACTCCCCAGACTAATTAACAAGAAACTAAAAATGTTAGTAACGTTTTATTTGTTGTAATCAGTAGATGTTATTTAAGGCTTCAAATTAGGATTGAATTGGTATCACTCATAATTACGGTTTAGCTGTCAAAAGCGTGAGAAAATGTCATTCGATGATCAGATGTGACTTTTTCCAAAAGAATGGAATATTTTAAGACATTTTTATCATATGCATGTTTTAAATTGCATTGGCCATTTTTAAATTATAACCATATTTTTAAGAACTTTTAATACACACATTTAAAGTTGTGCAACTTCTCCAAATTTGCTTGTCTAACTATAAAAACAATTAAAATACATTGAAAATTACATAAAAATAATGATAACAATAATATAACTCAGTTATAGCCGACAGTTCTTATAATAAAAATTGACACACTTGTCAAAAATAGTGAATATTTTCAAAATGTAGCCTTGAATAACATCTTTTGATTACAACAAAGAAAACTTTAATAATATTTTTAGTTTCTTGTTAATTATTCTTGGGAGTTTAAATGAAAAACCCCGTGTATGATATATTTACAGAAGAAATAGAAAATATTTCATTTATAACAGATCTTCGACTATCACATTCTTTATGATAGTCGAAGATCTGTTATAAATGAAATATTTTCTATTTCTTCTGTAAATATATCATACACAGGGTTTTTCATTTAAACTCCCAAGAATAATTAACAAGAAACTAAAAATATTATTAAAGTTTTCTTTGTTGTAATCAAAAGATGTTATTTAAGGCTGCATTTTGAAAATATTCACTATTTTTGACATGTGTGTCAATTTTTATTATAAGAACCTTGATTGTACATTGAAATAAATTCAGTTAGAAAATGGTTCACTTTTCCCATAATTCGAACAATGAATAATTGACATACAAACTTAGTATTTCACTCTTAACAATTAGTTAATGATTTCACTTGAAGTTAGAGATTTAAACGCGTGGCGCATGAAGTAAAATTTCGAGTTTAGAAAAGCCTGAAAATTTGGATTTGCAGGGGCGCGACTCGCTTCGCTCGCGCGCCCCTGCAAATCCAAATTTTCAGGCTTTTCTAAACTCGAAATTTTACTTCATGCTTAGTCTGGGAGTGGAATCCGTCGTTAGACGATCAATCAGAAACTATTTTGTAGTAAAACTTATGACATAAAGTAAATAGAGTTGATGTTGTTTTATTTTGTTGTTCAAATTTAGAATCAACACAAATTTGTGTGCATTATTTGTGTTTTAGTAAACTTAGCGTCTACAATTATAAAATATGATAAAAGTTGTAGAGAATGAACCAAACTTGTTTTATTTTTATTGCATTTGACAAACAAATTGTTAAAGCTTAAATTATACCGAAATTATGTAAAATAATGCTCAATAAATAAAATACTAAAGAAAAATTTTAATATTAATACTGCAAAGATTATATAATTTTAAATTTTACAATTTTAATTGTAAAGTTGAAAAAAATTAGGTCTGAATTTTTAACAAAATTGTAAAAGTTCAAAATGATCAGAAATTATTCAAATGAATGGAATTTATCACAAATAAAACACTTTCAGTTTAAAAATGAGAAGTTGACGTAGTTGAAACTATAGTCACTTATAAAGTCTCAGTTATACAAACATAAAGAAGTTGAAGCCTCCATTGTTAACTAATATAAAGGGTGTTTCACCCAAAGTTCCCTAGACTAATTCACAAGAAAATATATATATTTTTTTAGTAAAGTAAAGTTTCTTTTCGAATCTGCTAAAAAGTTTGAGCGTCTTTTATAACTTTTTTTCACCAATTAGATTAATACATGTTAACCAGAATTAAGTGATATTCTTGTAAAATTGTAAAAAAATCAACAGATTATCAAATCAACATAAACTTCATAGAATCCACACAGAAATGAATAAATAAACTTTCATTGGCCATCATTGAAATTTAAATATTTATATTTTCAAGAACTTTTAATACACGCATTTTAAGTAGTACAAGTTCTCAAAATTAGCATACATAACTTTAAATACATTGAAAATTATAAAACACTAATATTAACAAGAAACTTTGTATTCTTGTTAATATTAGTGTTTTATAATTTTCAATGTATTTAAAGTTATGTATGCTAATTTTGAGAACTTGTAGTACTTAAAATGCGTGTATTAAAAGTTCTTGAAAATATAAAAATTTAAATTTCAATGATGGCCAATGAATGTTTATTTATTCATTTCTGTGTGGATTCTATGAAGTTTATGTTGATTTGATAATCTGTTGATTTTTTACAATTGTTTCGTTCTTCTAAAATTGTTGATTTTATTGCATAATTATAACTTTAGCTTAATATTTTAATATTTTTGAGATAATTTATTTTTTTTTGTAATTTGAAGCTTCTAACGAATGTTTCCAATTCCAGATTAAATGCAAGTTTATGTTATAGCTCGAAACTAATATCAATAGAAAAAATCTGATAACATTTTATTATTTAGTGTAAAATTATCTAAAACTTTGCTCTTTACAATTTTTTTCTATCGTTTTTAACAACCGAGAAAAATCGACTTAAACAATCGGCGCTTTTGACATTTTTCTCGAAAACTAATGTCGACGGAAATAATCTGACAACAATTTATTATTTAGTATAAAATTATCTGAAACTTTGCTCTTTACAGTTTTTTTTTATCCTTTTTAATAACCTAGAAAAATCGATTTAACAAAATCGGCAATTTTGAAATTTTTTTCGAAAACTAATAATAATAATAAACATTTTGAAAATTAACGGAAATCTTGGAAATTTTATGAAAAACGTCAACGTTTTTCCAGTTAACGAATATTTGAGAAATTCCTGAAAATAACCAAGAATTTAAAAATTGAAGAAAATTTTGAAAATGTAATCATCGAAATGTTTTAAAATAACAAAAATTTATGAATTTCCGTCAGGATTTTAAAAACTAACTAAAATCTTAGAATTTCATGAAAAGTTAAAAAGAACTAAATTAGGAAATTTTGTAATTTTAGGAAAAACGTTAAATATTTAGTAAGATTATGGCAATTCACTAAATATCGCCAAAACTTTCATTATGACTTAAAATCTTGAAAATTCATCAACAATTTTAAAATATTATATTCTAACGAGTGTCTTCCACTCCCAGGCTAAGTATGAAGTAAAATTTCGAGTTTAGAAAAGCCCCGCGTAGAAAATTTGTCGAGGGTCGCGCAGCGACCCGAGACAAATTTTCACGGGGCTTTTCTAAACTCGAAATTTTACTTCATGCGCCACGCGTATAAGATGCTGATTTATCCCGAAATTAAGTTCAAAAACTCTTACACAAATTGCAATAAATAATTCCAAGTTATTCCGTGAAAATTCGCTAAAAATCGCCAAAACTTTGATAATGACTTAAAATCTTGAAAATTCATCAACAATTTCAAAATATTATATTCTAACGAGTGTCTTCCACTCCCAGGTTAAGTATGAAGTAAAATTTCGAGTTTAGAAAAGCCCCGCGTAGAAAATTTGTCGAGGGTCGCGCAGCGACCCGAGACAAATTTTCACGGGGCTTTTCTAAACTCGAAATTTTACTTCATGCGCCACGCGTATAAAACGCTGATTTATCCCGAAATTAAGTTCAAAAACTCTTACACAAATTGCAATAAATAATTCCAAGTTATTCCGTGAAAATTCGCTAAAAATCGCCAAAACTTTGATAAGGACTTAAAATCTTCAAAATTCATCAACAATTTCAAAATATTATATTCTAACGAGTGTCTTCCACTCCCAGGCTAAGCATGAAGTAAAATTTTGAGTTTAGAAAAGCCCCGCCTAGAAAATTTGTCTCGGGTCGCTGCGGGACCCGAGACAAATTTTCTACGCGGGGCTTTTCTAAACTCGAAATTTTACTTCATACTTAACCTACTTCATGCTTAGTCTGGGAGTGGAATCCGTCGTTAGACGATCAATCAGAAACTATTTTGTAGTAAAACTTATGACATAAAGTAAATAGAGTTGATGTTGTTTTATTTTGTTGTTCAAATTTAGAACCAACACAAATTTGTGTGCATTATTTGTGTTTTAGCAAACTTAGCGTCTACAATTTTAAAATATGATAAAAGTTATAGAGAATGAACCAAACTTGTTTTATTTTTATTGCATTTGACAAACAAATTGTTAAAGCTTAAATTATACCGAAATTATGTAAAATAATGCTCAATAAATAAAATACTAAAGAAAAATTTTAATATTAATAAAATCTTCAAAATTCATCAACAATTTCAAAATATTATATTCTAACGAGTGTCTTCCACTCCCAGGCTAAGCATGAAGTAAAATTTTGAGTTTAGAAAAGCCCCGCCTAGAAAATTTGTCTCGGGTCGCTGCGGGACCCGAGACAAATTATCTAGGCGGGGCTTTTCACGGGGCCTTTCTAAACTCAAAATTTTACTTCATGCGCCACACATATAAAACGCTGATTTATCCCGAAATTAAGTTCAAAGACTCCTACACAAATCGCAATAAATAATTCCAAGTTATTCCGTGATTTTGTAAAAATTATAAGTTTTCACGAATCTCTCAACAAACTACCGTTTTTTTCCAAAAAACAAGACAGCTACGAAAAAACGCAAAGAAAGAAAAATTGTCCGAAATGTGATTATCTAACACTTTTATTCAAACCTTTTTTCCGTATTCCGATTAGTTATTGAGTTATTTGCAACTTTTGCGAAATACAAAAAAAAAGCAAGCGTCTTCGCGTGAATTCTCGGCGTTTTTCAATTGTCACAAAAAACGCTGTAACTCAAAAACTAATCAAATTTTCATACGCCACGCGTGTAAATTAAAGTAAAGTTTAAACGATACTGCTTATGTTTACTTGAGCTTGATATGTATTTTTATCAATTTTGAACCCACATCCCGATATAAGATTCAATAATCCATCAGCCACCCTTTTGCCACACTTTGGGCATTTCTTTAAGGAAAAAAATGCTTTCATTTACTTAAACCACCGATTTTTTAAAAATGATTAACAATTCTTTAGCTCTATATTTGCAATACCAGATTGTGTAAAGTATATTATATAGAATTATTTATACAAAAAATAACAATCAACTGACAACTACAAATTGACATATTATCAAAACTATAGAAATGCATTACATTTTACAGAAAATTTGCAGTTTGACATAAAAATAGCCAATATGCATATGATAAAAATGTCTTAAAATATTCCATTCTTTAAGAAAAAGTCACTTCTAAAGTTTCGATCATCGAATCACATTTTCTCAGACAGTGCAACTGTAATTATGAGTTATACCAATTCCATCTTAATTTGAAGCCTTGAATAACATCTTTTGATTAAAACAAACAAAACCTTAATAACATTTTTAGTTTCTTGTTAATTAGTCTGGGGAGTTTTAGGTAAAACACCCTGTATATGTATAACATCTTTATTTATAGAATTTTCCTAATATTTCTAAATACAGATTATAAATTTCATACAGAAATTAAAATTGATTCTATAAAATGGCTATCGAACATAGGTCTTTCAGCCTTCCTGTTCATATGTTTTGTCAGTTATTGAAGTTAACATTTCTGATCGACTTTATGGAATGTTAACAGGATAGGTTTTGTTCGCAATGTACGAAGGGCGCCAAACGTACGCTAAATTAGTTAAAAATATAACAAAAATATAAATATCAAATATATTGCTCATAACACCAAAAGTCATTAGATGTGACTTGTTCAACTTATCAAAAATAAATTATAGTAACGAAAACGTATAATTTTCAGGGAAATAAGTAAATTAATTGTTCAGATAAACTCCACAGAGATACAAATATGTTCGCATTTAAACATTAAAAGTGCGATTCTTTTCGCAATCTACAACAAGTTAGTCTTACAAAGACACTCGTTGAAACAACTACGTCCCGAGCAAATACCCCGACGGACATTGAATTATACAACAAGTGTTTGCTATTCAGAGCTGGGCAGGATTCGAATCCTTTTAGAGGATTCAAAAGAGGTATTCGAATACTTTAGTTAAACTGAATTCGTGATCCGGATTCGTTACACTTTTTTAAAAGGATTCGTATTCGAATCCAAATGCTGGTGATTCGAATCCTCATAAAACAGTGTTTAGATCTGATCGATCAATCCTAACTAGTCATAAAATGCGCGGCGGAGGCATATTAATTGCCGTGCGTAACTGTATACTGTCACAGATAATTTCTATTGAAACAACATGCGTTGAACAATGTTTTGCTTTATTGAATATTGGGGCACATAAATTAGTAGTAGGTGGGGCTTACATACCTCCCAACTCTCCTTTTGAGAAATATGAAGCTCACGCGAAAACAATCGAATTTCTATCTGATACCTATATCGACGCAGATTTCTTCATTTTTGGGGATTATAACCTTCCTCATAATCAATGGGCATTAACAGAATCGAATGATATCAGTGAATCAAATAGTATAAATAATTTGTCTGCAAACATTTTAATTGAATCATTCAGCTTTTTAAACATGACACAGATTAATACCATACCGAACAGTAGAGGAATATTCTTAGACCTGTGTTTTACTTCCATATCTAAGGTACAAATTCAATTGGCATCTGACAATCTATGTAGCAATTCTGTTCATCATAACGGTTATGAATTCTGCGTAGAATTTGAATCTGATATAAATTATTTGAAGTACACTGAGACAGTATTTGATTTTAAAAACGCTGACTACTGTAAAATTAATTATGTTTTATGTTTATTAGAGTGGGAAACCCTACTAATTGGTACTGATATTGATACTATGGTAGACTGCTTTTATGATATCTTATATGATGTAATTAATTGCTATGTCCCTTTAAAACAAATAAAATCAACAACGTATCCCAAATGGTTCAATAACACCTTAATAAGTTTAGTTAAACAAAAGAAGAACGCACATGCCACGTATAGGAACAGGCATAGCTCTGATGATTATGCTATTTACAAGCAACTTCGGGAAAGGTGCTCTTACTTAAGCAAATCATTGTACACTTCTTATTGCCAACATATGCAAGGCAAAATACGTCGAAATTACCGAGATGTTTGGAAATTTATCAATGATGCTAAAGGGGTGCAGGGCATTCCTTCCACTGTATATTTTAAAGACATCGTATTCGTTGAAGGCGATGATATCGTTAATGCATTTGCTCGATATTTTGCTGATGTTTATACCTGTCCGACTAATAACCAGATTTATTCATTTAAGACATCTAAATCCGTAATTCCTGACAAGCTGCAGATTTCATTAGAAGAAGTCTTCAGCGCAGTTGTTTCACTTGATAGAAGTTTCACATGTGGACCTGATGGTATCCCCGGTGACTTCCTGTATAATTGCGTTTGTTCAATGTCTAAACCTTTGCACTTATTGTATTCTGCGTCTCTTAGACTTGGCTGTGTTCCTAAGAAATGGAAATTTAGTTACATTACGCCAATTTTCAAAAACGGTGATAGAAATAAAGTCGAAAACTATCGCGGGGTTGCAATTCAATCTGCAATTCCAAAAATGTTTGATATGTTGATTACCAGACAAATCAGGTATATGATTAAACACTTATTTGACAATGAACAACATGGTTTTATCAAAGGTAAGTCCACCACAACAAATTTATTAGAATTCCAATATTTTTTACACAATGCATTTGAATCACATGTCCAAGTAGATACGGTTTACACTGACTTTGCGAAGGCATTTGAAAGGGTACAACACGGGATACTTTTCACTAAGTTGCATGCATATGGATTCCATGACTCAACTGTTAAATGGATCATTAGCTTTTTGTCTGAACGTTGTCAAGCAGTGAAGATCAATAACTTCATATCTTCTACTATTCAGGTGACAACTGGGGTGCCCCAGGGGTCACATATTGGACCTTTATTGTTTCTTATTTTTATTGATGATATCGGCAGTTGTTTTTTGCACTCTAATTATTTACTATTTGCTGATGATCTCAAGTTGTATAATTGTATTGATGATGCATCGAATTGTTTCGATTTGGAAGTGGACCTAAACAATTTATATGATTGGTGTGTACTCAATCAGCTTTCTCTTAACATTAAGAAATGTAAATCGATCACATTTACTAAAAGAACAAAGACGATAGATTTTACATATAACATTAATAATGAGAGGCTGAAAAAAGTGTCGGTTATGCGTGATTTGGGTGTCTTAATGGATACAAAACTGTCATTTGCAGCGCACATTTCAGAAATATGCAATAAAGCCATCAGATTGCTAGGATTTTTACTAAGACATTGCAAAGATTTTAATTGCGAGACATTGAGAGCAATTTATTGTGGTTTGGTGAGATCTAATTTGGAATATTGTACTTCTATATGGTCACCCTATTATAAAAAATACTCGTACAAGGTTGAGGCTGTGCAAAAGAAATTTTGTAGATATATTTCATTTAAATTGAATTTACCATTTACGAAATATGAATCGGTATGTATCTATTTAAATATAGAACACTTGGAAGTACGTAGATCAAAGTTTGATCTGTTTCTGTTGCATAACATTATTTCCGGTCATACTTCAACTCATATGCTCCAATGTTTAAACTTTCACGTTCCTACTAGATCATCTAGACAAAAACCAATTTTCAAATTACAGACCGTATCTTCGATTTATAAATACCACAGTCCTATATACCGCTGCATTAGATTGGCTAATCAAATGAACAGTCATGATATATTTGATTTATTTAGTTCATCCCATATTATGTTTAAGAATATTGTAAATAAAATTCAGTTCACGAGCAGTACACTGTCTAATTAATTGTACTTGGTAGAATGTATTTAGGTTTAAGTTTAAGTTGGTCTAATAATAATATAAATATGTAACTTAATGTTTGCTAGTGAATTCCTAATGTTAATATTTTGTAAAAAAGGTGTTATCCGTTAATAGATAAATAAATAAAAGGATTCGAATCCTCATAAAAGGATTCGAATCCTCGTAAAAGGATTCGAATCCTCATAAAAGGATTCAAATCTTCGTAAAAGTATTCGAATCCTCATAAAAGGATTCGAATAGTTACAAAAGGATTCGAATTGTCAAAAATAATACGAATTAATCGTAAGGATTAACATGGAAAATTTGTTTTGTATGTTTTGAAATTTCTCGTTAAATCACTGTTTTATACGCGTGGCGCATGAAGTAAAATTTCGAGTTTAGAAAAGCCCCGTGAAAATTTGTCTCGGGTCGCTGCGCGACCCTCGACAAATTTTCTACGTGGGGCTTTTCTAAACTCGAAATATTACTTCATGCTTAGTCTGGGAGTGGACGACACTCGTTTGTAAGTGATAAAATCAATTAAATTAATGATTTGTGTCAAATTTGACATTTTGATCAAATTTGATTTTTGCCAGATGTGAGATTTTTAATTGTTTTTCGGTAATTTCGCCAAATATAACATTTTGATGAATATGAATTACCATTCCCAATCAAATTTTTATACTTAACATGTCGATTTATAACATTTTTATAAGATTTTCAACAAATCGATATTTTCATAAAATTATCATCATTTCGAGATTTTCGTCGATTAATCAAATTTTTATCAGATTTTGCAATATTTCCTCAATTTTCCTTAATTTATCGAATGTTGATGAAATTTTCAATATTTCGAGATTTTTTATTAATTTATGAAAATGTTTATAAAATTTTCAACATATCTTGATTTTTGATATTTTGTCATTTTTATCGATTTATAAAATTTTGATGAAATTTTCGATATTTCGCGATTTTCTCGTCAAATATATAAAATGTTTATATGTAAGATTTTCAATATTTTTATTCAGATTTGTAACGATTTTCAAAAATGATTGAATCATTACTTGAACACACAAATTTAAGATTTTTTTTTTCTACAAGACATATTTAATCAATTTTGACATTGAATGACATTTTTGATATTTTTTACCTTTTGAGATGACATTTTTGACAATAGTTTATATTCTTGATATTAGACTACGTATTTTGACATTAGATGACACGTTTCACATTAAATGTTACTTTTGATAAACAATTACATTTTGTACTTTTTTTTACTATTTCTGATGTTGACATTAAATGACGTATTTGACATTAGATGGCAGTTCTGACATTTTATATTTTTTTAGTTTTTTGACATTAGACGACAATTTGACATTTGATATTTTTGATATTACATGTTTTTTTTAAACATTTCGTCCGATCCGTGGCTGGGAATATACGTCACTTTCAAAGTCATACCAAGTCGTAATTTTTGAGTGCCACTAAAAATAAATTGCTTAAAATTGTTAATTAGAGTGTGCTTAGTTTATATTTGATGAGAAATTTTAGGGTTTCCTTGTCCAAACAGAAGTTATGATTTTTTTAAATATTTCGTTCGATCCGTGGCTGGGAATATATGCCAGATTTAAAGTCATACCAAGTCGTAATTTATGAGTGCCACTATAAATAAAGTGCTTAATATTGTTAATTAGAGTGTGCTTAGTTCATATTTGATTAGAAATTTTAGGGTTTCCTTGTCCAAACAGAAGTAATGATTTTTTTAAACATTTCGTCCGATCCGTGGCTGGGAATATATGTCACATTCAAAGTCATACCAAGTCGTAATTTTTGAGTACCACTAAAAATAAATTGCTTAAAATTGTTAGAGTGTGCTTAGTTTATATTTGATGAGAAATTTTAGGGTTTCCTTGTCCAAACAGAAGTTATGATTTTTTTAAATATTTCGTTCGATCCGTGGCTGGGAATATATGCCAGATTTAAAGTCATACCAAGTCGTAATTTATGAGTGCCACTATAAAGAAATTGCTTAATATTGTTAATTAGAGTGTGCTTAGTTCATATTTGATGAGAAATTTTAGGGTTTCCTTGTCCAAACAGAAGTTATGATTTTTTTAAACATTTCGTCCGATCCGTGGCTGGGAACATATGTCACTTTCAAAGTCATACCAAGTCGTAATTTTTGAGTGCCACTAAAAATAAATTGCTTAAAATTGTTAATTAGAGTGTGCTTAGTTTATATTTGATGAGAAATTTCAGGGTTTCCTTGTCCAAACAGAAGTTATGATTTTTTTTAAATATTTCGTTCGATCCGTGGCTGGGAATATATGCCAGATTTAAAGTCATACCAAGTCGTAATTTATGAGTGCCACTATAAATAAAGTGCTTAATATTGTTAATTAGAGTGCGCTTAGTTCATATTTGATGAGAAATTTTAGGGTTTCCTTGTCCAAACAGAAGTAATGATTTTTTTAAACATTTCGTCCGATCCGTGGCTGGGAATAAATGTCACTTTCAAAGTCTTACCAAGTCGTAATTTTTGAGTGCCACTAAAAATAAATTGCTTAAAATTGTTAATTAGAGTGTGCTTAGTTTATATTTAATGAGAAATTTTAGGGTTTCCTTGTCCAAACAGAAGATATGATTTTTTTAAACATTTCGTCCGATCCGTGGCTGGGAATATATGTCAGTTTCAAAGTCATACCAAGTCGTAATTTTTGAGTGCCACTAAAAATAAATTGCTTAATATAGTTAATTAGAGTGTGCTTAGTTCATATTTGATGAGAAATTTCAGGGTTTCCTTGTCCAAACAGAAGTTATGATTTTTTTTATACATGTCGCCCGAAAAATTCATTTTATCGGAAAATTTTAACGTAAACTGTAAATAGATTATTTGTATTTTTTTCCTAGCTGTTCAGGAATTCAATTGTGCCAAAAATATGTTGTGGTTTCAGCCAATTGATAATAATTTATTATTCATTGAAAATCGGGCTATGGTGGAGGCGCCAAAATCCGTGGCTGGAAAGTCGTGGCCAACTTCTCATCGGTCATATTTACTTGTTTTATATTACATAACAATTTTTATATTAAAAGATAACTTTTTTGACATTATTACTGATTTTAACAGAAATTTTCGTTTTTGTAAGAACGTTTTTGTCAAACTGTCACGTACTGACATAAATTGATAATTTTGACGTAAATCGATTTTATCAACACGCCGAATTTTTGACGTTTTTGATATTTTTTATATTTACTAGATGACATTTTGGTCATTTTGATGTTTTTGGCAATTTTAAATAATTTTAACATATGAAAATTTGTCTCGGGTCGCTGCGCGGCCCTCGACAAATTTTCTACGCGGGGCTTTTCTGAACTCGAAATTTTACTTCATGCTTAGTCTGGGAGTGGAGACACTCGTTCGTAAATTTTCTAATTATCATAAAGTTGTGTATTTATTTTCAAAAAAATCTTTGTCGGTTTATTGAACAAAAACAAAAGAGCTGAGGTGAAAAGTGTTTAGGTAAAAGTGGTTTATTTTTTCGTTGGCTACAACTTTTGTTTGAAACATTTTTTGATTTAGACGTCGAAAGCCATAATCGGTGAGTTGTTGATGTCCACTAGATTTCTTAGTATCTAATTCAAAAACAAAAGAGCTGAGGTGAAAAGTGTTTAGGTAAAAGAGGTATATTTTTTCGTTGGCTACAACTTTTGTTTCAAACATTCTTTGACTTAGACCTCGAAAGCCATAGCGAAATTCGTTTAATAAAAAAACATCTAATGATTTCTGGTGATTTTTAACGCAAAACTTTTAGACATTTGATGGTATAATTAATATTGAATTACTGAAATAAGTATTTATTTTTAATATATTCGTAAATATACGGTAAACAATGTAAAATATTTATTTAATTAAAATATTTAGAAAATAACAATACAATAAATTTTATATTATTATTATTATTATACTGGGTGTCCGTATTTCAACAGAATGTATGGGGATCTCGGTTATTTAAAGAGATAGAGAGTCGGTTAAATTGGGGCAAAGTTGCATAATTTAGGGCCCAATAATAACCCAAAAACAAGTTGGAAATATCTTATTTCCTTAATGAGATATTGTCAAAAAAAGTATTTTTGATAATTCGTTTTTATTTTTTTATTCAAAAACTATTGAATCCAGACATTTACAACTTTGACATTATAGGCACTTTTTAACGATAAATCTAGTAACATATTTTATTTTAAGATAACTATAACATTTACCTAGGGACCATAGCTAACTTTTGTTTTTCTTATGGGCGCCATTTTCGATTTAGATATTTTTTGGAAGAATATTTTTTACTGAATTCAATGATGTATCACACTTATAGTTTATTGTTCATTTTATATGTAAAATTTTAATTTAATTTCAAAGAGTGCCTTGGAAACAGTTGAGTAACTCACTTATTTGGCAACTCATAGGACCCATAATTTGCTTACATATCACCCCTGAAGACGGGCATCCGACGATACATACTTTAATAGTTGTGACATATTTTAAAGTAGCGAGTGTCTTCCACTCCCAGACTAAGCATGAAGTGAAAATTTGTCTCGGGTCGCTGCGCGACCCTCGACAAATTTTCTACGCGGGGCTTTTCTAAACTCGAAATTTTACTTCATGCGCCACGCGTATAAACCATTGATTTGAAGTGTAGTTCAAAAACACACAAATACATTTTTAATCAGAGTAACACAGAAATTTAGTCTGTTATCAACGATGTTCAGTGTTAATAATAAATAATTAGGTTGTGAATATTTTTCTTAAAACAACTGATAACGATATTTATATGTTAATGGTTGTAAAAAAATAATAAAATCAAATTTATTCTTGAAGGATTTGTATTCGTGATTCGAAAAAACAGGATTCGAATCTTTGATTCGAATCATATTTATCTCTTACGAATCCTTTATTCGAGTATTCGGATTCGGATTCGTGATTCGATTCCTTTTAACGAGGATTTGTCCCAGCTCTGTTGCTATTACATACAGTAACCTACTGCAAATGTAACAAATTGGGTCAAATTATTCAAGCCATCTAAAGACGCGTTTCGAGATTTATCTCTTATCAGTATAGCTTTGCCATTCCCTCTAAACAATTTTACACCTTAGACTGGCGGTCACGTTACCATTCAAACATAAGTATAAATGAAATTGCAACCAAGAATTGGCAATTTCATTTATACTTATGTTCGTATTTGGTCAAATTTCTCACCTAGTTAAATGAAATGAGCTATAGTTGTTTAAATATTAATATAATTGTAGTGTTTCTGGGAGGGTGGTTTGACGAAAACACGTATATTTCCCCAGACACAAATACTTTATTAAACCCCCACATGTTACACTAAAACCCGTATTGTATGTATAAAAGTCGCACAAATTCGATACCGTCTTATTTCGCCAGTCGCCATACATGTACTATCCGTTTTTCGGTTTTTCTTTGACGCCTGCGCGCTCGCTGTCATCTACGCACACATTCGCTCATTTTACATACATTACAATAATCAATACTGGATTCAGAAATTTTAGAAATCATATTTTATATATAAACAAAATAAAACAATCAATAGACACTTGCTTATGTGTGAATTATTTGAATGTCGAATATCTATTTTTGGTTTCCTTGTGTAATCCGTGAATTTCGCACGGAATATTTAATGAACGTTACGTGGCAATTACGCAAGAAAAATCAATAAATCAGACAATCTCCCGTGTGCATAAGGCATTCCGGATAGTATGTTGATTTTGGCTCTCTTGTTGGAACAAACGTTCGCCTTCCATTTCTTCAAGAGCCGATTTTGCGTTTTCTCTTTCGAGTAGGCGTAGCATTCGCCGGATTGTGTAACCAGCCAAGGATGTTAATTTTCGGTGTTTTTGACCTTTCCGAAAAAAAAAACAAGTGTACAATGTAATTAGATGAATTGATAGAAAAATCTTTAAACCAAAAAAATATATACAGGGAATTTTTCTTTTACGTACATGGTGGTGCATTTTGGAGGTGCCACATATGGAAAACTTTTTTATTTGAAGAGATATTGCAAAACCGTTTTCGCGAGCCAGAGTCACTTGTTTGTGTTTTAATCAATGGTGAAAAGAAAATTGACCTATCTTTAACAGTTTTCGCTCTATAGCCGGAATTGAACACTTTTTTGTGTTTTAATCAATGGTGAAAAAAAAAATTATCTATCTTTAACAGTTTTCGCTCTCTAACCGGAATTGATAAAATTTCAGTTTTATGAAGTTACTGTAACTCATTTGTTTTAAAAGTTATAACCAAACTGTAAACTTCAATCGAGTGTTTGCCATTGTATTATTTTAACTTTATTTATACTTTAATCAAATATTTCAACTCCTTGATTAAGCATGAAGTAAAATCTCGAGTTTAGAAATAATATAACAGTCTATTTTTCAGTTACGTTTTTGTCTCTATAAGAAAAAGACACATATTTTCAATTAATTTCCAATTTATAATAAAAATCATAAAGTTCAATTCTTGAATTACTTTTTATCATTACACATGTGTTATATTTTTATCTCTATAAGAAACTTATAATAACATTATAAAGTCCAATTCTTGAATTACTTTTTTATCATTATACATGTGTTGTATTTTTATCTCTATAAGAAAGATTTTTTTTAATTAAATTAATGATTATTTGCATATCATGTAATGTGAAATTGTATATTTTATATGTATGCATAACTCGCAATTAAAATTAACGATAATTACGTTGGGGGCTATTATTTATATTACGCTAGATGCAATTATCTTAATATATTTACAATTTTGTTTGATTTCATTTATACCTGCGTACTATATTCAAGGTTATGATAATAACATTAAAAAGATAAATAATTTAAATGTTAGAATATCAATGTCGTTTTTGTTTGTTTTCATTTTCTTACTGTTATCTATTATTGATGCAATTACAGAGTTTTTCTATTGCAGTTCACCTTATATCGAATGTGTATCCCTTTATCTCAAATATATTTTCCATTTATCAAATATCGTATGTTCAATAAAAAAAACCTCTAGAGTGCCATGATTTAATCTTTTTTTTAGATTTAAGTTGGCTACAAGCTTTAGGAATTGACGTATAAAACGTCAGACCTAATCATTTTAGTATATATAATTTCAGAGTTGCCAACCTACAATATTCTCCATGGCGCTCTAGAAGTATTTTTAATTGAACATACGATACATTTCCCTACAAACCACTACCATGGAAGAAGACAGGAAGCGAGATCCCATTGTCCTTGTTTTAGGACTCAATCTAGCGCTATCTAGTAATTCTCAACCAAACTAATACTAACACACGTACAAGAGGTTATTACAAGTTACAAAACTAAATTTGAAGGTAAATTTCAAGTTAGTAGACTTGAATTCTAGTTACTTGATTTTAAGATAGTACACTTGATTTCAAAGTACAACAATTTATTTGAAGTTACAAAACTAAATTTGCAGGTTAATTTGAAATTGCTAAACTTTATTTCGAGTTACTAAATTTTATTTCCATTTTGAGATATTACACCTAATTTCAAGTTACCCGACTTGATTTTCAAACTATTTTCAGACTTGAATTCAACTTACTAGGTTTTATTCCACATACACGTATACGCTTTCTGTTTGCATGTATGAGTAGTATTTGAATTGGGGCCAATTCCATAATTATTTTAAACTAAGTTCTATCCTGAATCGAGTTTCACAGGACATTTTTCTTTTTTTGTCGCCAAGTTGACAATATTATTTGGGCTTTTTGGTTATAGCGGCGGAGTAGAGTTTCAAATGACATTAAACGATAGAAAATGTCATTTTAAACTGCAATTCAGAGATGAACAAAGTTCAAAATGTTTGTGTAGCCCTTAATTACATTGATTTTGCTTAGTAAGTAATTATGAAATGAATTGGAAAAATTACGATCATGTACTTATCCACAAAATGATATATTTAAATTGATTTGCTTGTTTTAAAACGTTTAATTTTATAAAAAAAGTATAATTTTTAGTAACCTCATGTGCGAGTTCTAAGAAGTGTTATCACTCTTCCTGTGACCAGTTATCAGAATTAAACCAACTATTCTGTAGAACACATATATCAATTCAAAAATATCAACACTTGCCTTTTCCCTTTATTAAGGTTCCAAAGTACACTTTATTTTACAAAAATGTATCATTATATCATCAATTTTAACTGAAGACATACGCAATATGAATAGAGTTTCACTATTAAGTTAATTTCAGGTCAATACACTTTATTTCAAATTACTATCTTTAATTTCAAGCTACAAGGTGTTATTTCAAGTTAAGTAACTTGAAATAACGCCTTGTAGCTTAAAATTAAAGATAGTAATTTGATTTCAAGTTACTTCAATTGAGTTTAAATTACTTCAATTGAGTTTAAATTACTTGATTTGATTTCAAGTTACTTGATTTGATTTCAAGTTAATTCATTTGATGCCAAATTACTTGATTTGATTGTAAGTTACTTAATTTGATTTTAAGTTACTTGCCCTAATATCAAGTAACAATAATTGTTTTAAAGGTACAAGAATTGATTTTAATTTACAACACTTGATTTCAAGGTACTTAGCGGGATTCAAGTATTTAGACTTGATTTGAAATTACTAGATTTTATTTAAAGAAACTACACTTGATTTTAAGATACACTTGATTTCAAATTACAAGAATTTATTTCATTTATTGATTTAAAGGTACTAGACTGGATTTCAAGTTACTTGCCTTGATTTCAAGTTCCCGAATTTATTTCAAGTTACAAAACTGTTTGAAGGTTAATTTTAAGTAACTAGACTTGATTTTAAGTTACTCGATTTTGTTTCAAGACGCTACACTTGATTTTAAGATACTGCACTTGATTTCAAGTAACTCAAATTTGTTTTAAATTACAAAACTGAATTTGAAGGTTAATTTAATATTACTAGGTTTACTTCAAGACATTACACTTAATTGTGAGATACTGACCTAAATTTTAAGTTACAATAGTTTATTTCAAGTTACAATAGTTGATTTCAAGTGACAATAATTGATTTTAAGTTATAGTACTTGATTTCAAGGTACTAAGTATGATTTCAAGCTATTTAGCTCAATAACAAATTATTTGACTTTATTTGAAGTTTCTAGACTAGATTTTAAGTTACTTGACTTGATTTGAAGTTTCTAGACTAGATTTGAAGTTACTTGACTTGATTTCAAGTTAGTTGACTTGATTTAAATGTTACAAGAATTTATTTAAAGTTACAAAACTAAATGCAAAGGTTAATTTTAAGTTACTAGACTTGATTTTAAGTTAGTAGATTTTACTTCGAGATGTTACACTTGATTTTAAAATACTGCACTTCATTTCAAGTTACAAGCATTTATTAAGTCTGGTAACTTGAACTGGGTCTATTTATTTATCGTTAAGTCAAATAACATGAAATTAATGTAATCACTTGAAATCAAGTATAATTAAGCTTAAAATCAGGTATAGTAATTTGAAGTTAAATCAAGTACTTTGAAATTAAATCTGGTGACTTGAACAGGGTCCATTTATTTGTAGTGAAGTCGAATAATATGAAATCAAGTCTAATAACTTAAAATCAAGTGTAATATCTTAAAATACATCTTGGAATAATATCTACTAACTTAAAATCAAGACTAGTAACTTGAAATTAGCCTTTGGATTTAGTTTTGTAACTTTAAATAAATTCGTGTAACTTAAAATCAAGTCAACTAACTTAAAATCAAGTAAAATAACTTGAAATCTAGTCTAGCAACTTGAAATTAACCTTCAGATTTAGTTATGTAACTTTAAATACATTCTTGTAACTTTAAATCAAGTCAAGTTAATTTGAAATTAAGACAAGTCACTTGAAACCTAGTCTAGAAACTTCAAATCAAGTCAACTAACTTAAAATCAAGTGAAATAACTTGAAATCTAGTCTACAAACTTGAAATTAACCTTTGTATTTAGCTTTGTAACTTTAAAATTAATTCGTGTAACTTCAAATCAAGTCAACTAACTTAAAATCAACTAAAATAACTTGAAATCTAGTCTAGACACTTGAAATTAACCTTTATTTAGATTTAGTTTTGTAACTATATTTAATGTATATATATATATATATATATATATATATATATATATATATATATATATATATATATATATATATATATAGTTAATTCTTGTAACTTCAAATCAAGCCAATTAACTTGAAATCAAGACAAGTAACTTGAAATCTACTCTAGAAATTTCAAATCAAGCTAAGTAACTTAAAATCTAATGTCTAATGTCTGTAATGTTTAATACATTCTTGTAACTTCAAATCATGTCAATTAATTTTAAATCAAGACAAGTAACTTAAAGCCTAGTCTAGAAACTTCAAATTAATTCAACTAACTTATAATCAAGTCAAATAACTTGAAATCTACTCTAGAAACTTGATATTAATCTTTGGATTTAGTTTTTTAACTGTAAATACGTTCTTGTAACTTCAAATCAAGTCAATTAACTTAAAATCAAGACAAGTCACTTGAAAGCTAGTCTAGAAACTTCAAATCAAGTCAAGTAACTTAAAATTAAGTCAAATAACTTGAAATCTAGTCTAGAAACTTGAAATTAACCTTTGGATTTAGTTTTGTAACTTTAAATACATTCGTGTAGTTTCAAATCAAGTCTATTAACTTGAAATCAAGACAAGTATCTTAAAATCTAGTCTAAAAACTTAAAATTAAGTTAAGTAACTCATAATCTAGTCTAGAAACTTCAAATTAAGTCAAATAATTTGAAATTGAGTTTGTTGAATGAATGAACTTTTTTTTAAATTTCGCATTGAACTTCCTATAACATACTCTTGAAATATAAGTAGATCAGAACTAAAGGTGTTCCCAATTTTGATAACAGTTACTTTCAATTTGTCCGTAGCGCGATATAAACAAAGAACTTTAACAAACGCGTTTATCCGTCTTTGGCGCACTGATTGAGGCCAATTGACCCCAATTTTTACGATTCTCATTGAGTTTTTTTTTGTTTTTCCGGCTCTTTGATCTGTTCCACCTCGCCTCTCGACGACACATGCACCTCGGATTGTTTACCTGGCGGAATACCCGGCGTGGAAACAGGTGGGAAAGAGCGAGACGGCGAAGGAAAAAGGAGCCATCGGATTAACCGCTCCTAGGCGGATCTAGGATCTAGAATCTCGTTTCTTTTTATAACAGGAGTTCAACACGAGATCAAGAAGAAGAAGAGCATAAAATCCGTTGATTACTTACTTTTTTTAGGTGTGATTTCTGTGGTGTTATCCAAAAGTTTTAATCCAATGGTGAGAAAAAGTCCTTTATAGATTTACGCACTGTTTGAGAACGCGAGCCTCGATTCACATTGATTTAATGATCCGCTGGTTGTTTGCGCGCGTGTGTGTGTTGGTGAAGAGGTAGAAAAAAAGCGGAAAACTCGTTTCGAGTTTGTAGGGTATGAGCGCGAGCGGTGGCCCGACCGTTTCCTTGCACTCTTTCTGTTCGACTGAGCGACGGATGCGCGAGTGAATGCGTTTCTGCGAGAAACGGTGACTTAGCGCATACCTGGCTCAGCGTGTTTCCAATAAGCGCACGTATAGATTATAAGAAAAGTGTCTTGTCTTCTTATTCTTCGGCGCTCTCCCGAGGGTTTTCAATGAAGAGATTTTCATTCACGCAAAAATAATTTTTCGTTTGATTTTCTGTGGAGTGGATATCAAATTGAAAGTTTCCTTGTTTTATCGAGGGTTAATTTTGCATCATATAGTAGTAATAGTAATAGTGATGTGTCCGTCATAGCACTTTCCCTGTTAAAGATTTGATGATTTTAATATCAACAATATAGAAAAGTTGCTCAAACTAAATTTATTCTACTTTTATAATTACACCGGGCGTTGACTTGGCGGACGCAACATAGGAAATCCCATGTAAATTTTGAAATGTTCAAATTTTGGCTTCCCTATTTTTTTTAGAAACAATATGTATTTACCTTTTTTGTCGGGGAAAAAATTCAGAATTCATTTATGTTAACGTTTATCACTTTACGTTTCTCTAAGTTAAAATAATTAAGAAAAAATAATGTAATTTTATAAAAATAATGACATGCCATGGATTTGAAACAACTGCGGATGTCAAAATGGCAAAAGATATCGTAGTCACTTGATTAAAGTAAATGTTTTCGAAATGATTTACACTATACAAGAAAAAGTTCATTATTTTTATAAAATCACATTACTTTTTCTTAATTATTTTAGCTGTTAACTAGAATGTATCTAGTACTACCTTAATGTCATCGCCGCTCCGCAGGAACTACCTGCGGGTACCAAGCTAAAACCCGAAGGAAGCGCGAGAGATTGTTAAAATCAAAACTAAAAAAATGTTAATGAATTGAAAATACAATAATAGCAAGAGTGGAGTGATGAGGGGGGAAAGGAGGGTGCGTAAGCCGAATGTTTGTGATTGGAGAATGATGTGTTGTAGAGGTAGTGAGGATGCAGTGGATGGAGAAAGCAGTATGTATTTTGAAAGGACTCTGTAGCTCGCTAACGCTCAGCCCAGCTCACTTCGCTCGCTTGCCTGCTCGCTGCGCTCGCAAGCTGAATCGCGCTTAGCTTTGATTTTTACACTTTTAAAATCCCTAAAATATAGTTAAACATGCTATTCGTATTTATTTCGTTTAAAATATAATGATATTTAAATTTAATTAATTAAAAAAAAAATACTTCCAGTTGAGCAGAAGAAAAACACTTTTTACGAAAACGTTATAGAAAAAAATTTGGATTTTTTTGGTACCATTAACAAAACAATTTTTTTTTCAAAAAATCCAAGGTTCTTTCCCTTGGTTCGAAATTTAACATTGAAACCCGCATAAGTCTGTCCTTTTCCCACTCATGGATTTTGATAGCCAGTGCACAAAATATTCCTAAATTGCTAAAAACTAAAAAATATTTATTGCTCCGGTCCTACTTGAGCTAGATGGATGAAATTTTCAGCATTTATGCAAATTTATATTTGTTATCTATTAGTGTAACTCCCATTGTTGTACTGTATTAAATACTGAAGCAAAAAAATAAAAATTATTTATTTAATTAATTTGAAAAATAAAAAAAAATAAATTTCCTATCCAAATTGAGCTAGATGAATGAAATTTTCAGCATTAATACATGTTTGTATTTCCTATTTATTGGTATAACTCTTGTTGTTTTACTGTATTTAATACTATAGCAAAAAAAATAAAAATTGTTTATTTAAACAATTTTAAAAGTAAAAAAAATCTATTTCCGATCTAAATTGAGCTAGTTCAATAAAATTTTCAACATTTATAGAGATTTGTATTACCTATTTATTGATCATTTCTATTGTTGTACTGTAAATAATACCGGAGCTAAAAAATAAAAATCGTTTTTCTAAATCGCCGTTTTAGCCTGAAAGGCGGTTTTGAAGCGCAGATAAAAATACCAATTTCCGTCCTAATAGAGCTGAATCAATGAAATTTTCAGCATTTATGTAGATTCGTATTGCTCCTTTATGGTCCAACTCCCATTGTTCTACTATTATTATGACCGAAGTAAAAAAATAAAAATGGTCGTTTTTCGTGATTTTGACGACTTCGCTAACATAACCAGAAATATTTCAGCAAATATCCAAAAGATAAGAAGCGATACGCGGCATATAAAAGGTACTACCCTAAAGTACATTCGATTAAAATTTCAGCCCTCTACGATAAACTCACAGGGAATGGTGATTTTTTTTTTCTTCCATTTTTCGTTAAAAAATGCCATTTTAAAAAATTTTAAAAACATTGAATTTTGTGAATTTTTTACGGCCCCCTTGAGCCCCTCAATAAGAGCGCATGGGGCACACCCTAATAAGTGATCTTTTGGCTACTTGTAAATATTTTTTTCAATCGGATAGGTCATCGCGTAGGCGAACAAAATGGCGGAGGACCGGACCGGATATTTTCTCGATTGTGAGCCCCATAATCGGGCCCCGGTAAAAAGTTCGTACATCAATCGAAAGCCCTTTTAATGGGCTACAAGACCCTGAAATCGAATAATAGGAAGAGTGGAGTGATGAAGGGGGAAAGGAGGGTGCGTAAGCCGAATGTTTGTGATTGGAGAATGATGATGAAAAACCGTTGCCCCGAGTTAGAGATCGGAGGCGGCGCGGCTGGTATAATTCTTATAGAGCACGTCGAGAACTACAGCTTGCTGAAAAAAAGGTGGACGTAGATCATCGCATAAGGGCGTTATTAAGGTCCAAAGTTTAAAATTGTTTTATTTAATTGCCACCCCCTGGGGGCGGCAGAAGCCCAAATGAAAAACAATTTGAAGGAAAATTTTGAGCGCATCCGATGCCGTTGACCGTGATTTGATCGGACGTTGCAGCTCCACGCTATGGCAAAAAATGTGAAATTGCGAAAAACCGCCCCCCATGTAGCTGGATTTTTTTTTCCGGCCCTTGGAGCAAAAAATCAAAAATCGCAAGGTAGGAAGGGACGCTAGAGGTTTCGCTCTACAACCTCATTTTTTTTGTCGCTGTCATATGAACGGTGTAGACAAAAAATTCAAAAGACACGGGCTTTTTTTTGCGAAAATGTCGACGTTTTTCTTCTTTTTTTCGCTCCGCCGGCTCGGGAACTATGTTTTTGCGCGACCCCCCCTTACCTGTTTAGTATATATAAATAAATTTTCTGACATTTGTTGATTTTTAAAAGAGTTCAATTTAAAGCTTTAAACGAGTGTTTTCCACTCCCAGACTGTTCTGGTTCTGGTTCAAAGGGGAGTGTGCAGTTCTGCACTGCACTTAGGCCTCATTAGGCCCATTGTGCCACCTCCCGTAGATCACCCATCCTCAGTTTAGCCAGCCCACCTTGTTTAGGTATTCTAGCATAGCTGAGGTGGGTAGATCTCTTATGTAGGCCATCTATCACCCAATATGGATTCCCTGATTGACGATAGTGCCGGGCATTCACAAAGAAAATGCCATGCAGTCTCGTCTTCCATGCTGCAACCTCTACAAGATGGGGAGTCAACTATCCCCATCCTATAGAGGTACCCGTTCGTTTAGTCCACAGTGACCAGTAAGGATGGCAGTTAAGCGCCTGAGATTCCCTCTAGCCAGCTGCAGGTACCGTTTCGCTGATCTCTCATTGGGATACACAAGTGTTTCCTTAGAGAGCTTGCAGCCCTCGATATCATCCCAACGCATCCTGAATTTCTCCAGGGCATTGGTTTGTAACATGTTACACAGGGAGAGAGGAGCTAACCGCACTAGCGGCTCCGGTGAGAGTAGATTCATCCCAGCCGCAGCTCTTGCCAGCGCGTCGGCTCTCCCGTTACCTGTGTCTGTATCATGCCCTTTCACCCAGCAGACTTCAATGTTGTTGTGCATTGCTGCCTGTCTGAGTTTCCCGTGGCACTCTATTTCGGTCTCTGGCGAAGCATAGGCTTTCTGCAGAGACAGAATCGCTTGCCTGCTATCCGTTAAGATTAGTATGGCTACATTTGTCACCTTGCGGTTTATGATGTACTCAGCCGCAAGTGTTATTCCCATCAGCTCCAGTTGCGTGATGGTTCCATGAATTCCCATCGGAACCTTTGCTTGGATTTTTAGAGTTTTAGAGAAAACTCCAAGGCCCGATCCTTCTCTCCTTTTAGATCCATCTGTGTAGATCCTTACAGCAGACTCTCTCATCCGCTTAGTGGGTTGAACAGTAACGTTGTAGGGTGTGTTCCGTATTAGTGTTGGTACACAGCAGTCATTAACAGCCTCTAAAAGAGGTATATCTCTACAGACATTCCTCCAGAGGTGTCCTCTAATTTCCCCACAGCTGTTACTGTTCCAAATCCCACTGCACTGAAGGCGAAGTATAGTCGCCATGGCCTCCTTCTCCACGTGGATATCAAGTGGTGGAAGGCATAGCATGACTTCCATCGCCATCGTCGGAGTAGTGTGCATGGCGCCTGTTACACTAAGACAGACTGTCCGCTGCCCTTGCGAGAGTTGCTTCCTCGTGGTCTTCTGTTTGGTTCTGGGCCACCAAACTGAAGCTCCGTAAGTCAGCATGGGCCTTATGACAACTGTGTACAACCACAGAGTCGTGCGTGGTTTCAAACCCCAGGTTTTCCCCACTGCTCGACGACATTGCCAGAAGGCCCTTATAGCTTTGTCTGTTTTGATGTCGATGTACGCTTTCCAGCTCAGTTTCCTGTCGAGAGTGATGCCCAGGTATTTCACCTCGTCGCTGTACTGCAACATCGTATTCAATAATTTTGGTGCTTTTTTCGACACCTTCCTTTTCTTGGTGAACAGGACCATCTCCGTTTTGGCAGGGTTTACCGATAGGGAGTGATCATTGCACCACCTAGAAACTATGTTTAGAGCTCCTTGCATCTGGTCGCATAGGGCGTCTTCAAACTTACCACATACTAATATGGCCAGATCATCAGCATAGGCTGTCACAAACAAGCCTAGTTGCTGAAATTCGTCTAGTAGGCTGTCCAGAACCATGTTCCATAATAGTGGTGATAAAACACCTCCCTGAGGACAGCCTCTGTCAATTTTACAGGTGACTATACGATTGGCCAGTGCATTGCCAATCCATTCACACATTTTAGATGGTACTCCGCGCTTGCTTAGCGCGTTTCCTATCTTCGGTATGGTCGTTCTATCAAACGCACCTTCTATGTCAACAAAAACACCTAGGGTGGATTCTTTAACATCCAATGTTCTCTCGATTCTGCTCACTACACTATGCAGGGCTGAATCAGTGGACCTCCCCCGTGTGTATGCATGTTGTGTCGCCATCAGCGGCTGTCTGACTAGAGCTGATGTTCTTATGTGCCATTCACAAATCCTTTCCTGTGTTTTAAGGAGAAACGAGGAAAGTGTGATTGGTCTGTATGTATGCCTTGGGAGCAGTATAGTCTGCTCTACCGGGCTTCGGTATGAAAACAACCCTGGCTCGTTTCCAGACCTTAAGGACATATCCCAGCGCCAAACTGGACCGAAACAGCATCATTACAAACTCAGCTAGTTCATCCCGTCCCCACTGTAGCAGGGCGGGAAAGATGCCGTCGGGTCCGGGTGTTTTAAAGGCGGAAAAACTTGCAATTGCTCTGAGGGTGTTTTCTTCATTTATCACTTCATGAGCCAGTTCCCAGTCTTCTGGTATTGCCGAAGTGATTTCAACCACATCCCTAGATTGCGTAGATAGTAGAGTGCATCCAGGGAAGTGAGTCTTGAGCAATAGTTGCAGACTTTCATGGAGGTCGTCAGTCATGGTGCCGTCCTCCTTCTTCAGGACTCCCACAGATTGATGTTGGTCCTGTGATAGAGTCTTCTTAAGTCTGCTAACTTCTTGAGTGCTTTCAATTCCTTCGCAGAAGGCACGCCATGACGCTCTTTGACATTGCCTTATGAGCTTTTTGTACTCTCTAAGGCGGACCTTGTAGATGGTCCAGTCGTAGGCCTCTTTGGAGCGTTGTGCTCTATTGAATGCTTTCCTGGCCTCATCTTTTAAGGAGTCTAGATCTGGGCACCACCATGGGGTGGCCGTCCCTGTCTCAGGCCTCCTCTTAAGTGGGCAGGACAGTTTACATGCCCTAAGAATCTTTGCCTGCACTTCCTCCGCTAGGAGGTCTAGGCTGGCACAGTCCTTAGGGCATTGCTTCTTTATATCCTGCAAACCCTCACCAAGGTGCATACGGTATGCATCCTTATCCGTAAGTCTCGGATTCCGGTAAGGTTTGCTCGGACTCATTTTTAGGCCCAGTTGAAAAGTGATCCATCTGTGGTCAGACATGGACGCTTCCCGACTGACCTCCCATTTATCTATAATGTTAGAGATACCAATAGTAGCCAGTGTGATATCAATCACTGTCTGGCCACGCGTGTTCACAAAAGTGGGTTCCGTCCCACGATTGTCCACTCCCAGACTAAGCATGAGGTAAAATTTCGAGTTTAGAAAAGCCCCGAGACAAATTTTCTGGGCTTTTCTAAACTCGAAATTTTACTTCATGCGCCACGCGTATAAAACACTACAACATTGTGAAATTTATGTGTATTCGAACTTCACTTGAAATCCGTGTTTTATACGCGTGCCGCATGAAGTAACATTTCGAGTTTAGAAAAACCCAGAAAATTAGTCTCGGGTCGCTGCGCGACCCTCGACAAATGTTCACGGGGCTTTTCTAAACTCGAAATTTTACTTCATGCTTAGTCTGGGAGTGGAAAACACTCGTTTAAAGCTTCAAATTGAAATTGTTAAAAAAACAACGGATGTCGGAAAATTTACAGCTTATGCATATGTTTACCTCAAAGAAAACTGTTCCAATACGTTTTTTTTATCTGGGTAAACAGGAATTTGTATACCAAAATAAAAAAATCCTAAAATTTACAGCAAATTCAGCTAATTTTCTTTAAATCTTTAGATATTCGTTGTTTTTTAAAAGAGTTCTATTCGAAACTTTAAACGAGTGTTTTCCACTCCCAGACTAAGAATGAAGTAAAATTTCGAGTTTAGAAAAGCCCCGTGAAAATTTGTCGAGGGTCGCGCAGCGACCCGAGACAAATTTTCTGGGCTTTTCTAAACTCGAAATTTTACTTCATGCGCCACGCGTATAAAACACAGATTTTAAGTGAAGTTCGAAATTTGACAATATTATAGTGTTTTATACGCGTGGCACATGAAGTAAAATTTCGAGTTTAGAAAAGCCCAGAAAATTTGTCTCGGGTCGCTGCGCGACCCTCGACAAATTTTCACGGGGCTTTTCTAAACTCGAAATTTTACTTCATGCTTAGTCTGGGAGTGGAAAACACTTGCTTAAAGCTTTAAATTGAATTAAAAAAAAAACAGGGAATACCCGCAATTGTTGTATCAATTCCATGCTATGTCATTATTTTTATAAAATCACATTACTGTTTCTTAGTTATTTTCACTTAGAGAAACGTTAAGTGTTAAGTGTGAACATTAATAAATTTAGAATTGTTCCCTCTACAAAAAAGTAAAATACATTTTGTCTAAAATAAATAGGGAAGTAAATATTTAAACACTTTAAAATTAACATGCGATTTCCTATGTTGCGTCCGCCAAGTCAACACCCGGTATATACAAACATCTTCATTGTGTAATATTACATATATCTATATTTATTAATATTATAAACACACATTTTAAATAGAAATTCGTGATTTGAATCCTTCTTTTTAGGAGTCTACCCAGTTCTCATTTTTATCATTTTTTAATTTTGAACTTAATTGTTGACTGATCACTAGCTTTTAGTTGATTATTGCTACAGCCTAGTGAAAAAATTGGATCTTTCATTCAAGACATCTCCTTTCAAAAATAACTTCAAACTACCTGTCACATCACCAACTTCACACTCCTCCTTTTTGATCAAAATTCCAAGTTTCCTCCCCCCGAAGAAAAATTCTCGTGCAAAATGGATCAATTCGTCACTACTTACAGAAAAGACTTCCTTTGGCCATACGTTCGCACTTTCGGATTTAAGTACGTTTTCAAAATTTAATTTCAATTTCAATTTTTTTGTCAAAGACAGTTTCATTGACTTGAATGATCTGTAATTCCATTGGAAATAAAGAAATTGATTTGATGTAATTTGATTTATTATTTTAGACCAGAGATTGGAAAATCTTCGTCTCCTCATGGCCATGGGGAAATGTGTCCGTGCCAATGTAGGCACAGCACCGGAGGTTCTGACCAACAGGGTCTGGTAGGACCGAATGTTTACCAACAAGAGTCGTTTCAAAAGCCGGGACCCAACGCTCCGCTTTTAGACCCGAAATTGTACCCAGCCAGGGTCGGGCCTCCGCCAGAAGCCGACATTCAACGGTTCGATCAGCCGAATGTGTTTTTAGAGAAGGTTTGCAGATTTTATTTTGAAGTGTACATTATCGATAACGTTTACTTGGCTTTCTGTTCGTTTGGATTATTTGATCTTGTTTGCCTCTTTGTATTACGTTTTCTTGCTTTTAGTTCGTTGTGTTTCCTTTTCCTGCCTAGTATCTCCTGATTTTTTCACTGCATCACCTTCTATCTTCTATCCTCTTTCCTTTCTTCCTTCCTTCTTCATTATCCTATATTTCCCCCATATAGCTAGATTTTCCCTTATATACCTTTCTATATTTTATCTTGCCTGGTATCTCTTGGTTTTTTTCACTGGTGGTAAAGGTGAAACCGCGAAAGGCTCATTAAATCAGTTATGGTTCCTTAGATCTTACCACTTTCCACTTGCATACCTGTGGTAATTCTAGAGCTAATACATGCAAACAGAGCCCCGACCGGGGATGGAAGGGGTGCTTTTATTAGAACATAACCAATCGGCCGCGCCGGGTCGCGAGACTCGGTCGTGTGTCGTACACTTTGGTGAATCTGAATAACTTAGCTGATCGCGCACGGTCAAGCACCGGCGACGTATCTTTCAAATGTCTGCCTTATCAACTGTCGATGGTAGGTTCTGCGCCTACCATGGTTGTAACGGGTAACGGGGAATCAGGGTTCGATTCCGGAGAGGGAGCCTGAGAAACGGCTACCACATCCCAGGAAGGTAGCAGGCGCGCAAATTACCCACTCCCGGCACGGGGAGGCAGTGACGAAAAATAACGATATGGGATTCACCCGAGGCCCCGTAATCGGAATGAGTACACTTTAAATCCTTTAACAAGGATCAATTGGAGGGCAAGTCTGGTATCAGTAGCTCCAATACCGTATATTAAAGTTGTTGCGGTTAAAAAGCTCGTAGTCGAATCTGTGTACTAAAAGGCGTTACCAATCTATACTGCCTTTCAAAAAAATCAGAACACCAAGTATTTATTGCACGATTTTAATAAAATTTACACAATTTGATCATGTAAACGAACTGTATCGATGATCAAAAAATCAACTTGAAAAACAAAAAAACAAATGAATAAAAATTAATAATGTGTTGGGCCTCCACGATTTCCCAAACACTCATTAACACGTCGAGGAATGCTAGAAATCAGGCTGTCAATATCGACTTGGGGTATTTCATTCCAAACTTCGATAATTTGACCTCTAAGTTCCATTACAGTGTTAGCGGGGCGCTGTAAGTCACTTATTCTAACACCTATCATATCCCAAACATGTTCTATTGGCGATAGATCTGGAGAACGAGATGGCCAAGGTAACAAATTGATTTCGGCACTATCAAAAAACTGTCTTGTAATGGCCGCTGTGTGAGGTCGAGCATTATTTTGCTGAAAAATGGGGTTCTGCAAGCCATTTACATAGGGCACTAACACTGGCCGTAAAATGTTGTCAATATACCGAATCGCGTTAAGACTTGCTTCTAAAAAAACTAGAGGAGACCGACTACCATATGCTATCGCCCCCCAAACCATAACTCCCTGTGTAAGAGCCGTATGTCTTTCAACAGCAAATTGTAAAATTCTGCGTTCACCGTGTCGACATCTCACTCTTCTGCGACCATCATGAGCCCATAAACAGAACCGAGACTCATCGCTGAAGATAATGTTATTCCATTCATGGGTCCAATGTTGTCTTTCCCTGCACCAATCAAGTCTTGCTCTGCGATGCTGCGGAGTAAGAGGTAGACACAATTGTGGACGGTAGGATCTTATACCAAAACTGCGGATTCTTCTGTAAACAGTAGCCATGGATACTCTTTGGCCATTTAGAGCCAACCAGTCATTTCCCAATGCCCGCGACGTTGTAAATCTGTCCCTTAAAGTTGTAAGACGAAGAGCTCGATCTTCACGCTCAGTGGTGCTTCTTGGACGTCCTGATCCAAGTCTACGTCGATTCTCCCCAGCTTCGGACCATCTAGACCAGCAGCGTACGATCACCGATACACTACGGCCTACCCTTTCAGCAATAGCACGAACCGAAAAACCCGCTTCTCGCATTCCAATAATGCGACCCCTTTCAAATTCACTTAGATGATGATATTGTGCACGCCGACGAACACGGGGCATCTTTTTATGTTTTAAAAACTGAAACGTCAAACTACTCAGAGGCTACTTGGATATTAGAAGCAATTACATTAAAAAATCAGCAGCTCTTCATAATGGTGAAATCAAGGAAAAATACCATTAAATAGTAACCAAAACAATTGATTTTTTAATCATCGATGCAGTTCATTTACATGATCAAATTCTGTAAATTTTATTAAAATCGTCCAATAAATACTTTGTGTTCTGATTTTTTTTAAAGGCAGTATATATTCGTTACCTTAAAATCAACTTTTACTAAAGTCAGATCGGAAATTGATTATGAAACCCATCAATATTTATATACACCGTTCCATTTGTTTCTGGATCTCGCCTAGCCATGCTTTCGTGTTGTTATGTTGCAGTATCAACATTTACATTTTTTTATTAATTGCCACTCCTGATTCCTCATTTTAACAGTGTTGCAATAATTTATGATATCATAAGTAATCCTCTTTTTAATTTTCAAGAGGTTTATTGTTAATCTTGCAACAATTATTTCGCCACGCGGTCGCTTCTTCTTCTCTGTGAACAAAAACATGTTGTTGCAGCTAAAATTATTTTCCTTAGAAAATTTTTACAGTATCAAAATTCCAGTGAAGATATCCAATTCGTATACCTGGATGAAACATGGATATATCAGAATGGATCCGTGGTTCGACGCTGGGTACATGAAACGGATATAAAAAGTAATCCAACTAAATTCAAAAATGAAGGCAAACGCTTCACCATTCTACATGCTGGGTATAGGGGTGGGTTTTTGGATGGGTGCGATTTTTTATTACATTCGAAAAACAATGACCGAGATTACCATGCCACAATGGATGGTAATACTTTTCAAAATTGGGTGGTTAATCAACTTATTCCTGCTTTGGCTAAGCTTTCAGGGAAATGTGTAGTTATTATGGATAATGCTGCATACCATTCTGTGCAATTAGACAAAACTCCTTCATTTTCTTGTAAGAAATGCGAAATGCAGGAGTGGTTGCTTAAACACAATGTAAAATTCAATTCAAAATTAACCAAAAAGTAACTATGGGCTTTATTTATACCTTTTCGATCAAATGACAAAATTTACGTAGTTGATGACATTTTGAGAAAGAACGGGCACGAAGTTCTTAGATTACCGCCATACCATTGTCAATACAATTCAATTGAAATGGCATGGGGGTTTTGTAAGACTTACTACAATAAGCACATAAATTCTAAGCAACCATCTAAGGATCGTGTTCAGAATTTATGGCTTGAGTCTCTCTCAAAATGTACATCCGATAAGTGGCAAAATTTCTGTGATCATTGTGAAAAACTTATTTCGGATGACTGGACAAAACGCATGGGGAACCTTTCTTTTGAAACCATTCCTCCTTTTATTATTTCGCTTGGGGAATCTGGCTCAGAACAAACATCAGAAGATTCAGATGCAGGTTCTCTTGACTAAATAATAAAAGTGGAATGAGGGCTTAAAAATTGTTGGACATGAAAATTATCAGTATCACAAGAGGGTGGGAATAAATTTGCAATTCTACAAAAAAATACTGAGGGCCAACAGAAGAGAGAATGACCAAAATGAAGGTGGATGGATGGAGTTGATCAAAATGTGTTAACGGGAACACCCAAGCGAGAAATACAAATGGATGACGAAATAAGTTTGCAGAGCCGAATTCATTATATTTGTTATATACAATATTATTGCTGTGTTTGTATGTACAAAAACCAAGTAGTAAATTTTGTTAATCTTAAAACTGCATATTATTATCCTTTTATATCTGAAAATTTGTAAAACAGGCAACAGTGTAAGATCACAATAGTCAGAAATTATAACCTTAAAATCGAACATCTGACAGTGACATTTAAAAACCCTGATTTAAAACACAACCAGCCCCATTTACAATACTTAAACTGTCACTTTTCCATAGCTAGGCGAGATCCAGAAACAAATGGAATATATAATAGTCGACCTTAACCTAAAGTCGACTTTTGTTAGTCACTTTAACCCAGTTATTATGAAACCGGCCGTAAGTGTTTCGCCCAATAATAATTTAAAAAAATGTTTTCTTCGAATATTTTTATATTTATATACAAATATTTATGACCCTCAAAGAATTGTTTCATTATTGGAAAATCAAGTCATTTCAATCCTAAGATTAGAGACAATTTAATTTATCTACCTTGTCGCAAATTATTACCTTCTATCGTCTGTTCTCTTTCCTCTTTTCTTAATATGTTCCCTTCTTTGACTTTAGTTGGTTGTGTTTTTTTCCTGCCTAGTATCCTGATTTTTCCACTACATCACTTTCTATTTTCTTTCCTCTTTCTTTCCTTCCTTCCTTCTTCATCATCATGTATTTCCCTAATATACCTAGATTGTCCTTTATATACCTTTCTATATTTTATCCTGCCTGGTATCTCTTGATTTTTCTACTGCATTACCTTCTATCTTCTGTCCTCTTACCTCTTTTCTTGTTATGTTCCCTTCTTTGACTTTAGTTGGTTGTATTCTCTTTTCCTGCATAGTATCTCCTGATTTTTCCACTGCATCACCTTCTATCTTCGTGCCTCTTCGTGCCTCTTTCCTTCCTTCATCATCATCCTATATTTCCCTCATATACCTAGATCTTCTCTTATATAAATTTCTATATTTTATCCTGCCTGGTATCTCTTGATTTTTCAACTGCATCACCTTCTATCTTCGTTCCTCTTTCCTTCCTTCCTTCCTTCTTTATCATCCTGTATTTCCCTTATATACCTAGAGAAACCTTATATACCTTTCTAAATTTTATCCTGCCTGGCATCTCTTGATTTTTCCACTGCATTACCTTCTATCTTCTGTCCTCTTTGCTATTTTTTTTCCTTCCCTATTGATTCTATACTTTCCCTCACATATCGATGGCTTAGCTTACAGATGTGTTAAGTGCATCAGATTCTGTTTGTTCTACTTTAGTGTTCGTCTATATTTTTCTTTAGATATCTTCCTCTTCGTTTCTTTTTGTTTCTTTTCCTTCTTATTTCTTTCACCTTAATTTCCCCTTCCTTCCTCATCCTTACTCTTATTTCCTCTTGCATCCATAATTCCTCCATTCCAAGAAAGAAAGGACGAGGATGGTAAAAGTTAAGAAAGATGAGGTATTTTCTATTTCTTTTACTGCATTACCATTCTATCGTCCCCATTCCTTCCTCCTACTTAATTTGATATATTTTCCTATAAATGTCTTTCTCTTCGTTCCTCTTTATTTTCCTCTTCCTTTTTCCTTCGTGTTTCTTCAACTTCCTTTTGCATGCTCACGCTTCCATCCCAGCAAGAGGAAGGAAGAGTAAGATTGAGGAAGGAAGAGCAAATTAAAGTGAAAGAAATATGAAGGAAAAAAAAGAGAAAGGATAAAGAGGAAAGAAGAAAACATAGAGGATGTTTCTCCTGTTTCTTTTTCAGTGGAAGAAATAGGAGTAACCTCCTCTTTGTTTTCTGCTTTCCTCTTCATCGTTTCTTTTTCTTTTCCTCCATATTTCTTTTACTTTAATTTGCTCTTCCTCTATATTTTCTCTCAAGGGAAATTAAAGTGAACGAAATATGAAGGAAAAGGAAGAAAAACGATAAAGAGGAAAGAAGAAAATAAAGATGAGGTTACTCCTATTTCTTCCACTGATGAAGAAACAGGAGAAAGCTCCTCTATGTTTTCTTCTTCCCTTTTTATCCTTTCTCTTTCTTTTCCTTCATATTTCTTTCACTTTAATTTGCTCTTCCCTCCTGTTTCTTCTTCAGTGGAAGAAATAGGAGTAACCTCCTCTTTGTTTTCCGCTTCCCTCTTCAACGTTCTCTTCCTTTTTCTTTCTTTTTCTTGGTATTTCGTTCATCTTTTCTATTATCTTCTTTACTCTTTCTTCCTTTCTTTTTCATCGTCCTATATTTTCTTTCATAGAGATAATTTTTCGTTTAACGATACACATCCCGATGTATACATTGTAAATTTTCAGGCATGCACTGATTTTCAGAAGCGTTAAAGTCACGTAGCGCTACGCGACCAAACCAAATTTTTAGGCATTCCTAAACTCGAAATTTTACTTCATGCGCCACGCGTATTAAACACAGAACTATCGTGAAGATCAAATATTACTTATCTCATGTTATTATGTTCCTTTCATTGACTTTAATTGGTTGTGTTTCTAATTCTTGTGTGATTCTTCCACTGCATAATTTTTCTTTCCTGTTCCTTTTTTCCTCTCGTCTTCATCTTCCTATATTTTCCTTAAAATGTTTTCCTCTATGTTTCTCTTCCTTTTTTCCTTCATATTTTTCCCATTAATCTCCGCATCCTTCCATTTTCCGACTCTAACATTCTCTGGTTGTATTTCTATTTCTTGTGTGATTCTTCCACTGCATAATCTTTTTTTCCTGTTCCTTTCTTCCTCTTGTCTTTATCTTCCTATATTTTCCTTAAAATATTTTCCTCTATAATTTTCTTCCTTTTTTTCTTCATATTTTTCCCATTAACTTCCGCATCCTTTCTTTTTCTGACATTATCTTCCTTCCTTAATTCCTTCATTCCAACATACATTAAGGTTAATAAGGGACAAATTATTACACAAAAAATAACAACAAATAAAGGAAGTGGAAGGAAAGATCATTTTATTTCATTTGTCTTGTCATTTTTTGTAAAAAGATAGCAAGACAAAGATTATTAATTTCTTTCTCCGATTCTTCGCTGTCCTCTTATTGGGACAGAGGAAAACAGATAAAGGAACTTTCACAATGATCATTTTTCTTGCAGCTGAAACTCAAGTATCCTTTCCTTTACGAAGTGTTGAGAACGGCACCACCAGATGACATCATCACCAGAATCAACCGCGATAGATTGAGAACAACGTATCAAGTCGATATTTGTCACATGAGTAAGTTCTAAAGTTATTTTGCTAGCTTAGCCAGAAACAACAAATATAACAACTGAAGCATATTTAGTGATCTCCCATAAAGACCTAAGAAATTGAAGTGGTCTTCAAAATGAACGATATTAATTTTACAAAGGTATTAGAGATCGAAAACGAATTCAGTGCCACAAGCTCGTATTAATTGGTATTGCAGAAAACTGTAAGCTGCTTCCGAAATTCCAAAGTTTGAGTGATTTGTGGGATAGATCATCGACATTTTCTTTAATTTCATCACTCTTGTTATCATAGAAAACGAATTCAGAAGTTTAAGTGCCACAAGCTCGTATTAATTGGTATTGCAGAAAATTGTAAGCTGCTTCCAAAATTCCAAAGTTTGAGTGATTTGTGGGACAGATCATCGACATTTTCTTTAATTTCTTTCTTAATTTCTTCTCTTGTTATCATAGTTATCTTAGTTCATATTATTCGTAAAACGAACGCCGTTTCTCGTTTAAATTTGATGTTTATATGAGTTGAGTTAGAATGATCAACTGTAAAAGGAGATAGATTTACCATTTATTAAAACTTTTACGGTCTACACGTGAGGACCATGGAAGTTATAATGAATAGAAAAATCCTTTAGAAGCCACGTAGTTTTCGTATTTATTGGTGGTGCAAATTTTTAACCAATTTCATTGGTTCTCAATACTTTGAGTGAAATAATACCGTCTATATTTTTGTTTTGTTTAGATGAATACCCAGCAGCTCCATATGACGAACTAATCCGAGCAGCTGGAGTTTCCGGAAACTCCCCCTGTGGCGAACCGGTGAGACTACCCGGAGACACCTGCAGACCAAGAGCCAAAGTCGGTTTCCACCCAGGGCCGAAAAAGGACCCGGAAATTACGGCGTTCGGTTCGAAGTGCGGAGGTAATTTACAATTTTTCTTTCGGGAAATCCGTGTTTTTTGTTTATTTCCTCAATGTGCTAGGAGGTGGCGGTTTCGGAGGAAAAGATGGAGGCTTCGGCGGTCCCGGCATGGGCACCTTGATGGTCATGGGACCCACGGAGTATCAGGACGCGATTTGTAAACTTGGGGAGCTTATTATTAAAGATAAGATTCATTACAGGGGTCGTAGGAAGAGTTATTAAGTTGAAATTACAAAGAGATATTGCTTAGCTTTTTGTTTTGTGTATTGCTTTTATAATAAATAAACATATATAAATCTGTTTCATAATAATAAATAAATGTATAATCTAATTCATATTATTACATAACATATGAGTCGTCTAGATGCAAAATCAGTTACATCCATTGTTTAAAAAAAAAAAACAATCAACTGAAATGCTGATTATCTCTAAAACCACGATATATTAGCTAACTTAGTTTTGAAGCTTTTGCTAGCGTATTTTATAGCTATAGAATGCACTAATGCCAAATAAATATATAAATTTGGTGAAGAAAAACACTTGTTTTGTGACTCATGGATCATGGAACAAAACAAGTGTTTTTCTTCACTAAATTTGTACATCCGGTTCCATCAAGAGTGTAGCGCAACAAGCATTAACTAAATAAATATATTATCAAGGCTCAAAGAATTAAAAAAAACTCTTGTGGATGTAACAGATTTTGCATCTACACGATTCATATACAGAGAGTTTTATGTAAAACCGAACACTACAATATACGTTCAACGTTTATTTTCGTATGTTCACTTTGTACTGAAACGAGCCAAAGCATTGCACATAATTTGACACGTTAAATTTTAAGGTTAAGTGTAAATTAGACGCGATTCAATGCAAATCATACAATGTTCGGTATTATATAAAACTCTTTATAACATAGGGATACCTAAGGAGGGGTCACTTTATGTGAATTCGACGTGAAATAGACGTAGTTTACGTCGAATTTCTGCCTGGAATCAGTTCAAGAAAGTTTAGTGCTTTCTTGATAATGATAATAATGGAGTTCTGTATAAATAAGTTCTGTGATTTATTCTTTCTTTCCCAGACAAAAAAAATATCAGGTCGTGGAGGCCGGAAGATAAAGACGCTGATAAGAGTTTGATCGCCTGGGGAAAGATGATCGACAAAGATCGGACGCATGCGCACGGCCCAAGATCTAGTGGAAGGAGTTGTCTTTGCTGTAAACGTTGATCTGTCTTCATAACAAAGAAATAAATAATTTTAACATAAATTTAACATTTCTTTAACCTAACTACAGGGCATTTTTCTATTAGGTACGAGGGGCGATCAAAAAGAAAGTTTACAAAATATGCACGTTTCATTTGTAACCTTACTTTTTGACCACCCCTCGTATAAGTACAGTTATATTCAATAAAAGAAAGCATACAATTATTGTTTTACATTGTAAATGTAGATTATAATTCAAGTGGTTGCTGTGGTTAATGTTTTCAATTTAATAACCTACTGATTAAGGTTGTTCCGATCGTAAAAAATGTATCGATGTTGAGTATCGATTATATCGTATGTTCAATAAAATTAAACCTCTAGAGTGCTATGGAATATATTGTAGGTTGACAACTCTAAAATTATACATTATATTTATTATGTCTGACGTTTTATATGACAATTCCTGAAGCGTGTAGCCAGCATAAATTCAAAAAAGATAAAATTATAGCACTCTAGAGGTTTTCTTCTATTGAATATATAATATCATATAGAAAAATATTTATACGGCAAAATATCGTAATAAAAAGTATCGATATTCTAAATGTCGATACTTTTCGATAACAGATATTTTAGATTTAATATTTATATTTATTCACTACTAATGCAATTTACTGTTTTGATAATTTAATATTTTTTGTGAATATTTTATATTAATTTGTGTAAGCTAAAATATAAATACAAATTCACAAATCCAAAAAATGCTTAGGAATTATTAATACACTACAATTAAAATAAAATAAGGATACATATCTTGAATAATATTGGGGATTTACAAAATTCAATTTAATCAAAAACTTATTCAAATACGAGTATTGAAAAACTTGAATATTTAAATATTTGAATTATTAGAATAATTCAAATATGCTTTTGAATGAATATTCGAATACATCAATTTTACTATTCTTATGTTTTATACGCGTGGCGCATGAAGTAAAATTTCGAGTTTAGAAAAGCCTTAAAATTTGGTTTGGTCGCGTAGCGCGTAGCGCTACGCGACCAAACCAAATTTTAAGGCTTTTCTAAACTCGAAATTTTACTTCATGCTTAATCTGGGAGTGGAAACACTGTTTTGACAATAATGAAAATTTTATTTTGTAGTTTTCTTAGTTGTTAAATTAGGATTAAAAACAAATAGAGTGGATGATTTCTTTTATAGAATTTTGATTCTATAAAAGAAATCATCCCTTCTATTTGTTTTTAGACCTAATTTTACAACTAAGAAAACTACAGAATAAGATTTAGTTTAGTGTCAAAAATTGTCAAAAGAGTATTTCCACTCCCAGATTAACCCATTAGGCGCCATTGATGCATGTACGCAACATTATTAATTTTATGTTAATTAAATTATTAAATAAGTTAATTTGGTATATTAAATTATTTGACTTGACTTGAAAATGTATGAAGAATAACGTAAATATTTTGTTATTTAAATATTTCGATTATTACTCATTAAAAAAAAATGTTTTCAGTGTATTTCTAACTTCACAATATTTCAGTGTTTTATACGCGTGGCGCATGAAGTAAAATTTCGAGTTTAGAAAACCTCGTGAAAATTTGTCTCTTATTAAATAAGTTAATTTGGTATATTATATTATTTGACTTGACTTGAAAATGTATGAAGAATAGCGTAAATATTTTGTTATTTAAATATCTCGATTATTACTCATTTAAAAAAATGATTTCAGTGTATTTTTAACTTCGCAATATTTCAGTGTTTTATACGCGTGGCGCATGAAGTAAAATTTCGAGTTTAGAAAAGCCTCGTGAAAATTTGTCTCGGGTCGCTGCGCGACCCTCGACAAATTTTCTACGCGGGGCTTTTCTAAACTCGAAATTTTACTTCATGCTTAGTCTGGGAGTGGAAATACTCGCTCTAAACTTCATATTGCACGTTTTTTCACAAAATCGACGAATGTCTTACATTTACAGCGTATACATTATGTATATTTAAAAGAAAAATTCACAGTATGTAATACATTCGTAGAAATCATAAAAAGGAGTGTAGAATTTTACCTAAAATGAACTTTTAGAGTCAACTCTACAAATGCTCGGCCGTTAATAATAATAATAATAATAATAATCGTTTATTTCTCAGCAGAATAAATTCTATTTACAGAGAAAAATACAGTTTTTTTAAAATATATTAACTAAAAATAAACATTAATACTAAAAATAAACATTAATGCAAAATGGTAGAAATAAAGTAGAGTAGTGGATAAATTATATGGCATATTTGATAACAAAAAACAAAAGAAAAGACTTATATTAACGGTGACAATGAGGTTCTGATATCAAGGGAGGTTACATTAAATATATCCATGTCTGGAACATTGTTACAGTGTCGTACCATGCAGTTTAAGGGAGAATAATGGAGAACATTAGTTCTCGACACGGTGTATGCAAATGTACATCTGCTTCGGGAATTCAATCTTGGTACATAGAAATTAAGTTTTGACATTAAGTGGATATCGTCGATTTCATTATTTAGTAGTTTGTGTAAAAATAACAGAGAAGATAGTTTCCGACGTGTTTCGAGGGAGTGCATATTGAACTCTCGAAGCAGATTATCGTCATTGTAATTTTGAACAGGATAAGCTCGGTGCTTTTTGAAATAAATCATTTTTATAAATTTGCGTTGAATGCTCTCTAGTTGGTTAATTGAGCAAGCGAGGTATGGCGACCAGATAATAGAGCAGTACTCTAGTTTGGTCCGTATAAATGTATCGTACATTTTAGTTAACGTGTCGATATTCCTGAGGTCCTTTGAGTTACGTGCAATAAATCCTAACATTTTGTAACTAGATTTAAATGCCTTTTCAATGTGTTCATGAAAGGTTAATTTGGAATCGAGCAGCACTCCTAGATCCTTAATTGTACAACAACCTGATATGATGTCATTGCAAATAGCATAATTAAAACTGATGGGATTTGTTTTCCTATTGAAACTAATAAAATTACACTTATTGAGGTTTAGAGGGAGGTCATTCATGATACACCACTCATGAATTTGGTTAATATCACTTGATAAAATATCACAATCTGTTTTTGACTTTATCTCTCGATAAAGCTTGATATCGTCAGCATATATAAGTATGTGTGACTTAATACCCACTACGACATCATTAATGAAGCAGATAAATATGAGAGGGCCCAAATTCGACCCCTGGGGTACACCACTTGTAGACGTAAAACTCGGTGATTTAAAACTATTAAATTCAACATATTGGCTGCGGTTGGAGAGATAGGATTCCAATAAGTGACAAAGGGAAGGGGAAAATCCGAAATTAGGCAGTTTCTGCAATATAATGCTATGGCTAATACTATCAAAAGCCTTCTTGAAATCTAGGTATATAGCAATGACTTGTCCACGTCTATCTAAAACTTCAGAGGCAAATTGTACAAAGTTAAACAAGTTAGTGGTTGTGGATCGACCTCGGATAAAACCGTGTTGGAAAGGCGTAAAGTAATTCTGTGCGTGCTGGTAGATTTTCGTGAAAGAATGGCTTCAAATAATTTTGAGAAGTTGTTTATTAACGCAATTGGCCTGTAGTTGGTGATTAAGTTCCTATCACCTGCCTTGAAAATTGGGCATATTCGAGCAGATTTCCAGACATCCGGGAAACATGATGTTTTTAGGATCAAGTTATATATATGGGTCAACGGAGTAACAAGTGAAGCTATGCAGTCTTTGACTATAAGAGAGGGTATTTTGTCAGGACCGGCTGTAAACTTTGGTTTCAGAGTCTTAGAGGCAGTTAACACATCTTCTTCAGTTATCTCATCAATATGAAAACCAACGCTGTCGAGAGAAGACGTAGAATTAGTGACACTCGAACTTAGTTTTGCCCTGAATACACTTTTGAAAAAATCTGCAAAACTCTTTACTATATCTTGTTCCTTTTCAAGAGTTGTTTCATTGTAGTGCATAATGCCTGGAATTCGAGATGAAGATTTTTTGTCATTTAGAAAAGTCCAGAATTTTCTGGGATCTGTTTTTATTGAGAGCTCTATATTGTTAATGTATAGCTGGTAGTCTTTGGCAAGTTCAATTTTTATGGATCGTCTGAGTATCTTGATAGAACCTCAATGCCGTTTAATTCTACTCCGCCTTTGAAGTTTTAGATACCGGTTTTTAGAAACAATTAAGTTTATGGTGCGTTTAGAGAACCATTTCGGATATTTACTATTGTTCACTGACTTCTTCGGGACACTGATCTCAAAGATATTGTTTAATTTGGAATAGAGAATGGTGCAGGCTATACCTGGTTTTTTTTTTTGTGGAAATAACATCCTCCCAAGAGGAATCGCATATTTACATGTGATGTTAGTGTGTACAATCAGATCCAAAAGTCGGTTGTTACAATTAAGGATCGTGTTAGACTGGCATAAATTATTGTAAGTTATGAAATTAACTAATTCTTGTGTACAAGGTGCTGTCGATACTGCATTTGCATCATGATTGATAAAGTGGGGTACGTTGAAATCCCCAACAATTATAGTGTGACTTGAGATATCAACATTATTTTCAATAGAATTTTTTTTTTATTTTGAGGTTTTACGTCATCTATTTCCGCTGCTAAGGCCAATCATGACGACGGAGATTAGGTCTACAGCTATCCGGGAATTTTGCCGAACCCGGTGGGAGTTCCAACCCACCGGTAGGGATCTTTAAGGTGCACGCAACATCCAGGCAGTACACGGGTCCTACATGCATTTAACGTCATATCCGAGAAGACGGAGTGTTTGGCATTTTTATCCTAACCTATATAAATGCAGACAACTTGTTAGGCCGGTATTTGAACCCCGGTCCGTGGCGTGGCAGTACAACACTCTAACCACTACACCACCAAGCTGCCCCAATAGAATTAAATACTGTGTTATAACATTCCGGGGTAGACCCTGGAGGAATATAAAGACAAATTATATTAATGGAGGTACCGTTAATAACTAATCTAACACTAATAATTTCAACATTATTATGTGCAACATTATTAATTTTTCTAGGCAAGTATTTGTGGTCCGCCGCGATTAAGCAGCCACCACCTTTTCTTAAAGATCTGTCATCCCTAAATACAGAAAATTTTGTTGGAAGCAATTCAGTGTCGAATACACCATCATCAAGCCATGTCTCTGTGAATATAAAAATATCGTAATCTGACACCAAAACTCCCTCCAATAACAAATGAGTTTTACTTCTTAAACCGCGAACGTTTTGGTAGTATATATCTACATCATTTATATTTGTTGCTGGAGGTTTTTTGACACGGACTGTTGGTTCCCATGGGATACGATGGCGGGTACGTCGTTTACGAATTTGATTTTTAAATTTTTCTCTCCAAGCTGTTGTCGATCGGAAAGTTCAGCATATAACAGCTTCAGGTGACTACGCTGCATATGTGTTAGATCCTTTTTTATTGTTTCTTTGAGAGTAGACGACTTGCGAGATGACCTCCATATCTCAAGGGAAGTGTTAGGATTTTCAAAGACTAACTTCAATGGTCTTGTTTTCGATGCCGATTCAGATTTCTTTTCCAGCCTATAATGTACTTTTGGGGGAGGGACATGTCATTTATGCCGTGGTTTGTAACTTGGGATACGCGAGACTCTAGAATCACCATATCATTTTAAAGTTTGGTAATTTTTTCTTCAAATGCGCCGATCATTGTATGTATTTCAGCCTTGAATGTTTCAAAATACCTATTGAGTAATTTATCAAAAATATTTTCCAATTGAGACATTTGCGCGCCATTGAATATGACTGCTATCGTCTGGCTTTTGGGACAATGTGAGCAGGTAAATATGTTGCTTCGATCTTTCTTTAAATTGCTGATCTCGTCTGCACTCAGATCCGTGCATCTTGAGTGAAACCACTTTTGGCACGATCCACATTTGAGGTAAAATGAGTTGGGACTGATGATGTTAATGGGTTAAGCACGAAGTAAAATTTAGAGTTTAGAAAAGCCTTAAAATTTGGTTTGGTCGCTCTGCTCTGCGAATCTTTCTGTTCAATATCAAAACAAACACAAATCGATGTTTAGTGTCTACAATTATAAGAAAGTCTGTTAACTTCGCCATTTTCAAAGTGCTAGATACTTTTTTCGCTTAGGGAGACCTAAAATCCCCGTATGAATATAATAGAATAGAATGATTTATTTATTGATGGTTAGCCTTACAGAGGAATGTTTCCACAAAATTTACTCCTCTTTTTTTAAAGTTAATCAACTGATTTTGATTGATTAAAAGCCATTGTTAATAGATAAATTCCTCCTCATTTTCAATTTTCAAACCCGCGACAAATTTCGTTGACGTCTCGATCGTCTCGAAAATCGAGTCGTTCGTAGTGATGATGTTTTGATTCATGCTGACAGAATGAACTTTGTTGAATTTTTGACACGGTTTTCCCAAAATTTCTGCCTCTACATCGTCATCGCGAAGGTCGTAAGGTACATCCTAACGCAAGGCAACAACGCTCTGATGATGATAATGATCAACTCCAGACAGTGCGTCAAGACGTAGTTTGGGCGTAGTCTCTTATCAAAATTTTCGTTTATTTCGGTAAGTTGATGTATCCAAATATTCTATCATGATTTTTTGAAAAGTCGGAAAAAAGTCATGAAATCTGAAATTCTTCACAGAACTCCTTCTATCCTGGCAAATAGTTGTAGAAGACGGCCGATATGAAGTTTACGGGAGATTCTCGAAAATTATTTCGTTTGCTGATTGTTGTAGATAAATGTAGGGAACGGTCGAATATGGCAAAATAAATCAGCGGAAACCACGTTTGGACCCATTTTGGGGCACCGTAAACTTCATATGAGCCTAGAAGACAATGTTGCACAAGTATTAAGTAAAGCTAAATTGAAAGTGCAAGCGAAAATCTGGGGATCATAAATATAGAAAACAAAACTCTGTTTTCTATGTTTAATCGGTAAATTGTCTCTAAACCGGTCGGTAAATTCACAATCTCTATTTATGAGCGAAAATCTGGGGATCATGATTTTCGCTCATAAGTTTTTTTTTGTATATTGTATTTTTAATGTAAATGGCAAGCCGATGAAATAAATAAATAAATAACTAGGAATTGTAAATTTACCTACCGGTTTACAGATAATTTACCGATTAATAACAATATTTTAGGGATAAAAGTAAAGTAAATACATAGAAAATGAATGGCATTTAATAATGACTTTTCTTAACCCATTATGTGCCATTGATGCATATACGCAACATTATTAATTTTTTCTTAATTAAATTACTTAATAACTTAATTTAATATATATTATTTGACTTTACTTGAAAATGTATAAAGAAAAGCGTAAATATTTTGTTATTTAAATATCTTGATTATTACTCATTTAAATAAAATGTTTTCAGTGCATTTCTAACTTCACAATATTTCAGTGTTTTATACGCGTGGCGCATAAAGTAAAATTTCGAGTTTAGAAAAGCCCCGTGAAAATTTGTCTCGGGTCGCTGCGCGACCCTCGACAAATTTTCTACGCGGGGCTTTTCTAAACTCGAAATTTTACTTCATGCTTAGTCTGGGAGTGGAAATACACGTTCTAAACTTTATATTGCACGTTTTTATACAAAATCGACGAATGCCTTACATTTACAACTTAGGAAAGCGAAGAAAAATTCATAGAATGTAATACAATAAGTCATTCGTAGAACTCATATAAAGAAGTGTAGAATTTTACCTAAAATCCACTTTCAGAGTTAACTCTATAATTTCTCGGCCGTTAATGGGTTAAACAAGGGTTTCCACTCCCAGACTAAGCATGAAGTAAAATTTCGAGTTTAGAAAAGCCCCGCGTAGAAAATTTCACGGGGATTTTCTAAACTCGAAATTTTACTTCATGCGCCACGCGTATACAATACAAATTTAAGGTGAAGTTTCAAAACACTTAGAACGATTATACCTGTAAATCCTTTGATTTTCGCTCATAAATAGGGATTGTAAATTTACAGACCGGTTTACAGATAATTTACCGATTAATAACAATATTTGAGGGATAAAAGTAAAGTAAATACATAGAAAATGAATGGCATTTAATAATGACTTTCATTAAACAGGGGTTTCCACTCCCAGACTAAGCATGAAGTAAAATTTCGAGTTTAGAAAAGCCCCGCGTAGAAAATTTGTCGAGGGTCGCGCAGCGACCCTCGACAAATTTTCACGGGGCTTTTCTAAACTCGAAATTTTACTTCATGCGCCACGCGTATACAATACAAATTTAAGGTGAAGATTAAAAACACTTAGAACGATTATACCTGTAAATCCTTTTAAGTATAAATAACAAAACTTTTCAGGGGATGATCTGGGGATCATGATTTTCGCTCATAAATAGGGATTGTGAATTTACAGACCGGTTTACAGATAATTTACCGATTAATAACAATATTTGAGGGATAAAAGTAAAGTAAATACATAGAAAATGAATGGCATTTAATAATGACTTTCATTAAACGGGGGTTTCCACTCCCAGACTAAGCATGAAGTAAAATTTCGAGTTTAGAAAAGCCCCGCGTAGAAAATTTGTCGAGGGTCGCGCAGCGACCTTCGACAAATTTTCACGGGGCTTTTCTAAACTCGAAATTTTACTTCATGCGCCACGCGTATACAATACAAATTTAAGGTGAAGATTAAAAACACTTAGAACGATTATACCTGTAAATCCTTTTAAGTATAAATAACAAAACTTTTCAGGGGATGATCTGGGGATCATGATTTTCGCCCATAAGTAGGGATTGTAAATTTACAGACCGGTTTACAGATAATCTACCGATTAATCACAATATTTTAGGGATAAAAGTAAAGTAAATACATAGAAACTGAATAGCAGTTAATAATGACTTTCCTTAAACGAGGGTTTTCACTCCCAGACTAAGCATGAAGTAAAATTTCGAGTTAAGAAAAGCCCCGCGTAGAAAATTTGTCGAGGGTCGCGCATTTTCACGGGGCTTTTCTAAACTCGAAATTTTACTTCATGCGCCACGCGTATACAACACTAATTTAGGGTGAAGTTTAAAAACACTTAGAACGATTATATCGTCGGCTTACCTGTAAATCCTTCTAAGTATGAGAAGACAATGTTGAACAAGTAATAAGTAAAGCTAAATTGAAAGTGAAAGCGAAAATCTGGGGATCATAAACATAGAAAACAAAACTCTCTGTTTTCTATGTTTAATCGGTAAACTGTCTGTAAACCGGTCGGTAAATTTACAATCCCCATTTATGAGCGAAAATCCGGGGATCATGATTTTCGCTCATAAATAGGGATTGTATATTTACCGACCAGTTTACAGATAATTTACCGATTAATCACAATATTTTAGGTATAAAAGTAAAGTAAATACATAGAAAATGAATAGCATTTAATAATGACTTTCCTTAAACGAGGGTTTCCACTCCCAGACTAAGCATGAAGTAAAATTTTGAGTTTAGAAAAGCCCCGCGTAGAAAATTTATCGAGGGTCGCGCAGCGACCCGAGACAAATTTTCACGGGGCTTTTCTAAACTCAAAATTTTACTTCATGCGCCACGCGTATACAACACTAATTTAAGTTGAAGTTTAAAAACACTTAGAACGATTATATCGTCGGTTTACCTTTAAATCCTTCTAAGTATGAGTAACAAAACTTTTCAGGAGAGACAAAAAACCTGCTGCCGCCACTATTTTTGAAGCCTGTTTTTTGATTTCTGTTATGCAATATCACTTCAATGTTATTTCAGTTACAACGAACAAAATATTTTAGGCCCAGTTGTTAAATTGTGGCTTAAGCTGAGTTTAGATTTAAACTAGGCTTAAATACATGTTGCTGTTTTTCAATTCCGGCTTAGTAAAGGGTGATTCATTTCGGATTTCCACATTAAAAATAATAAAAAAAACACGTAGAAGTTGAAAAATATTAAAAAAAATATTTGCCCTTTGAAGTTAGTTCATTACAATTATGTGTGAAAGATGATATCATGTAAATGACCGCCGCGGCTCATGTGACATGACGTAATTCGTTTGTAAAATTTTCGACTACTCTGCGACACAAATCAGGTTCTATGCCGGCTATTTCGCGTCTGATCACCTGTTTCAGCTCTGCAATGGTGTTCGGTTTATTCTTGTATACTCTGCTCTTCAGATACCCCCAAAGGAAAAAATCTGCGGGAGTTAAATCACATGATCGCGGCGGCCAATTGAAGTCACCGTTACGTGAAATAATGCGACCGGGAAACTTGCCGCGCAGTAATTGTATCGTTTCTCCTGCTGTGTGGCAGGTGGCACCGTCCTGTTGAAACCATAAATCTTCGATATCCATATCTTCCAACTGCTCCCAAAGAAAATCTGTTATCATGTTCCGATAACGAACGCCATTAACCGTAACAGAGTTCTCCGCATAATCCTCGAAAAAAAATGGGCCAATTACGCCTCCGGACCAAAAGGCACACCAAACAGTGACCTTTGGAGGATACATTTTCGTTTCAACAATCTCTCTTGGTTTTTCCAATCCCCAAATACGACAATTGTGCTTATTTACGAAGCCATCAACGTGGAAATGTGCCTCATCGCTAAAGATAATTTTCATTGAAAAATTTACCCCTTGTTCTCTTATCCATTCGACAAACACACGGCGCTGTTGATGGTCTCGAGGCTTCAATTCCTGTTTGTACGGGTGTAACTTTAAATCTTTTGTTAAAATTCGCTGTGTAGTGGAATACGTAAGGCCCACTTGCTGCGATCGATGACGAATCGATGTGCTTGGATTTTCGGCCACGCTTTCGCGAACAATGGCAATATTTTGTTCCGAACGACCTCTACGAGCACGCTGAGGGGTTTTGATGTTAGCTACGGATCCAGTTTGTTCGAATTTTTGGACCACATTCCAAATTGTCCTCTCACAAGGTCGATTTTGCGCACCACAAACTTCACGTAAAGCACGAAATGCACTTTTCCTCGATCGGCCATTTTCATAATATGCTTGGATAATTTTAACACGTTATTCTTGTATATTGCTCCATGACTACTTTTGTTTAACTTTTTAGGTTAGAAATCACACGCTGCCCTTGACAAATACAGTGGCGTGTCAAAAATATTTTAGATTGTAATGTGGAAATTCAAATTGAATCACCCTTTACTAAGCACTGGTTTAAACTCAAGCTTTTAAAAGCGGCCGACCACGGCCGCTTAACGCGCTAAACTCGAATTCATAACCTCAAACATAAAAAATAGTTAAATCGGTCAATTGTCTTTGAACCTGTCGGTAAATTTACAATCCCTATTTATGAGCGAAAACCTGGGGATCATGATTTTCGCTCATAAATAGGGATTGTAAATTTACCGACCAGTTTACAGATAATTTACCGACAAATCACAATATTTTAGGGATAAAAGTAAAGTAAATACATAGAAAATGAATGGAATTTAATAATGGCTTTCCTTAAACGAGGGTTTCCAGTCCCAGACTAAGCATGAAGTAAAATTTCGAGTTAAGAAAAGCCCCGCGTAGAAAATTTGTCGAGGGTCGCGCAGCGACCCGAGACAAATTTTCACGGGGCTTTTCTAAACTCGAAATTTTACTTCATGCGCCACGCGTATACAACACTAATTTAAGGTGAAGTTTAAAAACACTTAGAACGATTATATCGTCGGTTTACCTTTAAATCCTTCTAAGTATGAGTAACAAAACTTTTCAGGAGAGACAAAAAACCTGCTGCCGCCACTATTTTCGAAGCCTGTTTTTAGATTTCTGTTATGCAATAAAACTTCAATATTATTTCAGTTACAATGAACAAAATATTTTAGGCCCAGTTGTTAAATTGTAGCTTAAGCTGAGTTTAGATTTAAACTAGGCTTAAATACATGTTGTTGTTTTTCAATTACGGCTTAGTACTAAGCAGTGGTTCAAACTCGAGCTTTTGATAGTTAAATCGGTCAATTGTCTGTGAACCTGGTAAATTTACAATCCCTATTTATGAGCGAAAACCTGGGGATCATGATTTTCGCTCATAAATAGGGATTGTAAATTTACCGACCAGTTTACAGATAATTTATTTATTTATTTATTTCAACGGCTTGCCATTTACATTAAAAATACAATATACAAAAAAAAACAAATATGTTCAAACACTAAACTTAAAACTAAGCAAGAAAAGTTACAAATCTTTTAAGAGGCGCTTTAATAATGAAAAAGACCCATTATAATAGTCAAAATTTAAAATATTTGCGTGACGCAAAACGCGAACAGAAGCGGAATATTTCGCATAATCCGTGCGCCTGTAGCCGATATGGAATGTTACGTCAGACCGAAGAGAGCGCGGTGGAACCCGTATACCAACCAATTCCAACAGATCAGGGCAATCCAAATATCCATTAAGTAGTTTGAATACTAACTTAATGTCAGCTTCTACACGCCTTTGTTTAAGGCTGCGAAGGCTAAAAGTCGTCAAATGATCCAAGTAGGGCTGATCGGTACTAAATTTATAGGCAAGGTACCTTATAAATTTCTTTTGAACTTGCTCAATTTTATTAATGTCGCATTCAGTGTATGGAGACCATACCGTTGAACAATATTCCAAGTGGGGTCGCACTAACGAATTATATAGTGTTACCAGCGTTCTACTATTTGTAAAGTTCTTACTGTTACGCTTTACAAAACCCAGCATCTGATAGGCTTTCGTGACAATATTTGAAATATGGTGTGCAATTGACCACCTTGAATCCACAGTGACACCTAAATCCCTTATTCTATCAACACGATTTATTGCTACATCGTTGAAAACATAATTTGTAATGACCGACCTTGTACTTCGTGAAAAAGTAATGATATTACACTTTTTGATGTTTAGCGTTAATCTGTTATCGTTACACCAGCTATAAAAGTGATCAAGTTCCTTTTGCAGGTTCGTTGCATCAAGAGTCGATTCAATACTCATATAAATTTTCATATCATCAGCGAAAAGTAAACAATTGGCATTCTGAAAACATCTTGTAGCGTCGTTTATAAATATATTAAAGAACAAGGGACCCAGGTGTGATCCCTGAGGAATACCAGAAGTAACCTTAAGGGGTCTTGATGTTATTTGCCCAATTTTAATCACTTGCAACCTATCTGTTAAGTAGGACTCTATCCAACGTAAAAGAATATCAGTAATGCCAACATAATGAAGCTTGTTGAGTAATAACGTATGATCAACAGAGTCAAACGCCTTGGAGAAGTCGGTATAGATGGAATCAACTTGAAAACCGCGTTCCAAGGCGTTGACAATGTAAGAATCATATAACAATAAATTAAATTCCGTAGATGCCCCCACTCGAAACCCATGTTGTTTGTGAGAGATTGAAGATTGCAATGAATTAGTTAAGAAATCCGTCATCAATTTTTCCAAATTTTTTGGGATTGGGATATAGGGCGATAATTTTGAACAAGTTTGTTATCGCCATTCTTATATATTGGAATTATGTTTGTTAATTTCCAGCAAGATGGAAAACAACCACTAGATAGTGACAATTTAAAAAGTAACCATATTGGTCTACTAAGCGCGAATGCACATTTTTTTAATAGGGAAGCAGGCAGACCATCGGGGCCAGGGCAATAGTTATCTTTAAGAGTTTGTAATGCATTAAGGACCTCCGTGATTTTTATGTCAGGTGTTCGATTTAAGTGAAGAGATGATGGCCAAGTCGATGAAGATGTCATTTGTTTATTACGCGGACATGGAGGTCTATACACTGATTCAAAATGATCAGCAAACAAATCAGCTATACTACTTCTGTCGTTGACAACCTTATTATCCCTAAGAAAATTAGCCGGCATACGATCCCCACCCCTCTTCGATCTAACATGAGACCAAAATGATTTTGGATTTGTCTTAATTTCGGACTCAATATTCTCTACGTGATTACTGTAACACAATCTGGATAAGAGCTTGCACTCATCTCTTATTGAGGAAAATGCTAAGTAATCAGATTGAGAGCGTGACAACATGTACTTTTATTTAACGTTTTTTTTTTTAGAATAACTAGAGATTTTAGTTCTTTGCTAAACCATATTGGGAAACTATTTTTAATATTTTTAATGTTATACCTGTTTCTTAGTGGAACATGCATTTCAAATGCTTGGAAAATGTACGTATAGAATGTGTCACAAGCTAATTCAATACTACAATCATTAAAAATAGAATCCCAATGTGTATTAATAAACAGGTTATTAAGGGATTAATAATCCGCTTTCTTAAAATTAAAACCAACAGTATTGTCTGTCCAAGAGTTGACATATTCTGATGGTAGATGCAGGTTCAAGCTAAGAGCTGGATGATGCTTATCGCAAGGTACAAGAGGAAAAGATGTTGCCTCAAGTAGAGAATCCAAAGATAAAATAGAGTCTATAAATGCTAAGTCAAGAAGCGCATTATTTATATTTCTTACAGAATTAACCTGATGTAAATTTAAATAACTATATATGTTAGCTACTAATTCTGATTTTGGGCATGCAGTGTTATTACGTACGCCAAACTCCTCATTAATCCAAGTTGCATTTGGTAAGTTATAATCACCAACACCGACAAATCACAATATTTTAGGGATAAAAGTAAAGTAAATACATAGAAAATGATTGGAATTTAATAATGACTTTCCTTAAACGAGGGTTTCCACTCCCAGACTAAGCATGAAGTAAAATTTCGAGTTTAGAAAAGCCCCGCGTAGAAAATTTGTCGAGGGTCGCGCAGCGACCCGAGACAAATTTTCACGGGGCTTTTCTAAAATCGAAATTTTACTTGATGCGCCACGCGTATACAACACTAATTTAAGGGGAAGTTTAAAAATATTTAGAACGATTATATCTTACCTGTAAATCCTTCGAAGCATGAGAAACAAAACTTTTCAGGAGAGACAAAAAACCTGCTGCCGCCACTATTTTCGAAGCCCGTTTTTAGATTTCTGTTATGCAATAAAACTTCAATGTTATTTCAGTTACAATGAACAAAATATTTTAGGCCCAGTTGTTAAATTGCGGCTTAAGGTGAGTTTAGATTTAAACTAGGCTTAAATACATGTTGTTGTTTTTCAATTACGGCTTAGTACTAAGCAGTGGTTCAAACTCGAGTTTTTGAAAGCGGCCGACCACTGCCGCTTCGCGCGCTAAACTCGAATTCATAACCTCAAACATAAAAAATAGTTAAATCGGTCAATTGTCTGTGAACCTGTCGGTAAATTTACAATCCCTATTTATGAGCGAAAACCTGGGGATCATAATTTTCGCTCATAAATAGGGATTGTAAATTTACCGACCAGTTTACAGATAATTTACCGATTAATCACAATATTTTAGGGATAAAAGTAAAGTAAATACATAGAAAATGAATAGCATTTAATAATGACTTTCCTTAAACGAGGGTTTTCACTCCCAGACTAGGCATGAAGTAAAATTTTGAGTTTAGAAAAGCCCCGCGTAGAAAATTTGTCGAGGGTCGCGCAGCGACCCGAGACAAATTTTCACGGGGCTTTTCTAAACTCGAAATTTTACTTGATGCGCCACGCGTATACAACACTAATTTAAGGGGAAGTTTAAAAACATTTAGAACGATTATATCTTACCTGTAAATCCTTCGATGTATGAGAAACAAAATTTTTCAGGAGAGACAAAAAACCTGCTGCAGCCACTATTTTCGAAGCCTGTTTTTAGATTTCTGTTATGCAATATCACTTTAATGTTATTTCAGTTACAATGAACAAAATATTTTAGGCCCAGTTGTTGAATTGTGGCTTAAGCTGAGTTTAGATTTAAACTAGGCTTAAATACATGTTGCTGTTTTGCAATTACGGCTTAGTACCAAGCAGTGGTTTAAACTCGAGCTTTTGAAAGCGGCCGACCACCGCCGCTTAACGCGCTAAACTCGAATTCATAACCTCAAACATAAAAAATAGTTGACGTTTTTAATATGATGTAGACAATGTGGATATTCTGTCAGATTCAGTAAGCAAAAATATGAAATTTAACGTATATGTTATTTTTCCAATCCACATTTTAAGTGATTTTTTTATGTGTTATGTGTACAAAACTCACTTGATGAATAACGATCATTTTATTTTTAATGTGTTCCTTATGAAATCGGCTCGATTATTTCTATAATTCAATGGATACCAGCGACGACTTACCTTCAGGGTCGGCCAGAGCGCCAAGGCACGCAAAATTTTAGGTTGGGATCGCGCTTTATAAATACAAGGAATTGTGCAACAAACTCACCTTTCAATAACGAATACATATTACCTTGGGTCTCTGGCCTACCCTGAAGTTAGGCTGCGAGCCGCCGCTGATGGATACCGATAAATCATCCCTGAGTTGGTCGGATTGTTGACACAGCCAACCACTTTAGATTTCCGTTTTCTCTTGCATCCTTTTGGTCACATAATTTTCAGATTAAATCCTTACATTGCTTTCTAGTGTTCACAATCCTACTAATTCTACGTGTATTTTCCTATTCCTCAGGCAGGAGAAATAATGATGCAGCAATAGTATTATTATATTCTCGTTGAATTTATTTTTATCAATATTATATTGGCATGTTTGTACGTATTTAGATTAGAAACAAAAATAACTTTTATCACAAAATACGCATACAAGCTAAAGATGAATGAGATGAGAACTGTCATAATAATTCCAGCACGGTACATGATATTGTTAGGGACAAGCGCCCTAGGTGCTACAGAACCTTATATGCATTTTATTTATTATTTAATAGGTTTACTTTATCACCGAATTGCTTACCGTTATGTGAACAAATACATACATATTTATATTATCTACAGCAGACGTTTGTTGGTGTCACATGTACCATATTGGAGCAGAGCATATGTGCTACCAACATAACTTAAATGACGCTTTAATAAGCTTAACTTAACATGTGATTCAGAAACACATTACGAACTAAAGCGCAGCTTATCTAAAGCTACAGTTTACGAAAACTGCAGCTTAAGCCACAATTCAACAAGTGGCCCTGAATGTTTTATATTTTTTCTGTAATTTAATACAATTCCCACTGAGCAAACACATTCAAGTAATGATTCTTCAGCATGAAAACAACATTTAGTTGTTATAATGTTGATAAAACGTTATTTGTTTGTTTTATGTTCAGTGGGTTATTTCCGTAAAAAAAGCCAAATAGCCAAACCTTGGACTTAGAAGGTATTACAGGTAAGCCGACCATATGCAACCCAATATACATTACCGGTATTGGATTGTCTATAATCATTGCATTGAATTGCACTTTTAATATTTTTGCTATAATGATTATTTTATTCAATTAATGCAATGCGTTTAATTTGCATTTTATTCAAGTATAGAGATTCAGAAGTTCTCTGTATATCGATACAAATTGCGTTTCTAATTTACAGAAATATCGGTAAATTAAGCGGAAATTGCCGATACATTGTGGAAAGTGCTTTCTACGATTAATCGGTAAAATGATAAACCGATTTAGCGGCATTACAATCCCTAGTCATAAATAGACACATATTATGTTTACATTGTTAACTTTACTTATGTTATTTTTAAGAAAATGGGTATTATTTTCTTTAAAAACTTGAAGAAAATAAAGCCTTTTTAACCCATTAAACACCATTGATGTGTCAAGGCAATATTATTTATTTTTTATTAATTACCCACTGAACAAACTCATTCAAATAATGTTTCATCAACATTAATACAACGTTTAATGTTGCTAAAATGTTAATATAACGTTATTTGTTGGTATTTTGCTCAGTGGGTAAATGTCTTATGCCCGTTTGCACCCAAGTCGATTAACTTAATAAGTGATTAGTACTTCTTAAAAACATAACGATTTTATTTAAAACTTATTTACACAATCGTATATGGATGAAAAAACAAGTTAAGGGTAATTTATAACATTCTTATATTCTAGAATTCTTACTTGATCAGACCCCCTGAGCAAATTCATTTAAGTAATGTTTCCTCAACATTAAAACAACGTTTAATGTTGCTACAATGTTGATATAACGTTATTTGTTTGTTTTTTGGGCCTAAATAAATGAATTTGATACATTGTATCGTACGTTCAGTTAAAAAAAACCTGACACATAAAACGTCAGACGTAATAATTACAATATATAATTTCAGAGTTGCCAACCTACAATATTTTCCATGGCAGTCTACATGGAAGATATTGTAGGTTGGCAACGCTGAAATTATGTATTTTAATTATTGTGTCTGACGTTTTACGTGTCAAAAACTTCTATAAACTTTTTTGGGGAAAAGCGGCAGATTTCAAAAATTATATTTGTCTTTTTAGCCAGAAAACTTTATTTTTATTTAAGCCAATAAAAAGACAAATATAATTTTTGAATTCTGCCGCTTTCCGTCAAAAAAGTTTATAGAAGTTTTTGATAACTTGACGGCAAAAGAACTACTAAATTTCGTTTTATATGTCAATTCCTAAAGCGTGTAGCCAACTGAAATTTTCAAAAAAGATTAAATCATGGCACTCTACAGGTTTTTTTTTATTGAACATACAATATTTTTTGACGTGATTTCGATGATGACTTATTAAAAAAAATGTCTTGAGTGTATTTCTTACTTCACAATAAGTGTTTTATACGCGTGGCGCATGAAGTAAAATTTCGAGTTTAGAAAAGCCTGAAAATTTGGTTTGGTCACTCCGCGCTGCGCGCTACGCGACCAAACCAAATTTTCAGGTTTCTCTAAACTCGAAATTTTGCTTCATGCTTAATCTGGGAGTGGAAACACTCGTTTGAAACTTTCAAATTATCGCTTTTATAAAATCGGCGAATGCCTGAAAATTTACACCGTATCTATTATGTATATTTAAAAGAAACATTTCGAATATGTAATACAATAAGTTATTTATAGAAATCATTAAAAAAAGCCTAAAATCAACTTTCAGAGTTAACTTTATAATCGCTTAGCCATCAATGGGTTTTACTAATACTTACTAATTAAACTTTACTAATACTTACTAATTACATTAAATACTCCCACTGAGCAAACGCAATGAAGTAATGTTTCATCAACATTAAAACAACGTTTAATGTTGCTACAATGTTAATATAACGTTATTTGTTTGCTTTTTGCTCAGTGGGCTAATTATACTAATTTTACTATTTTTATATTAAAAGCTCATTCTTCTTTCTACATTATACATTTTAAATTGGTGCCCGATTGTTAATAAAAATGGCGGACAAAAATACTTTTGCGACGATTCAAAAGAAGGATTTCCAATGGCCATATCCAAAACCGCTGAAGCTAATGTAAGAATATCACCACATTTTCCTTTACAAACAAAATTCTAAGCTTTTTTGCTTCTTTTGTACAGACCATCTCAACCTCCCGTGAAGACGAAACCTCTGAACTTCTTCGTGGCGACTCTGGTGCAACCCTATTGCCATTGCGATGCCCATCTTTACGATCCGCAGATGAAGAGGTACGAAAAGTTGGCGGAAAAGGAAAAACAGTTGCATCATGAGCTTATTATGCTAAACGAACAGGTGCGTTATAGAAAGTATATACAGTTGTGGTCAAAATTATGTCAATGGTGTTTCTTTTGTTGTAGATCGCAACTTTAACGAATGAAATTTTGGATCATCCTTGCGATACTGATGATGATAAGCTTCTGACGACTTATCAAATTGATTATGCAAAGAGAGGTATTCACATATTGTAGAACGTTTTGTAATGTCGATCGAAAATTAAATAGCCCACTAAGCGGCAGTTGCACTAAACACGTTGAACTGGTTTAACTGTAAATTTGAGTTTAAAGTGACATTAGAACAATAGGAACTGTCATCTTGAACTCAAGTTCAGCTTGAACACGAGTTCAACGTTTTTAATGCTTTAGAGTAGACGGCATTCTTTTTGTGTGGTTGCCTAGAATGATAAATGAATAGTGAAATAAATTTGAGGTTATGGTAAACTATGTGTTAACAGTCAGTAGTGCCAATCTCATTTGAAATTCAAAGCCTACTCTAAACTATGTTTTAAATTATCGCACGGTACTTTAATCATTTCTATGAAAAATACAACATGCTCATTCACCCACTGAGCAAAAAACAAACAATTAACGTCGTCATAGAAATGTAAAAAATAGTTATACTTTTGAGAAGTGAAAATACAACACAAGTTTTGAATTATAACTCATCTTATTGATCTCCTTACAAGTATGTTTTGAATCTCACTTGGAATAAGTCTTTTATACGCGTGGCGCATGAAGTAAAATTTTGAGTTTAGAAAAGCCTGAAAATTTGATTTGGTCGCATAGCGCTACGCGCTACGCGACTAAACCAAATTTTCAAATTTAAATTTTCTGGTAGTGGAAAACACTCGTTTAAAGCTATAATTTGAACTTATTTCAAATACGACGAATATCTGAAAATTAACAGCGGATACAGTATGTAGTTAAAATAAACTTACTGTATATAGCGGACCTAAATATTACAAATATATCAAAATATTTTCGCATTTCAGGCGTTCTCCCACTGAGCAAATCAATTTAAGTAATGTTTCAACTACATTAAAGCAACGTTTAATGTTGCTACAATGTTGAAATCAAATTATTTGTTTGGTTTCTGCTTAGTGGGGTAGTTCTAGTGAGTGAATTTTTAAAAAATGTACCAATTGTGACAGGGCTCGTATATTGGCAATAATTGTAAACCTATTATTTTTAATTAATTTTTCATCTGGCACTTGGTGAAACATATTAGAATATATAGTTATTTAAATTAATAACACTTGGTATTGTTTCACAAATTAAAACTTTATTCCGATCATTTGTTGGACCATTTTCAAAGGAATGTACAGAAAAAAATATTGTCTAGGTATATATACATATTTTTGTTTCAGGTAATAAGGGAAGTCAAAATTGGGGAATTCCAAATCTCCTCGTTGTCGGTTACTATGTTTTTTCCCATTTTTGTATGGCCCTGTTAACCTCCAGGCCTTCTTTTAGATTTTGTGTGTATCCCTTATTACCTGAATGCAAAATCTTAAAATTATGCTGATTAAAGAAGTGATTGAATGCGATGCAATGTTTGGAAAAGCCAGTTGTTGGCTTATTATCTAAAACAGATTTTCTATGCTCTTTCAATCTGGTTTCGAATGATCTGCCGGTTTGCCCAAATTGTAAACCTATTTATTTTCTTTTTCTCAGGTGTAAACATTGCTGCGTACAGAAAATTAATGCCGGCAATCGAATCTCCAGTCGGAGTTCCAGTGAAAGCCCAAAGCAGCGGAACCGGAAAAGCCTATCGCGATCCAAACAATTTCAGATTTTCCACGTTTCCACGTGCAGTCATCGATCCTTGTGGTCCCGTTTCCTTTCTCACTGGTAATCCTTTCTATTAGTAAAATTTGACAATTTTTTTGATTCTATTTTGTTTTAGCACCAACCACTTTGGATAAATACGGGAAGCCTAATACAGGCAGGAGCGAGTATGGTGATACAATCAGCAAAATTGGGCTTAGTATTATCAAAACTAGGCAGCAGTACGCAGAGCCTTTGCCTTCTTCAAGAAGGAGGTTTGGTGATCCATCACTATAAATTTTTTCTTCATGCCTACCTATATGTTTGTTTATTGTCTTGTTTTTTGTTGAATAAATTTTATTAAATTATCTGTGTAATAATGAATTTATAGTGTTCTGTTAGATTATCAGATCACACTGATGAGGCCCGGAAAGTCAGAAACGCGTCTGTGTATGCTAGAACATAGAATCATTTTTAAATCTGTTCAAATTCAAATTTATTCAATAGACTATTATACCCACTGAACAAACTCATCTAAGTAATATTTCATCAATATTAATACCACGTTTAATGTTGCCAAAATGTTGATATAACGTTATTTGTTGGTGTTTTGCTCAGTAGGTAGTATTCTTCTTTTAGTTACGAGAAGTTGTTTCCAGTATTTTTTATTGTTTCGTTCCTTTCCTCACTTTGCTTTATTGTACGCTATATGCGTATTTTAAACACAAAAGTCCATTTTCAAGAAAATATACAAGTATAAATAAAATTTCCAATTTGTTTTTTGCTCAGTGGGAAGCTGAGCAAAAAACAAACAAATAACGTTATATCAACATTGTAGCAACATTAAACGTTATTTTAATGTTCACGAAACATTACTTAAATGTGTTTGTTCAGTGGGTTGGCTGTAAATTACTTCAATCTTTGGGCCCGTTCATCAAAATGTTCACCATTCAACATGTTTGGATTTATTTGTGATGCAATGTTGGTATCTAATGAACGGTACTCCGGTCGGTCTATTTTGTACGATTGCAAAAATCCCAAACATGTTCACGATTAACAATCCGGTCATCAGAGATTTCCACAACAGTTCGCAGTAAACTCCCAACTGTTGTCTCTGATGAACGGGCCCATTAAAAGTGCGACAAGTTGTAGATTGCGTAAAGAATCGCACTTTTAATGTTTTATAGCTAAATATATCTGTGGTTTGGAGCTAAAATTACCAGTGGCGAAAACAAAAAGTAAAAGTATGTTCCAACATTGGTTCATATAACTAGGCAAGAAATTAGAATCCGTGCGTGCTCATAACACCAAAAGTCTTAAAATGTGACTTGTGTAACTTAACAAAAGTGAATTAAAGTAACAAAATGGCATTATTTTTTGAAAAATCACTTAATTAGTTGCACAAATAAACTGTACAGAGATACAAATTTGTTCGCATTTCTTCGAATTTCTCACCTACTCACTGAGCAAACACATTGAAGTAGTGTTTCATTAACATTAATACAACGTTTAATGTTGTTACAATGTTGATATAACGTTATTTGTTTGTTTTTTGCTCAGTATGTAGTTTAATGAAATTAACAATATTCAGCGAAAACAAATAATATAACTAGTGACGGGTACATCCTATAGGCAACCAAATAACCACGAATGCGTATTAAGTTGCATACGGTTAAATATTAATTTCGTTTTCTTTTTTATAGACTTTTCATTTTCAAAAATATGCATACAAAATATAAAACAAATTTGTAAAGTTGTAATAAGAATAAACAGTTGTTTATGAATAAAACAAAATTGAGAAACATAAACAATTTATTAAATACAGATATCTTTTAAGTATACATACCCCGATGCACATGCTGTAAACTTTCAGGCATCCGTTGTTTTTGAAAAAAATCAGTTTAAAGCTTTCGATGAGTGTTTTCCACTCCCAGACTAAGCATGAAGTAAAATTTCGAGTTTAGAAAAGCCTGAAAATTTGGTTTGGTCGCGTAGCGCACAGCGCTACGCGACCAAACTAAAATTTAAGGCTTTTCTATGCTCGAAATTTTACTTCATACGCCACGCGTATAAAACACTAAAATACTGTAATGTTAAAAAATACTGTCTTAACATATTGAGCTTTAGAAATATATTTTAAACTTCACTTGAAATCAGTGTTTTATACGCGTGGCACATGAAGTAAAATTTCGAGTTTAGGAAAGCCTGAAAATTTGGTTTGGTCGCTTCGCCCTACGCGACCAAACCAAATTTTCAGGCTTTTCTAAACTCGAAATTTTACTTCATGCTTAATCAAGGAGTGGAAAACAGTCGTTAGAAGCTTCAAATTGATCGATTTTCAAAAACAACGAACGCCTGAACAAATACACCCACTGAGCAAACGCTACTAATTAATGTTTCATTTACATTAAAACAACATTTAATGTTGCCACCATGTTGATGAAACGTTATTTGTTTGTTTTCTGCTCAGCGGGCAGCTTATAATATATATTTTATTAGGATATGTATACATAAAAAAATGCCCTGTATAAAAATTAACTACTAAAGAAAAGTAGCAATAGTTTTATTTATTTTGAGTTGTTTTCCCACTGAGCAAATCCATTTAAGTATTGTTTCATTAACATTAAAACAACGTTTAATGTTGCTATAATGTTGATATTACGTTATTTGTTTGTTTTTTGCTCAGTGGGTTTGCGATTAATAAAATTGAATGATTGATGTTTTAAGATTTGTATATTATTGAGGCGTTATTTTTTATAGCCTTTCTTCTTGATTGAAGTATTTATAGTATATTTATAGTATAATACGTCAATCAACGCATTTATGTTATACACATTACGAAAAAGCTTATTTGAATTTCGCGATAGACAAATGGTATAGGCAATTAAGTATCCATGACGCTGTGTATTAAGTTGCCTTAACGCGGTTTAGTAAACCTTGTTTTATGAGAACATATTAGTTTGAAAACAAAAAAATATTTAGACCTAACGTTTCGTAGACAACTAAACAGTTATATTTATAAAAAAAAGATGTAATGTTTATTCCTTGTACAAATGATTTATTTAATAACGTAACTTTTTGTATGTATCAAAAATCATAAACCTAATTTTATTTTCTTAATATTGACTCTAAAAAGTAATATTTAGACCGAACTTTTCGTAGATAAATAAACACTTATGTTTATAAAAAAAGTGTATTATTTGTTCTTTCTACAAATGATTTATTTATTAACGTAACTTTCTGTATGTATCAAAAATCATAAACATAATTTTATGTTCCTAAAAATGACTAAAATATCTGCAAGAAATATCTTCATCAGAATAGTTGTTGGTGTATACACGGTTCCATTTGTTTCTGGATCTCGCCTAGCCATGCTTTCGTGTTGTTATGTTGCAGTATCAACATTTACATTTTTTATTAGTTGCCACTCCTGATTCCTTATTTTAACAGTGTTGCAATAATTTATGATATCATAAGTAATCCTCTTTTTAATTTTCAAGAGGTTTATTGTTAATCTTGCAACAATTATTTCGCCACGCGGTCGCTTCTTCGAGCATTTTATTATTAAATCAAATTAATCTAGTGTTGCAATGCTGTGTCAATGTCAAAGTGAAAAATGATTTCAGGCACATATTAAATATTAACATGCCAAAGATTATTTCTGAATCAAAAAGGTTACAAATTCTGAAATCCTACAAACATTTTAGGCAAAGTAATCCAAATCTACAGCATCACAATATTATTACGATTTCAATAGATATTTTTGGGGTATGTCTAGTATTTTAATTGTCATATATATTTAATTAAAGATAATTACGTTTCAGGTAGAGAGATCTTCATTACAATTAATTTTACGACAAAGACCTAACGAATTGAAATCTACTACTTCTGGCAAACGATCTAAAAACAGCCATTTTTGGAATCACCTAGCTAGAAAAGATCTGCAACAACTAATTTGGCAATATAACTCTAGAAATCAGTATTTTACTTTGAGAGATCTTTTGAATGATATGAAAGAAAATTATGAGTTCCATGGGAGTAGAACAACACTTTATAGGGTTGTTAAAAGTATGGGGTATAAATTGAAATTAATTAATGGGCGCAAAATTCTCTGTGAACAAAAACATGTTGTTGCAGCTAAAATTATTTTCCTTAGAAAATGTTTACAGTATCAAAATTCCAGTGAAGATATCCAATTCGTATACCTGGATGAAACATGGATATATCAGAATGGATCCGTGGTTCGACGCTGGGTACATGAAACGGATATAAAAAGTAATCCAACTAAATTTAAAAATGGCAAAAAGGCAAACGCTTCACCATTCTACATGCTGGGTATAGGGGTGGGTTTTTGGATGGGTGCGATTTTTTATTACATTCGAAAAACAATAACCGAGATTACCATGCCACAATGGATGGTAATACTTTTCAAAATTGGGTGGTTAATCAACTTATTCCTGCTTTGGCTAAGCTTTCAGGGAAATGTGTAGTTATTATGGATAATGCTGCATACCATTCTGTGCAATTAGACAAAACTCCTTCATTTTCTTGTAAGAAATGCGAAATGCAGGAGTGGTTGGTTAAACACAATGTAAAATTCAATCCAAAATTAACCTTTTCGATCTAATGACAAAATTTACGTAGTTGATGACATTTTGAGAAAGAACGGGCACGAAGTTCTTAGATTACCGCCATACCATTGTCAATACAATCCAATTGAAATGGCATGGGGGTTTTGTAAGACTTACTACAATATGCACATAAATTCTAAGCAACCATCTAAGGATCGTGTTCAGAATTTATGGCTTGAGTCTCTCTCAAAATATACATCCGATATGTGGCAAAATTTCTGTGATCATTGTGAAAAACTTATTTCGGATGAATGGACAAAACACATGGGGAACCTTTCTTTTGAAACCATTCCTCCTTTTATTATTTCGCTTGGGGAATCTGGCTCAGAACAAACATCAGAAGATTTAGATGCACGTTCTCTTGACTAAATAATAAAAGTGGAATGAGGGCTTAAAAATTGTTTGACATGAAAATTATTAGTATCACAAGAGGGTGGGAATAAATTTGCAATTCTACAAAAAAATACTGAGGGCCAACAGAAGAGAGAATGACCAAAATTAAGGTGGATGGATGGAGTTGATCAAAATGTGTTAACGGGAAGACCCAAGCGAGAAATACAAATGGATGACGAAATAAGTTTGCAGAGCCGAATTCATTATATTTGTTATATACAATATTATTGCTGTGTTTGTATGTACAAAAACCAAGTAGTAAATTTTGTTAATCTTAAAACTGCATATTATTATCCTTTTATATCTGAAAATTTGTAAAACAGGCAACAGTGTAAGATCACAATAGTCAGAAATTATAACCTTAAAATCGAACATCTGACAGTGACATTTAAAAACCCTGATTTAAAACACAACCAGCCCCATTTACAATACTTAAACTGTCACTTTTCCATAGCTAGGCGAGATCCAGAAACAAATGGAATATATTATATAAACAAATTAACTTTATTTGAAAGCAGAGTTGTGTGCGCCTAGCGCATGAAGTAAATATTCCAAGTTTAAAAAAAATTAAAAATATTTTTGATCTCCAAATATTTACTTAGTCAAGAACTGGAAAAAAAAATATTTTATCGAGTTAAATAAAAACCTTGAAAATGTGTTTAATCTCGATATATTTACTTTATACTTAACCAAGGATTGAAAAAAAAATGCATCGTGGTTATTTTAACATTTGCGACAAATAATAGAGGCAACCAAATATCCATGAAACTGTGTATTAAGTTGTCTGTATACGCTTATGTTAAGCTTCTCTTACACTAACATATTTGCATATAAAAAATATATTCAAACCAAACTTTTGATACACAAATAAACACTAATGTTTATAAAAGAGGGGTGAAGTATCTATCCATTATTTAAATAAGTTATCAATGATAGTAAGTCTTTGTAAATATCAAATATCATAAACTGTTTATAATTTTTGATGTTAACAAAAAGTAACTATCATTGATAACTTATTTGAATGATAAATAAATAATTCACCCCTTTTTATAAATATAAGTGTTGGGTATTAAAAGTTTGGTTTGAATATTTTTTTTATATGCAAATATGTTAGTGTAAGATGAGCTTTACAAAAGCTTATATAGGCAAATTAATACACAGTTTCGTGGATATTTGGTTGCCTGTACTATATGTCCAAAATGTTAAAATAATCACAACACATGTTTTTCAATCCTTTTTTGTTTACAATAAGATTATGTTTATAATAAACATAATCTTATTGTAAACAAAAAATAAATTTGTAGGAAAGGAGCCTAATAATAAATTTCGAAATTTCTTGAGAAACAAATCTTGCTTTTTATATTTAAAGTGTTTTGATTCAAAAAATACTGAATGGATTACATTTCTTGAAAATGTAATCGATCAAGCCTAAAATTAATCCTAATTTCTGGTAATATTGATTTATATGGTTTGAAAATATAATTATCTATTAATTTATTATTTAGTTTTATTATTAAAGTTGAAAAGTCTTAAATAGACTACATTTTTGCAGAAAGTTGATATTAATTCGTTTTTATACTTTGATCAAAACAACTGAAAAAATATAGTAACATTTTTTTCAAAAAAATGTCAGATATTTTTGAAAATCTAAATACCTTACACTAATCAAAAACAATAGGAGTTTATTTTCTATATATTGTCTATATTAAATAATTTATTAATTTAATAAATTCAATTTAAATTTATTTCTCAAAATTTGAGTCATGAATATGAATAGTATTTTCTAAAACCTTCCACTAAGCAAATCCATTTAAGTAATGTTTCAACAACATTAAAACAACGTTTAATGGAAACACAAGGAAACTTTTTATCATCTCAAAAAAATGCTCAAAACAAATATTTTGTAACAAATTTAATATCGTCATTGAAACGAAATCATTTCTGATAAAACTTTATCAAGCAGAAGGCAAGAAAGACAAAAAAACAACACGCGTAATTCAACTCGTGCGCAAAAGCGCAAGCGCGCAAAAACAGATGATTTTAAAGTACAAAAACAACTAGCATTGAAATGCACCATTCAGCATTGATTTCCCACAACAAACATCTGTGAATTACAATCAAGACCTTGACAACAAAACATTGTTGTTCATTTCAACTCAGGGTTAATTTTTAAATTAATTATAACAATGATTATTAAACGTAACCTGTGGGGGATTTTTATTTTTATTTCGATAATTCAATTAGCGTTTTGTGGGTTGAATCCGGTGATTCTAGTGCCGGGTGATGGGGGCTCTCAAGTCGAGGCTCGGTTGAACAAAACGGATTCGGTGCATTACATCTGCCAGAAAACCACTAAGGATTTTTTCAACATTTGGTTGAATATGGAATTGTTGGTGCCGATCGTAATCGATTGTTGGATTGACAACATTCGTTTGGTTTACAATAATCAAACGAGGAGGACGGAGAACCCGCCGGGGGTCGAGACGAGGATACCAGGATTCGGGGGCTCGGAGACGGTGGAATGGCTGGATCCCAGCCACGCTGCTACGGGGTCGTATTTCAATAAAATTGCGACAGCCTTGGTGAGCATCGGGTATGTTAGGAATAAGACGATTAAGGGGGCGCCGTTTGATTTCAGAAAAGCACCAAGTAAGTTTTAATTATGTATAATATTTTTATTCAATAATTTTCTTTTGGTTACGTGAAGTTATTTGTAACTTTTTTAATAGATGATCGTTTAAATTAATTGTTGTTTTACTTGTAAAGTCATTGTTTTTAATTACAACAACTGTGATAATGATAATAAATTGTTTAAACATTACTCACATTCACTTATCTACAATAATTAACGGGAGTTATATTTTGTTGGTAATTTTAAACCAAGAGTGCTTTAAGAATTGGTTAAACAATTGATTTTCAAATTTCATATTTCGATTTTGCTGGTGCTTTTCTTTTTTTCTCATTTACCAAATTTAAGTTTTTCCAATTTTTGAAAGTAAAATAATAACAAAAATATCTGCAAGAAATCAATTAAATTACCCATGTACAAACAAATGAACTTCATTTTAGATCAGCGTTGCGAATGCGTGGCGCATGAAGTAAATATTTCGAGTTTAAAAAATCCTGAAAATTTGGATTGGTCGCTACGCTTCGCTCCGCGACCAATCCAAATTTTCAGGATTTTTTAAACTTGAAATATTTACTTCATGCTTAATCAGGGATTGGAAAAAATGTGTTTCGTGATTTTTTTAACAATGACTAAAATCTTGGATTTTAAATAATAATAATAATAATAATAATATTTATTTATAATAATAATAATAATAATAATAAATTGTCTTTATTCAAAAATTCAGGAATATTACAAAAGAGAATAACATACAGTAGTGCAGGCGAAGTTCAACCAGTCTGTGTGACTTTAGTTGCTCTTCCACTTAACCTGCTTCGGTAAGAAAGATAATCCATAGAGGAGTACATAATTATAATAATAAGTCTTAAAAATTAAATGAACAAATAAAAGATACAACTTTAATTAACTGAGAAAATAAACAAAAAAAAACTCCAATCAAATCAGATACCTAGAATTTTAGATCTAATTTGTCGGGACATGGCTTTTTTAAAAGTAAAGGGTGACAGTTGTTTGAGGTTAGAGGGAATTTTGTTAAAAATGTTGTATATATTGTATTTAAAACATCTCTTAAAAAAGGTGGTTTTGAATTTAGGAGGTGAGATGGTTCCTCTAAACCTCAAATTGATATTGTGGACATCAGACCGATAAACAATCTTGTTGTAGAGGTAGGGGGGTGTGCGGGTCTCAATAATTTTCTTATACATCACACAGCAATGTAACAATCTGCGCTCCGCCATATCTAGCCAGTTCAGCTCTTCAAGTTTACCTGAGATGTGGTCAAATTTGCGTATGCCAAAAATAAGTCTAATACAGGCATTCTGGACCTTTTGTATGCGTTTCGTTGTTACAGAGTCTAGGCAGGCATTGTATACGGCATCCGCAAAGTTGAAGTGGCTAAGTACCAAAGTGTCGCATAGCAGTCGCTTAGTTTTTAGGGTCAACACATTACGGTTAGAGTAAATCATTTTTAAATTAATATATGCACGAGATATGCATTTATTGATGTGTAATTTGAACCGTAGCTTATCATCAATTACTAGACCTAGGTTTCGTACAGAGTCAACAAAAGGGAGTATTGCATTACCTATTTTGATTTTTAATTTTGATTTTGCTATTTGAATTATTTTTTTGGACCGAAAAGCATAGCTGATGATTTAGATGGATTTATTATAAGTGAATGACTATGCGATGTATCGACTAGCTTACTGATGTCAGAGTTAATGTTGAGGTTAGCGGTGGATATATCATTAATATTGAATGCGTATGATAGTTGTGTGTCATCAGCGTATACATTTACGGAGCAATGGATTAATACTGACGGTAGAGAGGAAGTATAAACACAAAATAAAACTGGTCCTAAGATGGATCCCTGAGGAACACCCGCCTCCACACTACATGTATTTGAGATTGCGTCGTCTATCTGTACAAACTGGGTACGACCTTTTAGAAAAGAACTAATCAAGTTTATTGATGAATTAGTAAGTCCTAGATAGTGAAGTTTAGCTATAAGGATATCGTGATTGATAGTGTCAAAAGCCTTACTATAATCCAGCAGTACGATTGATGTAAGTAAGCCATTATCCGTTGAGGAAATGATGTCGTCTGTAACATTAAGTAAGGCAGTTGTACAGCTATAATTTGGCCTAAAACCGAATTGAGCTGAAGGAAGGAGTTGGTGCTTCTCAAGAAAATCCAGAAGTTGATTTTTTATTATGCGTTCTAAAATCTTTGATAAGGTCGGTAGAATGCAGATTGGTCTGAGATCTTTGAAACTGTTAGGAGAGGTTGTTTTAGGAATGGGTAGGATTTTACCGTGCTTCCATATGGTCGGAAAGACTGATTGTTCAAGACAGCAATTAACTATGTGTGTTATGTATGGGATAATATAGGGACAGCATAATCTAATCATGTTGATGTCTATTTCATCAGAACCAACAGCCTTTGTTTTTATATGACAGATAATATCTTCAATGATCTCCTTATTGACTAGTTTTAAAGAAAAATGACTTGAGACGTTGGGGTGGATATTTTGACAATAGTAAGTAATAAGAGAGCCATTCGGTTGACTTTTTACCGAGTTAATAAGGTAATTGTTGTAGCCATTAACGTCCTTTAAGTTATTTGGAATGGCAGTTCGCTTTTTTACAACAACATCATTACTTTTAAAACATGACCACATATTTTTCCTGTTGGTATTAATGATATGTGTAAAATAAGCTTCTTTTTCATGGTTAACAGCAGAGTTTACAATATTTCTTAAGCGTTTATAGTAAGTGAAGTCATTTGGATTTTTCGTTGTTTTAAATTTATTGTAACTGTTATTGCGTACTTTCATCATATCTTTTATGGTGTCAGTTAGCCAGGGAGCTTTCTTTTTTGTCACTCTTGAGGTTACCAGAGGTGCGTGTAAATCAAATAATTGTAAGAGGCAGTAGTTAAGAAAGATATTTAATTTTGTCATCGATATTTTGTATGTAAATCAAGTTGCCGATATTAATCAGCTCAAGGTCAGATTGGAATGTATTTAAGTCAATATTATTAAGTTTTCTGTATTTTACTAAGTTCACAGGCTGCTTGGTGTTGAAAACTAGCTTACAGTGTATCAAATCATGATCTGCTATGTCGTGAACTTTAATTACACCGGAGTCTGTGCAGCAGTTTTTGTTAGACAAAATGATTAAGTCGATTAGAGAGCTGGACTGACTAGTCACGCGCGTTGGTTGATTTATTACTTGATACAGTGCATATGTGCTAAGAATATCAAGAAAGTTACTAGTAGTGGTAGAATCGATGTTAAGCAAATTAATATTTAAGTCTCCTAAGCATATGAGATCGTCACATTCCGGTAATATATAAGAAAACGTATCTTTTAATTTATCTACAAATACGCGGAATTGGCCGATGGGAGGTCTATATAAGACTCCAACACAGTATAACTTGTTGTTAAACTTGCACTTTATCCATAATTGTTCTAACGCGTTTGTTGAGTCCAAAGGGAGAGACTCAAAGTATATATTTGACCTAATGTAGATGCCAACTCCACCACCGCGACCGAATTCCCGATCCTTACGTAAGAAAGTGTATCCGTCAAGATTGAAACAAGATGTGTCGAAATCAGAATGAAGCCATGTCTCCGATAGAGTAATTATATCGAAATCAAGTGGTAGCACAAGATTCTTAAAATTATTAAAATTACTATTAATTGAACGAATGTTTATATGACAAAGACAAATATTTGTATTCATACTTATTACTAAAGAAAAAAGTAAGCTAAGCTATAATTAATTTTATATGTGAGAACTCCATTGCGTGAATCACTTTAAAAAGAGAAAAAAAAAGATTGTCATGCATTAGTGTATACAAGTTATATAATGAAATGAAAAGAGAGCAAAAAGCAAAAAAGAATATATATATGAATGTAGCATGCATGATGTAAATACTTAAAGTAAAGATAGTATTGAAACTTCGCTTATCAATTATTATTCAAAATCAGATGTGTCATAAATAACTTTTTTTGATTCTTCTCCGTCTTTTCCTGGGCGCAAGATGAATATTTTTCCATTCCACGACCAGGCATTCTTGGAACCCAGTGTTTCGTGCGCTTTTTTGAGCAAGCGGTATCTCTTAGGAGTCAAATCATTGGTCATCATTATACCAGACTGCTTAAGGCGGTGCCGATTTTTTAAAATCAGATCTGCCGTCTCGGGGGAGGATACATTAATTACCACTGCACGACGCGTTTTAGATGGTTTGCCCAATCGATAACATTTAAGTACATGAATTTTAGAATTAATTTGTAATTTTGTAGAGAACAAGTCTTTCAGTTTATTATTTAAATTTTCGTTAGGTTCTTCCTTTAATCCTATTATTCTGAGATTCGAATTTCGTGCTGTTTGTTCGATTTGGTCGATTTGTTTTTTCAGTAATTTGTGTTCGTCCTCCAAGAGAGATATGCGGTGCTAATCTTGGTGATAGCTGTTTGAAAGAGACCAGCTATCACAGTGTCCTCCTTCAAAATTTCCAATAGTGCTTCTTTAATAGTATCTTTTAAGTCCTCCTTCTGTTCACGTGTAAGAGGCATGGCGAAAACTAGTTATTGTAAGCAAGGCGCGTACTTACAATAAGGTGCTGATATATTTCAGATGTAGTAGGTGTAGTTGATAAGAGAAAAAGTAGTTGAAAGCGGAGCACTCACAAACACGACTATTCGCACTCACGTTTCATTATCCCAACGGAAGACCAATACAGGGACAAAAATATAAATAAAAACTAAATAGTAATACAAAAATAGCACAAAAAGATACAACTTAGGAATATAAGTACAAGAGAATTTTTAATTTATGGTATGAAGTGTTATACATGGTCACCAACAAAAATATCGCTAAATAAATTATTTGAATTAACAGACATATGAAAGATGGGTGACTTACGTAAAATATTTGTTCTTGAGTGTGGAATATGAAATGTGCTGCTGTGTCTTGACAATATACGTGAAACATGAAAATTAATCTTAGAGAGTAATTGCGGACAGTCAACTTTGTTTTCAATTAATTTACGCAAAAACGTTGCACTGAATTCTTCTCTCCGTGATGTTAAAGAGACGAACTGAAATTCATTTAATAAGCTCACATAATCAGAAGATACATCCGGGTACGTGCCGTGAGTTTTAAATGACAAGAATTTCAGAACCCTTCTCTAAACACCATTCAGAGCGTTGCTATAATATGGATACCATACAATCGATGCGTATTCAAGCTTACTCCTAACAAGAGCATAGTATAAAGTTTTTAACAACGTGAGGTCCTTAAAATGACGGGATGTACGCATTAAGAAACCTAGCGTTTTTAATGCAGAGGTTGATGTGCATTTTATGTGTTCCGAAAAGGATAATCTGCTGTCAAATAAAACCCCCAAATCTTTACATTGAGTGTTACGTTCAAGAATATCGTCCTGAACGCGGTAGATAAATTGTATAGGTGTATTCTTACGGTGGTAAGACACTACAAGACACTTACTAATGTTCAATACAATTTTATTTACTAAACACCAGTGTGTAATATGATCAAGGTTATTCTGAAGTAGTAGAGCATCATCAACACATTTAATTGTGCAATATATTTTTATATCATCTGCGTATGCTAATACCGGACATGAAATAGAGGTTATCAGATCATTGATGTAAACAATGAATAGAAGCGGACCCAAATTCAATCCTTGAGGGACCCCTGACGTACTAACAAACTTGTTAGATCTAAAGCCATTAAAGTGTACATAGTTCACTCTGTTACTGAGGTATGAAGACATAAATTCAAGAGATGAACTAGTAAATCCAAAACTATTTAGTTTATGCAGCAATAAGTTGTGATTAATTGAGTCAAATGCTCGACTGAAATCGGTATAGATAACGTCGGTTTGTAATCGTTTATCGATAGATTCACTTATATTTTGAGTAACTACAGCTAAATTTGTTGAGATCGATCTGCCCGATAAAAAACCATGCTGAAATGGAGACAGATACTTATGGATGTGATTATAAATAGAGTTATAAATTATATGCTCAAACACTTTAGCAAAGTTTGATAAAAGGGCAATTGTCCGATAATTAGAAGTAAGACATGGATCGCCTTTCTTAAATACAGGCGTAACAACAGCAGTTTTCCATATCTCAGGAAATGCCGAGGTCCGTATAGCTAGATTGTATATAATAGTCAGTGGTTTTGCAAGGATGTATTTGCAATCTCTAACTAAAAAGCTTGGAATTTGATCATCGCCACACACTGAAGAATTCTTTAATTTACTTATACTATTTACAACAACATTTTCGTTAGTATGACTAATGGAAAAAGATTCAAGATTAGAAACTATATCGTCAAGTTTAGCTGTTGTTTTTGGCAGATATGATTTTGAGAAAGTATTTGCAAAGCCATTTACAATTGACAACGGTGACGTTAGTTAAATACCATCATGAACCAGTTGACTAGGAATTCTGGATATTCCTTTTTTTTGCCTGATAAATTTCCAAATGTCTTTAGGATTTTTTTTTAAGATCAATTTCAATTTTTCTAAGATATTCTTAAAATTACCTGTGAAACATTAAGGGGAATATAACAGTGGTCTGAAATTTAATGTCAGGTTTATGTAAAAACTAAAGATCCTAGAAAGTTTAAATTTTGACAGCGTATATTAAGCTCAATTATCTAGTAAAATATCGAAGTACTTTTTTTTAACAATTTGCTTTCAGAGGTATAAATAAAATAATGTTATATTTTTCAAAATTAAAAAAAATATTCCCATATCTTGCTAGTTTATACTATAAGGAATATAATGTGAACATTTCATAAGGATGCGATAGCTCATGCCCGAGTCAGGTTAAAATAAAAATCTTAAAAAATAAGACCGTAAAATACCGCCGCCTTGCGGATCTTCTCTTAGTTGAACGCGTTGTACACTCATCTGCACAATTATTGGAGGGGCGAGCAGCATGCGGCCAGCGTTTATCCCTGGGCTGGCGAACGCTGCGCGGCTTCGCGTTTGTTTTCATTTTCTTTTCTCAATCATAGTTAACAAAAACGGCTCGCGTCGTTAGCATTTATTCTCGTAAAATTAATATTTCGCAATTATAATCGATATTTTATTGTACTAGTGTTTTATTTTTATGCTTTCTGACTACTAATGGAATAAGTATTTTTTTATACTGCATGTTCACTAATATAGAAAACACGAAATGTTTCACTAATTTAAATAAAGATGTGTAATATACCTTTAATATTGGCTTTCCTAATTATTTGACAGTATCGGTATTATTAAATTATTTTTAAAGTGTTTTAAGCTGATTAATAAGCAGAAGCAATCGAATAACAATCAGTCTTGTTCAAATCATTATTTCGTCTTAAATCTTTCGTTGTTAAAACAGTTGTTAAATGCGCAATAAAACTATTAAAGTAAATTGTAAAGTTTCTAGCAATCGGACCTATTTGAACCAACTGCGACTTCATCAACGAATCAATGATATCAAAACTATAAGAATAGTGAGAATAACGGCACCAATTTGACGTTGTCGTAGATTAATGTTACAAATCAACTATTTTTTACTGAGCACAGGTAATATATGTTTGACGAATGTTTACAAAAATGTAGGGTTTAACTGCGTGCATATTCATTGTTAATTATTTTAGAAAAAATAGAACTATAATAATAATAAGGTAGTTATTATAATGCATTTCAAATAACAAGCTTCTTGCTCAACATTGCACCGAACCCAATATATTTTATTTCAAATTTGGCTGATTTATGATGAGTCATATTTTGATAGCAAGTAAATAAGGAATAAATGAATTGTAATTGAATGTTATTGCAATCCTCTATTTATACACATCATCATTTTGTAAACCCTGTACTAATTATAAAGAAACAGGGCAGCTGTCCGTTTAATTTTTTTCAATCTATTATTTATTATATAGAATTAGAAAACTTAATTAACATTTGTTTAAATCAGAATTACTTCAAATTTAACAATGTTCTGTATTCACAAACAGAGGGCCTACCAATGGGGTCACCGTCATCGCCACTGTTTGCTGAAATATACATGAACTACTTCGAAGAACTAATTTTAAACGACTCTAACAATAAGAATAAAGACAATATATTGCACTGGTCAAGATATGTAGATGACATTTTTTGCATCTTCAAAGGAACCGACAGGCAACTAAATCAACTTCTAACTTACGTAAATTCAATAGAACCATCAATTCAATTCACACTTGAAAAAGAACAAGACAACAAACTGAATTTTCTGGATTTAACTCTGACACGTCAAGACGGTAAAATTGCATATAAAATCTTTCGCAAAACAACCTACAGTGATGCAATAATACCATCTAATTCCAACCAATCTATACAAATTAAAATGAGCGCCTTCCATAGTTTAGTCAACAGATTGTTTAGTATACCCTTATCAGAAATTGACTTCAACAAAGAACTTAGAACAATCAAAACCATAGCCACGAACAATGGCTATAAAGAAGAAATCATTGATCACATAGTAAATAAAAAACGAAAGAGTTCTTTGTTGAAGTTAATTTACGCTGGATCGGAAATTGTAAATCCAAAATCATATGTCTCTATCAATTTTGTTAATAATAAATCAAATGTAATCATCAACTCGCTGAACAAATTAAACATCAATTCTATTTGTGTTAATAAAACCAATTTAGGGAAAATATTAATTAATAACAAAGATCAAACAGAAAGGGGTGAAAAAAGCGGCGTATATCAATTGCACTGCAACGATTGCGAAGCCATTTATATCGGCCAAACTGGACGAAATTTTAATACTCGTTTAAAAGAACACAAAAAATCTATCTTGGATAACCAGGCAAAAACAGGCTTCGCTAAGCATTGTATTGATAATGGCCATTTTTTCACTCCCTCGAAATTTAAAACATTAAAAATCATAAACAAATCGAGGAAACTTAATTACTGGGAAATGTTTTACATTAAGGATGCGATCAGAAAGGGCCTATATGTAACCAACTACAATTTAGACGCAATTAACACCCCGCTGATCGACACCTTTGTCAAATTACGCCCCAGTAATCAGGTCTCCCACCCTACTTAGTCTTAAGCCATTAGCCTTAATCCCCAATGTATAAAAGGCGGTCCGCTCTTTTGTAAATCATAGTAATCCTTGTAAACCACATTGATAATGGTCGTCTGACCGAAACTAGTAGTGGAAATAAAATTTTGAATTTGTGAAACAAAAACCAAGTGTTTTATTCTATCAACCTTATATAAAAAGTGTAAAGATGTTTCACCAAGTGCTAGATGAGTCAACAATCAAAAGTTTATTATTTATTTGTTGCATTCATAAAAACTAGAATATTGGATAAAATAAAAATTGAAATTCTCCCCAAAATCTGGGGTATTTACCCAATTTGGCAGAGGCCAAATTAATACACATTATTTTCATGGCAATAGCAGTTCTCAAAGATAATATTCCTATATAAAAAATATCATTGAAAATCCTATATTCCGTTTTTTTCATATACAGAGAGTTTTATATAACACCGAACATGTTCATCCAATACAATTTTGACACCTTTATTTTTTAAGTTATGTGTAAATTGGGTTGCCTCTATGACCATTAAAAACTGTAGCCAATCAATCGCAATTAATGCCTCAATTTGTACACACAGGGAGTTTTTCTTTCAAGTATACATGTGAGAATTAAACAGTATATGTCGTAAATCTTTAGATACTCGTTGTTAAAAAAAATAATTTGAAACTTGAAATGAGTGTGTTCCACTCCCAGACTAAGAAGTAAAATTTCGAGTTTAGAAAAGACTGAAAATTTGGTTTGGTCGCGTAGCGCGAAGCGCGGAGCGGCCAAACCAAATGTTCAGGCTTTTCTAAACTCGAAATTTTACTTCATGCACCACCGGTACAAAACACTGACAAATTACGAAGTTTAAAACACACCGATAAACTTTCTATTGCATCAGTGTTTAGTACCGGTGGCGCATGAAGTAAAATTTCGAGTTTAGAAAAGCCTGAAAATTTGGTTTGGCCGCTCCGCGCTTCGCGCTACGCGACCAAACCAAATTTTCAGGCTTTTCTAAACTCGAAATTTTACTTCATGCTTAGCCTGGGAGTGGAAAACACTCGTTTAAAGCTTCAAATTAAATTCTTTTAATAAACCTAGCATCGGCAAATGTTCAACGTATGCTTCTGTATACTTAAAAGACAAATTCTCGTTATGAAAATGTTCGGTGTTACATAAAACTCTCTGTATATCCGGCATATAAATATTCACAAGGAGCTTATGATCATGAATTATTTTATTATTATATTTTTAAGAAATAATCTCTAATTTAATAAAATAAAACACATAGTTTGTTCAGCTGTCGAAACTGGAGTCTTAAAAGTAAAAATAATTAGTTATAATGACAAGAATAAGAATCATCGGTTTTGTAAATACCGAAAAATAACACAGGATCGCTTTCTAACGAATTGAAAACAATACATAGCTTGTATGTATTATCAGCGTGTTTAAATAATACGAATCGACACTTTCCTTCGATCCGTCTTTTTTATACGCTTTTTTTTTCGTCTATTCCACGCGACGCGAGACCCTATCCGTTCATGCCAAGCAGCAATGCACAAATGCACAGTGAACTGCCGCTTTTCTCTCTGACTGTATTCGCCCCACTTGTCCTGTAAATTTGGCATCGGATGAGCTACTCTAAACTATGTGGGTCTTTCCAACACGATCGGCCTGTTACACTGCGATAATCCCCTTAATCATGAATAAGCGTTCATGTTTATTGTTTTTTTGTCGAGTTCACAATTATTTATGTTATCAATCAGCATTCGAAAAATTCAAATTTTTTGTTTTGTATAATTTGTGAAATTAACAATAAAAACATAAATTAGGGGACGTATACAAATATATATTATATTCATAAAATATAGCTTTCAGCTATTTTAGAATGATTAAGTATTTAAGTAAACAGAATTTAGGAATTAGATATAAGTTATATTTTGTAATCATTGTATAAAATTAGAGATTTTCCGTTTTCGAAATAAATACAAATAAATATTAATTGTTTCAGGGCCAGTTGCACCAAACACGTTGAGCTGGTTCAACTCTAAACTCGAGTTCAAAGTGACATTACAACAACGGGAACTGTCATCTTAAACTCAAGTCCAGCTTGAACTTGAGTTCAACGTTTCTGGTGCAACTCAGCCTAAAATATTAAAACAAAACCTCAATAAACACAACACTTGTTTTTAAACCTCTTTAAAACACTGTTTTAAAAAAAAAACTCTTTTAATAAACACTGCTTTCAAACAAAGTGTTTTAATAAACGCTGTTTTATAACAAATCATTTTAAAGATAACTGTGGTTAATTATTTGTTCTATTTTTTAGATGAAAATTTGGAATACTTTGTGAAACTGAAAAAACTGGTAGAAGACACATATTACGAGAACGGTAATACGGCAGTAATCCTGTTGGCCCATTCGATGGGCGGCCCCATGTCTCTATTTTTCCTTAACTTGCAGACACAAACGTGGAAGGACAAGTTTATCAAATCGATGATCACGCTAAGCGGCGCTTGGGGTGGATCCATGAAGGCCATCAAAGTCTATGCCATAGGTGACTAATCTAACCTTAAATAAATTTAGGTTAGGTTGATGTGTTTTTGCAACCTAACGTAATAATAATACTCCATAGATGACTAATGTAACTCAAATTTAGACTAAACCTAAGTCGCCGATCAGGTAGAGTGATCACGTGAACGTAGGAAATCAGGAGGCCAATAGAAATATCCGTTGATCAATGTAGAAACTTCACTGAGTGGCAGAGTGGCATAAATCAGCCGAGTGCAATCGGCTGATTTATGCCACTCTACGTGTTCGGCGGCCCAAGCTTAGGTTGATTTATTTTTGCAAACTAACCTAATAAAAATTCTTCTCTTTTACTATCACTTAATGAATGGCCTTGGCATATAAACGCTGTTGGCCAGACCTAATAATCAAGTCGAAGTTTCAAAATGTTAAATTTTACTAGGTAAGAGTTGCCCTGTTAAGTCAAAAACAACATTTTTACTATTAAAACCTCTCCGAAACTTTTTTCTGCTTACGGCCTTGCTAATAATAATAATAATATGCCATGGATAACTAATCTAACCTCAATCTAATTTAGGTTAGAATGATGAATTTTTGGAAATTATTATGTTAAATTTTACTAGGTAAGAGTTGCCCTGTTAAGTCAAAAACAACATTTTTACTATTAAAACCCCCCCGAAACTTTTTTCTGGTTACGGCCTTGCTAATAATAATAATATGCCATGGATAACTAATCTAACCTCAATCTAATTTAGGTTATAATGATGAATTTTTGGAAATGTACCTAACAACAATGTAATTAAGTTGAAATCTAATATAATTTTATCTTAATTCAGGTAAACAATGGATTTAATTATTTTTAGGTGATGATTTGGGTTCGTACGTTTTACGACAGAGTGTGATGAAACAGGAGCAAATAACGAATCCGAGCTTGGCTTGGTTGATTCCGTCACCGTTTTATTGGAAGCCCGACGAGGTTTTGGTGCAAACAGAGAAGAAAAATTACACTCTGACGAATTTAAAAGAATACTTCAGGTAAAAATCATTCTACCCAACCTAACCTGACCTACAATTTTTGTAATGCAATTCCAGCGATTTACAATACATGGATGGATGGGAAATGTACAAAGACACGAGGCCATATACCCTCAATTTCACAGCGCCCGGAGTGGAAGTGCACTGCTTATATGGAACAGATGTACCAACTGTCGAGAGGTAAACAAACTAAACCTCGATAAAAGCTTTAATAATCATATACAGAAAATCATCCCATTTTTGCTATTGTCAAACTCAGTTCTCAGATTTAGCAAGTAATCACAATTTTTGCAAACCCTCACTGAATCAGTGAAACAAACCAAGTATTTTAATTAAGGCCCAGTTGCACCAAAAACGAACCTGAGTTCAAGCTGAACTTGAGTTGAAGATGACAGTTCCTATTGTTCTAATATCACTGTTGGGTACAAACAAGCGGTTTTTCTAATCGGTTGGCAACATGCTTACTTTTTCCTATTTCACCCTTTTTTTGCTATGCACAACACTTGCCCCATCCTTGTTCGGTCTGTTGACCGAGAGAGGAGAGTCGTAAATGTACAACGACACGCGACGGTCGAACTCGAACCACCCCGGGGATTAGTTAAGTAGTGACGATCACCTCGGAACTACACCCTCAGGATAAGCTGTAAGGACCCGGATACCGACAACAAAGGTCAGTTTCCTTTCGCTACCGTTCCCTAGCAAATTCTCCGACTTTGTTGTCGGCCGCCGCAAAAAACTGCCATGAAATTCACGGCAGCTCCCGCTGCGAGTTACAATATTTCATAGGGCACAAACCCCCCCTCCCCCCAAGCAGTCACTTTGAATTGAAGTTCAGAGTTGAACCAGTTTAACTTGTTTGGTGCAACTGACCATAATTATAGAGAATTCTTATTATTATAATCTCAAATTTTGGATTAGACAAATCCTAATCCAAATTTTTCACATTACATGCCTATTTTTTCAACAAAATGTAACCTTCATTTTTTTCACAATTAATAGTTTTTTCTTTGACAGACTGTATTATAAACCCGGGACTTGGTTGGATGGTACGCCAACGTTGATCAATGGGGATGGAGATGGGACTGTAAACCGTCGATCGCTGGAAGGCTGTTTGCACTGGAAGAAGATTCAAAAACAGCCGATCCATTTCGCCCCCTTGCCTAAAGTAGACCACATGTCCATTCTGTCCCATCCGATGACCCTGTCTTATATTTTGAGCCACATCATGGAATCGTAACGCTTTTAATTGGTTTTTTGTTTTATTATCAGCGCCCTGTGATACATTAATTTATTTCCTCTCATCAATTTTAAAACCTTAACTTAGCCAGATTGTAGTTAATTATTTTAATTACATAGGTAAGCAATGGACAGTTTTAGGTTATGTTCACTGACTACCAGAAAAAAACCTAACCCAAAATTAATTGATATTAAAAATTAGCTTTAATATAAAATAATAATATTTTCAATCGACAACAATATTTCACAATTACTTTACTCAATTTACATCTTTTGAGTTAATTTTTTGTGACTAAATATTGAAGTGCAAGAGAAATCGAGAGGAACAATTATGAATAGCGCACATTTAATTTTTAGATGTGCGCTATTCATAATTGTTTAAACTTTAGGTTCTTCCATTAATACTGAATATTGTAAAAAGTGTAGAGAAAGATATTAGACGATATTAGTAAATTTAAATTGTTTTTAGATGTGCGCTATTCATAATTGTTTAAACTTTAGGTTCTTCCATTAATACTGAATATTGTAAAAAGTGTAGAGAAAGATATTAGACGATATTAGTAAATTTAAATTGGACAGACATGCAGAGAAGGAGCGAAAAACAAATACGAGCGAGAGCGAGACCGAACTCGCCGCGAACCTATCGAGTGCGCCCATTCTTTTTGCCGCCACAATTTGACCACTGAGCATCGGCAAGAAATGTTTACCATACTATAACATATTTTTGTTGCTGTTACCATTTAGCAACAAAAATATGTTATAGTATGGTAAACATTTCTTGATGCATTTAAGGGTTTAAGTTATAATCTGTTTTTTTTTTAATATGACCAATCAAATTCAACATTTCAAGAATTTAGTGGTGTGATTCAGGTTGTGTGTTTTAGGTTAGGACAAGATTAATCACATGTTATGTTGTAAATCAACTTTTAATTTGTAGGTTATGTAAAGGAAAATCTGACATTATTATGCCAATTCAATTAACTCACAAAGATTACGATTACAAATGTATTTACCTATTACCGCCTCAAATTATTTGTATCTACTACTAATTTAATAAAGTGTCTCCGAGGAACTTGTGGATAGGAGGATCAGGTAATATTCCTTGCTCAGGAATATCTGTCGTCTTTATTATCTGCCCATTTATATGTTCAAATTTTAAAAAAGTTCTAAATACAAGGAATTTTTCTTTTAGGTATACATGTTACGATTTTTCAATATAAATTTTAAGACATTCGTGATCTTATTAAAAAATTTCAATTTAAAAATTCAAACAAGTGTTTTCCACTCCCAGACTAAGCATGAAGTAAAATTTCGAGTTTAGAAAAGCCTGAAAATTTGGCTTGGTCGCGTAGCGCAGCGGAGCGACCAAGCCAAATCAGGCTTTTCTAAACTCGAAATTTTACTTCATGCGCCACGGGTATAAAACACTGATTTAAATTAGAGTTCAAAATATACCTCGACTTAGCTTTATTTAGTTCATTAATTTTACAAATGTTTATATAGAATATGTGAAACTTAAGAGAAAAAATCCCTGTATGTGTCGTAAAGTTGCAAGTTGTACCGTTCTCTTTTTTGAAAATCTCTGCATCGTGACAATTTATTTGACAAATTATGATTTATTTGTTACATTGGTAATCATTTACCAACATCTCAAAATTTGATGTGTAAAATACCCTACTGTTAAAGCAGGACTGCAACTGTTCGCAGTAAATACACCCTAAATTTGGTCATATTAAAAAAAACAGAGTATGTGTATTTGTTTTTTTTTTTAAACAAAAGGGTTCTGAAGTTTTTCTTTCATGTATATCATATTTATTTTAATTAACAGTCTTGTGATTATGATTTTATAATTGCTATTTTTGATTAAGAGTGTTAGGATTTAATAATAATATTCTTTAGAGTGCAATCATAGACAAATTTAACTGTTTTAAGTGAATGTAGATGTGAATATAGTTTAATTAATAAATAGATTACCCATAGATAAAAGGTATAAATATACCGGGTGTAACACTGAGGCCCAGTTGCACTCAAATCGTTGGACTCGAGTTCAAGCTGAACAGTTCAAGATAACAGTTCCTATTTCTCTAATGTCACTTTGAACTCGAGTTCAGAGTTGAACCAGTTCAACGTGTTTGGTGCAATTGGCCCTGAGCCTTTTTTTTTATTATTCGAGATATCAATTTAAAATTTGGTATGGTTTGTGTTGGCACTATAACTGTACCAACACAAACCACACCAAATTTCGAATTGATTTTTCGAATAACAAAAAAAAAGGCTCAGGGCCAGTTACACCAAACATGTTGAACTGGTTCAACTCTGAACTTGAGTTCAAAGTGACATTTTCTCTAATGTCACTTTGAACTCAAGTTCAGAGTTGAACCAGTTCAACGTGTTTGGTGCAATTGGCCCTGAGCCTTTTTTTATTATTCGAAATATCAATTTAAAATTTGGTATGGTTTGTGTTGGCACTATAACTGTACCAACACAAACCCCACCAAATTTCGAATTGATATTTCGAATAACAAAAAAAGGCTCAGGGCCAGTTGCACCCAACACGTTGAACTGGTTCAACTCTGAACTTGATTTCAAAGTGACATTTTCTCAAATGTCACTTTGAACTCAAGTTCACAGTTGAACCAGTTCAACGTGTTTGGTGCAACTGGCACTGAACCTTTTTTTTGCTATTCGAGATATCAATTTGAAATTTGGTAGGCACTGTTATCTTTAACTAAAAACAAATTTAAGTTTATTAGTCATCTAAAAACTTTTGTTCCACTTCCGGTTTTTGAAGTTAGCCTACTTTGATGTACAAATATTGACAAAACGTACTTCATTTTTTCCTCATGGCCAACTTGAAAATGAATTATTGTGGTTCACCCCTTGTAATATGCGCCCCAACCCCTGGATAATACTCGAATTGTGATTTTTTTACGTCTTGTCATATTTGAAGTGCTCCTCCTTAGATTGTTGTGTATAATATTTTATGAATGTGGAGAATTTAATAAAATCATGAGTGCATCAAACAGTATATCACTTTTATTTGCATTTTCCTCTTCCTTTTCTTTAATTATTATTTTTTTGCAATATTTGTAAAATAAATTTGAAAAATAATTGGTTTACATTGGAGAAGATGCTTTTGAGAATGTGTTATTTTTTTCATTTATTTTTATGAAATATCTTATTCAGTAGGATATCGCACAATGTTCGCATTTTTTTTTTATAATTTTACAGCCAGCGCAAACAGTCGAACTCCTCACCTTTCAACTTTAATGATAGAAAAATAAAACAAATATAAATGTTTTCTTTTTTAAGGCCTTTGGCAGTGAATGCAAAAAGTATTAAAATCGTATCAATCATTTTCACGCATTTCAGTTAACGAAATAAAGGTTGTTTATCTTATCCACTGCCGTTCTAATTTCGGAAAAGCCCAAATTAGCTCAAGATTTTTTTTAGAACGTCCACCAAACGTGGAAAGCGCCGGTTCAGCGTTCTGGAAAAATTTATGGTTTGTGTGTTTTTCCCATTCGAAATTATTTCTAACATAAAAATTGTGGTCATGGTAAATGCTAGAAGTTTGACCGACATTTTTTCAACAATTTTTGAATGGTATTAAATATCCGAAATTTTTGTGATACATTTTTTCTCAAAAAAAAAAAAATACAAAAAGTGCTTCTCAGCTTGGCCGAAATTCCAATAGAGAAACGAAATTTAAAATATTGCATGTTGTGAAAAATTACAGAAGGATTATCTGTAATTTTTTTCTGATTTTTTTAAAATTTTTACAAGACGCAATATTTTAAATTTTGTTTCTCTATTGGAATTTCGGCCAAGCTGAGAAGCACTTTTTGTATTTTTTTTTTTTTTTTGAGAAAAAATGTATCACAAAAATTTCGGATATTTAATGCCATTCAAAAATTGTTGAAAAAATGTCGGTCAAACTTCTAGCATTTACCATGACCACAATTTTTATGTTAGAAATAAGTAATTAACGTAAAATGAAGGCTTATTTTATTCTACTTTCATTTAGTTAAAACATTTTTTGTTTGTTCTTAAAGTCTATCTTTGAATTAAAATTTTATTCGAGAAAACAAAAATCACGATTTTGCCCTTATTTTATTCAAAGTGCTGTATTTCATAAAGCATCTAACCAATTTAATTTATTCAAAAAAAGCTGATTCCTGATTACATTTTCTTTAATTTGGATTATAAACATTTTTTGAGACTTCAAAACTGTGTTCAGTAAAAGTGCCCAAAAATGATTTTTTAAGGATTTATTAGGTTTCCGTTTTGTTTAAAAGCTGAACAAGTTATGGAAAATATTTTGTTTAGGAGAAAATAAATAGCTTCTAATGTTCTAATGTTCGAGAGATTGTTTTTATTTTTTTTTTCAGATTTTTAAAAATTTCGTGTTTAAATCTAGATGTTTTCCTTACTAACATTGTGAATTTTAGATGAAATTTTTGATTTTTTAAAAAACCTAAAAAAAAATCACAAATATTCGCTTCGATGTTAGAAATAGCTTGAGCAATTTTTTCTCTGTCGAAAAAAAATGTATTAAACCTTTAGTAAATTAAGTTAGCTAAATAGTACTCATTGATCCATTTGTGATCAGATTGTAATTATTGTAAAATACAAGTGTTTTGCAAATAATAATAAAAAAAAAAAACTCTTATTTCGAACATTTAATACCATTCAAAAATTGTTGAAAAAATGTAGGTCTAACTTCTAGCATCTACCATGACCACAATTTGTATGTTAGGAATAAGAAGTTAGCGTTAATTTAAGGCTTATATTATTCTACTTTCATTTAGTTAAAACAATTTTTGTTTGTTCTTAAAATCTATTTTTGAATCAACATTTTATTCGAGAAAGCAAAAATCACGATTTGCTATATTTCATAAGATGCTTTATGAAATATACCGATTTAATTTGTTTAAAAAGTACTTGATTCCTTATTAAATTTGCTTTAATTTGAAGTGTAAACATATTTTAAAACTTCAAAATTGTGTTTAGTACAAACGACCAAAACTGATTTTGTAGGATTTATTATGTTTCTGTTTTGTTTGAAAGCGATAAAAGTTGAAGAAAATATTTTTATAATAAGGAAATAAATAGTTTGCACTAATTGTAATGTGCGTGAGGGTTTTTGTAATTTTTTTCAGATTTTTTAAAAAATAAAACATTTTGTGTAAAAATATGGATTTTTCCTACTATAATTATGAATTTTCAATTAAAATTTTTATTTTTTAAAATGTCTAAAAAAAATCACAAATACTCTCTTAGATGTTAGAAACAATTTGAGCAACTTTAAAAAAAATGTTGCTAATCACGAAAATTTCGTATATTTATTAATACAAAAAATAGTGAAAAAATGTAAATCTAACTTCTAGCATTCACTGTGAGCACAATTTTCTTGTTTAAAATAAGTAATTAACTTGAATTTAAAGCATATATAATTCTTAATTCAAGCACTTGCAATCATTTTATTTGTGCCTAAAATCGATCCTTAAATCAACGTTTTATTAGAAAAAGCCAATTTTACGAATTTTTGCATATTTTATTAAAAGTGCGATATTTTGCAAAGTATCAAACCGATTTAATTTATTCGAAATGTAGGAGATTTAGAATTAAAAGGGCTTTTTTTTTAATTAGTGCTTTAACAATTGTTTTACACACGTCAATTATACATATAATATAAAAATAGTAGTAACAATATATATAATAATCGAAAATATGAATAATAATATCTATACCTATGTGACAAAAAATTAAAAAAATTAAAAATCAGATGTCAGATGTGAGAAGAAGTGTGAGATCACGAACCCCAAACAATAGAAACACATAAATGATACAAATACAGTTTTAAAATAATAAATAAACATTAAAATAAGTAAACATTAAAATAAAAATAAACATTAAAATAAAAATAAAATCACAGACGATACAAACGATTTTAAAGAGAGCAGTTAAAAGTTGTTAAAAGTGATCAAATATGCGGTCGATTCGGGATGACATTATTGTTACTATAGTTATAATAAAGTAGTAGAATAAAAACATTTGTAGAGAACACACGTGTATCAGTTACTCCATAGATTAAATTAGATTGCCCACTCCTAGGGGGCTCCAGGATCGCAAGTTTAGTGTCCCTTATCACTCGATGAGGGGGCGCTGTAACCAAAAATGACGTCATCGGGGTGTAGGTGTGGTGACGTCGCGTGGGACGCGCGGGAGATTTAATCTATGGATTATACTATATAAATCGTCGGCCTAATAGTGAAATCCACTAAGTAAATTTTTGGCTGTTGTTAGTTGTTGGGCAATTTGATGGTTTACTGAATTGTACTAAATCTGGCTCAGTAGGGGTATAGTAAGTAAGCCTCACTATACCTCTACTGAGCCTGCGATTTGCTACAATTCAGTAAACCATCAATATGCCCAACAAATAACAGCCAAACATTTTCTTAGTGGATTTCATTAGTAAGCCGACGAAATATGCTATATGTGGTAGAGTTCGTTGCTAGAAATACCGCGGTGTTTGAATAACCGCGCGATGAGAGAAATAATAACATAATTAAACTATAAAATGTATATTAGAAATAATTATTCAATTTAAATATTTACAATTAAATTAAAAATAAAACGTCCTCTCATCGAAGTGTCGCAAATTAAATTATACATTCTTATTATTATACAACAAAAATCACATAATCCTAACCTATAATAAATTATTCTATTGGTGGATATTGTGAAGCAAATTACTGATAATATAATTGATTAATCAAAACAGGTTCCAATTTTAAGGATTATTGATAATAATCTCACTATAAATTGTTCCAAATTTTAACAGCTTAAAGTAACCTTTAACAGATATTTAAATCATATGTTAATCAATTGTTTCTTTTTTGAAACAGCCAAATTCCGCGCTTTTATTTTTCTATATTTTATTGATGCCAACTTTTTGACAATATCATTGATTTTTACATGTTCGGTTCCTTTTAGAATCCTATTTAAGTTTTGTACCCACATATGGATGTAAAAGGTGATCATATAATTATCAATGATATCAATCAAATTATGGTCTGTGCAGGAGAATGAAATATTTGAATTTAATGAATGTACTTTTGATTTTAAATATTGAACAATATCACCAAAAATACATATTTTTGGCAAAAAAAAATTAATGATTTGAAATGATTTGGAAAGATATCTGAAAAAATTAGTGCTCGGCTTCAAAAGAGATTTTTTATTGTAGTCCCTACAATTAATGTAGCAATGGAAAGACTCTTTTGTGTCGGACACTAACTCATTTCTACATGTATTGCAGTCCCGCACTTTCTTTAATACATGTCTTCCCAAATATCCTGCTATGTAAGCATTTGTATTATCAGATAAAAAATTATATGAATTTTTAAATTCAAACACATCAGATATATTTGGGGGAGAAGTAATTATCCGAGGTAAAAAGTCATTTGTTAAAAATATCTGTAAAAAGATTAGTGCCCCTTCACAACCATCTGTTTCGCAATTAAAATAAGGAGAATTAATGGTAGTGAAATTATTAACAATTAATGCTTTATACGATCCCTTAAATGATGAGCATGTTGGATTTATATTACGAGCACCATAACACCTTACACTTCCGAAGAAATTTTCCAAGGGATCTTGGTTTATGTTTCGAGGACAAAGATATTCAAAACCAATAGAAGATAATTTTTTCCATATGCATTGAAAACCTTTTAACGTACTTATCCAGTTTGCAATGCACGGTGGAACAAAATTACCTTTAGGTCTTTTAAATTGCATTGTCCTCAAAACATCAATTGCTTCAGAATAAAATCTAACATGTTCACTGTCTTTGTGAATCGCACATCTTAAAGTTTTGTCACCTGTAACTGATGAACCATTTACACTATCAAATAATTTATCAAAAAATAACAAAAACTCAGAAGTGCCAAGCATTGTTTCTGTCTTAGATAACTCATTGCCATAGAGTACCAGAAATCTCAATGAAGAAGATGTTCGCTGTGAAAACACCTGAGATGCTAACTTCACTTTCATCTTATTCATTTTAGCTTCATAAACATGGCAATCAGTTATCTTAGGTAGAAGCCTACTATCTGGGTCTCCAATATCCATTTCATGTAGCTTCACAATATCTGACCAGCAAGCCGTGAAGTTTGTTCCCTTCCATTTGAATGTGGCATTGTAATTTAATAAATTGTTTCTGACACATTTCAGAAGGTGAGGAGGATCAAACAATGGTATTATTTCCTGATTTCCTATCAGGAAACCACTTGAGCGATTCTCCTTACCTTCCAAAATGAGTGTACGATTTGATTCCTCCCTTAATTGTTTTATAGCCCTAACATTAGTTGCATGTTGATCACATATTGTGCAAACAACATGCAAACCAATGCCTTGCAGTTGTTTTATAATAATTTTTATGTTCCTGGTCAGATCTGGAACACCCATACCATGTTCCACAAAGAAATATGCTACGGGTTGTTTCCATTTGATCTGTATACCACGAACCATAAAAACCATTACATGGTCAGCAAAACGTAATTTATTTTGCTCACCACAACACACAAAACCATCAATGGAGGAATCAATTTTATTAAAAAACATTCCTGTACTCAACGACATTTCATCAAATAAAAGGGCACAATACTTCTGGTCTTCATCCATCTTATCACAAGTACTTTTCAACAAACCCATAATGGGTTTATTAATACCCGGACCAATAGGAATGCGATTCAGTAATCTCTGAAGACATTGTCTGGATGGAAGTGCAAATACTTTTGCCAAAAATCTGTACAATTTAGGGCTTTGTTTATACATAGCTAATGCAAAAGTTTTGTCTTCCATCGAGAAACGTCTTCCATGAGTTTCATATTGTTGCAACTTTATCTGTGACATGAAAAAGTTAAAAGATGTTTCATTCATATGTCTCCGAAACATGGCTCCAGTTTCTACAACATCAAGTGCATGATCAAGACGCTCCTTATTAGAAGCATTTTGTGCATGCAATTTTTTTGCAACCTTCTGAATATCTCGGGCATAGGAATGCAATATCTTTGCTTGAGGGGAAAGCTTTCTTTTTCGTGTCACATTTAATGTTTTTAACAATTTTACCTCCAAACATTCCTTCATGGTCAGGGATCGTACTTTGTAATTAGATGGATTGTTACGAAGGGGTGTGCTCCCAGCGACTGAAATATGTCTATTTGGTTCACAGCTCGGACCAGCAGCAATGGGCAACTGCACGTTGTCCATGGTGCTGTGCAACCGCACGCTGGGAACGGTGTTTGGCAACAGCAAGGTGTCAATCGTGCTGTGTAGCTGCAACTTGACGTCCCTGGATGTTCCCAGAAATGCTGGATCTTCCGGAAGATCCACAGACACTAGGAACAAAATATATATTAGATATACGGTTCTCCTTGCACGCTCGCTCGAAAAAATATATTTTTTAAGAAGGTGATTCAAACAACACGTATCATTAATTTTTTGACTAAACGAGTGATCGTAGAAAGTTGGACCAAAAATGTTTACCACGAATAAATTACAATGAAAAAGTCAAGATTTTTGAATTTTCAAATGGTACGGAGTATCAATATTGGTGTTATTACAAAGACAAATAGCCGTTCAGACATTCAGTCAAAAAATGATTGATACGGATGGTCTCAATCATGTATAAGAGTAAAAAATAATTAGCTTACCAGCCGTTGTATCTAGATATAGTGTGGGGACACTCCGTGGCTTCAAATTGCTTTTACTAGTAAAACATTTTGTCCCTTCTGCGAAGTGCCTGTCGCAAATGAAATGATTTCTGACCACTTGCATCTTACTTTTTTTGCGCAGGTCTTCGCGTCCAACAGCCTCCAGCCATTGTTCATACACCTAAAAAAGAATATAAGCCTTAGATTAAGTTCTTAAATTCATGCAGTGTACATGGAATATTTAGATTTGCTATGTAATATAATTTTATTAACTTGTATTGTATTGATACCATTTAAGATTTAATTCAAATAAAAGGATGACCAAAAACCAATTTAATTATAATGAACTAATGTAACAAATGTTAAAGCTTACCCCATTTCTTCTTGTAAATCTATGCATACGAATATTTGTATCACAGTTATTGCACGATTTTATAGCACAATAATAAGACATTTTTTTTAAATGAAAAATATTTCCAACATTCCAATACTTACGGTGTTGTTTATATTAGCAACCGCCAAAATATGATGTCTTATCAGCATTCTTGATAAGGTGTTGATTGAAATACCTTTCCCGTAAAGTTCGAAACTGCGGGAAATTTGAAAATCCGACATTTGCGCCCTCCCATTGGGTGATAAGGTCAACTAAATACGTGAACTTCCAGATTTATATGGAGTGGACGGGGTGTGAGTTACTCTTCAATACAAAATTGTGTATGTGAGTTGAAACCTTTCACTCTTCGATTTACACCTCTAATAGGTTATGGGCCCAGATCAAAGTTTTTTTAACTCCTACACAATTTGAAATTATAATCGACTTATAAGTCCAAATAATTAAGACTAAAGTCTAAAGCCAATCTACGAACATAATTATGGCTGGTTATACACGCATTGAAACACTGAACAAGGAAAACTACGATACATGGAAAATGCAAATGGAAGCTCTACTTGTGAAGAACGATGCTTGGGAATATGTGAACGGAGACATAGTTAAACCTGAAGTTGCGGTTGGGGATCCTGCGTCGGTTGAAACTTTAAAATCATGGTCAAACAATGATAACAAGGCAAAATCGGATATTATCCTATCTATACACCCTTCAGAACTGAAACAAATTAAAGGATGTACGACTTCACGGGAAATATGGCTAAAACTGCAGGGAATATACCAATCAAAAGGACCAGCAAGAAAAGCCACTTTATTAAAACAACTCACACTGCAGAAAATTGAAAATGGTGATGACACGTGAACATGTGCGTAAATTTTTTGACGCCAAAGACAAACTGGAAGAAATGGAAGTGAATATTAATCCTGATTTGTTAGCAATAATGCTACTATACAGTTTACCACCGTCTTACGAAAATTTCAGATGCGCGATTGAATCACGCGATAATCATCCTTCGCCAGACGATTTACGAGTGAAAATCGTTGAGGAAACTGATGCTCGGACAAACGAAGTGCGCGTAATGCAAAATGCAATGGTGGCAAAGAAAAATTCTTATTTTCGCAAAGAAAAGTTGGTTAATGAGAATTCTGAAAATAACAGGGAATTCAAGTTTCGATGTCATAACTGCGGAAAGGTTGGTCATAAGGCAATTGAGTGTCGCAGCAAGAAACTAAAAGATACAAGACAATACTTAAAGAAGACTGAAGGAGTAAGTTTGGGGATTGAAGAAGTCCAATTAACATCTTCGGATGGTCAAAGGGAAAAAGTGTGGTGTCTTGACAGTGGTGCGACGTCACATATTTGTAAGGAACCAAGATTCTCGGAAATAGACGATTCAAAGAGTGGAATATTAAAGCTCGCAAGTAATACGTCAAAGGAAATTGTTGCTAAAGGTACTGTTTTATTCAATTCCAAAGTTAAGAGAGAAATTAAGAATATTAAACTAAAGAATGTACTACAGGTTCCCGATCTCAGATCAAACTTAATGTCAGTCTCAAAAATAACAGATAATAATTGTCAAGTGACATTTCGAATAGATCACGTAGAAATAATTGGAAATGATTGACGAAATTAATGGCAAAAAGAATTGGAGACCTCTACTATGTAAGTGAATTCAACGAAGAGTGCAGTTCAGTTGGAATGGAAACTAACAGATCATCAGAAGTGCTTGAAATGTGGCACAGGCGAATGGGTCATCTGAACATCAATGATTTGTTGAAAGGTACACGAGATAAACCTTTATTAGGCATTCATCTCCGAAAGTGCACAAATAAACTAGAATGTGAGATCTGTTTAAGGGGGAAAATAACTCGTACTTCATTTCCTAAGAAATCAGATCGCCAAACTACTGCTTTAGAAATCATTCATTCAGATATCTGCGGTCCAATGCAAACAGAATCAAATAACAGGGCGAAATACTTTATTACATTTATTGATGATGAATCCCGTTGGTGTGAAGTGCGGTTTCTAAGAACGAAAGATGAAGCTTTTGATGCATTTAAGGAATTCAAATCTAAAATTGAAAACAAAAGGAACTTGAGGATCAAATGCCTTCAAACGGACAATGGAACTGAATACTTGAGTGCAACTTTTACTGAATACTTGAAGAAAAATGGTATTGAACGAAGGTTAACAGTCGCTTACAACCCGGAACAGAATGGAACCGCCGAAAGAAAAAATAGAACTCTGGTGGAAATGGCCAGATGTCTTTTAATCCAGTCTGCTCTTCCTTCATCGTTTTGGGCTGAAGCTGTAAATACTGCGAATTACATTCGAAATAGATGTCCGACGAAAAGCTTAAAGGGACGAACACCTTACGAGAAATGGACTGGAAGGAGTCCAAATGTAAATTATTTCAGAGATTTTGGAAGCAGCGTTTATGTAATGAACAGAAAACCAGGAAAAAGTAAGTTTGAAGAGCGCGCTGTGAAAGGAATTTTTCTAGGCTACGCTGAACAATCTAAGGGATATCGTGTATGGATTCCAGAGAAAGGTAAAGTGGAAATAACTAGAGACATTAAATGTTAAAGATATTCTCAAAATCTGGTGTCAAAAGTCTATGAAGACGTAATCCCAGATAAAGAGATTATTAAAAACAATGCTACAGTTGAAAACCATGAAACAGAAATTAAAATTAAAACCATAAACCAAAGTGAAACATCTACTCGAGAATTTCAGAAAAGTAATGGATTAGACGTAAATAGAAACTCTGTTGAAGAGGAAGTTATTACGAAAGAATCTAGAAAAGGACCAGGCAGGCCAAAGAAAATCTTAACTGGACGACCAGGACGGCCAAGAAAAGAATACCATCAGCAAATAGGAACAACAGAAGAAATTTATCTTACAGAAGTGTCTTTAAAGGAAGCAATGAACGGCCCGAATGCACAAGAATGGTACCGTTCTATATTAGAAGAAGTGAAATCGATAATAAGACATGAAACTTGGGACATTGTTCAACGTCCTCATAACAAACAAGTAATTGGAAGTCGCGTTATATTAACAAACAAATTTAATCCAGATAGAACTTTAGACAGAAGAAAGGCACGCATTGTGGCACGTGGATTTTCTCAACATTCAGGTATTCATTTTAACGAGACGTTTGCTCCTGTTGCTAGATTAGAATCTATTCGGTTATTACTGGCGCTAGCAGCTCAACATGGTATGACAATCAAGCAATTTGACATTGCTACAGCATTTTTAAATGGCTCGATTGAGGAGGAAATATTTATGGAAACTCCACAGTTCTTGAGAGAAGCGTTAGAAATTATAACACAAACAGAAGATAAACACAGTGTCATTAGAAGGAAAGCTGAATGTATGCTCAATGAATTAAAATTTGGTGATAAAGTGTGTCTTCTAAAGAAATCACTGTATGGACTACGTCAAGCAGGAAGAAATTAGTATACCAAGTTAAGTAGTGTTATAATAAGCTTCGGAGCAACAAAATCAAATGCGGATAATTGTGTGTATTATCTTGGACAAGGGGAAGATGCTTTAATCATTGCCATTTATGTGGATGACATGATAGTTATTTCAAGAAGTACTGTGTTGATTGAAGCATGTAAACAAACACTTCTTAATGAATTTGAAGTAAAAGACTTAGGAATACCAAAATACTGTCTAGGTATAGAATTCTCGAAAAAGGAAAACGAAATCTTAATTAATCAGAAAGGATACATTAAAGAACTACTGAATCGTTTCGGAATGATGGACGCCAAGCCGGTATCCAGTCCCATGGATGTAAATGTTAAGTTGATGAAGGAGGAAAACTTAATGACTGAAGAATCAACTTTACCATTCAGGGAATTGATAGGTGCGCTTATGTACCTGGCCGTAGCTACAAGACCAGATATTTCGCACGCAGTAAGTCATTTAAGTCAATTTAACACAAGTTTTGGGAAGATACATTGGCCAGCAGCGAAACGAGTACTAAGATACCTTAAAGGTACGATGGATTTAGGACTTACTTATGGCACTCCAAAAGAAAAATTAAGAGGATATGTCGACGCTGATTGGGCTAGTTGTCCAATTGACAGGTGATCATACACAGGATACGTATTTATGTTAAATATTGGTCCTGTATCTTGGAACTCGTGTAAGCAAAGAACGGTTGCACTATCCTCTACGGAAGCTGAATACATGGAATTAGCTGAAGTAACAAAAGAAGCAATCTACCTTCAAGGATTTTTGTCAGAATTGGGATTTGGAGAAATAGAAGCAGTCCAAATTTCAAATGATAACATGGAAGGAGCTATGAAGTTGGTTGAAAATCCTATATTCGATGCCAGAAGCAAGCATATTGATGTAAGGCATCATTTTGTACGTGATTCTTTGAAGAATGGAATCATAAAACTTAATTATTTGCCAACAGAGGATATGGTTGCTGACATTTTCACAAAAGGATTATCAAGTGCAAAACAACAAGATTGTGTGAAATTACTAAAGATGAAAGATGTTTATTGTAATAGTAAATAGTCATCCACTCTTCGAGGGGAAGTGTTAAAAGTGATCAAATATGCGGTCGATTCGGGATGACATTATTGTTACTATAGTTATAATAAAGTAGTAGAATAAAAACATTTGTAGAGAACACACGTGTATCAGTTACTCTTCAATACAAAATTGTGTATGTGAGTTGAGACCTTTCACTCTTCGATTTACACTTCTAATAAAAGTAGTAAAATTAATGTCTTAAAAGTCAAGGGATAAAAATAGTGTTTAAAATATAAATAAATTAACATAATAAAAAAAAAATTACTTAAAATTTAACTGACGATAAATAGAATTACTAACGATACAAACGATTTAAAAGAAAGAAATCAAACGAAGTAGAATGTCAGTTCGCTACTATACTAATGTGGTAAAATCGTACTCAAGGTACTCCTCCCAACTGTAGAAGGCTTGTGTAAGAAGGACCTCTTTAATCAGTTTTGTAAATTTGTTTACTTCTATGGATTTAATTTGATCAGGAAGGACATTAAAAAATTGAATGGCTAACACCCGTCTGTGATTTACTTAACCTAATCCCCTTTGAATAAATTTTTGATTTGTGTCTTGTATCATAATTGTGAATATCACAGCTGGTCTGGAAGATGTTTAATTTGATGTATAAATATTTTTTGTAATTTTAAAATTGCGCTTAGTACGAGGGCACAAAAATGCAATTAAGCGAGCTCAATAATTTTCTTAGATTTTTAAAAGTTCGAAAACTTGACAAAAGATTTTTTTCTTACCAAAATAAATGCCTCACGTTGTTTCTGACATTAACGAGAGTATCTGTGATTTTTTAAAGATTTTTTAGAAAATCATAAAAATTGCATAAAAATCCAAATTTTTTCCTTAGAAAATTAGCGAATTTTCGATTAAGACTTTTATTTTTTTTTATTCTGAAAAAATTCACAGGTACTCTTCATGATGTCAGAAACAACTTCAGCAAGTTTTTTTCTCGAGAAAAAAATGATTTCCCTAAAATTTCGGATATTTATTACCCTTGAAAATGGTTGCAAAAATTAGCGAGTTTACGACGAACATTTTTATTTTTAAAAAGTCCTAAAAAAATTCACAGATATTTTCCATGATATTAACTTCAGCAATTTTTTTTTCTTTAGAATTTTCGATATTTATATATAAAAATTTGTATTTTAAAAAAAAATTGAAAAAATTCAGACATTCTACATAATTTTACAAACAACTTCATCAATGAAAATGATTTCCGTAAAATTTATTACCCTTGAAAATGGTTGCAAATATTAACAAATTTTCGATGAACATTTTTATTTTTCAAAAAAATCTGAAAACAATTACAGAGATTCTCTATGATGTTAGAAATAACTTCAGTGATTTTGTTTTTTAAATACAAGGCTTCACACAAGCAAAAATGCATTTTAGCAAGCTCAATAATTTTCTCGGATTTTTAAAAGTTCGAAAACTTGACGAAAGATTTTTTTCTTGGGAAAATAAATGCCTCGCGTTGTTTTTAACATCGACAAGAATATTCGTGATTTTTTTCGGATTTTTTAGAAAATTTTAAAAATATGCATAAAAATCTATATTTTTTCAATACAAAATTAGCGAATTTTCGATCAAAATTTTAATTTTTCAAAAATCTTATAAAATTTACAGGCACTCTTTATGATGTCAGAAACAATTTCAACAATTTTTTTTCTCGAGAAAAAATTATTTTCGTAAAATTTCGGATATTCCCACTGAGCAAACACATTTAAGTAATGTTTCATAAACATTAAAACAACGTTTAATGTTGCTACAATGCAGAGCTGGGATGAATCCTCAAAAAGAGGATTCGAATCACGAATCCGAATCACCTAATATGATTCGAATCACGAATACTCGAATAAAGGATTCGTAAGTGAAATATATGATTCGAATCAAAGATTCGAATCCTCATTTTTGAATCACGGATACAAATCCTTTAAAAATAAATTTGAATCTATAATTTGCAACCAGTAAAATTTTATTCCATCAGTTTCTATTAACAAAAATGTTCATTTACCGACTAAATATCTAATTAAATAATGATTTTAATTAATGATGATGTATGTGTTATTGAACTTTATTTTAAATTAGTGTTTTATACGCGTGGCGCATGAAGTAAAATTTCGAGTTTAGAAAAGCCCCGTGAAAATTTGTAGAGGGTCGCTGCGCGACCCTCGACAAATTTTCTACGTGGGGCTTTTCTAAACTCGAAATTTTACTTCATGCTTAGTCTGGGAGTGGACAACACTCGTTCCTAGAAGTATCAAATTAAAGGATCACTCTAGATTACTAAGTTTATTACCATTTTACAAAGGCTACAGCTCGAAGGACCAATCATGGTCTTCGGAGACCGAAGGACTACAAGGAATCGAAATTTCTTAACAAGAAAACAACGAATATCTGAAGGTTTACAGCATGGATAGGAAAGAAAACATCCAATTTTGAAATAATATCGAAGTTGGGTTGGTTTTCAGTGCGTTTTTAACTTCACTTTTAATCAGTGTTTTATACGCGTGGCGCATGAAGTAAAATTTCGAGTTTAGAAAAGCCCCGTGAAAATTTGTCTCGGGTCGCTGCGCGACCCGAGACAAATTTTCTACGCGGGGCTTTTCTAAACTCGAAATTTTACTTCATGCTTAGTCTGGGAGTGGACCGTCAAGATTTTCTACATGTCGAGATTTTCGATATTTCTAGATTTTTGTCGATTTATTCACAGTTTGTTATTATTATAATGCAACTTTAATATTAAATAAATATGGTTTTTCTTAGGAATAGAATATTCACCCATTAAGAGCCGAGCAAATTGTAAAGTTAACTCTAATAGTTAATTTTAGGTAAAATTTTGCATCTTTTTCTATGATTTCAATTAATGATTTATTATATTACATACATCGATTTTATAAAAGAGTTAAGCATGAAGTAAAATTTCGAGTTTAGAAAAGCCCCGCGTAGAATATTGGTCGAGGGTCGTGCAGCGACCCGAGACAAATTTTTGCTCTGATTTAAAGTAAAGTTAAAAATGCACTGAAAACCAACTCAACTTCGATATTTTTTTTTAAATTGGATGTTTACTTTCCTATCCATGCTGTAAACCTTTAGATATTCGTTGTTTTCTTGTAAAAAAACTTCGAGAGACCGAAGGACTACAGGTATCCTTCGGTCTCCGAAGACCATGATTGGTCCTTCGAGCTGTAGCCTTTGTAAAATGGTAATAAATTTTATAATCTAGAGTGATCCTTTAATTTGAAACTTCTAAGAACGAGTCTTGTACACTCCCAGACTAAGCATGAAGTAAAATTTCGAGTTTAGAAAAGCCCCGCGTAGAAAATTTGTCGAGGGTCGCGCAGCGACCCGAGACAAATTTTCGCGGGGCTTTTCTAAACTCGAAATTTTACTTCATGCGCCACGCGTATATAACACTTATTTCAAGTGAAGTTAAAAATATACTATTAAGGTTGGAAATTTTTCATGGTTAAGTAACCAAGTATGCATTCACAAATATTTGAATTATTCGAAAATTTAAAAATTCAAATATGAATAATTTAGTGATTTAAATATTCATATTAGAATATTAAACTATTTGAATTAATCGAATTCGAATCCCAGCCTTAATAGCGATGATTCTAATTATTTGGGACGATTTGAATCCGTGTATGAGGATTCGAATCCTTTTATAAGGATTCGAATCCTTTTATAAGAATTCGAATCCTTTTATAAGGATTCGAATCATCTACGTCTGGATTCGAATACGAATCCTTTTAAAAAAATGTAACGAATCCGGATCACGAATCCGTTTTCACTATAGTATTCGAATACCTCTTTTGAATCCTCTAAAAGGATTCGAATCCGGGAATCGAATCTTGAATGATTCGAATCCTGCCCAGCTCTGCTACAATGTTGATGTAACGTTATTTGTTTGTTTTTTGCTTAGTAGGTTTAGAATCCTTGAAAATGGTTGCAAAAATTAGCGAATTTTCTATAAAAAGTGGTTTCAAAAATGAGCAAGTTTCGATAAAAATTTGTCATTATGAAACTAACCCACTGAGCAAAGAAGCGTTGCATGACACGTTGCATAAATGTTACCGCACAACACGAAACGTTGCGTTTTAAGTTTCATGAATGTTGAAAAAACGTTGAATAAACGCTGAATGTCCGCCTACAGGAACGTTGCATGCTAACATTCAAAGAAAAATGTTGCTGCACCGTTGACTAAGCAACGCCAATGCAACACGAGCAATTACACTTATTTGTATATAACTCAATATACGAATGTATGTATGTTAAGTTGCATACTATGAATGCATAGAATCCGTATTGTATACAACCCGATGTGCAGCAATTATGTGAACGTTATAGTAAGGTTTCTCTCGTAATCTCAATGCAACATTTATTTCTGGGTTTAAATGGGTCAAAAACACAAATATATATTTGTAACAAGAAAACAACTAAAAAAACGGTCTTACAAAAAGTAATATATAGTCTAGGGGAGACAGTACCGCGGAACCTAAGTACCTAGTACCCTTAAACTCTGAAAACATTAAAATATTGTTAACAAGTGCATGAACTGCAATTAAAATCAGCGGCTTATACGCGTGGCGCATGAAGTAAAATTTCGAGTTTAGAAAAGCCCCGTGAAAATTTGTCTCGGGTCGCTGCGCGACCCTCGACAAATTTTCACGGGGCTTTTCTAAACTCGAAATTTTACTTCATGCTTAGTCTGGGAGTGGAAAACACTCGTTTAAAGCTTTCGGTTGACCTCTTTTTAAAAAACAACGAATATCTGAAGTTTTACAGCATATAATTGGGACATATTTACATGAATGAAAAACTCTCTATATGTTCAATGTCCATGAAATGTGTAAACCATAATGCTGCATTACAGCAACAGTTTCAACAATTATACAATGTTAAAAATGCAATGTTACTATTTTCAATATTAATCCAATGTTTACAATACAATGTTGCATAAAAGTCAAATTGTAATGATTATACAACGTTGTGTTACTTTGCCGCAATATTTTTGAAACGTTATAAAACAATGTTGAATTTTAGTAACATTTTTAACATTTCGCTAATGTATATAAATCAATATTGCACGGACAACGTTTATACAATGCTTGTAACGTTGCTAAAACTATGTTGTAATAATTTTAATACAATGTTTTATTTTAGTACCATGTTCAATATTCGTACAATGTTTAAAATGTTGCCGTGTTCAGTGGGAAGAGTAATGATAATGACAAGTTAAAGTTGTCGGAACTCACAAAAAAACCTCAATTATACAAACAAAGTTTAAGTGTTTTCTTTGTGTAAAGTAGAAAATGTTTTATTGTGAAATTAACACGAATTCTAATACAGAATTCAAAATAAAATACTAAGTTTTATTGAGCAATATAAATTCAGCTCATGATAGTAATGATTGCGCCTCGTGCTAAAAACAATTAGAATAATCCGGTGTGATTAATCCAATCAAACAGCAGACCAATTTAGCGTACGATAACATTTTCAAAGTGACGATTTAGTAGAGTGCAACAGTTGCGTTCGGCCTCCTATTATTCTGGTAGGAGAAAATTGTTGGCCCACTGCCAGCCAGCAGCATATCAAAAAACGCGTGCCCTCACTACAAAGTGACCAACCTATTATAATCCCAAAAGACAGACTTAGTGCCGTTCCGTCCAATGTAGCAGCAAGGTGAGTCTGCTTTTCGTAAATTACATTTTGCAATTCGACGCGGTTTTCCGCTCTCCCATTCTCCTTCCAAAAAGCACGCGATCAATACAGACAGAATAACCTACTAAACTCCGAAGCACTCTGAAGCGGGCTAGTGTATTTCCACGTCCCGATTCGTAAACAAGTTTCTTTTTGTACTTATTTTTAAAGTCAGGTGGGACCAAGCCAGATTAAAGCGCAGGGATTAAGGTATGGGTTTTAAATGTTTGTTTTAAATGAAGTTTTTTGTTTTGTGGGTGAATATAAAGGTGAAATTTGTATTGTTTGAATTGAAAACACTCTCGCTTTCGTTGTGGTGCGGTTTTCGCCTTGAACGTGACACGGATGATGTAATGTATGTGGTAAGACTGAATGAATAATTGGTTTTTGGAATTTTAAAATACTGTTTAATTTATCCTGAAAATATAAAATAAACGATACTTATTAGAAAGAAATGCTAGTCGCGCGCACTGAAATATATTTTGTAATTAGTTTTTATGTGGAATACTTCCTTCCCTCTGAACAAACACATTTAAGTAATGTTTCATCAATATTAAAATAACGTTTATTGTTGCTACAATGTTGATATAACGTTATTTGTTTGTTTTTTGCTCAGTGGGTTTTTCAATAGATTTTCTAAAAGAAAGTCCCATTTTTTGAATTTGCATTAACAATTAGCATTGAGGTTCGCCTTAAAATTGTCTACTCTAGATCAGTAGTGAGGAACAAACTGCTTGAATTTTGAGGGCGCAAAATCAGGTTAGACAAAATAAACATTATTAATGCGAGATCAAACACAAAATGAAGCTAAGTCGGTTATGAATCATAATCGCACGTTTATCTACGGATCTGAACATGCTGGAGCAGCGATGCTTGCCGCGATGCGATGAATACGCACCCAACATTGGGAGCATTCATCAGATAAAACTGTTGGGAGTTTGATGCCAACAGTTGGGGAATTTTCTGATGAATGCACTGTCAACAGCAAACACGTTTGTCATTTTTGCAAGCGTACAAAATTGAAAGACCAGGGGGGGGGTTTATTTGAAATCACTGGTAAAAATGCGCATGCCAAAATTTCCGAATACTAAAATTCGCACACGTATTGAAAAATTGCGATGGGTGGTTTATTTGAAATCACACGAATATTGTTATGATCACATGCAAAAGATGCGAAGGGTAGATATGGCAACACTGCAAATTTTCTGTAAAATGTAATGCATTTCCATAGTTTTGATAATCTGTCAATTTGTATTTGTCAGTTGATTGTCATTTTTTGTATAATTAATTCTATACAGGGTGAGTTTTTTTCGATGTTCTCTATGGGGATCTCGGAAACTATAAGAGATAGAAAAACGGTTAAATGGGGAAAGAAGTGTAGTTTTATAGGACGAATAAAATGACACTTTCAAAATATTTGAAAAAGTCAAGGGTAACTAGATATTTTGAATAAAGTAAAATGTGTCAATTTTTTGAAATCAATATATCTCTATTATTATCATAGATAGAAAAAAACTGTAAGGGACAAAGTTGTAGAAAATTTTACACAGATTAATAACAAAAAATCAAAAAAAAAAAATTCGCTCATATTTTGGGAGATATGACACAAACTTACCTTTTTTTAAATGGAAACAATAGTTGGCTATGACTTTATTAAAAGAGCTATTTTTTCCCTTCAATTCGATGTAACATATGCCATAGTTATTTTTAAAATAAAGTAAGTTACAGTCGTTTTTAATTTTACCATACATCAAAAAATAGTTAGCCATGAAAAAGACAAAAGTAAAACAATTGCAGTTGTTTATTCTAAACACATGTTAATTCATTTCCATATTTGGTTTGTTTCGATAAGTTTGTTTTGTATTTATTTGGTGTTGAAAGTTTTTTAAAGTGATAATGAATTTTTCCAACGAAGGAAAGCGTGATATGCTTGTTTGTTACATTCAGTGTAATAAGAACGCTGCGGATGCTGCAGAACAATATTATAATCAATATATCGATCGTCGGCAGCCATCTTTACCAACATTCAGAAGAATTTACCACAATTTGTGTGAGTACGGATTCTTTACAAAGCCGAAACTTGAAAAAAACGAAATTAATGAAGTTTCGGAAATAAACGTATTAGCATTGGCGATGATAGATCCATCCACATCGACCAGACAAATTGCAACAGAAGCAAGCATATCTCAACGGACTGTAGTACGAGTTTTGAAAAAACACAAATATCAACCATATAAGGTATCAATTTCAGAACATTTACATGACGGTGATACCAATAAGAGAATGGTCTTCTGTATGTGGTACAAAAACATGTGCCAAGAGGATAATACGTTCCCTACAAAAATAATTTGGACAGATAAAACGCGATTTACTAATTGTGGGATTTTTAACCGGCACAATAAACATGTTTGGAGTCAGGAGAATCCACGAGAAGTTGCACAACGTAGACCACAAATTAAATTTGCATTTAATGTATATTGCGGTGTGTTCGGATCGAGAATTCTCGGCCAATATATTTTTGATAACACATTGAATGGAAATGATTACCTTCGTTTTCTTCAAGAAGCATTTGAAGATATCCTCGATGATTTAAATTTATCACGGGCAAGATTGAAGTGGTTTCAACACGACGGAGCTCCACCTCATAGCAAGTTGGCTGTGCGAAACTATTTAAATGATGCTTTTCCTAATTCATGGGTGGGAAGAAATGAACCAATCCTATGGCCACCTAGATCACCCGACCTATCCGTTTTAGACTTTTTTCTGTGGGGTTATGTGAAGAACAAAGTGTATCAACAATCATATCAATCCGTAGAGGATCTTAGACTAGCTGTACTTGAAACATTTAATTCTATTGATAGAAGAAAAGTCAAAAAGGCCACAAATTCGATTTTAAAAAGATGTACTTTATGCCATAATAATAATGGTGGACTTTTTGAGCATCTTATGTAATATTTAAAATTTTCTTCTACTATTATTTTGATAATTTTGGAATTATTTTACTTTATGTTGCTAAAGAAAGATTATAAATTAAATATTGATTTCGTTGCTATAAACAACCGCAATTGTTTTACTTTTGTCTTTTTCATGGCTAACTATTTTTTGGTGTATGGAAAAATTAAAACGACTATAACTTATTTTATTTTAAAAATAACTATGGCATATGTTATATCGGATTAAAGGGAAAAAAATAACCTTTCCAATGAGGCCATAGCCAACTATTGTTTCCATTTAATAAAAGATAAGTTTGTGTTATATCTCCCAAAATATGGGCGAAATTTTGATTTTTTGTTCTTAATCTGAGTAAAATTTTCTACAACTTTGTCCTTTACAGTTTTTTTTCTATCTATGATAATAATAGATCTCTATTATATAGATTTAAAAAAATTGACACATTTTACTTTATTAAAAATATCTAGTTACCCTTGACTTTTTCAAATATTTTGAAAGTGTCATTTTATTCGTCCTATAAAACTACACTTCTTTCCCCATTTAACCGTTTTTCTATCTCTTATAGTTTCCGAGATCCCCATAGAGAACATCGAAAAAAACTCACCCTGTATAATATACTTTACACAATATGGTATTGCAAATATAGAGCTAAGGAATACTCTGTTAAACATTTTTACAAAATCGGTGGTTTAAGTAAAGCATTTTTTTCCTTGAAGAAATGCCCAAAGTGTGGCAAAAGGCTGATGAATTATTGAATCTTGTATCGGGATGTGGGTTCAAAATTAATAAAAATACATATCAAGCTCAAGTAGACATACGCAGTATCTTTTAAACTTTACTTTAATTTACACGCGTGGCGCATGAAAATTTGATTAGTTTTTGAGTTACAGCGTTTTTTGTGACAATTGAAAAACGCCGAGAATTCACGCGAAGACGCTCGCTTTTTTTTGTATTTCGCAAAAGTTGCAAATAACTCAATAACTAATCGGAATACGGAAAAATGGTTCGAATAAAAGTGTTAGATAATCACATTTCGGACAATTTTTCTTTCATTGCGTTTTTTCGTAGCTGTCTTGTTTCTTGGAGAAAAACGGTAGTTTGTTGAGAGATTCGTGAAAACTTATAATTTTTACAAAAGCACGGAATAACTTGGAATTATTTATTGCAATTTGTGTAGGAGTCTTTGAACTTAATTTCGGGATAAATCAGCGTTTTATACGCGTGGCGCATGAAGTAAAATTTTGAGTTTAGAAAAGCCCCGTGAAAATTTGTCTCGGGTCGCTGCGCGACCCTCGACAAATTTTCTAGGCGGGGCATTTCTAAACTCAAAATTTTACTTCATGCTTAGCCTGGGAGGGGAAGACACTCGTTAGAATATAATATTTTGAAATTGTTGATGAATTTTCAAGATTTTAAGTCATTATCAAAGTTTTGGCGATTTTTAGTGAATTTTCACGGAATAACTTGGAATTATTTATTGCAATTTGTGTAAGAGTTTTTTAACTTAATTTCGGGATAAATCAGCGTTTTATATGCGTGGCGCATAAAGTAAAATTTCGAGTTTAGAAAAGCCCCGTGAAAATTTGTCTCGGGTCGCTGCGCGACCCTCGACAAATTTTCTACGCGGGGCTTTTCTAAACTCAAAATTTTACTTCATGCTTAGTCTGGGAGTGGAAAACACTCGTTAGAATATTATATTTTAAAATTGTGGATGAATTTTCCAGATTTTAAGTCATAATGAAAGAAAGCGCGACCCTCGACAAATTTTCTACGCGGGGCTTTTCTAAACTCGAAATTTTACTTCATGCTTAGTCTGGGAGTGGAAAACACTCGTTAGAATATTATATTTTAAAATTGTGGATGAATTTTCCAGATTTTAAGTCATAATGAAAGTTTTGGCGATTTTTAGTGAATTGCCATAATTTTACTAAATTTTTAAGGTTTTTCCTAAATTTACAAAATTTCCTAATTTTTTTTTTTAATTTTTCATGAAATTCCAAGATTTTAGTTAGTTTTTAAAATTCTGACGGAAATTCCTAAATTTTTGTTAATTTAAAACATTTCGATGGTTACATTTTCAAAATTTTCTTCAATTTTTAAATTCTTGGTTATTTTCAGGAATTTCTCAAATATTCGTTAACTGGAAAAACGTTGACGTTTTTCATAAAATTTCCAAGATTTTCGTTAATTTTCAAAATGTTTATAATTATTATTAGTTTTCGAAAAAAGTGTCAAAAGTGCCGATTTTGTTAAATCGACTTTTCTAGGTTATTAAAAAGGATAAAAAAAACTGTAAAGAGCAACGTTTTAGATAATTTTATACTAAATAATAAATTGTTGTCAGATTTTTTCCGTCGACATTAGTTTTCGAGAAAAATGTCAAAAGCGCCGATTGTTTAAATCGATTTTTCTCGGTTGTTAAAAACGATAGAAAAAAAACTGTAAAGAGCAAAGTTTTAGATAATTTTACACTAAATAATAAAATGTTATCAGATCTTTTCTATTGATATTAGTTTCTAAATATAACATAAACTTTCATTTAATCTGAGATTGGAAACATTCGTTAGAAGCTCCAAATTCCTAAAAAAATGAATTATCTCAACGGATATTCTTAAAATATTAAGCTAAAGTTATAATTATGCAATAAAATCAACAGTTTTTGAAGAACGCAACAATTGTAAAAAATCAACAGATTACACTGGTCGGCATAAAAATCGGCCCTGATACCATTCCTGCTGATTCTTATGTAAAATGACCTCCTGAATCCGAATATGACCCCCGTTTTCCCCCATCACCCACCGTTTTCGGGGGAGGCCCCCCCACCTATTTTTATCACTTTTCGATAATTTGGAGGGATGAAAAGGATTATTTTAGCCTTTACGTTTCTTCTGAGGGGCTAGAGAGGTGAAAAGTTCCAAAATATGAAATTTTTTCGCAGTTTTTTCACATATTTTCTACATATTCCAGCTTCCATCCCCCCTCATCCTTCCCAAAACAATAAAAATATATAGCAACAATATATAGCAAAATAATGAAAATATATAGCAACAGTTCGGATGATTCACTGTACCACGCTGGCGCTCTCAATACCTCGCGCGCACAGGTTTGCCCCGGAATTTATTATTTTACATTTATTATTTTACTTTTTATTTATTATTCTTTACAGCTAAAATAATCCTTTTCACCCCTCCAATGGATGGGGGAAACGGGGGGAGTATTGAGAGCGCCAGCGTGGTACAGTGAATCTTCCGAACTGTTGCTATATATTTTTATTATTGTTGCTATATATTTTTATTATTGTTGCTATATATTGTTGCAATATATTTTTATTATTTGGGGGTGTTTGGGGGAGGATAAGGGGGAATGGAAGCTAAAATATGTAGAAAATAAGTGAAAAAACTGCGAAAAAAAACGGAAAAAATTGATCATTTTTAATGATTTTTTTACAATTTAAGGGGGCAAATCCCCCCCCAAATCTACCTCCTTGCTACAAATGTTCATGTTTTGGAACTTTTCACCTCTCTAGCCCCTCAGAAGAAATGTAAAGGCTAAAATAATCTTTTTCATTCCTCCAAATTATCGAAAAGTGGTAAAAATAGGTGGGGGGGCCTCTCCCGAAAACGGTGGGTGATGGGGGAAAACGGGGGTCATATTCGGATTCAGGAGGTCATTTTACATAAGAATCAGCAGGGATGGTGTCAGGGCTCGAAAAAAAAAATTTATTTGCAGACCAGTATTATCAAATCAACATAAAATTCATAGAATCCACACAGAAATGAATAAATAAACTTTCATTGGCCATCATTGAAATTTAAGTATCATCAAGTTTTCTAAATTTGAAATGTTACTTCATGCCTAATCAAGGATAGGAAACATCCGTTATAAATTTTAAATTGAACGCCTTTATGAAGTTAGAGCTCGTTTCATTTATCTAGGCGAGAAATAAAAACACATTTGTGCACATATCACGAAAATTCTTAAAAATTGACTTGTTTAACTCATCAAAAGTAAATTTCATATGGTATCGAAATGTCATTATTTGCTTAGTAACTCACTTAATTAATCACAAAGAAAAACTTAACACATGTGGACTTAAAAAAGTTGACTATGTCTAATGATGTTTAACGTATTAATATACATCAAATTTTAGCAAATATCAAAACAAAAGTACAAACAACATGGTAAACTTTCTGAAGAAAAGATTAAAAAGTCGTATATACTTACTACAAAAATAATAAAAATTTGAAATAACCCCAAAAATAATCTTTAATTCATTAAATAATAAAGGAAGTTCGAAGTGGTTCAGGCAAAGACAATGGAGAAACAATCGTGCATGATTGGAACAATGAAACGGAAAATAATTAATCTTTCGAGATAAAGGAAGAATAAATACAAAAACTACAATTATCTAAATTTGAAATTAACATTGATATTATGAATACATAAAGTGTCATTCATTAATTTGATCTTTGTTTAGACTTTTCATAAAATAATCACCTAAAGTTTATTTATGGCCAAAATGGCTTTATATTTTTATAAATTATTTAATAACAATCATTTTCGATTATCCAATACAGAAAATGAAAATTATCTATCCAGAATAGAAATTGTGAGCATTTAAAATGAAACAGTTTCTAAATGAATTCGATCTTCGAAAACTCATCCGATATTTATTAATTGTGCATATTTATAATGTAAGCATTTAAAATGAATTCATAAACCGCAAAATAAAAAAAAACAATAAAAAAGGTAAATAATAATAAATAGCAAAAATTGTGAGCATTTAAAATGAAACAGTTTATAAATGAATTCGATCTTCGAAAACTCACCCGATATTTATTAATTGTGCATATTTATAATGTAAGCATTTAAAATGAATTCATAAACCGCAAAATAAAAAAAAAACAATAAAAAAGGTAAATAATAATAAATAGCAAAAATTCCCGAAAATAATAACATTATATTATTAATGAAAGAACATAAAAACTAAAACCTTTGACTATTTAATTTTATTTTATTTTACGGTAATTACCTTTTACATAAATTAACAAAATAATATTTCTTATGTTAAAAATTAATTAACTATAAACTCATATTACCACATATAAATAAACAACATTCCGCATGTAAAAATAAACAATTAAAAATGTAAGTCATCAACTAAATCAAGCGTTTACGATATCGTGCGCTAAGTGTATAAACTTTAAATTTCTTTTAAATACGTTAAATGTTGTCCCAAACAACGCAAAATGTGGCGAGCAACACAATAAATTGGCTAATCTGACCATGCGACACAATGAATTATTTCTACCGTAATTCGTCCTGTGAAATGTTTCGCGAAAGATTACTGTAGCTCTTGTTTTAGATGGTATATTAAAATTTAGACTTGACAGAAGTTCGCAACAATCAAATAAGCTGTTAACTATTTTAAAAAGTGCACTAATAAATACCTAAATAAGAAATTCTAACATTCGCTGTTATTACAGAACCGTTAAATTTGTAACTACTAACGAGTGTTTTACTCTTCGATTAAGCATGAAGTAAAATTTCGAGTTAAGAAAAGCCCGTAAGAAAAAAGTGAATTTGGTATAGGAAAACAAAAACGAAACGTCCTTAATAAAACACGTACGTCATTTTAATGGCCGTAAAAAGTTGCCATAAGAAAGTGTTTACAGTTTGGTTATAACTTTTAAAACAAATCAGTTACAGTAACTTCATAAAAACGACATTTTATCAACTTCCGGTTATAGAGCGGAAACGGTTAGAGATAGATCAATTTTCTTTTCCCCATTGAATAAAACACAAAAAGTGACCCTAGCTCGCAAAAACGGTTTTGCAATATCTCTACAAATAAAAAAGTTTAAGATATGTGGCACCTCCAAAATGCACTCTGTACAGCAAAAACAAAATTTCATCGAAAAACTTCAAGGCTTTAAACGAGTGTTTTCCACTCCTAGGTGAAGCATGAAGTAAAATTTCGAGTTTAGAAAAGCCCCGTGAAAATTTGTCGAGGGTCGCGCAGCGACCCGAGACAAATTTTCTGGGCTTTTCTAAACTCGAAATTTTACTTCATGCGCCACGCGTATAAAACACTGATTTATTGTGAAGTTCAAAATATATACACACACATATGCACACGTTTTTATTTTCTTCCGAAAAATGTTTGTTTGTGACTGATTGGATCACGAAAACGGTTTTGCAATATCTCTTCAAACAAAAAAGTTTTCCATGTGTGGCACCTCCAAAATGCACCACCCTGTACAGCACAAAGAAAGACAGGCAGACATTTTTCAAAAAGGGTTTTAATCGACTCTGAAGACCTCAAAACAGATATTTCCGATAAAATTGTTGTTAAAAAAAAATCACGATAACAATACTTTTGTTTTGTATTACATACGGGGATTTCAAAAAACCCGTACTTTGTCAATTCCATGGTAAATTTAGTAAATTATATGTTATTAATTTTTCTACCCATAATTTTCAACCCATTTCCTCTCTGTCAACGGCCTTACCACTGAGCAAAAACAAACAAATAACGTTTTATCAATATTGTAGCAACATTAAATGTTGATGAAACATTACTTAAATGGATTTGCTCAGTGGTTTGTTTTTAAGTGAATGAATTTAAGTGCCGCTGCCCTCTCTTGGCTAGGCCCATGTATTCCGAGTAGTTGGGTAGATGAGATGCGATTTTTTTCAGAGAATTGACACCTCCAATCCCTGGATATATTCGTAATTTAGCTAATAATGATTTCCGTGAAATTTCCCAGTTCCATTAACTGATAATCCATTTATTATGAGTAAATTTACTTTTGTTATCAAAATACGAGGGGAAATAGTTAAGCTACACTTTCTGATAAGGATTTGTGTTGTGTGTGTGTGCAATCGACGTTTTTTGTAGGAGTTATCAATTAAAAAAAATGCAATGTAAACAATTTCCTGTTTGGACTTTATTCATAATATTTGTTTGCCACAAAGCCATGGACATTAACCAATTTTAAAAGCATCGGTTTGAAATTTCCAACGAGTGTTTCTACTCCCAGATTAAGCATGAAGTAAAATTTCGAGTTTAGAAAAGCCTGAAAATTTGGATTTGCAGGGGCGCGCGAGCGAAGCGAGTCGCGCCCCCGGCAAATCCAAATTTTCAGGCTTTTCTAAACTCGAAATTTTACTTCATGCGCCACGCGTATACAACACTGATTTATATTGAAGTTTGAAAAATACTCCTTAGGGTTCCAACGTACTCAGGATGCTCAATTATTTTAAAATTACAGTGTATACACTACAGCTATAGTTGTAGATTTGCATCCTAGATAGCGCTGCATAGCGTGTTTAACTACAGTGCCTTAATTAAACACAGTGGCGACAACACCCTGTCATCCGCCATGAGGAGGCAATATTAATCAAGAGAATATAACTCAAAGCCTACTAGAACGAATTTTAAACCAATGAGATGCAAGGAAAGCCGTAGGTACATGTCTATCACCGCGATGATAAAACACAAAAGAAGCGGTGGTGATAAGTTGTCCTGTCATTCGAAACGTCAAAATAGGTAAAGTTTCGTGCAGTGATATTAATAGAAAAGTGAAAAGTGCGACGCCAAAAAACACTGTCATGAATAAAGAATCACAGTGGCGGCAGTTTACGAACTTTTGTGCGGTTAAAAAATTCTCAATCAATAGGGAAACAACAATATCTCAGCTGTCGATAATGTTAAGGGACTCACATTATTTTATTCGTTATATTCTCTCACTAAATATAACTCGTGATATGATTAATTATCGATGATATTTTGTCGTTAAAGCCGAAGCAGCACATTCAACTCGTTGAATCTGCAGCTCGGTTTCAACTCCAAAATATCATCGATAATAATCATACCACTCGTTATATTACAGCTGAGAATAGGTTATAATACAAACATCTGATATTCAATAGTGACAGCGAGTATTGTCATCTTTCACTTAAAGCGGCATCCATGGGCGGGAGCTATTTATTCCCTTAATTTTGAAATAGGAACATATGATAACATATTTGATACCTCGAGTTAACGTGCTTAGGTTGATTCTATTTACCTTTGGGAATTTTTGAGATACGATTTTGGGGCAAGTGAAATAAAGCACAACCTATAGCGTAAACAAAATTATTAATTAACCTTGAAATTAAATAATTATACACGAAAATTTTCGTAATTTTATTTATTATGTTGTATCTGGATTATCTTGAAACACTTTTATTGAACAATTCATTTTTATCATTTTTATCATACATCACGTGTGCTTATACAAACCTCCTTCAATTTAATCGAAATACTATTATTATCATCAAGGCTGTAAGTGTTGTAATTAACGTTAAACAATCCGCACGTGTGATTAAGAAATAAACACACTTATTTATAAAAGTTTAATTGAATTGATCTATTCTTCATACGTATATTAAGAATGTTAATTATTTTTAATTATTTAAAAATAATTGATTTTCTTAATACACGCACGTAAGTTAGATCATTCCATAAGTGAAAAGTTGTTATATTCCGATCGACATATTACACTGTGGTTGTGCCATGATTTTGAAGCGGGACAAAAGGTAACAATTGTTGACGTTTCATGTGAAAACAATTGAAATTTCATTAGAATCCCACTGAGCAAATCCATTTACGTAATGTATCATCAACATTAAAACAACGTTTAACGTTGCCACAATGTTGATATAACGTTATTTGTATGTTTTTTGCTCAGTGGGATGTAAGCACCCCACTGAGCAAAGAAACGTTGCATCAATGCTGCCGCCTAACACGAAACGTTGCGTTTTAAGTTGCATTAATGCTGAAAAAACATTGCATAAACGCCAGCAGGAACGTTGCATGCTAACGTTCATAAAAAAAATGCAACGCCCATGCAACACGAGCGATTACTCTTATGTGTATGCAACCCAGCATACAAACGTATGTATGTTAAGTTGCATAGGATGAATGCGTCGAATCCGTGTTGTATACAACCCGATATACAGGAATTAAGTGAACCCTATAGGATTGTTTCCCTTGTAATCTTAATGCAATATTTATTTCTGAGTTTAAATGGGCCAAAAAATACAAATATATATTGGTAAGAAGAAAAAACTGTCTTACAAAAAGTAATGTATAGTCTAGAGGGGGCAGTACCTTAGTACCCAGTACCCTTAAACTTTAAAAACACTAAAATATTGTTAACAAGTGAACTTCAATTGAAATCAGCGTCTTATACGCGTGGCGCATGAAGTAAAATTTCGAGTTTAGAAAAGCCTGAAAATGGAAAAACCAAATTTTAAGGCTTTTCTAAACTCGAAATTTTTTTACATGCCTAATCTGGAAATGGAAAACACTCGTTTAACGATTTGAATTAACCTCTTTAAAAACAAAGAATATCTGAAGATTTACAGCATACAGGGTGTCAGTATTTTAACAGAATATATGGAGATCTCGGTTATTTAAAGAGATAGAGAGTCGGTTAAATTGGGGCAAAGTTGCGTATTTTAGTTCTCAATAATAATCTAAATAAAAATTTGACATTGACAAAAAACGAATTTTTTGAAATATAGTTTTTATTTTTTTATTCAAAAACTATTGAATGTAGACATTTACAACTTTGTAATTATACAGGCACTTTTTAACGAGAAATCTAGTAACATATTTTATTTTAGGATAACTATACCATTTAGCCGGGGATCATAGCCAACTGTTGTTTTTCTTACGGGCGCCATTTTGGATTTTCATATTTTTTGAAAGAGTGTTTTTTTCTGAATTCAATAATGTACCACACTAATAGTTTATTGTACATTTAATAAGTACAATTTTAATTCTTTGCTTTTTGTAAAGAGTGCCTTGGAAACAGTTGAGTTGAGTTGCTTGCATAGCACCCTTAAGGACGGGCGTCAAGCTGATTTATTACTGTACTGATAGAAAATGTATTTGTTTATAAACGAAATACTGGTAATAAGTTTGCATTGGTGTTACTAATAACCATAAAAAACTATATTTTTTAATAGAGTAATACTAAATTGAAGAAATTTAATTCTCTTGACATAAAATGTATACGTGCTAGATTCATAAAGTATATCCAAAAATTAGACACAAATTTAAAAATGGTTTACAATTATTCGCTAAAATTTGTCAGAATTGCCCTAGTTCTGACACATAGATACACTTCAAACGAAATTTGTCATTTCCAGTGTGAATAATAAACTGTTATCGTTGCTCTTGATTTGAACACGACACTTTTTATACTTTATATCGTATATTCAATAAAAAGAAAACCTCTAGAGTGCCATGGAAAATATTGTGGGTTGGCAACTCTGAAATTATACAGGGTGTCTCAGACCGCCCGTACCAGCCTTTTATTTCGAGAACGCTTGGTCGAATGTGACTGGGACAAAAAAATGTATTACCAAAGTCAACCCAAGAAATCCACCGATGAATTTATTTTTTACCGGAATAATCCGGAAGTACCCGGAACCGGAAGTAACTTCAAAATTTCAAATGGCAAAATAGGTCGAGTATGGTATTAATTGATAGGTCCTTTTAAAAGAAACAACTTTTATTAAAATGTTTTTTTTAATATTTTGCATATTTACAAAAATAAACAAAAAAAACTAAATTGAAAACTAGTTATGCATTCAACACTCAATTTCCTCAAGTAGGCTTTGCTTTTTTGTTATGTCAAAATAATTGATGTTTGTGAATATTTAAAGTTAGATAAATTATTATTATCAAAGTATTGAATGTGTCAACATGGTTTTTAGAAACCTCGAAGGTTTTGATATGCTGATGATATTAGTTGAATGCGGCCAAAACTATCGTGCTGCTGAGCGAATTTATGTTGAGCGATATCCTCAACGAGCCAGTCAAAAAATGTTTTTCGGCGCCTTGCAGAATGAGTTAAGACAGCTGGTAAGCTACAGCCCAGCCACAACAAAGGTCGAAGTATCAGAAAACGTGTACAAGATGAAAGAGCACCAGATATTTTTGCAGCAATTGCTCTGGACCCGAACATCTCTACTAGAAGAATTGAAATCGATGCTAGAATAAGTCGCTCCACTGCTTGGAGAGTTTTAAAAACAAACAAATTCGATCTATACCATATCTCTTTACACCAGACTTGAAGAGCGGGATTTTCAAGATAGGTTGAATTTTTGTGAATGGATGTCTCATAAAAATTATAATTTCCATTACAAAATTTTATGGACAGATGAGGCGACATTCAAAAGGAACGGAGTTGTTAATTTACATAATGCTCACTACTAGAGTAATGAAAACCCTCATTGGTTAAGAGAAGTTGATAATTGAAATGATATATTGAAATAATAACGGTCCGCATTTTCACCTAATATCATCAGCATATCAAAACCTTCGAGGTTTGTAATAACCATGTTGACACATTCAACACTTTGATAATAATAATTTATTTAACTTCAAATATTCACGAACATCAATTATTTTGACATAACAAAAAACCAAAGCCTACTTGAGGAAATTGAGTGTTGAGTGGACAACTAATTTTCAATTTAGTTTATTTTTGTAAATATGCAAAATATTAAAAAAACATTTTAATAAAAGTTGTTTCTTTTAAAAATACCTATCAATTAATACCATACTCGACCTATGTTGCCATTTGAAATTTTAAAGTTACTTCCGGTTCCGGGTACTTCCGGATTATTCCGGTAAAAAATAAATTCATCAGTGGATTCCTTGGGTTCACTTTGGTAAAAACATTTTTTGTCCCAGTCACATTCGAACAACCGTTGTCGAAATAAAAGGCTGGTACGGGTGGTCTGAGACACCCTGTATATTAGAATTATTATGTCTTACGGTTTATATGTCAATTCCTAAAGCGTGTAGCCAACCTAAATTAAAAAAAATTAAATCATGGCACTCTAGAGGTTTTTTTTTAATTGAACATACGATATTATGTGTGATAATCGACACTTATTATTATAGTTACAAAATATTGAAAGTTAATAATTCATTTTGACTGCTAGCATTGTGTTCAGGAGTGAATAACTTTATTCAATTTGTATTTTTTATGATAGCATTGTGTGATTCTTGAGGAAATCATCTGGAGAGGCACTTGTTAGAAATAGGAGCAATAAATAAACCCCAATTCCAAATGTCACGGGTACGAACGGGCACGCTGACATCTAGAAGTAACGGGTAACCCCTTGGCTATGCCCATGCATAACACCCTACTGAATACACATAGTTTAAATAACGTTTCATCAACATTACAACAACATGCAACATTTTTGTTATGTTAATTAAACATTACCTAAATGTGTTTGTTCACCCACTGAGCGAAAAACAAACAAATAACGTTATATTAACATTGTAGCAGCATTAAACGTTGTGTTAATGTTGATGAAACATTACCTAAATGGATTTGCTCAGTGGGCAGTGGAACTAACCCTTTTTTATATTTTGAATTTTCAACTAAGCAAAAAATGAATTTTATTTGTTACGTTTTATCAACTTTGTAATATCATTAAACTTTGTTTTATTGTTTATGAAACATTATGAAACTATCATTTACCTTTGTAATTACCTACTAAGCAAATCCATTTAAGTAATGTTTCATGAACATTAAAACAGCGTTTAATGTTGCTGCAATGTTGATATAACGTTATTTGTTTGTTTTTTGCTCAGTGGGTAGTCTATTGCCTGTTAAGGAAATAATATTATCAATTACTTAAATGTGTTTGCTCAGTTTTGTGTGCTCAAAACCCGGTTTTTGTTCTGACAATTAAAATGCTGTTAACCGGTGATTAATGTAAAATAATTTAGCGTTTGAATCATAAAAATCGATTAACGCATTCAATAATTAAAGACAAATACAAATATCGTTTGAATATTTTTAAAGGTGCGTATTTTAATTAAATAAATTTCGGTGAATATCCCAATATGTTTGCTCAGTTTTGTGTGCTCAAAAACCGTTTTTTGTTGTGACAATTAAAATGCTTTTACCCGGCGATTAATGTAAAATAATTTAGCGTTTGAACCATACAAAACGATCAACACATTCAATAGTTAGAGCTAAATACAAATTCCGTTTAAATATTTTTAAAGGTGCACATTTTAATTAAATACATTTCTGTGAATATCCCAATGTGTTTGCTCAGTTTTATGTACTCAAAAACAGATTTTTGTTCTGACAATTAAAGTGCAATTAAGCGGTGATGAATGTAAAATAATTTAGCGTTTGAATCATAAAAATCGATCAACACATTCAAAAGTTAGAACCAAATACAAATAGCGTTTACATTTTTTTAAAGGTGCGCTTTTTAATTAAATACATTTCGGTGAATATCCTAACGTGTTTGCTCAGTTTTGTGTACTCAAAAACAGGTTTTTGTTCTGACAATCAAAATACTGTTAACCGGTGATTAATGTAAAACAATTTAGCGTTTGAATCATAAAAATCGATCAACGCATTCAAAAGTTAGAACCAAATACAAATAGCGTTTGAATATTTTTAAAGGTGCGCATTTTAATCAAATAAAGTTCGGTGAATAACCCAATGTGTTTGCTCAGTTTTGTGTGCTCAAAAACAGGTTTTTGTTTTGACAATTAAAATGCTGTTAACCGGTGAATAATGCAAAATAATTTAGCGTTTGAATCATAAAAATCAATTAATGCATTCAATAGTTAGAACCAAATACAAATGTCATTTGAATATTTTTAAAGGTGCGCATTTTAATTTAATAAATTTCGGTGAATATCTCAATGTGTTTGCTCAGTTTTGTGTGCTCAAAAACAGGTTTTTGATTTGACAATTAAAATGCTGTTAACCGGTGAATAATGCAAAATAATTTAGCGTTTGAATCATAAAAATCAATTAATGCATTCAATAGTTAGAACCAAATACAAATAGCGTTTGAATATTTTTAAAGGTGAAATTTGAAATGTAAATTAAATAAATTTCGGTAAATATTCCCTTTAATTCACCCAATGAATTATTTCACACGCAAAAAAACGCATTCCTTTTTCCCGTTTACGACTTCCTAGAACTCGCTCGTTAGGCGCCCGGAACAAACGCACGCAAAAAAAACATGCGCTTAAATTCCATACAACTCGAACACCTAGTGAAATAATATATGCAACTTCAAATACACATTTCGCGCGTATAAAATTGCATATATTAATTTACCGCCGCTTGAATTAAATCAAATAAATTGTCAGTTTTAAGGTAACAGGCATTAAATCCAATGGAAATTAATTACCCACTGAGCAAAAAACAAACAAATAACGTTATATAACCATTGTAGCAACATTAAACGTTGTTTTAATGTTGATGAAACATTACTTTATTGTGTTTGCTCAGTGGGTTCTTTTACGAATAAACAGAAAATAGTATATTGTACAACGAGCATATAATGATAGCTAGAAAACGATGATGTTCTATCATCAACGGTTGAGAGTTTACTGCCAATTGTTGGGGAATTCTCTGATGGCCGGATTATTAATCGTGAACGTGTTTGGGATTTCCGCAATCGTAAAAAATAGACTGGCCGGAATACCGTTCATTAGATACCAACATACATCACAAACAAATCCAAACATATTGAATGTTGAACATTTTGATGAACCCATTGTCTAACATTTATTGATTTAAATATGATTCCTTTCAAAAAAAATGACAAGACTTGTCAAACGGTGTTTCTTCATTTTCAGATAAAACATACTTCTAGGTGATTAAAATGGCTTCGAAGGCCAGGAAATATTTTTTAGCAGCCGTCGCTGGCACCGTCAGCACAGGATTATCAGCCTATCTCTTTTTAAAAGAAGACTGGATGGACGACAGAGTAAGTAGACTATATAAAAGCCAGTTGGGTCCAAAAAAATAGTTGTCTAATAATAAAAATAGTATAGACCCACTGAGCAAAAAAACAAACAAATAACGTATATAAACATTGCAGCAACATTAAATGTTATTTTAATGTTGATAAAATATTACTTAAATGTGTTTGTTCAGTGGGGACATATTGAAATCAATAAAATGAAAAGATAAATACGGGGAAGTTTCTTTTTAGGTATACATATCATGATTTTTTGTTGTAAATTTTCATTCATTCATTGTATTATTAAAAACTTTCAATTTGAAGCCTTTAACGAGTGTTTCCAATCCCAGATTAAGCATGAAGTAAAATTTCGAGTTTAGAAAAGCCTGAAAATTTGGTTTGGTCGCGTAGCGCAAAGCGCGGAGCGACCAAACCAAATTTTCAGGCTTTTCTAAACTCGAAATTTTACTTCATGCACCACGCGTATAAAACACTGGTTTATAGTGAAGTTTAAAATATACTTTGACTTAGGTTTGATCACATGCTCATTAATTTTACAAATGTTTATATGGAGTATGTGAAAGTATACTAAAAAGAAAAAATCCCAGTATGTTAATCCCACTAAGCAAACACATTTAAGTAATGTTTTATAAACATTTAAACAACTTTTAATGATGCTACAATGTTGATATAACGTTATTTGTTTGTTTTTTGCTCAGTGGGATATTTAACAAAAATCAATATTTTTAAATAATTCCTACTAAGCAAAAAACAAACAGATAACGTTATATCAACATTGTAGCAACATTAAACGTTGTTTTTCCACTAAGCAGATACATTTAAATAATGTTTCATCAACATTTAAACAACGTTTAATGTTGCTACAATGTTATTATAACGTTTTTTGTTTGTTTTTTGCTCAGTGGGTTAATGTTGGTGAAACATTAACAAAACAATTAACAAAAAGTTCAAAACTGTGGAACTTAGGATACAATGACAAAAATATAAAAATTTACTAAACCAATAATAATGTAAAATTCAAAACGATTAATTGATTAGTGAAATCTAACCTTAATTTAGAAACTGTCTTTGGAAGATCAACTGTCTTTAAAAAAAATGCTCTCTGGATCCACTCCTGGTTTTTATTACACTGCATGTAAATTTTAACTGAAATTAAATTGCTAATGTAGAATACATCATTATATTATAATTATTCTTGTTGAAATGTGATTAACAGAATAATTAGGTACCAGACATTCCCATGCGCATATATTGAATAACTGATGAGTGCAATTACAATTTCATGGGCACTAACATAAAAGACAATACATCTCGTTTAATGTTTAATGCAATAACTATTAAGTTGTAATTCGCTGAGTACAATTAATTAATCTGCTCCATTAGCAAATAGTTTATTGTACAACGAGCATATAATTATAGCTATTAATCACGAAAACGAGGTTTGTGGAACGAGCCAAAGGCGAGTGGAGCTAGTCATTCGAGTGATTAATAGCCATTATATGCGAGTTATACGCTATACTTTGTTCACGAAAATACTGCACTGCTGAACGGGACCATTCATTGCACTTTGAAATTTTCATTGTTTCAATCTGTAATGGTTTTATTTAATTTCAACTATTGCATTTTTTGTATATCAGATTGGATTGGTCAGAGCGCAAAACCTTCCCCGTAGGACGAAACGCCCTCTACCGAAACGCGACGATCAAATCAAGTCGCTGCAGACCGAATCTTTCGACGTAGTGATCATCGGAGGCGGCGCCACCGGCGCTGGGTGTGCCTTGGACGCCGTCACCAGAGGCCTAAAGACGGCTTTAATCGAAGCCGATGACTTCGCCAGCGGGACTTCCAGCAGAAGCACGAAACTGATTCACGGCGGTGTCAGGTATCTACAAAAGGCCATAATGGGTTTCGATTACGAACAGTACAAGATGGTGAAAGAAGCGCTGCACGAGAGGGCCACGATGCTGCACTCTGCTCCGCACTTGGCTCAGCCGCTTCCCATAATGCTGCCCGTATATCAGTGAGTATATGTTACCGGTACGTTTTCGCTAACATTTCATTAGTAGAGTAGATTTTTGTAGTGTTTGGGTTTTCGGGTGATTAATATGAATTTAGTGGAAATGAAAGGTTGCAATCGCAAAATCGTCCGCGGGGTATTAGCCCGGGGAGTAGTCGTTTTAATTAATATTTGGCCCACTGAGCAAATTCATTTAAGTAATGTTTCATCAACATTAAAACAACGTTTAATGCTGCTACAATGTTGATATAACGTTTAATGTTGCTACAATGTTGATATAACGTAATTTGTTTGTTTTTGTTCAGTGGTGATTATGGCTCACTTGCCCCACGATTGATCAGTGTTTTTTTACACGCGTGGCGCATGAAGCAAATATTTGGAGTTAAGGAAAATATTTTAAAATTTGGATTGGTCTTCAAATTTTAAGGCGTTTCTAAACTTCATTTATAGAAACCGAGGCCTTGAACACATGCGCCCAAGTATGTTTAGAAAGGGACTACACTAAAAAGAGGATATGCAGACAATGCCTCAGACAGTCAAGCTGCATTAATGGCAATCAAATTACCTACATGTAAGTTTGAATTTGTCTGGGAGTGCAAACTATCTCTAAAGCAGGTGGCCAGAAACAACATAATTAAACTGCTCTGGATTCCATCTCATGCAAGGATCGAAGGTAATGAAATTGCCGGCAGCCTTGCCAAAGAAGGCTTCAAAACTCTATTTGTTGGACCAAAACTCTATAGTGGAATAACTAAAGTCCGCATCAAGGGAATGATCCAGGAGTGAGAAGAGCGAAAAGGTTTGTCGCCTGCTCTGCCGTAAGAGCCAGAAAGTTTCTCAGGCTAAGGAAGGACAACCTAAGGCTCATAACCGAACACTATCCTCTGAAATAACACCTCACTAAGATGAGTCAGACAACTAATGCCAACTGCAGATTCTGCAACGAGGCACCAGAAACAGCAAAGCACCTGCCTTGTGAATGCCCTGTCCCTTCAAAGGGAGAACTACCTGCCATCGGTCACTTTAAAGCCTGATGACATGGTACACATTAACCCTCAAGTTATTGTAGACTACGCAAGAGGTCTAGACATTGAGGGACTCAAGTAGGTCAGAGATAATTACAAAAGATATTTCAGGTCGAGGTAATTTCGGAAGACCCAGAGAACTACAACAAAAAAAGGATATGCATATGCTCAGATAGTCAGGCTACATTAAAGTCAATAAAATCACCTACATGTAAGTTTAAATCTGTCTGGGAGTGCAAACTATCTTTAAAGCAGCTGGCCAGGAACGACAGAGGTAAGCTGCTCTGGGTTCCAGGTCATGCAAGGATCAAAGGTAATGAAATTGCCGACAGCCTTGTCAAAGAAGGCTCTAAAACTCCATTTGTTGGACCAAAACCCTATAGTGGAATAACTAAAGTCCGCACCAAGGGAATGATCCAGGAGTCGATAGATGGCTTTAGGCAGGTGAAAAGGTTTATCGCCTTCTCTATTGTAAGAGCCAGATAGTTTCTCAGGCTAAGCAAGGGCAACCTAAGGCTCATAACCGGACACTATCCTCTGAAATACCACCTCACTAAGATGGGTCAGACAACTGATGTCAATTGCAGATTCTGCAACGAGGCACAAGAAACAGCAGAGCACCTACTTTGTGAATGATCTGCCCTGTCTCTTCAAAGAGAGAACTACCTGCCATCGGTCACTTTAAAGCCTGATGACATGGTACACATTAACCCTCAAGTTGTTGTAGACTACGCAAGAGATCTAGACATTGAGGAACTCAAATAGGTCAGGGATAATTACAAAAAAAAAAAATCAGGTCGAAGTAATTTCGAAAGGCCCACCGACCCCATAACCTAATCTCCAAATATTTGCTTCATGCTTAAACCACTAGCAGAAAACACTCGTTACAAACAAACTGAATGCCTTGATCACTGTTTAGATGTGTTTTACTGTGAATTTGTATACTCTAACGAATAATTAAAGTAAATCATAATCCCAAATCTCACGATTTGAACTTATTAATTCATATTACAGATGGTGGCAAGTACCGTATTATTGGTTCGGCATTAAAATGTACGACATGGTGGCAGGAACGAAAACGGTCAGAGGTTCATACCTCCTATCAAAAAAGAACGCTTTGGAGATCTTCCCCATGTTGCGAGGTGATCGGCTCTGCGGCGCCATAGTTTACTACGATGGTAAATAAAATCAAAATTGTTCATGGTTTTTGTTTAATAAATGAATAATCAAAGTTTTTCTACAGGGCAGCAGGATGATGCCAGGATGAATCTGGCGATCGCGTTAACGGCTACAAGACACGGAGCAACAGTTGCGAATCACGTGAGGGTGACCGGGTTGTTGAAGAAGAGGAATAAGGAGGGTGAGATGGTAGTGGGCGGAGTTCAAGTCAAGGATGAGTTGACGAATAGCGAGTGGACGGTTCCTGCGAAGTGTGTTATCAATGCGACTGGCCCATTTACGGATTCTGTGAGGCAGATGGATAATCCTAAGGTGAAGGAGATTTGTGCACCTAGCAGTGGTGTACATATAGTCTTACCAGGTAGGTTTGAATATAGTAATATGTTAATTTGTTCGGAAAATAACTGCAAAGAATATATGAAAGCGTTCGATTTTGTTTGGATTATATAAAAGGTTTCCTTCTAACAATTTCACACCTGATCATCTTCATAAATTATTTCATTTCCAACAGATCTTGTCAAATAAGAAACTTCTCCCATCAGTTTTTATTTATACAAGGTGTGCCGCAAGGCTCTCCTTTATCACCTTATCTTTATAATATACAGAGAGTTTTATGTAACACCGAACATGTTTATAACGAGAATTTTTCTTTTAAGTATACATAAACATACGTTGTACATTTGCCGACGCTCGGTTTGTTAAAAGAATTTAATTTTAAGCTTTAAACGAGTGTTTTCCATTCCCAGGCTAAGCATGAAGTAAAATTTTCAGGCTTTTCTAAACTCGAAATTTTACTTCATGCGCCACCGGTACACAACACTGATGCAATGTAAAGCTTAGCGGTGTGCTTTAAACTTTATAATATGTCAGTGTTTTGTACCGGTGGCGCATGAAGTAAAATTTCGAGTTTAGAAAAGCCTGAAAATTTGGTTTGGCCGCTCCGCGCTTCGCGCTGCGCGACCAAACCAAATTTTCAGGCTTTTCTAAACTCGAAATTTTACTTCATGCTTAGCCTGGGAGTGGAAAACACTCTTTAAAGCTTTCAAATTAAATTCTTTTAATAAACCGAGCGTCAGCAAATGTACAACGGTTATCTAAAGATTTACGGCATATACCCTGTAATTGGGACATGTATACTTCAAAGAAAAACTCCCTGTGTGTACAAGTTGAGGCATTAATTGCGATTGATTGTCTACAATTTGTAATAGTCATATAGGCAATCCAATTTACACATAACTTAAAAATTAAAGGTGTCTAATTGTATTGGATGAAAATGTTCGGTGTTACATAAAACTCTCTGTATATTGCCACGATATAACTAATCTTAGTAAGTACAGTGATAATTTGGAACATTTGTTTTCCATTTAAGGTTATTACAGTCCAGAACAGATGGGTCTTCTCGATCCTTCGACGAGTGACGGTCGCGTGATTTTCTTCCTACCCTGGCAAAAGCAAACGATCGCCGGAACGACGGATCTTCCCTGTAAAGTGACGCACAATCCAAAACCGACCGAAGACGAAATCCTCTTTATTTTAGAAGAAATTAAAAACTACCTCAATCCAGATGTTGAAGGTAAGTCCAAAAACACATTTTACGCAATCTACTTGCTTATTGGTTACCGTTACAATCTACTTATCGAAGTGGTCAGGACTTTCCAATGAAAATGCACAAGAAAATCTATCTTGCGTTAAAAATATCGGAAGTTTATATGAAAGTTGTAGTTGTGGAGTTCATTCTGTTTTGGTTTAGTTCGTAGGGGTGATGTATTATCCGCATGGAGCGGAATCAGACCGTTGGTTTCCGATCCGAACAAACCCGATACGCAATCATTGGCGAGGAATCACATCGTGCACGTCAGCGATTCGAAATTGGTTACAATTGCTGGTGGGAAGTGGACTACTTACAGATCAATGGCGGAGGAAACGATAGACAAGGCTATTGAAGGTACGTTCTTTAAATCCGTTCATTCTTTCATCCAGACCATCGTTAGTTTAAAAATCAAACTCAATAAGTATATAGGAAATCATCGTGATTGTTACCTTTTATCTGAGGTCTAGTTGAGAAGCACTGAGCACAAATCAATTTGCTTGAGCCGCGGTGACCAATTAGTTGAGCTGTTGGACTTAGCCAATCGTCCACCGTGAAATGCCAGGTTCGAATCCGGGTCCGTGGATGTAGTAGACGTCGTAAGGGTAATTATTTGTGTAATATAATATCTTCTTGCTCGACGCCATGCTTGTGGCCAAATGTCGGTCATCACTTCAGCAGCTCTAAAAAGCTGTTTCACATTTAGGTTCGTCCAATAGCGTATAATCTGAAGCCATGACCTTTTCTTGCGTTATATCTATCTGGTACCTTTCATCTTATTAGCCTAAGCAGTTGATAGGACCTCTCATAAAGTGGCTAAAGAATTGTCGTTTTCTCTTCTTCATTTCGTTAAAGAGTTCTTGTTCTTTGTGAATATAACGTAACATCTTTTGGTTGGTTGTGTGTGATGTCCAGACATTTTTAGCAATCACCTTTACACCATATTTCAAACGATTTAATCCGTTTTATGGTGGTCACCGTTAAAGTCCATGTCTTGCTCAAAGACTTTTAGTTTTGTCTGAAGCGTAAGTACTGCTTCCAAGACTTAAATGCCTGTCTCGCTATTTCAATCCGACTTATGATTTCCTCATCTATTCTAATTGTGGAGGTTAGCGAGCGTCCAATATATCTAAAATGGTCAACTCTTTCGATGTTTTTTTCTGCAAGTGCTAATTGCACTATGGGGATATTGATTTTTCCAGCAATGAGAAATTTTGTTTTGGCTATGTTTATTTTTAGGCCTTTTCGTTGACAACAGTCGTGTATTCGGCTCAAAAGAGTTTGCTTTTTGGAAGATGATTTCAGAGTACAGATTAAAAAGAGTTGGCGATAATACGCATTATAATTGGTTTAAATAAATATCTATTGATGCTTAGTGGTCTAGTAATTAATGCAATATTTCTTCTCGAATTTTTATACCATTTCAGGTGTCGGATTGGTCAACACTACCAAATAATAAAACGTTGATCAGACCTTGCTTTAATATAGATTTAATATTATTTTTTTCATTTTACAGCATGTAACTTAAAACCAAGATACGAAATGTGCCAAACAGACGGATTATTAATGGAAGGTGCTCACGGTTGGTCGCCCACAATGTACATCAGATTGGTCCAAGATTTTGGATTAGAGTGCGAAGTCGCTCAACATCTAGCCATGGCTTACGGCGATCGAGCGTTCGCCGTTGCTAAATTAGCAACAATCACTGGTATGAAAACTTTACAAACAAAATTAATAACAATCGCTATTAATTTTCTACTCGCAAGCTGTTGATGGGGGTTCAGTGAAGAGCAACTGGTACTTATACGTTCAGTTTATTCGATTGACAAGATGTGACTGACTTACATAAAGATTCCTACAAACCATGCAACTAACTACCCTTAACACTATGAAACCCTCGGGTGGGGGATTTATTACCTGGACGAGTACAATGCCCGTTCGAAGTGGGTACAAACTTTACAAAAATATGATTTCTTGTGTGGTTTCAGGTAAACGTTGGCCTATAATTGGTAATAAAATCCATCCAGAATTCCCTTACATTGACGCAGAAATCAGGTACGGAGTGCGAGAGTACGCTGTAACTGCTATTGACATGATTGCTCGTCGGCTGCGATTGGCTTTCCTGAATGTCCAAGCCGCCCAAGAAGCTTTACCCTTGATTATTGATCTAATGGCGGAAGAATTAAGTTGGTCAGAAGGTGGGCAATTCAAAAAGAAACTGCATACCATATACAAGTCGATAATTATTTATTTTATTTGCAGAAGAGAAGAAAAAACAAACGAAAGACGCGACGGAATTCCTCCAGTCCGAAATGGGCCAGCTGGTGAACCGCGCCAGCAGAGACAAGATTCCCATCAATTTGAGCAAGGAGGAAATTCAGACGTACATCAAGCGATTCCAGCTCATCGATAAAGACAGGAAAGGATATGTTTCTATTAACGATATTCGCAGAAGTCTTAAGGTGAGTTTGAAACAAACAAACAAATCACAGGGTTCAAAACCTTGAGAACGGGAATTTATCTCTGAATTCTAGTCTAAGATGACAGTTCTTATTGTTTTAATGTCACTTTGTACTTGAGTTTAGAGAAGAACCAGTTCAACGTGTTTGGTGCAGCTGGCCAAACTCTCTATGAGATTATGTTCAAAACAAAGTTACATCGCGGAATTGAAAACCGTAACTGTATAAAATCATATTTAAAACAAAGTTAGTCATAGTACGTGTCATCATTTTATAGGTTATTAATGTTAATGCTGGGTACTTTTATTTTATTTCAGCAACACGGAGAAAAGGAAGTCCCAGGTGAAGAACTCCACGAGATCCTCCGCGAAATCGACACGAACATGAATGGTCAAGTGGAATTAGATGAATACCTTCAGGTAAAATTATTAACTTTTAATAAATGCCTATCCGTCTAAAACAATATTGTGAGCTGTAAAGCCAATTAGACATGATCTGAAGCTGTACAAAGTTTACAAGACATTACTAGTGTTGTGAGCATCTGAATCTAAATAGAATTTAAATAATACTGCCTTACGAATCTGTAAGCAATTACTAGTGTTGTAGCGTTGCGTATCTGCGTGAATCTGTATGTGATACAGATTCGCACAGATACATAAAGTTCATAACGCTAGCAATTACTTACAGATTCGTAACCCTTGTACAAACTAGCATTATGAGCGTTTGCAGTTTGTACGAATTTCTGCAAGATCTACTCAAATATCGTTACTAGTGTCATAAGTGTCAAGAAACTGCGGGATTATATATGAGCATCATGAATCTAGGCGAATGCGTATAGAATCTAAAAAGTATTTGCTAGTAGTGTGAATGTTAAGAATCCGCATAAATTTGAAAGGAATCCAAAGTGTTACGAATCTGTATTTAATCTGAAAGAAATTACTAGCGTTGTGAGCGTTGCTTATTTGTGCGTATGTGATATAGATTCGCGCAGATACGAAACGCTTACAACGCTAGTAATCACTTACAGATTCGTAACACTTGTATAAACTAGCATTGTGAGCGTTTGCAGTTTGTACGAATTTCTGCAGGAGCTACTAGTGTTAGGAAACTGCGCAGGCGTGCACCCATAAGACCAGAAAATATTTGTTAGGGGGGGCTAACACGTCTTGAAGGAGGCCCACTTTCAAGACGTGTGAGCCCCCCCTAAGACATATTTCTGGGTGCGCGCCTGAAACTGCGCGATTATATACAGAATCTAAATATTTAATTGTGTAGTGAACTAAAAATGCAAATACTGGTGCTGCTAGTGTTACGAATCTAATACTGTAATTGAAGTACTAGTGTTGTTTGCTTTATGAATTTAAAAATCATTGCTAGCGTTATGAGCCTTATAAATCTGCGCGAATTTGTATGAATTCTAAAAATTGCTGTTTGTTGGGAGAATGTAAACTTTATTAACATGAAATTAAACATAAAGTTAAGCCAAGTCGGCCGCGAATCGCAAACGTACATATTGAAGAAGTATATTTGGAACTTCACAAGAAATCAGTGTTTTTAGAGTTTAGAAAAGCCTGACTTTGGCCAAAGCTCAGACTTCTAAACTCGAAATGTTACTTCATGCTTAGCCTGGAAACGGAAGCACTCATTAGACGTTTCAAATTGAAGGTAGCTAGACCTAGATTTGTGGGTTAGGTTAGATCTAGATTTAAGAGTTAGGTTAGACCTATATTTGATGGTTAGGAGACCCAGATTTGAGGGTTAGGTTATACCTAGATTTAAAGGTTAGATTAGATCTAGATTGAAGGTTGAATTATACTTAGATTTCAGGGTTAGGCTAGACATAGATGTGTAGCCACTGCACTGCATGCTAAGTGTTAGAGACTTTAGTTTAAACTTATTTATACCACTTTTATAAATATACAGGAAAGATTTCTTATAAGTATAGATTTCTTGATAATTACGCTGTAAATGTTCGGGCATTCGCTGTTTTTGAAAAGTGTTTAATTTGAAACTTTGAACGAGTGTTTACCACTCCCAGGCTAAGCATGAAGTAAAATTTCGAGTTTAGAAAAGCCTAAAAATTTGGCTCGGGCGCGTAGCGAAGCGGAGCGACCGAGCCAAATTAGGCTTTTCTAAACTCGAAATTTTACTTCATGCGCCACGCGTATAAACACTAGAATATTGCGAAGTAAGATAAATATTTTGAACTTCACATTAAATCAGTGTTTTATACGCGTGGCGCATGAAGAAACATTTCAAGTTAAGAAAAGCCTGAATTTGGATTTGGATGTTACGCTCAGGCTTTTCTAAACTCGAAATTTTACTTCATGCTTAGCCTGGAAATGCAAACACTCGATAGAAGTTTCAAATTGAAGGACGGTAGAACTAGATTTGTGGGTTAGGTTAGATCTAGATTTAAGAGTTAGGTTAGACCTAGACTTGATGGCTAGGAGACTCAGATGTGAGCTTTAGGGTGGACCTAGATTTGAGGGTTAGATTAGATCTAGATAGAAGGTTAAATTGGACCTAGATTTGAGGGTTGGGTTAGACCTAGATATCAGGGTTAGGCTAGACATAGATATGTAACCAGGCTACTGCATGTTGATTGTTGAAGACTTTAATTTAAACTTATTTATACCACGTTTATTAATACACAGAGATGTTTTCTTATAAGTATAGATTTCTCGATAATTACACTGTAAATTTTCGGGCATTCGCTGTTTTTGAAAAGTGTTTACTTTGAAGCTTTGAACGAGTGTTTTCCACTCCCAGACTAAGCATGAAGTAAAATTTCGAGTTTAGAAAAGCCTGAAAATTTGGCACGGGCGCGTAGCGAAGCGGAGCGACCGAGCCAAATTAGGCTTTTCTAAACGAAGTAAGATAAATATTTTGAACTTCACATTAAATCAGTGTTTTATACGCGTGGCGCATGAAGTAAAATTTCGAGTTTAGAAAAACCTGAAAATTTGGTTTGGTCGCTCCGCGCTTCGCGTTACGCGACCAAACCAATTTTTCACTCGAAATTTTACTTCATGCTTAATCAAGGATTGGAAACACTCGTTATACGTTTTAAATGAAAGGACGCTAGACCTAGATTTGTGGGCTAGGTTAGATCTAGATTTAAGTTAGGTTACGCCTAGATTTGAGAATTAGGTTAGACCTAGATTTGAGGGTTAGGTTAGAATCAGCTCTTAGGGTTAGGTTAGAGAGTTAGGTTAGACCTAGATTTGAGGGTTAGTTTAGAATCAGCTTTTAGGGTTAGGTTAGACCTAGATTCAGGAGTTAGGTCAGATTAATTAAATTTGACTTGAAGGTTGAGTTTGACATAGATTTGAGGGGGTGCCGCCTAGGGTTAGATCTAGTTTTGAGGGTTAGGTAGATATGTAGCTACACCACTGCATGTTGAGGGTTAGGTTAGAGAGTTAGGTTAGACCTAAATTTGAGGGTTAGTTTAAAATCAGCTTTAAGGGTTAGGTTAGACCTAGATTCAGGAGTTAGGTCAGATTAATTAAATTTGACTTGAAGGTCAAGTTAGACACAGATTTGAGGAAGTGCCGCCTAGACTTGATGGTTAGGTCAGACAGATTTGAGGGGGTTAGATCTAGATTTAAGGGTTAGGTAAATATGTAGCTACACCACTGCATGTTGAGGGTTAGGTTAGAGAGTTAGGTTAGACCTAAATTTGAGGGTTAGTTTAGAATCAGCTTTAAGGGTTAGGTTAGGTTAGACCTAGATTCAGAAGTTAGGTCAAAATAATTAAATTTGACTTGAAGGTTAAGTGAGACCTAGATTTGAGGGGGTACGGCATAGATTTGAAGGTAAGGTTAGACAGAGTTGAGGGGGTTAGATCCAGATTTGAGGGTTAGGTAGATATGTAGCTATACTACTGCATGTTGAGTTTTAAAGACCTCCTAAAGTTTTAAGACCATTTTCCATACCAGTTTATCTGCATTGTATCACAATTACTGTTGAAGTATTTCTTTAAATTTGAAGTTTTTACTAATTGAGTTTTGGACAAATTTGAAAAATATCTGTTTAATGAATTTCAGATGATGTCGGCGATTAAGTCAGGTCACGTGGCTTATTCAAGGTTTGCCAGGATGGCGGAGTTCGAGGAGGCCAAGCACGAAAAAGACAAGCTTAAGAAGAAGATCAGTGTCGAGAGAAGTGGCGGCGGTTTGTAAACATCATAAGAGAGTTTAAAGATGTTTTATTTATTTATATTACTTGTTGGATTTTGCTATTTTTTAATATCTATCTATTTATGTATGTAAATTAGTTAAAATTTGTTTTATTTCATTTATGAATAAATTTTATTCAACTTACAATCCTTCTTTTAATTCCCTAAAATTGAATATCTTGATATCAATTCTTAAAAATGATTTGAGATGAAATTTAGTAAACAGCCAAAATTGCAAGAAAGAAAAAAAAAAGATCAATTTCAGTTAAAATGTATTTTGTTAGTTAATAGTATTCCTTGGTTTGCCTGGACCATCAATAGATAAATGAGTTGCCTATTTCCAAAAACCCCTAAATCCATTTGTTTTTAATGGATTTAGGGGTTTCTGGAAATATGCGACTCAAATGTTTGTACCAATGTAAAAACTGTAAAAGTTAAATCGAACTGTTTTTGCACTGAGTACGTAATTTAAAATAATATATACTCCACGGTTTTTGTTAATTAATACATCGAGTAAGGGCCAGTTGCACCAAACACGTTGAACTTGGTCAACTCTGAACTCGAGTTGATAGTAATACAGGGTGGGGTAGAAAAACCTATCCGATTTCAAAACGTTATAAAATTAAAACCACTCAACTTGACAAAAAATTTGTTTTATTAACATAACGCAAATTTTATGCCCTTTTTAAAATGTAAGTTTTGAAAAGCACATCACTCAAATGTCGGCCTTGGGAGCGGATACACTGATTTAGGCGCTCGCGGTAGCTTTCCATGACTTTCACCGTCATTTCCACAGGAATTTCTTCAATTGCCCGAGCAATTTCCCTTAGTAAAGCAAGAAGGGTCCTTGGTCGATGCTGGAATACCTTCGATTTGAGGTAACCCCAAAGGAAGAAGTCACATGGAGTGAGATCCGGTGAGCGCGGCGCCCAGCCAATATCACCTCTCAGAAAAATGAGGCGTCCGGGAAACATTTCCCTGAGAATTTCCATTGATCGTCGCGATGTGTGGGCGGTTGCACCATCCTGTTGAAACCACACATTTTACACGCCATTTTCTTCCATTTTGGGTTGAAGAAAATTTTCCAGCATGAAACAATAGCTGTTGACCGTTACGGTTTGCCCATTTTCTTCAAAACAGTAAGGCCCCCAGACGCCTAGGCGGGAAAGAGCACACCACACAGTCACTTTTGGGCTATGGAGGGGTTTCTGATGGATTTCCCGAGGATTTTCGTCACTCCAATATCGAAAATTCTGCCTGTTTACGGCGCCACAAAGGTGAAAATGGGCTTAGTCCGTGAAGAGCACAACATCGTCTATTGGGAGTTCTCGGAGATCGCGACACAGGTTCATACGGGTTTCAAAATCCCTTTCAATTAATTCCTGTGCAACAACCATTTTGTAGGGATGCATTTTGAGGTCCCGGTGCAAAATTCGCCGAATACTGTAGTTGGAAATCGCCAAAGCGAGCGAATGTTTTCGTGCCGAACGACGCGCGACGCGGGGAACGTCCAATCGCGGCTCTCACATTGGCCACGTTTTCAGGTCCTGTTGCTGTCCTGGGACGTCCAGGCGACTTCTTTTTCAATGCTGAACCCGTCTGTCGAAAATTTGACACCCACACTTTAATCGTAGCGTGATGTGGAACAGGATCATGACGCCCGAGTCCGAAATGAATTCGAAAAGCACGTTGTGTAGCAATTATCGAACCGCCGTTTTCGATAAACCGCTCAATAACAAAAGCACGATGTTCACCAGACCAAGGCATGTTGACTAATGACAAATGGCATAAAACCGGCTTTCTAACGGTTTTTACCCCACTACTCTACCTGTTCCCTCTTCTGAGAAAAAGGGATTTGAAATCGGATAGCTTTTTCTGCCCCTCCCTGTATTAGAGCAATAGGAACTGTCATCTTGAACTCAAGTTCAACGTTTTTATCGCAATTGGGCCTAGATTAAATTTTAACTGGAATTTGAGCTCTGGGGGCAGCTGAAAACTCGAGATAGATTGTGAAACAGTAAATAAATGAAAAGTGCGGAAATTTAAATAGATAAATAACAGTTTTATTTCATAAATATCAAAAAAATAATCTATATAAAAAATACATTTTCGGAAGAGTAATGGTGTATGGTCCAGAAAAGAATTACATTTTTACAAAAATACAGTTACAATTTTCAATCAATCAATCTCACATACACGTTTTTATCAAATGTTTAAGCAATAAACAATCGTTGAATCAAAAAATTATATACACCATTAGTGTTCCCAATGTGTACTTTAGGCATTAATATATTACATGTTATACAAAATTATATTTTTGCAACTGTTATGAATACACAAAATATAATACGGACGTGATAGATTAATATATTAATGTTTGGCTATATATTAAATTTGGGGTGTGGTGAACTTATGTTTTGGGCTCACTTTTTGAAGACTAGAAGAAAAGTTGCGAACATGCACGCTATACAGAATATTATTATGAACAGGCCTTTGTAGTTGATCATCTCGTGGGCGTGCTCTTTTTTATAAAGCCTATTTTTGTGCCGCGAACCTAAAAAAAAGATATGACCATTTAAACAAAGTTAATACAAAAACAAATATTTTTATTACTAGCATTATGAGTATGGGCGCATTAGGGGTTTATTTCTTTGGGATTACTGATAAAGCTCGCAGTAATTATTATAATAGTTGTTAAAATCATACTATAGTCAACACATTATCTTTCTACCCTGACGTCATGAACTTTTTTCTTTGTTTTTTAAAGGTTCGTTAAAACAAAAAAAATTCATATCAAGAATATGCATTTTTCAGACTAAAAAAAGTTGGATAACATTTTTTTTGAGAAATAGTCAGCAATGTTTCTAGTATAGTTAAGAGTATTTGTGATTTTTTTTTGGGTTTTTCAAAAAAGAAACAATTGTGTATGAAAATCTGCAATATTTCCACCTCCCAGAGCTGGGAAAAAAAGGATCTTGTAAAAAGGATCGAATCACGAATACAAATCCTTTAAGAATAAATTTGATTTTATTATTTTTTTCCAACCATTTATATATAAATATCGTTACCAGTTGTTTAAACAAAAATATTTAAAACATAATTATTTATTATTAACACTAAACATCGTTGATAAGAGACTAAACATCTGATTCCCTGTTACTCTGATTAAAGATGTATTTGTGTGTTTCTAAACTTCACTTCAAATCAGTGTTTTGTACGCGTGGCGCATGAAGTAAAATTTCGAGTTTAGAAAAGCCCGAAAATTTGTCTCGGGTCGCTGCGCGACCCGAGACAAATTTTCACGGGGCTTTTCTAAACTCGAAATTTTACTTCATGCTTAGTCTGGGAGTGGAAAACACTTGTTTAAAGCTTCAAATTGAGCTCTATTATAAAATCGACGAATGCCTGGAAATTACGTAGATAAAAAATTCACGGAATATCATTAAAACTGGGAAAGTCAGAGAAAAGTCATGAAATAATATTCACATTGACCAAAACACTAACAAAAAAGCCATATGACATTATTTAATTGATCAAAATCAGCAGGCAAATTGCAAAACAAAATATACTGGTTTTTACTTATTATGTTTGAATTTTATGGCAAATTCAGTTTGATTTTATTAGAAATATCTATGTCCCGAGAAATCCAGGGAGTTTTTCTGACCTTACACATGAACTTCCTCGCGTGACGTGAAAAGTCAATGTAATTAAACTAACAAGGTCGACTCGGTTTTAAATTAAGACAACCTTATACACTAACCACCTTGATTGCTGACGTCACGCGTGGAAGTCCTCACGTGACGTCAACAATCAAGGTATAGTGTACTCATCGCTCTTTTGCTGAGCAATAAAAATCGAACTTGAATACCCTCAATAAAATTATAATCATTATACAACCTTGCGGCCTACCGGCACTGCGGGTGACCAGCGCGGGGGGTAGTTGGACCGGGACGACAAAGACGCTAAATGGTTTGGTTTGCTGTTTCTTCTTCTGCCGACTCAAAATATACCTGCGATCCCGACCCTTCGCACAATTCAAAGGCCGTAAGTAAAATAAACGTATCTTCCAATATTTGTATTTTTCTTTCAGCGAAACCTCACACTCTTGGCATAAACATAGGTCTTCGGATGCAAAGCATGCCCTGATCAGACGTATATTTGTATTATTGAAAATTGTAATAAGATGTTTATCTAACACTTAGGGGAAAGTGTAAGGTTAGAAATAAATTTTAACTAATTGAATTACATTGTCATTTAATAAAACAATATTTAAATATGCAAATATAAAATTTTAAACAAAATACTGTTAACTAAACATTTTACTAACATTCTTACATACATTCATAACTATTAAATTAAAAATTAAATATCTGAATCTGAGGAGTCTTCGATTTCGTCGCCGGTATCTTTCATATTAATAATAAATTAAAAATTTGAGTCATATGTATTATATTCCTTTTCCACTCTAATAGTATGTTTCACACATCTTGACCAGTGAAGCGAGGTTATTTTTTTCATTTCCATATTGATACTATCTATAACTGTTTTGTTTAAATTCGGTGAAGTGTTATTGTTTCTTAATGTTCGCTTATATTGGGCCCAGATTAATTCAATTGCGTTAAAAATACAGTGATACGGGGGTAGCCGTACCACCGTACCATGTTTTTCCGCCAATGTGTCAATATAAAATTGATTTTTATTTGTTTGTGTTTTCAACACTTCCAGAAGCTGCGCCTTTGTATACTTGTCCTCGTAAAATAAATCATTTTTATATAAATAATCAGATATTTCTGATTTTTTACTGGACGTAGTCGGAGCCTTATCAATTTGTCGACTATAGTATGATGCATTGTCTATAACTATTACGGAGTTTTTGGCTAAATTCGGTATCAATTTATTATCGAACCAGTTTTCAAATAAAACCGCAGTCATATCGTCATGTTAATCAAGGTGACATTTAGAGATCTGCTTTCCCGATAGAAGTAAGCAATTGTTTACCCATCCATTTTCGTTGCCGCAATGTAAAATTGTTATTCGTTTTCCTCTAGATGGAAGAACTTTTATGATACTATTATCTGTCTGGCCTGACCACATTTTTTTTGAAGTATCATGTGTATCAAACCAAGTTTCATCTAAATAACAAATATTTCTTCCAACGTCTCTATATTTATGAGTTTTCTGTAAATATTCGTATCGCCATTTTTTTTATATTTTCCCTTTCCATTAAATGATTCATTTTATCTATAGTGGCGAATTTAAATCCATTGTCCTTTAAGGATTTCCATAATGTTGTTGGACTAAACGATATAATTTCCCTTTCTTTCAAAATATTATTAATAATTTTTAGTGTACGTGCCTTTTTAGCCTTTATTGCTTCATAAGTAATTTTTCTAATTTTATTGAATACTTTAGGCGTAATTTTTTTCAGAACCCCTTTATCGCACCGATTTGTTATTTTGTCGGTAGGATTTTTTATTATGTGGCTAATTGATCTTGCAGAAACATTGGTTAAAAGTTCTGCTATTTCCAAAAAATTCTTTACTCCAATAACATCTTTAAGACCTCGATATACGTCCTTTATAATGCGTTTCGCGTCGGGTGACAAATTATTATGTTTCGCCTGATTATTTCGTTGGCGGGAACTTGGGATTTCTATAACTAATAAGAACCATTATGAGATAAAGATTCTATAATTGAAAATGTAAAGCCTTGTTCAGAGTTCATTATTTACACCATTTACACTTTCCCCTTTTTTATGTAGTACAAGTAAAAACAATGTATTGAACTTTTTTGGGTAAATATAATCACAATTCTAACGACAACATCCGTTTTGACATCCCTATAATCGATTGAAACCATTTTTTTAAATTTCTGTCGGCCCGGCTGGCGGAAACCATTAGAAATATCGACATAAAACTTATCCTATTTGTAGGTGCTAAAAATAATTTGAAAACTGAAAGTGGTAGTTTACTGTTAGCGGTTTTTAAATGTTTTCTGATATTTTGTTAAATATTTACCAAACCAAAAAATTCAATTTTACCAAAACAAAATATATTTTTGTCATAGCACTCTTAATATGTAACATATGTTAAAAATAGTGTTTTTTTTTTTATCTAGTTGTCGGTTTATATCTGTGAAAGTATTGTACATAAATTGTAATCACTAGAGAGCGGATAAAAGGCGTAAAAAATGTGAAATAAAGCACTTAAAAAATCAGTATATTTAGAGAAAAAAGCATATAAACAGCATTAAAACGGGAAAAAGGCATTTAAAAAGCATTAAATGAGTAAAAATACATAAAAACTATAACATTATTTGGTATTCAATATGCTTATTAATATTTTTTAAATAGAAATTCTACAACTAACAGGTTAAAAATAAAAAAAAATATTTTCTTTACGTGTTATGTTATGTGAAGAATTTCAAAATAAAAGTTTTTTTTTATACATTTCTTCTATACTTTATTTTGTAACCAAATGTACATTTCGGACACAATGTGTCCATTATCAATGGTTTGATACTAAATACTAAAGAATAAAAATTATTTGTTAGTATTCAGTATCAAACCATTAATAGTGGACACATTTTGTCCAAAATGTACATTTGGTTACAAAATAAAGTTTGGAATAAAGGATCTAAGTGTTTTTAATCAAATATTATCATCTTCAAGTAACTCAATCATTGGGTTATTTATTCATGAAAACAATTGACCACTAAATCTTATTCTAAACAAGGGTTTGCCAACCTTTTTTCATCTACTTTAAATACTTAACTTAAACAGAAAAACAAAAAATAATTGAAGTAGCTCTCGACGCAGCAGGAATTTTACAATACGTATTGGTGATTATTATGATCGATATTAATATATTTTTGAATAACGTTGGAGTTGGATATTCATTTTAACATTTTCAATTGGTGCTTTGAAGTATTGCAAATTTAATTGTAACATCATTTGTTTAAATTTATAATTTGTGTCATGTACTTACGCATCTCTACATTAAATATAATACTTAGAAACCTTCATCATTAGGCGAGATATTTTTCTAGACTGAATCCTGCACACTTTTTCATTTTAACGATTTTCTTTAACTGTCAAAACAAAAGAACTACAGGCGATTACAACTATCGAAACAAACGCTATATCTTCAAAATGGTGACAGCTGTCTTAGTTCTGTTAAAACAATTGAAAACTAGACTGAATTCAGAATTTGTGTTCAATATATTATAAATAGCTATTTATGCAACGAGAAAAAAAAACTTAATAAATTCCAATAATTTGAACTAGTTTAGAAAAGCGCGTAGCGCGAAGCCAAATTCTGGCTTTTCTAAACTCTAAATTTTACTTCATGCGCCACGCATGTGAAACACCCAAATATCATGAAGTTCAAAATATTCTCGGTTATCAATATGTATATTTTTAATCAATTGTTACAACTATATTATATGTGAGAAAGCAACATCATTTTAAACATGTTTTTAAAGTAAAATTTGAAATAAAAACACTTGGTTTGTTTCACTAACGTTTTACTTATTATTCCGTTTCGGCTTCTAGCCATTATCAAGGAATGTCCTTGATAATGGCTAGAAGCCGAAACGGAATAATAAGTAAAACGTTAGTGAAACAAACCAAGTGTTTTTATTTCAAATTTTATTTTAATCATGTTTCACCAAGTGATTAATGAGAACATTGTGAAAGATGTTTTAAAGTTTTAAACGGTCTTTCAATGAAAAAAAAAAACACGTTTCGTATAAAAACTGATTGTTCTAATTAAAATGAAAAAAACATTTTATTTAACAACCCCGGTACAAAATATATTTTTTTGTTTTAGCATATTGCCTATTTATTTAAAATAAGCGTAATTTTTTATTAAAATCAAATATTTTTCAAATCTTTAAGAAAATACTTCAAATAAGCATAATAATCTAAAATAGGCATAAAAATTAAAAATAAGCACAAAAGGACAAAAAAAGCAAAAAAATTCTTAGTGCCAAAATATCATATTTTTCGTGATTCGTATACATTTATAGAAACTCTCTCGATGCTATATATATTAAGCATAAGCATAATAGCTAGAAATCCGCTATCTAGTAATCACACTTCTTGTCATAGCTTTGGGTCAATAAGTGTTGTGTATTATAAATCAGAATTAGCTTTGCGTATTCTCTAGCTATAATGCGCTCTTTTATAGTGCGCTTTACCCTATGAAAACTAATATTACAGATTTTATTTGTTATTATTTCGAATATTTTAATTCTTTCTTTACACATCCGTCTAAAATTAATTTGCATTTTTTATTTAATTTAATTTTTTATTTTAGAATTAATAAAATTAAATAAATCTAAAATATGATTTCATCATGGACTCTATAACGATTTTATGATTATATAATTCTAATATCATATTCTCGTAACATTTATAGTTCTAAAATCAACTTTTTCCAATAAAAAAATTCATCGTTTATAATATCATTACAGACCATTTTATTAAACAATTCATATTTTTTCAAGCAACAGTTGACAATTATGTACCAAAATATATATTAGTATACCACCACTTTGTATGCCTTCATAGTATATAACGATTTTAAATTATAACGACGGTGAGGCTTGAGCGCAGCCTAAATTTAATTGACTCAGGGAATCCCAAAACGCAAGATATATGCGTTTTGGGATTCCCTGAGTCAATTAAAATTAGGCTTATTCTTTTTTTACGTAAAAATATGATATTTTTTTGTCAAAATAATAAAACATGTAATAAAGATATTATTAGATATTAAACCAGTTACCTGACTGAAATACTCCAACCATTGATATCTTTAAAACAGCATGGATTCCGTACGGGAAAAACTACCGTAACTAATCTTCTGATCTACGAATCTTACATAGTCAGCGCCTTCGTCGATCGTTTACAAGTCGACTCCGTCTATACCGATTTCTCGAAGGCGTTTGACAGTGTTGATCATTGTATTTTAATCAAAAAATTGCGTAATCTCGGCATTGGAGGTCTCGTTCTCCAGTGGATTAAATCGTATATCACTGGTAGATCTCAGATGGTTCGGATTGGCCAATGTGTATCGCGTAATATTTCTGTCACCTCCGGTGTTCCCCAAGGGTCTCATTTGGGACCACTACTTTTTAATGTGTTTGTGGATGATGTTATTGAATGTTTCGTAAATGCCCAATGTCTCCTATACGCCGACGACATGAAAATTTTCATGCGAGTTCGTACTTACGATAATGCCGTTCGGTTGCAGAATGACTTGCTATCATTTCAAACGTGGTGTCGGTCTAATAAGCTTCAACTTAACTTGAACAAATGCAAAGTAATAACTTTTTCTCGACGTCAGTCTTCCGTTGTGTATGGATACCAATTGATGGACGTACCTTTGGAACGCGTAACATCAATCAGGGATCTGGGTGTGGTCTTCGATTCCGTGCTCTCTTTCAACGAACACGTATCCAACATTATCGCCAAAGCTTATAAGCTTCTGGGATTCGTGAAACGGAACTCCAGAGAGTTCTCCGATTCGAAGACGGTACTCATACTTTACTACTCTTTAGTGCGTTCCCATCTGGAATATGGTTCTTGTGTTTGGTCTCCATATACGGCGGTGGACAAAGACAGACTCGAATGCATCCAAAGGAAGTTTGTTCGCTTTTTAGGCTATAAATTTAACATTATCGGGAGCACCAAAGAACTCTGCAACCGTTTTGGCATCCAAAGTTTAGAGCAACGTCGATTTAACTATGATGTAACTCTTGTTTACAAAATTGTAAATGGTCTAATCGATTGTCCGGACATTCTAAATTGGATAGGAATGCATGTTCCGTCTAGACCTTTACGGAAAATACCGACTTTTAACGTACCATTTAGAAGGACGGATTACGCTCTGCACTCCGCGTCAACACGCATATTAAGGAACGCCAATGAAGTCAATATTGACTTCTTTTCGGACTCGTACAACACCCTACGGCGCTCGTTAACATCATTGTAAATGTCTGTTGTTTTATTGTTATGTTTAAACTTGATATGTGAAACTGTCATCTACCAAGTTTTTTTACACTATTTGTTTTATAGTGCGCGTTATTGTCTTTTTTTTTATTTGTTTTTTGTTCTATTTTTTTTTGTATTTATGTAATTATGTATTGGCCTTCCGTTTTAATAAAGATTAAAGATTAAAGTGTTGTTATAAATAAATTAAAATTGTTCAATGTATATTCTTATGTTTTAAAGTATGTAGAATACTATAACATAAATGAATTCTTACAATTTTCAATGCGCTGGACACTGCTATTCTGAACATGGCTTTATTATATATTTATATGATATTATTAAATGCATGCCCTGGCTCTTTACTGAAATTCTAGTGTTGCTATTATCTGCTTCAACGGCGCCCTCAATCAATTGATTTTGGTCCATGATGAAACATTTATACCAGGGTCGCCATATATTTTATCAAAAATAGGTAGTCGTCACAAGCAAAAAAATAAACAAAATCCGTGAGAATATAAACTCGTAAGTAAAGTAGGCACAATAAGAAACAATGAGAAAACCGAGAACGAAATATGCACTAACACAATTGCTGATAAAATGATGAATTTTTAACCAAGCAAAACGACCTGTCCTCACAAAAATGGGGGTAAAAGGAACATTTAAAGCTAATTATCAAACCAATTCACAGAAATACATTCCAAAAATGATTGGAAATGCATACAGGGTTTTCCCATTGGAAATTCAATGGAAAGCAAAAATAATCTTTTTCGAAATGTTCCTTGAAACTTACACCGATCCAGGGGTGGATCGGTGTAGGTTTCAAGGAACATTTCGAAAAAGATTATTTTTGCTTTCCAAAAACACGCAGGTAGTTATAGATACATTTTGTGCAAGGCGAAATAGAACCGATTTAGCATCGTTGTCGGCGCGCACCAACTACTCCCCGCGCTGGTCACCCGCAGTGCCGGTAGCCGCAAGGTTGTAAAATGATTATAATTTTATTGAGGGTATTCAAGTTCGATTTTTATTGCTCAGCAAAAGAGCGATGAATACACTATAATTAAACTTACAAACCTTGATTGATGTCGTCACGCGGGGAAATCCGTACGTGACGTCAAAACTAAGATCATTACTGTGCAAGGTTGTCTTGATTTAAACTGAGCCGACCTTATCACGCGCGGAAATCCTCACATGACGTCAAAATCAAAGTCATTACTATATAAGGTCGACTCGGTTTAAACTAAGACAGTCTTGTATGAGATTGTCTTCATTTAAACTAGTGTTTTCCACTCCCAGACTAAGCATGAAGTAAAATTTCGAGTTTAGAAAAGCCCCGTGAAAATTTGTCGAGGGTCGCGCAGCGACCCGAGACAAATTTTCGGGCTTTTCTAAACTCGAAATTTTACTTCATGCGCCACGCGTATAACGCAATAACTTATTGAAAAATTTAAAAACACACAAAAGACATTTTCCATGTTAATCCTCACAATTAATTCGAATTATTTTTGACGATTCAAATCCTTTTGTAAGTATTCAAATCCTTTGATAAATATTCGAATCTTTTTGTAAATATTCGAATCCTTTTATAAATATTCGAATCCTTTCATAAGGATTCGAATTCTTTTATATGGATTCGAATCACCCACATTTGGATTCGAATACGAATCCTGTTAAAAAAAAAAATGTAACGAATCCGGATCACGAATCCAGTTGAACTAAAGTATTCGAATGCCTTTTTTGAATCCTCTAAAAGGATTCGAATCCTGAATGATTCGAATCCTGCCCAGCTCTGCTTCCTCTTATAATAATTGCAAAATTACGATGAAAATTTTAATTTTTAAAAAAATCATAAATAATTCTCAAATATCCTTCTTGATGTCAAAAACGGCCTGAGCAAGTTTATTTTTTAGAAAAAAAAATGTTTAATAAAATTTCAGCTATTTACAATCACTAGAAAATTGTTAAATTGGCGAAAGTTTAACTTCTAGCATCCACCCTGAACGCAATTTTCATGATGGAAACAATCAGTTAACAACAATTTAGCTAATCTTCAATGCGCAGCTTAAACGCGATTTTCATTTGTTTTTCAAATTGGACTCTACATCAACGTTTTATTCGAAAAAGCAAATTACCCAATTTCTTTACATATTGCATTTAATCCGCTGTTTTTGATAAATTATAAAAGTGATTTAATTTATTCCAAAAGCAAGCGATTTACAATTAAAAGTGCTTTAATTTGATCTATAAAGACTTTGTGTGACTTTAAATTTGTGCCTAATAGGAGCGCTCAACGATAAATTTTGGTTGATTTAGTAATTTTCTCTAATTCTTAAAACTGAAAAAAGTTACATAAGGATTTTTTTCTTGAGGAAATAAATAGATGGCATTGTTTCTAGTATAGTTAAGGGCGTCTCTGTTTTTTTTTTGGATTTTACAAAAAAGAAAAAAATGTTTATGATAATGAAAATTTATAACAATTGCAAAATTACGATAAAAATTTTAATTTTCTAAAAAATCTGAAATAATTCTCAGATATACTCATTGATGTTAGAAACAGCCTGAGCTAGTTTATTTCTTAGAAAAAAAAATGTCACGTAAATTTCAGCTATTTACAATCACTGGAAAACTGTTAAATACACGAAAGTTCAACTTCTAGCATCAACCCTGAACACAATTTTCATGATGAAGACAATCAGTTAACAACAATTTAAAGCTTAGCTAATCCTTAACACGCAGCCTTAAAACGATTTTCATTTGTTTTTCTTAAATTGGACTCCACATCAACGTTTTATTCAAAAAAGCAAATTACTCGATTTCTTCACTTATTGCATTAACTCTGCTGTTTTTATAAATTATAAAAGTGTTTTAAATTATTCGAAAAGCAACCGATTTGAAATTAAAAGGGCTTCAATTTGATCTATACAGATTTTTAGTGACTTTAAAATTGTGCTTAATAAGAGCGCTAAAAAATAAAATTAGCATGATTTATTAATTTTCTGCTATTTTTAAGATTGAAAAAAGTTTGTATATTATATTTTTTTTTTTGAGAAAATAAATAGTCAGCATTGTTTCTAGTATAGTTAAGAGTGTGTGTGATTTTTTTCGGATTTTTCAAAAAAGAAAAATTTGTGTATGAAAAATCTGCATTTTTCCCTACAGATGATTGCAAAATTACGAAAATTTTAATTTAAAAAAAAAATCTGATATAATTCTAAGATATCCCCCTTGATGTTAGAAACAGCCTGAGCTAGTTTTTTTCTTAGAAACAAAAATATTTCACTAAAATTTCAGCAAATTGTTGAAAACACGAAAGTTCAATACTCGAAATTTTTCTTGATGTGCCAAGCGTATAAAACGTTGAATTATTGTATTTAATGGAAATATTTAGAGAAAATACAGTTTAAAACATTCGCAATTTGGAAACTCTCCGAAATACCTTCATAGAATTTCGTGTGGGTATTAAAAAATAATTTCGCTTTCAGAATATATGAAAATAAAATACTTCATCAGTATTTTTTGAGTTATTTTCATCTGAATGTCGAAAATTGAACTTTTTAATAAAATTAAATGGATTTAAAAAATAAGACAATCATAACTTCAAAATTGTCGACGAGATCTTTCTGAAATTTTGTGAGTATATAAAGAAAGGATTAACTGTATTGTTTCGAGTTTACGTGAAGTGATTAATCACAAATAGAAAGACTGTTATTCCTTACTTCACTTTTTATTTTTATGTTAGATGTACATTTCGAGACACAAGGTGCTCATTATCAATAACAAACAGTTTGTTATTGATAATGAGCACCTTGTGTCTCGAAATGTACATCTAACATAAAAATAAAAAGTGAAGTAAGGAATAACAGTCTTTCTATTTGTAAAGAAAGGATTATTCATTTAAAACATGTAAAAATCTAAATACACCCCACTTATAGTTTTCGAGTTATTCCCAATTGTAGTCAAAAAGTGTGAAAAGTTGATCCCCCCCCCTGGCATTGCCGTTTACAACGCTAGTTTATTGAACTAGCGTTGTGAATGTTTACAATTTGTACGAATTTCAAACAGGATTCACTTTAATGTAATTAGTATATTGAATCATTGAAATGAGAGAGAGAGATACAATTAAATATTATAATTGAATTTATTGTGGAGAAACGATTAATTTAAAAGAAATATTATTTACTTCTAAGATGAGCATCGAGTTGGCTTTGGCTGTTGGCGACAACTTCACAAAGTGTGCACTCAAATGTTTTCCCTTCCCTCTCCTGCCGCATAATGTGCTTCCTACCCTCTTTGTGTCTCCGTAAAACATTACTGCTGGTTACTTTGATTCCACACAGATCACATGAATAAATCTGAAAAGGCAATAAAAACATATATCGTCAGTCGAATGCCAGAGTCACGACTGTACAAATTTGTAGTTTTGAGATAATGCAGTTTAAAGTTTGTAAACGCTCCTCAAATTCAGTTTTTAATTAATTCCAAACTTTTTCTTAGATTATGGCTGGCTTGGAAGCCCTTCCCCAATCATATTGGGGTTTCTGGCACAGAATTCAACAATAGAAATAAGCCATATTACTTTAGTGAAACAACAAACGAATTACGCAAAACCTTTTTTCCGAGCAGTTTATCACAATATTTCACTTAATATTTTCTGCACTGGATTTTAGTTTTGTGAAAAAATTAAAATGTGCTCTTATTTGCGATTACGTGTGTACTTACTTTTCGTTTTGGGTCAGTTTTATCGTCCTGTAGTTCCTTTGTTAAAAGCACCGCATCGTGCTCGAAATGAATTTCTTCAATGGTTGTTCGTATTTCCCCGGACATTTCAACATTTGCGTACACACGGATCACATCACACAAAATGCGAAACGTGATCGAAGCTGGCCGTATTTTTCGCGGAGAGGGGGATTCGCGATTCACAAAAAAAAATCTACCGGGCGCAAAAAATCGCAAACGAAATTAGACGGCGCTAAATTCATATAAATTTGAATGAAAACTAGTAAATACGATTCGATTTTATTCACTTTGAAAGTTATTAGTAAATTTAATAAAACACTAACACGTTCTTCACTAAAAAACTAAAGAAAGTGTAGGCTTTGAGTTTTAAATTAGATTGGCACTACTGACTATTAACACATATATTAGCATAACCTCAAATTTATTCTAGCATTCTGCTCACTGAGCAAAAAACAAACAAATAACGTTATATCTACATTGTAGCAACATTAAACGTTATTTTAATGTTGATGAAACATTACTTAAATGTGTTTGTTCAGTAGGTGGGCAACCTGCCAAAAAAAAAATGCCGCCTACTCTAAATCATGATTTAAACGGTTGCACGGTATACATTCCTCGATGATTACGCTGTAAATTTTCGGCCATTTGTTGTTTTTGAAAAGTGTTTAATTTGAAGCATAAAACGAGGGTTGTCCACTCCCAGACTAAGCATGAAGTAAAATTTCGAGTTTAGAAAAACTTGAAAATTTGGTTTGGTCGCTCCGCGAAGCGGAGCGACCAAATCAAATTTTCAGGTTTTTCTAAACTCGAAATTTTACTTCATGCGCCACGCGCATAAAACGCTGGTTTCAATTAAAGTTCACTTGTTAACAATATTTTTAGAGTTTAAGGGTACTGGGTACTTAGATACTGGGGTACTGTCCCCCTAAACTATACATTACTTTTTGTAAGACAGTTTTTTTATTGTTTTCTTGTTACCAATATATATTTATATTTGTTGACCCATTAAACCCAGAAATAAATATTGCATTGAGATTACAAGAGAAACATTCCTATACAATGTCTGTAACGTTGCTAAAACTTTATTGTAACATTCTTAATGCAATGTTTTATTTAAGTATCATGTTCAATAGTCGTGCAATGTTCAAAATGTTTCCGTGTTTAGTGGGTAAATTTAATAAAACCCTAACACGTTCTTCACTAAAATCCTGAAGAAAGTGCCCACTAAGCAAAAAACAAACAATTAACGTTACAACATTGCAGTAACATTAAGCGTTGTTTTAATGTTAATGAAACATTATTTATATATGTTTGCTCAGTGGGTAATAGTGTTTAAAGCCGTAGCCAGTAAAGAAATATGAGAGGGTTATGAAAATTTCGGGAGGGGAGGGGGGGTTATTAGTTTAATATTGATAAAGTAAAAATATTGTTTTTGCTCTTACAGAGCCGCTTATATATACAAAAATTTAACATTTTCCAAATTTCGAGGGAGGGGGGGGAAGTTCAACCCCCTATATCACCCCCCCTGGCAACGGCCATGTTAGTGTTTTATTAACTAATTGTTTTATTGAGTTTTGTAGAGTATTTAATCACAATGATGAACTTTTTATTCCATACTTCACTTTTATTTTTATTCGTTAAACCAAACCAAATGTTGACATCTAAAGAAGAAAAAAAAGTTTTTCATTGTGATTAAATACACTAACACATTCTTAAGATTCTTAATGAAGAAAGTGTTAGTGTTTTATTAAATTTACCCCCTAAACACGGAAACATTTTAAACATTGCACGAATATTGAACATGATACTTAAATAAAACATTGCATTTAAAATATTACAACAAAGTTTTAGCAACGTTACAAACAATACAAACAACAAACATTGTCTTGGAATGTTTCTCTCGTAATCTAGGGGGGGGGGGGGGGGGGAGACAGTACCTCAGTATCTGAGTACGCCAACACCCTACAATCTTTTTACGCGGAATTAAATTATGTAAAAATATACAGTGTTCTATAAAAAGAAAAATTAGGTATAATGTTTTAAAGTTGATCAAATGTGATGGCAAATTTTCTAATACACTTGTAAATAAAACACTTTTTACTTTGTTTAGCCACTATATTTTGAATACTCTGTATATTACAAACTAGTGAATTCGTTTTCGAATATTAAAATTTGACACCACGTTTGGTCAACTTTAAAACATTATACCTCAGTTTTTTTTTCATGGAAACCACTCAAAATTTGACACCACGTTTGGTCAACTTTAAAACAACAGAGTATTCAAAACTTGACACCACGTTTGGTCAACTTTAAAACATTACACCTCAGTTTTCTTTTAATGGAAACCACTGTATATTTTTACATAATTTAATTCTGCGTAAAAGTATGTCAAAATATACAGGGTGTTCCACTTATAAACATCGAGATTTAGAGGTTTAAAGTTGGCCAGATATGGTATGAAATTTTGAACACTCCGTATGTTATTATTTAAAATATTAATCATCATTGGGTACCTCCGGCTATTGGCTTTCTATAGTCAACATTCAATTCTTTCAATTTTCTTTTGTTCGGAGATACGAATTTTAAAATAAATCACGAAAACGCACTGATTTTTTTTAAATGTCAAATATCTCAAAAACCGTTGAATTTAGAGATTATGTTACTTATGATTTTTTTCGCCGAATTGTATATAGAATCCAAATCTAAAATAAAAAATATAGCATTCTATTTAAAATAAAGAAGTTAGTACCGACTTCCGGTATAACGAAAAAGCACAGATTTTTTTTTAAATGCAAATATCTCAAAAACCGTTGAATTTAGAGGTTATGTTACTTGTAATTTTTCTCATAGAATTGTATGTAGAATCCAAATTTAAAATATAGCATTCTATTTAAAATAAGGAAGTTAGTATTGACTTCCAGCATAATCGGAAGTCGAATACTCTTGAAAATATTTTCATTGAAATAAGCACACATGATTACATCTATAATTTAAATCTCATGACAATACATTAATTAGAAGTCCATATACTTTTAATGTGAGATTTCGGTGGGATAGCCTAAATGTTATTTTTAAATTATTAACAATTTTTCCCGACTTTTCGTGCATTTTAAAAATGTTGACGGTTTTCATAAATTTAGAAGAATTTAATTAATTTTTAATGTTTCGAGAATTTTAAATAAATTTTCAAAATTTTAATTTATTTCCAACAGTTTTTGTAATTTTCCCAAGATTTTTAAAACTCCTGAGTTTTTTTTTAGATTTTCGTTAATTTTAAAAATGCTGATACTTTTCGACAATTTTCTAGTTTTTGTGAATTTCCAAGATTTTTTAATATTAAAATTTTTAACGCGTTTTATGAAATTCCAAGAAATTAATTAATTTTTTTAATTTTGAGGCGTTTCATGAAATTCTAAGATTTTACTTAATTTTCAAAATTTTGACGGTATCTTAGTACTCAGTACCCTTAAACTCTAAAAACACTAAAATATTGTTAACAAGTGAACTTCGATTGAAATCAGCGTCTTATACGGGTGGCGCATGAAGTAAAAGTTTAGAAAAACGTGAACATTTGGTTTGGTCGCTCCGCTTTGCGGAACGACCAAACCAAATTTTCAGGTTTTTCTAAACTCGAAATTTTACTTCATGCTTAGTCTGGGAGTGGAAAACCCTCGTTTTAAGCTTCAAATTGAACACTTTTCAAAAACAACGAATGGCCGAAACTTTACAGCGTAATCATCGAGGAATGTATACCATGCAACCGTTTAAACTATGATTTGGAGTAGGCGGCATTTTTTTTTATGCAGTTGCCCAAAATGCTAGAATAAATTTGAGGTTATGCTAAACTATCTGTTAACAGTCAGTAGTGCCAATCTAATTTAAAACTCAAAGCCTACTCTAAACCATGTTTAAACGATCGCATCCCACTGAGCAAAAAACAAACAAATAACGTTATATCAACATTGTAGCAACATTAAACGTTGTTTCAATGTTGATGAAACATTATTTAATTGTGTTTGCTCACAGGGATAGTACTTGTGTATATTAATAAAAGTAGTATAGGTAAAAAAGTTTAAACAGATTTAAATAAAACACATCCCCTCTATTTTCATTTCTTATTAGTTTTTTTATATAAACAACGAAATATACATTTCATACATACGTAGCAATAATACATTTTTTATATTATTAATTTATTTTATCATTAACTTTACAATTTATACACATCCCACATGAAACGAAATAAATACTCAAGCGTTTTACATCTAACCCAACTGAGCAAAAAGTTGATTCAACATTACAAATACACAAAACGTCGCTGTAACGTTGATTAAATACTTTAGCTCAGTGGGAATCTTAATTTAATTTATTGCACGTTGATTAGATAAATATTAAGTATAAAAATAGAAAATCAATGAATCACAAACGCGAAAAAATAATACTAGAAAATTTTGGTAACCGAAAATCATATCACAAAATATACACTTAACCCACTGAGCAAAAAACAAACAAATAACATTATATCAATATTGTAGCAACATTAAACGTTGTATCAATGTTGATGAAACATTACTTGATTGTGTTTGCTCAGTGAGAACCCACTGAGCAAAAAACAAACAAATAACGTTATATCAACATTGCAACAACATTACACGTTGTATTAATGTTGATGAAACATTATTTCTATGTGTTTGCTGAGTGGGAATAAACATGAATGATCTGTTGCACAAACAATTTGAACTAAACAATAAAATCACTTTTAACTTTGTTTGAATAACACTTTTTGTTATACAAAGTTGAAAGTGATTTTGTTGTTAAATTAACATATATACCGAAGTACCGTGCGATCGATTAAAACATGATTTAGAGTAGGCTTTGAATTTTAAATTAGATTGGCACTACTGACTGTTTACAAATAGTTTAACATAACCTCCAATTTAAGTCTTTATTCAATTAGCATTCTGGGCAAACGCACAAAAAAAGAATGCCGCCTACTTTAAATCATCATTTGAATGATCGCACGGTCGAAGCCTTCACAATACATTTGAACTGAATTAATAATAGGAAATAATTAATAATGTTAATATCAGTGAAACAAACCAAGCGTTTTCATTAATTATTTTCTATTATTAATTAAATAATGTTTCCCTACAGGGGTTGAAAAACGAATAAAAAGAAGTGCAACTGCATGGTAAATTGAGGTGACGCTAAACTTATGCAACCCAATGTACAATTTGATTTTTCCCTAATATAAAATAGCGCCACCTGTTTTAATTTTACTCTATCTGATTGGCACAAAAAGAGTAAAATTAAAGCAGGTGGCGCTATTTAATATTAGAGAAAAATCAAATTGTACATTGGGTTGCATACGTTTAGTGGGACACAGTATTATACTGCTCTGATCTGAACATTTTAGTTCACCACTGGACTGACAGATGTCACTACTAATCTAGCATGAAAACGCGAAAAATACATAGGTTTCCACTGAGCAAAAAACAAACAAATAACATTATATCAACATTGTAGCAACATTTAGGTTGTATTAATGTTGATGAAACATTACTTGAATGTGTTTGCTCAGTGGGTTTGCACTTCTACATGATTCATTCAACTCCACTGAGGAAAAACCAAACAAATAACACAAATAAGACATTTAAACTTTGTATAACTGAGGTTTTTATTGTGATTATAGTTTCAACAACTCTAACTTATCGTTATCAAACTAGACCCCTAGTTTGATAATGACAAGTTAAAGTTGCCAGAACTATAGTTACAATAAAAACCTCAGTTATACAAACAAAGTTTAAGTGTCTTATTTGTGTAAATAATGATGTATAACGAAGCAGAGGCCTCCACAGTTAGCAGTCAAACGAATAACGTTTTATCAACATTATAACAACATAAAACTTTGTTGTTATGTTGATGAAACATTACTTCAATCTGTTTGCTCACTCGGTCGCTGCAGGTTAAGTGTGAAATTAATTGAACAATTCTAACTGAACTGCCGAAGGCAAAAATTACATTGAAGTGTGAAATTAATTTAACAATTTAAACTGAACTGCCGAAGGCAAAAATTACATTGAAGTGTGAAATTAACAATTCTAACTGAACTACCGAAGGCCAAAATTACATTTAAGTGTGAAATTAATCTAACAATTCATTTCTGAACAGCCGACGGCCAAAATTACATGTTTTTTTTCCAATTGATTTATTGTAATTTTAAACTTGGGCAGTTACACAGAGGAATTCAGTTCGTAATGTTTGTGCAACATAAAAACAAAAGAGGAATACCAGACTAAAGGTATGTGTGTTTAAATTTTGTTTGTCCTAAATTCTACGCGGTGAGGCACGGAAAAAGCATTCACTAAACTGTTCGTTAGTCACAATAATTCGTGTTGTTGTTAATTACAAATAATTCACATTGCTTTTTTTTACTTGCACATATTATTTTGCTATTGTGAAATATTTAAATGCTCGATTTTATTTACAAACAGTAAAAAATTTTCTTCTATAACTTGAATAAGTTGCTCGTGTTTTCTGTAGTGAAAAAATAAAGATTTAATTTAAATAAATGAAAGAGAAATAAAACATTTGATTTCAATTCATCGTTTGTTCTGTTAAAAATAGTGATTGAATTTTTAAAATAACTGATTTTGTTTACACACAGTAAATATATATTTTTTCTATATTTTGAATGTTTCTCTTGTTTTCTACAGTGAGAAAAATACTTCATGTAAATAAATCAAAAATCACTGTATTTTGCACTTAATTATGTGACTGTAGTTTTGACTATCTAGTAGTTATTCAAATGTCACTTTTGTTTGAGAATGACTACTAGATTAAGGATTAAGTATGACAACTAGATTGAGAATGACTATTAGATTGAGAATGACTACTAGATCGTCTCAAACAAAAGTGTTACTTTGGTTTGAGAATGACTACTAGATCGTCTCAAACAAAAGTGCTACTTTTCTTTCAGAATCACTACTAGATAGTTAAAACGAAAGTCACATAATTAAGTGAAAAATTAAGTGAGAATGACTACTAGATCGTCTGAAACAAAAGTGCCACTTTTCTTTGAGAATTACTGTATTTTGCACTTAATTATGTGACTGTAGTTTTGACTATCTAGTATTCATTCTCAAACAAGTGTCACTTTTGTTTGAGAATGATTACTGGATTAAGTATGAGTACTAGATTGAGAATGACTATTAGATTGAGAATGACTACTAGATCGTCTCAAACAAAAGTGTTACTTTGGTTTGAGAATGACTACTAGATCGTCTGAAACAAAAGTGCCACTTTTCTTTGAGAATCACTACTAGATAATCAAAACGATAGTCACATAATTAAGTGCAAAATACAGTGGTTAAACCAAGTCAAAAGTGTTTTATTTTTATGTTGATCAAACATTGTTAGCTCAATGGAAAGTTTGAAAAAAGTAAAGTGTTTTCTTTAAAATCATTAATTTGTAGCTTTTTACTGATTTGTAAACCAAACTAGGTATTTAAAATAAAACACAATTGTGCAGTGCATACAGTTTATATGCACGTTTTAGTGCAATTAAAATGTGCAAGCAGTACGTTGTGTTTGTGCCTACCTATACAAATTATATTTATGTATTTCATACATTTCCATTATATTTTTGTGCTTAACGTCATACATTTTAATTAGTGTGTTTTTTATTTATACAGTAAGATGAAAAATAAAAATACAGTAAATGAATTCCACTTTTTTAAGGAAGATTTCAAAAGAATACAGTTGTTTTAAATAATTCCTCTCACTCTAGGTATGTATAAAACAAACATAATATGAATTTAAATCAGTTAAATATTAAGTCTCACTACAATGGGCCCGATTGTGGCCTAAGTGCGACTGACGTTGGCCTCCCGCCAAACGATCCAAGTCTCATTAATAAATTAAGAAGGGTGCACAAAAAAACGAGTGGGAGTAAGAAAATCAAGCATTTTAGACCATAAAAATATTATAAAAAGTACACAATTGGCAAAATCTTTATAGTCTTCATTTAGTTTTTCTGACACACTACACATGAAATATCAACAGTGAAGTGTTAGCAATAATTATAGATACACCAGCGAGGGGTAGGAGATAAAAATATATGCCAACTGTAATTTGAATCTTTAGAAAGTTTTATCGGTGCTTAAAAATGAGTTTTTATGTATGAGATAAAAGCGTTTTGGACACTTACAAGTGGTAAAACCCCTTTAAAAAAACTCAATTATTGGTGTTTTATTTTGTTATTTAACATAGATTTTCACTCCCTGATTAAGCATGAAGTAAAATTTCGAGTTTAGAAAAGCCTGAAAATTTGGTTTGGTTGCGTAGCGCGAAGCGACCAAACCAAATTTTCAGGCTTTCCTAAACTCGAAATTTTACTTCATGCGCCACCCGTATAAAGCACCGATTTGCTTAGGGATATGATTACATTTTCAATATCTAAATTAAAGCCAAAACGTAAACACTTCCAAATTTTATAAGTTGAAGAATTATTAAGAAGTTTTATGCTTTGCACCTGGCAACACTGTCTGTCACATTCAATGACAACATAATCACACATAACTCCAAAAAGAAGGCATATTACTTTTGTATTAAAGAGTATGAATCAATTAATTTTCAATGACATTGTAAAACGAAGAAAACAATTATTAACATAATTAACGCTTAGCACCTGGCAACACTGTCACATTCAATGACAACATAACCACACATAACTCCTAAAAAAAGGCATATTACTTTTGTACTAAACAATATGAATCAATTAATTTTCAATGACATTGTAAAACGAAGAAAACAATTATTAACATAATTTTTGCTCACATATGCAATCAATTTAAAATTTATAAAATGTCTAGACAACGAGTGTTTTATTTTTAATCTAAAATGTTAGTTTAAAGGTGAACAATCATTACATTCTATGCGTATTCAATAGTACTTAATTTATTGATGATTTCGATAGCTAACGCCATCTAATGCTTCATAGTGGCATCGTCAGTGAGTACTTAATTTATACGAATATTATCGTAATATTATATTCATAGTACTTAATTGTTTGATTTGATTTTCAATGCTTTCTAATTTAAACTAACAATTTAAGTGAAGGATAACACTTTAATTGTTAGTTTAAATGAGAAAGCATAGAAAATCAAAGCACTTGATGATTTTTACCCTTAAACTGACAAAATACAATAAAAACAGAGCCCTGACTTATCAATCAGTGCACTGAATTTCATCTTTCAACAATTTTAAAAAATATTGATCTCACTGTATAATTTTTAAATTTTAAAGTTGTTTTTATTATTTAATCATTACATAAGCGTAGCCAGAATTTTGTCAAGGGAAGGCAAAAGACAAAATTCAGGAGTGTCAGTGCAGCCCTGACGTATCAATCAGTGCACTGAATTTCATCTTTCAACAATTTTAAAAAATATTGATCTCACTGTATAATCTTTAAATTTAAAAGTTGTTTTTATTATTTAATCATTACATAAGCGTAGCCAGGATTTTGTCAAGGGAAGGCAAAAGACAAAATTCAGGAGTGTCAGTGCACCCCTGAGCCCTGACTTATCAATCAGTGCACTGAATTTCATCTTTCAACAATTTTAAAAAATATTGATCTCACTGTATGTATAATTTTTAAATTTAAAAGTTGTTTTTATTATTTAATCATTCCATGGGTGTAGCCAGGATTTTGTCCAGGGGAGGCAAAAGACAAAATTCAGGAGTGTCAGTGCACCCCTTGGCTAGGCCCAAGAATCATTCACTTTTCAGATGTAGTTTAATTCAGCACGTAATATTAATTAGTAGTCGTTATTTTTGTTCAATTATTTCCCTGTTTATTTTATGATGTAATTTTTTGGTATGGAAGGGTGTGTGTGAAATTAAAAACTCGTGTAAAACCGGCTGTGCATCATGTGCTTAATGTCTACGGATACCGGTAAATGTCAGGAGTTCCAAGGTGTCCTGGAACAAAAAAAAATTCGTCAATCCAATCCAAACAGAAGAAAAAAGAAAAAAACGTCAAGAATTATTCGAGTCAGGAAAATAAAACAGTCGTTTTTCAATGATAAGGATTAAGTTTAATTGATTTTAATCTTGAGTCGAATTATTGAAATGATTTAGGTACTTCAAAATAAATTCAATTTTTGAATGAAATATATTGTTATTCCTAAATCGTGAAAGGAGCGTATTTATAAAAAATAAATTAACAAAAAGTACATCTTTATTATTACTTCCTCAATATATACAATATACAAAAAGAATTAATACCAATAAATAAAAATATATATATGTATACGTATTATATTCATATTAGTATAAAATCACGATTATATCATCTTTAAATAATTTATTTGAATGATTTTTTAATTCCCCATCTAACCAGCCAAGATTTAAAACATCTACCAGGATCTGGGGTGTAGCTCATTTCATTCGTCAGGAAATGATGTTCAATTATTTTTAGAGGTTATGATCTGCCACATTTAATAAAAAGAGAGCCTTGAGTTATCAATCAGCGCACTGAATTTCTTCTTTAAACAATTTAAAAAAATGTTCATCTCACTGTATAATTTAAATTTTAAAGTTGTTTTTATCATTCAATCATTCCATGGGTGTAGCCAGGATTTTGTCTAGGGGAGGCAAAGGACAAAACTAATTTAATAACAGAACATAACCAAACATAAGTTCTAACCAGTATTGCCATATTTGAAGAAATGTCTTCAATATGATGGATTTTGTGCACAAATGAAGAATGAAGAATTTTGTATTACTGATAAGTGTTTTTAAAACTGCAAAATAAATCAGTGTTTAATACGCCTGGCGCTAGAAGTAAATATTTCGAGTTTAGAAAAGCCTGCAATATTAACTTTATGCTTAATCAAGGAGTTTCCAATCCCAGATTAAGCATGAAGTAAAATTTCGAGTTTAGAAAAGCCTGAAAATTTGGATTTGCTGGGGCGCGCGAGCGAAGCGAGTCGCGCCCCAGCAAATCCAAATTTTCAGGCTTTTCTAAACTCGAAATTTTACTTCATGCGCCACGCGTATAAAACACCGACTTGGTTAGGGATATGATTACATTTTCGATATCTAAATTAGCCACTTCATGCACACATTCATTTTGAATTTCTGGTCAAAAAGTGATCACATTATTTTTTGATAAAAATGTAGCTCGATGCGAAAATGAGCAGGTAAAATTTGTTGAAGAGATAAAACGGCGCCCGTGAAAAACACGAGCGCGTATAAAATTGCCAGTACGCAGCGTCCGTGACAGGCACGAGCATATACATGAACTAATTAAAGACAAAATGTAAACTCTTCAAAATTTTATGAGTTGAATAATTATTAAGAAGTTTTACGCTTTGCACCTGGCAACACTGTCTGTCAACATAACCACAAATAACTCCTAAAAATAAGGCAACATTAAATTGAACATCATTTCTTCACAAGGTCAAAGGTATTGAGACAAGTTCGAATAATTGACAGGCATTTCTATCCACAGCTGGCGGGATAAGAACTTTGAAAAACCACTCCGTGTAAATGAAATTTACCTGAACAGGGACAGGTTATTTTCCGTGGCGCGGAAGTAGGCGTACAGCCCGAAGAGAATCGTCGCCGTCGCGAACAGTATTCCGTACTTGTTCCTGTAGTGCAGCATCAACCAACCGGGAATGTACTTGTTGATGCTTACCCACCGGGACTTGTTCCGGTTGAGGCGGTTCCGCATGCGCTTCTCGTCCCGTTCACGCCGTTCCGCCCTGCAAAAACAAAACAAAAACGCCAACGCACAGTCAGGAGAGGACCAGATTGGTTCGGATGAAATCAACGATACAAAAACAAAAAGAAAAATGTGCGTGTTAGGTATATACGGAAAATCACGATTTATTAAAAAATAATTGTATAAGCTTAGAAATAATACAAAACAGAGAAATGCTACGAGTAAGTGTAATAATAAAAGAAAAACAAAAAGCGGTGATTGACTAGATCTGATGGTTTGTGATTTAAATAAAGTGTATAATTGAAGAGATAATTATTTACAAAAAAAGAAACATAAAAAGCTAAAAACACAATGGCAGTGACTAGATCCGTGTACATTTCTAAAATATCTAAACTCTGTTCACATTTTATTCTTACCGCAACATTGCAATTCACATATCCAAAAAAAAATGGATTGATAACCAAATTCTTAATAACCTTTTCACTACCAACAAAAATGTCACTCTAACGAATGACATTTTTGTTGGTAGTGAAAAGGTTATTAAGAATTTGGTTATCAATCCATTTTTTTTTGGTTATGTGAATTGCAATGTTGCATTTTATAATATCCCTCATTCATATTTAAAAATATGATAGTAGGTGTTTGGCCAAAGTCGGTAAAATACATATAGAGAAGGTTGGTCCATTCGCCGCCTTGCCATGTTGCCAGCTTGTTTGTGCAGTTGTCAGGCAACAGATGTAAAATCCACCCACTGACATATTAAATTTTAAATTAGTGAAAGATGACAGATTTTGTGCGATTCTATTTAACCAATTTCAATCATCGTGACGTTAATGACGTTTGACATAACCCCTATTCATTTATATTATTATTATATTTCCACCCACTGACAGTTACTACTGTGCATGCGCGTATATGGACCAACCTGTTTTATATTCTATTATACCAGCCTTGATGTTTTGCAATGTTTTGTTGAAATTATAGGTTAACAACATACTTCAATCATTACTATCAAAAATACAACATGCCAATATAAGGAGAAAAAAACAAGTCTACTGCGGTAAGAATAAAAAGTAAACAGAGTATACATCTAATAACTAAAATCAAGCGTGCTTAAATTTTTCACTCGTTAGGGTGTGAAACCGGAACAGCTTGAAATAAAAGCTCAGCCGGAAGAGGTTCCTGAAAAGCACCGCCACCTTGCGGAAAGCGAGGGCGAAATTAAGGTATACGTACTCTCGTTTCAGCCGGTTCTTCACCTCCTGCTCGATTTTCTCCGGCGGGTACTTGTCGTACAAACTGAGCGCCCGTTTCAAAACGGAGTCGAAGTCGAGCCCGTCGGGTATGACGGAGAGGAGGCAGTGCAGCATCGCCATGTCGCAGCCGACGTCCAGCACCTCGTTCCTGCGTTCGATTACCAAGGAGGCGGCCACGTAGATCGGCATCAGCGGTGGCGATGCCAGGAAGAAGTCGTACAGCCGGACGACGTCTTTGTATTGGTTGAGCGAGTGGCCGAACCAGGTTAGGTACCAGGGCAGAGCGAACATTGTTCCCAACATTGCACTAAAATTTCAAACAAGTACCAATCGAACAATGTTTTTTAAACCAGTTTAACACGTTAACCGCCGCGCTAGAATCGGTTGAGGCGCCGTAAGCCATGCTACTTTTGATGCGTTTTAATAACAATCTAAATGAAATTATTTAAAAATCATTGCTAAAATGTTTGCCTAACGCAATGCGCTTTAACATAGTGGTGTGAGGCTTCCGCAAATCAAACAGAATTCGAGCCAAAACTAACGTGAAATCATACGATTCCGAAACTACAATACGTGCGAGTTGTATTTAATTCGCGCGGCAGTCAGTGTGGTAAAATAGCAGCAAAAACATAAATAACTCCTTGAAAGTATTGTAAAATTACACAAAACATGTAATCTCATTTCATAACATCAAGCACATTTTAGAAATATTTGAACAGAATTGAAAAATCACTGACCTGTCCATTAAATCGTGGAGGTCTTTATCTGTCCTCTGTATAATCGGGTAAATGTAATTCAGCCTGTATGAAGTCTTTTCCATCGTCGGCTCCATGCACTCGTGCAAATGATCAGTACTTAACCTCTCCATTATTCTAAACGAAACAGACTCTCCGACGACCAGAAGGAAGGTAATCGCCACGTCGTGATAACCCTAAAATAATCATTTTGAATGACAACGTACAAAACAAAAACTGCACTCTACAAACACACAAATTTGTCTAAATATACAGGGTGAATCGGGAGGAGCGCACCAAACTCTAGGAGTGTATTATACACGTGAAAATAATGTAAAAAAACTCATTTGTTCTTATCCGATTTTTATTTGTTTTCAAGTTATAGCATATTAACAAATAAACAAGTTATTATACAAAAAAATTTTCTTAATCATAGCGTTCTTTCAACAAATGTTCAAAAATACCGCCATTGACTTCTAAACATTTTCTGCTTCGTCTACGAAGAGCGTTTGTTGCTCTCCCAATTGATTCATTTCTTTCTTCTTTTATATGGGCTGCAGTATTCTCAATTCGTCTAATTAGTGATTCCCGTGTGTCCACTTTTATTTTGTAGACTTCATTTTTCATCCAGCCCCATAAACAAAAATCTAGTGGTGTGAGGTCTGGAGATCTTGCAGGCCAATTAATAGGACCTCCACGACCAATCCAACGCCCTGGAAAACGTTCGTCCAAATGTTGCTTGACTTGACGAGCGACATGTGCAGGAGCTCCATCGTGCTGATAGTACATCTGCATTCTAATATTTATAGGAACATCTTCTAGCAGGCCTTGTAATTCATTTTGTAAAAAATTGAGGTAGTTGCCTCCTGTGAGACGAATCTCCAAAATGAAAGGGCCGATTAAATAACTGTCAACCATACCACACCACACGTTTACAGAAAACCGATGTTGAAAATTGCTTTCGACTGTTACGTGGGGATTTTCATCAGACCATACATGAGAGTTACGAGTGTTGTTAATGCCATCACGGGTAAATGTAGCTTCATCCGTAAAGAGTATACTCGATACATTACGATGATTATTATTTATCCACCGACAAAATTCCGTACGGTTAGCGTAATCCCCTGGTTGTAGGTGCTGTACTCTCTGAACGTGATAAGGATATAAGCCTTGCTCGTGTAGCGTGTTCATCACTCTTTTTTGTGGAATTGCCAATTGAGTGGCAATTCTCCGTGAGCTAGTAGTTGCATCTTCTTCTACTAGATGCAGAATATTTTCTACTTCTACAAAACCTTGTCGAGCAGCGCGCTCATATGTTATGTTAGCAATGGGAAGCTTACCAGTCTCGCACAATTTGTTGAAAACTCTAATAAATATGTTTTTATCAGGATGTCTTTGGTGTGGAAAACGTTCACGATATTCTTCAACAGCAGCTGTAGCATTTCCATTACAGAAACCATATACAAACACCATATTTGCATATTCTAAATTTGATTAAGTATGTGGCATTTTGCAACACTAACAATCACATTAATTCGAACTTAAACGTTCAGTTACTGTTCACCGTACACTGACAGTTCATCAAAACGTCAGAATTATCAAATGTTTATAAGCCTCGAACATGGCATACTTTGATAATGTTAAAATTCAGATAGAAGTGGAAAGCTAGATGAACATTTTTAATTACGCCATAACTTGAAAACAAATGAAAATCGGATAAGAACAAATGAGTTTTTTTACATTATTTTCACGTGTATAATACACTCCTAGAGTTTGGTGCGCTCCTCCCGACTCACCCTGTATATATAAAAAAAGGTTTTACATGCAGATACATTTAGAGTAGGCTTTGAATTAGATTGGCACTACTGACTGTTAACACATATTTTACCATAACCTCAAATATATTCCGCCGTTAAATACGCATTCTGGGCAACTGCACAAAAAAACATGCCGCCTACTCTAAATCATAATTTTAACGTTCGCACGGTATGAAATACAGTTTGTCGATGCTTAAATAAAACTTACAACAATGAAATACATAAGTTAGGTTAGGTGTAGACCTGAACAGATCCATTGTGATTGAAGATTTAAGGTTGAATTTATTGTATACAGGAAATTGTTGTTTTAAGTATACACATCCCGATGAATACTCTGTAAATGTTTAGACATTCGTTGCTTTTATAAAAGTGTTCAATTTGAAACTTCTAAGGAGTGTGTCCACTCCTTGGTTAAGCATGAAGTAAAATTTCGAGTTTAGAAAAGCCTGAAAATTTGGAGTTGCCGGGCGGAGCGAAGCGAGCCCGGCAAATCCAAATTTTCAGGCTTTTCTAAACTCGAAATTTTACTTCATGCGCCAGGCGTATAAAACAGTGATTCAATGTGAAGTTTAAATTACACTGCTTTGGCAGTATAGTGTTTTATACGGGTGGCGCATAAAGTAAAATTTCGAGTTTAGAAAAGCCTAAAAATTTGGAGTTGCCGAGCTCGCTTCGCTCTGCCCGGCAAAACCAAATTTTCAGGCTTTTCTAAACTCGAAATTTTACTTCATGCTTAACCTGAGAGTGGAAACACTCGTTGGAAGTTTCGAACGCTTTTTAGAATCAACGAACGTCTGACAATTTACACAGTACACATCGGGGAATGCATACTTAAAAGAAAAACTCGGCGAATATAAAATAGTTAAATAAACAGAAAAAAAAAACTAACCTGATAATAACGCAAATCTGGATACTTCATGATTACTCGTAAAATAAGGACCGTTAATTGATCTTGCAATGCTAATCTTTGTTTATAAGGAATGCCTAAAAAGAATAACAGTACAAAATGATCTAATAGGTCGAAAATAAACTTACCTGGGGGGAAACGTTTGAGTGACCTATTTACATCTAAAACGACTTGATTATATTCACTGTGAAGGGATAAATCGGATAGTGAAGGTACGTGTTCTGAATCCGATGGATCCACTTCTAAAAGAAGCGGCCATATTTTCCTACGTAAATTATCTGCAACAAAAAAAACAAATTTTTTCCCACCTTGTTTACAATACCATTTGCTGTTATTGAGAAAAAGGATTATTACTAACCTAAACGTTATTAAATATACTTTTACTTCATTTGTTATCATTGAAAAAATAGATTGTTACTACTATTAATGATTTTGATAGCTAACGCCATCTAATGCTTCATAGTGGCATCGACAGAGACACGAATGCACAAAGTGCATATACAGGTTACTGTTTCGTCCACGAGCGAGCAGAACTCTGTTTGTGAAACCAGAAAACAAATATCAAAATTGAATTTGTGTTCAGCATTCCGGCACCAGGTACCCACAGACGCGTTTCGGACTTCAAGGTCCTCTTCAGTGTGGTCCCGACCCAGTGCTGAGGAATACTGAACACACTGAAGAGGACCTTGAAGTCCGAAACGCGTCGGTGGGTACCTGGTGCCGGAATGCTGAACACAAATTCAATTTTGATATTTGTTTTCTGGTTTCACAAACAGAGTTCTGCTCGCTCGTGGACGAAACAGTGACCTGTCTCTGACGATGCCACTATGAAGCATTAGATGGCGTTAGCTATCGAAATCATTAATAGTTTTCACATATTGGCTTGAAATAGTCAGAAATGTTCAGTATTCCTCAGCACTGGGTCGGGACCACACTGAAGAGGACCTTGAAGTCCGAAACGCGTCTGTGGGTACCTGGTGCCGGAATGCTGAACACAAATTCAATTTAGATTGTTACTAACCTAAAAATTATTAAATATACTTTTACTTATCCTAGCCTATTTTACATTTCAATTACAAAATATAATACATATTCTACCTTTTAATTACTAAATATTACTCATTCTTACATCACAACTATATTATTTTCATCATTCCTAATAAATTTCTATTCAGAAGAATTACGACACACACAAATTAAATTGCAAATGTGTAATTATGAGGTGTTAAAAAAGCAGTACTTACCATTAACAAAACCAAATTCCTCAATCGCCAAATTCCTCCACATTTGCAGAGTTGTTCCACCGTCTTCCAATTGCTTTTCTATCCGTAAACGTTTCAATTTTTCACCCTCACTTTCCACCACTTTCAATAAAAAATAAATAATGACAAAATTATCATCATTACCACTTCAATTAAAATGATAAAGATATAAACAAAGTTTTGATAATAATAAGCTTAACACATTTATTGTTATACGAATCATCTACGATTCATTAAGAACACGTTGTTTTTTAACATTTAACGTGTTAAATGAGGTTATTCAAGCAGATTCGCTAAGCGAAATGTTAAATTTAACATATACGTTATTCTTTAACCTCACAATTTAAGTATACATCTTCTTCTTCGGGTGCTCCTGCCCTCAGAAAGCGTTTACGACCAATTTCATGATTTGTATTTAATCTGCAGCTTTTCGAAAGTAATCAATTACCAAACCCGCTTAGACTGTGTAAAGAATATCATCTACGTTACCGAAGAAAGGCTAAAAGTCTTTTTATTCAAAGTTATTATCATCTTATTATCACGTAACTCACCCAAATTCATTTAAAATTAAATTTAACATTTCGCTTATACAATCGGCCAAATTATTAGATTATAAAAAAACACTAATTAGATTACTTGATTCAAATTTATAACTACTTTTAAGTTCGTTTTGTAACTTGTGAATTATTCTTCTTGATCTGCAAGTTTTATTAATTAATGCATTTCTTTAGGCTGTGTAATATTGACAAACCCAAATGTTCATGATTTACCAAAGTTGAAATAATTACGCTGCGAAGTCCAAACACAATCATCGCAAACAATGACTCATTGTATTTAAACAACACAATACTTAATTTTGTTGTTTGTTACCTTCATCGAATTTTAATTCGCTCCGGCAGTCTTCGTTGTCCGATGTGGACTCTGAAATTTTGCAGTCCTGCGTCACGCAGGAGTCGCTCTCCTCGCCCATGCTCGTTTCACAAATTTCGTTACGATTTTTTCAAAAGAAGATTAATTTTCTTCGGGATAACATGGGAAAAAAACCCACAGGACGAAAACACTCGGACACTTTTTAACCTAAGCACAAACGTCACTCTCGAATCAGCTGTGTCGGGCGATTGTATCAAGCGATTGCCAACTTGAGATATTTTAAATTATCGGCGCATTATCTTTATTTATTCAATATTTATCATCAGTTTTAAAAGTAAAAACTATTAAGTGTGCAGGATTTTTACTTGAAAATCCACGGTACGTTAGCGGGATTTTTGTGTATTTTTTAAAACAAGTGATTTACACATTTATTATTGTAAATAAAAGATAAGTTTGATTGTTTTCTTCAATGATGTTAGGTGAATCTATTTTATGTTTCAGGCAAAAGGTAAAATATTTTAATTATTTAATGAAATTCATTTTCTTTTTAATCATGTATAGAAAATAATAAGATAATCTTTGATTTGGTTGGCGTTCACTTTGTGGTACATCTTTATAAAATAATATTAAAACTGATTAAAGTGGTAAAACAAAGTTAAGTGTTTTAATATTATTTTAATATAAGATAATCTTTAATATTTGAGGTATTGGTGGGAAACTAAATTGTAGGGATAGCTTGTTTTCAGGTTGGCATTATCCATAGATTAAATTAGATTGATAACTCATAGGGGGCTCCACGTATCATGATTTTAGTTAACCGACCCACGCGATAAGACAGCGCTGCAATCGCAAATGACGTCATTGGGCGCGGGGAGCGGGCGGGATTCTTGCTAAGCGGGGTGTGCGGTGCAGGGGGTCATAATATTGAATCACAGATTACAGATGCACAACTACGTGAGAAAAAAAATGCCCCGTTGGGGTAACCATTTGGGTGGCGCCACAGTCGCGCAATCCAAAATATGGCGGTATATTTAAAATGTTATATATTCAATAATAATTTTTTCAATTCTAAGTCCATAATAAAATTATTGCTTACATTGAAGTAAGCAATAATTCTATTATGACAGCAAAATTACACAGAAGGGTTTAATAGAATAAAAAGCATATATCACTTTAACTTTGTTTATTTACGAAAATAATTAAAAAAGAAGTTAGCAATATAATGAAATTATATATAATTGTTAAATAAAGCAAAGCAATCTAAATTTAAAAATGTTAAAGAGTATAATATAAATTATATATATATTAAAATATAAATATATAAAATCATTATTTAATTTTATATTGAAAATTGTAAAAAAATACAAGTCATTAAAAAAAAAAAAAAATGGGCTATCCAGTGGACATTTGTCGTAAAAGATTGGAAAACCCATAAAAACCAATCTGAACTGTATTATTAAGCGGAGGGTGAGAATTTTCTACATTCAGGAAGCAAACTTTATGAATTAATATGAAACTATTGTTACTATTATAAACTTTTAGAACGGAATTGGTTAAAAATTGATCATAAATAAATTAATACATTTAAAATTATTGATTATAAAAAATGAATACATTAAAAATTTATATAGATCATAGTCATCCTCCTTTTAAATAATATGCTCGAAGAAAATGTAATTAACATATTAAATAAAACAATTAAACCTATATAGAAAACATGAGAAACATTCTACCGATCTACAATAAATACACGCAGCATAGCAAAATCCATAGGTTAAAACAGTATAATAGGATTTTCTGAAGTAAGAGAGAGACAAAAAATATATAGCAGATGAATCGTAATAATTGTTGTTACCAAGCCTACGTTCTTAATCAATTAATTGAAATGTCAGGATATCTGTCATTGGCCGAAAATCAAGGGAATCCGATTTTTGTTTATAATCTATCTTGCTTCCTCCTATTGTTTGTATATCTGTACTCTCCAACACATTATAAAAGCTATGCTGCGCGAATTAATTGTAGATCGGTATATTATTACACATATACGACCAGGTGGTGAATTGGGCAAAAAAATTGAATTTAATAAACGTCATTGTGAAATCATAGCAAACAATTGTTTAAAATTCACAAAATAATGTTGCGCATTAAAAATAATGTAATAATACTGATATCAAATAATTAGAAGAGCAAATTTTTACGCATGACAAATTTTACTTGTAAAATATGACCCGTTATCCAATTCACCAGTATATACATTGAACCATCCACATCAACGTTTTATTTAAAATCACATATGTTGCAAAATTCTAGTTTTCTATCTGCTTTGGATAACTTACGTTGCTGGTTAAGTTCTCTCGACAATCTTTTGCAATACCAAGGTAAACCCACTTTACAAGTACTTACTATAATATGATCTCTCATAAGTAATGAATGGTCTATGCATTTATTTAGAAAATTATAATCAATCAATTCGCTTAAATGTGTTAAGATTTTCTGTGTTAAATTTATTTCAGATTTGTTAAGTTTTCATAAATTCCTCGATGCCTGTTACAACTTTACCGACAAAAATAACTAAATTTTCTGATGGATAATGAAATTGTGTGTTATTTTGATTTGGCTCTTTAGCAAAAATCAATGAATTACAAGGCTCAAATTCATCAGAGCATAATACAGTTAAACAAATATCGCAGGAAAATTTGAGAAATAATCTTTTCACGATGTAACCAGCAACGTTCGCTACTGACAAGCATTCCATACTTCCACTTTTAACAAAATCTTCAATATCTAATGAAATACTGTCAAGAGTCAATTGTGGTTTCGGTGACAAACGTAAATTATTTAAATTTGTTTCAGAATCTCGTTGTAAATTCAATTCAATTAGTGATCTTAAATCAGAGAGTAATTAAAATTCATCCTTTTCACAATTAGTGTTTTTAAAAGATTGATTAGCCAAATTATTTATAACTTGTGTTTTAAATGAATCAATAAATTGTGGGACTGTAGGATTATCATTGCACCCACAACTGGAACGGATAGCTCCAAAGAGATTTTCCAATGGATCCTGATTAAATGACCTTGGCTTGAAAGACTCTACTCCATGCTCCTTCAGCAACTTATCAACCCTAATGAAGGCCTGAAATAAAACAATGTATATATTAGATATGAAGTAAAATAAAAACACATAGTGGAGGCAATTTCTTAAGCTAAACGTTTAAATTAATAGATACGTTCAATTTAATAGAATTGACCCTAGACATTTGGGATAATTTTCATGGAATTGTGTAAGTTCTAGTAACTAGTTTTGTCTAACTTAGTACCTGCAAAGAATAATGTATTTATTGTATGTATGTATGAATTTGTACATATTAAAACTTGACCAGTCAAATATAACTCAATTATTTTCTTACCTCCAATGTATGTAACCAACCTATTTGACTAGGTGGTTTCCACATTGAATGCCTTGAATTGGGATTTCTCATGTAACGCCATTGACTGATATCCTCTCTAGACTTTCGCCAGAATTCGCTATGACCCGTTCCTTCCGATACTGAACATTTAAATTGTTTGGCCCCAGGAGCATTATCAGTAGAACCGTTCAAGCTATCAAAGATGGTATCTACTGACAATGAAAAAACAGCTGTAGCTACAGCTCTCGGAGGTAGGATGTTACTTTTGACAGCTGCATAAACGACAAGTGAGACCGATTTACTTAAAACCTGAGCAGCTAACTTAACTTTCATGGATTTTTCTCTTTTGGGTGCTAAATGGTAATCCGTCAGTTTATACAATGATCTGAAAATTAGAGGACTACATTTATCATTATTATAAACAGTCTGTATATCTGACCAACGAGCTTGGAAAACTTGACTTTCAGAATTTAATGTAATAGTTTCTGAAACTGGCATTTGAATATTATATTTTGGAAATAAATTTCTGGTGCATTTTAAAAGATGAGGTACATCAAAAATAGAATAAATAGTCCTACCATTTAGTTTAAAAAAAGGGTTTTCGGCAGTACAACCTAAGTCCTTTAAAGCTTTTACATTTGTTGTACCCATGTCACATACTGTGGCAATTACAGTAATATTGACTCTTTCCAGAGCAGATAGAATATCTTTTAAAATATCTACTCACTTATCTGATTTTACTCCCCCATTAGCAAAATAAAAAGCTATTGGTTGTTTCCAAGTTCTAAAAATGCCTTGTGCCATGAAAACCAAAGCATAATTGGCAATTTTATTTGTTTTAAAATTACCAAAGTCTTCAATTCCAATAATTGAATCAGTTTTTGTATTATAAGAAATGTGTTCTTTTAAACTTACTTCATCAAAAGATAAAATGCGTAACCGATCTCTACTGTCGGACGTTGATAAGCATTGAGATAGGTGAGTTAAGAGATGATTATTTACTCCAACATCAAATGGAACGTTATTTAGAACAGATAATAAAGTTCCTCTTGATGGCAATGCAAATAATTTACAAAGAAAGTTGTAACACCTTGGACTCTTTTTAAATATCGCAAGCGACATTATTTTGTCATCCAAAGGCCACCTTCTTCCTTTGGGTTGTTGTTTACTGCACCTAATTTGTGATATTAAAAACTGTGAAGCAGTAGAAGACATTCCTTTAAAAATTTGTTTATAGATTGGTGAATCATTAACTGAACTAATATTTTTGATATCAAACTTTTGCTTTTCAAATTTCTTTTTTAATAATCTAATATGACGTTCTTTTGTTTTAATAATTTTGACTAAATTTTCAGTTTGAGGATTAATTTTAATGTATCTAAATAAAGGTTTCCTGGTCTTTCTAATACGGGGAGTATACATTTCACTAGTAGATGATGCAACTACATTTTTTTGAGAAATTGCAATATTTGAACATGAAGGTTCCCCGGTCTCTGTAATTGGGGAAGTGCAAATGTTAACAGATAATGTGGATGGTTTTATATCCAGATCATGTTGTAACATATTACCTTCACCTTCATTACCAGCCACAACAAATGGAGCAGCAGTACGAATTAATCGCAAACTGTCACTGCGAGCATCAAAGCATTCTTTGGAAAAATGCCTGTTGCAGATTCTCCAGCGGCAGCGAGACACATCACACACAATACCAAGATTATGTCTCCACTTCTCACATCTAAATAATACATTACATTAAATACTGTTTTCATATAGCAAAAAAGCTACACATTGGGAACTGTCTATGTCACCTCGTTACAATAAAAAAACGGTCATATAAATAATTAGTAAACTAATTCAACTGTCAAATAGTACAGAGTTCAATACCTGCAACCATCAATTTTTTGAATTATTAAACCAGTTGACAAAAATTAACTCTACTGACATTACCGATAATCTACATTTTTTAAATTGTTTCTATAAATCAACTTCCGTAAACATGTATTATAAACTACATTTTAATCAACATAAACATAATATACGTTAATATTAAATACAATACGTGAATAATAACATTATAAAATAAATATTAATTTTTGTGCAAAAGCATGCTTATTTAATAATATTAATGAACCACAACCCGTATATAAAAATTCACTTACGTCACTCGAATAATCTGTAGTAATAGTGTTTTCAAGAAAAGTAATTATTTTTTTGAAAAAAATGGAATAATTAATTAGAAATTATTTGTCGTACTTACAATTCTGGATTGCGGGGAAAACAGAACAGTTTCTCCACCTCACCTTCACTGCAGCCACAAATCTTACAATATTTAGTTCCCTTACGATCCATATTGTAAAATTCCCAAGAAATTCAGATTAATCTGCGAAAATCAGCTGAACCTGCAATCAGAACAGAAGATTAATTGCCAATGGCGAAAAATTGGGTTAGGCCGTAAAATTGGAGGTAAAGAGAAATATGTAGAGACATCTAGTGCTTATTTTTACGACTTTCTAGCATATTTACAGTTTCCATTAATATTGACTAGTGGCGCTTCGGAATTAGCAGTAATCCTTGGGGTAACCGTTTTACGGGATAGAGATATATGGCATTTTAACGTGTTAGACAAGGAACAAATTTTGGTTCCGATTTTTACATATGAGTTGTGGAGGCCTGCATTGAATGGAGGGTGCGGTGCGGGGAACATCGCACGGTATAAAATTACCGTGCGATGCGAAAAATACCAAAGACCTAATAAACATGTTAAATGTATATTTAAAAAGTTATTAGAAATATATTTCGCTACATGTCAAAACCTAATTACATTTCACTTTTCAACAAAATGTCTGCAGTTCGTCAAAAAATGCATCGTAGAAATAAAATAAGAGGTCTCCTTATCCGGATAAGGATGTTGGCGTAAGTAGTGTTCCATACAGTGAATTTTTCTTTAAGGTAAACATATGCATAAGCTGTAAATTTTCCGACATTCGTTGTTTTTCAAAAGAGTTCAATACAAAGCTTTAAACGAGTGTTTTCCACTCCCAGACTAAGCATGAAGTAAAATTTCGAGTTTAGAAAAGCCCCGTGAAAATTTGTCAAAGGTCGCGCAGCGACCCGAGACAAATTTTCTGGGCTTTTCTAAACTCGAAATTTTACTTCATGCGCCACGTGTATAAAACACTAAAATATTTTAAAATTTATGTATATTCAAATTTCACTTGAAATCTGTGTTTTATACGCGTGGCGCATGAAGTAAAATTTCGAGTTTAGAAAAGCCCAGAAAATTTTCACGGGGCTTTTCTAAACTCGAAATTTTACTTCATGCTTAGTCTGGGAGTGGAAAACACTCATTTAAAGCTTTCAATTGAACTTTAAAAAAAACTAGGAATATCTAAAGATTTACAGAAAATAGGTAAAATTTGAAATACGTATACTTAAAAGAAAACTCCTTGTATGTATAAATACAAATAAAATATTTCCAGAAGAAAGTTATTGTTACTGCAAAAATGTTTAGCAAAAATATTAAAGAGAAGTATTTGGTATTTAGTGAAATTTATTTCGTAAATCGGGAAATCTTTTGACTTATATTTGACAAAGTGAAAGATATTTGGGATATAGTGAATCTCATTTGATCAATAGTGAAATGCAATAGAAAAACCGTGTAATTGAATTTAAGACATTATTTTATGTTCTGAGATCGTACTTTGTGACTAGATGAAATTTCAGAATTGCTTGATCCAACAGCAACGGGAACATTCTCCATGGAAGTATGCTCCTAGCCCGGTGTGAAGAAAATCTCCACATCCGTGGTTGTTTCATGCATAGTACTTGAAGATCATTCACGAATGCTAGGAAGAAATAAAGAGAAATAATGTAGACACACTGGTTTTAAATGTGTTTGACTGCAGATTTAATTAAAAGAATAGACAATGGCTTAAAAACTTAAAATATTACATAAACTTACGGTTTTGATTACTAATGTTAACGCCCATCCCCAAAGATTCAGAATTGCTTAATCCAACAATAATGGGGATCTACTCCATGAAAAAATGCTTCTAGTTCAGTATGATGAAAATATCCACGACCATGGATATTTAGTATACTTGAAGATCATCCACATGTACTAGGAAGAAATAATGTAGTAACACCCTGGTTTTAACTTTGTTTGACTGTACACTTATTTAAAATAATACACAATAGGTTAAAATTTATAAATATTTTTCATACTTACGGTTGTAATTATTTATATTTATCATCTCGAGACGATTTCGTCTTATCAGCATTTTTGTGCCTTCAGATCCCACGTTAGAAATTGCGGGAAATTTGTAATTCCGACATATGCGCCCTCCCATCGAGTGGGTCGGTCAACTATATATGTGAACTTATAGAATCATATGGAGTCGACTGGGTCTGGCTTATCAGTTCCTTTTTTGACAGTTGTCATCGGCGTGCGCACGTCGTTTGTTCTTGCTTTAAAAAGTTTATTGTAACACTATTTTATTTTGTCAAGCTTATTTAATAAATGTAATCCTTACAATCCAACCCACAGTTGAATCTTTCTGGTGAGTAAATTTAAAATACAGATGTGTTTCGTTTTTAACCACTATTCTATGCGCCACTGAAATTAAGCGGCATTTGAATTTATACCTAATAATTTGTTATAATTATTTTACTTATTCTTAAGTCTATTAAAAAATTAAATAATAGTAATAATTCTATTAAAACATTAAGAAAAAAAATTATTGTCTAGCGTGACTCCCTTCAGTTGCCACTGGGTTCAGTTGCGAGAGAAAAAAACTAGTACAGAAAAATATTTGGCTTTGACTTGGATTATTTAAATTGTCAATCAAATTGAGAAATCTGCGGAAATGTCAAACTAAATTTAATTAACGCCGACATGCCTCAACTGATTGAAATGCAAAAAGCAATAATAATGACCCGTTTAGAGACGATAGTAGCATTAGAGACATTGCTATTAAAGTGCATGTCAACAAAAGCACCGTCTTGTTGGGCCAGAATTTTTTTTTTGTTAACCTGTACATAACAAGTTTGTTTCACAAGAAAAAAACACGATATTTTAAAAGTGGCTAAAGCTCCCCGCTGTACTAGTTTTTTTCCTCGCAACTGTACACTGGCTTCCATCTTTTTTTCTTCATTTTGGAACCAAATCCTAAATCTGAACATAACTAATTTTTACATGCTTAAAACATCATCGAAGTTGTAGTATTTGTAAAAGAAAACAAACAAAACATTAAAAACACCTCGCATGTGCAACAGTAAAATTATTGTTATAAAAAAAAACAAAATATATCAAAAATAATTTATTAACTATAAATAAATTTTTATTAAAAGTTACAAGAGTAAGAAATTCCCTTTTTTTCTTCGTTAATTACATGAATTAATACAAACAATGAGTTATTTAATGAAAATATTTTATTTAGAAAAGAACAAGTATCATTCTAACACTTTTATTTTAATCCCTAATAATTCTCCAAACAAACAAAAAAAACTATTCGACTAATACTTTTTCAAAGCTTTACGTATGAGCGCCAGACGCTGCTTGTGAGATTCCGTCGTCAGACTCCTCTTGTAGGGACGGAGCTCGTCCGTTCCGAAACCAGGCGCCCACATGTTGAAGTTACGATCTGAAAATTTTATTAAGTTTAAAACAAAATTAGATTAGAGGGAAAACAGAAGGGCTCACTTATAAACTGCTGGACGTCCTTAACCTCGATGTTGTTTACGTGCCGGTGTTTCGCTATCATGCTGGCACCGTTGAGTACCCGATCGACGAAATCGTCTACGTAACTTAGTAATATTTCTTCGACATCGTCGTCCATGTAAATGTTCGGATCGATTTCCCGTACTAAATCTGCCATTCTCGTTTTTGATAACACCTTGAAAATAGTTTATTATAAGCAATTTCAAACAATCAAATACATTTTTCATATGTGAACAACATTATTTTTATATTTTAACAAAATTAATAACTCTTGTTTATTTCAATAAAATAATTCAACACAATCTTGATTTTTTTGTTCGTTTGAACAAAATTATGTTGGCTTTTCAACAAAATTATATTGGCTTTTTCAACAAAATCATCAACTTTTGATTGTTTGAACCAAATTTCCGTTGTTTTCACATTTAAGGCGTGCGCAAACCAAGGCGATCTGACTGGCGGTGGCACTCACGGCAGCGATCTACACGACCCATGAAAATCAATGATAGAACGCAAATGTAAGCAATGTTTTTTTGACAACTATCGTGTAAGTTCCGCGAAGGTCACTTATAACTGTCCTAGGGGCTGTTTACAACACCTATGCAATTTGTCATCGGTAAACAGTTGCATTGAAATGACGTAATTTTGGGAAGAATTGACCAAACTGACTACTCACTGATGACAAATTGCTACAATTACTCACCTGTATATTATCTGTGGAATTCGTCAAGTTATTTGCATTATTGTGGCCAGTTTTGGAAGGCGTTCCACTCAAACTCCCGCCGGCAATGGGCATGGTATCCATCATACTTTTATTGTGATCCGGGTTCTGTTGCTGCTGCTGGGCTTGGGTAAGTGCTTGCGCTAACGGAATACCATTGTTTGCGTTTACATTGGTCAAGAGAGCGTGTGTGAGGGGAACTTGGTTAATCACTATGTTTTGCGACCGGATTATGTTATTGGTTAGATTAGGGATAGACATCTGAAAAATACCCCTGTGATCGCCCAATGGATTTCAAATGAAAAGCGTGCTACTCAAACCACCTCCGACACCAAAACTCAAATACTTAAACAAAGCAATTCATGATTTTATTTTACAAGCAATGCATTAGTAAATTAAAATGTTTACTTACTTAGTTTTAAAAAGCAATTAATTAAATGTAATACTTATTAAAAGCTCCTGCTGGATGGATCAATTTCTCTACCTGTGTGTGATTTATTTATTACTTCACTGCTTTGAGGTTAGAATAGTCTTCTTCTTCTTCTTCTTCTTCTTTGCGTAATTAATGGCCTTAGCTATTAAAGCTCTGTTGACCAGTCACAGTAATTATGAAATAATAATTAAAATTGATTTAAATTTATTGAGTGTCGATTGTATGTATGAATGAATAAATGAGTGGATGAAGGGATGAGTAATGAAATCTTAAATCTAGGTCTTAAGCGTAGGTTAAAATCTGGACAGAGTTAAACAGCCATTGCTGCGCCCTCTGCCCTCCCCAAGGGATAGGAAATAGGAAATACACGTGGATTTTTAAAGGAAAAGGTTCAATGGAAGGGAATTTGGGAAAAGGATTATTGAAAAGGATGTGATTGAAAGGATGATTAAGGATATGGTGGACCACGTGGAGGCCGCACGTTTTAATTGTGCAGCGGGACGGACTGCTCGGGGTCAGCTCTCGAACCACACTCCGTCAGCTCTCGAACCACACTCCGTTAGAATAGTCAACATTGACATGCAAAAAAAAGCATTTGTGGGGTTGAATGGGCTGAAGTTCTTACGGATTTGGGTGTTATTCGACGCTGCGTTGTCGAAATAATCCCTCGTTGGGTGAAACGTAGCGGTTTTTGCGTGATGAAATATGCGGATTGTATAAGAATGTTTAAAACTGTCAAAAATGTAAATATAATTGTTGTAATTATTTTGTTTTTGAGCGCGTATAGGCAACTTTGTTTACTTATCAGTTGTTTGTTTAGTTGCCTATAATGCATATCGTGGTATAGGCAGTTTAATATGCGTGCTTGTGGTTATTTGGTTGTCTACGTTATTTGTCCGTGGGGAAATTTCGGGTGGCGTTTTTCAAATTTTGCAAATAAATTAAATATAAAATTGAATTTGATAGCTTATTTTAGCTGCAAATAACATTTCCCTTTAACAAACAACATTGAGTAGTAATAATATAAATAAAAAAATGATTAAATTAAAGTATATGCATATAAATTAAATAATAACTAAGAATAATATAAAACAAAATAAATTCTTTAAATAACACTCGGAATATTAGAAAATTCTATAATTAATTTTCTTTGTATATAAGTTGGTAGAAGTTGCTTTGACGTTTCTAGTATAAAGTTGTCGAAGTCGTTCCTGCTTTAAATCAACTATCGGTAAGTAAATTTTACTGAAATTACAAATTTACTACTCTTAATCATTTATTCATTAAATTCCGCTCATTTTTATATATAATCGACATTCCGTATTCGTGTTGTCGCGTTTTAATTTCGCGGTGAAACATGGCGTTGGTTTACTTATACAAAGAGTTTTATGTAACACCGAACATTTCATAACGAGATTTTTTCTTTAAAGTATCCATATGCATACGTTGCACATTTTCCGATGCTCGGTTTATTACAAAAATCCAATTAAAGCTTTAAGTGAGTGTTTTCCACTTCCAGGCTAAGCATGAAGTAAAATTTCGAGTTTAGAAAAGCCCGAAAATTTGGTTTGGTCGCGTAGCGCGAAGCGCGGAGCGGCCAAACCAAATTTTCAGGCTTTTCTAAACTCGAAATTTTACTTCATGCGCCACCGGTACAAAACATTGACATATTACGAAGTTTATAACACACCGCTAAACTTTACATTGAATCAGTGTTTTGTACCGGTGGCGCATGAAGTAAAATTTCGAGTTTAGAAAAGCCTGAAAATTTGGTTTGGCCGCTCCGCGCTTCGCGCTACGCGACCAAACCAAATTTTCAGGCTTTTCTAAACTCGAAATTTTACTTCATGCTTAGCCTGGGAGTGGAAAACACTCACTTAAAGCTTCAAATTCAATTCTTTTAATAAATCAAGCAACGAAAAATGTGCAACGTATGCATATTGATACTTCAAAGAAAAATTCTCGTTATGAAAATGTTCGGTGTTACATAAAACTCTCTGTATGTTGAATGTTTGCAAAAACCCTTGTTGATAAATTTATTGTTTTCCGAGTTAATTTTGTTGGTATGGTGAATATCTTACTATTTACTCTTTATTAAATTCTGCGTTGTTTGATAAACAACCCACTGAGCAAACACATTGAAGTAATGTTTCATCAGCATTAATACAACGTTTAATGTTGTTACAATGTTGATATGTTGTTTTTTGCTCAGTGGGAAATCACATCCAGCACTCGTGTTTTTGCGTGTTAATCACGCGGGGAAAAACAGCGTTGGTGTCAAAACATTGCGATTTTGTGCAAGTTTGTTTTTTTTGTTACTGAATACAAATGAATTGTAAACCCAACAGCTTCAACTTACTCTCTATACACCGCTTTCGGCAAAGACCAATAAACACACCCGCAAATAAATTCATTAGCGTTTGGAATTTTATGATTAATAGTTCGTTTCCCCTTATCTTACTTTAATTTTATCTCTAAAATGTTTGATTTCATTTCTTCTCATTCAACAAAAAATCAATGAATTAGTTAGGATCAGATGCATCAAAAACGTTGAACTGAACTGAAGTTCGAGCTGAACTAGAGTTCAAAATGACAGGTCCTATTGTTCTAATGTCACTTTGAACTAAAGTTCAGAGTTGAACTGGTCAACGGGTTTGGTGTACGGAATGATGTCTGTGGATGGATTAATTAATTTTCTTTAAATTTCGGTTGGCAGCGACGCATGTTCGTAGCTCGCAGTGATTTTTGTAGTGGGCCGTTTTTAAAAATTCGCTCCTATTTTCATTAACTTTCGGTAAGTAAAACTCAATTAATTAATCATTTATTAATCCGATATTTAAAGATGGTAAAAGAGATAGTATTGAAAATTATAGAGGTGTTTTCATCCAGTCCACTATCCCAAAGATATTTGATAAACTTATATCGGAACAACTTAGATGGAGCTGCAAGAACATAATATGCGACGAACAACATGGATTTTTTGAGGGGAGATCTACAACATCTAACCTGTTGTCATACCAGATGTATTTAATGAATGCTTTGGAAAGAGGTCTTCTAGTAAATTCCATTTATACAGACTTTTCTAAAGCCTTCGGCCGTGTCAATCACTCAATTCTTTTGAAAAAACTCGAAGGTCTTGGCTTTAGTGACAATATGGTAAAATGGTTTTCCAGTTACTTAAATAACCGACAGCAGTTTGTTAAAATTGATAATTTTATATCTAAAGCAGTTCATGTGACATCTGGTGTGCCTCAGGGATCTCATTGTGGACCAATCTTGTTCTTGCTCTTCATTAATGATATTGGTAGTATCATACAAAACTGTAGGTACCTTATGTTTGCAGATGACTTAAAGATTTTTAGAGTCATTGAAACGGCTACTGATCAGAGACTTTTACAACATGATTTAAACAATTTATCTACCTGGTGTACCAACAACTGTCTACAACTTAACTTAAAGAAATGTATGGCTATATCTTTTGGTCGAAATAGATGTAATTTAGTTGAGTACTCTATAAATAACTACAATTTACCATTTGTTGAGAAAGTGCGTGATCTAGGGGTTATATTTGACCTTCATCCCACATATAAACAGTATTATAAGTAGATCTCTTTCGACGTTAGGTTTTGTAAACAGATTCTCTAAACAGTTCAGTATAAATACATTCAGAACTCTTTACGTTACTTTAGTTCGCCCTCATTTGGAGTACTGTTCTGTAATATGAACACCACATTTTAACAACCACAGTGACTTAATTGAAAAGGTCCAAACTAGATTTTTATTACTTGCTTCACATAAGCTAGGTATTGCCCGGATAAATTATAGCCGATCTTATATGCTAAATGTATTAAATTTAAAATCTCTGCGCTACAGAAGAGTTATGCTAGATTTGTGCTATGGGTACAAACTAATTAATGGCTTTGTGAACAGTAGCATATTGGTTGGGGCATTAAACTTTAATTTTTATTCATCCACTGTTCTACGAAACAAATCTTTTTCGTTTAAACACCCATCGCACAAATTATGCCTCTAATAATCCTGTTTGTCGCATAATGAAATATTGTAATATACTAAATACATTTCCGAACTTTTTAATATTTTGTAATTCTTACAATATGTTTAAGTGCCACCTTTCGCTCATTGATCTTGTAGTTGTTTTTTAATTGTATTTATTAGCTAATTGTAACTTGAATTTTATAACTATCATGTGCATTGTATTATTTGTTATATGTTTAATTTACACACACTTATTATATATATATTTAATGTAAAATGGAGATTTCCGTACAAATAAATAAATAAATAAAGCCAAAACCGACCGACATCAACGCGTTGTTCATAAAACTCCGCTCATTTTGATATAAATTTCACACCCAGCACTTGCATTTTTACGCTTTAATCAAGTAGGTAAGAAGAGCGTTATTTTTTTCTTGGGCCGACATCTTGCAAGAAAACATTTGTTAATAAATTCACATTTTTGTTAGTCAATCGTTAAATATCTTGTTGTTAGCTCAATCTTTATCGGAATTCCGCATGTTTTTCTGCGCGGCTTATAAGTGTGTGTTCTCTTTACAGCTTTGTGTTGACGTGAAGATTGAAAACCCGACGCAGAAGGAAAATGGCGGCCGGAAAATTGGGAAAGGTGAATGTTGAAGAGGATTTCTTCTCGGCTGTTTTTGGAGCAACAATTCTTCGCAAAGGGGCTTTGAAAGCCGGGGTTCTGTCCTCTTAAAAAAAGTAAGCAATAATAATTTCATTTTCGTTCTTTTATTTTTAATATTATTCGTGGATTCATTGCATATCGATTTACCATGATTTTTTAGATTCTGAATCAGGGTAAAGGTGTATGGGAGGCACGAATCTAAAGTTTGTTGGTTGAGGCGACTTACCGCTTGGCCGCAAATCGAATTTTAAGTTCCACTTTTGAGGTTATATATGATCGTATTTTCGGCTAAATAAGCACATTACAGATACAAATTACACACATGATGAAATTATCTCCAAAATGAGGACGAAATTCATCCAATTTGTAGTGTTATCTTCATTAATTGAGCCAATATTACGATATTAGTTTTACGCTAGAATTGACGTCTACTGACGTTTATTTAAAATAATGGATATATAAATCGAGATTGATTATTAAATCATAGGTATTTTAATTTACGATATAAAAAATAGATGGCACCTTAGTACGATAACTAGGATATTTACTGCAATAATAAAATATCAAGAAATAATATAACAATATATAATAACACCTACAAATATTACTTTTATATTTAATTCACTGTTTTTACTAAAATTAAATTTGTACGGCATATCCAGTTTGGTTAGTAGACACACAGCTAAAGTTAAATACAATTAAAATAATATAATAGAACCACATTACCAAGTAAAATTATCTGATTTAAGGCTTAATATAGCCACACATTTTTCTATAAAATAATAAGATGCAAATAAATATTTTATTATGTGTTCAAAAAATGTTTGGTAATATGGTTTATAGCTTAGGCGATTTTATATGCTTTTAAGTTAGGTTAAATGCGTAAGTTAAATATTATGCGTAAGTTAAATATTTCACATACGTCTAGGTTAGGTTAGGTTAGGAGAAAGGTTTGCAATAGAATAAATTGTGTATGTCTCTTTGCAGACGATGACTATACCACATACTTCTAGATTAGGTTAGGAGAAAGGTATTCAATAGAACAAACTGCGTAAGTCTCTTTGCACACGGTGACTATTCCACATACTTGTAGGTTAGGTTATGTTAGGAGACAGGTTTGCAATAGAATAAATTGCTTAAATCTCTTTGCGCACATTAATTATTCTACATACTGTTAGGTTAGGTTAGGTTAGGAGAAAAGTTTGCAATAGAATAATTTGCGTAAGTCTCTCTGCGTGTACGGAATAGCTCCTGAATATTTAAATATGAACATTAATATTTTATATCATTTTCAAAGATTACATTTCAATACATCTAGCGCCATCTATTTTTTATATCGTAAATTAGAATACCTATGATTCACTAATCAATCTAGATTTATATATCCATTATATTAAATAAACGTCAGTAGACGTCAATTTTAGTGTAAAATTAAAATCGTGATATTGACTAAATTAATGAAGATAACACTACAAATTGGATAATTTACGTCAACATTTTGGAAATAATTTCATCATGTGTGTAATAGGTATCCTTAATGTGCTTATTTGGCCGAAAATACGACTATATATAACCTCAAGAGTGGAACTTAAAATTTAATTTGTGACCAAACGCCTTAACCAACGAACTTTAGATTCGTGCGTCCCATACACGTTTACCTCGATTCCGTTTTCAGAATCTCAAAAATCAAGGTAAGTCGATATACAACAACCCCTTATTCGTTTTCTCTTTGCTATATTTTTTTTGGAGTTATCTTAAGGGGGTATTACCACTAGGATAGTGTTTTTTTGGCGGTTTTTCAGAATTTTTTTTTTGGGTAAATTTAATACATGCAATCTTGCTGTTTCTTGCAACTTGTTTATAGATTCATGAACTATAAAAAAATGATTTTTAATTCTTTTCAATCGTCCTGCTTGACCTCTAAATCTGGCCTCAAATAAGTCCGTGTCCGCCGTGTTTTTCCTCATGGCCGGAAAGATTTTTTCGATTCTGTGATTTGAAACGTAAAATGAAGTAGTAGTCATTAATCTGTATTAAATTATCTGGAGTTTGAACCACCGACAATAAAAAATCTCGATAAATAACAAAATGGAGGCTATTCGAAAAAAGTGGTCGCTTTTTGCCCTCCTTTTTCTGACTTTAAGGCTCTATGAAAAATATCAAATATTAATATATTTGAATGACTGTGGTTCAAACTCCAGAGGATAATGTGGAGAACTGAAAACTAGAAGCTCAAGACGATCCGTTTCATAGTTTGAAAAGAAAGTTTCCGGCCAGCGAAAAAAAAGTGGTTTCGAGAAAAACGCGTTTAAAGTTTTGAAACAATTTTTAACTATTTTTGGAGATTTTTGGCTTTAGTCAGCTATGCCAGCTCCATACAGTAGGCCCTCCTCTTCCTCTAAAAACTGGGATTAAATGATTTGCTCCTGCCAGCGTTGTTGGATGGCCTTCTAAACTGCTGGAGTCAGGCAAAATACGTCCCACGTCTCGCGCTCCGCACCGGAATGCCTTGGCTTGCAGGCCGATATGGATTCCCAGTGTCTCCATCGTCTTAAAAACTGCCGAGTATCCGTCGTTGAAGATGCTGGTAGCTATGAAAGATGCGACAGCGACGGCTTTTGCACCACAGTTGAGGTGCTTCGAAGTCAGCTTCCAGACACAAGCATTTAAACTTTCGTTTGAGTTCTGCGTATTTCCACCCAGCCACCTACTCAGCATTGTTTACTTCAACAAGCAATAAACTAACTAACGAATTCGCGTATTGTAAAACGGTTTTGTGGCATGAAACTAGATACTATCAAGTATCATAATATGCAAAAAAAATAAAATCAATTTTTATAAACTTTCGAATGGTAATACCCCCCTAATAAAATAAGTAAAATATAATTTGGTAAAGCAAAACACCTGTTTTATAAGTAAAATTAGTAAACCAGTGTTAATAGCAGCAACAAATGTAGGGATTGGGAATTTTTCACATTTTGTTCTGAACAATTTAACTCTTAAATTTTAGTTTTTTCCTGAAAGATTTATTTGCTTTTGCAGCTTTGTTATTTTTTATTTATTTGTTGTTTCAGAAAGAAGGTCCTGCAAGAGATTGAGTGGATTTTAATCTAATTCCTTCTTCCACTCTGAATACTTGGAAAATGCTCTTTTTAAAATTATACAAAGTGTTCTATTTTCTGCAGAACAATACGCTTAGCTTTCTTATTATTAATATTTAGAGACTTTGTCAATTACTTTTTGCTGGTTGAAATATGTAAAAGCGATTTTTTGTATGCTCTACACTTTTTAACATGAACTGTTTGTTCGTGTACAAATCCCAACTTAAAAAAAATGTCATTAACTGCATAAAATATTAACAAGACATATTTTATGCACTTAATGACATGTTTTCTTTTTAACCTATTAAGCGCCATTGATGCGTACACGCAACATTATAAATGTTTGGTTAATTATATTACTAAATAAGTTAATTTAATATATTATTTGACCTGGCTTTAAAATGTAAGGAGAAAAATGTAAATATTTTGTTATTTAAATATTTCGATTATTTCTAACTTCACAATATTTCAGTGTTTTATACGCGTGGCGCATGAAGTAAAATTTCGAGTTTAGAAAAGCCTGAAAATTTGGCTTGGCCGCTCCGCGCTTCGCGCTACGCGACCAAACCAAATTTTCAGGCTTTTCTAAACTCGAAATTTTACTTCATGCTTAGTCTGGGAGTGGAATCACTCGTTCTAAACTTCATACTGCACGTTTTTATATAAAATCGACGAATGCCTGAAATTTTACAGCATATACATTGTTTATTTCAAAGAAAAGTTCATAGTATGTAATGCAATACAATATCATAAAAACAAGTGCAGAATTTTACCTAAAATCAATTTTTAGAGTTATCTCTATAATTGCTTGGCCGTTAATAGGCTAATGAAGAGCATACAAACAATCGCTTTTACATATTCTTATTTCTCTTTACTAAGGTGGCCAAGTTTAATTTCGAAATAAAAACTTGGTCACCTTAGTAAAGATAAATAATAGGTCTTATTAATATTTCATGATATTTTTTCTCTTTAAAATAGGGATTTGTAAGTAACTGTTAATTATATGTAGTTACCCACAATTAATTAATTCAAACACTTCTAAGTAATTCGAAATGAATCATCTGGGTAAACGTGGGCAGGCGGACAAATTAAATTTATGTGCAAGCGATCAAATCCAACAAAACGAAATTTGATATTCACACATTTGTAATTAAAGCGGACGCACGTGGGTAACATTTAATCGACACGAAAATTGTAAAAATCTTTAATCCGCCAACATCTTGTCAACGGCTAACACAACATTAATTTACAAGAAAACTAAATAGATATGCATAAATGATTGATTTCTAATTTACTATTTTATATTTGTAATTAATAACAAAATAATAATAAGGGCCAGTTGCACCAAACATGTTCAACTGGTTCGACTCTGAACTTTAGTTCAAAGTGACATTAGAACAATAGGAACTGTCATCTTAAACGAGTTCATCTTAAACGAGTTCAGCTTGAACTCAAGTTTAACGTTTTTGGTGCAATTGGGCCTATGAATAGAAACAAAACAAAGCAAGACATTCAGCCACTAACGCATTTTTTAAACAGACTTTACCAAAACTCAATATATTTAAACCACTGAGCAAAAAACAAACACATTTTCTGGGCTTTTCTAAACTCGACATTTTACTTGATGCGCCACGCGTATAAAACACTGATTTCAAGTGAGGTTCAAATATACATAAACTTCACAGTATTTTAGTGTTTTATACGCGTGGCGCATGAAGTAAAATTTCGAGTTTAGAAAAGCCCAGAAAATTTGTCTCGGGTCGCTGCGCGACCCGAGGCAAATTTTCACGGGGCTTTTCTAAACTCGAAATTTTACTTCATGCTTAGTCTGGGAGTGGAAAACACTCGTTTCTGGGCTTTTCTAAACTCAAAATTTTACTTCATGCGCCACGCGTATAAAGCACTGATTTCAAGTGAGGTTCAAATATACATAAACTTCACAGTATTTTAGTGTTTTATACGCGTGGCGCATGAAGTAAAATTTCTAATTTAGAAAAGCCCAGAAAATTTGTCTCGGGTCGCTGCGCGACCCGAGGCAAATTTTCACGGGGCTTTTCTAAACTCGAAATTTTACTTCATGCTTAGTCTGGGAGTGGAAAACACTCGTTTAAAGTTTCGAATTGAACTCTTTTAAGAAACAACGAATATCAAAATATTTAAAGAAAATAATCTGAATTTAGAATAGGTATACTTTAAAGAAAAACTCCCTATATATACTCATATGGAATATCAAACCAAAACGGCATCTGTTTCTTTATACAATTATATGAACATTGAAGCAACATTAAACGTTATTTTAATGTTGATGAAACATTACTCACATTTATTTGCTCAGTGGGTTGTTTTAACAAACATTTATTTATGTTTCACAAATTAGTTGAGTGAATTACGCGAAGATCAAATTTAATTGATGAATAAAGCACTAATAACCTTTTTTCACACATTTATTTTACTTCCATATGTACATTTTACACACAAAGTGACCATTATCAATGGATTGATACTGTATTAATCCTTTGATAATGGTTTTTTTGGTTTCACAAAGTGATCAATGGAAAAAGAAGTTTATGTATTTATATTTATGATTTCTTTTAGTGATTACTTATGAACTTAACGACTTTTACTTTGTATACTTTTTGTTCTCAAAGAATCTAAAATAAGTATTTTTAGTTTGATTCTTGCTGATCACTTGATTTTAATTAGTTATACAAATACTAAGTTATGTAAGTGGTTAGTTCATTAGTCACCATTATACCGTGCGATCGTTTAAATCAGGGGTCTCCAAACTACGGCCCGAGGGCCACATCCGGCCCGCGGACAGATTTTGTCCGGCCCGCGGAGAGCTAGCATACTTGAAAACTCCTTTTAGAGAACATATTTTTTATAGCAAATTAAATTTAGTTTACTGAAGTATTCTAATTTTATGTTGAATAATTATTAATATGACATCTACATTGATATGGTCATGGGCTAACTACTCTAACATTGTTGTAGACTTATTGTTATTGTTTTTGTGATAAATTGGATAAAGAAACACAGAATTGTAATGAGTAAAGACATGTATAATATGCAGAAAATTTAACTTTAGTATATAATAACTAACAAATTATTGAAATGAATCCAACTAACATTTTATACATTTTAAATAAAAACATAACTTATAACAAGCATAATGACATATGAAATACTAATGAGATTTATGTAATTGAGATTTTCCACTGACAATAGTTTGTAGTTGTGGACTAATTTTACTTGTACTAATTATTCAAAGAGATTTAAGATGCTCATCAGTTAATTTAGATCTGTAAACATTTTTTGTGTACTTCATTTTGGAGAAGGTCTTCTCACACAAATAAGTAGTACCAAAAACAGAAAACAGCCCACGAGCAAATTTATGCAAATTATCAAATTGTCAGTGGAAGACCCTTATAAAATTCCAACAAAGATGAGTTTTGATATTTGTTCTTAATTATATCACTGCACTGTAGATCAATCATTTCCATTTGAAGTTCCGGGGCTAGGGTTTCCATGTCAGTATCAAAAATATTCTGAAAAATCTTAGTTTGATTCGCAATGGCATCAAAGTCCGAGAAACGAATATCAAATTTTTTTTTCAAAGCACTCAAAGTTTCGATTGCAAAATCGATAGGAAACTCAGTCTCAGTGGTGTGGCTGAATATTTCACATGTTTTAAAATGTAAAAAACATTTACTTCGTAGTTGTGATTGAAACAGTATCAATTTCTTCCGGAATGATTTGATATTAGTGTATAAATCAGGAAGATGCTGGCTTTCTCCTTGCAATCTCAAATTCAGTTCGTTCACATGTTTTGTCAAATCAACATAGAATGCTAACTTCCACAGCCATGCGTTGTTTTGTAATTCAGTAAGAGGGCGATGCTTTTCATTCAAAAAAGTTTCGATCACTGCTCGAAGTTCAAAAACGCGCTGAAGGACTTTCCCACAACTAAGCCAACGTACGGCAGTATGATAAGGTAAGTCATTTTCTCCAATCTCTTCAATAAATTGTCGGAATTGTCGGTGATTCAGCCCAAAAGATCTGATAAAATTAACAGTTGATATGACTGGTTTCAGAACTTCAGACATATCCAAACATTTTCCGCACAAAGACTGTTGATGAATGATACAATGTAAGACTAATGGTTTTGAACCATCGTCATTTTCTACAGCCTTTGACACAAGAGCGACCACTCCTTTATCTTATCCACTCATGTTTTTGCCACCATCAGTTGTAATACATTTCAAGTTTCTCCATCGAAGGTTCTTTTGATTAATGGCCATTTCAACTCCTTTAAAAATATCTGAACCAGTGGTTGTGCCATGAATACTATACATATCAAGAAGTTCTTCATGCACTTCATAGCTTTTATCTACTCCTCGAATATAAATCAACACCTGAGCAGTATCTGACACATCCGTTGACTCATCCAAGGCCAAAGAAAACCACTCAACATGTCCATTTGTGTCGAACAGTTGAGAGGATATATTTTCAGCGATGTTTTCTACCCTTCGAGCTACAGTGTTTGCTGACATACTGACAGTTTTTAATAAATTTACCTTTTCAGGGCACATTTCTTCGGCTACTGCAATTATGCATTCTTTGATTATTTCTCCATCGGTGAATGGTTTTCCACGTTTTGCAATTTCAAGAGCCACACGAAAGCTGGCACGAGTTGCCGCCTCTTGTTCAGTTTTGAGTTTTGTATATGAAGATTGCTGCGATTTCAATCCGCGCTTCATAGCTTCGAATTTTTCTGTCCGCAAACTTCCTGTATATTTTGAGTAATTTTGAAAATGTTTTGTTTCATAATGACGTTTAATGTTATATTCCTTGAGAACGGCTATGCTTTCATTGCAAATCAAACATAGCGCCTTGTTACTGGACTCAATTACGAAATACTGAATGTTCCACTGATCTTTGAATTTTCTGCATTTACTATCAATTTTTCGCTTCTTTTCCATACTACTAAATCACACACAAAAGCAACAATTCAAATCAAAATATTGTTACAATGATGTCTTAAACTTAAACACGCACAAACACGTTTTAAGGAGGTACGCACTATTTTATTTCACAACAGTGTCATAGGAACTCACTTGTGGTTGCGCCACTAGCCTTCTTATATATTCCAATTACTGCCACCTAGAAGTGAGTGGAAGACACCAGAACTTTCTCGAACCAACGAGATTATTCTGTACGTGCTATTGGCGCCATCTGTTAGCGATAGAAGGTACTACCTATTTCCGCTTGTGTCCACCAGATGTCGTGTCACGTTACTCCTCATGGCTCGTACTCTACGACCAATCTAGAAATTACAGATAATGACAGGAAAATTAATAATAGGCAGTGTTGCCGTTTTGCGGACTTTAGTCCGATTTGCAGCCTTTTTTAAACGTTGCGTACTTTTTCGGACATTTTTTTTTCATCAGTGGACTATTTCACTTTTTACCACCGGCAACAATGACAGTATGGCCCTAAGGCTGGAAAGTTTGAAGACCCAGGGTTTAAATGATGATTTAGAGTAGGTGGCATTTTTTTGTGCGGTTGCCCAAAATGCTAATTTAATGATGGAATAAATTTGAGGTTATGGTAAACTATGTGTTTATAGTCAGTAGTGCCAAACTAATTTTAATCGTTTTAAACGATCGCATGATACACACGTATGTCCCATGGCTAACTCCACTTTATTTATTTTCGAAATTATTTCTATATTTGACGAATGGAGCACTAATAACCTTTCTTCACACTAGATTAACACTGATTAATAGTGTTAATCTATTGATAATGGTCACTTTGTGTCCGAAATGTACATTTGGTAATTCAAATAAAAGTGTGAAGAAAGGTTATTCGTGCTTCATTCCTCAAATTAATTTGATTTGCACGTAACTCACAATCAATTTATTTCTATAAATTTTATATAATATCTTCTTACTATGTCGTTTTTATTTCAAATTATTACTATATATTTTTGTTAAATTCCTTTGAATTATGTTTTCTATTTTTGTTTCCTTTCACCCGACGCGAGTGTGGGAAAAAAGTAAGAGTTTCCTAAAATTACAATATGAAAACACACTTTTGAACTTTTCAATCTTCTCAGGTTGACACTATTTAAATATCGCATTATGCCAGCCACAAAAAGTCCATTCATCGCTCTCTGAGCTGGACGAGGTGAGAATTTCTCTTTGATTGTACTTCAAACTGCCGACGTGAATTACATAAAAAAGGTCCATTCTTCTGCACGAAATTTATTTAAAACTAATTCAATTAATGCACGCCAGACGTAATCAGTTGTGTTGAAGATTATGTGGTTTTGTATATAAAATTAATTTAAGATTTTAACGAGTGTTTCCACTCCCGGGTTAAGCATGAAGTAAAATTTCGAGTTTAGAAAAGCCTGAAAATTTGGTTTGGTCGCGTAGCGCGAAGCGCGGAGCGGCCAAACCAAATTTTCAGGCTTTTCTAAACTCGAAATTTTACTTCATGCGCCACGCGTGTAAAACACTGAAGTATTGTGAAATTAAAAATATACTACTGAATCATTATTAAAAAGTATACATACTGTTGAAGCAGGATTAAAATTGTAGCAAACAAGAATATTTTAATATATAAAATTACGAAAATTCGCGTAAAATGCAAACAATACGTCCTAATTATTAAGACAATAAATACCCATTAAAACAACTACTTCCCGTGCAAATACACCTCCGGATATTGAATTCGATCATATGTTCAATGAAAGAAAACATCTACAGTGCCATGATTTTATATTTTTTTAAATTTAAGTTGGCTACACGCTTTAGGAATAGACATATAAAACGTCAGACATAATAATTATAACGTATAATTTCAAAGTTGCCAACTTATAATATAATCCATGGCACTCTAGAGGTTTTATTTTATTGAACATATGAGTATGTTAAATTAAATAAAATCTCTAGAATGCCATGGAAAATATTCTAGGTTGGCAACTCTGAAAATATACATAATAATTATTATGTCTGACGTTTTATATGTCACTTTCTGAAGTGTGTGCCGAACTTAGGTTTAAAAAAAGGTTGAATTATGGCACTCTAGAGGTTTTTTTTAATTGAACATATAATGCCTTTGACAATGTGTGTAATTTTTTTATTAATAATTTCAGAGTTGCCAACCTACAATATTATCCATGGCACTCTAAAGGTTTTGTTTTATTGAACACATGAGTATGTTCAATTAAAAAAAATCTGTAGAGTGCCATGGAAAATATTGAAGGTTGGCAACTCTGAAAATATACATAATAATTATTATATCTGATGTTTTATATGTCAATTTCTGAAGTGTGTGCCGAACTTAAGTTTAAAAAAGATTAAATTATGGCACTTTAGAGGTTTTTTTTAATTGAACATATGATACCTTTGACAATGTGTGTGATTTTTTAAATTTATTTTTATGAAATATCTTATTCAGTAGGATTTCGCGCAATAATGCATTTTTGGACAATTTTCTCGCGTACGCGAGCGGTCGACCTGCTCTAAAGTATTTTAAACAGGTATTTAAGTCATTGAACGATATCAAGTTCTGAACAAAATTAAACTGTATTGAAACATTACAATTTCTCAATTCATAATTTATATCGTTTTGTGTTTGTTTGTTATTGTTATTACCTGTTGTGCTAAATTAAATTCAAGTAAACACAAATAACCGGGCAAAAACCGTTTCTAATCAAATCCCGACGAGAACTTTCTACACGCCGGAATTAACTTATCATTATCCATCAACATCTCCGCCGTCGCCAGCAAAAGGTAATTTCAATTTCGTGTTTTTTCATCCAATCTTCAATTGTTCGATAATTGAATGAGTTGCGCATTCGACGGACTTTCCATACGATACACAACGAGACATTCGCCGGGTCGTAGAAAAGAGCAAACGAAAAAAAAAAAAGAACTATTGAAATATCACGGCCCACTTGACAAATTGAAATTACATACATTTGCCTCGGTTCGTTATTGCCAATAATGGTGATTATGTAATCGATATGTTCGAATTGAAATATCACGGCGAATGCGAATTGATAATCATATGGAATAATCATGCACGTACAAAAGATTATAGTTTGTTGTATAAAGGAAGAAATTATATACCTACCTACAGAGAGTTTTTTTAATCTGTTTTTACAGGGATTTTTTCTTTTAGGTATACATACCCCGATGCATACGCTGTACATCATCAGGCTTGCGTTATTTTTGGAAAATCGCTTAATTTGAAGCAAGTGTTTGCACTCCCTGATTAAGCATGAAGTAAAATTTCGAGTTTCGAAAAGCCTAAAAATTTGGTTTGGTAGCGTAGCGTAGCGTTTATGAAAAAAAACCATTTCACAAAAAATCATAACATTTAAAAACTGTTTAAAACAAATGTGACTACAATTAAGGTCGGAAATTCCCATGTTATTTAGCTATAAGAACAAACAACGATTAATCTTCCACAATAATGCAAATAGATCTTTGAAACTTATACATATTACACATTGAAGCTTTGCGAATAAATTGATACTATTCTTTAAAAAAAACTGTTTCTTAGATTATATATAAATCAAATATTGGAACACTCTTAAATGATCACATAAACCCGTGCAATACTTTCGTAGAAAACTATTTCTTCTTCATATTGCTTTAATTTATTGAAGTAATTATCATAAACATGTTGTATTAAATAGATTAATCTAAAATAAATGATACATAAAATTAATCGTTGCTTAGAAATCTCCACAAGAGCAATGTAAATTTTGATTATGCTCTTAATAATTAGGGGGCAGCATAGTGCTATTTTAGTAATATCTTAAAATTATACTGTAATTTCCAAAAACATGTGAAAAGAAATTGGGTTTGATATGGAATTCGGGTACGGCATTTGTCGCGACACGGGTTCCCGGTACGCGGCCTTGAATTGCGAATGTAATTTTTGTGCCGCGGACTGTTCATTCATTATGTTGTTGATACACAACATTATTAAAATATTTTACAATACATTCTTAAAATATAAGTGCATTTCTGGATTTATGTCTTGAATAGAAATGTGGAATGCCGGTATATGTTGATTCAAGTGATGAGTCGGAAAAGTTCCTTTTTCATTTATTTATCAAATCGAATGTACGATACTCGTCGATTTGATTACTGAGGCATTTAGTCAGCTTAGCGTCTAGAGTTCGAATTAGGTTATTGTAATTTCTCGCGCGGCAGCTTAGCATACTCAGATTGAAGTGTCGTCTACCCAGCTTAGAGGGTAGACCTCCTCTCGTGTTCCCATCTATTTTTACTTTCCCCCGTATGTAATACAAAGGGAAAGTATTGTTTTCGTGAAAATTTTCGAATCAAAAATTTAGCGGAAATATCCGTTTTGAGGTCCCCTGAGTCGAATAAGACCATTTTTGAAAAATGTCTGTCTGTCTGTCTATCTGTGTGTCTGTGTGTGTGTCTGTGTGCGCTGTACCGCAAAAACCGCTAAAGATATCGAGATGAAACTTGACATTTAAGCTTTTTGCTACAATCGGAAGAACTGAAAAGCTTTTGGTGAAAATCGGAAAACCGGAAGTGGTACTTTACTCTTACCGTTTTTCAGTTTTTTCAGATTTTTTTAATAAATGTTCATCAAACAAAAAATTCTTTCAAATAAAAGTTGTAGATAATAACAAAATGAAGATGTATTGTTCACTTACTTTTTGTCATAGCACTCTTAGCTTTAAACAAGTGTTTTCCACTCCCAGACTAAGCATGAAGTAACATTTCGAGTTTAGAAAAGCCCCGTGAAAATTTGTCGAGGGTCGCTGCGCGACCCTCGACAAATTTTCTACGCGGGGCTTTTCTAAACTCGAAATTTTACTTCATGCGCCACGCGTATAAAACACTAACATACTGTGAAGTTTATGTATATTTGAACCTTACTTAAAATCAGTATTTTATACGCGTGGCGCATAAAGTAAAATTTCGAGTTTAGAAAAGCCCAGAAAATTTGTCTCGGGTCGCTGCGCGACCCTCTACAAATTTTCACGGGGCTTTTCTAAACTCGAAATTTTACTTCATGCTTAGTCTGGGAGTGGAAAACACTTGTTTAAAGCTTTAAATTGAATTAAAAAAAAAACAGGGAATATCCGCAATTGTTGTATCAATTCTATGGTATGTCATTATTTTTATAAAATCATATTACTTTTTCGTAATTATTTTAGCTGTGAATTTTCTGATATTCGTTGATTTTTAAATGAGTTCAATTTGAAGCTTTAAACGAGTGTTTTGCACTCCCAGACTAAGCATGAAGTAAAATTTCAAGTTTAGAAAAGCCCCGTGAAAATTTGTCGAGGGTCGCGCAGCGACCCGAGACAAATTTTCTGGGCTTTTCTAAACTTGAAATTTTACTTCATGCGCCACGCGTATAAAACATTGATTTCAAGTGAGGTTCAAATATACATAAACTTCACAGTATTTTAGTGTTTTGTTCACGGGGCTTTTCTAAAGTCGAAATTTTACTTCATGCTTAGTCTGGGAGTGGAAAACACTCGTTTAAAGTTTCGAATTGAACTTTTTAAGAAACAACGAATATCTAAATATTAAAAGAAAATAATCTGATTTTAGAATAGGTATACTTTAAAGAAAATCTCCCCGTATATACTCATATGGAATATTAAACTAAAAAGGCATTTATTTCGTTATACAGTTGTATGTATGTCGATAGAAATTAAAATCGTGATTATTTATCCAGTTTACTTGTGTCTTCTGTAATTCATTCATTCATTCGCACAGCACTATGTAAACAAACCAACAACTCGCTCCGCACTCATCATTCTTATTATTCGTTGTGATAAAATTTGGCAGGCACTATAAACCAATACATAGTCAAAATTACTTTCTGCAATTTTGCAATTTCTGCGCCATCTCGTATCCCAGAAACACACAACCAGCAAAAATTAGCCCTCTTAAGCATCCATTATAAGCACAATTTTTATGATACGAATACCTAATTACCATTTATTTCAAGCTTATTTTGTTTGTAAAAACATCGTTTTAAAACAAACAACATTTGTTTTGTAAATTTAACTTTAAATGCAGTTTTTATTCGAAACTGAAAACTAGTCGATTTTTTTCTTATTGTGTTTAAACTGCTACGTTTCACAAAGTATTTATCTGATTTAGTTTATTCGCGATTAAAGGAGCTTTCATTTGATCTATTATTATTGTTTAACACTTAATAAATGTGCTTAGAACAAGCGCTCAAAATCAAATTTTAGTGGGTTTGTTAATTTTTCGTCAATTTTGAAAGTTAAGAAAAGTCTATGAGTGATTTTTTTCTTGAAGAAATAAATAGCTCAGATTGTTTCTAATATTAGTAAGATCGTCTGTGATTTTTTTGAAATTTTTATAAACATATTTAAAAAAAAATATCTTGATTTTTTCCTCGCAAACCCCTTACCAAAACAGCGATCATTTGATGAAAATTTTTATTTTTAGAAAAAATGTGAAAAAAATCTATTTTGTTCTTCTTGGTATTTTTACAAACAATATAAGCTTGAAATAATTGTTAATCAGGAATTTGTATCTTAAAAGTTGTGCTTATTGTGGGTGCTTAATAGTAGTCCCTTTGGTTTTAAACAGTTTTCAAGTGTTGTTCAAAAGCTGATTTTTTTGGGAAATCGTTTTTTTTTATATAAAAAAATAGTTCAAGTGATTTCTAACTTGAACTATTTTTTTATATAAAAAAAAAAACGATTTCCCAAAAAAATCAGCTTTTGAACAACACTTGAAAACTGTTTAAAACCAAAGGGACTACTATTAAGCACCCACAATAAGCACAACTTTTAAGATACAAATTCCTGATTAACAATTATTTCAAGCTTATATTGTTTGTAAAAACATCGTCTTAAAACAAACAACATTTGTTCGGTAAATTTAACTTTTAATGCAGTTTTTATTCGAAACGGAAAACTTGTCGATTTTTCTCTTATTGCGTTTAAAGTGCTACACTTCACAAAGTATTTAACTGATTTAGTTTATTACAAAAGAAAGCAATTTGCGATTAAGCGAGCTTTCATTTGATGTATAAACATTGTTTGAGACTTAAGAATTGTGCTTAGAACAAGCGCTCAAAATCAAATTTTAGTGGGTTTGTTAATTTTCCGTCAGTTTTAAAAGTTGAGAAAAGTCGACGAATATTTTTTTTTGGAGGTAATAAATAGCTCAGATTATTTCTAATATTAGTAAGAGCGTCTGTGATTTTTAGGGGTTTTTATGAAAATTTTTTTTTTATAAAAAAATCTTGATTTTTTCCTCGCGAAAATTGCGATTTTTCGATGACCATTTTTTATTTTTAGAAAAATCTGATAAAAGACTGGGTTAATATTCTTGATATTAAAAATCACTTGAACTATTTTTGTTTATAAAATAAGCATTTCACAGAAAACCATTTATCAAATTCACTTTGATAAGCATCAACATTGAATATTGATGAAGGTTTGAATTAAATTACACTTGGTTTGTTTCACAATTTTCTCTTTACTATTTACTCGACTAGTTTCGCGTTTTACAGCATTATCAGGAGTGAATTACAAAAGAAACCGACAAGCTTATATATTGTCAGGTAATAAGGGATTTTAAGATTGGGGAATTCCAAATCTCCTCGTTGTCGTTGACGAGGTGTTTTCCGTTTTTTATTGTCCTATTTATTTCTAAGCCTTCTCTGAGGTTTAAATTGAAACAAACCAAGTGTAATTTAATTCAAACCTTCATCAATATTTAAAAATGTTTCACCAAGTGATAAGTGAGAAAATTATTCAAGAAATATCAACATTGAATTTGTGTGTAACTTGCCATCGACGATGTACGCTTTAACTTACTGATTATGTCGCTCAAACTGTTAAATTTGAACAACTATGGATATTTCTATATGAACATAAGGGAATATTATTTAAAATCCGATCGGATTCGGTTGCAGCAATTAAAAACCGGCGCGAGCGTCATTTGTCAGAGGCGGCTGAGTGTGGTTACTGAGTCAGTTGTCAAAGCACGGTAGCACTGGTCGAGATCCCTATCTGCTGCCATATTAATGACTCCTCGAGATACCTCTAGGATATTTTACACTCGGATCTATAATTATTTAAGTACACACACACACAACATACACTCACAAAATGATTATTTTAGTGTATATATATATAAACAAGTAAGAATAATTATTTAAGCGCGCACAAGCAGGTAGATAAGACAAAGAGGGATTTCCGTGGATATGCCCGTAATCGTAATCTTAACTATTATGGTTGTCCGAAGCTTAATGACTGTAATCGCAAAACCGCGCCTCTGTGGGGGTTATTATCGTAAGCAGTGATGTTTCACGCTGCGTTTTGATAAATCTGATATTAAGTGAATAGAATACAGCAATACTGAAGAGAGATGTAAATCTCGAAACGCGTCTATAAAGGGTGGTGCATTTAGCGGTTTATTTTTTAATCATATGTTATTTTGACTTTGACCAATCTTTTGCTCTTAAAATATTGACAAGAACTCAGCATCGCATGCCCGCCGACCAAATGTACGAAATTAAACAACCTTGGGAAATATTGAAAACTTATTTTCAAAGTAACGGCTCTGTTGTCCAAACAGTGCGAATACTGAAAAGAAATTTCGGTCGAAATGAAGCACCAACCGCGATTGGAATTACTTAATACTTCTATACTTGAATAAAATAATCCCAAGGTATGTATTTGGATTGAGTTACGTGAAGAATTGAATATAATTTACTTAATAAAAGACTAACACTTTCTTCACTAAAAACATTTATTTTCGCTAAATGTACATTTCGAACACTACGTGCTCATTATCAATAGCTTACTAGCTAAGCTATTGATAATGAGCACGTAGTGTTCGAAATGTACATTTAGCGAAAATAAATGTTTTTAGTGAAGAAAGTGTTAGTCTTTTATTAAGTAAATTAAATCCCAAGGTAATTAAAGTTTGTCCAATATTGAAAAATTCAAAGCCTTAATTTAACAATGGCTTTGAAATATACTATACATATTAAAATATTTGAGTTATTGTTTCGATTTTCGAATAATTTTGAAAGAATTTAATTCATGTTGGACAAATTAAAATTTTCGTGGGATTATTTTATTAAATATTCGAATACTTAAAAATTCAAATTTAAGTATTCGAATATTCAATAAAATAATCGCACGAAAATTTAAATTTGTCCAACATGAAAAATATTCTTTCAAAATGATTTGAAAATTGAAACAATAATTCAACATATTTTAATATGTTTTTGGATTAAAATTTTCGTGGGATTATTTTATTAAATATTCGAATACTTAAAAACTCAAATTTAAGTATTCGAATATTCAATAAAATAATCCCACAAAAATTTAAATTTGTCCAACATGAAAAATATTCTTTCAAAATGATTTGAAAATTGAAACAATTATTCAATATATTTTAATATGTTTTTGGATTAAAATGTTCGTGGGATTATTTTATTAAATATTCGAATACTTAAAAACTCAAATTTAAGTATTCGAATATTTAATAAATTAATCCCACCAAAATTTAAATTTGTCCAACATGAAAAATATTCTTTTAAAATGATTTGATAATTGAAACAATAATTCGATATATTTTAATATGTTTTTGGATAGTTTATTTTAAACTTTATTTGAAATCAGTGTTTCACATGTAGCGCACGAAGTAAAATTTCGAGTTTAGAAAAGCCTGATTTGGCTTGGCCGCTCCGCTTCGCTACGCGCCCAAGCCAAATCTTCAGGCTTTTCTAAACTCGAAATTTTACTTCATGCTTAGTCTGGCAGTTATTAGAACTTTTAACGACAATACTGATTTCTTACAGAAAAAAGATATTAATTGGAATTAAGATTGGAATTTTAGTGGACCATAGAAGCCGCCCGCCCTTCTCATGCAGTGCGTATAGACAAGAATATTGCTATTGTAGCCCAAAGTACGACAGCCAATTCAAAAACATCCACTCGCCATTTCGGTCAACGGGGAACAGTACAGAGGCATGATTATTGACTTATGTGGCCAAAAATTGAGAACATGGACTTGAAAGATTTTTGGTTTCAGCAAGATGGTGCGAGATACCACAGCCTATCAAACAATTGATCCTACCGCACTAAGTGCGGTAATCGCGTAATTAGTAGTTTTGGTGATATCAATTGGCCTTTACGGAGCTGCAATTTGATGCCGTTGGACTATTTTTTTATAGAGTGCTGTTAAATATTTATGTTATACACAATAATCCACAAACGATTCAGGTGCGTAAGCACAATATTAGTTGAGCTATTCGTGAGATAGAACCCTCAACCATCAAAAATGTAATAAAACATTGGGTTGACAAGATGGGTTTCTGTCGTGCCAGCCGAGGCAGCCACATGAATGGAATTGTATTCAATTATTAATGGGAAGGATTGCTCTTGCCAACAAAGCACTAACATTTTCAAAAATATTGATCCGAGTTTATTTTATAGCTTTTTAAAAAGAAACCGCTAGATGGGCCACCCTATAGATTGGTTTAAGTCTACGTCCCTTTTTTATTTTATTTTTCTTACAATTACTTCTTTTCATTGTTTGTGAGTTGATTTGAAGAGAATTTTACCTTAAGTTACATACAGAGAGTTTTATATAACACCGAACATTTTCATAAAATACGATTTAACACCTTTAATTTTTAGGTTATGTGTAAATTGGGTTGCCTATATGACCATTACAAATTGTAGCTAATCAATTGCAATTAATGCCTCAATGTCCCAATTACAGCGTATATGCCGTAAATCTTTAGATAATCGTTGCTTTTTTTAAAATGAGTTCAATTTGAAACTTAAAATAAGTGTGTTCCACTCCCAGACTATGCGCCACCGGTAGAAAACACTGACATATTACGAAGATTAAAACATACTGCTAAACTTTACATTGAATCAGTGTTTTGTGCCGGTGGCGCATGAAGTAAAATTTCGAGTTTAGAAAAGCCTGAACATTTGGTTTGGCCGCTCCGCGCTTCGCGCTACGCGACCAAACCAAATTTTCAGGCTTTTTTAAACTCGAAATTTTACTTCATGCTTAGGCTGGGAGTAGAAAACACTCGTTTAAAGTTTCGAATTGTATTCTTTTAATAAACCGAGCGTGATCAAATGTACAACGTCTGCATATGTATACTTAAAAGAAAAATTCTCGTTATGAATATGTTCGGTGTTACATGAAACTCTCTGTGTACTGAAAATGTTTCTTGTAAGTATACATATCACGACGTATACGCTGGTAATTTGTAGGTATTCATTGTTTTCGCGAGAGTTCAATTTAAAGTTACTAACGATTGTTTCCACTTCTCCATTGAGCATGAAGTAAAACTTCGAGTTTAGAAAAGCCTGGACATTTGGTTTGGTCGCGTAGCGAAGCGGAGCAGTGATTTATCGTAAATTTAATAGTGAATTAATTTATGAAGTGTAACTACATTTAGCAAATTGTGGTTATTAGTAATAGACGGCATATGTTATTTATAAGGAGCATTCACATACATGCAAGAAAATCTAAACAATCTTTTTGCGTTTGCCTTTCTTTAAAAAAAAATCAAAATAAGAAAATGGCGTTAATTGTCAGTCCCGCGTTGGGTTGTTTATATTCCCACAACACTCAGGAAAGAGGATAACTGTTGTACCACAATGGGCCTATCTAGGCCTAAGTGTGCACCGCTTTTGAGGTGCTGCCACCTTAACCTAAACCTATATGTAAATACATTCTGTTGCTATTGCAAAATGAAGATCTGGTATCTGGTATAAGGGGGAGTCTACCTTGTCTAGGTAGTCCAGTGTTACTGAGGTGGACAAATCCCTGATGATGTCCATCGTCAGCCATCTTTCACCAGTATGGATCATCTTGTAGACGAAAGTGCCGGGAGCCGAAAAATTAAGAATGCACTTTTGTACTTCTGTATAGATCAGTGTTTTATACGCCTGGCGCATGAAGTAAATATTTGGAGTTTAGAAAAGCCTAAACATTTGGATTTGGCCGCTACGCTTCGTGCCACTTCAAAAAATAAAAAAAATCCAGGATTTTCTAAACTCCAAATATTCACTTCATGCCTAAGAGGGTCAATTTTTGCTGGTTGTGTGTTTCTGGGATACGAGATGGCGCAGAAATAGCAAAATTGCAGAAAGTAGTTTTGACTATGTATTGGTTTATAGTGCCTGCCGAATTTTATCACAACAAATAGTAAAAATTATGAGTGCGGAGCGCGTTGTTTTTTACATAGAGCCGTGCGAATGAATGAGTGGGTATTTAAAAACAGGAGACACAAGTAAACTGGATAAATATTCACGATTTTAATTTCTATCGACATACATACAACTGTATAACGAAACAGATGTCTTTTTAGTTTAATATTCCATATGAGTATATGCCGGGAGTTTTTCTTTAAAGTATACCTATTCTAAATTCAGATTATTTTCTTTAAATATTTAGATATTCGTTGTTGTTTAAAACAGTTCAATTTAAAATTTTAAACGAGTGTTTTCCACTCCCAGACTAAGCATGAAGTAAAATTTCGAGTTTAGAAAAGCCCTGTGAAAATTTGTCGAGGGTCGCGCAGCGACCCGAGACAAATTTTCTGGGCTTTTCTAAACTCGAAATTTTACTTCATGCGCCACGCGTATAAAACACTAAAATACTGTGAAATGTATATATATTTGAACCAGTGAAATCAGTGTTTTATACGCGTGGCGCATGAAGTAAAATTTCGAGTTTAGAAAAGCCCAGAAAATTTACTTCATGCTTAGTCTGGGAGTGGAAAACACTCGTTTAAAGCTTCGAATTGAACTCTTTTAAAAAACAACGCATTTCGGAACATTTACAGATTATGCACATGTTTGCTTAAAAGAAAAATTCCCTGTATTTATATTGAAGACAAACAGTTAAATTCTGGCAACATAAAACATATATTCATGTTATTTGCAACTATATAAGTGATTTAAATGATTACTATCAAAAATCAAGTATCGTACATGACTGTCGCGTGCTGCACTTCGTAATTTGGTAAATTGCAATGAAGCACACAGAAGGAATAGATGCGAACACGAGAGGTCTACCCTCTTAGCTAGGTAGGCGACCCTCCAAGCTGAGTAGGCTAAGCCGTACAAAAAATGAGAAATTACAATAACCCAATTAGAACTCTAGACGCTACGCTGACTAAGTGCCCCGGTAATAAAATTGCCGAGTGTCGCACATTCAATTTGGTAAATAAATGAAAAAGGATTATTTCCGACTCATCACTTGAATCAATATATACCGGCATTCCACATTCCTATTCAAAACATAAATCCAGAAATGCACTTATTATTAAAGAATGTATTGGAAAATATTTTAATAATGTCTTTCTTTTTTGTGTATCAACAACATAATCAATGAACAGTCCGCGGCAGAAAAATTACGTTCACAATTCAAGGCCGCGCACCGGGAACCCGTGTCGGGACAAATGCCGTACACGAATTCTACATATCAAACCCAATTTCTATTCACATGTTTTTGGAAATTACAGTATAATTTAAGGATATTACTAAAATAGCACGATGCTGCCCCCTATTTATTAAAAGCACAATCAAAATTTACATTGCTTGTATGGAGATTCCTAAGCAACGATTAATTTTATTTTTTATTTATTTTAGATTAATCTATTTAATACAACATGTTTATAATAATTACTTCAATAAATTAAAACAATATGAAGAAGAAATAATGTTTTCTATGGAAGTATTGCACGGATTTATGTGACCTTTTAAGAGTATTCCATTAGTTGATTTATATATAATTTAGGAAACATTTTTTAAGAATACAATCTATTTATTCGCAAAGCTTCAATGTGCAATATGTATAAGTTTCAAAGATCTATTTTCATTATTGTGGAAGATTAATCGTTGTTCGTTCTTATGGCCAAATAACATGTGAATTTCCGACCTTAATCAAGAATTGCTTTATTTCTGTTTGAATACACACTGATTTACCAAATTATCTCAATCAACATAAATAAACATTTCACCTGAATTTTCGCGTTTCCCATGTGAAATACAAAATGGGACAAGTGAATTCAATTGAGGGCAAACAGCGTGTGGAGCGTTTGTGAACCGATTTTCGGCAGGTAAAGTGGTGTGTATGCAAAAAAAAAAATAGCAGTGCAGGTACACCATTGTGCGGAAAGGATTCTGTGGAAAGTAAGTCGTTTTTGGGCCTGAAAAATAAAAAAAGGGATTGTGAGAACGGATTCGTGCGCTTTTCTCATAAAACCAACCTTTTACTTTTATCAATTGTTGCATTATTTGCAGAAAAACGCACCTCTTGTGGGAATAGGATTTTATTTGGTAAAGAGATTACAATTATGTACACAAGAACAATAATCAATGATTTTCGATGTAGAGATAGAGAGCTTTAATAAAATTTGCATATCTTTAAAATTCAGATAAACTTGCAGTTAATTAACTGTTGTGTTGTAGGTGTTCACTTTGTGGTACATCTTAAATAAACTTGTTTAACAGTTTTGTGTTGTAGGCGTTCACTTTGTGGTTCATCTTAGAGACACTTCTAAATACAACACTTTTTTACTTTGTTTAACCACTGTTTATTACTAGACTACTAGATAGTCAAAACTATAGTCACAGAATTAAGTGCAATAAACAGTGGTCAAATTAAGTAAAAAAGTGTTTTATTTACAATTGCAGTTAATATAAAATAATTAACTGCAATTGTAAATAAAACACTTTCTTACTTTGTTTGAATACTGTTTATTGCACTTAATTCTGTGACAGAATTAAGTGCAATAAACAGTGGCCAGACAAAATAAAAAAGTGTTTCATTTACAATTGCAGTTAATATAAAAAATTAACTGCAATTGTAAATAAAACACTTTTTTACTTTGTTTGACCACTGTCTATTGCACTTAATTCTGTGAATATAAATCGTGGGGTAATTAAATTATTGGATGACCTTTCACAATAAATTAGAACGTGTAGTTAGTAGGTAAAATCTGCACGCTGTTTGCTTCTCTTTTTGATGAGGTCTATGTTAAGTAGTGCAGAATGGGATGTTGAATGTGTAATGAAGCGGTGGCTAATTGGCGGTATTAATTACGTCCTTTTTTTCCTAAATAGCTCAGTAAACTGATATTTATTACCTACCTGATAGACTAAACCGGCTTCTATTTGCTGTTCGTTGACACTATTTTATCCATCCGGTTGAAATTTATAATAAACAAAGTTAGGTAATCTCCTTACAGTCTCTCGCTTCGCTCGCGCGCCCCGGCCAATCCAAATTTTCAGGCTTTTTTCAACTCGAAATTTAATTCATGCTTAACCTGGGAGTGGAAATCTTTGTTTAAAAAAATAAATAAAACACTACAATAAAAGATATATGTTAAACAATGTTTTAAATAAAGGTTGAAAATAACACTTTTTTTATGGAAGAGTCCTCTGAAATGTTTAAATTATACACATTTCAGAGGACTCTTCCATTCAACTTTTATTTAAAACATTGTTCAACATTTATCTTTTATTGCAGTGTTTTATTTAATTTTTTAAACAATGGTTTTCACTCCCAGGTTAAGGATGAATTAAATTTCGAGTTTAGAAAAGCCTGAAAATTATTTTATTGTAGTTTTATTTGTTTTTTTTAAGAAAAGTTTCCACTCCCAGGTTAAGAATGAAGTAAAATTTTGAGTTTAGACAAGCCTGAAAATTTGGATTTGCCAGGGCGCGCGAGCGAAGCGAGTCGCGCCCAGACAAATCCAAATTTTCAGGCTTTTCTAAACTCGAAATTTTACTTCATGCCGTACGCGTATAAAACATTGACCTTAATTGAAGTTCAAACACGTGTTTAAAGTGTGTACGTAAGTTTTAAATAAAGATTTACCAACACTGAAAAGATCTTAAACATTTGGTAAAAATAATAATATAATATTTTTTTTTTCAAAACTAATGGAAATCCATGAATAAATATAGGAATGCTTTCAGCAATATTTTATATATGGAAACTAGAAAGATTAAAAATCATAAAAACGAAACGCACAGTACACTTTTGCTGGTCAACATGCATACAGAGAGTTTTATGTAACACCGAACATTTTCATAACGAGAATATTTCTTTTAAGTATACATATGCATACGTTGCACATTTTCCGACGCTCGGTTTATTAAGAGAATTCAATTTGAAGCTTCAAACAAGTGTTTTCCACTCCCAGGCTAAGCATGAAGTAAAATTTCGAGTTTAGAAAAGCCTGAAAATTTGGTTTGGTCGCGTAGCGCGAAGCGCGAAGCGGCCAAACCAAATTTTCAGGCTTTTCTAAACTCGAAATTTTACTTCATGCGCCACTGGTACAAAACACTGATTCAATGTAAAGTTTAGCGGTGTGTTTTAAGCTTCGTAATATGCCAGTGTTTTGTACCGGTGGCGCATGAAGTAAAATTTCGAGTTTAGAAAAGCCTGAAAATTTGGTTTGGCCGCTCCGCGCTTCGCGCTACGCGACCAAACCAAATTTTCAGGCTTTTCTAAACTCGAAATTTTACTTCATGCTTAGCCTGGGAGTGGAAAACACTCATTTAAAGTTCTAATTGAATTCTCTTAATAAACCGAGCATCGGACACAGGCGTTGATGTCTGTAGGTAAGTTTAAAATAAAGATTTACCAACACTGAAAAGATCTTAAACATTTGGTAAAAATAATAATATAATAATTTTTTTTTCAAAACTAATGGAAATCCATGAATAAATATAAGAATATTGTCAGCAATATTTTGTATATGGAAACTAGAAAGATTAAAAATCAGAAAAACAAAACGTACAGTACACTTTTGCTGGTCAACATGCACATAGAGAGTTTTATGTAACACCGAACATTTTCCTAACGAGAATATTTCTTTTAAGTGTACATTTTCCGACGCTCGGTTTATTAAGAAAATTCAATTTGAAGCTTTAAACAAGTGTTTTCCAATCCCAGGCTAAGCATGACGTAAAATTTCGAGTTTAGAAAAGCCTGAATATTTGGTTTGGTCGCGTAGCCAAGCCAAATTTTCAGGTTTTTCTAAACTCGAAATTTTACTTCATGCGCCACTGGTACAAAACACTGATTCAATGTAAAGTTTAGCGGTGTGTCTTAAGCTTCGTAATATGTCAATGTTTTGTACCGGTGGCGCATGAAGTAAAATTTCGAGTTTAGAAAAGCCTGGAAATTTGGTTTGGCCGCTCCGCGCTTCGCGCTACGCGACCAAACCAAATTTTCAGGCTTTTCTAAACTCGAAATTTTACTTCATGCTTAGCCTGGGAGTGGAAAACACTCGTATAAAGTTCTAACTGAATTCTCTTAATAATCCGAGCGTCGGAAAATGTACAAAGAAATGCATATGTATACTTAAAAGAAATTTGTAAATGTGTTTGCATCCATGCCTAGACATTCAACACCTTCACATTTTTTTCTAAATTTCCCTCAATCAAACAATACTCTACTCAAATAAGGGTTGTGAACATTTAAATTGAATAATAACGCACGAACAACATGTGTGCTCATTTTCTGTGACATGTGGATGGTTTTCGGATGTTTTTCACCCCCGCATCTCGTTTATCAGATCGTCGTTTAGGGGCCCGCATGATGCGCTCGTGCCAACTACGAGGACCTTTAGGGAAATTAAAAGGGTTGCCCGTTATTTGCTCCCCTGATGGCCGATCAGGCTCGCAGATACGATTCTGTTTCGAGCATTTGGCCCCAGCTGTTGAATCATGGTGTTTCGTGACCATTTGGTGTAAGTACAGTTTAATTTAAACAGTGAGCTTGAATCGCGATGATTGCTCATCGAATAATGAGTAAGTAATCATTATGCTGTCAGAAAATAAAATAGTTAATTAAAAAGCTTTTTCCTGCAGAGGGTGTGACATGGAAGACGAGACTGCCGGACACATTCTCAGCGATTGCCCGGCACTCTCGTTTACTAGAGGCTCCTTACTGGGTGAAAGATGGCCTACATAAGGGATCTAGCCACCTTGGCTTTGATAGACTACCTAAACCGAAGATTTAAGTATATACGCTGTAATTGGGATATGTATACTTTTTTTTTTTTTTTTAAGAGTTTATTTCGTACAATTACAATGACATATATATATATATATATATATATATATATATATAGTAACATAAGTTAAAATTATTTGTATTCATCTGCGCCTCATTGTAGTTGGTACCTTGGGTTTCATTCCTTCTTTCCTCGCCTCGTGATGTCTGGGTAGTATCCGATCTCGGGCTAACGGTATTGAAGGATTCTTGTGAGTTTTACATTTTCATATTTAAAAGAAAAACTCCCTGTATGTCTTAAGACGATGCATCACCCGGTTTACTACTTTTTAGATTTGCTTTACTAAATATACATATAGTAAATTTTCTCAGCGATTGCCCGGCACTATCGTTTACTAGAGGCTACTTACTGGGTGAAAGATGGCCTACATAAGGAATCTAGCCACCTCGGCTTTGCTAGTAGGTAGTCTAGCAAAGCCGAGGTGGTTATTTAAACTGATTATTTAAACTAAAATCAAAGTAAACCAGATAGGCTGGCTGAGCTGAGGCTGGGTAATCGACGGAGGAAGCACAATGGGTCTAATGGGCCTAAGTGCAGTGCAGAAATGCGCACTCCCTAAAAAACCAGAACCAGCTTTTCCCTGGCAGAGAGAGACAAGACTATAATTTTTCTTGGGTAATATTTGCAGATGAAATATTTGTAAGAATGGATCATCAAATTTCTAGTTTGCAGATATTTGGCCAGACCATTTAGAATAATATACGATGTCTTTTGTAAACATAGTGATTAAATGCCTAAAGTATGTAACATGTCGTGTTGGGTTAGATAAGTGGTCCTTACACTACTTTACTAGAACAACATTTTCTAGCCCAAATTTTGGGCCAGTCAATCTTCTATTTGTTCTCTTGAAATAGTTTATCACGAGCTGCACTAGAAACGCTTACTACCCAATTATATTTTCTTGAGTATTGCATGTGTAAAATATCAAGTGGAAAAGTCGAGGTGCGCGATTAAGTGCGGTGAATGGATGGATGAAGCGGTTAAGTAAGCCCGTGAGGTAAGCAACGGAGGCTGAGCCCGCAATTAGTTAAAGATAATAATAGTAATAACGCTAATCTAGATGAAGACCACCGTCGCGTCGCCAATAACACTCTCTTCTTGCCATTACAATGGAAGGCGCTGCTGCGCCCTGACGATCCATCGGTCACGCTGCGCAGACACGTCTCATTTAATGCTACTTGCAGACGGATTCGTAAAAAACACAATGAGACATTTTAGAACAGTCAACATTTATAAACTTATGCATCGACTTAGAACATATAGGAAATCCAATATAAATTTTAAAGATTCCAATTATTGTGTCCCCTACACATTTTTAAAGAAACTTATATTAAAACTTTTTAAAGTACTAGATTAGATAAGAATACCTACCAACCCTGAATACTTTCTACAAAGCCGTTTTGAAGTTATTTGCAAAATTATGTCCTAAAACAATTAATTTGCATAAGATCCCAATACTTAACTTCAAAACGGCATAGTAGAAAGTATTCAGGGTTGGTAGGTATTCTTATCTAACCTAGTACTTTAAAAAGTTTCAGTACAAGTTTCTGCAAAAGTTAATAGAAAAGCCAATAATTGGCCCATTTAAAATTTAGATTGAATTTCCTATACAGGGAGTTGTCTATTAAGTATACATACAGGGACTTTTTATTTTAAGTCTACATATCCCAATTACAGCGTGTATATACTTGAATCTTCGGTATTCGTTAAATAAATCAATTTGAAGCTTTAAATTAGTGTGTTCTACTCCCAGACTAAGCATGAAGTAAAATTTCGAGTTTAGAAAAGATCCGTGAAAATTTGAAAAAAAAGTTCAATTTGAAGCTTTAAATTAGTGTTTTTCACTCCCAGACTAAGCATAAAGAAAAATTTCGAGTTTAGAAAAGCCCCGTGAAAATTTCTTGACAGCGACAGCGACCTTCGACAAATTTTCTGAGCTTCTCTAAACCCGAAATTTTACATTATTATGTATATTTGAACTTCACTTAAAACCAGTGTTTTATACGCGTGGCGCATGAAGTAAAATTTCGAGTTTAGAAAAGCCCAGAAAATTTGTCTCGGGTCGCTGCGCGACCCTCGACAAATTTTCACGGGGCTTTTCTAAACTCGAAATTTTACTTCATGCTTAGTCTGGGAGTGGAAAACACTTATTTAAAGCTTCAAATTGAACTTTTTTAACGAATATCCGAAGATTTAAGTATATACGCTGTAATTGGGATATGTATACTTAAAAGAAAAACTCCCTGTATGTCCTAAGCCGATGCATCACCCGGTATACTACTTTTTAAATTTGCTTTACAAAATATACATATAGGAAATTTTTCTCTTAAGTATACATTATGCTTAATCGAAGAGTGGAAACAATCATTAGAAATGCTCTTGAAATTTTACAGCGGATGCATCGGGATGTTTATACGTAAAAGAAAAATTCCCTGAATATGAAGAATATGTATGTTTTTGAGTTTACGTGAAGTGATTGTTACACATAAAAAGACTGTTATTCCTTACTTCACTTTTTATTTCAATCATTAGATGTACATTGATAATTAGCACCTTGTGTCTCGAAATGTACATCTTACGATACAAATAAAAAGTGAAGCAAGAAATAACCACGGTTGCAAAATCAGTGATTTTGTCATCAAATCTGGTATTTTACACTCTCGGAATTAGACAAATTCTGGTGTTTGTTGGAAGTTCTCAGTGACATTCTAGTGATTTACTGTCATCAGAAATGATTAAAGTTAAAATCGGGAAATATTCGGCATATCATTCATAAAACTGTTTATGTCCAAATGGCCGAACATTTGCAGAGGAATCATTTTTGATCAATTTTGTATGAATCATTTCTAAGGAGTATATTTTAAACGTCATTTGAATTCAGTGTTTTGTACGCGTGGCGCACGAAGTAAAATTTCGAGTTTAGAAAAACCCCGTGAAAATTAGTCTCGCGTTCTACGCGGGGCTTTTCTAAACTTGAAATTTTACTTCATACTTAGTCTGGGAGTGGACTGTCAAGATTTTCAACATGTCAAGGATATTTCGAGGTTTTCGTCAATTTCTGAAATTCTCATCAGATTTTCAAGACATCAAGACTTTCAACAGAGAAAATGTTTGTCAATTTTTAATATTTCGAGGTTTTCGTCAATTTCTGAAATTCTCATCAGATATTCAAGACATCAAGACTTTCAACAGAGAAAATGTTTGTCAATTTTTAATATTTCGAGATTTTCGTCAGTTTATAATTATTAAACGTCATCGCATCAGCAGAAAAAAATATTTCGAGGTTTTCGTCAATTTCTGAAATTCTCATCAGATTTTCAAGACATCAAGACTTTCAACAGAGAAAATGTTTGTCAATTTTTAATATTTCGAGATTTTCGTCAATTTATAATTATTAAACGTTGTCGCATCAGCAGAAAAAAAAAACAAAAAACGATTGATTACATTTTCTAGTTTTGTAATTTAACTTATTTGAGAGATATTTTTGAATGCAATACAAATTTCAACAATTTATTTTTTGTTTTCCAATGCGTTTTTGTAATACCGTAATTCCATAGAATGAAAAAATAATTTACAATCGAGAGATACTACGCGAAATTTGACAGATTTATATTTATTTCTTGTCGAATCACAAAAGTTCTAACAAAAAACTAAACCGACAAAGAAAACAATAACTTTAAATTATTTCAAATAAATCAACACAACTTTAATCGAACTTTGAGCATCTGTATTTCAGTTAAAAACAGCTCGATTTTGTTTTTGACTGAATTACGTATGTTCAAAGTTCGATTCAAGTTGTTCAACTCTAACACAAAGCGCATTTATTCCCTAACAATCCCTGATGATTCCAATAAAATCCGAGATTCCCGAGATATATTTATTAATTTATTCTTGCAAAAAGAGGAACTGCGTTCAATAAACTTTAACTAAATCTCAGTTTTGATTAACTGTAAATCAATTTGTAAATCCAGAATTTAATCCCCGCTTAGTAACCTTAAACTTTGTTTAATCCTACACCCAAATCCAAGTTTTTAAAACGCTAGCGCAAAAATTGAATTTATTAAATAATCGAACACAAACCCAACTAATTAAATATTGCATTATCCAACGATATCTCAATTGTTGTACAAAATAACAAACATTGTTTCTAACAAAAGACGTTTGGCATCAAGTTCCCAACATTTTTGCTAAAACAATGTTTTCCATAGCACGCTCCGTTTACGAGATAATCGACTTGAATCGCGAAAACGTCAACCTAACTTAACTGTACTCACCGTTCCTATCAACTCCTACAACCCACGCGCGATTCCAAATTTTTAAAGCCCTACAGCGAAAAATGGAATTTATTATACATTTCCAAATTTTTAAAGCCCTACAGCGAAAAATGGAATTTATTATACATTTCCAAAACGTATAATTGTTTATTCAACGATATCTCGATTGTTGCACAAAATAACAAAAATTGTTTCTAACAAAAGACGCTCGGCATCAAATTCACGGAAACAATTTTTTCCATAGCAAGCTCTGTTTGAGAGACAATCGATTTGAATCGCGGAAACGTGAACCTAACCTAACCTCACTCACCGCACCTGTCAACTCAATAAATCCCACGCGCAATACTAAATTTTTAAAGGCCTAGAGCGAAAAATTGAATCTATTACACATTTTTCAAACTTACAATTGTTTATCCAACTAATATTACATATTTTTTATTATTTTACTTCATGCTTAATCAAGGACTGTAAACACTCGTTAGAAGCTGCAATTGAAAGCTTTTATAATTAAATGCGCTATAACTTCTGAACAAAGCAAGATAGAACCTGCGTTTATTGAACATTTCTTCGTAAAATAAAAGCTACATTTTATTGCTGAAATTTATAAAGAGACTAATCACCCTGTAGAAGTATGTTTGAAGGTTTCTGAAAGACGTTCTTCATTTCACAACATATTACGAGGTGTTCCTCAGGGTTCAATTGTAGGACCCTGTAGAAGTATGTTTGAAGGTTTCTGAAAGACGTTCTTCATTTCACAACATATTACGAGGTGTTCCTCAGGGTTCAATTGTAGGACCACTGTTGGTATTATAATAATATCATATGTTCAATAAAAACAAACCTCTAGAGTGCTATGGAAAATATTGTAGATTGGCAACTCTGAAATTATATATTAGAATTATTATGTCTGACGTTTTATGTGACAATTTCTAAAGCGTGTAGCCAACTTAAATTTAAAAAAAGATTAAATCATGGCACCCTTGAGGTTTTTTTTTATTGAACATACGATATATATATATAATAATATAATATAATTACAAGTACGATGCATATTTATTCTAGAGCTTTTACATATTTTAACGTTAATAAATAAAAAAGTATTTTTTGTTTTGTTAATATGTATTTATATTATTCATGTTTTAACAAAATATAAAATCTGGTGATTTCTGAAGATTTTTTAAGCGATATTTTTATACATCTGGTAGGCTAGAGTTGGCAACGCTGGGAATAACAGTCTTTTTATGTGTATGAAGAATAAAATCAAAATAAGCGCAAGACCACGCGTAACGATTCGTTACTTTCTAAAGCAGTAACATTTTGCACCCTATAAATAATTTAATTTAAACTAACACAAACACTTTCTTTCAAACGCCTCCCCAAACAAGAAAAGGATCATCTCAGTACACAGCGGCAAGTGTTTTCATTTCATTCCCAAACAAGTGAATGGCCGGTTCCCATTGACAACAAAAGACGTCTTTCAATACTTCTTCTCTCTTTTCAACTATTGGTTAACCTTGTAACCCGAAACTTATCTAAAGCTCCGACGGTAACCACTCAACTCAATTCACTTGCACCTGAGCCCGAGGTGAGTTCACTTGTTCGCCCCCATTGTAAACAAAATAGAGGACCCTTTTTTTTCCACCCTGGCGTGGGTGGCGCTGCTCCTCTCTTTATTCTCCTTTCTAGTTCACAGGATGAAATATAATAACTATAATTGAAGTTGAATAGATATCGATCGCGTCTCGTGGGATTATTTAAATTTTTCCTGTGTTCGTTTGCATATTAATATACTTTTCGATTGTTGGGTGATGTGAACAATTGGGTCTTGAGTTATTCCAAACAAACGGACGGTTTTAGATCTTGATGCGTAACGAATATTCTTGGAGTATCATCATCTATACTACAGTTCACATCGGTTCTTAATCTTGCTCAAGTTTTTTTAGTAAACACTTTTTTTCCACATTTGCGCGAATTATTTTATTACCCTGTCCTGGGCAATAGATGGCGCTATGTTTTATTTTGAATTATTATGTTATTCTGTTCTGAACAATAGATGGCGCTTTGTTTCATTTCCAATTACAGTGACTTAATTCAACCCAGTGGCGACAACTGTGGTATTCTTTTTGATTGGGTCTTTAGTAATTTTGATCCAACATGGCGGACGAACAGCGGCGTAGCTATGAGGTCTAAAGTATGTCACAACAATTCCCTCTAAGGTTTGTGTTTTATTTCACTTACCCTTAAATCGTATCTCAAAAATTCGCAACGATAAATAGAATCAACCTAAAACCATTAAGGGAATAGCCCCCGCTCCAGAGCTGGGCAGGATTCGAATCATTCAGGACTCAAATCCTGGATTCGAATCCTTTTAGAGGATTTAAAAGAAACATTCGAATACTTTAGTTCAACTGGATTTTTGATCCGGATTCGTTATATTTTTATAAGAGGATTCGTATTCGAATCCAAATGTGGGTGATTCGAATCCTTATAAAAGGATTCGAATATTTATAAAAGGATACGAATACTTACAAAAGGTTTTGAATCGTCAAAAATAATTCGAATTAATTGTGAGGATTAACTTGAAAATGTTCATTTGTGTGTTTTTAAATTTCTCGTCAAATCACTGTTTTATACGCGTGGCGCATGAAGTAAAATTTCGAGTTTAGAAAAGCCCAGAAAATTTGTCTCGGGTCGCTGCGCGACCCTCGACAAATTTTCACGGGGCTTTTTTAACCTCGAAATTTTACTTCATGCTTAGTCTGGGAGTGGAAACGCTCGTTCGAAACTTCAAACTGAATGCTTTGATAAGAAGATTAAATGACTAAAAATGTTTTTAAAGATAATAATCTAGTTTTCAAAATTTTGTTTAATATTATTTCAAGCAAAACTAACATAGTAGCCACAATCTGAAATGTTTAATTTTTCAGGAATTTCTCTGATTCAAGATTTTCTTCCCTGACCTTTTAATATAACTTTTTTCTTAGGGAAACCCCCCTTTTGTTAAATTATTTAAGTTAATTTTATAAATTTTCACGTGTTTTGTAATTTGCCTGCGGATTTGAACAAATTTAATAATATCATATGGCGTTTTTGTTTTGGTCAATTTGAATTTAATTTCACGACTTTTCTCTGACTTTGACGGTTTTAATGATATTCAGTGAATTTTTTATTTACGTAAGTTTCAGGCATTCGTCGATTTTATAATAGAGTTTAATTTGAAGTTTTGAACGGGTGTTTTCACTCCCAGGCTAAGCATGAAGAAAAATTTCGAGTTTAGAAAAGCCCCGTGAAAATTTGTCGAGGGTCGCGCAGCGACCCGAGACAAATTTTCGGGCTTTTCTAAACTCGAAATTTTACTTCATGCGCCACGCGTACACAACACTGACTTGAAGTGAAAGTGAAGTTTAGAAACACACAAATACATCTTTAATCAGAGTAACAGGGAATCAGATATTTAGTCTGTTATCAACGATGTTCAGTGTTAATAATAAATAATTAGATTTTGAATATTTTTGTTAAAACAACTGGTAACGATATTTATATAATAATGATTGCAAAAAAATAATAACATCAAATTTATTCTTAAAGGATTTGTATTAATCTTTGATTCGAATCATATTTATCTCTTACGAATCCTTTATTCAAGTATTCGTGATTCGAATCATATTAGGTGATTCGGATTCGTGATTCGAATCCTTTTTACGAGGATTCGTCCCAGCTCTGCCCCGCTCATAGATTATGCTTTAAGTGAAAGATGACAAAAACTTACTGTTACAATTGAATGTATCTATAATAACCTATTTTCCTATTTTTTACTTTTCTCTTATGACAATTTTAGTTTTTCTAAATTTTCGAGTGCCCTTTATAGTGAAAATAGGATTTGACAATAAAAATAGTGCTTTTAAGTCATCCAAAACTTTTTTTAAAGAATAACTTTTTGTCGAAAAAATGTTTCCTATCAGTGTAGTAATAAAGGGACACCGATACATACTTATTGAAAATCAATCATAGCGCCACCTATTGTTCAGAATATTGACAATTGAAACATTCTGTCAGCTTCCAGTATTTTGATTTTAGTAAATATTTATTATTTCTTTTAAATATTACAACAGGTTACATTAATTGGATTATAGAAAGTGACTGGACACGAATCATACAATACGCGATTTGTTCGGCTGATAAAATTCGCGCGTTTATTTACTTTAAACGAAAATAACAAGCATTAGAGAAGTAAACGCTTAATGAACCGTTATCCTGGTAAGTGTAAATATCCTTGTCGTTATCCCTGTGTAATATTGTAATATTAGACTAACACGCCGCGCGCAATAAACGTCGGACCACCCACCGCAACAGTTTTAAGTAAGTTTATATCGCGCAACACTCGCGAGATCGATTGATCGCTGATATTGATTGTCGATTATTGATTGCAGCCGCGCCGCTGAGGAAAACTGTGTCATGTCCAGAGTCACGGCCCTCGGCCTAACCTTTCAATCTCGGCATTTGCGATTCGGCGTTTCGTTTTCATTACCGGCGCCAGAAATGCTAATGGAAATGTAAACGTTATTGTTTGTTATCACGGTCAAAAGTAATAATGAGTTGCTTTGCTGATTGGTTTCGATTCAATTTGATCTGATTATTAGGTGGGTGTACACAATGGATTATTAATTTATTTTATCATGCACGAGCGTTATGGTTTTGTTGTTTTCACCGCGGTAAACATTTGTTTTAAGTAGAGAAATAAAACAAGTGTGTTTTAATTTAATTGTTGACAAAGCATCATTCCACACAACACAGTTGTAATTATCTGATACAGCTCAAATTAAGTACAACTGTAATATAACAAAGTTATGTAATATGTATATAAATGAGCTTTAATTTGTGTATATCTCAAATATGTAATATTGTTATACGGTGAGGATTTTTATTTTCGCTGAACATAGGTTTCCTATGTTCAGTTTATGAAAGTTCGTGTCAATACAATGTTTTATTAAATCATCTCAATACATTACGAGCAATTACAACATATCCAAGTAACCTTTTTTTTTATCAGACAAAGGCCTTTGGTCTTGTTAGGCCAATAATGTCGGGTTTGGTTACCGAGTAAAACCCTTCCCCCTCTCTTCCCCGGTATCGCCATCACGGCATTTCTTTAGGAGTCTTCTTCTGGTTTCTTATCTTTCAACCTGTCCGTTCCTCGGCGTATTTTCTGCGCATAACGCAGGTCGCGAATGCGCTCACAGCGTCCCAGGCCTCCTCGGACTCCAGCATCGTCTCCACGACAGTCTTCTCGTCTAGCCTTCCAATTTTGCTTTCTAAGACTAGTCTTTCCGGCTGCCATTCCGGGCATATGGTCCTGGTATGCCTGGCCGTGTCGTCTTTGTCCCCGCAGTAATTGCATCTCTTGTTATCTGCTTTCCCTATCCGATGAAGATAGGACCCAAAGCTGCCATGTCCTGTGAGTAACTGGGTTAGATGGTGAGTTACCAGCCCGTGTCCCCTCTCCACCCATCGTTTGAAGTCTGGGATTAGTGTCCTTGTCCAGCCCTCTCCCATAGACCACCGTTCTTGCCACTTGTCCATGGCCCTGTTGTGTGCTGCCTGCCTAGCCTTCGTACGGTCGCCCATCTCCCCTCCCTCTCTGTAGGATTCTGCTCTCCCCACCACGTACAGGTCTCCAGGCATCGTCGATGATAGCACTTCAGCAGCGTCTGTCGAGACCGTCCTGTACGCCCGTATTATGAGTAGTGCACCGGTTCTCAGTGCCGTCCTAGCCTTGTTTCGGTTCCTCGCTGTCGACATTGCTGACTCTGCCCATACAGGAGCCGCGTAGGCCAGCTTCGCTCTGGCCACCGTCGCTAGCAGCCGCCGTCTGCCCTCGCTCGGACCTCCTATATTCGGCATGATGCGTCCCACTGCAGTGTCCGCCCTTAACGCCGCTTCTGCCGCCTCGGCGCAGTGCCTGCTGTATCGCGGGTTGGCCTCAAGCAGTCCCCCACTCTGATTTTCTCCTCCGGTGTCTTCTCCGCCCTTTTAGTTGACAGCCACACTGCCATTGTTTTGTGGGCTGCTACTCTTAGTCCGTTTCCCTCCACCCATCGTAGGATTTTGGTTGACGCCTCACATGCAATACGTCGCACCTCATCCATGCTTTGGTGTCTCACCACGAGTGCCAGGTCACCCGCAAAGGTCACAGTGGTAGCTCCTTCCGGTAGCTCCAGCCCCAACACTCCATCATAGACTAAATTCCAGAGTATTGGGCCAAGCACCGATCCTTTGGGGACACCCTGGTCGACCTTTCTGGTTGTGTCCTTCCCACCTGCACTGTAAATGATGCTCCTGTCGTTGACGTACGCATTGATCATCGTGGCCATCCCCTTGGTTAGTCGCTTTGCTGCCTTGATCTTAACTACCTGCCACGACAGGGTGTTGAAGGCGTTCTTAATATCAAGTCCCACCATCACCGCATGCTCCCTCTTCCTAAGCGGCCCTTCATTCGCTCCACGTACCATCTCCTTCAAGGCTGCGACCGCCTCAATGGTGGACCTCCCCTTCCGGAAACCGTATTGGTGTGGATGGAACCCTCCCTCTGCCTCAATCTCCTCCGCGATCCTATTAGTCAGTGCCGTCTCTAGTAATTTCGCTATTCCATTAAGGGGGCAGAGTGGTCTGTATGCTCCCGGATCATCAGGTGCCTTATTCCCCTTTGGAATGAGCGCCAGCCTTGCTGTTTTCCACCTCCCGGGGAACACTCCTTCGTGGAGGCATTTGTTGAAGACGCCCATGAAAAGGTCTGGGTTGGCCTCGACAGCTTCTCTAATGGCCTCATTTGGCAGACTATCCGGGCCTGGTGCCTTGCTGCTATGAAGGTTCCTAGCAGCCCCTTTTATTTCGTCTATCGTAAAGGGTTCCGCCGTGTTCGTCCCCGAGACTCCGCCAGTTGTGTCGTCTCCCCTGAGAGGAAAGAGGGTATCCACCACTCTGGAATATTTGACACTACCCTTGTTGGTCCTTGTTTTATTGACGGCAACCTAACTGCTGTAAAATGTTTGGAACTTCTTCAAAGAGACACAACTACAAGTCCTCAATATTGAGAGCGTATGGTTTCAAATGGACGGCGCTCCACCATATTTTACAGGCCATGTTACACGTTTCCTAAATGAAACCTTCCAGGATCGCTGGATTGGAAGATTTCCACCCATAGCTTGGCCACCCCGATCCCCCGATTTATCGCCAAACGATTTATTTCTTTGAGGTTATCTCCAATCGAAAATCTACAATAATATAGCAATAGAAAGTAGAGAAGAACTAAAAAAATAAGTACCGCCTGCAACGAAATATAACCAGTTTTTTTTAAAGAAATACTGTACAATGATTTTACAATCGCTTGGCATATTGCTTGGAGCAGGAAGGTGGTCACTTTGAAGATTTGTACTAAACCTAAAATAAAATGTCAGTCCCCCCAAAAGCATAAATAAAATATCTGTAAGTTTGGTTGCCTAATCCGCGAAATTAATGAAATAATGTATTTCAGCGAAAAAAAATCCTCACGGTATATTTATAACGCTATATACAAATTATGAATGTTACAGCATATTTTGAACTTTACTTGAAACCAGTGTTTTATACGCGTGGCGCATGAAGTAAAATTTCGAGTTTAGAAAAGCCTGAAAATTTGGTTTGGCCGCTCCGCGCTTCGCGCTACGCGACCAAACCAAATTTTCAGGCTTTTCTAAACTCGAAATTTTACTTCATGCTTAGCCTGGGAGTGGAAACACTCGTTTGAAATAAAATTCAATTAAATAATTGAGCAGATTTTAAAAACATTGTAAATACATTACTCTAAATTGAACAATATTGAGCAAAACAGTAGGTAGAGTGAAGCAGAGCTGGACGAATCCTCGTAAAAAGAATTCGAATCACGAATCCGAATCACATAATATGATTCGGATCACGAATACTCAAATAAAGGATTCGTAAGAGGTAAATATGATTCGAATCAAAGATTCGGATCCTGTTTTTTCGAATCACGAATACAAATCTTTCATAAATAAATTTGATTTTATAATTTTTTTGCAACCATTAAGATTTTAATATTGCTAGCAGTTGCTTCAATAAAAATATTCAAAACCTAATTATTTATTATTAACACTGATCATCGTTGATAACAGACGAAATATCTGATTCCGTGTTACTCTCATTGAAGATGTTATTGTGTGTTTTTGAACTTCACTTCAAATCAGTGTTATGTACGCGTGGCGCATGAAGTAAAATTTCGAGTTTAGAAAAGCCCCGTGAAAATTTGTCTCGGTTCGCTGCGCGACCCTTGACAAATTTTCTACGCGGGGCTTTTCTAAACTCGAAATTTTACTTCATGCTTAGTCTGGGAGTGGACAACACTCGTTCTTAGAAGTTTCAAATTGATGGATCACTCTAGATTACTAAGTTTATTACTCAATGGACCGTTTTACAAAGGCTACAGCTTGAAGGATCAATTGTAGTTTTCGGAGACCGAAGGACTATAGGGAATTGAAGTTTTTTTTCAAAAAAACAACGAATATCTGAAGGTTCACAGCGTGGATATGAAAGAAAAATGTTGTATATATGACTCTTAATAAATGTTAATAATTTTCATATTTTTCATAATTTCTGTGTATTTTGTTACTTTTCGCGATTTATTTAAACGTTTTTTTTTCAGTGTTTTGGTCAATTTGAATGAAATTTAATAACTTGTCTCTGACTTTGGCGGGTTTAATGATATTTAGTGATTTTTTTGTACCAAATTTTGAGGCATTCGTCGATTTTATAAAAGAGTTTAATTTGAAGTTTTGAACGATGATTCCACTCCCAGGTTAAGCATGAAGTAAAATTTCGAGTTTAGAAAAGCCCCGCGTAGAAAATTTGTCGAGGGTCGCGCAGCGGCCCGAGACAAATTTTCACGGGGCTTTTCTAAACTCGAAATTTTACTTCATGCGCCACGCGTACAAAACATTGATTTAAAGTGAAGTTAAAAATGCACTGAAAACAACTTAACCCAACTTCGAAATATTTTAAAATTGATTTTTTTCTTTTATATCCACGTTGTGAAACTTCAGATATTCGTTTTTTTGAAAAAAAAAACTTCAATTTCCTGTAGTCCTTTGGTCTCCAAAGACTACAATTAGTCCTTCGAGCTGTAGCCCTTGTAAAACGGTCCTCTGAGTAATAAACTTAAGTAATCTAGAGTGATCCATCAATTTGAAACTAAGAACGGGTGTTGTCCACTCCCAGACTAAGCATGAAGTAAAATTTCGAGTTTAGAAAAGCCCCGCGTAGAAAATTTGTCGAGGGTCGCGCAGCGACCCGAGACAAATTTTCACGGGGCTTTTCTAAACTCGAAATTTTACTTCATGCGCCACGCGTATAAAACACTGGTTTAACGAGAAATTTATAAAGACACAAACAAATTATTTATGTTAATCCTCACAATTAATTCGAATTATTTTTAACGATTCGAATCCTTTTGTAAGTATTCGAATCCTTTTATAAATATTCGAATCCTTTTATAAAGATTCGAATCACCCGCATTTGGATTAGAATACGAATCCTCTTAAAAAAATTTAACGAATCCGGATCACGAATCCAGTTTAAGTAAAGTATTCGAATGCCTCTATTGAATCATTTAAAAGGATTCGAATCCAGGATTCGAATCCTGAATGATTCGAATCCTGCCCAGCCCTGGGGTGAAGTTAGAACAAATAAAGGTGCGACGTTGCCCAGTTAATTTTATGAAAAATTCTAAACTAACTAATCGCATGTTGATTGTTCTATTATAAATTATTACTTACATGCATTGAGATCCACATCATTAGAAAATTCTAATTTTCCATCCTATCATTATGTTCATTAAAATACAATAAATCGTAATCAAGATTGTAAAGTTGCTTTGAGGAAGTTTGTGAATAAATTCCCACAATGCGGGGAATATGGGGTAATATGTAATTAGAAAATTCATTGATTTAGAACAAAGCGGTGGCATTACATACGCCCACGCTGTTTGTATTGTTCCACGATACAGCCCCATTGTTTCGGAAATTAGAAACGTGATTTTATGGGCAACCTTTAAAAAAAATTGAAAGAAACGAATTATTGGATATATTAAAATTACTTCCGCTTTTTAATGTTTGAACATGTTGTAATTAAATTTTTAATCTAACTAAAGTAAAAACCCACAAATTCGGTAAAGGCTCTGTCTTCTAACCCAGGGGTCACGGGTTTCTTTGAAATAAACCATTTTTAAATAACAAACAAACTAGTCGGAAACCGAAACTAGTCGGAACAAAGTTTTAATTTGTGAAACGATACCAAATGTTTTTAATTTAAATAACTTTACATATTGCAATATGTTTTACTAAGTGCCAGATGAGAAATTAATTCAAGAAATGAAGTAATTAGATAGCTGAATTTTATTTAAATATTTTTTTATAAAAAAAGAAATAGTTCAAGTGATTTATAATATCAACGAGAATAACTGAGAATTTTTTCACATTTTTATTAAAATTAAAAAAATTTTAGGGCCTCGGTGGCCGAGTGGGTAGAGACCCTACCCACAGACCAAGGTTCGCGGGTTCGAATCCCGTCCGGTGGAATAATTTATGAATAATAAATTATTCCATCTGGGTCCATGGATGTAGTATGAGTTTGTGTTGTTTCAGGAGTAAATGGTTAATTATCGAAATTAGAATTGGTTAAAATACATTAAAATGTTAAATATGTAAATAGATTGATGTCTAATGGTTTAGATACCAAGGCCAAAGAAACAAAAAAAAAGTCGAAAAATCGCAAATTTCGTAAGGGGTCTGCATGGAAGCAAGATTTTTATACAAAATAAATGTTTTTTCTAAAAATCTGAAAAAAATCACACACACTCTTACTACATTTAGAAATAATTTGAGCCATTTATTTCCTAAAGAATAAATAATTCGTCGACTTTTCTCGACTTTTAAAACCGACAAAAAATTAATAAACACCCTAAAATTTGATTTTGAGCGCTCGTTCTAATCACAATTTTTGGGTCTTAAACAATGGTTATACATTAAATAAAAGCTCGTTTAATCGCAAACTGCTTACTTTTTGAATAAACTAAATCAGTTAAATACTTTGTGAAATGTAGCACTAAACACAATAAGTGAAAAATCGACAAATTTTCCGTTTCGAATAATAACTGCATTTAATATTAAATTTACATAACAAATGATGTTTGTTATAAAACGATCTTTTTACGAACAAAATAAGCTTGAAATAAATGTTAATTAAGGATTATAATATCTTAAAAATTTTGCTAATTATGGATGCTTAATTGTTGTCACATTCGTTTCAAACAGTTTTTAAATGAAATTAAACAGCTGAATTTTTCTAAAATATGTTTCTTTATAAGAAAAAACGGATAGTTCAAGTTATTTATAATATCAAGGAGAATCACTGAGAATTTTTTCAGATTTTTATAAAATTTAAAATTTTTCTCGAAAAATCGCAAATTTCGTAAGGGGAAACAAGCAAGATTTTTATACAAAAATAAATGTTTTTTTCTAAAAATCTGAAAAAAATCAAAGACACTCTTACGACCTTTAGAAATAATCTAAGCCATTTATTTCCCAAATAAAAAAATAATTCGTCGACTTTTCTCGACTTTTAAAACCGACAAAAAATTAATAAACACCCTAAAATTTGAATTTGAGCGCTCGTTCTAAGCACAATTTTTGAGTCTTAAGCAATGGTTATACATTAAATAAAAGCTCGTTTAATCGCAAATTGCTTGCTTTATAAATAAACTAAATCAGTTAAATACTTTGTGAAATGTAGCACTAAACACAATCAGTGAAAAATCGACAAATTTTCCGTTTAGAATAATAACTGCATTTAATGGTTAATTTACAAAACAAATGATGTTTGTTATAAAACGATGTTTTTACGAACAAAATAAGCTTGGAATAAATGTTAATTCAGGATTATAAATCTTAAAATTGTGCTAATTATGGATGCTTAATTGTTGTCACATTCGTTTCAAACAGTTTTTAAATGAAATTAAATAGCTGAATTTTTCTACAATATGTTTCTTTATAAGAAAAAACAGATAGTTCAAGTTATTTATAATATCAAGGAGAATCACTGAGAATTTTTTCAGATTTTTATAAAACTTAAAATGTTTCTCGATAAATCGCAAATTTCGTAAATGGAAACAAGCAAGATTTTTATACAAAAATAAATGTTTTTTTCTAAAAATCTGAAAAAAATCAAAGACACTCTTACGACCTTTACAAATAATCTAAACCATGTATTTCCCAAAGAACAAAATAATTCGTCGACTTTTCTCGACTTTTAAAACCGACAAAAAATTAATAAACACCCTAAAATTTGAATTTGAGCGCTCGTTCTAAGCACAATCTTTGGGTTTTAAACAATGGTTATACAGTAAATAAAAGCTCGTTTAATTGCAAAATGCTTACTTTTTGAATAAACTAAATCAGTTAAATACTTTGTGAAATGTAGCACTTAACACAATAAGTGATAAATTGACAAATTTTCCGTTTCGAATAATAACTGCATTTAATGTTAAATTTAGAAAACAAATAATGTTTGTTATAAAACGATGTTTTTACGAACAAAATAAGCTTGGAATAAATGTTATTTAAGGATTATACATTTTAAAAATTGTGCTCATTATGGATGCTTAATTGTTGTTACATTGGTTTCAAACAGTTTTTAAATGGAATTAAATAGCTGAATTTTTTTAAAATATTTTATTTATAAGAAAAAACAGATAGTTCAAGTTATTTATAATATCAGGGAGAATAACTGAAATTTTTTTCAGATTTTTATAAAAATTAAAATTTTTCTCAAAAAATCGCAAATTTCGTAAGGGGTCTGCATAGAAAATAATCAAGATTTTTATAAAAGAAAGATTTTTTCCCAAAATTCCCAAATGACACTCTTACTAGTATTCGAAATAATCTGAGCTCAAAATTGAATTTGCGTTCAATATTCTGGCACTAGATACCCACAGACGCGTTTCGGACCTCAAGGTCCTCTTCAGTGTGGTCCCAACCCAGTGCTGAGAAATACTGAACATTTCTGACTATTTCAAGCCAATATGTGAAAACTATTAATGGATTTCGATAGCTAACGCCATCTAACGCTCCATAGTGGCATCGTCAATGACACGGTGCACAAAGTGCATATCAGGTCACTGTTTCGTCCATGAACGAGCTAAACTCTGTGAAACCAGAAAACAAATATCAAAATTGAATTTGTGTTCAGTATTCCGGCACTAGATACCCACATAATAATCTGAACTATTTATTTACTCAAGTAAAAAATAATTGGTCGATTTTTCTCGACTTTTATAACCGACGGAAAACTAATAAACAAGTTTGTTTAGTAGTTTTTCAGTTGTTAACGGTGGAGGCTTCTACTTCGTTATACATCATAATTCACAAATGAAACACGATTTTGACTTTGTATAACTGAGATATTATTAAGTGACTATAGTTTTAACAACTTTAACTTATAGGAATATGGTTTTTTGAGTTACGTGAAGATATAATTAAACATGAATGAAAACACTAATACTTTCTTTACACTAAGTTTTATTTTGCTAGATGTACATTTCGAATACTAAGTACTCATTCTCAATAGCTTACTGACTAGTTTAATTGAGAATGAGTACTTAGCAGAGCTGGGACGAATCCTCGTAAAAAGGATTCGAATCACGAATCCGAATCACCTAATATGATTCGAATCACGAATACTTGAATAACGGATTCGTAAGAGATAAATATGATTCGAATCAAAGATTCGAATCCTGTTTTCGAATCACGAATACAAATCCTTTAAGAATAAATTTGATTTTATAATTTTTTTGAAACCATTAATACATAAATATCGTTACCAGTTGTTTTAACAAAAATATTCAAAACATGATTATTTATTATTAACAGTGAACATCGTCGATAACAGACTATATATCTGATACCCTATTACTGTGATTAAAGATGTATTTGTGTATTTCTGAACTTCACTTCAAATCAGTGTTTTGTACGCCTGGCGCATGAAGTAAAATTTCGAGTTTAGAAAAGCCCGAAAATTTGTCTCGGGTCGCGACAAATTTTCACGGGGCTTTTCTAAACTCGAAATTTTACTTCATGCTAAGCCTGGGAGTGGAAACACCCGTTCTAAACTTCAAATTGAACTCTATCATAATGTCGACCAATGCATAAAAATTACGTAAATAAAATAATCACTGAATATCATTAAAACCGGGAAAGTCAGAGAAAAGTTATGGAATTATATTCAAATTAACCAAAACACTAACAAAAAACCCATATGATATTATTAAATTTATCAAAATCAGCAGGCAAATTACAAAACACGTAAAAATTTCTAAAATTAACTTAAATATTGTCAAAAACAATAAAAACAATTTAACAAAATGGGGGTTTGCCACAGAAGAAAGTTATATTAAAAGGCCAGGGAAAAAAAATCTTGAATCAGGGAAATGTCGGAAAAATTTAACATTTCAGATTGTGACTACCATGTCAGTTTTACTTCAAATAATATTAAACAAAATTTTGAAAACTAGATTATTATCTTTAAAAAAATTTCAGTCGTTTAATGATTTTATCAAAGCATTCAGTTTGAAGTTTCGAACGAGTGTTTTCCACTCCTAGAGTAAGCATGAAGTAAAATTTCGAGTTTAGAAAAGCCCCGTGATAATTTGTCGAGGGTCGCGCAGCGACCCGAGACAAATTTTCTGGGCTTTTCTAAACTCGAAATTTTACTTCATGCGCCACGCGTATAAAACAGTGATTTGCCGAGAAATTTAAAAACACACAACTTTTGTGTTTTCATGTTAATCCTCACAATTAATTCGAATTATTTTTGACGATTTAAATCCTTTTGTAAGTATTCGAATCCTTTTATAAATATTTGAATCCTTTTATAAGGATTCGAATCACCTACATTTGGATTCAAATACGAATCCTCTTAAAAAAATGTAACGAATCCGGATCACGAATCCAGTTGAACTAAAGTATTCGAACGCCTCTTTTGAATCCTCTAAAAGGATTCGAATCAAGGATTCAAATCCTGAATGATTCGAATCCTGCCCAGCTCTGGTACTTAGTATTCGAAATGTACATCTAGCAAAATAAAAAATTATTGTGAAGAAAGTATTACTGATTTCATTCAACTTTAACTTCCCAATTTTCAAACTTTGAGTTTGAAAATGACAAGTTTAAGTTATCGAAACTGCAGTCAAATAATAAAGTCTCAGTTATACAAACAAAGTTTAAATTGTGTTTTCTTTGTGAACTAATAAACACCCTAAAATTTGAAAGCTCGTTCTAAGCAAATATTTAAGTCTCAAACAATGTTTCTAATTAAAAGTTAAAATAGGTGTTAGCAATCTGCAAAAGGCGATTTTAATAATAATAATAATAATAATATAATTTATTGCCCAACAGGAGACCCATTTACAGGACAATTTTACAATTAAAGAATAATATTTAAAACAAAACGTGAGTATATAACATAATAATTAATAAAATAACAATCAAACAACATATCACAACTTATCAAAAAATATGTCATCATAATGTTTCATTGCACTTCTACACATAACTGGCACAGGCGCACGTCGCAGACAGTTCGTTCGTGTTCCAGGGATGTAAAAGGAGTTGCTATGCCTAGAACTTGATCGTGGTACATGAAAATTAATTCTTGATAGGAGGAACGGTGCATCTGTAAAATTATTAACAATTTTCCAGAGAAATTTTGCAGATTGCTCTTCTCTTCTAGCAGCCAGGGAGACCACGTCATGTTTTTGAAGCAGTAGATCCTGCTCTATTTTTGTCATGGTAATTTTACGAATATTCACCCGGCATGTGGCCCACGAAGAAAATAGTTCTTAGACCCTAGATCTATCCTAACTTCACAACCTGTCATCTAACCTTGTAAGTTGTAAAGTTAGGTTAAATGTTAATTCGCGAAGTTAGGTTAGAAGACAAATTGTGACAGTTGCAACCTAACCAACTTTGTAATTGAGTGCAGTCGGATTACACTTAATTACAAAGTTGGGTTAGGTTGTAAATGTTACAATTTGTCTTCCAACCTAACTTCATGATTTGAGAGCTAAGAAACTTTTCTTCTGAAACTCTCACAACTTTAACTTAATTTTTTCTAAATTGTGAAACAATACCAAATGTTTTTAATTTAAATAACTTTACATATTGCAATATGTTTTACTAAGTGCCAGATGAGAAATTAACTCAAGAAATGAAGTAATTAAATAGCTGATTTTTCTTTAAATATTTTTTTCAAACCTAACTTCGTGATTTGCGATTTAACTTAACTTTACAATTTGTCATTTAACCTAACACAAACGACCTATGAACGACAGCTTACAACGGTAAGTTGTATCTAATAAAAACAAATAAATACTTGAGAGCGAAGATACTATTCTTTTGAAACTCTCACAACTTCAACTTAATTTGTTCTTAAATTGTGCCTCATTTTTATTAAACCGACCCAATTTTCGAACTTTGAAATATAGTCCCCTGCGGTAAATGTCACTTTCTAGGTGGTAAGTTCAAAAAATCTATTTAATTTTTGTATCAAGTACGCGTAATAAACAAAACCAAGTCTTTTAAAATCTTTACGTTTTCTAGCTTTTGTATTATACATTGGGTACAATCTAGGTTATTTATTTAATACTTTTTACTCTAATTATTGCTCTTATAATCCATCTTCTTTTTAAATAAATCTTGATTCTATTCATACCCTGAAATAATTATAGAGTAAGTGGATGTGTCGATGGACGTTCCCAAGAACAATAACAATAACGAAGAGAGACCGCAATCAGCGTCCGACTTGGACAAATGCGGCCGGTAATTGTCCGATCCGATCTGTAATTATTTTACTCATCCGTGTAATAATCTCATTGTCGATTTAATGCGTTATTAAATCCCAAGCCTTTTTGTCTTCACTCGACGCTTTCCCTTCTTCTCGGGCCTGACGATAATTGCGCGCTCGCTCGCGATCCGAATGCCGATTTGCGGTTTCTCATTGTTCGCGTTAATGAAGTGAAGAGTGAGTTTGGATTAAAGCGATTACACGATAATGTTCGGTGTGTTGTAGGTTTTTTGTTTAATGACGCAAACAGGTGGGTTTTACAATGATGATTGAATTTGCAGAGTTACACGAAGCGAATCAACAAACTTCACGAAACGAGAATTTTATTTTTCCAACGTTGGCGTTCTTATTAATTTCTTTACCATGTCTGGAAATGTTATTAAAATTTGACTTTTTGATTTTTTTAAAGAAAACAGTTTCGTGCACTTAATCTGCATCCTCTACTTTTAGTTCATATCTGTAACTCAATTGTTTGCAACTTCAAGCAGTGGCGTAGCAAGGTTAGGTAGTGCGCATTTCTGCACTGCACTTAGGCCTCATTAGGCCCATTGTGGTTAGGTGGTACCCGGTGCGGAAATATTTTGTCACCCCCGCCCCCTTCCACACACATTTAAATCATAAGTATAGCCCCTCCCCCCGAACACCAAGAAATCGTATATTTTTGACGTACTTTTATATAATTGACATGTCATAAGTTTTTAACTAAATTTTGCATATATTTTTACTCTTGCCCCCACCTCCTGGACTCAATATTCCCACTGAGCAAACAAAAAACAAATAACGTTTTATCAACAATGTAATAACATTAGATGTTGTTTTGATGTTGATGAAACGTTACTTAAATGTGCTTGTTTAGTGGGTTTTGTCTGTTGCCCCCTCCCCTCTGATATCGACCCAGCCTACGCTCATGATTAAAATCATTGAAAGAAGAGAAAATGAAATACAGTTGCAAGTATCATTTTTTTAGTTTAGGCACTTATAACCTTTTTTTACCTAACTTGTCTGTAAATATCATCAGACTCAATTCCTTTTGCTAATTTATTAACTATTGTCAAAATGCCTAAGCCTGACTCGGTTAGGCATTAATTTAACTATAAAAATCATGTAGTTAAAAAATTATGTTAATCGAGATAAATGCAAGTTTTTACAATAATACAATAGATAGTATATTTTTTGAACCTCGCAAAGAAACAGTGTTTAGTACGCGTGGCGCATGAAGTAAAATTTCGAGTTTAGAAAAGCCTGAAAATTTGGTTTGGTCGCGTAGCGCTACGCGCTACGCGACCAAACCAAATTTTCAGGCTTTTCTAAACTCGAAATTTTACTTCATGCTTAATCAAGGAGTGGACGACACTCGTTTTTGTGATTAGGAACTGTTTTGAAGTTTGAGGGTTCGAACAAGACGCAATTATTAAAAAAAAATCATGCATCAAGAACACAGTACTGTATTGAGCTACAAGGCCCCTAATATTAAGAGGCTCGGGGTATCTGCCCCTCTTGCCTAAGCGAGAGAGCCCAGCCTGACTCGTTTAGGCATTAATTTAACTTTAAAAATCATGTAGTTAAGAAATTTTGATTATGTTAATCGAGATAAATGCAAGTTTTTACAATAATACAATAGATAGTATATTTTTTGAACTTCATAACGAATCAGTGTTGAGTACGCGTGGCGCATGAAGTAAAATTTCGAATTTATAAAAGCCTGAAAATTTGGTTTTGTCGCTCCGCGCTTCGCGCTACGCGACCAAACCAAATTTTCAGGCTTTTCTAAACTCGAAATTTTACTTCATGCTTAATCAAGGAGTGGACGACACTCGTTTTTGTGATTAGGAACTTTGTGAAGTTTGAGCGTTCGAACAAGACGCAATTATTAAAAAAATCATGTATCAAGAACACAGTACTGTATTGAGCTACAAGGCCCCTAATATTAAGAGACCCCGAGCCTCTTAATATTAGGGGCCTTGTAGCTCAATACAGTACTGTGTTCTTGATGCATGATTATTTTTTAATAATTGCGTCTTGTCCCTCTTGCTCCCTCTGTGATATTTCCTGACTGAAAGAAAATATTGAACGTATATTAAAATCTAGACAGACTTAACAGCGAATGCTGCATGATTTGGCCTCCTCGAGGGATACGGAAAAGATAATTTAAAAAAATGCAAACTGCATGTTTTTAATGGTTGGATAGAACCGCAAATGGTTTTATCCAACCATTAAAATCCGTACCATTTGTATTTTTCCCTTTTTGATAAAACGTATTGGATGCATCGATTTTGCCAGAGTATTAGAAACCTATCAGGTGTTTATCACACCGTGAAAATTACGTTTAGAAATACGCGACGAGTTCAAGAACCCGTGTAAATTTTACCATTCAAACCACTAATCCACCACTCGAAAAAAATCTTTCTTCGCACCTTCAAATTTAGAGCTATTATGCAGCCTTTTCACAAAAGCTCCGACGAGTGGGAGAAAACGTAAAACTGGATTGGAATTGGGGAACATTTCGAAAATCTTGCACAACCGATGACAAAGTGACATTTTTCGCATTCCTGAATGAATGAATAGAGGCATAATAGTTTGGCTGCACAATGGATCTAGTTGGCAAGTGCATTTTAAAGAGATTCAGAATTCTTAGTATCGAAATAATATTTTTTTTGTAAACCTCAGCCGCTCCGCATCCAAGTGGAAACAGGTCTAAATATTTTGATGTGATTTAAAATCAGAAATTCTAGGAGATGGAGATTAATGTTAAAGTATTGTAAACATGTTTCATCAAGTGATTAAGGAGAACCAAATTGAGAATAAAAATATGTTAGAGTATTAACATTTCAATAAATAAATAGCTTTATTTAGGCGTTGACAAATTCTGCTGCTTAGATTTGTGTATCTGTTACAGCCAAAACACGATATTTGACAAAATGCGTTTTGTCTAGACATAGTTCTACTGCTAACAGATATAGTCCGAATTAAAACATAATTTCAGGTTTTATCCAGACATATCGCCAACATGATAAGTGTCATTAAAATGTTAAATTGGTAAAGTTGTAATAACAGAAGCTCAACGTTACTGGATATTATTGAAAATATAGGAATATTGTGCTTTATTTTGACACTCGCAAAAAAATTAAAGAAATATAATGAACAAATTGTAAGATAATATTATTTTCTTTGTTTTTAATGTAAAAATCAACAACACAATTAAGCCGATAAAACTAGGGGAGCTTAAAGTTGGGACTAAATTATGAATAATACGAGACATTCCCCCGCTTTTGAAATTAAAATTGTACAATAAATCGATCTAACAAAACAGAACAAAAAAAGTACTGGAAATAATCACTTTTTTTATAACCAAAGTGACAAGTGATTTATAAGGTGTATATTTTGAACTTCACTTTAAATCAGTGTATTATATGCGTGGCGCATAAAGTAAAATTTCGAGTTTAGAAAAGCCTGAAAATTTGGATTTGACGGTGTGCGACTCGCTTTGCTCGCGCGCTCCGGCAAATTCAATTTTTCAGGCTTTTCTAAGCTCGAAGTTTTACTTTGTGTTTAATCTGGGAGTGAAATTACTTTGGCAAATTCTAACTTTCAGGCTTTTCTGAGCTCGAAATTTTACTTCACGCTTAATATGGGAGTGCAAATATTTTAGCAAATCCAAATTTCAAGGCTTTTCTGAACTCGAAATTTATCTTCATGCTTAATCTGGCAGTGGAAATACTTCTTAAAAGTTTCAAATTTAATGCTTTTATAATAAACCTTGTATAAAAAAAACTACTTTTCATATTTGGAAGTGATTAATTATATGTATTTTTAATACCGAGTGTTTCCACTCCCAGATTAAGCATGAAGTAACATTTCGAGTTTAGAAAAGCCTGAAAATTTGAATTTGCCGGGGCGCGTGAGCAAGCGAGTCGCGCCCCGGCAAATTCAAATTTTCAGGCTTTTTTTAAACTCGAAATTTTACTTCATGCGCCACGCGTACAAAACACTGGTTTAAAGTGAATTTTAAAATATACTCCCTATGAATAATTTGTCACATTTTACTTCATACTTAATCTAGGAGTGGAAATACTCGTTAGAAGTTTCAAATTTTTTGCTTTTATAATAAACCTTGTATTAAAAAAAAACTACTTTTCATCATTGGATGTGATTATTTATACAGAGAGTTTTATGTAACACTGTACATTTTCATAACGAGAATTTTTCTTTGAAGTATCCAAATGCATACGTTGCACATTTTTCGATGCTCGGTTTATTAAAAGAATTTAATTTGAAGCTTTAAGCGAGTGTTTTCCACTCCCAGGCTAAGCATGAAGTAAAATTTCGAGTTTAGAAAAGCCTGAAAATTTGGTGTGGTCGCGTAGCGCGAAGCGCGGAGCGGCCAAACCAAATTTTCAGGCTTTTCTAAACTCTAAATTTTACTTCATGCACCACCGGTACAAAATACTGACATATTACGAAGTTTAAAACACCGCTAAACTTTACAATAAATCAGTGTTTTGTACCGGTGGCGCATGAAGTAATATTTCGAGTTTAGAAAAGCCTGAAAATTTGGTTTGGCCGCTCCGCGCTTCGCGCTACGCGACCAAACCAAATTTTCAGGTTTTTATAAACTCGAAATTTTACTTCATGCTTAGCCTGGGAGTGGAAAACACTCGCTTAAAGCTTCAAATTGAATACTTTTAATAAAACTCTCTGTATGTATTCCTAATAACGTGTGTTTTCACTTTCAGATTAAGCAAGAAGTAAAATTTCGAGTTTAGAAAAGCCTGAAAATTTGGTTTTGCCGGGGCGCGCGAGCGATGCGAGTCGCGCCAGAATTAATCCAAATTTTCAGGCTTTTCTAAACTCGAAATTTTACTTCATGCGCCACGCGAATAAAACACTGATCTAAAGTAAAGTTCAAAATATACTTCTTTTAAATAATTTGTTACTTTGTTCATAAAACCAGTACTTGTTTTTGGTTTAAATGTAAAATCTTAAAACGTACTTTGTCTGATAGCCTTTGGACACACCGCATTTTGTGTAGACCATGTGCGAAACTCCGGAGACGAATGCAATTTTATTCGGCTATTGTCTTAAAACAATGGGCAATTCCCGTTTTGTCCGTATTTCGTGTTTTGTCTGTAATATATCGATATTTTTGTGATTAATTTGGATAAATGATCCTCATTTATCGAATTCAAGCGATAAATATTTCAACAAAAATTAAATGTATTTCCCACTTTTTGGAATTAAGTGTTTACTAATAATAACAGGTGTTTTCCACTCTTTGATTAAGCATGACTTAAATAAATGGGGTTTAGAAAAGCCTAAAAATTTGAAATCCAAATTTTTAGGCCTATCTAAACTAAAAATATTTTTACTTCATGCAATAGGCGTACAAAATACTGATTTAGTGTAAAGTTCAAAAACGCATACTTCAACTTTATCAGATAGAATAGCACTAGCATATTCATTTTTCACTTTATAATTTTTTTTACATTTTAAACACAGAAACAGCACGTTTACCTATAATTGTACATCCCCCTTCATTTCAAATTTGTAAAATTCCTTTTCTAATAAATTTCTGGCTATGAGTTTATGCGTAACTAGCTCCTCAAATCGAAACCATCTCTAAGAACATTTTTCAAAAAATAGTAACAAGACAAGGTCATTTAGAAAACATAAAACAAATCAAGTTTGTAATTCAATCCTTGCATAAGTAAATAATTTATTAAGTGGAAGCAGACAGATTTGGACCGGTGGACATTTATAATTTGTACAGCATTAGGCCCCTGATTTGCATATCTTCGACGAGCATCAGTGGGCCGCTCGTCGTTTGTTTGTGTAGCCCGATGAATCGATAACACTTCTCGAAATGTTATCGGTCGGATCGGCCGGCCACGATGAAAATATAAATTAATCCCTCAAACAATTCATAAATATGTTAATGCCGCGAGATTTTCGGGGATCGGCGTCGGTGCGTTTAATTGGATTACATTTCGAACTGAGCGAGGTGTGATTTAAGGTATGCTTGCTCTAATGAATTCGGGCTATAATTTTATGGAGATATTTATAAAGAAACCGGGAGTTAATAATGTAATGAATAGTCTAATTCAAGTAGCTCTGAATATGTAAATATTGTGAAGGTTTTCTAACATATTTTTTGGGATTTATTAAAAGTTACATACAGGGTGTGATTGAACTAATGAATATGCCTAGTAGGGGTACTCAAAGACACTTTGTATAAAAGAGAGCTATACAGGGTGTCCCAGAGCACCCGAGGAGACATTCCTCCTTGAAGATGAACAGTGGTCGAAACTAGTCGAAGAAAATATAAATTAGTAAAACAAACCAAGTGTTTTAATTAAATATTCAGAATTAGATTCAAAAATGTTTCACCACGGGTTAAGTGAGAAATTATTTAAACAGATAGTCCTAGAGAGTTCGGAAAATAACATTTATTACAAAAACCGTATTAAAAAATCGAATGGTGATATCATTTTTTCCCAAAAAAGTTGGAAACCTTTAACTTGGCAATGAAAAATTGAAATTCAATAAATTTAATCAGATATTAATCAAAATGGATGCCAGTAACAAATTTGAGTGGTCTAACTGTGAAAATCACATTCTCTACTTTTGAAAGTTTTTGGCAAATTGCAAAAAACACGTGTATTTCAACACGGCGGACATAAAAAAAACTGCCAACTCAATTTTCACAAAAAGTGAAGAATGTGAGTTTTGCAGTTAGACCACTCATTTGTGTTACAAAAGTTTGTTATTTTTCAAAGACCTTTTCAATGAAACTACTTTTAATCTATCGTGTTATTTATAAATAAGAACTTTAGATTTTTAAATAACACGATAGAATAAAAGTAGTAAATTTGTATGCAAACTCTCAGGGATGATAAATAACCATTGTGGGGAAAAATAATGTCACCATTAGATTCTCTAATACGGATTTTTTAATTAATTTGTTTGTTCCAACTCTCTAGGACTAACTGTCATCTCAAAAAAGCCTGATACGGAATATCAGTATATCATTCTTTAAAATGACAATATTTATAACTGTCATCATCGAGCTAAATCAGAAAAAAATGACCACACAACAGTTGGTGGCGGATCCAATTTGAAATGTTACGAATCCTAGTAATAATGGTTGAAAAATTGATAACCAAAGACCCGTGTCGGAAACCGAAATTGGTGGACGACAGAAGAAGGAAAAAAAACAGATGATGATACGTAAAATGTGTACAATACCATTATTTAGTGTCAACATCAAAAACGGTGCAAACGCGTGCCGGCAATAATGAATGGGATGAGGGCGAAACGACTTCCGGCCCCACGGCCAACTGGACACAAATTACGCTCAATTACCTGTAATTTATTCCGGGCACGGATGCTTAATATTCAGATGAGGCATTAAGTTGTTTTAATAAAACAAATAATAAAATAGATTGGAGACAATCTCTTATTTGAATCAATTGATAATATATAATCAAACTGAATAACTAATATAGGTATATTACTTATTCAATATAAGCATACAGTGCTTTTGTTTTTGTTTGAATGTTGGATTGTTGCAATCTTGAATTAGATTTTTAACTATGTCATCGTGATTTGATTCGGCGACTCTGATAATTGTGATTTAGGTATGCATTTATGGGAGACGTTTAGAAATTCAAATTTTCTTGTTTGCATAATTTGATTTCGTTCCAGATATCAACGGAATCTATTATTTGAAGAATAAAAAAGTATTACCCGGGTAATTGCGTTATTAATTTTAAGTATTTTTGCCAATTTGGGAGTGTAATCTTGATGGTCTTGATTTAACCAGTTTCTCAGCAGTGACTGAATCAAGATATTAAAATAAATATTTATTTTTTATCACATAAATTATTTTGGTCTAATTTGGTCGAGTTTTTTCAAAGATAACATTATTTTTATGAACATTTAGTTGTCTAATTCTGAATATTTGAATAAAACACTTGATTTGTTTCACCAGTGAAACAAACCAAGTGTTTTAATTAAATATCCAGAATTAGATTAAAAAATGTTTTACCACAGCTTAAGGAGGATTAAGAATTGTTTGGCGGGAGGGCCACAATCGGGCCCATTGTATTTGCTCCCCTCTGATGGTTAGAAGCACTTCGCACTGTCGGCAATTGCCAGAATTTGTGCGGGTGACCATTGCCATCCGGGTCCTTCACGATTTGGGGTTTCTTCTCTTAGTACCTTCCTTATCTTTGACAGCGCTGGACACTCGTGAAGTATGTGTCTTGCTGTTTCTTCTTCTTCATTGCATCCTCGACAAAGGTCATGGTGGCGATTCCCATTTTGGCGAGATAATGCTGGAAGCTGTAGTGTCCAGTAATGTACCGGTTAGAGTACGAAGATTCTGTTTTGTAAGTATTTGAAATTTCTTTGTTTTTTGGCAGTCAGGTGCCGACAAGTTTGTCTTCGTTTGATTGCACGTTGTGAGGTTCTTCCACCTTTCTCTGTGTTTCGCAGTGTTAAAATCCAGCATGTGATTGGCTAAGGACCGAGGGGATAGCCTTATCTTTGCGTGATTTGTAGTAATTTTGGATGCTTCACGTGCTAGTTCGTCTGCTTTGTTGTTGCCCTCGCTGTTGCTGTGTATTTTTGTCCACGTCAGTGTTATGCAGTTGAGTGCTGCTTCCTCGTTCAGCGTTTCAACGCATTTATGTATAAGTTCAGATGTTATTTTGAACTTTTCTAATGCTGCTAATGTCGCTTTGATGTCAATGACGATGGTTGTATTTCGTTCACTGATTTTCTTGTCTATTATTGCTTTAGCGCTTTCTAAAATCGCGTAGATTTTGGTCTGTGTTGCAGTGGCATGTGCTACTAGGTGTGCTCAGATTTTTACCAGTAGGTATGTACCTTACGAGCGTCCGTCTAAGGATTGGTGAATCACCGCCATATCTGCAAACCACTGCCTGCCGGAGACCAACCCACGTGTGGACCGGAGGGGTGAGTAAGCACCCCTGGGCTTTTCAAGGCCCACCCCCGACTCCTCATTTAATGGCGACAAGCACCAGGGCTGAGTCAACCCCGCCGTGTGTAGGTTAGCCCTATCCAAGATAGGGACACGGAGGTTACCTCAAGAAGGTCTACAGCTCCGACTTGGACAATCGTCCCTTTCAGACATCCACCGTCCAAAGACTTAGGTCTGCCCCCGCCGCCTCCTGTTTAGGTGCTATGACGGGACCCCCAGTGGCATGTGCTACTATCGGAATGTGTTTCAGGATAGCCAGGTCTTCGGAGTATATACCCACCCCACAGCTTGTCTTTGTCTTTGATCCATCTGTGAACACTACATAGTCTTCCGATAGTGTTTGCTGGTTTGGGTTCACGATGAATTTCTTTTCGAACATGTACCGGGGAATCTTCTGATATATCTTGTTTCTCAGTAGAGAAGGTCCCCATTTGAGTATGTTTCCGTGTCCTCCGGTTGAAATTTGATCTGACTATGTTCATAGCCCTCAGCCTTTCTGCTGTTAGTGTTGCTACAATCTTGATGTGAATATCAAAGGGTGGAAGACATAGTATTATTTCAATGGCGGCAATGGGTGTTGTTCTGAAGGCTACTATTGTGCATGAGCAGGCCAGCCTCTGTATGTGGTTTAGTTTTTGTATTGCTTCTTGATTAGTCCGTTTTTACCAGACTAGGGCTCCATATTCGAGTGCCGGTCTAATAATACCTGTGTATATCCACAGCGCTATCTTTGGGGATAGTCCCCAGGTATTATCTATGGCTCTTCTGCATTGCAAGAAAGCTTTGCCTGCTTTCTCAGTTTTGTGCTTTGACCAGTTAATTTGGAATCTAAATAAATTCCTAAGTATTTAACTTCTTTTTATAGTTTTAGTTCGGTCCCGAATAGTTTTAGTAGCGTGTGTTACCACGGGTTAATTGCGAAATTAATTAAACACATTTAGTTGCCGCTTTTTCAGATACAAATTTGTATGTTTTTGTAAATAATCCTAATGCATCAACATGTAGGCAGGGTGCACACTGAAGAAACTGGTTTCATGAAACACGTTTTAAGAAAAGTGAAACTTTGATATCGCGGTACTATTTCATTTAAAACATACAGGAAGGTGCACACCAGGCTTTATGAAGTTGTAGTTTTATGAACCTCGCCTAACAGTTTCATCATATCATCTGACGAAGTTGTTAATTTTAAGGTGGTGAATGAATAACAATAAAAAATAGATTTAGCAATGTTTTCCCATGCTTTTTGAACAATAGAAAGAAATGATAAGAAAATTTAAAAACAAAGATAAAATTTGGTTTCCACTAAGCCTACCTTTTTGGTTGCGTGAAACATATACGCTACCAAAAAGGTAGGCTTAGGGGAAACCAAATTTTATCTTTGTTTTTAAATTTTCTTATCATTTCTTTTTATTGTTCAAAAGGCATGGGAAAACATTGCTAAATCTATTTTTTTTTGTTATTCATCCACCACCTTAAAATTAACAACTTCGTCAGATGATATGATGAAACTGTTAGGCGGGGTGCACACTGAAGAAACAGGTTTAATTAAACACGTTTTAAGAAACGTGAAACTTTGGTATCGTGAAACCATTTGATTTAAAACATGTAGGAAGGTGCACACTAGGTTTCTTGAATCTGTAGTCACATTTGGTTTCATGAAACTTGTTGCACGCAATCAAAAAGATAGGTTTGGTCGAAACCAAATTTTATGAGGTTTCATGTCTGTTGTTGATATTTTCTTGTCATTTCTTTTCATTTTAGTTTTGACTATTGCGTTTTGTTTGGTATTTAATTCTAGGTGGTGAATTCTATATGTAGAAGCAATTAATTAATTGAATGTGTTGGAAAGTGCTTTTCTTTGTACAATATCAACATAATGGAATAATAATGGAATGCAGCAACAGAGTTCAAAAGGTATGGGAAAACATTAATCTTCTTTTTTTGTTATTCATCCACCTCTATAAAATAAACACATCTTCGTCATGGAATATTATGAAACTGTCAGATATAAAGGTTTTCTCTATTTGCACTTAAACATGAAACTGGTTTAATGCAACTGGTTTCATAAATCTAGTTTCAACAAGAAAACAGTTTCTTCAGTGTGCACAGCGCCTTAGAAGAAAGATTTTTTCTATGTGCACTGAAACATGAAACTGATTGGTTTCACAAAACTAGTTTTAAGTATATTTAGTTGCCTACATTGATGGTATGTAACTTACATTAGGCAACCAAATATTCTAACAAGTGTCTATAAACTGTCGGCATCCCAGTAGGTTCTGACTGCAGAAACATACGTCGTAATTAGACATATTATTGAATTAAATTGACGTTTCGGAGATTCACCGAATCGTATGACTTAATCTAAGATATGTACTTTGTTTTTTAAAGCAACCGAGATGCTGACAGCTTATAGACATTCGTTAAAATAAATACTGCTTTGACACAGCGTTTACTGAAAAATAGAACAATCAATGTAGATTTTCTTTATTATAAATATCTGCGTGCGGATAATAAAATATTTTGTATTTTGAAAGCAGAATCGTCCGCGAGTCTCGTTTGCTAGATGGCACAATAAGATAAATCTCGCGATAATTTTCTTTGTGTTTCCACTGGCAGCGGACCGTTACGAATGATTTATGCGGCGAGGCGAAAAATATATCAATTTCGTTATCATTTTATATGGAAAAACGCAAAGAAATGTATGATCATGACCGTCCGTGTAAAAGTCGAGCGCAATCCGAACATCTCTGGATAGTCACGAATAATAAATCCTCTCTCTTTCTCTTTTACGCCAAGTCAGACGATTTTATGTTTTAAGTTATGATTAAATAAAAAAATATTTATTATTGATTATAAAAAATTTAAAATTTAAAAAGATAATAATTTATAAAAAAAAGTTATATAATTTGTAGATACATTGGAGCGCTTTCTGCAGAAAGTTACTACCCCATTAATTTTTACATACAAGGATTTTTTCTTTTAAGTGTATGTTACTTACACTGTAAATATTCAAGTATTTCTTGTTTTTATGAAAATATTCAATTTAAATTTTCTAACGAGTGTTTCTAATTCCAGACTAAGCATGAAGTAAAATTTCGAGTTTAGAAAAGCCTGAAAATTTGGTTTGGCCGCGTAGCGAGTAGCGCTACGCGGCCAAACCAAATTTTCAGGCTTTTCTAAACTCGAAATTTTACTTCATGCGCCACGCGTATAAAACACTGAAATATTGCGAAGTTTTAATTATACTGCAAACTTCACGTTAAAACAGTGTTTTACACGCATGGCGCATGAAGTAAAATTTCGAGTTTAGAAAAGCCTGAAAATTTGGTTTGGTTGCTCCGCGCTTCGCGCTACGCAACCAAACCAAATTTTCAGGCTTTTCTAAACTCGAAATTTTACTTCATGCTTAGTCTGGGAGTGGAAGACACTCGTTAGAATTGTACTTACATGAACAGATTAATTCTGTTTTAGTGACATACACGAAACATAGGTTAGATGTCACATCGTTTCGTTAAGTTAGGTTAAGTTATATGTCACTTCATCAAGTTGGATTAGATGAAAATATTGAATATTTTTATAAAAACAACGAATATATTTTACGAATCATCATTCACCCCTTAAATTTTTACACACAAAGATTTTTTCTTTTAAGTATATGTTACATACCCCTACACATACACTGCAAATGTTCAAGTATGCGTTGTTTTTATATAAAAAACTCAATTTGAATTTTCTAACAAGTGTTTCCAATCCCAGACTAAGCATGAAGTAAAATTTCGAGTTTAGAAAAGCCTGAAAATTTGGTTTGGTCACGAACCAAGGGCAATAAAAAATTATTTTCTCATTACAAGTTTAAGTTTGTGGTCATATGATTTCTCAACAAGTACGACCCTTAATTCCCTTGATAGTTTCTTAGACAATTTATAAAACATTGTCATTTGCAATACAAACTACAGCTATTTTTTTGATTTTTGTCTAATTTAATCTCTAATACATCTCTTGGATTTTCAAGATTTTAATCAATTATCATATTTTTTAGTCTATTTACGTGCTTGCTTGCTTGTGCTTTTAATTAATGTCTTTTTTACTAAAAATTGATGAAAGTCATCAGATTTTATGATTTTAATCAATTTACGCAAAAGTCATTGGTTTTTAATGTTTGGATATTAATCAGTTTTCAAGATTTTCTACAATTTTTGTTAATTATCATCATTTTTTGTCAATTTTTAGTTAATTGAAAGCTGTATTTTAATTAATTAAAAATTAATGGTGACAAATGCTTTCCCCCGCCCCTCCGTGAGAAACTGTGACCAAAAATACCGGTCCGAAATATAAAATAGTTTAGGAAACACTGTTTTAGTACAACTATTCGTCTAGTTTTACTATTGAGAATGAACGCATAGTGTTCGAAATGTATATTTAGTAAATAAAACTAATGAGTGGAGAAAGAAATTACTACAATAATTATTATTTGTGTAGTGTTTTTTTTTGTAGTGTTTTAAGTATAATAATATGTATCATTTTTTATTTCGTTGATTCGTTTTTCTAATTATTGTTTTCACACCAGATGTAAGTATAAGATACTTTTATATCTTAAGAAGAAGAGGTATTTCGAAAAGGGTAACGTTCCGAAAATCCGTGAAATCTCTGGGAAAATTAATGAGCGCAATAAATTAAAGACATGCCTAACCCTAATACCCTAAACACCTTGCCATCTGTCGCGGCTCACGGCGCTTATCACCCGACGAACTAACCCCCAATAATGTCTAAAAATAATCGAATTTCGTTAAAAATAATTAATGGCGGCCATTTCTCAACGCCACCCAATGCACACGGTATGTTACCATTTTACACTATCCCTAATCTCTGGACCAAAATTGGTATCGTTTTATTACGTATGGTGATATATTTAATAAAAGATAATAACTTTCCATAACATATTATATCTTTTGCAATCTACAACAAATTTGTCTTACAAAGCTTAAATCAAACACTCATTGAAGCAACTACTCCTCGAGCTAATACCCCGCAGTAGTTGTTTCAATGAGTGTTTGATTTAAGCTTTTTAAGACAAATTTGTTGTAGATTATAAAAGAAAGTGCAAAAGAAATAATGTTATGGAAACAAAGCTTAAATCAAACACACATTGAAGCAACTACTCCCCGAGCTAATACCCCGAAGTAGTTGTTTCAATGAGTGTTTGATTTAGTCTTAGTAAGATACGTATAAATGAAATTGCCAATTCTTGTTTGCTTCAAACATTAAAAGTGCGATTCTTTTCGTAATCTACAACAAGTTAGTCTTACAACGACTATATCAAACACTCATTGAAACAACTACTTCCTGAGCTAATACCCCGACGGACATTGAATTATACAACAAGTGTTTGCTGTTACATACAGTAACCTACTGAAAATGTAACAATTTGGGTCAAATTATTCAGGCCATCTATAGACGAGTTTCGAGATTTATCTATCATCAGTATAGCTTTGCCATTCCCTCTAAACAATTTGACACCTTAGACTGGCAGTTACGTTGCCGTTCAAAAATAAGTATAAATGAAATGGCCAATTCTTGGTTGCAGAATACTTCAAACATTAAAAGTGCGATTATTATCGCAATCTAGAACAAGTTAGTCTTACAAAGACTATATCAAACACTCATCGAAACAACTACTTCCCGAGCTACTTCAATGAGTGTTTGATATAGTCTTTGTAAGACTAACTTGTTGTAGATTGCGAAAAGTATCGCACTTTTAATGTTTGAAGCAAACAAGAATTGGCAATTTCATTTATACGTATCTTACTAAGACTAAATCAAACACTCATTGAAACAACTACTTCGGGGTATTAGCTCGGGGAGTAGTTGCTTCAATGTAAGACACATTTGTTCTAGATTGCGAAAAGAATCTCATTTTTAATGAAATATTCTACAACCAAGTATTAGCATTCCTATTTCTTGATTTGTGCCTGCAGATTCGGCAATTTAAACATGAACATTTAACTTGCCATTATCGGTGTATTTTACATGGACATGTTTTGCAAAGTGCAGTGAGTAATGAATTCAAGAAATAATTTCCTTAATAATTATTTATTCCGAATTGAAACGAACTGGTACGCGTTTTAATCTATGAATAACTAATAAAGACAACTAAAGTGATTAGCGGCACGTGCACCTAGAAACAACGGAAGACAAAAAAGGACAACACACGCGTGAATACGAAATTCCGGACGCACATGTTGCGCGCGTAGAGCGTGAAAAGTCGTTAGAAAATGAAAATCGTTCAGCAGAAAAGAGGAAGACGAAATGCAAAAAGGCCCATCTTCAAATTCAAAATGCCCTTCATGTGTGACTATATGGGGATGGTATGATATGGTATGGTACGGTAGGCTGACCATAACAACAGGTGACACCTGGTGTATCATCAGGGAGCAAGTTGTACACGTGCCCCTCATGACAATTAATTAGTAATTACTTCTACAGATGACCGTTAAGTTTATTAATTGCTGGATAGATCAAAATTTTAGAAAAACTAAAGAAGGTATTGATTTTAATTAAAACACTCAGAACCTTTCTTCAACTTACATATTTGAGCACTTGCTAAAAGACTAATTAATACACTTTATGAATTGTGACTAGGCTTAGTTTTATGTATAGTTTGCTTACAGAACAAACAGGCATTAACTGTCTTGTTGTACTTTCTTCAGTAATCAATACCTTTTTTTTGATTGGATTGATTAAGTTACTTTAAGAAAATTATAACTTTGATTAAAACACTTAGAACCTTTCTTCAACACTTTATTTTGTAATCAAATGTACATTTCAAACACAAGGTGTCCATTGTCAATAGTTTGATACTAATATATAATATTAGTATTAGTATCAAACCATTGATTATGGACACTGATAGTAATATGTAATATTAGTATTAGTATCAAACCATTGATAATGGACACTTTGTGTCCGAAATGTACATTTGGTTACAAAATAAAGTTAATATATAAAATTACGAAAAAACTATTCGTGAAAATGCAAACAGTGTCTTAATTAATAAGACAATTTAAGACGATAAATATCCATTGAAACAACTACTTCCCGTGCAAATACACCTCCGGATATTGAATTATACAATGAAATATTTAAAATCTTATTTAATTTGATTTGTTACAACGCTCTATTAAAGTATATGTAACGTTTAGGTCAAATTCTCTTCAAACCAACTAACAATACAATTTAAAATGACAGGAGAGCTAGCAACAAATTAGAAGTGAAAGGACTTGGATTAAAACTAATGTCTTAGGCCATCTATAGACGCGTTTCGAGATTTATCTCTCTTCAGTATAGCTTTGCTTATGACGTATAAAAAAATTAGGAATAAAATTAAAACAAACTTATAAATACCCACCATCATTTTCACTCATTCCATTTCTGTGTACCTGTTTATTCCACACACAACACTTTTTCCAAGTAAGTTTGTTTTAATTTTATTCCTAATTTTTTTATACGTCATTAGCAAAGCTATACTGAAGAGAGATAAATCTCGAAACGCGTGTATAGATGGCCTAAGACATTAGTTTTAATCCAAGTCCTTTCACTTCTAATTTGTTGCTAGCTCTCCTGTCATTTTAAATTGTATTGTTAGTTGGTTTGAAGAGAATTTGACCTAAACGTTACATATACTTTAATAGAGCGTTGTAACAAATCAAATTAAATAAGATTTTAAATATTTCATTGTATAATTCAATATCCGGAGGTGTATTTGCACGGGAAGTAGTTGTTTCAATGGATATTTATCGTCTTAAATTGTCTTATTAATTAAGACACTGTTTGCATTTTCACGAATAGTTTTTTCGTAATTTTATATATTATGTTTAAAGTGTGCAAACTATAAGAAGCGTAAGCTTATTTTCTCGAATTCAAATAGTTTTGAATTTGATTTTAACAAAATAAAGTGTTGAAGAAAAGTTCTAAGTGTTTAATTCAAAGTTATAATTATCTTCAAGGAACTCAATCTATCCACCAAAAAAAAGGTATTGATTACTAAAGAAAGTACAACAAGAAAGTTAATTCCTTTTTGTTCTGGAAGCAAACAATACATAAAACTAAGCCTAGTCACAATTCATAAAGTGTATTAATTAGTCTTTTAGCAAGTGCTCAAATATGTAAGTTACTTCTTTTCTTTAGTATTATTTGCAACACTTTTAGAAACCCCAACAATAATTGGTAAAAGGGGTAATTGATTCTATTTAGGTATTCTATTTTAACTAATAAGCCCGGCCATTGAAAAATATGGTTATTTAGAATTAATTCAATTATATTACACTGGGTCGGCCGTGGATCAGAAACGTATTCTTTGTTTTTTTTTATTGTCCAACTAGATTTGGGATTTATTTTTCTTAAGTTTTTTGATTATTTGGGTGTCCCTACTGGTTATCATGTAATGATATTGGGCCCGTTCATCAGGAACAACAGTTGGGAGTTTACTGCCAACTGTTGGGTAATTCTCTGATGATTGGACTGTTAATCGTGAACGTGTTTGGGATTTTTGCAATCGTACAAAATAGACCGGCTGGAGTACCGTTCATTAGATACTAACAAACAAATCGAAACATGTTGAATCTTGAACATTTTTATGAACGGGCCGGGCCCATTGGTTTATTTATGTCATGTTTCAATTAATTGATTATTTGACAGAAAAGTGGTAATAAAATGCCGAAAGTACCGTCCGATCGTTGAAATGATGATTTAGAGTAGGCGGCATTTTTTTTTGTGTGGTTGTCTAGAATGCTAATTGAATAATGGAATACATTTGAGGTTATGGTAAACTATGTGTTAGCAGTCAGTAGTGCCAATCTAACTTAAAGTTTAAAGCCTACTACTCTAAATCATGTTTTGAACGATCGCACTGTAATATTAATCTTTATGATAGGGTAATTAAACAACTGGCAACCATGTAGAAAACATAACCGCAAATTTATTTTAAAGGGAAAGTCAGTGAGAATTATAACCAGAGTATCCAACCAAATATCAAACTTTATAAAAAAAAAACACCAGATCTGATTGGCCAATAAAAAAAAAGAACGAAAATAGGTGTATATTTAGAACTTCAATTGAAATCAGTGTTTTATACGCGTGGCGCATGAAGTAAAATTTCGAGTTTAGAAAAGCCTGAAAATTTGGTTTGGTCGCGTAGCGCTACGCGCTACACGACCAAACCAAATTTTCAGGCTTTTCTAAACTGGAAATTTTACTTCATGCTTAGCCTGGGAGTGGAATCACTCGTTAGACGTATAAATATCATCGAAATAACACGATGATTAGGTCTGCTGATTAACCCTCTGTGAGTCAAGCTTAAAATGCTCAAGAATTGTATATTCTTAACTAAAGAGTTTGCTATAACCAAAATATATTAAACGACAAATTATTGAATTGCTAATTGCTAAACTGTTGAGTGTATTAATTACCAATCGCTGATTGAGCAAGTGATGACCGTAAGGGGTTAATTGGCGTTTTTGCGTCTCTTCTCAGTCGGTATGCTAATCGGGCACGCATTAAGAACGCTTCGTGACACGATTCCAGATGCTATCGATTTGTAGGGCACTTAACTTAAGAGGCAAACCGTGTCTATTGTCCGTTTTGAACCCGCACGTAACTTTTATCCATCTTCGACTTTTATTAAATATTTATATTAATTAATTTTTAATCTCGTCGATATTCTCGTATACAAGCCCAACACGATTATTGTAAACATCTGTGCTCTACCTAAGCAGTTTTAAAATCTGTCTAATAGAGGTAAATTAAAAACAATACAAACTCCAACCAAATTTTCAGACTTTTCTAAACTGGAAGTTTTACTTCATGCTTAATCCAGGATTGGAAACACTCGTTCAAAACTTCTAATTAACCCATTAACGGCCGAGCAATTATAGAGTTAATTCTAAAAGTTGATTTTAGGTTAAATTCTACACTTCTTTTTATGATTTCTATGAATGACTTATTATATTACATACCGGGAATTTTTCTATTAAATATACATAATGTTTACGCTGTAAATTTTCACGCATTAGTCGAGTCTATATATAAACGTGCAATATGAAGTTTCGAACGAGTTTTTCCACTCCCAGACTAAGCATGAAGTAAAATTTCGAGTTTAGAAAAGCCCCGCGTAGAAAATTTTCCTCGGGTTGCGCAGCGACCCGAGACAAATTTTCACGGGGCTTTTCCAATCTCGAAATTTTACTTCATGCGCCACGCGTATTAAACACTGACTTAAAGTGAAGTTAAATATGTACTGAAAACAACCCAACTTTTATATTTTTTTTAAATTGGATATTTTTTTCCTATCCATGCTGTAAGCCTTCAGATGGTTGTTGTTTTTTTGTAAAAAAAAAAATTAATTGCCTGTAGTCCTTCGCTCTCTGAAGAGCATCATTGGTCCTTCGAGCTGTAGCCTTTGTAGAATGCTCCTTTGAGTAATAAACTTAGTAATCTAGAGTAATCCTTCAATTTGAAACTTCTAAGAACGAGTGTCGTCCACTCCCAGACTAAGTATGAAGTAATATTTCGAGTTTAGAAAAGCCCCGTGTAGAAAATTTGTCAAGGGTCGCGCAGCGACCCGAGACAAATTTTCGCGGGGCTTTTCTAAACTCGAAATTTTACTTCATGCGCCACGCGTATAAAACACTAATTTAAAGTGAAGTTAAAAATGCACTGAAAACAACCGAACTTCCATATTTTTTTAAATTGGATTTTTTTTCCTATCCATGCTGTAAGCCTTCAGATGTTCGTTGTTGTTTTGTAAAAAAAACTTGAATTCCCTGTAGTCCTTCGCTCTCTGAAGAGCTTCATTGGTCCATTGAGCTGCAGCCTTTGTAAAATGCTCCTTTGAGTAATAAACTTGGTAATGTAGAGTGATCCTTCAATTTAAAACTTCTAAGAACGAGTGTCGTCCACTCCCAGACTAAGCATGAAGTAAAATTTCGAGTTTAGAAAAGCCCCGCGTAGAAAATTTGTCGAGGGTCGCGCAGCGACCCGAGACAAATTTTCACGGGGCTTTTCTAAACTCGAAATTTTACTTCATGCGCCACGCGTATAAAACACTGAAATATTGTGAAGTTGGAAATACACACATTTTGTTTATCTACAATGAGTAATAATCGAAATATTCAAGTAACAAAATGTTTACATTTTTCTTGATACATTTTCAAGTAGGTCAAATAATATCGTATGTTTAGTAAAATAAAACCTCTAGGGTGCCGCGGAATATATTCTAAGTTGGCAAATCTGAAATTATATATTATAATTATTATGTCTGACGTTTTATATGACAATTCCTAAGGAGTGTAGCCAACTTAAATTTAAAAAAAGATTAAATCATGGCACTCTAGAGGTTTTTTTTTTATTGAACACATGATATAACATAGCAAATTAACTTATTTAGTAATTTAATTAACAAAAAATTAATAATGTTGCGGTTATGCATCACTGGCTATATGTTATGATGGAAGCAAGACAGGCAGCTTACAGGCTGCATATAAATGAACACACTTTAAATGTAGGAGCATCAAAATCAAAGTGCTACAAGAAGAAGACACCTTAAAAATGAGGTCCAATTTCACTAAAATCGTCACCCATCCCGCCGGTTCAAAGTAACCATACCACAGCGAAGTGAATGGGCAAATGGAACATACCCGGGAACTTCTAATAGAACCATCTGGTATACAGATGGGGCCAAAAATAGAAAAGGAACCGGGGCTGGAATCTATGGAGGCTACAATCTATGGAGGCTGCAAAGGAACCGGGGCTGGAATCTATGGTGTGCTCATCACATAATGGATTCAGGACACAACAAAGGACCAATTACCAATATATCGGACAGCCAGGCAGCCCAAAAAGCGCTAGCCTCGCCGATGGTGCAGTCCAGGCTGGTTATGGCCTGCATAGACAGGCTGGGCGCACTGTCGACAACAGTAAAAACAGGTAGTATGAATACCCAAGGACCAAAGAATTATTGGACATTTGGGGGCCGACTTGCTGGCTAAACAAGGGGCATCTGGGGAATTTATAGGACCTGAACCTGCTTTCGAAATACCTCATGAAACCGGAAAGGAATAATCTGACGCAAGTTAGCAGAGGAGCACAAAAAGGCATGGCACAACCAAAAAGGAATGAGGCACACAAGACACTTCCTAGATATCCGGTACCTAGGAGCACATTGACGCTGTCAGGACTGAGCAGGACTGAGCTCCTGTAAGTTTATGTCTGAAGCCCCACCAATACAAATTCTCACGAGCCGCCACTGTCAAAAACAGTAGAATAATAATTATAGTAATGCGTCTTTTAAAACTTATTTTAGGGATTCCGGTGGGGTAGTGGGTACAGGCCCTGCCTCCTAACAGAGGGGTCGCGGGTTCGAGTTCAGTCGGGTGGGGTTTAAAATACAAAAAGATTCCGCCTGGGTCCATGGGTGTGGGTGAATGTGTGGCGTCTAAATATAGTAAAATACAAAAATATAACGGTGAAATGGTAGTTTGGTAACAATATCTAGTGAATGTATATAAAAAAAAAAAAATATAAAAATATTTTTTATCAATACTAGTTGATTTTAAAATATCAACTATTTCATTCCGTTTACATTTTCTGAGGTAATACTTTTTGGTTTATTGAATATTAACTATTCCATCCTGTTTGGTTATTTTATCTTATTTAGTTGCGGTCAGTTGAGTGTGTCTGTTTACAGTGGAAAATTGCTCATTGGCGCGAACAAGTGCAAAAAGTCGACGTTGTGTGGTCTCGGATTCTTTTCGTGACGAGCCCGGTATCACCGATAGATATTACGTACACCTGATTTCGCGGTTAGCATAATCTTATCTCCCGAGATATATAGAATTTTGAAAAAAAATCCCTAGATGGATCTCCGGCTACTTCCTAAAAAGTATTGAGTTACTGCGAATGTTAACTTAATAAGAAATAGTTGCGTTAAAAAAAAAAAACAATTTCTTATACAATTTCTAAGCGGAAATTTCTCTACTGGAAAATCTCTAAATTTCGTTGAAATTCGACATATGATATACCATAACCATATAAAAGTTCGTATCTGTAACATTCTTTGACTATGTAAAAGCAGTTTTGTCCACTGTCTTATCCGAAGAACACAGACACATTTTTTGACTTTGACGTCTTTGACTATGTACATTACATTTCTTGAACTATTTCCGTTATTTAATTTTTCATATGTCTGTCATTGTCTCCTATGCTTACTGGAGGTATTCGTTGACTATACCAAAGTACTTCTTTATTTATTTATTTATTCAAACGGTACACCTATTTAACAAAATATAACAAGAAAGAAAAAAAATATATATATATATATATATAAATTGATAACAAGTAAACTTAAATTACAGTAAGTACACTTAGCATAATTTAATACAACAGGGCTAAATAAGAGTCATACAATTTAATTTATTTTTATATGTTGAAATTGGAATATTAAACATATCAAGATTCGGATTAACTTTATATATATTATTGTAGTAACGCATCATTCTATTAATGGGTTCATTTCTACCATACTTTGTACGGCAGAAATTCTCGCGAAACAGTAACTTACTACGTGTATTACATGGTATAATAAAATTTAGGCGTGCTAATAAATGACCACAATTTATCAAACCATTAGCTAATTTGTACAAGAAACATAGAGCCATTATAATGCGTCGCTCTTCCAATGATTTTAAGTTAATACGAGCAAGCATACTACTGCGACTATAGATTTCGCCATGTGATCTGGTGCGATAAAACATATGTTGTAAGAATTTATTTTGCATACGTTCAATCTGGTAAATAGAATTATCAAAGTGCGGCGACCAGATACAGGTAGCATACTCTAATATAGATCTTACCAAGGAGCAATATAACATCCTAATAGTGTCTGTAGAAAATGCTTTGCCGAATCTTTTGATAAATCCTAGAGTTTGAAGTGACTTACGGCAAATACTGTCTCTGTGATTAGCAAATGAGAGTTTACTATCAAATATAACCCCAAGATCACGTATTACGCTAACTTGTGTTAATACTTGGCTATTTAATACATACTGGGAGTGTGTACTCTTATTTCTATAAAATTGTATATAATAGCATTTGCTAATGTTTAAAAATAAACAATTATTCGCACACCAGTAGTTTAAGTTTTGAAGATCTTGGATTAGTTCAATGTCTTGGGTATTTGAAACTGATCTGAATAATTTTAAGTCATCCGCAAACAATAATACTTCACAATGTTTTATACAATTAACTATGTCATTAATAAACAATGAAAATAGAATCGGGCCGCAGTGAGAACCCTGCGGAACACAAGATAGAACGCTAATTGGTTTAGATACAACATCATTGATTTTTACAAATTGTTGTTTCCCGCTTAAATAACTAAAAATCCGTTTCGTTATTGCAGGTCCGAAGCCAAGGTGAGCTATTTTATTAATTAATCTTTTATGACAAACTCTGTCAAATGCCTTAGCGAAGTCAGCGTACACTGCATCAACCTGGCTTCCACTTTCCCACGCATTCCTTATATATGATTGAAAGCATAATAAATTAGTCATGGTAGATTTATCTTTAGAAAATCCATGTTGTTCCTCACACACCAAATATTTACAAGACCAAATTATTTGTTGTGTAATAAGTTTGTCAAACTTCTTCGGAATCACAGATTGGATCGATATACCTCTATAGTTTGAAATATCTTCCCTCGAACCACTTTTAAAGAATGGCAGTATAAAACTATTTTTCCAATAGCAGGGAAACGTACCCTACTCTAGAGATAATTTACAAATTTTATGCAAAGGGGTACAAAGAGGATAGATACATTTCTTAATAAAATATTGAGAGAGGCCATCATATCCTACTGTATATGAATCACTCAATTCTAATATAGATTTAAAAACATCCGAGATACTAATTGTGAAAGCATTAAGATTTATTGCGGAGCCAAAATGGGAAGATAGATTAATGTCAGGACTTACTGCGTAAACAGTGGAAAAGTAATCTGCAAATAGATCAACACATTCATAGGTATTGATACTCACTTTGTTATTATAAAACATAGATTTCGGAAAACCGTCCGTTTTACGCGATTCATTGACATGATTCCAGAAAGCCCTAGAATTAAATTTTATCTTCCTCTCAACATTGTTAATATAATCTCTATATAAAGTTTCACTTAGTTGACAACATTTTGCTCTTAATACTTGAAAACGCTCATAGTGGAGTAATGAACCAGATGCTTTATACTTATAATGAGTTTCCTTTTTCGTATTTAGTAGTCTGATCAATTCAGAGTTGAACCATTTCGGGTACTTTGTCGATCTGATGAATTTTACCGGCACAAAATTAGACAAAACATAGGTACAAACTGCATAGAACTTATCCACTGTAACATTAACATCATTATCAATAAGGTATTCATTCCAGTTAATAGCGGAAAAGTAATCATTAATTATATTATAGTCAGCAGATCTAAAGTCAAAAACGGGATGCAAAAATGTTAATTTATCGTTATAGTCAATGTCTTCTACAGAGATACAGTATGGTGTATGGTGCAATGAAGAACTAAAAAAGTCATTAGATACTGATACGCTCACATTATCAATGCTAGAAAATACAAGGTCCAAATATGTACCTCTGCTATTCGCGATTGTAGTGCTTTGTTTAACGTTGTGTAGAGCCATTATTTCGGCTATAACACTTGCATTATTGCAAGAATTATCCACCGATACCACACTATGGCTGTTAATGTTCCACAAAGCAGAAGGCATATTGTAATCTCCAAGTAGTATTAATTCATGATCGCCAAACTGGTTCGCAATGTTGTCAACAGAGTTACAATAAGTAATGTAAGATTCGGTGCTTGAACTCGGTGGAATGTAAACTGTAGACCCATTTTCATTTTCTTAGAAGTCATTTATGAAGGTATTCTTTAACCATATTAAAGTACGCATTTAAAGTTTCTTTGACTATGTAAAAGTAGTTTTGTCCACTGTCTTATCTGAAGACCACAGACACATTCTTTGACTTTAACGTTTTTGACTATCTGCATTTAATTATTTGACTATTTCCGTTATTTAATTTTTCATATGCTTCAACCTATTGAATTTGAGGCTTAATTAAATATTAACACCCAACCGCCCCGTTTAATTAAAGAACACCATAAATAATTCTGATGGTGGTGGTCGTGTGTTACGCGTGCCGGCCACCCTCCTCTCTTACCATCCCCATCTGTGATCCAATTAATGGCGATAAACACACGGACACAACAGTTGCGGCTATTACTGATGGATTATGACGGTCACGGATGGCGGAGAGCCGGGTACCCGAAATAGGCGAGGCGACACCGAAACCGTGCCTTATCGTTTTGTTTCTGCCAGAAAAGGACTTTCGTTTTTACCTGGAGGCCTTAATTGGACGACACCTGTTACGTGTGCGTTTGTATTGCACCGAGCGTTCGCTTTTCGTTCGGCACATGTCTCCATGAAATTCTTCCGAAAAATGTAGGTGGATTTGATGGTGGGTGAGAGTAACAGATGATGGCCAATTATAAGCTCGTCTCGCTGAAATTTTCAAAAGGGGGTTTTACAGGAGGAATAATAGATAAATGGGTTTTCTGTGATAATTTGGATTTTTTTCGCAGTGGAACAGACGGAAACTTTTATTGCTTAATAAATATTTTTCACATTCATTTACTTTTTTAATACTGATTTTTTCAACGGGATAGAGTTGGTTTTGACAATTAAATTTAAATTTTTATCTAATAGTCCTACTGTAATCTTAGTTTTCCATTTGCAAGAAATTTCTAAAAAGCGTTACTTAAATACTGATTCTGTATTTGCTAGATATACTGGAAAATACAAAACCAAGATTTAATAGTGTTAAGATTTCTTTAAATATATTAAAACTTGATGCATCAACGACCATACAAGCGTTATTTTAAATTATGATACCTTTAATCCTCTTCTGTAATCTCTATGGGTGATATTTATATGGACTATATTTTATCATTCCGCTTATTATTTTCTTCATCATCATCATCATCATCATCATACCTCACATCAATTTTGAGTTATCGCATTGAACAAGAAAAAAAATAATCTCAGCTTGCGATGGAAAAAGAAGGCGATATCTTTTTTTTCCATTGGCGTAGAAGCAAGCGGAGCACGGGAGTTAGTTATCTGGTTTGATATGTATATAAAAGGCGGTTTAGCAATCAAGCGAGCAAGAAAAAAAAATGACAGGAGGAATGTGGTCGTTTGGAGGTTTTACATACGGGCGCGCGGTGCTAATGAATAAGAGAGACCAAACGGAGAACAAGGCCCACTCACCTGTACCCGCATATCCTATCCTATCCTTAAAGGTACCTGTTGCGTAATCAGATATGTATTTATATCCACGTACATACCAACAACCTGCCTCGTATTACTTTTCTTTCTATGTGCACCTTACCACCTCAGCAAATGCTAATATAATTGAGTATTCGTTATTATTGGCAGTTGGGAATTTGTAACGGATTTTTTTGATTTTTAAATCTTGGAGGCGTTCACTTCGTGGTACATTTTCAATTTGATATAAAGAAAACATTTTCAATTTGACATAAAGAAAACACTTAACTTTTTTATACCACTTTTATTAAAGAATAAAAGTGGTATAAAAAAGTTAAGGATTTCTTTGAATTAAAATTTAAGAGTTAAGAAGAGGTCGCGTTTTGATTCGCGAGCGAAGGGAGTCGCGCCCCGGCAAATCCAAATTTTCAGGCTTTTCTAAACTCGAAATTTTACTTCATGCGCCACGCGTATAAAACACTGATTTATTCTGAAATTCAAAACAGCTCTTTCTTTTTTTATTACCCGAAGTTACTTATTTGTATAAAGAATAAATAGCATATCAAATTAAAAGCAGGATGCCTTAATATATTCATATTTTGTTTTTGGGTGTCTCCAGCTAAAACAGAAAGGTTGAGAACCACTGGTAGTAAATTGTCTGTTCTAGATAAAAGTTTGTAGGTAATTTGTCAATGCGGGTAACTTTTTCTTAAAAATAAATATCATGTCAAATTAAAAGCAGGATGTCTTAAAATATTCATATTTTGCTTTTGGGTGTCTCCACCTAAAACAAAAAGGTTGAGAACCACTGGTAGTAAATAGTCTGTTCTAGATAAAAGTTTGCAGGTAATTTGTCAATGCGGGTAACTTTTTCTTAAAAATAAATATCATGTCAAATTAAAAGCAGGATGTCTTAAAATATTCATATTTTGCTTTTGGGTGTCTCCACCTAACACAAAAAGGTTGAGAACCACTGGTAGTAAATGGTCTGTTCTAGATACAAGTTTGCTGGTAATTTGTCAATGCGAGCAACTTTTCTTAAAAATAAATATCATATCAAATTAAAAGCAGGATGTCTTAAAATATTCATATTTTGTTTTTGGGTGTCTCCACCTAAAACAAGAACGTTGAGAACCACTGGTAGTAAACGGCCTGTTCTAGATAAAAGTTTGCAGGTAATTTGTCAATGCGAGCAACGCTTTCCTACTTTTTCTGCTTGGTTTCCTCTTTTTGTTTGTACTAGAAAGTGCAATTTTACGCTTCTTATTAGTGGCACCCTAGGTCCGAAACTGGTGGGCCTAATGAGAAATTGAACCCAGGTCGCGACCTATTTGTGGGCCGTGAATCGATTTTTGGTGGATCTCGACAAAATCTTGAATATCTCAAGGCTATCTGCGAAACTTGCTAGCCTCTGTTCTAACCTCGACCCTAGACTGGCTGCTCTACTAAGTTCTGACCCTAAATTTCTTGAATAAAATGTGATCCGCCCAAAAGAAAAAAATCCATCTCTTGAGTTAATACATCCTTTATTTATTCATGATGTTCTCGATGTTATCTGTCCATGTGCCATACTTTTAGCATTCCACTTGGTAGAATAGTGTGGACAGACATAAGTCGCTAATAGAACTAGATTCAGATACGCATCTCCCGAGTAATCCAAGAGCACAAGGAAAAGAAGAAAAGCTCCTCTCCTTTATCCTTATCTCTTCGGACGCGACACAGCCGACATAACATCACTACATAAACTACAACCTGTTGCGTATGAACATGATCTCATCTCGGATTGCATTGCGTTCGACCATTATAATATACAATTACTTTAAAAACATACATATGTATGTGTATTATTCATATAAGTAAAGAAAATAAAATAAAACAATAAGCACAAAGAGAAACTGCTTATTAAATTATAAGGAATTATATTTACTTTGTATATATTTTATTTCAATTAATTTTTTCAGAGCCACTTATTTATTAAAGTTTTCAATGTTATTCTAACGAGTGTTTTCCACTCCCAGATTAAGCATGAAGTAAAATTTCGAGTTTAGAAAAGCCTTAAAATTTGGTTTAGTCGCGTAGCGCGTAGCGCTAGGCGACCAAACCAAATTTTAAGGCTTTTCTAAACTCTAAATTTTACTTCATGCGCCACGCGTATAAAACACTGATTTCAAGTGAAGTTTTAAAATATACTGCTTCAACAGTTTATATTAAACTTGACAATATTTTAGTGTTTTATACGCCTGCCTTAGCCTGGCGAATGAAGTAAGATTTGGATTTGCTACAATCAATCATTAAAAAAAGAGGGATCTGATGACCCGTGTGTACTTATTCAGAAACTCCAAATAACTAAATCTTGAATTAGGGGACACTATTTTGTTGTACAAGAAAATAGTATACTATTTTCTATCATGGTTTAATACACAAAAGATGACCAAGTGCAAATCTTGTACAGTTTTGTATAATGGATATAGGACGTTCTATTTGGTACACAAATAGTGTAGTCTAATACAAGCTTTAGACGACATCCCCCAGTAAAGACATTTGGGCACGTTTTTTGTTTTCGGTCCCCAGCATGATATAATGAGCATTCCTGGCCTTGTGCTAAAGCCCTGCCTTCATTATGAAGATATTTCTAAATCTATAAACTCATCATTTAACAGACCGGGAAATGCAGATTATCGGTTGTCAAAAGAGTGCGTCAAACGTCACATATATTCACATAAAATATTTGTAGAAGGCGAGATAAATCATTTACTTATTCAGAGACTCTATATAACTAAAGCTTGAATTAGAGGATACTATTTTTTTGTACAAGAAAATAGTATACTATTTTCTATCATGGTGTAATACACAAAATATGACCAAGCGCAAATCTTATACAGTTTTGTATATTGGATATACGATATGTTCAATTTGGTACACCATGATAGAAAATAGTATACTATTTTCTTGTACAAGAAAATAGTGTCGTCATTAGACAACATTCCCCCGTAAAGACATTTGGGCACGTTTTTTGTTTTCGGTCCACAGCATGATAAAATGAGCATTCCTGTCCTTGTGTTAAAGCCCTGCTTTCATGATAAAGATATTTCTAAATCTATAAACTCATCATTTAACAGATCGGGAACGGCAGATTATCGGTTGTCAAAAGAGTGCGTCAAACGTCACATAAAAAAAATATATTTGTAGAACGCGAGATAAATCATTTCTATTTCTTTATAGTCTAATTAACTGCTTAAATAGTAATTAACTTAATTTATATCCTTATGTAATGTTATTGATTTGAAGTGGGCTTGAATGATATATTTCTATTTGTTGCGTTTGTTGTGTGTGTGCGTGAATAAAAAGGTATAAATAAGGAAGGAATCTCGTTTTCGTGATGGGATTGTCCGACGGGTAATCGGTGGAAGAACTATAAATATCGCAGCGGGAAGCACTCAGGAGCAGTCCGATCGGGCATCGAGATAGCCGGTGGTCCCGGCTATCTTCATGTTAAATTTTAATTAATTAGCATTCCCCCCGTCCGAGATTAATAGACGCCGATGGCGTGCGATCACCAATTTGTAATTCAATAACCTCTCTAACTCATTACATTCGTATCGCTCATGTTCCATACCTTGTTTGTTCTTAATAATCATTTGCATAAATCAATTAGGATGGATTTTAACATGCTTCACATAAAAATAGTAGTAGAGTGGGCGTAAAAAGTGCCTTGGGGAACACCACTACAAATACAATACATTTTTTAACATACTCCCGACATCTACACGCCAGTTACCATTATCTACATTTAAAACTAGAATGAAACAACACCTTACAAAAATGGCATTCTATAGCTGGAATGAGTATTTAAAAGCAGACCATTCAGATATTTAGTGACTTGTCTCAAATTTGTTGGCATTTATATATGTATCTGTGTATGTATATATATGTATGTATGTATGCATGTATGTATGCATTTACACTATAATATTGTCAAATTTATGTATATTCGAACTTCACTTAAAATATGTGTTTTATACGTGTGGCGCATGAAGTAAAATTTCAAGTTTAGAAAAGCCCAGAAAATTTGTCGAGGGTCGCTGCGCGACCCTCGACAAATTTTCACGGGGCTTTTCTAAACTCGAAATTTTACTTCATGCTTAGTCTGGGAGTGGAAAACACTCGTTTAAAGCTTTGAATTGAACTCTTTTAAAAATCAACGAATGTCAGAAAATTAACAGCTAAAATAATTAAGAAAATAATGACATTATTCTTGTATAGTGTAAATCATTTCGAAAACATTTACTTTTATCAAGTGACTACGATATCTTTTGCCATTTTGACATCCGCAGTTGTTGTTTCAATTCCATGGCGTGTCATAATTTTTATAAAATCACATCATTTTTTCTTAATTATTTTAACTTGGAGAAACGTAAAGTGATAAATGTTAACACGAATGAATTCAGAACTTTGCCCTCTATAAAAAAGGTAAATACATTTTGCTTCTAAAATAAATAGGGGAGCCAAAATTTGAACATTTCAAAATGTACATGGGATTTCCTATGTTGCGTCCGCTAAGTCAACACCCGGTATACATACATTTTCTTGGTTTATGGTTTAATTTTTAATTTTAAAGTGACATAAAATTAGTAGTATTGTCATCTTGTGCTGTTCTTGTAACTGTAATGATGTTCTTTTTATTCTTTTGCATTTTATATATTGTTAACAATGTAACCTGACAAGTGTAAGGCAAATTAGCTAATAACACAATAATGATTATTATTATTAAATAATTATAAATGATTATAAATTACAATATATCAGTCATTTCTTTAAATGTTGGTTAAGTTTGAATCTTTCTTACAATTCACATAATTTTCACAATGCAATGTATTCCAAAAATTAGCGAATTTCAGTAATTTAAACATTTTCACAAGGAATTCGAAAAATTCGCAAAGTTCAGTAATTTAATAATTTTCGTAAAATTTCAATAAATGTTTAATTTCTTTAAATTATGAATATTCCCATTTGTTTGTCAAAGTTTAGTAACACATAAACAATGCACATAGCCTAAAAAAATAACATCAACTCTATTTATTTAATGTCATAAATTTGACAACAAAGAAAACTCCAAAATAAATTTCTGATTGATTGTCTAACGAGGGTTTCCACTCCCAGATTAAGCATGAAGTCAAATTTCGAGTTTAGAAAAGCCTGAAAATTTGGATTTGCTGGGGTGCGCGAGCGAAGCGAGTCGCGCCCCAGCAAATCCAAATTTTCAGGCTTTTCTAAACTCGAAATTTTACTTCATGCGCCACGCGTATAAACCACTTACTTTAAATGTTTAACTACTTGGTTAGAGTGAAAAAAAATCAGTATGTCAATTATCAGCTGTTCAAATTAGGGAAAGTGCTATGCTATGATGGACACATCAATATTTTTTTTTTATTTTTAAATATTATTTAATGTGTCAAACTCGTGTCATAAGCCGAACTAACAATTTGTCAATTATTAAAAGTGCGATTCTTTTCGCAATTTATAACAAGTTAGTCTTACAAGGACTGTATCAAACACTCATTGAAACAACTATTCCCCGAGTTAATACCCCGACTGACATTGAGGCAACGGTAAAGCTATACTGATGAGAGATAAATCTCGAAACGCGTCTATAGATGGCCTGAATAATTTGACCCAAATTGTTGCCTTTGCAGTAGGTTACTGTATGTAACAGCAATGACTTGTATAATTCAATGTCCGGCGGGGTATTAACTCGGGAAGTAGTTGTTTGAATGAGTGTTTGATATAGTCTTTGTAAGACTAACTTGTATTTGATTGCGAAAAGAATCGCACTTTTAATGTCTGAAGTATTCTGCAACCAAGAATTGGCAATTTCATTTATAATTTCTCAATTCTTTAATTGTTTTATTTACAAATTTATTTTTATTATTAATTTAAAAATTACTTTACTTTTCGCTAAAAAGGCCGAATTTCCCTGACTTTTCCAAGATTTTTCCCGATGAATAAAATCACCTGACTTTCCCAATTTTCCAGGTTGGTCGCCACCATTAATTTAGAGCAAATACGTACTATTTTACATCCACTTTAGGTTAATGTTATTGGTTCAATTTTGTCTATTTTTATTGTTGTTTTGAGTAAGTACTTAATACAACCCATTGACCAAAAAACAAACAAATAACATTTTATCAACATTGTAATAACATTAAACGTTGTTTTAATGTTGATGAAACGTTACTTAAATGTGTTTGCTCAATGGGAATATTCAATGCTTTACTAGTAAGTACTTTCATTTTCTTTTGTTAAATCTCATTTATTTATATTTTTTTATATCCATATCATTGATCCGGAAGAAAAACGACGCAAGTGAAACACAATATAATTAAAATTATTTTTTCAGAGACGATTCCAAAAGCAATGTAACTAACTAACTTTAATCCCCAGAGTGGGCGATTTATTACAGGGTGGCGTAAAACAACCGATATGGTTTGAATGTTTAATAACTTTTTTATTTAATGGTTATTTTCTTTTTTTTGGTTTGGTTTGTTTGGCATAGGTATTACCATTCAGCCACTAACGTTGATTTATAATATCTATATTAACATATATTTCGACTAATTTGGACGTCACAACACATTCACACACATCCATGGAACCGGAGACGAGTATTTTTCGTTAGAAAAATTACTCGCCTCCGCTGGGAATCGAACCCAGATCACCTCCGTGTCCGATTGGCGAAACCGGCGGCTCAACCGCTCGGCCACGGCGGACCCTTAATGGTTAATTATTTTTATTATTTCTTTGTTATACAGTATATTAATGGGGAATATTTTTAGCTTAAGTATGAAAAATTATATCCCGCAAGTGGTGGTCATTTTCGGCTTCGCACATTCGTGCTCTTTCCAGTACATTTTCCATAACATTTCGTAAAATTTCCGGTGTTATGGCTTGAATTTCATTGCGAATGTTTTGTTATAGCTCTGGTATGGTCGCTGGCTTATTTACGTATACCCTTTCTTTCAAATAAGTCCAAAGAAAACAGTCTGGAGCTGTTAAATCCGGTGAACGTGGGAGAAAATTGAAATCGCTTCTGCGCGAAATAATGCGTTCGCCAAAGAGGTCCCGTAACAGAGCCATTGTGTCCCTTGCAATGTGGGCTGTGGCTCCATCTTGTTGGAACCACAACTGTGGATGGTTTTCTACAGCTGGCCTCAAAAAATTGTCTAGCATCGTTCGATATTGAGCAACATTAACTGTAACTGAGGCACCATGTGCATTTTAAAAAAAATATGGACCAATGATCCTTTTAGACGATACACCGCACCAAACAGTACACTTAAGTGTAATTGTCACTGATGAACTGTTCTTGGATTCTCCGTAGCCCATATCCTGCAAATTTGCTTGTTTACAAAACCATTCAATTGGAAATGGGCTCATTATCAAATTGTTATTGAAATCGCGATTTTCTTCTGCTTTTTGTCGGAATAAAACGGCATAATCAAGTCGTTGTTGGTAGTCTATCGGCTTCAATTCTTGCACAAGCTGAACCTTATACGGGAATATGTGCAATGTGGCCAAAATCCTCTGAACAGACCTCCGCGATAGCACCAGTTGTGCCGAACGTCTTCTTGTTGATGTTTCTGAACTGACCTGCACACTATCCACAACACGTTGGATATTTTCTTCCGTGTGGACCGTACGTGGTCTTCCGGTACATGGAAGGTGTCTTACTGTACCATGTTGTCGAAAATTTGCAATCAAGCGGTTTATTATTGATGCTGAAGGTCCAGTACGCACATTAAAACAACGACGATAAGCACGCTGCGTCAATACAATTGACCATTGATTTTCAAAATAGAATTCAACAATTTTTTATCGCTGTTCTGTTGTGTACTGTTCCATTTTGAATTCTCCAAGTTTTCTTCACAAAATTCTAAAATAAAAATAAAAATAAAAAATATAAATAAATTTAAAAAGTTATTAAACATTCAAACCATATCGGTAGTTTTGCGCCACCCTGTATTACTTAGATATTTACAACTTGCTCTGGCACTGCAGTTTATAGAGGTTTAAAGATAAAAAAAAAATGTCGCTTCTGTATAAAGTGTTTTTTTGACTTGTGACATTTTTCTTCCGAATCAGCGATATATACTATTTTTTTTTGTGTGGGTGAATACTCGATTGAATAATAAATATTGTGTCCAACGAGGCATGTCCACATTAAAGTCCCTCCCATCGACAATAGCGCGAATTAAATCGAACAGTCCGATCGTTTCCATTCAAGCAGCGCTAATTACCGATAGATCGATCGCTAATCAATAACCCGATCAAGAGAAAAAAAAACGGTCGCAATTACACTCTGTAATTGCAAACTGCAAATAAAACACAACTGTAATTATTGCTCAAGCGCGCGCACTGATAAATATTCATGTGTTAGCGAACTAGAGGACAAAGTTTTTATGCAAGTAGCCCTTTTAGAGTGAGTTTGTATTTAATAATTTTCATGTACGTACATGATAAAAAAGAACAACAAAGCCCTAGTCAAAGAGGTTTTAAAAAAATGTCTCTCTATTTTTATTGGTAGGGCTGCAAACAAAATTTTTTTTTTCAAGTATAACCACTAAGCAAAAAACCAACAAATAACGTTATATCAACATTGTAGCAACATTAAACGTTGTTTCAATGTTGTTAAAACATTACTTAAATGGATTGGCTCAGTGGGTACATATTCCCCAAAATTAATATTTTTTTGAATTGGCTCGAAACCACACCTTTTTTAAACTATTGAAATAAAGGTAAGCCATCGGAATGTTGCCGATACATTTTGGAGAAAATGTTTCACCATTTACCGGTAATTCGGTAACTTATTCTATTATTAATCTGTATAAATCTGTGTTTTTCTTTTTATGAGTGTTGTCGATGTGTTCGGTTCGGATCGAGAGTTTGCCGGTACGAGTTCTCCTCTACGAACGGAATAAATTGAAGAGTGTAGAGGTCAAAGTATGTAACATTAATCCCCCATAATTGTCTAATAACTTAAGTTCGTGCCTTACTCTCCGTTTGATATCTCCATCATCTATTTCTCCGACTTTAAAGAGACCGTTCGCGAAGTTCGCCTCGCCATCGATCTTTCCCCGCCCGTTTATACACGCACACGAGAATCTACGCTTTTCACGATAAATCTCTTTCTCTCTCACACACACAAAGAGCACAAATAGATTTTTACCATCTTTGTGTAATTGTTATAATTTTAACTGATGCTATTAATAAAAATGGTGATGTGTCCATCATAGTACTTCCCCCCGTAAATTGCGTATTAAATCACTTTTAAAATATTTATACCATTATTATTTTCAAAATGTCTTCAACTTTTTGATAACTACAACTTTTATTTGAAACATTTTCCAATTGTATCAACACACACAAGGAGACAAATCAATGACAAGATAAAAAACACTATTTATTAAATATCTCAAAAACTAAGACTGCTATGACAAAAAGTGAATCCACAAAAAATCTTTAGTTTTTCATTTCCTACAACTTTTATTTGAAACATTTTTCAATTGTATCGACACATACACTGTCACACACCAATAACTAGATAAAACACACAAATTTTGAAATATCTCAAAAACTAAGAGTGCTATGACAAAAAGTAAATGAAGAATACATCTTCATTTTATTATTATCTACAACTTTTATTTGAAATAATTTTTTGTTTGATGAACATTTATTGAAAAAATCTGAAAAAACTGAAAAACGCTAAGAGTAAAGTACCACTTCCGGTTTTCCGATTTTCACCAAAAGCTTTTCAGTTCTTCCGATTGTAACAAAAAGCTTACGTTTCAAGTTTCATCTCGATATCTTTAGCGGTTTTTGCGGTACAGCGCACACAGATGCACACACAGACAGACAGACAGACATTTTTCAAAAATGGTCTTATTCGACTCAGGGGACCTCAAAACGGATATTTCCGCTAAAATTTTTGATTCGAAAATTTTCACGAAAACAATACTTTCCCTTTGTATTACATACGGGGGAAAGTAAAAATATAGATCACCCAGTTCAGCTTAGCTGTAAATAGAATATAAAAACGAGAAAATATCGACTTTCTGCAAAAATGTAGAATATTCCGAATATTCATTAAAAAGGTTACTTACTGAGCTAATACTCCGATGGATATTGAATTATACAATAATTATTTGAATTACACAAACATTTGGAAAAGTCTTAAATACTCTACATTTTTGCAAGAAGTCAATGTCAAGTCAAATGGTGTTTACCGTAAATAAATTTGCTTTACTTTACTTTACTAATATCTTGAACAAGTTTCTCATCTTTCACGTGGTGACACATATTTAACTATGATTTAATAAAGAAAACACTTGGTTAAATTTCACTAATATTTTGGTTTTTTATTCCAACTTGACAATGACTCAAAGTCGAAACTAGTTGGAATAAAATAAAAAACCAAAATATTAGTGTAATTTAACCAAGTGTTTTCTTTATTAAATCAAAGTCGATAATAATTTGTTTTTATAGTTTGAAAATATTCTGCAATTAGCAAATTCAATTTTCCTTTATGTTAGCAGTATGTTTTAAACTTCATTTGAAATCAGTGTCTTATACGCGGGGCGCATGAAGTAAAATTTCGATTTTAGAAAAGCCTGAAAATTTGGTTTGGACACACACAATCTGATGACATCAAATGATTTACGTACATACGTATTGATGCAGAAAGCACTATAAATCAAGGAAACCTCTCGTGAATCGTACCTTAGGTATATTTGTTAGATGACACATTTTGAACTTGTCAAAGATGTTCTGAAATAATTAGCGAAATGATAATGCTAGTCTCATTTTCTAGTCGGCAATAGATGTATGTATAGGTGTATGAAACTGTAAATCCGATTTTTGTTCGCGAGCGATTGTGTCGGTGAGACCGTTTTCATTATGATTGGAATAGATTTATGGGACGTGAAATATCACCGGCGATAAATCAATATCAATTTGTAGCACATCTCAGCCGGTGCGTGGGAATATCAAAAGGTACACTCCGTATTAGAATCTCTCTAGCTCGCTTACTCTCCGGCAGGAATGGAAATAAGTTCGCAGACAATAATGATATTAGAAGACATCATTTGCGAGACATCGTGGGTTGCTTTTGATATTCACTGTTTTTTTTTTTGCGACGAGGAGAGGAAAACGGGTCAGCGCCACTGCGATCCGCGGGAGCGCCACTATTCTGAGAAAACGCGAGGCCCACATATTGAAGTTTTTTGTTTAATGCAGAACGGGCTTTCTAATTAATGTGATTCATTTGTGTACGGCGTGTTTCATGTTAGAAACGCAACCCAATATACAATATTTTTATATAATTTAATATTCACGAAAGTATATTGGGTTGCATTACGCTATACTGTATACAGAGAGTTTTATGTAACACCGAACATATTCATAAAGAGAATTTTTGTTTTAAGTATACATAATGCATACGTCGTACATTTTCCGACGCTCGGTTTATTAAAAGAATTTAATTTGAAGCTTTAAACGATTTTCCACTCCCAGGGTAAACATGAAGTAAAATTTCGAGTTTAGAAAACCCTGAAAATTTTATTTGGTGGCGTAGCGCGAAGCGCGGAGCGGCCAAACCAAATTTTCAGGCTTTTCTAAACTCGAAATTTTACTTCATGCGCCACCGGTACACAACACTGATTCAATGTAAAGTTTAGCGGTGTGTTTTAAACTTCGTAATATGTCAGTGTTTTGTACCGGTGGCGCATGAAGTAAAATTTCGAGTTTAGAAAAGCCTGAAAATTTGGTTTGGCCGCTCCGCGCTTCGCGCTACGCGACCAAACCAAATTTTCAGGCTTTTCTAAACTCGAAATTTTACTTCATGCTTAGCCTTGGAATGGAAAACACTCGTTTATAGCTTCAAATTAAATTCTTTTAATAAACCGAGCGTCGGAAAATATACGACGTATGCATATGTATAATTAAAAGAAAAATTCTCTTTATGAAAATATTCAGTGTTACATAAAACTCTCTGTATGTCTTTTGTGAAGCCCGGGAGAACTAATCATTTTGAGTGTTTGTAAGACTAACTTGTTGTAGATTGCGAAAAGAATAGCACTTTTAATGTTTATAAAAAACTGGAGAATGTGACTTTTGCAGTTAGACCACTCATATATCACCAGACATCTATCAGGATATATATCGATATTTTTAAACTACGATATTTATCATGGATATTTATAAAATGCACAAAAACATTAATTGCGCGTCTGCCAATTGTGTTTTTATTTAAATATTTAAATTGTGAAAATGTTCCTAAAAATTGCAATTTCAACTGCATTTGGAAAGATGCTCCGCTAAGTATTTTTGAAATTTGAAAGCAGCTTAATTGTCATATTTTTTACTATTTTGTGACTAACTGTGTTTTTTTGTAATAAATGCCATAAAAATAAACAAAAGCTGTGTATTATACAGGGAATGTTTCTTTTAAGTATGCATACGAAGTACATTTTTTGACATTTGTTTTTTTTAAGTTTAATTTAAGGCTTTAAACGAGTGTTTTCACTCCCAGATTAAGCATGAAGTAAAATTTCGAGTTTAGAAAAGAGTGAAAATTTGGCTAGGCCGCTCCACGAAGCGGAGCAACCTAACCAAATTTTCAGGCTTTTCTAAACTCGAAATTTTACTTCATGCGCCACGCGTATACAACCCTGGTTTTAAGTGAAGTTCAAAATATACGTCTTTAGCATAGTGTTTTTGTAGCATACTGTGAACTTCACAATATTTCAGTGTTTTAGACGCGTGGTGCATGAAGTAAAATTTCGAGTTTAGAAAAGCCTGAAATTTTGGTTTGGTCGCTCCGCGCTTCGCAATTTAATTTGAAGCTTTAAACGAGTGTTTTCCACTCCCAGGCTAAGCATGAAGTAAAATTTCGAGTTTAGAAAAGCCTGAAAATTTGGTTTGGGCGCGTAGCGCGAAGCGCGGAGCGGCCAAACCAAATTTTCAGGCTTTTCTAAACTCGAAATTTTACTTCATGCGCCACCGGTACACAACACTGATTCAATTTAAAGTTTAGCGGTGTGTTTTAAACTTTGTAATATGTCAGTGTTTTGTACCGGTGGCGCATGAAGTAAAATTTCGTGCTTTGAAAAGTCTGAAAATTTGGTTTGGCCGCTCCGCGCTTCGCGCTACGCGACCAAACCAAATTTTCAGGCTTTTCTAAACTCGAAATTTTACTTCATGCTTAGCCTTGGAGTGGAAAACACTCGTTTATAGCTTCAAATTAAATTCTTTTAATAAACCGAGCGTCGGAAAATATACGACGTATGCATATGTATAATTAAAAGAAAAATTCTCTTTATGAAAATATTCAGTGTTACATAAAACTCTCTGTATGTCTTTTGTGAAGCCCGGGAGAACTAATCATTTTGAGTGTTTGTAAGACTAACTTGTTGTAGATTGCGAAAAGAATAGCACTTTTAATGTTTATAAAAAACTGGAGAATGTGACTTTTGCAGTTAGACCACTCATATATCACCAGACATCTATCAGGATATATATCGATATTTTTAAACTACGATATTTATCATGGATATTTATAAAATGCACAAAAACATTAATTGCGCGTCTGCCAATTGTGTTTTTATTTAAATATTTAAATTGTGAAAATGTTCCTAAAAATTGCAATTTCAACTGCATTTGGAAAGATGCTCCGCTAAGTATTTTTGAAATTTGAAAGCAGCTTAATTGTCATATTTTTTACTATTTTGTGACTAACTGTGTTTTTTGGTAATAAATGCCATAAAAATAAACAAAAGCTGTGTATTATACAGGGAATGTTTCTTTTAAGTATGCATACGAAGTACATTTTTTGACATTTGTTTTTTTTAAGTTTAATTTAAGGCTTTAAACGAGTGTTTTCACTCCCAGATTAAGCATGAAGTAAAATTTCGAGTTTAGAAAAGAGTGAAAATTTGGTTAGGTTGTTCCACGAAGCGGAGCAACCTAACCAAATTTTCAGGCTTTTCTAAACTCGAAATTTTAATTCATGCGCCACGCGTATACAACCCTGGTTTTAAGTGAAGTTCAAAATATACGTCTTTAGCATAATGTTTTTGTAACATACTGTGAACTTCACAATATTTCAGTGTTTTAGACGCGTGGCGCATGAAGTAAAATTTCGAGTTTAGAAAAGCCTGAAATTTTGGTTTGGTCGCTCCGCGCTTCGCGCTACGCGACCAAACCAAATTTTCAGGCTTTTCTAAACTCGAAATTTTACTTCATGCTTAGTCTGGGAGTGGAAAACACTCGTTAAAACTTTAAATTGAACTCTTTAAAAAAAAAACAACCAGTATCTAAAGATTACAGCATATACAGACGCTGTAATTGAGACATGTATACTTAGAAGAAAAGCTTCTTGTACAATTAAAAAATAATATAAATATTAAAATTTATGAACAAGAATAATTACTAAGAAGTTAATAAATATCGGATAGATATCAATATATATCCGATATTTTGATATTTATATAAATATCATGTAATTTCCGAATCCTGGATTTCATCTCTGAAATGAAATCTAATTCTAATTGAAAGGACTATTTACAAATTGGATAGCTATTCGATGCTCTACAGTGGCATCGCTAATGACAGGAATGTACAAACTGCATATACAGGTCTGTTTCGTCCACGAACGAGCTAAACTCTGTAAAACCAGAAAACAAATATCAAAATTGAATTTGTGTTCAGTATTTCGGCACCGAATACCAACAGACGCGTTTTGGACTTCAAGGTCCTCATCAGTGTGGTCCCGACCCAGTGGTGAGGAATACTAAACATTTCTGACTATATCAAGCCAATATGTGAAAACTATTAAGAAATTGGATAGCTAACGCCAATGACGTCAATTACATGAATGCTCAAAGTGCATATACTGGTCACTGACGAGGACCTTTAAGTTCGAAACGCGTCTGTGGGTATTCAGTGCCGGAATACTGAGCACAAATTTAATTTTGATATTTGTTTTCTGGTTTTACAAACAGAGTTTAGCTCGTTCATGAAGGAAACAGTGACCTGTATATGCACTTTGTGCATTTCTGTCATTGACGATGCTACTATAGAGCATTAGATGGCGTTAGCTATCTAATTTCTTAATAGTTTTCACATGTTGGCTTGATATAGTCAGAAATGTTCAGTATTCATCAGCACTGGGTCGGGACCACACTGACAAAGACCTTGAAGTCCGAAACGCGTCTGTAAGTATCCGGTGCCGGAATACTGAACACAAATTCAATTTTGATAATTGAAGGGCTAAGGGGAAAACCCAAATGAGTCCAAAAAGTACAGAAAATCGTTTTTGACGCCATTGTGTAGCTTAGAACAAGTATTTTTACGTAGGCAAACTTATCAGGAAACAAACAAATGGTTCACCAGTTATTTACGACGAAAAAAATAAATAACCTATGAAACATACAAATTTCTGACATTTCATTTTGTTCTCTTGTAAAATTTAAAAAATGGGACTTAAATTGTCGTGAAATCTACAAAAAATAGTTTAAAATATTTCAAAGTGTATTATTTAAGTGATCATGAATCAAAAATTAAGTGCCTCAATTATCTACGATAGATTTTTTTCTTTTGTCAATATCATTTACTATTATTTTACATCTCCACGTTTGTAAACTTCAGATAAACTATCTGTTTTTTAACTTCAGTATAAATCAGTATTTAAAACACCTGGCGCATGAAGTAAAATTTCTAGTTTAGATACTTAATGCTAATGCATTCATTATTCATCGCATTTACAGATAATGGTGAATGTTTTATCGTCCAACATCTTTGCGGTTGAAAAAGATAAATCGTGCCGGAATGAAATTTACGGACAGAACCCGCGGAGAAACGTTCCAATAAAGATCCGACGACTGTAAATAAAACGTGAACTAGATCAGCGGAATCACGCACACGAAAAACCGACAATTAAGCATTGTCTTACAGGCTCTTATAAAATATGGACATTCTTTTCAAAACCACCGCAATAAACGTTTTAATTATTCTAAATTCCGATCGCATTAAATTCTTGACCGCCTAGAGATTTTTTAAAGAACTTAATTTCTTAACCGTTTAAACTTTGAAACATTTTTAACTTCGAAAAATTGGATCGATACACGTGTCAGGTATTTGAAAATAAAAATATACAACAAACCTGCCCCCTCCCCTTGCTGCGTGATGGGAGAGAAAGAAAATCTTGTTTGTGTTACAAACAGAAAATAAATACTACTATATCATCTTTATTGAAAAAGAAAGAAATACATTATAACAAAATACAATTTATAATATATAAATATACTTACAAATAATTTTTTATTTGTAAGTATATTATATATACAGAGAGTTTTATGTAACACCGAACATTCTCATAAAGAGAATTTTTCTTTTAAGTAGTAAGGTTTGTCAAAAGAATTTAGTTTAAAGCTTTAAACTAGTGTTTTCCACTCCCAGGTTAAGCATGAAGTAAAATTTCGAGTTTAGAAAAGCCTGAAAATTTGGTTTGGTCGCGTAGCGCGAAGCGCGGAGCGGCCAAACCAAATTTTCAGGCTTTTCAAAACTCGAAATTTTACTTCATGCGCCACCGGTACAAAACACTGACGCTATTACGAAGTTTAAAACACACCGCTAAACTTTAAATTGAATCAGTGTTGTGTACCGGTGGCGCATGAAGTAAAATTTCGAGTTTAGAAAAGCCTGAAAATTTGGTTTGGCCGCTCCGCGCTTCGCGCTACGCGACCAAACCAAATTTTCAGGCTTTTCTAAACTCGAAATTTTACTTCATGCTTAGCCTGGGAGTGGAAAACACTCGTTTAAAGCTTCAAATTAAATTCTTTTAACAAACCGAACGTCGGAAAATGTACGATGTATACATATGTATATTTAAACGAAAATTCTCTTTATGAAAATGTTCGGTGTGTTACATAAAACTCTCTGTATATATATCTCTTACCAGAGCTATCGACCATAAGTCTTTCTGCTCTGTACTATGTGTGTATGTATTTTTTGTCGATTTCAAGGTGGGAAAGTAGGATTAAAGGAGGAGATGTGTTCATATAGGGTTATTGGTGGGTTTTTGTATTTTGGGATGATGTGGATTTTAGGGATGCACATTTTTTTAAGGTGGTCATAATTCGACTCGTTACATGTGAATCGTTTTGTGAGAAATCGAAGTCTTTGTTTTATTGGGGTACTTTGTGTTTTCTCGTAAAGGAGTACATTGGATGGGTTGTGGAGGGGTTTTTGAGGCTGTCGAAGTTTTGAAAGGGTACGGAGGGGGGATCTTTCAACTACTTCGAAGTTTTTAATGATGACATTGCATGGATGGAGTTGTAGTCTAGGATGGGACGGTAAATCATTTTATAAATTTTGTTACAGGTGTTGGTACTAATTCCTTGATTTTTGTATGTCAGGCAACGGAAATGTTTCGCTCGGTTCTGATGTTTGCTTTTATATCGAAGGTGTGTTTTTTGCAGGATAGTTTTGGGTTTAACAGGTTTCCTAGGTATTTACATAATGGGGAGGAGTATATAGTAGATCCGTTAATGTTTAAGGAGAGAGGTTTAGGCGGTATGCGATGGTAGGGTAAGAATAGTTGGGATTAGTTGGGATTAATTTTAAGCCTCCACTTGGAAAACCAACTATCTGATTTGTTTATAAAATCACGGAGGGAGTTAAGGGCTGAGGCTAGGGTTGATGAATGGGTGATTATGGTAGTGTCATCCGCAAACTGTAAAGGATAACAGGTTAGGTTTATAAAGTTGGAATTGGGATGGTAAAAGTCGGAGCAATAGGTATTGTATAATAGAGGAGATAAAGGGGAGCCTTGAGGAACATCTTGTTCAGCATGGAATATCGAGGATAAGGTTTGTCATATACGGATTTGAAGTTTGCAGTTAAAAAGGAAGTTTTGGATTAGGTTGATAAGGTGGATGGGTAGTTAAAGGGTACTGCATTTATATAAAAGGCCCCGATGCCAAACGGAATCGAAGGCCTTAGATATATCTAGGGAAAATGAATATTAGTGATAAATATACAATAAAAATAACTTAAAACACGTTATCCTCTTATGAAAGTAAAGGTACACATTCTAAGCAGTCCATTCTGAACTTTGCATGAAATCATTGTTTTATACGCCTGGCGCATGAAGTAAAATTTCGAGTTTAGAAAAACCTGAAAATTTGGTTTGGTCGCTCCGCGAAGCCAAATTTTCAGGTTTTTCTAAACTCGAAATTTTACTTCATGCCTAATCTGGGATTTGAAACACTCGTTTGAAGTTTCGTTTACAAAATTGGCCCAAAGTAGGTTGCTTGAGGAACATCAGAAATTACGGAAATTGGTTTCGAAATTACGGTATTTTTTTCACGATTTGAAAAATAATCCTAACAATCAATAAATTAATTTAGATTTATAGAACGTATAGGGCTTAGGGTTTGTTAATTTATAATTATTATTACATCTAGGGAAATATGAAGAGATTATTTCCCGAGGTTGGCCAAGTACATTCCGACGGCGAAGCCGGAGGGATGTATAACCAACCAAGGGAAATATGTGTTGTAATCAATAGTTTTTTTTTTCTGATTAAAGCAATATCTTTCTAGAAATAGGAAAATATTGGATTAATGTTTTGAATTTATTAATAACGTTGCTAAGGGCCATGTTTGTAATTATCATAGTAGACAGGTCTGACCTTTTCATCATGTCATAATTTGAAATGTCGTACGTGCTAACGCAAGCGGCGAAAGCCCGTGAATGTTTGGTTCCAGCCAAATCTAAATCTACATATGGAACAATGTATGCAGATTTTCAAAAATAATCGAGAAGCCAGCATTCCGTGAACGGTTTCGCAGCAAATATTTTACTGGCGTTTTTTGAAGATTTGGTATGTTGTTATAATTTTGTTATTTTTGAGGTATGACTTGTTGTTCGTAGTCACAGAAATATTCACCAAATATTTGTGGCTCAAATTAGGAATGCTAAAATACATTTGAAAGGAAAAATGTGAACAGTATCGAGGAAAACATTTTCTTGTCACTTTTTGACAATCCATATTTCCTTTGGGAAATATGGATTGTCAAAAAGTTTCATGTTTCCCTAGTGAAATATTAGTATGTTATGACATATCGAAACCAAGACAATATTACTCAGTATTGTATTAATCAGATAAAAATAATATAACATAAAATTGGTAAAGTTTTTAAATAAATTTGTCTTTTATTTATAATTTTCATTTCATTTTCGACTGGCCTCTAGTATTTTCTTTTAATTTAATAATCAACTTTGTCTGCACTTTAAAATCACAAGTACATGTAAACAATATATCATTTTTTAAGATATCCGAGAGAATTAATTAATTTAGTACAGCTGACAAAATTGAATGAAATGACAAAATTGAATGAAATGACAAAATTGAATGAAATGACAAAATTGAATGAAATGACAAAATTGAATGAAATGCTCAAACATTTTACTCCTCAACGATTTACATAGTTAAAACAAATTTATTTTATCTTTTATTTTAATCCGCATACAACAATTTTAGTCCTTAAAAATAGGAGTTGAATGAAAAACTAGTTGAGATATTTAACTTTTCCTTGAAGTTAAAATATATTATATTCTGTATAAATAAATAAAATGAATATTTTACCTAGTCGAAGTATTTAAACTCTGTATGTTTTCACTTTTATGTAAACTCAATGAATTTTTTTGTCGATTCTGTTGATTTGTTTGTTTGAATTAAGCAAATAGTTATTAATGTTAATTTAATACTCCCACATACCAAATCCATTAAAACCAAAATGAATACAAGGGCTAGACATTGCAGATCTTTAACTTATAAACAACAAGGAATTTCCACAAAAACAGCAGTTAGGATTTACGAATCGATATGCCGGCCCTTGTTAGACTATGGTGCAATTTTATTCCTTCATATCCGTCCTTCAATTTCACACCATATACAAGTCGCCGAAAGATCAGCCCTACGAATCCTCACCAAACTCAGGCACCCAATAAATCCTCTTCATAATCCCTCAAATATCATCCTCTACGAAACTACACAAGTAACACCAATTTCCCAACACATATTAAACCTCAGCGAAAAATTCGCTGTAAACACCCATAACCTGGAACTCTTAAACAAATTCTGTATTCCTAGAAACCTAAATATCCATCAGAAATATAAAGATCCTCCTCTTACAATACATCAATTCATTTGTACCGTTCATCAAGACAGTTCACAAGCCTAGCATACGATAAAATTTTTCAAATAAAATAAATTCAAGACAGGGTAGAAAGACCTCTGGTCGATAGCCCAGACAGACTAACCCCATAGTGTAATAATATATATATATATATATATATATATATATATATATATATATGTATTATACTATACTACTGTAATTGTCTGAATAAAGATGGATGTATATATGTTAATTTAAGTATGTATTTAATTTGAGTTATAACTTTCAGTTCTTCATATTGATTTAAATGTTAAATAATATTGCAGCGAGTATTTTCCATTCCTTGATTAAGCGTAAAGTAATTATTTCGAGTTTAGAAAAGCCTGAAAATTTGGATTGGTCGCTCCGCGAAGCGGAGCGACCAATCCAAATTTTCAGGCTTTTCTAAACTCGAAATATTTACTTCATGCGCCAGGCGTATTAAACACTGATTTAGCGTGAAATTTTTAAAACACTTTAATTATCTTATTAATGACACAAAATAAACATAAACAGATTGAAAGTTTCCATGTTTATAATTCGTCGATTTCTATTTCCACTTCTTTTGGCTATATTTAATAATATTCAAGTATTCACTTTGGTGTATACGAATGCAGAAAAGTAAATCGAATCCGAATAAATTTTTATCAATTTCAAAGATTTTTAACAATTTTTAATAAATGTCTACAAACAATTGTCAATTATCAAGTAAATAAGTGCATACATTCACTAATTTAGACCAAGGTTGTAAAAAAAAACGTTTTTTCATTTTTTCATTAAAACAAACAGCTTTTATTAACAAAACGTGTTATTTTTATTGAAACAGCGTTTAAAACATTAACGATTATAAACATGTTTAAAACGTGTTTCAAATATGTTTAAAACACGTTTAAAACGTGTTTAAGACCGAACATACAGGGCATTTTCCTTTGAGTATACATATCCCGATGATTACAGCGTTTTTTTTAAATTTGCGGGAATTCGTGGTTTCAAAGCGGTAAATTTGAGGCTTTTAACGAGTGTTTTCCACTCCCAGGCTAAGCATGAAGTAAAATTTCGAGTTTAGAAAAGCCTAAGAATTTGGTTTGGCCGCGTAGCGAAGCGGAGCGGCCAATCCAAATTAGGCTTTTCTAAACTCGAAATTTTACTTCATGCGCCACGCTTAAAAGCACTGATTTACGGTGAAGTTCAAAAACACACACATACAACAACAATTATAGGCATCCTGATATACGTTAGAGTGATTAGGTTGCCTATAATCACTGTTTTAAACAATTTGTACAGCGCAGAATTTGACTTACGTTTTATTCACATCTACATATTGGATTGCTAAAGCCGTATATTTTAAACTTTACGATATTTCAGTGTTTTATACGTGTGGCGCATGAAGTAAAATTTCGAGTTTAGAAAAGCCTAATTTGGATTGGCCGCTCCGCTTCGCTACGCGGCCAATCCAAATTTTCAGGCTTTTCTAAACTCGAAATTTTACTTCATGCTTAGTCTGGGAGTGGAAAACCCTCGTTTAAAGATTCAAATTGAAATCTATTGAAAAAGCTACGAACGTCGTAAAATTTACAGTGTATGCATAGTGCATACGTATACCTGAAAGAAAAATTCCCTGTGTTTAAAAATCACATTAATGCACACACAGTTGTGATATTTTATTGTAATAAAATGTTTAGTTTATTAATGTAATTTGAAATATCTTCAACAATTTAGTTAAAATTTAAAAATGTAAACAAAAAACTTAATGAGCTAGTATAAAACATAATTTAGCAAATTTAAAATAATAAAAAAACGCTTTAATCAAAGTTAACGTTTAAAACATGTTTTAAACAAATTTTAGGGGCAGGTGGTGGCCGAGCGGTAACGTCGTCGGGCTGTATCGCTCGGCGAGCCACAAACTCGGGTTCGATTCCCGTGCACGGGGAGACTTTATTTAAAAATAATTTCTCGTCGTGTCCCTGGGTGTGGTGTGAATGTGTCGTGACGTCCAAATATATGTTAAATTAATTAATACAATCATCGTTAGTGGCTGAATGGCTAGAACCTATGCCAAACAAACAAAAACAAAAAAAAACAAATTTTAGATTTAAAACAGTTTTAAACAAATTTTAGATTTAAAACATGTTTTAAATAAATTTTAGATTTAAAACATGTTTAAAACAAAACCGTTTAAAACACGACGGCTGTTTTTAAACATGTTTAAAACACTGGTTTAAAACAAAGTGTTTTAAACATAACAACCCTGATTTAGACACATTTTAATTTTTCTAAAAACTTCATCGTATTCGATTTGTATTGGAGAGTTTAAAACGAAACAAGTGTTTTATTTTACCTAATTTAATTTCTTTATTTAATATTTGCAAGAATTTGAAGAAAACTCTCCAACTACTATTATTTTTTATATTATAGTGCTAATACAATCGAGCATTAATCAATCCAGTTTGAGTCTGATCAAAAAATTTTCAATATTCGACATATGTCATCCACGTGCCGCGACCAACCTGCACGAACCAAATTAAAATTTCGTAAAAACTAATAACACTTTCATGACTAAACTCTTTCTTTATTTCCATTTTCCATTCTTTGGTGCTTCCTCCCGAAATAAAGCCACAATAGAAAACACATGACCCGTCCGATGATTTATATGTTTCCCCTCTCGTTCCAGCTTTATGCAAAAGTGTTCTTAAATTCTTAATACGCTTTTCATCATTCGTTATGATGGGTTTTTCGGATTTTGTAAAGCCATTGTCCGGCCCCGTCTCCATTTGCATGCGACAATATAGACGTTCATATTTATGATTTTGTCTTTTTTGTTCGGAGAAGTGTCGCGTTATTTTAATATAATGGATTTCGCCCACTTGATTATGGAAATGACCCTAAAAGAGTTATTGCGGTTACAGTTCGTTGTTTAATATTTTTGAACAAAAATTGTTGATTTCATTAGTTCTTTACTTGAAAAATATATGAGCCTGCCAAGCAACGTGTTTGATTCTGTTAACGGTGGAGGCTTCTACTTCGTTATACATCATAATTCACAAATGAAACACGATTTAAACTTTGTCTCAGTTATACAAGCAAAGTTAAAATCGTGTTTCATTTGTGTTTGATTCTGCCAGGAAGAAGAGGAGGACCTTTTCGCGATCCTGTGCCAATGTGAGGCCCTAGCAAGGGTTAGATACCTAAAGCTGGGCAACACTAAACCAAGCGCAGAAAGCTACACCCAAGGCTCACTGTCAGGGCTAATAGGGCTAATCAAAGAGGCGAAGCTCGAGCACGTCGTCTAGGATAACAGCGATCCACAATAGATCTGCTAAGGTCGCGGTGGTACAGGCCACAAATACAAATATCTAATCTAATCTAACGTGTTTGATTGAAACTTGTAACGTGTTTTCGTCAAACATTCTAACTAGTTAGATTACTGATATAAACACGTAACATGTTTGTATCAAACATTTACAAAAGTTACAATGTTTGACGGAAACATGTTACTTGGCAGACTCGTATATAAACATATTACTTGTTTGAAGCTAATAACATTGTTTTTTTCGGCGTAGTAAACTACTAAAATGTTTTATTTATATCTTTAGTTTGGTTGGCGTTCACTTTGTGGTACATCTTCATAAAAGTTTAATTAGAACACTTAACTTAGTTTGTAAAGTAAAGTAAAATAAAATTGGTGAAACAAAGTTAAGTGTTTTAATTAAATTGTTTTATTTATAATCTTCGTGTTAGAAAATTGTCTATTAATAAGACTGTTAAAATCTGTATGTGGGAAATAAACTACACTAATGCCCGGTATTATAGAAGCAGCAGCAGTTTTTCAAAGAGCTTAAAACTGAAATGGACAACAGGAAAAAAAACGGTGAAGTCAACCTAGTGATAAGATATAGATTTGGATTGATTGAGTTACTTGAAGATAATTATACTTTGATTAAAAACCACTTAGAACCTTTCTTCAATACTTTAAAAAAATAAGATATAGAAATGAGACTCCTTATATAACTGAGAAAAATAAGCATAGTAATGCGCCTGCATTTGTTGATAATAAACAAAAAAACTCTCAATAAGCCCCAACTGTAATAACACTAACATTTTCTGTATTTATCAAAATGTTAGAAGCTTGAAAAATAAGATTGATGATTTCAATTGTTTAGTCGCAAGCAACGAATTTCAAATTGTTGGCATTACTGAAACCTGGCTGACTGATACTGTTCTAAATAATGAATTATTTCCCAACTCTACTTACAGCATTTATCGGCAGGATCGCAATTACAATGCTACCACTTTTTCTCGAGGCGGCGGTGTGTTATTGGCAATTCAGAAGAAATTTGATTCCTATAAGGTTAACACGTCAATCCTAGCAGAAATGTTTCCTTTGTTTGATGTTACTGCTTGTAAAATTGTATTCGGTAACTTTATATTGTTTGTCTTCGTTGTTTATATACCACGCACGCCAACAGTAGAGTGTCTAGAATCATTTCTGGAGCACGTTTGTAACTTTTGTAATCCAGCTGACAATGTCTTAATTATGGGTGATTTTAACATTCCAAACTATATAGATGACCACAATAATATTAGTAACCCCTTGTATAATTCATTTAATAATTTTACAGCATATCTACACCTCAAGCAAGTAAATACTATAATAAATCATTACAATAAGCTGCTTGACCTTATTTTCACTATTTTAAACTGCCATATTGTTCGCGATAATAACTCGATTATCAAACAAGATTTATATCATCCAGTACTACTACTTAATATCAAGTTTTCAACTTCAAAAACAAGTCATTTTTTGTCCAATGCATCTAACGATAGAAATTACAATTTTAGAAAATCGGACTTTGTCAAGCTTTATTCGGAACTAAGTTTTTGCGACTGGACGGAGGTTAACTCTGTGAATAGTTTGGATGATGCTATGGATGCTTTTTATACCACACTATATAATTGTATAGATAAATATGTTCCACTGCATAAGCAATCTAAAAAACAGTATCCTTGTTGGTTTACAGCTTCAGTTATTCGTAGCATAAAAGAAAAAAATCTTAAACGTAAAATATATCTACGCACTAAGAACCCAGATTCTCTTAACCTGTATCGTGCTGCTAGGGCGCATAGCAAATATGCTATATCTACTGCTTATACAGAATACATTAACACAATGTCAAACAACATTACGTCGAATCCAAAGCAGTTCTGGAATTTTATTAATTCTAAAAAACGTACTACACGAATTCCAGGAGTTATGCACTGTAATGATGTTGAACTAAACTCACCTCTTGCTATTGTAAACGCCTTTGCCGATTTTTTTCAAAGTGTCTATGTTATGAGCTCACATGCCAATTTATTCTCAGAAACCTATAATAACTATCAATCTATTAACATAACTTCAATCAATTCTGACGATATTCATAGTGCAATAAAACATTTAGGTAATACCATGTCCTGCGGCATGGATGGTATCCCCACTTTTTTAATTAAAGATTGTGCTTCTGTTTTAATTGAACCCCTTGAAACAATTTTTAATCTAATACTTAAGTTCAACATTTTTCCCTCAGTCTGGAAGAATTCAAGAATATGACCCGTACTTAAATCTGGCGATTCCAAGGAAGTCAGCAACTACAGACCTATAACTTTGCTAAGGTTTTTGAGATAATAATTTATAATTACATACACCCGAAAGTCAGAAACTATATTTCAAGTTATCAGCATGGGTTAATGGAAAGCAGGTCAACAATGACTACTTTATATTGCTTCAATGAGTATGTGTGCAGCGAACTCGATGGTAAAGGTCAGGTCGACTGTATGTATACAGATTTTGCGAAGGCCTTCGACCGTGTTGATCCTGCTGTACTTTTGCAAAAACTTAATAATTACGGTTTCCATATCAATTTAATTAAATTATTTAACTCATACTTATGTGATCGTCTACTTAATGTTTGGGTTAATGGATTTAAATCAAAGACATTTTTGGCTTGCTCTGGTGTACCCCAAGGCTCAAACCCTGGCCCGCTACTCTTCCTTCTTTTTATAAATGACTTGAGCTTCATTTTAGATTGTAAACACTTATTATTTGCCGATGATCGTAAATTGTTTTCAACTATCTATGACTCTTCATCTTGTTCGCAATTACAAAACATGCTTGACATACTTTGTACATGGTGCCAAACTAATAACCTTTATCTTAATGTAGCCAAATGCAAAGTTGTGACTTATTCGCGTAAAAGAAATCCGATCATATATACTTATACTGTTGATAATCAGTCAATTGAAAGGCTCTATGTATTTAAAGATCTAGGGATAACCTATGATTCGCTTTTTACGTTTAAACATCATTACCGCGCTATTATCTTAAAAGCTAACAGAGCTCTTGGATTCATCATACGTAATACTAGATCATTTAATAATATTAATTGTTTAAAAACGTTGTATAACTCATATGTGAGATCGATTCTAGAATATGGCTCAATTGTTTGGAATCCAATTTATATTTCATCTATTCAATCGGTCGAGAATATTCAGCGTAAATTTTATAAATACTAGTGGTATAAAATGCATGGTACCTACCCCCCTCAAGGTTTCAGTCATGAATTACTTTTAGAAGAGTTTGATGCAGTTACTTTGGTCGAACGTAGGAATATTCACGGTCAAATCTTCTTGTTTAAGTTACTACATAATTCAGTTGATTGTTCGGAACTTTTGCAAAGGATACATTTTTATGTACCTAGACTCTCGACACGTCATTGTACCAGCTTTTATGTTCAAAAAGCTCAAACTAATGTCTTGGAACTGTCCCCAGTGCGTCGCATTTGTGTGTATCACAACATATTTGCCACTCATTGTGATATTTTTCACTTGGACTTACGTGAATTCAAGAACATAATTTCTGGTACTTGATATTAATAACAACAAACGGCTGCATAGACTAACTATTGTTATTTCTTAGTTATTTCGCCATTATTTTATTATTATAATTTCTAAATATTTAATTTATTTTGTTTAAATAGAATGACGTGATCTTTATCTTTATTTCTGTAATTTTATTTTGTTTTGTTTATATATATTATTTTAAGAATTTTTACTTTTGTAATATTACTCTGTAATTGGGATGTCCTGTTGGGTAATAAATATTATTATTATTAATAAATCATTAGATAACAATTTGTTAACTATTTGTGGAGTAAATTTATTTACCTAGTAAACTAATGGGCAAATAAAATTGCGTATTATAAAGAAAACCTACCAAATAAATAGCAATTCTAAAAATAAATAATTTAATTAGTAGATTACAAACTGAAATTATACATTTTCATTGTAATTTTCAATTTTTTAAATTGAATTGTCAATATTTCAAATTAAATTATCAATCAAATTGGATATTTAGTATAATTCCTTATAATTATGGAGAATATCCGTGGAATAGGACAGAATTACACAGACCAAGAAAAATAAAGCTTATTAGGAATTATAAAAGACCTTAACGAATGTTTTCCACTCCCAGGCTAAGCATGAAGTAAAATTTCGAGTTTAGAAAAGCCTGAAAATTTGGCTTGGTCGCGTAGCGCGAAGCGCGGAGCGGCCAAACCAAATTTTCAGGCTTTTCTAAACTCGAAATTTTACTTCATGCGCCACGCGTACAAGACACTGATTTCAAGTGAAGTTCACGTGTTCACAATATTTCAGGGTTTTCAGTGTTTAATACGCGTGGCGCATGAAGTAAAATTTCGAGTTTAGAAAAGCCTGAAAATTTGGTTTGGTCGCTTCGCGCTTCGCGCTACGCGACCAAACCAAATTTTCAGGCTTTTCTAAACTCGAAATTTTACTTCATGCTTAGTCTGGGAGTGGAAAACACTCGTTTAAAACTTTAAATGGAAGTCATTTAAAATAAGCGTATACATAAGTATAGAAATCTCTGGTTATGTCTGACTTGAAAAATTCTAGGTCTTCGACTCCTTAGAATGTCTTGTGGTTCAAATTAATCACTGTCAGGGAAGATACTATGAGCGAACTTAAATCTGACACGGATAATATGAACGTTTTATAATATCGGGCATAAGTTACAAGTTTTAAATTTAACCATGCTATTTACCTCCGAATAGAGTAAAAAATCCCGATTCCAACAGTATAAAAAACATATTTTGAAAAAATGTAACTCAGTGTAGTTTACCTCCCGCATACATAAATGTAGAGAATAGTATATTAAAATATATTAAATATTTTAAAGTTATATCTCATTATATCCTATGTTGAATAAAAAAAACCTTTAGAGTGCCATGATTTTATCTTTTTTTAAAATTTAAGTTGGCTACACGCTTTAGAAATTGACATATAAAACGTCAGTCATGATAATTATAATACACAATTTCAGAGTTGCCAACCTACAATATTTTCCATGGCATTCTAGAGGTTTTTTTTTTATTGAACATACGATATTAAATTCTTGAACTTATTCCTCATTATATACTTATACTTATCATATTTTTGTTAGTAAATGAAGAAATAATCAAACGATATTAAATTCTTGGACTTATTTCTCATAATATACTTATCCTTATCTTATTTTTGTTAGTAAATGAAGAAATAAAAAGGAGGATGTAAACGAGATGAGGATGTTGTTATTCTTATTACATTTTTTGGGGAGTTCAAAGGTGGCCTTACGTGTGCAAAGAGGGTCAAACTTTCTCGGATGACCCCCCGCAATTGTGGGCTCGCTGTCGCGCGCTCTCCTGTCATTTTTGTAACTGTACAGCGCGCTTTAAACGCTGAATAAGTCATTGTTTACCTCCGCCTGCGATTTACATTATTACATATTTATCCCGGGATCAACTGCAAGAGAAAAAATATATTCGCAATGAATAATAATTACCATAAACGCAAAACGTGATGTTTCAGAAATTACAACCAAGATAATGAAATGCAGGGAATATTTCTTTTAAGTATTCAAATCTCAATCTTAATCTTATCTTACGTATAAATATCTCCTAAGTATACATATCTCTTAAGGTGTTATCTTTGGTAATAATATCACATTCAATCCCCATGTATAGTCCCTTACAAAGATCGCATTTAGAGCACTAGGTTTTATACGTCGGAACTCAGCCAACTCACGTGATCTTAGTGCTTTAAAGGCGTTATTTAACGCTTACGCTCGGTCCAAGTTGGAATATGAGTTCTTAACATGGTTTCCGCAGAATAAACAGCAGACAAGGCTTGTTGAAGGGGTTTAACGAACATTTCTCAAATATCTCTACTTTAAACCCTATTAGAGGTTATGATCATATGTTGTTGATTGAGAAATTTAACGTTGAATCACTTCACTACCGACGCCTCAATGCAGGCATCATTTTTTTGCACAAGCTAATACGTCACAAGATAGACTGTTCTTGCCTATTGCAACTGCTGGGACTGCATATTCCAATTTTTAACAGTAGGCATTAGCTCATTTCGGAATAACTTTGGATTAAAATCACCCGTACACATTGTCTGTAATATATTCAATCGTTTGCCTGCCACCTGTGACATATTTCATGACTCATTAGAGTCAAACTTTGCTTTGTGTTAATTATTAATTAAATATGTAACTTAAAAGTTAACATTTTATTGTTTAGGTGTATCATTTATTTTGGTTATTATTATTTGTTAAGTATTATATTATTCTATTATATTATTGTACATATTGCCTTGTAATTAGGATTTTTCCTGTTGGGTAATAAATATTATTATTATTATTATTATTATTAAGTATACATATCTCTGCTAATTTTTAACTTTGAAAAAATTATCGCAATGGTTCGATACACGTGTCAGGCAATGGCAAATAAACATATACAACGAACCTGCCCCCTTTCCTTGCTGCGTGAAAAGTAAGTAAAAAAAGAAAATCTTGTTTGTGTTACAAACAGAAAATGAATATCATTAGTAAATGTAGAATAAAAATCAAATAAAAAACTTTATGCTCCTATAAAAGTAAAGGTACACATTCTAAGCAGTCCATTTTGAACTTTTCATTAAATTATTGTTTTCTACGCCTGGCGTATCAAATAAAAAACTTTATGCTCCTATAAAAGTAAAGGTACACATTCTAAGCAGTCCATTTTGAACTTTTCATTAAATTATTGTTTTCTACGCCTGGCGCATGAAGTAAAATTTCGAGTTTAGAAAAACCTGAAAATTTGGTTTGGTCGCTCCGCGAAGCGGAGCGACCAAACGACCAAACCAAATTTTCAGGTTTTTCTTATCTCGAAATTTTACTTCATGCTTAATCTGGGATTGGAAACACTCGTTCGAAGTTTCGTTCACAAAAAGTATAAAGAAAATTGGTTCAAAGTAGGTTCCTTGAGGAACACCAGAAATGACGGAAATTGGCTTCGAATTCAAGGTATATTTATCACGATTTGGAAGATAATCCTAGCAATCAACAAATGAATTTAGATTTATAGGACGTATAGTGTTTAAGGCTTGTAGGGAAATGTGAATATTTCTTTTACGTATTCATATCTCAATTTTAACTTATCTTACGTATACATATCTCTTAAGTATACATATCTCTTAAGTATAAATATCTCTTAAGTATATATATCTCTTCAGTATACATATCTCTTAGGTATAAATATCTCTTAAGTATACATATCTCTGCTAATGTTAAGGCATTCGTTGTTTTCATAAAAGTGTTCAATTTAAAATGTCTAATGAGTGTTTCCACTCCCAGGTTAAGCATGAAGTAAAATTTCGAGCTTTAGTTTTATTATGGTGATTTTCCGGGATTCGAAAGGACGCAGTTTTTTGTAAAAAATCATTCTTCAAAATTTATATAGGAGTTTTCCATTTATTGTACTGAATGTTCTCAGTAATATTGAAAATTTCTAGACGAGAAAGGATCACATCGTTTTGCTGTTCTGAAATGTTATTATCATAAACCACTGGAGTTTTATTATTTTTTTGGGTAAAAATTAAATAAATATTTCACGAAAACTTTATTTTTTGTTAATTTAACGAGAGCTAAGTCATGTTTTAAATCGCGATTTGGTAAAGTTTGCTCGAGTTAAATTTGCTAAAAATAACAAAGTTTGAGTGTAATATTCAACTACATTGCCTATATTAAAAATAAAACTCGAGTCGTTTTTTTCATGGTTATTTTACGATAACGCAGTTCTGGCACATTTGCACTCAATATCTTTTATTCGACTAATATTTTAAGTGCCTCAAGCTCGTATTAGGCCCGGTGCACACATCCGTTTTTAACCGTGCGGCGACGCTGCGAAATATTCAATTACTTTGCCTATATTAAAAAAAAAACTCAAGTCGTTTTCTTCATGGTTATTTTACGATAACGCAGTTCTGGCACATTTGCACTCAATATCTTTTATTCGACTAATATTTTAAGTGCCTCAAGCTCGTATTAGGCCCGGTGCACACATCCGTTTTTTTTAACCGTGCGGCGACGCTGCGTCACCGCAGTTACGGCGAGAAGTACATACAATCTAATCGGACGATGCACACATAGATGCGGTGCCGCTTTTGACGCAGTTCTCCACGGCGCCGCAACCGCACCGCACACGCATGAGCGGTTTCTAAGTACATTGTTTTTAAGGGGGTCTTCCGGTATAATTGACCCAAACTTTGGATTTTTTTCCAGGGAACTGGTAAGAGTTAGAGACCTGTTTTTTTTTTAAATCTTTATTCAGCCTTGCTCTACAATTGGGATTTTTGTCGAGTCGAAAAAATCAAAATCTCGTCTAATATGACGGCTGCCCGGCGGAAATGTTCCAAAACTGCGAGCAGCCTAGGGGTCGCTATTCGTCACCTAGAAACAAAATCAGCTCAGTTTCTTGAAAATTATAGTTCAGAGAATGGAATGAACTACGAAATTTTGAAAAAAACTCAAAATTTGACAAAATGGCGGGCATTTGAAAAAAAAGTCGTGTTGTTCGGTCGATTTTTTGACTTTGACAGGCTGTAAAAAATCTTTAAAATTCCAAATTTCACCAGGAGGTTAGTTCATTCCATAAAGAAAAGTGTTTTCAATAACGGAAGCAAAGAACGAAGTCAATTGGTTGAACCGTTCAAACGCTAGAATGCTCGCAGTTTTGAAAAATGTAGTTTCGAGAAAAACGCGTTTAAAGTTTGCGAAACATTTTTTCTGTGTAATTCAAAGTATTCGGCGGAAAATTCGCAAACAATAGTCAATATCTAGGTTTTCGGGGTCGCTGAATAAGAATCTGAGGTCAAATTTGAAAAATTCAAAATGGCGGATCCAATATGGCGAACCAAAAAACTCATACTCATCAAAATTTATGAAATTCGAGATTAAAGTTATACCTGCGCGACCCATACCGCTCGGGACGGCGATGCATTCAAAGGCCTGTAGCGACGTAAATATTTGCCGGATCGAAATATCCTTTTACCCACATATTCTAGACATATTTAGCTTTGATTTCATACAAAAAAAAATCGATTTTTTTAAAAAATTATACCGGAAGACCCCCTTAATGGAGCTATGCACACATCCGTTATTTAACCGCATGATATATGGTTTTGATTATTTAAAAAAATATATTTTAACTAAACTTCTGCTTTTCATGAAAACGGTTACCGTACACTTTCCCGAATATATTTTCCTGAATGACCTTTTTCTCGAACGCCATATTTCCTGAAAATAGAAATCCCGAATCCCATTTCCCGAATCCAATTTCCCGAAAGGTATTGTTCCTGAATAAAATATACTGCCGTTTAAAAAAATCAGAACACCAAGTATTCATTGCACGATTTTAATATAATTTACAGAATTTGATCATGTAAATGAACGATGATCAAAAAATCAACTTGAAAAACAAAAAAACAAATGAATAAAAATTAATAATGTGTTGGGCCTCCACGATTTCGATAATTCGATAATTTGACCTCTAAGTTCCATTACAGTGTTAGCGGGGCGCTGTAAGTTACTTATTCTAACACCTATCATATCCCAAACATGTTCTATTGGCGATAGATCTGGAGAACGAGATGGCCAAGGTAACAAATTGATTTCGGCACTATCAAAAAACTGTCTTGTAATGGCCGCTGTGTGAGGTCGAGCATTATCTTGCTGAAAAATGGGGTTCTGCAAGCCATTTACATAGGGCACTAACACTGGCCGTAAAATGTTGTCAATATACCAAATCACGTTAAGACTTGCTTCTAAAAAAACTAGAGGAGACCGACTACCATATGCTATCGCCCCCCAAACCATAACTCCCTGTGTAAGAGCCGTATGTCTTTCAACAGCAAATTGTAAAATTCTGCGTTCACCGCGACGACGTCTCACTCTTCTGCGACCATCATGAGCCCATAAACAGAACCGAGACTCATCGCTGAAGATAATGTTATTCCAATGTTGTCTTTCCCTGTACCAATCAAGTCTTGCTCTGCGATGCTGCGGAGTAAGAGGTAGACACAATTGTGGACGGTAGGATCTTATACCAAAACTGCGGACTCTTCTGTAAACAGTAGCCATGGATACTCTTTGGCCATTTAGAGCCAACCAGTCATTTCCCAATGCCCGCGACGTTGTAAATCTGTCCCTTAAAGTTGTAAGACGAAGAGCTCGATCTTCACGCTCAGTGGTGCTTCTTGGACGTCCTGATCCAAGTCTACGTCGATTCTCCCCAGCTTCGGACCATCTAGACCAGCAGCGTACGATCACCGATACACTACGGCGTACCCTTTCAGCAATAGCACGAACCGAAAAACCCGCTTCTCGCATTCCAATAATGCGACCCCTTTCAAATTCACTTAGATGATGATATTGTGCGCGCCGACGAACACGGGGCATCTTTTTATGTTTTACAAACTGAAACGTCAAACTACTCAGAATCTACTTGGATATTAGAAGCAATTACATTAAAAAAAGAGCAGCTCTTCATAATGGTGAAATCAAGGAAGAATACCATTAAATAGTAACCAAAACAATTGATTTTTTGATCATCGATGCAGTTCATTTACATGATCAAATTTTGTAAATTTAATTAAAATCGTCGAATAAATACTTTGTGTTCTGATTTTTTTTAAAGGCAGTATATATATTTTATATACAAAAGTTACAAAAGATTCCAAAAGTGTCACAATACAATATTGTGGGCGATTGCACCCAAAAATTCGAGAACGCCTTGACTTTCCGCCGTACCGCCCGCGTAAGACTTATAATCGGCTGTGATACATTGAAGTTTCTCTTGAGTTGTGAGCCACTTCTTCTTTGGCGCTGCCTTCCCATCCGACCCAAACTTAATTCCGCGAGCATTATTTCCGTGTCCAATTGTTCCTTCTGAATTTCCTTCAGCGCGGAATACAAATCTGGGTGGTGCTTGCCGACAACCATTTGAAATCGATTGTGCCACCCTTCGCTGATGTTATTGGTCCTGTGAGAACCGGCGAGAGTCGCTTTATATTGATTCCACGTTTCGATGTCTGGCTGACACAGCTCGTCGTCGTCCTCGACCCGGTCTGCCAAGAACGTAGTATTCCGCAAAATAGTCAGTAACTGGAAGAAGCCCATCTGGTACTTCTGCCCTCAGCAACTTAAATGCTTCTCGCACATCAGAGACAGGAAGAAAAGCCAGAGACAGCAGCATGTGAGTGCACGTTTTCAATTCGCGATTGGGTTACCGTACACTTTCCCGAATATTAATATTATTCCATTCGGGAAAAACATCATTCGGGAAAGTTGATTCAGGAAAGTAGTATTTGGGAAAGTGTTTTCGGGAAATGTATTATTCAGGAAAAACGTAATTCGGGAAAAATATATTCGGGAAAATGTATTCGGGAAAATGGGCGGATACGCATGAAAACACCAAGGTGCCTTCATTTTTATCTCATTTACATAAACGAAATAGCATTGAGTAAATAATTAGCAAGAACTGAATGGAGATAGTCTTGTATGTTATATATTAATATTATTTTATATATTTCGTTTGATTACAACAGTATTGAATTTCGTAATATTTTTCTACAAAAATCCACCAGACTAAGTAAAGTTATTTAAATAAAAAACACTTGGTATTGTTTCACAAATTAAAACTTTATTCCGACTAGTTTCGGTTTGTTAGACCATTTTCAAAGGAATGTACAGAAAACAATATTGTCTAGGTATATATACATATTTTTGTTTCAGGTTGAAAAGGGTCTAACAAACCGAAACTAGTCGGAATAAAGTTTTAATTTGTGATACAATACCAAGTCTTTTTTTATTTAAATAACTTTACATATTCTAATATGTTTCACCAAGTGCTAGATGAGAAATTAATTCAAGAAATTAATCCACCAGACATTGTTACCAATTACTTTTAAAATTATTGTATCTGATTTAATTATACATTTAGAGAAATAATAAGAAAATAAATGTAGAAATTATGTCTTTATACTTTTTTTCACAGATTTCTAAGAAAATTCATTGATAAGAACACTATTTCAAAAATTTTAAACTAGGCTCGGAAAGCGCGGACAGGTGTTTTTAAAAAAGCCCACGTTCTCGAGAAAATCCTGAGCATCGGCCCGTAAGGCCTAGTTTCACCACACAGGCCCCTAAATTTCCCGGTAGATTAGTCCGCGTCTGAGGCCTGAGATATGAGGTTTTGTAAACGTTTCCAGCATTGTGACTTAAAAATCCATATCAGTATAATACCCTTTTAAATATGTTTCGATAACCTTCTAAAAAATCAACGTCACATTTTTGACATCTTCCACAACTAACGGAGTACATGCCTCTTTTGACGGATGTGTGCATTTATTTGCTGCGGGCATGCAGCGTTACCGCAGCGGCGCCGCACAATGTGCCAAATCCGAGCGCGAGCGCCAGGGGGGGATTTTGAGGAAAAAAATCAAATTAAAAATTTTGAGAAAAAAACATATCCACTCCATTGTAGATACACGAAACCCTTCTAATCTTGCATGTTTATATTTTTCAACCCCCTATATTATTAACAATTAACTCTTAAAGTTAAGCGATTTAGAAAACATCAATTTTACGGCATTTCACTCGCAAGTTTAAATAATTTATTACATGGATAGTAGGCGTACTATCAATATAACATTATACACTATTGTTTATAACATAATACTGTATATTATGGTTGAAAAATTAAGTCTCTAAATATTTTAGAACAAAAGTTAAAAAAAAATTGAATATGAAATATATTTTAAATATAAATTTTAACTTTAGAAAGTGTTATAAAAAAAATGTCAACTCGATGAGGTCTGGGACTATCACTAAAAATTAGTTCTATGTTTTCTCTAACTACCCTCAAAATTTCGTATCTCCACCGGTGCGTTTTTGGGGTCTTTTTAATTTTTTTATTTGACGCCACCAATTAAAGTTGGGTCGGGCGAGGCCCGTGTGCGGTGAGTATCGTGGAGTCGAGCGCGCGCTATTCTCGAGCAGCACGCAACATGATTTTTACGTTGGCCCCGAACAAAAAATAATAAAAACGCACTTAAAACGCACATGTAAAAATTCAAAAAAATTAGGGCAGTTACAGAAAATATTAACAAATGTTTATATGATAGTCACAGTTCTTCCGGTTTGCAATCTTCTAGAAAAATAATATAATAATAATTCAAGGCAGCAAAATTATATACAATTGTTATAATCATTACATAGGTTGTGACTTTCACCAAAAACTGTGGTATGTTTTTAAATGCCCTAAAAACTTCGTATCTCTACATGTGCGTTTTGTGTCAGGTTTTTGCGAATGACCGAGTCGATTTTTATCGGTTGCGCCTAATAAAAAATAAAGCACCTCAAAAAAACCTACAAATGTGAAAAGTATCTGCTGTAGTTTAAAAATAATTTAATCTGTTGTTTAAAATATGAATTTTTAATCAGAATATACATTACATTTTTCTGATTTTGCACAACGAAGTTATGTATTTTATACTGTTTTATTTACTTACTTTTTTAAAATGAAAAATTGTCAGTATCCTCATCAGTCTGTTCGTCTTCGCTGTCACTTGTGTCCGTTTCACAAATAACTAATTTTTTAGCGTCTGCAGGTAGTTGTTTTTTATGAATTTTTACATCGCTTCTCAAAGAAGAAATTATTGGATCAGAACATACAAGAAGCATATTAAATAAATCTCGAATTGTATTAAGCCTAGAGTTTTTCCTAGTATGGTTTTCTCTAACTCTCTTATATATTTTATTGGTTGCTTCCTGTGCCTCTTCCGAAAGTTCTCCGATTGGTAAAAGACATTGTCCAATTATTTTGCTCCCGTGAATTAAAATTTTATGGACACTAGGAGGCATTCTATACCATCCATATAACAAGGTGTAAAGTCGGGCCGGGCCGTATCTTCTGCATATTTATCAAACATCAATACATTTATATTACGAGAACTCGACATTGTTATAAGAATTGTATAAAATCTGTTCAATAATTCTTCATTCAATTCAGTGATGACAGCTACTTTCTCATAATTTCGAAAAAATATTCGAGCAACGTTGCCAGTATTTGAAGTACCTCCTCCTTGCACAACAATATCAACCCTTATCCCTAACTATTTACGTAATAGTTTTTGTATTCTAGTTTTCCGACTAAATATATTATTTTTCTCTTCTATCGTACATCCGTGAGTAGTTGTTTTCTTCAAATCTAATTTATATATTATGTATTTTCGGTGATCAATAAATTAGTTTGTCTTCTTTTAGATGTATTACTTTGTATTGTGAACTGTGTACCTGATGTACTTGGTATTGGTGAAATATTTTCTATATTTTCAAAGGGGTTTGTATTTTCAATTAAGACAGAACCCTCGTTGTATTTAAAAGGCAGCAGTAACCAATTTCTATTTTTTCTTTTTATGAAATTGATATGAGATCTTGAGCACATTTTCCACTTTCTATTAAGAGTACTGCAGAAACCCTTAACTTTTTTAAGAATGTCATCATTTTCACTATTGTTTTTCGTCGAAACATTTTCAATATATTTTATTAAATAATCAATGGTATTGCTTGACTGAATAAGGTTTTTAGGTTTTAGTTCGTACCATACCTTATATAAATCACCGTTTGTAATTTTAATTTTCTCCATTATCACTCAGCGTTTTGGATTAATTAAATTACACTAACACTAAACACTAGTTTAATTAAAGTAAACTATTTTATACACAAAAAAACACTACATCAAAGAAAGAGTATATAGTCAACAAATTAAATAACACTTAACACTAACTTAATTAATAATTACTTTATAATGTTCAATCGTTCGCTTATGGATCAGAAAAATATGTGAACTGTTGGAGACTTCGTTCAACACTAAACGCATATTTTGCTTTCAAGAAAATTAAGAATAATCCATTTCAGATACTTAAACCGTAAAAACTGTGTGACAAGAATGCCATTTGTTACGGTAAATGACAGCTTCAATCGGACCCCTAATAAAAATGTAAACACAAACCAGATGACCTTTATCAGTAACAGATGTACACCCTTATATATCAATAAGAAAAAAACCCATAAAACTATTTTTGTAAATGTGATTTAAATGCTGCAAAAAATACTCAGAGAAGAAATAATTTCCCTATGATATATACCTGTATATTAGAAAAATTGTAGATTGTGAGGATTATGACTATTATGTAAACATTTGTCAATATTTTCTGTAACAGCCCTAATTTTTTTGAATTTTTACATGTGCGTTTTAAGTGCGTTTTTATTATTTTTTTGTTCGGGGCCAACGTAGAAATAATGTTGCGTGCTGCTCGAGAATAGCGAGCTCGACTCCGCGATGCCACCGCACACGGGCCTCGCCCGACCCAATTTTAATTGGTGGCGTCGAATAAAAAAATTAAAAAGACCCCAAAAACGCACCGGTGGAGATACGAAATTTTGAGGGTAGTTAGAGAAAACATAGAACTAATTTTTAGTGATAGTCACAGACCTCATCGAGTTGGCATTTTTTTTATAACACTTTCTAAAGTTAAAATTTATATTTAAAATATATTTCATATTCAAATTTTTTTAACTTTTTTTCTAAAATATTTAGAGAGTTGATCTTTCAACCATAATATACAGTATTATGTTATAAACAATAGTGTATAATGTTATATTTATAGTACGCCTACTATCCATGTAATAAATTATTTAAACTTGCGAATGAAATGCCGTAAAATCGATGTTTTCTAAATTGCTCAACTTTAAGCGTTAATTGTTAATAATATAGGGGGTTAAAAAATATAAACATGCAAGATTATAAGGGTTTCATGTATCTACAATGGAGTGGATATGTTTTTTTCTCGAAATTTTTAATTTAATTTTTTTCCTCCAAATCCCCCCCTGGCGCTCGCGCTCGGATTTGGCACATTGTGCGCCGTGCGGTTAAAAAACGCATGTGTGCACCGCGCCTTAATGAGTATTCACGCACATAACCGCATTTTTAATAATTTGAAGATTATATAATAGACTTCATATCGATTGTTTTATTTTTATTTTTATTTATTTATTGAATAAACGTATAAACTTTTACAATTTTACAAAAATTATATTACTTCTGGACAAATATAAAACACGTTTTTGTAAAATGCTTTCAAAATTCTAAAGTTTGAGTGTTTTGTGGGACAGAACATCAACACTATCTTTAAGGACCTAAAGATAATTCTTGTTATCAAAGCGAGGCATTGTAATTAATTGTATTCGTAATACGAACGCTGTCAGTTATTCACCTTTCAATTTGATGTCCCTATGAGTTGTGTTACTGTGATCAAAGTGTTTCCATTTATTAAAACTTTTACGGTCTAGACGAGGGGACCATGAAAGTTTTTTAATAAATGGAAAAACCCTTTAGACGCCACGCGAATCACGTACTTTTCGCATTTACTAAAACATGCCATGTTGTGCAAATTCGGTCAATTTTATTAGTTCTCAATACTTTAAGTGAAATTATATGCAATGTTGTGTACAAACATTGAGTTATTTTACTCATTTTTTATTATTATTTATTAATTCTAATTATCATCCATAATTATTCTTTCATTTATGTTTCCATTTATCATTTATTGATTTATCTTATTAACAACCATATGATTAACATACAAATATTGTTTGATTCACAAATTTATCGAATTTCCGGTCATTGAAAAAGGACGGTAAATTTACAACTCCTAATTACAACGTTATTTTAACGTTTGAAAAAAATCGAAATGAAATGTATTATATAATCTTTATTGATAATTAAATAAAAGTCACTTGGTTTGTTTCACTACTACTTTTTTATATTCTCTTCGACTAGTTTCGACTTATCGTCATTCTCAAGGAGTAATACAAAAAGATATTTTACAAGTTATATATACATATTTTTTTGAAGGTCAGGTAATAAGGGCTTTAAGAATTGGGGAGTTCCAGATGTCTTCGTACTCGTTTACGATGTGTTTTCCCTGTTTAATTGCCTTGCTAGTTTCCAGGCCTTCTCTAAAATTCAATTCTCGTCCCTTATTACCTGAACATAAAATTTGGAAATCGTCTGAATTAAAAAAAAAAAAAAATGATTGGATGCGATGCAATGACGGGCAAAACCCCGTTGTTTGTTTGTTATTTAGGATGAATTTTTTATGTTCATCTAGTCTTTTTTTTTTTTTTTTTTTCAAAACTTCTACCCGTTTGTCCAATGTATATTGCATCGCATTCACTACATTTGATTTCATAAATACTGCATTTTTGATTTTTATTAATTGGTGGTTTATTATTTACAAATAGTTTTCTCATTATGACGAATCCACTCAACCTGAGAAAATTATTTGTAAATAATAAACTACTAATTAGGGCAGCTTGGTGGTGTAGTGGTTAGAGTGTTGTACTGCCACGCCACGGACCGGGGTTCAAATACCGGCCTAACAAGTTGTCTGCATTTATATAGGTTAGGATAAAAATGCCAAACACTCCGTCTTCTCGGATATGACGTTAAATGCATGTAGGACCCGTGTACTGCCTGGATGTTGCGTCACGTTAAAGATCCCTACCGGTGGGTTGGAACTCCCACCGGGTTCGGCAAAATTCCCGGATAGCTGTAGACCTAATCTCCGGCGTCATGATTGGCCTTAGCAGCGGAAATAGATGACGTAAAACCCAAAATAAAAAAATAAAAAAAACTACTAATTAATAAAAACCAAAAATCCGGTATTTATAAAATCAAATGTAGTGAATACGATGCAATATACATTGGACAAACGGGTAGAAGTTTTAAAAAAAGACTAGATGAACATAAAAATCCATTCTAAATAACAAACAAACAACGGGGTTTGCCCTTCATTGCATCGCATCCAATCATTTTTTTTCATTCAGACGATTTCCAAATTTTATATTCAGGTAATAAGGGACGAGAATTGAATTTTAGAGAAGGCCTGGAAATTAGCAAGGCAATGAAACAGGGAAAACACATTGTAAACGAGTAAGAAGACATCTGGATCTCCCCAATTCTTAAAGCCCTTATTACCTGACCTTCAAAAATATATATATATATATATATATATATATATAACTTGTAAAATATTTTTCTGTATTACTCCTTGAGAATGACGATAAGTCGAAACTAGTCGGAGAGAATAAAAAAAAGTAGTGAAACAAACCAAGTGACTTTTATTTAATTAATAATATTGTAAACATCATCAAGTGATTAATGAGAACAAAATTGAAGATATATAATCTTTACCTACGCCCTTTTTAGTAACCGCATCATACCACACTGTCATCTTGACAAGTATGATTGACATTACGTACACATGTAGGTAATAGCTTTGACAAGTATTATGTGCTGACAACTGAACAACTGATTGCTTACCGTACAACCGAATGACATTTCTTTGATGTACAGGGAGTTTTTCTTTAAAGTATACGTATTCCAAATTCAGCTTATTTTCTATATATCTTTAGTTATTCGTTGTTTTTTTAAGAGTTCCATTTGAAGCTTTAAACGAGTGTTTTCCACTCCCAGACTAAGCATGAAGTAAAATTTCGAGTTTAGAAAAGCCCCGTGAAAATTTTTCTCGGGTCGCGCAGCGACCCGAGACAAATTTTCTGGGCTTTTCAAAACTCGAAATTTTACTTTATGCGCCACGCGTATAAGACACTAAAATATTGTGAACTCTATGTATATTTGAACCTCACTTGAAATCAGTGATTTATACGCGTGGGGCATGAAGTAAAATTTCGAGTTTAGAAAAGCCCAGAAAATTTTCTCGGGGCTTTTCTAAACTCGAAATTTTACTTCATGCTTAGTCTGGGAGTGGAAAACACTCGTTTAAAGCTTCGAATTGAACTCTTTTAAAAAACAACGAATGTCGGAAAATGCACAGCTTTATTCCTTGTATATTGATCAAGTAGTAATTTAGTTTTCATCATTGTCATGGTACTATTAAAAATTATTACAATAAATAAGTTGTTCTTTCATGCTCATTGCTTATTTTGTTAGGGCGTAGGTAAAGTCTCGCACGTTTCTCGAGTGGCATGGCAATTACATACTCGCGGAATACTGCACTCGCCGCTGCGCGGCTCGTGCGCAACATTTTCGCTCATATGTAATATGCTGCATACCACTCTCATTACGTAATATACTATTAAATTATTCAGAATCAATTATAACGTTATTTTAACGTTTAAAAAAAAATCGAAATGAAATCTATTATATAATCTTCAAATTATTAAAAATGCGGTTGTGTGCGGGATTTAACGAATTAAATTTCTCGTGGGAAAAAAGAACGTGCGTAATTTGCTATAAAAGATTTCGGTAACACGTACAAGTGAGAGGAAACAGGTGAAATTGAATTTGTATACTATAGTTTTGAAACTTACATCACAATAATAATGAGTTGTGTAATTATAAGTGGAAATAGGAAGTGGTGTGTGCGTTTGTGTTTTGTGGGTGCCAGGTGATTTTTTATAGAAATTAAATAAAGCAATCTTTACAAACAAAACAGAAAATTCACACACCTATTTACTAAAAAAAAGTACTTAAGTAATAATTATATAGGGAATTTTGCTTTTTAAGTATACACATCCCGATTGATACTCTGTAAATATTTGGGTATTTATTGTTTTAAAAAAAGTTTAATTTGAAGCTTCTAATGAGTGTTTCCACTCCCAGACTAAGCATGAAGTAAAATTTCGAGTTTAGAAAAGCCCCGCGTAGAAAATTTGTCGAGGGTCGCGCAGCGACCCGAGACAAATTTTCACGGGGCTTTTCTAAACTCGAAATTTTACTTCATGCGCCACGCGTATAAAACACTGAAATATTGTGAAATTTATGTATATTTGAAGTTTACTTGAAATCAGTGTTTTATACACGTGGCGCATAAAGTAACATTTCGAGTTTAGAAAAGCCCAGAAAATTGTGATGAATGTTGTGAAATTGAATTTTCTGGGCTTTTCTAAACTCGAGATGTTATCTCATGCGCCACGTGTATAAATCACTGATTTTAAGTGAAGTTCAAATATATATATATAAAATTCACAATTATTCAGTGTTTTATACGCGTGACGCATGAAGCAAAATTTCGAGTTTAGAAAAGCCCCGTGAAAATTTGTCTCGGGTCGCTGCGCGACCCTCGACAAATTTTCTACGCGGGGCTTTTCTAAACTCGAAATTTTACTTCATGCTTAGTCTGGGAGTGGAAACACTCTGTAGAAACTTCAAATTAAACTTTTTTTAAAACAATTTTCATGGAGCTTTTCTAAACTTGAAATTTTACACGCACACAACACTGAAATACTCTTAAGATCAAACTAAACTGTTTTAGCATATTGATTTAAAAAAATATTTTAAACTTCACTTGAAATCAGTGCTGATGTACGAAGTAATATTTTAAGGCGAATTCTACTTATGCCGTTGCTTTAATTGATTAATCTTTCTCTTTACGAATATACACAATAATTCAAGATTAATTTATACAATTTAAAAAATAAAATAAATATACTGTTTTAGTATATTAATTTAGAAGAATATTTTTAACTTCACTTGAAATCAGTGATGATGCATGAAGTAATATTTTAAGGCAAATTCTACTTAAGCCATTGCTTTAATTGATTAATCTTTCTCTTTAGGAATATACACAATAATTCAAGATTAATTTATACAATTTAGTTTTCATGCAATTTGTATTCAAGACAATTTCCTTGCGCGTATAAAGCAAACGCAGCACGCTTAAATCATTTGCACTGATTATTAAAGACCGGCGCCGAGAGAGTAAAGAATTCCTGTTGTAAGTAAGAAAAAGGATAAGACGAAGCAGAAGAAGAAGAGCGATCTGTTGTACACAAGTCGGTCCATAAAGGAGTCAGTGCATGCCCACCTACCTCCTTTTGTTGCTAAATTTATAATAGCTCTAATGCATATCGTCTTTTACTCTTTGACTCTTTTACACCGTTCCAACTGAATTATTGTTAAGTCCTTTTGCTGCCTACGCCGGCTCTATCTATATAAAACTACTTACTTTAAATTATACGCGCAGCACGTGTATATGTAAGATCAACAAGAATAAGAACAAGAACAACAAGAGCCCGGCTCGAGAGGCAGGAAAGAACGATTGTTCGGGTTTACGCCTATATTACTTAACACCAGATACCATCGTCCACCTAGGGGCTATTACCTTATCGAACATACAAGAATTCTGATTTTTTAAATCACAATATACTCGTACTAACTACTTATAAGGAAAACAGATATTCTTATGAAATTTACATAAGAAAAAAGAAATTTAGATAATATTTTTCACTTGAAACAAAACATTCACAAACAATTCTGAAAGCCTTTTATAGAAAACACAGAAATATGCTTTTGTGGCTGGTCAAAGGGCCTAGTTGCCAAGGCCATTGTCTTAGAAGAAGAAGTTTAAAATGTCGCCAAATATTATTAAGAATAATGTTCTGCTTCCTCCCACATACCAAATCCATCAAAACCAAAATTAAAACAAGGCCTAGGCATTAGCAATCTTTGACGTATAAACAAGAAGGCATTTCCACAAAAACAGCAGTTAAAATACAGGGTGCGGCAAAACAGATAGTGCAGTTTGGAACGCCAAGTACATCCCGTGTGGTGGGGGTACCTACCTGGGAGGGATATCATTGTGTCGGGGGGATCGTGCCGTTTTTAGTCGTTACCATGGTTTGGTCTGGAGAATATCGGGGCTTCGCAGTCCGCACGTTTCTTGAAAATGGCCGTTCTGCCGTCGCCACCCAGCGGGCCTTCCGGCTGCATTTAAATCTTGCGCGTCGTGATCCCGTCTCTCACCGTAATTTAATTGAGAGTTAGGTGCGTACATTAGAAGAAACTAGTTCGACACAAAGACGTAGGGGTTTAGGAAGACCCAGAACGGTAAGAACACCCGAAAATGTAGCAAGAGTAAGAGAAGCTATCGAACGGTCACCTACGCGCTCTGCCCGGAAGCATGCAACTGCATTGGCCATTGCTGATCGCTCTCTAAGACGGATATTGCATGAAGACTCATTCCACCCCTATAAGATTATGATTGTTCAAAAGGTAATGCCCCCTGATTATGAAAACCGCATGAATCGCTTCCAAGAAATGTTGAACCGGATCCATGCGAGGTCAACTTTTTTCAGTAGTGACGAGGATCTGTGGAGGGATGAATAAACAAAATTTTCGATACTGGGCTGTAAATAACCCAAGGCAACTTCTCGAGAGACCACTTCACTCCCCAAAAGTCACCGTGTGGTGTGCAATTTCTAAATTTGGGGTGATTGGGCCTTATTTTGTTGAAGAGGGCGGACGAACCGTAACTGTCACTGCTCAACGTTATGCTTTCATGTTGGACATTTTTGTTCAACCTCGATTGGAAGAACTGATGGAGGAAGCAGATCTGGGAGAAATCTGGTTTCAGCAGAACGGGGCTACGGCTCATACTGCTCGAGTTTCAATGACGAAACTGCGATAGGTGTTCCCTGGGCGCTTTGTTTCTCTGAGAGGTGATGTGGAGTGGTCCGCACGCTCCCCTGATCTGAGCATTTGCGACTTCTTCCTGTAGGGCTACCTGAAGGAAAAGGTTTTTAGGCATCGACCTCGCACCTTGGAAGAACTCAGGGATCGAATTCGGGAGGAAATCGCCGCTATACCCATCGAGATGTGCCAAAATGCGGCCGAAAATTTCAGAAATCGCCTTCATCAATATATCGCTGCTGGGGGTAATCATCTTTCTGATGTCATCTTTACGACTTAATGCATAAAACGGCATGATGTACCGATTAAGATAAAATAAACCCCATTTCTTTAAATTGCGCCGTTTTTATTCAATAGCCCTTCAAAACTGCACTGTCTGTTTTGCCGCACCCTGTATATAAAACGATATGCCGGTCCTTATTAAATTAAGATGCAATTTTATTCCTTCAGATCCGTCCTTCAATTTCACACCATATCCAAGTCGCCGAAAGACCCTACGAATCCTCACAAAACTTAGACCCCCAAGGAATCCTCTCCATAATCCCCCAAACAACATCCTTTATGAAACTACCCAAGTAACACTGATCTCTAAATCGGTCCAAGTTTGGAGAAAATGCTGAAACAGGTCAATTTTTACTTAAAAGGGGATCAATTTTATCTTAGTTTCCAAATTATTTCTGTATCTCTCTAGCGCCCTTCAAAAAATTTAAATGGCGAGTAACACATCATTTTAAAGCTTCTTTCATTGCAGCCATGGTTTTATTTCCAATTTTGAACTTTTTTTATTAAAAAAAAAAACTACCTAAATTACTTTTAGAGAAAACAAAAGGAGTTATGAAAAGATAAATCAATTTAACGACTGTACTGCTCAAAATCTTTACACCCAACTTCCATACAATAGTATGATTGATTTTTAAAAGCTTGTCTAACCTTTTGTAACATTTCCTGAGGGATTATACGGCACTTTGCGACGATTCTTTTTGAAGCACTTGAAGAGATTCAGGTGGCGTAGAATAAACCTTGGACTTTAAGTGGCCCCACAAAAAGAAATCTAAAGGGGTTAAATTCGGTAAAAGAAAAGTTGATTTCTTGGAGATTTTCATCTTCTTCCAGTGCTTGGGTGATTAAGGGGCCAATGAGATCTTCTAACAACTACAAATAACTATCACCAGTCAAATTGCCTTAAGAAAAAGTGTTCCAATAATGTGGTCACCCAGAATGCCCGTACAAACGATCAATTTTCGGTGCGTTTGAGTGCGATGTTCATTGAAAATGTAAGGGTTGGTATCACTCCAACATCATTCAAAATTGAAAATAAAATCATGGTTGCATAGACAATGAAAGAAGCTTTAAAATGATGTGTCACTTGACCCCTCTTGCCATTCAATTTTTTGAAGGAGTGGTTGTGGGCGCTAGAGAGATGCAGAAATATTTTTAAACTAAGATAAAACAGCGGAAGCCAATGCTTATAGGAGAACTGGAACTCGAGTAAAAAAGAAGAGATTATGGTCAGGGTGTGGGGTACTAGTAAGACAGACGACTATATACACCAATCACCGGTCTCGCTTCTGGATGCAGCATCCAATCGCTGTTACCAAATTCTATACCGAGACTGGCTAACTGGATATACCGGGTGTTGACTTGGCGGCCGCAACAAAGGAAATCCCATGTAAATTTTGAAATGTTCAAATTTTGGCTCCTCTATATATTTTAGAAACAAAATGTATTTACCTTTTTTTCTGAATTCATTTGCGTTAACGTTTATCACTTTACGTTTCTCTAAGTTAAAATAATTAAGAAAAAATAATGTGATTTTTTAAAAATAATGACATGCCATGGAATTGAAACAACAACTGCGGATGTCAAAATGGCAAAAGATATCGTAGTCACTTGATTAAAGTAAATGTTTTAGAAATGATTTACACTATATAAGAAAAATGTCATTATTTTTATAAAAACACATTACTTTTTCCTTATCTTTTTAGCTATTAATTTTCTTACATTCATTGATTTTTAAGAGTTCAATTTGAAGCTTTAAACGAGTGTCCAACACTTGTTTGAAGCTTTAAATTTAACTTAAAAAAAACAGGTAATATCCGCAATTGATGTATAATTCTATGGTATGTCATTATTTTTATAATTCTTAATTATTTTAACTTAGAGAAACGTAAAGTGTTAGGTGTTAGCATTAATAAATTTAGAATTTTTCCCTCTACAAAAAAGTGAAATACTTTTTTTCTCTAAAATAAATAGGGATGCCAATATTGGACACTTTAAAATTAAAATGCGATTTCCTATGTTGCGTCCGCCAAGTCAACACCCGGTATATGAACTATGGGTAAAAGTTGGTCCCCCCTTAGGTAAAAATCGCCCAGTTTCAGCAATGTTTCCAAACTTGGACCGATTCGGAGATTGTAGGAGACGCAACTTTTAGTTGGGCCACCTTGTATAATGTACGATTTTTTCACTTACTGAACTGTTTGCCAAGATTAAAATAGCTCGCTATTTTGCTTAATTAATACTTGTGGTAGTAAACATAAGCACATCAATTCCAGCTAATTTTTGATAATTAGTTTATTCCATTGTAATTTGTTTCAGCACCTGTTCTTCATATCCTGAATTCATGTCCCCTTCCGAATAAAAAATGAAAAATCTTTGAAGCGTGACTTTATGAACACATCGTACTTCAGCAAGTTCCATACAAACTTCCGGATTCGTGCAATATCCACAAAAAGCACCTGCTTTGGTGCTTTTCCTGCACCTCATAATCATATCATTAAGTATTAAATAAGTTCTAAAAAAATCATCATCAATATATGTCAACTGTTTTAACAGAAAACGTCATAAATTGCACAAAATTATGAACATCATCAAAAATCAAAAAATGTCAATATTGTACAAATACGTGTATCTACTCGTATACATACCAGAAGGCGAAAAATGAATATTCTTGTTCGAGATTGGAATCTAAGCAAAAAATGTGAAATAACTTTTTTCCATCTGCCTTTGTTTTAGAGATAACGAGGCATGAAGTTTTCGGAACTTATTTAATTTTTGTCCATAAAATAAATAGTAGGTTATGGAAATGGCTTTGAAAAAAATAGCTTATTTATTAAATACTGTATAGTTTAGGTTGTTAGTTGTTGAAACTTCATAATATTACTTTAATAAAACACTTAATTTGTTTAGGTTCAGGTTAGGTGAAACCTAAATAAATAAATAAAACACTGTTTATCACTTTGTTTGTATAACAATTGGTTTATTTGGTGACTATAATTTCGATACTACACGTATCATTATCAAACCGTTACTAACGGTTTGATAATGATACGTGTAGTATCGAAACTATAGTCACCAAATAAACCAATTGTTATACAAACAAAGTGATAAACAGTGTTTTATTTATGTTCAACAATGTATAACGAAGTAGAAGCCTCTATAGTCAGTGAACCTAAATAAATTACAAAATATAAAAAACGAATTAAAATTAATATCAACTTTCTGCAAAAATGTTGTCTCATTGAGACAAGTCTCCAAATATTCATTGAAACAACTACTTCTAGAGCTAATACCCCGACAGATATTGAATTATACAATGAATATGCTAAACAAATTAAGTGTTTTATTAACCCACTATGTGCCATTGATACATATACGCAACATTATTAATTTTATGTTAATTAAATTACTAAATAACTTAATTTCATATATTATATTATTTTACTTGACTTGAAAATGTATGAAGAAAAACGTAAATATTTTGTTATTAAAATATCTTAATTATTACTAATTTAAATAGAATGTTTTCAGTGTATTTCTAACTTCACAATATTTCAGTGTTTTATACGCGTGGCGCATGAAGTAAAACTTCGAGTTTAGAAAAGCCCCGTGAACATTTGTCGACAAATTTTCTACGCGGGGCTTTTCTAAACTCGAAATTTTACTTCATGCTTAGTCTGGGAGTGGAAATACACGTTCTAAACTTTATGTTCCATGTTTTAACACAAAATCGTTAAATGTCTTACATTTGCAGCGTATACATTATTTATATTTAAAAGAAAAATTCATAGAATGTAATACAATAAGTCGTTCGTAAAAATCATATAAAGTGTAGAATTTTACCTAAAATCCACTTTTAGAGTTAACTCTATAATTGCTAGGCCGTTAATGGGTTAAAGTAACTTATTTATTAGTTGCTGACAGTTGTCACATACTTTGCGTATTGCTATTAATTTTTAGTGTAAAAAAGATACAAATTTTGTTAACAATGCAGTTTACCAATGAAGAATATGCCGGCATTATTTTTGTTTAAGGCTTTTGCAACAGCAAAGCTTTAGAAAGTTGTCGGGAATATTAAAGAATATTCATATACAGAGTAAATTTAGAAAGAAGAACAATTACGAGACAGAATTATGAATGCTGCACTTGAAATTTAAAATGAACAAGATTTTGCTGCAGTTTATAATTCTGTAGTTTTACGTTGCCAGGCTTACATCGCGGCAGGACATTTCGAACATCTCTTGAAAATATGCGTTAAACTAGTGGTTTTTCTTTCTGTGACTGAATAATGTTTTTATACTGCCTACTATTAGTTTTTTTTGTGAAACTTGAAATTAATATATGTTTCAAAAGTTTGAACCTCGATATCTCCAAAGGCCGACCTAAAAAAAAAGTTATTTCTAATTTTTTTGCACCAATCCAATCTCGAACACGAATATTAATTTTTTGCCTCCAGGTATAAATCTGTATAAATACAGAATATAAAATTACGAGTATGTTTATACAAACTACAAACAATAAGTCTAATTTAATAAGAGTGTAATTTTATGTTTGATTAGTACTGCAAACTTAAAGAAACAGAAACTTGTTTTTTCTAATTCATAATTGGTTTAATTATACAGAGTTATTCAAAAATAAGGAACAGATTTCAAACATGTATTTCTTCCAACGTTCGTGGACAGACAAAATTTTCAAATTTATGTATACTCGAACTTCACTTAAAATCTGTGTTTTATACGCGTGGCGCATGAAGTAAAATTTCGAGTTTAGAAAAGCCCAGAAAATTTGTCTCGGGTCGCTGCGCGACCCTCGAAAAATTTTCACGGGGCTTTTCTAAACTCGAAATTTTACTTCATGCTTAGTCTGGGAGTGGAAAACACTCGTTTAAAGTTTCAAATTAAACTCTTTTAAAAATCAACGAATGTCAGAAAATTTACAGCTAAAATAATTAAGAAAAAGTAACGTGATTTTATAAAAATAATGACATACCATGGAATTGATACAACAATTGCGGATGTCAAAATAACACAAGATATTGCTGTTACTTAATTAACGACAAAAAACACAACGCAAACATCGTGATAAACTGTGGTCTGTATAACACCACTTTATTAGGAGGTTTTTTTCTTGTATAGTGTAAATCATTTCGAAAACATTTACTTTAATCAAGTGACTGCGATATCTTTTACCATTTTGACATCCGCAATTGTTGTTTCAATTCCATGGCATGTCATTATTTTTATAAAATCACATTACTTTTTCTTAATTATTTTAACTTAGAGAAACGTAAAGTGACGAACACGAATGAAATCAGAATTTTTCCCTCTACAAAAGAAGGAAATACATCTTGTTTCTAAAATAAATAGGGAAGCCAATATTTGAACATTTCAAAATTTACATGGAATTTCCTATGTTGCATCCGCCAAGTCAACACCCGGTATGGTTAAGTATGTCGAAATTCACAATACTCTTTGAAATCTCTTTAACACTTTTTATAAAAGGTACATAAAATAATAAATTGAACCAGATGTTGATAGTGGCAGAACCCAGATATCATTTTGTTATACCGTCTCCATTTCTTTTATTGTTCTTTCTGAGGGTCAATGCGAAACAAAACGCGAAAAAGAAATGTTTACAACTTAACCTAATTAGCTTTGATGAGGAGGACATTTAACACACTTTAAAGCCCGTACTTAATTTTATTATCCGAGTCTGTGAGATTTGTTCTCAAAAGTAGGCCCGAAGAAGGCCCCAAAAGAAAAGCACAAAATTTAAGTGCGCTCTTAATTTCCAATTGTTAACGGTTCAAGATCATAAAACTTATGTTCATTAACATGTGTGCAAAATATACAGTATGTCTCAAAAAAATTATACAGCAAAGATTGGAAAAATATCGTATGTTCAATTTAAAAAAATCTCTAGAGTGCCGCGGAAAATATTCTAGGTTGGCAACTCTGGAAACATACATTATAATTATTATGTCTGACATTTTATATGTCAATTCCTGAAGTGTGTAGCCAACTTAAATTTGAAAAAAGATTAAACCATGGCACTCTAGAGGTTTTTTTTTTAATTGAACATATGATACAATTTATATACTAGGTGAATGGCAATTCTCTCCCAATTTGTCTAACAATAATTAAACGAAAAGTATCGAGAAAATTAATTGAATATTTTTGGATTAATATGTAACGTGCGAAGATGCGAATCCATCCGTTCTTTTCGAAAAAATTATTCGTTTAAGCCTCAATGTAAAAATACTAAAACATTCATACGATCATAGCTATACCAGATGTTGATAGCTTTAAATATTAATGGTTCTTTGGTGAAATATTTCAACTGTTGATAAACTACTGATTAAGAAATATAATAAATATCAAAAAATTGTTATCTTGTGCCAATTTTTCATTCTAATTTGAATTAATACTTTACCTTATAACATTATAGTTTTTTGAATAAAATCTGACAAACTATTGGGTATCCAATAATTATTGAAGTCTTGGATGGCTGTGGAATCAAACATGAATGTCGATCCTTACTTCTCCGAAGTAGGTTATGACTTTAGAAACGTCAGATTCAATAATTTTATGTAAGAATCGACATTCATGTTTACTTCCACAGCCACCCAGGACTTCAATAATTGTTGAACACCTGATTGTTGGATTTTTTCCAAAAACGATGATGTTATAAGGTAATGTATTAACTCAAATTTGAATGAAAAATTGGCTCAAGATAACATTTTTTTGATATTTTCAATTTTTCTCAATCAGTTTATCAACAGTTGAAATATTTCATCAAAATACCATTAGTATTTAAAGCTATCATCGCACGAATGTTTTAGTATTTTTATGTTGAGGCTTAAGAGGGTCCATTTTTGCTGGTTGTGTGTTTCTAGGATATGAAATGGCGCAGAAATAGCAAAATTGCAGAAAGTAGTTTTGACTATGTATTGGTTTATAGTGCCTGCCGAATTTTATCACAACGAATAATAAAAATTATGAGTGCGTAGCGCGTTGTTTGTTTGTTTACAGTGTGATCAACAATGATTGTAGACAGGTTAAATTTCCCGCCAAAAAATGTTGGTACAACTGATTATATGAAAAGAAAATCCCCTAGATTGCTTTTCCATTGGCGTAGCAAATATCTTTTCCCAAAATAAATTAAATATTTAATCATAACTATATATACAATTTTTACAATTTTAATTAAATATACAAAGTAAATTGAAGTAAGTTGAGGTTTTGTGTATTTTTAATAAACGTAGAGTTAGCATCCCTAATTTTATAATAAATGTTGAAAATGATGGCCTTTATTTTCTAGGCAAATGTTAACTCTACGTTTTTTATTTTGAAATACTCGTTGAAGCTCCCCCGGATTTATGTTCCTTATCTCTTTTTCAATTGCTGCTTTAAGCTCGCTTAGGGTATGCATTCGATTTTTAAAAACCTTATTTTTTAAATGCCCGAATAAATAAAAATCGCACGGAGTGAGGTCTGGCGAACGTGGTGGCCATAATCCGTCGCTTACCAAGCGATCATCGTAAAATTCCATCAAGTAATTTAATGTCGCTAACGTAGTATGAGGAGTGGCTCCATCTTGCTGAAAATAACCCATTATCTGTTCGTCATCGTGCAATTGATTCAAAAATTCATCTAGAATGAGTGTTCGGTAGCGCTCCGCATTGATTATTTCGTTGAAAAATATTGGGCCAATTATCCGACGTCTCGAAATTGCTACCCAAACACCAATTTATTGTGGATGTATATCCATTTCAATAAAAGTATGAGGATTTTCCGTAGCCCACGTACGATAGTTTTGGCTGCTTACATATCCTGACAAGTGAAACCACGCCTCGTCAGTAAAAAAGGTCTTGTCCAACATACCATTATCATTTAAATTCTGATTAAACCAATTGCAAAAATCAATTCTTTTCTGGAAATCAAGTGGCTGAAGTTGTTGAACTACCGATACCTTATACGGGTGCAAATGCAGATTTTTTTTTGCGGCTTTTATGCAACTCCTATACGATACTCCTGTAAAAGGATTAAACATTAAAATTTGTGCGCACCTTAAAATTAAGAACATACCCGTTTGAGCTGAAACTTTTCTTAAAGATTTTGTTGGGCTTTGTTCAAGTCGTTGTTGAATGTCGCCAACAACCTCTTCTGTTAAGATAGGCAGTCTTCCAGCTGACTTGCCCTTACAGATACAAATCTTTCCCTCAAAACGGTCAACAATGCGGGTTTTATTCGAGGAAAATGTTTTGTAAGGAATGTGGACATCGGGGAAGGCTTGAATAAATTGATTCAGACACGATTGTAATGAGTAAGTCCATGTGCCATCTTCATTCATAGTTCCACTTCGATAATGAGCCTTCAGGATGAAAGCATCATGCTGTGGTGCAAACATCACGGTAAACAGAAGCGCATTTTCTTAAAATCTGTAAATTTAGGATTAAACTTAAATTTTCTAATTTTCTAACCTTAAAAACAGCAAATCACTTACCACAAAACAAAGACTTATACAAAGTAGTCCTGATAAGAACTGATGTCTATGATACAGAATGAAAAATAACTTAATTCGAAGAATGAATTAACACAATGGCAAAATACGACGCACGACGCTGCTAATGTCAAATCGAGTTACCGTTTATTAATTTTTCCTTGGCATGAACTTGGAGCGATCAAATTCCCCAGATTTTTCGGCGGGAAATTTAACTTGTCTACAATCATTGTTGGTCACCCTTTACATAGCGATTTGCGAATGAATGAATGGGTATTGAATTACAGAAGACTCAAGTAAACTGGATAAAAATTCACGTTTTTAATTTCTATCGACATACATACAACGATATAACGAAACAGATGCCTTTTTAGTTTGATATTCCATATGAGTATATACAGGGATTTTTCTTTAAAGTATAGCTATTCTAAATTCAGATTATTTTGTTTAAATATTTAGATATTCGTTGTTTTTTAAAAGAGTTAGTTCAATTTGAAATTTTAAACGAGTGTTTTCCACTCCCAGACTAAGCATGAAGTAAAATTTCGAGTTTAGAAAAGCCCCGTGAAAATTTGTCGAGGGTCGCGCAGCGACCCGAGACAAATTTTCTGGGCTTTTCTAAACTCGAAATTTTACTTCATGCGCCACGCGCATAAAAACGAAAATACTGTGAAATGTATGTATATTTGAACCTCACTTGAAATCAGTGTTTTATACGCGTACTGCATGAAGTAAAATTTCGTTTTCTATGAAAGTATTGCACAGATTTATGTGATCATTTAAGAGTGTTTCATTAGTTGATTTATATATAGTTTAATAAACATTAAAAAAAAAGAATAGTGCCAATTTAATTTATTCGCAAAGCTTCAATGTCCAATATGTATAAGTTTCACAGATCTATTTTTATTATTGTGGAAGATTAATCGTTGTTCGTTCTAATGGCCAAATAACATGTGAGTTTCCGACCTTAAACTAATATTTTTTTCGAAAAGAACGGATGGATTCGCATCTTCGCACTACATTTAAACTTAAAAATACCAAAATAACAACTTGTTCGTCAAAAATCTAAGCCTCAATAACACTTTATATTCCATTTTTTAGTGTTTATTTATTTAACATTGGTCCACTATAGAATACTACAATACAAATACAATAAACTATTAAACCTATTTATGATATTGCATGTTATTGTGATTTACAAGGAGGTATATTATTAATGATAATTTTACGTTAGTATGTATACAAGGCCGTAGCCAGGGGGAGGGGGATATGGTTTAGGGGTTCAAACCCCCTCCCTGAAATTTTCAAAATGCAAAATTTGTTTATGCAAAAACTTCCCTGTAAGAGCAAAAACAATATTTTTACCATTAAACTCCCTCGGAATTTGTATAACCCCCTCCGACATTTTTTTCTGGCTACGGCCTTGTATGTATACTGGTTTTCTTATTTTATATTTCAAGAGTGTTTTTTTGTTATTGTTTTTTTTTTAGTTTGTCCGTTGTGTGGAATTTTTATTACGCGCATAAACTTCTCGTACCTGTAATAACGCAATATTCATAAATATCGTCCGCCATAAATCAATTTTATTGGGTGGGCCCTTTGCCTCTTTTTGATTGCTCATTTGCATTAAAATAAGTCGGTTAACCCCAATATGCGAAGTTTAATTATTTTATTTTTAATGGGGCACAATTCACACTGGCTTTCTTAAATAGAAAGTTTGCGTCTCTTAAATAAAATAGAAATGAGTTAAACAATTGGCGAAACATAGTTAATCAAAAAATAATTGTTAGTATCTTTATGATTTACGTCAGAGTTGGGCATTAGTTGATTAAAACAACGAATGACTAAATTAGCATAACGAATGAAGCACTAATAACCTTTCTTCACACGTTTATTTGAATTACTAAATGTACATACAGAGAGTTTTATATAACACCGAACATTTTCATCCAATACGATTTGACACCTTTAATTTTTAGGTTATGTGTACATTGAATTGCCTATATGACCATTACAAATTGTATCAAATCGATTGCAATTAATGCCTCAACTTGTACATACAGGGAGTTACTCTTTCAAGTATACATGTCCCAATTACACCGCATACGCCGTAAATCTTTAGATAATCGTTGTTTTTTTTAAGGAGTTCAGTTTGAAACTTAAAATAAGTGTCATCCACTCCCAGATTAAGCATAAAGTAAAATTTCGAGTTTAGAAAAGCCTGAAAATTTGGTTTGGTCGCGTAGCGCGAAGCGCGGAGCGGCCAAACCAAATTTTCAGGCTTTTCTAAACTCGAAATTTTACTTTATGCGCCACCGGTACCAAACACTGACATATTATGAAGTTTAAAACACTCCTCTAAACTTTACATTTAATCAGTGTTTTGTGACGGTGGCGCATAAAGTAAAATTTCGAGTTTAGAAAAGCCTGAAAATTTGGATATGCCGGGCTCGCTTTGCTCCGCCCGGCAAATCCAAATTTTCAGGCTTTTCTAAACTCGAAATTTTACTTCATGCTTAGTCTGGGAGTGGAAAACACTCGTTTAAAGCTTTAAATTGGGGCAGGTGGTGGCCGAGCGGTAACGTCGTCGGGCTGAATCGCTCGGCGAGCCACAAACTCGGGTTCGATTCCCGTGCACGGGGAGACTTTATTTAAAAAATAATTTCTCGTCGTGTCCCTGGGTGTGGTGTGAATGTGTCGTGACATCCAAATATATGTTAAATTAATACAATCATCGTTAGTGGCTGAATGGCTAGAACCTATGCCAAACAAACAAACCAAAAAAAAGAAAAGCTTTAAATTGTATTCTTTTAGTAAACTGAGCGTCGGAAAATGCACAACGCATGCATATGTATACTTAAAAGAAAAATTCTCGTTATGATAATGTTCGGTGTTACATAAAACTCTCTGTATATTTTGGACACAAAGTGACCATTATTAATGGATTAACACTAAATACAAAACAGAAATTACAAACTATATATACCCATGAATATTTTGCATAATTTTAATGTTAATCCACAATAATATTGCAAGCAAAAAAAATCAATCGATTTTTTTATTGTTTTAACCTTTTTAAGAGCGTGTGAGAAAGTCTCGAGACATACGATCATATTTTATGTGAGCCAGGGAAAACCGAAGGACCTACAGCGTTGAACAATCGCGGAATCAAAGTGTACGTACAAGTCGACAAACGCTCATCAAACGACGTTATAAAATGATCTTCCTTTTGCGGACGCTTTTTTTTCCAACGTCCAGTAATCGTAAACTCGTGGAAATTATTTACAATTACACCGCGAAGGCAATTTCAATTTCAATTTCCTCGATTTTCTAAATTGTTTAACAAAGATGTAAAGTAATAAAGCTAACGTTTATTGCGGTCGTAAATACACGCGAAGAGAAAAATCACGTATGATTCTTAAATGAAAGAGCATGTCGGTAATAAGACTAAAAACAATCGATTATGACAGAATTGAAGAAAAAAAAAGGTTAATTTGTATCGTTTTACTTATTTCCTCTGAATAAAGTGAAATTGACATTAAAACCAGTTTGCCCTTTTCCAATTCTTTACCGATTCGCACAATTCCATTTCTATTACCATTATACCATTTCTCGAGGTGATTAAGTGCGGTCGTAGTTTATGGTGGTAATTTGAAGTGTGTGCGCAGTGACCGAAACGGCGCAAGGTGCAGCACTTGTGCGCTCGCTCACTTACTTCCGACTTGGCCTGTCTCTACTGCACATATCGCACTCTTTCTTTCTTTCCCTCCAATTTCACCATTTAACAAACACCTTGTCCAAGTCTATGTATACATGCACGTATTTACTCGACCAATACGTCCAACTTCCTACTCTTAATGGTAATAAGCACTTGTGTCAGCCACGCGACTATCACCCTTTATAAAAAAATGTATATACGCATGTAAATGAATATTAAAGGTTTGGCTTCCTCAAATTAAAAATTTGTTGAATGAAGTGAATCATTAAGAGTACGATGATTCAAGTGGTGTGCGACTACCACAATTTATAAAAAAAATTATATACGCATGTAAATGAATATTTAAAGTTTGGTTTCGTCAATTTAAAAATTTTTTGAATGAAGTGAATCATTAAGAGTGCGATGATTCAAGTGGTGTGCGACTACCACAATTTATAAAAAAAATTATATACGCATGTAAATGAATATTTAAAGTTTGGTTTCATCAATTTAAAAATGTTTTGAATGAAGTGAATCATTAAGAGTACGATGATTCAAGTGGTGTGGATTTTACATTTACTAATCTGATTAAGCACGAAGCTTTTCGGAACGCCAACTTTAACTTATGCTTAGTGAAGGAGAGTCGAGGGTCGCGCAGCGACCCGAGACAAATTCTCTGGGCTTTTCTAAACTCGAAATTTTACTTCATGCGTCACGCGTATAAAACACTAAAACATTGTGAAATTTATGTATATTCGAACTTCACTTGAAATCTGTGTTTTAGACGCGTGGCGCATGAAGTAAAATTTCGAGTTTAGAAAAGCCCAGAAAATTTGTCTCGGGTCGCTGCGCGACCCTCGACAAATTTTCACGGGGCTTTTCTAAACTCGAAATTTTACTTCATGCTTAGTCTGGGAGTGGAAAACACTCGTTTAAAGCTTTAAATTGAAATTGTTAAAAAAACAACGGATGCGGAAAATTTACAGCTTATGCATATGTTTACCTCAAAGAAAACTGTTCTAATGCGTTTTTTTTTATCTGGGTAAACAGGGATTTGTATGCCAAAATAAAAAATTCCGAAAATTTACAGCAAATTCAGCTTATTTTCTTTAAACCTTTAGATATTCGTTGTTTTTTAAAAGAGTTCTATTCGAAACTTTAAACGAGTGTTTTCCACTCCCAGACTAAGCATGAAGTAAAATTTCGAGTTTAGAAAAGCCCCGTGAAAATTTGTCGAGGGCCGCGGCGACCCGAGACAAATTTTCTGGGCTTTTCTAAACTCGAAATGTTACTTCATGCGCCACGCGTATAAAACACAGATTTTAAGTGAAGTTCGAATATACGTAAATTTGACAATATTATAGTGTTTTATACGTGTTGCGCATGAAGTAAAATTTCGAGTTTAGAAAAGCCCAGAAAATTTGTCTCGGATCGCCGCGGCCCTCGACAAATTTTCATGGGGCTTTACTAAACTCGAAATTTTACTTCATGCTTAGTCTGGGAGTGGAAAACACTTGCTTACACTCGTTAGAAGATTTAAATTAAACGCTTTTTGCGATGGGGGGGGGGGGCATTTGATTTAGTATTTAGTTTCATAAATGCATTTTTCTAAAGTACAAAAAATAGTTTTATTTTTTATTTAGATGCTGGGACGCCATCGATGCCAAAGATCTAAAAATTCAAAAATGTAAATCAGAAATTTAAAAATATATAAGTCATCTATATTTTAAATTTTACTTTAAATCGTTGTTTTGTACGCGTGGCGCATGAAGTAAAATTTCGAGTTTAGAAAAGTCTGAAAATTTGCATTTGCCGAGGCGCGACTCGCTTCGCTCGCGCGCCTGGGCAAATCCAAATTTTCAGACTTTTCTAAACTCGAAATTTTACTTCATGCTTAATCTGGGAGTGGAAGACACTCGTTAGAATTATATCTAAATAGCAACAGATTAACGACTTTATTTTATTAACATTTGTCAAGTTTAGTCAAAAGGTTGTAATGTTTTTATACGTAACCTAATGTCATAATCAATTACAAAAAAAACAGTAAATTGTTAAGGGTTAGGTACTCGGTTGTCAATTTTGGCTTAAACATCGCTTGAACTTCATAGTCACTTTTTAACGTCATATAAGATAGCACAACGTTCAAATTAAGGAACCCTATCAAAACATCCACACCATTTTTGCTAGTTGTAATGCTGGTCTTCTATCTACTTGTTCGGCATAATTTTGATAAATTCTTTTAAGTAAAAAATTAAAGTACTTTTTCGTTATTCAGTTAGGTTATTGTGTGACATACACACGCACACACACATAACATAGGTTAGATTTCATATCGTTAAGTCAAGTTGAGTTATTTGCCACTTTATCAAGTGAGAATACGAGGCCTGTTTAGATAATAACCGAACATTTTGAATTACGCGCCAACGGAGATATTTAATAATATCCTGTTGGCAGTTGTTGATATCTTGTTTAGTTTTCATGATATTCTTATTTAATAATAATAATAATTTTTTATTAACGGACAAGCCATTTACAATGTAGAGCCAAAAACATATAACTAAAATGTAAGACACAAAACATGAATCACAAATATGCTCAAAGACTCATATGTTAATCTGCGTAAACCACAATAGGGTTATAACATTTAGTGCACACCATCCGCGAGACTCCTCCTAATTAAACCTAAAGATGAGTTAAAAAAGTCAATACCGCTACAAATGTCATTAGCCGTGCGCGGTAATCGAGTCATGGGGCAATTTAAACTGCAAGTCGTCCTGCAAAATTCGTTATGAAGTAGCAAGCGGCTACGTGCATGTGTAGGTGGTACATGATAATTAATCATACTAACAATATGACTTGAATCTATTTTGCAGTTTATGATTTTATAAAGAAAACACATATCTAATTCCATGCCACGATGTTGCAAAGTTGTGAGTCCTAAGTATGCCATCGTTTCCTCGGTTGTTAGGTGTATATTTTTCTGGGTCAATTTATATGACATAAACTTAATGAACTTAGTTTGCACTTTTTCCATCCCGTTGACATATGTAACGTATGAGGGTGACCAAATCGTTCTACAATAATCAAAATGAGACCGAACAAGGGAGTTATACAGGATGTTAAAAGTGCGTACATCGAACAGATCTTTGGTAACACGTTTAATGAATCCTAGCGCCATATTTGCTTTATTGACTACGAAGTCAAGGTGCGACTTAAATGACAGCTTTGAATCAAGCATGATCCCAAGTCCAACATGTTTCAGTGTTAATAGCAATTTTTTAAATTTGTGAGTTTCTGGAGCAACGATGCAAAGTAAAGTTTTGCGTCAAACGGGTAAACAGTGAACCGTGTGTACTATCAAGGCGTGTGGCGACGGTTGCGTAAAAAAATCCTCAAAAAGAGACTAAAGTTGTCTCAAGACAACTCATGGTTCTTGCAACACAATAATGCGTCCGCACACTTAGCTTTGTTAATTCGTCAGTTTTGTGCCAAAAATCAGATGATTGCCCTCCCGCACTCCCCTTATTTGCCAAACCTAGCTCCATGCGATTTTTTCATATTTCCAAAATTAAAATCAGTGCTGAAAGGTCGCCGTTTTCAGAGTGTTGAGGTCATCAAAGCAAATTCGTCACAGACCTTACAGACCATCACAAATGAAACTGTCCAGGACTGCTTCGCGAAATAGAAACACCGCTGGGAAAGGTGTGTGAATAGGGAAGAGGAGTACTTTGAAAGGGAACAAGACTAATAATCTGTAAAATGAATAATAAAGTTTAAAAAAACAAAGTTCGGTTATTATCTGAACAGACCTCGTAGATGTTACACCGTCAGGTTAGGTAGGATGTCACTCTGTGGACTAATTTACAGCAACTGTCAGTATAGTTAAAATGTCGGCTTTCGCCGATTTAATATAACATGGCACATTATTGGTATATTTTGGAGAAAATTTATTACGATTTTCCAATAAATCGCTTACCAGCATTACAATCCTGAATCTCCACATATTTAATTTATAAAAATCACTAATTTAATCCTTTAAGTTTTCGATCAATTTGTGCATAATTGAATTAGTTTACAAACAATCTTTATCACGATAAATTTAAATACAGCTTTCAGACTGATGAATGAAACGCGTTACAATTTTTAAAAATCACTCCCGACATCAACAATTTAGACAATAATAAAGCGTAACGTATCCATTTCTGATAATCATCTTCGCCTTGATTTATCCTAATGGAAAAATTAGTGGAGCTAAATTACTCTATTGAAAACGAGAAAAGGCGCTCGCTCCACGGAACGTAAAAATATGCGCGTTGCGACACAAAAGCACAGAAATCCCATCAAAGTCAGAAATCACTCGGTTCATTGTTCATCCTAATATTAAAACGAAAGAATTAACCTACATTTCAGTTGAATAATCATAGAATTTGAACGCATTCACAGCGCGGAAATTATAGGAAATTTAATGAGCACAAGGTGAAAAACTGTTGAGATAAAATAACTCATTAAAAATTGTTTGATTTGCTTCATTAACCATTTTTAAATTTAAATTATTTTTATATTATTCATATATTTTAATCATGTTCCATTAAGGCCCAGTTGCACCAGAAATGTTGAACTTAGGTTCAAGCTGAACTCAAGTTCAAGATAACAGTTCCTATTATTGAAGTCAAGTTCAGAGTTGAACCAGTTTAACGTGTTTGGTGCAACTGGCCCTTGGTGAGGATATAATGAAGCATACAGTGATTTTTTATTTTTAGTATACATATGCATACGCTGTAAGTTTTCCGAAAGCCGTTGTTTTATAAAAAAGGTAAATTCAAAGCTGTAAACGAGTGTTTTCCACTCCCAGACTAAGCATGAAGTAAAATTTCGAGTTTAGAAAAGCCCCGTGAAAATTTGTCGAGGGTCGCGCAGCGACCCGAGACAAATTTACTGGGCTTTTCTAAACTCGAAATTTTACTTCATGCGCCACGCGTATTAAACACGGAAAGCACTGAAATATTGTGAACGAGTAAACTTCGCTTGAAATCAATGTCCTATACGCGTGGCGCATGAAGTAAAATTTCGAGTTTAGAAAAGCCCAGAAAATTTGTCTCGGGTTGCTGCGCAACCCGAGACAAATTTTCACTGGGCTTTTCTAAACTCGAAATTTTACTTCATGCTTAGTCTGGGAGTGAAAAACACTGGTTTAAACTTTAAATTTAACTCTTTTAAAAACGCTGTAAATTTTCCGACATCCGTTGTTTTTTAAAAGTGTTAAATTCAAAGCTTTAAATGAGTGTTTTCCACTCCCAGACTAAGCATGAAGTAAAATTTCGAGTTTACAAAAGCCCCGTGAAAATTTGTCTCGGGTCGCGCAGCGACCCGAGACAACTTTTCTGGGCTTTTCTAAACTCGAAATTTTACTTCATGCGCCACGCGTATTAAACACTGAAAGCACTGAAATATTGTGAACGAGTAAACTTCGCTTGAAATCAGTGTCTTATGCGCGTGGCTCATTAAGTAAAATTTCGAGTTTAGCACAGCCTGAACATTTTCTTCATGCGCCACGCACTGATTTCAAGTTAAGCTCAAAATATTCTGCCTTAGAATACTGCTTAAGCAGTTCATTTTGAATTTCACTATAAATCAGTGTTTTATACGGTTGGGGCATGAAGTAAAATTTCAAGTTTAGAAAAGCCTGAAAATTTGGATTGGGCGCTTCGCTTCGTTACGCCAATAAACCAAATTTTCAGGCTTTACTAAACTCGAAATTTTACTTCATGCCTAATCAAGTAGTAGAAACAACGAGTGTTGGCTTCAAATTAAACTCTATTGAAAAAATCTATGAATGCCTGAACATTTACAGCATATACATCGGGATATGTATACTTACTTATACAAAATTCCCTGTATATTAAACCCATTTAAGATAATTTTAATAAATTTAGTGTAAGTATAAATGAAACTGCCAATTCTTGGTTGCAGAATACTTTAAACAGTAAAAGTGCGATTCTTTTCGCAATCTACAACAAGTTAGTCTGACAAAGACTATATCAAACACTTATTGAAACAACTACAAATACCCCGACGGATATTGAATTATACAACAAGTGTTAGCTGTTACATACAGTAACCTACTGCAAATGTAACAATTTGGGTCAAATTATTCAGGCCATATATAGACGCGTTTCGAGATTTAACTCTCATCGGTAAAGCTTTACCATTCCCATTTGACATCTTAGACTGGCGCACATACGGGTATTTGAACGATTTAGGGGGCCAAAAGTATTCTTCTCTATTTATATATAAAAAACGGGGTTTTCTATTGTTTTATGATATAAGAAGTGGTTTGTGGTACAAATAAATAAAAATATATAAACTAATTCGGTTAAAACTTTGTAATTTATATTAAAAAAACTGAATAAAATTTATATATACTACAAAACATATTTATCTTATAACTACATTGCAAACATAAATTAAGATGAAGATGAGTGGGATGATTCTTCATCAGAGCTGACGTATTCTTCATCTGAAGATTCTTCAGTGTTCGAGTCAGTTTTCTCTTGGAGCGGCTCAGCGGGTAATAACATTTCCAACGACTCTTTTAAAAATGGTTCGGTTCTTTTTTTTGGAGGTGGTCTGATGCTCGTTATAAGGGGATCAGAAGTTAACAGTAGCCTGTTAATTATATCCAGATTGCAAGACTCTCTTGAAAATTTTCTTGCGAAGTTCTGTCTGTATTGTCTGAAATGTTTATTGCGAGCTTCCGCAGCTTCTTCAGACAATTGCCCTATAAGCAACAATGCATGATTAATTACATCTGCACTATGTATTAGGATCTTGTGCATGGTTGGTGTCATCGGATGCCACGTATACAAACTTACATATAGATTTGCAGTTTCATATCCATATTTTGCAAATTTCTCTATGTTGATCTCGTGGCCACTTGATAATACTTGTAGAATTACTTTAAATCGGAAAATTAAGTCGAAATCGATTCCTGTAATTTCCGCAGCTAATTTAGGGTCGCCAAAAAATCTCCTGCTGGTATTTCCATCATTGGTGTTACCAAACCAAGCTTTTGGAACATCCACAATTAAACCGGTCTCTTGCCTAAATTTCTTTTGGATTTCAATCTTCCATCCTTTTACGATGTCTTTTTCATTTTGTGTTCTAATCTGCCATTTTTTTACAGGGAGTTTGTATGCCAGATGCAAAATGCTTTCGAATATACGTATCCTAGCATGCAAGACAGATAGACCAAATCTTAATGATTCTGGTTTTACATTTTGTTTTAAGGTTAAATCGTTAAAATCTTTAGATAAAGCACCGCAAATATAACACCTCAAAGTTGATGTAGTTTGTGTTGCAGCATTACACACTTTCGCATCTACCATTGTAAGCAGCATGGCATGCTTCACTGAAAAGGTTTTTTCTCCTAGTATCACCTTTGTCTGTTGCAAGGACTTGGTTGCATTATCTACGTAATTAATTTCTTCATTCGTGGTCTGTGCAGTTTCTTTAACAAAACTTATTTTAATGGGACGACAATATCGTGGTGAAGATGGAGTCGGGTTCGGCCAAAGTGTTTTTTCTCCACTTTTGCCACAAATTAGGCGTACAGGCACAAGACAACTTTGGAAAATGTTGGCATCATCTGATTCACTGTCAATAATTTGTTTAAATTGTTCTTGTCGGGAACCATCACAGCCCCATTTACATATCAGCTCCAATGTATCTCTTTCCTCTTCACTCACACAGTTTAAGAGTTCTCCCAAATAGGTCAAGAGTCGGGTGACTGTATGATTTAATAAATCTTGCAGATTTATCTCGGCAGTAGTTGCAGTAACTCTATAAGAAGATTTAGGTGGATAACATTCTTTCTTCGCTTTTTGCAGCACACTGTAGCATGGATAAAATTGTTTATTGGTCCCTCTGACAATCTCATATTGTCGCCTGGAAAAATCGGCTTCTACAAACATTGATAGTGCCTGTATTGGTGTCAGTTGTTTCTTCACAGCCTTTTGAGCATTGGAGTACGCCAGCCTATATTTTCCAGCACGCTTTGGAGAGTTAGTGATCTCTTTCAAAATTCTGGAAGCATCTCTCTTTCCAGAAGATTGTAACTTTATCCGTGTTGCATGTGTTAATATCTCTTCGTCGATGTTTCGAAGCTCTGCTGTTTTTCTTCTTTTTGTCCTTTCGCTTGAATTTTCGAACGATTTTATTGGCCAACCTGTACGTTGAACTCCCTTCGGCAGCTCGAAGGTCTTTTGTAACCATTCCTTATTGGTTTTTTCAAATGCAGCTGGTTTTTTATGCGCAGCTAACCATCTTTGCTTAAATTGAGTCTTCAAATAAGAAAAATTGTGCTTTATCTCCTTAATTTGATCTTCGGAATGGTGGTCGGATGTAAGAAGATATGTTTGAATATATTCTAATTTTTGTTCAAAACTTGGCAAATTTTGTTGTTGCATTTTGTTATACAACTCTTGACGGGTTACTACTCGGACACCAGATGATCCTGAAAGGAAATCATTGCTATTATAAGCAAAAGCAGTATAATGAGTATAGGGCGTATTTTTTGCTTCTTACAGAAATTTAAGCAGTTTGTAACAAAATATCCGATTTATAAAATAGTAGATTCTGACACCACTTTTATTCAGCTTTGGTCTGCTACTTGTCAGTCTTTTTACCTATTTTAAAATTTTTCTTCAGGTTATAAACACTTTTTTAAAACACTTATTAAGACACAAATAAAAGCTTAAAAATCCGCCCTCTAAATTAATGACCTCATAATATTAAAAACCACGGCTATCCGCGGCTAAATTTTTAACTAATCTTTGCTAGAGACCTTTGACTTTGTGAAAAACTAAAAATAATAGCTGGGACACACCCTGAAGTAGAACAAATCCCCTTGTATTTGGCAAAAAATTGTATAAAAATTGTACAAATTGTATTTATTTCGAAAATGCTACGTTATTAAATGAAATCAAATAACTACAACTAATACCATAAAAATATATGCTCACTTACCAGCTTGATCACGTTCCATAATAATTTTCTTGATATTATTACTCAAAGTAAAAATATTTACAGTTCTAATTAACACAGCCGAAAACTAGAGAAAATACACTTGTGCACTCAGAAAGACGCTCTGTTTATGACTGTCACAATCCATCGAGAGATCGCGGAAGCGACGGATAACAACTACCTATTGTTCGCAGACCCTTTACCTGGGGTAGGCAACTGTTTATTTCTACCTGGGGTGAATTTTAGGAAATCGACTTATGGCCGCCTAGATCGTTCAAATACCCGTATGTGTGGCGGTCACGTTACCGTTCAAACATAAGTATAAATAAAATTGCCAATTCTTGGTTGCAGAATACTTCAAACATTAAAAGTGCGATTCTTTTCGCAATCTACAACAAGTTAGTCTTACAAAGACTATATCAAACACTCATTGAAACAACTACTTCCCGGGCTAATACCCCGACGGACATTGAATTATACAACAAGTGTTTGCTGTTACATACAGTAACCTACTGCAAATGTAACAATTTGGGTCAAATTATTCAGGCCATCTATAGACGCGTTTCGAGATTTATTTCTCATCAGTATAGCTTCGCCATTCCCTCTAAACAATTTGACACCTTAGACTGGCGGTCACGTTACCGTTCAAACATAAGTATACATGAAATTGCCAATTCTTGGTTGCAGAATACTTCAAACATTAAAAGTGCGATTTTTTCAGTGTAGATATTAATAAAATATTGATGTTTTAAAATATTTGTAAATACCTCTTCAGTAAGCTATTGAGAATAAGCACGTAGTGCTCGAAATGTACATTTAAAATAAATACATGATTTTATTGAAGAAAGTAGTAATATTGTATTAAGTTTAATTACCTTTCAGTAATGTTTGGAAAATATTAATAATGCGATAGTTTTTGATGTAATTTATATTATATATGTATGAATATTAATTTAAATAAAAATCACTTAGTTTGTTTCACAAAATATTTGATCTATTCTGACTACTTTCGGCTTTTAGCCATTATCAAGGAATCATTCCTTAAAAATGGCTAGAAGCCGAAACTAGTCGGAATATATCAAATATTTTGTGAAACAAACCAAGTGATTTTTATTTAAATTTTATAATTCATATTCATATATATATATATTTAATCATGTATCACCAAGTGATTAATGAGAACACAGTGAAAGATAATTTACAGTAACTGAAATTTGACTCAAATTTTATTGACTAAGCAAACATAAATTATGATAATTAAAGTCATACAAAATACAGTACAATAATTTTTTCGTTTATAATTTTACTGACATATACTTGCTGACAACAAAAAAGCCTCCTTAAGAGCGATCTCCGCTCCCGTGGAATTTTAATCTAACATTTTCTTTCTACCGAGCGCGCGCATATGCTAATTAGATTTATCAATTCGGCCACCCGTACAGATCGGACAGGTTTACTTAATTTTTTTTCGCCTCTCTATTCCATTTCTCTTTATTCATATGATTGATAACGCGATGTACCGGTGCACATCGCGAACCGGCACTTTAAACGACGTGAGAGATTCGATTGTAAATCCGAGATGATGATTTAAAAGCGATCCGATTAAGGTTTTTTTGCCCATTAAGGAATTAAGGATGTGATTTTTGTGTGTTTGACTTTATAATGCTAGAATCACGATGTTATTTATGGTGGGAGCGTTTGATGGATTATTGTGTTTATTGATAGTGATTTTTTTGCTAAGACTCCATTGATCTTGAAATAATATACATACACGATTGAATTATTAATCTTTAAGAAGAATTACATTATCTTCAGAAAATAATACAATTAAATTAGGGCAAAACATAGTCACGCAGCGAGCTTAGCGTCAAGGCTATTTATTTATTTTTATTTATTTATTTATTCAACCAACGGAACAAGGTCCAATTACAGATTGAAGTTAATACAAATAAAGAAAAAACACAATAATTTTAATTAAAGAAAATTAACATTGTAAATAAACGAAATTTTCAGGTTACTAAGCTAATAACAAGAAATAAACTAAAAGTAAAAAAAAACTAAGAAAATAAACTAAGAAAATAAACTAAGAAAGATACTCAATGATCACATTGAAGAATTCTTTCGCTAATTTATAGTTGAATATATCCACATCTGTATTTGTATTAATGAGTTTGTTGTACGTAGCGCACATAGAATACGTCGGCGATCTGACCAGTACGTTCGTTTTGGGTATTGGTAGCTGAAATAGACGTTTAGTTCTTACACTACAGGGCACCAATATATTTAGTTGCTCCAACAATTCAGGGCAATCAATTTGACCATTGAGTACCTTAAACAGCGTTGTCACTAAATTCGCCTTACGGCGACATCCTAAGGAGTGCATTTCAAATTCATCTAACAACGCAGCATCGTAATTAAAATCAGGATAAGCCCCGTACTTCTTAAAATGGAGATACTTAACAAACCTCTTTTGTATAGCTTCAATCATCGAGGAGTACTTAGAGTAGTGTGGATCCCAAACACTTGAAGCATACTCCAGCTTACTACGCACAAATGCAAAATAAAGGGTTTTTATTGCACCAATATTCCTAAATGACTTACAATTCCGTATTATAAAACCTAAGGAACGGTTGGCGGTTGAGACAATTTTCATAATATGATCATTGAAAGATAAATGATCGTCGAATATCACACCCAAATCTTTAAACAATACTACACGGGACAACACTGTACCATTGATGCTATAATAATAAGTGATTTTTGATTTGTTTTTAGTATATGACATAACCTTGCATTTGTCTACATTCAATGAGACATTGTTATCCCTACACCAGTTAATTATTATCTCAAGACTATCCTGTAAATATTGGCAATCATTCACAGTAAATATTGGATTAAACAATTTTAGGTCATCTGCAAATATCAAGATGTTATGTGATATTTTATCAGCTATATCATTTATTATGCGATAAATTGATTTGACTGCTATCCCTTATATTCCACAACTAAATGTCTGTTACTAAGATAACTCTGAAATAAATCACATAAACCAGTGGAAAACCCAAGCCGTTTTAACTTATTTATCAGGATCCCATGATCAATTCTATCGAAAGCTTTCGATATGTCAGTGTAAATGACGTCCACCTGAGTACGATTATCCATAAATTTTGAAATAAATTGGGTTTTCAATAAAATATTTGACACAGTTGATTTCATGGGCCTGAAGCCATGTTGATATGAGGACAATTTATTATTAACGTAAGGATTAATATATTTACAAAGAATAAGTTCAAAACACTTTGCAACGTTAGAGATAATAGCAATAGGGCGATAGTTCGGAACGTCCCTTTAATTGCCCGATTTAAAGACGGGTACAATACGTGCACTTTTCCAACATAATGGAACTTTGCTGTAGGTCAGGCATAAGTTAAAGATATGCGTTAAAGGTCTAGCAATAATATCACGACAATCTTTTATTATTAGAGCTGGAATTCCATCCGGGCCCGCACTTAACTTGTTATTTAACTTCCCGAGTGCTTCAATTACTACACAAGTACTGACTTTACATATATTTAAGTAATCAAAGTTATCGTAAGATACATCATATATTTCGTCAACTTTTCGTAAAGATGATCCTGCATAAGATTTGGAAAAGTGCGTAGCAAAGGCATTGACTATTTCATGTGGGGATGATAATTTTATGTCGTTATATTCCATATATGGAGAAATTGAGGACTCATTTCGCAAAATATTAATAAAATTCCAGAACTTGCCCGGTTCTTTGGAAACCTTATCTTCAGTGTTCATGATAAATAACTTAAAATCAGCTGCAGAGAGTAATCTTACTTGCTAGCAGCGACAAAGAGATTGTATTGCGTGCCCAACATAGAGTCAAACTACGAGGAGATTTGAGGACCCCGGTGGGGTAGTAGGTAGAGGCCCTGCCTCCTAACCAGGGTTGTTATGTTTAAAATACTTTGTTTTAAAACAATGTTTTAAACATGTTTAAAAACAGCCGTCGTGTTTTGTTTTAAACATGTTTTAAGTCTTAAATGTGTCTAAAACATGTTTTAAACGTTAAATTTGTTTAAAACGTTTTTTTTAGTTATTTAAAATTTGCTAAATTATGTTTTATACCACATCATTAAGATTTTTTGTTTACATTTTTAAATTTTAGCTAAATTTTTAAAGATATTTCTAATAACATTATTAAAAATAAAATTTTATTACAAGAAAATATCAAATATGTGTGCATAAAAGTGATTTTTAAATACAGGGAATTTTTCTTTCAAGTATACATATGCGTACACTGTAAATTTTACGACATTCGTTTTTCAAAGTTTTCAATTTGAATCTTTAAACGAGGGTTTTCCACTCCCAGAAAAGCCTGAAAATTTGGATTGGCCGCGTAGCGAAGCGGAGCGGCCAATCCAAATTAGGCTTTTCTAAACTCGAAATTTTACTTCATGCGCCACACGTGTAAAACACTAAAATATCGCAAAGTTTAAAATATACGGCTTTAGCAATTTAATACGTAGATGTGAATAAAACGTAAGTCAAATTCTGCGCTAAACAAACTATTTAAAACAGTGATTATAGGCAACCCAATAACTCTAACGTATATTAGGTTGCCTATAATCGTTGTTGTATGTGTGTGTTTTTTTAACTTCACTGTAAATCAGTGTATTTAAGCGTGGCGCATGAAGTAAAATTTCGAGTTTAGAAAAGCCTAATTTGGATTGGCCGCTCCGCTTCGCTACGCGGCCAATCCAAATTCTTAGGCTTTTCTAAACTCGAAATTTTACTTCATGCTTAGTCTGGGAGTGGAAAACACTCGTTAAAAGCCTCAAATTAACCGCTTTTAAACAACGAATTCCCGCAAAATTAAAAAACGCTGTAATTATCGGGATATGTATACTCAAAACAAAAATGCGCTGTATGTTCTGTTTTAAACGTGTTTTAAACATGATTTTAATTGTTAATGTTTTAATTGCTGTTTTAATGAAAAAAACACGTTTTGTTAAAACAAAAACTGTTTGTTTTAATTAAAATAAAATAAAACTTTTTTTTAATAACCCTGCTCCTAACCCATGGGTCGCGGGTTCGTGTCCCGCCGGTTAGGGCTATTTTAAAGTACAAAATGATTCCAACTAGGTCCATGGATCTGTGTGAGTTTGTTTGTGACGTCTAAATACAGTAAAATACAAATGGTTCAAAAACCAATATCCAATAAATGTAAAAAAAGTTGCAGTTTTTTTTTAAATTTAATTATTTTGCGTAGGTATCTATGTCTAGTCGGCCAGAAGCCAAATTGATCAATTACTGATTTTCGTAGATTTAATTATTGAATTACATACATGAAATTGTATATATAACATTTAGGACATTATAACACACACACTGCATCTATAGACCCAGATGGATACTTTTATTACTTATAAAAGACCCCATCGGCGGCCAATCCAAATTAGGCTTTTCTAAACTCGAAATTTTACTTCATGCGCCACGCGTGTAAAACACTAAAATATCGCAAAGTTTAAAATATACGGCTTTAGCAATTTAATCTGTAGATGTGAATAAAACGTAAGTCAAATTCTGCTCTAAACAAACTATTTAAAACAGTGATAATAGGCAACCCAATAACTCTAACGTATATTAGGTTGCCTATAATCGTTGTTGTATGTGTGTGTTTTTTAACTTCACTGTAAATCAGTGTTTTTAAGCGTGGCGCATGAAGTAAAATTTCGAGTTTAGAAAAGCCTAATTTGGATTGGCCGCTCCGCTTCGCTACGCGGCCAATCCAAATTCTTAGGCTTTTCTAAACTCGAAATTTTACTTCATGCTTAGTCTGGGAGTGGAAAACACTCGTTAAAAGCCTCAAATTAACCGCTTTTAAACATCGAATTCCCGCAAAATTAAAAAACGCTGAAATTATCGGGATATGTATACTCAAAACAAAAATGCGCTGTATGTTCTGTTTTAAACGTGTTTTAAACATGTTTTTAATTGTTAATGTTTTATTCGCTGTTTTAATGAAAAAAAAAAACACGTTTTATTAAAACAAAAACTGTTTGTTTTAATTAAAATAAAATAAAACTTAGACCCCGCACACACACGTCATACTAGTATGAGTGATCGGTATGAGTGATCAGTATGATATGACAAAAAGTATGAGAGATCGGTATGAGAGACACACATTGACAGATGTCATTCAACATGTTCGAAGAAGAAGCAATTGCTTTGTGGTATATTCGAAAATCTGAGAAAAAACGGATTAATAGAAAAATATGGGTGCATCCTATAAATACTAAACGAAATGATAAAGGCGCCATGGTTATCCTCTACCGTGAATTGGAAGATGACCCAACAAAATTTTACAACTATTTTCGAATGTCGTTACCTTCTTTTGAAGAACTTCTGGGCAAAATTTACAATAAAATAAAAAAACAAAATACAAATATGCGGGATAGCATACCACCCAAAGACCGGCTTGCGCTGACGATTAGGTATCTACATTTTTAGTAAATAATAAAAACACATTTTATACGATTTAAATATTGTATATTACACAAAACACAAATTAATACTAACTAATGACTATTGAAATTGCTTTCTGAAGGGAATTTTGACTGCAAAGGATGTTGAGAAGCAGAAAAAAGATGTGTTGTTAAGGGCGAAGATGGGGAAGGGAATTGTTGTCGAATAGAAAACGATGATGATGATGAAGAAGAAGAAGAAGGAATAACAAATTGATGTGGCAAATTTTGCTGTGTATACATATTGGGGTGTGAATATTGCATGGGCTGGGAATAAATTCCATTGTTAATTGCCGAAATTAGTGCAATTTTTACGCCCGCTTTATTTTCAACTGGAATTTTTTTTAAATCTTCTAGAAGGGACAACAAAAACAATCTGTCTGCACAATTATCTTCCCTATTCTCTTTTTCTTGTCTCCTCTTCAAACTTTCCGCGAGGATTTTAGCTAGATTGTCGTCGCATTTTTTTTTTTTCGACGATATCCTCGATGTGCTGGGCTCGGTTAGTTGAGGAGGAGAAAGAGAATAGGATGCAATTTCCGACACTTCACCGTCATCATCAGCGAAACTGCTTTCAGTTCTAAAAATTAAAATCATAAGATATCACTATTTTATATATTCATATTTATTATTTACGGAGCATGATCTATGCTAGGAAGCAAAAAGACATCTGTTCGAAATAAACATATGTCTTCCAGGTCCTTCCTGATCCACTCTTTATCTTCTTTCGCTTAGCTACTTCTCTTGAGAAACTATTCCCTAAATATTTCCACCTATTTTGGAGTTCTTTACCTGAAAAAAATAATTAACAACATTCTCAAATTTGCAGGTTTCTTGCTACTGGTTGTTCTATGAAAGACCTACATTACTCGTATAGAGTAGGTGCCACAACAGCAAGTAATATTATTTCCGAAGTCTGTCAAGCAATATGGGTATGTCTGAAAGACGATGTTATGCCTCAGCCATCCAAAGATGACTGGCTTGAAATTGCGGATCTATTTAAGAAAAACACTGGATTTCCTAACGTCTTTGGGGCAATCGATGGCAAACATATTCGAGTTATTAAACCAAACAATAGTGGTTCTCTATACTATAATTATGAACATTATTTTTCGGTTCAACTGCTTGCAATATGTGATGCTAATTACTGTTTCCAATATGTAGACATAGGTGATTATGGAAAAAATCATGATGCTGCCATTTTCACAATTTTTTTATTTTATAAGAAACTACAGGCGGGGACACTTAACATTCCCGACGCAACGTATCTACCTCAAAAAAATGATTTTAAAATGCCTTTCGTTATTATTGGGGATGAAGCCTTTGCTCTATCGAATACAGTGATGCGTCCGTATGGTGGAACAAATTTGTCTGAAGATAAAAGGGTATTCAATCGCAGACTATCACGTGCCCGTTGCTATATTGAATGCTCTTTCGGGATACTGACAAATACGTGGCGTATTCTTCATAGACCACTTAACGTTAAGATGTCTTTAGCAATTGACATTATAAAGACTTGTGTTATTTTACATAATTTTGTGCGTAGGAGGGATGGATTTTCAAATGAAGATACTTGTTCTTACACTGGTTTGTTCGACAATAACATCCCCCAATAATCAAGAAAAACAAAATGAAAAAGGTAAGAAAGAATATTTATTGCATAACATAAATAAATAACTTAAAAATATATTCATTGATATTGCCATGGCACTGCACCTTCGTTCATGAAGTAATCTTTAAAATAATCCCTTATTGCGGATGGTCTGGCTGTAGCCAGACCATCCGCAATAAGGGATTATTTTAAAGATTACTTCATGAACGAAGGTGCAGTGCCATGGCAATATCAATGAATATATTTTTAAGTTATTTATTTATGTTATGCAATAAATATTCTTTCTTACCTTTTTCATTTTGTTTTTCTTCGTCCCAAGTACTCACTTCATCTTCACCCCAAACAAAGTTAATTACGGCCGTCCATGAACTGTGCCTTTTAGTTTTGTCAGGATAATCAGGGTTTGATTTATCCCATATTGCACGCTGCAATTGCACAGCCGTAATTAATTTGTCATTATCAAACATAGCGTTCATTTTATCGTTGAAAACCAGAAACAATTTTTCGGTCACAGAAGATTGTCACCTTCGTGTGAGTGACACAATTCAAATCAATGTAACATTAGCGTCCTTAATACAAATCACGTCGCATGTGACAAATGATTTGAAGTGACTGCATTTCCGTCAGTCATACTTTTCGTCAGCGTCACATCTCGTGTGTGCGGTACCATTCATTTGTATAGAATATTAGTCACCTTCATACCAGTCACTCATACCGGTATGACGTGTGTGTGCGGGGTCTTATTCTTAATAACCCTGCTCCTAACCCATGGGTCGCGGGTTCGAGTCCCGCCGGTTAGGGCTATTTTAAAGTACAAAATGATTCCACCTGGGTCCATGGATCTGTGTGAATTTGTTTGTGACGTCTAAATACAGTAAAATACAAATGGTTCAAAAACCAATATCCAATAAATGTAAAAAGAAAAGTTGCAGTTTTTTTTAATTTATTTATTTTGCGTAGGTATCTATGTCTAGTCGGCCAGAAGCCAAATTGATCAATTACTGATTTTCGTAGATTTAATTATTGAATTACATACATGAAATTGTATAAATAACATTTAGGACATTATAACACACACACTGCATCTATAGACCCAGATGGTTACTTTTATTACTTATAAAAGACCCCATCGGACAGGATTCGAACCCGCGACCTCTGGACCCATAGGCAGGGTCTCTACCCACTAGGTCATCGAAAGGAGAAGTTACATCTGTTGTGATCATTTTTATGAATAGTAATTCTTTCGGTTAGCGAATTTTCTAGCGACTTTATTTTTGTTCAGCATCTATTTAATTAAATCGATGCTTTATTCATAATGATAATAATTATTGATAATAGTAACAATTCGGAAATGTAAGTTCAGCGTTTCCCAAACTGTGGGTGGTGACCAAAAAAAAACCAACGAAGCAAAAAAAAACATTCTAAATTGAAGCCAAACTCAACATTTGCATTTCGACTAATGTCATAATTTTGATCAATCACAATAGTATAAATGTTATGTGTCATCATAAAAACGGACAAAAATCTTCAAAATTGTCAAAATTAACACATATTAAAAATATAACGTAAAACTTGTAAAACAATGGCCAAGGTTGACGAAAAAAGAAAGGAAAAGGAAAATTGGAAGTACTAAATTGACAAATTCAATAAATTATTTATTTATTTATTCAGTCAACGAAGTCTATATAGAACATAGGTTTTCAACCTTATTTTGCCCACCGCCCACTTTGAGAATACCGGGTGTTTGATAAAAAACGCCCAACCCCATAACTCTATTATGTATTGACCGATTTGAATGAACTAAAAACCAAAGTGTTAATGGTGGAGGCTTCTACTTCGTTATACATCATAATTCACAAACGAAACACGATTTTAACTTTTTTTGTATAACTGAGACTTACTTTGAGTTTGAAAATGACAAGTTAAAGTTGTTGGAACTATAGTCACTTAATAAAGTCTCAGTTATACAAAAAAAGTTAAAATCGTGTTTTATTTGTAAAAAACAAAGTCTAAGCCCGTTTCAATACTATAAATTGACAGTAATTAAATATCTTTTCAAAATTATTTCATTGCCAAGGAATTGTCGACTAAATATTTTTAAATAGCTGCATATACTTTTCTTATTTTATTATAGTAGACATTGTTTTTCTGAATCCAATGATGCCCGATATGTTTACACATTTAGGCCAGAAAAATTATTTTGCCTAAAACTGAAACTATAATGAGATTTGACTGCGCTGCGAGTAGACAGCGACTGGATTGCAACTAAATTGCAACTGGATTGAACTTTATTGCCTGGCGCATTCACCATTTGTTTCGCTTAAAACCTACCGGTGTTTCAGTCTCCAATTTTATTTTAAAAGCGGGATTATGTTTATACAAGGAAAACAGAAAATGAGTGAGAAGCTTTAGGTAACTTAATTTGTTAACTCATTTTAAGTAGAAAGTCTAAATAAAAAAAAATATTGTATGGTTCTTCATTACGGGTTACGAGCACTATGTGTTCAAAATGTGCATATAGTAAAAAAAACAACAATAATTAACAGAAAACACTTCATGTAACTAAAAGAAGCCTTACGAGGCTGTTTATTTTATAAATCATTATAAAGATTAGTATTATTATTATTATATTAATATTATTATTATTATAACGTATTAAAAAAACAGTTTTTAACGGATTTCGGTCGACTTTAGAAATAAATACTGAAATAAGTATAAATGAAATTGCCAATTCTTGGTTGCAGAATACTTCAAACATTAAAAGTGCGATTCTTTTCGCAAATCTACAACAAGTTAGTCTTACAAAGAGTATATCAAACACTCATTGAAACAACTACTTCCCGGGCTAATACCCCAACGGACATTGAATTATACAACAAGTGTTTGCTGTTACATACAGTAACCTACTGCAAATGTAACACTTTGGGTCAAATTATTCAGGCCATCTATAGACGCGTTTCGAGAATTAGCAATTTCATTTATACTTATGTTTGAACGGTAACGTGACCGCCAGTCTAAGGTGTCAAATTGTTTAGAGGGAATGGCGAAGCTATACTGATGAGAGATAAATCTCGAAACGCGTCTATAGATGGCCTGAATAATTTGACCCAAATTGTTACATTTGCAGTAGATTACTGTGTGTAACAGCAAACACTTGTTGTATAATTCAATGTCCGTCGGGGTATTAGCCCGGGAAGTAGTTGTTTCAATGAGTGTTTGATATAGTCTTTGTAAGACTAACTTGTTGTAGATTTGCGAAAAGAATCGCACTTTTAATGTTTGAAATACTGAAATAATAAACATGTGACTGGAAAGCAGTAATATTTTTGAAAATGTTGATTAAAATCATTTCTATTAACATCCAGCTAAACATATCATCAATGTTTATGTAATAACTTGAAATAAAACACTTTTAACCTTTCTTTATAAATGTACTCTCTATCAGATGTACATTTCGTGCACAAAGTGACCATTATCAATGGTTTGATACAGTATCAAACCATTGATAATGGTCACGTTGGGTCCGAAATTTACATCTGGTAGAGAATAAATTTGCCATTCTCAACACTTGCGTTTTAGTGCTGAGTGTGGGAAATTGTTTACAACGCTGGTGTTGTGAGCTCTGATGAATCAGTACAACATTCTCATCGTTAGCGTTGTGAATAGTGTATAAACGTCGCGGATTCGTTCACAACAATATCAACATTTAAAAATAAACTAATTTAAAAAACTTAGCGCCTACTGATCTTTAAGACCTTTTGATAATTGACCTTTTTAAACGCACATATTTACACGCAATAACAAACGTAATGTACACCTTCCTTTATGCAAGCACATACCGTGACTATATCCAGCAAAATTGATAACACAACACCAAATCCGCATATCTCCTTCCTAAATCCGAGAAATTTACGCAAAACATAACTTGCAATGATTGTCTCGTAAAATCCCGGGAATTACAATCACCTCGCTAGGTGCGGAATAGGCGATACTCCAGCTTAATACACCTGTTGTAATTGAAGTCGAGGGAGGAAAAATGAAGAGACGAGGCGAAGAAGAAGAAGACGCGTGCTCGTTGCGGTCGTGCGTGTGCGTGATTACCCACATGCTCTGTGGATAATTTAGTGCGGAGACCGAACGTTACTGGTTTATATCGTATTATTTTCTCATGTGTGTGTGTGTTTGTGTGTGGAGAGTAAGTAACCTGTTGCATCCTATGGATGTTGTCCATTGCCATTGCCAGGATGTGATCGGGCCCACGTAAATTCCGAAGTGGGTGTTTGTGCGCGAGCATTAAACCACAGGTCTCTCGGATGATGGGCATTGTTTGTACACACCTTCTTTTCATTTCTAGATAATCTTCGGACGTGATTTTTGGGTAATTATCCTGATTTTTTTTAAATATAGAGGAACTTTAATAAAAAAAAACAAATACACCAAATATTGTATGTTCAATAAAAAAAAACCTCTATAGTCTGTTTAAAAACTAGAAGGAGTAAGTGCCAAAGCCCAGTTTACACAATAAAAAGTTACCAGAAATATCACTAAATAAATATGGCGGCAATTTTAAATAATTTCATAATTACTCTTTAAATAAAATTAAATATCTATTTTGTACTTCTTAATTGTGGTTGGGTATTTTCTTTTCCATCGTACGATACCGTCAATTAAAATGCTTATACGGCATCTCGCCATAATCTGTGAAATAAAACATATTTACATTATGTTCATAATATAATATGCAATTTATATAATAATGTGTCTCTATCAGAGCTGGGACGAATCCTCGTAAAAAGGATTCGAATCACGAATCCGGATCACCTAATATGATTCGAATCACGAATACTCGAATAAAGGATTCGTAAGAGATAAATATGATTCGAATCCAAGATTCGAATCCTGTTTTTTCGAATCACGAATACAAATCCTTTAAGAATAAATTTGATTTTATAATTTTTTGCAACCATTAATACATAAATATCGTTACCAGTTGTTTTAACAAAAATATTCAAAATTTTTCTGGGCTTTTCTAAACTCGAAATTTTACGTCATGCGCCACGCGCATAAAACAGTGATTTAACGAGAAATTTAGAAACACACAAAAAAACATTTTTCATGTTATTCCTCGCAATTAATTAGAGTTATTTTTGACGACTCAAATCCTTTTGTAAGTATTCGAATCCTTTTACAAGGATTCGAATCCTTTTATACGGATTCGAATCACCCACATATAGACTCGAATACGAATCCTTTAAAAAAAGTGTAACGATCACGAATCCAGTTGAACTAAAGTATTCGAATGCCCCTTTTTAATCCTCTAAAAGGATCCTGAATGATTCGAATCCTGCCCAGCTCTTTTCTCTATCTTACTCAAAATTGATTTGTTTCATAAAACTATGCAAGGTTGAACAACTCATCTTCGACATGCCTGCATGATCGTTTAATTCTTTTAAAACTTTATTCAAAGTTAGCAGTTCATTTTTATAGAAGAAACTATGCACGGATCTCTTCACTACGTCATCAAAACTTGTAATTATGTCCTCCAAGCTGTTTAGGGCTACAAATCTCTCTGGATTTCTTATATTCGCTAATGGTACGATTGACAGTGCAATTTACAACTCATAAAAATTAAACATTTTATTATTTGATGCATATTCTTATGGTATTTGATATCTCACCTACTGTACCAACAATGTCTGATACAAAAGCAGTCATTTTCGTATGTGGATCATCTGTTATCATCTGCTTATACATATTTATTATGCACTGTTTTTCAGACAGATATAAATGACCCAAATTCAACTTCTTACGCTTTTTTGGAGGTGAAAGTGATATTATCACCAAGCTTGTACTGGGTCCATAATCCATCACAACAATATAAACAAAACTAACTTTTAACTATGCGAAAGAAACACCACACAAAAGGTTATTACGGAACAGACAAAGTTGCAACTCGGTAACGCTTTGAATTAAGGTTATGTCAGCTGTTGCGTCTAATAATTACGTAATTAGCATAGTGTAAAATGGGCGCGCTCTCGTCCAATCAGAGTTGTAGGTTTTGGCGCGTGAAATTTAAAACGCTTCTCCTAGTTATTAAACAGATTATAGAGTGTCGTGAAAAATATTGTAGGTTGGCAACTCTGAAATTATACATTATAAATATTATGCCTGACGTTTTATATGTCAATTCCTAATGCGTGTAGCCAACTTAAATTAAACAAAAATTAAATCATGGCACTCTACAGATATTTTACTATATCTAAGCCCCCACACAAGCCGCTTTTTAACTTCGCAAGTTACATTACAATTTAATTAAAACACTTAACTTTGTTTTAACACTATTATGTGTAAAGTGGTAAGACAAAGGTAAGTGTTTTAATTAAAATGTTATGAAGATGTACCACAGAGTGAACGCCAACCAAATTAAAGTTACATAACATTTACACTGTATTTTTATGATTTTCAGCCTAGAAAACGTTATATTTGGATCTAAAATCAAATTTTTGCAAATTGATAAACGACGTTTTGTATTTACAACCGTGCTGGGAGTCAATAACGTCTTCATGCTTCGGAGGCCGGGTTCTTCGGGCGTGTTGTTTCTTCTTATCTGTGTTCCCGCAAAGTGTAAACCGACCGCAGGTCTGACACACACTCTCTTTTGCATACATGCATGCACCGGGAAGATATAATAATTAGCAATGTAAGTGAGGTGACCGTGTAGCGGACAAGTCGGGAAGAAATGGGTGGCTGTCGGTGGATTGGGGGCCGTTGCACTTCGAAGAATGGCACTGACATTGGCGGTGTCAGGTGGAGCCCACACCTTATGCATTTGCATTTGTTTTTTTTTTGTGTATTCGCGCTGAGAAACTCGTATTGGATTTAAATTTACAGAAAAAAAGCGTCTTTGTAAAAAATCAGAAAACTTATTCAAATAACACAAGTTTGCAAAAAAAGTTAGGGCCAGTTGCACCAAATAAGTTAAACTGGTTCAATTCTGAACTTGAGTTCAAAGTGACATTAGAACAATAAGAACTGTCATCTTGAACTCGAGTTTCTATTTTGAACATGAGTTCCGCTTGAGCTCGAGTTCAACGTCTGTGGTGCAACTAAGCCTTAAACAGATGAAGTCAAGGATGGATGACGTTAATATGATAGACCATAACCCAACAACACCAGTTAAAAAATAGTCACATTATTACAATTTTTAACTGTTGGAAGAAAATCAAAAAAAATGTAAACAACAACATTTCAAATCAAATCAAATCTAATCAAATCATTTATTTGTGTCAAGTAGTATACAGAGAATTTTATGTAGCACCGAACATGAGAATTTTTCGTTTAAGTATACATTAGCATACGTTATACATTTGCCGACGCTCGGTTTATTAAAAGAATGTAATTTGAAGCATTAAACCAGTGTTTTCCACTCCCAGGCTAAGCATGAAGTAAAATTTCGAGTTTAGAAAAGCCTGGAAATTTGGTTTGGTCGCGTAGCGCGGAGCGGCCAAATCAAATTTTCAGGCTTTTCTAAACTCGAAATTTTACTTCATGCGCCACCGGTACAAAACACTGATGTAATGTAAAGTTTAGCGGTGTATTTTAAACTTCGTAGTGTCAGTGTTTTGTACCGGTGGCGCATAAAGTAAAATTTCGAGTTTAGAAAAGCCTGAAAATTTGGTTTGGCCGCTCCGCGCTACGCGACCAAACCAAATTTCCAGGCTTTTCTAAACTCGAAATTTTACTTCATGCTTAGCCTGGGAGTGGAAAACACTGGTTTAATGCTTCAAATTACATTCTTTTAATAAACCGAGCGTCGGCAAATGTATAACGTATGCTAATGTATACTTAAACGAAAAATTCTCATGTTCGGTGCTACATAAAATTCTCTGTATACTACTTGACACAAATAAATGATTTGATTAGATTTGATTTGATTTGAAATGTTGTTGTTTACATTTTTTTGATTTTTTTTTACTTCATGCTTAGTCTGGGAGTGGAACACACATTTTAAGTTTCAAATTGAACTCTTTTAAAAAAAAAACGATTATCTAAAGATTTACGGCATATACGCTGTAATTGGGACATTTATACTTGAAAGAAAAACTCCTTGTATTTACAAGTTGAGGCATTAATTGCAATTGATTAGCTATAATTTGTAATGGTCATATAGGCAACCCAATTTACACATAACCTAAAAATTAGAGGTGTCAAATCGTATTTTATTTCCATAAAATACGATTTGACACCTCTAATTTTTAGGTTCGGTGTTATATAAAACTCTGTGTATATGAATACTTTACACACGTCAGAAAATAAATATACAATATAAAATGGGTAAAAAATACAACATATTAAAATTAGGAAGAAAATTACAAAACAAGTATAACACATTAAAAATCAGTAGGCATAAAGGACAATATACAACAAATAATATTAAATTAAATTGAACCGTGATGATCAAGAAAATCATTAAAATTATAGGGTACTATATTTAAGAGAAATTACTTTATATGCACCCTGTATTCCCGGTTTGTTCCCAGTTGTTACGCTTAGCTTATTGTAGAATAAAGGACCGAAATAGTTATGATCATTTTCGGTTCTTTTTAGCCTGAGTGAGGCTAAATTAATGTCATCCTTGTTTCTGGTTGTGTATGCATTAGTATAGGTGGGATATTCAATGATATTATTTTTTACATAAAGTAAACACTCCAGAATATACAGTGCAGGTAATGTTAGAACACCTAATCCTTTAAAACTATCCCTGCAATCATCACGGAATTTTAGACCAGCTACTATTCTAATGGCCTTTCTTTGCAGTGCAAATATTCTGTGCCTAGAAGTAGAATGTCCCCATATCAAGATTCCATAGCATAAATGACTTTGACATAGCGCATAATAAGCCGTAAGTAATACATGCAACGAGACTTAATTGCTCAAGTTGCGAAGGCAGTAAATATTTTTTGATAATTTATTTGCTATGTTGTCACCATGCATATCCCATTTTAACCATGCATTTATTTAAGTGTAACCTAGAAAATTTTGTGGATGGTTCGAAGTCAATCTCCTGTCTATTTAATGTAAATAACATGGTTACTGTTTTTGCTTTGTTAAGTGTCAGCAAGTTACTTGCAAACCAGTCGGATGCCTTCTTGTCTGTTAATTTTTGAAATGACATGCCTTCATTAAAACTACCGGAGTAATTGATATAAGTATAGTCATCCGCAAATAACACGGTTTGGCAAGGTTCTAAATGTCGTGGAAGATCGTTGATGAAAAGCAAAAACAGTAATAGGCCGAGGATGGAACCTTGGGGAACACCATACCGAACAGGCACAAAACTTCACTCACACATATGCATACAAACGTTTTGCTTTCTGTTACTTAGATATGATTGAATAAGATTACAGCTAGATTCGCTGAAATTGTATTTTGCAAGTTTAGCTATCAATAGATGCCTAGGAACACAATCGAATGCTTTACTAAGATCTATGAATGTGGCTAAAACGAACTGACCACCTTCAAAGCATTCAACAGTTTTATTTACAAACGTTTAAATGGCAGAGGTTGTTGAAAGATTCTTTCTAAAACCAAATTGACTAGGTGAGAACATATTGTGGATATTTAGGTATTCAGATTTTTTATAATTATTTCAATAATTTTGGAAAGGGTAAATAAGATGGAAATTGGTCTGTAATTGTCCATTGAACAATGATCGCCCTTTCTAAAGATTGGAATAACTCGTGCCATTTTCATTTCGTCAGGGAAAATCCCTTGCAAAAGTATATCGTTTATAAGACGCGTTAAAGGTGTCAGTATAACATATTTTATGTATTTTAATAGGTCATTCGTCAATCCAAAAACGTCCCTACTTTTTGATTTGTTTAAACTATTTATGGTATCTCTAACTATTACCATCGAAACCTGTTTAAAGCGGAAATGTTTCGAAGGTAAGTTTATTGGTTCAAAATTGGTTGGATCCCTTTCAGAGGGTACAATATTGACTAGCAGTTTTTCAGCTACACTTGTAAAATGCTCGTTGAAATTATCACAGGAAATATCACATTTTTTATCATCAATAAACACTTTTCTAGCAGAGTTTATTAGGTTCCAGCTAGCTCGCATAGGATTGTGCGATTTACAAAAATTTGTAAAAATCATCAATCTTAGGCAGAAAAGTCGATAGCCAAGTCAGCCTATCCTATTATCTTTTGATAACTTTATATAAATTAAATTTAAATGAATACATTGTAAAGGTTCAAATATTGATATACAGCGTGTAATCGAACTAATGTACATCCTCTTAAGGGCGTATACACAAAATATTTTGACACCAATTACAGCAAAAATAAAATCGGAAAAAAATATTGGATTTCTCATAATTTTTCATGCATTTTTTACTTTTTGAGAACTTCTGGTTACCTGTGTTCATGATATTTTTCGTGGATGCGTAAGTTGTATTTTTTATTTACTTTTACTACTGCGAGGCGCATAAATCACTTCGCTCGCACTAAACACGCACGCTGTCTCGAATGACTAGATGAAATAGGTCACTCATTTGTGGTATTGTTTATTTACTGTTACTACTGCGAGACGTATAAATCACTTAGCACGCACTACACACACACACACACTGTCTAGAATTACTAGATGAAACTGGGTCACGTATAAAAAAAAATCACAATAAGTGTTCAAATTGACGTCCGCCGCACTCAATGCACATTTGGGCTCTACGCATCCAATTTGCACGAACAGTAGCAAACATTTCACGAGGTTTTTCACGAATGGTATTAGCCGCGGCGTTTACTCGTTGTATCAGCATTTCAGCATAGTCAATTTCCGTAGTGTAGACTTCACTTTTAAAGTATCCCCAAAGAAAAAAATCTAAGGGGTTTAAATACGGACTTCTTGGAGGCCATGGTACAGGGCCTCCACGACCAACCCAACGTCCTGGAAACTCATCATCCAAATATCTTCTAACGCGCCTTTCATAGTGAGCTGGCACACCATCTTGCAAATACCACATTCTTCTAAGAACCGCTAAGGGTACATTTTCTAAAAGATCTAAAAGGTCATCTTGCAAAAATCGTAAAGATCGTTCTCCATTCAAATTAAATGGGAACATAAATGGCCCAATTAATTGATCATTTAAAATACCTGCCAAGATATTAAGGGAGAAGCGATGCTGGAAATGAGTTCTACGCGTAACACGAGGATTTTCTATTGCATAAACATGCATATTATGGAAATGAAAACTTCCATTACGCGTAAAGCACGATTCGTCGGTCACTAAAATGTCTTTGGTAAAGTTAGGATTTTGAACATTTTGTGCCAAAATCCATTGACAAAATGCAATTCTTTTGGGAAAATCATGGGGTTGAAGATGTTGTACACGCTGGTAGTGATACGGATAAAAAATATTGTCTCGTATAACACTGCTGACAAATGTGTGCGATACATTTAGCTGAGCGGCGATAATACGGGTACTTAAACCAGGATCCGCTTCCAACAGATTCAAAATTTCATCTTCCGCTCGCAAATATCGCATTGGACGGTCACCACTTCCGACGGCTCCGGCGACGGCGACGGGCTGCAAACTTCCAGTGTCGCGTGCTCTTTGTAATAAATTTCTAAATCGGTTTGGCGGTGGTAAGTGTCGTTCAGGAAATCGCTCTTGATAAATTCTTACAGCTTCCGCGGAATTACACCGAGTTTCACCGTAAATAAGAAACATGTCTGCCAATTCATTGTTTGAATAAACGTATCGCGCCATGTTACAAAATGTAGATGTTTCATGGAATAAGTTTCACCATAGACTAAACAGCAAACTATTTTTATGTTTAAAAATCATCGACCCTCGCCGCTCTTATCTAAACATTTCAATATGAGTGGAGATAAAGTGAAGTGTGAACCTAATAAGGAAATATATTGAATTTCATCAACAGGTTTAGAAAATATTCGGAAATTAGTCAGCAATGGGTACTTATGAAAACGATAACATAGACATAATTCTTAACAATCTGACCCACTTTTCTCTGGATGGTGTAATTCGATATCCAAATCGTTTAAAACCTACCAGTCTATGTGGAATCTCTCTTAAAATACGCAATGTGCGCGTATACCAGATATCGCAAACATGTGGCCTATTATTATTCATTATTTTTAATAATTATTTGTGAGCTATCTACTAAAGGTATGGTAATTTCAAATGAAGGTATTGTTTATTTAAACGCTGCCCCTTATGTGGTAGAGAGCCTGTACAGTAGAACGTTTACACGCTGAATTGAAAATTGACGATCTGTTAATTGCTTATGAAAGTCTTGAGAAATAATTATTCAAGACTTTCGTCAATTTTCATCAATTCATAATGTATTGTATGAGCTGGGACGAATCCTCGTAAAACTGATTCGAATCACGAATCTGAATCACCTAATATGATTGGAATCACGAATCCTCGAATAAAGGATTCGTAAGAGATAAGCCTCTGTCTCTAGTAGGCAGATCCTCGGGTTTACCGGCAAGTGGTCAACCTGCGGCTCGTCCTTCAGGATCACCACAGGATGACCTGGCTGATTTCACCCCTGTTGTTCCTAAGAGGGAAAGGAGCCGCATTTGCGGAGCAGAGGCCAAGAGAAGGAGAAATAGGAGGATGGCAGAGACATGCGGAGACTCAGTGAAAAAGATTGAGGCTGCGGACTCCGCCAAGCCTCTGAAAAAGCATGCGAAGCCCAGGCTGGGTAAAACCGTCCAGCGCAAACCGATCCCTGCCAAGCAAGGAAGTGAACCTAAAGACCAGGGCACCAAGAGGTTGCGTTCCACCACCTTCTCTGAGCCAACCCCGAAACGCCTGCAAGGCCAACGGGTGGGGGCTACAGCGGCAGGAGGAAGGAGAATACCTCTGGTATCCTACAAGGATGCGGCGGAAAGTCACCGCAGGCTAGTGATAACGGATGCATCCAACCCCTTTGGCAAGCTCTCCCAGGAAAGGGCCACCTTAATTAGGCAGGCGCTTTTCAGGGTGTTTGACTCGGTGGTTTTGGGCTCACCAACCGCCACAAAAAAATCTAAACATAAACCTAATTATTTATTATTAACACTGAACATCGTTGATAACAACTAAATATCTAATTCCCTGTTACTCTGATTAAAGATGTATTTGTGTGTTTCTGAACTTCGCTTCAAATCAGTGTTTTGTACGCGTGGCGCATAAAGTAAAATTTCGAGTTTAGAAAAGCCCGAAAATTTGTCTCGGGTCGCTGCGCGACCCTCAACAAATTTTCACGGGGCTTTTCTAAACTCGAAATTTTACTTCATGCTTAGCCTGGGAGTGGAAACACCCGTTTAAAACTTCGAATTGAACTCTATTATAAAATCGACGAATGCCTGAAAATTACCTAAGTAAAAAATTCACTGAATATCATTAAAACCGTGAGTCAGAGAAAAGTCATGGAATTATATTCAAATTGACCAAAACACTAACAAAAAAGCCATATGATATTATTAAATTTGACAAAATCAGCAGGCAAATTACAAAACACGTAAAAATTTATAAAACTAACTTAAATATTGACAAAAACAATCAATATCTAATTCCCTGTTACTCTGAATAAAGATGTATTTGTGTGTTTCTGAACTTCGCTTCAAATCAGTGTTTTGTACGCGTGGCGCATGAAGTAAAATTTCGAGTTTAGAAAAGCCCGAAAATTTGTCTCGGGTCGCTGCGCGACCCTCGACAAATTTTCACGGGGCTTTTCTAAACTCGAAATTTTACTTCATGCTTAGCCTGGGAGTGGAAACAACCGTTTAAAACTTCAAATTGAACTCTATTATAAAATTGATGAATGCCTGAAAATTAGGTAAGTAAAAAATTCACTGAATATCATTAAAACCGGGAAAGTCAGAGAAAAGTCATGGAATTATATTCAAATTGACCAAAACACTAACAAAAAAAAATGATATTATTAAATTTGTCAAAATCAGCAGGCAAATTACAAAACACGTAAAAATTTATAAAATTAACTTAAATATTGACAAAAACAATGAAAACTATTTAACAAAATGGGGGTTTTCCACAGAAGAAAGTTACATTGAAAGGCCACGGAAAAAAATCTTGAATCAGGGAAATTTCGGAAAAATTTAACATTTTAGATTGTGGCTACCATGTCAGTTTTACTTCAAATAATATTTAACAAAATTTTAAAAACTGGAATATTATCTTCAAAAACATTTTTAGTTAGGTAATATTTTTATCAAAGCATTCATTTTGAAGTTTCGAACGAGCGTTTCCACTCCCAGACTAAGCATGAAGTAAAATTTCGAGTTTAGAAAAGCCCCGTGAAAATTTGTCGAGGGTCGCGCAGCGACCCGAGACAAATTTTCTGGGCTTTTCTAAACTCGAAATTTTACTTCATGCGCCCCGCGTATAAAACAGTGATTTAACGAGAAATTTAAAAACACACAAAAGACATTTTTCATGTTAATCCTCACAATTCGAATCACATTTGACGATTTAAATCATTTTGTAAGTATTCGAATCCTTTTATAAATATTCGAATTCTTTTATAAATATTCGATTTTTTTTATAAATATTCGAATCCTTTTATAAGGATTCGAATCACCCACATTTGGATTCGAACACAAATCCTCTTAAAAAAATCTTACGAATCCGAATCACGAATCCAGTTGAACTAAAGTATTCGAATGCCTCTTTTAAATCCTCTAAAAGGATTTGAATCCAGGATTCGAATCATGAATAATTCGAATTCTGGGCAGCTCTGCTATACATGTACAGGGAACTTTTCTTTTAAGTATAAATGCATAAGCTTTTTTCTAAAATAGTTCAATTTGCAGCTTTAAACGAGTGTTTTTCACTCCCAGGTTAAGCATGAAGTAAAATTTCGAGTTTAGGAAAGCATGATAATTGGGTTTGGTTGCGTAGCGACCAAATCAATTAATCAAAATCAATCAAAATTTTCACGGATCTTTTCTAAACTCGAAATTTTACTTCACGCTTAGTCTGGGAGTGGAAAACACTTGTTTAAAATTTCAAAATTTTTATATTGAATATTTACTCGTGTAGAGACGTATTGAAGTGAGCTCCAGATAAAGTCTGCATTTTCAAGGGTATTCTGGACAAACACAACCTAAGGAAAGTACCATCTAATTCCTCTGTGCGTAACGATCAAATAGGTGCGCATATTATTTTAAAATAAACAATATAAAGCACGAAAATTACAATTTCCATTAATAAAATCTGATCCGCAACGGAACATTTTCTGTAGAGGCGTTGTTTTTGTGTCTTTTTTTTTCTTTTTTTTTTCTTTTTTTTCTTTCAATAAATTCTGAATCACGACTATACAACGATTTAGATATAATAGGTATTACTGAAACTTGTCTTTACAAAGAAGAAACCCAATACTTTCATTTAGCCAACTATTAAGCAGTCTTCAATTGCAGGGAAACTAGAGGAGGAGGAACAGTAATATACATAAAAGATAATATACGGTATAATGTATTAATAAACAGCACAATATCAGGAATTGAAATAATAAAAATATCTTTAAAATCAAATAAATCACATATAACAATAATATATAAACCACCATCTATTAATTCCAACAATTTATGGAAATTGCTAGAAGAGCATATCCTACTAGATAAAACAAAACATATAATAATAGGAGACTTCAATATCAATCTGTTACAAGATAATTATACAACCAAAACGTATACAAAAATTGTACAGGAACAAGGATACGCAATAGTTAATACTATTGACTTACATCATACGACTCGACATAATGCATATAAGACCACATATTATCTACAGTAGACAATCAAGATATAAAGAGCAACCTAGAAGAAAGGTCAGTATCAGATCACAAAGCCATAATATGTGAATGCCAACAAACGTAATCAAAATAAAATATGAAAAAATAAGTAAAATAAAAATAAACCATGAAAATATACAAACTAAATTCAGAAACATAAACAAAGATAAAATACAAACATTTAAAGATTTAATCAACTGCTTATCAAATTTAATTAAAAATGAAACTAAAACAATTACTTACAAAAGGAGAATAGATCATGAATGGGCAATAAGGAAATAGTAATGAGTATTAATAACCGAGAAAAACTATACAAACGACACAAGAATAATCCAAATAACCAACATTTAAAATATTTGTACATTCAACAAAAGAGCACTACACACGCACTAATAAAACAAAGAAAATTGACTTATTATAAAAACAAAATAGAAGTCGCGGAAGGCAATACAAAGAATATGTGGTTTGAGATCAACAAAATTCTAAACAAATCGAAAATTAAAAAAAGCAATAATATCACTGAAATAACTACCCCGCAAGGGGAAATCATAAAGGAAGATAACGAGATAGCAAATACAATCAACAATTATTTCGCCACAATTGGGAAGAACCTTGCAGAAAAGTTTCAGAGTTGTACAAATACTCTTCATAAAAACGTATTATTAAACGCCAATTTCGAAGCAACTACCGAAGAAGAAATACAATCAATAATTAACAAACTAAAAAAGTACTCATCCCCAGAAAAAGATGCCATAACACACACTCTAATAAAATCCATCACATATGAAATAACACCTACATTAAGTAAATTAATAAATAACATATTAGTAACAGGTCTGTACCCTACTGAATTGATAGAAGTAGTAATAACACTGATATATAAAACTGGAAACCCACTACTCCCAGAAAATTACCGTCCTATCGCGGTGTCATCTGTACTATCAAAAATTGTGGAGAAAGTAATATTAACCAGACTGTAAAACCATCTACAACTTAATAAAATCATACATCCAAATCAATATGCCTATCAAACTAAAACCGGAACCACAACGGCATGCCTAGACATAACATATAATACCCAGATTGAACTCGACCAACGCAATTATGTTCTCATTATTTTTATAGACTTAAAAAAGGCCTTTGATACAATTTCAACCTCACTACTGATAACCAAATTGGAACAACTAGGAATTAGAGAAAATTAACTACTAATATTTGACAGCTATTTAAAACAAAGAAAACAGCAAACTAAAATAAGCAAATCACTCAGTAATTCATTAACTCCAGAATACGGGCTGTCACAGGGTGGAGTACTACCCCCCACATTATATATCACATATATAAATGATATTTTTGAAATGAAACTCAGTGGAAAATTATATATCTATGCCGATGACACGTGTATATTGTATAGCGGACAAAATTTATCTCAATTAGAAAACCCAGCCAATAATGATTTAAAAATACTAATAAAGTGGTTCTCAGAAAATCACTTAACCATAAATGAAAATAAGACGACATATATGCTTATAGCACAGAACAATAAAAGCATTAAAGACTTAAACATTAAAATCGATAACACTAACTTATTAAAAACAAACGAAACGAAATACCTAGGACTAACAATAACTGAAAACTTTAAATGGAATAAACACTTAGAAAATCTAACAAAAAAGACTAGTGCAGTAACAGGTGCAATATACAGAGTCGGTAAATTAATATCAACGCATTGTAAACACCTTTTATATCACACACTATTCACATCTAATATAAATTATCTCTGTAGCATATGGGGCGAGCAAGTGAACAAAATATTAATACTTTACAGAGACAGCAGAATAAAATTTTAAAAATAGTTTATAACCTTAACAGATTTACCCCCACGAAAGATTTATATAAATTAATCCCAGAACTAACAATAAAAAATAAAATCAACTTTGAACGATGCTTAGTAATACATAAAATAATGCATAGTACTAATTCACACATTCAACTCAAAAAATTCAAACAAATTCACGACCATAACACGCGTAGGCGTAGTAATTTACTAATCCAAATGAACACAACTGATGTCTTGAAAAATAGTATTTTTGTATCAGGCGTGAAATGCTACAATAATTTACCGGTATCAGTCAGGAAAATCACGGACATTAATAAATTTAAAATTAGTTTAAAACAACATTTAAGCAACCTCAATAATTGATTAATTTAAAAGTTAGTAACCTCCAATTACTATTGAAATTCTCCAGTACCAGAATTGGTTTATATAATCAATTTCTGTTTGGAGATCAATTTCTATATCAAATTGGTGAATAACCAAATAAAAAAAAATGAACTTTTTTAAAAAACAACGAATATCTAAATATTTAAAGAAAATAATCTGATTTTAGAATACGTATAAGTAAAACTCTCTGTATATACTCATATGGAATATCAAACTAAAAAGGCGTTTCCTTATATAGTTGTATGTATGTCGATAGAAATTAAAATCGTGAATATTTATCAGTTTACTTGTGCCTTCTGTAATTCAAGACCCATTCATTCATTCGCACGGCGCTATGTATACAAACAAACAACGTGCTCCGCACTCGTCATTTTTATTATTCGTTGTTATAAAATTCGGCTGTCACTATAAACCAATACATAGTCAAAACTACTTTTTGCAATTTTGAAATTTCTGCGCCATCTCGTATTTCAGAAACACACAACTAGCAAAAATTGGCCCTCTTAAGTCAATAAATTCTGAAACTTGTAGTTCACCGTCGGGCCCACAAATGTTATCTCTCAATCAGCATAAGTTTGCTGAAAATACGTGGTAGTGCACTTCTATAAGATTTAGCGAAAATACCTTAATCTGTGTTTCACTTGTAGAAATTTATATTATTTTTTGTTTTGATTGAAATTGAACTCATTATATTGATCTAAACATCTTTGTCTATTGTATTATTTGAAGCACGAGTAGATGTCAGTGTGTAATCATTGAAGCTGAGGGATAACAGGTGTAAGACAAAGAATGCTATTTAACCGAGATCTGGAACAAGACCGTCATGAAAATCCACCGCAGAGTCCGCCTCGAGGCCTCGAGAGCTTAGGAACAAAGAAACCCAAAGACACGCCGATTTCCGATTTCAGATTTCTCCTCACCAATTAGATTGTCAGCCTTATCTGCATTACCATCGAACGAAATGAAAATAAAAAGAATTAACGTAAACAGCTCCGGCAGTTATGCAAACAAATATCTCAAATATTACGTATACAGGCATTGTTTCTTTCTAGGCATCCGTTGTTTTTTTTAACGAGTTCAATTTGGAGCTACTAACGAGTGTTTCCAATACTTGATTAAGCATAAAGTAAAACTGCAAGCATTTCTGAACTTGAAATTTCACTTCATGCTTAATCAGGGAGTGGAAACGCTTGATTACAAATTTTGAACTTAACGCTTTTAATAAACAACAAATGCCTGTAAATTTGCAGAGTACAGGTCGGGATATGATATATCCCGAACTGGGGCCGTATTCGCAGTACTGATGCAATTTGTCATCGGTGAGAAGTTGCACTGAAATTACGTCATTTTGGAAAGAATTTACCCAATCGTTCAAAGTAAAATGACGTCATTTCAGTGCAACTTTTCACCGATCACAAATTGCATCGGTACTAGTGATGTAAAATGCGGGCACGCGGGGGAAACTGTTCGTAGGGGAATGCGGTATCTGGCTGCGCGAAGTGCGATCGCAACCTGAGTCAGCATATTTCGTTAAAATCCGCGGCCGAATTTCGGTCTGGTTCGTTCGTTTGATGCGTTCATTGGGAATCGCAGGCCTATTTTCGGTGAAACCGAATACAGTGTAATCAGATACCATTATTGCGTCGTTTGGATTTCATGTTTATAAGAGGATCTTACAGTTTAAAATGCTGAATTGTTCGTACCTACTAATTACTTTACATTAAAATGCTATATTTTGATTTATTATTGGAATAATTTATTACAATTATAACGATTTATTTGCAATACATTTAAAATTATCTTTAATAAATGATATTAACTAAATTTAATTTGATTTTATTTCATATTAAAAAGATAATTCTAATAATAATTATTATTACATTATAATTATTTAAGTAAATTAAAATAACAATCTATTATTAAAAGTATATTAAAAGAGATTCATTATTTCAAAATTAAATCAAAATATATCATTTTAAACAGTAAGATTCTCTTATAACCACCAAATTCAAACAACGCGATAAGGATATCTGATTACACAGTATTCGGTTTCAGCGAAAATAGACCCGTGATTCCATTCGAAAGAACGAACCAGACCGTCATTCTACGGCGAATTTAGCTAAATACGCTGATTCGGGTTGCGATCGCACTTCGCGCACGCAGACCCCGCTTGCCCCACCGAACAGTGCCCCCCCCGCATGCTCGCATTTTACATCGCTAATCGGCACTGTAAATACGGGCCCAGTACTCAGCAATTGTATACTTAAAAGAAAAAATCCCTGTTTATTAAAACTAATGAAAAGTGAAACCGATACCGATTTGAAAAGCAATTACACCGAAAACTAATTAATCCGCCCAGCTAATAACAATAAATCGCTCTGAACTGATTTCTATGATTGACAGCAACCGTGTGAAACATTTGCGAAACGGGCTCGGCCTGTGTTGTGTTTTTTCTTTTCCAATAATCTTATCTTATCCAATTCGATATGTGATTAATAATCAATTAGTTTTGCGAAAAGAACCCCCGAGTGCTGCACGAATTCCATAACACATGCACGCGCTCACATAAAACAATTTCAATTAAAAACCGCGCGCGCGTTCAATTAGATTAGATTAGATGCAAATCTGGGTTAAGATCGATCGTTTTTGCGCAATCCGCCTCCCGGGCGAATTCAGAAAACCATTGTTTTCAATATATTGTAGAGAAAAGTTATGTGTGTGTAAAAATGTTGCGTTGTTATTGCAAATGGATAGACATTTATACTTTACCAAGGTGTTAAAAATTGAAATTAATGCTTGACGTTTCTAAATTAAAATTCGGAGACTTTAATCTAGTGATAGGCATAATCGAATGATTGGTTCTTGAATGATCTTAATAATTGACAGATTACAATGAACATTTAAATGATCATTCGAATAATGACTCAAATGATCATTAGAATACATAAGATCATTCGAAGCATCACTGTTAAGGTTTTGTAATAATAATAACAAGTAACCATTATTACACATAACATAAAGTAAAAACAGTGTCTTGATCGAATTAAGAGCAACAATAAAAGTTTATTATTATTTACACAGAAATGTTTGAATTTAATTGGAAGTGTATTTCTGCGAATAATTGTAAAACATTTTTGAATTCGTTAACACATTTCTCGATACACTTTTCGAATATACCGTACACATTTTTATATCACGATAAATGAATTTTTTAAATTCTAATTACTCTTTGGGAAAAAATCTTGTTTTTTATAATTATTAGCGAATTAATGAATGACAAAATAAATTATATTTATTTTTACACTAGTGATTCAAATTACCTATCGTTTATATTTTTCGAATTTCGAATCATTCTTATACTTTTTGGAATAGTAACAGATTGTAACAGTTACCGTGTTTGAATAAAAGTCTTTTTTGAAACAAATATTTTATTTTATATGTAACTATAAGGTGCGGCAGGAAAACTTGCTGATTTGAATTGGGCGCCTATGAGCGAGACGTAGTCAGAAAGGGGTAGGGAGGGTCTCATTCGATAGAGGGTGTCTCGAAGTTTTGTTACCGCTCAAGCCAGTTGTCATCATGCGTTGGACAAAGGAAGAGCGTGCGTTCGCCGTCGAGGCCTACTTTTCCAATGGCCGTTCGGTGGTTGCCCCCCAACGTGCTCGGTTCAATATTCATTCCACGGGTCCCGTTCCTGGCCGGCAATTAATCGAGAAGCCACTTCATTGTGAACCCGTTACTGTGTGGTGTGCGTTGTCGAGAGTTACGATAATTGGGCCTTACTTTTTCAAGGAAGAAGAACACACTGTTACTATAAATGCAGTTTGCTACAGAGAAATGATTGAGGCATTTTTTTCTCCCAAAACTTGAAGAAATGGAACATGGGGACGTATGGTTCCAGTAGGACGGAGCCACGGCACACACAGCGAGAACTTCAATAGAACTTTTGAGGGTACACTTCCACGAGCGCCTAATCTTCTTATAGGGTGACGTACTGTGGCCGGCGCGTTCCCCCGATTTGGCCCCCTGTGCCTTCTTTTATGAGGATATCTCAAATCCATTGTTTACAATGACAAACCACGGACCCTGCAACACCTGAAGGACAACATTCACCAAGCCATCGCCAACATTCCCGTCGATATACTCGAAAGAGTGCAGCGAAACTTCGATCAGTGTATCGCGGATGGATCAGTGTATCGCTAATGAGGGCCACCATTTGTCCGATGTCATTTTTAAACTACTTGAAACAAAAATTCAGGATGTGTACAATACGATAAAAAAAGAATTAAATCGATATGTCAAATACTTTTTCTTTTATTGACCTTTTAAATCAGCAAGTATCCCTGCCGCGCCCGGTATTTACCTAAAATTAAGTAAAGTATTGATTAATATTATTAACTTGAGCGTTAAGAACAAATGTATTTGACTGCATATACATCTAAAAGTGAGTAACTTTTGAAAGAGAAAAAAAGAAATTATATCACATTTGGCACAACAGAAATTCATTACTTTGACTAATTGTTAGTCAAAGTAATGAATTTCTGTTGTGCCAAATGTTGTAGTTATTAGGGGCTAACATTTACGTAGAAGTTCCCAAGAAAAACAATGAACAGTATTTTTACCAAATTCACATTTTTTTTCAATTAGTTATTGCTCCTCAATAATCATAAAAATGATTACACACTAATTATCATTCATACAAATATTTGGATGATCACCAGAAAGATGATTCATACAGGGTACTCTTCTTTTAAATTTACATATCCCAATTAAATGTTGTAAATCTTTAGACATTCACTGCTTTTTTTTAAATTCAATTTTAAGTTTAAACGAGTGTTTTCCACTCCCAGGTTTGGCAGCGCTACGCAACCAAACCAAATTTTCAGTCTTTTCTAAACTCGAAAATTTACTTCATGCGCCACGCGTATTAAACACTAAAATACTGTGAAGTATATAATACACTAAAACTTCTCAATATGTGTGTGTTTTATACGGGTGGCGCATGAAGTAAAATTTCGAGTTTAGAAAAGACAGCTTCGCGTTACGCAACCAAACCAAATTTTCAGGCTTTTCTAAACTCGAAATTTTACTTCATGCTCAACCTGGGAGTGGAAGACACTCGTTTTAACTTTAAATTTAACTCTTAAGAAAAAACAATACATATCTGAAGATTTACAACATTTAATCGGGATATGTAAACTTAAAAGAATGGCACACTGAATTATGAATCGTCTTTCTACTCAAGGATTGGGTACACTCGTTAGTAGCTTAAAATTGAACTTGGGGACGTATGGTTCCAGCAGGACGGAGCCACGGCACACACAGCGAGAACTTCAATGGAACTTTTGAGGGAACACTTCCACGAGCGCCTAATCTTCTTATAGGGTGACGTACTGTGGCCGGCGCGCTCCCCCGATTTGGCCCCCTGTGCCTTCTTTTTATGAGGATATTTACATATCCCAATTAAATGTTGTAAATCTTTAGACAATTACTATTTTTTTTTTATGAATTCAATTTTAAGTTTAAACGAGTGTTTTCCACTCCCAGGTTAAGCATGAAGTAAAATTTCAAGTTTAGAAAAGACTGAACATTTGGTTTGGTTGCGTAGCGCGAAGCGCAGAGCGACCAAACCAAATTTTCAGGCTTTTCTAAACTCGAAATGTTACTTCATGCGCCACGCGTATTAAACACTAAAATACTGTGAAGTATATAATACACTAAAACTTCTCAATATGTGTGTGTTTTATACGGGTGGCGCATGAAGTAAAATTTCGAGTTTAGAAAAGCCTGAAAATTTGGTTTGGTCGCTCCGCGCTTCGCGCTACGCAACCAAACCAAATTTTCAGGCTTTTCTAAACTCGAAATTTTACTTCATGCTCAACCTGGGAGTGAAAGACACTCGTTTTAACTTTAAATTTAACTCTTAAGAAAAAACAATAAATATCTGAAGATTTACAACCTATAATCGGGATATGTAAACTTAAAAGAATGGCACACTGAACTATGAATCGTCTTTCTACTCAAGGATTGGGTACACTCGTTAGTAGCTTAAAATTGAACTTGGGGACGTATGGTTCCAGCAGGACGGAGCCACGGCACACACAGCGAGAACTTCAATGGAACTTTTGAGGGAACACTTCCACGAGCGCCTAATCTTCTTATAGGGTGACGTACTGTGGCCGGCGCGCTCCCCCGATTTGGCCCCCTGTGCCTTCTTTTTATGAGGATATCTCAAATCCATTGTTTACAATGACAAACCACGGACCCTGAACACCTGAAGGACAACATTCGCCAAGCCATCGCCAACATTCCCGTCGATATGCTCGAAAGAGTGCAGCGAAACTTCGATCAGTGTATCGCTAATGAGGGCCGCCATTTGTCCGATGTCATTTTTAAACGACTTGAAACAAAAATTCAGGATGTGTACAATACGGTAAAAAAAGAATTAAATCGATATGTGAAATACTTTTTCTTTTATTGACCTTTTAAATCAGCAAGTTTCCCTGTCGCACCCGGTATTTACCTGAAATTAAGTAAAGTATTAATTAAAATTATTAACTTGAGCGTTAAGAACAAATGTACTTGACTGCATATACATCTAAAAGTGAGTGACTTTTGAAAGAGAAAAAAGAAATTATATCACATTTGGCACAACAGAAATTCATTACTTTGACTAATTTTTAGTCAAAGTAATGAATTTCTGTTGTGCCAAATGTTGTAGTTATTAGGGGCTAACATTTACGTAGAAGTTCCCAAGAAAAACAATGAACAGTATTTTTACCTAATTCACATTTTTTTTCAATTAGTTATTGCTCCTCAATAATCATAAAAATGATTACACACTAATTGTACCGCCACCCTCATTCCCTCGACTCACCTCTTAATTTACGTTTTTTCCATTTTTGCACTCCCACCGCCTTTGTATTATAATCTGCCTGCCTATATATAGTTTAAAATGTCTGTTTTGTATTTAGTGTTAATCCATTGATAATGGTCACTTTGTGTCCGAAATGTGCATTTGGTAATTCAAATAAAAGTGTAAAAAAAGGTTATTAGTACTTTATTCGTTAAATTAATTTGATCTTCACGTAACTCACAATCAATTTGCTAGAAAGATGATGATTCATACTGGGTACTCTTCTTTTAAATTTACATATCCCAATTAAATGTTGTAAATCTTTAGACATTCACTGTTTTTTTTAAGAATTCAATTTTAAGTTTAAAGGAGTGTTTTCCACTCCCAGGTTAAGCATGAAGTAAAATTTCGAGTTTAGAAAAGACTGAAAATTTGGTTTGGTTGCGTAGCGCGAAGCGCGGAGCGACCAAACCAAATTTTCAGGCTTTTCTAAACTCGAAATTTTACTTCATGCGCCACGCGTATTAAACACTAAAATATTGTGAAGTATATAATACACTAAATCTTCTTAATATGTGTGTGTTTTATACGGGTGGCGCATGAAGTAAAATTTCGAATTTAGAAAAGCCTGAAAATTTGGTTTGGTCGCTCCGCGCTTCGCGCTACGCAACCAAACCAAATTTTCAGGCTTTTCTAAACTCGAAATTTTACTTCATGCTTAACCTGGGAGTGGAAGACACTCGTTTAAACTTTAAATTTAATTCTTAAGAAAAAACAATAAATATCTGAAGATTTACAACCTATAATCAGGATATGTAAACTTAAAAGAATGGCACACTGAATTATGAATCGTCTTTCTACTGAAGGATTGGGTACACTCGTTAGTAGCTTAAAATTGAACTTATTAAAAAAATACGAATGCGTTGAAATACATTCGCATTGAGAAATTTACACTTATAAGAAAAAGTCTGCAATTAAGTAAGGAGTAAAAAAAGAAACAGTTACTTTTTTGGGTAATTCGGTAAGTGCGCTTTAACTTTGGGACAAAAAACAAGTTAAATAAAATCCAGATTAGTGCTGAAAATTCGGGACTGTCTAGGAAATATCAGGACTTATAAGTTGAATAGTCAAACCTCTCCGAATTGGGACCCTATTATTACTAATTTGACAGTGACGTGACGACAGCGGCAACCCAATACACATTAACTATATTAGGTTGCCTATAATCATTGGTTTAAACAATTCGTTTAATACTGAGTTTGACCGTCGTTTTATTCAGGTATAGAAGATTTGAATACAGATAAATAAATCTCGCTGTATATTATTAAATGAAGTTTTAGCACTATATTAACCACTATTATTAAGGAGGAAGTGATTAATTATTTCCACGTATGAATTAATTTAAATTTATCACCTGTTATTACAATAAAATTAGACATAATTTTAGTGCCCAGCTCTTTGAAACATTCACGTATGCATTTATGCGCGAAGGTGGAGTAAATTTGTGAGTGAAATGACTCGAAATGGAGAACCGATCGTTAGTCGCCATGCAAGCCCGAAGAATATAATCCCAATACCCGATGGATATATGGATGAAATGTGTCGTACCAGGTTTTAGAAATTGAGGAGCAGACTCGTATAAAGAGAGAGTGTGCATAGTTAGCGGAGTCGGTCTGTTATTGTGTGATTGTTCTGGTTGTTCTGGTTGATTGTTGATTGTGAGTGATGAGCTCTTTGTGGCGCCCACACGCGCGGGATTTTGACCTGACCCGAGAAAGAAAGAAAGAGAGAGAGAGACGAAGAGTCAGCAGGAGGAGAAGAAGAGTCAAATCCTGCCCTGTCCCACAATAACTAACATGTATACAACACACACAGGCATCCTCAGAGGGCATTCATCTGTGTTTTATGGTAACAGGTGGATTTTACAGAAATCCATTTAAAACTGCTAACGAGTGTTTCCAGTCCTTGGTTGAGCATGAAGTAAAATTTCGAGTTAGCGACTAATCCAAATTTTCAGGCTTGTCTAAACTTAACATTTTATTTGACACGCCAGGCGTTCAAAGCGCTGAAATATTGTGGATGTAGGTCAATTATTAACCCATTAACGGCCGAGCAATTATAAAGTTAACTCTAAGAGTTGATTTTAGGTAAAATTCTGCACTTATTTTTTTATTATTTCTTGAATGACTTAACGCATTACATTCTGTGAATGTTTCTTTTAAATATACATAATGTATACGCAGTAAATTTTCAGGCATTCGTCGATTTTATATAAAAACATGCAATATTAAGTTTAGAACGAGTGTTTCCACTCCTAGGAAGTAAAATTTCGAGTTTAGAAAAGCCCCGCGTAGAAAATTTGTCGAGGGTCGCGCAGCGACCTGAGACAAATTTTCACGGGGCTTTTCTAAACTCGAAATTTTACTTCATGCGCCACGCGTACAAAACACTGAATTATTGTGAAGTTAGAAATGCACTGGCATTTTTTTTAAATGAGTAATAATCGAAAAATTGAATAACAAAATATTTACATTTTTCTTCGTACATTTTTAATTCAGGTCAAATAATATAATATATCAAATTAACTTATTTAGTAATTTAATTAACACAATATTAATAATATCAAAGAGCTGGGCACTAATTTTATTTGACACGCCAGGCGTTCAAAGCGCTGAAATATTGTGGATGTAGGTCAATTATTAACCCATTAACGGCCGAGCAATTATAAAGTTAACTCTAAAAGTTCATTTTAGGTAAAATTCTGCACTTATTTTTTTATTATTTCTTGAATGACTTAACGCATAACATTCCGTGAATGTTTCTTTTAAATATACATAATGTATACGCTGTAAATTTTCAGGCATTCGTCGATTTTATATAAAAACATGCAATATTAAGTTTAGAACGAGTGTTTCCACTCCCAGACTAAGCATGAAGTAAAATTTCGAGTTTAGAAAAGCCCCGCGTAGAAAATTTGTCGAGGGTCGCGCAGCGACCTGAGACAAATTTTCACGGGGCTTTTCTAAACTCGAAATTTTACTTCATGCGCCACGCGTACAAAACACTGAATTATTGTGAAGTTAGAAATGCACCGACATTTTTTTTAAATGAGTAATAATCGAAATAATTGAATAACAAAATATTTACATTTTTCTTCGCACATTTTTAAATCAGGTCAAATAATATAATATATCAAATTAACTTATTTAGTAATTTAATTAACACAAAATTAATAATATTGCGTGTATGCATCAACGGCGCTTAAAGGGTTAATGATGTAAGGTCACTATTTTATTCGAAACTCGTAACAGTTAAAGCTTGAGAAACCGATCAAAACATCTACAGGATCTCTCTGAAAAATCCTCAAGAATTAAATTTTAAAGTGCGGAGATTTTTTCTACAAATTATGTTTTTTGTTTCATCATAGTGAGATTTTAAAACCAAATCAACACAATTATTATTAAATAAAATATTTACAGTTCGCATTGAGTACATTATTTTTAATTTAAATTACATTTTTTAATGGAGAAACTGCAAAATATTACAGATATTTGAATTTTTAAACGTTGGTACATAGGAGTACGTACCATAATTGATTATTTAAAAGAAATTATCAGCCGAAATATAACGAGTGGTATGATTATTATCGATGATATTTTGGAGTTGAAACGTGCTCAGATTCAACGAGTGCGCAGCACGAGTTAAATGTGCTGCTTCGGTTTCAACGACAAAATATCATCGATAAATAATCATATCACGAATTATATTTAGTGAGAGTATATAACGAATAAAATAATGCGAGTCCCTCAATATTATCGACAGCTGTGATATTGCTGTTTCCCTATTGATTGTGCATTTTTTAACCGCACAAAAGTTCGTAAACTACCGCCACTGCGATTCTTTGCTTATGACGGTATTTTTTGGCGTCGCACTTTTCACTTCTCTATTAATATCACTGCACGAAACTTTACCCTAGCGATTTTCGTCCATTTTGACGTTTCGAATGACAGGACAACTTATCACTGCATCTTTTGTTTTTTTATCATCGCGGTGATATACATTCACCTACATCGGAAGTCCGATGTGGTCCAGGCAAACCAATGATGCTACAAATCGATAAATGATTGTGCATATTATGTAAAACTGTAACAAGTTAAATTGAGCTGTCTTTGGCAGAAAAATTGAAAAATGTCAGTCACCTACGGCTTTCCTTGCATCTCATTGGTTGAAAATTCGTTCTAGTAGGCTGTGAGTTGTATTCTCAAAATTATGTAAATAAAAGTGGATTGAAGGCAAGATGACGGTTTTTATCGAACACCCGGTATAGAATAATCAAAAAGCTTTTATTATAATTATTTTTGTAACTGTTTTGTTGCTGCGTAAATAACTTTCATTATAATCGCAAACATAATTTATGTAAAACAAACAATACGATTGAAATAACTACAGAACAAATGGTAAGATGAGATTCAGTTCGAGTTTAAAATTGAAATCATACTGTTATTATAATCTCTTATAGCATATAAATAAATATATGCGCCGTGCATATCTATAACGAATAATCTATGAACGGAATCGAAATGTCAATTGGACAGATAGAAGATAAGCAAGTGTTGGCCTGTTCTGAAGATCACCTAGATTCGAACCCACGTCCACCCACTTGTTAAATTAAATATGCGGAGTGCGTGTGGCAAAGATTATGTCCGCGACTGTACCCAATTTATACAACATACGAGAGAGACGAGAAATTTCACATCCGAACCTAATCTTTTCGTAAAATCTAAATCTACAAACTGAAACGCGGTGAATACGAACTTGTAATCATTTGGTTATGATCAAAATCTTATTCTTCGTGTAATCAGAATTAGAATAAGATATTTCTGATTTATAAAAATCACTTCTTTAATTAATATTGAAACACTTAACTTTGTTTTACCACTTTAATTAACTTTTTACAGTGACTATAGTTTCGACTACAAGCTAGTCATTATCAAACTGAGTACCTAAAATACATTGTACATTGTTTTTATAATACAGCATCAAAGAGGGGAGTATACATTATGTCGGTCTGGTCGTTGATGAGGGGAATTTCCAGATTAGCTTTCAACTTGTGAATTTCCAGCGCTTCCAGTAAATCCATTTTTCGGCCTTTGTCCGACAAATGGATTACGGAAAGCATGCTGTCTTCTGTGCAGGTGTGGTTGTTTTCTATTAAATGAGTTGCAAAAGTGGACTTGTTATTCTTTAAACGGACTGAATTTAAATGCTCTTTTAATCTTATTTCAAAATTTCTACCAGACTGACCAATGTATGCTCCTTTACATGTTTCGTAAGTTAATTTGTAAATACCTGATTTTTTGTTTCTATTTATAATTGTTTTTGGATTATGAATAATATTTGCTATTTTAGAAAATGGTTTAAAAAAAACTACGTTGACGTTACACTTTTCAAGGGTTCTTTTAATTTGGTTGCTAATGTTTCCGAAATATGTTATTGGATAAAATTTATTTTTATTTATTTTATTTGTTGCATAAATCAAGTTTTGAATTTGTTTTAATTCTTGTTTCGCTATAAGGTTGTTTATTAGAGCTGGATTGTAGCCATTGTTTGTAGCGATTTGTTTTATGATTGAAAATTCTTTGAGGCGGGACTCATCGGAAATGGGTAATTTTATTGCTCTGTTAATAAATGAGTTAAATGCAGCAATTTTTTGATTGTAGGGGTGACGGGAGGTATTTGGAATTATGGAGTCGGTGTATGTGGGTTTCCGAAAAATATCAAAAGTTATTATGCTGTTGGTTTTAGTGATAGTTAGATCTAGAAAGTTCAGGCTGTTGTTATTTTCAAATTCAACTGTAAATTTAATTGAGGGATGAATTGTATTAATATAATTTAGGAATTGGTTGACTTGTCTATCTGTACCTTTGAAACATGCAATGATATCGTCTACATATCTATACCACCAGTTGATATGCTTTTTGCCCAAGGGGGAGATAAGAATTTGGTTTGTGAGGCTTTCCATAAATATTTCTGCTAATAAGGGACTAAGGGGAGAACCCATTGCTAAACCGTCTTTTTGCAAGTAGAATTTGTTATTAAATGAGAAGTAATTATGGTTAAGGATAAGGTTAAGTAAGGTTAGGAATTCGAATTTTACTACCGGATTGACGTTGTTTCTATCAAGGTGATTAGTAATTAATTGAATACAATCTTGTGGGGGGATTTTTGCAAACATGCTTGTTACGTCAAAAGAAACCAATCTACAATTATTATCTATTTTTATATTCTTTAATTTGTTAGTTAATTCTATGGGGTTTTTAATTGAGGTATTGTCTGTAAAGTTAGTAATAGATTTAAAAACAGAAACTAATTCGTGTGAAATTTGCTTTGCTGGTGATTGTATGTAAGATACCACTGGGCGTATTGGGTTATTTATTTTATGGATTTTAATAAAACCATATAATCTAGGGGGCCTAGGATTCATAGGGGTAAGGAAATTTGTGTTCTTATATGCAGTTTTTAATTATGTTTTTTAATTCGTTTTGTAAATAAGTGGTTGGATATTTTTTAATTTCTGATATGTCGGGGGAGTTAATTAATTGTCTAGATTTTCTTGTAAGCAAAATATCTTCTAAGTAATTGATTATCCTGAACTCTACCAACCGATTTTTTAATTTCTAAGATTGTAATAAAAACGTATTTTTTTTTAAATTAATTTATTGCATATTAGTGTTAAGGTTGCGGTTTACTATAGTGAGACAGACTCTGCCCAACCATTTGCTAGAGTGAGATAGACCTATATTTCTATTTCCAGCACAAAAAGGTAAACGTAATATATCATGGACATTTTTACTTTCCCCCGTATGTAATACAAAGGGAAAGTATTGTTTTCGTGAAAATTTTCGAATTAAAAATGTCTGTCTGTCTGTCTGTTGTGTGTCTGTGTGTGTGTCTGTGTGCGCTGTACCGCAAAAACCGCTAAAGATATCGAGATGAAACTTGAAACTTAAGCTTTTTGTTACAATCGGAAGAACTGAAAAGCTTTTGGTGAAAATCGGAAAACCGGAAGTGGTACTCTACTCTTAGCGTTTTTCAGTTTTTTCAGATTTTTTCAATAAATGTTCATCAAACAAAAAATTCTTTCAAATAAAAGTTGTAGATAATAGCAAAATGAAGATGTATTGTTTACTTACTTTTTGATATAGCACTCTTAGTTTTTGAGATATTTCAAAAGTTGTGTGTTTTATCTAGTTATTGGTGTGTGACAGTGTATGTCTCGATACAATTGAATAATGTTTCAAACAAAAGTTGTAGGAAATGAAAAACTAAAGATTTTTTGTGGACTCACTTTTTGTCATAGTACTCTTAGTTTTTGAGATATTCAATAAATAGTGTTTTTTTATCTAGTCATTTATTGGTGTCAGTATGTGTTGATCCAATTGAAAAATGTTTCAAATAAAAGTTGTACTTATCAAAAAGTTGAAGACATTTTGAAAATAATAATGCTACAAATATTTTAAAAGTGATTTAATACGCAATTTACGGGGGAAAGTACTATGATGGACACATCACCATTTTTTTAATGAATGTTGAATTAATGGTGTAGGGGCACCCTTAAATTTTACGTAGTACAAGTTTTTGTTGCCTAAAAAGGAGTAAATAATTGACTCAAAAATAGCATTTTCAGGATTTTTTTACAAAAAAACTAGATATCTTAATCGTTTTAAATTGGTGACATTAAAATTCCTCGAGTTTTAGGGTTATTTTGATCTATCATATAGTATTGTCTTATAATCAGAACATGAATGGTGCTGGAACTAGTGACTACCAAAAGGGACGGATTTTAGCCATAATAATTCGCAAACTTAAACCATTTCACCTTTGTATTTTGTAATTTACTATATTTAGACGCCACAAACAAACACATTTACACACATACATGGACCCATCTGTCGATCATTTTGTACTTTACAATCACCCCTCGAATCCGCGACCCCTGGGTTAGGAAGCAGGGCCTATACTCACTACCCCACCGGGGACCCAAAACCTAAGTTTAATCTCAATATCATTAGCGTTTTTAGCTGTACAGACGGCGTCCGCAGACCCATCCACACAGACAGACATTTTTTAGAAATGGTCAAATCAAATATATTTGCGAAAATATACAGAGAGTTTTATGTAACACTGAACATTTTCATAACGAGAATTTTTCTTTGAAGTATCCAAATGCATACGTTGCACATTTTCCGATGCTCAATTTTTTAAAAGAATTCAATTTGAAGCTTTAAGCGAGTGTTTTCCACTCCAAGGCTAAGCATGAAGTAAAATTTCGAGTTTAGAAAAGCCTGGAAATTTGGTTTGGTCGCGTAGCGCGAAGCGCGGAGCGGCCAAACCAAATTTTCAGGCTTTTCTAAACTCGAAATGTTACTTCATGCGCCACCGGTACAAAACACTGACATATTACGAAGTTTAAAACACACCGCTAAACTTTACATTGAATCAGTGATTTGTACCGGTGGCTCATGAAGTAAAATTTCGAGTTTAGAAAAGCCTGAAAATTTGGTTTGGCCGCTCCGCGCTTCGCGCTACGCGACCAAACCAAATTTTCAGGCTTTTCTAAACTCGAAATTTTACTTCATGCTTAGCCTGGGAGTGGAAAACACTCGCTTAAAGCTTCAAATTGAATTCTTTTAATAAACCGAGCATCAAAAAATGTGCGAAGTATGCATATGGATACTTAAAACAAAAACTATCGTTATGAAAATGTTCGGTGTTATATAAAACTCTGTATGTTTTGGGGTCCCCCGAATCGATTTCAGGGAAGCTCAAAACGGATATTTTCGCTACAATTTTTAATTTAAAAAATGTTACGAATACAATACTTTGTCTTCACATTAGATATTGGGAGTGCAAAAACAATAAAAGATACATATTTTAGAATATTTTCGAGACGTAAGTTTGGATGTTAGACGTGTTTTGGGTTCACACATAAAGTAATACACATTTTCAGGTTTTTCTAAACTAAATATTTTGAAACCAAAGAAGAGACTGTTTTTTTTACTTTCCCCCGTATGTAATACAAAGGGAAAGTATTGTTTGCGTGAAAATTTTCGAATCAAACATTTTAGCGGAAATATCCGTTTTGAGGTCCCCTGAGTCGAATAAGACCATTTTTGAAAAATGTTTGTCTGTCTGGCTGTGTGTCTGTGTGTGTGGCTGTGTGCGCTGTACCGCAAAAACCGCTAAAGATATCGAGATGAAACTTGAAACTTAAGCTTTTTGTTACAATCGGAAGAACTGAAAAGCTTTTGGTGAAAATCGGAAAACCGGAAGTGGTACTTTACTCTTAGCGTTTTTCAGTTTTTTCAGATTTTTTCAATAAATGTTCATCAAACAAAAAATTCTTTCAAATAAAAGTTGTAGATAATAACAAAATGAAGATGTATTGTTTATTTACTTTTTGTCATAGCACTCTTAGTTTTTGAGATATTTCAAAAGTTGTGTGTTTTATCTAGTTATTGGTGTGTGACAGTGTATGTGTCGATACAATTGAAAAATGTTTCAAATAAAAGTTGTAGGAAATGAAAAATTTTTTGTGGACTCACTTTTTGTCATAGCACTCTTAGTTTTTGAGATATTTAATAAATAGTGTTTTTTATCTAGATTTGTGTCAGTGTGTGTGTTGATACAATTGGAAAATGTTTCAAATAAAAGTTGTAGGTAATTAAATATTAAAGATTTTTTGTATCTTCACTTTTTGTCATAGCACTCTTAGTTTTTGAGATATTCAATAAATAGTGTTTTTTATCTAGTCATTGGTTTGTGTCAGTATGTGTTGATCCAATTGAAAAATGTTCCAAATAAAAGTCGTAGTTATCAAAATATTGAAGACATTTTGAAAATAATAATGCTACAAATATTTTAAAAGTGATTTAATACGCAATTTACGGGGGAAAGTACTATGATGGACACATCACCATTTTTTTTTCTAAGCTATAATAAGACAATCGGCCTTTTTGTCTTATTATAGCTTAGAGAAAAAAAAAAAAACATTTTCAGTCTCTTCTTTGGTTTAAAAATATTTAGTTTAAAAAAACCTGAAAATAAGATAAATGAACTCACACAGCCGGTTAATCCATTACACTATGACTTAAAGTGTAAATTTTTGCACAAAAAACTGTTCTTTACAAAGTTTTCAAACATCAATTATGGTTTTTTTTCCTCAACAATTCGCGTTGTTTATTTTTTTTCATCCATCAATATCATTACGTAACTCATGGCATTTAACACTTTGAACTAAAACGCGATTATGAAAGAAACAAATCGCTCACTTTAACGAGGTGGCAATAAATAACGCGCACAGCGCCTGTTTTTAACTAATTTCTTCAACACAATTTTAAAACCGATCAATCCGTCTTTCGCGCTGGTATTTAAAATATTTCACAAAAACAACAAACAATTAAGTAAGGTCAGTAGGTCAGAAAGAAAAACGTTATAGGTACACTATAACTAACAACACTGATCTAGTATTAAAAAAATATATCATGACACTCCCTTGCATGTGTACATAATTTATTTATTTATTTATTAACGGAATCTCCATTTTATTACATAAGTGTACATATACATATTGTAATAATAATTGCTCTTGAACTTAATTTCTTTAATTTACCTCAACTTACCACAAATTTGACTTCAGGGACAAAAACTGAGCACCGTCATTTGTTTTACAAACACTTTTGTGAAACAACCCACAGTTTTTTTTTTTTTTTTAGCGGAAAGCTTAAACATTCGAATAGTATGATTAAGCCATTCGCTAAAATTTTAAACACCGTGGGTTGTTTCACAAAAATGCTTATTTACAAAAAAATATGTTTAAAAGCATAGATGAAGAATATTATTATCTACTTACTCTACACTCAAGAGTCAAATTTGACTTAATCAATAGCTTGGCTGTCACACTAAAAGCCGCTTTTACGATCCATAGTTACACCTCTGTTAACTTAACCCAAGGATTAAACCTTTGGTGTCCATTTTACAACTGCGAGGCAAAGCATTGTTGAATTACCTCACTGTCAGTTTGCCCGTGCTTCGAGCTTGGGTTAAACCTGTAGTGGGCCGTTTCTATGGATATAGATTATTAGATTTGTTGTGAGAAATTCATTTTCAATTTTGAAAGTAGAGGTTAGCTTAGTATGGATAAATCTAAGAGACAGACGCACACGCCCTAATAAATAGTAATGTCAACTGAGTGAAAAATCTGTAGGTGACAACTGAAACAATTATAAAATGGCAAGGCCGGTTACCAATGGTTTAAACTAGGCATTACAGTACCAGAGGGTCTACATTACCAAAGGTGTAACTATTGATTGTAAAAGCGGCCCTAAATGGAAATCTCCACGTGTAAATAAAATTGTGTTAATATTTTATTTGTGCATTTTTCGTACATAGCCAAATTTAATTTCTAATTTGATTTAATAAGAAATTCGAAATATTCATCGCCCCTCTTTATATCGCAGGTCGGGGCGCGCATGTGTCCATTTCAGTAATAAATGCGCACAAGCGCAAAGCAAAGGAAATAACAAATGTGCGCATGTTTTATTCATGCGAAATGAGTCATCCCCGACCTACGTCAAGCTCGAGATGATCTCTGAGTGGCTGGAGACGAGGTTAACAAACGCTGTGTTCGTAGAGCAAAGTGTCTTCTCTTAGATTGGTTAGATTAAATTTTATACAATTTGAGAAAATAACATGACACAGAGTCGATATTAGGTTTTTATGAATAGTTACGTATAGATTTTCAACGCTCAAAATTTATGCTCAAAGGGCTTGCATACATTTTTGAACTTTATCTTAGTTTTAATTACTTAGTTTGTGAACTCATATCATTTTAATTCGATATTATATTATGCAATCTAGTCTTTACTGTGATATTTTGCTCATCAATTACTGATATTAATTTCAATATCTTATTTGTACAATTTATTAGTTGTTTATGTATTTGTCTTTGTACCGATTTGTTGATTTTATCTCTAAATAATGTATTCACTCTTTAGTATTTTTTTTATTATTATCATTTTAACTAGCGTAAAGTAAGAGTAACATGAACATGTCTAATACAATCGTTACTTCTCTGTTATCCACTCTGTATACATAAATATACTAATATTATAAATTTATGTAAAAGGAGATTCCGTTAATAAATGAAATGAAATGAAATGTGTTATACAAACAAACTGAATTCATTTTTGAACCACTAAAGGTTTTTATAGAACATTGTATTTTGAATGACATTTTTTGCCGATTATTTAATAATCTATTATTATCATTCGAATGCTGATGCAAATGATCATTCGATTGCTGATTCAAAGGATCATTCAACCCATAAATAATGCACACAGCCTAAAAAAATAACATCAACTCTATTTATTTAATGTCATAAATTTGACAATAAAAAAAACTGCAAAATAAATTTCTGATTGATCGTCTAACGAGGGTTTCCACTCCCAGATCAAGCATGAAGTAACATTTCGAGTTTAGAAAAGCCTGAAAATTTGGATATGCTGGGGCGCGCGAGCTAAGCGAGTCGCGCCCCAGCAAATCCAAATTTCCAAGCTTTTCTAAACTCGAAATTTTACTTCATGCGCCACGCGTATAAACCACTAACTTCAAATTAAATCTTTAACTACTTGGTTAGAGTGAAATAAATTCAGTATGTCAATTATCAGCTGTTCAAATTACAGGGAAAGTGCTATGCTATGATGGACACATCAATATATTTTTTTAAATTTTTAAATATTATTTAATGTGTTAAACTCGTGTCATAAGCAGAACTAACAATTTGTCAATTATTAAAAGTGCGATTCTTTTCGTAATCTATAACAAGTTAGTCTAACAAAGACTATATCAAACACGCATTGAAACAACTACTTCCCGAGCTAATACCCCGACTGACATTAAGCCAACGGTAAAGCTATACTGATGAGAGATAAACGCGTCTATAGATGGCCTGAATAATTTGACTAAATTGTTGTATAATTCAATGTCCGGTAAGGGTATTGACTCGGGAAGTAGTTGCTTTAATGAGTGTTTGTATAATCTTTGTAAGACTAACTTGTTGTTGATTGCAAAAAGAATCGCACTTTTAATAATTGACAAATTGTTAGTTCTGCTTATGACACGAGTTTAACACATTAAATAATATTTAAAAATTTAAAAAAATATATTGATGTGTCCATCATAGCATAGCACTTTCCCTGTAATTTGAACAGCTGATAATTGACATACTGAATTTATTTCACTCTAACCAAGTAGTTAAAGATTTAATTTGAAGTTAGTGGTTTATACGCGTGGCGCATGAAGTAAATGTTTGAAGTATTCTGCAACCAAGAATTTAATTTATAATTTGTTAATTCTTTAATTGTTTTATTTGCATATTTATTTTTATTATGCCCGGTATTATAAACGATTAATAAATCGTTAGATAACTATTTGTGGAGTAAATTTATTTACCTAGTAAACTAATGGGCAAATAAAATTGCGTATTATAAAGCAAACCTACTAAATAAATAGCAATTCTAGAAATAAATAATTTAATTAGTAGATTACAGACCGAAATTATACATTTTCATTGTGGCTATAGCTGGAACCACCAAGTTGTTAAATTGAATTGTCAATATTTCAAATTAAATTGTCAATCAAATTGGAAATTTAGTATAATTCCTTATAATTATGGAGAATAGCCGTGGAATAGGACAGAATTACACAGAACAAGAAAGAGAAAGCTTATTAGAAATTATAAAAGACTTAAACGAGTGTTTTCCACTCCCAGGCTAAGCATAAAGTAAAATTTTGAGTTTAGAACAGCCTGAAAATTTGGTTTGGTCGCGTAGCGCGAAGCGCGGAGCGGCCAAACCAAATTTTCAGGTTTTTCTAAACTCGAAATTTTACTTTATGCGCCACGCGTACACACCACTGATTTCAAGTGAAGTTCACTTGTTCACAATATTTCAGTGCTTTCAGTGTTAAATACGCGTGGCGCATGAAGTAAAATTTCGAGTTTAGGAAAGCCTGAAAATTTGGTTTGGTCGCTCTGCGCTTCGCGCTACGCGACCAAACCAAATTTTCAGGCTTTTCTAAACTCGAAATTTTACTTCATGCTTAGTCTGGGAGTGGAAAACACTCGTTTAAAACTTTAAATTCAACTAATTTTAAAAAAGCGTATGTATAAGTATTAAAATCTCTGGTTATGTCTGATTTGAAAACCTCTAGGTCTTAGACTCCTTAGAATGTCTTGTGGTATTATAATATTAATGATCATTCCAATAGTAATATGAATGATCATATAAATAGTTATACAGGGAATTTTTGTTTTAAGTATACATATGCTTACGTCTTTTTTAATAGTTTAATTTGAAGCTATAATCGAGTCTTTTCCACTCCCAGATCAAGTATGAACTAAAATTTGTAGTTTGGAAGAAATACATGTTTCAAATCTGTTCCTTCATTTTGAATAACCCCTTATATTGAATTCGACGCATGAATTAAATAATACCAATTATAAAACAAAAATGTGACCTTACATGAATGTCATTAATATTTGACCTGCTTCGATAATATTTTATCGTTTTATACGCGTGGCGCATGAAGTAAAATTTCGAGTTTAGAAAAACCCGAAAATTTGGATTCAGGTTTTTCTAAACTCGAAATTTTACTTCATGCTTAGCCTGGGAGTGGAACCCTCGTTATAAATTTCAAAATTTTCGAATATAATCTAGTGTGGTACCACATGGCTCGGGTATTGGCCCCATACTTTTCTTAACTTTAATTTCATGCGTAATCGAGGAGTGCTAAGCATTTTTTCTTTTTAATACAATTGTCCAAATTGAAACATCTAACTAATAACATATTTTTTTAAACTTTAATTTAATGCTTAATCCAGAAGTAAGCTTAAAATAGCACGTAGTATAAGCATTTAAATTAAGTGTATAAACGATTGTAATTTCCCACATTTATAACTACGAGTACAATGATGATCGTTTCACACATTACAAGAAAGAAAAAAAGAAAAACACTCGGATGAAAGCAAGAGTGTTACTTTTCGAATCGTTATAGCCCGATTGTGGGAAAATGATTGTTCACAAAGTCGTCGAAATTCCAAGGCGATTTTAATGATCGTTTGAGAAATGGTATTAAAAATAAATTAGCGACTTTCTTCGATTAAATCGAAGAGAGATTATGAGGATGAGGAGGAGAAGATATGATAACATAATGACTGTTCATTACCATCGCGAATTTGATCCGACAGAATAATGTTGCGTTCCTTGATAATTATGTTCACGATGAATTTCATCCGACGGGATAATCATGTCCGACAACTTTGTTTCCCTGATGATTATTATGCTCACGAGAAAGATTTATTTGTGTGTGTGTGTATGCCGAGTGTTAAGTGTGCAACATCCGATTATTATGCAAATTAGATAAATTTGTGGACAAAGAATCGCGTGATGTAAAAAATAAAAAAAATAGTAGAACAACAATAATTCAAATTCAAAACTATTGTAATTCGAGAAAATAAACTTACGCTTCTTATAGTTTGCACCCTTTTAACATAATACAGGGTTATTCAAAATAAAGCAACAGATTTCAAACGTTTATTTCTTCCAAACTACAAAAGAGAGAAATACAATTCCAACGTTCGTGGAAAGAGAAAGATTCAATTTTTATGCATTCAATATGAGCACCATGTGTTACACGACAAATATCAAAACGGTGGCTGATTTCTTGCTACACACGAATCAGCTGTTTTCTAGTTATCGAATTCACAGTGTCAACAATTCGATGTCGCAGATTTTTAAGAGTGTCAGGCATAGGGGGGATAAAAACACGGTCTTTTACGTAACCCCACAGATTAAAATTGTAGCATTACAAATTCAAAGAAATTAACTCTAAACTTAATATTTTAATTAATACAATTTAGGCCTGCTAGACGGGTTGTATATATTAAATATCTGCGAACCAACAGAGCGTTTTTGTCGCTTCGGCGTCCACATTCGGACGAATTGATAAAGTCGATTTTAGAAGGCACTCGCCTGAAGCGTACGTACGTGAATATATCGCTATCGTTTCGTGTTATTGTTCTGTGCCGAAGGGTTTCTTCTAAGCGAAGGTAAATCAAAATAACTTTTCTCTGTAAAATTCACCTCTTTTATAATGCTGATTTTAATCGCATAAACTAAGCGATTACAAGGGACTAATGCGCTACATATATATAATTTAGGAACCTTTAAATTTGGATTTTCTCGACGCCATTCTTTTGGAATCCCGGGCGCATCCCGCTGCTAAGAACCTAGACAAAATTGGTCACCGCCACATCGCTACCGCTACGCTCCCGTTCCAGCCGTCATTACTGGGACGCTGCCGTCTTCGCCTCAGCTACCGCAAACGCTACGCTGCCGTTTTTGTCGCGGCTACCGCATCGTAACCGGAGGCTATTTGCTGCGGACGGAGCATAAGATAAGTTAACTCCACGATTTATATAACAAGATTAAGAAGCTATCGCAGTTAATCGCGTTGCGCATTTTCGGCGGACTCGCATATTTTATTTATCGCTACGTCCCAGACGTGTATTCTGGGTGGCGCCCGTTACAGTTTTTTTTTGTAAATAATTTATTCCAATAGTTTATTGAATTATCCATTTAGTTTTTGTTATATTTCTTTTTCTCGCGTACGTTTTCGTTCAAATGAATACAATCTTAATTTTACTAGAGTGTTTATTTTTATTTGTTTATAATAAAATTAATTTAATTTGATTTTTTTTTTTGCTTAAGTGAACCCTTACCCGCCCCGCACTTTCAGAGCAGCCGGAAGTCACACTGGCGCCCAACGTGGGGCCTGCTCGATTGCAAAAAGGGCACTAAAGGAAGGGTGTAGTTTTTTTTGTATTTTTGTATTAAAATCGTCTAGTAATTTTTGTTATTTTATTCATTTGAATAGAAACGTGAATAGTTATCTAATTACACGTTAATTTATATGTAAAGTAAAATCCTCTGTGTTTGGAACGTTAGCATTTTAAAATGAACGTCACATATTTGCGTAAATCGGAAGTAATTTACGAGTTATCAATACGGGGTTTTACGGCCACTGAAAATGTTGATGTAGGTGATTTGAAGTTTATATTGAGAAAATTCCTTACGGACGCTAAACCGATTCTGTCTGGTGTTCACTCCGCGATGACCGCGCCGGATAAGAAAGAAGTCTTAGATACCTTATCAGATTTAGAAAAAATTGTTTCCGCGTTCCCGGGAAAAGATGCGAAAGTTACAGAGAAAAAGGTACGTTCGCGATTGGAACACGTTCGAGATAGACTTGAACGCTATGTTGATTCAGACCTAGCAGACTTTTTAGATTTTAAAAAGGACTCGTTAAGTAAATGTGATTTAATTGAGGCTAAGTTATCACGGGTGAAGCGTGAACTTACGAAAGCTATGTCGAGTACATTCTTAGATGAACGAGTTTCATGTTTTGAGCCACCTGAAGGCGATCAGAGTGATAGTGATGAGGAAGAGTTATCACAACCGAATCTCAGCTCTATCACTAATAGATCAGTGCCGGTTTATAAATGGGGAATAACATTTAACGGGCAGTCGGGATCAGACGAGTTATTAGATTTTCTAGAAAAAGTAGAAGAGTTGCGCTTAGCAAGGGGTGTATCGAAATTAGAATTGTTTCAGTCCGCGATTGATTTGTTTACTGGTGCCGCTATTCCATGGTTTAGATCAACTAGGACTAGAGTAAATAGTTGGGATGCCTTGGTGAACTGTTTAAAACGCGATTTTTTGCCAGAGGATTTCGATGACTTTATCTGGGAAAAGTTACGTAACCGTAAACAGGGTAAAAGTGAAAGAGTGACCATATTTATTACCAGTATGGAAAATTTATTTACGCGATTGTTTACACTGCCAGATGAAACAATTAGAGTTAAATTAATTAAAAAAAATCTCTTGCCTTTTTTTATTTCCCAGTTGAGTTTGACCGATGTCCATACGATTCCGTGTTTGTTATCGCTTTGTAGAAAAGTCGAAAATTGCAATGCAGCACATTTAAAATTAGAATCTTCAAATTTGCATGTTTTAAATGATGAGAAAAAAAACAATGAGATCATGAATGCGTTTACCGAATTATCTAAACAAATTAGGATCCTCGAAGACAAAGTTTCTAGATTAAATAATAACTCCGTCACTAGTGTTAAAGAGAATGAGGGTGTGTTTGACAAAACTGAGAAATGTTGGAATTGTGATAAAACAGGCCACCGGTTTTATGAGTGCAAAATAGCTAGGAAAAATAAATTTTGTTTCGGTTGCGGAAAAAGGGGAATAAGTAAACAGCAGTGTTCAGATTGTCAAAAAAACTAGTAAAGAGGGAGGTTGACGGCCGACCCTTCCAGAATGTTAATTTAGAGGCCGATAATAATAACATAGCGGACTGGCAAAACTGGTTGAAAACAGTAAATACATTTTGTACACAGCGTGTTAAAATTAATTCAATTTTCCATTTCATACAGGGTGATGACCGCCCCCATATAGATTTCACTATTTTTGATTCAAATTTTAAAGTGTTAATGGACACAGGGGCTAACAAATCAGTTATTGGATCAGAGATGTTGACATTTCTAGCTGATAAAAAACTAAACATATTGCCGTGTGACGTGTCAAATGTAGTAACCGCCGATGGTGAATTACAAAAGGTTGCCGGCCTTATTAGAATTCCTTTTGAAGCAGGAAATATTAAAGGGATTTTTGATTTTTTTGTGGTTCCATCTATAAAAATTAATTTAATATTGGGAATCAATTTTATCAGGAAATATAAAATAATAATAGACTTTGTAAACAATACCTGGCAACCTTTAAATCAGGATAATGACCCCCAAACATGTTTGATTTATGGCATAAGTGATCGTGTTTTATTGTCATCTGATCAAGAAGTCGAATTAAGTAATATTACATGTAAATTTCAAGATATTGGATGTCATAAGTTAGGTAAAACTAATATAGTTGAGCATTTTATTGATACCGGTGACGCACGACCTTTTAAAGCTAGGCCTTTTCCTTTGTCGCCGGCTATGCAAGAACATCTTAACGCGGAGATCGATAAAATGCTAGAGCTTGGCGTAATATCACCTAGTAAATCGCCGTGGTCTTCGCCGGTGTTATTAGTAAAAAAAAAAACGGGGGAGTTTAGATTCTGTTTCGACGGCAGAAAATTAAATTCATTAACGGTTAGGGATGCATACCCTTTGCCGCGACTTGATAGCATTCTGGATAGATTGAGAAATGCACGTTATATTTCTAGTATCGATTTAAAACATGCATTTTGGCAAATACCGCTTGAGAAATCTTCAAAAGAAAAAACAGCATTTTCGGTCTTAGGTCGCGGGTTATTTGAATTTAATACAATGCCATTTGGTCTAAATAATGCCGCTCAGACGCAGCAGAGACTTATGGATAAGATTTTTGGTCCAGAAATGGAACCGCGGGTATTTGTATATTTGGACGACATCATTGTCGTAAACAATAACTTTAACGAGCACGTTGCGACACTAAATGAAGTTTTTACGAGATTAAAAAGTGCATCACTCACCGTTAATGTGAAAAAATGTGAATTTTGTAGGAAGTCGTTGAGATACCTAGGTTATGTTATAGATGAATTTGGATTGCGTACGGACCCGGACAAAGTTGATAGTGTAGTCAATTACCCTATTCCCAGAACTACTACGGAAATAAAAAGATTTATGGGAATGTGTTCTTGGTACCGTAGATTCGTGCCTAATTTTTCAAGTGTAGTTGCGCCCATTAATGCGTTATTAAAGGGCAAAAGGAAAGGCAATCATATAATTTGGGATGAAAATGCAGCAAAGGCGTTTAATGACATAAAGAGCGCATTAATTTCTGCTCCTGTTCTTTCTGCGCCTGATTTTTCGCGCCAATTTATTGTGCAATCCGACGCGTCTAACGTGGGAGTAGGGGCGGTTTTAACGCAAATGTTGGAAGACGGGGAAGAACATGTCATCGCGTACGCAAGTCGAACACTTAGTAAGCCAGAGCGTAATTATTCTGTCACGGAACGCGAGTGTTTGGCTCTAATTTTTGCCGTTGAGAAATTTCGACCCTATATTGAGGGTACAAGATTTAGGGCAATAACAGACCACTATTCGCTGCTCTGGCTTACTAAGATGCAAGACCCCATGGGCAGACTAGCGCGATGGGCGATGAAGTTGTCCCAGTTCAACATGGACTTAGAACATAGGAAGGGAAAACTAAACACCGTGCCTGATGCCTTATCGCGTTTACCCGTTGTAGGTGCGTTTTCATGTGATATCAAAGATGCGTGGTACGTCAAACAACTCGAGAAAGTAAGAAATAATCCCGAAAATTACCCTAGATGGCGAATCCGTGAAAACCGATTATTTAAATTTTTTTCGCGCGATAGTAAAATTCCAACTAACGCTTCTGAGTGGAAAATTGTGGTGCCGCTCGAAGGGAGAACAGATATTATTAAGTTTGCTCATGATGAGTCGATCTCTGCTCATTTTGGATATTTTAAAACTATTAAGAAAATATGTGAACAATATTATTGGCCTAAGTTAAAAGGTGATGTATTTAAATATATTCGGTCATGTAAAATTTGTGGTGCACAAAAATCACCAAATGCGTCTCGTGCCGGTTTAATGGGAAAGGAGAAACAAGTTAGTTTCCCCTTCCAAATAATTTCGTTGGATCTCGTTGGGCCCATGCCGCGTTCAACTAAGGGCAACAGATACATACTCGTGATAACTGATTGGTTTTCAAAATTCGTTTTTGTAGAACCGTTAAGAAATGCTACATGTCCCGAAATTATTAAATATTTAGAGAATCACGTTTTTTTAATGTTTGGTGTACCACAGATAATCATGGCTGATAATGGGACTCAATTCACTAGCGGTGCTTTTAAAAATTTATTGCTGCGTTATAACGTTCAGAAATTGTGGTTTAATGCAAGGTACCATCCGCAAGTAAATTTTACTGAACGCGTAAATCGCGTTATTGGGACAGCGCTTCGTTCGTATATAAATGACGCATTAAGTCATAACCGGTGGGATCAAGAAATTTATCGCATTGGTTATGCAATTCGCGCGGCGGTTCATGAAATTACCGGGTTGTCACCAAATACACTAGTTTTCGGACGTACCGTCCCTATATCAGGCGATTTTTATGGAGAATTGAAGGAAGAAGTAAACGATGAAAAATACGCAATTGAAACAAGTTCGCGGAGTGAATATGCTAAAAAACTGAATGAAATGGACGCTATATTTGAAAACGTAAAAATTCGACTAAATAAAGCTTATTCTAAAAACAAAAAGAATTACGACTTGCGCAAGCGCAATATTCAATTTGAAGAAGGGGATTTAGTCTGGAAATCTAATAAAGTTCTGTCGAGCGCTTCTGATAAGTTTTCTGCGAAATTGGCTCCCAAGTATGTACTTTGTTCCGTCAAAAAGACCTTGTCTCCTGTAGTGTATCAATTATGTGACGTAAATGGTAATGATGTTGGCAGGTGGCACATCAAGGATTTGAAACCATATTTTGGCAGTACTAAGGATTTAAATAACGTGTAGATTGGTTTTCTAATAAAAATATGTTTATGTTTTGTCAAGCTGCTTTGACTTTGCCTTGTTTTATATAAAAAATCTTATGAAGATTTTTTATTTTCCGGGAGGAGGGGTAGTGTAGCATTACAAATTCAAAGAAATTAACTCTAAACTTAATATTTTAATTAATACAATTTAGGCCTGCTAGACGGGTTGTATATATTAAATATCTGCGAACCAACAGAGCGTTTTTGTCGCTTCGGCGTCCACATTCGGACGAATTGATAAAGTCGATTTTAGAAGGCACTCGCCTGAAGCGTACGTACGTGAATATATCGCTATCGTTTCGTGTTATTGTTCTGTGCCGAAGGGTTTCTTCTAAGCGAAGGTAAATCAAAATAACTTTTCTCTGTAAAATTCACCTCTTTTATAATGCTGATTTTAATCGCATAAACTAAGCGATTACAAGGGACTAATGCGCTACATATATATAATTTAGGAACCTTTAAATTTGGATTTTCTCGACGCCATTCTTTTGGAATCCCGGGCGCATCCCGCTGCTAAGAACCTAGACAAAATTGGTCACCGCCACATCGCTACCGCTACGCTCCCGTTCCAGCCGTCATTACTGGGACGCTGCCGTCTTCGCCTCAGCTACCGCAAACGCTACGCTGCCGTTTTTGTCGCGGCTACCGCATCGTAACCGGAGGCTATTTGCTGCGGACGGAGCATAAGATAAGTTAACTCCACGATTTATATAACAAGATTAAGAAGCTATCGCAGTTAATCGCGTTGCGCATTTTCGGCGGACTCGCATATTTTATTTATCGCTACGTCCCAGACGTGTATTCTGGGTGGCGCCCGTTACAGTTTTTTTTTGTAAATAATTTATTCCAATAGTTTATTGAATTATCCATTTAGTTTTTGTTATATTTCTTTTTCTCGCGTACGTTTTCGTTCAAATGAATACAATCTTAATTTTACTAGAGTGTTTATTTTTATTTGTTTATAATAAAATTAATTTAATTTGATTTTTTTTTTTGCTTAAGTGAACCCTTACCCGCCCCGCACTTTCAGAGCAGCCGGAAGTCACAAAATCATTAGGAAAAGCTTTTTCTTGTTGTGTCGCCATTTTACTACAGACAATCATCATGACAAGCCACAGCGCCAATGCGGTCGTAGTTGGAACTTCTGCCTGGGCTGTTCAAGTTTTAAACTTTTGTCTGTCCAGGAACGTTGGAACTTCGGTTCTACCTTTTGTAGTTTGGAACAAATAAATGATTGAAATCTGTTCCTTCTTTTTGAATAGCCCTGTATATAAAATTACGTCAATATTCGTGTATAATGCAAACAATATTGTTTATTTGTATCACCGTGGCTGCAATTGGTGCTGGATAATAGTATATTACGTAACGAGAGTGGTATGCAGCATATTACATATTAGCGAACATGTTGCGCACGAGCCGCGCAGCGGCGAGTGCAGTATTCCGCAAGTATGTAATTGCCATACCACTCGAGAAACGTACGATACTTTATCTACGCCCTAACAAAATAAACAATAAGCATGAAAAAGTTGTTCTTTCATTCATTGTAATAATTTTTAATAGTACCATGACAATTATCAAAACTAAATTACTACTTGATCAATATACAGGCAATTGTTTTTTAAAAGAGTTCAATTTGAAGCTTTAAACGAGTGTTTTCCACTCCCAGACTAAGCATGAAGTAAAATTTCGAGTTTAGAAAAGCCCCGTGAAAATTTGTCGAGGGTCGCGCAGCGACCCTCGACAAATTTTCTGGGCTTTTCTAAACTCGAAATTTTACTTCATGCGCCACGCGTATAAAACACTGATTTCAAGTGAGGTTCAAATGTACATAGAGTTCACAATATTTTAGTGTTTTATGCGTGGCGCATGAAGTAAAATTTCGAGTTTAGAAAAGCCCAGAAAATTTGTCTCGGGTCGCTGCGCGACTCTCGACAAATTTTCATGGGGCTTTTCTAAACACGAAATTTTACTTCATGCTTAGTCTGGGAGTGGAAAACACTCGTTTAAAGCTTCAAATTGAACTCTTGAAAAAAAACAACGAATAACTGAAGATTTAAAGAAAATAAGCTGAATTTGGAATACGTATACTTCAAAGAAAAACTCCCTGTACATCAAAGAAATGTCATTTGGTTGTACGGTAAGCAATCAGCTTTTCAGCTGTCAGCACGTAATGTACTTGTCAAGGCTATTACGTGCATGTGTACGTAATGTCAATCATACTTGTCAAGATGACAGTGTGGTATGATGCGGTTACCAGATAGGGCGTAGGTAAATGATATTTTTAGCATTCGCGATTTCTTCATAAATATCTCGAATGATTTGCATTTGGTATGATGCGGTTACTAGATAGGGCGTAGGTAAATAATATTTTTAGCATTCGCGATTTCTTCACAAATTTCTCGAATGATTTGCATTTGGTCAAAAATGATTTTTCGATTCCAATTCATTTTTGAAATTTGTATCTATAACTCGTGCGAAAGAAAATGTATCCGCACAAAGTGAAACCACTCTTGGAATTACCCCCAAAGAAACAAAAAATAAGTCGTGATTAATTTAGATAATCCTGTGCAAAATATTTGAATTACACAACCGACTTTTCTTAGCTCACGTTCTTCCTTTATTTAATCCTTAATGATTTATACTGGTCCTATCTAAACAGCGTAATTATGCGGACAGATCATTTTTACTTTTCGAATTCGTTATTAATTTGCCGTTAAGTGAAACTTTTTTTCTTTCTTTATTTTTATTCCGCGGGGTCAGCAGAGGTGAAAATAATTAAAATAACGACTTTTGCAACAACTTCGGATGGGGGCGAATTACCGTCGATTTCGTGGAAATAATGGTTACAAGAATCGCGTGGGTGTTATTATCTTCTTTCGCTTTTCGACGTCGTCGTTTTGTTGTTTTTTTTTATCGAAATCGCTGGAATTTTTCGTGTGAAAGTTAAGCGAGGTCTAGAAATTTTTATGAGTGTTTTAAACACTGGCGCCGGTGATCCACTATTACTCAATAATAAATGATCGTTTCGTCTCATTATTTTTAAAATGTTTTAAAATGAATACTGAACATAAAAACGTAAAATCAACCAACAGAGCTAGATTAATGGTAATTTGTAGTTATTTATTTTGTTTTAGTAATATTTTTTGTAGAAATGTGCGAATTATACTAATAATTTCGTATAATATCTACATAGTATACAATATTCTAACTTGACACTGCATGAAGATAAACATACAAAAAACAGGACTAATCTGCTGAAAATTTGTAAAATAACTTATACATAGAGCGAATTTTTCTTTTTAAATGTAGGTACACTTCTGTCCAATAAAATTAAGCACACAAAATATGTTATAAACATTAAAAGTGCGATTCTTTTCGCAATCTACAACAAGTTAGTCTTACAAATTGTATAATTCAATGTCCGTCGGGGTATTAGCCCGGGAAGTAGTTGTTTCAATGAGTGTTTGATATAGTCTTTGTAAGACTAACTTGTTGTAGATTGCGAAAAGAATCGCACTTTTAATGTTTGAAGTATTCTGCAACCAAGAATTGGCAATTTCATTTATACTAAATATGTTATAGTTTAAAACGGTCATGATGAGTTTCCTAGTTACGAAAATATGTCAGTTTTCTTAATGTCAAAATACCGCGTCATTTAGACAACAATTCAAAAATTCGAATTCTAATTAAAATAAAAGATGGTTTCTCTATTAGACAAATTGCTCGATTGATAAATATTAGTAAAGAATTAATCTTAGTTTTAGTTTTTTAATGAAGGTGTTATTTTCAAGTTATGGTGTTTTATCATTTATTGAAACTGCTGCTAGGCAACTATAACAGACCCGAATTATACAACTAGAATATTGAAAAAATAGTTATAAGACTTGTGCTTAATTTGATAGCACAGAAGTGTACATATTCTTATTCGCTTTAAAATTTTAGGCATTCATTATTTTTTAATAGTGTTTAATATGAATCTTCGAACAAGTGTTTCCACTCTTTGATTTAAAACACTGAAAACACTGAAATATTGTGTGTCGCCCATTCAATTTGGTAAATAAATGAAAAAGGATTTTTTTCAACTAATCACTTGAATCAATATATTCCACATTCCTATTCAAAACATGAATCCAGAAATGCACTTATATTTAAAGAATGTATTAGGAAATATTTTATTAATATCTTTCTTTGTTGTGTATCAAAAACATAATCAATAAACAGTCCGCGGCAGAAAAATAACATTCGTAATTCAAGGCCGCGCACCGGGAGCCCGTGTCGCGACAAATGCCGTACACGAATTCTACATATCAAACCCAATTTCTTTTCACATGTTTTTGAAAATTACAGTATGATTTTAAGATATTACTAAAATAGCACGATGCTGCCCCTATTTATTGAAAGCACAATCAACATTTACATTGGTCTTGTGGAGATTTCTAAGCAACGAATAATTTTATTTATCATTTATTTTGGAATGATCTATTTAATACAACATGTTTATAATAATTAAAGCAATATGAAAAAGAAATAATGTTTTCTATGGAAGTATTGCACGGATATATGTGATCATTTAAGAGTGTTCCATTACTTGATTTATATATAATTTAAGAAACATTTGAAAAAAAAAACAATAGTTTCAATTTATTCGTAAAGCTTTAATGTGCTATATGTATAAGTATCAAAGATCTATTTTTATTATAGTGGAAGATTAATCGTTGTTCGTTCTTATGGCCAAATAACATGTGAATTTCTGACCTTAAGAAATACACAGGGCCAGTATTCCTGAAATTGATCGAACGATCGATCAAGTGTCAAATTCATATGTTAAACCTCTTTCTAAATGACAGATTTCATATGACCGAATCGTACGACCAATTTCGGGAATACCGGCCCAGGACGATATATTACCATATACATACAGAGAGTTTTATGTAACACCGAACATTTTCATAACGAGAATTTGTCTTTGAAGTATCCAAATGCATACGTTGCATTTTCCGATGCTCAACTTATTAAAAGATTTCAATTTGAAGCCTTAAGCGAGTGTTTTCCACTCCCAGGCTAAGCATAAAGTAAAATTTCGAGTTTAGAAATGCCTGAAAATTTGGTTTGGTCGCGTAGCGCGAAGCCTACCCTAGAATTAGGTCAATAGATAATCAACATTTTAAAACAATCAGCTACCATGGTACAATAAGTTGTAAAATTAAAAACATCCTTAAAAAATGTAACATTAATGTAATATTAAAAATGCCCCATAAACTTAATAATATAATTTTCAACCCAAAAACAAAACTTAATCCCCTAGTTAGATCAGGCATTTATAAATTGAACTGCGAAAATTGTAAAGGTGTGTACATTGGACAATCTGGTCGTAGAATCGAAATAAGGTTGAAAGAACACGAGCGAGCCTTTAGATTAAAACATAATAGTTCTACCTATGCTAACCATCTTTTAGAAGAGAATCACACTTTTGGCGAGGATGTACTTTCAGTAATCCATTTTGCCGAAAAAGGTCGTAAAATGGATTAACTGGAAGCACTAGAAATACACAAGGCCCGAATTAATCCCGGAATTTCCCTTCTTAATGACCAGGTTGACCTAATGTACACCCCTCTCTTCGAAGCCGTATAAATAGTTTTTAACGTGTAATTTGTATTTACTTTAGTTTGAGAATGACTACTAGATAGTCGAAACTAGTCACACAATTAAATGTAAGATCCAGTGGTTAAACAAAGTAAAAAGTGTTTTATTTACAAATTTGTAGGCTTTTCTAAACTCGAAATTTTACTTCATGCGCCATTGGTACAAAACACTGATATATTACGAAGTTTAAAACACACCGCTAAACTTACATTGAATCAGTGTTTTGTACCGGTGGCGCATGAAGTAAAATTTCGAGTTTAGAAAAGCCTGAAAATTTGGTTTGGCCGCTCCGCGCTTCGCGCTACGCGACTAAACCAAATTTTCAGGCTTTTCTTAACTCGAAATTTTACTTCATGCTTAACCTGGAAATGGAAAACACTCGCGTAAAGCTTCAAATTAAATTCTTTTAATAAACCGAGCATCGAAAAATGTGCAACGTATGCATATGGATACTTAAAACAAAAGTTATCGTTATGAAAATGTTGGGTGTTACATAAAACTCTCTGTATAACATTGACAGAGATATACTTAAAACAAAAGTTATCGTTATGAAAATGCTGGGTGTTACATAAAACTCTCTGTATAAGATTAACAGAAAAATAAATAGCGCTATTTTTTGCAAGGGATACTAGAAATTGTACATTCGGCTACCATTCAGTTGCACTTTCATTTATACGTCACCTAGCTTTGCTTCGCTTCGGCCTAAATTATCAAACTTTTCTAAACTCAAAATTGTATATGCTTAATTAAGGAGATACAACACTTGAGATGCAATAATTTAACTTGCTTCAGAGGTGGGGTTTGTTATTATTATTATTATTATTATTAAAATAGTATAATTTCATAAAAAATACTAATTATATTAAATTATATGTGAGAGTGTTGAGTATTTTTTTATTAAAGGAAACATTAAAATATTGATTCGGCACATAACTAGGGTAGCATTGCATTTCCGCTTCCGCCAGAGTAATCCACTTTTTGCGCGCCCTCGTGGTAAAGATCGATGGTTGTTTTTTTGCTAAGACCGTGCGGGGGTGAATGCGTTCAAAAATAACCATTTCCTGGTACTAACACCGTTTATTTTTTATCCTTTAAAGTAAAAAAATATCAACAGGTTGAGGTTCAGTGCGTAGGATATCCTCTCACGTGTTACAAGATCCGGATATGAATTTAAGAGAACGTAGAAAACAAAAAAATTCGAGGGATATCCTTTATAATAATAGTAAAATAAACTAAGAAAGATGTTTTGAAATGTACTAAGCTTTTAAATAAATTTATCAAAATTTTCTGCTCCCATGTGTGAAATATCAACTTCACTTATCAACATTACTTGAAGTATAATTAATATTTTTTTAGAAATTATTATTTTTTCTTGATTTCTATTAATAATTAAAATATGGAAAAATTCATGAATATAGGTGACCACCCGTCGGTGTCATTTATTTCAAGGTCAGTCAAGGTCATTTAGGTAATAAAAAAAATCCTAAAAGTTTAAAATCGATGTTTCATTGCCTATTACCCCATGTAACCCGATTGTTTACCTCAGCATCAATTTTCTTGGCAAAAATCTACAAAAATATGCCTTAAGATATATTAATGTTTTCCCGCGCCATCTTCAAAAATCATTTTTTCAAGATTTTTTAGGGATTTTACCTGTTTTCATGGAATTGCCCATATATATCAAAAAAAAAATTTTAAGTTTTTTTGAACGTTTCGTTTTAATCATCAAAGGGACGATAAACGTTCTGTTTTACATACAAATTTAATTTTTGGTGTTCTATGAGGTATTTTATTAAAAATAAGGAAGTTAAATAATTAAAATTAGAAAAATATTAAAAGGAATGTAGAATGCACTTTAACGTTTATATTTCAATATATGTATACTATAATCTCATAACACATAATAAAGGGTCCTTATAATACGACATTGGGATAAAACAATCTCGATATGCACCAGAATGCGTCGGGACGTCGCGTTGTAAGCATGGAATGACAAGTGCGCACGTATTTTTCGTTTTTGAAGTGTATATCTTTATTTTATTAATATAAACAATTGTTATTATAAAGTATCTTAGTATTTATTGTGATCATTATCAAAGAGTTTATATTTTTTCAAAGGTAAGTTAAAATTTTTTATATTATATATAATCAATCAAAATTATAAATAAGTGTAACCTATATATATATATATATATATATATATATATATATATATATATATATATATATATAGCAAATAAGAAATAACAGCGTATTAGGTCATGATGTAAAAGTTATTTTTTATCAAGTGAGTGAGAAGTCAGTATATATATACAACTTCTACATATCAAGTGAATGTGTATGGGATGATGGATGTGGCGACCTGAGGAGCTCATAAAAAGAGCGAAACGATCGTCGTCGTCTTCTGTCCTCCTTGCACACTCACTTGATAAAAAATAACTTTTACATCATGACCTAATGCGCTGTTATTTCTTATTTGGTACTTATAAGCAGGTCGTTAATTCTAATTTATTTAATTTAAATCGGCGTTCTGAATATTATCATCTCATTGGTTCGGGTTTCTCGCCGCTCCGATGCTAGTCGATGGTTTAAACTAAAAACCGACACTAACTGTAGAAGCAAAATGAGATAAATGCCCTTATCAATGCAGTAGCATTTATAAATACTGACGTCAATACCGGCTTATGGTTAGCGAAGTCAGTATATATACAACTTCTACATATCAAGTGAGTGTGTATGGGATGATGGATGTGGCGACCTGAGGAGCTCATAAAAAGAGCGAAACGATCGTCGTCGTCTTCTGTCCTCCTTACACACTCACTTGATAAAAAATAACTTTTACATCAGGACCTAATGCGCTGTTATTTCTTATTTGGTACTTATAAGCAGGTCGTTAATTCTAATTTATATATATATATATATATATATATATATATATATATATATATATATATATGTTAAAACGTAGATTTTCAGTCAAACGAAATTTTAGATCTTGCGTCACACTGCCTAAAAAACACTTTCTTTACATATAAAGGACAAAAATTTAAACAATTGGAAAGTGCACCAATGGGTTCTCCTCTATCACCAATAGTTGCAAATTTATTTATGGTAGATTTCGAAACCAAAGCACTAAATTCTTCCCCTCTAAAACCTAAACTTTGGCTACGATACGTGGATGATACTTTCGTTATTTGGCAACATGGTATTGAGAACCTCAACCATTTTTTATCGCATCTAAACAATATCCACAACAAAATTCAATTCACAATGGAAGTTAAAGAAAACAAACGTTTACCCTTTTTGAACACTCTTATTATCCGAAATCCTAGTGGAAACTTAAACTACACCGTATACCGAAAACCTACACACACAAACAGGTACTTGAATGCGAAGTCACATCACCATCCAGCTCAAATAGCGTCTGTGGCAAAATCGCTTCTACTAAGAGCACGTACCCTATCGGACGAACACCACTTAAATGATGAAATATCCAATGTCAAAAAGGCATTAATGCAAAATGGGTTTTCCAAAAAAACAATCAATACATTAAATAGAAACAAAAGTCCAAAAACAAGAAGTGAAAGTCCGTGTAGCAACGTCACCCTTCCCTACATTAAAGGAACAACTGATAAAATCGGAAAAGTCCGATTATTATTAGATTAGAACTTGTTTCAATATACACACAAAAATTCAAAATTTACTCCGAACTCCAAAAGAATTTATCCCACTTGAAGCTCAAGGCGTATATGAAATTCCATGTGGTATGTGTGAGAAGAGCTATGTAGGACAAACAAACCGGAAAATTATTACTCGTCGAGATGAACACATTTTAGCAGTAAGAAAGTCTGATCCAGAATCTTCTTTATTTCAACACGTAAACATTTCTAAACATACAATAAATTTCGAAAAAACGAGAATTTTAGAAAAGACAGACTTCTTCCACGCGAGGATTATTAGAGAAGCGATAGAAATTGAAAAGAGGCCAAACAGTCTAAATCAACGAGATGATGCTAAAAGACTACCAAGAATTTGGAAAACTTGTATAAATTCTGGTCAAAATATATTATCTCCGAACAACAACCAAGAAATTCAAAATCCAACCCCTTCCGAAAATAATATTGAAATTGTCACTACTACATCATTAGAAGAACAAAACAGAGGAGTAACACGAAGCCAAACAAGAAATTCACGCATCAAGTAGTACTTAAATATCAAACAAGTGGTTGCTAGAGCAATGGAATTTTACTAGTTATTCCTGACGATGATGACTGCCACGTCATCGAAACGTCGAATTAAAAATAAAATGGACCAGAGCCAAGAAAATACGCGGGACCAAACCCGACCAAACCCGAAGAAACAGTGATACATATATATATATATATATATATATATATATATATATATATATATATATATATATATATATATACAGAGAGTTTTATGTAACACCGAACATGCTAGAATGTACTCAATATTAATTTTTCTATGTTCGATGTGTACTGGGACGCATCAAAGCATTGAGTGCGATGTGATTGGCTACGATTTCTAATGGTAATATAGTCATCCCAATGCACACGCTTCCCGTCAAAAATACATTAAATTGGTGAATTATTATGCCAACAACAATATGTTGTATTATAAATATTTTAGTTCAGCGGAGTGCTTGTCAACTTTTCTTATATTTTAAATCAGTAAAATACTAGTTAAAGAAGGTAAGAAGATATAAACGCTTCATCGCAACATTTCGTTGTTTAATTCAACATATCAAATACAATTTTACAAACATTTTATCGCTTAATTTTGTCATACAGCAACTAGTAATGTTGGAGTTTGTAGGACCTAAACTTAAATTCTTGTAGAACTCTTGTGTACAGAGGATGTTTAAATATTTAATGATTTTGCAATAGTAAGGATATTATTAGGCACTTTTCGACATAACAGAAATTGTTTAATTTCATCTTTTCCGATAATATCGACGAACTTCTAACTTTTCGCTTATGAAATTTATCCAAACAAACTGTTTTATAAGGTTCGAAATGGTTGAAATAATTGGTATTGGTCAATCAGAAAATTTTACAGATAATAAATTATGGGAATTTCTTAAACTGTTTTCTCCATAGTATACGTTTACCAGAAACATATTTTCCTCCTTTGTATACATTATTGATATGTTCCACTCTTCGTTCTTCGTCTACGTCTGCTTCAAGTGCTAGAACAGCAAATATTACTTGCTTGCGATAACTGACAGAATTCATTTATTTTTGAAGGGAAGAGTGTAAATTGGGTTGACTATATTACAATTAGAAATCGTAGCCAATCACATCGCACTCAATGCTTTGATGCGTCCCAGTACACATTGAACATACGAAAATTTACATTGAGTACATTTTAGCATGTTCGGTGTTACATAAAACTCTCTGTATGTGTGTGTGTGTGTACATGAATACGCTTATATAAAATATATTTGTATATTATAGTAGTATATGTACTAAAATAAACTACTAACCATTTTAAATGTTCATTTTCGTATATTCTATTTATCAAATCAAAGCATCCAATACGATTTGACACCTTTAATTTTTAGGTTATGTGTAAATTAAGTTGCCTATATAACCATTATAAATTGTAGCCAATCAATCGCAATTAATAACTTCACTTGTAAATACAAGGAGTTTTTCTTTCAAGTATACATGTCTCAATTACACCGTACATGCCGCAAATCTTTAGATAATCGTTTTTTTTTTTAAGAGTTCAATTTGAAACATAAAACGAGTGTGTTCCACTCCCAGACTAAGCATGAAGTAAAATTTCGAGTTTAGAAAAGCCTGAAAATTTGGTTTGGTCGCGTAGCGCGAAGCGCGGAGCGGCCAAACCAAATTTTCAGGCTTTTCTAAACTCGAAATTTTACTTCATGCGCCACCGGTACAAAACACTAACATATGACGACGTTTAAAACACACCGCTAAACTTTATATTGAATTAGTGTTTTGTACCGGTGGCGCATGAAGTAAAATTTCGAGTTCAGAAAAGCCTGAAAATTTGGTTGGGCCGCTCCGCGCTTCGCGCTACGCGACCAAACCAAATTTTCAGGCTTTTCTGAACTCGAAATTTTACTTCATGCTTAGCCTGGGAGTGGAAAACACTCGCTTAAAGCTTCAAATTAAATTAATTTAATAAACGGAGCATCGGAAATTGTGCAACGTATGCAAATGGAGACTTATAAGAAAAATTCTCGTTATGAAAATGTTCGGTGTTACATAAAACTCTCTGTATATACCTATATATATGACGAAGACTAATATATATATATATATTTTTTAAATTATTGATACTCGTATATATCATTTACAATTTTATACATTTAACAAATATAAAATAAATATTTTGATGAAGTTAAATATTTTTGTACAAATTATTATGAAATAGAATAGTTTTAAGAGATCTTATTTGTGTAGTAGATAGCACAAAATAAATATGTTTAAATATAATAATTATTTTTATTAAGTGTGACATATTAAAATATTTAAATACTCAAATAAGAATTGAATAAATAAAATTGATAATTGTAAAATGGTCAAAAAATTTACCATTTGCTAAAAATTATGCTAAACCAATACAAATATTTGACAAAAAGCATCTAAATATTTTTTGTTTATTTATTTTTGATGAAACCTTCTTAGAAAAGAGTAAAAAATGAATGATTATATAAAAAATAACGTTTATCGTCGCTTTGATGATTTAAACGAAACGTTCGAAAAACTTAAAAATACGATATCTCGGCAAATATTTAAGCTACAGAGATATATAAAAAAAACATGTTTTCAAAAATGCTTTCTTAAAATATTCGATACTTGTTCTGCTACTTTCTTGATGGAACCAAATTTTCAAATTAGGTAAAGTACTACACTTGTTATGTTCCATATTTTTATTTTCAGTTGCCTGACACGTGTTTCGATCCGTTACGATCATTTTCAAAGTTAAAACAGTTTTAACTTTTAAAATGATCGTAACGGATCGAAACACGTGTCAGGCAACTGAAAATAAAAATATGGAACATAACAAGTGTAGTACTTTACCCAGCTTTCTTAAAATGCTAAAAATTTTGAGATATATATTGGCAATTCCATGAAAAATGGCAGAAACCCTAAAAAATCTTGCAAAATTGATTTTTAAAGATGGCGTGGGAAAATATTAATATATCTTAGGGCATATTTTTGTAGATTTTTTCTAAGAAAATATGATGCTGAGGTAAACATGGGGAAATAGGCAATGAAAAATCGAATTTAAACTTTTAAGAATTTTTTTTATTACCTAAATGACCTTGAAAAAAATGACACAGAAGGGTATTTAGGTCACATATATTCATGAATTTTTCGATATCTTAATTATTAATAGAAATCAAGAAAATAAATTAATTCCGAAAAAACATTTTCTTGGCCTCGCGGGGTGGGGGGGAGATCATGGACCAAGAACCATTGGAATCTTATTTTTACACCTTAAGACACCCCCTAAAAAGGTAAATTTAAAAACTAAACGATAGGGGCATTTTACCATACTTAACCGGAGGTATCCTTTTCTTCGCAATATCTCATGATATTAGTCAGGATATATTATTCACTCAGCTTAGAATAATACAAATGAGGATAATAACATGTTCTATTATTCCAAGTCCCATTTTTGCTTTGTTTTAATGAGAAAATTATCCTAAGCAAACATTCATACATACATAATCTTTACCATAATCTCTCTTTGCGCTCACACACACACAGATAAATATAAAAGCAGTTCTCTGATGAATATGTATGTTTACATGTAGATAGAAGAAGTAGGAGAGGACGAAGAGTATAAAGAGAGACATTACAGGTGAGCGATTGCCGCGTCAATAATTTGAAGTAAATCGATGCGGAATTAAAGATAGGCCGCGAATGTGCGTGAATAATGACAAAAGATTCGCGATCCGAGATAACTACATCTTGTCTTGTCTTGTCTCGTCTTGTCTCATTGTATGACAAACGGACCACCAACACAACAAACCGACAGCCTTCCACTTAAACCGCATTCCATCAACTCACGATTTTTTTTTGTATTTTTTTTCTTTGCGAACTTAAATTTCACTTAACAAAACAATTAAATAACTGAAATTAATTGTAGTTCAGATTACAAATCTAATACTATCGTTATTCAAAACTGGGCCGAAGAAGAGTCTGAACATGTGCCAAATTTAGTTAAAAATTTGACGAATAAAGCACTAATAACCTTTCTTCACACTTGTGTGAAGAAAGGTTATTAGTGCTTTATTCGTCAAATTAATGTAATCTTCACGTAACTCACAATCAATTTATTTAGTTAAAAACTTTTAAAATGTCAATAGTTTTAACTCGTGTCTCTATGAAAAGTGAAATTCTACATAAAACACGCTCAAAATCCCAAAAAAGTAGATTTAAGAGGCTTGACTTTGTTGAGATTAGATCTATAAAACTTAAACATGTAATGGTAAGGGCTAGAGCCCTGCATGGGCCGATTTTTTTTAGTAGATTTCGCAAGCCCGGCTCGATCCGTTCATGAAATAATGACTTGAGCCCGGCCCGGCCTGGGTATATAATAGAACCGGCCCGGTCAATATTTTAGTCTAAATGATTCAAATTTTTTACGGAGTTTCAAAACACTAGTTTATAAAAGTTTATCATACTTGTAAATATATATTTACTTGTTTATACCGTGTGATCGTTTGAATTATTGAATTTGTGGAGATTAGATCTATAAAACTTAAAAATGTAATAGTAAGGACTAGAGCCCGGCATGGGCCTATTTTTTGGACCTGGCCCGACCCGCTAGCAGATTTCGCAAACCCGGGTCGGAACGGTCATGAAATAGTGACTTGAACCCGGCCCGGCCCGGGTAAATAATAGAACAGGCCGGGCGCGGTCAATATTTTAGTCTAAATGATTCAAATTTTGTTCGGAGTTTCAAAAGTAAATTATGAATTATAGTAGGCGGCATTTTTTTTGCGGTTTCCCAGAATGCTAATGGAATGATGGAATAAATTTGAGGTTATGGTAAACTATGTGTTAACAGTCAGTAGTGTCAATCCAATTAAAATTCATAACCTACTGTAAATCAGGTTTTAAACGATCGCACAGTAGATATAGTTTGCAATTAAAAATAAAAACAAACTTTAAAAAAACAGTCAGGCCCCGCCCGGCCCGGTCTCATTTTTTAAATTGGCAGCGCGACCCGATCCGGCCCGCTTAAAAAATGTCGAGGCCGGGCCGACAGGGTTGGGTCAAAGCCCGGCCCATGCAGAGCTCTAGTAAGGACTAGTCAGTTGTGAGCCCCGTATTGAGCGCTATTTACTAATTTGCTCTTATATGTATATAAATACATGCTATATTAATGTAGTAAAAAATTAGGTAAGTTTTTTAAGTCACACAAATCAGTGTTTAACACGCCTGGCGCGTCCTGCCATATCGCAAAATCAACGAAATAATAACATTAAAAATACGATTCTTTTCGCAATCTACAAGAAGTTAGTCTTACAAAGACTATATCAAACACTCATTGAAACAACTACTTCCCGGGCTAATACCCCGACAGACATTGAATTATACAACAAGTGTTTACAGTTACATACAGTAACCTACTGCAAATATAACAATTTGGGTCAAATTATTCAGGCCATCTATAGACGCGTTTCGACGCGTTTCGACGCGTATCTCTTATCAGTATAGCTTTGCTATTCCCTCTAAATAATTTGACACCTTAGATTGGCGGTCAAGTTACCGTTCAAACATAAGTATAAATGAAATTGCCAATTCTTGCTTGCAGAATACTTCAAAAATTATTTTTTTAATATAGTCTTTGTAAGACTAACTTGTTGTAGATTGCGAAAAGAATCGTACTTTGATGGTTTGAAGTATTCTGCAACCAAGAATTGGCAATTTCATTTATACCTAACGAAATAATAGTTAAAAGATCATAACATTACCGTCTGCAAATAAATTTAGGACTTAAGTTTGCAATTTATTATGAGTAAAATCCAACGTTTGTGGTAGTCACTAGTTCCAGCACCATTCATGTTCTGATTATTGGACAATATTACATGATACATCAAAATAATCCTAAAACTTGGGAGATTTTAATGTCACCAATTTAAAACTATTAAGATATTTAGTTTTGTTGTAAAAAAATCCTGAAAATAGCTATTTTTTGAGTCATTTGTTTACAAGTTATAAAAAAATAGTATTTTTTGCCATTGAGCAATGAAAATCTCTAGTCAGAAGTATGCCTGCTCGTATTGCTGCAAATATAAAACCCATAATAGGCGATGTTACTCCCTATTAGACTAACTTGAGTAATACTTGTCCGAATAATCATGTGTCAAAGAAATTTGTTAGCATTATGTGTGTATTAAATTTTAATATTGTATTTACTGTTGTTAAACTATACAGGGCATTTTTCTTTTGAGTATACATATGTCGATAATTACATCGTTTTCTAAATTTGCAGGAATTCGTTGTTTCAAAGCAGTTAATTTGAGGCTTTTAACGAGTGTTTTCCACTCCCAGACTAAGCATGAAGTAAAATTTCGAGTTGAGAAAAGACTAAGAATTTGGAGAAGTTTTGGTTTCTAATTTTTTGTTTAGGCATTCGGTGTATTTATTAAAACGTTTAATATTTTTTGAACGAGGGTTTTTCTCTCCTTGATTAAGCATGAAGTATATAATATACATACATGCATGCACTGTAAATTTTACGACATTCGTTGTTTATTTAAAAAAAAATAAATTTGAATCTTTAAACGGGGGTTTTCCACTCCCAGACTAAGCATGAAGTAAAATTTCGAGTTTAGAAAAGCCTAAAAATTTGGATTGGCCGCGTAGCGCGTAGCGAATCGGAGCGGCCAATCCAAATTAAGCTTTTCTAAACTCGAAATTTTACTTCATGCGCCACGCTTAAAAACACTGAATTACAGTGAAGTTTAAAAAGCACACATATACAACAGCGACAACCCAATATACGTTAGAGTTATTGGGTTGCCTATAATCACTGCTTTAAACAATTGGTTCAGCGCAGAATTTGATTCACATTTTATTCATATTTGCATATTAGATTGCTAAAGCCGTATATTTTAAACTTTAAAATATTTCAGTTTATACGCGTGGCGCATGAAGTAAAATTTCGAGTTTAGAAAAGCCTAATTTGGATTGGCCGCTCCGCTTCGCTACGCGGCCAATCCAAATTTTTAGGCTTTTCTAAACTCGAAATTTTACTTCATGCTTAGTCTGGGAGTGGAAAACACTCGTTAAAAGCCTCAAATTAACTGCTTTGAAACAACGAATTCCTGCAAATTTAAAAAACGATGTAATTATCCACATATGTATACTCAAAAGAAAAATGCCCTGTATAGTTTAACAATAGTAAAAACAATATTAAAATTTAATACACACATAATGCTAACAAAGTTCTTTCACACATAATTATTCGGACAAGTATTACTTAAGTTAGTCTAATAGGGAGTAACATCGCCTATTATTGGTTTTATATTTGCAGCAATACGAGCAGGCATACTTCTGACTAGAGATTTTCATTGCTCAATCATTAAAGATTCAAATTTAAATCTTTTCAAAAAACAACGGACGTCGTAAAATTATATGTATATTATACATATACTTCATGCTTAATCAAGGAGTGGAAAACGCTCGTTCAAGAAATATTAATCGCTTTAATAAAAACACCGAATACCTAAACAAAAAATTGGCAATCAAAACTTCTTAATTTAATCAAATACTTAAAATATCATCACTTGTTTGAGACGTGAGTGACCGCTGAGAAATGTGCGTGAGAGAGCGCGCGTCTTTCGGACTATTTTTGTTCGTTTTTGCGCCAACAAGCCCCATTAGCGCTAATATTCTAACCCTAAAAGGATCAGATTGCGGCGGCGAGCGCAAAACACAAAACATGAAATCGCAAAAACTCACCTGCTAATAGACATTCCTCGCGAGACGCACAGCCTTGCGACAGGTGTTCCATTCTGCCCGCATCTCTCGAGAAGGAGAAGAGGATTAAAACAAAAAAAAAACAAATAGCATCCTTTCTCGCAAAGTATTCGGAATTAAACAAGCAGATTCTTCGCTTCCTACGTGAACTAATCGATGAAATCACCTGTTTGAATCGCTTGCTAATTGATTAGATGGCGAGTTTCATCTATTAGTGTAAAAAAAGCTTTGGTTTTATGTGGGTGGATTTTATTATTGACTCAATGAATGTTAATGAATCTGTTGAATAGCGATTATTGGCCCTTGAGAATAAAAACTGAGCATTGACGGAATGTTGTTAATATTATATAAGTTAACTACCATTAGAACATATTAGTAACAAAGGTGTACCACAGAGTTTTAAACTGAGCCCTCTAATATTTTTATTATACATTATTGATCTATGCAAATACATTGGCGAAGACAATATGATACTATTTACAGATGATATTACATTGGTAAATCAAGGAAAGTCGCTAGTGGAACTTAGAAATGAATGCTCAAATATAGTCAAAACAAAAAAAAAACAAATAGCATCCTTTCTTGCAAAGTATTCGGAATTAAACAAGCAGATTCTTCGCTTCCTACGTGAACTAATCGATGAAATCACCTGTTTGAATCGTTCGCTAATTGATTAGATGGCGAGTTTCACCTATTAGTGTAAAAACCGCTTTGGTTTTATGTGAGTGGATTTTATTATTAACTGAGCATTGACGGAATGTTGTTAATAATAAGTTAACTATCATTAGAACATATCAGTAACAAAGGTATACCACAGGGTTTTAAACTGGGCCCTCTAATATTTTTATTGTACATTATTGATCTATGCAAATACATTGGCGAAGACGATACTATACTATTTACAGATGATATTACATTGGTAAATCAAGGAAGGTCGCGAGTGGAACTTAGAAATGAATGCTCAAATATAGTCAAAACAAAAAAAAAACAAATTGCATCCTTTCTCGCAAAGTATTCGGAATTCAACAAGCAGATTCTTCGCTTTCTACGTGAACTAATCGATGAAATCACCTGTTTGAATCGTTTGCTAATTGATTAGATGCCGAGATTCACCTATTAGTGTAAAAAAAAGCTTTGGGTTTATTTGGGTCGATTTTATTATTGACTAAATGAATATTAATGAATCTGTTTAATAGCGATTATTGGCCTGTGAGAATAAAAACTGAGCATTGGCAGAATGTTGTTAATAATAAGTAAACTATCATTAAAACATATCAGTAACAATGGTGTACCACAGGGTTTTAAACTGGGTCCTTTAATATTTTTATTGTACATTATTGATCTATGCAAATATATTGGTTAAGACAATTTGATACTATTTACAGATGATATTACATTGGTAAATAAAGGAAGGTCGCGAGTCGAACTTAGAAATGAATGCTCAAATATAGTCAAAACAAAAAAAAAATAAATAGCATCCTTTCTCGCAAAGTATTCGGAATTAAACAAGCAGATTCTTCGCTTTCTACGTGAACTATTCGATGAAATCACCTGTTTGAATCGTTTGCTAATTGATTAGATGCCGAGATTCACCTATTAGTGTAAAAAAAGCTTTGGGTTTATGTGGGTGGATTTTATTATTGACTAAATGAATATTAATGAATCTGTTTAATAGCGATTATTGGCATGTGAGAATAAAAACTGAGCATTGGCGGAATGCTGTTAATAATAAGTAAACTATCATTAAAACATATCAGTAACAAAGATGTACCACAGGGTTTTAAACTGGGCCCTTTAATATTTTTATTGTAAATTATTGATCTATGCAAATACATTGGCTAAGACAATTTGATACTATTTACAGATGATATTACATTGGTAAATAAAGGAAGGTCGCGAGTCGAACTTAGAAATGAATGCTCAAATATAGTCAGACGCTTTCGAATAAGAATATATGCTTGTTTATTGCTAAGACAATCCTGGAAGTATGAGATTTCCATGTAAAATTGAATGCTAAAATATAGTCAATCAGGCTGGCTACTAAATTTTCACTCAATAATGACAAAACTACTAATATACAGTTTAACAAAAACATGTGATAAAAACTTGATACATAAGGTACAATGTTTATGGATTTTTCTCGATTAATTTACTATCGAGAAAATTCCCCAAAAATTGTACCTCTTGTATCAAGTTTTCATTAGATGTTTTTGTTTAACTGTATATCTGTAGTTTTGTCATTATTGAGTGAAAATTAGCCTGACTTTGTTTGAGCATTCATTTCTACGTGCAAATCTCATACTTCGAAGATTATCTTAGCAATAAACAAGCATATATTCTTATTCGAAAGCGTCAACGCCATCTAATGCTCATTAACTTAGGTAGCATTGCCAATAGCTATGGTTTTCTATACTTAAAATCTTACTTTATGATTAATCAAGAATTGAAAACTCTCGTTTTTAGCTTCAAATTAAACGATTTTATAAAAATATCTAAACATTTTACATACACTGAGTTTTTCTTTAAAGTATACATATCCCAATTATATGCTGAAAATCTTCACGACATTCATTGTGTTTTTTTAATGAGTTCAATCTGAAGTTTTAAACGAGTGTTTTCCACTCCCAGACTAAGCATGAAGTAAAATTTCGAGTTTAGAAAAGCCCCGTGAAAATTTGTCGAGGGTCGCGCAGCGACCCGAAACAAATTTTCTGGGCTTTTCTAAACTCGAAATTTTACTTCATGCGCCACTCGTATAATATACTGATTTTAAGTGAGGTTCAAATATACATACATTTCACAATATTTCAGTGTTTTATACGCGTGGCGCATGAAGTAAAATTTCAAGTTTAGAAAAGCCTAGAAAAATTGTCTCGGGTCGCTGCGTTTTTGGATTACAGTTTTCGTTCCGGTTCAATTAATAAAATATATATCGGTTCGGTTTCAGTTTTCGTTCCGGAAAACATAACGGTTTTCGGTTCGGTTCTGAGTGATTGCTTCAATTTTTGAAATGTTTCTATTTCATATTTAATATTAAATATTAGAAATATGAAAAAGTGGCTCAAACTAAATTTGTTTTACTTTTATTATTATTATCACATTTACTAAATATTCACAAAATAAATATTTCTTGCATTATTTCGCTATATCTTAGTAAATATCTGTCACATCTCAGCAAAATATATTTTCAAATTTACTTTTAATCAGTGGTTTATACGCGTGGCGCATGAAGTAAAATTTCGAGTTTAGAAAAGCCCCGTGAAAATTTGTCTCGGGTCGCTGGGCGACCCTTGACAAATTTTCTACGCGTGGCTTTTCTAAACTTGAAATTTTACTTCATGCTTAGTCTGGGAGTGGAAGACACTCGTTTGTTTAAAATATGGCGCAACTATCAAAATGTGTGCTGCAAGTGTCATAAAGAAAAACAATAAAATAGCCATATAATAATATATCATCGGCTTACAAGTGAAATCCAATAAGACAATTTTTGGCTGTTGTTAGTTAAGTCCCCCAAGCTAGTTAGGTTGGTATGTAGACTGTTAGAAATTACCTTTTTTAGGAGTTTAAAGCAGTACCTGTCTTGACGTCGAAAGTCAAGGTAATTAAACTAACATGGTCGACTCGGTTTTAAACTAAGCTAGCCTTATACGCTAACGATCTTGATTGCTGACGTCACGCGAGGAAATCCTCGCATGAACTCAAAAAGGACGTATGACGTGAAATCCAATAAGTCAATTTTTGGCTGTTCTTAGTTAAGTCCCCCAAGCTAGTTAGATTAGACTTAGTGGATTGCATCATTGCATCAGCATGTAGAAAACCATGAGTACAAGAGCTTGGTGGACTTAACCAATAACAGCCAAAAATTGACTTAGTGGATTTCACTTGTAAGCCGACGATCTTTAAAAAAATAGTTGTCTCGAATTGACAATAATCCTAACGTCGCACACTGGTCCCATTCCCTAGAACGTGGCCGTAAGTCGCTAAATCAAGGATTTAATTTAGAAAATGTTAAGTACATAAACAGTTAGGTTGGTATCTAGACTGTTAGAAATGATCCTTTTTAGGAGTCTAAAGCGGTACCTGGCTTGACGTCAAAAGTCATTAAACTAACAAGGTCGACTCGGTTTTAAACAAAGCCAACCTTATACGGTAACGACCTTGATTGCTGACGTCACGCGTAGAAGTCCTCGCATGTCGTCAAAAATCAAGGTAATTAAAAATACAAGGTTGGCTTGGTTTAAATTGAGAAAACCTTATACATTAACGACCTTGGTTGATAACGTCACTGGTGGAATTCTCGAGCGACTTCAAAAATCAAAGTAATTAAAAATAGAAGGTCGGCTCGGTTTAAATTGTGACAACCTTATACAGTAACGACCTAAGTTGATGACGTCGTGCGTGGAATTCCTCACGTGATGTCAATATCAAAGTCATTACTGTATGAGGTTGTCTCAGTTTAAATCGAGTCGACCTTATAAAGGGTGAGCTATATATTAGTTTCTTTTTGAACTGTGTGTTATTTCCACATTGGCAACACTGATGCTTAACATATTGACATAAATGCAGTGTCAGACCTCCGCTGTAAGATATAAATCGTTTTTATTTGGAAATATTGAAAAATTGTTTCCAAAGTGAGTGTTGTGTCTCAATAGAGTGGGGTACAGAGACATGCTGACTGATTTTTTGCGGCCGCAATTAGACGATTTCGACCTAAGTGGGCTTTGGTCCAGCAGGATGGAGCAACATGCCAAACCACCCGTCAAACTATCGATCTTTTGCACACTAAGTTTAGTAACCGTGTTATTAGAAGTTTTGCAGATTTTAATTGGCTATCGCGCAGCTGCGATTTGGCGCCGTTGGGTTATTTTTTGTGGGGATATATTGTTACTCCAATGATCCACAAACAATTGACGCACTGAAGGAAAACATTCGTTGAAAAATTTGTCAAATAGAGCCACAAACAATGGAAAATGTACAGCAAAATTGCGTGAAAAGGATGCACTACTGTCAAGCTAGCCGCGGCGGCTATTTAACTGAAATAGTTTTCCATAAATAACCGGATGGCGTACTTTCTTGAATAAAGCAACAGTCATTAGAACATATTCAACGGTGTAGTTTTAATAGCAATTTAAAAAAAAACATCAGATGGCCCACCCGTTACAGTAATGACCTTGATTTTGACGTCACTTGAGGAATTCCATAGGTGACGTCATCAACCAAGGTCGTTACTGTACAAGGTTTTCTCAATTTAAACCGAGCCAACCTTGTATTTTTAATTACCTTGATTTTTGACGTCATGCGAGGACTTCCTCGCGTGACGTCAGCAATCAAGATCCTTAGCTTATAAAGTTGGCTTAGTTTAAAACCGTGTCGACCTTTTTAGTGTACTTACCTTGACTTTTGACGTCACTCGAGGAATTCCACGTGAGACTGCTCAAATGAAGGTGATTTGCACAATAATTAAACTTTTAGCAACAGAAAACGATAATTGGCCGATTCAGTCTTAATCTTTTCATAGATTTATACCTTAACCCCTTAAGCATAATTTAATGTCAAAGTTTTGTAAAAAGTAATTGAACCTTAAATCAAATGTTATCTAGCTCGCCACTCTATTCTATGTGATACACAGTCCGGTTTCTGTAAAAGTTATATCATATGTTCAATAAAAAAAAACCTCTAGAGTGCCATGATTTAATCTTTTTTCAAATTTAAGTTGGCTATACACTTTAGGAAATGACATATAAAACGTCAGACATAATAATTATAATGCATATTTTCAGAGTTACCAACCTAGAATATTTTCCATGGCACTCTAGAGATTTGTTTTAATTGAACATACGATAGTTGCTCAACAGATCTAGCCGATATCACAGATAGTATAATTATTTTCCAGGACCAAGGCCTCCTGAAAATACTTATACTACTGGACTTTTCGAAACCTTAAATCATAGTACCCTGCTTGCTATATTATCTTACATTGATTTTGATCAGTTTTTTTTTAAGATTACTTAGGCAACCGATCTCAAACTGTAAGCTTGAAAAATAATTTGTCGAATGAACCCAAACTCACAGAGGGGTACCACAAGGCTCTATTTTGGGGCCTTTATTGTTTTTTTTTTATAGTTCATAAATGTTTTTAAGTGTTAACTTGAATAACCACTTTTGTAGACGATACTCAATTGTTATATACTTATGCAGAAAAAGACACTATTGCAACGTGCGCTAAAATAACCACTGATTTAAATAAAATTGTTACCGATTTTATTTATTTGTCGAACCTCGACAAATTTTCACGGGGCTTTTCTAAACTCGAAATTTTACTTCATGCTTAGTCTGGGAGTGGAAAACACTAGTATAAAGCTTCGAATTGAACTCTTTTAAACAACAACGGATATCTAAAGATTTAAAATGAAACGTTTGTGTAGAGCAATTTTTCGTATACAACAGGGCTTTATTTTATAAAATACAGATATCAAGAATATGAATTTGTGTACAGTACTGATTCATTCAACAGATAACTATACAGCGCGTAATCGAACTACCGTACAGGCTCTCTACCACATAAACAATACCTGCATTTGAAATTACCATACCTTTAGTAGATAGCTCACAAATAATTATTAAAAATAATTAATAATAATAGGCCACATGTTTGTGGTATCTGGTATACGCGCACATTGCGTATTTTAAGAGAGATTCCACATAGACTGGTAGTTTTTAAACGATTTGGATATCGAATTACACCATCCAGAGAAAAGTGGGTCAGATTGTGAAGAATTATGTCTATGTTATCGTTTTCATAAGTACCCATTGATGACTAAATTCCGAATATTTTCTAAACGTGTTAATGAAATTCAATATTTTTCCTTATTAGGTTCACACTTCACTTTATCGCCACTCTTATTGAAATGTTTAGATAAGAGCGGCGAGGGTGAATGATTTTTAAACATAAAAATAGTTTGCTGTTTAGTCTATGGTGAAACTTATTCCATGAAACATCTACATTTTGTAACATGGCGCGATACGTTTATTCAAACATTGAATTGGCAGACATGTTTCTTATTTACGGTGAAACTCGGTGTAATTCCGCGGAAGCTGTAAGAATTTATCAAGAGCGATTTCCTGAACAACACTTACCACCGCCAAACCGATTTAGAAATTTATTACAAAGAGCACGCGACACTGGAAGTTTGCAGCCCGTCGCCGTCGCCGGAGCCGCCGGAGCCGCCGGAGGTGGTGACCGTCCAATGCGATATTTGCGAGCGGAAGATGAAATTTTGAATCTGTTGGAAGCGGATCCTGGTTTAAGTACCCGTATTATCGCCGCTCAGCTAAATGTATCGCACACATTTGTCAGCAGTGTTATACGAGATAATAATTTTTATCCGTATCACTACCAGCGTGTACAACAACCTCAACCCCATGATTTTCCCAAAAGAATTGCATTTTGTCAATGGATTTTGGCACAAAATGTTCAAAATCCTAACTTTACCAAAGACATTTTAGTGACCGACGAATCGTGTTTTACGCGTAATGGAAGTTTTAATTTCCATAATATGCATGTTTATGCAATAGAAAATCCTCGTGTTACGCGTAAAACTCATTTCCAGCATCGCTTCTCCCTTAATATCTGGGCAGGTATTTTAAATGATCAATTAATTGGGCCATTTATGTTCCCATTTAATTTGAATGGAGAACGATATTTACGATTTTTGCAAGATGACCTTTTAGATCTTCTAGAAAATGTACCCTTAGCGGTTCTTAGAAGAATGTGGTATTTGCAAGATGGTGCGCCAGCTCACTATGAAAGGCGCGTTAGAAGATATTTGGATGATGAGTTTCCAGGACGTTGGGTTGGTCGTGAAGGCCCTGTACCATGGCCTCAAAGAAGTCCGGATTTAAACCCCTTAGATTTTTTTCTTTGGGGATACTTTAAGAGTGAAGTCTACACTACGGAAATTGACAATGCTGAAATGCTGATACAACGAGTAAACGCCGCGGCTAATACCATTCGTGAAAAACCTCGTGAAATGTTTGCTACTGTTCGTGCAAATTGGATACGTAGAGCCCAAATGTTCCATTAGTTCGATTACACGCTGTATACGCGTTTCAGGCTTTAACGCAGTTATCAGTATAGTCCCGAACCAGTGCTTGAAGAAAACTGAACATCTTTGGCCATTTATATGGCATGTGCAATTTACATATGTTCGAAAGCGTAAACGCCATCTAATGCCCATTAGCTTAAGTAGCATCGTTAATAGCTTTGTTTGCCAGCTATTAACGATTGTATTGTTCGTCCACAACAGGACTTTATTTTATAGAATACAAATATCAAGAATATGAATTTGTGTTCAGTACTCATTCATTCGCTAGATAACTATATACGCGTGTCAGGCTTTACCGCAATCATCAGTATAGTCCCGAACCAGTGGTTGAAGAATACTGAACATCTTTGACCATTTATTATGGCCTGTGCAGTTTACATATGTTCGAAACAACAGGGCTTTAAGCTTGTATTAGACGACACTATTTTCTTGTATAAGAAAATAGTATACTATTTTCTTATACAAGAAAAGCGTATACTATTTTCTATCATAGTGTAATACACAAAATATGACCAAACGCAAATATTGTACAATTTTGTATAATGAAAATAGGACACGTTCTATTTAATACACCATGATAGAAAATAGTATACTATTTTCTTGTACAAAAAAATAGTGTCATCTAATACAAGCTTTATTTTATAGAACACAAATATCAAAAATACGAATGTGTGTTCAGTACTCATTTATTCACCAGATAACTATATACGGCCTCCCACTGGGCAAAAAACAAACAAATATCGTTATATGAACATTGTAGTAACATTAAACGTTTTTTAATGTTGATGAAACATTACTTAAATGGATTTGCTCAGTGGGCTGCTACCTTACACTCGCTAACTTAAATACTTTTTACATATATGATTTTTTTTGTGCTTTGACAAACCTCTCATTACTATTTTTTGTGTGTCTATTTTCAGTTGAGGGAATCACCGCCACAAACGCGATGAGAATCGGTAGCGGTGGCAGGCGAGTACAGGCAGCAGGCCTTGTAATAAACTACTTAAGATAGGTGATCACGTGCCCGGACGGTATATTACTCGTTGCGTTCGCGCCGCCCCCCCACTACCGCACTCACTTTACTTAAGTGCACTTGTCCAGCGCCGCCTCGCTTTTAATTGCGCGCGCTCCGCGCCGATAGGTGGCCGCGCTCTTACTTAACGCCTAATTAACCTATCCCGGGACACACTTTTCCCGCTCAATTAACTCTAATTAACATTCAGCGCATTCCCCGCTATTCACCCAGACTCGGTGTTAATTACAGTAATTTGCAAGTGTTTGAATTAAACGATGTGTGTTCATTTGTATTTTAATTGCACGGATCAAAGTTATTTAGTCTGAAACACTTTTTATTTGTATTTTAATTACACAGATCAAAGTTATTTAATCTGAGACACTTTTTAGCTTTGTATAACTGTATTATTAGGTGACTGTACATTTGATAACTTCAAATTCTATAAAATTAAATTAAAATAGAATGAAATGCCAATGCTCTTATAAATAATTATAAGTGCGACACTTTTCGCGATCTACAACTAATTTGTCGAGTTCAGGCACCCATTTTAACAACTAGTTCCCTGGCTAATTAATCGATTTTAATTTAATAATCAGTTAATACTTTTAACTCGTTAAGCGCCATTGATGCATACAAGCATCATTAGTCATTTTTTGGTTATTAAATGACTAATTAGGTTAATTGTGTGAAGAAAACTGTATATATTTTAATATTTAAATATTTCGATTATTACTCATTAAAAGAAAAAAACCGTGTACTTCTAACTTCACAAAATTTTAGTGTATTATACGTGTGGCGCATGAAGTAAAATTTCGAGTTTAGAAAAACCTGAAAATTTGGTTTGGCCGCTCCGCTTCGCGGAGCGACCAAACCAAATTTTCAGGCTTTTCTAAACTCGAAATTTTACTTCATGCTTAGTCTGGGAGTGGAAACCCTGGTTCTTAACTTAATATTGCACGTTTTTATATAAAATCGACGAATAAATGAACATATACAGCGTATATATAAAAGACAAATTTACAGTATGTGATACAATAGAAATCATAAAAAAAATGCAAAATTTTACCTAAAATCAATTTTTTGAGTTAATTCTATATTTGCACGGCGTTTAAACTGATCATTTATTTCGTAAAAAAAAAACTCTAAAAAAAATGCATATAAACATGATTGAGAACATATTTAACTTTAAAAAGGAAGTGAATTTTATCAACAATAAATTCTCAAACTGGAAACAATAAATCCCAAAAAATCTAACAGTGCTTTTTTACAGAAGACACGATTGACCCAAATGCTTCCACTCATTAACAACTTGTAAAAAAAAACACACTAACACACAGAACAAAATGCCTTTAAACAATTTTACAACAACCATACATCACTGCGCTAACATAATTAAGCCATAAATCCATATAAATATTTTTTTTACAAACCCAAAATTCCCTCCATTAGCTGCAAGCTCTGAGCAATCAAACACATTAGTAAATCAAATTCCAAAAACCCACACTAATTAATCCGCTCACGGCAACCGCATTTATTATTAAAAACAAGATTTATCGCGGTGTAACCGAATTAAACCATTTTTTGTTAATTGTTATTATTTATTTAAAACAAAAGATTTATCGCGTTGCGGACGAATTAAACCGTTTTTATTTTTTTCGGCGTGTTTTTATTTATTAAAAACAAAAGATTTATCGCTCTGCGGGCAAATTAATTCCTTTTTATTTTTTTCGGCGTGTTTGGTTAATTGTTATTAATTAGCGGTGGAGTGAAATAAACGCCCACGCAATCAGAATTATGTTTAATCGTTTGTTTCGACTTGCTCGAAGTATAATTTATGTTAATTGAGACAAGAGTGAGGAATTCGGATTGACGGGAAATTAAAATTCCGGTGATTTATCAAAATGTGTAGAGAGAGATGATGAAAAAATAACGTGAGAAACTTTTTGTCATACGAAATACATGTTTTTTTGTTGTTGTTGGTAGTGTTAGTGTTTCTTTGTTAATAATGTATTAAAATTTTAGATGGGTGATTAGGTAATTAATTAAAAAATACCTTTTATCTGAAATCACTTGTATTTTGATAACATCCGGTTCCTTGTGCCGCCTATTTTTGCTGTTTGTTGAAATAAAATATATCGTTAAAAGTTTCAATACCACAGAGCTCGAGTACCACAGAGCTCGAGTATTGGCCCCTTACTTTTCTTAAATTCTACGAGAGGGAGTGGAAACAGTTGGAAATCAAATTGAAATGAACCAGGGTTTCCAACCGGAACTGAACCGTAAATCGAAAACCGGAAAAAATCGTTATCTTATTTTATCATAAATTTTGTCTCTATTGACTGTGTTTCAACTATTGTGATTTTATGACTGTAACTCACTAGGTTGACTGTATTTTACCTTATTGTGATTTTGTCATTAATTCACTGTTTTTTCACTATTGCGATATTATGATTGTAAGTCACTTGGTTTACTGTCTTTTTATTAAGATATGGTTTTGTCATTAAATCACTATATCGACTGTATTTTCACTATTGTGAATTTATGACTGTAAGTCACTATATTGACTGAAATTAGTCTGTTGTTCTAACCACGCGTAACCCCTTTCTGGCTACGCCACTGATGGTCAGATTCGGTGTATCCAACGAAATCTTTTGAAACTTTTCGATTAAAATCTGTAATGATAATTAGAAAGTGCGCATCGGGTTTATATCGAGGAAGTACATTTTGTATAAAAACACAGCGAAAACACAATCAAATCAGGCGCACGAGGAAGAGAGTCTAATTACGGAGTCAGTTGTGAATTGTAGATTACCGCCCCAGATAGTGGCCGACACAAAACAGGCCATTGTGGGCACTAAAATCGCAATATTTCTCTTTTATTCATTTGCGAGGATGACTTAGAGATATTGCGCGGCATTTTTCAGCGCCGTTCGCCTCTTTGGAAATCGTAATTTCACGCGATATTTTACGCTAGACAATCGTACAATTGTCCAAAGTGAATTACATTAATAACACATTTTTTTCTCAAGTGAGATTTATGTTGAAATTTATATTATAAACACTTATTTTTTTTGAGGGATTGATTGGATGGCATAAACATTCACAACTTGTGGTTTCTACAAGATCAATCCCTCAAAAAAAGTGTTTCTAATATAAATTTTAACATAAATCTCACTTATTTTCAATCTTTCACTCAATCGAATAATTTCTCGAGAATAATACATTAATTTAACACTTATCTAAAATTTCTAGACATTTTTTTAGTGTTGGGTTGGTAGATGAAGGCATAAATGTCTAGAGTATATGGTTTCAACAGGATGCTGCAAACGCTATTTTCTGGAATTTTGTAATCGCTATTGTGAAATTAAAAATATACTGCTAAATCAGTATTAAAAATATACTGCTAAAGCAGGATTACAAGTATACTGCTAAACAAGAATACTTTGAATTTTACAATAATTCAGTGTTTTATACGCGTGGCGCATGAAGTAAAATTTCGAGTTTAGAAAAGCCCCGTGAAAATTTGTCTCGGGTCGCTGCGCGACCCTCGACAAATTTTCTACGCGGGGCTTTTCTAAACTCGAAATTTTACTTCATGCTTAGTCTGGGAGTGAAAACACCTGTTAATGCTTCAAATTAAACACAATTAGAAAAACGATGCGTTTACATTCACAATTGTGTACATCGGGATATACCGGGTGTGGCACTTAAGACGCCTCGGACCATAGCTCCTTTACGATAAAAGCTATCGAAACAAATCTAAGAGCAAAGTGGTGCATAATTACCGTCGCTATGTTTCAAAAATATTTCTAATCATCAGTGGCGTGCCGTACTCCAGTGGCGTACCAAACTTATGTTTTTTTAAATGGAATGCCCTATTTTTTATTGCAGATTTGGAAAGTGCTCGAAGAGTACTTATTTTTTTATCTAACATGTTATACCCTTCACTTTAGCGGTTTCGCTGTTATAACCCCTTCTTTCAAAATTGCGCTCCATTTTTGAGATTGTTTTGTAGAGAAACTAATTGACGCCGGCGCCTAAATTTTGAATTGAGGTACAGGTTAAGACCTCGTATACCTTCACATAATTTTTTTTCGGGTAATTTCGGGTAATAATGAACTGCAGGTTCTGGAGGCAGTTATTGAAGATCCTCATACCAGTATCCGTGATATTAGTAGGAATCACGATATTTCAACGCGATCCGTACATCGTGTTCTTCAAAAGTTTTTCCATAAATTACCCGAAAAAAAATTATATGAAGGTATACGAGGTCTTAACCTGTACCTCAATTCAAAATTTAGGCGCCGGCGTCAATTAGTTTCTCTACAAAACAATCTCAAAAATGGGGCGCAATTTTGAAAGAAGGGGTTATAACAGCGAAACCGCTAAAGTGAAGGGTATAACATGTTAGATAAAAAAATAAGTACTCTTCGAGCACTTTCCAAATCTGCAATAAAAAATAGGGCATTCCATTTAAAAAAAAACATAGATGGTACGCCACTGAAGTACTGCACGCCACTGATGATTAGAAATATTTTTGAAACATAGCGACGATAATTATGCACCACGTTGCTCTTTGATTTTTTTCGATAGCTTTTATCTTAAATGCCACACCCGGTATATACCTAGAAGTAAAATGATCTGCATGACTAAAATATCTGGATCTCAAAATAAATATACTGAAATCTTTTAGTATATTAAAGATTTGTGGAATGCATTAAAAAGTGTCAATATATACAGGATGGTGCATTTTGGAGGTGCCACATATGGAAAATTTATTTGAAGAGATATTGAGAAACTGTTTTCGCGAGCTAGGGTCACATTTTCGTGTTTTAATCAACAACGAAAAAAAAAAAAGATCTATCTCTATCCGTTTCCGCTGTATAACCGGTAGTTAATAAAATGTCGATAATAAAATGTAATTAAAGAGCTCCCAGAAATTACCGTATCACTTGCAATTTTGCGAAAGTTTTAGAAATGTGTACTATTTCTGTGTATTTCACGTTAACGTCTTTGAAATAACGAAGATGCTTTGGCTTTTGTTACTATTTTGAAAAAAATGTAAGGTGTTGCGTTAATTTCGTGGAGCAGTGTATAATAATTCTAATAATTAATTATTATATAAGTTATCACAAATTGTGGATGATAAATAAAATAAATATCTTCTATTGCGTAAATTAATTTCTTTGAAATCATTGAATTTCATTAGGCTAGAAAAAAAAATGGTGATGTGTCCATCATAGTACTTTTCCCCGTAAATTGCGTATTAAATCACTTTTAAAATATTTGTAGCATTATTATTTTCAAAATGTCTTCAACTTTTTGATAACTACAACTTTTATTTGAAACATTTTCCAATTGTATCAACACACACACTGACACAAATCAATGACTAGATAAAAAACACTATTTATTAAATATCTCAAAAACTAAGAGTGCTATGACAAAAAGTGGATTCACAAAAAATCTTTAGTTTTTTATTTCCAACAACTTTTATTTGAAACATTTTTCAATTGTATCGACACATACACTGTCACACATCAATAACTAGATAAAACAAACAACTTTTAAAATATCTCAAAAACTAAGAGTGCTATGACAAAAAGTAAATAAACAATATATCTTCATTTTGTTATTATCTACAACTTTTATTTGAAAGAATTTTTTGTTTGATGAACATTTATTGAAAAAATCTGAAAAAACTGACAAACGCTAAGAGTAAAGTACCACTTCCGGTTTTCCGATTTTCACCAAAAGCTTTTCAGTTCTTCCGATTGTAACAAAAAGCTTAAGTTTCAAGTTTCATCTCGATATCTTTAGCGTTTTTTGCGGTACAGCGCACACAGACACACACACAGACACACAGACAGACAGACAGACATTTTTCAAAAATGGTCTTATTCGACTCAGGGGACCTCAAAACGGATATTTCCGCAAACATTTTTGATTCGAAAATTTTCACGAAAACAATACTTTCCCTTTGTATTATTATATACGGTGGAAAGTAAAAAAACGCTAAGTTGAAGAAACTTTTATAATTTAAGAAATATTATTTGGAAGCCAAAGAGGTTTCATAAATGTCCATACAAATTTAAAATCATATAACAGGGGATGGGCTAAACCAAATTTTCAGGCTTTTCTAAACATGAAATGTTACTTCATGTGCCACGCGTATAAAACACTGAATTAAAGTGAAGTTCAGAATATACTTCAAAATCAGTATGCTTAAGCAGTATATTTTGAACTTCGAGTATTTCAGTGTTTTATACGCGTGGCGCAAATTAAACTCATAAAAAGCAACGAATGCCCCAAAATGCATACTTATGAGAATATGTATACAAGAAACTTGATTTAGCCTCGTCGCTCCACTATGTTTCGACCCATATCCGACTATTTTATGTTCGATTTGATGTTAATTAGTTCCATAAATATTTATTTCATCTAATTAAATTAGACGTCTTCAAAATTCTAGAAATTTCTTCCAAGTGGAGACTGTAGCTACGCCCCTGGCAGAGATAGATGTCTTTTCTACTTGTAAGTATTTATGTAAATGATCTTTGAAGAAACACAATCATTAACTTTTAACTCTAGCAACAATAAACCTAGCAAAAACAGGTCGAAAAAACGAAACTTTACTGTAGTACCCACTTTGTACGTACACGTACTTGCCTCTTTGGCAATTTCATTAATTTAGCTGATTTAGGAGAGCTCTTTACAACCAGAGCACACTTACAGTTATTCCTACATGTACTCGTACAAACCGACTCTGCATATGGCGTTGTTCCCGCTTTTCTCGCTCGAGAAAATTTCAAAATAAATGTCTCGCTGGGAAAATTTCAAAATGTTTATTCCCCTTCTGGAAAAGGTAACGCTAAAGATGGTCGGGTAAAACTTAAAAAAAAACAGAAAAGCCGCACGTAAATGGAACAATACGCGTTTCGTAATCTATTGTGTTCACCTGCCGTCCGAAAGTTTTCGCGTGCACGTGCAAAATGCAATGCTAATCAGTTTCGGGATTTAACAATATCATCTCGTGCATGTAATTCTTGCCCTTTATTGGAGACACTGGTGTGGGTGTAATGGGTGATTTAAATCTTGTACGGTTTTGGTGTTTCCGAACCCGAACAGAAATTTAAATGTGACTTAATTTACTGCCATCAATCTTCAAGAATCTTCTATAACTTTAGTTTGTTCTTAAATTTGGTTCTCATTACTTTTAATGAATGACTTTTATTTATTTATCAATTTAGTTTTTTATTGATAATGAGCACCTTGTGTCTCGAAATGTACGTCTAACGATACAAATAAAAAGTGAAGTAAGGAATAACATTTTTTTAGTGTAATAATCACTTCACGTAAACTCAAAAACATGCAGTTATAACTTTAGTGTTCAGTTTTAACAGCATCATAAAAATTAAGATAAAAAGAGAAAATTTGTATACATTGGCACAATAAATAATGTAGTTTTTGATAGCTCAGAGTTTTTGAAGCAAGTGCCCCTGAGATTTCTAAAGTTTTTCCTTTTAACATAAAATTTGTACAGAAAACTTATCCAAAAAATATTCTATGTTATAATTTAAGAAAAGTCTCATTAAGAATTTGCTAACCGACAATTGAGTCATCTAGATGCAAAATCAGTTACATCCATTGTTTTGAAACACACTAAACTAAACCAAAATGCTGATTATTTCCAAAACCACGATATTTTGGAAAAATTAGTTTTGGGGCTTTAGTTTGTGTTATTTATAGCTAGATAACGCACTCATGGCAAATATACCATGCGTTTTATTAAAGTATGACCGTAGAGATTTACATGGTAAAAATGATACCCCATGTTGACTTTTATTTTCGTCCAAATTTGAGACACTGTTTCGTTTTTATTAATGAATCAAACACTTCTACTAAATGTTCATTGTTAGGACATAAACATGTTAGAATTTTTTATTTCAGCTTCCGAGTTTAGCAAAACAAATACCGTGCGATAATTTAAATGATGATTTAGAGTAGGCGACATTTTTTTGTACGGTTGCCCAGAATGCTAATTAAATGATGGAATAAATTTGAGTTTATGGTAAACTATGTGTTAACAGTAAGTAATGCCAATCTAATATTGATCAATATTTAAAAATGTTTCACGAAGTGATAAGTGAGAAAATTATTCAAGAAATAATGCCAATCTAATTATAATGAAAACTGTTGCAGTGTTTGGAATGGATAAAAGAATTCGTGCAAATTATTGAAATAGTTACAAAAAATCATGAGATTTCAATATAATTAATAAAACAGAAGCAATATCTTTCTAATAAAGTAATCAATATCATTCTAAAAGGCGTTTTTCTCTCCCAGACTAAGCATGAAGTAAAATTTCGAGTTTAGAAAAGCCCCGCGTAGGAAATTTGTCGAGGGTCGCGCAGCGACCCTCGACAAATTTTCACGGGGCTTTTCTAAACTCGAAATTTTACCTCATGCGCCACGCGTATAAAACACTAATCTAATCTGTAGGTCGAAACCACCCATTTGATGTGTGAAATAAAAAAATGAAAATGAGAAGGAAGATTTAATTATTTTTTTTAGTATCTGTTTTTAAGTAAAATTTTGAAAAATATTAGTTGCCCTGGTACTTATATTTTCATTTGACATTAAAAAAATCAAGTTAACCAAACTTCTTAGTGCGTATTTACCGGGCGATCATTTAAATTATGATTTAATCTTCTTTTTCCTAGAGAAGGAAGATTTAATTATTTTTTTTTAATATCTGTTTTCGAGTAACATTTTGAAAAATATTAGTTGCCCTGGTACTTACATTTTCATTTGACATTAAAAAAATCAAGTTAACCATCTTCGTATTTACCGGGCGATCATTTAAATTATGATTTAGAGTAGGCGGCATTTTTTTGCGGTTGGTAAACTATGTGTTAACAGTCAGTAGTGCCAATCTAATTTAATACTCAATGCCTACTCTAAATCATGTTTTAAACGATCGCACGGTACTTACATTATGACATTTTCTCCAGTTGATTTTTTGGCTTAATTATTTGGATAATTAATTTCAACTTTGAAAGCAAAAATAAAGAAATTTAACATGTTTATATCCTTCTAGCATTGTACATTTCGTAGAAATAATGTTGATTTATTAAAAAAATATGTAAAAAATTGTTTCAAATTTGAAACTATGGCCACACTTAAATAAAACCCAGTATATATATTATGGAAGCTCAACAAATTAAACGTTTTTTTGATCTCCTAAAAAAAACTCTTTTAGATGTAACTGATTTTGCATCTACACTACTCAATTATTAGTCACTATATCTATATTTTAATAAATCATTCAAGCATTAATATGATTAAAAAAAACTACAGGAAACACGAATTTCCCAACTTACATTCTAAACCGACCTTGATCCCTAGAAGAGCACTCATATTTACATAAAAATACATATAAGTACACATTTTTTTATCAAAGATTCAATACATCGTGTATGGCCCAAACCTTGTTTGCCCAGACAGTCTACACATACATATATAAAAAAAAACAGACGAAGACAAACAGATTTTTTCCTAAGAACCAAGTGCATTGCGGTCGATTAAGGAAGGAACGGTCTAAATATTGACAAATATTTTATCGATATGTTTAATCCATTCGAAACGTTTTTATCGCCGACGGGTTGATTGGCCTCAATAACCTGAACCTGAACCGAACTTGACATCATTATCATTATAGGTGAATTATGTAAATATTTAATACGTGTGTGTGTGTGTATTTGAATTCCATTCAATTCAATACGTTGTTTCCTTGTTCAATTTCATTCTCTGGGAAAATTTATTCATGTACAGTTTGTTATGATTTTCTAATTGATTAATTTTGGAAATATAAATATTCCATCTAAATTAATTCAAAAAGAAATTGAGGGTTAACTGGGTTTTAAATATTCATTCCCATGATTTTCATGATAGTAAATTTTTTCATTTTTAGATAAAATTCTGTATTAGGAGGACTCCGAGTATCAGAACGTGCAATGTAAATTGGAAACTCAAAATAAAAAATATCTATTTGATATATATATATATATATATATATATATATATATATACAGGGTGAGTCACTCAGCAAAAATCGGTCTATAGTGGGCGTATTGTTGAAAATAGTAAAAAAAGTTTCAAATAAAAGTGGTTCAAAATCAAGTCATAACCCAAAATTATTGCTAAATATGGCGGCCTTGCGGTTATACCGGAAGTAAACACCAACTTCCTTATTTTAAATAGAACACCCTATATATTTATACATTTTTGAATTGCTCGTTAAAAATAAACATGAGTTTATGCACACAACATTGGGTCTCAGTTGGACCGTTTTCGAGTTATTTCATTTTTTTTGATAAATTTGACAATTTTAGAGCTCGACGCCATTAACAATATCTTCAAAACGAAATAAGTCAGAGTTGTGCGGCTTACAGTTTTGGATTCGGGAAGAAATGTAGTATTTGCCATTAGTCAGATTTTCTAAATAGAACCGAGTCCGTCGACGGTATTCTTCAGTACTTCAAACATGCATAACTTCATTTTTTTAAATAGAACCATCTATCTTGAGATACTTTATCTGATGCAAAATTAAATTTCCTTTTTATTGATACCGGGTTGTTGCCATATCCTTCCAACAGTTTTTGAGAAATTTGCGATTTTGAAAAAATGTTAATACATTTCGTATTATCGCGTTTGCCCTAGATACTGATGACATTTGGTGATTTTGATTTGACATTTTAGTTAGTCATTGATATTCCCTGTTTTTTGAAGTTCATTTTAAAACTTTAAACAAGTGATTTCCACTCCCAGACTAAGCATGAAGTAAAATTTCGAGTTTATAAAAGCCCCGTGAAAATTTGTCGAGGGTCGCGCAGCGACCCGAGACAAATTTTCTGGGCTTTTCTAAACTCGAAATTTTACTTCATGCGCCACGCGGTACGCGTGTAAATCACTCAAACATTGTGAAGTTTATGTATATTCGAACTTCGCTTAAAATCTGTGTTTTATACGCGTGGCGCATGAAGTAAAATTTCGAGTTTAGAAAAGCCCAGAGAATTTGTCTCGGGTCGCTGCGCGACCCTCGACAAATTTTCACGGGGCTTTTCTAAACTTTTCTAAATTTTTACAAAATCTGTTGGAAGGATATGGCAACAACCCGGTATCAATAAAAAGGAAATTTAATTTTGCATCAGATAAAGTATCTCAAGATAGATGGTTCCATTTAAAAAAATGAAGTTATGCATGTTTGAAGTACTGAAGATTACCGTCGACGGACTCGGTTCTATTTAGAAAATCTGACTAATGGCAAAAACCTAAACAAATACTACATTTCTTCCCGAATCCAAAACTGTAAGCCGCACAACTCTGACTTATTTCGTTTTGAAGATATTGTTAATGGCGTCGAGCTCTAAAATTGTCAAATTTATCAAAAAAAAATGAAATAACTCGAAAACGGTCCAACTGAGACCCAATGTTGTATGCATAAACTCATGTTTATTTTTAACGAGCAATCCAAAAATGTATAAATATATAGGGTGTTCTATTTAAAATAAGGAAGTTGGTGTTTACTTCCGGTATAACCGCAAGGCCGCCATATTTAGCAATCATTTTGGGTTATGAAAAACTTGATTCTGAACAACTTTTATTTGAAACTTTTTTTGCTATTTTCAACGATACGCCCAATATAGACCGATTTCCGCTTAGTGACTCAGCCTGTATATATATATATATATATATATATGAGTTTTATGTACCACCGAACATGTTCATAACGAGAATTTTTCTTTGAAGTATCCATATGCATAAGTTGCACATTTTCTGATGCTCGGTTTATTAAAAGAATCCAATTTAAAGCTTTAAGCAAGTGTTTTCCACTCCCAGGCTAAGCATGAAGTAAAATTTCGAGTTTAGAAAAACCTGAAAATTTGGTTTAGTCGCGTAGCGCAAAGCGCGGAGCGGCCAAACCAAATTTTCAGGCTTTTCTAAACTCTAAATTTTACTTCATGCGCCACCGGTACAAAACACTAATTCAATGTCAAGTTTAGCGGTGTGTTTTAAACTTCGTAATATGTCAGTGTTTTGTACCGGTGGCGCATGAAGTAAAATTTCGAGTTTAGAAAAGCCTGAAAATTTGGTTTGGCCGCTCCGCGCTTCGCGCTACGCGACCAAACCAAATTTTCAGGCTTTTCGAAATTCGAAATTTTACTTCATGCTTAGCCTGGGAGTGGAAAATACTCGCTTAAAGCTTCAAATTAAATTCTTTTAATAAACCAAGCATCGAAATGATATTTCAAAGAAAAATTCCCGTTATGAAAATGTTCGGTGTTACATAAAACTCTCTGTATATATAATTACTCTAATCACCCGATATAACATGTTACATTTGACCATGTTCTAAGGTTAGTTATTTTGCTTTAATCTCAGTCAAAAATTAGTTATAACCAGTTGGAGCTAGTGAGCACTTTTTTAATGGGACTGTAGGCATAAACATATTTTTCTTTTAAGTTCTTTAAGGTCTAAAACGAGTGTTTTTATTCCTTGATTAAGCATGAAGTAAAATTTCGAGTTAGAAAAGCCTGAAAATTTGGTTTGGTCGCGTAGCGAAGCGGAGTAGGTGTTGTAAGTTTTACAGATTGGTTGCAAGTAGGACGATATCATCGGGATACTTTAAATTATTAATTGTTTCACCAGTTATGGAAATCCCTGCTTTTTCTTCCATGAATTCCTTGAATATAGCTCAACTGTAAAGATCTAAACATATTTTAAAAATCACCAGAAGTCACCAGATTTTATGTTTCGTTATATACACATACATAAATAAATGTACACAAGAATTTGTTCTTTTAAGTATATCAAAGTAAAATGCTCCAAGCACTCCAACTTTGACAGTGCAAGATTTGGTTAGACGAAATAAACACTTGCAAAAGAAATGTTTATTTGTAGAATTTACCAATTTAAATCAAACATAAATAGTGTATTCTAAACTTCACTTTATTTCAGTGTGTTATACGCGGGGCGCATGAAGTAAAATTTCGAGTTTATAAAGCCTGAAAATTACCGGGACCGGGATATGCATACTTGAAAGATAAATTCCCTGTATACAACTTAATTTATTAAAGTGGACTAAAACACCCGCAACCACCAATAAATCCTTGTTCAAATCAAGATCATTCCAACATTAAAAAAATAAACCCGAAGATTAATAACACGAACCGGACGATATAAAACTAAAACAACAATACCGAAAAAAATAGCTAACGGACACAATTTTTTTTAAACCCGCGATGAAATCCTAAGATTCCGGACCGAAAGCGTTGATTTACAATTAATCCGAGCGCCAAGAATGATAAATGTATTGTTCGAAATGGACGATAAATAAAATTAGGCCGCGGAATCGGAGAAAGAAAGAGAGAACGCGAGCATTTTATGATTGTGTCCTCTGAGAATCGGAATTAGAGAAGGAAAGGAGAGGAATGGTTGTGATGTTTTGTTGTGTGTTCTATGAAAATTTAAATTTATTTGGAGCAATTTCGGAAATGATTTCATTTCTTCTCTCCAGGCGCGCCTTTCGTCCAGATAACAACTAATAAGTATTTCTTTTTGATGTGATTTATGTGCGGCTCGGCGTGAAACTAACTATAAATGGACGAGGAGGTGGACAATTGTGCCAATAACCTTTAAGAATTTAATTTATATCGATAAATAAAAGTAAGATTTAACACATTTAAATAATGTATTCAATTATTAAAAGCTTTGGAACTACCTAGGGTCTAGGCCCTAGGCTATTGTCTATCGGAGGTTTTCACTCCTTCATCAAGCATGAAGTGGGTATATATTTTAAATATAGTTAATGCTTGTTGCGTTTCACTCTTGATGAAATCAGATGTACAAATTTGGTGAAGAAAAACACTTGTTTCGTTTCATGATTTTATTCACGTTAAAATCATGGAACAAAACAAGTGTTTTTCTTGACCAAATATATTTCAAAGATCATATTGATCATTATCTTGCGGTATAAAATTCGTATAATGAATTTTTTTGTTTTTAATAGAGAGTTTTTCTTTTAAGAGGGCCAATTTTTTCTTGTAGTTTCTGGGGTACAAGATGGCGCAGAGATAGCAAAATTGCTGAAAGTAGTTTTGATTATGTATTATGTCATAGTGCCTGCCGAATTTTATCACAACGAATAATAATAAAAAATGGATAAATAAATATTCACGATTTTAATTTCAATCGACAAACTTTCAACTGTTTTTGATTGTATATATATATATGAATATATATATATATATATATATATATATATATATATATATATATATATATATATATATATATATATATATATATATATATAATATACAGGGTGCCCGTTTTTGGAGCTCAAGCATGGGTATCTTGGTTATTTGAAGAGATACAAGGTCGGTTAAAGTAGAGCAAAGTTGCCTAATCTGGAGTATAATATAATGCCGTTTTGAAGCATAAAATATTCCGAATACTTCCAAAGATATCCGAAAAAAATCAAAATTTTCAAAAAACGTTTTTATTTTTTTGCGAGACTATTTGAAGAGATACTTCAAAACAACTTACACTTTATCATTGCCACTTTATACGATCTACAACGTGGTCATATTATAATAAAAATTCGACGTTTCGATTTTCGGCAAATATCATCAACTTTGCTTTTTCTTATGGGCGCCATCTTGGATTTTTACATTTTCAAATACAGCTTTTTTTCCGATTACGGTAATGTGTCATGTGTTGGAGTTTGGTCTAGCAGTTTGCAGGAAATGCCAAAAATCCTGTTTTTGCAAAGAGTGCCTTGAAAATGACAGCTACATATTTGTTTAATAAAGTAATTTATTAAATAATAATACAAAACTAACGCAAAATTGTTTTCTATTCCTATTTCAATATAAGATATAAAAATTACAAAAATATTATTCAAATTGATAACAAAGAATGAAACAAGAGCATAAAAAACGAATAAATTAAAGAAAACAATTATAAGAGGTGTTGGAATGGCCCACCCTCCATCTTCAAGCTTATGCTGTATGCGTCTTCTTAAATTTTATATTGATCTTAAAACATCCCTTCTTCTTATTTTGGTCTATAAAGTTGTAGTGATCTTTCTTCGCAATTTATTGATATCGGTGGGTACAGATTTATAAATTATGTTTTTTATAGCTCCCCATAAATAATAATCTAATGGGGAAAGATCTGACGAACGTGCCGGTCAGCGTACGTCCCCACTCTTTGAAATGACTCTATCGGAAAATATTTCAGACAAGTAATCAGACACTCTCCTAGCGTTATGTGGTGGAGCTCCATCTTGCTGGAACCAAAGGCTATTTAGGTAGTTGAGGCAAATGTTGTGATCGATGTAATTGGTCAGGTAGGTCATTGAAAAGTGCAAATACACATCTGCAGGCAAATTGTGTTCGTAAATGGCCAATGATCTTATCGCCAAATAAACTAACCCATAGATAGTCGTTCTTGGTGCTCGTGTGGATTTTCAAAACGGACTATACATGTTCATTGTGACGATTGAACATGTCTATGTTGGTAAATTTACACTTATCCGTGAATATCACGTTAAAAAGAATATGGGGATTTTGCAATAACAGCGTCATGATGTTCCTACAAAACTTCTTCATCGTTCAGTATCTTCCTGATGCAAGACTTGCGTGATATGATTTTTAAAGGGACGATACTTATGTTTTTTCAAGACTCTCCACACTACCTGACGAGGTACATTAATTTCTTCTGCTATAGCCCTTGTCGAAGTAGAAGGATTATTTTGAATCTGATGTAGAATTAAATTTAAACCCTTATTATTATTTTTCAGAAGGTTTTAACATTTTACATTTTACTTGCTTGTAAAATTTCCATTTCATTTCCGTTGGGCCTATGAACACGTCTTCTAGGCTTAGAAAATACACCAAACTCAGCTAAATTTCTATGAACAATCAGAAAACAATTTTGAGCAGGTTGTTGTCTTTCCGAACATCCGAATATATTCGAAGCAACTTGCACATTTCGATGCGATCCGTAATAAAGTTCTAGCATATCGCGTTTTTCTTTAATTGAAAACGGCATTTTGTTATAAATTTATACTAGTTTTGTAACTGTAGGTCAGGATAAGCAAAATTCAGTCGAAGTGTCAAAAATTTACTTATTAAACAAAAGTGTAGCTGTCTTTTCCAAGGCACTCTTTGCAAAAACAGGATTTTTGGCATTTCCGTCAAACTGCTAGACCAAACCCCAACACATGATACATCACCGTAATCAGAAAAAAAACTGTACTTGAAAATGTAAAAATCCAAGATGGCGACCATAAGAAAAAACAAAGTTGATGATGTTTGACGAAAATCGAAACGTCGAATTTTTATTATGATATCACCACGTTGTAGAGCGTACAAAGTGGCAATGATTAAGGGTAAGTTGTTTTGAAGTATCTCTTCAAATAGTCTCGCAAAAACACAAAACGTTTTTTGATCATTTCGATTTTTTGCAGATATCTTCGGAAGTATTCGGAATATTTTATGTTTCAAAACGGCATTAGGTTATACTCCAGATTGGGCAATTTGGCCCTAATTTAACCGACCTTGCATCTCTTCAAATAATCGAAATCCTCATGTTTGAGCTATAAAAATGGGCACCCTGTATACTGGAAGTTTTTCTTAAAAGTACACGTGTTTCAAAGTCCGCTTATTTGTTGTAAATCTTTAGATATTCGTTGTTTTTTTTAAGAGTTCAATTTGCAGCTTTAAACGAATGTTTTCCACTCCCAGACTACGCATGAAGTAAAATTTCGAGTTTAGAAAAGCCCCGTGAACATTTGTCGAGGGTCGCGCAGCGACCCGAGACTAATTTTCTGGGCTTTTCTAAACTCGAAATTTTACTTCATGCGCCACGCGTATAGAACACTGATTTCAAGTGAGGTTCAAATATACATAAAGTTCATAATATTTTAGTGTTTTATACGCGTGGCGCATGAAGTAAAATTTCGAGTTTAGAAAAGCCCAGAAAATTTGTCTCGGGTCGCTGCGCGACCCTCGACAAATTTTCACGGGGCTTTTCTAAACTCGAAATTTTACTTCATGCTTAGTCTGGGAGTGGAAAACACTCGTTAAAGTGATAAAAAAAATGTTTAAATATGCCAGAATTTTGGAAAAATCGAAAACTGTCGAAAATCGATGAAATGTTTAAATTTGATAAAATGTCAAAACAATGTCAAAAAGTCATGAAATGTCAAGAAATATTGAAATTTGACAACAATTTGAAGTATGTGATAAGTGATAATGTATAATAAAAAAATATTTTAAATATTTTAAACTTAACAATTAATCAGTATTTATATGCGCGTAGCGCATGAAGTAAAATTTCGAGTTGAGAAAAGCTAGAAATTCTTAGGGCTTTTCTCAACTCAAAATTTTACTTCATGTTTAGTCTGGGAATAGAAAACATTCGTTAAAAAATAATCACTGGCTTTTTATAATATTTTCATTAATTTACAAAATCTTAAGGGTTTTCAAGTTTTGGTTCATTTTTTAATATCTTGTCAATTTTCGTGAATTTCCAAGATTTAAATTAATTTTCAAAATTTTGACGACTCGTGAATTTTGCCTTTCATGTATTACCTTGAATTTCGTTCATTTAAAAGAAAAATTCCGGTATTCATGAATTTTTAAATTTTCAAGAATTTCGTTCATTTTTGGGCTCGCAATTGCAAAGAAATTTATTTGACAAAAAATATGAGGCCCTTCTTTATTAATCGTTAACCATTAATATAACGCCTAAATTAATTATTCGATGCTGAAGAATTTATGAAAAATTATTAAAAATTCATAATAAATGTTGATAACTTCTTGCAAATTCACACTTGTATGAAAATTTTGAAGATTAACGGAAATCTTGGAAATTCTCGATTTTTATAGATTTACAAAAATCTTGAAAAATTCATGATGGGCGTCTAGATTTTGGAAACTATCTAAAATCTTTGGATTTCGCGAAAACCGTCGAATTTTTGAAAATTAACGGAAATCTTGAAAATTTACAAAAAGCGTTTTGAATTTTAAAGTTGACTAAAACGTTGAAAATTCCCGAATAATGAGATTATGAAAATTAACTAAAATCGTAGAAATTCATAAAAATTAACGAAAGTTTAGGAAATTCACGAAAACTGCTAACGTTTTAAAATATGACGAAAATCTCAAGAATTAATATATAGCATCAACATTTTAAAAAATTGCGAAATTCACTAAAACCGTCAGAATTGAATAAATTACCAACAATCTTGGATGAAACTCCAAGATTGTTGGTAAGTTATAAAATTCTGACGGTTTTTGTGAATTTCGCAATTTTTGAAACACGCGTCAAAATTTAAAAAATTAATAAAAACCTTGGGGAATTAAACAATTCAGGAGTTTTCAAAATTAAAAGAAATCTTAGAAAAGTTTCAAAAAGCGTTAAAGAATAAATTAAATTTTAGAAATTCATTAAGAATTCTCGAAACTGAAAATATACTAAAATCTTCTAAATTCACGGGGCTCAATAATTATGATTATTATTGTTATATACATAAACATAACAAAAATAAATTAAAATCTTTTAAAATGTCGAAAATAACAATAAACATTCAATTTGGTAAATTATAAATGGAAAAGGAATTTTTCCGACTCAGCTCTTGAATCAACATTTACTGGCATTCCACATTCCTATTCAAAACATGAATCCAGAAATGCAATTATATTTACAAAATGTATTAGGAAATATTTTAACAATGTCTTTTTTTGTTGTGTATCATTAACATAATACATGAATGACCGGTCCGCGTCAAAAAAAATACATTCGGAAGTCAAGGTCGGGAGCCGGGAGCCAGGAGCCCATGTCGCGATCTATTTATTTATTTATTTACGTTTCGACTTTTACAATAATACAAAAATTAAACATATCGATAACAAAAATACAAAAATGGGCGCTTATGCTGGCTTAGATACTACAAGATTATTCAAATAAACTAAAAGTTAAATTATACTTGTATGAGTTACAAAATACCTACGAACTATAAACTATAAAGGCACATGTTATTCATTAATAGAGTTTAAGTAGTCTAAACATTTTTTACGAAACAATGAGATTGATGAATTAAACAAGTAAGTAAGTAAGTAAGTATATTTATTGGTGCTAAAAACATGGTGGTGGATAAAATTACATATATAGAACAATGACAAATAATTAAAATGTTCAATGTTCAATGGCTTCAATTATTTTAGTTGTGAAGTGTCGCTTAAAAGGTACTCGTCAATACTATAAAATCCATTGCATATTAGGAAGTGTTTGATTGATTTCCGAAATGCGTTTAACGGGAGAGATTTTACTGTTTCTGGTAGAACATTATACAGCTTGGGCCCACAATAGTTTAGACCATTACGTGACTTACTCAGTCGCAATCTAGGAATCTCGATAAGGGTTCCAAATCTAGTATTATGTTCATGTTTTTGGTTTTGTTTTACATATAAATTAAAATGTGTATGTACATAAGTTACGCATTCCAAGATAAATAAACATGGTAAGGTTAGTACTTTTAGATCAATAAAGGCCTGTCTACAATCGTCGCGATAATTGATAGATGCGAGAACCCTTATTGCACGTCGTTGTAGTTTGAAAAGCCGTATAGTGATACTGGAATGGCCCCAGACCAATATGCCATACGTAAGATGACTTTGGCATTGGGAATAGTACACTTGAAGTATGGCACTATTAGGAAGCCAATTTTTTAACTGCCTTAACGCATATACAGATTTCGATACTTTTTTTGCAGTTTCTAGTTCGTGTTTGTTCCAGTTTAATTTGCTGTCAATATGGACCCCAAGAAATTTAACAGTACTTAAAGCTGCATTCCGTTTTAGGGAGAACACAACGTGCGTAGATTTCTCCGGATTTAGAGATAGCCTATTGGCAACAAACCAGTTTGAAGCTTTCTGCACTGAAGTAGCATTAATTATTTTTGCATCGCTATCTGTTTGTGCACAAGATTTTATTGTGGTATCGTCTGCGAACAGGATAATAGAAGATTGATCCAACTGAAATGATAAATCATTTATATAAATTAAAAATAACAGTGGCCCCAGGATTGAGCCCTGGGGTACTCCACATGTTACTTCTAATTCACTTGACGCGGTGTTGTTCACATGTACTTGTTGAAATCTAGAGCTCAGATAGGAATTTATTAACCGGCAGCTTTCGGGATGGAAGTTGTAATAGTATAGCTTCCGCAAGAGGACGCCGTGAGAGACACAGTCAAAAGCTTTACTGAGGTCCAGAAAGGTTGCCACGGAACACGATCCAGTTTCAAACCCCTCGTATATTTCCTCAGTAAGCGCAATGACTGTATCCCTAACAGACCGACCCCTACGGAAGCCAAACTGCTTGCAATTAATAAGGTTATAGCAATCTAGATATTCTACAGTCTGTTCAAGTATAATTTTTTCTAGTACTTTAGATATTATAGGCAACAGCGAGATGGGCCTGTAGTTGTTGCAGTTAGATGTATCACCCTTTTTAAAAATTGGAATAACAATAGCACGTTGCAGACACTTTGGAAAAATACCCGATTCTATGCAGCTATTCAGTAGTTTTGTCAAAAGAAGTATAATAACGTCAATTATATTTTTTAACATAGATACATTCATTCCGTATATGTCGCGGCTTTTTGAGTTTTTTTAATTTACAAACTGTGTTTCTCACAACAAAAGGGCTAACTTTTTTGAACTTAAAATATATGTTTGAGTTTGCCCTTAGTTTACTCACAAGTAAGATTGGCGAGTCGTTTGTGGCAGGAAGACTGTTGATTAGTTTGTTAACCACTTCTGTAAAAAATGTATTAAAAGTATTGCAATTAATATCACATTTGGTATCACAGTAAGTCTTGTTGTTCATAGATTTTACTAATGACCATATAGCCTTAGGTCTATTTGCAGCCTCGTCTATATATTTTCCATTGGCAAGTACCCTAGCGTTTTTAAGACTAACATTATATTTATGTTTTAATGCTTTATATTGACTTCTTAATTCGGGATATCTTGAACTAGCATCTCTTAGTAAAAACAGGTTTTTTCGCATTAATCTTAGACTATTATTGTACCATTTTATTTTGACAGATTTTTTGATTATTCTTACTTCCTTTTCAGGAAAGGACTCATTGATTGAAAGTTGGATAATACTGATAAATGCATTACATTTATCTTCAATATTGTTATTTACATCATCGATGAAGTTCCAATTTTGAATACTCAGCAAGTTGTAAAAAGTAAACTGACCATGCTGGGTTATTGGTCTTACTTTGCGTTTACAGGGTATGTCATTAACTACGTTTAAATTCACCTTAACATTTATACCTATATGATCTGAAAGTCCTGCATCGATAGCCTCTACTGATAGGTCGTTTGAGTTTATATTGGTAAATATATTGTCTAATGTGTTTTCGCATCTGGTTTTAAAGAATACTTTTCCGGTAAGATTGTAGGAACTGAGTAAGTCACTGACAGCTGTGGCCCTAGAATCATTTGAATTAAATAAAACATTAAAATCTCCACCTAGAATTATATGTTTGTTTATGTCAACCATATTTAGTATTGAGCCTAATGTAGTTAAAAAGTCCTTGAAATTTCCTGAGGGTGATCGATATAAAATTATTAAAATAATATTTAGTTCTGGCAGGAATGATGCAGCTACTTCACAGTGAAGTTCATTCGATAAATCGTTGAGATGTTCCAATGGTTTGAAAGGGATATTATTTCTGGATAGTTGCATTACCCCTCCGTGTATATGAGTGCTTCGTGCATAATAAGATGCTACTTGAAAATCGGTAATATGTATTGACAGAGCTTCATGATTGTCTAACCAGTGCTCGCTCAAACAAAGAGAATAAAACGTGTTATGATGTTCAAACAGAAATGCTTCAATTTCATTGATTTTGTTTCTTAGACATTGCATATTCATGAAACATAAGTTTATCTCCCTGGTCAAGCTAGCATGGTTAGAACTGGCTGGAAGACTAACAGGCGAGTCGGTGTCTATGTTACGCTTTTGCTCGCTTCGCGTGAAGGAAAATTTGCATTGTTATTCGGCTTGAAAATGAATATTCTTACTTTAATACCAGAGGGCCAAGTTTCTTCATTCATTAATATGTTTCGATGCTTAAAATCCGCTCCTAATTTGAAAGCTTTATTTTGACCCTTGAGGTTTAACTCCTCGATATGTACCGAGTCAATAACGGGGTAATTGTCCTTCATGTAGGTTTTAATCGTTTCTGTGTTGACGCTGGAGTCGCAGTTTCCAATGTAAACCCATGCAGTTTTAATAGGTGCGCGAAAATTATTTTCTGTTTCCCTTTTACCGGTCACTATGTGCTGTGTTTTCTTTTTGTAAGTTTTTACCTTCCATTCTTCGTTTGTTTCTGCTACGTTAATTTGAGCCGCGCAGCAAATTGGCGTTAGAACAAAATTCACATTTTTTGCGGACATATCATCAGTGTAAGAAGCATGTTTAGTTTTTCTCGTGAGCGCTGGCTTCGGCTGAGCGCGGTTATCCTTAAAATTGTCTGCGTTTGAATGGGTGGCTGGGGCGTCTGCGTTCAACGGCTGGATCTGATCGGCGAAACTGATTGAATGAACTGACTGGGATAAGGGAGGGGGCTTATTGTTGGCAGTAGAGCCAACGTTTATTTCTCCTTCCTTGTCAATAATTTTATTATTTTCGATTTCGGCTCTAGGTTTCTTCGCTTCTGTCGTACTTTTGTGATTTTTAATCGACTGTTTAAGGGATTGTATTTCTCTGTCTTTTAATTTCAGAATAGAAACTAATCTCTGTACCTCACATTCCAGATGGGTGTTGTTTTTCCGCATTTCGCAAATCAGAGACTTTAGCAGCGTTGATTCATCACTACACTCATTTGAGGTTAATTCTTGCTGAGCATCTAAGAGAACTTGGTTACAGCACTTCTTTGATCTTCCACTGCAACTTTTATGATAGGTTGCACCACACTTTGTGCAAACATAGCCAGACTTGGCTATGCTGCCACATTTACACACTTTAACTATATTATTTGTTGATAAATCACTAGGATGATTCTCTTGCTTGTCGGCCATTTTTATAGCCGTTACCTAACAAGTCAATATCATTCGGCAATGTGTTAAATAATCTCATAGTTCTGCATATAGTATTGTTAAATCCGTAATTTGACGAATGGAATTTTATTTTAAAAAGATTATTATGTCTACGTAAATGAGGCGGCAATGTACTAAAATTAAGTTGAACTAACAAATTACTGCATATCAAATCTCCGTTAATTAAGTTATATAAAATACATAAATCAGCAACAAGTCTACGTGTGTGTAACAAGGGAATATTTAGAACATTGCGAATGTACAATTTATCATAATTATTCAGTCCACTTCGATAGGCATAAAGTCTCAAGAAACCTTATTTCTTTTCACATGTTATTAGAAATCCCAGTATATTTTTAAAATATTACTAAAAAGGCACGATGCTGCCCCCTATTTATTGAAAGTACAATCAACATTTACATTGCTCTTATGGAAATTTCTAAGCAACGATTAATTATATTTATCATTTATTTTAGATCAATCTATTTAATAAAAAATGCTTCTAATAGTTACCTCGATAAATTAAAGCAAAATGAAGAATAAATAATGTTTTTTTGTGGAAGTAATACACGGATTTATGTGATCATTTGACAGTGTTCTATTATTTAATTTATGTTTAATTTAAAAAACATTTTTTTAAAAAAATATACTGTCAATTTATTTGCAAAGCTTCAATATACAATATATATAAGTTTCAATACTCTATTTTCATTATTGTGGAAGATTAATCGTTGTTCGTTCTTATGGCCAAATAACATCTAAATTTCTGAGCTTAAGTATACATTTCTCAATATAATATATACGCTGTAATTCTTCAGATATTCGTTGTTTTTACAAGTATTTTAAATTGAACTTTTAAACGAGTGTTTTCCACTCCCAGACTAAGCATGAAGTAAAATTTGGAGTTTAGAAAAGCCCCGTGAAAATTTGTCGAGGGTCGCGCAGCGACCCGAGACAAATTTTCTGGGCTTTTCTAAACTCCAAATTTTACTTCATGCGCCACGAGTATAAAACACAGATTACAAGTGAAGTTCGAATATACATAAATTTCACATACATTTTTTTTTAACGTGATATACAGGATCTATCCGAATTAATGAACAGGCTATTAATTCAGTTGCATCCTGTATATTACGTTAAAAAAAGTTCCACAATAATAATAATAATTACATTGATCCTATTGAAATTTCTAAGCAACGATTAATTATATTTATCATTTTTTATTAAATAGATTGATATTTAATAAAAAATGCTTCTAATAGTTACCTCGATAAATTAAAGCAGAATGAAGAATAAATAATGTTTTTTGTGGAAGTAATACACGGATTTATGTGATCATTTGACAGTGTTCTATTATTTAATTTATGTTTAATTTAAAAAACATTTTTTGAAAAAAATATACTGTCAATTTATTTGCGAAGCTTCAATGTACAATATGTATAAGTTTAAATACTCTATTTTCATTATTGTGGAAGATTAATCGTTGTTCGTTCTTATGGCCAAATAACATCTAAATTTCTGAGCTTAAGTATACATTTCTCAATATAATGTAAACGCTGAAAATCTTCAGATATTCGTTGTTTTTACAAGTATTTTAAAGTGAACTTTTAAACGAGTGTTTTCCACTCCCAGACTAAGCATGAAGTAAAATTTGGAGTTAAGAAAAGCCCCGTGAAAATTTGTCGAGGGTCGCGCAGCGACCCGAGACAAATTTTCTGGGCTTTTCTAAACTCCAAATTTTACTTCATGTGCCACGCGTATAAAACACAGATTACAAGTGAAGTTCGAATATACATAAATTTCACATACATTTTTTTAACGTGATATACAAGATCTATCCGAATTAATGAACAGGCTATTAATTCAGTTGCATCCTGTATAGTACGTTAAAAAGAGTTCCATTTTCACACAAGACACGCGCATTCTCAAACTGAAATAGCACTTAAAAAGTGTAATTCAGTAAATTCGAGAAGACAAACTTCCACCCGAGTGCGTACAAGCAAAAACTCTCTTGCGGCGGCCATTTGCGAATTTTCGAAATGCTCGCGCCGAAATTTATTCCGCGACAGCGCATGTTGCGCACTGACAGAAATCTTCATTACCACAGATTCACTGCCGACTCCTTACAGTAAAACCGCACCGAGCGCATAAATCCGGCAAATCCGAGTAATATATCTATGAGAAAAGCGCTTCAAGAGTTTTCTCAATTCAATCCGGATCGCTCCTTTAAAAATAATCACACGGACGTCGCATTTTTTTCATCCTCAATTGCTTCCACGGCATCATCATCACTTGTTAACGTGCCGGGGTTTTCTTGTGCGATTAAAGCCGGAAAATGCGGTTGTTTGAAAACATTTGTTTCCCGAAAAATAACGGCAGTTCCTTATCGCCATACCTCATAGAAAATGCAAAACCACGAGAGAGGTTGGCTCTCTGTTTAGATTAGTTATCATTGTCGTTATTCCGTTTCTAATACCAAATATAGAAAAATCTCCTTCGGATCGTACCAATTACAAAGGGAAAAAGCACCGGAGAAGAGGAGTCCGTATGCACATGGGAAACATAATACATTTTAAAGATCACGATCAGCGCGGAACGGAACGGAACCCAGGGCCCTGGCTCTTAGGCTTTTATGCTCTTATGCTCTTAGACTAGGCCATCTTTATATGTATATACATATGCTGGTAGTTAGGCACATTTAAGTACCATCCGCGGACGCATGCTCGGAATTAAATTATAGAAACTCCTTAAACGAACAGGTGCCTTTCATTGTGCAAGCTACGTTCTCTACATCTTTATTATGCTACAGTTTATGGTTATTCCATACCTAAAAACAATGAATTCAATACAAAAAACAAGAAGAAACGAACAGTTTGATCATCCGTGTATACTTCATGCAAACATAACCTTCAAAGGATAAGTCTTAATTAATAAGACTACTAAGATAACAAATACCCATTGAAACAACTACGTCTCGCCGCAAAAATACCGCCGGATATAGAATTACGTAATAAAATATTTAAAACCTTATTTGGTTTGTTAAAAGGCTATATGTAACATTTAGGCCAATCCATTTCTGATTATGTGTTCACAAGAGACATAACACTTTTTACCTATCAATATAAATGACATAATCCCCTTTTTTACCTATAAATATCGATCATAATTTTCACTCATTCCATTTCTATGTACCTGTTCATTCCACACACAACACTTTTTCCAAGTAAGTTTATTTTAATTTTATTCCTAAATTTTTTAAAAACGTCATAAGCAAAGCTATACTGAAGAGAGATAAATCTTGATACGCGTCTATAGATGGCCTAAGACATTAGTTTTAATCCAAGTCCTTTCACTTCTAATTTGTTGCTATCTCCCCTTTTATTTTAAATTTGTATTTGTTAGTTGGTTTGAAGAGAATTTGACCTAAACGTTACTTTAATAGAGCGTTGTAACAAATCAAATTAAATAAGATTTTAAATATTTCATTGTATAATTCAATATCCGGAGGTGTATTTACACGGAAAGTAGTTGTTTCAATCGATATTTATTGTCTTAGGTTGTCTTATTAATTAAGACATTGTTTGCATTTTCACGAATAGTTTTTTCGTAATTTTATATATTATAAATATTTAATCTGAAATATCTGATATCGAATAATATCGATACTTTTCAATACGATATTTTACCGTATCGATACTTTGCTATACGATAATCGATACACAATATCGGTGTTTTTTTCAGATCAAATCATCCCTATTAAGAATGGCACAGGAGACAAAGTTAGGTCGGAACATAGTAGAACGTCGACTTTTTGCTTGAACAATTGTGGGTGTATTTCGTGTGTATGTGTGCGTGTGTGGAACTTTCGCCGAAGAAAAGAACGAGAGACCCGAAAATCCGAAACAATGCACGTTCGCGCGGCGCTGTGACCCTAAATTATAATTCCGGCGTTATTATAAGTGCAGTCTTGTATATTTTTCGGTGAAGTATGAAAATTGTTTATGCAACGTGTGTCCATTGTATGGTAATTCGGATCGCGCGCGCCCATCCGATGATAATCACCAATGATAAACTGCATTTATAATAATACACAATGCGTACATATGTTTGTATGTGCAGATGATGACACCTCCTTTCTACTATCACCCAAATATTTGATGTATACAACACATAAGACTGTTTTTCTTCTTTTTGCTATGTTTTTACCCTAAAGAAAACCCAACCTATAGTTATTTAATTTGGTTGGCGTTCACTTTGTACCGGGCTTTCATTAATTCCCGAACCCCACGTAACCAAAAATAATAGGCAACCAAATGTACAAGGTGGTATAGCTCACACAAAAATTCCCTAGATTTAAAAATATTTATTCGCCGGCGTATTTTTATGACGACTGAAAATATTATATTTAAAATGATTAAAAAATAGGCTCATCTTCAAAAATGTAACTAATTTTTATTAATTTTTTTTCTTAAACACGAACAGAACATACAAAAATAAATAAATAAATAGAAATAAAACTCAATGTTTCAGAATAATTAAACAATTTTTGCTTACCTGAAAATTCCGGGCGAATCTTGTAAGATCTCAAAGGTTGGTTTAACGATGCACCGCGCATAAACGTTTATGTCAAATTTGACTTTAGTAACGTTTGGTTACTTTTTTCAAAGCCTCCAACGTACAAATACAATAATTTACGCGGCAATTTTAAATTTAGTCACGTGGGGTTCGGGAATTAATGAAAGCCCTGTAGTACATCTTTATAGCAATTTAATTAAAACATTTAACTTTGTTTTACCACTTTTGTTTTACTTTTTAGTGACTATAGTTTCGACTACAAGCTAGTCATTATCAAACTAAGTTATCCTATTACCTATAGTTATAACACTATTCCTGGCTTATTGCATTTTTCAGAGATAAGTCACAAGTTAGATAAAGACATCTGAGCAAAATATGTTTTTTAACTCGCGACCCATAGTTTGGGAAACGTTAGATCAGCCTGTTTCATAAATCTTAGGACTGATGTTGTTACGAAAGTTTGAACAACTTCAAATTAAAATGACAAGAAATTGACACTCATCTACACTTCAAAAACCTATAATTATGTATGTTCCGTTTCACATACAATAAACATTCAAGAATATACATACAGGGTAATGTCAATATCCTGGTAATTAATACCTGCAACAATCCTAATAGCTCTTCTTTGCAAAGAAAATAACCTATGGCGACATGAAGAATGAACCCCACCGGTTGCAATTAAGGTGGTGTCATCTGCAAATTGGATCACTCTGCAACCATCTGTACGAAAATCATTTATATAAATAAAAAAAAAGTAACGGTCCGAGAATCGAGCCCTGAGGCACACCGTAATTTATGAGCAATGGTTCTGAAAGGGTGCCACTGCAAAATACCGCCTGTTTTCTATTTGTCAAATAACTTTTTATTAGTTTTTGGCTGGTCCTGTGAAAATTATAGAAACGTAATTTTTCAATAATAATCTCACGCGGAACACAGTCAAACGCTTTACTTAGATCTAAAAATGAAGCGATTGTCGTTTCGCCTGTTTCAAAGGATATGACAATTTGATGAGTAAGATCTAATACTGCATTAACTGTCGATGGCCCTTGACGGAAACCGTATTGATTTTCGTTAAACAGGCTGTTACTTACAAAATAGTCAATAATTTGCAGTGATGATATGGGTCTGTAATTATTCATATCGTCTTTATCACCCTTTTTATGAATGGGAATAACTTTTCCTATTTTTAGTTGATCAGGAAATTCACTAGATGTTATAACATAATTAATTAATTTTGTTAGTGGTTCCAGGATAACCTCAGCAACATTTTTTATTACTTTAATATTAAGGCCAAATATATCACAGCTATTATTTGTTTTTAGATTTTTTATAACACTACAAACAAGATCACACGAGACATTACTAAAACAGAAACTAGACTGACAGTTTATCACAGATGATGCTATCACAAGGGGATCTATATCACAGTTTATTATTTGACTAGCAATATCGCTTCCAATTGAAGTAAAGAATGTATTAAAGCTTGTAGCTGTTATATCACAAGTTGAGGTAGTACTAGAATTAGATGCCCGCTTTCTATTAATAATATTCCACATTGCTTTTGTGGGATTCGGTGCTGACCTAATGTCCGTATCATTTACTGCAATTTTTGCTGATTTTATTGCGTACTTATAGGATGTTCTTAACTGTTTTTTAAGATTAATCAGATAGGGAGTAGCATTTCTATTACACATTTCTTGTATTAAATGTAGTGTTTCTCTCATTTGTTTAATCTCCATATTAAACCATCTTGTATTAATTCTATTATTACTTTTTTTGCTTGCATGTTTCATAGGAAACGCTACCTCAAAGTGTTTCAATATAGTACCCATAAAGCTATTACACATGAGATTAACATCACAGAAAATATTACTCCAGTTTTCTTGTGCTAACAAATCATAAAACAAATTAATGCCCTTTGCTGTAATTGGTCTAATTACCCGGCAATGTTTAGGAGAACTGGTATTAATTACAGTACTTAATATAATACCATCGTGATCAGAGAAGTGAATTGAAATTGGTTTTACTTCTACCAGTTGTAAATCAAAACTAATGAAAAAAATATCTAAACATGCACTCCCTCTAGTAGGAAAATTTACAAGTTTACAAGTAAAAACCAAAACTGCTCAGAAAATCGCACAGTACCACTGTTTCATTACAGCTATTAATAAAATTAACATTAAAATCTCCACAGATCACTATATTACTCCCGAGTGTATCCATTTTATTAAAGACATCATTAAGACAATTTAAAAATGTATACACATTTCCATTAGGGCTCCTGTAAACAACAATTATAATAAAATTAAGTGTAGGCAATAAACAACAACATATTTCACATTCGATTTCGCGCGATAAATTACTAATCATATCTAACGATTTATATTGCAAGTCCCTTCTGACTAAACTGAGAACTCCACCGTGAATATGAGATGATCTGGAAAAGTGTGATGCTAGAGAAAATCCTTCAATATTTAACAATGGAGTTATATCAGGCTTAAGCCAGTGTTCAGTCAAACATAATACGTTAAATTGCTTGTCAACGCAAAGTGCCTCGATTTCAGATATTTTTCCTCTAACGGACTGTACATTTAAACATAGAATATTTAAAATTTTATTATTTGTTGTATCATGTGAATCCTTACAAATATGTCTCCCTACTTCATAGGCTCTTGATTGTGATCTTTTTGAAAATTTTTATCATAATACGGTTTGAACATTACACCAAGTGGCCAAAAATCGGTATTTTACAGCGTTTTTTTATGCAAAACAGGCAGCGTAATTTTAAAGGCATTATATTTTCCAGATTTACCATCAAGTTCCGTACACAATAACTTAACATTGGGCAATTTATTGCCAATGTAATCTGTAATTTGTTTTGTTGTTGTTTCGATGTTAATTTTTGTAACATGAATTTGCGTGTCTGGAACAAACGCACTAAAGGTGGTATTTTTCACGTTCCCGTAACGCTTGGAGCTACCTCTTTTCCTTTTTCTGGGTTGTTGAAAATTATCGTCCTCTTGTGGAATTGCGTCCCCTACATCACGATGCTGTTGCTCGCCGTGTGTTTGTTTTGATTTTGAACGCGTTAATACAGCAAATGTATGCTTTTGTATTTTTTGTTTAGTGGTTCTAGTAAGTAATAATTTATAAAGTTCTATCGAGAGTGAAAAAGTTTTGAGCAAATTGTGTAATTTAACGGTAACCAGGGAGACCTTTTAATCTTGTCCACACATATAAACGCAAACATATAGTTGTCAAACGGTCATTGGGAAGGCACTTTTGCCAGCGTCAGATAACTCAACATTAGCGACAGTAAATCGTCGATTCGCCGTGGAAAACCCGCGGCGCGACGCGAACCGCAAAAATCCCAACGGATTTATCACCGGCTAATCGCTATATTATATCAACTTATTTCACTTGCTAACTTACCACCTACAACACGAATTCAATGCAGAAATAACACATACATACACAGCGAAATAAGATGGAAAGACTCCGAATGACACACGCGATAGTTTAAGTCGGAAATGCACAGAGAGTAAAACTATGAAGTAAACAGACAGGCCTTAAAAGTGACGATCATTGAATGTTTGACAAAATCTCAAAGTGGTTGTTAAGGATTAAGGATTGGTTGTCTGGAGGGCAGCTGCAGCCACGCACGCTTAGGCCAAGTTTTAGGTCCATTCTACTGCCTAACTCCTGATGGTCAGACCCACTCCGCACTATTGGCAATTTCCAATATTTGTGCGATAAACCAGTTCTATGCGGGTCGTTCACAGAGACCCCATGAAAACATCCACACAGTTTTCGCACACGCCGATAGCAGGTCGTGTACACATTTCATAACAAATATTTTCAACTTTTTTTTCGATCATTTATGAAACGCATTAATCTATTTTTCCACTTTTTGTGCCATTTAGGAAGCCTATAAATCTATTTTTATTATACTTATCTGTAAACACTTCGTTTCCATATGCCTCTAGAATAATGAAAACGTCGCTTTTTCAAGCCACCGCACGGAAAGTATTTGTTTGTGCGCTCTTTTCGTGCGCTCTCAAATGTTGCCATAGCAATGATGTATTTGTCACTGACGTTTTGTTTTCCGTCAGTGAAATACGTAAGTTTGGTTGAAATGTACGCAGACTTAGAAGAAATTGATTTTGTAAATGATATTTTGGATATTTTAACCCAAGCGGCTAAAGAATTCCTACTAGTAAAATCCAGATATAGATACGAACACAGGCGGAGCGGGAACTATGAAAAACACAAAAATTGTGAGTGACGTTGTATAACTTCTATTTTATTTTTCTGAAAAGTCGTTCACCTTATAGTATTGATTCGCCACGTTGAAAAGATATTTGGCTTTAAAAAAAGTGCTAAGAAAATCAAATTTCAAATTTCTGGTATTCAACTTCATTTTCTTTCGAATTAGTTGCATACTCAATGACATTAGAAGCGTAACACCAAGAAGGAATGATTTTTTTGAATTCATATTTTAGCAACAGAGTGACTATATTTAAAGCATACATTGATAACAATTTCAACCTTGTGCCTTTTATATTTATTGTGAAAAAAAAATATTTCACTTTTTCTTTTTTGATAAAACTATTTATATGAGCTGTTTAGTACAGATGTTTTTAGTTTTCGTGTTTCCGTTGAGTGTGTTAAGCTTAAATAAAATGCCTCGAGTCCGAAGACGTCCACAATATGACCATTTAAGCGATTTTGACCGAGGTCGAGTTGTTGCTTATCGAGATGTCGGTATGTCCTATCGCGAAATTGCCCGCCGTATTGATTCCACTGCAGCAACTGTAATACGTATGTATCAGGTATGGACAGAAGAAGGTAGAGGAGCAAGAAGAAGACCAATTGGTCAACCAAGGCGTACCACAGAACGTCAAGATCGGCGCTTAAGACAAATAGCCCTGCGAGACCGTTTCGCTACTACGCGTCAAATCGGTGATCAATGGATTGGAGAAGAAGGTAGGCCCGTTAGTATGCGAACCTCATATCGCCGCATTCAATCCTTTGGGCTTCTTTCGTACCGTCCAAGATTAGTGCTTCCTTTAACAGCGAGACACTGTCGCCAAAGGTTGGACAGGTGCAGAGAACGGCAGCAATGGGAGGCAGAATGGCACGATGTCGTATTCAGCGATGAATCACGATTTTGTCTAGGCACGCATGATGGCCGTAGAAGGGTACGACGCTACCGTGGAGAACGACCTGATCTTAGGTTTGCTATTGAGAGGCATGTACACAGGACTGCTGGAGTAATGGTTTGGGGGGCTATTGCTTATGGTAGTCGATCACCTCTTGTATTCATTCGAGGCAGTATGACAGCTGCGCGTTATGTTGAAGACGTCATACGACCGACTTTGTTGCCTTATTTAGATGGCCGCCCAGACGAACTTTTTCAAAAAGATAACGCACGTCCCCATATTGCTCGTCGAACTATGAACTTTCTTAATGAAGCTGGTGTTAATGTTTTGGCGTGGCCGCCCCGTTCGCCGGATTTAAATCCCATTGAACATGTGTGGGATATCATGGGAAGAAGAATATTCTCTTTGCACCATCCTCCACAGACTCTAGCACAGTTGATCGATGAAATTCAAGTTGCTTGGAACGAGATGCCTCAAGAAGACATCGACCATCTCATTTTGTCGATGCTCAGACGTCTACACGAGTGTATACAGCAAAGGGGTCGCCAAACACATTATTAATTTTTTTTAGATTGTTTTTTAATAAAATTTCTTGAAAATGTAATCATTTTATTCTTGATGTAAGACTACCATACTGGCAAAAAATCAAGTTAAAATAATAACTCCTTCTGGGTGTTACGCTTCTAATGTCATTGAGTATATTTTTTCACTACCATGGATATTACTGGTTTGAAAATAAAAATATTATTTAAGTTTTCAGATAATTATAATGTTTTCATATAAGTATAATAAAAAAATAGCGTTCATTACACGTCCAGAAATGGATTTTTCCGTGCTTGCATGACTTCCCGTGTTCGGCTTCGCCTCACACTAAATGTCACGCACGCTCGGAAAAATCCCTTTTTCTGGACTCCTAATGAAATATACTATTAAATGATGTGTAAAGTGTTTGTTTTGAAGTGGGTACACATTTTCGGGATGGCAAAAAACTGTGTGGATATTTTTAATCCTTCACATTTGGGAGGGGGTTCACTTGACATAGTATCCCTTAGTTTTGACAGGGCCGGACACTCGTAAAGTATGTGCCTTGCTGCCTCATCCTCTTCGTTGCATCCTCGGCATATGGTATTGTTGGTGACTCCTATTTTTGCGAGGTGATTGTTAGTTTTGAAATAAAGTGACCGACACTGAAACGCACAGTCAGAAAACTGACATAGATTCATTCATATGGAATCTAAAAGCGGCTGATTGAAAGACATTACATGAAAAATAAAAACCAAAAGAATTTACCAAAGAGTAACTGAAAAAGAGTGAGAGGGACTGAAAGACACGTATCCACCACGTGTCTGTCAGTCCCTCTCAGACTTTTTCAGTTACTCTTTAGCAAATTCTTTTCGTTATAATATTTTATCGTATGTCTTTCGATGGAATCTAAATGATTTACACAGATACTGAAAAGTAACTTAAAGATGTTGATAATGACTGAAAGATATTGGTAGACAGATGAAAAATTCTGAAGGAGACTAAAAACGATTTACACACATACTAAAAACTAACTTATTGATGTTGGAGTTGACAAAGACTAAAAGATATTGGTAGACAAATGAAAAATTCTGATGGAGACTAAAAACGATTTACACAGATACTGAAAAGTAACTTAAAGATGCTGACTGAGACTAAAAGATGTTGATAAAGACTGAACGATGTTTGTAGACAGATGAAAAATTCTGATGGAGACTAAAAACGATTTACACACATACTAAAAAGTAAGTTATAGATGCTGACAGAGACTAAAAGGAGTTGACAAAGACTAAAAGATATTGGTAGACAGATGAAAAATTCTGATAGAGACTAAAAACTATTTACACAGATACTGAAAAGTAACTTACAAATGCTGACTGAGACTAAATGATGTTGATAAAGACTGAAAGATGTTTGTAGACAGATGAAAAATTCTGATGGAGACTAAAAACGATTTACACAAATACTGAAAAGTAACATAAAGATGCTGACTGAGACTAAAAGATGTTGATAAAGACTGAAAGAGGTTTGTAGACAGATGAAAAATTCTGATGGAAACTAAAAACGATTTACACAAATACTGAAAAGTAACTTATAGATGCTGACAGAGACTAAAAAGAGTTGACAAAGACTAAAAGATATTGGTAGACAGATGAAAAATTTTGATAGAGACTAAAAACTATTTACACAGATACTGAAAAGTAACTTAAAGATGCTGACTGAGACTAAAAGATGTTGATAAAGACTAAAAGATGTTTGTAGACAGATGAAAAATTCTGATAGAGACTAAAAACGATTTACACAAATACTAAAAAGTAACTTATAAATGCTACAGAGACTAAAAGGAGTTGACAAAGACTAAAAGATATTGGTAGACAGATGAAAAATTTTGATAGAGACTAAAAACTATTTACACAGATACTGAAAAGTAACTTAAAGATGCTGACTGAGACTAAAAGATGTTGATAAAGACTGAAAGAGGTTTGTAGACAGATGAAAAATTCTGATGGAGACTAAAAACGATTTACACAAATACTGAAAAGTATGTTATAGATGCTGACAGAGACTAAAAGGAGTTGACAAAGACTAAAAGATATTGGTAGACAGATGAAAAATTTTGATAGAAACTAAAAACTATTTACACAGATACTGAAAAGTAACTTAAAGATGCTGACTGAGACTAATAGATGTTGATAAAGACTGAAAGAGGTTTGTAGACAGATGAAAAATTCTGATGGAGACTAAAAACGATTTACACAAATACTGAAAAGTAACTTATAGATGCTGACAGAGACTAAAAGGAGTTGACAAAGACTAAAAGATATTGGTAGACAGATGAAATATTCTTATGGAGACTAAAAACGATTTACACAGATACTGAAAAGTAGCTTAAAGATGCTGACTGAGACTAAAAGATGTTGATAATGACTGAAAGATATTGGTAGATAGATGAAAAATTGATAGAGACTAAAAACTATTTACACAGATACTGAAAAGTAACTTAAAGATGCTGACTGAGACTAATAGATGTTGATAAAGACTGAAAGAGGTTTGTAGACAGATGAAAACTTCTGAAAGAGACTAAAAACGATTTACACAGATACTGAAAAGGAACTTATAGACGCAGACAGAGACTAAAAGGAGTTAAAAAAAGACTGAAAGATATCGGTAGATAGATGAAAAATTCTGAAGGAGACTAAATGAGACTGAAAGCTACGTGTATGGAACAAATTTAAATATCGAGTCAACAAAATGTCGTGAACACTAGAGTTATGTTTGTATATAAATGTGTTTGTGTGTGTGTGTTTGTATTAGAACACGGTCGAAGGTATTAATAAACATGGATCGTGTCGTATTTTGCAAGACGCCGGGGAATTAATGGTAGCTAAGTAATTCTTAAAGTGGCTTAAGGCGATCACGATGCCACTATATACATCATTAAACCGCTGATTTGCCGTTTTCTCCGAGTCGCGCTGAACTGAAAATCTCCCGGCCGGTTCGCCAATGGATCTAATTCGGCTCAGGTACCGTTATTGGAGGTTGATCTGAATAAAGAGCGCGTTTGTCTCATACGGAGTGGTTTTGCATAAATCACGTTAATCACAAAAAAAGTAAAAGACGGTTGTTGAAAATGTTCGATCTGATGTTCATTATTGAATATTAGTCAAAGTTTTAATAGAGCTACAACTTTAAAAATTTGGTAAGTGAATTGGGTATAGTTACATATTAGAATAAAATAGAATAGAATAATTGATTGATGTTAAGAATCAGAGATCATAGTCACGCCAGAAAAGAAAAAACATAGAACACTTTAGAAAATTGACATAAGTCGGTGTCAGCCGACATTAGTACATTAGTGTAATTTTACAGAAATCATTTAGCCCATCGTGTCCTAACTTGACACGAATTTTAATTGAACCATATGCTGGTCCTGTTATTGCTTTTCTTCGTAAAGTCACGACGCACATTTCCACATTTGTGATATATTTTAAACTAACGATTGTCATACACTCCCAGGCTAAGCATGAAGTAAAATTTCGAGTTTAGAAAAGCCCCGCGTAGAAAATTTGTCGAGGGTCGCGCAGCGACCCAAGACAAATTTTCACGGGGCTTTTCTAAACTCGAAATTTTACTTCATGCGCCACGCGTATAAAACACTGATTTCATGTAAAGTTAAACAAATATTTACTTATTTGGATTGATTGAGTTACTTGAAGATAATTATACTTTGATTAAAAAACACTTAGAACCTTTCTTTAATACTTTAAAGTATTGAAGAAAGGTTCTAAGTGTTTTTTAATCAAAATATTTACTGCTGAGTTATGATGGATTAATTTTTGCACAGATACAGCAAAAAAAATGCAAACATTTCTTTTTTGTGAATATTTTAATAATAATAAGTAACACAAATAAGAGACTTAAAATTTACATAACTGAGATTATACAGTTATACAAACAAAGTTTAAGTGTCTTATTTGTGGAAATAATGATGTAAACCGAAATAGAAGCCTCCACAGTTAACAATAATAAGTAATGTAGATATAACAAATTTAGTTTCAGGCCCTTTTTTCATATTGTTAATATCTTAATCATTATATAGAATGTTCAATTAAAAAGAACCTCTAGAGTGCCATGAAAAAAATTGTAGGTTGGCAACTCCGAAATTATATATTAAAATTATTATGTTTGACGTTTTATATGTCAATTCCCAAAGCGTGTAGCCAACTTAAATTAAAAAAATGGAATCATGGCACTCTAGAGATTTTTTGTTTTTATTGAACATACGATATCCTTAATGGGAAAAGTGTTAGGATGGACACATCGCCACTTTTTTTTATTAGTATCAGTATCATGCTGTCCTTAACCGTAAGATAGTGGGGCCCACCAAATAACCTGGCCTGAGGTTAGGATATGGGGGCCATGGTTAATACCATGTCTAGCAACAAAATATAGGTGCATACGAATTTTAAAACACTGATCTACACAAATTTTATGAGTATAATATGAAATTGGTTAAAAAAGCTGTATTTAGTGGTAGTAATAAGAAACGTGTATACATTTCTTGGATAAAAGAAGCAGCGAGAGCAGAGACAGAGACGGCGAGAGAGCAAGGTCATGACACCGTCCAAGCCGTCCGCACCTGTTGCTCCGAAGTAATTACAAGACTTTTCCTTTCCGTCCAGCATCCCGTTAAAAGGCCCACCCTAGGAACACCGCCACGCCGAGTTCACCGTGAAACTCGCGGGTCGCTCAAAAATCGCACTAGCAACGAAAAACCTCACCATATGGTCCATCCGGCGGGTTCGTACTCTGCCGTCATTCCATCCGAAGGAGAGGAACGAAGAGAGAGTGGGTGGAAGAGCAGCACCAGCACATCCAGACCCGGCTCGTGCTGAACAGGTATCCACCTACAACATTCTTTTGTGCTGCTACCTGATACTTCTCTTCGGCTATAAATATAAATGCACGTACGTTTTAAAAGCGTATTAAATAACGAATCCATATCTAATATCACTCCGTCCTTCTCTTCTTCATCCTCGTCTTCGTCGTGTTGTTCCTCTTCGGCGATTCATTCGTCTTCATTAACCCGGACGTGGGGAGGAAAGGGTCGGCCGGGTCGTGACCCTTTCCTCATCAACCTCGCTTTACCGCAATGCGATCAAATTCAACTGCACCTCAACTCTGAGGTTAACAACATTTAAGAAAGTCATTTTAAATTTTTATTCACAAGCTCGTTTTCTTGCGCTTTTATTTGTACCATTCAGATCTATCTAAATACATAAAGAGCTTACATAAATCAAAATGTATCTGTTTGCTCTGAGGCTTAACTTATCTTAGCTCGAAATTTTATTATTATTTTAACGAAGAAGTGGAAATACTCTATAGCAGGTTTTGAGTTGAACATTTTCATAAAATCAACAATTCGCAGCGTACACATCAGAATATTTATAACATAAAGAAATTTAACATAGAGAAAAATTGAGTTTGTCAATGGTTTGCAGAATATTTACAAAATATAAAATAACAAATTAAAATTAATATCGACTTTCTGCAATGAGACAACATTTTTCAACATTTTTGCAGAAAGTCGAGAATAATTATACTTAAGAGAAGTATTCCCTGTATATAGTAATTATTCCGAAATTCTATTACAATAAATTCAATATATTTGGTATTATTTTAAACATACTTCTATACATTTTATTTATTTATTCATATATTTATTATTTTAAAAATTTAATTTGTTTGTAAAACTGTCTCTTTACTACATCGTAACTGTCATTTTTTAAATTGATTAGCTATTAATTAAGTTAACTAACACACCCGCAATTATCATGATTTGTTATTGTTACCATTGTAAACATATTTATTAGGACGGGCCGAATTGTAAGGAAGTTTTTTTTTTAAGAGTGGGTCTAATTTTTTCTGATTCTGCGTTCAATTCTAAGAAAAAAAGTCTATGGGACCATAGGTCTACGGTGAATTTAAAGCCGCATTAATTCTAATTGAAGATTTTACTGCAGCCGGTTGTAATATTTATTTGGATTTCAGTTCTGATTTCTAATATTTCCTATTTTTATTTATATTTTAGAGTTCATGGGGGTTTTAAGTGTGACGAATTCAACGTTGATATTTATTTTTGTCTTAGGCATCCGCAAGATGTCAAATTTAGTTTAAAACTTAGAAACCTCAATTGATTGATTGATAAGGCTGATAAATGTTGAAAGTTCATCTTCACTTTTATATAAATAAAATAAAATAATTTAAAACTTTCAAATATATATTATAAACTCGCTACAATTGTTTCGCCACACTGTCTTAATCTTACAGTGTGGCGAAACAATTGTAGCGAGTTTACAATATATATTTGAAAGTTTTAAATTATTTTATTTTATTTATATAAAAGTAAACCTCAATTGCTTCTACATAAAATCTCGCAGAATGATGAAAATCCTGAAAAATCGAAATCAGATATTGTGGAAAATAAGTTGGTTCAAATTGGCATTCTTAGACTTATTTGTACATACAAATTGATGATTCAATGGTCTTTAATGTTGATTACTTTTGTCAGTTTTAGTTAACTTTATAATATTGTATAGCTGAGGCTGTTAGTTGGTGAAACTCCATAATATCACTTAAATAACACACTTAATATGTTTAGGTTTCAAATTAATGTTTATTGTACTACAACAATTGTTTCACCACACAGTGGCTTCATCAGGTAGATGAATTCATGAATTCATCTACCTGATGAAGCCACTGTGTGGTGAAACAATTCTTGTAGTACAATAAACATTATTTTGAAACCTTAACATATTAAGTGTGTTATTTAACTTTATAAATTTGAATCACAGAAGAACATGCATTCATAAATTATAATGTATCGTATGCTCAATAAACAAAATTCCTAGAGTGCCATGGAAAATATTCTAGGTTGTCAACTCTGATTATAATTATTGTGTCTGACGTTTTACCTAACCTAAATTTAAAATAGATGAAATCATGGCACTCTGGAGGTTTTTTTTTTAATCAAACATACGATATTATTGGTATAGATGAAGTATGTTTATAAACTTCATTGGTAATCAGTGTTTTATACGCGTGGCGCATGAAGTAAAATTTCGAGTTTAGAAAAGCCCCGTGAAAATTTGTCTCGGGTCGCTGCGCGACCCTCGACAAATTTTCTACGCGGGGCTTTTCTAAACTCGAAATTTTACTTCATGCTTAGTCTGGGAGTGGAATCACTCGTTCGAAACTTTAAATTAGACGCTTTTATAAAATCGACGTATATCTAAAAAATGACAGCGTATACGTTATGTACATAAAATAGAAAAATCTTCAGTATGTAATATAATAAGTCATCCATAGCGATCATTAAAAGAAGAGCAGAATTTTTCCTAAAATCAAATGTTAGACTTAACTCTATAATTGCTTGGCCATTAATGAGTTAATTGACAGTTTGGCACTTTATAGAAAACCGAAATATTTGATCTAAAATCACTTTAAATGGATATTAATTTTTATGAACTAAATTGACTTTTGGGGTTTAATTATTATGGTTTTGTACATTTTTTTTTAAAGCAGTCTGTGTTGTATACTATAGAAAATTTCATGAAAAATGCTGAAAAACGAGACCATTTCTACATTTCTAGCTCAATTTGTAGAGCAGTAATCATAATTTAAAAAAACTTAGCAATTTGCGATTGCGACCCCGTTTTCTGAAACAAATGCATATATTCCTTTTCTAATGGAGTACGCAAACAACACTGCTTCAGATGGCGAACACATTGCCAATTTCTTTGCAGATTTTTTTTTCGACAGTATATACAACCGATAACACTCAGTCCCCAACTCGTAGTAATGATTACCATGATCAATCTGTAAATGATATTAAACTTTGTGTCTCCAAGTCAGACGTGTTTAATCATATCTCAAAACTCAAATTAAGCAAACACGTTGGACCAGACAGAATCTCGAACTATATCCTACTAAACTGCATCTACTCTTTATCCAGTCCCATTTATGATCTAATGTCGAAGTCACTTCAGATAGGAATTTTCCCGGAAAGGTGGAAATTAAGTTATGTGTTGCCAATATATAAGTCTGGGGCGCGTAATCTAGTTTCAAATTATAGAGGTGTCTGCATTCAATCAGCAATTCCCAAAATTCTCGATTCTTTAGTTGCGAATCAATTAGCATACATGTCTTCTCATATTTTTGCCACACAACAGCATGGCTTCATTGCGAAACGATCTACTGTAACGAATCTCCTCTGCTTTAGACATTATCTGTCCGAATCAATAGACCAAAATGTTCAGGTTGATGCGATATACACCGATTTCGCTAAAGCGTTTGATAGTGTCAATCATCGCATTCTCTTGGACAAATTAGAAGGCCTCGGTTTTAATACCTTAACACTTGCATGGCTTAGTTCATTCTTAGTAAGACGTACACAAAGGGTATGTATTAACAACTTCGTTTCAGACACAATCGATGTATCTTCTGGGGTCACACAGGGCTTTCATTGTGGTCCTATTGTGTTTTTACTATTTATCAATGATATCCAGTATGTAATTAAGAATTGTAACTTTCTGATGTTTGCTGACGATATAAAATTGTTTAGAAGGGTAGAAACAACTCAGGACTGCAAACTTATTCAAGAAGACATCAACAACATAAATGATTGGTGTGTACGTAACCAACTTTTATTAAATATAAATAAATGTTACGTGATATCATTCTCGATGTATCTATTGATAGTTCCTTGATAGTTCCTCCATTACGCGTGTATCTGAAGTCGAGGATTTGGGAGTTTTGTTTGATGAAGGCTTATCTTTTAAAACACATATAGCAAAAATCCGTAATAAAGCTTCGAAAATGTGGGGATTTGTCTGGCATGTTGGGAAACAATTTAATGTAATGTGTTTGAAAACTTTGTATTGTTCCTTAGTTCGTTGTCATCTAGAGTATGCTTCAGTAATATGGTCACCCTATACTATCGCAGACTGCAAATCGCTGGAAATTATCCAAAATACATTTCTCAGAATAATGGAGCACAAACTAGGCAGGACACATAGTCCAGGGAATTACACTGACATAAAAGACCTACTACAGATGCATACTCTGGAATCCCGCAGACGGATCAACGATCTGAGTACTCTGCATAGCCTCATAAACGGCTCCATCGATTGTCCAGATATTTTAAAATATCTGGATTTTTACTTTTCCGCCAACAGCCGTTTATTACGATCAAGACCGCTATTTCGCGAACTCCTCTTTGGAGTTTTAGATTTGATATCATGCAAAATATTTTAGGATACTAAATCAATTTCATTACTAGTTTTCCTTATGTTATTATTGTTTTTAGATTTTGTTATTTCTATATAGAATAATTGCTGTAATTATTACCACCATTTATTAAATTTTAGTTATTAATGTTAATACGTTTTATCAATTTTTATATATTATCGTTATAATTTTGTACATATTCTTTGTAAAAGGGGTTTCCCGTGAGAGAATAAATAAATAAAATAAAAATTATATATCTAATCCTAAAATTCGATATTGTTTTCTGTCTATGTAATGACAATAAGAAATCTGAGATGGTAATGTATAAGACTGTGTTGATTTTACATAGAATTACCCCTCAAAAACATAACTACAAAAGTAATAAAAAACATAACTACAAAAGTAATAAAAAACAAAAAGAATATGTAGAAAATTATAATATTTTAAACATGTATCAGTGTAATCGCTTTTACAATAAATCAAATGTTTTGAACTTATTTTGTGTCAAAAATATTTTTTATTTCTTGATCAATTCTAAGAATTTGAAGTAATTTTGATAACATATCGAAAAATCCAATGGTTTTTACGAACTTCTTTACTTTGAAAACTTATAACTACACATTCAAGCAAGATATTTAAGTTTTCTGTACTATAATATGAGTCTTAAATATATTGTCCTCCTTTCCGAGATTTTTACCTAATTTTGAAACCGTATGATTTTTGAAACATTATTTCACTCCAAAATCCAATATTATTTTATCGAATTCTTTACTTTGCAATTAGAAGATTTTTACTTTTTTGTATAGCAATATGAACAATAGTCTTATCTTAATAGATTCTGATCATTTGAACTTATTTTAAAAATATGTGATATTTTTTCATTAAATTTTACCCTAAAAGTCAATTTAGTTTATAAAAATATCCATTCAAATTGATTTTACATCAAATATTTCGGCTTTTATAAAATGCCAAACTATAAATTAACACATTAAATGGCCGAGCAATTAAAGAATTGACTCTACAAGTTGATTTTAGGAAAAATTCTGCTTTTCCTTTAATGATTTCTATGAATGACCTATATTCAGCTCTTAGTTATATAGTATGTCACAATGTTTAACATACGCCAGATTTACTATTGTTCCTATTATTATTATATCCATAAACATTTTGCATGTACAAGTTATATTATTTGTAACTCTGTCATTGTAAATAAAGATTCTATCTATCTTTCTAGATATATTACATATTGGAGATTTTTCTATTAAATGTACATAACGCTTCAAACTTTTGTCCGCCATTTTAAAGGAAAAAGTTTATATAAATGTTTCAAATACTGCTGCTATTCATTAATGATCTTAGAAACATATTTAAAAACTGTAAATATTTGTTTTTAGCAAACGATCTTAAACTATACAATCGTATTGTCTGTCAGAAAGATCAGATTATAATGCAACATAATTTATTTATTTATTTATTTGTACGGAAATCTCCATTTTACATTAAATATATATATAATAATAATAAATGTGTGTAAATTAAACATATAACAAATAATACAATGCACATGATAGTTATAAAATTCAAGTTACAATTAGCTAATAAATACAATTAAAAACAACTACAAGATCAATGAGCGAAAGGTGGCGCTTAAACATATTGTAAGAATTACAAAATATTAAAAAGTTTGGAAATGTATTTAGTATATTACAATATTTCATTATGCGACAAACAGGATTATTAGAGGCATAATTTGTGCGATGGGTGTTTAAACGAAACAAAGGTTTGTTTCGTAGAACAGTGGATGAATAAAAATTAAAGTTTAATGCCCCAACCAATATGCTACTGTTCACAAATATAATAATGTTAACACATTGATTGCTTAATTTAAGCAATTTAAGGCGTTCCGATTTGTGAGACTTTTTTTTCAAAGAGTAAGCTAATTTTTTCTGATTCTACGTTTAGTTCTAAAAAAAAAGCAGTCCATGAGATCATAGGCCTACGGTGAATTTCGAGCTAAAACAATTTTATTTGAAGATTTTACTGCAGCTCTTCTTCGTTTCTATACGATTTTCATAATAATTAAAATAATTAATTAATGTATTTGAAACGTTTGTATGAGTTTGTATTCCTTAAAAATGGTCAAAATATATGTAATAACGTTTGAAGCGCCCCATTGCGGGTTGCCTAAGGCAGAAATAAACATCAAAATCGAATTCTCCATACCCAAAAACCCAACATATAAATAAAAATAGGAAATATTTCAAATCAGAACTGAAATACAATTAAATATTACAGCCAGCAGCAGTAAAATCTTGAATTAAAATTAATGCGGCTCCAAATTCACCGTAGACCCATAGTCCTATGGACTTTTTTTCTTAGAATTGAACGTAGAATCAGAAATAAATAGACTCACTCTTTGAAAAACAATCGACCCACCCTAATATACAGAGAGTTTTTTGTAACATCGAACATTTTCATAACCAGAATTTTTCTTTTAAGTATACATAAGCATACGTTGTACATTTGCCGATGCTCGGTTTATTAAAAGAATTTAATTCAAAGCTTTAAACGAGTGTTTTCCACTCCCAGGCTAAGCATGAAGTAAAATTTCGAGTTTAGAAAAGCCTGAAAATTTGGTTTGGTCGCGTAGCGCGAAGCGCGGAGCGGCCAAACCAAATTTTCAGGCTTTTCTAAACTCGAAATTTTACTTCATGCGCCACCGGTACAAAACACTGATGCAATGTAAAGTTTAGCGGTGTGTTTTAATTTTCGTAATATGTCAGTGTTTTGTACCGGTGGCGCACAAAGTAAAATTTCGATTTTAGAAAAGCCATAAAATTTGGTTTGGCCGCTCCGCGCTTCGCGCTACACGACCAAACCAAATTTTCAAGCTGGTCTAAACTCGAAATTTTACTTCATGTTTAGTCTGGGAGTGGAACACATTCATTTCAAGTTTTAAATTGAACTCTTAAAAAAAACAATTTAGATATCTTTAGATACTAAAGATTTACGGCATATACGCTGTAATTGAGACATACTTGAAAAAAAAATATCCCTGTATGTATAAGTTAAGGCATTGATTGCGATTGATTGGCAACAATTTTTAATGGTCATATAGGTTTCCCAATTTACACATAACTTAAAAATTAAAGGTGTCAAATTGTATTGGATATAAATGTTCGGTGTTATATAAAACTCTCTGTATATTCTAATGTGGCTGAAGTGTAATAAAAACTAAACCTCGAGAGTGCCATGATTTCATCTTTTTTTTAAATGTAAGTTGGCTACATACTTTAGGAATTGACATATGTAACGTCAAACATAACCTCACCTTTTTGTTTACGTTATTACTCTAATCTCTAATCATTGCGGAATGAAATAAAGGTAAAAATGCGGTTGAAGTTTGATTGTCAAATTTCAGAGTTGCCTACCTGCAATATTTTCCATGGCACTCTAGTTTTATTTTTGTTAAACATACGATATTTACAATGTATTGTACAATAAAATATAATGAAAAGAAACCTGTTCACCTTTGCCCTTTTACACATTCTTTACGAAAAAAAAATCGATCGGAATAAACTGCACAAAGTGTTGTTACAATGGACAGGTACTTCCTTTAATGAATGGCACTTTGTATTCTAATGATCCTCGTCTTTATTTTTTTTTATTTTCGAAATATCTCGCCGGCATACATTTAGCCCGCGACAATGACTTTGGTGAAAAGGTCAATCCATTGTCGATCATTCGCGTGTATGTGTGTGTGTGTGTTTCTTATTTTTTTCCTTTCTAGTAAGGAGTATGAAAAGAACACCTAAATACAATGTAAATAATATGACAGACAGTCATCCAGACCGATCGACAGATTAGAAAACGAAGGAGAGAGACCTTTTACTTCCCTGCATTGTCTCCTCACAGTGTGCAACTTTGTTCCTCATGCAGGATCATGATAACACACTTTCCCGTTAAATGTGCCACTTTGTAGAGAAAAAAAGATTAGTGTTTTTTTGAAAATAAAATCACGTCCATATTATGCCAATACATGCAAATTAATGAATGTAGAAGAAAAGGTTATTTTTGCAAAACCAATAGATTTTCAAGAATTAGTTGAAATCAATCAACTAATTATGGACGGTATCAAGGCAAAAGGGCACAAGTACCTTTTTTAGATTTGTTTATTCAAGTCTGTGCAATGAGCATAAGAACAATCAGAATAAAACAGTTCTATATTTTCATTGAAATCAGATAAAATTAATTGAAATCAATCAACTAATTATGGACGGTATCAAATCAAAAGGGCACAAGTTATTTTTTCGATCTTCTGTTTTTGCCGGCAACAATATACAGAGAGTTTTATGTAACACCGCACATATTCATAACGATAATTTTTCTTTGAAGTATCCATATGCATACGTTGCACATTTTCCGATGCTCGGTTTATGAAATAAATTCAATTTAAAGCTTTAAGCGAGCGTTTTCTACTCCCAGGCTAAGCAAGAAGTAAAATTTCGAGTTTAGAAAAGCCTGAAAATTTGGATGGTCGCGTAGCGCGAAGCGCGGAGCGGCCAAACCAAATTTTCAGGCTTTTCTAAACTCGAAATTTTAATTCTTGCGCCACCGGTACAAAACACTGATTTAATGTAAAGTTTAGCGGTGTGTTTTAAACTTCGTAATATGTCAGTGTTTTGTACCGGTGGCGCATGAAGTAAAATTTCGAGTTTAGAAAAGCCTGAAAATTTGGTTGAATCTGGAAATAAACATATAGCGCATATAGCGCCGAAAATTTGGTTTGGCCGCTCCGCGCTTCGCGCTACGCGACCAAACCAAATTTTAAGGCTTTTCTAAACTCGAAATTTTACTTCATGCTTCTTAGCCTGGGAGTGGAAAACACTCGCTTAAAGCTTCTGATTGAATTCTTTTCATAAACCGAGCACCGAAAAATGTGCAACGTATGCATATGAATACTTAAAAGAAAATTCTCGTTATGAAAATGTTCGGTGTTACATAAAACTCTCTGTATGCTATATGTTTATTCAAGTCTGTGCAAATGGGCATAAGTACAATCAGAATAAAAAAAAATTACATTTTGATTGAAATCAGACAAAATTAGTTAAAATCAGTTAACTAATTATGGACGGTATCAAGGCAAAAGGGCACAAGTCATTTTTTTCGATTTATGCTATATGTTTATGCAAGTCTGTGCAAATGGGCATAAGTACAATCAAAATAAAAAAAAATTATATTCTGATTGAAATCGGTCAAAATTAGTTGAAATCAATCAACTAATTGTGGACGGTATCAAGGCAAAAGGGCACAAGTACCTTTTTTCGATTTTCTGTTTTTACCGGCAACAATATATGCTGTATGTTTATTTAAGTCTGTGCAAATGGGCATAAGTACAATCGGAATAAAAAAGTTTTATATTCTGATTGTACTTATGCCCTTTTGCATAGACTTCAATAAACATATAAGCTATATATTTATTCAAGTCTATTATATCCAGTGGCGGCCCTAGCAACATTTTTAGGTGGTGCAAGATCTCATGGTGCACCCCCCCCCCCTCCCCCGTTTTCGGCGCCCCAAATTTCTAGATGGTGCGAGATCTTATGGTGGCACCCCCCCCCCGCGTTTTGTATTCCGTTTTCGGCGCCCCAAATGACGGCGCTGATTATATCAGTGATATAACAGACTTGTCGGTAAAAACAGAAAATCGAGAAATAATGAAAAAATCAGTCCTATTATATTATACAGGAAAATTGTTTTAAGCTATAGTTCCAGGGAATTTTTCATTAAAGTACACTTACAGGGATTTTTTCTTATAAGTATACATGTTTGTTCATATTCCGATTCATACGCTGTTATTTAGGCGTTCGTTGATTTTGAAAAGCGTTCAATTTGATGTTTCGAACGAGTGTTTCCACTCCCAGACTAAGCATGAAGTAACATTTCGAGTTTAGAAAAGCCTGAAAATTTGGTTTGATCGCGTAGCGAAGCGGAGCGATCAAACCAAATTTTCAGGCTTTTCTAAACTAGAAATTTTACTTCATGCGCCACGCCTATAAAACACTAATTTAATTTGGAGTTCAAAAACACTCCTTTAAAATACTGATTTAACAGTATATTTTGAACTTTACTTGAAATCACTGTTGTATACGCGTGGCGCATGAAGTAACAACCTATTCGCTACGCGATCAATCCAAATTTTCATATATATATAAGTATACATGTTTGTTCATATTCCGATTCATACGCTGTTATTTAGGCGTTCGTTGATTTTGAAAAGCGTTCAATTTGATGTTTCGAACGAGTGTTTCCACTCCCAGACTAAGCATGAAGTAAAATTTCAGGCTTTTCTAAACTCGAAATGTTACTTCATGCGCCACGCCTATAAAACACTAATTTAATTTGGAGTTCAAAAACACTCCTTTAAAATACTGATTTAACAGTATATTTTGAACTTTACTTGAAATCACTGTTGTATACGCGTGGTGCATGAAGTAACCTCTTCACTACGCGATCAATCCAAATTTTCAGGCTTTTCTAAACTAGAAATTTTACTTCATGCTCAACCAAGGAGCAGATACACTCGTTAGATGTTTCAGAATGAACGATTCTGAAAAAACAATATATCGCTAAAATTTTAAAAGAAAACTGCCTTGTATGTGTACTCGTATTTGAAAAATGTAAGGATTCTAAGCGCTCTATAAACTCAAATTCTATTTTGCACGATCGACCATTTTTACGTACTTACCATATGCGTTGCCAGGACGGTAGGTTGTGTTTACCAGGTTGCTATGAATAACATAACGGTAAGTATGTACTTACCGTTGAGTGAACGGTAAGTAAAAAGTAAAGAAAAAACACATGATTTTTTTTATACATTTACTGGATATTAGTCTCAGACCATTCCACCATTTCAGTTTATATTTTTGAATTTAACTATATTTAGACCCTACAAACACATTCACACACATCCATAGCCCCGTGGACGAGTATTTTTCGTTAGAAAAATTACTCGCCTCCGCTAAGAATCGAACCAAGATCACCTCCGTGACCGATTGGTGAAACCGGCGGCTCAACCTCTCGGCCACGGCGGGCCCAAACATGAATTTTGCGATATATTGAAGGTATTTATACACCTAGTATTACTTACCTTCATTTAAATGTAATTTTCAATTACCATATGAACTAGAAATAGTTCATCTGGTGCTTCATTTAAGAATTTGATTATGCCTCCTCTTGTGAAAACATTAGCTTTTTTAGGCTTGTATCCAGATTCTTTCAATTAGTGTAGAAAATGTATAAATATCTACTGAATCATAGAGAAAATAGAAAAAAGCCAAAAGACTCATATCATTATTATTAACTTTATATTTTTCACACCATGTCTTGAACACGTTGTATTTTCATACCGAAATTTTGAAGTTTCCGGAACTACTGACCAACATCCTATAATTCATGCTTCTTCTAAATCAAAATCTCCTACTTCAGAATTACTCACAGTTCATTTCCTTTCTTGTTTTACGAAAAAGAATTACAAATTTATTAAAACCGTAAACTGTCACCAACTTTGCTTCTTTATTTTTAATTATTTCCATAGTTACTACCACAAAGCTGCCTAATGTATTTGAATTTATTGTTGCAAATTTATTAAATTATCATAAAAATATTAAAAATGATTTCGTATATTTGCGATCATAAAAAAAATGCTATAAGCATTTTGAACAGTAAGGAATACCGGTTTCAAACAATAATTGGAGTCGTCGCTGGCTCCTCCTCCAAATAATTGTCTTCGACTGGTAAAAGTGATTACTGTATACTTAGTATACTATTTATTTATTCTGTATGATTTTAGAAAAAATAAGGCGAGTAATTTTAAAATGAAATATCTCTTTAGTAAATTGAGTGTGTTATTTACTGAAGTGTTAAAATGGAATTTTAGCAAGTTACAGTCAGCTTTAACTAATGCAAATATTGTTGCAAATTTATCAAATTATCATAAAAATATTGAAAACGATTTCGTATATTTGCGATCAAACAAAAAATGCTATAAGCATTTTGAACAGTAAGGAATACCGGTTTCTCTTGCTGGCTTCTCCTACAAACAATTGTCTTCGACTGGTAAAAGTCCTTACTGTATACTTAGCATACTATTTCTTTATTCTGTATGATTTCAGAAAAAATAAGGCGAGTAATTTTAAAATGCAATATCTCTTTGATAAATTAAGTGTATTATTTACTAAAGTGTAAAATGGAATTTTAGCAAGTTACAGCCAGCCTTTACTAATGCAAATATTGCGAAATTTGTGTGTATTCGAACTTCACTTCAAATCTGTGTTTTATATGCGTGGCGCATGAAGTAAAATTTCGAGTTTATAAAAGTTCAGAAAGTTCAGAAATTTGTCTCGGGTCGCTGCGCGACCTTTGACAATTTTTCACGGGGCTTTTCTAAACTCGAAATTTTACTTCATGCTTAGTCTGGGAGTGGAAAGCATTAGTTTTAAGCTTCAAATTGAACTCTTTTAAAAAACAACGAATGTCGGTAAATTTACAGCTTATGCATGTTTAACTAAAAGAAAAATTCACTGTATATGTGTTCGAAAGACTTCAATTAATAGGAATAATGTTTAATTAAATCTCTGGCGTTTTCTTCAGTATTTCTTACAAAAACAAATAAAGTAGCTTGAACATCAATTCAAATAGTGAATATGGTTTTCTGAGTTACGTGAAGATATAAATTAAACTTGAATGAAAACACTAACACTATCTTCACAATCAGTTTTATTTTGCTAGATGTACATTTCGAAAACAACCTACAAATATTTCGGAAAATTACATCTGGAAGGGGATTATCGGGAAAAACTCTAGATAAGGTTAACAAATGTGCTAGTCGGGGCTGATTGGGGGTATTAAATCTAACAAAGGGTTACGTAATGGGCTTAAATTGAAATTAAGAAGCTATGACTAAGAGCCGCGAAGAGTAAGTATTCGAAATGTATATCTAGCAAAATAAAAACTTATTGTCAAGAAAGTGTTAGTGTTTTCATTCAAGTTCAAATAGTGAAACCTTATGCCCTAGTAATCTTGTAAAACTCGTAAAATTATTTAAAAAATAATATTTTATGGATCTTTTATAGATAATAAAAAATGAGACTGATGTGACAAGTGCACGGCCACAAAACAAAACACCAACGCTACAAAAGTTCACTTTCACTCTTTCTCTGTTTCTCGAGAGAGCAAAGACATTTTTCTCCCAACAATTACGCAAGCATAGTCCGCAATTCATCAGAAACTTGCTCGTTATCGATGTCAAAATATCGCTAATCGCGAGTCACGACTCGCGGGCGATTCGATAACATCGCAAACGAAATTCGATTTCCAAAAAAATATGTTTACGTAATCCGGATCCATCGGAAACTCGCGCACAAAACAAAACTTCGAGTGGGTTAGAAAGTCCGGGCCGTTTCCCACAGTGGGACGAAAAAGAAACAGGTAGTTAATCGAGATGGGTAAATATCGTAACGCCTTTTCTTATTGAAAATCACGATCGCCGACAGGTTTTTAAGGGTTGAAACGCGGCTCGGATTGCCGGGAGAATTTCATGGGAAGGAAAGGAAGTGCGCAGGTTGTTTCTGTGTCAGAGGAATACATTATACAAGGGTCGTTACCTGATTTTTTCGCACCTGGATTTGTGTGTGAAGTGGTGGTTTTTCCCAGGTTTTTTTGTTTTCGGTGAGAATGTGCACTGGATCTAGACATAATACTACAGTTTGTAACGCAACTCTCACAATGCTAGTTAAGAGGGCCAATTTTTGCTGGTTGTGTGTTTCTGGGATACGAGATAGCGCAGAAATAGCAAAATTGCAGAAAGTAGTTTTGACAGTATATTGGTTTATTGTGCCTGCCGAATTTTATCACAACGAATTATAAAAATTATGAGTGCGGAGCGCGTTGTTTGCATAGGCGTAGCGTCCTATGGCCTGGGGGGGGCTTAGCCCCCCCCCAGGATTTCATTAGCCCCCCCCCCAGAATTCTCAAGGCGCCAACCCGTATAATTAATATTTTCAACAAAATAGTTATTTCCGAATAACATTTTCATATTATGCTGAAATATATTTTGTACTTTGACTGTATAATAATTACCCGAACACATTATGTATATATGTATGTACACAGGAAATAATTTAATTTGTTTATTGTGATATAATTTATTGTTATTTAATATTAATTTCTCCGCACAAATAACATCGGAGAATTGCATTTAAATATTATTCCCTTGAGCTGGCCATATGGACTAGTATTCGAGGCAAAAATAAAAATATTTATTTTCTAGTTTTTCCTAAATGTCATTACCAAAATCAATTATCGTTATTACAAAGTCAATATTATTCGTTTATCATTTCCCACATAAAATGGCATTTTAATAACTTTACAATAATTAATTACGAAATATATTTGTACAACCACATAAAACATTGCAATAAAACTCGAAAATAATATGATAAATTAAAATCTCCGACAGTATTTTTTTACAATCTTGTGTCGAACATACACTGATCCAAATCTTTTGAGGGTGCCCGCCGCCGCCGCGCGGCGGTGTTTCGTTTGTATGTATCTCTTTGAGATTCACCGCAAGCGGCAATAAAACTTTCCGATATTTTAACTAGACTCAGCAAAATACATACTGTACTAGACCTTACTTTTTGCCGCCTAACTGCGTGTTTTTGGCAATTTACATTTGACGGCCACAAATCTTAACGCCGCGCCGTTTACGTTAAACCCGAACCGCGTGATTTAGAAGAAACATCGCAGTTTTTTTCTTGTAAACAAATAAGTGTTGAAAGTATCTAAATAGAAAGTGTTTAATATTATTGCAGCTAATAAACTAATAATAAGTAGTAATAATTAAATAATATTACCAATAGTGTTTGTGGAAATTTTGTTGAACTGAACTTGAAGTTGTGTTGGAATTATTTGTGTAAATATTTTTCCTTTGGACGCATTTGTGTGTTTAAAAACATTTTTAAAATGAGTTTTGATATACGAAAATATTTCAAGAAATCCAAATCTCCATCTCTTACGGAACAGAACAGTCCTACTCCTAAAGATACTAAACCGACTAAACGTGTAGTGGACAATGAACCTGTCGCTAGTAGCTCAAAATCTTACGTCAGTCTTACTCCAGAATGCAATAAAGAAAACATTCAGAATGAACCTGTGGCGAGTACTTCGAAATCTCTTGACAGTGATATAGCAGCATCATCACAAATATTATCTTTAGTTGACGATTTAGGCACCATTGATGCGGGTCCAATTCAACCGAAATTGCTAAAGTACCCAAACAGTTTTATGAGTGGCCAAAACCGATCTTTTAATTGTAAATATTTTAATGAATTTAAATGGCTAGAATATAGTATTAAGCAAGACAGAGTATTCTGTTTCGCATGCAGACATTTTTGTTTTGGGAACATACGAGAACAAAACGAAGTTTTTATAAAAAAAGGATTTAATTCGTGGAAAAAACAAAAGGAATTATTTGAAAAACACGCATCTTCCATAAATCATCGACAATGCCAGGATAAGTGGCTTACATATTAACAGTAAGAAGCAAAACAATCAAATGTGCTTAGTCTAGTGCAAAATAAAAGCAAAGAAGAGAATATGAAAAAAGAAGATTATGTAAAAAAGCTTTTCGATGTAGTAATATTACTGGGTCGTACTGGTTATCCTTTCAGGGGGCATGATGAAACTAAAACATCCGTCAATAAAGGATTGTTTTTAGAAACAGGGGAATTGTTATCCAAATACGATAAATTTTTTGAAACATATTTTTCCAAAAAAATGTATTTGAGCCCCCAAATACAAAATGAGATGTTATCAATTATATCGTCTGAAGTGCTGTTAACCGTTTCAAAGGAGATTCGTCAGGGTGGAGCAGTGGCAGTTATTATGGACGAAGCTCGATGTTTTAAAGAAGAGCAAATGTCAATAATATTAAGGTATCCTAAAGACTTAGATATAGAAGAACATTTTATTTGGTTTATAAATTGCTCCGAATCGCGCGATGCAGAGAATTTAGTTCGCCTTTTAAATGAAAATTTGAAAAAACTTAATATTCATGACATTCCTATAATTGCCCAATCATATGATGGTGCCTCTGTTATGTCCGGAAAACATAAAGGTGTTCAAGCAGTAGTAAAGCAAAACCACCCCTGTGCTGTTTATACTCATTGTTTAGCACACAAATTAAATTTAGTTATTATGAATAGCTGTCAAAACATTCCAACAGCTATAGATTTTTTTAATACTATGGAAGCTATTTACAATCATTATGGAAAACCAGCCAATCATAAACGGCTCAAAGATCTTCAGGCCACATTAGGCATAACACAAAGCAATTAACAGCTTAAGTACTACAAGATGGTCGTGTAGATACCAAAACTGTGTAGCAATAAAAGAAAACTTTGATGCCATTTGCAATGACCTAGAATATGAAATTAGAGAAAGAAAAGATAAAGATGCAGTAGAGGCACGGGGAATATTAATCTCCATCACATCTGCTACATTTGTGGTAACATTATTTATTTTCCAAGAAATAATAACGAATTTAAACATACTGAGTAATTATCTACAAAAAAAAGACATAACGTTGGGCAGTGCAAATGTATTGATAATTGGTGTTCTTTCCACATTGAAACAACAACGGGAAGATTTTAAACCAATGTAGGAAAAAATTTTGAAATTTTCAGAGGAAAGAGATATTTCTTTAACAATTCCCAGGTTATCAAAAAAAGAAAATTTGTTCAAAATGTCAAATATGCTGATTTTATCGTTGAATCCCACATTCCTGGCAACACCGAGGAACCAGTTGAAGATGAAGGTTATTGGCGCCGAATTTACTTTCAAGTATTGGATCAAATAATTAATAATATGGAAACCAGATTCCAATCAACTGATTTCGCGTCGTCGTTAGACAATTTCCTCAAATTGGATTTCAATGGCGGCAGATTTTTCGTTGAATTCTACAAACAATTATTTCCCGTAGATATGGATATATTAGAATCAGAAATGAAAGTTATGAAAAACTTTATGAGTGCAGAAAGACACTCTCTGGATGAATTAAAGTTACATATAAATGAAAAACTTGTACCTAATCTCTATAAGTTCTGGCAAATTGCTAGAACTGTCCCAGTCTCATCTGCATCCGCGGAAAGAAGCTTCAGCGCAATGAGACGTGTGAAAACTTATCTCAGAACTACAATGAGCCAACCTCTCTTGCGCTATTCTACATATAGAGGGAGACCTAGTTAAAAAGCTGGATTTATCTATATTAACTTCCAAATTTAAGTCAGCAAAGGCACGCCGCCATCTGGTGTAAATAAAGTAAGATATAAGTTATAGTATATAAAACATGAAAACATCCTGCAGTAAATTTTTTCAATTTTCAGTATGGGTTTGGTTTCCATGTTGTAGTCTATGAAGACACCACTCAAAACAATAATTCACAAATTATGAACAACAATTTCTTCTTCTTTATATTAGTATTGTTTATTTATTATTTTATATTAATATTTATAGGTTTGTAAAATGTTAGACTCATTTATTATTTATTTCAATAAAAAATATATTGTATAATTAACAAGTATAATTTTCTCCGAATATTATAATGACGATATAAATAGCGATTTTTCAAAACTCTTTTGTCCATTTATTTCCTTATTTCAATGATAAAAACTACATTAAAAATATAAAATTACATGTATGCTTATGAAACTTAAATGTTTAACTTACAGTTTATATAGAAAATAAGTTATTCATTCTAAACAAAATATTTGTAAATGATAGATACAGTTAATATGCCCTTTTTAGTTCAAGCTCACAAAAACAGTTATTTTACAAACTCATTTCAGACCGTATAATGAAAAATGGTTGATATATTTCGTATAGATAGGTGAATTCAACATTAGATACGGTAAGTGGACATGTTTAAGAAATAGTAATATATAATTATTATTATTTGCGAATACTAATACCACTAAGATAAAAATAAATTAATTTTCTCTTGAATTAGATTTTCGCCCGTTTTACATTCAGCAATGGGCCTATAGCCCCCCCCAGAATTTTGCCTTCGCTACGCCTATAGTTGTTTGTTTGGTGACATAGCGCCGTGCGAATAAATGAATGGGTATTGAATTACAGAAGACACAAGTAAACTGGATAAATATTCACAATTTTAATTTCTAACGACATACATTCAACTGTATAACGAAACAGATGCCTTTTTAGTTTGATATTTCATATGAGTATATACAGGGAGTTTTTCTTTAAAGTATACGTATTCTAAATTCAGATTATTTTCTTTAAATATTTAGATATCATTATGTTTTAATAGAGTTCAATTTAAAATTTTAAACGAGTGTTTTTCACTCCCAGACTAAGCATAAAGTAAAATTTCGAGTTTAGAAAAGCCCCGCTTTAAACGAGTGTTTTCCACTCCCAGACTAAGCATGAAGTAAAATTTCGAGTTTAGAAAAGCTCCGTGAAAATTTGTCGAGGGTCGCGCAGCGACCCGAGACAAATTTTCACGGGGCTTTTCTAAACTCGAAATTTTACTTCATGCGCCACACGTATAAAATACTAAAATACTGTGAAACGGATGTATAATTAAACCTCACTTGAAATCAGTGTTTTATACGCGTGGCGCATGAAGTAAAATTTCGAGTTTAGAAAAGCCCAGAAAATTTGTCTCGGGTCGCTGCGCGACCCTCGACAAATTTTCACGGGGCTTTTATAAACTCGAAATTTTCCTTCATGCTTAGTCTGGGAGTGGAAAACACTCGCTTCTGAACTCTTTAAAAAAAAAACAAAGCATGTCGGAAAATTTACATTTTATGCACATGTTTACCTAAAAGAAAAATTCCTTGTATTTATATTGTAGACAAACAGTTAAATTCTGGCAACATGAAATGTTATTTGCAACTACATAAGTGATTTAAATAATTACTATCAAAAATCAAATATCGTACATAACTGTCGCGTGCTGCACTCCTTAATTTGGTAAATTGCAATGAAGCACACAAAAGGAATAGATGCGAACACGAGAGGAGGTCTACCCTCTAAGCTGGGCAGGCGACACTCGAAGCTGAGTAGGTTAAGCCGTACAAAAAATGATAAATTACAATAACCCAATTCGAACTCTAGACGCTAAGCTGACTAAGTGCCTCCGTTTTATAGTATTCTTAACATACAAACTTGAATGACCAAAATTTAAATCACCCTTAAAAACTTTGTATAAATACAATTCTAACTTTATGATTTTCAAAAAAGTGTGTTTATTTTCAGAACAATTGTTTCGCATATTTCTTGCTTCTTCAGGTGAATAAAAGTTTACCTTTACAAAAAAGAACCTTATGTAGATGATTTATAACAAATGTCTTTATGATGAATTAATTTCTCACTTATTAGTGAAACAAACCAAGTGTTTTAATCAAAGTTCTACTACCAAGTGTCTTTGTTTCTAGTTGTTGATTATTATTAATACCCAATCAATTAGAATCGATTCTTTCCTCCCTGTTACAACAATCCAATTACGCATTCTTAATCGAGGTAAAAAATCGAGCGCGCCGCGAAACAATTGCTGCAATCTTTCGCTTGGCATTTAGATTTAAATTCCTCCCCCCTGTGTCGTTATCGCTGCGAGACGTTGGCTTGTTTACGGCCCGACCGATTAATCAACGTTTTATTAATATTGTAATTAGATTCAAATTGGCGGATATGAATTAGTGCGCCAGTTCCATAGCCGGTGTTTTGAGCAATCCGGGATTCGAGACCTTCGAGACAATATCGAAACGCGCATGCAAATCGCCCGCGCTCCGCTCTCAGTAACTTTCTACTACACACCAAACTAATCGGCTAGTCGATAATCGAAGAGCAAGTAATTTCAATTGCAAATGTTCTTTATTAGTGCTAATAGATAGTAACAATCTTTACACAAGTCAATTGGTCTTAAAACTAAATACATCACAGTATAAAAGAACGCTACTGTACATGATACATTCTAAAATAAGTCTATAATAAGCTAATAAGCTGAAAAACACCTGTATCTAAAATTAAAATATAAAAACGGATAAAATATAATTTAACATTACAGATTACAGAGAGAGGGCAGCATAATTCCTCTATAATGAGGTACCAAAATCAAAATCTAAAAATTCGTCGATACTATAGAAGGCATGTTTAGTCAAAATAGTTTTTATTAAGTTTTTAAACGTGTTTAATGATAGGTTTCTGATATGAGTGGGTAATTTGTTGAAGAACTTTACGGAGTAATACCTGGCACCTGTTTGTGACTTCGTAAGTCGCATTGCGTTTGTGATGATGTTGTGTCTATTCCTGGTGTTGTGGTTATGGATTGCGGTGTGACTGTTATACTTGTTGGAATTATTCTTAATATAGAGAAGGCATTCATATATGTATAATGATGGTAATGTTAACAGATTTAGTGATTTAAATGCCTCCCTACAGTCATCTCTATAATTGCTAAAAGACAATACCCTAATTGCTCTTCTTTGAAGTCCGAATATTCGATGGCGAATCGCGGAGTGCCCCCATGCTACAAGTCCATACCTTAACTGCGACTGTATATATGATATATAGGTATCTCTTAACATTTCGCTGGATATACAGTAGGATAGTCTCCGCAGGAGGAATATACTGGATGACAGTTTTTTGGCCAACGCATCTCCTTGGGAACACCATGTAAGTTGCCCATCCAGGTGTATACCGAGGAATTTTATATCGTCTTTGTGGGGTTTATGGGTTTTGGCTAAGGACGAAAGTAATGTTTCGGTTTTTTTGTCGTTGATTCGAAGGCCGTTACATGAAAACCAATCCGACACTTTACTTCGGGACAGTATAGTTTTCGAATCAGTTTCTTCTATTGTGTCTCCCGTTTCGATAATTGTCGTATCATCCGCATATAGGCATGATTCTGATCCTGCCATAAAAGCCGGTAGATCATTTATGTAAATCAAAAATAGAATAGGACCCAGTATTGATCCCTGAGGAACACCGAATTCTAACTTGACCTCGAATGACTTGGTCTCTTTAAAGTGGACAACTTGTGATCTATTCGAGAGATATGACAGGATCAGTCTGCAACTGTCTGGATGTATGTTGTAACATAGAAGTTTACGCATCAGGATGTCATGGGACACACAATCGAAGGCTTTTGTTAGGTCCAGGAAGGTTGATATGCAGGCAGATCCGTTTTCAAATGTGTTTAATATATGTTCTGTAAGTTCTAATATGGCTGTAGTTGTCGATTTCCCCCGACGGAATCCAAATTGCTTATTTGTGAATAAGTTTTCATCTTCGAAGTAACTTACTAATTGATTTTGTAGAATTCGTTCGTATTCACGTGTAAGTAGAGAAAATAAAATACTAAGAATTAATTATAAATATTATACATCAAGTGAATTAAACACGATTTTATTCACGAAAAGATTTTTATTCAATTGTGTTAATTTAAATCGACATTATTAACTCCCATAACAACCGTAATAAACAAGGTTTTATTCACTAGTGAACTAAAATTTTTTTAGGTCACTAGTGAGTTAAAAAATTTGTTATATAAACAATTACAACAACTAAACTTTACAACAATTAAAATATCTTAGAAACCTGCGCGTTTATCACAACGAATTTAGTTCAAAAGTTAAAATCAAAGCAATCTTTTGTCTAACCCCATAGTAAACGTTTACTTTCTTAGAAAGTTAAAAAAAAATCATATAATAACATTACAGAACACAATGTTTAATAACTTAAAAAAAATATATATTACAAAAATGAAAACAGAAACAAACATATCATCACACACATTAAGCAATAATATTTATACTTGATGCCAAACGTATGTAATATTCATATAAGTAAATTAATCTTTACTTATATGAATGCTACAGTTATTTAGGTTATTAAGGTTTATGTGTAAAGGTCCAACGTTAGACAAATGTATATCTTCTTGTTTTTTTATTTCCATTTTCGATGAACTCTGGATCGATTCATTCCTACCAAGAACGGCTGATGATTGTTCAATAATTCTCTTGGAAATGTCAATTTTGTTATTCAGAGAATCTTCTATATATCCTTCCACAACACTATTTGAACGCCATCCACCATGTCTTTTTACTACTGATAAATCTGCCCCAGAATCTGCCAGCAGAGTAGCACTCGAACGCCTGAAACTATGACCCGTATATTCTTGTGGATTATTAAGACGTAGGAACTCTGCGATTTTTTTAGGAAATTTTGATAGTGTATTAATTCCAACTGGCTGTACAGTGCATTTTTTGTTCTTAAAGTTAAAGAAAAATCGTTTATGGGAAACTTGGTTAGGACGTAACATTCTGTATTTTCTAAAAACGTCAATAGCTGGAACAGAGTTACATCCATTGATAATGGTGAATGTTCTAGACTTATGAGTTTTGGTATCCGGTATTTTTACTACAATTACGTTACCCCTGTCTTCTATGTCATCAACTGACATAGCAACCAATTCGCCAATTCTGCATCCTCCAAAAATCCAACAATTAATACAACCTTTATTAATAAGTGTTCATCATCAGAGGCAGCATCCAAAAATCGTTCCATTTCCTCTAATGTGAACACCTTAGATTTCTTTGGTCTGTGCCCTACTGATTGTTGCTTGAGAAAAGCAGAGACTTGATGAAATCTGCTTATGTCTACATTTTCTTTTACAGATAACATTTCTTTCAATTGGGAGTAGTAAGGCCACACTGATGAAGATTTAGATTTTTTGGATTTTTCCGAAATATATGCCAAAATTATACTTTCATCTACTCCTTTTGCTTGCTTTTGATCCCTCCATTTACAAAATTTTGCGTATTCATTTTCATACGAAATTTTTGATTTTGCAGGTATCACTTTTTTTACTGCTTCCAAAGCCTCCTCCAGAACTTCAGACGGTTCATTATCTGGTTTTTCTTGAAATACTCCAGTGAGTTCAGACATTTTTGTGACACGAGATAGAAGTTTTACAAATTTTGAAAATTATAAATAATACGTCGTCATGAAAATGGATTTCACAGTCTACATAGTTTTTCAACATTTATTTAAAAATAAATGTAAAGTACATTTTCTTTACAATTTCGTCAAAATTTAATAAAAACATATATACGCCACGTGAATTAAACACCTTTATTCACTCAAAGAAATGATTTCACTCGCGCCGAGGCGCTCGTGAAATCAAATATAATTAATGTAAAATAATAATGAATTACAAGATTGTTAATTGATCGTATCCAATGTGCAAAAATTAAAAAGCATGTTTCTAAAGAAATTAAAGTAGATTTAGGTGTTCCGCAGGGTTCACACTATAGAACATTGCTGTTTTTAATTTTTATAAATGACATAAAGGGTGATTACAATTAAATTGTAGCGTGTTCAAAGGTCAATAAAACAAAAACAAAGAGACATTTTATAAAAATAAGTTTATAACATGAACATTTAATAAATTAAACTTAACTTACTGAAAAATGATTAATGGTTTAATGTTTGTTAGCTAAATTCTTTTACTTAAGACTTTACACGGCTCATATTTTTTTGCACTCAAGTGCCAGAAATTATTTATGTGGATTACACTATTGTTATTTTAAATATTCTAAATAAGTCGATAATCGAAGATCAAGTAATTTAAATTCACGTGTAAGTAGAGATAATAAAATACGAAGAATAAATTAATATGATTAATGTAAAATAATAATGAATTAGAAGATTGTTAATGGATCGTATCCAATGTGTAAAAATTAAAAATCATGTTTCTAAAGAAATTAAAATAGATTTAGGTGTTCCGCAGGGTTCACACTATAGTACATTGCTGTTTTTAATTTTTATAAATAACATTACGGATGATTACGATTCAATTGCAGCGCCATAAAAGGTCAATAAAACAAAAACAAAGGGACATTTTATAAAAATAAGTTTGTAACATGAACAAATAATAAATTAAACTTAACTTGCTAATAAATAATTAATGGTTTAATGTTTGTTAGCTAAATTCTCTTACTTAAGACTTTACTTTACAAGGCTCATATTTTTTTTGCACTCAAGTGCCAGAAATTATTTTTGTGCATTACACTATTGTTATTTTAAATATTCTAAATAAGTAGAAGGCTTACATGTTCTTATGAGTTAATTATTTGTTTTGTCCCTAATATTTTTAGATAGGATATAGTTTAGTCAGCTTTGACTATGTTTCAGATAAGTTAATGATGAAAATTGATTGCAATTTTTTATATTTTGATTTAATATTATATTCATCTCTTTGGCCATTAAATGTTTTTCTCGGTCTTAAGACTGTTTCCAGTATTTTGTTTTACAAACCTCTTTTAAGTGTTAAGTCAAGTCTCTAGCCTCATAAGAGTCAAGCAAAAGTTACTAAAGTATTTGTTATAGAATTTTTTTCTTTAAGTCAAATATATCTAAGGTAAAGAATTTGAAATAAAACAACGCAGTTGGGAGGGTTTCACTTTTATTGTTGAACACTGCAACATGTTTCACCACACAGTGGCTTCATCAGGCAGATGAAATAAATAATAATAATCATTATTTCATCTGCCTGATGAAGCCACTGTGTGGTGAAACATGTTGCAGTGTTCAACAATAAAAGTGAAACCCTCCCAACTGCGTTGTTTTATTTCAAATAGTATTATGGAGTTTCATCATGTATCCGCCTCATCAATTAAATATTTAAGGTAAAGAATATTCAGGTATCTCTTAAAACCTACTCAAATTTGTATGTTCAGAGTCAAGAGACTAATAAAATTAAGATGGGCTTAAGAGGCAAAAACATCTAAATAAAAATTACGTCATTTGTATAAAAACCAACAGAAAATTTAACTTTTTAAATAGTTTGTTCAGCGCAGAATTTGACTCACAATTTATTCACATCTACATATTGGATTGCTAAAGCCGTATATTTTAAACTTTGCGATATTTCAGTGTTTTATACGTGTGGCGCATGAAGTAAAATTTCGAGTTTAGAAAAGCCTAATTTGGATTGGCCGCTCCGCTTCGCTACGCGGCCAATCCAAATTTTCAGGCTTTTCTAAACTTGAAATTTTACTTCATGCTTAGTCTGGGAGTGGAAAACCCTCGTTTAATGATTCAAATTGAAATCTCTTAAAAAAACAACGAATGTCGTAAAATTTACATTGTATGCACATGTATACCTGAAAGAAAAATTAGCTGTATTTAAAAATCACATTTATGCACACACAGTTGTGATATTTTATTGTAATAAAATGTTATGTTTAATAATGTAATTTGAAATATCTTCTACAATTTAGCTAACATTGAAAAACGTAAACAACAAATCACAATAAAGTAGTATAAAATATAGTTTAGCAAATTTAAGTTAATTAATAATACCTTAAAACGTTTTAAACAAATTTATTGTTTAAAACATGTTTTAAACAAATTTATTGTTTAAAACATGTTTTAAGCAAATTTATTGTTTAAAACATGTTTTAAACAAATTTATTGTTTAAAACATGTTTTAAACAACTTTATTGTTTAAAACATGTTTTAAACAAATTTAAGATTTAAAACATGTTTTAAACAAATTTAAGATTTAAAACATGTCTAAAACAAAACCGTTTAAAACACGACGGCTGTTTTTAAACATGTTTAAAACACAACGGCTGTTTTTAAACATGTTTAAAACATTGTTTTAAACCAAAGTGTTTTAAGCATAACAACCCTGGTCTCATGACCTAATTTACACACCTCGTATACCTTGGGACTATCGCCTACCTTGAAGTTAGGCCGTGAGCCGCCGCTGCTCCAGTTAAACCTTGATACTTTCTGACTAGTTAACGTGTAACCATATTTCCAACTAATGTCGCCCAGCGCCATCTATTGACCCCATGTATGACGTTAGGAGTTATTCTACGAACATTTAATTTGTCGCTGAGAAAAGTTTATTGACGAAGGCTAAGATCTGGTTCCTGCGATATAGTTGTTGAAAACCGGCAAGTAAACGTTAGAAATGATGATGATCCTGTGCACAACTACATTGAAATAACCATAATGCGTTCATGCGTTTCTGAATTGAAAAGTTGCGAATAATTTTCTGTGAGTGTACTTTTTTTGTATCCAAACTTAACTGTAAAAATATTTATTGCTTTTGCGTCCGTATAAATTTGTCACCGAAACGGTCGAAACGCGATATTTTAGTATAGTTGGCAATAGGCGCGGGTATAAAGTCTCCTCGGACGGTGTGTTCTCGATGGTATCTGCAGCGGGTGTTGAAGTTCTCCTGTTCGTTGTACTCCCGTGTGCAAGAATAATAAGAGCAGATAAGCGACACGCCACTCCGAATGCGTTATACACCGGTGTACCCAGTATTTCACCGGCGTTTCCCCGATACGGACCACAAGGAAACGGCCGAACAGCGAATATGCCACGACCGGACCTTATCAGACAAAACTGTTTCACACCATTTACATTAAATACTTGCATACTTACTATAACTAATGTCAAAGAAGATTTTTTTTATATATTTTATATTTTATTTTTGCGTTGATTGAATACGCATTGATTTTTATGCAAGTGTCCACACTTGTTCGGTCCAAAATCGATCTACTTTTACAGCTTGTTTTTGCGTTGATTGAATACAAAGCATTGATTTTTATGCAAGTGTCCACACTTGTTCGGCCCAAAATCGATCTACTTTTATAGCTTGTTTTTGCGTGGATTGAATACAACGCATTGATTCTTATGCAAGTGTCCACACTTGTACAACCCAAAATCGATCTACTATTTAAAATAGATATCCGAAATATGTTCGTTATATAAATTGTAAGCGAGTCGGTGATTAGCCAACGAAACAATGATTTATAACTTTAACTTTCCTCATTGGTGCCATAAAATTAAATACTTACACAAGTCAATATACAATAAATACAAAAAATGCCATATATAAACATTATAAAAACATTCACTCGCACATACAGACTAATAATGCATGTATTACACCTGATGACTGCATTCATCCAAATTAAAAAATGCGTTTTTTATTAAATGATTTTTTACATATTTTTTGAAAAAATCTAGTGGTAATTGCTTAACAGATTGGGCAAGCAAATCGTAGAATTTTGTTCCATAGTAATTTGTGCCACCTCTACTTCTCTGTAATCTCAATGCTCTATTACAAAGATCATTTTTATATCTTGTATCATATTCGTGCTCATGGGTTGAATATACAGAGAGTTTTATGTAACACCGAATATTTTCATAACGAGAATTTTTCTTTTTATTATCCATATGCATACGTTGTACATTTTCCGACGCTCGGTTTATTAATAGAATTCAATTTAGAGCTTTAACCGAGTGTTTTCCACTCCCAGGCTAAACATGAAGTAAAATTTCGAGTTTAGAAAAGCCTGAAAATTTGGTTTGGTCGCGTAGCGCGAAGCGCGGAGCGGCCAAACCAAATTTTCAGGCTTATCTAAACTCGAAATTTTACTTCATGCTTAGTCTGGGAGTGGAACACACTCATTTTAAGATTTGAATTGAACTCTTTTAAAGAAACAACGACTATCTAAAAATTCTCTTTTTTTACTCGAAATTTTACTTCATGCGCCACCGGTACAAAAACACTGATTCAATGTAAAGTCTAGCGGTGTATTTTAAACTTCGTAATATGTCAGTGTTTTGTACCGGTGGCGCATGAAGTAAAATTTCGAGTTTAGAAAAGCCTGAAAATTTGGTTTGGTCGCTCCGCGCTTCGCGCTACGCGACCAAACCAAATTTTCAGGCTTTTCTAAACTCGAAATTTTACTTCATGCTTACTTAGTCTGGGAGTGGAACACACTCATTTTAAGATTTGAATTGAACTCTTTTAAAGAAACAACGATTATCTAAAAATTCACGGCATATAATTGGGACATGTATACTTGAAAGAAAAACCCCCTGTATTTGCAAGTCGAGGCATTAATTGCGATTGATTGGCTACAATTTGTAATGGTCATATAGACAACCAAATTTGCACATAACCTAAAAAATCAAAGGTGTCAAATCGTGCTTTAGTTTGATAAATAGAATATACGAAAATGAACATTGATAATGTTCGGTGTTACATAAAACTCTCTGTATGTGGATATGTTTTTTCACATAAATTAGGCACTCATATATAAATAAACAGGGGAGTGTTAATATATTTAATTCTTGAAACTTGTGCCTACAATCTTCTCTGCAACCAAGGCCAGATATAATTCGAATCGCTTTACGTTGAATTTCAAGCAGTCTATTACTAAATTGAATTTGAGGGCAGTATTCTGGCACCAGATACCCACAGACGCGTTTCGGACTTCAAGGTCCTCTTCAGTGTGGTTCCGACCCAGTGCTGAGGAATACTGAACATTTCTGACTATATCAAACCAATATGTGAAAACTATTAAATTCGATAGCTAACGCCATTTAATGCTCCATAGTGGCATCGTCAATGACACAAAGTGCATATACAGGTCACCAGATACCCACAGACGCGCTTAGGACTTCAAGGTCCTCTTCAGTGTGGTCCCGATCCAGTGCTGAGGAATACTGAACTATTACTAGATGATAAATGTCCCTATACTAATATTCCATGTTTTAGGTGCGAATGAAATAGTGAGCAATAGGCTGTTTTTAATACTTTTACAGATACATTATACCTTAGGTTTCTTAAGAGAATATTGTTTTGTTTAATTTATTTGCAGCTTCACAAGTATTGCTATTTCATAATAACTGGTTGTCTATGTGCACACCTAAGAATTTTACAGTTCCCTGTAAATTTATATACGTGCTATTGTAGTGTTTTAGGGTAAAGAGCATTTTAATTAACACTTTAATTGGAATTTAAGCTTAATTTGTTTGCAGTAAACCATTTTGTTCCTCTTGTTTCTGCCATATTATCCAGATGAAGCGCTGCCTCTAATGTTTGAGCTGATGATATAAAATTAGTATCATCAGCGAATAACACAATATCTGTATCATTTAGATAGCCAGCAAAGTAATTACAATACATTAGATACAGTTGTGGACCCAGAGTAGAACCCTGAGGAACACCATGGTTTATATACAGCTCTTCAGGTCTTACATTATTAATTTTCACAATTTGAGATCTTTTGGATAAAAATGATAAAATTAAATTACTTACGCAAGGATTAAAATTATAAAAATATAGTTTCCTTAGAAGTATGCTATGAGAGACACAATCAAAGGCCTTGCTTAGATATAAAAACGTTGCTATGGCATAATTTCCGTTTTCAAATGATGATAATATTTTTTCTACAAAATGAATTATTGCATCAGTAGTACAGTTTCCTTCTCTAAAGCCATATTAAGCCCCAGAGAGAAGATTATTGTTTTCAAGAAAGGGCATCATCTGATAAAACATTATTTTTTCTATAATCTTAAAAAATACTGGTAATATAGATATTGGTCTATAGTTGTTAGGGTCGTTTGTGTCCCGTTTCTTGAAGACTGGTATAACTTTTTCCAACTTAAGTGATTGAGGAAATATGCCATATGTTATTATTTCATTAATTAGATGTGTCAATGGTTTTATTAACACATCAATCACATTCTTTATGATATACAGGGTTATTCAAAATAAAGGAACAGATTTTAAACATTTATTTCTTCCAAACTACAAAAGATAGAAACACAATTCCAACGTTCCTGGAAAGACAACAGTTCAATTTTTTATGCATTCAATATGAGCACCATGTGTTTTCCGTGCTGTAGATTTTTTTGGGCTCCTTTCGTAAAGTGTACGAATACGCTTGACATTTTCGACATTTTCATTCCCGTGATTATTTAAAAGCGGTTAATTTGAGACATTTAACGAGTGTTTTCCACTCCCAGACTAAGCATGAAGTAAAATTTCGAGTTTAGAAAAGCCTAAGAATTTGGATTGGCCGCGTAACGAAGCGGAGCGGCCAATCCAAATTAGGCTTTTCTAAACTCGAAATTTTACTTCATGCGCCACGCTTAAAAACACTGATTTTCAATGAAGTTAAAAAAACACACACATACAACAACTATTATAGGCAACCTAATATACGTTTGAGTTATTGGGTTGCCTATAAGTTCAATTTTTTATGCATTCAATATGAGCACCATGTGTTTCCGTGCTTTGGATTTTTTTGGGCTCCTTTCGTAAACTGTACGAATACGCTCGACATTTTCATTCCCGTAATTTTTTGTTTGTAGATGCAACCATCGTCTACGAATTTTCGATGCCACTGGTAAATCTGCTTATGACAATGCGGCAAAAAGCACGTTGAACTTCAATAATGGACTCTAGTTTTGCTAATTGCAGCACAAAAAGTGCTTTTTTTGTTGTATCGCTATTTTACTACAGACAATCAAAATGACAAACAACAGCGCCAATACGGCCGTGGTTAGAACTTCTGCCTGGACTGTTCAAATTTTAAACTTTTATCTGTCCAGGAACGCTGGAATTATAGTTCTACCTTTTGTAGTTTGGAAGAAATAAATGTTTGAAATCTGTTCCTTCTATTTGAATAACCCTGTATATTGATAACTTATAGTCCAGTTCACGAGAGACGTCCTGTGACATTTAAGTTCAAATTATAATATGATAATATGAATCTAATACTTAAGAGAGTTTAGCATCAATTGCAACTGAGCGCACCCCACTGAGCAAATCCATTTAAATAATGTTTTATCAACATTAAAATAACGTTTAATGTTGCTACAATGTTGATATAACGTTATTTGTTTGTTTTTTGCTCAGTGGGACAGAAGTGAAAGAAATAATATTTATATGAAAATACCTCAAAGAATCATAAATTATAAATCTGTAATCATAGGACACCTCTCGTGAATTCTTCTATATTTCTAAACACGCCTTATAACGTATTTATATTGCGTACATATTTTAGCAATCTCTTCCATTCTCACAAACTATGGTGTCGAAGCCCATCCCTAAAAAAAATCTTGTTTTTCGTTAGGCTAGCTTCGTCACTGGTTCAATTTCGGGCCGAACAAGTGTGGACACTTCCATAAGGATCAATGCATTTGTATTTCTCCTTGCAAATCGCAAATTAATAAATCACATGATTTATGAATATTGCAGTGTGTGATGTTCATGTTGAATAATTTTCGAGTAAAATCTGACGGTATGACATCGGCGGTGACGTGAACGTGCACATGCCATATCGGAAATGGGAACGCGAATGTTTTAAAGCCGGAGTTACGGCCGGAGAGACTCGTCTTTTGCTCGTTCGACCTCTGAACCCGCTCTTTTGAGTTATTCGTTTAATCCTCCGTCTTATATTTATTTATTGTTCCGTTTATGGCCCGGCCTCTCGGTGCGGGTGGATGTTGTTATTGTTTTATGCCATCCTTAAAATCACAATTGCTTACACGGACGGATCTCCGCAACTGACAAAACTGCGCTTTCTATCCCATTCATACATCGACTATTTGCAATATCTCTAGTATACATGTAATCGTCTAAAACTTATGATAATAAATGTGTGCTTAAGTAGTGTGGGGTGCGCACTGTTTATTTTTTGGTCTTAGCCCACTGAGCAAAAAACAAACAAAAAACGTTATATCAACATTACAGCAACATTAAACGTTGTTTTAATGTTGAAGAAACATTACTTAATTGTGATTGCTCAGTGGGAGGGGTAATTTTAAGTTTAGAAAAGCATTAAAATGTTGCGCCGCACGTATAAATCACTCATCTAAAGTGAAGTTTAAAATGTACCGCTTGACAATTCTGCTTTAGCAGTATACTTAACAATATTTCAATTTACAATGTATCTATTGTTGTCAGTGAATCACCAGAAAACGGTTATTCAATTCAAATATTTCGTGTAATTAAATAGATGAATGCAGTTTGTTATAAAAGATAAGATTAGACAATTGGAAACAATAAACAATTCTCAAAAATTTAATCCGTGGGTGGTTTGAATTGATGCAGTTCTTAGAACTTAAGGGATGAGCAACTTCGTGAAAGATAACTTAAATCAACTTATAATTAAGTAAAGTATGTTTTGAACTTCGCAGCATCCGCGCTGTATGCGGGTGGCGCATGAAGTAAAATATCGAGTTTAGAAAAACCTGAAAATTTGGTTTGGTACGCGTTAGGCGACCAAACCAAATTTTCAGGTTTTTCTAAACTCGAAATTTTCCTTCATGCTTAGCCTGGGAGTGGACAACACTCGTTCGAAACTTCAAATCGAACCTTTTTAAAAATCAGCGAATGCCTGAAAATTTTAGTATAAGTTACATCAGTATATATATATATATATATACAGGGTGAGTTTTTTTCAATGTTCTCTATGGGGATCTCGGAAACTATAAGAGATAGAAAAACGGTTAAATGGAGAAAGAAGTGTAGTTTTATAGGACGAATAAAATGACATTTTCAAAATATTTGAAAAAGTCAAGGGTAACTAGATATTTTGAATAAAGTAAAATGTGTCAATTTTTTTAAATCAACATATCTCTATTATTATCATAGATAGAAAAAAACTGTAAAGGACAAAGTTGTAGAAAATTTTACACAGATTAATAACAAAAAATCAACAAAAAAATTCGCCCATATTTTGGGAGATATGACACAAACTTATCTTTTTTTAAATGGAAACAATAGTTGGCTATGGCCTCATTGGAAAGGTTTTTTTCCCTTTAATCCGATATAACATATGCCATAGTTATTTTTAAAATAAAATAAGTTATAGTCGTTTTAATTTTTCCATACACCAAAAAATAGTTAGCCATGAAAAAGACAAAAGTAAAACAATTGCGGTTGTTTATAGCAACGAAATCAATATTTAATTTATTATCTTTCTTTAGATTTGTCAAAAGCAACATAAAGTAAAATAATTCCAAAATTATCAAAATAATAATAGAAGAAAATTTTAAATATTACATAAGATGCTCAAAAAGTCCACCATTATTATTATGGCATAAAGTACATCTTTTTAAAATCGAATTTGTGGCTTTTTTGACTTTTCTTCTGTCAATAGAATTAAATGTTTCAAGTACAGCTAGTCTAAGATCCTCCACGGATTGATATGATTGTTGATACACTTTGTTCTTCACATAACCCCACAGAAAAAAGTCTAAAACAGATAGGTCGGGTGATCTAGGTGGCCATAGGATTGGTCCATTTCTTCCCACCCATGAATTAGGAAAAGCATCATTTAAATAGTTTCGCACAGCCAACTTGCTATGAGGTGGAGCTCCGTCGTGTTGAAACCACTTCAATCTTGCCCGTACTGATAAATTTAAATCATAGAGCATATCTTCAAATGTTTCTTGAAGAAAACGAAGTTAATCATTTCCATTCAATGTGTTATCAAAAATATATCGGCCGAGAATTCTCGATCCGAACACACCGCACCATACATTAAATCCAAATTTAATTTGTGGTCTACGTTGTGCAACTTCTCGTGGATTCTCCTGACTCCAAACATGTTCATTGTGCCGGTTAAAAACCCCACAATTAGTAAATCGCGTTTCATCTGTCCACATTATTTTTGTAGGGAACGTATTATCCTCTTGGCACATGTTTTTGTACCACATACAGAAGACCATTCTCTTATTGGTATCACCGTCATGTAAATTTTGGGAAATTGATACCTTATATGGGTGATATTTGTGTTTTTTAAAAACTCGTACTACAGTCCGTTGAGATATGCTTGCTTCTGTTGCAATTTGTCTGGTCGATGTGGATGGATCTATCATTGCCAATGCTAATACGTTTATTTCCGAAACTTCATTAATTTCGTTTTTTTCAAGTTTCGGCTTTGTAAAGGATCCGTACTCACCCAAATTGTGGTAAATTCTTCTGAATGTTGGTAAAGATGGCTGCCGACGATCGATATATTGATTATAATATTATTCTGCAGCATCCGCAGCGTTTTTATTACACTGAATGTAACAAACAAGCATATCACGCTTTTCTTCCTTGGAAAAATTCATTATCACTTTAAAAAACTTTCAACACCAAATAAATACAAAACAAACTTATCGAAACAAACCAAATATGGAAATGAATTAATATGTGTTTAGAATAAACAACTGCAATTGATTTACTTTTGTCTTTTTCATGGCTAACTATTTTTTGGTGTATGGTAAAACTGTAACTTACTTTATTTTAAAAATAACTATGGCATATATTATATCGAATTAAAGGGAAAAAAATAGCCCTTTTAATAACGTCATAGCCAACTATTGTTTCCATTTAAAAAAAGGTAAGTTTGTGTTATATCTCCCAAAATATGGGCGACATTTTTTTTTTGATTTTTTGTTATTAATCTGTGTAAAATTTTCTACAACTTTGTCCCTTACAGTTGTTTTCTATCTATGATAATGATAGAGATATATTGATTTTAAAAAATTGACACATTTTACTTTATTCAAAATATCTAGTTACCCTTGACTTTTTCAAATATTTTGAAAGTATCATTTTATTCGTCCTATAAAACTACACTTCTTTCCCCATTTAACCGTTTTTCTATCTCTTATAGTTTCCGAGATCCCCATAGAGAACATCGAAAAAAACTCACCCTGTATATATATATATATATATATATATATATATATATATATATATATATATATATACCGTTTCGGATAGGAAAGGATTCATAATGTCCCCTCATATTTTCACATTTTATTGGATGTGGCAGAAAAACCGTGAACGATTAATTTCCACGAAACATTTACATAAAAGTGTTAAACTGAAATGATTTGTTCCCGCCATTAACATCGATATCTGTGGGAACGCTGGCGATATCGCCTAAGAACAAAACCTGCTCGCCATTGTTAACCGACGGCAATAAAATACGCGAACTCGGGAAAAACTGCGCGCAATCGTTCGCGAATTGATAAACAAGCGCACACCGAGCGCGGAATATAAAGCAATAAATGAATTTCCAATCGTAATTATTCTCGAGTTCCGCTTCCAATAAATTCCCTTCTGCGAACCTTGAACGAGAATGAATTGTGCATACACACACACACACACACATAAAGAGATAGTCGTGTAGTTGACTCGGGGGATAGGATATAGTGTGCAAGTGGCGCCTACTACGATCTTAATCTCGCGCGGAATATCGCTGATTGAATTACCGGTGACTTGGTCTTATGTAAATGGGGTTCACGTAGGTTTGGCTACAAACACCCAAACATTCGCGTTTTCCCGGTTTTGTTTTGTTTTCGGAATGTCGAGAACAGGTTCACCTAGTCGAGGAGGTTTGTCCTGTTTCCAGATCGAGTTTAATCTCTGCAAATGGTCACCACTGCTTACAATCGCTTATTCATTCATAACAACAATTTTTCATTACCAAAGGTGATTTCGTAGTTTCATAATTAAAGATTTATGTAATCGTTACTGTAATCGCAATTTCCTTGTAGAGTAATTTGGGCCTCATCTTACATGTTGTTAGTCCACAGCGCGATAAAATGAGCATTTCTGTGAGCCTGTTTGGAAAACAAACGTGGGCAAGTGAAGATTAAACACGGTAATTTTTGGTTATATTTTTTGTACAGTAATAAAAGCAATGAATATTGTATTCAAATGGATGTTGCATACCTTGACTTTTCAAAAGCTTTTGATCATATTAATCATTCGATACTTATTACAAAGCTAGGTTCGTATGGTTTTTCAAATAACTTGATCACTTTTTTAAATCATACATTAGTAACAGGCCACAATTTGTCTCGTGCAATGGGTACTCATCATATAAATATATTGCTACATCAGGTGTACCTCAGGGTTCAAATCTAGGCCCTTTACTTTATCATTTATGTTAATGATTTACTAAACAGCTTATGCGGATGATTACAAAATACTCACTCACATTAATGATCAAAATGATAATAAACTTTTGCAAGTAAACTTGAACCTAATGCAGGGTGGCGCAAAACTACCGATATGGTTTGAATGTTTAATAACTTTTTAAATTTATTTATATTTTTTATTTTCATTTCAGAATTTTGTGAAGAAAACTTGGGGAATTCAAAATGGAACAGTACACAACAGAACAGCGATAAAGAATTGTTGATATTTATTTTTAAAATCAAAGGTCAATTGTTTTGACGCAGCGTGCTTATCGTCGTTTTTTTAATGTGCGTACTGGACCTTCAGCATCAACAATAAACCGCCTGGTTGCAAATTTTCGACAACATGGTACAGTAAGACACCTTCCATGTACCGGAAGACCACGTACAGTCCACACGGATAAAAATATCCAACGTGTTGTGGATAGTGTGCAGGACAGTCCAGAAATATCAACAAGAAGACGTTCGGCACAACTGGGGCTATCGCGGACGTTCGTTCAGAGGATTTTGGCGACATTGCACATGTTCCCGTATAAGGTTGAGCTTGTGCAAGACTTGAAGCCGATAGACTACCAACAACGGCTTGATTATGACATTTCATTCCGACAAAAAGCAGAAGAAAATCGCGATTTCACAATTTGATAATGAGCGATGAAGCTCATTTCCAATTGAATGGTTTCGTAAACAAGCAAGATTGCAGGATATGGGCTACGGAGAATCCAAGAACAGTTCATCAGCAACAATTACACCCACTTAAGTGTACTGTTTGGTGCGGTGTATCGTCTGAAAGGATCATTGGTCCATATTTTTTTGAAAATGCACATGGCGCCTCAGAGTTACGGTTAATAGTGCTGAATATCGAACGATGCTGGACAATTTTTTGAGGCCAGCTGTAGAAAACCATCCACAGTTGTGGTTCCAACAAGATGGAGCTATAGCCCACACTACAAGGGACAAAATGGCTCTGTAACGGGACCTCTTTGGCGAACGCATTATTTCGCGCAGAAGCGATTTCAATTGGCTCCCACGTTCACCGGATTTAACAGCTCCAGACTGTTTTCTTTGGGGTTATTTGAAAAAAAGGGTGTACGTAAATAAGCCAGCGACCATACCAGAGCTAAAACAAAACATGCGCAATGAAATTCAAGCCATTACACCGGAAATTTTACGAAAAGTTATGGAAAATGTATTGGAAAGAGCACGAATGTGCGAAGCCGAAAATGGCCACCACTTGCGGGATATAATTTTTCATACTTAAGCCAAAAATATTTCCCCTTAACATATTGTATAACAAATAAATAATAATAATAACTAACCAATAAATAAAAAAGTTATTAAACATTCAAACCATATCGGTAGTTTTGCGCCACCCTGTACATAACTGGTGCACAAAAAATAACCTCAACCTGAATATCTCCAAATGCAAAATGATATCTTATTCTGGAAAAAATAATAAAATTGATAACGCTTACACCATTAAGAACGTTGTTCTAGAGAATGCTCTCAAATTAAGGATCTTTGTCTCATATTTGACTTCAAGTTAAGTTTCTCATATCTCGTATCTCATATTGAATATGTATACTCTATATCCTGAAGAACACTTGGTTTTGTCTTACGAAGTTGTAAACAATTCTCGAACATTAACACCATTTCCAAGTTATACTGCGCTTTAGTTCGTCCGAAAATTGAGTATGCCTCTATGATGTAGTACCCTTATTATACGAAACACAATGTGCTGATTGGAAACATTCAAAGAAGATATTTAAAGTAGCTACATTTTAGAAGTTATGGTTTATATCCTGCCATAAATACAGATTATAAAGATTTGCTCATTATATCTGGAGATATCACTTTTGAAAATAGGAGAATAAGAACTAGTGCTCAATTTCTTATTAACATATTATATGATAGAATTGACTCTCCGTACATATTATCACAGATAAACTTTCTAATACCAACCCATTGTTCAAGATATCATACTCCATTCTATATAAAATGTTCACGATCAAATATTATGTTTAAGGCTCCCATTAATCATACGACCACAAACTTAAATGAAATTTTAAAAAATGAAGATGTACATATATTTCATAATTATAAAATTGTAATTAACATAATTCAGAATTATGTAGTGAACTATAATCTGTTTAATAACTAGGAGGAGCGTTTACGCGCCAAAACGTACAACTCTGATTGGCCGAGAGCGCGCCCATTTTACACTATGGTAATTACGTTATTATTAGACGCAACAGCTGACATAACCTTAATTCGAAGCGTTACCGAGTTGCAACTTTGTCTGTTTCGTAATAACCTTTTGTGCGGTGTTTCTTTAGCATAGTTAAAAGTTAGTTTTGTTTATATTGTTGTGATGGATTATGGACCCAGTACAAGCTCGGTGATAATATCACCTTCACCTCCAAAGAAGCGTAAGAAGTTGGATTTGGGTTATGTATATCTGTCTGAAAAACAGTGCATAATAAATATGTATAAGTAGATGATAACAGATGATCCACATATGAAAATGACTGCTGTTGTATCAGACATTGTTGGGGCAGTAGGTGAGATATAAAATAGCATAAGAATATGCATCAAATAATAAAATGTTTAATTTTTAGCAGTTGTAACTTCCACTGTTTATCGTACTATTAGCGAATATAAGAAATCCGGAGAGATTTGTAGCCCTAAACAGCTTGAAGGACATAATTACAAGTTTTGATGACCTAGTGAAGAGATCCGTGCTTAGTTTCTTCTATTAAAATGAACTGCGAACTTTGAATAAAGTTTTAAAAGAAGTAAACGATCATGCAGGCATGCCGAAGATGAGTCGTTTTACCTTGTATAGTTTTATGATACAAATCAATTTTAAGTAAGATAGAGACCAGAGCTGGGCAGGATTCGAATCATTCAGGATTCGAATCCTTTTAGAGGATTCAAGAGAGGCATTCGAATACTTTAATTAAACTGGATTCGTGATCCGGATTCATTACATTTTTTTAAGAAGATTCGTATTCGAGTCTAAATTCTTGTAAAAGGATTCGAATACTTACAGAAGGATTTGAATCGTCAAAAACAATTCGAATTAATTGTGAGGAATAACATGAAAAATGTTTTTTGTGCGTTTTTAAATTTTACGTTGAATCACTGTTTTATGCGCCTGGCGCATGACGTAAAATTTCGAGTTTAGAAAAGCCCCGTGAAAATTTTACTCTGTTACTCTGTTACTCTGTTACTCTTTTACTGTTACTCTGTTACTCTGTTACTCTGTTACTCTGTTACTCTGTTACTCTGTTACTCTGTTACTCTGTTACTCTGTTACTCTGTTACTCTGTTACTCTGTTACTCTGTTACTCTGTTACTCTGTTACTCTGGTTAAAGATGTATTTGTGTGTTTCTGAACTTCACTTCAAATCAGTGTTTTGTACGCGTGGCGCATGAAGTAAAATTTCGAGTTTAGAAAAGCCCGAAAATTTGTCTCGGGTCGCTGCGCGACCCGAGACAAATTTTCACGGGGCTTTTCTAAACTCGAAATTTTACTTCATGCTTAGTCTGGGAGTGGAAACGCTCGTTCGAAACTTCAAAGTGAATGCTTTGATAAGAACATTAAATGATTGAAAATGTTTTTAAAGATAATAATCTAGTTTTCAAAATTTTGTTTAATATTGTTTGAAGTAAAACTGACATGGTAGCCACAATCTGAAATGTTAAAATTTTCCGACATTTCCCTGACTAAAGATTTTTTCCCTGGCCTTTTAATATAACTTTCTTCTGTGGGAAACCCCCATTCTGTTTAATAGTATTCATTGTTTTTGCCAATATTTAAGTTAATTTTATAAATTTTTACGTGTTTTGTAATTTGTCTGCTGATTTTGACAAATTTAATAATATCATATGGATTTTTTGTTAGTGTTTTGGTCAGTTTGAATATAATTCCATGACTTTTCTCTGACTTTCCCGGTTTTAATGATATTCAGTGAATTTTTTATTAACTTAAAATTCAGGCATTAGTCGATTTTATAATAGAATTCAATTTTAAGTTTTGAACGGGTGTTTCCACTCCCAGGCTAAGCATGAAGTAAAATTTCGAGTTTAGAAAAGCCCCGTGAAAAATTGTCGAGGGTCGCGCAGCGACCCGAGACAAATTTTCGGGCTTTTCTAAACTCGAAATTTTACTTCATGCGCCACGCGTACAAAACACTGATTTGAAGTGGAGTTCAGAAACACACAAATACATCTTTAACCAGAGTGACAGGGAGTCAGATATTTATTCTGTTATCAACAATTTTCAGTGGTAATAATAAATAATTAGGTTTTGAATATTTTAAAACAACTGGTAACGATATTAATATATTAATGGTTGCAAAAAAATAATTCAATCAAATTTATTCTTAAAGGATTTGTATTCGTGATTCGAAAAAACAGGATTCGAATCTTTGTTTCGAATCATATTTATCTCTTCGAATCCTTTATTCGAGGATTCGTGATTTGAATCATATTAGGTGATTCGGATTCGTGATTCGAATCCTTTTTACGAGGATTCGTTCCAGCTCTGATAGAGACACATTATTATATAAATTCCATATTATATTATGAACATAATGTAATTATGTTTTATTTCACATATATATGGCGAGATGCCGTATAAGCATTTTAATTGAACTGACGATATCGTACGATGGAAAAGAAAATACATAACCACAATCAAGAAGTACAAAATGGATATTTGATTTTATTTAAAGAGTAATTATGAAATTATTTAAAATTGCCGCCAAATTAATCTAGTGATATTTCTGGTAACTTTATAGTATAAATTGGGCTTTATCACTTACTCTTTCTGGTTTTTAAACAGACTATACGTAAAATCAAATTTCAATGAGCTATGAAGCCAGTCTAAGTTTAATTATTTCTTATTATTATATATCAGTATTATTTGTTATAGATATCTTAGTTCAATACACATTGTTTTTATTTTTTTAAACTTTGAAATTGTATTTTATATGTAATATGTCCTGTAAATGGTTTTCTGTTGGGCACAATAAAGTTATTATTGTTATTCTAATACAGTGATGTCCAAACTTTCTTAAAGACGTAACTTTAAGGCCGAAAAGTAAATTACTTGTACTATGCACAAATTGAGCACACAATTCTTGTCATACATTTTCGACGATTACATGTATACTAGAGATGTTTAGAATATATTTTTCCAACAATTTTTCACTTAATTAAAATTCCGTGTTTACTCGTCGGATCGGAATAATTTCCGATTCCCGTGTGATTTTCTTGGAGTGGCACGGATGTTCCCAGGGATCCGGTCACGCCCTTGTGACCCAGCATCCCTCCTTGTAACTACCTGCCACCGTCCGCATTTAACCACACATGTATGTGTACATAAACGCACAAAAAGGGCCGGATATTCACCTGCTCTCCTCAAGACTTTCGAGCACTTTACGGTAGCCCGGGTTTCTTTTACACGAAAAAATAAAAAGGGTAACTTCGAGTTTTACCTGTTGTACGTTCTCAACGTGAATGATTACATGAAATTTGTAACAAGTTTAATTTTTTCGTGGGGTGTGTGGAGGAATATAAAGTAACGTATATTTGAAATAAAAATCGTTATATTTTCTGTCGAAGTAACTTTTAAAACAGTAATTAATAAATATGTTTCGAAAGAGCTTGGAATTTTGGAGAACTCCTTTTAACGTCTCTTATATTATAATGTTATATCGTATGTTCAATAAAATAAAACCTCTAGAGTGTCATGGAAAATATTGTAGGTTGGCAACTCTGAAATTATACCTTACAATTATTATGTCTGACGTTTTATATGTCAATTCCTAAAGCGTGTAGCCAACTTAAATTTTAAAAAAGATAAAATCATGGCACTCTAGAGGTTTTTTTATTGAACATACGATAGAAATAACAATACGTTTATTACAATTTCCCGTTTCATTTCAATACTTATTTATAAGGTTGCGGGGCTGCAAATAATAAATATTTTAGACGTATTCTAGTTTATTTCCTTTTGTTAATATATATTTGTGGAGTCAAAATAAGTGTTAAAAACTTATGATATGTCAATATAGGGGGGCAAATTAAAGGCAATGCTAGAAACATCATGATATATTTTAAAATATATTGAAAATTTATGATAAATTTTGATAATTAACGATCTTCTTGCATGCTTATATGAAAATTTTGAAGATTAACGGAAATCTTAGAGATTAACAAAAACCGTCTCGATTTTTAAAATTAACGATATTCTTGAAAATCCAATTCAAAAACCGTTAAAATTTTAAAAATTAAGAGAAATCTTGAAAATTTACGAAAAGCGTTTAGATTTTTGAAATTGACTAAAACGTTGAAAACTCAAGAAAAAAGGTCGAGATTTCGAAAATTAACTAAAATTGTGGAAATTAACGAAAATGGCTAATGTTTCAAAAATTTGACAAACATCTAGAAAATTCATGAATAGTACCACCATTTTGAAAATTTACGAAAGTTTAGAAAATTCACGAAAATTGCTAATATTTCAAAAATCTGACAAACATCTAGAAAATTCATGAATAGTACCAACATTTTTTAAAATTTACGAAAGTTTAGGAAATTCACGAAAATTGCTAGTATTTCAAAACTCTGACAAACATCTAGAAAATTCGTGAATAGTATCAACATTTTTAAAATTTACGATAGTTTAGGAAATTCACGAAAATTGCTAATGTTTCAAAAATCTAAACATCTAGAAAATTCATGAATTGTATCAATATTTTTAAAATTTACGAAATTCACGAAAGCCATCAGAATTTTGAAAATTACCGAACATGTTGAATTTCATAAAACGCATCAAAATTTTACAAAAATAACATACATTTTGGAAATTCACAAAAACCGGAAAAATAAAGAGAAGTATCAACATTTTTAAAATTAACGAAAATCTTAACATTTTAGGAATTTTAAAAATCAAAGGAAATCTTGATAAAGTTACGAAAGCGTTAAAGAATTACCAAAATTTTGGAAATTAATTAGAAATTCACGAAACTTTGAACTAATCTAAAATCATTTAGTAGTTTTTTTGCCGTCAAGTTATTAAGAACTTCTTAACTTTGTGTATTTCTTTATAAAATATCATTGTATTTATTTATTTTAGTTTAAACTTTGCCCTGAAGAAGCTGACAAATGTATAGCGAAATATTAGCCTATTAAAATAAAGTTCTGGCTAAAAAATAAAACTATAATTTTTTTTAATTCTGCCGCTTTTCCCCAAAAGTTTATAGAAGTTTCTAAACTAAAATCTTCTGAATTCACAAAAAGAGGCAACATTTTTAAAATTAACGGAAAGTCACGAAAAATTGCCAATTATTTAAAAATAATAAACAGGGTGTCCCATTATTGCGTTCTCGGGAGATATCTCGACTCACATTAAAGATAGAACAATTGTTTCTGCACTATAGTTGCTTGGTTTTAAGAGCTGCATAACCTAAAAATATTTTTAAATATACAGGGTGCGTCATAAAGACAATAGTGGATGCAACTTGCTTATTTTAAATGGACCACCCTGAATATTATTTATTGAATGCCTTATAAAAACTGCGTGTCATTTTATTAAAAAAACATTTTATTTAAGTCGTATTGTTTCGAAGTTCCATTGACATTTATTGACATTTATGGACGAACATGATGTTTGCAGTGAATTAGTAAAGCTGAAATATCTCTGTAACTAAACTCTTGAAAATAGAGGATGCTATCAGCTTGCACTATAAAGTTGCTGCACTTTCATTATTTAGCTATGAAATAAAAATAGTTGAATTTATAAAATTTTAATCAAGAGTAACTTAGTTTTTTTAACACGTTGATCGCCGTGCGACATTCACTTTTTGCTGCATTAAATTTGCGTTTAGGTCCCGCGGCGATCTGCGTGTTAAATGGAACCATATAACTTTTATTACATTAATCCACTCAAAATAAAAGTCTCTTTCGAGTTTGTTAATACTTCGTGTCACTGACGATGCCACTATGAAGCATTAGATGGCGTTAGCTATCGAAATCCATTAATAGTTTTCACATATTGGCTTGAAATAGTCAGAAATGTTCAGTATTCCCCAGCACTGGGTGGGGACCAGACTGAAGAGGACCTTGAAGTCCGAAACGCGTCTGTGGGTATCTGTTGCCGGAATACTGAACACAAATTCAATTTTGTTAATACTTATTTATCTGTAGATGTAATATAATTTTCCTCAAAACTTTAAAGTTGCAGATAAAAATTATAAACTCGATCGAAAGAGAATTGCATTTTGAGTCGATTGGTGTTAAAACAATTATATCGTTAAATTAAAAAAAATCAAGTTAGCCTTGATTATAAATGTATAAATTTGACTATTTTTATTTTCGTAGCCAAAAAACTTGTTCGCAACAACTTTATAGTGCATCCGATAGCGCCCTCTATTCCAAAGAGAGTAGCGAAAACCGCAACTCTCTATCTTATTTACTATCGAAGATACTTTAGGTTTAGGAAACTAGCGCAAACATGATTTTTGTCCCTAAATGTTTAATAGCTCCGAAACGGTACGATTAAGATCGAATGTTTTCACAAAATAAAACGCAGTTACTATGAGGAATTCAAAAAATAAATAATATACAGGGTGATCTATTTAAAATAAGCAAGTTGCATCCTCTACTGTCTTTGTGGCACAGCCTGTATACTTGAGAATGTTTTAGGTTATGCAGCTCTTAAAATTAAGCAACTTTGTTAGAAAAACTTGTTTTCTATCTTTAACACTGAGCCGAGATATCCCCGAATAATGCATTAATGACAGACCCTGTGTAATTGTGAATTAAATAAAAAAAAATTATTTACTACACGTTTGATAATGGCAAGCTAAAGTTACCGAAACTGCAGTCACGAAAAATAAATGAGTGTTATACAAACAAAGTTTAAAGTATCTTGTGGTGAAGGCGGTTACTTTGTGAAACATTGTAAATATTTAAATAATTACCACTGATTACTTCTTTATATTCACTTTTTATAAAAAGAAACTGCATTCACGAAAAATAAATAAGTGTTTCACAAATAAAGTTTAAAGTATCTTGTGGTGGAGGCGGTTACTTTCTGAAACATTGTAAATGTTTAAATACACTGATTACTTTTTTGTATTCACATTTTATAAAAAGTGAATACAAAAAAGTAATCAGTGTTAATTATTTAAAGTTTAAAGTGTTTTATTGTTTAATTGATATTTGTTTCATCAATATTTCAATAAACAAAATCATACAAATATTTATTTAAAATAAAAAATGGTGATGTGTCCATCATAGTACTTTCCCCCGTAAATTGCGTATTAAATCACTTTTAAAATATTTGTAGCATTATTATTTTCAAAATGTCTTCAACTTTTTGATAACTACAACTTTTATTTGAAACATTTTTCAATTGGATCAACACATACTGACACAAACCAATGACTAGATAAAAAACACTATTTATTGAATATCTCAAAAACTAAGAGTGCTATGACAAAAAGTGAAGATACAAAAAATCTTTAATATTTTATTACCTACAACTTTTATTTGAAACATTTTCCAATTGTATCAACACACACACTGACACAAATCAATGACTAGATAAAAAACATTATTTATTAAATATCTCAAAAACTAAGAGTGCTATGACAAAAAGTAAGTGAACAATACATCTTCATTTTGTTATTATCTACAACTTTTATTTGAAAGAATTTTTTGTTTGATGAACATTTATTGAAAAAATCTGAAAAAACTGAAAAACGCTAAGAGTAAAGTACCACTTCCGGTTTTCCGATTTTCACCAAAAGCTTTTCAGTTCTTCCGATTATAACAAAAAGCTTAAGTTTCAAGTTTCATCTTGATATCTTTAGCGGTTTTTGCGGTACAGCGCACACAGACACACAGACAGACAGACAGACAGACAGACATTTTTCAAAAATGGTCTTATTCGACTCAGGGGACCTCAAAACGGATATTTCCGCTAAAATTTTTGATTCGAAAATTTTCACGAAAACAATACTTTCCCTTTGTATTACATACGGGGGAAAGTAAAAATGAAAGTCATAAATTACGCATCCAGTCCATCCAGAAAATATAAAAAATTGGGAGCATTCTGAAAAAGTGTAAAGAATTTATTGATGCACGTATTAGATTTTTTTTATTAAACAGGCAGTATATTTTTAATTTTACACTAAATCAGTGTTTTATACGCATGGCGCATGAAGTAAAATTTCGAGTTGAGAAAAGCCAGAATTTGTATTTGGACGCTGCGCGTCCAAATCCAAATTCTTAAGGCTTTTCTCAACTCGAAATTTTACTTCATGCTCAACCTGGGGTTGAAAAACACTCGTTAGAGAATAGTTTATAGTTTGTGCGACAAAGGCGGTTAAATTAATAATTCCCAATCTTCACTAATTCAAAATAAAAACGTCCCAAAATTTGCGAATCCAGGCTTCATAAATATACAAAATATTAATTACCATATGCAGTACACGATTTGGGTGGGTTTAAGCGACTCAAGTATCAATTTTAATAAATACCGTCGTTACAATTGAGTCAAGTTGATTAGCGTTTGAAATTTATTACCGCGCAATGACTCCACAATTCGGCCACAAAATATCACCGCTTGACGATTGTATTGTTGCTTCGCTTTAAAAAAAAGCTGTCAGGATTTGATGTATTTATTAAGAAACTCTACTAGGAATTGCTATTATGAATAAACGCAACTTAATCTCAGATCGGGATAGAGAAAATATGCTAGGCACGCTGCATTTTTGTCGTTGATTAATTAATTCCGCCAAGGTAAAGTCGCCCCCCCTTAACCTTTAAGATATCGACAAGTACATCTGATTTTAATTTCAATTGTAACGGTGCTTTTGTTGTGCGTTTAATTATTTAATTTTTATATGTCAAACGTAATTTTAATAATTGATTTGAGTTCGAGTAAAGCTAGTTAATACGTAATTGTTTTCTTATTGCAAGTTAAAGTGTAGTTTTTCGCAAATCTCAACTGATTTAATTTATTCAATAAGATATCACTTCAGGATAAAATTAAAACTATCTAAGGTTAAAAGTATTGAGACTGTATTAGTGTTATGAGACATAAAAGTGCGTTTAATATCAGTGGCATAACTGCAAGGTATGTATGTATGTACCCACTGAGCAAAAACAAACAAATAACGTTATAATTATTTAATAGTTGAGGCTGTTACTTGGTGAAATTCCATATCAACACTTTTAGTAAATAACACACTTGGTTAAGACTTCACTGTTTATTGATTGACACTGCAACAATTGTTTCGCCACACAGTGGCTTTATCAGGCAGATGAATAATTTTCATCTGAATAATTTTCATCTGCCTGATGAAGCCACTGTGTGGCGAAACAATTGTTGCAGTGTCAATCAATAAACAGTGAAATCCTAACCAAGTGTGTTATTTGCTAAAGGTTTAAATAACGTTATATCAACATTGTAGCAACATTAAACGCTGTTTTAATGTTGACGAAACATTACATAAATGGATTTGCTTAGTGGGTACTCTGCACTTTACCACACTCTTGTTTGTTATAACCAGCACTCAAACTTGGATTTTTAGTGCTGGATACAACAAAACAGTGTATTAAAGTGCAGAGTACTTACCTAATTGTACACTTTTATAACCGTATTTTTTATTTTGTTTTCAAAATTATACAATAATGAACAAGGAATTACCATAAAGCGTTTTAAGTGTGGCATAAATTTACAAAAACCACGGAATAATTTCGCTATGGTATGTGCATGCGGCGACACACGCCTGCACACTTAGCGTAAGTGTACCGATGCATTACACCAGGAATACCACGTGTCACATATACCATATGACTCCGACTTCAGCGCACACCATTTCACCTGTTCCCCAAGAGGAAATTGTTGCACGGTTGATGACCACTACGCCCGAAATAATGTACGGCACGAGACCTGTTTCAACATTCTGTTACTCCTTTTTTTTCATAAAAAATATGTTTTGTTCTTATCTGTACAACGCTAGCCCGCGCACATGTCTCCAGTTTTACGCTCGCCCGACCGCGTCCTTTTCTATTCCATAATTAACAATTACTGAAGTGCATTATCATCCATTCAGATCATCATGCTAATCATATAACGAACTTTTTTAGGTGTAAGTCATGAATCATAATTGAAAAGCAGTGGAATATTGTGATGGACTAGTGTTATGAGTGTTGTGAATCTACAGCGAATTTAAACTAGTGTTGTGAGCTTTGCGAAACGAATTTCGAAGATTTCCATTAAGGTTGGAAATTCACATGTTATTTGGCCGTAAGAACGAACAACGATTAATCTTCCACAATAATAAAAATAGATTTTTGAAACTTATACATATTGCACATTGAAGCTTTGCGAATAAATTGACAATATTATTATTTTTTTTAAATGTTTATTAGATTATATATAAATCAACTAATGGAACACTCTTAAATGATCACATAAATCCCTGCAATACTTCCATAGAAAACATTATTTCTTCTCCATATTGCTTTAATTTATTGAAGTAATTATTATAAACATGTTGTATTAAATAAATTAATCTAACATAAATGATAAAAAAAAAATCGTTGCTTAGAAATCTCCATAGGAGAAATGTAAATTTTGATTATGCTTTTAATAAATAGGGGGCAGCATTGTGCTATTTTAGTAATATCTTATAATTATATTGTAATTTCAAAAAAGATGTGAAAAGAAATTGGGTTTGATATGTAGAATACGTGTACGGCATTTGTCGCGACACGGGTTCCCGGTGCGCGGCCTTGAATTGCGAATGTAATTTTTCTGCCGTGGACTGTTCATTGATATGTTGTTGATACACAACAAAGAAAAACATTAATAAAATATTTCCCAATACATTCTTTAAATATAAGTGCATTTCTGGATTCATGTTAATGTCAATCTTTTATGTCAATGTCAATATAAATACAGGAAATTTTTCTTTTAGGTAAACATGTGCATAATCTGTACATTTTCCGACAATCGTTGTTTTCTTAAAAGAGTTCAATTCGAATCTTTAAACGAGTGTTTTGTCACTCCCTGACTAAGCGTAAGGTAAAATTTCGAGTTTAGAAAAGCCCCGTGAAAATTTGTCGAGGGTCGCGCAGCGATCCGAGATAAATTTTCTGGGCTTTTCTAAACTCGAAATTTTACTTCATGCGCCACGCGTATAAAACACAAATTTCAAGTGAGGTTCAAATATACATACATTTTACAGTATTTTAGTGTTTTATACGCGTGGCGCATGAAGTAAAATTTCGAGTTTAGAAAAGCCCAGAAAATTTTCACGGGGCTTTTCTAAACTCGAAATTTTACTTCATGCTCTGAAGTTTAAAGATTTTGGTTGTTGTTTATAATATTTATGATATTCTGTTTGTAAAAAGTTCTTTTTTGTGAATTTCTTAGTTTTCGTTACATTTAAAAACATCAACGATTTTCATAAATTTTTCACGACTTTCGGTAATTTTCAAGTTTTTGACGATTTCTCGTGATTATGATGATATGTCAACAGCTTTGAGTTTAGCAATATTATGATTTTAATTATGACTATGATCATAGCTTGAAACTCGCTTATTATTCAATCACTTATTTGTGAATAACGCTAGATAATTTAATTTCAAGTTCTTACGAAATTCTAACGAGTGTTTTACAACCCCAGACTAAGCATGAAGTAAAATTTCGAGTTTAGAAAAGCCTGAAAATTTGGATTTGCCGCGGCGCGCGAGCGAAGCGAGTCGCGCCCCGGCAAATCCAAATTTTCAGGTTTTTCTAAACTCGAAATTTTACTTCATGCGCCACGCGTACAAAAAGTTGACTTATTTTATGTTTTTGTATGGAAAAGGTGAATTTTGAAAATTTCATAACCGTCATTAAACTATTCCTGACAATATTATTTATATAAAAATGTATTTGCAGTATTAAATAATAATAAATATTAAATCTAAAATATCTGGCATCGAAATTATTTAATATTTTGAATATCGATACTTTGCATTACGATATTATACGGTATCGATACTTTGATAAACGATATAATCGATACTCAATATCAAGACCAAGGCCGTAGCCAGAAACAAATGTCGGGGGGTATATAAAAAAATCAGGGGGGAGGTTTTACTGGTAAAAATATTGTTTTTGCTCTTTCAGGGCCGCTTTTACATGCAAAAATTTAACTTTTTAAAAATGTTGGGGGAGTTTAAACCCCCATATCCCCCCCCCCCCCCTTCCCCGTCTACGGACTTGTTCGGGACTATTTAGGATGGGAACATTCCTAATGTACTCCATTTTTTTCAAATTGCCACTTACACCCCTTTGCTTCTAAGCGCCTCTTCTAAGAAGTTCGTTAATTACCAAAATTATCATGAATTTTTCAAATTTATCATACATATTTTAAATTTATCATGATTTTTTTCAGCATTGCCATTAATTAGTACAATGACACAAATTTAGTGCAAATTACCCTCTAGCATTTGAAGGTAGTGCGCGAGCCGCCGCTGAACTGCAGTTCCCTCGATTACAGTTAGTTTTTTTTTTATTATAAAATTTGTGTTATTACAGTAGTTTACACACGTCAGAGTTCAAACCTTTAACATGTTTTGATCTATAAAAGTAGACAATCAACATGAACATGTATATATGTATATATATGGACAGATAAAAGAAAAACAATTACACAAAATCTAGGAACTTATTGGACAAGCAATGATCGATGGTATAGAATGCCTTTTTCAAGAGGTAGTCTTTAATCCTTGTCTTAAAATTTGTCACAGACAGGTGTTTTATGTGCTGTGGCAATAAGTTAAACAACAGGACCATAATAGTTGGTGGCACTTCTCGCCTTGGATATGCGATGATATTCAGGATAAAGTAGGCTGCTATTTCTTGTGGAATAGCAGTGAATTTGTTAATGGGTAGTGTACGAGTCGATATGTTTACGAATATGCTTTAATGACTCCAGAATAAAGACAGACGGTAAAGTGAGTATTCCCATATTAATGAAGAATTGTTTGCAATCATCTCTGTAGCAGGCATTTGCCAGCACTATGATGGCACGACGCTGCAGAAAATAGGCGAGTCATCATAGACGAGTGTCCCCACAATACTACTCCATAGGTTATGTGGCTGTGAAACATACCAAAATATGCTGGTTTTAGAGAAGATTGAGGTAAGGAATTCGTCAGATTGCGTAATAGGAAGATAGCAGAGCATAGTTTTTTTGAAATGTAGTCACCATGGGCATGTCAATTTAATTTAGAATCTAAATTGATACCCAGGAACTTTATTGAACAGTTGTTTGTGGCATCTGTGCTTAAAGAGAATACCTGGTTTACAGTTTTTCCCGCATTCAAAGAAAGTCTATTGGTGTTAAACCATTCCAGTACTTCAAGATTTGCCTCCCCATTACGGGCGACCAAACTCTGGATTCCAGAAGATTGATTCAGGCATGTGGTGTCGTCGGCGTAGAGGATCAGTTTTGCATTCATCACGTGATACGGCAAATCGTTTATGTAAAGCAGAAATAATAAGAGACCCAAAATTAAACCCTGTGGTACCCCGTGATAAAATGTGCTCTCCTCCGCCGACAGACAGCCATTTAATTTTACTCGTTGGCGTCTATTGACAAGATATGACCCAATGAGACGGCTACTGGTAGGATGGAAGTTTAAAAAGTAAAGCTTGCGCAGAAGAACGTCGTGTGAGACACAGTCGAATGCCTTACTGAGATCGAAATAAGACGCCATTGTTGACTCGCTAGAGTTAAATCCATCCAGGACGTTATCCAGTAGGGCACCGACCGCGTCAGCAGTAGACATTCCCCTGCGAAAGCCAAATTGATTTTTATTTAGTATGTCATATCTGTCAATGAAGTCAGTAATCTGTTTGAATAATACTTTTTCCAGGACTTTGGAAAACAGGCAGTAAAGAGATCGGTCTGTAGTTATTAGGGTCTGTACTGCAGCTTTTCTTTAAGACTGGAATGATGTAACCCACCTTGAGGCTATCCGGATAAACTGAAAAATTGATGCAGTAGTTGAATAATTTAGTAAGGGGGAGTATAAGTACATTAGTGATCTTTTTTAGGAGCCCTGTTGTCATGCCATAAATATCCTTAGCATTTGAATTATTTAAGCTCTGTATAGTATTCCTTACCTCAATCGGGCTAACCTCATGAAATTTGAAATAATCTACGGTGCATATAGGGCTTGCACACATCAATTTTATAGGATCATTATCAGACACCGGAAGACTCTCGACTATCCTCTCTGCAGCTGTGCTAAAGAAAATATTTAACTCATCAGGTGATATAGAAATAATACTAGTGGCACCTTTATTTTTTTAAATCATTGACCAAAGAGCTTTGGGGTAGTTATTTGATTTTTTGATAAAGTTTACGTTTGCACTTATTCTTGCTGATATTTTATTGCGTTATTGTATGATTTTTTATAACTTACGTAGTTTATTTTTATATCAGGGGATCTATTACTTGCTTCCTTCAGTAGTAGCAGTGTTTTCCTCATTTCCTTTAAATTTTGATTGTACCAATATATTCTGCTAGTATTATTACTTGTATTGTTAATTTTCTTCTCTGGAAAACTGTTGAGAAAGCCCTCGCTTATTATGTCCATAAATGTATTGAATTTAAAATCAATGTTTGTCTTTGTATCATCAATGATATGAGTCCTGGGGACGTTATTTTTATTTTTAATTCCGGTCTGCTACGTTGATGTTTGGGTTGTTTGCTTGCTGTCACTGTCATTCCGTGTTTGACATTTTTATGTTTTGACGCTGGAACCTCGGTGGTCGATTTAATGCCAACTTCATGGTACATAGACGCGGACGGAGTTCCTGTTGGTGATATTGTAGGTGATGTTGGCGGGAAAACTTTAACCTCGTTATTACGGAGCTGCATATTTTCAGCTTCCAGGCGTTGGATTTTTTCAGACATCAGGTTATTTGAGATTTTAAGTTGATTTACCAGCTCCTTGAGGTTGGCATATGCTTCCCTTTCGAAGTCGTAAGAGTGGATTTCTTCTCCCATTTGCTGTGGGTTTGCACTGACGCATGGTTTTAGATCTTTGCCGCAGCATGTTTTCGCTCGTGGTACACATGCCCGATGATAAAGAGTCTCACATACACTGCACTGTATACCTGATTTTGCAATATGACCACATACACAGCTTTTTAATTCACTTTTATTCATTTTCTTTGTAACTTTGTTACCCAATGACTTTGACACGTCTTTCTCGTTGGCAGCCATCTTTTTTTCAAATATTCGAATATATTATTAGTTAAATAAAGATGCCCATTGATCAATTTAATTGTGAATCGTAGGAACTTGACTTACTTAGTGTAAATCGTAGGCACATACTATAGCTAACGTGTTAACACATATAAACCGACGTCGTGTAAGTACTATGTTTTATCAGTTTGTTGAAAATTACGAAATTTAAAAATCTAGCCTCAAACAGGTTATCAAAAACACCCTGAACCTAGCTCGAGGCTATAGTCTCATAGTCTAAATATTATATCAGAAATACCCTCTCAAATCGGACAAATACCCTGATCCTGGCACCCAGTTTGAGGCTATTTTTGTTTGAAAGTGCTTATTTAAAAATAAGCCTCAAACAGATTATCAAAAACACCCTGAACCTAGCTCGAGGCTATAGTCTCAAAGTCTTAATAGTCTCAAACCGAACATCAGAAAAACCCTGATCCTGACATCAGTTTCAGTTTAAGGCTATGTTTGTTTAGAAGTGCTTATCCCTGCCGGGATTAGCCACGCCCACGGTCATTAACCCCTTAACGCGCAGCCCTGTGTCTAGCATAGGCAAAGACTATTGGCAAATGTTCGCATATTTTAATCAGTAATTTTTATTTGTGCGCGGGTAAGACATGAACATAATATTGAATGGTTACTTAATAGTTTTAGAGTACACTAGGTCTATAGTTGGTCATGGTATTCAAAATAACTACGTAAAAAAAAGAATAATCATTTTTGTTTCACCGAGAAGTCTCAAAATCCTCAGGGGGTTAATTAAATAGGAAATTAATATAACCTAATTTTTCCTTTAGAGTAACGCTGTATCGTGCATACACCATAAATAGTCATTAAAGCACCTTTAAGGTTTTAATATAATCGCATTTACATAACTGTAAATTTAAACGTTTTGTATCCTCGTTACTTTTGTATATGTGTGTGCATTATATCCTTTTTGATTGTAATCAGCACTGACGTTATAAATGGAATTTCTTTTTCTCGATGTGCAAACACGGACTTGAGAGTCAAGCGACTTATCGGTCCGCGAGCTCTTTTTATTTCTTTGTTTTTTTTTTCAGGGCAGGCGAAATAATTGCAAACGTCGGCCGTGACGTCCGTTGTCCCGAATTTGAAACGGCGTGTGCGCAAACATTTCCGTCATCTTGTCACTTAAGCGCACAAGGGGTATCAGTCCTTGTCTGCGCACACAATGGCCGATATTTTTTTGTTTGTTTGTTGGTTTATTAACGTGCCATATTGTATGATATGTGCGATGAATACACGCGTGTTTATTTTGGAATTGTCTTCTTTTTGTCGATTCTCTGTAAGTATTATTTTAATACCCGTCATTTTCTATTCTAGTTAAATGGAAATAGTCTTATTTATTAAGAGTGGGAAATAGGATGCGCATAAACCAAATTCAGTTCAATGGATTACTGAGCAACAACTATAATGGGCTCGTTCATCAAAATATTCAACATTCAACATGCTTGGATTTTATTTGTGATGTATGTTGGTATCTGAGGACCGATAGTCCGGCCATTTCGATTTTGTTTGTTGTTTGTTTACGTTTTAGCTGTATATTAAACACATTTATCGATGGATAATGCTCAATTACACTTTATTTTATTTGATGGCAGAGAAAATTTAGTTCCATTGTTGAATATAATTAGTTAAATACTCATTTACACCAACAATACTCTATTTACACAAACACTATTATTTTCTGACCTTACAGTAATTCACGAATCTCCTTACGTTTAGTAATTTCATAATAGATATTATTAAATACATAATTTCGCACATCCATCACCTCGATTAGTTTAAAAGTTTAACCCGCCAATACCAATCGCCAACACCAATCGATCTAAATAGCACGATTGCAAAAATGGGGACCTTTGCCCTAACATGTTCACGGCAGTAAACTCCCAACTGTTGTCTTTAATGAACGGGCCCATTAACACCAGGTATCATCTAACCTCTTATTAGATAAAAAAAAGAAATTGACACAGGATTGTATTAGTCAACGTGTAAAATCATTGCACAAAAAATGAAAACCCTTATTATATACAGAAACAATTCCGTTTCGAGAAAATTATTTGAATAATTGCCGGCATCGTTAGTGCAATAGATTCAACAAACAGATTTGTGTGAGTTTGTGTGTGTTTGTTGTAACAAACAAGAAACAACAACACGACCGACTGTTGGATATGTAATCCGATAAACACAATTCACAATTGAATATATCCTGCGGAGGAGAACCGAACTGAAAAAGAAAAATCGAGGCGTACATTTTCAAGCGTAAAATTGAAAGTGCATGCGATTTCCTAATCACCCGATAATAATAATAAATACGCTCGTTCCTGTTTGGTGTTTGTCTCGGTTTGACTTCACCCACACAAAAAACAATTACATTTATTACACACAACTAGATATATTACATTGAAAATTAAATGTTTTCATAATTCTTGTGCACTTTTATCAAATCTTTTACTTTTTTAAGTGGACGAGCGATTGAGCAGTTAGACACGGCTAATCGTCCACCGCGAAAGTCTGGGTTCAAATCCCGACCGAGCGAGTAATTTTCTAACCATTCTGAATTCCATAGACGTTTGTAACGTACCAAATACTTTACCAAAATGAATGTAAAGAAAATATTTGTTTTTAATAAATGCAGGGATAATCATAAGGTAATTGTTTTGATTGCTACAATACGTTTGAATACTCCCACAAGCTCACTTTCTGTACATACGTGTTAATTTCAGTTTTATTTGCGAATATTATCAAGTGGGTTAAGAACGCCCACACAAAAGACCGTGCTTAATTCGCGGTTGTGTACCCTAGGAGGTCCCGTTCGGGCCCGTTGCCGCATCTTGTTCGCGAAATGCGCGAAAAGATTAATAGAGCTTTGCGCAAATCTCCCGTCCGGACAAATGCATTCGATATACTTTGATAAGTCCGTGTTGGCCGAAATGGCACTTTAGCTACGGAGGAGGTCCGGCCGTTAAATGTAACTGTACACGTTTAATGTTGCGATTAATTTTTTCTCGCCTGTTCGCGTGAAATCGGAGAGGATTTGTTTCAACTATAGCCGAAAAAAGTAAACACTATATTGACGTAAGCAATCAAGAATTTCCTGTTATTGTAAAAAAATATGCATTGCGAGGATTCGAATCCTTTTGGAAGAATCGAATCACCTACATTTGAAATTGAATACCGAAAAAAAAAACAACCTCTATTGGCATAAAAAAATATACGTACAAAATCAAACTTCTATATATATTCTATTGGTCTTTTCGTTTTATCTCCCTCTGCCAACTGAGTCTCGCTACAATCCTTAGACCAACTCTATCCTCCCTCATTCATTCAGTTACCCTCCTGTTTCCCCCCAACCACTTATCATATACCCCTTCACACTCCTGTGCCAGATGGCTCCATGTATCCATTCCACTTACGCACAGCATACATCTACCATACCTTTCTTAAATTCAAACCTTTCTTCTTCTCTCCTCCGAGCCGCATCTAGCTCTTGCCTGGCACGCTCCCATGCACTTGCCACCTTTCATACATCGGATTGTATCCGCTCCTCCCGATGCACCCCTGCCTCTTCTGCATCTCCACCTTCTTCCATTTCTCTTTCATCCATGCCGCCACATTTACTCCATTTTATAACCACTCATTCACAATATTCTCTGACTCTCCTGCCCTTTCATACATTTTTCTGCACTCCATCCTCCACTTACTCATCCCTATTCCCCTGCGCGTTCTCCACACCTCTTTCACCAGTCTGTCACATTCTAATTCACACAATTTCGGCTCATATTTCACCACTCTCTCCATTTGCGTACCATGCACACTTATTCTATTTGCTTCCTGAAGTAGAATGTAACCAAGGGGTACCCAAAATCTGCTTCAGGAACCAAAACTGCTCTTTGTCAATGCATTCATACTCCTTTATCCCTCATGTTTCCACCCCATACAACAAAATAGGCACACGCATCCCAAAACTTGCACACCTTACCTTTTTCCTTACCATGCCCCATGCTTTCCTTGCTTTCCCTTGAACCTATTTGGCGTGCTCGCCGTATCCACCCGTACCTTTAAATATGAAGCCTAAGTATTTAAATTCCAACACCCTCTCAATCACATCCCCCTTCCATTTCAATTCACCCACTATTCCTTCCCTTCCTTTATTGCTAAATTTCATCCATTTTGTTTTCCTTGCATTTACTCGCAGACCTCTCTTGACCATATATCTCTCTACTCTCTGCATTACCTCCTTCATCTCTCCCCAGTCCCTCGCCAAAAGCACCATATCAACCGCATAACCTAGCATCCATACCGTCCTTTTTCCGATCACTACCCCGCCCGCTTGCCTATTTCTCACAACCTCTTCCAAATCGCTATAATATAGGTTAAATAACAACGGGCTCAGCGGGCATCCTTGTCTTACCCCCATCCAAATTCTAACTCTTTTAGGCACATTTTCTCCCACGTTCGCCCTCACCCACGTTTCCTTGTACATCCTTCTAATCCACCCCACCGTTACTTCGCTCACTCCTCTCTTTCTCAGACATTCCACTAATCTTTCTCTCGGTACAGTATCGTACGCTACTTTCAAATCCAGAAAAATAGCGTACATACCCCCTCTCTCTTCCAGCACTCTTTCCACCATCCTTGCCAGCATAAATATTTGGTCCCTTGTACTCCTCCCTTTTCTAAAACCCCCTTGCGTCTTCGGCCGCATTCCGTTGGTCTCCACCTCCTTTTCGATCCTATTCTTTACCACCGTCATTGTAATTTTGTACCCGGTGCACATAATCGATATTCCTCTGTAATTCTCTACATTTAATGTATATCCTCCTTTGTGTACCGGGCACATAACCATACATTTGGTTCAGCAACTCATCAAACTTCTGCTTTCCCTCTTATCCTATCTGCTTCCTTCCACGTCTTAACCTCGTCAAACGCTTTTTCTATTTTCTCCTCCGTAAACTCTTCAACTTTCCCCACCACTTCTTGTTCCCCTACCCCACCAGGTTCTCCAGTCATTTTACTACATTTCTGTGTCCATTCTTGTAAAGACACTCCTATGTGCTTCTTCATTTCACCTCCTTTTGAAATACTCCATACACCCCTTTCATTTCTACACAATCTGATTTCATCGGTAGTTCTTTGCAAGGCCTGCATCTTGTTTTTTCGCGTAGTGAATACCAAATATTGTTAGAAATCTAGATAACGAATCCTTTTTAACCAAAGTAATTAAATACATCTTTTACATTTTCTTTAAGGATTTGAATTCTGATTAATTTAAATCCTTCCCAGTTCTGTTATTTAAGTGCAGAAATATTTGCAATTATTTAACGAAACAAAGATTTAAAACTGGTTTCAATCGATAAATCCATTCGCTTATCACCAAACGCGCAAAAAACGCAGGCGAACGGTTTTTAGAAAATACTGATCGGTTTTCGTGTTTGATTTAGAGTTTTGAAGTGCTAGTGTTTCTTTTACATCTACAACACGGCAGGTGGTGGCCGAGCGGTAATGTCGACGGACGGTATATCGCTCGTCGAGCCACAGACCGGGTTCGATTCCCGTGCACGAGGAGATGTTATTTAAAAATAATATCTCGTCGTGACCCTGGGTGTTGTGTGAATGTAGTGTGATGTCCAAATATGCATGTTTATATAATTTGGAATAAGTTTAATAAATATTGATACAAATTAAAAATTGATGTTGGCTAATAGTCAAGAGACTAAGGCCAGGCAAAAGCCAAAACCAAAAAAAAAAGAAACAAAAACATCTACAACAGTAGTAATTGCTAATAGCTAGGGCTATTGGTTACTGAGAGAAAGAAAAAGACAAAAGCTAAGGTAATTAATTACGCAGGAAGAAGTGCTACTGCTATGATTCGTTAGTGAAGTTTGTTTAACAGATTATTAAAAATAAAATCCAGCACTAGAAATTTTCATCAAAAGTAGCGTCTCCCATCAATTAAGAGGTTAGTGCGATGATTTGCTTTCTTTCTATTTGGGGATGTTAATCGTTAGGGCTTTGAAGCCAGGGGGATTAAGACCCCATGAAGACATAAACGCAGTTTTTGTCGCCCCGTTTGTATTTTAGTAAAATAATGCTAAATATTTCAATAAAAATATTTCAATTTCCTGTTGGTTCATTTAGTTTGGTGGGAGAATAATTTGACCTGATGTTGCATTGCAACTTAACTCGTTGTATAACTCGTTGTATAATTCAATATCTGTCGGGGTATTAACTCGATAAGTAGTTGTTTTAATGAATATTTGGAGACTTGTCTCAACGAGACTAAAAAATGTTCTACAAACTATTGACAAACTCAATTTTTATTTTTGTTAAATTTTTCTTTATGTTAAAATAAAGCTGTCTACAACCATAATTTAGTTTTATTACATTTGTCGCTATACACAATTGTTTCTATTATTCAAAAAATGTTCTTATTTACGTTTCCCATATTTTATTAATATGATAGTTACGACCGGTCAATATTTACCCAATAATTAAGTCACTACCCCTCGCGCCAGCGGAAACGGCTGCGCGCCGTTCATTTAACTTTTTTTTCTTAACTTGTTCCTCTGAATGAGACACACATCCAAACATATTTTCAAAAATGTTTACCCCGTAACTTTTGAACTGGATTTATTTGGTCGGATGCGACACACTAAATACATAACGTCACAGAATTTCCGGCGGTGGATATCGTATTTCACGTGAGATCGCATATTTGTATATTCAGTGAAGAATATTTAGAATGAAGAAAAAACAGGTTGAAGAAATTATCGGAATAAAAAAAAATGAAATTGGAGTTGTGGGAAAAATTAACAGGTGTTGAAAAATCAGGTTCATAAATCTTTGAGTTTTTTTTTTCCTGAATGACTGTCTCACTTATCACTTAGTAAAACATTTTGAATTATTATTGAGTTTATTAACCCATTAACGGCCAAGCAATTATAGAGTTAACTCTAAAAGTTGATGTTAGGTAAAATTCTGCACTTATTTTTATGATTTCTATGAATGACTTATCGTATTACATACTGTGATTTTTTTTTCTAAATATACATAATGTATACGCTGTAAATTTTCAGGCTTTAGTCAATTACATATAAAACGTGCAATATGAAGTTTATAACGAGTGTTTCCACTCCCAGACTAAGCATGAAGTAAAATTTCGAGTTTAGAAAAGCCTGAAAATTTGGTTTGGTCGCTCCGCGAAGCGGAGCGGCCAAACCAAATTTTCAGGCTTTTCTAAACTCGAAATTTTACTTCATGCGCCACGCCTATAAAACACTGAAATATTGTGAAGTTAGAAATACACTATTATATATATTTTTTGGAATGAGTAATAATCGCAATATTTAAATTGCAAAACATTCACATTTTTCTTCATACATTTTCAAGTCTGGTTAAATAATATAATTTACCAAATTAACTTATGTATTAATTCAATTAACAAAAAATTAATAATGTTGCGTGTATGCGTCAATTGCGCTTAATGGGTTAATTATAAATCCTAATTTAATTTAAATCAATTCGATCAAAGTATATGAAATGTACTATGATCGAATCGTATAATTTTCGTATAATTTTTATACTATGATCGAATTAATATAAATCAATTCACAATTTATAACTAATGAACTCGAGGACTTATGAACCTGATTTTTGCAGCACTTGTTAAGTTTTTCCACAACTAGAATTAATTTTTTTTTTCTCTTAAAATTATTCTGCCTCAATAAACCTTATGTCATGTTATGTTATGGGGTCGGTGGGTCGTATGGCCTCTGGGCCTTTCGAAGTTACCTCGACCTAAAAGATCTTTTGTAACTATCCCTGACCTACTTGAGTCCCTCAATGTCTAGACTTCTTATGAAGTCTACTATAACTTGAGGGTTAATGTGTACCAATTCCTCGGCGTTTAAAGTGGCCGATGACAGGTAGTTCCCTCTTTGAAGGGACAAGGCAGGGCATTCACAAAGTAGGTGCTCTGCTGTTTCTTGTGCCTCGTTGCAGAACCTGCAGTTGGCATCAGTTGTCTGACCCATCTTGGTGAGGTGGTACTTCAGAGGACAGTGTCCAGTTAGAAGGCCGGTTATGAGCCTTAGGTTGCCCTTGCTTAACCTGAGAAACTGTCCGGCTCTTACGGCAGAGAAGGCGATGAACCTTTTCGCCTGCCGCAGACCAGGTGTGTTTCTCAGGTGAGCACTTTTGGCAGCATCTTCCCATTCCCGGATCATCCCCTTAGTTATTTTAGTTATTCCACTGTAAGGTTCTGGTCCGACAAATGGAGTTTTGGACCCTTCCTTGGCAATGAAATTTCCGACAACCTTGTTTCATTTCATTGCGTGTCCCGGAACCCAGACCAGTTTGACTCTGTTGTTCCTAGCCAGCTGCTTTAGGGATAGCTTGCACTCCCAGACAAATTTAGACTTGCATGTAGGCAGATAAAATTACATCAGAAATGATAAAAAGTATGGGAGAGATGGGACAACATAAAATATTGGAATTATTCAGAGATGTATGGAAGAAAGAAAAAATTCCCAGAGAATGGACTACATGACTAATTCTCCCAGTGCATAAAAAAGGAGATACTACTGACTGTAATAATTACAGGGGAATATCGCTAATTAGTACGGTAGTGAAAATATTTGAGAAGATTATAGAGAAGAAGCTAAGAATAGAAATAGAACCAAAACTCTCAGAGGCACAAAGTGGATTTCGGCAAGCAAGAAGTACACAAGATCACATATTCACATTGAAGGACATAATAAGCAAAATTCTAGCTGCAGACAGAACAATATATTTAGCATTTTTAGATATGGAGAAGGCCTTCGACAAAGTACCCCGGAAAGAAATATGGAAGTGTCTCAGAGAAAACCAAATTAATGGAAAACTGTTAAAAATTATAATGTGCCTTTATAAAAAAACAGAAAGCAGAGTAATATGGAAGAATAACATATCGGAGCCCTTCGAAACAATGGAAGGAGTAAGACAGGGGGGCAGTCTGAGCCCACTACTATTTGTTGTCTTCATGGATTCCATTATTAAGAAAGCAGAATCATCAACAAAACCATTTCAACTAGGATATAGAAATTTAAGTATTGTGAAAATTACAACTTGTGCATTTGCAGATGATGTAGTTATATTGGCTAACAGTGAAAAGGACTTACAAGACAATTTAAACACCTGGAACGAGTTACTAACAGAAAAAGGAATGAAACTAAATAAGTCAAAAACGAAAGTAATGGTAGTATCAAACGACAGCAGGACAATGGATGTGAGAATGGGTGGTATACCAATTGAGCAAGTAGTGGGATTCACATATCTGGGGGTATTTATAGATAATAAGGGCAGTACGACAGCTGAAATATCAAGAAGGTTAGACAGCGCAAATAAGTTATATTACCAACTTAATAAAGGATTGTTAAATAGAAGGGAGGTATCGTCGCAAACCAAAATCAAAGTGTATAAAGCCTTATATCGGCCTATTTTTACATATGGGTGTGAGTCTTGGATACTGAATGATCAAGAGAAGAGCAGATTAACAGCAGCGGAAATGCGCTACTTACGAAAAGTGAAGGGAGTAACTAGAATGGACAAAATCAGAAATGAGTATATAAGAAAAGATCTAAAGATAGAATCTATTGAAACGTTCATCAATCGAAGGCAACTGGCATGGTGGGGACATATCCACAGAATGAAGCCGACTACACAAACAAGAGAAATTTGGGAGTCGAGGGTTGAAAGGAAGAAGAAAAGAGGAAGGCCAAGAAAGACATGGAGCAGTGGTATAGAGAGAATACTAGAAAAAAATGGAACATCCTGGAAAGAAGCAAAGACAATCACACAGGATAGGAAACGATGGAAAGAATACATCCAGAATTGCTGCTAATTTAATTTTATATTATTTTTTTTCTTTGTTCTTGAAGTATTATATTTTTGTTGAATGCTGTGTTAAACCTTACACCCCATGAGGGTATTTTGGGATTCGAATATATATATGTAGGCGATTTTATTGCCTTTAATGCAGCTTGACTGTCTGAGCAGATGCAAACCCTCTGTTTGTTGTATCCCCTGTCTAAACATATGTGGGCGCATATGTTCAGGGCCTCGATTTCTGCCTGAAATATCGATGGGGATCGTCCCAAGGCCTTTGATAACTCGAATCGAGGGCCAGTGATACCGATTCCGACTCCGTTCTCAGTTTTGGATCCGTCAGTGAACCAAACTATCGAGGAGCCTTGTAACTGCTTGACCTTCGCTCCAACATCATGGCGGCCATGGATGGCCACTTCAATCGTTGTGTCGAAGTCGTAGTCAGTTGACATGTAGTCTTTGGGCATGTATATCGCTCTTTCACACACAGTGTTGAGGATTTTTAGGTGCCCGTTAAATTATCCATATTTTGGTATGTCTGTCTGGATTATTCTTAATGCATGTAGTGCTGCTTCCCTTTTCACGTGCAGATGCAGAGGTGTGAGATTTAGCATAGCCTCCATTGCTCCAGTGGGGCAGGTGTTCATAGCCCCTGTGATGCCCAAACATGCCAGCCGTTGAACCTTGCTGAGCCTTGCTTGGGTTATGATCTCCGTTGTCTGTGTCCACCAGACAACGGAACCATAGGTGATTATTGGTCTCATCACCGTAATGAAAAGCCAGTATATCATCTTGGGGTGTAAACCCCATCTTTTGCCAAATAGCCTGCGGCAAGCCCATGTTGCCCTTACTGCTTTGGCAGTGATGTTATCTACATGGGTCTACATGGTCAAAGGTGAGGCCGAGATATTTAACTGTGTTGGAAAGCCCAATGAGTGTCCCATTCATGGTAAGTGCCTTAAGATTTAATTTTCTACGACCTGTAAATGGGACAATTACAGTCTTGTTGGGATTGATAGTGAGCCCCTTCTGCACGCACCATGTACTTACTTTCCGAAGGGCTGACTGCATGCGGTTGGACACCGTATCGTCATGCTTTCCCCTAACTATGATGACGATGTCGTCAGCATAGCCTTGTACGTCAAATCCGTCGTTGGATAACACCGATATTAGCTCATCGACAACTAGTGACCACAGCAGGGGCGATAGAACCCCGCCTTGTGAGCACCCCTTTACTGCGAACACAGTTGCCGACTCATCGCCAATGGACATCCATTTGGATGTGGAGGCATCAATTCCTCTTGATTTGGTGGCCGTGTCTATGGATTCATAGGAGGTGTTGTCAAATGCACCTTCGATGTCCAAGAATGCGCATAGAGCCACTTCTTCTCAATAAACCTTAGAAAATTGTGTTTGTGCTCAATAAACCTTAGAACAAACACAATTTTAATATTACCATAGGAATACTGCGTAAAGCCGTAAAACTCTTATTAATTATTCATTATTAATTGTACTGCCTCAATAAACCTTAAAACACTAAAAAAAGACTGTTATTCCTTACTTCACTTTTTATTTGTATCGTTAGATTCACATTTCGAGACACAAGGTGCTCATGAAGTTTGTTATTGATAATGAGCGCCGTGTCTCGAAATGTACATCTAACGATACAAATAAAAAGTAATGTAAGGAATAACAGTCTTTAATTGGGTTGTGTAATTTAGGTATATTATGTAGATATAAAATATCTATATAATATACAATTCTAGCTTGGCACTGCATGAAGAAACTTGGCATTAACATTTTGGGATGTGTAATTTGTATTTTTTTACTTTTATTCCTTTGTATCATATGTTCAATAAAAAATAACCTATAGAGTGCTATAATTTTATCTTTTTTAAAATTTGTGTTGGCTACAGGCTTTAGAAATTGTCATTTAAAACGTCAAACATAATAATTATATTGTATAATTTGAAAGTTGCCAACCTACAATATATTCCATGGCACTCTAGAGGTTTTATTTTATTGAACATACGGTACAAAAATATATTACTGAAAGGAAATAAATTACTAAAAGGAAATGAACTAGAATACGTCAAAAATGTTTATCTTTCTATACAATACTATAATTTAGTATAAGTGCATATTATTTTATGTCATTATGAAACATTGTTGAATAAACCAAATAACTTTAATAAATTCCTAGAAATGATTTGAATAATATATTCTCATATCCTGATTAGTGCATACATACAAATCTCGTGGAGTAGGTATATTGTATTCTAATGCCATTCATTACATTGTAGAAACGTTTCCATAATGAATTGATCAAATTTAAATAGCGTCTTTGTGAACTCTAGACTTTGCTTTACGGAATCTCGTTTCTATAATAAAATATTTTTTTTAAATTATTCCTAGTTCAGCTTTGCAAGATTGCATAGAGAAATAGCGTCATTAAGAATTTGAATTATTTAAAATACGTTGCTAAGACACATTTGTATATTTTTATTAGATTCATTTTTATAACACAACAGGACCCGATCAAAACACCCACACAGTCCCTCTAAAGAATTCCCAAGAATTGAATTTTAAAGAGCAGACATTTCTTGTACAAAATTGAGTTTTTGATTCAGCAAAGTGGGCTTTGAAAACAATACCAGCACGATTGGTATTAGAGAAAACATTTAAAATTCGCGTTACATTAACCCATTAACGGCCGAGCAATTATAGAGGTAACTCTAAAAGTTGATTTTAGGCAAAATTCTACACTTCTTTTAATTATTTTTACGAATGACTTATTGTATTACATACTGTAAATTTTTCTTTTAAATATACATAATGTATACGCTGTAAATGCAAGGCATTCATCGATTTTGTATAAAAACGTACAATATAAAGTTTAGAACGAGTATTTCCACTCCCAGACTAAGCATGAAGTAAAATTTCGAGTTTAGAAAAGCCCCGCATAGAAAATTTGTCTCGGGTCGCGAAGCGACCCGAGACAAATTTTCACGAGGCTTTTCTAAACTCGAAATTTTACTTCATGCGCCACGCGTATAAAACACTGAAATATTGTAAAGTTAGAAATACACAATTTTTTTTTAATGAGTAATAATTAAGATATTTAAAAAACAAAATATTTACGTTTTTCTTTACACATTTTCAAGTCAAATCAAATAATATAATATATCAAATTAATTCATTTCGTCATTTAATTAACATAAAATTAATAATGTTACGTATATGCATCAATGGCGCTTAATGGGTTAAGAAGTAGTATTTGTGATTTTTTTTATTTATTTATTTACTAAAATAAACTCTATAGAATTTTTCCCGAAAAACAGTTTTTCAAATTATCGGAAAAATTAAAGTTGTGCCAAATCCCAGTGAGTTTATTTTGTAATAAATAAATGAAAAAAATCACAAATCATCGCAAAGGAATATTTTACGTCGTTACTAACTTAGTTTTTTAATATGTTTTGTAGATACTATAGAAAAAAAATAAGATGTGATTACGCCAGTTTGCCAATGTTTAATATTTTTATATGTAATAACGGTAAAAGTCGGAACATTTTTATTGAGAGAAGCAAAAAGTGTATACTTTCCTTAAAGTATACCAATTTCTGCAAAATATTCTATTTATTAATAAGGCCGAGATTTCACCGTTTAAATAGCGTATAGTATCTCGGTCTTATTAATAAATAGAATATTTTGCAGAAATTAGTATACTTTAAGGAAAGTATACACTTTTTGCTTCTCTCAATAAAAATGTTATGTATCTACAAAACATATTAAAAAACTAAGTTAGTAACGACGTAAAATATTCCTTTGCGACGATTTGTGATTTTTTTCATTTATTTATTACAAAATAAACTCACTGGGATTTGGCACAACTTTAATTTTTCCGATAATTTGAAAAACTGTTTTTCGGGAAAAATTCTATAGAGTTTATTTTAGTAAATAAATAAATAAAAAAAATCACAAATCGTAGCAAAGGAATATTTTACATCGTCACTAATTTAGTTTTTCAATATGTTTTATAGATAATCCTGAAAAAATCTAGTTTACCAATGCTTAAGAGGAAGTCGACCGCTCTCTAAACGTATAAAACTAAGCATACTGCCGTCTTAATTACATCCTTGTTTAGGGATAAAATATTTTGAAAAAATAGGCATACTTTAAGGAAAGTGGAATCTTAATGCCTGTCTTAGTAAAATATTTCTTACTTTGACCGTTCTTTTATAAAAAAATATCAAACATTGTTAAACTAGCGTAATCGCATTTTTAATTTAATTTTTTTCTGTAACATTTATAAAAAATATTGGAAAACTAAATCAGTCACATTGTAGAAGAATTATTTTCAAAGAATTTTAATTTTTTCCAATTATTTCTAACGTACAATAAATTCACTGGGATGCCGCGCGATATTGAAGTTTCAGAAAATTTGAAAAACTGTTTTACACGCGACATTCTAGTGACTATATTTAACCAAATAAATAAATGAAAAAATCACATATCTTTGCAAAGGAGTTATCTACAATGTGGCTGATTTAGTTTTTCAATATTTTTTTATAGATACTGCAGACAAAAATAAAATTAGGAACGCGATTTCGATAGTTTACCAATGTTTGTTATTATTTTATGAAATAACGGTAAAAGTATAAAATATTTTATTGAGACGGGCTTAAAGATTGTACTTTCCTTGAAATATACTTATTTTTTTATAGGCATACTTTGAGGAAAGTGGAATCTTAATGCCTGTCTTAATAAAATATTTCTCACTTCGACCGTTCTTTTATAAAAAAAATATCAAACATTGTTAAACTAGCGTAATCGCATCTTTAATATAATTTTTTTCTGTAACATTTATAAAAAATATTGGAAAACTAAATCAGTCACATTGTAGAAGAATTATTTTCAGAGAATTTTAATTTTTTCCAATTATTTCTATCGTACAATAAATTCACTGGGATGCCGCGCGATATTGAAGTTTCAGAAAATTTTAAAAACTGTTTTGCGCGCGACATTCTAGTGACTATATTTAACCAAATAAATAAATGAAAAAAATCACATATCTTTGCAAAGGAATTATCTACAATGTGACTGATTTAGTTTTTCAATATTTTTTATAGATACTGCAGACAAAAATAAAATTAGGAACGCGATTTCGCTGGTTTATCAATGTTTGTTATTATTTTATAAAATAACGGTAAAAGTATAAAATATTTTATTGAGACGGGCTTAAAGATTGTACTTTCCTTGAAATATACCTATTTTTTCAAAATATTTCGTCCCTAAACAAGGATGTAATTAAGACGGCATTATGCTTAGTTTTATACGTTTAGAGAGCGGTCGACTTCCTCTTAATATTTTGTTATGAAATAACGGTAAAAGTGGAAAAAAATTCTATTGAGACAAGCAAAAAGTGAATACTATATAAATTATATATAAAAGAGAAGGGAGGGTAAGAGGGCTACGGGAGGGTAATGAGATAAGCTAATGTAAAGGTAAATGTAATGTAAAGTCTGAAGATATGCCAATAAAGGTCGTTTTTTTTATAAATTATACCTATTGTTGCAAAACGTTTCATAAAATAAATAGTAAAGACAACAACATGCCGAGTTTTCTGCGTTTAGATAGCGGTATACTACCTCTTAATGTAAATTGCATATTTTCATGAAGAAACTGCGTAATATTTTAGGTATTTCAATATCTAAAAGTAAGTACATACGAGTATTTAATTAAATTTAAAAAAATTGTTAAAATTATGTCAAAAAAGTAGATAAAAGACCAACATTATGGGTGGCAAAAATAGTGTGGATGTTTTGATAGAGTCCCACAACTAAAACTCAAACTAAAACCTGTTGTCGTATTGAGTATTAGTTGTGTTATAAAGATAAATATAATTCTATTAAAGAATGAGTATTCATGATTCAAACCTTTTACTCTAATAGATAATAGTGTGAAAAAAGTAAATTTCAATAAATCTATTTTAATTTAGTGGCCAGATTTGGCGTTTAAGACTCGGTATACAGAGAGGTTTATGTAACACCGAACATTTTCATAACGAAAATTTTTCTTCGAAGGATCCATATGCATACGTTGCACATTTTTCGATGCTTGGTTTATTAAAAGAATTTAATTTAAAGCTTTAAGCGAGTGTTTTCCACTCTCAGGCTAAGCATGAAGTAAAATTTCGAGTTTAGAAAAGCCTGAAAATTTGGTTTGGTCGCGTAGCGCGAAGCGCGGAGCGGCCAAACCAAATTTTCAGGCTTTTCTAAACTCGAAATTTTACTTCATGCGCCACCGGTACAAAACACTGACATATTACGAAGTTTAAAACACACCGCTGAACTTTACATTGAATTAGTGATTTGTACCGGTGGCGCATGAAGTAAAATTTCGAGTATAGAAAAGCCAGAAAATTTGTTTTGGTCTCATAAAGAGAATTTTTCTTTGAAATATCTATATGCATACGTTGCACATTTTTCGATGCTTGGTTTATTAAAAGAATTTAATTTAATGCTTTAAGCGAGTGTTTTCCACTCCCAGGCTAAGCATGAAGTAAAATTTCGAGTTTAGAAAAGCCTGAAAATTTGGTTTGGTCGCGTAGCGCGAAGCGCGGAGCGGCCAAACCAAATTTTCAGGCTTTTCTAAACTCGAAATTTTACTTCATGCGCCACCGGTACAAAACACTGACATATTACGAAGTTTAAAACACACCGCTGAACTTTACATTGAATTAGTGATTTGTACCGATGGCGCATGAAGTAAAATTTCGAGTATAGAAAAGCCTGAAAATTTGTTTTGGTCTCATAAAGAGAATTTTTCTTTGAAATATCTATATGCATACGTTGCACATTTTTCGATGCTTGGTTTATTAAAAGAATTCAATTTGAAGCTTTAAGCGAGTGTTTTCCACTCCCAAGCTAAGCATGAAGTAAAATGTCGAGTTTAGAAAAGCCTGAAAATTTGGTTTGGCCGCTCCTCGCTTCGCGCTACGCGACCAAACTAAATTTTGAGGCTTTTCTAAACTCGAAATTTTACTTCATGCTTAGCCTGGGAGTAGAAAACACTCGTTAAAAGCTTCAAATTAGATTCTTTTAATAAACCGAGCATCGGAACATGTGCAACGTATGCATTCATATGCAAAGAAAAATTCTCGTTATGAAAATGTTCGGTGTTACATAAAACTCTCTGTATATAAAAACACATTTCCCCCAAGTATAGTAAAAATCAAACTAAACGAGTTTTAACATCAATCTCATTCTTGTTTTCTTTGTGCAAAATCTCTTTTTTTTCCTTTCGTCTGTTGCATAATATTTTCCCAGAGTAATTTGTTACACAAATTATTCACTTATTGCGCGTTTTTTTCTACCTGTTCGGGACAATACTTTATTATTCCTCTTTAGTGAAATGAGAAAATGCGTATTCGCCGGATGTACGAAAAGAATTGTGCCCAAATGTGCGCGACAGGTCGATTCTGTCGTCGCTTCCGGTGGATCCATTCAAAACATGTGCATCCCACCAGCAGCCGAAGCTAGGGTGCACAAAAAATAAATAAATCTAGATTCGTCTTCATTACAGATTTTTATTACATTTTTTTAGGACTCGCACGAGATTCCGTTTTTATTCTTTGTAATTTCTAAAGCTACTTACAATAAATTGTATGTGTAAATTAGAAATGAAGAAATGTAAAGTTTGGGACAAAATGTGACATTATTGATCGTGTAAGTATAAACTATTAATTAAGTGTTGTTACTATGTTCAGTATAGCTTTGTGTTGTAATTTAGCAGATGACATGTATTATCCCTATGTTAAATAAATTTACTATAAAAAAAAAAAAAAGTACTTAGGCCTATTTACAACCCGACTGATTAACTTTAATCATCCACTAATCACTGATTAAACCTCTGGTTAAGTTAAAATTCTAGAATATATGAATGCTAATAATTTATAAGATATATTTCTAGCCAAATGCGCATTTTCACTTGCTAGGCCGTTGTGGTTACTTTTTAATAAATCTCTAAATACTGGTATTTTCCCAAACATTTGGAATCATTCACTTATTTCGCCACTTTTTAAGAAAAGCAGTAGAAACGTAGCAGAGAACTACCATCCAATATCGTTATTGTCATCCATTCCTAAAATATTTGAAAAAATAGTTACAGAATACCTTTGTAATGACTTAGACTCTATCTTAACCAATAAACAGCACGGTTTTCGATCAGGATACTCTACCACAACAAACCTACTTATCTTTGGTAAGGCTGTAACTAGATCTTTGGAGGAAGGATACGAAGTAGATTCCGTCTACACGGATTTCTCCAAAGCGTTTGATGGTGTGGATGATATCCTGGTCGAAAAACTTGCTAAGTCTGGTATTCATGGCACTATGCTTGAGTGGATCTATTCATATTTAACAGATAGATCACAATTATAGTTCGTTTCAAAACTAGGAGGAGTAAGTGCCAAAGCCCAATTTACACTATAAATAGTAACCAGAAATATCACTAGATAAATTTGGCGGCAATTTTAAATAATTTTATAATAACTCTTTAACTAAAATCAAATATAATGTAAAAAATATTTAAAACTCAATAATAAATAATAATGTTTTTATACAATTTGTTTATTAAATTAAAATAAACAAATAACTAAATTATGTACTACATAATAATAATCAAAAAACTAAAACTTTTTTAAAATGTTATTCATTACAAAAAATTAAATATAATACATGTGAGTCAAGATCTAAACGGGGTAGTAAAACGGGCAGGGTACCTGATAACAAACAAGACATTAATAAACCGTATGTGTGTAAATAGAACCCGTAACCTCGTTAGCAAGTAAGGAGCACATGTCGGACTTTCTGGATCACTGAGTGGACAGTTGGGGCAAGGGAGCACCGATTAGCATCCGCGGATCGATTAAACAGTTTTGGACATTGCGTTTCTTATCCGAGCTCCAGCACCACGGCAAGGTGAGGCACTTAACACTGGAGTCAACCAGTAATGACTCCAGTGTTAAGTGCCTCACCTTGCCGTGGTGCTGGAGCTCGGATAAGAAACGCAGGAATTACTGGAGGGGTACAAGACCAAGTCAAGAGGCAGACACTTTAACACTGGGCACCAGGAGAGTGTTCCAAGGTTATATACGTGACACTATTCACTATTCGAAAATGTATGCATAAAGGTGGGCAAGATACCAGAATTATAAAAATATAATTTCAAAATGTGCTTAATGTTAGTCAGATGAGTCATTTTCATATTGAAGGGAAATTAAAAATGGTTCTATTAAATTGTCTATGATACCATCCAATTTGGATATTTTTAATTCCTCTTTGATGACATGCTCAACACAAATTTTCCAATGCATTGTTACATTTTGTAGTGTTTGTAATACTAGATTTTTTACATCTGCCAATGTAAACGTTTGGTTTTTAGATGCCACTTCATTTTTGATTTGAGCCCATATTAGTTCAATTTTATTGTTCTTTGTGGAAACTGATGACATTTGAAAGTTCATACCGGACCATATCTTCATCAAATTGGATATTTTTTTAATTGTAACCAATCCTACATATCCTTTTTCTTTGAAGATTTTGTTGGAATTTTTTCTAATTTGCGACTATCGTAAGATGCATTGTCCATTACAATGGCAGCATTATCGGGCAATGTGTTTAATAAATTAGAAAACCATTCTTCAAATATCATTGCGTTAATTTCCTCATGGTAGCCGGCAGTTTTTTTACCCTGAAATAGCAACAATGCTCCATCAACAAAACTTAGCTTAGATCCAACGTGCAGAATTATAAGGCACTTGCCTTTTCGTGATCCATTTTTGAGCTCCATTGATAGCCCTTCAGTGAATGCCTGACGCCGATTTGTTACACTATTGCTCACCCACACTTTAGATTTGGTGTGGCCTTCATTGACCCATGTTTCATCTAGATAAAAAATTGGCCGACCTCTCATTCTGTACTTCTTAATTGTGGTTAAGTATTTTCTTCTCTATCGTACGATATCGTTAATGTTATGCTATTCGATATCTCACCTACTGCACCAACAATGTTTAACACAACAGCAGTCATTTTCATATGTGAATCATCTGTTATCATCTGCTTATACAGATTTATTATGCACTGTTTTTTGGACAGAGATAAATAACCCAAATCCAACCTCTTACGCTTTTTGGAGGTGAAGGTGATATTATCACCGAGCTTGTACTACGTCCATAATCCATCACAACAATATAAACAAAACTAACTTTTAACAATGCTAAAGAAACACCGCACAGAAGGTTATTACGAAACAGACAAAGTTGCAACTCGGTAACGCTTCGAATTAAGGTTGTGTCACCTGTTACGTCTAATAATGATGTAATTAGTATAGTGTAAAATGGGCGTGCCAATCAGAGTTATAGGTTTTGGCGCCTGAAATTTAAAACGCTCCTCCTAGTTATTAAACAGATTATAGTGCGCATGGATGACTGCTTATCTCGTCCTATATCTGTGACCTCCGGTATCCCACAGGGATCACACATAGGACCACTACTTTTTAATATATTTATTAACGATATTGTCGGTTGTTTTCAGCATTCTAATTGTCTTCTTTTTGCAGACGATCTCAAGTTATACATTCCTATTAAGGATACACGTTCATATAATAATTTACAACATGATTTGAATTCCCTCAGTAGTTGGTGTATTTTAAATTGCTTAAAGTTGAATGTTTCTAAATGTTTTGTTCTTTCTTATTCTAAAAAGAAAATTAAAACGGAGAAAAATTATTTCCTGTCTAACACGCAATTGAATCATACACACTTGATAAGAGATCTTGATGTAACCTTTAATAACTCATGGAATTTTAACAACCACATTGATATAATAACATCTTAAGCATCTCAGGTGTTGGGGTTTGTAAAAAGGCAATGCAGACATTTTAATAACATAAATACTTATGTCAAACTTTATGTTTTCCTAGTTCAGCCCCACCTTGAGTACTGGTCACCCAGTACACAATTTGGAAAACATCAAATAGAACGCGTATAGCAGAAGTTTCTAAGGTTCATTGCATTTAAGTTATATCCCGGTATGTCATACACTGAAATATTATTAAATATCAGTTTGCAAACGCTTGAGCAACGTCGGTTTAATACGGACATAATTTTTAAATATATATATAAACTAATGAACGGTTTGACGTGCTGCCCAGAACTGTTCAATTAATTAATATTCATGTTCCAAACCGTCCACTGCGGAATACTACGACGTTTTTTGTTCAAATGCACAGAACAAACTATTGCACTCTTTTCGGCTTTGATTTTGACTTTGATTATTTTAATGGCAATTTAAAATCTCTTCGATCCTTCTTAACCCTTAGTGAGATTTAAGCTAATTTTAAGTTTTATACCTTAACTAATTAAATCATTGTTTTTATTTTTGTGTTTTTGTAAATGGCTACCGTTTATTTGACAAATAATAGAAAATAAAATATTTGAAAATTCTCAAAGTGACAAAAAATGTTTACAAATAAAATAAACTAAAGTTGATATGTTGAAGTGAATTAAAAAGAAAATTGAAACAAAATACGAGTTAACAAAATATGCAGAATCAACAAACTGTATAGGCGACATTTTTTAAGCCTTAGTTATTAGATTTAAGTTAGTTTTAAATTGTATACCTTTACTATTGTAATTCATGTTTATATTTATGCATTTCTGTAAATGGCTTCCGTTGATTTGACAAATAAACAAATAAATAAATATCCTGAACATGATAATTATTATTCATTAATTAAAAAAGTTAAAGTGTTCTTTTTTAACTCAGTCTGCCCTGACAATGTTAATATTAAAAATATTAAAGAATAGTGAAATCGTTTCAACCCATGGGATGTAAATGCACACCTTATTGCATTATAATACTCGCAGTGCGGTTTGAATTTATTGCACACAATTATGACAATGTGAGTCATGCTAGCGAACACATCTCTTCTCTCTTTCTCTCTCTTTAGCGAGTTTTCTTCATACGGTCATCACGCCAAACTTCATTAATTATAATGCATGCACAACCTGCCTTTACTATATTTGTAAGACACATTCACACCTGTGCACACCTTACCCGTTTCGTTTCATCAAATCCCTCCTTTTGTTTTTTTCCATTTGAAATTTTACACATACACACACACATAGAGGTAAACGAGCGTGGATGTTGCCTTATTTGCGAGTTCGCGGGTTGAGCAAGACTTAATTGAGTTTATAAAGTAAATGAATGGATTGATGAATGAAGAGAAATTTCATTATATTGTCAATTGAATTTAAGCCCGGAAATTCACATGTTATTTCGCCATAAGAATAAACAACGATTCATCTTCCATAATAATGAAAATAGATATTTAAAACTTATACATATTGCACATTGAAGCTTTACGAATAAATTGACACTATTCTTTTAAGAAAAAAATGTTTCTTAAATTATATATAAATCAAATAATGGAACACTTTTAAGTGATTACGTAAATCCGTGCAATGCTTCCATAGAAAACATTATTTCTTCTTCATATTGCTTTAATTTATTGAAGTAATTATTATAATCATGTTGTATTAAATAAATTAATCTAAAATAAATAATACATCAAATTAATCGTTGCTTAGAAACCTCTATAAGAGCAATGTAAATATTGATTATGTTTCTAATAAATAGGGGGCAGCATCGTGCTATTTTAGTAATATCTTATAATTATACTGTAATTTCCAAACACATGTGAAAAGAAATTGGATTTATGCGTATATTTTATGTTGCACAATTTAACTGTTCGTCTACAATATAAATGCAAGGAATTTTTCTTTTAGGTAAACAATGCATAGGCTGTAAATTTTCCGATATCCGTTGTTTTTCAAAAGAGTTCAATTTTAAGCTTTAAACAAGTGTTTTCCACTCCCAGACTAAGCATGAAGTAAAATTTCGAGTTTAGAAAAGCCCCGTGAAAATTTGTCGAGGGTCGCGCAGCGACCCGAGACAAATTTTCTGGGCTTTTCTAAACTCGAAATTTTACTTCATGCGCCACGCGTATAAATCACTGATTTCAAGTGAGGTTTAAATATACATAGAGTTCATAATATTTTAGTGTTTTATACGCTTGGCTCATGAAGTAAAATTTCGAGTTTAGAAAAGCCCAGAAAATTTGTCTCGGGTCGCTGCGCGACCCTCGACAAATTTTCACGGGGCTTTTCTAAACTCGAAATTTTACTTCATGCTTAGTGTGGGAGTGGATAACACTCGTTTAAATATTCAAATTGAACTCTTTTGAAAGACAACGAATATCTAAATATTCAAAGAAAATAATGTGAATTTAGAATACTTTTTTGTTTCAACTTTTAATTTCAGAGTAATGACACAAAGTTGCATTTTTTTAAATGGAACACCCTATATGTTTTTATGTTATTAAAAAAGCATTTTAAATTAGTTTTATATTGATATACATATTTAACAAAAATTCGTAACAGAAAAAACAATTATATTGAAAACTAAGTTAGGTCTTAAAAATTATAAAATTAATGTTTAAATAATTTTATAGTTTCTGAAGACTTTCGCAATGAATTACCGAGTCTAAAGATAATACTACCAACTCTGTAATTATAATAGCACGTATTATCAAATATTTATCAATAAGCTTTAGAGTTAAAAACACAATTTTTCGAATCTTTGATTTGGTTGGCGTTCACTTTGTGGTACATCTTTATAAAATAATATTAAAACACTTAACTCTGTTTTACCACTTTAATTAACTTTTTACAGTGACTATAGTTTCGACTACAAGCTAGTCATTATCAAACTGAGTACCTAAAATACATTGTACATTGTTTTTATAATACAGCATCAAATAGGGGAGTATACATTATGTCGGTCTGGTCGTTGATGAGGGGAATTTCCAGATTAGCTTTCAACTTGTGAATTTCCAGCGCTTCCAGTAAATCCATTTTTCGGCCTTTGTCCGACAAATGGATTACGGTAAGCATGCTGTCTTCTGTGCAGGTGTGGTTGTTTTCTATTAAATGAGTTGCAAAAGTGGACTTGTTATTCTTTAAACGGACTGAATTTAAATGCTCTTTTAATATTATTTCAAAATTTCTACCAGACTGACCAATGTATGCTCCTTTACATGTTTCGCAAGTTAATTTGTAAATACCTGATTTTTTGTTTCTATTTATAATTCTTTTTGGATTATGAATAATATTTGCTATTTTAGAAAATGGTTTATAAACTACGTTGATGTTACACTTTTCAAGGGTTGTTTTAATATGGTTGCTAATGTTTCCGAAATATGTTATTGGATAAAATTTATTTTTATTTATTTTATTTGTTGCATAAATTAAGTTTTGAATTTGTTTTAATTCTTGTTTCGCTATAAGGTTGTTTATTAGAGCTGGATTGTAGCCATTGTTTGTAGCGATTTGTTTTAGGATTGAAAATTCTTTGAGGCGGGACTCATCGGAAAGGGGTAATTTTATTGCTCTGTTAATAAATGAGTACTAGCTTGTAGTCGAAACTATAGTCACTGTAAAAAGTTAATTAAAGTGGTAAAACAAAGTTAAGTGTTTTAATATTATTTCACAATTTTTCGATTATAAGAAACTAAATTTTATATAGAAATGTAAAGCTAATTTAATATGCTATTCAATAACATAAAAATTTATAGGGTGTTCCATTTAAAATAATGCAACATTATATCATAACTCAGAAATTAACAGTCCGAATAAAAAAATAAGTACGCCACTACATTCTACGCTGAAAACTACACTAATGATGATTGAACAGTTTTTTTTGTAAATCTTATAGTTATTAAGATAAAGACATATTTTAAAATAGTCAACAATTGAATTATGACTGATATCTCCCAAAGCCAAGCCATGATCTATTTACGCCATTATTAATTTCTCAAAAAAGAGGTCATGACGTTCATATTATTTTTTTTCTAACTCCTCAGGTTACTAAGATACCCTATGAAAACATCGAATATGGGCCACCCTGTACATCGATATTTAAATCCCATGTAAATATAATTAAAAAAAAAAACTCTTTCAACATTTGAATCCTTATATCAAAATATGAATGTTTCATGTCACTAAAGGACTCGACCGCATTTAAATACCTACATGTCTGGGCCCTGCCTGTTTTGCATTTGAAAAAGTGCGTCCGGGTTATCGCCATCGACGGTATAATGAAGTAGAAGAAGAAGAAGAAGAAAAAAAGTGTATCGTGGGAACGGAGATTTTTGATTCGCTGGAAAAAGATCGGGTCATTAGGGTCGTTATTATCCAGGTGACTAAAAGTCACTTCCGCTTGAATAAGTCATAATGCTTAATCGGGAGAGAGCTTTTAACCGGAAGCTCTTTAAAAAATAAATGAAACGAAGTTTACTGGGCTTTTGTTGGAGGGCTTTTTTTGTTGGTCTAATTGACGATTTGAATTACAGATTTTGATCTCGCAATGTGTGGATTCGAATGGAATCGAGAGTAACCCGCATTTCGATTTGTATGGCTATTATTATTATACAACCGAATGATTTTATTATCATAGACTCTTTATATTTATATTATAATTATGCGTTTGAATTAAATCACTATAATTTCTTAAAGCTTCAGGGGAACTTAGAATATAATTCGAAACAAAAATGTAACATAATATAGCTAAAACCACGATATTATACCGTAGCAATGATATTCTTCTTGGAGTTACGTGAAGTGTTAGTTATAGATATGTAAGTAGTTAAGTAGTTAAATGATAGCACGGTATTATTTTTGGCTCAAAAAATTCTTTGGCCCACGATAAAAAAACATACGATATAATAGATATGTAAGTAGTTAAATTTCTTTATCTTCACTATTTTATTTTAATTCTAATTCTAATGTACATTTCAGGCACGATGTGCACTTTTTCAATAGTTTAAAATACGTTAAACTATTGAAAAAGGGCACATCGTGCCTGAAATGTACATTTAGAATTAAAATAAAACAGTAAACATAAAGGAATTTAACTACTTACATATCTATTATATCGTATGATTTTTATCGTGGGCCAAAGAATTATTCATGCTAATAATTATACCGTGCTATCATTTAAAATATGATTTAGAGTAGGCTTTTAATTTTATATTAGATTGGCACCACTGACATGAAGTAAAATTTCGAGTTTAGAAAAGCTTGAATTTGGATTTGGACGCTTCGCGACCAAAAACAAACGTTCAGGCTTTTCTAAACTCGAAATTTTACTTCATGCTTAATCAAGTGGTGGAAATCTATGTTATCGCTATTAATTTTCCATGTATATAATGACTTTTACCACTAAAACAACGGTATTGTGTGTTATTATCGGTAATTTAAAAAGTCAGTTAATTTACAATTCCTGTCTTAAAATTAGTCATTATAATTTTCGCTAGTTCAGAAAAACTATTTTAATTTAAAGCTAAGCTAAAGCGTTAAAGCTTTTCTAAACTCGAAATTTTACTTTATGTTAAATCAAGTAGTGGAAATCCTTGTTATCGCTATTAATTTTCCCTGTATTTAATTACTTTTACCACTAAAACAGCGGTATTGTGTGTTAGTATCGGTAATTGAAAAAGTCAGATAATTTACAAATCCTGTCTTGAAATTAGTCATTACAATTTTTGCTAGTTTAGAAAAACTGTTTTAATTTAAAGCTAAAGTAACGTATTTTTTGTTTGTTTAATAACACTGTTTTAATTTAAAGCTAAGTAACGTATTTTTTGTTTGTTTAATAACACAAATTAACGCGAAAATACTACCTATATACTTATTATGTAGAAAAGGTAATCAAATATGTATTAATAACCAAGAAATAAGATTTGAAAGTATCCAGAGACCGAGGAGTGAAATCCGGGTCCCGGCGCATCCACCAAAAGTAAATTGGAACGTAAATGGAGCTATAATGAAAATTAGGATAATTCTTCTAGTTATTATATTTTCTATACACAATAGTATGTTTATTAAATCATTGATTAAATGGAAAAACTCATTAAGTGCAAAAAAATCAACAGAAATTCACAACATATACATAATTATAAAAGAAACTTAAAGAAAATATTTATGAAAACAAAACAAACAAAAAATCAAATAAAGTTTTAAAATTAAGTAGTTCTATTAAACACAACGTTTTCGTTACATTAATACACTAGAATAAAGCTAATTTAATTTCCAATTTGCAATTTAACTGTTTTTTTATCATTTCAACAACAACAACAATAACATATTTGCAATTCAATATAGTAAACAGTAACAATATGAAAATAATTGTAATAAAATTTGAATTGACAACAGGCAACGACCATTGATTTTAAAAATATTTTGTAAAATAATTATTAATTATTAAAGATCTTCAGGAAGATTGAAAGCGAAACTGACTGTGCTATCCTTCAAGATGGCCTTAATAACATCTGTGACTGGTGTAATACTAATGGCTTATCATTAAATACAAAGAAGTGCTGTGCTATGACATTTTCAAGAAAAGTGAACACTATCCAATATGATTACTCGATACATTGTATCTCTTTAGAAAGAGTGAATCGGTTTAGAGATCTCGGCATTTTGTATGACTCGAATCTTACATTTAATAATTATGTAAGTAAAATTGTTAATGAGTGTTATCGTACTCTTGGGTTTATTATAAGAAACAGTAAGTCGTTTACATCTATCGATACGCAAATATCTCTATATACTGCTTATATATGTAGTAAACTAGAGTATTGCTCCGTCATCTGGGTACCGCAATACGCTAAATATGTTAGGCTACTTGAGAGCGTTCAGCGCAAGTTTTTAAAATATTTATATTTTATGAAGCATAAGAGCTACCCAGATAGAGGGGTCAATTACTCCAGTTTATTAAATGAGTTTAATGTTATAACAATAAGGGACAGGCATAAGCGTATATCGTGTTTGTATCTCCATAAACTGAATAACAATTTTATTGATGACACCCCTGCCTTGGAGCTAACTTTCATATACCTAGGCTTGCAAATAGGACATGTTACACATTTTCTTACAGCACTTCTCATACATCTCACCATAGCAACTCTCCATTATATAAATTATACAAGTCATATCACAGCGTACAATATAACGCCGATATTTTTGGTGATTCGCTTAGTGAGTTTGTCAAACATATTAACGAATGTTTCATTACATAACTGCAGCTACATGTAATTTTTAAAATAATTTGTGTTTATATTGTTATCTAATATGTACAAATTGGTGTGTGTTATTTTTTTTACTGATGTTACCCTTTTATTAGATGTATTATCTGCTGGGGAATAAATAAATTAAGTGTTTAATTCTGTATAGATTGGTGTGTTGATAAATAAGATTCGAAAATAGTTGATAAGAGTTTTTTGAATTTTAGTTGGATATTTGGATTTCGAACTTTACAAAATAATGACAGAATTTGAAAATTTAATCTCGACTTTTAAAACTTTTCAATTAGGAATGGATAGCGGTCTTATATAGGAGTTAGTTCTGTAAGTTCATATAGGAGGGTGTTGCTGGGATTATAAATTGTATTATCGGGATGTTTAATTTTTGTCAGGATGCGGAGGCATGTGCGTTCCGCAACACGTATATTGTTGAAGGGTTTAGGATAGAGTGAAAAAATAGAAGAAAACCATAATCTAGTAATGGCCGACATATAAATTTGTAAATTTTGATAGCTCCCTCTCTGGAAATACCTTGATTTCTAAATATAAGAGACATATCTGGCTACGATGGACTTTTTTTAAATTTTGAGTATGTTCCAAAAAAGATAGCTTAGAGTCAATGTTAATACCTTTCATTATTATAGGGTTTAAGAAAAGTGTTGAACAGCCTATTTATAATCATGTTTTTTTCTGGTTACAAATTTGTAGACTTTCAGCCAAAATTCTTCATATAAAGGACATGCGAGTTTTAATTTCTATTTGTTAAATTGAAAGCAATATCGTATTTATTCGCTACGCGACCCACCAAATTTTCAGGCTTTTATAAACTCGAAATTTTACTTCATGCGCCACGCGTATAAAACACTGATTCAACCATAAATCTAAAAATACGCAAAAGAAATGTTTCATGTTAATCCTCACAATTAATTCGAATTAATTTTACAATTCAAATCCTTTAGTAAATATTCTAATCCTTTGATATCAGCAAGAAATAAAATATTTTAGAGCAATTTACAATTTTGGTTTATGTTTTCACCATTCAGTTACGACATCTAATTTTCTATTTCTGAAACCTTAATCTTTCATCATCTTCCTTCTGAAATAATCCAGTTTTTTTTACCTTTTCTCCTACAGCATTCAAAATCCATATCTAAAAATACTTTCTCAATTTACCATAAACGCAAACACCTCGATACATTCACGTCTGAAAACACCGATATTAACAAGCCGGTAATTTGAATAGATGTCGAATAGATTGTGATTATAGAAACGGAACAGAAATAGAGTGTAACTGTTTAAGATATGCATCTGCTGATTGGAAACGGTAGAAAAGGGCACAAGAAGGGAACGTTACACCGTTTGTGTATGTGTGTGTGCTAGAGTTAGCCGGGTCGAGTCGCATTTGAATTGTTAATACGCGGCCGAAGAAACAATAAATTATTTCTTTTGTAATTCTCGTTTATTGTAATTTAGCTCAGCCGACAATTTGTTATCGTGTTTGTTTGGGTCCGCGATTACGAAAGCAGATATATTCACCGGGCAAAGCTGGCTTGGATTTTTGTTTGTTGTTGGCGTGCGCCGGCTTGATTTTGATACTTTGCCATTTTCAATGTGGAGCACTTGTTTATATGTAAAATAATTAGAGGTACGCCTATGTTACCTAGCTAATGAAACCAAACTCTTTGTTTTTATATTATTACATTAAACATATTTAACATTAAAAGAAATCTCAGACACATAATTAAATTCAATTGAATGTGACGATTATATAAAAATATTAAATTAAGTAATCACGTTTTATAATATTTACGACATTTTATTGTTTGTCATTTATGACATATTTTAAATGTAGAATTTAAATAATGTTATGCAACCCCTAGATAAATTTTCTACGCGGGGCTTTTCTAAACTCGAAATTTTACTTCATGCTTAGTCTGGGAGTGGAAGACACTCGTTACAAGCTTCAAATTAATTCATAAATAAATAACAAATGCGTTAAAATGCATACGCATCGAGATATGTATACTTAAAAGCATAATGTATATTATTCATGTATTTCTAGCGATTATAAAATAAACCAAAATTGTAAATTGCTTTTAAATAGATTACTTCTTGCTAATATCAAAGAACTAAAAGCATATTGTATATTATGCATATATTTCTAACTATTATAAACGTTAGAAATACACGAATACTATACGTTATACTTTTAAGTATACATATCTCGATGCGTATGCATTTTAACGCATTCGTTGTTTATTTATGAATCAATTTAAAGCTTGTAACGAGTGTCTTCCACTCCCAGACTAAGCATGAAGTAAAATTTTGACTTTAGAAAAGCCCCGCTTAGAAAATTTTTTCACGGGGCTTTTCTAAACTCGAAATTTTACTTCATGCGCCACGTGTATAAAACACTGATTCAACGAAAAATCTAAAAATACGCAAAAGAAATATTTCATGTTAATCCTCACAATTAATTCGAATTATTTTTACAATTCAAATCCTTTTGTAAATATTCGAATCCTTTTGTAAGTATTCGAATCGTTTTATAAATATTTAAATCCTTTTATAAATATTCAAATCCTTTTATAGGGATTTGAATCACCCGCATTTCGATTCGAATACGAATCCTCTTAAGAAAATGTAACGAATCCAATTAAAGTATAGTATTCTAATTCCTCTTTTGAATCCTCTAAAAGGATTCGAATCCAGGATTGGAATCATGAATGATTCGAATCCTGCCCAGTTCTGGTTTGTAGTTATTTCCAATTGATCGTAAATATAGACTAATTTTATGCGATTTTTAGGAAGAGCAACATTTCAAATATTTATTTTTCGGAATATCATTATAAAATTTTGTGTGCTTATTAATTAAACATTGCCCTTTCAAAATATATAAAAAACTAAAAATACCCCATCAATAGTTTTTGGGTAATTTTCAATTGAACGTAAAAATTGAATAATTTTATGCAATTTTTACGAAAATAAAAATTTCAAAGATTCATATCTTTATAATTTTTGGCATCATCTTTACGAAACTGTATGTGGATACTGAGTAAACATTGTGTTTTTAAAATATATGAAAATCTAAAAACACCCCGTTACTACTTTTTGAGTAATTTCCAATTGAACGTGAAAATTGAATTATATTATGCCATTTTTAGTAAGATGTCAACTTCAAAGATTCTTCTCTTAATAATTTTTAAGAATATCTTTATAAAATATTGTGTGGATATTAAGTAAACATTGCTCTTTCAAAATATATAAAAATCTAAAAAAACCCCATTACTACTTTTTGAGTAATTTCCAATTGAACGTGAAAATTAAATAATTTTCTGCGATTTTTAGGAAGATGACAACTTTATAGTTTCTTATCTTAATAATTTTTGAGAATATCTTCATAAAATTTTGTGTGACAATTAAGTAAACATTGCTCTTTCAAAATATATAAAAATCAAGAAATACCCCACAACTACTTTTTGAGTAATTTCCAATTGATAGTGAAAATTGAATAATTATATGCGATTTTTAGGAAGATAACAAATTTAAAGATTTTAATCTTAATAATTTTTAAGAATATATTCATGAAATTTTGTGTGGATATTAAGTAAACATTGCTCTTTCAAAATGTATAAAAATCCAAAAATACCCCATAACTACTTTTTGAGTAATTTCCAATTGAACGTGTAAATTGAATAATTTTATGCAAATCTTGACAGTTTCCGTGAAAGTGAATTTTCAAAGATTAGACGCCAATTTATTTATTAAGAACCATATTTTTATGCTTTGACTTTTATTTTTTACATTGTGTGCGGCGTTTATTAATGTTTGTAAATGTTTATTTATTAACTTATTTTAAAACAGTATTTTTAACTATCATATCATGTGCATCGTCAATTATTCTTATAAATGATAATTTGTTTATTAATTTTGGTATTAGTGATCTCACATTTCTTCTAAAATTTTAGGAGTTTTATTTCTTTATTAAAAACAGTATATATACGAGGTGTGGAAATTAAGTGATGAGACTGATTTTTTAAATTAGTTTTATTCGAATAAAATTACAATTGAATGTTGTCTCCTTCAAAGTAATTCCCTTGGGAAGCCACACAGCGTTGGAGACGTTTCATCCACTCCTCATAGCAGTGCTGGAACTCGGATACTGGGATAGCCTTCAGCTGGTCGGTTACAGCCGTTTTGATGTTTTCGAGTGTCCCAAAATGACGTCCCTTCAGATGAATTTTCAATTTAGGGAAGAGGAAAAAGTCAGCAGGACTCAAGTCAGGTGAGTAAGGAGGCTGAGGAGCCACAGGAATATTTTTATTGGTCAAAAACTGGTTTATTGAAATTGCTGTGTGACACGGCGCATAGTCATGGTGCAGGATCCAATTGTTCTTGATGTGTGATCTCACACGAATGATCCTTTTTCGGAGTCTTTCAAGAACCTCGCGGTAAAAGTGTTGATTTACTGTTTGGCCTTGAGGCACAAACTCTTTGTGGACGATTCCCTGGCTATCAAAGAAACAAATCAGCATGCATTTAATTTTTGATTTGCTAATTCTTGCTTTTTTGGGCCTTGGAGAGCCTGGCGTGCACCACTGCATGCTCTGGCGTTTTGTTTCCGGGTCGTATTCAAACACCCAACTCTCGTCACCAGTGATGACATGTTCCAAAAAATGTGGATCATTTTCAATCGATTCCAAAAAGTCAAGGCACCTTTCCCTTCTAATGTCCTTTTGTTCCTGCGAAAGGTTTTTTGGAACCATTTTCGCGCAGATCTTTCTCATCCCCAATTCATTGTTCAAAACGTGATGAACGGTGGTGTGACTCAAATTCAACTGTTCCCCCAGCATTCTGATCGTTAACCGACGATCTGAACGCACAAGTTCCCGGATTCTGTCGACATTTTCATCGGTTCTTGCTGTTGCAGGCCTTCCGCTGCGTGATTCATCTTCCATCGACTCTCTTCCTTCTGAAAATGCCTTAAACCATCGAAAAACCTGGTCTCTTGACAAAACACTGTCTCCGTAGGCCTGCTGAAGTTTTGCAAAAGTTTCTGTTGCACTGTACCCAAGTCTCAAGCAAAACCTGATAGCACACCGTTGCTCGAAATTAATATCACTCATTTTTAGAACGCACTTCAAAATACGGTTTCACGAGAACAATGACTACGCACAGCGTAATGACTCGATCAAGTTCAAACTTGTACTGAACGCCTATCGCATGTCCATCTGTCACCCCTCCAAGCCACGTGCTTCCAGTGTTGCCGTATCGAACGCTATGCTGCCAATCTCATCACTTAATTTCCACACCTCGTATATCCTCTCACCTTTGCATATAGCTATTTATTATTATGTTATTAGTATTATTACTAGTTTATTATTCTTATAACTATATTATATTTATTATTGACGAGTATAAAACAATTGTTAAAGCACTAACAAAGTAAAAAAATCTTGATTTTTTTTCATTTTCAATAATTTTAAAAATATTGACGTTGTTCAGGAATTTTCAAGATTGTCGTTAATTTTCAATATTTTGCTGCCTTTCATCAGTTTTTTAAGATCTTCGCAAATTTTAAAAATTATAACGGTAATTCGTAAATTTCCAAAATATCTGTTAATTGTGAAAATATTGATATTTTTCGTAAATTTAATACATTTTCGTTAACTTTTAAATTCTTGACGGTTTTCGCGTTTGTTAATTTTTTTTGTGAATATCCAAGATTCCCGTTGATTTTCAAAATCTTGCTGTTGAAACAAGGTCAAGAATATTTCAAGATTATTATTATATTATTATTATTATATTATTATTATTATATTATAATTATTAGATTATTATTATTACTATATTATACAGGATGTTTCAGCGAGGACGGAAAACTCTATAACTCACCTAATATTTAAAATACGAAATTTTGTTTTAAATGAAAGTTGCAAGGAATCATTTTTTATGACATAAAACTATTTTCAGATATACAGAGTGTCCCATATTTACTAGACGTCATTCAACTTTGTTATTTAAACAGAACACCCTATATATTATTCACTTTTTGGATTCCTTGTCAAAAATGAATGACAGTTTGTTAATAAAATATTTTGTCTAAGTAGTACCATATCGAAGTTATTGAAAATTAAAAAAAAAAACGTTTGCAGTTGTTTCATAAACCTAAAATATCTCTGAAATTAAACAAGATAGAGAGTTGCAGTTTTCAAGCATAAAGGGCGCTGTCGTCAACGCCATAAGTTGGCTATGAAATAAAAACAGTTGAATTTATAAATGTACAATTTGGGGTAACTTAATTATGGCAATTATAAGGAATATTTAGAACATTAGTATATAATAGTATATTACGTAACGAGGGTGGTATGCAGCATATTACATTAGAGCGGACATGTTGCGCACGAGCCGCGCAGCGGCGAGTGCAGTATTCCGCGAGTATGTAATTGCCATACCACTCGAGAAACGTACGATACTTTACCTACGCCCTAACAAAATAAATAATGAGCATGAAAGAACAACTTATTTATTGTAATAATTTTTAATAGTACCATGACAATGATGGAAACTAAATTACTACTTGAATAATATACAGGGAACAAAGCTGTACATCTTCCGACATTCGTTGTTTTTTAAAAGAGTTCAATTCGAAGCTTTAAACGAGTGTTTTCCACTCCCAGACTAAGCATGAAGTAAAATTTCGAGTTTAGAAAAGCCCCGTGAAAATTTGTCGAGGGTCGCGCAGCGACCCGAGACAAATTTTCTGGGCTTTTCTAAACTCGAAATTTTACTTCATGCGCCACTCGTATGAAACACTGATTTCAAGCGAGGTTCAAATATACATAGAGTTCACAATATTTTAGTGTTTTATAATTTTCTTATAATATTTTTTTAATTTTTATAATTTTCTTATCACCATTAAGTAAAACACGAAAAACTTAATCTGGCTCGCGAAAACGATATTTCAATATCTCTTCAAATGAAAAAGTTTTCCATGTGTGGCACCTCCAAAATGCACCACCCTGTACATCTAGCATAGCAAAAATAATAAGTAAAGAAATTAATTACTACAATAATTAATAGAAAACACTTCACGTAACTGAAAAAAAAAATGAATTTAAATTGAATTAAGATTTGATTGAGAAACGCTGGTTTGGGGTAACGAGTCACGAAAGAAAACAAAAAGCTAATAAAATATTGTTTTTTTATTAAAAAAATAAAATATATATGTAAAATCGTTTTGTTTTAAGGCACTAGTTTACAATGGCTTTTTATTTCTATGAAATAACGTCGAGACTAAAATGACTAGAAAATAACAAGGCGCTGTTTTGCATAATAAAAAACAACGCCTCACAAAAAATTTCTCCATTTATAATAAAAACACTTAATAACTAAGAAAAATATATACAAAAATATAAGTGTACAAAAAAAGGAATATATTAAGACATTTTTTTTCTATAAATAACCATTATTTACAATATTTACAAACATTAAAAAAAATAGTAATAGGAATAGAAACGTTTCGACTTGAAAGTTTCTTTACAAACATTTTTCTAGAGAACTTTGTACATTATTGATTTGTTTTGAGATGCATCCGATCAGTCTTTTTCGTGTGTTTTATAAGTTTAAGTTTCAGTTTAAGTTTGTTCTGTTCATATAAAAGGCAACGATTTTTTTGTATATTTTCCACTATTAATAGTAAAAAGGGAAGTATTATTTAAGGCACTGTTTTCATTAAAAAAAAAAAAGAAGTTTAGTGTGCGCAGTGAATGTTTGTAAAATGCATATTTTTGATATTTACTGCTTCAAATAGGGGTATCAAATATTCGCATTTTTTTATGGAAAATTACTATAAACCATAAATCATGTAGTATATTTTTGTGTACAGAGGCAAGTTTTTTAGTATGAAATAATTTGCTATTTCGTAGCAAATGTTTGATGTTTGTGTATACAGCAAATTTTTGATATTTGTGTATACAGCATATTTTTGATATTTGTGTATACAGCATATTTTTGATATTTGTGTATACAGCATATTTTTGATATTTGTGTATACAGCATATTTTTGTTATTTGTGTATACAGCATATTTTTGATATTTGTGTATACAGCATATTTTTGATATTTGTGTATACATCATATTTTTGATATTTGTGTATACAGCATATTTTTGAATTATTCGTATTCGAATCCTAGCCTTAGTGTGTTCAAGTAAAGTACCATTTTTATGAATAAAATACCGTCCGATCGTTAAAAACAATCTAACAATTTACGGTATATTTAGGTATGTATACTTAAAAGAAGTACTCCTTGTAAGTATACAGACAAGATAAAACCTCCCTGTATATCGGGTATCTAACAATTATTAGGGTTACTGTGGAATCGAACAGGAATGTTGATTCTTACCTTAAAATTATTGAATCTGACGTTTGTAAAGTCATAAACTATTTCAGTTAAGTAAGAATCGACATTCATGTTTGATTCCACAGCCACCCAGGACGTCAATAACTGTTTTAAATCTTCAGATATTCGATGTTTTTGAAAGAGATTCAAGTTAAAGTTACAAAATAGTATTGTATACTCTCATGGACAGCACTCGTTTGTAACTTTAACTTGAACCTCTTTTAAAAACAACGAATATCTGAAATTTAAAAGCACCATGTACCATGATTTTATAGTTTTTTTTTTTTAGAGCACCTTTATGTTACTGAGTATACAAATAAAGTTATTATTATTATTAAAAAATTCCCAGTTCTCGTATGAATACAGATAAAATAACCTCTCTGTATATTAGTTTTTGTCTATTATTCGCGTAAATGGTACCGTATGTTCAATAAAAAAAAAACCTAGAGTTCCATGATTTTATCTATTTTTTAATTTAAGTTGGCTACACGCTTTAGGAATTGACATAGAAACGTCAGACATAATAATTATAATGCATAATTTCAGAGTTGCCAACCTAAAATATTTTCCATGCCAATCTAGAGGTTTTATTTTATTGAACATGCGATACTTTACTTGAAGGAACCATCGAAAATGCTGCACCATGTACACAAATTTCGAAAATTTGTTGTAGTTTTGTTGTTGTATACATAAATATCAAGCTTTTACTCTGACCATTTTGAACTGATTAGTGTGTGTTTGTCTGTGTTTCTTTTGTTTTTAAATTAATACATATTTTCTGGTTTTATCATCGTACTGATTCCATTACATCCGCCTTCCGTGTGTTTCGTCAGCAGCGACATCCTCGAGAAGGTTTTGCTGCAGGTCGGGCAAGAATACTTCTTGACATCCGAGTGGGTTTGAAGGTGCGCCCTCAAGTTGGAGCGATCGGCGAAGGCCCTGTTGCAATAAGTGCAGGAAAAGGGTTTTTCCCCTGTGTGGGTCCTGATGTGCCCTTGGAGAAGCCACGGCCTCGAAAAGGCTTTCCCGCAGATTGTGCACTTGCAGGGGAGCGTGTGCGTCCTGATGTGCATCTTGAGGGCGCCCAGAGAGACGTAGACTTTTTCGCAGTATTTACAGCTGAAGGATTTCCTGGGGCCTTCGCCGGCGGCGCAGTGGAATTGTCTGTGTTTTGATAAACCGGAGAAGGTTGAGTAGCTTTTCCCGCAGTCGGGGCACTGATGGCGCACTCCTTGCCTCCTCTTCTCGGATAGATCCTCAGCTGGGGTTGGAGGCGGTGAGGAAGTCGTCGAAGAGCTCGGGCTCAACGACTGCTGATCAATCGGGTAAACATTCGGCCTAAGCGCTAGGGGTTGCAAAGGCTGAACATGATGAGGAGGCGAGCACGAGTTCTCGCTATAACCCCCCTGAATGTACTCATGATGGTGGTGATGATAAGGATACATAAAGGGGTAGCTCGGGGGGTAGATCGGGGCGACAGTCCTATGCCAAGTCGGTGGGGCATATTCGGGGCTGATCGGGGCGTATTGGGGGATGGGCATTTCCGTTTTCATCGCGGGGTGGTATTCGGATTTGATTTGGTAGAGGTCGTGCTGGGGTGAGCTAGGGGGAGACGAAACCGGGGAGCTCGTGTGGGGTGAGCTCGGCGGGGAAACGGGGGGCGTCATCGTGATGGGGGATTTCGATAAGTGTCTTCCGGAGATGCTCAGGTCTTCCGGTTTGGTGCTCAGGTTTTCTGGCTCATCTGTAACAATTAAGAAAAAAATTGATAAGTCATAAGTTTAATTAATTTACTAATTATTTTAACTGGTGCAAAAAATAAAAGTAAACAAAATTTCTAGGATGATTATGAGAAAAAGATTAAGAATTAATTAACATTCATTGCCTGAAAAGATGTTTAGGCAATAATAATAATAATAATATGATTTAAAAAAGAAAACACTTGGTTAAATTTTAGTGAAATTTAACCAAGTGTTTATACCGAAATTTTCAGAAAATTCATTAAAACTATAAAAAGCCGATTGCTGCAAGAAACCCTTTAAAATGTTCTAGTAATTTTATGTTTATTTTTTCATTTGACTTGGTGAAACATGATTTAATATTATTGAAAGTAAATCAAGTGATTTCATTTTAATTTAATCCCTTCAGCCGTAGAATTTTTCTGGCGTCAAAAAAATGTTTTGAACACTGCATATTATTTATTACTATCACAGATATACAGAGAGTTCTTTTTAAGTATACATCTCAATATACTGTATACGCTGTAAATCTTTAGTTATTCGTTGTTTCTACAAATATTTTAAATTGAACTTTCAAACGAGTGTTTTCCACTCCCAGATTAAGCATGAAGTAAAATTTCGAGTTTAGAAAAGCCTGAAAATTTGGTTTGGTCGCGTAGCGCGAAGCGCGGAGCGACCAAACCAAATTTTCAGGCTTTTCTAAACTCGAAATTTTACTTCATGCGCCACGCGTACTAAACACTGATGTGTTGTGAGGTTCGAAATACACGTTTTTAGCATACTGCTTTAGTAGAATATTTCAAACTTCACCTAAAATTAATGTTTGATACGCGTGGCGCATGAAGTAGACTTTTCTAAACTCGAAATTTTACTTCATGCGCCACGCGCACAAAACACTGGTTTTATATAAAGTTCAAAATATTCTACTAAAGCAGTGTGCTAAAAAAAGTGTATTCTGAACATCGCATCACATCAGTGTTTAGTACGCGTGGCGCATGAAGTAAAATTTCGAGTTTAGAAAAGCCTGAAAATTTGGTTTGGTCGCTCCGCGCTTCGCGCTACGCGACCAAACCAAATTTACAGGCTTTTCTAAACTCGAAATTTTACTTCATGCTTAGTCTGGGAGTGGAAAACACTCGTTTAAGACTTCAAATTACACTATTTTGAAAAACAAACGATTATCGGAAAAGTTACAGCTCATGCATAGATGTATGTATATTTAAAAGGGAAATTTCCAGTACGTTTACCAAATTTTAGTGGTGGCAAATGCCACCGACACGGCCGAAAGGGTTAAATGTTACAAAATAAATAAGAGACTAAGTCAATCAAACAATGTGTATTGAACAAAATAGTTTCTAAGGCAAAATCGTATTAAAAATTTAAAATTGTTTTTTCTTCAGCAAAATAATTAGTCAAAGTATCCACAAAAAAAGTACTAAAAAATATAGATCAAAATCAATAAATATGCAACTTAATAAAATCAATAATTTATTTAATTTGGCCACTTATTCATTGTTGTTACAGTAGACGTCTAAGTCAATTTGTTTAGTAAATAATAAATATACAATTTTAAAATATGTATTACTTTTTTTACGAATGATTATTTTCTAAATTTAATTTTTCTTAAAGTTTTTAACAAACACAAAAATAAAGTCTTCATTAAATAATGGCTATTGTCGGGTTTGGTCTTGAAAATTTGAGTTTGGTCTTGAAAATTCTGCTCAAGTCCAGATTAATTAATCTGGAAATTAATCTGGACTTTAGCAGAGTTTGGTTTAGAAATATTGTCGATTTTGGTCTTGAAAATTCTACTAAAGTTCAGATTAATTAAGCGGGAAATTAATCTAGACTTTAGCAGAATTTTCAAGACCAAACAAGACAATATTTCAAGACCAAACTCGGCAATATTTCAAGACCAAACTCGGCAATATTTCAAGACCAAACTCAGCAATATTTTAAGACCAAACTAAGTGTATACAGTTTTTGGACTCTACAAAGCACTTCTAATAATACTTTTATTATTAGAAGTGCTTTGTAGAGTCCAAAAACTGTATATACTGAAGTCTGTTAGTAAAGCAAATTCAGTTAAAGATCGCGAGACATTTTTTCACGCATTGTCTTGATATTAGTTTTGCCTTTATACATTTATTACATAAAAATATAAAAAAAAACATGACAGTTTATTCAGAATTAAATTAAAAATTCTTGAGCTCAAATTTATGTAAGTGTACATAAATTGGAGCATTTTTTATTTAATTCTGAATAAACCGTCTGGTTTTTGTTACATTTATATAAAATTGAGATCTTCAAGATTTTGACTTTTGCTGTATACATTTATTATATGAAAATGTAAAACAACTGACGGTTTATTCAGAATTAAATTAAAAATACTTAGGCTCAAATTTATGTAAGTATACATACATTCGTGCAATTTTTATTTAATTCTGAATAAACCGTCTTGTTTTGTTACATTTATATAAAATTTAAATCTTCAAGATTTTGACTTCTGCTTTATACATTTATTATATAAAAATGTACAAAAACTGACGGTTTACTCAGAATTAAATGAAAAATGCTTAGGCTCAAATTTATGTAAGTATACATATATTCGAGCAATTTTTATTTAATTGTGAATAAACCGTCTTGTTTTTGTTACATTTATAAATAATTGAAATTTTTTATTGATATATTATGATATCTTTAAGAATATGTAATACAGATCTCAAAATATTATTAAAACAACGTGCATAATTTGCTAAAGAAAATGTAAAGAAAGAGTGGATTTATTATTGATTGTTTTATTTATATTAATATTAAAAACTTTTTACGAAGTAAACGCCTCCAAAATTCAGGTACGTAAAACAAAATCAAATCAAAATTTCAATGCTTAATGAACAAAAAATGTATGAAAAAAATCGACTTTTAAACAGCTTAAATAATCCTAAAAAATCATTTATTCCGTGTTGAAATATTTTGCCTAAATTTTGATATAAAAAAGCTTAGTTTGCTAATGATTACCTTGTAATTAAAACTAGTCACAACAGTTAAACAAAAGTGGTATAAAAAAGTTGAGCGTTTTCTCTATATCAAAATTGAAAATGTACCAGTGTACCAGTGAACGCCTCCAAAATTTAGTAATTTTGCTTAAACCTTAATTTATGAATATCCATAGAATGATAATAAATAATCCAATGAAAACTTTAAAATGCCCAGTAAACGTATTTAATGCATATAATTTATATTTTGTAGGAAATTTCAAAGTTTTCATTAAATATTTTACTAACACTCTAGGAAATATAATAATTTTAAGCTTTAAACTTGAAATTATTAAATTTCCCAGAGTGCTAGTAAAATATTTAATAAAAACTTTGGAATTTCCTACAAAATATAATTTGTATCTATTAAATACTTTGACGAATAAAGCACTAATAACCTTTCTTATTAGTGCTTTATTAATTAATTTGATCTTCACGTAACCCACAATCAATTTATTAAATACTGTTTACTGGGAATTTTAAAGTTTTCATTGGAATATTTAATATTACTCTATGAATTTTCATAAATTCAAGTTCAAGCAAAATCCCTGAATTTCGGAGGCGTTCAGTTCGTGGTAAATTTTTAATTTTGATACAAAGAAAACGCTCAATTTTTTTTATACCATTTTTATTTTACTGTTGTGACTTATTTCAATTGCACGGTAATCATTATCAAACTAAGTTTCTCTTTATATAAAAATTTAAGCAAAATATTTCAACACGGAATAAATGATTTCTTCAAGATTTTTTAAGCTGTTTAAAACTCGATTTTTTCATACAGTTTTTTGTTCGTTAAGCATTGACATTTTGTTTTACATACCTACTACATACAATTTTAAGAACTATTTTGAACTTTTCGTTTAATATCTTGTAGATTTTGTTTTGCGATTAGGGAATATATTGGCATTGAATTTTACGCCACAAATCTGTTTTAATTGAATTTATTTGTAATTTGATGTAAACATTTGATGTAAAAATGAGTCTTAAAGAATAGTATTTAAGACTCATTTTTACATCAAATTTTTACATTAAATTACAAATAAATTCAATTAAAACAGATTTGTGGTGTAAAATTTAATGCCAATGCCAATATATTCCTTAATCGCTTTAAAAAATTACATAAATCTTTTAGATACAAAAAAATCATTAAGAAGTTCAAAACAGGTCTTGAAACGACGTACAAGAAATGTTCATTTTTTAAGACTCATTTTGAAGTTCTCAATAAAGATGTTTAAAATTTTTCCACCAGAAATTTGTTATTTTATTTATTAATGCGCTAGGAAAATAATGCCAGTAATTTTTTTTTTAATTATTTTAAATATATTTTAAATAAAAAACATACTTAACGCTAATATAGGAAAGTACTTAATGCGTTTTACATTCAAAACAATTGAATTTATTTAAAATATATTTTAAATAAAAAACATACTTAACGCTAATATATGAAAGTACTTAATGCGTTTTACAATCAAAACAATTGATATGTAGAGATGATAATGGGATTATAACAAAACCATAAATTTGAAGCAAAATCAAACTTAAAATTAATAAATTATTTTCTAAATAAACCGACTGAAAAGGTAAAAATCGAGATTTTCCAATCACTGAAAGTGTTGGGATTTTATTTTTATCATCAGAACTTTATGAAAAAGCAATAAATTTACTATTCAGCTGCTTGTTTATAAAGTTGTGACAATAAATGTTAGAATTAGCAATGTAGTTATCATAACGTATGTGTGTAGTCATTCTGCGGCTCTTAAACTTTTGTTATTTCTTATTTTGTATTATTTCAATGTTAAAGAGGTATCTCGTGAATAAATAAATAAATAAAAATAAAATCCCAAAACTTTCAGTGACAGAAAAAACTCAATTTTTAAATGTTTATTCGTTTATTTTTTTAAATAATTAAGTTCTTAGTTAGATTTTCATCGACTTAGTTTGTATCTCTGTAAACTAACTGCTTTATCAGCAAATTTATTGTTAATTCATAAAGCTGTGACAAAAACAAAATCCCTTTACTTTATAAGTAGGTTTATTTAGAAAATAACTTATTAATTATTAGTTTCACAGCTTTGCTATGATAATGGCACAAGTGAAATTTGTTAATATTTCAGAAGCAGCCTGCAAAAGTTTACAATACACTTTTATTCAACTATTAAGGTCTCTATCTACATTGTTGTTATCTGTTATTGATAATGAGCACCTTGTGTCTCGAAATGTACATCTAACGATACAAATAAAAGGTGAAGTAAAGAATAACAGTCTTTTTTATGTCTCTATCTTCACTTGATTTATCTTATTTTTTGCACGTATTTTTATTTGCGTCTCCTAAAGCTGTATTCATTAAATAACTGTATTGAAAAAATTAATTCTTTTTAGTTGTGCCACTATCAAAGCAAAGCAGCGGTTTGATTTTGCTCCAGATTTTTGGTTTCGCTGTAATCCTATTATTATCTCTACATATCAATTGTTTTGATTGTAAAACGCATTAAGTACTTTCCTTTATCAACATTAAGTATGTTTTACATTTAAAAACTAAGGATATCATCATTTAAATGTCACTAATTGTTTAATTGAGTTATGTGGAGTATTTAATTACAATGAAACACTTTTTATTCCTTACTTCACTTTATCATTCCTTACTTCACTTTTTTTTCAAAGTGAAGGAATACAAAATTTTTCATTGTGATTAAAATTTCACTTTAGTTGCTGAAAATTGAGTGAACTAAATCACTCAATTTTCAACAAGCAACAATCTTGCAAAAATTTACTTTTTATTCCTTACTTCACTTTATTATTCCTTAGATTACTTTTTTTAAGTGAAGGAATACACAGTTTTTCATTGAGATTAAAATTTCACTTTAGTTGTTAAAAGTTGAGTAGACTAAATCACTCAATTTTTAACAAGCAACAATCTTTCAAAAATTTACTTTGTATTCCTTACTTCACTTTATTATTCCTTAGTTTACTGTTTTTTTAATTGAAGGAATACAAAGTTTTTCACTGTGATTAAAATTTCACTTTAGTTGTTGAACATTGAGTAGACTAAATCACTCAACTTATAACAAGCAACAATCTTGCAAAAATGTAATTATCCGCAATCTAAATTTATTTGATTTAAAAAAGAAAAGTTTCTCATCTTTCACGTGGTAAATCATATTTAACTATGGTTTAAAAAAGAAAACACTTGGTTAAATTTCACTAATATTTTGGTTTTATATTCCAACTAGTTTCGACTTTGAGTCATTCTCAAGAAGTACTCCGTGAGAATGACTCAAAGTCGAAACTAGTTGGAATAAAAAATCAAAATATTAGTGAAATTTAACCAAGTGTTTTCTTTTCTAAACCATAGTTAAATATGTTTCACCACGTGAAAGATGAGAAACTTGTTCAAGCTAAATTTGTTTGTTTGATTAATTAGTGAAACCTACCGGTATTATCGATAATAATCTGCACGGGCCTCTTCTTCAAAGGGCAGTGGCTGTAGTTCTTGGCCATGATGGTGACAGGCATATTCTCTATCATAACCCCAGAAGCACAGAGATAATCCAAACAAAATAGGCGGCACTGTTTCACAACTCAATCACAAAAATTGTTTTTTTTTTCTTCTCAAATCAGGAAAAAACACGTATATAATCCGTAAACGCAAAAAAATATAAGTGGAGGTAGTGCACGGTTCGAACGCTACATCGATTCTGTCTTGCTGAAGGACCGCGTTGAGTTTATGAAGGGCTCCCACTCGGACGTGCACGTGCCTGCCGGCCAATCGGAACGCGAGAATCGGATACAAGCGCCGCCTTTGATTGGTGCAGGAGTGGGGGTAAACAGGTGTGTGCGTGTTTTCAGTGGGCTACCGGTTGTGCTCACTGAATAGCGTAACGCACATGAAATTTAGACGTGGATTTCGATGATTACGGATGGTATGGGATAGGCAGGGCGTTCTCTCTCTCTCGCGCGCTCTCTCCCTCTTTGGGATTCGCTTTTCTTTTGTTTTTCTGTTTGGTCGGATTGAAGCGGCGCGCGTTCTGACTTGACGCCAGCCCGCGGTTCGTTTGTTTTCTCGCGTTGTTCCGCACTTGTAAATCAAACTGTTTCAAGACAGGTTTGTTTAAGAGGGCCAATTTTTGCTGGTTGTCTGTTTTTGCGCAGAAATAGCAAAATTGCAGAAAGTAGTTTTAACTATGGATTGGTTTATAGTGCCTCCGAATTTTATCACAACGAATAATAACAATTTTGAATACGGAGCGCGTTGTTTGTTTGTTTAAATTAGCGCCGTGCGAATGAATGAATGGGTATTGAATTACAGAAGACACAAGTAAACTGGATAAATATATTTACGATTTTAATTTCTATCGACATACATATAACTGTATAATGAAACAGATGCCTTTTTAGTTTGATATTCCATATGAGTATATACAGGGAGTTTCTCTTTAAAGTATACCTATTCTAAACTCAGATTTTCTTTAAATATTTAGATATTCGTTGTTTTTTAAAAGAGTTCAATTTGAAATTTTAAACGAGTGTTTTCCACTCCCAGTCTAAGCATGAAGTAAAATTTCGAGTTTAGAAAAGCCCCGTGAAAATTTGTCGAGGGTCGCGCAGCGACCCGAGACAAATTTTCTGGGCTTTTCTAAACTCGAAATTTTACTTCATGCGCCACGCGTATAAAACAATACAATATTGTAAATTTATGTATATTTGAACCTCACTTGAAATCAGTGTTTTATACGCGTGGCGCATGAAGTAAAATTTCGAGTTTAGAAAAGCCCAAAAAATTTGTTTCGGGTCGCTGCGCGACTCTCGACAAATTCAGATAATTTTCTTTAAATATTTAGATATTCGTTGTTTTTTAAAAGAGTTCAATTTGAAATTTTAAACGAGTGTTTTCCACTCCCAGACTAAGCATGAAGTAAAATTTCGAGTTTAGAAAAGCCCCGTGAAAATTTGACGAGGGTCGCGCAGCGACCCGAGACAAATTTTCTGGGCACTTCTAAACTGGAAATTTTACTTTATGCGCCACGCGTATAAAACACTAAAACATTGTGAAATTTATATATATTTAAACCTCACTTGAAATCATTGTTTTATACGCGTGGCGCATGAAGTAAAATTTCGAGTTTAGAAAAGCCCAGAAAATTTGTCTCGGGTCGCTGCGCGACCCTCGACAAATTTTCACGGGGCTTTTCTAAACTCGAAATTTTACTTCATGCTTAGTCTGGGAGTGGAAAACACTCGTTTATAGCTTTAAATTGAACTCTTTTAAAAAACAACGCATTTCGGTATCATTTGAACTTTAACGTTTTTAATTTTTTTTAAATAAAAATGTTTTGTGATAATCTCAAAATTTCCCTTACTAAAATTGTGAATTCCCAATCAACATTTTTATTATAATGGAAAAAACCTACAAAAATTTCAGATATTCTTTTTATTGTTAGAAATAGTCTGAGGTGATTCTATTCTTAGAAAAAACAAATCATTAAAATTTCGGCAATTAAAAGCAGTTAAAACTGTGACATATCAACTTTACACATCCGCTATTAACACAATTTTTATGATAGAAACAAGTAATTAACATTAATTTAATACTCATTTAATCCTGAATACAATGGCTTAGACAAATTTTCATTTGTTTTTAACATTTGACTATAAATTAACGATTTTTCCAATAATACAAATAGCACGATTTTTTCTCTTTGTGCATTTTAAGTATTGTGATTTATAAAATATCAACCTAATTTATTATATTCAGACAGCAATCGATTAAGGATTAAATAAGATTGAATTTAAAGTATAATCTGTTTTAATTATGTAAAATTTTAACTTTGTATAAGCGCGCAAAGATCAATTTTTAGTGTTTAATTACATTTCTGTAATTTTTAAAAGCGAGAAAAGTTGAGCAAATATTTTTTTCTTGTGGAAATAACTTTCTCATATTGTTTATAATATTAGTAAGAATGTCTTTGATTTTTTTTGCGATTAAAAAAAAAAAATCCTAAATTTTTCATATCCACCCCTTACTAAAATTATTAGTTTTCAATCAAAATTTTATTTTTTTTTAATAAATCTGATTTTTTTTTCTTGTAGAAATAAATTGCTTATATTGCTTTTAATATTGGTAAAAATGTCTGTAATTTACTTGGGATATTTAAAATAATCAAAAGAAAAATAAAATCGTCAATTTTTTATGTCTACCCCTTACTAAAATTATGAGTTTTCATCAAAGTTTTATTTTTTTTTAATAAATCTGAATTTATTTCTCTTGTAGAAATAAATTGCTTATATTGTTTCTAATATTGGTAAAAATGTCTGTAATTTTTTTGGGATATTTAAAATAATCAAAAGAAAAATAAAATCGTTTTTTTTAATATCTACCCCTTACTAAAATTGTGCGTTTTCGTCAAAGTTTTATTTTTTTTAATAAATCTGAATTTTTTTCTTGTAGAAATAAATTGCTTATATTGTTTCTAATATTGGTAAAAATGTCTGTAATTTTTAAAATAATCAACAGTTTAGTGTGAACATTTCAAATTTTTCCATACCCTAGTACTACCCCTTACTAAAATTGTGAATTTTCGATTAAAATTTTGATTATTGAAAAAATTTGAAAACATCTCAGATATTCTCCTTGATATTAGAAATAGGTTGAGGTAACTTTTTTTGGGTAAAAAAAATATTACACAAAAATTTCTGCTATTAAAAAAAAACAACAGTTAAATAAATGAAATTTTAACACATCCGCTACTAACACAATTTTCATGATAAAAATAAGTATGTAAAATCAATTTATAGCTTATTTAATCCCAAATACAATCCGTTAAAGCAATTTTCATTTGTTTTTAAAATTGGACTTTAAGCAACGATTTATTCGAAATAGCAAATATCACGATTTTTTCTCATTTTGCATTTTAAGTGTTGTGACTTATTAAATATTAACCTGATTTATTTTATTCGAACAGAAATCGATTTAGGGTTAAATTAGCTTGAATTATAAGTATAATATGTTTTTTTAATGTAAAAAATTAAACTTTGTACAAGCGCACAAAGGTAATATTTTATTGGTTAATTAAATGTCTGCAATTTTTAAAAGAGAGAAAAATTGCTTCAACGGATTGTATTTAGGATTAGATGAGCTATAAATTAATTTCAGTTAATTAATTTTATCATAAACACTGTATTAGTGGCGGATCTGTAAAGTTGATATTTCATTTATTTAACTGTTTTCATTTATTTTTGATAGCGGAGATATGTAAGTGAAATATTTTTTTTTACCAAAAAAAAAATACCTCAACATATTTAAAATATCAAGAAGAACATCGGTTTTTTTTCAGATTTATTAAAAAAAATTAATTTTGATCGAAAATTCCCAATTCTAGTAAGATAAGTTGATATATTTTTTTCTTGTGAAAATAAATTTCTCATATTGTTTATAATATTGGTAAGAATGTCTGTGATTTTTTGCTATTTTTAAAAAAATAAACATTTTATATTGAAAATCTAAATTTTTCCATACCTAGATTTACACCTACCTACCTTTAGATTTTCTCAATAAAATTTTGATTTTTTTGAAAATCCCAAAAAAATCACAGACATTCTTACCAATATTATAAACAATATGAGCAATTTATTTTCACAAGAAAAAAATATTTAATCAACTTATCTTACTAGAATTGGGAATTTTCGATCAAAATTATTTTTTTTTTAATAAATCTGAAAAAAAACCGATGTTCTTCTGGATATTTAAAATATGTTGAGGTATTTTTTTTTGGTAAAAAAAATATTTCACTTACATATCTCCGCTATCAAAAATAAATGAAAACAGTTAAATAAATGAAATATCAACTTTACAGATCCGCCACTAATACAGTGTTTATGATAAAATTAATTAACTGAAATTAATTTATAGCTCATTTAATCCTAAATACAATCCGTTGAAGCAATTTTTATTTGTTTCTAAAATTGGACTTAAAGAAGCGATTTATTCGAAAAAGCAAGTATCACCATTTTTTCCGTTTGCATTTAAAGTGTTGTAATTCATAAAATATCAATCTGATTTATTTTATTTAAACAGCAATTGATTAAGGATTCAATAAGCTTGAATTAGAAGTACAATCTGTTTTTTTTAATGTAAAAATTGAACTTTCACCAAGCGCGCAAAGATCAATTTGTAGTGGTTAAAAATATTTCTGTAATTTTTAACAGTGACAAAAGCTGAGTAAATATTTTTTTCTTGTTGAAATAAATTGCTCATATTGTGTATAATATTAGTAAGAATGTCTGCGATTTTTTTTGGGATTTTTACAAAACTCAAAATTTTATTGTGAAAGTCTCAAATTGTCCCTAAAATTATGAATTTTTGATCAAAATTTTATTTTTTTTAATAAATCTGAAAAAAAAAACCGATGTTCTGAAAGGAAGTAATATCTATTATTGTTATTATACAGGGTGATTCTAAATTTATGCGAAAGATTTGAATGGGTGGATTTTCAGCAAAAATTATAATTTTTTTTTGTTTAAAACCCATTTCTCTTCAGGTTAAAGCCCTCTAAACTAGTGTCATTAACTTTAAAGGGCTGTAACCTGAAGAGAAAGGGGTTTTGAACAAAAAATTATAAGAGCTATCAACTATATGTCTTTCTGCCCGTACTAGTATTATTATTATTATCATGTTTGTAATAATAGAATAAAATTACTAGATAAATGCCTTAAAACATTATTATTATAAATAAAAACTTTGGGTTAGTAATGGCAAACAAAGTTCTTTTGGGATTATATGGTATTGCGAGTGTTAATTCTAATTTTAAAACACTTTAATTCCTAAACACAGGTGCATTCATTTTTTTGCTAGATTATCAGTAATTAAGGAAATGAACGTATGTATTAATATCTGGAAATGGAAAGTGTTCATGCTCGAGCACACCACCTGTGGAAGGGCTCCGATTAGATATCAATTTCCCTTTTACGCCCTTCAAAATAAAATCCCTCGCGTTTTCTAGATGCCCCGGCATATCTGCACATGTCGCAGACGTACTCGTATAGCACACCACCGGTTGAGGGACACCTGAAAGGGAAGGTAAAAGGAAGGGGAGGGCGCCCTTTCAATAAACGCATTCAGGACGGTAGAAGGGTGTTTGTAACGGTCCGCGCCACCGGCGCAGCTGTTGAGCGCGTGCCCGTGCTTTACCGCCCTTTACACACACACACACACATGCATCGAAGTATTTTCATATAAAACACACACATGCGGTCCTTTTGTGCGTGTATGTTAGAAACATATGTGTCTATGTTGGAGGAAGGAAGCGAAAAAAGGGCGCGTTCGCCTGTTGCCCATTACGCATGCTAATTCCGCTCGTTTGCGTAATGATTTCACGCCGCATTTACATCTTTAAGGGCTCTTAATACGAAAACATAATTGCCGCTTTACAGATTAACTAAAACAAAAATTGCCTTCGTAAAAATTCACTAAAATAAAAACTTGGATTTAACTTCCTGAACTCGTGTCGTAAGTAAAATACTGGAACGTAAATACATAAGAATATGAAGAAGAAATAATAATGTTTTCTATGAAAGTATTATACGGATTTATGTGATCATTTAAGAGTGTTTCCCTAGTTGATTTATATACCGGGTGTTGACTTGGCGGACGCAACATAAGAAATCGCATGTTAATTTTAAAGTGTTCAAATATTAGCTTCCTTATTTATTTTAGAGACAAAATGTATGTCACTTTTTTGTAGAGGGAAAAATACTAAATTTATGAATGTTCACACTTAACACTTTACGTTTCTCTAAGTTAAAATAATTAAGAAAAAGTAATGTGATTTTATAAAAATAATGGCATACCATGGAATTGATACAACAATTGCGGATATTCTCTGTTTATTTTTAAATTTGATTAAAAGCTTTAAACAAGTGTTTTCCACTCCCAGACTAAGCATGAAGTAAATTTTCTGGGCTTTTCTAAACTCGAAATTTTACTTCATGCGCCACGCGTATAAAGCACTATAATATTGTCAATTTTATGTTTATTTTAACTTCACTCAGAATCTGTGTTTTATGCGCGTGGCGCATGAAGTAAAATTTCGAGTTTAGAAAAGCCCAGAAAATTTGTCTCGGGTCGCTGCGCGACCCTCGACAAATTTTCACGGGGCTTTTCTAAACTCGAAATTTTACTTTATGCTTAGTCTGGGAGTGGAAATCACTTGTTTAAAGCTTCAAATTGAACTCGTTTAAAAAAGTAATGTGATTTTATAAAAATAATGACATACCATGGAATTGATACAACAATTGCGGATATTCTCTGTTTTTTTTAATTCAATTTAAAGCTTTAAACAAGTGTTTTCCACTCCCAGACTAAGCATGAAGTAAAATTTCGAGTTTAGAAAAGCCCCGTGAACATTTGTAGAGGGTCGCGCAGCGACCCGAGACAAATTTTCTGGGCTTTTCTAAACTCGAAATTTTACTTCATGCGCCACGCGTATAAAACACTGTAATATTGTCAAATTTATGTATTTTCGAACTTTACTTAAAATCTGTGTTTTATACGCGGGGCGCATTCAATAAATTTCGAGTTTAGAAAAGCCCAGAAATTTGTCTCGGGTCGCTGTGCGACGCGAGACAAATTTTCACGGGGCTTTTCTAAACTCGAAATTTTACTTCATGCTTAGTCTGGAAGTGGAAAACACTCGTTTAAAGCTTCAAATTGAACTCTTTTAACAATCAACGAATGTCAGAAAATTTACAACTAAAATAATTAAGAAAAATTAATGTGATTTTATAAAAATAATGACATACCATGGAATTGATGCAATAATTGCGGATATTCCCTGTTTTTTTTAAGTTCAATTTAAAGCTTTAAACAAGTGTTTTCCACTCCCAGACTAAGCATGAAGTAAAATTTCGAGTTTAGAAAAGCCCCGTGAAAATTTGTCGTGGGTCGCGCAGCGACCCGAGACAAATTTTCTGGGCTTTTATAAACTCGAAATTTTACTTCATGCGCCACGCGTATAAAACACTATTATATTGACAAATTTATGTATATTTAAACTTCACTTCAAATCTGTGTTTTAGACACGTGGCGCATGAAGTAAAATTTCGAGTTTAGAAAAGCCCAGAAAATTCGTCTCGGGTCGCTGCGCGACCCTCGACAAATTTTCACGGAGCCTTTCTAAACTCGAAATTTTACTTCATGCTTAGTCTGGGAGTGGAAAACACTCGTTTAAAGCTTCAAATTGAACTCTTTTAAAAATCATTAAGAAAACATTTACTTTAATCAAGTAACTGCGATATCTTTTGCCATTTTGACATCCGCAGTTGTTGTTTCAATTCCATGGCATGTCATTGTTTTTGTAAAATCACATTACTTTTTCTTAATTATTAATTATCTTAACTTTTAACATGAATGAATTCAGAATTTGTCCCTCTACAAAAAAGGTAAATACATTTTATTTCTAAAATAAATAGGAGAGCCAAAATTTGAACATTTCAAAATTTACATGGGATTTCCTATGTTGCGTCCGCCAAGTCAACACCCGGTATCATTTAAGAAATAGTTTTTTTTTTAGAAAGAATCATGTCAATTTATTTGCAAAGCTTCAATGTGCAATATGTATAAGTTTCAAAGATCTACTTTCATTATTGTGAAAGATTAATCGTTGTTCGTTCTTATGGCCAAATAACATGTCAATTTCCGACCTTAAAGAAATATTTCCTGTATACAGAACAGTAAGAAATGACTAATTGTAATCTATTATATTCTTGCCAATAAAATACAATTCAAATGTAAATAAAGTTAACTCTATGTTTTTGAGTTTACGTGAAGCGATTATTACACTAAAATAGACTGTTATTCCTTACTTCACTTGTGAGGTAAGGAATACCAGTCTTTTTTAGTGTTGAATAAAGTTGTTTACATTAATATTAATTTAAAAGTGACTCATCTTTTCGAAAATAAAGGCTTGTGTTTATTTAATAAATTATTTTCTAAAAATGAGCTTTAGAACTTGTTGATGTACATTCAAAAATCATTAAAAACCCTTAATTGCATCTGCTTTATTTATTTACCTTACGACAAATATTTATCGTCTTCTCAAAGGACGATTAATGATCATTTCGACTTTATGCAAACGCTTGCAAATAAGGTGATTTACCTTAATTGATGTTTGCCCATTATGAATTAAAGCAGCAAAAAAGGTATTAGTTACAAATTGCCGTGCAGATAAATTCCAACACAAGTAGATTGAGCATAAACTTTAACGGCAATTTCCTTATCTATGCAAAACAAACCCGCTTTCTGGAATTAATTCATGCAATTAAATAGTGAAATCAACAAAAAACTAGCGGGATTATGGAGAGTCACTGATAGATTTCATCTAACTTGGTTTAACTGGCAAAAAATTAATGGCATGATTTTATAGTGATGTATATTCCATGGGCGTAGCCAGCGAAAGGCACTTGCTACTTGGATATCAGAAATTTCATAAATTTTAAAATCATTGTGTATGTATACGTGCAAAAATTATGTAAGTGATTTTTTTCCATTTAATTATGTGGTTTTAAAATGACAATTTTTTTAACACCTCATAAGCACAGCTATACCGAAGAGAGATAAATGTCGAAACACGTCTATAGATGGCCCAAGACATTAGTTTTAATCCAAGTCCTTTGAGTTCTAATTTTTTGCTATCTGTCCTTTCATTTTAAATTTGTATTTGTTAGTTGGTTTGAAGAGAATTTGACCTAAACGTTGTATATACTTTAATAGAGCATTTTAACAAATCAAATTAAATAAGATTTTAAATATTTCATTGTATAATTCAATATCCGGAGGTGTATTTGCACCGGAAGAAGCTGTTTCAATGGATATTTATTGTCTTAAGTTGTCTTATTAATTAAGACATTGATTGCATTTTCACGAAGAGTTTTTTCGTAATTTTATATATTATGACAAAAATTATATAATTCATTCTGATACATGTTTAATTAATTTAAGTATTAATCAAGTGAGTTGTCTAACTGCCAAACTCACATTCTCCACTTTTTGTGAAAGTTGAGTTAGAGGTATTTTTATGTCATGCAAAAACATTTAAAGTTTGACAACGTCTTATTAAAACGAAATAACGAAGTAATTAACTCCGTGATACATGGGTGGTGTAAATACAAAACTTTTTAAAACTTTTGGCAAATTCCTAAAAACACGTGCACTTTATCATGACGTACTTAAAGTGCACGCGTTTTTAGGAATTCTCCAGGAGTTTTTAATAGTGGAGAATATGAATTTTGCATTTAGACCACTCATGTATCACAAAGTTAATTACTTCGTTCTTTCGTTTTAATAAGACATTGTCAAACTTTAAAAGTTTTTGCTCTTCGTCAATTAGCATGGGCCAATAAACGAATAGCAAACACTTCTAAAGTTTATAAAATATAATAAAATATAAAATAAATAGAATACTGTGTTTGCTATGAAATTTAAACGAAATTGAGTAAATATTTTGAACTTCATATTAAATTAGTGTTTTATGCGCGTGGCGCATGAAGTAAAATTTCGAGTTTAGAAAAGCCTGAAAATTTGGTTTGGCCGCTCCGCGCTTTGCGCTACGCGACCAAACCAAATTTTCAGGCTTTTCTAAACTCGAAATTTTACTTCATGCTTAGTCTGGGAGTGGAAAACACTCGTTCTAAGTTTTCTGGCTTTTCTAAACTCGAAATTTTGCTTTATGCTTAATCTGGAAATGGAAACCTATGTTCCAAAATAAAATAAAACACTAATAATTGACATTTCTTAAGATTAAAACTAATTTTGTGATCACAATGAAATAGTTTGTATTTTTTACTTCACTTTTATTTTTAGTCGTTTGATGTACATTTCGAGTGCTAAGTAGGAGTTAAGCTTGTATTACACGACACTGTTTTCTTGTACCAAAATATTGTAGAAGAAATTACCAAATAGAACATAACCTATTTCCATTATACAAAATTGTCATATTTTGTGCATTATTACACTATGATAGAAAATAGTTAGACTATCTTCTAGTACAAGAAAATAGTGTCGTCTAATAGAAGCTTTATCAATAACTGTTAGTTAATAATAATAAGTGGTTAGCACCCGAAATGTTTATCTCAGTGGCATAGATCAATCAATTGATTGAAATAAAAGGCTCTTTTTCTGTTAGCGATAGAGTTGTACAATAAAACGTTTTTATTTTGTTTTAAACAAACACGTTTTTATTTTATAAAACAGGATTATTTTTATTTAAACAGCATTTGGCAAAAATTACTAAATTCTCATTACTTAAATTAATAAAAATCATTAAATTTTTAAATAATTAATGAATTTTAAAGAACAGTATTTTTCAATATAGGTTTTATGAAGTCCGTTAATTTTGATTAGATTTTATTGAAATCGTTCATCAAGTAGGGGTACAGTTTTACCACTCCAAATTTACCAATCCATTTTTACCACCGCATTTTTACCACCATACTTTTTTACCGCTATACAGTTTTACCACTAATATTTGTACCAATAATTATACAATAAAACACTTTTTTACAAATAAAATCAGTTTTATTCAAAATTGTATGTTGTGACCGATCGCCCTTAAGTATTCTGCAATTTCCCCTTCTTCTTTTCTGACATCGTAATCTCGGACTATATTTGAAATCCTATCCTCAGTTTTAATTCTGGCAAGGTTTTCCGTACGTTTAATTTTTCGCCCAAGGTTCAATTCCCGGAACATTGCCTCGGTGTCTCCCTGTTCTTTTTGAAGCTCGACGACAAAAGCATATAGGCTAGGATGATCCCGGCCGACGACTACAGAAAAACGGTTATGCCATCCTTCAGACATGTTGTTCGTGCGTGCCGTATTCTGCATAACTGCCTGATACATGTTCCACAGCATTGGCGGATATCGCGCGGATGTGGCATGTCGTCTTCCTCTTGCTGGTTTGCCTCGTACGTAAATGTTCTCGAAGTAGTCGGCAATATCAGCAAAGGCATCTGGAACATCCTCCAGAAATATATCAAAAGCCTCTTCGACATCTTCTACAGGCACAAAGGCTGTGGCGCACATCATCTGCGCCGCGATTTTGATTGAACGATCTTCGACAAACCGATAATGACATTGACAGGTTACGAATTGAAGTTGTCAGTTGTTATTCTAATTCGATTTTAAATAGCGGTAAAATATTGGTGGTAAAAAGAATACGGTGGTAAATACGTTGGTGGTAAAAAGAATTGGTGGTAAAAAAGGGACGGTGGTAAAAATGGAGTGGTAAAAATGGGGGCCAGTCCGTTCATCATTCATTATTTTAAGCCTAAACAATTTTATTTCTTATTTTTCTAACTTTGGTTCAAGTTCAATAGATAAAATCAGCTTTCAAATTTGCCAATTTTGACAATTATACGACCCGTTTGACTCGATCTTCACATATTTTAATTAACTAGACAGCGACAGTTTGATAAGATAATAAAATTTCGAAATGCTTGACTTTTCTTACAACGCCAAAATTTACATATTGACAACGTGACTGTCCCTAGAATACCAAATGTCATATTTTGACAACGTGACTGTCCCTACAACGGCAAACGTCATATTTTGACAACGCGACTGTCCCTACAATGTCAAATGTCATATTTTAAAAACAAGACCAAACGACATATTTTGACAACGTCAAACGTTATATTTTGATAACGTGACTGTCCCTACAACGCCAAACGTTATATTTTGACAACGCGACTGTCCCTGCAATGTCAAACGGCAACCGTCAGACCTGGTCTTCACATGTTTGTTTTTTAACTAGACAGCGACAGTTTGATAAGATTATAAAATTTCGAAATGCTTGACTTTTCTTACAACGCCAAAATTTACATTTTGACAACGTGACTGTCCCTAGAATACCAAATGTCATATTTTGACAACGTGACTGTCCCTACAACGGCAAACGTCATATTTTGACAACGCGACTGTCCCTACAATGTCAAATGTCATATTTTAAAAACAAGACCAAACGACATATTTTGACAACGCCAAACGTTATATTTTGATAACGTGACTGTCCTTACAACGCCAAACGTGATATTTTGACAACGCGACTGTCCCTCCAATGTCAAACGGCAACCGTCAGACCTGGTCTTCACATGTTTTTTTTTTAACTAGACAGCGACAGTTTGGTAAGATAATAAAATTTCGAAATGCTTGACTTTTCTTACAACGCCAAAATTTACATATTGACAACGTGACTGTCCCTAGAATACCAAATGTCATATTTTGACAACGTGACTGTCCCTACAACGGCAAACGTCATATTTTGACAACGCGACTGTTCCTAGAATGTCAAACGCCAATTTTGACAATTATACGACCCGTTTGACTCGATCTTCACATGTTTTTATTAACTAGACAGCGACAGTTTGATAAGATAATAAAATTTCGAAATGCTTGACTTTTCTTACAACGCCAAAATTTACATATTGACAACGTGACTGTCCCTAGAATACCAAATGTCATATTTTGACAACGTGACTGTCCCTACAACGGCAAACGTTATATTTTGACAACGCGACTGTCCCTACAATTTCAAATGTCATATTTTAAAAACAAGACCAGACGACATATTTTGACAACGCCAAACGTTAAATTTTGATAACGTGACTGTCCCTACAACGCCAAACGTCATATTTTGACAACGCGACTGTCCCTGCAATATCAAACGGCAACCGTCAGACCTGGTCTTCACATGTTTTTTTTTAACTAGACAGCGACAGTTTGATAAGATTATAAAATTTCGAAATGCTTGACTTTTCTTACAACGCCAAAATTTACATTTTGACAACGTGACTGTCCCTAGAATACCAAATGTCATATTTTGACAACGTGACTGTCCCTACAACGGCAAACGTCATATTTTGACAACGCGAATGTCCCTACAATGTCAAATGTCATATTTTAAAAACAAGACCAAACGACATATTTTGACAACGCCAAACGTTATATTTTGATAACGTGACTGTCCCTACAACGCCAAACGTTATATTTTGATAACGTGACTGTCCCTACAACGCCAAACGTCATATTTTGTCAACGCGACTGTCCCTGCAATGTCAAACGGCAACCGTCAGACCTGGTCTTCACATGTTTTTTTTAACTAGACAGCGACAGTTTGATAAGATTATAAAATTTCGAAATGCTTGACTTTTCTTACAACGCCAAAATTTACATTTTGACAACGTGACTGTCCCTAGAATAACAAATGTCATATTTTGACAACGTGACTGTCCCTACAACGGCAAACGTCATATTTTGACAACGCGACTGTCCCTACAATGTCAAATGTCATATTTTAAAAACAAGACCAAACGACATATTTTGACAACGCCAAACGTTATATTTTGATAACGTGACTGTCCCTACAACGCCAAACGTCATATTTTGACAACGCGACTGTCCCTGCAATGTCAAACGGCAAACGTCAGACTCGGTCTTCACATGTTTTTTTTTTAACTAGACAGCGACAGTTTGATAAGATAAAAACAATCGAAATGCCTGACTTTCCTTGCAACGCCAAACTTTAAATTTTGGCAACGTGACTGCCCCTAGAATACCAAATGTCATATTTTGACAATGCGACTGTGCCTACAATGTCAAACGTCATATTTTTGACAGCTGTCACGTTTGAAATATTTCGTTGCATAGCTCTAAAAATATGGCACTCGGCATTTGTGATTTTTAATACTATTATCGTAATATTAAATTAATTTAATAATAATAATAATAATATAATAATAATAATAATAAATCTCTGTATTCCTATATAAATAAAACACATACATACAGGTAATAATGTGAAGATAATATAAAAAAAATAATTTAAATAAAGTAATTACGTTTTATAATATTCACGACATTTTATCGTTTGTCATTTTTGACATATTTTGAATGTAAAAATAGAATAATTTTATGCATGTTTTAAGAAAATGAAAGTTTAAAAGATCTTGACAATTTTTTGGAATATCATTATAAAATTTAGTGTGGATATTAAGTAAACATTGCTTATTCAAAATATACAAGTTTTTAGAAAATGAAAATTTCAAAAATTCATATCTTAATGTTTTTTTTGGAATATCCTTATAATATTTTATATGGATATTAAGTAAACATTGCTTTTTCAAAATATACAAAAATCTAAAAATACTCCAACAATAGGTTTTAAATAATTTACAATTGAGCGTAAAAATAGAAAAATTTTATGCGAATTTTACGAAGAGCAACATTTCAAAGATTCATATCTTGATCATTTTTTGAAATATCGTTATGAAATTGTGTGTACTTATTATTCAAACATTGCTCTAAATATGTAAAAAGCTAAAAATACGCCATCAGTAGGATTTGAGTAATTTCCAACTGAACGTAAAAATTGAAAAATTTTATGCAATTTTTACAAACATGAAAATTTCAAAAATTCATATCTTGTTAATTTTTTGGAATATCACTATGAAATTTTGTGTACTTATTATTCAAACATTGTTCTTTCAAAATATATAAAAATACCCCTTCAATATGTTTTGAGTAATTTGCAACTGAACATAAAAACTGAATAATTTTATGCAATTTTTACGAAAATGAAATTTTAAAGATTCATATCTTGAGAATTTTTGGCATTATCTTCACAAAATTTTATGTCGATATTGAGTAAACATTACTTTTTCAAAATATATAAATATCTAAAAACACCCCATTACTACTTCTTGAGTAACTTCTAATTGAATGTGAAAACTGAATAATTTTATGCGATTTTTAGGAAAATGACAATTTCAAAGATTCTTATCTTAATAATTTTTAGGAATTTCTTTATAAAATTTTGTGTGGATATTAAGTAAATTCTGCTCTTTTAAAATATATAATAATTCAAGTATACCCTATTAATAGTTTTCGAGTCATTTATAATTGAACGTAAATAAATAGAATAGATAACTTTTTTGGAATATCCTGATGAAATTTTGTGTGGATATTAAGTAAACATTGCTCTTTGAAATGAAAATATGCAAAAATCTAAAAACACTACATCAATAGTTTTTAAGGGATTTCCATCTGAATGTCAAAAGGTGCGTTTTTGAATTAAATTTTATACATTACACAAATTGAAAATATTATTAAATTCAAATTTGGAATTAAATGTTTATAAAATTTTGTTCGTATGTTAAAAAAATATTGCTCTTTCGGAATACGTAAAAACTGAAAACTTACTTTTATAGTTTGACGAATAAAGCACTAATAACCTTACTTCACACGTTTATTTGAATTACCAAATGTACATACATGTATTTATTATATGACTCGCACAGATGCAAAACCAGCCATACGTATTTTTACAAATTTGTGACAAAATGAAAAAAAACTGATTTTTTAGCGTGTCTTAAATAAATTCAAATAGTGTTAATTGAGCGTTATATCGAAAGGAATCGCCCAGATGCAAAACCAGCCATACTTGTTTTTACAAATTTGTGACAAAATGAAAAAACTGATTTTGTAGCGTCTCTTAAATAAATTCAAATAGTGTTAATTGAGCGTAATATCGAAAGGAGACAAGAAAAATTATGTAAAACTAACTAAAAAGTAGGCAGGTTTTGCAATTGAAAAAATATGTCACATTTTTCAACCGAGAAATATAACAGGTTTTTCATTCGACAGGATTTTTTTTAAGGAGACAAGAAAAATTATGTAAAACTAACTAAAAAGTAGACAGGTTTCGCAATTGAAAAAATATGTCACCTTTTTCAACCGAGAAATATAGCAGGTTTTTCATTCGACAGGATTTTTTTTTTAAGGAGACAAGAAAAATTATGTAATACTAACTAAAAAGTAGACAGGTTTCGAAATTGAAAAAATATGTCACCTTTTTCAACCGAGAAATATAGCAGGTTTTTCATTCGACAGGATTTTTTTTAAGGAGACAAGAAAAATTATGTAAAACTAACTAAAAAGTAGACAGGTTTCGCAATTGAAAAATATGTCACCTTTTTCAACCGAGAAATATAGCAGGTTTTTCATTCGACAGGATTTTTTTTTTTTAAGGAGACAAGTAAAATTATGTAAAACTAACTAAAAAGTAAAGAGGTCTCGTAATTTAAAAAATATGTCACTTGTTTCAATCGAGAAATATAGCAGGTTTTTCATTCGACGGGATTTTTTTAACTTAATTTTATAATGTTAAGGCTGGGTTTTCTAGGTCTATTTGTTTTTGAAATTATAGCCTGAAACGAGTAGAATCAGGGGACACCAAAACCTCTAAATCGAAAAAAAGATATATGGCTGGTTTTGCATCTCATATATAAATACATATTTTATTCTCTAATTTGTTAACTTTTTATAAACTAGGTGCAATTAATCTACATCTAAACATTTTAAATGTAACAAAAAAAAAATACAATATTTTTTAGTTATCGCCTGACCATTTGGGGTGGGGGGAATTTCCCCCCATTCCCCCGCTCCCTTGGATCCGCGCCTTGATTTGATGTTAGGCGATTTTTTCCTTTTCAAAATATACAAATTTCGAACGAGTGTCTTCCACTCCCAGACTAAGCATGAAGTAAAATTTCGAGTTTAGAAAAGCCTTAAAATTTGGTTTGGTCGGGTAGCGCGTAGCGCTACGCGACCAAACCAAATTTTCAGGCTTTTCTAAACTCGAAATTTTACTTCATGCGCCACGCGTGTGAAACACTGATTTATTTTAAAGTTCAAAAACAGCTCTTTCATCTTTTATTTTTGTCAATCTCTTATTGTTGTCATTCAATTTTTTTTGTTGTCATCTTTTATTGTTGTTTTATTGTTGTGTGGAGTTCAAGACGTCAAATAAATATGAATGAGGTCAAAATATGATAACATTTTCAAGTGATTCAAATCAGGTTATGTTTCCATTCAAAGCAGTGTTTTAAACATGTTTAAAAGCAAGTGTTTTAAACGTTTAATTTGTTTAACATGTTTTTTCTAATAATGAGACGTATTTAAAAAAAAAACATTTCACAATAACCCTGGTTCGCGATTTATTTTTATATTCATTTTATTTTATTTTTATTTCCATCTAAGAGAAAAAAAAATCAATTTTGTACTTGTTTTTGAAGAACTTCAGAAAAATACATTAATGACACATATTACTAAGTCAAATCATCCCCCCCCCCCTCTCTTTCATCGCAAATAGCTATTTACACCATTAGTAAATCTAACTGCACTTCTGTGCAATAAAATTAAGCACACAAAATATGTTATAGTTTAAAACGGACATGATGAGTTTCCTAGTTACGAAAATATGTAAATATATCAATTTCCTTAATGTCAAATTGCTCCCACTGAGAAAAAACAAACAAATAACGTTACATCAACATTGTAGCGACATTAAACGTTATTTTAATGTTGATGAAACATTACTGAAATGGATCAGCTCAGTGGGCTGCTAGGCAATTAACACAGACCCGAATTATTCAACTAGAATATTGTGAAAAATAGTTATGAGACCTGTGCTTAATTTTGTTGCACAGATGTGTACGTCTAAAAACAAGAGTGAAGTAAGGAATAACAAGTTTTTCATTGTGATTAAATACTCAACATAACTCAATTAAATTAATGAAACACTTGTATCTTTTCTTCACTTATTTATTTGGAGTACCAAATGCACATTTCGATCACGATGTGATCATTATCAATGGTTGACAAATACAAACTTAAAAGCTAAAATGCGCTTAATATATACCTGCGGATTAGGAGGAGTAATTACGTAATGAGCGCGGGGGTTATGGAGTTAAGGGAAAACCGATAATTAGACCGACATCTTAAATCTATTTTAAGTGTAATTGGAACAAATAATATAAAAAAGAAAAACAGAAAAATAAGAAAAATACACAAGTTACAATATACATAAAACATGAAAACATATAACGAGAAAAACACAAAAATTATTACAACGGAACGAGTTTAAGTAATGGGTTGTCTAGTGGGCTCAAATCAAAATTTAGCAGATCAGCGTTATGTTTTTTCATGTAAAAAGCTTCGTACAGGTTTAAGTGATAATTTGTGGAGAATTTTAATAGTTTGGTGTTGTTGGGGAGAATTTATGACCTGTTTCAATAGAGTGATGGGCAACTGCAGATTTTGTAGGGTTGTTGTATTTGATATGTGATGTATGTTCTTTGTATCTCGTAATAATAATTTCTTTTAGTTTGGCCTACATAAATTTTACTGCAGTTACAACATTTGATGGAGTAGATTCCCTGTTTTTCCAAGTCGTCTACTGCATCAGAGGTGTTACCCAATAGTGACTTTAAATTTGTGTTGACGTAGTAAGCGGTGTAATTTTGAATTTTTTAATTACGCATTACGTAATTACTCCTCCTAATCTGCAGGTATATATTAAGCGCATTTTAGCTTTTAAGTTTGTATTTGTCAACCATTGATAATGATCACATCGTGATCGAAATGTGCATTTGGTACTCCAAATAAATAAGTGAAGAAAAGATACAAGTGTTTCATTAATTTAAAGCCATCTTCACGCAACGCAACAACAATTAAGTATAACTCAATTAAACAATTAGTAATTTTGTAATATTTGTTTGTCTCGCGCCCCTTCCTGGCCAGAACGTTGGTTGCGCCCATGATATAACCTCAGCCTATAAGTAAAACTCATCAAGTGTTATTTACTTCACACGTCCCACTGAGCAAAAAACAAACAAATAACGTTATATCAACATTGTAACAACATTAAACCTTGTATTAATGTTAATGAAACATTTCTTCGATGTGTTAGCTCAGTGGGGTACTTAATGATTTTTACATTTAAATTAACGATGTATATCCATTTATTAATACGAATTAAAACCAGCAACCCATTTATAATTACCACCGTTTTATAATATCATTTTATATTCACATTTTAAATAGCGTTTGCTCTCTTTGACTGTATACATATATAATATTAAAACCGGGCTCGTATCGTGAAACGGCCATAACATAAATACATCCCGTGCTCGTGAAATGTATCTATGAAATCATCTCTTTGTAACCTGTGCGCTTAATGGTTTTTAATGTGTGCGCCCGTTTGAACAGTTCAAGAGATTGAGGGCTTTTTTCCTTTCCGCGCATTTTCTCTTCGCTTTGAGCATAGGTTGTAACGACTTTAACCTTTTCACAGTCACAATCACAATAAATGATAATATTGGGTTATGTCTCTCGGCGTATGTTTGTGAAAAGGGTACACGATTCGTGCTTTAAAGTTTAATTGCGAGCGATTCATTCATTCATTCAACAGGTTGATTGTTAAAATTTGAAAAAAATAATGTTAGCAATGTTTAATTATTGCATTGCGACATATATATTCGTAAAGTAAGGTGTGACAATGATTATAAAGAGAGATTAAGAATACATGATTCAATTGGAATTTGTATATAGGAATAGTTAACATTATTTTATACATACGGGGAATACTTCTTTTAGGTAAACACATCCCGATTTTTCCTGTACATTTTCAGGTATTCGTTGCTTTTTTTAAAAGCTTTGAATTTGAAGCTTCTAAAGAGTGTTTACAATCCCAGACTAAGCATGAAGTAAAATTTCGAGTTTACAAAAGCCTGAAAGTTTGGATTGGTCGCTCCGCGTTTCGTTAATTAAATTACTAAATACATTAATAAATTTGAATTTGAAGCTTCTAAAGAGTGTTTACAATCCCAGACTAAGCATGAAGTAAAATTTCGAGTTTAGAAAAGCCTGAAAGTTTGGTTTGGACGCTCCGCGAAGCGGAGCGGCCAAACCAAACTTTTAGGCTTTTCTAAACTCGAAATTTTACTTCATGCGCCAAGCGTATAAAACACTGAAATATTGTAAAGTTAGAAATACACTAAAACCATTATTTTCTTAAATATGTAAGTAATGATAGAAATATTTAAATAAGAAAATATTTACAGTTTTCTAGTAATTTTTTTTGTTAGGCAAATTATTAATTGCTTTTTTAAGTACTAAAAGGCCTATAAACTGACTATTATACAAAATTAACAATAAATAAAAATGTCAACACTTGAGAAAGTGTGAAGAAAACTGTAAATACTTTCTTAGTTGAATATTTCTATCATTACTTATATATTTGAAAAACTAATGGTTTTAGTGTATTTCTAATTTTACAATATTTCAGTGTTTTGTACGCGTGGCGCATGAAGTAAAATTTCGAGTTTAGAAAAGCCTGAAAGTTTGGTTTGGCCGCTCCGCTTCGCGGAGCGGCCAAACCAAACTTTCAGGCTTTTCTAAACTCGAAATTTTACTTCATGCTTAGTCTGGGATTGTAAACACTCTTTAGAAGCTTCAAATTCAAATTTATTAATGTATTTAGTAATTTAATTAACGAAAAATTAAGAATTTTGCCTTTATGCATCAATGGCACTTAATGGGTTAATACAATAAATATTGTGAAAGTAAACAAAATATTCGCAGTCAATTTTCTTTATGATTGTAGAAACAAATATACAGCAATCTTCAAATTTTCACAGACCAATCAAAGACGCTACATTTTACGTTAAGTTTTACGAATGGATTTTTTTTGATAATTTGAAGTTTTTTGTTATAAAAACCTCAAATTATACAGATTATTACAGTGTGAACAACAATAAATTAAGAAATGGACCTAGACCACTTTTAAAATAAAGGGCCCAATTAAATTAAATATTTCTTATGAAAAGGGGAGTTTTATTTTCCAAATTCAAACTATACATAAATAAATACTGATGTATATCAATACTTGATTATTTTTTGGAAACCCACTGAATAAACTCATTCAAGTAATGTTTCATCAACATTAATACAACGTTTAATGTTGCTAACGTGTTGATATAACGTTATTTGTTGGTGTTTCGCTAAGTGGAAAATCACTAAAACTCTTACAAATAATGCTTTTTATGTAAAGAAGTGTTTTTTTTGTTAGGCAAACTATTAATTGCTATTCTAATTACCAAAAGGCCTATAATCTGACTATTATATAATAATAATAAATCTTTATTGTCCAACAGGAAACATATCCTAATTACAAGACAATATAGTTAAAAAGAAAGTAAATTAATTATAAAATATACAAAAATATATAAGTAATCAATATACGAATGTGTAACAACTTGCTTAAATCTATACAAGTTTCATTTTACTAAATATAGTGTATATAATAATTATAAGTAAGAATTATAATTGATTTAAGGCTGTCAGTAGAGTTTTCAGAGTATCATGAAATATATCACAGGAAGAAGAAATGCTATTAAAACATCTGGACACAATACTGACAGGTGATTTCAGACCTATATCAGTTCTATGTGCTACTAAATTAAATGTAGAAGACTGTCTACTATGAAAAGATGGAATATGCAACCCAATTCTATTTAAGAAGTCAGGAGAGTCAACAGAATTGTGCAGAAGTTTATATAGGAAAGAAATACATGCTTTTTGTCGGCGAGATGCAAGACTTTCAAAATCATATTTACGTAAAAGTATATTAGTATATTAGGTTGAGTCCATTTTTAGACACCATGATGATAAAGCATTAAGGTTATATTGTAAAACTTGACAATCGTTGACATTTTTAATGGTACTGTAGATTTTTAAATCGTCGGCGTAGAGTAGGTGCTTACAAGATAGGGAGTCAGAAAGATCATTAATAAATAAGTTAAATAGTAGTGGGTCTAAAATAGAACCTTGGGGTACCCCAGAAGTTGGACAGTATTCAACAGATTTAAAGCCATTGACTACCACGTATGCTTTGCGTTCACTAAGATGTCTGTATTAATGACAGCGACGACGCACAAAAACCAAAGGTACTTAACTTTGACAACAGAATATTGTGTTGAACTTTGTCGAAGGCTTTCGACAGGTCCGTATAAATCACGTCAATTTGTCCCTTTGCATCAATAGTTTCAGCAATATCATGAGTTATAAGTGTAAGATTAGTCACAGTTGAGCGATTAGGGATAAATCCGTGTTGTTTATCAGATATATAAAGTTTAGTATGATTGTAAATTTGGTCAAATAGTAATCGTTCAAATACTTTTGCAATATGCGGCAGAATAGCAATGGGTCGAAAATTATTAATGTTTTGAAGTTTAAAAGATGTTTTTGGCACAGGACAGATTGCTGCAATTTTCAGACATCGCGGAAAGGTACACGTTTTTATTGATAGGTTAAATAATGTAGCAAGTGGTACACAGAGTAGCGTAGCACAATCTTTTAATAAAAACGAAGGTAATTTGTCGTCCCCAGATGTAAAATTATTCTCTAGTTTTTTAAGTAGCTTAAACACAAGTTGATCAGATGTGGAGACGAAAACGAAATTAGGAATTAAACTCACATCCGTATCAATGTGATTATTCGTTGGTGTACTATGCACTGACTCAAAAAACTCGCGGAAACCATTTGCAATGTCAGTAGGATTATCTAGGACGGCATCATTATATGACATGGTTGAAGGAATTCTAGACGAATTCGCCCTTTTTGAATTTATATATGACCAAAACTGTTTAGGGTTTGATATTACGCTACTCTCAATCGAACATATATAAGTTTTGCGCGCATATTTTATTTTATTTTTAATAACAGATCTTAGTTTATTAAATTCTTCCGATAATTTACACATAGAAGGATTCAGCTTAAGTTTTTTCCTAATTGCGTTCTTTTCTGTTAAGAGATTAATTATTTCTGGGCTAAACCAAGGCGGATATTTAAATTTACATTTTAAATTAAACTTAGGTATAAATTGTGAGATGGCTGTATTCATAACATTATAAAATTCATCAAATGCTAAGTCTATATTCTGGACAGCTGAGAGATAACTCCAATCAATTTTAGATAAGAATGCGTACAATCCTAGGTAGTTACCTTTCTTGAAATTAAATTTACATGCCTTTTCATTGACTGCAGACATAGTGAGTTCACATTGGAAGGTAAATGTAAATGAGGGATGATAAGTATCTTGTGCAACTAATGCATCAGTTTCTCTCTGGACATAACAATTCAAGTTTGAGTAGAGAAGATCTAAAACATTATTTGATATATTAGGTATTGTGTTATATTGCTGAAGGCCTAAGAAATTACAAAAATTGACAATGTAAGAAGCTTTGAGAGACAAGTTATGAGGAATATTTGATATATTAGGACAATTGAAATCAAATAATAGAATTATTTTACTAGTTTCAAAATTGATTTGCAATAATATATCAAAAAATAGCTTTACATCTTCAATCGGTATGTTTGGTGGAATATAAATGAGAATTAGATAGAGCCAACAAGATTTAAGTTTACATTTACATAGCAATATGTCAATAAGTGGTACTTGCAGTTTAATGAAAATTAACAATAAATAAAAATGTTACTGATTTAACTTGTTTTGCATCCGTATTTAGGTTTAACTGCTTTTGCAAATGAAGTATCCGCCATGTTTTTTTCTAGCTTTATCTGGTGCACTTATCACAATACACTGATCGATGTCTTCTTTTATTCTTCAATAATACATTTTAATGGAAATTGAAATTTTTATATTTTAACTTCATGATGACTTCATTAATTTCATATTTCTGAATATGATGCCAATATGAAGCAATAGATGGACCTATAGAGTTTTTGCTAATTGTTATTATTAGACATTAGTAAACCATGCAGTGTTGCCAACTTAGGGGATTTACCAGTAAACTTACGGCTTTTATTTTTGTTTAGGGGCACATTTAGGGAAGACAACATTTTATGGGTATTTTTAGTAGCGACAGCTTGCAGCCTAACTTCAGGGTAGGCCACAGCGCCAAGGCATACAAAATTTGAGGTTGGGATCGCGCTTTATAAATACAAGGAATTCCACAACAAAGTCACCTTTCAATAACGGATACATATTACCTTGAGAGACCCAAGGTCTACCCTGAAGTTAGGCTGCGAGCCGCCGCCGATTTTTAAATGTTACATATTTTTAACAATAATTTCTTGAATTATTATATGTATTAATGTATGAATTATAAATGGCGTTTCTTATTGTAAATTATGTATGGTTAAGTTTACATGTTACATCACACTTTGTTAAGCTGTTGGTGTCTCTTAGTGTTTTTTTCTACTGTTGGCAGTTTCATATCAGCTGCAGACAAATCTTCATCAAACAGACAACAGCTTTGAACAGCAAACAGTAAAACCAGAAATAAAATAAAGACACGTAAATGAAATAAATGCCAAAACAGTATTTTAAGTAACATATCTGCCAACTACTCCATTTTTTTGTCTATTTAATTTCATATTATTTTCTAAAATAAAATACCTACCAACGCTGACAGAAAACCAAGATATATTCAAAGATATAGCTGCTTTTGTTACTGTAATTTTGAGCAAGCAACTTTCAAAGATGGATTTAACTGCTTTTGCAAATAAAAAATGCCTTGAATGGATTTAACTGCTTCTGCATCTGAACCCTGAACGGATTTGACTGCTTTTGCTTCTGTACCACTTTTTCAACCATGAATTTATAAAGCTTATAATTCTTTTGCATCTGAAGAATATGTTTCTTTGATAATTAATAGCAAAAGCAAAGCAAAAAGCAAAAGCACTCATTAACAACAAATAAACATGTTTTCCAGATGCTAAAAAAATTATAGGCATTATAAATTCGTGGTTGAAGAAATGGTATAGCAAAAGCAGTCAAATCCGTTCAGGGTTCAGATGCAGAAGCAGTTAAATCCATTCACGTCATATTTTATTTGCAAAAGCAGTTAAATCCATGTTTGCTCATTATAGTAACTAAAGCAGCTATATCTTTGAATATATCTTGTACAGCTTTTCAGAGATACCAAAAACTCAAATTTTGATTTTTATGGATTTACCTGCTTTTGCAAACGGTTGACTCATATATTATAAATTTATAACATTAAAAGTGCGATTCTTTTCGCAATCTACAACAAGTTAGTCTTACAAAGACTATACCAAACACTCATTGAAACAACTACTTCCTGAGCTAATACCCCGACGGAGATTGAATTATACAACAAGTGTTTGCTGTTACACGTCTATAGATGGACTGAATAATTTGACCCAAATTGTTACATTTACAGTAGGTTACTGTAAGTAGTTGTTTCAATGAGTGTTTGATATAGACTCTGTAAGACTAACTTGTTGTAGATTGCGAAAAGAATCGCACTTTTTATGTTTGAAGTATTCAGCAACCAAGAATTGACAATTTCATTTATACTTATATATTAATACTTTAACCGTTATTCAGGTATAAATAAAATTACACACTTTTCAACACACATTAACCTTTTTCTTCCATAAATGTTCAAAAATCTAATAAAAACCAACACAAAACGTTATTTCAGGTAAATATAATAAAACTATCCCACAGATTCTGCCAAAAACGGAATTTCCGCATTCCCCCTGATTCCCATAAGAATGCCAACGGACGTTCAGAGGGTTGTAAAACAATTGCAGGTAGAGGAAGTGCGGGTCCAGATGTGGGAAATTTCTGAATCTTGATTTTCTGAGAGCTAGAATCGCATCTGCACCAAGTCGAAAGGTGTGCAACGATCACCCTAATAAAATTCGTAAATCTGATACTCGGTTTTGTGTGTAATTACCGGTTTTTTTTTTCGAGTATTGTGTTGGATTTTGCTCTTGTTAAATTTAGTTCGAAGTGGTCACCACCTTCGAAATTCTCAGATAAATCTTGGGAATATGATTTGATATTCATATTCCCAAGATTTGTCTCTGAATTTCGAGGGTGGTGACAACTTGGAACTAAATTCAACTCTAACAAGAACCATGAGTTTTAATGTTTTTTTTTTCTAATTGACATTTATGTAGTTTTTTGAAGTCAAGTTGTAAACATTATATTATATTATATTTATTGTATAATTCAATATACAGAGAGTTTTATGTAACACCGAACATGTTCATAACGAGCATTTTTCTTTGAAGTATACATACGTCGTATATTTGCCGACGCTCGGTTTATTGAAAGAATTTAATTAGAAGCTGTAAACAAGTGTTTTCCACTCCCAGGTTAAGCATGAAGTAAAATTTCGAGTTTAGAAAAGGCTGAAACTTTGGTTTGGTCGCGTAGCGCGAAGCGCGGAGCGGCCAAACCAAATTTTCAGGCTTTTCTAAACTCGAAATTTTACTTCATGCGCCACCGGTACAAAACACTGATGCAACGTAAAGTTTAGCGGTGTGTTTTAAACTTTAAACATCAATATCCCTCTAAATAAAATAGACATTGAAAATGAACTAGACACAATAAAAACAATAGCAGTTAACAATGGTTACACTGAAGATTTAATTAATAAAATGTTAAAAAAGAAACAACACAAACAATTACGAAATTACTTTTATAGTGGAACAAATTCAGACACAATAACATGGAATAGATTAGAATATATTAAGCCGCTGTCTTTACAAATCAAAAATAATTTAAAAGGAAAGAATAATAACATAATTTTGACAAACACAAATAATTTAGGAAAATTAATAGTTAACAATAAAATCAAAACTAAAAATTGTAAATTGAAGAAAAGTGGTATTTATGAATTAAAATGTGATGATTGTGATGCAGTGTATATAGGACAAACCGGCAGGTCTTTTGATATCAGGTTAAAAGAGCATAAAAAAGACATAGAGAATAAAAAACAAACCACCGGTTTTTCTAAGCACTGTATCACATCTAATCACCATTTTTCTTCAAACGATTTAAAAATTCTGCATACAGGTAATAAGGGAATAACGCTTAACTACCGGGAGGGTTTAGAAATTTCAAAAGCCATAAAGGCAAGTAAAAATGTAGTCAACGACAACGAAGACCTTTGGAATTCCCCGATATTAAATGCCCTTATTACCCAATAAAACCTAAAACTCGAAACTGTATATATTCCCAAACAAATCCATTTGTACATCATTCTTGATAATGGCATTAAGCCGAAACTAGTAGAAAATAAAATACATATAAGTAAAACAAAACCAAGTGAATTTAATTTACAAACCATTATGTTTTAAATTTCGTTATATGTCAATGTTTTTTACCGGTGGCGCATGAAGTAAAATTTCTAGTTTAGAAAAGCCTGAAAATTTGGTTTAGCCGCTCCGCGCTTCGCGCGACGCGACCAAACCAAATTTTCAGGCTTTTCTAAACTAGAAATTTTCCTTCATGCTTAGTCTGGGATTGTAAACACTCTTTAGAAGCTTCAAATTCAAAGCTTTTATAAAAACAACGAATACCTAGAAATGTACAACAAAAATCAGAATAAAAATTAAATTAAAATCGACTATTTTTACGAAAGTAATGCTTGCCATGCAATTAAACCCTTACCGAAAAAAGAAGTTCTCACGCCCCACCATGTACAAGTTAACCAGAATTGGTTATTAACTTTATTTTAATTTTTTTTCTAATATTTATTATTTTATTGAGTAAATATTTCTTAATGGAGTCATTCTAATATTTATTTTTTAGTTGAGTGAACATTTCTGAATAGTCATTCTAACCAAACCAAACTTTCAGGCTTTTCTAAACTCGAAATTTTACTTCATGCGCCACGCGTATAAAACATTGAAATATTATAAAGTTAGAAATACATTAAAACCATTATTTTTTTACATGTGTAAGTAATGGTAGAAATATTTAAATAAGAAAATATTTACAGTCTTCTTCACACATTTTTAAGCCGAATCAAATGATACAATGTATTAAATTAACTTATTTAATAATTTAATTAACAACAATTTAATAATGTTATGTATATACGTATTATGGTCATTTTTATTTTAGTTTTTATTCTGATTTTTATGAATACAAAAAATAAATATTAGAATGACCCCATTTAGAAATGTTTACTCAACAAAAAAATAAATATTAGAATGACTCGATTTAGAAATGTTTACTTAACTAAATAATAAATATTAGAATAACTCCACTCAGAAATGTATACTCAATAAAAAAATAATTTACTTGTGTACTCTAAAATAATTAGGGAAGATAATATTTCAATATAAAGAAATCTACACCCTATCAAAATATATGTATCTGTTTTATTATAAGAATTTCTAACTTTTAACTTCTAAGGATTAAACAAATCTTGTGAATCTTTAGGACCTGTGGTTTTATGAGCACAAATATGTTATAATTATAATTTACTAAATGAGGGATTAAGGGGAAAAACAAAATGAGTCCAAAAAGTACCGAACATCGTTTTTGACGCCAATGTGTATCTTTGACCGAGTATTTTTAGGTAGGCAAACTATTCTACAATAGGTTAAAGAAAATTTGAAAATTTTTTTTAGAAAAAAATATCACAACCTGTGAAACATACAGAAATAGGATTTTTCATTTTTTCAAAATTTGGATCGATGATCCTGGCATAGACTCTCGCCACAGCCACATCTCTAAAATATTTATTATTATTGTTATTATTTTTTTTATAAACATTTATCGACAATCAGGAGGAGTTGATAGGATTTTTTTTTATATTATTACTAGCCAGTGAGGGCCGCCACGGCATTTCGGGTTCCACGTACAGGAGTGGGCCCGTGGAAGGTTTACAATAAAGTTATGAGGAGTTAGTAAACTTTTTTTATTTTGTTGCCTTCCCACTGAGCAAACACAATTAATAATAATAATAATAATAAATTGTCTTTATTCAAAAATTTAGGAATATTACAAAAGAGAATAACATACAGTAGTGCAGGCGAAGTTCAACCAGTCTGTGTGACTTTAGTTGCTCCTCCACTTAACCTGCTTCGGTAAGAAAGATAATCAATAGATGAGTACATAATTATAATAATAACTTAATGTTTCATCAACATTAAAACAACGTTTAATGTTGCTACAATGTTGATATAACGTTATTTGTTTGTTTTTTGCTGTGGATTGTAAACTTTCAAAATTGGAACTCATTTGGTTTTTCCCCTTAACCCTTCAAATGGAAAGTAGAGGTAGTAAAAGCTCAAAAACAATTGAATCAATACTATTCGATTTACATAAAATCTCTGATCATTTACATACAGGACAGGATTTATGTCTTGTTTGTCCCATATATACCAGCATGAGGAAAAAGGTGGCCCAGCTGGGTTTACGAGTTTTTGCTCCGGTTTCGCATGAATGAATGAGGGAATAAGGGACACCCCTAAAATGCACAGGTAATATCCAGTTCTCTCTTACGCACACCTTGAGGATTTCCCGCCCAAAAAAACTGTGTACTCAGAAAAAAAGAGAAGACGTTGTAAAAAATAACATCTTGCATAATAATATTACAAAAAAACGCTTTAAATATGAGTTTATAAAAAAAATAATACCCACATTAAGATAACTGAATGTTGGTGCATGAAGAAAAAAATGTATAAAAGTTGTCAAGTTGTAGTATTCAAATTGTTTATTTACAAATAATGTAAGAGAAACAAACGAAGACATTGATTTTATAATACAAATAATAATAAATAATTTACTAATATATAAAGATTTAATTTCTTGAATAATTTTCTCACTTATCACTTGGTGAAACATTTTATCACTTAGTGAAACATTTTTAAATATTGATGAAGGTTTGAATTAAATTACACTTGGTTTGATTCACAATTTTCTCTTTACTATTTACTCGACTAGTGTCGCGTTTTATGGCATTATCAGGACACTCCTGATAATGCTGTAAAACGCGAAACTAGCCGAGTAAATAGTAAAGAGAAAATTGTGAAACAAACCAAGTGTAATTTAATTCAAACCTTCATCAATAAAGATTTAAATGGGGCCTCGGTGGCCGAGTGGGTAGAGACCCTGCCCACAGACCAAGAGGTCGCGGGTTCGAATCCCGTCCAGTGGAATAATTTATGAATAATAAATTATTCCATCCGGGTCCATGGATGTAGTGTGAATGTATTGTGGCGTCCAAATGATTTAAATAAGTGTGTATGGAATTAGCTAAATTAAATAGAGAATAATACAATAGTAGATGGCTGTATGGCGAAAGCCGAGGCCAAAGAAACAAAAACAAAAAAAAAAAAGATTTAAATTATAATTTATTAATTTTTAGTAAGTAAGAATAAATTGAATGTAAGCCATTTGTATCTGTTTTAAAGTTACATCATTATTTCTACAACTTGACAACTTTGTTACATTACCCGACCTTGTAAGTATTTTACGTTTTTGGTATAATCTCTTTATTTAATATTGCTTGAATCTGTTTTTGAGTTTTAGAATTTTGCCCTGAAGATGCCAACAAATTTTGGCGAAATATAGGCATATATATATTTTTTAAGAATTTAAAAATAAAAACAAATTATATACAAATTTCTATAATAAAGTCTCCTCAATTTTATTTTTTGAATTATTTCCGCCGCTACAACCAAATACCTACTTAATTGGAACATGGTTTTTTGAGTTACGTGAAGATATAAATTAAACTTGAATGAAAACACTAACACTTTCTTCACAATAAGTTTTTATTTTGCTAGATGTACATTTCGAATACTAAGTATTCTTTATCAATAGTAAGCTATTGATAATGAGTACTTAGTATTCGAAATGTACATCTAGCAAAATAAAAACTTATTGTGAAGAATGTGATAGTGTTTTCATTCAAGTTTTACCTAATTAATATTGAAAAAACTCGAATACCCACCATTATGAAAACTGAATGTTGGTGCACGAAGAAAAAAAAAGTCAAAGGAAAAAAAAATGTGCACCCACCTGCAAACCCTTGGCTGCGCCCATGTGCTTAAAAGATAAATTCCCTAAATATAAAAAGTTAAAAAGTGTTTTATTTACAAGTGTATTCCTTTTTAATGATATTTCTATCTTACAAGTAATATTAATGCAAAAATTAAGTATTCACCGCCCGTATTATTCGAAATGAAAAAAAAAACGAAGATTTAGTATCTCACGCACTGGGGGATGAAAATCTCAAGCGTGGACCGGTCGAGAAAAAAAAGGAGCGAATGCAAATTTTGCCACCCCATGGGAATTCAGTGAAAAATGCAAAGTTAAAAAAAATAAACGATAATAAAAACCGTTAACGTATTTTTAATAAGTTACTTTTATGCCTAATCTAAAAAAAAAGAAATTGAAAAACTTATCCTGAGTTTTTTTTTCTCAGAAAAAAAGCAATAATTTACTCTTCAAAGTCTTTTATGCAAAGTAGGTTTTACACACCAAGTTTTTTTTTACTTGAAAAAAAAAGAAAGTAATGATTTAATGCGCATTAGCATATTTATTGCACAAAGGACTTTGGTTAGTTTATTACAACTTGCTTAAATAAAAAAAACGAAGAGTATTTTTGTATTGTTTGTAATTTATAACCTAGAGCCTCGAATTCACTGTTTTCAAAATTAAACTGAGTTTTTTTTTATTTCATAATATTTTTTTGGTTTTTTGACTTAGGTTTGCACCATTCAGTCTCGACTATTAATTTTTAGTTGATTATTAATGATATTGAAGAGAATTCGTACATTGAATAATATAAACTTATTAAAGATTTGTTACAAAACTTGTTTTCCATAAATAAATAAATTGATTGTGAGTTACGTGAAAATCAAATTAATTTGACGAATAAAGCACTCATAACCTTTTTTCACACTTTTATTTGAATTACCAAATGTACATTTCGGACACAAAGTGACTATTATTAATGGATTAACACTCTATGCAAAGTAGGTTTTCCATATTCTGAAAATTTACTAGCGAATTTCTTATACGCTTTTTCTTAGCTTTTATAAATTATCAAAAACCTTTTAAGCCTAGAAGAGTGTAAACTTTTACATTTCTCATTTCTTTTCTCGCAGTTTTTCCCTTTGTTATATACCGGTTTTGTATTTTTTCTCCAATATAAATTACGTCGAGAGTAAATCGAGTCCGTTTTTCCGCGTAAGAGATTAATTATTCATTCGGTTTAGCCAGAATCGAAGAAATCGCCGTCCGGCTTGCCGAGGAGGAAAAATAAAATAATAGTTTTCGTCTATCTGCCCACTTATTCTTGAGATTGTCCGAGTCGGCCGTTGCCTTGAACGGCGCCGTTCCAACAGATCTCGCCGTTTGTTTTCCTTCTTTTTTTTCAAGCTCGTAATGTAATTTCCAGACTGAAAAATCCGCGATCAGTGAGGAAATTTCCAGCAATCAGTGAGGAAATCACAAATTTCGTAATGTGTGTATATTCTTGAAAACTAATAGGAAATTCTATAGCTAATGCCATCTAATGCTCTATAGTGGCATCGCCAATGACAAGAAGGCAGAAAGGGCATATACAGGCCACTATTTCGTCCACCAATGAACTAAACTCTGTGAAACCAAAAAACAAATATGTATGTATTCGTGAGTTATGTGAAGATTGTTATAATAGTATTAAAAAGCGGTTAAATTCCTTTACCTACGCCCTATCTCCGAACCACATCATACCATACTGTCATCTTGACAAGTATGATTGACATTACGTACACATGCACGTAATAGCTTTGACAAGTACATTACGTGCTGACAGCTCAACAGCTGATTGCTTACCGTACAACCAAATGACATTTCTTTAATGTACAGAGAGTTTTTCTTTAAAGTATACGTATTCCAAATTCAGCTTATTTTCTTTAAATCTTTGGTTATTCATTGTTTTTTAGGAGTTCAATTTGAAGCCTTAACCGAGTGTTTTCCACTCCCAGACTAAGCATGAAGTAAAATTTCGAGTTTAGAAAAGCCCCGTGAAAATTTGTCTAGGGTCGCGCAGCGACCTGAGACAAATTTTACTTCATGCGCCACGCGTATTAAACACTAAAATATTGTGAACTCTATGTATATTTGAACCTCACTTGAAATCACTGTTTTATACGCGGGGCGCATGAAATAAAATTTCGAGTTTAGAAAAGCCCAGAAAAATTGTCGAGGGTCGCTGCGCGACCCTCGACAAATTTTCACGGGGCTTTTCTAAACTCGAAATTTTACTTCATGCTTAGTCTGGGAGTGGAAAACACTCGCTTAATGCTTCGAATTGAACTCTTTTAAAAAACAACGAATGTCGGAGAATGTACAGTTTTATGCATATGTTTACCTAAAAGAAAAATTCAATGTATATTGATCAAGTAATTTAGTATTCATCATTGTCATGGTACTATTAAAAATTATTACAATAAATAAGTTGATCTTTCATGCTCATTGTTTATTTTGTTAGAGTGTAGGTAAAGTATCGTACGTTTCTCGAGTGGTATGGCAAATAAATTGTATTAATGTTTTTTTTTATGCAACAAGTTTTGGATATCCTACTGACTGCTCCATCTTAGGTGCAGTTTTAGACTGAGTTTAATTTTGAACTACCTATCGACTGCGTCATCTTAGACGCAGCTATATAAACGTTTATAAGCTGAGCCACTCCGCCATCTTAGGTTCAGGTGCATACATGTTCTGAACTTTTAATTTCTTACTCACTACGCCATTTTAAGTGCGGCTGCATAAACATTTGTATGCATACATTGAGTTTAATTCTGAACGCCGTTCTAAGTACAGCTGCATACACGTTTTAAACATAGTTTTATTCTAAACTTCCTACCGACTGCGCCATCTTAGATGCAGTTGCATCTAAGATAGTGCTTTAAGCTGAGCTTAATTCTGAACTCTTGTTTAATATTACATTATTTATGGTACTTATATGATAATGAATTGAATTTATAATTAAAATCAGTTATCTATTTGACATATAAATAATTCAAAATATTAAAAGTTCTATTCTTTACGCAATCTACAACAACTTTGTCTTACAAAGACATAATTAATTATTGGTGTATTAACAATGAATTTTATCTTAAATCAGTGTTTTATACGCCTGGTGCACGAAGAAAATATTTGGAGTTTAGAAAAGCCTGAAAATTTGGGTGGTCGTTCCGTTTCGCGGAGTACAGCTGCATACACGTTTTAAACAGAGTTTTATTCTAAACTTCCTACGACTGCGCCATCTTAGATGCAGTTGCATCTACGATAGTGCTTTAAGCTGAGTTTAATTCTGAACTCTTGTTTAAAATTACATTATTTATGGTACTTATATGATTATGAATTTAATTTAAAATTAAAATCAGTTATCTATTTGACATATAAATAATTCAAAATATTAAAAGTGCGATTCTTTACGCAATCTACAACAACGTTGTCTTACAAAGACATAAGTAATTATTGGTGTATTAACAATGAACTTCATCTTAAATCAGTGTTTTATACGCCTGGCGCATGAAGAAAATATTTGGAGTTTAGAAAAGCCTGAAAATTTGGATTGGTCGCTTCGCTTCGCGGAGGCTTTTCTAAACTCCAAATATTTTCTTCATACTTAACCTGGGAGTAGAAAACACTAGTTTATCTTTGTTTGAAATGAATTAAATGTGCCTACATCTAATCTCAATTAATTACACGAACCCAACGCTTCCATAAAACGATACTTATGCAAACCTACTTTTCTTCTCCATCAAAATTTCAAGAACAGGATCAACAATAACGATTATTACGATTATAAAACCGAGTTATGCCCATCTATAAATTAACATAACTGCAATATGCGGTCAGGTAAGCCGACTCGGATTTTTTTCTGCGTAAATTAGAGCGCATAAAAGACGTCGAAAAAAAGGGTGCGCGCGGAGGGTTTGTTTTGTGCAAGTGGAGCACCTGGTGGGTATTCTGGTATGGCATGCTATTTCGGTAATCTGGTAGCAGACCAGGTTAGGTCAAGTCGGAATCGGAACACACCTGGTGAAGGTGAAATTAAATTAGGGGTTAAAGCCACCCCATATTTAACAGAGCTTTTTCTTTTATTAATATTTTATATATATTTTTTACGAGCTTAAACTGGTGTTTAGCTGGATATAAAGCTTAATTCATTTGACTTTAATAATAATAATAGTAATATTTTTAGAAGCGTTACTACATTTTTAATATTGAGATCAAGAAAACTTTATTTATTTATATTACGTAATTTTATTATGTATTTAATTGACGAGGCAGATACATGGTAAAACTTCATAATACTAATATTAAAGGATAAATTAAAAACACTTGGTTTGTTTCAAATAGTGAAACAAACCAAGTGTTTTTAATTTATCCATTAATATTATTTCAAAATGTTTCACCAAGTGATAAATGAGAAAGTTATTCAAGAAATTTCATAATACTATGTAAAGTTATTTAAATTAAAAACCACTTGGTGTTGTTTCACAAATTAAAACTTTATTCCGACTAGTTTCGCATTGTTAGACCATTTTCAAAAGAATGTACAGAAAAAAATATTGTTTAGGTATTCCAGCAATCAGTAAGGAAATATAAAATTTTGTAATTTTTGTCTTGTTTAGATATTACAAATATAATTTGAAACAGTAAATTGTATTAAAGTTTTTTTTATGCAACAAGTTTTGCAAATCCTACCGACTGCTTTATTTTAGGTGTAGTTTCATAAACGTTTAAAACTGAGTTTATTTTTGTTTCAGGTAATAAAGAAAGTCAAAATTGGGGAATCCCAAATTTTGTCGTTGTCGTTTACGATATTTTTCCCCATTTTGGGGGAACAAAATTGGTAAAAATATCGTAAACGACAACGAGGAGATTTGGAATTCCCCAATTTCGACTTCCCTTATTACTTAAAACAAAAATATGTATGTTAATTTAAAAAACTTTACATATTCTAATATTTATTTATTTATTTATTAAATTAACGATATAACACCTTTTTACAGAATAATTAATTAATATATAGTATTATTATCTATGACATTGATAATTAAAGTAATTAAAGTGTCCACGCTCAGTTGCGACGTGCACAAATAAATATAAATTGAGCTTACAAATAATTAACTGATATTTCTTGAATCATTTTCTCACTTATCACTTGGTGAAACATTTTTAAATATTGATAATGAAGGTTTAAATTAAATTACACTTGGTTTGTTTCACAATTTTTTACTTTACTATTTACTCGACTTGTTTCGCCATTTTATCTGTACATTCTTTTGAAAATGGTCTAACAAAGCGAAACTAGTCGGAATAAAGTTTTAATTTGCGTTTGCGTTTTACAGCATTATCAGGAGTCCTGATAATGCTATAAAACGCGAAACTAGTCGAGTAAATAGTAAAGTAAAAAATTGTGAAACAAACCAAGTGTAATTTAATTTAAACCTTCATTATCAATAATTAACTGAATTATTTATAGACTAAAAATGCTGGTTAGTTTACGCTTTAGTTGGTAAAGTTCAATATTAAAAATATCGATTTTTTCATTAGAGAGATATTCATTACCTAGGGACATTAATCGTGACATCGAGTTTTGTAAACCAAGAGATGTTTTATGTCTCTTTAGGTAAAATAGCTGATTTTGGCGAGTTCTGAGTTGTAGTAAAAATCTATTTTCGATCGGCGTGTAGTGGTGGACATTGAATAACACTTCTGAACGTTTAAATACAGTTTGTTCATTAAACACCATTCGTTAAGACGTGTCAAGTCTTCCTGAATCAACTGGTAGTCAGTGACGTTATTAACAATTTGAAATAATTTCAAGTCATCAGCGTACATTAAAAACTTATAATTCTTCAGAATCGCATGAATGTCATTGACAAACACAATAAATAGTATGGGTCCACAATGGGACCCTTGCGGAACATCTGAAGTGACATTTATTGCTTTTGACTTGAACCTATTTATACGGACATATTGTACTCTGTCTGTCAAAAAAGACGACAGCCATTTATTAGTATACCAATTAAAACCAGCAACCCTCAATTTGTCCAGCAGAAGATTACAGTCGACTCTATCAAAGGCCTTGGAGAAATCAGTGTATATTGTATCCATTTGGGTTGTGCTTTCAAGGCATTTGATAAAAACTGTTTAAATTCAAGAAGATAATATGTTTCACCAAGTGCCAGATGAGAAATTAATTCAAGAAATTCATAATACTATTTGAAATAAAATAACATAGTTTTTCACTTTTGTTGAACACTGCAACATGTTTCACCACACAGTGGCTTCATCAGGCGAAAATACTAAATTTGGGCTAATTGGCTAACTGGCTAATAACTAGCCACGAAAACTGAAGTGAGAGAAAAGCGAACACAAAAAAGTGTGCAATAAATTCTTTGCCATTATTATTCCTTTTTATTTTTTTGATAACAAGTGTAAATACAAATAATGGATGTCGACACAGTACCCCGTATTTATGCACGCTCGTCGGAAACGAGGTTAGTTTGTTTAGGAATTTTTTTATTAAAATCGTTTGGAGCGAATAAAAAGAAAATCGGGTAAATATGGGCGCAAACCTGTAGAGCGATAACGGTTTTTTTATTTGGATTCCATCAAAGGGCTTATTCATGCAAAGTGCAAAATGTAAACTCGATTATTTTCTCAAGCTGGTTGTGAATCAACACGATAAGATTGCAACACGTTTTATGAATAATTTCAGGTGTAAATAGAAAGCGCACGTAATTTCAACTTGAAATTTTGAACGAGTTCCACTGAGCGAAAAACAAACGAATAACGTTTTATCAACATTGTCGCAACATTAAACGTTGTTTTAATGTTGATGATACATTATTAAGATGTGATTGCTTAGCGGGGTGTTTCCACTCCATTTTTAAGCATGAAGTAAAATTTCGAGTTTAGAAAAGCCTGAAAATTTGGTTTGGTTGCGTAGCGCGAAGCGCGGAGCGGCCAAACCAAATTTTCAGGCTTTTCTAAACTCGAAATTTTACTTCATGCGCCACGCGTATAAAACACTTTTTTCAAATGAAGTTCAAAATACACTATGAAGTCCTGGAATTGTTCAAATTTAAGTATTCAATTATTTCTTGAATTTTGGAGGCGTTCACTTCGTGGTACATTTTCAATTTTGATATAAAGAAAACGCTTAACTTTTTTTTATACCACTTTTATATAAAAGTGGTATAAAAAAGTGGTGTTTTCTTTATATCAATATTCAATTATTCATTCAAAAACATATTTAAACAAATTCATTTTTCGAATACAAAACTATTTGAATTCGAAAGAATTAGGTTAAATATTTGAATTATTCCAATGTTTAAATATTCTTTCCAAACCTTCAAATATTTGACTATAGCCGAATTCAAGAGAGGCGTCCTATGATTACAGATTTGAATTCTGTAATGAAACTTTTCTTTGGGGTAATTTTATATTAGTTCGGTCGCGTAGCGCGGAGCGACCAAACCAAATTTTCAGGCTTTTCTAAACTCGAAATTTTACTTCATGCGCCACGCGTCTAAAACACACTACAGTTCACAATATGCTACTAAAGCAGTATGCTAAAGACGTATATTTTCAACTTTACTTAAAACGAGTATTTGATGCGCGTGGCGCATGAAGTGAAATTTCGAGTTTGGAAAAGCCTGAAAATTTGGTTTGGCCGCTTTAAATGAGTTTAATTTTCCCTTTAAGTAAACATAAACATACGCTGTACATTTGCTGACGCTCGGTTTATTAAAATAATTTAATTTGAAGCTTTAAACTAGTGTTTTCCACTCCCAGGCTAAGCATGAAGTAAAATTTCGAGTTTAGAAAAGCCTGAAAATTTGGTTTGGTCGCGTAGCGCGAAGCGCGGAGCGGCCAAACCAAATTTTCAGGCTTTTCTAAACTCGAAATTTTACTTCATGCGCCACCGGTACAAAACACTGACATATTACAAAGTTTAAAACACACCGCTAAGCTTTACATTGCATCAGTGTTGTGTACCGGTGGCGCACGAAGTAAAATTTCGAGTTTAGAAAAGCCTGAAAATTTGGTTTGGCCGCTCCGCGCTTCGCGCTACGCGACCAAACCTAATTTTCAGGCTTTTCTAAACTCGAAATTTTACTTCATGCTTAATCTAGGAGTGGAAAACTCTCGTTTAAGCTTCGAAATAAACTTCTTTAAAAAAACAATGATTTTCTGAAAATTGATAGCGGATATATGGGGATTTGTATGTATTCCCAAAAAAAATCCATGTTTACTACATTTCTTGAATTCTCATCATTTATTTTTTTGTGTGTAACTTTTTTTGTAATACCCTCTAGTCTAGTAATTACATGACAATAGTGTCTAAACAAAACCAGAGCAACAAGCAAACACAAAACAAGTTGTCAGGCTTATCGTGGTCTGGTATCTCTGTGTTTTATCAGGGATCTGTTTTTATTTTCTTTCAAGTTTTTGGGATCCATTGTGGGGTCATTACGGCGTCATTCACTCAAGAAAATTCCGAGAAAAAAAAAAGAAAACAACGTACAGGACGAGGAAGGGAATGAATTCGGCCCGGGCGGTGAATAATCGAAATTTAAATAAATTAAAATTTATATTTCGAAGCAGCGAGCGTTCTCGAATAAAAATCGGGAATGAATAATGAAATTTCGTTAACGGGTACAGGAAGAACCGTTACTTTTTGCAATTCAATTGCTCCCAGTTTTTTTGAATCTAATGCGTTTAGGTAAAATAAATTTATGGAAATGAATGCAAGGAAAAAGAAATCAACCTATATTGAAAATGTTGACGACAAATCTTTAAGCTTGTTTTATATTTTTTTCCGACACTAGTGTGTTAGGAAAGTATTGTAATCATGCCGAAAATCCGATTATCCAATTTTCCATTTTTTACGTTTTCAGGTCCCCTGAGTATGATTTTCATATTTTTATGATGTGTGTGTGTGTGTATATGTATGTGTGTATGTATGTATGTGTGTATGGACGTATGTATGTATGTATGAAATCGTATGTATGTATGTAAGTATGTATGTATGTATGTATGTATGTATGTATGTATGTATGTATGTATGTATGTATGTATGTATGTATGTATGTATGTATGTATGTATGTATGTATGTATGTATGTATGTATGTATGTATGTATGTATGTATGTATGTATGTATGTATGTATGTATGTATGTATGTATGTATGTATGTATGTATGTATGTATGTATGTATGTATGTATGTATGTATGTATGTATGTATGTATGTATGTATGTATGTATGTATGTATGTATGTATGTATGTATGTATGTATGTATGTATGTATGTATGTATGTATGTATGTATGTATGTATGTATGTATGTATGTATGTATGTATGTATGTATGTATGTATGTATGTATGTATGTATGTATGTATGTATGTATGTATGTATGTATGTATGTATGTATGTATGTATGTATGTATGTATGTATGTATGTATGTATGTATGTATGTATGTATGTATGTATGTATGTATGTATGTATGTATGTATGTATGTATGTATGTATGTATGTATGTATGTATGTATGTATGTATGTATGTATGTATGTATGTATGTATGTATGTATGTATGTATGTATGTATGTATGTATGTATGTATGTATGTATGTATGTATGTATGTATGTATGTATGTATGTATGTATGTATGTATGTATGTATGTATGTATGTATGTATGTATGTATGTATGTATGTATGTATGTATGTATGTATGTATGTATGTATGTATGTATGTATGTATGTATGTATGTATGTATGTATGTATGTATGTATGTATGTATGTATGTATGTATGTATGTATGTATGTATGTATGTATGTATGTATGTATGTATGTATGTATGTATGTATGTATGTATGTATGTATGTATGTATGTATGTATGTATGTATGTATGTATGTATGTATGTATGTATGTATGTATGTATGTATGTATGTATGTATGTATGTATGTATGTATGTATGTATGTATGTATGTATGTATGTATGTATGTATGTATGTATGTATGTATGTATGTATGTATGTATGTATGTATGTATGTATGTATGTATGTATGTATGTATGTATGTATGTATGTATGTATGTATGTATGTATGTATGTATGTATGTATGTATGTATGTATGTATGTATGTATGTATGTATGTATGTATGTATGTATGTATGTATGTATGTATGTATGTATGTATGTATGTATGTATGTATGTATGTATGTATGTATGTATGTATGTATGTATGTATGTATGTATGTATGTATGTATGTATGTATGTATGTATGTATGTATGTATGTATGTATGTATGTATGTATGTATGTATGTATGTATGTATGTATGTATGTATGTATGTATGTATGTATGTATGTATGTATGTATGTATGTATGTATGTATGTATGTATGTATGTATGTATGTATGTATGTATGTATGTATGTATGTATGTATGTATGTATGTATGTATGTATGTATGTATGTATGTATGTATGTATGTATGTATGTATGTATGTATGTATGTATGTATGTATGTATGTATGTATGTATGTATGTATGTATGTATGTATGTATGTATGTATGTATGTATGTATGTATGTATGTATGTATGTATGTATGTATGTATGTATGTATGTATGTATGTATGTATGTATGTATGTATGTATGTATGTATGTATGTATGTATGTATGTATGTATGTATGTATGTATGTATGTATGTATGTATGTATGTATGTATGTATGTATGTATGTATGTATGTATGTATGTATGTATGTATGTATGTATGTATGTATGTATGTATGTATGTATGTATGTATGTATGTATGTATGTATGTATGTATGTATGTATGTATGTAGGTATGTATGTATGTATGTATGTATGTATGTATGTATGTATGTATGTATGTATGTATGTATGTATGTATGTATGTATGTATGTATGTATGTATGTATGTATGTATGTATGTATGTATGTATGTATGTATGTATGTATGTATGTATGTATGTATGTATGTATGTATGTATGTATGTATGTATGTATGTATGTATGTATGTATGTATGTATGTATGTATGTATGTATGTATGTATGTATGTATGTATGTATGTATGTATGTATGTATGTATGTATGTATGTATGTATGTATGTATGTATGTATGTATGTATGTATGTATGTATGTATGTATGTATGTATGTATGTATGTATGTATGTATGTATGTATGTATGTATGTATGTATGTATGTATGTATGTATGTATGTATGTATGTATGTATGTATGTATGTATGTATGTATGTATGTATGTATGTATGTATGTATGTATGTATGTATGTATGTATGTATGTATGTATGTATGTATGTATGTATGTATGTATGTATGTATGTATGTATGTATGTATGTATGTATGTATGTATGTATGTATGTATGTATGTATGTATGTATGTATGTATGTATGTATGTATGTATGTATGTATGTATGTATGTATGTATGTATGTATGTATGTATGTATGTATGTATGTATGTATGTATGTATGTATGTATGTATGTATGTATGTATGTATGTATGTATGTATGTATGTATGTATGTATGTATGTATGTATGTATGTATGTATGTATGTATGTATGTATGTATGTATGAATGTATGTATGTATGTATGTATGTATGTATGTATGTATGTATGTATGTATGTATGTATGTATGTATGTATGTATGTATGTATGTATGTATGTATGTATGTATGTATGTATGTATGTATGTATGTATGTATGTATGTATGTATGTATGTATGTATGTATGTATGTATGTATGTATGTATGTATGTATGTATGTATGTATGTATGTATGTATGTATGTATGTATGTATGTATGTATGTATGTATGTATGTATGTATGTATGTATGTATGTATGTATGTATGTATGTATGTATGTATGTATGTATGTATGTATGTATGTATGTATGTATGTATGTATGTATGTATGTATGTATGTATGTATGTATGTATGTATGTATGTATGTATGTATGTATGTATGTATGTATGTATGTATGTATGTATGTATGTATGTATGTATGTATGTATGTATGTATGTATGTATGTATGTATGTATGTATGTATGTATGTATGTATGTATGTATGTATGTATGTATGTATGTATGTATGTATGTATGTATGTATGTATGTATGTATGTATGTATGTATGTATGTATGTATGTATGTATGTATGTATGTATGTATGTATGTATGTATGTATGTATGTATGTATGTATGTATGTATGTATGTATGTATGTATGTATGTATGTATGTATGTATGTATGTATGTATGTATGTATGTATGTATGTATGTATGTATGTATGTATGTATGTATGTATGTATGTATGTATGTATGTATGTATGTATGTATGTATGTATGTATGTATGTATGTATGTATGTATGTATGTATGTATGTATGTATGTATGTATGTATGTATGTATGTATGTATGTATGTATGTATGTATGTATGTATGTATGTATGTATGTATGTATGTATGTATGTATGTATGTATGTATGTATGTATGTATGTATGTATGTATGTATGTATGTATGTATGTATGTATGTATGTATGTATGTATGTATGTATGTATGTATGTATGTATGTATGTATGTATGTATGTATGTATGTATGTATGTATGTATGTATGTATGTATGTATGTATGTATGTATGTATGTATGTATGTATGTATGTATGTATGTATGTATGTATGTATGTATGTATGTATGTATGTATGTATGTATGTATGTATGTATGTATGTATGTATGTATGTATGTATGTATGTATGTATGTATGTATGTATGTATGTATGTATGTATGTATGTATGTATGTATGTATGTATGTATGTATGTATGTATGTATGTATGTATGTATGTATGTATGTATGTATGTATGTATGTATGTATGTATGTATGTACAGGGTGGCGCAAAACTAACGATATGGTTTGAATGTTTAATAACTTTTTTATTTAATGGTTAATTATTATTATTATTTTTATGTTATACAGTATATTAATGGAGAATAGTTTTGGTGTAAGTATGAAAAATTATATCCCACAAGTGGTGGTCATTTTCGGCTTCGCACATTCGTGCTCTTTTCAGTACATTTTCCATAACTTTTGGTAAAATTTCCGGTGTTATGGCTTGAATTTCATTGCGAATGTTTTTTTTAGCTCTGGTATGGTCGCTGGCTTAATTACGTATACCCTTTCTTTCAAATAACCCAAAAGAAAACAGTCTGGAGCTGTTAAATCCGGTGAACGTGGGTACCAATTGAAATCGCTTCTGCGCGAAATAATGCGTTCGCCAAAGAGGTCCCGTGACAGAGCCATTGTGTTCCTTGCAGTGTGGGCTGTGGCTCCATCTTGTTGGAACCACAACTGTGGATGGTTTTCTACAGCTGGCTTCAAAAAATTGTCCAGCATCGTTCGATATTCAGCACCATTAACCGTAACTGAGGCGCCATGTGCATTTTCAAAAAAATATGAACCAATGATTCTTTCAGACGATACACCGCACCAAACAGTACACTTAAGTAGGTGTAATTGTCGCTGATGAACTGTTCTTGGATTCTCCGTAGCCCATATCCTGCAATTTTGCTAGTTTACGAAACCATTCAATTGGAAATGGGCTTCATCGCTCATTATCAAATTGTTAATGAAATCGCGATTTTCTGTAACTGTATTCTTTATTATGTGCCCATTTATATGTTCAAATTTTGAAGAAGTTCTAAATACAAGGATTTTTTTTTTTAGATATACATGCTACGATTTTTTATTGTAAATTTTTAGACATTTATGATCTTATTTAAAACTTTTAATATGAAGACTCTTATCGAGTGTGTCCACTCCTAGACTAAGCATGAAGTAAAATTTCGAGTTTAGAAAAGCCCCGCGTAGAAAATTTGTCGAGGGTCGCGCAGCGACCCGAGACGAATTTTCACGGGGCTTTTCTAAACTCGAAATTTTACTTTATGCGCCACGCGTATAAATCACTGATTTAAAGTGAAGTTCAAAATATACTGCTTAGTTTTGATCACATGTTCATTAATTTTATAAATATTATATGTAATATGTGAATAGAAAAAATCCTTGTATGTGTTGTAAAGTTGTAAAGTTGTAAGTTGTAGCATTCTCTTTTTTGAAACTCTCTGCATCATGACAATTTATTTGACAAATTATGATTTATTAGTCACATTGATAACATTTACCAACATCTCAAAATTTAATTATAAATAAAATTGCCAATTCATGGTTGCAGAATACTTCAAACATTAAACGTGCGATTCTTTTCGCAATCTACAACAAGTTAGTCTTACAAATACTATATCAAACACTCATTGAAACAACTACTTCCCGAGAAATACCCTGACGGGCATTAAATTATACAACAGGTGTTTGCTGTTACATACATTAACCTACTGCAAATGTAACAAATTGGGTCGAATTATTCAGGCCATCTATAGACGCGGTTCGAGATTTATCTCTCATCAGTATAGCTTTGCCGTTTCCTCAATGTCCGTCGGGGCGTTAGCTCGGGAAGTAGTTGTTTCAATGAGTGTTTGATATAGTCTTTGTAAGACTAACTTGTTGTAGATTGCGAAAAGAATCGCACTTTTAATGTTTCAAAATTTAATATTTGAAATAAAACAACGCAGTTGGGAGGATTTCACTTTTATTGTTGAACACTGCAACATGTTTCACCACACAGTGGCTTCATCTGGCAGATGAATAAATATTTCATCTGCCTGATGAAGCCACTGTGTGGTGAAACATGTTGCAGTGTTCAACAATAAAAGTGAAACCCTCCCAACTGCGTTGTTTTATTTTAAATAATATTATGGAGTTTCATCATGTATCCGCCTCATCAATTAAATATTCAAAATTTAATGTTTAAAATACCCTACTATTAGCAGTAAATACACCCTAAGTTTGGTGATATTAAAAAAAAAACAGAGTTTATATATGCAATCAGAGTAGAGGAAAGTCGACTGGGGGCCACTTCAGATTTTTCACGATGTTCTTGGTGAAACATGATTTAAATTTTAATTTGTTTTATATTTCTACAATCAACGAGGAAACAAGCAAAGAAAGGATTTAATGAAATTATAATATAAATAAAAATTCCTGCTTTGCATTAATTAACGTTTTAGTTCTCGAGTGCACCTGAGCGGAAGGCTCTCTTTCTTGTGGAGGTTGAATGGAGATCTGAAGAGGAGTGCGTGATCTCGAATCTAATCGGGAGTTCAGAGGCAGGACATGAAGGATGAGGGTCTTATCCTAGGAAATGTTCAATCATAATCATTCCACATGTGAATACATGAAATTTTTGAAATGGATTCATATAGTCGTTTTATGCTGGCAGCGGACATAAAATAAACAAGTGCGGCTCGTTTGAGACTTAACTCTCTTATCGTGGGATAAGAAATTTAGAATAGAAAATTAACTATAGTCCAATGTTCCTCAACAATCAACCAGATTCTCTTCATCATTCCGACTACTCACACCAAGGACATGTGTTCTGCAGCGGTCACCGATCTTCACAATATGTCGTTGCGCAGAAAAGTCATTCGATGATTTATTTATATAAAATGTAACTTTAATGTTGTTTCTACTCTTAATACTTGTAATTTTCTGTATTTTTTTTTCTTGTTACACTTAATTTTGTTTGCATTGTACCTTCTATTATATTGTCCTGTAAGTAGGAAATCCTGTATGACAGGTGTCCTGTGACATTTAATAATAATAATAATAGTAATAATGTTTATGGTCCAACAGGAAACAAATTCCTAATTACAAGAAATTTAGTATTAAAAAAATAGTTTCAATAATATAGACTAAAAATAATAACATTTTACTTCTTAATTAAAAAAATTCTAATAAGGATGTCAATGGTTGAAAAAATACGTCACAAGTTGGTGGAAGTTCATTAAACAAATTGCAGATCACATTAATAGGCGATTTTAATCCAAAAGAATGAATGTGCAACTCTGTAAACAAATATTGTGATAAAATTAACTTTTTCGGTGTATCCCTTATCAGATTTAAATCGGTCGCTCGGCATTTTGTTTGTTCGTAGTCATTTTTAAATTTAAGTTTAGTTTATGTACATTAATGCTATCCATATAAAATGTTATTTTTAGGTATATGTGTATTAATGTAATCGATGTAAAATGTTGTTTTGGCGTCAAATAAATAAATAAATAAAATTAGTTCTATTATACTTCATATTGAATGTGGTCTTATATCTATTATTAAAAGTTGGAATATGCAAGCCACTTAGCTGTAAAATATCAGGGCTGTCAATTCGATCATGCAGAAGCTTGTGTAAGAACGTGTTGCCTAGTCTGTAACTTCGGTATTCAAGAGATTCGACAATAAATTTGTCTAGCAATAGTGAATGATCACAGCCTCTGTCAGGGTAAAGTCCCTTAACTTTGAAGTGCAGAAACACTTTCTACTAGGTTAATTTGAAATTGAGTTTGTGGATACCAAATTAAAGATGCATATTCCAACTTTGAACGGACATAAACATTAAATAGAGATTTCAAAGCATTCGGATTTCGCAAATTTGCAGAATTACGATGTATAAATCTTAATGCTTTGAAGGAACTCTTAACAAGTGTTTGAACGTGAGGATTAAATGTAAAATTGTCATCAAACCAAATACCTAAATCTTTGAAGCCTGTAACTTGCTCAATAGAATTATTGCTAACTATATATTTAAATGAGATTGGTTTAGATTTTTTGGTAAAAGATATAAATTTGCTCTAATTGCTATTCAAATTAAGATTATTAATAGTACACCAATTCGAGATAACATCAAGTCGATTTTGTAAGCGTTGACAGTCAGCGTATAACAGGTGTTTACACTTTAATAAATAAAAAAGATCATTTATAAAAAGGTTGAAAAGTAAGGGACCCATAATGAGTTCGAATTAAAATTATTTATTGCGACATACGATTCACGATCTGTAAGATAAGATGTATAAGCGAGGTTGAATTGTCATAAAAACCAAAGTAGCTAAGTTTGAATTTGGGTGAGTTACGTGAAGATTATAATAGCTTTAATTAACACACTTTTAACCTTTCTTCACAATTTTTATTATATACCAAGTTTACCTATTAACAATTGATGGTCCCACCCTGTCAAACATATCAGTATAAATTACATCAATTTGCCCCGCTGAATCTAATGATTTGGTTATATCATGCGTAATAATGATCGATTTAGTTACTGTAGAACGTTTTGGAATAAAGCCATGCTGTTTAGAAAACAGGTATGGAGAAACGTGGATATAGATTTAATTATAGAGAGATAATAATAATAATAATAATAATAGTTCATATATTGTCCAACAGGAAACATTTCCCAATTACAAGACAGAAACAAAGCTTATGTTTTGATACAAAAATTATATAATAATAATTAAATTGGAATAATTCTGTAACAAGAATTTAAGTTTAAGTTAAAATAACTATAATAATATAAATCTCCCGGTTAAGAGAGTTTGGCATAAGTCGCAATGGAGCACACAAAAGCAGTTCATAATAATTATAGTAATAATCCATTTATTGTCAGGAAACATTTCCCAATTACAAGACAAAAACAAAACATAAGCCTGGTACATATACAAATACAGTGAGAGCCAAAATGATTTGTTCATTTTTAATAGGCAATAACAAATATAACTATTTATTAATCGCTATATTACTGCTAACAATTTGAAAGAGGAGACTTTGGAGATATTTTGACAGTTGTCAAAATGGTGCGTTGGAACATACAGCAACGCATATTTTGTGTTGAAAAATTTCTTTAATTAAGTTCAATTATTCAAACTCAACGTTTATTTCGTCTACATTTTAATGTTCGTGATGTTCCGGCTCGAACTGTTATTTCATATTGGGTAAGGAAGTGGCGAAATCATGGGTCAGTTGAGAGAAGAAAATCAGCCGGGAGGATTCGCTCTGCATGCAATCCTGAAAATGAGGAACGGGTGAGACAATCAATTCTGCGTAGCCCAAATCGATCAGTTCGGCGGCATGCGGCAGCGTTAAATTTATCTGCAACAAGTACCCGAAGAATGCTGCACAAAATGAAGTTTCATCCATACAAAATAGCAGTGGTGCAGCAGTTAACTGATCGTGATAAACAAAGCCGTGTTGAGTTTTGTCAACGTTTTTTGGAGTTAAGCAATGAGGAACCCGATATCGCACAACATCTTTTCATGAGCGACGAAGCACACTTTACTTTACATGGCTTGGTAAATAAACAGAATTTTCGATACTGGGCTACCGAAAACCCGTGTGAAATCTATGAAAGACCCTTAGTTTCCCCAAAAGTGACTGTTTGGTGTGCTGTATCATCGTCAAAAATCATCGGTTCATATTTTTTTGAAGAAAACGGCGAAACAGTCACAGTCAATTCTCAACGGTATGCACATATGCTCCAGACATTTTTTATACCGCAAATTGAAGAAGAAGAAAGAAATCACTTTTTTCAACAAGACGGTGCGACCTGTCATACTGCAAGAATAAGTTTGGAGATCCTGCAACAGACATTTCCGAATAGACTAATTTCTCGAAACGGTGATTTTAATTGGCCCCCGAGATCTCCCGATATTACTGTTCCAGACTTTTTTCTTTGGGGATATTTAAAGAGTAGAGTGTTCAAGAGTAAGCCCAGAAATATAGAGGAGCTCAAAAGAAATATCCGACAAGAAATTTAAGCTATTCCACAGGATATGCTTCAACGAGTTATAGCAGATTTCGTCCGTCGTTTAGAAGAGTGTGTGAAGAAGGGTGGCGGACATTTAACACACACTATATTCAAAAAGTAAAACTCCCATTATTACCTTTTAAGATGTAATTTATATTATTTCTGCATTTAAAATAATTCATGTGTTATTTCCTATTAAAAATGAACAAATCATTTTGGCTCTCATTGTATAATAATAATAATTAAATTAGAATAATTCTGTAACAATATAATTACTTAATAAATGTTGAAGGCGTGTCCTGTGAATATAAAAACAAATTTTTAGTAAGAATAAATTATTCACAGTTGGCTCCAAGTTACAGAGTAACATTTTTAGAGAATCGTAAAAGATGTCACCGCAATGCGAAATTGTATTAAAACAATTACAAATAATTCTAACAGGAGATTTTGGTCCCACGTTGGGGACGCAAATACAGGGTGGCGCAAAAGTAATGACACGATATTCTTAGGCTATATTTTTTTTTCTAAATGAAAAATAATGCTTTTATTTGTGGATTATGTTTACTTGGTCCTTTACAATTTTTTGTGTCAATTCGATAAAATAATATTGGTCTAGTGGCCGCCGCCAGAGTTGGTGCATATTAGGGCTCGTTTTTTTTAGTATTTTCAATCACTTTTGGCTATAGATTCGCTGCTTCTTTTTGAATGTTCATTTTTAGGACCTGTATAGTCCATGGCTTGTTTGCATAGATGCTTGACTTCGCAATATTCCAAAATAAGTAGTCGGAAACGGTCAAATCGATTGATGTGGCAAATGCACATTGTCAAAACGAGCGTTTCCAGGCTGCACAATCTGGCCTGGAAACGCTTTTTTAAGGAATGTAGCGCGTTCTTTGGAAGTATAGGGCTGCATTGTTTGTTGGTTTGTATTTTACATCTGTCTACTTCACAAATATCAAAATCCCGATGAAATAAATGCCATTTGTAAAAATGGGAGCATCTTCTGATAGGGTCATTACTATTGCGCCACCTTTTACATGAAATATTGGACTCTGCCTGCTGGTTTATATAATGTTATTATAAAAATACATTGAAGAAAAATTCTACCATACACTTTGAATCTATAATCATAGGACACCTATCGCTTTTCATTAATTAGAATAATAATACGAGAACAAATTGTACCAAATTGACGATTAAGGTAGTAAGGTTCCAAAAACTTGACGCAAATTAAGTACAATTGTACCAATTATCTCATTTCTATTTGAAATAAAACAACGCAGTTGGGAGGGTTACACTTTTATTGTTGAACACTGCAACATGTTTCACCACACAGTGGCTTCATCAGGCAGATGAAATAATCTGCCTGATGAAGCCACTGTGTGGTGAAACATGTTGCAGTGTTCAACAATAAAAGTGAAACCCTCCCAACTGCGTTGTTTTATTTCAAATAGTATTATGGAGTTTCATCATGTATCCGCCTCATCAATTAAATATCTCATTTCTGTTCGGGGGTCTTTAAACCTTAATTCTAGACAAATTATTTTTATTCCCTATTTTCTTGAATAAATTAATCGCTCATTATCCAACACCTTGTAGCAACGCTTTAAATGCGGTATAATTTTCAATCTAGAGGTGTTAAACGCCGAATAATGCGCCCCCCTGAAAAAAAAAGTAATCAAAGCTAATCGATGGACGATCTAGAATCTAGGACTCACCTACACCCACTGCAGGACAGATGCGACCTCCCGCTCAGCCCTGCAGGACATCGATACCTGATCATTCCACATCTTGGACGTAATCAAAACTTCAATATGTGTACATCTGCCCTATAGAAAAAACACCCATCAAAATCATCAAACTCATCCACCTACTTTATATACATAACGTACACCATCATTACACGCCGAGCATTCAATAATAATAACACCCTTTTATATTTTTTTCAGAACGATTTAAAGGAAAGAGGCACATGGTTTTTTTTAAACTGAGTTACGCAATTGGCAATTGCTGGGTTTATAATAATAATAATTGTTGGCGGGTCGTCTAAAAAGGCTGTAGGGTTTCAGCCCCCTAGTATACAGGGTGTCCCAGACCACCGTATCAGGCATTTTTTGAATCTTTAAACGAGGGTTTTCCACTCCCAGACTAAGCATGAAGTAAAATTTCGAGTTTAGAAAAGCCTAATTTGGATTGGCCGCGTAGCGAAGCGGAGCGGCCAATCCAAATTAGGCTTTTCTAAACTCGAAATTTTACTTCATGCGCCACACGTATAAAACACTGAAATATCGGAAAGTTAAAAATATACGGCTTAAGCAATCTAATATGTAGATGTAAATAAAACGTGAGTCAAATTCTGAGCTAAACAAATTGTTTAAAACAGTGATTATAAGCAACCCAACAACTCTAACGTATATTAGGTTGCATATAATCGTTGTTGTATGTGTGTGTTTATTTGAACTTCACTTAATGTTTTTAAGCGTGGCGCATGAAGTAAAATTTCGAGTTTAGAAAAGCAATTGCTGGGTTTATAATAATAATAATTGTTGGCGGGTCGTCTAAAAAGGCTGTAGGGTTTCAGCCCCCTAGTATACAGGGTGTCCCAGACCACCGTATCAGGCATTTTTTGAATCTTTAAACGAGGGTTTTCTACTCCCAGACTAAGCATGAAGTAAAATTTCGAGTTTAGAAAAGCCTGAAAATTTGGATTGGCCGCGTAGCAAAGCGGAGCGGCCAATCCAAATTAGGCTTTTCTAAACTCGAAATTTTACTTCATGCGCCACACGTACAAAACACTGACATATTTAAAAGTTTTAAATATACGGCTTTAGCAATCTAATATGTAGATGTAACTAAAACGTGAGTCAAATTCTGAGCTAAACAAATTGTTTAAAACAGTGATTATAAGCAACCCAACAACTCTAACGTATATTAGGTTGCATATAATCGTTGTTGTATGTGTGTGTTTTTTGAACTTCACTTAATGTTTTTAAGCGTGGCGCATGAAGTAAAATTTCGAGTTTAGAAAAGCCTAATTTGGATTGGCCGCTCCGCTTCGCTACGCGGCGAATCCAAATTCTTAGGCTTTTCTAAACTCGAAATTTTACTTCATGCTTAGTCTGGGAGTGGAAAACACTCGTTAAAAGCCTAAAATTAATCGCTTTGAAAGAAGGAATTCCCGCAAATTAAAAAACGCTGTAATTATCGGGAAATGTGTATTCAAAAGAAAAATGCCCTGTATGTTCTGTTTTAAACACGTTGTAAACCTGTTTTAAACACGTTTTAAACATGTTTTTAATTGTTAATATTTTAAACGCTGTTTCAATGAGAAAACTCGTTTTGTTAAGAAACTGTTTGTTTTAAACAAAATGAAAAAAAATGTTTTTTTTTAACAACCCTGCTATCGACTAGACTAGTTTCTCTTTTCGTACAAAGCAAAACTAGTCGTCTAGTAAATAGAAGTAAATATTGAAAGAATCCAAGTGTTATTTTTGATTTATCCTTTATTATCATTAAATTATATTTTAATTCAAATGAAATGTTCAATTTAAGCAGGTGTATTAAGCAGAAAATAATTCTACCTGTACGAAGACGCAGGCAAAAAAACCTGCGCTCAGTACCACTTAAATTCTTTGTTTGGACCAATTTAAATGGACCCCTTGCTCGCAACCCTTTTTTCTCGTCGTTTCATATATAAAAGGGCGCGAGAGTTCATTTTGGTCCTTCAGACGGTATTGTCCGTAGGTATTTAGTATGCAATGAGATGCCATAAAAAAGTCGAAAATCCATTGTGCCAGCACATGTTTGAATGAATTGAACCGCGCATTTTTCTCCTTTTGTTCATTACTTCGAATGAGGTTTGTGAATTTAATTAGAAACTTTATTGTCGTGGATGAAATATGTACGTGTAAGTCATTCGAATGGGTGGGTTTTATTCCTTTTATTACCTAAAATAAAATGAATTTATGAATAATAATAATATCTTGTAATTATTAATACATCTAAGGGCAGGTTTTCTCAAACTTGTTCCCCTTTTTATTATGAAATACACTCGACCGCAAAAAAACGCGCCACTTCAGTCGATGTGGATGAAATTTGATGAATTTTTGAGTTTTTGGAAAGCTAAAGTTTTCTCTTTAAGGACACATAAGTGGATATAACGAAATTTAAGCACTTCTGCATTTAAAAGTCCTACCAACAAAAAAATGTTCAGAATGTTAGAAATGATAAAAGTTGAGAAGTTATACGGTGCCAAAAAAAAAAAAAAAAATCGTAGCTCCACTTCAAAAAGAGCGCAACAAAATTCCATCATTTTCCTTTGAAATAAGCGAAAAATCATGTCGATCCAATGATTTGGCTCGAAGTTATGGCAGTTTTTCTTAAAAAGTGTATTTTGGGGCATAACTTTGGCGGACAGGCATAACTCTGCTCGCAAACCTGTGACATTATGCGATTTAAAAAGATTGAAGTTTTTACTTTAAGGGCATGTTAGTCAGATCTTCAAACATGCACATTTTACCCCCTTCTACCCCCTAAAGGCGATGAAACGTTTTTCACTTTAAAACTTTTAACTTTGTTAACTTGTACAATGCACAAAAAAATTGTGGCTTCGAGCAAGGGATATCCAGAATAAATTTAGTCCTTCTCCTTTAATATGCGCAAAAATTCAGATCGATAAATTGATTTGGAGTAAAGTTATGATAATTTGAGAAAAATGGATTTTTTCCCAAAACTCAATGAGCAGAAGTTAATTTTGGCCTGAAATAAGGCAAAAGCTTTACATAAACTTGCATTTCACCTCTATCAAAGAAACCTACTGCCAAATAAATGTTTTGGCTGGGTGACAATTTTTTGCATTTTCATTGCAAAATGAAATTTGACGCTAAGTTATGCATACACTTTTAAAAAAAACTGCCATAACTTCGAGCCAAATCATTGGATCGACATGATTTTTCGCTTATTTCAAAGGAAAATGATGGAATTTTGTTGCGCTTTTTTTGAAGTAGAGCTACGATTTTTTTTGGGCACAGTATAACTTCTCAACTTTTATCATTTTTAACATTCTGAACATTTTTTTGTTGGTAGGACATTTAAATGTAGAAATGCTTAAATTTCGTTATATCCACTTATGTGTCCTTAAAGAGAAAACTTTAGTGTTTCAAAAACTCGAAAATTCATCAAATTTCATCCACGTCGAGTGTATATTCTTGCTATCGACAAAAAAATCCATGCAATTAATAAGAATTACAAATAAAAACACTTGATTGGTTTCACAAATCGTCTATTTACTCAAATAGTTTTCCCTTTTGCAGAATTTTTAAAATTTGCATACAAAATAGTTTTAAACTAATTTCCAGTCACATATTCAGAATTACAATTGCCTTTTCAGCTTTAACGAAGCACAGTCGGTGCAACCCAAATCTGAACGCCAAAATTTAGTGGTGTAATTTACACTTTGCATCATAGTCGTTCGTCGCAATTAAAATTGACAGCTCTCAATAATTATTGTCAAATAATTTTTCAAAAATACCTCAGCATTGAACTGAAGCTCAAAAGTCGAGGGCTATAGCAAAATTGGGAGAAAATTGGTCTTTGATTTTCTCTTGTAATAAATGATTTTTGTCTTGTAATAAATTGTTTTATTGCACATTTAATGTAAATGAGATGGATTTGACAAAACTGCAATAATAAAAGTAATATATTTCTGCTCTCAATATTCTCCCCCCTCTTTGTCATATCACTGGCCAAAGATTTCTCTTCTCAATAGGCCAAAAGTACGTACTTGGAAATATTGACTTTTTTTTTCTTAGTACACCAATTACGAAATTGGCAATTTGTTTTTTCGTATTGCGTTCTTGATTTCTTCGGCGATTACTGCATCCTTGATCTCTGTGAGAGTATCACTATCACTGGAATCGTCGTAACGCGACAAGCATGCAGCATGCACGCCGCAAATGCAACCGAAGCACTTATGGCTCACATGTATTCAAGTTCACACACACACACTGGAGTTGCATTTGCTGCCAGTTGAAAATACGGCGGCGCAGCATGCATGCAGCATGTTTTGTAGCTACAACGTGTACGTTATTTGCGGCGTACAGCACGACACATTTTATAATTAATTATATTCAAATAATTTGTAAACCATTACATTTAACAAAAATTTAATTTGTTGTGTACTTATTAAAAAAAAAATAAGTGTTTTCGATTCTGGCATGTAAATGTAATAACCTGCTTAAGGGAAACAAGTATGATGATACATTTTTCGAAATATCTTCCATTTTTTTCAAATTTGTACAATGAAAATAAAGAATTTTAAATATTATCAAAAACTTAGCATGTTGTCTTGACGTCAGCCTTATTTAGGGTTGAAATATTTTGAAAAAATATGCATACTTCAAGGAAAGCAATCTTTATGCCTGTCTCAATAATATTTTCTCTACTTTTATCGTTATTTCATAAAAAAATATCAAGCATTGCTAAACTAGCGTAATTGCATTTTAAATTTTATTTTATCCTGCAATATTTACGGGGAGTTTTTCTTTAAAGTATACATATCCCAATTACAGCATCTGTGCTTTAAATTTGCACATATTGCTTGTTTTAGTGTTAAATTTAAAGCTTTAAACGAGTGTTTTCCACTCCCAGGTTAAGCATGAAGTAAAATTTCAAGTTTAGAAAAGCCTGAAAATTTGGTTTGGGCGCGAAGCGCGAAGTGCGGAGCGACCAAACCAAATTTTCTGGCTTTTCTAAACTCTAAATGTTACTTCATGCGCCACGCGTACAAAATACTGATCAAGCTTGAGCAGTATATTACAAACTTCACTCTGAATGAGTATTTTATACGCGTGGCGCATGAAGTAAAATTTCGAGTTTAGAAAAGCATACAAATTTGGTTTGGTCGCTCCGCTTCGCGGAACGACCAAACCAAATGTTGAGGGTTTTCTAAAACTCGAAATTTTACTTCATGCTTAACCTGGAAGTAGAAAACACTCGTCTAAAGGATAAAATTGAAGTCTTCTAAAAAACAACGCATGTTGGAAAATTAACATGGTATGCATATGTATACTCAAAAGTAAATTCCCTGTAAAAAAAGAACTAAAAAAAAAATAAATCAGTCACATTGTAGAAGATTCCTTTGCAAAACAATTTTATGTTTTTAGAATAATTTTTATTATACAATAAATTCATTAGGGTCTCGGGCGATTTTGACTTTTAAAAAAATTTGAAAAACTGTTTTTGCGCGACATCCTAGTGAGTTTATTTTAGTAAATAAATGAATAAAAAAAATCACGTATATTTACAAAGGAATCATCCATAATGTGACTGATTTAGTTTTTTAATATCTTTTATAGGTATTGTAAAAAAAATAAAATTTAAGTCACGATTAGACTAGTTTACCAAGGTTTAATATTTTTTTATGAAATAACGGTAACAGTAGAAAATATTTTACTAAGACAGACATTAAGATTTTCTTAAAGTAGAACTATTTTTTTTATATTGCCTAAACTAAGACAACATGCTAAGCTTATACGTTTAAATAGCGGTCGATCTCCTCTTAAGCAAAAATACGCTAATAGCAAACACGCCTCCAGTAAGATTATGCATGCTTAAGAAAAAATTGTAAAGCACCTCTTAGCGCCGCACAGTATACGATTTAACCGTTTTACCGGGACAAAATTCAAATTATTGAAATATAAAAATTACAAATGCATTGCTACAAATTATATATCATTCTGATACAGAATTATTTCAGTTTACTTTCAATTCTCTGCAATATCAAGTAGCAAAATTAAAGTAAACAACTAATTTAATTTGTTGTTTATTCATTTTATTAACAATTATTTCAAAATTGCATCGTTTGATCAATTAATATGGACAATCGAAACAACAAGTTAAGGCTTAAGGAAAATAACATATTCGAGATAAAAATAATAGATTATAAAAAATTAAAAGACAATTTATTAAAAGAAAACTGGGATTTCATAGAAACGTTATGTATAGATGAAGCGTATGTTAGAATAATAAGTATATTAAAGGCAAACCTTACAAAAGTATCATACATAAAAACTATTAAAAAAGTAAAGCACCGAAAACCTTGGATTACAAACAAAATAATTGAAATGATTTAACAAAGAGACCAATTACACAAAATGTATCTAAAAAATGATCATGATCCAGAACTATATTCTGGTTATAAAACTACAAGAAATGTTGTAACTAGCGCTATACGCGAAGCAAAAAACGTATATTACCAAAACAAAATAAATGAATGTAATACCAATAGAGAATTATGGAAGCTCATCAAACACTCCGCAAACCTAGATGTACCAAAAACTACACCAAAACATCTAAAAAACGAACAAAACAAAGAAATACATGATTCCTTGGAAATGGCAAATGAATTTAATGGCTATTTTGCAAATATTGGTAAAACTATGGCACAAAAAATTATTACAAATGGGATGGATTACGAACACAATATTACAAAAAATGCACAATCATTGTTTTTAAATCCAGTTTTAGAAACTGACATAATTGATACAATCAAATCTATGAAAAATAGTAAGAGCACCGGCCTAGATGACATAAATGGTGAATTACTCAAACACATTGCCAATGAAATAGTAAACCCATTATCCTCACTACTAAATAGATGTATCGAACTTGGCGTATACCCAAAATCGTTAAAACACGCAGTTATAACTCCAGTTCACAAGAACGGTAGTAAAGAATTTGCAAAACACTACAGACCAATTGCTATTACGCCATGTATATCAAAAATATATGAAAAACTGATAAATAAACAATTAAGTGCTTTCTTAAAAAAATGCAACATACTCGCTTCAAATCAGTTCGGGTTCCGTGAAGGATGCGGTACGGAGGATGCCTTGGTTCACTTTATCACCACAGTATATGACGCAATGGATAAAGGAAAACCATCCATGGCCATAGCACTAGACTTGTCGAAGGCGTTCGATACCCTGTCTCACGACATACTATACGAGAAACTAGAGCTATATGGGATACGTGGAAAGCCACTGGAACTAATCAAGTCATATCTGCACAAGAGAATGCAATATGTCAAAATCAATAATATTATCAGCGAAGCCAAGGAAGTAAGTATGGGTGTCCCACAAGGCAGTGTGCTGGGTCCCCTCCTTTTTATTATATATACCAACGACTTAATAAAAAGTGACGATAAGGAAAATATACATATAACATCCTAAGCAGACGACACAATGATCCATGTAGTAGCGAGCACTTGGAATGAAGTGTACAATAAGGAAACCATAAACAAATTAAAAAAGTCTATGATCACAATTTACTTAGCTTAAATTTAGAAAAAACCAAATGCATCTCCTTCACCTCATACAAGAAAATATTACCTAGTTTTAACGAAATCATAATTCATAAACCGCAGTGTGAAAAAAACTGTAATTGCTCACGAATTAACAGAGTACAAACAATTGATTATCTGGGGATACGAATTGACCAACACTTAAGATGGGATTCCCAAACGGCACATGTCACTAAAAAAATAAGAAGCTTCGTTTACTTATTTAATACAATAAAAAACGTGACTAGAGGGGACACACTAAAGATGGTATACTATGGGTTTGTGCAATCTACTATCACCTACGGCATATCAGTATGGGGAGGCTGCTTAAAAACACATCGAGACCAAGTTGAAATAGCGCAAAAATTGATATTAAAAATTATGCTAAAAAAGCCATACAGGTACCCAAGTGCTAAAGTGTTTGAGGAATCTGGTGTTCCGGACCTAAATAAACTATATATCACTGCGATTGCAAAATACATATTTAAAAACAAAACTAACCCATCAATATTATACATGCATACACATAACTACCAGACCAGAATTGCAGAAAATAACTTTGCATATAATAAAATAAATTAAAAAGACGATAGGAAGATCAGACATATTATATTACACTGCCAAAGTCTATAATTTCTTAACAAAAGAATTGAATATCAAAAACATTCATAACTACAACGAATTTAAATGCAAGTTGAAGAGACTATCGAAAGATGTTGATCCCGATGTTGCCTTAAAAAATCTGGGAAGGGAAGCGTAATAAATAGTTAGGTTAATTTTATTATTATATTACTGTGTTAGCAAAATAATTTTGTTTTTACATTTTTCATTTTTCTTCTTATTTCTTTTCTATTTTTTCTCTTCTTGGATTTTTATATGTTATCTTATTTACTAGTTAATAAGAAAAATAATAATGAAGTCTCCTCCGTCTCTACAAGCTATTAGCTTCGAGACAAGGAAACTACTAAATGGCAATACTTTGGAATAAGCGTTTATTTTATTTTAATTACCATACTCTGTTATATAATTGTATAAGTTATTGGGAAAATAAATGTTTATGAATAAAAAAAAAAAGCTAGTGAATATTTTCTCTTTGGTGTCTATTTCTGCAAAAGTGTAGCTATAATGTCATACATTATTTGTGTCAATATAATATAATATAACAAAAACATAATAGGTTATTCAATTTATAAAAAAAACAAATAGGTAGTAGTTTATGACGATGTATGACACAAAACAAATGAATGTTTTTATTAGATGATGATGAACATCTAATAAAAACATTCATATGTTTTGTGTCATACATCGTCATAAACTACTACCTGTTTTCTAATGATCTTCAAGATGTGTTATTTACGATAAATCTTGTTAAATTGTACGACTTTTTGCGATTACTAAAATATTTAACATTTTTGTTTGGTGTATAAATTAAGATAACACGCCTTGTTTATTGTCAATACGTTCAGTACTCGGCTTAACAATTGTATTGACAATGTTTTTACAAATATAGAGCCTTCTAATATCTCGGTTTCATCCGCAGATCCCGGATTCTCTGACCATAAGGGTATAATAACTGAAATTGAGTTATTGGCAGGATCTCTTAATAAACAAAAAGTCAGGGTTAGGCCTATTACTGAACATGGCCGACTATTGTTCTACACTCGTGTTGAAAACATAGATTGGAATTTTGTACATAATAATAGTATCAGTCTGGAACATAGATTTGAACACTTTCTCAATAACATCGAGATGAACATTCATAATGCTTTTCCCGAGAAATACGTCAGTCAATCAAACAAAAAATCTGATCATTCCTGGTTTAATAATCATCTCAGAGAAATGCGTAACACACTTCACCTGTTAAGAGACGCTAGTAGAAGGATTCCCCATCTAAAACCAAACTATCAGAATTACAGATGTGAGTACAATACAGCCATAAAGCACGCGAGAATTAAATCTAATGAATTGTATATTAATGGATCTGGAAATAAGATGAAGGCCATGTGGTCACTGATTAAGCCTAAGAGTAACAACAATAACGTATGTGAAATTAGTGCTAATGAATTCAATCATTTTTTTAGCACGGCACCATTAAAGTTACTCACTGAATTACCAAATCAATCCGTTGATCCAATTCAGTTTTTAGTTAAGGTGAATGCCAAGCCAATAAATTCTTATTTCAGTTTCAAAGAAATAAGTTCTATTGTAGTCAGAGATGTCATAAATAAACTGAAAATATCAAGTAGTCAAGATATATACGGCCTGAGTACACGCTTACTTAAACAAATAATTAACTTGATAATACAACCTCTAACTAAATTAATAAACTGTTGTCTTTCCTCAAGAACATTTCCTACTTGCCTGCAGCGTGTACGTGTAATACCAATTTTTAAGTCTGGTGATATTAATAGTAGCAACAACTATCGTCCAATATCACTCCTACCCACCATATCTAAAGTCATAGAACGAGTTATGTTTGACCAAGTGGTTGACTTTCTGGAGACTCAAAAGCTACTGGCAGTGGAGCAGTTTGGTTTTCGCAGGGGAAGATCTACGGGCGACGCAGTTAGTGCTTTTACTCAAGCTATCAATGACGGATTCGAATCCGGTAACTATACATCTGCGACGTTCTTAGACCTTTCTAAGGCATTTGACTGCGTCTCTCATGAGCTTCTTCTGCGAAAACTGTACTGCTATAATCTGCACCCAAACAGCTGTCGCCTCATTAGTTCTTATTTGGCTAGAAGGTCTCAACGAGTATTTCATAATGGCGAGCTATCTGAAGCAGTATGGTTAGACTGTGGTGTGCCGCAGGGCTCCATATTAGGGCCTTTGCTTTTTATACTTTATATAAATAACCTACCGCCACAAAGTACTGACAGTTTAACCGTTCTATTTGCAGATGATACGACTCTCTTCAGCACTGCTACCCAGCTTAATGATGCCAATGGAATTAATGAGGATGCTGTGGATTGGTTTGCAGCAAACAAACTAACTGTCAATCCCAATAAGTCAACCAATGTCACATTTTCTCTAAAAACAGATATTGTTCCCAGCGACGCTAAATTTCTGGGCATTCACCTTGACTCGAGATTGACATGGCATAAACATGAATGCAAAACTTCGAAAAAAATCTGCAGGTCCATTTACCTCCTCAGGATGCTCAAAAACTCGCTGCCACTAACAGCTCTTTTGGCGGCCTACTACTCGTATTGTGAATCACACTTAACCTATGGCATTCTCTCTTGGGGTCATTCAAGCTGCCTTAAAAGACTGTTTGCTTCTTTGCAACGTAGGGCAATTCGTATACTAGCGTCCCTTGATTATAGAGCCGATTGTCGGCCTGCGTTCATCCATCTAGGTATAATAACTCTTCCTTGTATTTTTGCATTGAAATGTCTTACGCATGTACATAAGAATCTGAATTCATACAATAAACATTGTGAGGGTCATCACCATAACACAAGAACTAATAGGCTAATTAAGCTGGACCGTCAGAGACTTGCTAAGACACAAAATAGTATTAACTTCATAGGTCCCAAGCTCTACAATAGCTTACCAGATAATATTAAATGTTTACCACTTTCAACGTTTATACACTCTTTGAAAACATACTTTGCTAAGAAAGCTCATTACAGCATCAATGATTGCCTTACTGATGGTTTTGCTGGACTACGCCTTATACCACAAAATTAATTTACTTTTCATTACTAAATTATATTTAATTTTAATGCTTTTATCCTTAGACTTTATCTATTTTAATGTGTTAGTTTTATTTATACTTATATTTTAACTGTAAACTGTAACTTCTTTTAGAAATGATTTTCCAACGATACAGTAAGCTTACCTATGATATCAAATAACTCATTTTATTTTTTGTTCACCTTATTTTTTACGTTTATATTTAATCTAATTGCTTTTATCTTTAGACTTGTCTATTTTAATGTGTTTTTACTTATTACATATATTTTAACTGTAACCTGTAACGTCTTTTAAAAGTTATTTTTTCAACTATATAGTAAGCTTGCCTGTGATATCTAATGGCCTAGTCATTTTTCACCTTGTGTTATATACTTTAGTATACTGCTATAATTATATAATCATTATTTAAACATATATTTGTAATTTTTTGTTCTATGTATGGAAATTATCATCATACTATCTACTTCAGTGTACGAGTGTACCCAATCTATAGCTTCAACTGTATTATAAAATTTATCACACTTTTACAAACTTGTATTACATCATTGTATTTATTTTTGTATTTATTTTTGACTTATGTAAACGAACCGTAATTGCATGCATAAATTCTATTCTATTCTATTCTATTCTAATATTTCTTTAAATACTTTTAAATAAAAAAATCTTTAAATAAAAATTGCAGGTTTCATAAAAATGTATAAAATGTATAAAATAGCTCTATCAACTGCAAACTTATGCCACGTTTATTTATTCAAAGTTAGAAATATGTACGGTTAATCAAATCAACTTATCCGATACTATTTTAATTAACCCAAATACTATTTTCTAACTTGCTATGTATTTATTTTATATAGGGAGTTCTTTAAGTATACATATATCATTTACTGCGTATAAGCTGTACATTTTCAGATATTCGTTGGTTTTTTAAAGCTATAAATGAGTGTCGTCCACTCCCAGACTAAGCATGAAGTAAAATTTCGAGTTTAGAAAAGCCCCGCGTAGAAAATTTGTCTCGGGTCGCGCAGCGACCCGAGACAAATTTTCACGGGGCTTTTCTAAACTCGAAATTTTACTTCATGCGCCACAATACGCGTGGCGCATGAAGTAAAATTTCGAGTTTAGAAAAGCCCCGTGAAAATTTGTCTCGGGTCGCTGCGCGACCCGAGACAAATTTTCTACGCGGGGCTTTTCTAAACTCGAAATTTTACTTCATGCTTAGTCTGGGAGTGGACGACACTCATTTATAGCTTTAAAAAACCAACGAATATCTGAAAATGTACAGCTTATACGCAGTAAGTGACATATGTATACTTAAAGAACTCCCTATATAAAATAAATACATAGCACTGATTTTAATTGAAGTTTAAAATATTCTTGTTTAGCAGTATATTTTTAATCCTGCTTTAGCAGTATTTTTTTTAATTCTGATTTAACAGTGTATTTTTAATTTTACATTATTTCAGTCTACGCGTCCAAATCCAAACGCTCAGGTTTTTCTAAACTCGAAATTTTACTTCATGCTTAGTCTGGGAGTGGACGTTACTCGTTTAAAGCTTCAAATTAAACTCTTAAAAAAACGAATATCTGAAGATTTACAGCATATACTATTACCTCACGCTTAATCTGGGAGTAGAAATGCTCGTTTAAAGCTTCAAATTAAACTATTTCAAATAGACAACGAATATCGAGGATATTTTTTAAAATAAAAATTCCCTGTACAAAAAATGTTTTATAAAAGTCCGTAGGGGGACAGTTCTTCCACTCCATTTCTTCCACTCCATTTCTTCCACTTACCAATACTTCCACTACACCTTTACTTCCACTCCATTTCTTCCACTGACCGTTACTTCCACTAGTTCTTATTTCCACTAACCATCACTTCCACTAGTTCTTTTTTCCACTCCATTTCTTCCACTCCAGTTCTTCCACTTACCAATACTTCCAAAAGGAATGCATACATGCTGAGATGATTGCGCCCCACCACCAGTGGACAGGGTAAAAGAAATTTTTGGTATGGTCATGGATGATGTTCCAGAAGACTTTGTTCCAGTCGCGGAATATTTTGAGGTATGGGTATATACAATGTGTATTTCGAGGGGTAGTTTTATTTACAATATTTACAATCTCAGGTCAACTACGTTCGAGGCAGGAAAGCTGTTGGACGACGCAAAGCAACGGAGCCTCGATATACACCAGATTTCTGGAACCAGTACAACGCCACATTACAGGACGAGTCTAGGACCAACAACGCCTCAGAAGGATGGCACAACCGATTCTCCGTGGTGGTGGGGCGCAATCATCCCAGCATGTATGCATTCCTTTTGGAAGTGCAAAAAGAGCAGGGCGATACAGAGACGATGATGCAGCAACTTGACTTGGGACAAAAATCAAAAAAGGGCAATTACAATCGAAAATTAAAGCCGAGGAACGAATAGCAAACATTGTCAAAAAATTTAGTAAATTCGACGAAGAAAATAGGATTCTGGAGTACCTACAAGCTGTAGGCCACAATATCTCTCTGTGATTCTTATACTGTATAAAATGTGGAATAATATAATGTAATTTGAATAAATTGTACAATTATTTTGAATTGGAAAAAAGGTATGGTGGAATTGGTGGTTAGTGGAAGTAAAGGTGTAGTGGAAGTATTGGTAAGTGGAAGAACTGGAGTGGAAGAAATGGAGTGGAAGAAATGGAGTGGAAAAAAGAACTAGTGGAAGTGATGGTTAGTGGAAATAAGAACTAGTGGAAGTAATGGTCAGTGGAAGAAATGGAGTGGAAGTTGCGTCGCACAATCATAAAAGTCAATCGCTTGTGATACATATTATAAATAAGAAAATTTCTACAACATAAATTGAGTGACAAACATAATACTTAATGAATGCAAGAAAAAATATTTGTTTTGTTAATAATGCACCTAAAATCTCTTACTGAATTTAATTATTGACTATATAAATATTTTTTTTGGAAAACTATCTATTCTTATGTTAATCTAAAATTAATTAATTTATGATACAAAATGGACCATAAACACTAGTCCATGAATTTTGTCCCGCTAGATTGGTTTAATACTGTGCGCCGTGATTGGGGTTCATTTTTCCCATAAAATTTTTCCCCCGGCAAATTTTCCCCTTATATTTTTCCCCCGAATTAATATATTCCCCAAATTAATATTCCCTTAATCTAATTTTCCCCCAAATGAATAATAACGCAACAATCAAATTAATTAAGTTATATTACAAAACTTATAAAGTTATATTACAACCAATATTTCGTAAATAATCTAAAAGTTTCTCTTCCTCCCTGTAATCATCATATTTCGCGACTATGTTTTTGATTCGACGTTCAATCCTTCTCTGGTCGTGCGATTTGGCTCTTCTAATGGGCTGTCCTAGCGAGAGTTGTCGCATCATGGTCATGACAAGTGTTTGTACTCCATGATTAAGCATGATGTAAAATTTCGAGTTTAAAAATGTCTGAAAATTTGGATTTGTCGGTGCAAGCGAAGCGAAGCCCGGCTAATCCAAATTTGTAGGCTTTTCTAAACTCGAAATTTTACATCATGCACTAGACGTAGAAAACACTGATTTAAAGTTAAAAATTTAGTGATTGTAATATTTATATTTGAGTATTCGAATATTTCAATTATTTATATTTATACAAAATATCATATTTTTCAAATATTAATAAAAATAAAAACAAAATAGTTCTACTTAGCTCAAACATATTCTACGCAACTGATATTTAAGCTATAACTTTTCAACTTTAAATTGAGACTAATTAACATCAAATTCTGATAAAACAATTTCCCATTGGAACTTAAAACATTGCTGTCAATTAAAACACAATCGAATGGGGAATACGCAATTTAACATTTTTAGTTTCTTGTTATTTAGTCTGGGGAGTTTTAGGTGAAACACCCTTTATATTCCTTAAATATTAAAAAAAAAATCCTTTGAGTTTGGCTTATATAACATTTGCTACAATCATTGCACGCAATTGAATACATTTCTGAGTCTAAGTTTCATCTTCTTATGAAAATAATAGCCGGGGGAAAATTTGAGGGGAAAATTAATAGCGCGGGGAAAAATAACCTAGGGGAAAAATTGTAGGGGAAAAATGACCCCCAACGGTGCGCCGTCGACAAATGCGCGGTTAAATATTTTCTTTGAAAAAACCAAAAAGAACAATGAAGTTGAACATTGCGAAATATCCTTGTGAATATTATCTCTTAAGCCTTCTATCTCACATGAAATCTATGACTGCTAGATAACAGCTACAACTCCAAAGATTAATATTAGACTTGATAGAATCATTTAAATTAAATTTAAATTAAAACACTTGGTTTGTTTCACTTTTTAATCATCCAGTATTAGATTCAAAAATGTTTCACCGCGGGTTAAGTGAGAAATTAATTAAAGATATTGATAGAATCAACTAAATACCAAGAATCTTCTAAAATCCACACGCAAATCCATACCACATCCCGAACAATTATTGAATAGCGATTTAATGTGTAATAATGTTGATTCTGTTTTTTTACCTTAAATCCTGGGTCTCCAAACTATCTTCTTCGCGGGCCACAAATACAATTCTACATAATAAAGTCGGCCAAGATCCGATTAATTTTATAAAATTATGAAAAATTTAAGGAACAATTGTTACAATATTTCAAAATATGATATTTACAAAAAAAATTACAAACAATCGCGGGCCGGATTTGGCCCGAGGGCCGTAGTTTGGAGACCACTGCCTTAGAGTAATCAATAAATGGTCATCGGCGAAAACGCATTCTCCAAAGTTTTTATCAGACTTGAGAGTAATTTAAAAATGGATCGCGACATTCGGTAATAAGAATAAAACTTATTTTCACTATGCATCAATTCCTTGGCCACTTTAAAATTATCGATAGTTATATAGATGTACCCAATAGCGATGTCTTTTTTGATTAAGCATTGAGTGATATATTAAAAAATCATCTTTTGAAGATGACATGACGCAAATGCCATAAATTGACAAGACTGCAAATGCGGCGCTGCATGCTGTTCAGTGTGTTCGCGCCGCATTTGTTGTAATGTAAAATGCATCGAAGCAAATGCGTCGTTGCAAATGCATTTTGCTTGCTGTATGTATCTTTTGTGCGCGGCCTACCAAACTCATTAATATTTGTATGAACACAAACTGTAGAAATTTTGACAAATTCGTGTTTTTGTTAACGAACTCGCGTCCTAGACAATTAAGTATGAGATCTTTTAAATGAATGAATTATTTAATTATTAAAACTTATTTATGGTACAATTTCTTTCTTTGCGGTCGTAGCAAAAATGTTGTTTGTATTTTGTGTGAAAAATCAGTATGTTTTTTAACGCATTCGAATTCATTTTTAGTCTCGACCTGCGGTCTCGACTTAAAATGCATTCTCGATGCGTCAAAAAAACACTGATTTTGCGCACATAATACAAAAATAATATTTGTGTTTTTAATATTCTACTCAAAATTAATTAACGAAATGCGTTGCCTAAAGTTTCTCACTCATATTCTCTCTACCTTGTAAAAATATGTGATACAATTTCTGGATTTCCCGATTATAAATCTGTTCGTGCCTGATTGCCGTTAAAGACCGCTTAATCTTAATTGTCGGCCGTGCTTGCGTATAATGAAGCATAAGCTTACAAGCGTAATTTCCCAATCTGCAATAGGTATTAAGGGTCTTAAGGGATAATCTCGTTACAGGTTGTCGGTGGCTGGCCCGTTGGGAAATCCCTCGGGGCGCGCATTTGGTCCTCGAATTTCGGATCGGGAAAAGCCCCGAACGCACACTCACAGGTAGGTAATCACTCCAAACATTTGCATTTTAATGATTCAGGTTTACATGGTGTTGGTCGGGACGGAATTTATTGATAAAACGTGATGATACACAAAGTAAATAGGTATTTTAGGTTGAATTTATCACATTTGGAGAATAACAGTATACAGGGTGCCCGTATTTCAAAAAATTGTATAGGGGTCTCAGTTATTTAAAGCTTTAGAGAGTCGGTTAAACTGGGGCAAAGTTGCGTATTTTAGGGACTAATAATAATCTAAAAACAAATTATGGAGATCTTGGTTATTTGAAGCGATAGAGTCGGTTAAATTGAGGCAAAGTTGCGTATTTTAGGGCCTAATAATAATCTAAAAACAAATTTGAAATATCTTCTTTCGTTTTTGAGATACTGGCAAAAAAACGATTTCTTGAAATTTAGTTTTTATTTTTTTATTCAAAATCTATTGATTCTGGACATTTACAACTTTGACATTATACAGGCACTTTTTAACGAGAAATCTAGTAACATATTTTATTTTAAGATAACTACAACATTTAGCCAGGGACCAACTTTTGTTTTTCTTATGGGCGCCATTTTGGATTTTCATATTTCTTGAAAGAATTTTTTTTCTGAACTCAGTGATGAATTATATTCATAATTTATTTTATATTTGATATTTAATATTACAATATTTTCTTTTTTGCAAAGAATGCCTTGCAAACAATGATGTCATATCCATTAATCAATCTAAGCGTTGTATGTTTTTAACTTTACTGTTAATCAGTGGTTTATAAGCGTGGCGCATGAAGTAAAATTTCGAGTTTAGAAAAGCCCCGCGTAGAAAATTTGTCGAGGGTCGCGCAGACATAAGTCTATCTTTTCAGCTTGACATAAGTCGGCGCTAGCCGACATTTAGTCTACTATGTCAATTTGACATAAGTCAGCGTTAGTTAGCTGTGATGTATTTTAAACTAACGAATGCCTTCCACTCCCAGACTAAGCATGAAGTAAAATTTCGAGTTTAGAAAAGCCTGAAAATTTGGATTGGCCGCGTAGCGAAGCGGAGCGGCCAATCCAAATTAGGCTTTTCTAAACTCGAAATTTTACTTCATGCGCCACACGTACAAAACACTGAAATATTAGAAAGTTTAAAATATACGGCTTTAGCAATCTAATATGTAGATGTAAATAAAACGTGAGTCAAATTCTGAGCTAAACAAATTCTTCAAAACAGTGATTATAAGCAACCCAACAACTCTAACGTATATTAGGTTGCCTATAATCGTTGTTGTATGTGTGTGTTTTTTTAACTTCACTATGAATCAGTGTTTTTAAGCGTGGCGCATGAAGTAAAATTTCGAGTTTTGAAAAGCCTAATTTGGATTGGCCGCTCCGCTTCGCTACGCGGCCAATCCAAATTCTTAGGCTTTTCTAAACTCGAAATTTTACTTCATGCTTAGTTTGGGAGTGGAAGACATTCGTTAGTTTAAAATACATCACAGCTGACTAACGCTGACTTATGTAAAATTGACACAATAGACTAAATGTCGGCTGGCGCCGACTTATGTCAAGCTGAAACGATATACTTATGTCAGTTAACCTAGTAATTTACAGTCATAAATTTACATTTTGACTATTCTGACATTATGACTGTAAGTCACTTGGTTAACCGTCTTATGACTATGGTAGGATTTTGTCTAATTATGTCTCTATGGACTGTATTTCGACTATTCTGGTAATATTACTGTAAGTCACTTGCTTAACTGTCTTTTAACTTATTTATATTTATTCATAAAATTACTATATTGACTGTTTTTGATATAGTGATTTAAGTGACTTAAAATCATAACATCACAATAGCCGAAATACAGTCCATAGAGAGACATAATCAGGCAAAATCCTAACATAGTCTGACTGTAAGTGGCTTGATTGACTGTCTTTTGTCGATCAAGCCACTGTCTTTTTGACTGCATTTTGTCAATCAAGCCACTTACAATCACAATAGCCAAAACACGGTCAATAAAGATATAATAGGACAAAATCCTATGATAGTCCAAAGACAGTCAAGCAATTTATTGCGATTAACAATGTCACACCAGTATTTCGTTTATTAAAAATACATTTCCTATCAGTACAGTAATTAATCAGCTGGATGCCCGTCTTCAGGGGTTATATGTAAGCAAATTATGGATCCTAGGAGTTGTCAATTTAGTGACTTACTCAACTATTTCCAAGGCACTCTTTACAAAAAACAAAAGATTAAAATTTTACATATAAAATGTACAATAAACTTTAACTGTGATACATCATTGAATTCAGAATAAAATATTGTTCCAAAAAATATGAAAATCCAAAATGGCGCCCATAAGAAAAACAAAAAGTTGGCTATGGTTTCTGGGCAAATGTTAAAGTTATCTTAAAATAAAATATGTTACTAGATTCCTCGTTAAAAAGTGCATCAAAGAAATGTCATTTGGTTGTTCGGTAATCAATCAGCTGTTCGACTGTCAGCATGAAATATACTTGACAAAGCTATTACGTGCATGCGTAGGTAATGTCAATCATACGCGTCAAGATGACAGTGTAGTATGATGCGGTTACTAGATAGGGCGTAGGTAAAAACTTACAAACTTTATAAAATGCCTGCTACTAGATTCATCGTTAAAAAGTGCATCAAAGAAATATCATTTGGTTGTTTGGTAATCAATCAACTGTTCAACTGTCTGCATGAAATATACTTGTCAAAGCTATTACGTGCATGTGTAGGTAATGCCACTCATACGCGTTAAGATGACAGTGTAGTATCATGCGGTTACTAGATAGGGCGTAAGTAAAAATTTACAAACTTTATAAAATACCTGCAGAGTTTTAAATATACTTGCAATAGCACGTCATTCTTAAAAATTATGGATTTAATAAAAAATTATACAGATTTCTAAAAACTACAAACTTCATGAAATTCATCCAAGCTTACCTATAAAAAATTACTAATTTGGTAAAACTAATACGAATTTATAAAACAATACGAATTGCATGAAATCCATACATAACTATATCTAATAAAATTACCAATTTAACTTTTTTGTAAAATTGATGTACCTTAGTTAGTAACACTTTTAATGGGGCTTTTCTTTATTTAAGTGTGTGTGTGTGTGTGGATGATTAGCAACGTGAATGGTATTCAGCTCGCACACATTATCTCGAATATTTATTATTTTCACTTAAAGTGTAAGAGCGTTTAACGAGCGGTCAACGGCGGAACCTACATAAGTATTCCATTATATCATAGGGAACAGGTGCCATTATAAAAATCTCTTCAGAGCCCACGCAAAGGTTCCGATCCAATGCATTTTCAACTGCGACTTGTACAAATATATTTGATGCATACACGTATGTATGTATTAAAGATACACGTATGTACTATTATAAGATACACGAATGTGTATTTGTCGGCTCTTTTGTGGAATAAATTTTGAAAATAAGAAGAAGACGTGGATGGATATTGACGCCCCCGATCGTGCAATTTCTCTAATTAAATTTATTGGACTTCTGGTTGATATGTGCCGTTGAAGGAGGTATTGGGTTGGAAGAGTTATCTTTGAAATTTACAGCTATGGGCATGTCGGGTTGTTTAGTCACGGTTCGTTTATGTCGGGTGTTGGTTGTTTCTTTTTTGCTCTTGTTTTCAGCGCTTTCCTCCTTTTAAACTTGTCGGGCTACTATTTGTAATTACCTATCAATAACTGTCCGTTTTATTACTTTCATGTTGATACATACGAGCATGTTAAAAGCTTCAGTATTCGCTTCTTTAATCCTTCTACATAACATCAATAACAATAATCTCTAAAACATAAGAACACAGCGCTATTAAATTTTGAGGCTCTCTTTAAATATCGTATGTTCAATATAAAAAAAAAACCTCTAGAGTGCTATTATTTACTCTTTTTTTAATTTTTTAAAGGCTTCAGGCTTTAGGAGTTGATATACAAAACGTCAGACATAATACATGTATCTTCAATTTGGTTCTCATTAATCCTTACTGCTTGAGAATGACAATAAGTCGAAACTAGCAGTAGTAAAACAAACCAAGTGACTTATATTCAATTATCAATATTTCAGACATAATAAACTAGCAGTAGTAAAACAAACCGGGTGACTTATATTCACTTATCAATATGTCAGATATAATAATTATAATGTATAATTTCAGAGTTGCCAAGCTACAATATTTTCCATGGCACTCTAAAGGTATCTTTTTATTAACCCAACGATATTTACAGTATTCCTACTGTATTTTATTTTTGGCAATATCTACAAAATTTATAATGAATTCATACATATTTTAAAATATACTTATGTGAAGACTTGTAATTTTTTCCATTTACTTCTATCCAACAATAAATTTACTGAGATGTCGCACGATATTTAATTTTCCAAAAGTTAAAAAAAAAAACTGTTTTACATGCGACATCCTAATGAGTTTATTTTAGTAAACGAATGAATAGAAAAAATCACAAATGCCGCACAAGAATCTTTTACAATGTGCTTAAGATGGTTTAAAAATATTTAAAAGGCTTGCATTTGAGGTTTTTTGGCGCCCAATTTGGGGCCAGGCTTACGCTGTGGCCCCTAGTTGGGCGCCATAAATCGCAAGCATCTACATTTAAAACTTCCCACTGAATTAGCGTTTCGCACGCGTGGCGCATGAAGTAAAATTTTGAGTTTAGAAAAGCCTAATTTGGCTCGGTCGCTTCGCTACGCGCCCGAGCCAAATTTTCAGGCTTTTCTAAACTCGAAATTTTACTTCATGCTTTGTCTGGGAGTGGAAAGCATATTATTTTTTTTAACTTATTGATTATTGACTAAATACGCTTTAATTTGGTTCGTAAAATTTTTATATACTTATTAAGAATTGTAAATTACCCGCGATTAAATAAATTAGTGAATCTAGACCGGTTTACCGATAATTCACTGGGGAATTATGATATCGTTGTTTCATGGGTAAAATTCATTAAATACGTTACGTGGATAATTAATAGAATTTAAAGATTTACTTTTACCAAGTGTTTTCCACTCCCAGACTAAGCATGAAGTAAAATTTCGAGTTTAGAAAAGCCCCGTGAAAATTTGTCGAGGGTCGCGCAGCGACCCGAGACAAATTTTCTGGGCTTTTCTAAACTCGAAATTTTACTTCATGCGCCACGCGTATAAAACACTGACCATATTGTGAAGTTGGAGATAAACTGCTTATGTTAATTAATTGGATATTTAGCCCCAGGCACCGTTTTTCCTTACTGCGGCGCTGGTTGTGAGCGTTATACAATCCACATGAACTTGGCGAAGTTGCTAGTGTTGTGACTACTACACAATCAGGTAGAATTTGTTGAAGTTGCTCAAGTCGGCGCATTATCCTTTTACCCAAAAAATAAAACACAGTATCATAAATTCATAATATTCAAGAAAATATACGGACTTTTAATGCGCCCACTATTAGAAATCCGATTTGTTTCTTCTTTAAATAGTTTCGCCACTGTTCGAATAAGATTTTGAGCAGTTTGTAAAATTAGCGCATTTGAAGTATTTTGACAGACGTCATGAATATCATGATGATAGAACGCAAACTTAACATTCGTCGTACCAGACAATTGAAGATGTTCTGTTTTAGCCAGTATCTATTGATTGAAAACAGATAGAAGTTAATGACGTCAGGGTAAAAGGGTAATGTGTTGACTACAGTGTTGTAAGTGCTATACAATTCACAATAATTTGGCAAAGTTGCTAGTGTTGTGAGTACTCTACAATTTAGTAGAATTTAATGAAGTTCTTAGTGTTGTAAGCGCTATACAATCCACACGAATTTGGTGAAGTGGCTAGTGTTGTGAGTACTATACAATCCAGTAGAATTTGATGAAGTTGCTAGTGTTGTGAGTACTATACAATCCAGGAGAATTTGATGAAGTGGCTAGTGTTGTGAGTACTATACAATCCAGTAGAATTCGATGATGTTCCTAGTGTTGTAAGCGCTATATATTTCACACGAATTTGTTAAAGTGGCTAGTGTTGTGAGTGCTATACAATTCACAATAATTTGGCAAAGTTGCTAGTGTTGTGAGTACTCGACAATTTAGTAGAATTTAATGAAGTTCTTAGTGTTGTAAGCGCTATATAATCCAGACGAATTTGATGAAGTGGCTAGTGTTGTGAGTACTATATAATCCAGTAGAATTCGATGATGTTCCTAGTGTTGTAAGCGCTATATATTTTACACGAATTTGTTAAAGTGGCTAGTGTTGTGAGTGCTATACAATTCACAATAATTTGGCAAAGTTGCTAGTGTTGTGAGTACTCGACAATTTAATAGAATTTAATGAAGATCTTAGTGTTGTAAGCGCTATATAATCCACACGAATTTGGTGAAGTGGCTAGTGTTGTGAGTACTATATAATCCAGTAGAATTCGATGATGTTCCTAGTGTTGTAAGCGCTATATATTTCACACGAATTTGTTAAAGTGGCTAGTGTTGTGAGTGCTATACAATTCACAATAATTTGGCAAAGTTGCTAGTGTTGTGAGTACTCGACAATTTAGTAGAATTTAATGAAGTTCTTAGTGTTGTAAGCGCTATATAATCCACACGAATTTGGTGAAGTGGCTAGTGTTGTGAGTACTATACAATCCAGTAGAATTCGATGATGTTCCTAGTGTTGTAAGCGCTATATTTTTCACACGAATTTGTTAAAGTGGCTAGTGTTGTGAGTGCTATACAATTCACAATAATTTGGCAAAGTTGCTAGTGTTGTGAGTACTCGACAATTTAGTAGAATTTAATGAAGTTCTTAGTGTTGTAAGCACTATAATCCACACGAATTTGGTAAAGTGGCTAGTGTTGTGATTACTATACAATCCAGTAGAATTTGATGAAGTTGCTAATGTTGTGAGAACTATACAATTCAGTAGAATTAGATGTAGTTCCTAGTGTTGTAAGCTCTATACAATTCACACGAATTTGTTAATGTGGCTAGTGTTGTGAGTACTATACAATCCAGTAGAATTTGTTTAAACCGTGGTCCATATCTGTGCTGTGTTAGTTAGCCACTGCGAAGGACCGTGCAGTGTGAAGGGTGCCCTTGTCTAATACCTTATCCTTAATTATTTGTGTTAACTTAGTTGTCTATTTATTCTCTATGAAATGGGTGATATTTCCAACAAGGAATTATTAAAGCAAATGTCTACTGAAATATCACGTTTGAAAACCGATATAACTAATCAACTTACTAATCACTTCACTGCATTAATTAATACGATAATCGAACCTCTTCGCAAAGAAAATGCGAGTTTGAAACATCAACTCGATTCCATAAATAAAGAGCATTTAGAAATCTGCAACTCTTTGAATAATTTTGATAAGCAACTGAGAGCAAATAATCTAATTATTGAAGGTCTAACGGAAAACGATAACGAAGTTATAATTGACGTTGTTAACGATTTATTTGTTAACAAATTAAACGTCACATTATCGCTATACGATATTGCCAATACCCGCCGCTTGGGTTCTAAAAACACAAAAACGCCTCCTGTTCTGGTTAAATTCAACAACCCCGACCAGAAACACAACGTGCTGAAAAATGCTATGAAACTAAAAGGGACGGGAATTTATATCAATAAAGATCTTACTCCTGAGCAACGATCAATTCGAAGTATACTTCGGAAGTACCAGAAGATTGCCCGCGAGTCTGGTCATCGCGCACTTGTTGTCGGTAATTCTTTAAGAGTCGGCGGTAAGATCCTCTCCATCAATGATATCAACGATAATTTTGACATGAGCTCGTTTATACAATCTACTGCAGCTGATTCTGATGGGGCTACTTCCGAAGTGATCCAGCATAACTCTCCGACAGGCACTTTAATTAAATAAATCTCTGCGCGACCTGGACTCCGTCGTTATGATACCCGTAATGGATCGAAAGTTACAAATTTTCGTTAATAAATGTGTATCGGTAAAGGTTTACTATCAAAATGTTCGCGGTTTGAATTCTAGATGTAACCGAGTTTATCATAATACCGCTGTTAGTGATTTCCCTATTCTTGCCCTTACTGAGACGTGGCTGACTGAAAACGTGTCCAGTTGTGAACTATTTGGAAATAATTACAATGTGTTTCGTAATGACCGTGATTGTATCTTGTCTCAGAAGAAACGCGGGGGTGGAGTTTTAGTGGCTGTACATTCTTCGATAAACGCATCTGTAATACCAGTTGACCACTTTATACTCTCTACAAATAAAATCGAGTTATTAATTGTAAAAATACTAATTTCGAACGCCACTCTTTACATTATTAATATTTATGCATGTCCGCCGGTTTCACTAAATCAGGTTCATTATTACTGCAACTCTCGAGAACTTGAATTTTTTATTCAATAGCAATATTGTAATTGTCGGCGACTTCAATCTAAGTGAGTATGTAACTAATCCAACTCTAAACCAACCTAATTTATGTTTATATAATTGTATTCAGTTTCTTGGGCTCGAACAATATAATATAATTCATAATTCGTACAATCGTATTTTAGACTTAGTCTTTAGTAGCTCACATTGTGTAATAAGTCGTGTTCATGATCCTCTAGTTGCCGAAGATAAACACCATCCTTCGCTTGAACTTAATATCGGTTTGTCTGTAGATATAAGTAATGCTCATTTATCAGCAATATTCAAAAATAATGTCTCTAATTGCTCTTTCAATTTTAAAAAAGCTAATTTTATTGATTTATACAATTCAATTCTTGCAATAGATTGGTCTGATATCCTTACAATTCAATCTGTAGAAAATGCGTGTTCGTTCTTTTATAGAAAATTGTATGAAGTATTTCATGACAATGTCCCTTTAGTTCCTATAAGTCCTTGTAAATTTCCGCCTTGGTTTTCAGGTATGCTTAGAAGCAAGATTCGGGAGAAAAATAAATACTTGAAGTTAAAAAATTCGCATCCTCTCTCCCAGTTTTTTAAATTCGTTACTCTAAATTAAGGTCGGAAGTAAAATTGCTTTCCGAAGCTGATTATACCTCTTTTATAAGTGATACTGAAACCAAGATTTCCAAGGAACCGGGCAAGTTCTGGAACTTTATCAATTGCATCCGCCATGAATCCTCTATCCCTCCAGTCATGGAATATGAAAATCTTTCTCTATCTTCACCACTTGATATAGTGAATGCATTTGCTGCACACTTTTCCAAATCATTTACTGTTTCCACTAAACCTGTTATTAATGCTGTTTATAATAACCTTAGCACTGTAAATGATTTTATTAGCATTTCTAAGGTCACTGATGATTTAGTAATTGAAGCCCTTAGTAAGCTAAGTAATAAAGTTACCGCGGGACCTGATGGTATTCCTGCGGTAGTACTTAAGGATTGCCGCAATATGCTTGCACTTCCTCTATCTCATATATTTAATTTATGTCTCCTTCACAATACCGTTCCTAACCGCTGGAAAAGTACGCGCATTGTACCCGTTTTTAAATCTGGTAATAAAAGAGATGTCTTTAATTATCGACCTATAGCTATCATCTCAAATGTTGCTAAATGCTTTGAGTTGACATTATGTAAATTCATAAATCCCTACATTAATAACAAATTATCATCTAGGCAACATGGGTTTAGACCTAATAAATCAACGTTATCCAACATTTTGCAAATGACGCAAACTCTCTCGGATTATTTAGACAACCGAATCCAAGTCGACGTAATTTACACCGATATATCAAAAGCTTTTGATAGAATCGATCACGGTATACTTGTAAATAAGCTAAGCCTAGTTGGGCTCTCAACAAACCTATGTAATTTACTTTACAATTACCTTACCAACAGACTGTTATTTGTAGAATACAAAGGGTTTAAGTCTCATCAATTTATTGCTTCTTCGGGTGTCCCCCAAGGCTCCAACCTAGGACCGGTACTGTTTAATTGCTTTATTAATGATATTGCTGATGTAGTTAATCATAACATGTTAATGTTTGCTGATGATTTGAAAATTTATCATCCTATAAATACTTTAGACGATTGTGTGTATCTTCAGCATAATGTCGACCTGATAGTAACGTGGTGCAAGAACAACAGCATCACTTTAAATGTTTTAAAATGTAAGACATTGTCTTACACTAGGAATAAGTCACAAATAACGTTCGATTATATGATTAATGGCTCTGTATTAACCCATGTTGAGACTTTCAAAGACTTAGGAGTGTTATTTGACAATAAACTATCTTTTAATAGTCATGTCATGAAAGTAGTATCGACCGCAAATCGTTCGTTGGGCTTCATAATACGAAATACTAAACCTTTTAAGAATATCGATGCCATTAAAATACTATACTATTCGTTTGTAAGATCTAAACTTGAATATGCCTGTTGCGTTTGGGATCCATACTACGCAAAATATTCTTTGATGGTCGAGGCCATCCAGAAGAAATTTGTCAAATATCTTCACTTTAAGAAGTTTGGTTCATATCCTGGGACTGATTATAATTATATTGAACTATTGCGTGAATTCAACTTACACTCCTTAGAAAGTCGCCGAAAATCGCATGCAGTGACCACCTTGTATAAAATACTCAACAATCGTATGGATTGCTCTGATCTACTTGCACGAATTAATATTAATGTGCCTGTTAATATAAGGAACAAACGTCTTTTCCAGTTATCAATCCCAAATACAAATATTATGCTCAAGTCACCAGTGTATTCAATGTGTTCATTATATAATAATGTGTTATCACTTCATCCGGATATTGACATTTTTAATTGCATATCTTCTAAGGCGTTCTTCGACTTGATTGTTGAGTATTTCGAATCATTTTCGCTCATATTGTATTGTATTTTGCGTATACTGTTTTTTCCTTTACTGTTTAGTGCCAATCTTTATTTTATATTGTCTCATATCTTTTAATCAATCTGTAACTGGATTCGTCCGTTGATTGAAATAAATAAATAAAAAAAAAATAAAAATAAATTTGATGAAGTTGCTAATGTTGTGAGTATTATACAATCCAGTAGAATTCGATGAAGTTCCTAGTGTTGTAAGCGCTATACAATCCACACGAATTTGGTGAAGTGGCTAGTGTTGTGAGTACTATACAATCCAGTAGAATTTGATGAAGTTGCTAGTGTTGTGAGTACTATACAATCCAGTAGAATTCGATGATGTTCCTAGTGCTGTAAGCGCTATACAATTTACACGAATTTGGTAAAGTGGCTAGTGTTGTGAGTGCTATACAATCCAGTAGAATTTTTGAAGATGCTAGTGTATAATCTTCACAAATTTGAGCAGTGTTTTGAGTGATGAATTAATTCACTGAAATACTATAGAATATCAACGAGTACATTAAAACTATCATTTGTAATTTAATTAAATTTAACCTAAGCCGTTATCAGAACATGAGTATTTCGAGAAAGAAAAAGCCATGCACTTACACAGGTCCACCCATTATTTATAATTAATTCCGTGACAGGTCGTGACTTCTGGCAACAATAAAAATTGCACGTTTGTTATCGAAAAAAAAAAAAAAAACCAATGTGTATTTGTATCCCCATTTGCACACTACAGAGACTGACCTTTTTCCTACTGCAAACAGCGAAACCGTTTTCTTCCAACTTCTGTGTTGGAACAATTAAAAAAAGCCAGATCGATAAGTGCGCGCACGAAATTAATTGTTTCTCGATTTCATGTATTTATTATCTGTGGGAATTGTAATGCGAACAAGGTTACTATTTATTAAGTTATTGGTTACATAGCCCCAAACAAGATATTACTCGGATCTTTATTATCTTTATTGCGTAGGCTTGTTATTATTATTTTAATTATGTATTACTACTCGTATTCTTAATCTTAGCCCCCAAACATTTATTCCTTAATTGCCATTCTTTGTGTACAGTCTTCATTGTTATTTTTTTTGTAACTATTACATTTCTTGATTTGTTGGAATAAGGAACGCCCGCACGTGCGTAGGGAAAGGTGCAAAATATGCAAATTGAAAAAGAAAGACTTATCGTGCGATATTTAAAGGAAATCAATTGCTGCTCGGGGTTATTTCCACACGCACACTGCACGCTTCGACTTAAATGTCAATTCGAGCGTTTATCATTTATCAGAAACGCGTGAATATGAAATCGGTTTGGAAAGCCAAGTCGCTTGAAAAATTTCGAATAAATTTACCTGCGCGGATTGAAAATTGCAAAGCATGATTGTTTAATGCCAGTTGCATCAATTTTAATTCTGCTCTTACGAAATACGTGAATATTTATTCATAGTTATGGAGTCACTATCATTTGAACTTATTATACAAATTTCTAAATTAGGCAAACATTTAATATCCCCAAAACGCTAATACCACAAACTCGGGTTCGATTCCCGTGCACGGGATACTTTATTTAAAAAATAATTTCTCGTCGTGTCCCTGGGTGTGGTGTGAATGTGTCGTGACGTCCAAATATATGTTAAATTAATACAATCATCGTTAGTGGCTGAATGGCTAGAACCTATGCCAAACAAACAAACCAAGAAAAAACGCTAATAACATTCAAAATGTTTGGGATTTTAAATGTTTACTTAATTTGCAAACACGTTGAGATACATTTATGAAATTTTGTGTGGATACGAAGAAAATATTGCTTTTTTTAAATTTGTGAAAATTCAATAGTTCTTGAGTTATACAGGGAGTTTTTCTTTTAAGTATAAGAATTCAAATTAGAGCGTATACCCGGTGTTTGACAAAAAACGCCCAACGCTATAACTCTAATATTTATTGATCGATTTGAATGAACTAAAAAATAAAGTCAATCGCAGTTTCAATGCCATAAACTGACACTAATTATATATTTTTCCAAAATTAACTTCATTACCAATTGATTCACTGAATAAACACATTTAAATAATGTTTCATCGACATTAAAATAACGTTTAATGCTGCTACAATATTGATATAACGTTATTTGTTTATTTTTTACTCAGTGGAAAAGTCAACTTTAAATTTTTAAATAGCTGCATATACTTTTCTTATATAATTATATTGGATATTGTTTATAAATAGAATTAGTATGTATTATTAGCTTAGAAGATTCAACACAATTTGTCAACCAACCGAACAAAAAATTAAGGCTAGTATTTTTTAAACTACAATATTTCAGCGTTTTACACGCGTGGCGCATGAAGTAAAATTTCGAGTTTAGAAAAGCCCCGTGAAAATTTGTCTCGGGTCGCTGCGCGACCCTCGACAAATTTTCTACGCGGGGCTTTTCTAAACTCGAAATTTTACTTCATGCTTAGTCTGAGAGTGGACCGTCAAGATTTTCAACATGTCAATATTATCGATATTTTTAGATTTTATTCGATTTATTTACAGTTTGTTATTATATTAAATTTAACTTAAATATTTAATAAATACTGTTTTTCTTAGGAATATAATATTAACCCATTAAGAGCTAAGCAAATTATTAAGTTCACTTTAAAAGTTGATTTTAGGTAAAATTTTGCATCTTTTTCTATGATTTCAATGAATGATTTATTATATTACATACGTCGATTTTATATAACAGTTAAATTTAAAGTTCGAATGAGTGCTTCCACTCCCAGACTAAGCATAAAAAAAAATTTCGAATTTAGAAAAGCCCCCGCGTAGCGACCCGAGCAAATTTTCACGGGGCTTTTCTAAACTCGAAATTTTACTTCATGCGCCACGCGTATGAAACCCTGAAATGTTGTGAACTTATAAATACACATAAAAAATGAGTCTTAATCGAAATATTGAAATAACAAAATATTTACATGTTTCCTTTACTTTTATTGTACATTAAGTTATAACGTAGGTACTTATTTGTTGTTTTGTTATTAATAATGGCATAACCTCACAATAAATGACATTTTTCACATTTTTAAAAGACACACTAATTATATTTTTTCAAAAATATAATTTTATATAGAAGATTTAAAAAAACTCGATCAAAACATTGAACAAATACAAGAAATTGAGCTATACTGGATTTAAAAATATAAAGTCTAATGTAATAAAATTACAAAATTATGGGCACCTATTTAAAAATCTTAAGTTGACTATTATTTGGGAATGAAGTTATTATTGAAAAAAATCAATACTCATGTCATTTTTGAGTATCTTAACGGCCATTGACTTTGGTTTTTAGTTCAATAAAATCGGTCAATTAATACAAGAGTTATGGCGTTGGGCGTTCTTTATCGAACATCCGGAATGTTGTAAATCTTTAGATATTCGTTGTTTTTTAAACAAGTTGAATTTGATGCTGTAAACGTGTGTTTTCCACTCCCAGATTAAGCATGAAGTAAAATTTCGAGTTTAGAATAGCCTGAAAATTTGGATCCAAATTTTCAGGCTTTTCTGAACTCGAAATTTTACTTCATGCACCACGCGTACAAAACACTGATTTAAAGTGAAGTTTAAAATATACATCTTTAGTATATTGCTTAGTAGTAAATTTTAAACTACGTAATATATCAGTGTATTATATGCGTGGCGCATGAAGTAAAATTTCGAGTTTAGAAGAGCCCAAGAAATTTGTGTATACTGGTTTTTATTTGTTTTTATTATCTATAACCTGTTGTTCGCCAAATAACTTGGTATGCAAAAGTAGCTCGCGTATGAACACCCCTGCTATATAACATATTTTCTTCCTCTATGTGCGCGGACTGTTTCCTCGAGGTTTGGCTATACCTATTCGTTCACCCTGTATATATACCAAAATTTTACTTCATGCTTAATCTGGGAGTGAAAAACACTTGTTTAAAATACTAGAAACGCTTGGATTCGAGGTTTTTTGGCGCCGAACGTGGGGCCAGGCTAATGCTGTGGCTCCTAGTTGGGCGCCATAAATCGCGAGCGTCCAAATTTAAGGTTTGGCTACACCTATTCGTTCACCCTGTATATATACCAACATTTTACTTCATGCTTAATCTGGGAGTGAAAAACACTTGTTTAAAATACTAGAAACGCTTGGATTTGAGGTTTTTTGGCGCCGAACGTGGGGCCAGGCTAATGCTGTGGCCCCTAGTTGGGCGCCATAAATCGTGAGCGTCCAAATTTAAGGTTTGGCTATACCTATTCGTTCACCCTGTATATATACCAACATTTTACTTCATGCTTAATCTGGGAGTGAAAAACACTTGTTTAAAATACTAGAAACGCTTGAATTTGAGGTTTTTTGGCGCCGAACGTGGGGCCAGGCTAATGTTGGGCTAGTTGGGCGCCATAAATCGCGAGCGTCCAAATTTAAGGTTTGGCTATACCTATTCGTTCACCCTGTATATATATACCAACATTTTACTTCATGCTTAATCTGGGAGTGAAAAACACTTGTTTAAAATACTAGAAACGCTTGGATTTGAGGTGTTTTGGCGCCGAACGTGGGGCCAGGCTAATGCTGTGGCCCCTAGTTGGGCGCCATAAATCGCGAGCGTCCAAATTTAAGGTTTGGCTATACCTATTCGTTCACCCTGTATATATACCAACATTTTACTTCATGCTTAATCTGGGAGTGAAAAACACTTGTTTAAAATACTAGAAACGCTTGGATTTGAGGTGTTTTGGCGCCGAACGTGGGGCCAGGCTAATGCTGTGGCCCCTAGTTGGGCGCCATAAATCGCGAGCATCCAAATTTAAGGTTTGGCTATACCTATTCGTTCACCCTGTATATATACCAACATTTTACTTCATGCTTAATCTGGGAGTGAAAAACACTTGTTTAAAATACTAGAAACGCTTGGCTTTGAGGTTTTTTGGCGCCGAACGTGGGGCCAGGCTAATGCTGTGGCCCCTAGTTGGGCACCATAAATCGCGAGCGTCCAAATTTAAGGTTTGGCTATACCTATTCGTTCACCCTGTATATATACCAACATTTTACTTCATGCTTAATCTGGGAGTGAAAAACACTTGTTTAAAATACTAGAAACGCTTGGATTTGAGGTTTTTTGGCGCCGAACGTGGGGCCAGGCTAATGCTGTGGCCCCTAGTTGGGCGCCATAAATCCCGAGCGTCCAAATTTAAGGTTTAGCTACACCTATTCGTTCACCCTGTATATATATACCAGCATTTTACTTCATGCTTAATCTGGAAGTGAAAAACACTTGTTTAAAAATACTAGAAACGCTTGGATTTGAGGTTTTTTGGCGCCCAACGTGGGGCCAGGCTAACGCTGTGGCCCCTTGTTAGGCGCCATAAATTGCGAGAGTAAAAGTCGAGAACTTCCCACTGAATCAACGCTTTGTACGCGTGGCGCATGAAGTAAAATTTCGAGTTTAGAAAAGCCTGAGGCTTTTCTAAGCTAGAAATTTTACAATATGCTTAAACTGGGAGTGGAGAACACTCGCTGCGAGTGGAAAATACTCGTAGAGTTCAAATTGAACTCTAGAAAAAAAAAAAAACAACGAATATTGGAGTAAAGATTTACACTATATAATTGGGAAATGTATACTTAAAACAACTCTTTGTATACAATTGAAGATTATATCATTTTCTATAGAATTAGATTAGTTTATTAAAGTCAAACTTTAAGGAAAATCAGGCGATTACATTCTCAGCCTAACTTTCTTCTAAAATACAAAAAAAAACTCACAAGAATTCTCGGTGTTGTCAACATTAAGTTCAATGTCACTCTCAATCGTTCAATTAAACATTGAATGCCATTAATAATTATTTCGTCGCCGGCGATTGGCCGATAGATTAAATTTGGGTGTGTACACGCATTCATAAATGAACCAGTTCTTTAGATTTTTTTCTGCTTCAGCTCCGTCTATTTATAATCAATCCACATACCAGTGGAAAGTTTTGTCTTTTCATTATTTTCACAGACACCCACACGCCGAGACAATAATTTTTAATTCTAATGAGACATCGTAACTCAACTTTGCCACAGTTTTCTTATAGCTCAAGGTAATTATAATTATCGGGAGATTTAATGATTTTCCTCGGTGCTATAAAGTTTGTAATCTACGAGGTATGTGATTATTGAGACATTAAGTGTAAAATACGTGTGCAGAGATAATAACTATTTGCATATTTGCAATGTTTACTGAAATTAATAGGGAAATTGTTTTCTAGATTTTATTCAAGTAATTATTCAGGCTGGTTAGACAAGCAGTCTGAAACGCGTCTGCTTCTAACGGACGTTGAATTTGGTCAATTTTATGAATTTGCTAGTATTGTAAGCGCCATATAATCCACATGAACCCGGTGAAGTTGCTAGTGTTGTGACTACTATACAATCCAGTAGAATTTGGTGAAGTTCCTAGTGTTGTAAGCGCTATACAATCCACACGAAATTGGTAAAGCGGCTAGTGTTGTGAGTGCTATACAATCCAGTAGAATTGGTGAAGATGCTAGTGTTTGTGTAATCTGTACAAATTTGACGTGATGTAAAGTTATTTAAATTAAAAACACTTGGTATTGTTTCCCAAATTAAAACTTTATTACTACTAGTTTCGGTTTGTTAGACCATTTTCAAAGGAGAAAGAAGAGAGAAACTAGGCGGAATAAAGTTTTAATTTGTGAAACAATACCAAGTGTTTTTGATTTAAATAACGTTACATATTCTTATATGTTTCGCCAAGTGCCAGATGAGAAATTATTTAAAGGAAAAAAAAAGTTTTAAGTGATGAATTAATTCAATATATCAACAACTACATTGAAACTTCCAATTGCAATTTAATTAAATTTAAATTTAGCCGTTATCAGAACATGAGTATTCCGAGAGAGAGAGAAAAAGACAAGCAGTCTGAAACGCGTCTGCTTCTAACAGACGTTTTTTAAATTCTAATTTAATAATTTTAGGAAGAGCTCCGTCTAATGAGACCTAAGAACTCTAAAACGCGTCTGACAGAGTTGCGTTTTATTTTTTTAGTAGGAATTTTTGAGAAAAGTCTATCAGTGAGATTTGTTTTCAAAGTTATTATTGGAAATTATTGTTGTAATCTGAAAAAGAATCAACGTTGTGTTTTGGTTGATCCTAACGTCAATAGATTAAAAATATTAAGAAAATACAAAAACACAAGGTATATTTTTTTAAACTATATCCTAATTTGCATTTGTATTTTGTGTTAAATAATAACTAAAGGTATTTATGATTATATAATACCTACACCTACAGCATATTCTGATCTTGAAAATTCTTGAATTAAACTTCGATTCAAAATCAGTTCCTGAATCCGGTTTATGCTTATACATTTCACCCATGCATACCTCGAGAACCTTGTGTGTGTATGTGTTTGCAATTGAATTTTTCACCTCTCGATCAATCCAATCCAATCCAATCCACTTTATCTCGTAACCTTTTCACTTGAACTTCTTTATGCACTCGCGCCGCTTGCTGCGGGATAATTATAATTATATGCACAAGAGATTTTTTAATTTTTGCGCAAAATTCCAAACGTTACACGCTTTGTTGTGATTTATATTGAACAAACGATAGGCGTATTAAATCTACCCAATGCACAAGAATTTATTTGATTTTCTCGAAAGGTGGTTTGCTGTGATTTATATTGAACAACTTGAAACAAATCTGCAATTGCACAAGTAATTTTTTGATTAAAAAAATGGTTGTGATATACAGGGTGTCCCATTTTAAAATACTACATGGAATACCTTCAGAACCTTGAACCGAATGAAAAAATGTTTCAAATAAAAGTTTTATGATTTGGAGGGGGACATCCAATTCTGTAATAAAATTCAATTCCTCATCCCTAGGGGAATCTGGGGGAGGGGGTAGCTTTGAAATGTTAAATGTGAACTCCTTTTTTTTATTACAATTTGGATAGAGCGTGGAAAAGTAAGTAAGTATTATTAAAAACTATTTTTTGTTACTTTGATGGATGGCGCTGCAATCAACAAAATTAAACAATTGATAGAATATGGCTTTATTTCAGAGTGTTGTTACAAACAAAGTGAAAATAGTGTCAGAATAACTTAAACTAATCTTATAATATAATCGGGTATACCGGGTGTTGACTCGGCGGATGCAGCATAGGGAATCGCATGTTAATTTTGAAGTGTTTAAATATTAGCTTCCCTATTCATTTTAGAGGCAAAATGTATTTCACTTTTTTGTAGAGGGAAAAATTCTAAATTAATGAATGCTCACACTTAACACTTTACGTTTCTCTAAGTTAAAATAATTAGGAAAAAGTAATGTGATTTTATAAAAATAATGACATACTATGGAATTGATACAACAATTGCGGATATTCTCTGTTTTTTTTTAATTCAATTTAAAGCTTAAAACAAGTGTTTTCCACTCCCAGACTAAGCATGAAGTAAAATTTCGAGTTTAGAAAAGCCCCAATTTTCACGGGGCTTTTCTAAACTCAAAATTTTAGTTCATGCGCCACGCGTTAAAAACACAAATTTCAAGTGAACTTCGAATATACATAAATTTTAGAATATTTTAGTGTTTTATACGCGTGGCGCATGAAGTAAAATTTCGAGTTTAGAAAAGCCCAGAAAATTTGTCTCGGGTCGCTGCGCGACCCTCGACAAATTTTCACAGGGCTTTTCTAAACTCGAAATTTTACTTCATGCTTAGTCTGGGAGTGGAAAACTCTCGTTTAAAGCTTCAAATTGAACTCTTTTAAAAATCAACGAATGTCAGAAAATTTACAGCTAAAATAATTAAGAAAAAGTAATGTGATTTTATAAAAATAAAGACATATCATGAAATTTATACAATTGCGGATGTCAAAATAGCACAAAATTATGCTGTTACTTAATTAACGACAGAAAACATAACGCAAACATCGTGATAACTGTGGTCTGCATAATACCACTTTATTAGGAGATTTTTTTCTTGTATAGTGTCAATCATTTCGAAAACATTTACTTTAATCAAGTGACTGCGATATCTTTTGCCATTTTGACATCCGCAATTGTTGTTTCAATTCCATGGTATGTCATTATTTGTATGAAATCACATTACTTTTTTTATTTTAACTCAGAGAAATGTAAAGTGATAAACGTTAACACGAATGAATTCCGAATTTTTTCCTCTACAAAAAAGGTAAATACATTTTGTTTCTAAAATAAATAGGGGAGCCAAAATTTGAACATTTCAAAATTTTCATGGGATTTCCTATGTTGCGTCCGCCAAGTCAACACCCGGTATATAATAATAATAATAATAATTCTTTATTAACGGACAAGCCACTTACAATATAGAGCCAAAAACATATAACTAAAATGTAAGACATAAAACATGAATGACAAATATGCACAAAGACACATATGTTAATCTGCGTAAACCACAATAGGGTTATAACATTTAATAATAATCATACATTTATTTATTCATTCAAAGGAAGTCCATCTAAATTAAAACATTAATATCTTGTAGCTAAAAATAACATGAAATATAAATACAAATACATAATAAATATATAATTATAATTACATAAATGAGTAAAAAACAAACAACACATTTAAGTATCGTATGTTCAATAAAATGAAACCTCTAGAGTGCCATGGAAAATATAGTAGGTTGGCAACTCTGAAATTATACATTATAATTATTAGGTCTGACGTTTTATGTATCAATTCCTAAAGCGTGTAGCCAACTTAAATTGAAAACAGATAAAATCACGGCACTTTAGAGGTTTTTTATTGAACATACGATACAAACAATAGATTAAAATAATTGACATACTAAATTTATTTTGAGTGCCATGATTTATTATTTAAGACAAATTAAGTTGGCACACATATACATACATCAGTCATAGCTCTTTGGTTATGTTACTTGTCAAACGCAAAACATTAAATCAAAGTCAATTTATAGATATTTACGTTTAATTTTTTAGTTTTAAAATTTTAATAAATGTTGTATGTGCCTTCCTTCTTCTCGAATACAAGCCTGAACTCTTTGTCGTACACCTTCCATTACGTTTCGCAACAACACTGGATTATTGTTAATTTCTTTAAATTTTGTGCATAAATGCATTTCTTCAGGTATGGCCACATGAAAAAATTGCATGGTGTTAAATCGCATGAACGTGAGAGCCCCCTGGCCGCAGGGATTCTCTAATCCCTGCACTTCGACTTATGATTCTGTCTTTGAAAAATTCCTACTGATAAAGTAATTTGCTGTGATAAACGAGGCAAAGACGTCCTAGGTTCATCTTCCGAAATTTCTTGGGCTGTGTTAATGGAATCTTGAGTACGTTTAACTTTTCTAAACTCAAAATTTTACTTTATGCTTAAACTGGGAGTGGAGAATACTCGTTGGGAGTGAAAAACACTCGTAAAGTTCATATTGAACTCTAGAAAAAAAATGGTGATGTGTCCATCATAGTACTTTCCCCCGCAAATTGCATAATAAATCACTTTTAAAATATTTGTAGCATTATTATTTTCAAAATGTCTTTAACATTTTGATAACTACAACTTATATTTGAAACATTTTTCAATTGGATCAACACATACTGACACAAACCAATGACTAGATAAAAAACACTATTTATTGAATATCTCAAAAACTAAGAGTGCTATGACAAAAAGTGAAAATACAAAAAATCTTTAATATTTTATTACCTACAACTTTTATTTGAAACATTTTCCAATTGTATCAACACACACACTGACACAAATCAATGACTAGATAAAAAAACACTATTTATTAAATATATAAAATACTAAGAGTGCTATGACAAAAAGTGAGTCTACAAAAAATCTTTAGTTTTTTATTTCCTACAACTTTTATTTGAAACATTTTTCAATTGTATCGATACATACACTGTCACACATCAATAACTAGATAAAACAAACAACTTTTAAAATATCTCAAAAACTAAGAGTGCTATGACAAAAAGTAAATAAACAATATATCTTCATTTTGTTATTTTCTACAACTTTTATTTGATAGAATTTTTTGTTTGATGAACATTTATTGAAAAAATCTGAAAAAACTGAAAAACGCTAAGAGTAAAGTACCACTTCCGGTTTTCCGATTTTCACCAAAAGCTTTTCAGTTCTTCCGATTGTAACAAAAAGCTTAAGTTTCAAGTTTCATCTCGATATCTGTAGCGCTTTTTGCGGTACAGCGCACACAGACACACAGACAGACAGACAGACAGACAGACAGACATTTTTAAAAAATGGTCTTATTCGACTCAGGGGACCTCAAAACGGATATTTCCGCTAAAATTTTTGATTCGAAAATTTTCACGAAAACAATACTTTCCCTTTGTATTACATACGGGGGAAAGTAAAAAAAACAACGAATATCTAAAGATTTACAGTATATAATTGGGAAATGTATCCTAGGTTAATCTTCCAAAATTTCTTGGGCTGTGTTAATGGAATCTTGAGTACGTTTAACTGATCTAGCACTTTCTGGTTTACGGAGAATACTACCCCTTGCACGAAATAATGTAACTGGTCGTGATGAGGTATTTTTAAATTCTTCATAAATAATCGGAACATTGGGAATTTCTTCCTGAAACTCTGCCAATGCTGCGTCCAATGAATATACCCAACTCCCGTCAACTTTGGTCCCATTTCGGTAATAACTTTGAACTAAAAACGTTTTTTGCTAGTTGCGTTAAACTATTGTAACTTTTAAAAAGATCTGACGTTTTGTAAGTCAATTCCCACCATATGTGACAACATACATTTTTTAAAATAATAAATCATGGTGCTCTTGAGTTTTTTTTAATTGAACATACGACACATCGTTCAAAAATTCTATACAAATGAAAATAAATTGTAAACCAGTCCCAATAATCCCAATATAATAAACAATTTGTATTATTTTGATAAAATTATTTAATAATGATTTCTTTATACACTGGCGACCAAAAAATTGAGGTCACTTTGAAATTATGACTTATTTTTGGAATTTTTTTGTTTTAACTTTATGTTTGCAAATTGTAAACCAAAGTAGGTGTTTAATAAAACATTTCCTGACAAATGTTATCTATCTGTCAGTTACTATCACCGTGTTACAGACTTTTATGAAACAACATCCATTTCGCTCTAATTGAAAACCTACGCTTCGTTGTGGTTTACTTACTTAGTGTTGATTTTTCTCTGCAAAACGTGTCATTTACACAGTGTATTGTACTTAACAAGTCATAATGCCTTTAGGCCCTATTGTTGTGGCAAAAATTATAGCGTCGATTGAAGATGGGCGAGGAAAACGTGAAACTGCAAGGATTGTTGGCAAAAGCCTTTGTGCTATACAGAAAGTGTATCAGCGTTACTTGGATACTGGCCTGATAACCAGAAAACCAGGATCTGGGCGAAAGATCAGAGATGGCCGCTTTTTGGTGTCTACAAGTTTGCGGAATAGAACAGCTACTGCAGTTTATCTACGAAATCAACTCCATGAAGTTAGAGATGTAAATGTTAGTGAATGGACCGTTAGGAGAAGGCTTCGGGCTGCTGGATTGTCTTATAGAAAGATGGCTGCAGGTCCACCTTTACAACGCCGACATAGTGTTGCAAGATTGGCCTTTGCTCGAAATCACAGGACATGGAATAATGAAGACTGGAGTAGGGTACTGTTTTCAGAAGAGTCGCGGTTTTGCCTCAATGAATCAGACGGACGTCGGAAAGTGTGGAGAAGACGCGGAGAAAGATACGCTTCAGTTTGTATTGATGAGCGACTTCCATTTGGCGGTGGGTCGGTTATGGCTTGGGCAGGAATTTCTACCGAAGCACGCACAGAGTTTGTCTTTATAGAGAATGGCTCCCTGACAGCTCACAGATACAATACGGAGGTTCTCGAAGATCATGTCATGACAACTATAGGCGAGCTCGGCATTTTCATGCAAGATAATGCTAGACCTCACGTAGCTAGAGTTGTCAAAAACTATCTGGATGAAGTGGGAATTTTGCGGTTCGATTGGCCAGCTCTCAGCCCGGTCATGAACCCCATAGAACATGTATGGGATGAGTTGGGACGACGTATCAGAAAGCATACACCTGCTCCAAGAACTGCTTAGGAGCTAAGACAGTTGCTATTGCAGAAATGGAATAATATCGACCAAAATGTGATCGTTCATTTAATTCAAAGTGTTCCTCGTCGACTTCAAGCAGTCATTAATGCAAGAGAGGGTAATACTTATTATTAGTGATAAGTCTTATTTTCATTATTTTTTATTCCATATTAGTCCTAGGAACAAAAATTCGAACTTCGTCTGAACTGTAAATTTGTGATATTTTCAAAATAGGCAATAAAAACAATAAATAGGCTTTACGATTCAACATTGCTTTTTTAATTTAGTGTGCAATGAATCAATTATTCACAATTTGCAAACATAAAGTTAAAACAATAAAATTCCAAGAATAATTTTAAAGTGACTTCTATTTTGTGCTCGCCAGTGTATTTTAAATGACTAATTAGTTATTTTATTAATAATAATAAGAATTTCAAACTCCCGCCATTAGCGTGGATTCAAACCTTACTTTGAAGTTTTATCCGGTTGTGTTCCGTGCTATTAGTTCATCCAGCTGGCCACCGGGTGTGCTTGTGGGCGCTTCCATAGATTGCTATGGGATCCGGCTCTCTTATAAATTAATTTCTCTATGATTATAATAATATGGAGTATGGTTTTCTATATTCTGAAATGTGTTAGTATATAGTATAAATTAAATCAGCATTGAAATATTTTAAACGTACACAGAGCGAATTTAATTGAAATACATGTGAGCGCAATTAATCTCAGTCTGTGCGCGCATGTATGTATGCGCATAATCGTGAGAAATAATGTTACACTTGTGTGCGCCGCATAAATTAGAAATAATATTTCACCGTGTGATGGCTATTAGTATCTGATAAAATCCATCATGTGGTTCAAGTGTAACCCATAAATTACGGTCGTGGCCGAACGTGCGAAAAAATCCAAAAGCTAAAATACATTTTCCCATAACCTATTTGGCCCTTTTTCGCTCGCTCGTTGATTTTACACCAGCGCATCAGCCTTATTAGAATAAATGAAGTAACATGCTAGTCGTTTGTTTGTTTTAACGTTAGAATTAATTTACTTTATTTGTAGTTGTGGAAATAATAACATAAGATATAATTTATTAACAATATTAACTCGTTAAACATTTGTAATTTAGGAAAGCTTAAAATTTTGTATTTATTCTAAGTATACTTACACATAAAGTAAATTGATCGAATTTTAAAAATATAGTGAGTAGTATATTTTAAACTTCACTTGAAATCAGTGTTTTATACGCGTGGCGCATGAAGTAAAATTTCGAGTTTAGAAAAGCCTGAAAATTTGGATTTTCCGGGGCGCGACTCGCTTCGCTCGCGCGCCCCGGCAAATCCAAATTTTCAGGCTTTTCTAAACTCGAAATTTTACTTCATGCTTAGTCAGGGATTGTAAAACACTCGTTAGAATTTCTTAAGAACTTGAAATTAAATTGTCTAGCGTTATTCACAAATAAGTGATTGAATAATAAGCGAGTTTCAAGCTGTGATCATAATCATAATTAACATCATAATGATGTTAAACTCAAAACTGTTGACATTTCATCATAATCATTAGAAATCGTCAAGAACTTGAAAATTACTGAAAGTCGTGAAGAATTTATGAAAAGCGTTGATGTTTTTAAATGTAATTAAAACTAAGAAATTTACAAAAAAAACATTTTACAAACAAAATACCATAAATATTACAAACTACAACAAAAATCTTAAACTTCAGAGAGTTCAATTTGAAATTTTAAACGAGTGTTTTCCACTCCCAGACTAAGCATGAAGTAAAATTTCGAGTTTAGAAAAGCCCCGTGAAAATTTGTCGAGGGTCGCGCAGCGACCCGAGACAAATTTTCAGGGCTTTTCTAAACTCGAAATTTTACTTCATGCGCCACGCGTAGAAAACACTAAAATACTGTGAAATGTATGTATATTTGAATCTCACTTGAAATCAGTATTTTATACGCGTGGCGCATGAAGTAAAATTTCGAGTTTAGAAAAGCCTGAAAATTTGGATTTGCCGGGGCGCGCGAGCGAAGCGAGTTGCGCCCCGGCAAATCCAAATTTTCAGGCTTTTCTAAACTCGAAATTTTACTTCATGCTTAGTCTGGGATTGTCAATTTCTTAAGAACTTGAAATTGAATTGTCTACCGTTATTCATAAATAAGTGATTGAATAATAAGTGAGTTTCAAGCTGTGATCATAATCATAATTAAAATCATAATGATGCTAAACTCGAAACTGTTGACATTTCATCAAAATCACGAGAAATCGTCAAGAACTTGAAAACTAACGAAAGTCGCGAAGAATTTATGAAAAGCGTTGATGTTTTTAAATGTAAAGTAAACTAAGAAATTTACAAAAAGAAACATTTTACAAACAAAATATCATAAATATTACAAACAACAACCAAAATCTTTGAACTTCAGAGAGTTCAATATAAAATTTTAAAAGAGTGTTTTCCACTCCCAGACTAATCATGAAGTAAAATTTCGAGTTTAGAAAAGCCCCGTGAAAATTTGTCGAGGGTCGCGCAGCGACCCGAGACGAATTTTCAGGGCTTTTCTAAACTCGAAATTTTACTTCATGCGCCACGCGTATAAAACACTAAACTACTGTGAAATGTATGTATATTTGAACCTTACTTGAAATCAGTGTTTTATACGCGTGGCGCATGAAGTAAAATTTCGAGTTTAGAAAAGCCTGAAAATTTGGATTTGCCGGGGCGCGCGAGCGAAGCGAGTTGCGCCCCGGCAAATCCAAATTTTCAGGCTTTTCTAAACTCGAAATTTTACTTCATGCTTAGTCTGGGATTGTCAAACACTAGTTAGAATTTCTTAAGAACTTGAAATTGAATTGTCTACCGTTATTCATAAATAAGTGATTGAATAATAAGCGAGTTTCAAGCTGTGATCATAATCATAATTAAAATCATAATGATGCTAAACTCAAAACTGTTGACATTTCATCATAATCACGAGAAATCGCCAAGAACTTGAAATCTAACGAAAGTCGCGAAGAATTTATGAAAAGCGTTGATGTTTTTAAATGTAAAGTAAACTAAGAAATTTACAAAAAAAATACATTTTACAAACAAATTATCATAAATATTACAAACAACAACCAAAATCTTTGAACTTCAGAGAGTTAAATTTGAAATTTTAAACGAGTGTTTTCCACTCCCAGACTAAGCATGAAGTAAAATTTCGAGTTTAGAAAAGCCCTGAAAATTTGTCGAGGGTCGCGCAGCGACCCGAGACAAATTTTCAGGGCTTTTCTAAACTCGAAATTTTACTTCATGCGCCACGCGTATAAAACACTAAAATACTGTGAAATGTATGTATATTTGAACCCCACTTGTAATCAGCGTTTGATACGCGTGGCGCATGAAGTAAAATTTCGAGTTTAGAAAAGCCTGAAAATTTGGATTTGCCGGGGCGGGACTCGCTTCGCTCGCGCGCCCCGGCAAATCCAAATTTTCAGGCTTTTCTTAACTCGAAATTTTACTTCTTGCTTAGTCTGGGAGTGGAAGCAGTTTTTAGACAATAATCAAAGTCTTAACTGTATAGTTTTATTTATTTTAAACTTGGAAGTACAAAGAAATAGAGTGTACGGTTTTGTTTTTTATAGAAATTCAGTCTGGTTTGATAATATATTTTTTAACAATTTTATTAAAACACTTAACTTTGTTTTACCACTATTATTTTACTTTTCAGTGACTATAGTTTCGACTACAAGCTAGTCATTATCAACTTAGTTTGATTATGATTAGCTTGTAGCCGAAACTATAGTCACTGAAAAGTAAAATTAAAGTGGTAAAACAAAGTTAAGTGTTTTTTAGTGTATTTTACTTCATGCTTAGTCTGGGAGTAGAAGCAGTTTTTAGGCAATAATCAAAATCTTAATTGTATAGTTTTCTTTATTACTTGGAAGTAAAAATAAATAGAGTGTACGGTATTTTTTTTATAGAAATTCAGTCTGGTTTGATAATATATTTTTTAACAATTTAATTAAAACACTTAACTTTGTTTTACCACTTTTATTTTACTTTTCAGTGAGTATAGTTTTGACTACAAGCTAGCCATTATTAACTTAGTTTGATTATGGCTAGCTTGTAGCCGAAACTATAGTCACTGAAAAGTAAAATAAAAGTGATAAAACAAAGTTTAGTGTTTTAATTAATTTGTTATGGAGATGTACCACAAAGTGAACGCCAACCAAATTAAAGATTTAATATATTTTTGTTTGTGAATTTTGTGATAAAATGAATTTGGCAATTTTTTTTCAACTGTGAATATCAATAATTTCAATTGAATTACATTTCCAATAGACTTCAGTTCGTCTCTTACATGGGAGTAAAGTCAAATGCTTTTATCGCAAGTAGTGGTGTGCTTCAGGGCTCATTAATGTTTTTAATTTATATCAACAGTGTGTGCTATGTATTGGACTGTGAATATCTATTATACGCAGACGATATCAAGCTATATTCTGTAATAAATAACTTACAAGATACTTTTAAATTACAAAATAACTTAATTAAATTGAGCCAATGGTGTTCCTCAAACAATATTGCTTTAAATGTTTCTAAGTGCAGAATCATGTCATATACGAGATCCACTACCCCTACTATGTACAACTATTGTTTGCATAACGATCAAATCTTACGCGTAAATTGTTTAAAAGATCTTGGAATACATTTCGACCATAAACTCACCTTTAACACCTATGTTGAAAACACTACGTTATAAACTATTATTTCGTAAAACGCAATTGTAGTGACTTTAAGTCCACAAACACAGTTATGAATTTATATACGTCGCTTATTTTATCTAAAATTATTTATTGCGCTACTGTGTGGACTCCTGGATATTCAACACATATTAACATGCTTTAGAAAGTTAATAAACGTTTTCTCAAATATCTATACTTCATAAAACACAAACAATATCCAGAACTCCACACAAGTTATTCTACACTCATAGACGAATTTAAATTAGATGCCATACACAAAAGACATCGACGCATATCTATTCTTGATTTATATAAATTAATTTATAATTTTACTGATAATTCTGAATTGCTATGTAACATCGATTTTAATGTACCCAGACTATTCTCTAGATATAAACAAACCTTTAATTATACGACGCCCCGTACTAATCACTACATATTTTCCCCATTATATAAAATGTTGCGAAATTATCACGAAACTCAATGCTTTGTCGATATTTTTTCACCCTGTATAGAACAGTTTATGTGTGATGTTACCGAATGTGTGTTCACAATTTGTTAATTAACTTATTAGTTTGTACCCTACTCACTTATACTGTAAACCAATATTTAGTTTATATATATTTCTCTGTAATTAGGCTATGCTTGTTGAGAAATCAATTATTATTATTATCATTATTTCAAACAATTCAATTGGATTTTATTTTGGTTGATATTTGAATAGTCGATTAATTTTCTTCCATTATCATTATTATTTTTCAAATCTCTCTCAAACTCCATTACTCAAATTGATATTTATTTATAGGTCTTGGTTTTAGGCGCCAGACCATATACATCAAATACGCAGACACAAACACAATAACCTCAAAGTAATTACCAGAATATAATACACAAATCGACCTCAACATTTCCAACAACTCGCGATTTTCAATTCAATTAAGAGTCGAAGAAACGAAGTGAGAGAAAATCAGACTCATGGGTATAATAATTCACAACGAACGGAAACGAGTTGTGTAATTGGAAATGTGCTAAACTTTTAAAATTAAGCAAACTCGATTCAGTCTATTTGGTATAAACAATGTTAATGTCAAACCTTCATCAATATTTAAAAATGTTTCACCATTTTAGAGAAAAATACAAATACTACATATTTAAATTTAGCGTTAAAGTCGGAAATTCACATGTTATTTGGCCATAAGAAGGAACAACGATTAATCTTCCACAATAATGAAAATAGATCTTTGGAACTTATACCTATTGTACATTGAAGCTTTGCAAATAAATTGACACTATATTTTTTTTAAGTCTTAGATTATATACAAGGTGGCCAGAAAAGGTGTGATAATCTTCAGGTAGTGTGATTCGTTGATTAATTTTGGATAAAAAATCTAAATAAAAAAAATATTGTATTCTTCCTCGTAACATCTCACGAGGTCGTTAAAATATTAAACGTATCTCTAGAAATTAGTGTTATTTTCTATTATTTTGGAAAAAATCAATAGAACGTACAATCAATTACACATTTGTAAAATATAAATGACATAGGTGATAAATAAATTGGAAACTTTAACAAATTAATAACTTCTTCAGAAGCATTTTTTTAATAAAAATAGAGCTGGCAACTATGTATTTTCGTATGTAACCTTATTAAATTTCACTTGACTTTGACATATACTTGTCATAATTTATTTGTGTAAGTTTGTATAAGTTCATCATACTTTTTGAAGATGTACACATTCAACCAGTATGCAGATATGTACATGATATTTGGATTCTGCAATGGTAATGCAACTAGTGCCAAAGATGAGTACCAAAAAAGATATCCAAATCGCCAACAGCCCTGCGTAAATACGTTTAGAAAATTAGACCAAAGGCTACGTACTTTTGGGTCGTTCGTTTATAATAACATAGATGGAGGGAGACCTAGGGAACGTCGCATTGTTCACCTAGAAGAACAGATATTGAATGCAGTTCAAGAAGATCCCAATATTAGTACGAGACAAATAGCTCAACAGTTAAATGTCCCCAGTAAAACAACAGTCCATGCAGTATTGAAATAAAATCGAATGCGTCCATTTCATGCAAGAAAAGTTCAACCACTGTATGAAAATGATAACGAGCGTAGACGTATGTTTTGTTACAGGATTTTAGATCAAATTCGGGAAGTACCAAATTTTTTATTTAAAATTCTTTGGAGTGATGAATGTACATTCACTAGAGATGGGGTATTTAATTGTCATAATTATCACTTTAGGGCAGAAGAAAATCCTCGGGCGGTTAGAGAAATGGGACATAAAAGGAAATTTTCAGTTAACGTCTGGCTTGGTATTCTAAATTTACGTGTAATTGGGCCTTTTTTTATTCATCAAATATTAAATGCCTTAAATTATGTAAATATTTTAGCAGAAGTTTTGGAGAATGTTCCACTAAATTAAGTAAACAACATGATGGTGCACCACCTCATACAGCAAGAATTTCAAGAGAATGGCTGGACGAACATTTTCCAAATAGATGGATTGGGCGCAATGGACCCATACTATGGCCAGCAAGGTCGCCGGATGTGAATCCACTTGATTTTTTCGTTTGGGGATTTTTAAAAGAAAATGTGTATGCAACACCTCCAGTGGACAATGTAGATGTCATGAATAGAATTCGTGTTGCAGTGGAATTAATTACTGAAGAGATCCATTGTTGCCAAATTTACATTTCTTTAAATTGGCTCGTGAGGAGTTATAAGCCACAATACAATATTTTTTTACTTAAATTTTCTGCTTGAAATTAATCAATGAATCACTCTACCTGAAGATTATCAGACCTTTTCTGGCCATCTTGTATAAATCAACTACTGAAACACTCTTAAATGATCACATAAATCCGTGCAATACTTCCATAGAAAATATGATTTCTTCTTCATATTGCTTTAATTTATTGAAGTAATTGTTATAAACATGTTGTATTAAATAAATTAATCTAAAATTAATGATAAATAAAATTAATCGTTGCTTAGAAATCTCCATTAGAGCAATGTAAATTTTGATTATGCTTTTAATAAATACGGGGCAGCATCGTGCTATTTTAGTAATATCTTAAAATTATACTGTAATTTCCAAAACCCTGTGAAAGGAAATTGGGTTTGATATGTAGAATTCATGTACGGAATTTGTCGCGACACGTGTTCCCGGTACACAGCCTTGAATTGCGAATGTGAATTTTTTGCCGCGGATTGTTCATTGATTATGTATGTTGATACACAACAAAGAAAAACATTATTATAATATTTCGCCATAAATTCTTTAAATATAAGTGAATTTCTGGATTCATCTTTTGAATTGGAATGTGGAATGCCGATATATGTTGATTCAAGTGATGAGTCGGACAAATTTTATTTACCAAATTGAATGTGCGACACTCGGCGATTTGATTACCGAGGCACTTAGTAAGCTTAGCGTCTAGAGTTCGAATTAGGTTATTGTAATTTATCATTTTTTGTACTGCTTAGCCTACCCAGCTTGAAGTGTTGCCTACCCAGCTTAGACGGTAGACCTCCTCTTGTATTCGCATCTATTCCTTTTCTGTGCTTCATTGCAATTTACCAAATTAAGGAGTGCAACACGCGACAGTAATGTACGATATTTGATTATTGATAGTAATCATTTAAATCACTTATGCAGTTGCAATTAACATGAATATATATTTTATGTTGCCAGAATTTAACTGTTTGTCTACAATATAAATACAGGGAATTTTTCTTTTAGGTAAACATGTGCATAGGCTATAAATTTTCCAACACGCGTTATTTTTTGAAAGAGTTCAATTTGAAGCTTTAAACGAGTGTTTTCCTCTCCCAGACTAAGCATGAAGTAAAATTTCGAGTTTAGAAAAGCCCCGTGAAAATTTGTCGAGGGTCGCGCAGCGACCCGAGACAAATTTTCTGGGCTTTTCTAAACTCGAAATTTTACTTCATGCGCCACGCGTATAAAAGACTGATTTCAAGTGAGGTTCAAATATACATAAATGTTACAGTATTTGAGTGTTTTATACGCGTGGCGCATGAAGTAAAATTTCGAGTTTAGAAAAGCCCAGAAAATTTGTCTCGGGTCGCTGCGCGACCCTCGACAAATTTTCACGGGGCTTTTCTAAACTCGAAATTTTACTTCATGCTTAGTCTGGGAGTGGAAAACACTCGGTTAAAATTTCAAATTGAACTCTTCTACATAACAACGAATATCTAAATATTCAAAGAAAATAATCAGAATTTAGAATACGTATCAAACTAAAATGGCATCTGTTTCGTTATACAGTTGTATGTATGTCAATAGAAATTAAAATCGTGAATATTTATCCAGTTTACTTGTGTCTTCTGTAATTCAATACCCAATCATTCATTCGCACGGCGCTATGTAAACAAACAAACAACGCGCTTTAAACTCATCATTTTTATTATTCGTTGTGATAAAATTCGGCAGGCACTATGAACCAATACTACTTTCTGCAATTTTGCTATTTCCGCGCCATCTCGTATCCCAGAAACACACAACCAGCAAACATTGGCCCTCTTAAGACATTTATTTTACATATAGCTTCAAAACATTTTTCAGGAATTAAGTAAACTCATAAATATACAGAGAATTTTTTTTTAAGTATACCTAACCAGATGAACAATCTAGGCATTTGTTGTTTTTATAAAAGAGTTTAATTTGAATCTTCTAACGAATGTTTTTCACTCCCAGACTAAGCATGAAGTAAAATTTCGAGTTTAGAAAAGCCCCGTGAAAATTTGTCGAGGGTCGCGCAGCAACCCAAGACAAATTTTCTGGGTTTTCCTAACCTCGAAATTTTACTTCATGCGCCACGCGTATAAAACACACAAATACTGTGAAATGTATGTATATTTGAACCTCACTTGAAATCAGTGTTTGATACGCGTGGCGCATGAAGTAAAATTTCGAGTTTAGAAAAGCCCAGAAAAAGCCTAAAATTTAACTTCATGCTTAAATTGAGATTATAACCACTCGTTCGAATGTCTGGAAAATGTACATTGATAGACAATTATATGTATACTATACCTAAAAGAAACATAGTACATTCTACATTTTTTGTTTGTTAATACTCAACCTTAGAATATTTTGTTTGATTGGTGTATGAGATGGATGTGTTATGTATGATAATCATCCATTATTATGTAAGACACTTGACCAAAAAAGAAAAAGAACGACTATTTACATAAACGCCTCAGCTCGAAAACGAAATAGCGCAAAAACCTTATGCATGTGCATGCCGGCATTCATCTCGCGATTTGATTTATTCATAACTGCACCTTACTTAAGTACTATTGCCCGGTTTAGTTTAATGCGCAGGTGAGTCATGCATGCAAAAGCCGAGCCGTTTGCCCAACTGCTTACTCGCTCCTATGACTAATTACAATTTACATTGTTGTCCCAAGTAGAAGAAGAAGACTGTGCAGATAATGAAATCTAGAAGAGCTCCTCCTATGACTAATTACATTGTTATCCGAAGAAAAACGAGTAAATAATAAAATCTAGGAAATAAGGAAGCGATCCCAGCTTGTAAACCATATTTTAATAGTAATAAGCCATTGTCTGCGGTTTTAGACGATTGAAGTGTGTGTTTCTCAACACCGCCTCTTCGTGATAAACTGTCGAGTGTTATTAGTTGGGTATTAAATCGATCGCGAGGGCAGATGGTGAAAAGCATCTGTCAATTGGAAATTATCCTATTGATTTGGTTAATTGGGCTGAGTCATGAACTAATGTATATTTACAAATTTTAAAATACGTTTATCTAAATTCTGGGGTAAGGACGCTAGAGAAGTTGGGAGAAGAGAGGGAAAGCAGGAGAAAGAGATTAGTGTAGATGTAGATGTAATGTAGTATTATGCCAATAAAGGTCTTTCTAAAAAAAAAAAAAAATAATCAAACTTCTAGAGTTTAACAAGTTGATCGCCGCGCGGCATTTACTTGTGCCACAGTTAAAGTTGCATTTAGGCCCCGCGGCATGTACCTTGAGCCGCATCCAGAAACAACTTTTAAAGCATCGTGCTGCCCGTGCCGCGGAACTAGTATAACTATATAGACATATAAACTAGGTAGCCTAAACGCTTGAAAACGTTTATGTCTCTTTGAATGTTTGCTTTATATATAATAATAACATATTTATTTATAGAATTTTATAGTACATTATATAAAATAATAAATAACAAACTAATATTTAGTTCTCAATTAAAACAAAAATTCTACAAAATGGCTATCGACCATAGGACTTTCAGCTTAGTTTGCTTTATTATTCTATATAATTTTACGCGGGTTAAACTAGTGAGAACGGCGGAGATGTTAACACGTTACTTCGTACTTTAACAAAATTGCGTTGAGAACGTCATCACCACCATGCTCATATGTAAGACAAAAGTTGCTGATTTGGCTAGCACAGCGCTGTTACTGCATAGCTGCAAATAATCGAACTAGGCAATTATTTATATTCCTGTTAAAAAACCACATTTATCACGCAAATCCCGTGTTTATTGTACTTGAGTGTTGAATGCACCCCAGTTATGTTGCCCATACAATTAAATAATGCGCATATTATAAGATTGTCGTCAACAAAAATTATTGCGATTAAAAATTTGGTTTGATCACTCCGCTTCGCTACGCGACTAAACCAAATTGTCAGGCCCTTCTAAAATCGAAATTTTACATTATATAAAATAATAAATAACATATTAATATTTAGTGCTTAATTTAAACAAAAATTCTACAAAATGGCTATCGACCATAGGTCTTTCAGCCTAGTTTGCTTTATTATTCTCTATAATTTTACGCGGGTTAAACTAGTGAGAACGGCGGAGATGTTGACGCGTTACTTCGTACTTTAACAAAATTGTGTTGACGCCGTCATCACCACCATGGTCAAATGTAAGACAAAAGAAGCTGATTTGGCTAGCACAGCGCTGTTACTGCATAGCTGCAAAAAATCGATCTAGGCAATTATTTATATTCGTGTTAAAAAGCCAAATTTATTACGCAATTCCCGTGTTTATTGTACTTGAGTGTTAAATGCACCCCATTTATGTTGCCCACACAATTAAATAATGCGCATATTATAAAATTGTCGTGAACAAAAATTATTGTGATTAAAAATTTGGTTTGATCACTCCGCTTCGCTACGCGACACAACGAAATTTTCAGGCTCTTCTAAACTCGAAATTTTACAATATATAAAATAATAAATAACAGATTAATATTCAGTGCTTAATTTAAACAAAAATTCTACAAAATGGCTATCGACCATAGGTCTTTCAGCCTAGTTTGCTTTATTATTCTCTATAATTTTGCGCGGGTTAAACTAGTGAGAACGGTTGAGATGTTGAGATTAATATTCAGTGCTTAATTTAAACAAAAATTCTACAAAATGGCTATCGACCATAGGTCTTTCAGCCTAGTTTGCTTTATTATTCTCTATAATTGAAACAAAAACTTAAGCAGGGGCCTGAGGTAATATCTTTATAAATAAAAATTTTAATAGTTGAGGCTGTTACTTGGTGAAATTCCATATCAACACTTTTAATAAATAACACACTTATCTAAGATTTCATCTGCCTGATGAAGCCACTGTGTCGCGAAACAATTGTTGCAGTATCAATCAATACACAGTGAAATCATAACCAAGTGTGTTATTTACTAAAAGTGATAATATTTGTATTGTTATAAAGGTATTATTAAATTGTTTCTCATTATTCACTTGGTAAAACATTTCTACTAAATATAGATGTGTAATTGAATTCACGACATTAAGCCGAAACTAGTCGAAATAAAATATTTTTAGTAAAACAAACCAAGTGAATTCAATTAAACACCTATAGTTATAAAGGTGTCGATCAACGTGTTAAGTACCTGGTTCGAACTCGCAGTGCGCTGCGAGCCAACGACAAGTGCAAACTCAATTGATAATTCCAAGCCTTGTTACATAAACAACTATTACCTGAACTAACCTATTTATTTTAGTTATCTCTATCTACAGACCACACAACAAGCGATTGATTTGACACGAAACGATTGATTTAACACGAAGACCGTTGCCTAAACAAAGAGATGCTATCTATCTGCGAATGGTCAGCAAAATCCAGGGAATTTCGGTCGGGTCAATTTGCGGTTGCTTAGCAGATGGTTTCCAGTCAACCGTAATTTAGGTAAAAACAGAAGGTGGACGGTAATTAAATCAGGTAATTTCCACCGATTGTTGTTTATTGATTATTATAGTCATCTTCGGTTTAGCAACGATTTCTCCTGTTGTAAAAATACGCGTGTGCAGACAGATGGAAAGTTGCGAGAGATGATGGTGAGAGAAGAAGAAGGGACGGACAAGAATACAACCAGTCCACCCTCGCGCGTGCCACTCACGCGAAAACGATTTTCTAAAGATAGACAGACGTGACAATGTTGTTTGGTTTTTCTGCAATTGGAAACGAGACTATCGCTATTTTTATATAAACATTTAAAATTATATACAGGGTGCCCGTTTTTGAACTGCACTATGGGGATTTCGCTTGTTTGGAGAGTTACATCGGTTATATTTAAATTTATGAAATTTCAGATCTCTGGCTTTGATCGCGCCCCTCTTCTTGATTCGCCTGGGGCCTTCGCTCCTCTTGAAATGATTCAATTTTTTTGTTTACATTACCAGATATTATTATTATTTTTGTAAAATTTCGCTGCCCCACGCTACGCCTCTGGCTCACACTAAGTTAAGTAGTAGTGCTTGGAATTAGTAAACCTAAATTGTCAGACATAATATATAAAATTACGAAAAAACTGTTCGTGAAAATGCAAACAATGTCTTAGTTAATAAGACAACTTAAGACGATAAATATCCATTGAAACAACTACTTCCCGTGCAAATTAACCTCCGGATATTGAATTATACAATGAAATATTTAAAATCTTATTTAATTTGATTTTGATTTGTTAGTTGGTTTAAAGAGAATTTGACCTAAACGTTACTTATAGTTTAATAGAGCGTTGTAACAAATCAAATTAAATAAGATTTTAAATATTTCATTGTATAATTCAATATCCGGAGGTGTATTTGCATTGGAAGTAGTTGTTTCAATGGATATTTATCGTCTTAAGACATTGTTTGCATTTTCACGAATAGTTTTTTTATATATTATGTTTAAAGTGTGCAAACTATAAGAAGCGTAAGCTTCTTTTCTCGAATTCAAATTTGAATTTATCTTGTCTAAATTATCAGGCCTACAAATAATGTTATATATTTTATTTCTTAAAACTTGTATGGGTAGTTTATTACTAAGATAATTAAAATCATCAATTTTTATAAAAATCGACGAAAATCTTGAAAATTCGTAAAAACCGTCAAGATTTCGATTATGAACAGAAATCTTTGAAATTCACGAAAAGCGTCAGACTTTGAAAGTAATGAAAATTTTGGAAAAACATAATTTTTTCTTTTAAATAAGCGTAATCTTGAATAATAATAATAATAAATAATAATAATAAGGTATTAAAAATTAACAAACGTCTTGCAAATTTACAAAAAGTGCCAACATTTTAGGATTAACGGAAATCTTGAAAATTCACGAAAATTGCCAAGATTTTAAAAATTGACTAAAAACTCGGAAATTTGCGAAAAATGGTCAAGATTTTGAAAATTAACGAAAATCTTGGAAGTTCACGAAAACTGTCGATATTTTAGAAGTTGATAATGGTTAAGGAAATTCAGCAAAATGCCAAGATTTAGAAAACTGACCAACATTTAAAAAAATCATAAAATATATCAACATTTTAAAAATATTTTAAAATGTCTGGTTCTGGTTCTTTGGGGAGTACGCATTTCTGCACTCCATTTAGACCTCATTAGGCCCATTGTGCTTCCTCCCGTTGATTACCCAGCCTCAGCTCAGCCAGCCGCTGAATGTCAAAAATGACATACCGATTGTCAAAACTGTAGAAAATGTCAAAATTGTTAAAAATGTGGAAAATGTCTAGAAAAAATATTGAAATGTGCAAGAATATTGAAAAAATCAACAAAATTGTCGAAAACGTCAAAAAGTTGAAATTAGCCGACCTAAAATTTAGGTTTACTAATTCCAAGCACTACTCCTAATCTTCGTGTGAGTCAGAGGCGTGGCATGGGGCGGCAGAATTTCACAAAAATGATAATAATATCTGGTAATGTAACTAACTAAAAATGTGAATCATTTCAAGAGGAACGAAGGCCCCAGGCGAATTAAGGAGGGGGGCGCCATCGAAGCCAGAGATCTGAAATTTTATAAATTTAAATAGAATATAAATAGAATATTGTGATTGAAATTTTCAGACTTTTCTAAACTAGAAATTTTACTTCATATCTAATCAAGAATTGAAAACCCTCGTTTTTAGCTCCAAATCAAACGATTTTATAAAAAAATCTTAACTTTTTACATACAGGGAGTTTTTCTTTAAAGTATACATATCCCAATTATATACTGTAAATCTTCAGACATTCTTTGTTTTCTTAAGAGTTTAATTTAAAGTTTTAAACAAGTGTTTTCCACTCCTAGACTAAGCATGAAGTAAAACTTCGAGTTTAGAAAAGCCCCATGAAAATTTGTCGAGGGTCGCGCAGCGACCCGAGACAAATTTTCTGGGCTTTTCTAAACTCGAAATTTTACTTCATGCGCCACGCGTATAAAACACTAAAATATTGTAAATTTTATGCATATTTAAACTTTACTTGAAATCAGTGTTTTATACGCGTGGCTCATGAAGTAAAATTTCGACTTTAGAAAAGCCCAGAAAATTTGTCTCGTGGCTTTTCTAAACTCGAAAATCTGCGAAGATTGTGAAAAAGTAAAAAATGTGATAATATGCCAAGAAATATTGAAATTCGCAAACGTTTCGCAAAATATCGTGATGAAATTATTAATTGAGAATTTTTAATAATGTTAAACTTTAGAATAAATCAGTGTTTTACGCGCGTGGCACATGAAGTAAAATTTCGAGTTTAGAAAAGCCCAGAAAATTTGTCTCGTGGCTTTTCTAAACTCGAAAATCTGCGAAGATTGTGAAATAGTAAAAAATGTGATAGTATGCTAAGAAATATTGAAATTCGCAAACGTTTCGCAAAATATCGTGACGAAATTATTAATTGAGAACTTTTAATAATGTTAAACTTTAGAATAAATCAGTGTTTTTATACGCGTGGCGCATGAAGTAAAATTTCGAGTTGAGAAAAGCCCGAATTCGGATTTGGACGCTAGCGCGTCCAAATCCAAATTCTTGGGGCTTTTCTCAACTCGAAATTTTACTACATGCTTAGTCTGGGAATGGAAGACACTCGTTTGGTGTTTTAAAAATGTTGATAAATTTTCAAGATTTGAGTTATTTATCAAAGTTTCTACGTTTTTTCATAAATGTCCAAGGGTTTAGTTAATTTTTAACGCTTATCGTAAATTTCTAGAATTTCCTTTAATTTTATTAATTCTGACGGTTTTTATGAATTTAATAAATTTTCGTTAATTTGTAAAATTTAGATACTTTTCATAATTTTTTAGTTTTCAAATTCTTGGCAATTTTCATGAATTTACTAAATATTCTTTAACTTACAAAATGCTGAAATATTTCATGAAATTCCAACTTAACCCATTAACGGCCGAGCAATTATAGAGTTATTTCTATAAGTTGATTTTTGGTAAAATTCTTCACTTGTTTTTATGATTTCAGTGAATGACTTATTGTATTACATTCTGTGAATTTTTCTTTTAAATATACATAATGTATACGCTGTAAAATTTCAGGCATTCATCAATATTTTATAAAGACGTGCAATATTAAGTTTCGAATGAATGTTTCCACTCTCAGACTAAGCATGAAGTAAAATTTCGAGTTTAGAAAAGCCCCGCGTAGAAAATTTGTCGAGGGTCGCGCAGCGACCCGAGACAAATTTTCACGGGGCTTTTCTAAACTCGAAATTTTACTTCATGCGCCACGCGTATAAAACACTAAAATATTGTGAAATTAGGAATACACTGAACTTCTTTTTTAAAATAAGAATAATCGATATATTTAAATAATAAATATTTAACATTTTTCTTCATACATTTTCAAGTCAGGTCAAATAATATAATATATTAAATTACCTTATTTAGTAATTTAATTAACAAAAAGTTAATAATGTTGCGTGTAAGTATCAATGGCGCTTAATGGGTTAGGCGTAAAACAACACCGTTAACAAAGTTTAAAAATTATCTTAGGCGTAAAACAACAACGTTAACAAAGTTAAAAAACTAACTTGAGCGTAAAACAACACCGTATACAAAGTTTAAAAACATTCTAGTAATATTTATTAACATCGCTGTAATTTATTCAACTTGATAGCTCCATAATTCCCATTGTTCATTAAACACACAAACAACTTCAATAAAATCATTCTTTGTGTATTAAACCAGAACTAATAATATGCACAAAAGATAACTTTTCTTTCAAAAATATCGAACCCTATTGTTAGGAAACAAAGCCCACATAAACTTATCCCTCTTTTAAATTTTTTTTAAAACAAACATAAAAGCACTTAATGAAACGAAACGAAACGAAGTGGAAAACTTACATTTACAGTTATTAGGCATATAACTTAGTAAACAACAGACACGCACCTAACAATATTTACACAATTTACAAAAGCAAGTGAGAAAGAGAGAGATTCTGAGAAACGCAGAAAACAGTGGGCATTAAATGGTCGGGCTCGGATTTGCATTACAAATGCGGCGCGTTTGTAATAATAAGTTTATTGTTATGTTATAATAATTGTTTCGGTGTGTGGCGATTGTGTAAATAAGAGCGATTGACGCGAGCTGTTAATTACGGCCCGATTTTTTATCGTGGTAGTGATAATGAGGGTAGACATCGTGTTGGTATTTAAGTCAGTTTCAAAGATAGAGAAATATATTGTACAACGAGCATATAATAATAGCTATTAATCACGAGAACGAGGTTTGTGAAACGAGCTGAAGGCGAGTGGAGCAAGTCGTTCGAGTGATTGATAGCCATTACATGCGAGTTACACACTATACTTTGTTCACGACAACAACAATATACAACACAATATTTATTATATATATTTATCAAATACGCGTCAGTCTTACCGGCGGTTTTGTTTTATAATAAGTGACGTTAACTTCAATTTAGCTAATTGTTCCTGGTCCAGCTCACTCAGTACGAAGGGTGGGTTCTGTTATTTTTTATTTATGTTTTTTGGGCGCCACGTAATTTACAGGAACATCTGAGTAATCTTAATTGTTTCAATTACGAAATAACACCTAAGATAAGAATATGTTATAAATTGAATTTTGGGTTAATTTTTTATTTTTCAAATTGTGAGTTAATATTAAAAGTTAGCCAATTGCAATGCTAGATGATCTAATTCTAGAGTGCACTGGAGATTACATTATTTTTAAACTAAAGAGGTTGATTAAATATGAATAATTCAATATACACAATATAAAAGTGTCTTGGGGCTTATCTGTATCCTGGGCAAGAGTAATTATAGCAGTATCCTCCACTTGGGATTGCGGTTGAAGACTAATTAATTACGGTTCAATTTCTTGATTTTTTCTTCAAGCACGGACATGTTCTTGATTTTCTATTGACAATACTCTTCAAGCACGGACCGGTGACCCGCAGAAACCAACCGGCGCACTAACGGCCAGATGAGGAGTTGAAGAGTTTCAGCAGTGAAGGCTAGACGAGGAGTTGAAGAGTTTCAGCAGTATTAGCATTATATTTAACGGTAATCTTTGAACTTAAGTCCAGCCTTTCTGTAGTCTACGATGTCGTAATACCAACAAACAGTACAGCTCGTGATCGTGATCGTACCAAGTTCACCGCTCACACGTTTTGTTTTTCTTTTAATTATTTTTTTTAAGATTTTCTAAGGCAGCTTTCTCAAATAAAAACATACGAAAAAAATTAAATAATTAAAAATCATACCGTCACAAATAATTTGATAGATAAATGATGACAGATTGTGGTATTATGATTTAAATGTGTAATATTGTTAATTCCACTTTAACACAAATATGAACAATCATTCAACAATAAATAATACTCACACAGTCTACCCTTTGGGCTAAGTTACATAGAAACACGCTCTTTGCACAAAAAACGAACTCTTCTGTTTGGATGAAGTTTTCACGGTGTTAACGTTTATTCCGCTTAAAAAAAACACTCGCGACGGATAGAAGCACAATTGTTTAACCGATTTGAAATTGATTTATGTTTACAAACGCGTTTTACGCGTGTTAAACTAATGAGAACGGCGGAGATGTTGACGTGTTACTTCGTACTTTAACAAAATGGCGTTGACAACGTCATCACCACCATGGTCAACTGTAAGACAAAAGAAGCTGATGTGGCTAGCACAGCGCTGTTACTGCATAGCGGCAAAAAATCAACCTAAGCAATTATTCATAGTCGTTTTAAAAAAACACATTTATCACGCAAATCCCGTGTTTATTGTACTTGTGTGTTAAATGCACCCAATTTATGCTGCACACACAATTAAATAATGCACATATAAGATTGTCGTGAACAAAAATGATGGTGATTGAAATTTTCAGGCTTTTCTAAACTAGAAATTTTACTTCATGTCTTATCAAGAATTGAAAACCCTCGGCTTTAGCTAGAAATCAAACGATTTTATAAAAAAATCTAAACTTTTTACATACAGGAAGTTTTTTTTTTAAAGTATACATACCCCAATTATATGCTCTAAATGTTCAGACATTCGTTGTTTTTTTTAAGAGCTCAATTTAAAGTTTTAAGCAATGGTTTTCCACTCCAAGACTAAGCATGAAGTAAAATTTTGAGTTTAGAAAAGCCCCGTGAAAATTTGTCGAGGGTCGCGCAGCGACCCGAGACAAATTTTCTGGGCTTTTCTAAACTCGAAATTTTACTTCATGCGCCACGCGTATAATACACAGATTTCAAGTGAGGTTCAAATATACATAAATTTGGGCCCATACTTACATTACAAATTACGTTTTTGTTTTCAGTCCTTAACGCGATAAAATGAGCATTTCTCTAAGCCGGCTTAGACGGCCCAGGTGGTCAAAAGCGCGTCACCAAATTGAAAACAGTTTAGAACCAATAATAGAATCTACAAATACAAATGACTATAAAAACATTCATAAACCAAAATCAACATATCAGTTTAATTGAATTTAAAAAAAATTCAGCATCACACTTGCATACTACACAAAAACCAAAGTTAAATTTTTATTAGGGAATACTCATACGAAAATTGATCATCTTGAAAAATCGGAAATTTATTTATCAAAATGCAGTAATTGCAGTTGTTGATTTCTTCGTGAACTTTATAGGCCTTATATGATTTTTTGTTTAAATATTAGATCCTCAAATGTTGGCTACAAATTCCATTTTAACGTTTATTTGAAAATAACAAAAACTATAGATAGGGTATTTTTTTAAGGCAACCTATTCTCAATTTTCACTCAAAATTTCAGTAAGATATCGCAACGCGTTTCTAAGATTTATGTTTTTTAAACTTAAGATCCTCAAGTTTGAGCTAAAAATACGATTTTATAAGTATATTTGAAAATAACTCAAAAACTATCGATAGCGTATTTTTGGGTTTATACATATTTTGAAAGAGCAATCTATTCTCGATATCCACACAAAATTTCAGAAAGATATCTCAACAAACTCGTAAGATATAAATTGTTTCAACCTCAGATTCTCAAACTTGTGCAGTAAACACCATTTCTTTAACGCTTATTTGAAAATAACTCAAAAACTATCAATAGGGTATTTTTGGGTTTTCACATATTTTGAAAGAGCAATCTATTTCTGATATCCACACAAAATTTAAGTAAGATATCTCAACAAACTCGTAAGATATAATTTGTTTAAACTTTAGATTCTCAAATTTGTGCGATAAACCCCATTTCTTTAACGCTTATTTGAAAATAACTCAAAAACTATCAATAGGGTATTTTTGGGTTTTCAAATATTTTGAAAGAGCAATCTATTTCTAATATCCACACAAAATTTTAGTAAGATATCTCAATAAACTCGTAAGATATAATTTTTTTATACATTAGATTCTCAAATTTGTGCGATAAACTCCATTTCTTTAACGCTTATTTGAAAATAACTCAAAAACTATCAATAGGGTATTTTTGGGTTTTCATATATTTTGAAAGAGCAATCTATTTCTGATATCCACACAAAATTTCAGTAAGATATTTTAACAAACTCGTAAGATATAATTTGTATAAACTTCAGATTTTCAAATTTGTGCGGTAAACACCATTTCTTTAACGCTTATTTGGAAATAACTCAAAAACTATCAATAGGGTATTTTTAGGTTTTCACATGTTTTGAAAGAGCAATCTATTTCTGATATCCACACAAAATTTCAGTAAGGTATCTCAACAAACTCGTGAGATATAATTTGTTTAAACTTCAGATTCTCAAATTTGAGCGGTAAACACCATTTTTTAACGCTTATATGAAAATAACTCAAAAGCTATCAATAGGGTATTTTTGGGTTTTCACATATTTTGAAAGAGCAATCTATTTCTGATATCCACACAAAATTTTAGTAAGATATCTCAACAAACTCGTAAGATATAATTTGTTTAAACTTTGGATTCTCAATTTTGTGCGATAAACTCCATTTCTTTAACGCTTATTTGAAAATAACTCAAAAACTAACAATAGGGTGTTTTCGGTTTTCACATATTTTGAAAGAGCAATCTATTTTTAATATCCACACAAAGTTTCAGTAAGATATCTCAACAAACTCGAAAGACATAATTTGTTTTGTTTTTAAGAAGTACGTAAGAGTAAAATTAATTCTACATCAAACTGACTAAGTTGAAATCAAACAAACAAATCCGGCGAAATAATTAAACATCTGGGAAAAGGGGAGGATGGGAGAGAGAAAGAAGTGTGCAGAATATATGTGTGAGTAATGAAAGGGTCGAATGGTTACAAAAAAGAGGACTGAATGGTGGTTGATGTGAAGGGCCGACTTGAGCGAGAACACGAGCTATGTCCTACTAACTAATCGACCCCGTCGATTGATGTGTAAGGCCAATCTGAGTTAGAATTGCGATAGATGTCTTACTAACTAATCACAAGAATGACGATTTCGATTATGAGTGGACCGAGGTGAAAGGTCGTTCTACTCACTAATCGAGAATGTGTAGGGCCGATGTGAAAGATTATCCCACTAACTTAGTATTGTGATAGATGTCCTACCAACTAATCACAAGAATGAGGGATGTATGGTGATTAATGTGCAAGGCCGACTTGAGCGAGAAAACAAAGTATGTCCTACTAACTAATCGGCCCCGTCGATTGATGTGTAAGGCCAATCTGAGTTAGAATTGCGATAGATGTCTTACTAACTAATCACAAGAATGACGAATTCGATTATGAGTGGACCGAGGTGAAAGGTCATTCTACTCACTAATCGAGAATGTGTAGGGCCGATGTGAGAGATTATCCCACTAACTAATCGCAAGTGAGTCGAGTTCGTGATGGTACCTCCGGGATGGTTTTTGTGAGTTTCCCATCTCGTAATGCAAATGCAGGGGCTAGTCAATGTTGCTCCTACAAGTAGAGTCATACAATTTTTGACTAAATGCACATGGCTTCTAAGCACAAACATTTGATAAAATAATCTATGAATATAAATAACACAAGACATACTAATTCATTAGAAATGTCATGAAATTTCAATAAACTTTGCATACGTTAAGCTCATATCCCGTTTTATTTACTGTCCACACATCCTCCTGGTCAAATTAAAAAGGAAAGAAAGACACTTTATTCACCATAATACATATTGACACAAACAACGAGCCTGGTATATAAATTAAAGGGTTAGTACATACACAACACAACGTAAACAATAATACAAATTATAAATTTGTACAATACCTAGGGTCGAATCATTACACTTTCGAATTTAAAAAAGCCTGAAAATTTCGATTTTCCTGTATGTCTACGTCTTTTCTTATTAAAATTTATAATAGTAAATAGTCGAAAATAAAAAACTGCCGCTTTACAAATTATCAGAGTCAACAACAACATTAACTCTCCGTTTCATTCGCCCCAATGATATTTAAAAAGGGGTAACTTTTTTCGCGTCGTAACTCCCAAGCAAACGCAAATACGAACAAGTTCGCACACTTGCTCACGCAAAACCGCTTTCTTTCACGATCCAAACCCTAATTTTTGAAGGGCACAGGTGTGCTAATTCCACATTCAAAACAGTTGAAAAGCACCATCCGGTGCACCCATTCAAATTACACACATTAAAAAAAAGTTGTTTCTTCATCTCGAGCACCATTACTAGTTTCAGTAGCTTTGTTATTAAATTTTGCCCATTCAACTCACACATATGTAAAAAGTCATTTCTTCATCGTAAGCACCTAATTTTAGTTGCTTTGTTGTTAAATATTACTCATGCGGAAGAACTTCTTTTACCTTTACGATTTTATTCAAATATTAGTTACTTATATTTTTTTTCTACTACAATTGAACTAATGTTTCTTTCTTTTTCAATGTTCACAGTTTCTGAAAAATTAATCTCATTTGTTTTTTCATTTGAGGAGTGTTTTTCTTTTGCGGAGTGTTTTTTTCTTCTTCTCCAATTGAACCAATGTGTCATTCGTTTTTCGATGTTCACAGTTTGTGAAGAAATTATTCTTATTTGCTTTTTCTCTTGAGGAGTATTATTTTTTCTTCTCCAATTGTACACAGTTTCTGAAGAAATTTTTTTATTTGTTTTTTTCTTTTGAAGAGTGTTTTTTTTTTCTCGAATTGAACCAATGTGTCTTTTTTTTTAATGTTCACAGTTTCTGAAGAAATTAATCTTATTTATTTTTTCTTTTGAAGAGTGTTTTTCTCTTGAGGACGGTTTCTTTTTCTTCTCCAACTGAACCAATGTTTCATTCTTTTTTAATATTCACAGTTTCTGAAGAAATTAATCTTATTTGTTTTTTCTTTTAAGGAGTGTTTTGTTTCTTCTCCAATTGAACCAATGTTTCAATCTTTTTCAATGTTCACAGTTTCTGAGAAAATGAATCTTATTTGTTTTTTCTTTTGAGGAGTGTTTTTTGCTCTTCTCCAATTGAACCAATGTTTTATTCTTTTACAATGTTCACAGTTTCTGAAGAAATTAATCTTATTTGTTTTTTTCTTTTGAGGAGTGTTAGTCACCCAATTGAAATTGTAATTAACCTGCTCGTAACGATTTCGGTGTTGCTCAGAGCGGAAAAGAGCTGACGACGTCCGGTTGTACACACCTTGGGATTGATGGCACTCCTAAAGATGATTTTGTTTTTAATAAGGTAGATTACGTTCCGTGTGCACTATGCGGATCGATTAGACAATGAGAGGTTAGGTTGGATTAATTGGGTTGGGTTCGAAGAAATATGGTCGGTGATAAACAAAAGTGATTCCTGTTTTCGTTTAATGAACTGTGCTTGTCCAGAAGGTATTGTGTTGTTGTTTTTTTTTGAGTGTTTGAATTATGATTAATAAAAGTTTGAATTATGATTAATAAGAGTTTGGATTATGAATTTGTGTTCAGTGCTCATTTATTCACCGGATAACTATATCTTGATATTTGTACTTTACAGGGTGTCCACAAAGGGCGCCATCTAATGCCCATTAGCTTAACTAGCATCGTCAATAGCTAGCAAACTAAATGCTTGTATGCAGCAATTCTTGGTCCACAATAGGACTTTATTTTATACAGGGTGTCCACAAAGGATTGGGGTTATTTGTAAATTGAATTAATAAACAAATAAAGGTCAGAAAAAATAAAGTGTTATATTATATTCACACAAAGTTTTAAAAAATAAAGTGCCAAAGATTACGTTGTCCAAATGTTGACCCTCACGCTGCTGGCACTCCTCTAACCAAAAACGGAAATTAGCCGTTATGCGTCTACACATCTCTCTGGATACTGCACTGAATCACTGAAATATTGTGAAATTTGTGTATATTTGAACCTCAATTGAAATCAGTGTATTATACGCGTGGCGCATGAAGTAAAATTTCGAGTTTAGAAAAGCCCAGAAAATTTGTCTCGGGTCGCTGCGCGACCCTCGACAAATTTTCACGGGGCTTTTCTAAACTCGAAATTTTACTTCATGCTTAGTCTGGGAGTGGAAAACACTCATTTAAAGCTTCGAATTGAACTCTTTTAAAAACACAACGGATATCTAAAGATTTTAAAAAAATATATAAGTAGAATTTGGAATGCGTATACTTAAAGGAAAAACAATTTAGTGACGCTCTTGTGCCCACATGTGCCTTCTAAACTAGCTTAGAGAAATGCTCATTTTATCACGTTAAGGACTGAAAGCGAAAACGTAATTTTTAACGTAAATAGGGGCCCAAATTACTTCACGAGAGCGTTGTCCGAGTCTTTTGGGGCCTACCACTTAAAGGGTTCTAAATAATTTGGTCAATATGCCCATGATTTAAATTTGGATCCTACTCATGATTTTTAGTCCACAATGTGATAAAATGACGAAGGTTTTATCGCGAGTGAAAACGTGATTTTCAGAGGTCGCGATAGAACCCTTCTCATTTTGGCTTGATTGTTACGACATATAACCAAATCCTAACTAAGTTTAGTTAGGATTTAGTTCTTTATTATAAAAATTAAGCCAAAATGACGAAGGTTCTATCGCGACCTCTGAAAATCACGTTTTCACTCGGGATAAAACCTTCGTCATTTTATGACATTGTGGACCAAAAAACGTAAGTAGGGTCCAAATTTAAGTCATATTTACCAAATTATTTAGAGCCCTTTAAGTGGTAGGCCTCAAAAGACTCGGACAACGCTTTCGTGAAGTAATTTGGGCACCTATTTACGTTACAAATTACGTTTTCGCTATCAGTCGTTAACCCGATAAAAATAGCATTTCTCTAAGCTAGTTTAGAAGGCCCATGTGGGCATAAGCGCGTCACTAAATTGTTTTTATATACGAGGGTTGCCTTTTATATTTCGGGATTAGAGAACAAAAATAAATATTAATCATTGAAAATTGCTTTATTGTTTTTCAAAATATTCCCTATTAAGATCTATACACTTTTGCATGCGTTTGAACCAATTGTCGAAGCACTTTTGCCACTCTGATTGAGGTATCTCCAAAACATGCATTCTGAACGCATCAACCGCTTCTTCAGGTGTCGAAAAACGTTAACCTCTCATTTTATTTTTTACGGATGGGAATAAAAAGAAGTCAATCGGTGCCAAGTCAGGACTATATGGCGGATGACTCATCAAATCGATGTTTTGCGTGCTCAAAAATGCAGTTGTTTGAGCCGATGTGTGAGAGGTCGCATTGTTGTGGTGAAGAGTGATCCGTTTTCGGCGGTTGGTTTTCCTGATTTTTTGGATGACAACTGGCAAACAAATGGTTGTGTACCACTCAGAATTGACTGTTCTGCGTTGTTCTAGTGGTACTGTTGCGACATGTCCAGTTTTTCCGAAAAAACAGGCGACCATTTGCTTGGAAGTGATTCGTGCGCGAACAACTTTTGTTGGATTTGGCTCATCTTGAAACACCCATACGGTCGACTGCTGTTTACTTTCGGGCTCATACGCGTAAATCCATGATTCATCACCTGTCACGATGTCATAGACGTGTTTCGAAGCACCGCAATCGTATTTTTTGAGCATTTCTTTGCACCAATCGACACGAGCCTTTTTTTGAGAGATTGACAAATTGTGTGGGATCCAACGCGAACAAATTTTTTTGACAGTCAAATGTTCATGCAATATTGAATGTATGCTGGTCCCACTAACGCCTAAGGTTGTCTCAATCTCACGATAGGTCACATGACGATCTTGCAATATTTGTTTGCGCACAGCATCAATGGTTTCCGGAACAACAACTGATTTTGGACGACCTCCACGAAATTCGTCTTGGAGTGAACTACGACCTCGGTTGAATTCACCATACCATCGATAAACACTGGTCCTTGATGGAGCTTCATCGCCAAAAATTTAATTAAGTTCATCCATGCACTGTTGTTGAGTTAGTCCACGTCGAAAGTTGTAAAAAATATTCGCACGAAAATGTTCACGATTTAATTCCATTCTTTGGCTGAGATAAATCTTTTAAGTTAGTGTAAACGACACAAATAACGCTCATATGTCAAAACGTTCTGAGTACGTATAACCTCAAAAATATCAAACTTTACGATAGAGCTCTCAGTTGCCAGATTGCAACACTAGGGTTGCCCAATCCCGAAATATAAAAGGCAACCCTCGTACGCATTCCAAATTCTACTTATATTCGAATCAAACGTTCGTCATCTTAACCCCATATATTCCCAACGCATTGTAGACTGAAAAACGATAGTTTTATTAAGTTTCAATTTTTTTATGAAATAACGGTAAAAGTAGTAAACATATTATTGAGACTAGCACAAAGTTTATATTTTCCGAATAACATTGTTTTCATTTATTTTCTACGTTTAAATAGGAGTAGATCTCTTGCATTAAACTCATTAAAAGAGGAGGACCGTTTTTTTTATTCAAAATTAATCAGGATGCGCATTAATGAACATCCTCATGACCTCAACCCGAGGAGCAGCTGGGCCGAAAAATCAAAACAAGCATTAAGGGCAGGCACACCGGAAACGTCCCTTCCTCGCTCTCTCACCTCTTAACCTCTTTAACCCAAGACGGAGGTAGATGACCTGTTAAAAAGGGCCCCATCAAGGGTCTAAATTCCCCATCATCAACAAACGAGCTGTACAAAAAATAAGGATATTAAGGGCACAGTTGTGTGTTTTACAAGAATTAACTTCACGCTTCATTAACCGAGACTTACCTGGATGGTAAAGGAGACCGCAATTATTGTTGCGTTTTTGCGGTCGGCTTCTGTGGATTCGGATAAATGCTCGAATTAAGTTTGTGTAATACGCGCGAGAATGGAACCTTTGCAAAGTGAAATTAATACCATGAGAACGATACTTATTATAGAATTGCAACGGTTTGGCTTGATTGTTAGAATAAAGAACCAAATCCTAACTAAAATTTAACCTCAGGTATTCCTAAATAAACAGGCCCTTAGTCAGGTATTAATTTAAAATAAAATTTAACCTGACTAAGAAAGCGTTTTCAGGTAGAGTTTAAAAAAGTGAAATTACGCGTGTACTGAAAATTGGAAAAAAAAATGTTGGAATCGCTCAAATGGTATTTTTTGTTTTGTTTGTTTATCGGTCTTGGTAAGTATCTATCTGTACAGGGAATTTTTCTTTTAAGTATACGTATCCGAATCAGCGTATGCTTTTTGAGTAATTCGTTGTTCTTTTAATGAGTTCATTTTTTTTAAGTTTGGAACGAGTGTTTTCCACTCCCAGACTAAGCATGAAGTAAAATTTCGAGTTTTGAAAAGCCTGAAAATTTGGTTTGGTCGAGTAGCGCGTAGCGCTACGAGACCAAACCAAATTTTCAAGCTTTTCTAAACTCGAAATTTTACTTCATGCGCCCCACGTATAAAACGTTGAAATATTGTAAAATTCAAAATATTCTTGTCTAGCAGAATATTTTTAATCCTGCTGTAGCTGTTTTTTTTTTAAATACCAGTTTATCAATATATTTCTATATTTCTATGTTGGTATTGTTGGGAAGTCCGATGTGGTCCAGGCAAGCCAATGGATGCTACAAATCGATATATGATTGTGCAAATGATGTAAAACTGTAACAAGTTAATTGAAACTGTCTTTGACAGAAAAATTGTTGGTATTGTTGTTTCCACAGCAGAAATTTATTGTTTGCACGTACACCGCACGTGCAAACAATAAATTTCTGCTGTGGAAACAACAATACCAACAATTTATCACTTTTTAATTTAAACTTGTGCACTGATCAAAAAGAGGTATACAAATGTATGAATGAGTGATCATTATGTAATACGTGTGATTAATTTAATAGGCCGAGTATTCAGCAATTGACTCGAAAGACGTTTGGTATCAGCAGGACGGAGTGGCTTATTTCTCCAACCTGCTGAAACCAAACGCATTACTTTGCTGCGCACGAAATTTAATTCACTCCATCTGCCTGATGAAGCCACTATGTACTAAAACTTGTTGCAGCGTTCAACAATAAAAGTGAAACCCTCTTAACTGTGTTTTTTTTTTTAAATACTAAGTTATCAATATATTTCTAAGTTCAAAATATTTCAGTGTTTTATACGCGTGGAGCATGAACTAAAATTTCGAGTTTAGAAAAGCCTGAGTTTGGATTTGGTCCAAATCCAAACGCTCAGGCTTTTCTAGAATGTTTAGAAAAGCCCAGAAAATTTGTCTCGGGTCGCTGCGCGACCCTCGACAAATTTTCACGGGGCTTTTCTAAACTCGAAATTTTACTTCATGCTTAGTCTGGGAGTGGAAAACACTTGTTTAAAGCTTCAAATTGAACTTAAAAAAACGTATGCCTTATGTCTTCCACTCCCAGACTAAGCATGAAGTAAAATTTCGAGTTTACAAAAGCCCCGGGAACATTTTCTGCGCCACGCGTATAAAACACTAAAATACTGTGAAATTTATGTATATTTGAACCTTACTTGAAATCAGTGTTTTATACGCGTGGCGCATGAAGTAAAATTTCGAGTTTAGAAAAGCCCAGAAAATTTGTCTCGGGTCGCTGCGCGACCCTCGACAAATTTTCACGGGGCTTTTCTAAACTCGAAATTTTACTTCATGCTTAGTCTGGGAGTGGAAAACACTCGTTTAAAGTTTTAAATTGAACTCCTTTAAATAACAACGAATATCTAAATATTTAAAGAAAATAATCTGAATTTAGAATACGTATACTTTTAAGAAAAACTCCCTGCATATACTCATATGGAATATCAAACTAAAATCTTTAATGGTAAAGGCATCTGTTTCGTTATACAGTTGTATGTATGTCGATAATAATTAAAATCGTGAATATTCATCTAGTTTACTTGTGTCTTCTTTGATTCAATCGCACTCATAATTTTTATTATTCGTTGTGATAAAATTCGGCAGGCACTATAAACCAATACATACTCTAAATCAGGGATGGCCAACACGTCGATCGCGATCGACCGGTCGATCGAGAAGCGTTTTTTGGTCGATCATAGCTAACAGGAGACAAAATTAGAAAGAACGAAAGAAGTTGTAAAATATTACGTATAATTTGTTTTTCGATGTTCTACCGGTATTAATGAGTCTGGCAGAGGAGTTGTAAAGAGGAAGAGGGCGCTGCGGCTGGTTGTAAAGAAAACGAAGAGGGGATAGTGCTAGTAGTTGACGAAGAGATTGAGGTTAGGAGAGGAAAAGGTTAAAGAGCGCATGGAGATAGTGTGTGAGAAGCGTTACTCGAGAATAATAGCGTGTTACGGAGATTGTCAACTGTGTAAGACTTAAGAGTGGAGATTAAAGAGGTGAATTGTGGAGAGTGTGTTGTTTTTGATCGGATCCTGACACCATCATCTTACACTGCTTATTTGTTTACCTTGAGTGACAAGCAGTTTGTTCTATTTACCTGACTTTGTACAATTTGTGACTATTACTATTAAATTACTTGTGTACCTACCTACAGCATATTTTGACTTCAACTTTGGATTATTTTGAAAGTAAGTAGTTTGTTTTTAAAAATGTCATTTGCTGAATTAGAATCATATCTATCAGTTAAATTTCATTTAATTATTTAAGTATGAATATTGCAGCTAGGCTACTGCATTTTTTCTATGTTTTAAATTAATATTAACTAATAGTATGCTTCTTTTGCATTTTAGCACCCATCAAAATGAGCAGTGAACGAAAAAAACCGAAGACTTATCATTTTCATGAAGAGTGGGAACTGGATTACTTTTTTACCATGGTGAATGATAAATATTGTTGCGTAATATGCAATGCCTCCATAGCGCTTACTAAAAAGGGTAATCTGGAAAGACATTTTTTAACTTCACATAACAAATATCAAACAGATTATCCACAAAATAGTGACCTGAGAAAAAATAAAATTAATGAACTTAAGGCTCAATTAAGAGCCCAACAAAATGTTTTTAAAAAGCCCATGTTGAAATCTCGTGCAGTGACTATTGCATCATTCAAGGTCAGCCATATGCTAGCAAAAAAATGTAAACCATTTTCTGACGGGGAATTTATAAAAGAAATTTTCTTGGAAATGTCAAATTTACTTTTTAATGATTTTAAGAATAAGACCGAAATTATTGCTGCAATTAAGATTTACAATTGTCTCGAAATTCTGTGATGCGAAGAACTGAGAAAATGAGTGAAAATATAAGAGAACAATTACATAAAGACATTAATAGATGTTGTTGTTTTTCCCTTCAATTTGATGAATCGACAGATGAACTCGACACAGCACAATTGCTTATTTTTATTCGCATGGTTTTTGAAGATTATACATCTAAAGAAGAATTGTTGTGTATGATTTCTTTGAAAGAAAGGACTAGAGGTGTAGATATATTCAACTCTTTTAAAACATTCCTCGTCAATTTGAAAATACCACTTTTTAAATTAGTTTCAATGACAACAGATGGCGCAGGGGCAATGATAGGCGGCATAAATGGATTTATAACTCTATGCCGAAATGATGACGAATTCCCAAGATTTTTGAGCTATCACTGCATCATTCACCAACAAGTGTTAGCTAGCAAATACAAAAGAAATAATGGACATAGCGTTCAAAATTGTTAATTCCATTCGAGGAAGTGCACTGAAACGGCGTCTCTTCCAATTGCAACTTGATGAAGGACAGCCAGAATTATTATTACATACCGATGTGAGGTGGCTGAGTAGAAGTAAATTTCTGCAACGATTTCGTAATTTATTAACTGAGATAAAAACATTTCTTGAAGAGCAAGGACAAGAACATGCAAAATTAAATGATGAAAGTTGGCTGAGTGATTTAGCTTTTCTTACAGATTTCACATCAAAATTGAGTGATTTAAATCTAGAATTGCAAGGGAGAAACAAGACAATAATTGAAATGATTAGTAGCATTAATGCATACAAAGCAAAATTTATTTTGCTAATAGAAGATCTTCAACAAAACAATTTGAATCATTTTCCAAATATGTCCGATCACCTACAAAAACATAATTGTAATTATAACATGGAAAAATACGCTGCCGAAATTAAAAAGGTGATTGAAGACTTTGAGATCAGATTTAAAGATTTTGAAAAGGTTAACATCATTGTGCAGTATTTGTCTTTTCCATTTAAAAAGGATTTAAATATAAAACATATTGCCACAAAAATTTATGAAATTTTTCATTTTGAAAAAAACGCGCTAGAAAATGAGATTATAACTTTACAAGCTGACTTAATCTTACAAGCCAGAGTACTTGAGGACGATTTTTGGAAATATGTCAATCAAGACAAGTATCCCAATATTAAAAAATGTAGCGAATACATCTACTCTTGTTTTGGGTCCACATACTTATGTGAATCAGCTTTTTCGTATTTAAATATCACAAAGACTAAACATCGTTCACTACTTACTGATTCCCACACTGAAGATACATTAGCATTATGTTTATCTGAATATACACCAAATTATGAACGCTTGGCCGGAGAGATGCAGACGCAGACTTCTCACTAACAGAGTAATTTTATTACACGATTCTGTGGTGTTGACAACTGTTTTTTTTTTATTTATAGATTTTCGATTAATAAATATTATTAGTAAATTATCATGTTGGTTTAATACCCCCTCTACAACTCTTATCACTCATTAGTACACCAGCCGCATGTTTCATTGCGTTAAATGTTAAAATTTTATTAGGTAGATCTTTAAACATATTCAAGAAAAATAGTCGATCCTATATATAAAGAAGTTGGCCAACCCTGCTCTAAACTACTTTCTGCAATTTTGCTATTTCTGCGCCATCTCGTATCCCACAAACACATAACCAGCAAAAATTGGCCCTCTAAGTGGTGTACGTCTTTGACAGAAAATATAAACAATACCCAATGCTTGATAATTACTTCTGAGTAAACATATCTAAAATAATTAAATAATTAGTTACTCCATTGTTTCCAAGATGTCTCAGCGCTAATAAAAACAGCGTTAAACGAGGCCTCGCAACCCAATATACAAAGTATATTGGGTTGCATTTTTTTTAGCTCATGCCAGGCACTATAAACCAATACAAAGCTAAAACTACTTTCTGCAATTTTGCTATTTCTGCGCCATCTGGTATCCCAGAAACAAACAACCAGCAAAAATTGGCCCTCTTAACTGGCGTACGTCTTTGACAGAAAATATAAACAATACCCAATGCTTAATAATTACTTCTGAGTAAACATATCTGAAATAATTGGCGACTCCAATGTTTTCAAGATGTCTCAGCGCTAATAAAAACAGCGTTAAACGAGGCCTCGCAACCCAATACACAACGTATATTGGGTTGCCTTTTTTTAGCTCATGCCAGGCACTATACACCAATACGTAGCCAAAACTACTTTCTGCAATTTTGCTATTTCTGCGCCATCTGGTATTCCAGAAACACACACCCAGCAAAAATTGGCCTTCTTAACTGGCGTACGTCTTTGACAGAAAATATAAACAATACCCAATGCTTAATAATTACTTCTGAGTAAACATATCTAAAATAATTTAATAATTAGTTACTCCATTGTTTCCAAGATGTCTTAGCGCTAATAAAAACAGCGTTAAACGAGGCCTCGCAACCCAATATACACCGTATATTGGGTTGCATTTTTTTAACTCATGCCATGTATTCGAAACCTTAATTTGTTCATAAAATTTCCCAATTACAATACTTTCTTCAACCGTTACGAAACCACATCATAATTAACGTCCATTGTTACAAATACCAACATCACGAACTCGCTTCAGTTCACCGAGAGAGTGACATTAGTGGGTGAAGCAGAAACCGAAACCGAAACCCCGGCTCAGATTTAACGATCAATTAAAACAATAAAGACCGATTATCGAAATGACATAATCGCATTAGGAAAAGTGGATCGAGCGCGATACATATTTTTATTTTTCGGTACACACAGCGATAGGAGTGCCAACCTAGCGGGGGAGTGCGCCTGCGCCGGTTACATAACCGCTTTCTTAACAATATCTCTTCATCTGGACATACCTGCAGTCCGGCTAAAAAAGGATGACAACACGCGAAAAGTGAAGTGGCGGAGAGAGAGGGAAGTGGTGGCTTTTGTTTGTACAGCGCGCCCGTTTAGGCGCTTGGCCATTGTTTCATTATCAAATTTATTATGGAAATTATGATATTTATTGCGGGTCGGTGTGCGGTTTCAAATTGCCGGATAATTTTATTCATATGGCCGTTGGTTATTTGTATATGGTTGTGGGTTACATATATTTCTAACTCCGAGTGGCTCAGAGCAACTTGTTGCCTTTTGTGTCAATTAAGTGTTTTTCTTTATGTTCGCGCGCCTAATTAAGCGAAAAAGGACAATTTATTTATTGCGTATTGCGGAATTTGATGGGTTTATGCATTTATTGTTGTTTTGTAATATCATTATTATCTACCCTGACATAGTTTTTTTCTTTTTAAATAGGTTTGCTGAATGCATTGCTTCTAATCCAATAATAATTAGTAAAGAAACACTCTTTCGAAACTTCAAATTTAATGCTTTTAAAAAATCGACAAATGCCTGAACATTTAGGGCGCTCTTATATGGACGTTTTAAACGCGAGGCGGAACGGGAGCGGGCGCAAGCGTTTGCGTTTTAACACATGGGTTTATATGAGAGTTCCTAGACGGACGGGTGCGAGGCGGAGAAAACGCCAGCACCCGTCCGTCTAGGAACTCTCATTTAAACCAATGTGTTTAAACACAAACGCTTGCGCCCGCTCCCGTTCCGCCTCGCGTTCAAAACGTCCATATAAGAGCACCCTTACAGTGTATACACCATGCATATTAAAAAAAATATATAATATGAAAAAATAATAAGTCATTTATAGAAATCATATAAATAAGTGCAAAATGTTTACCAAAATCAGCTATTACCCACTGAGCAAACACATTCAAGTAATGTTTCATCAACATTAATACAACGTTTAATGTTGCTACAATGTTGATATAACGTTATTTTTTGTTTTTTGCTCAGTGGGTAGAGTTAACTCTATAATTGTTCGGTCGTTAATGGGTTCATATGTATATGTTGTGTAACTCAAGAAAAGGTTTCTTATAATTTAAAAAAAAAATGAGAAAAATCAATCCACGACCAGGGTTGATAATTTTTTTTTTATTTTACAGTTTTTTTTTACAAAACGTGTTTTTTCATTAATACTGCGTTTAAAACGTTAACAATTAAAAACATGTTTAAAACATGTTTAAATCACGTGTAAAACGTATTTAAAACAGAACATACAGGGCATTTTGAGTATACATATTCCGATAATTACAGCGTCTTTTAAATTTGCGGAAATTAGTTGTATTAAAGCGGTTAATTTGAGGCTTCTAACGAGTGTTTTCCACTCCCAGACTAAGCATGAAGTAAAATTTCGAGTTTAGAAAAGCCTAAGAATTTGGATTGGCCGCGTAGCGAAGCGGAGCGGCCAATCCAAATTAGGCTTTTCTAAACTCGAAATTTTACTTCACGCGCCACGCTTAAAAACACTGAATTACAGTGAAGTACAAAAAACACACACATACAACAATTATAGGCAACCTAATATACGTTATAGTTATTAGGTTGCCTATAATCACTGTTTTAAACAATTTTTTCAGCGCAGAATTTGACTCTTGTTTTATTCACATCTACATATTAGATTGCTAAAGCCGTATATTTTAAACTTTGCGATATTTCAGTGTTTTACACGTGTGGCGCATGAAGTAAAATTTCGAGTTTAGAAAAGCCTAATTTGGATTGGCCGCTTCGCTTCGCTACGCGGCCAATCCAAATTTTCAGGCTTTTCTAAACTCGAAATTTTACTTCATGCTCAGTCTGGGAGTGGAAAACCCTCGTTTTAAGATTAAAATTGAAATCTCTGAAAGAAAAAATCCCTGTATTTAGAACTACATTTATGCACACGCAATTGTGATATTTTATTGTAATAAAATGTTATGTATTTTGAAATATCTTCAACAATTTAGCTAACATTTGAAAATGTTAGCAAAAAATCTTAATGAAGTAGTATAAAATATAATTTAGCAAATTTAAGATAATAAAAAAACGTTTTAAACATGCTTTAAACAAATTTAAGATTTAAAACAACCGTTTAAAACACGACGGCTGTTTTTAAACATGTTTAAACACTGTTTTAAAACAAAGTGTTTTAAACATAACAACCTTATCCACGACTAAATAAATCGTCTCTAAATTCTTGTAAATAAAGTTAAATCTAGATCATCCTAAATATGGAATTACTTTCCTTGTTTGTTAAAATGTCTACAATAAAACACACTGTCTAATTTCAATAAAATGTCAACAATCATTTGCTTGAACCCACGATAAGTGCACGTAATTAAAACTTCTCCAAAGAGCCCTTTTATACTTTAGCTTTTTAATAAAGGCAGGCACGTGCAGATGTGCAATTACACAATAGAAATAGCATCCTGTAACGGTCAATCTCGGTGCGCGTGCCGACGTCCTTTCCAAACCCTCAGCCCTTAAAGCACCCTTCGAAAAGGGCGAGAATCGCTTGCGGGAGAGGCCCCACATGTGCATTATATTAGGGTTGCAGGGATGTTGGTGTATGTGCGCGCTTGTATTTGCCGTATTGTGAAACAGGCAGGTGGTTGGTATGCCTGTGTGCTTTACTCCATTATTCAATGGACTTTTGATGGTCGGAATCTCGCCCTTTTGACGACCGACACCCGCCACTGGGACTTTCCCTCCTTTTCTAACTTTAAACTCCTCTCGTTTCAACCGCTAACGTACATATATCATCGTCTGCTTTGATCGGCGCTCGCATGGTGGTATTGTTGTTTCCACCGCAGAAATTTGTTGTTTGCACTTGCGGTGTGATTTATCATTTTTTAATTTAAACTTGTGCACTGACCAAAAAGAGATATACAATAGAGTGAGCGATCATTTTGTAATACGTGTGATTAGTTTAATAAGCCGAGTTATCAGCAATTGACTCGAAAGACGTTTGGTTTCAGCAGGATCGAGTGGCTTATTGCTCCACCCTGCTGAAACCAAACGCATTACTCATGCCAATCTTACTTTGCTGCCCACGAAATTTAATTCAATTCATCTGCCTACTGAAACTTCAAACATTAAAAGTACGATTCTTTTCGCAATCTACAACAAGTTAGTCTTACAAAGACTATATCAAAGACTCATTGAAACAACTACTTCCCGAGCTAATACCCCGACGGACATTGAATTATGCAACAAGTGTTTGCTGTTACTTACAGTAACCTACTGCAAATCTAACAATTTGGGTCAAATTATTCAGGCCATCTATAGACGCGTTTTGAGATTTATCCCTCATCAGTATAGCTTTGCCATTCCCTCTAAACAATTTGACACCTTAGACTGGCAATTACGTTGCGGTTCCAACATAAGTAAACATTAAACATTTACAATACAAAATTTATATTTATATTCAATTGTTTGACGTTTGCACATTTAGTGTTTTATGGTGAATAAAGTATTATTATTATTATAAGTATAAATAAAATTGCCAATTCTTGGTTGCAGAATACTTCAAACATTAAAAGTGCGATTCTTTTCGCAATCTACAACAATGCGTTTGGTTTCAACAGGTTGGAGCAAACGCAAACCCTCCCAACTGTGTTGTTTCATTTTAAATAATTCATTTTTGTTTTTGTCGAAATTGCCCTTTGATTTTAGACAGCTAAAATTCCTTCTGGGGTATAATAGAATGCTGTAAAATACAAATAGGTGTAATAATATTAGCGAACATAAAACTTGTCTTTACAACTAACTACCCAACACACGCATAATTTTATTGAAATCAGAAATTGATACATAAACGCCGATAAATAATCGGCAACACGAGCCGTACAGTCTGAAATACATTTACGTAAGCTGTTATGAATGTTTATTGGCGACCACAATAACATAATTTGGTGGCATTTATTAGTATGTATTAAAATGTGTCTGTACCAGGCCAGACGATAATGTCAGTATTAACATAAACGCACTGAGTAAGCCATTTCAGACGGCTTTTAATAAACTCTATCACCGATCATTAGAAATAATTAATGGACCAGACACAAAAAAATTGTTGGCAACAATGTGAGCTATTTATTACCCCCCAGTAAAACTATTTGTTTACTAATTTCCAATTAAATAACAAAGAATTAATAATCCTAACTTTAGGTACTTATCTTGAATAAGTTTCTTATCTTTCACGTGGTGAAACATTTTTAACTATGATTTAAAAAAGAAAACACTCGGTAAAATTTCACTAATATTTTGGTTTTTTATTTCAACTAGTTTCGACTTTGAGTTACTCCTTAAATATTAGGTATGATCGTTACATTAACTAGTGCAGCACTTTTTACACTTTTCGCCCTGAATCTGGTCATTACATGAACTGGATATCTGCAATCTACAATATCAAGTTGCACTAACTTGGACTGGTGACGTCACAAACTTGAACTCAGTTCAACTTAGTGCAGTACAAACGAACAAAATTATTATAATCAAACCTAAGGAGTAATATTTTTAACTATCGTTCAATAATAAATATAAATAACTTGCTAAAATTATTATTTATAATACTATTTCGATATATGTACAATCACGTTAGTCTATTTATAACCACGCGCCAACATGGTTTTGTTAAGAAATTATCATATGTATCGAATTTGTTGAATTTTACCGATTATATCTCGAATTGTTTAGGTGAACGGAAACAGGTCGATTCAGTTTATACTGATTTACAAAAAGCATTCGATACAATTGATCACTGCGTAATCATTAACAAACTTTCATTTTTTGGTTTTACGGAGGGAACCGTTACACTGATGCAATCATACCTACATAACAGGGGTATATGGGGTATCGTTTCAATGAGTATACTGCGAGATCTGCGGTTCCTCAGGGTACAATCCTGGGACCACTCTATTTTCATTATTGATATTGTTGAGTTAATTCGGTGTAACGTGCTCCTGTATGCGGATCATATGAAATTATTTAATATCATTGAGTCTAGAGATGATTCATTCGATTGCAGGAAGATATTAATAACATTCATAAATATTGTGAGGTAAATGGATTATCGTTGAACTTATCAAAGTGTAAATGCATGTCATTTTATCGTAAAAAATATATTTTTATATTTGATTATGGTATTAACAATGAATTATTTGAACGTATAAACTTAATTAAAGATTTAGGAGTAACTTTTCATTTCAACAGAATGTATGGGGATCTCGGTTATTCGAAGAGATAGAGAGTCGGTTAAATTGGGACAAAGTTGCGTATTTTAAGGCCCAATAATAATCTAAAAACAAATTTGAAATATCTTCTTTTGTTTTAGAGATATTGTCAAATAACGGATTTTTTGAAATTTCGTTTTTATTTTTTTATTAAAAAACTATTCAATCCAGATATTTACAACTTTAACATTATAGACTTAACATTATACACTTTTTAACGATTAATCTAGTAACATATTTTATTTTAAGATAACTATTACTTTACCCAGGCACTATATCCAACTTTTGTTTTTCTTATGGGCGCCATTTTGGATTTTCATATTTTTTTCTGAATTCAATGATGTACTACACTTATAGTTTATAGGACATTTTATATGTAAAATTTTAATCTTTTGTTTTTTGTCAAGAGTGCATTGGAAACAGTTGAGTAACTCACTTATTTGACAACTCCTAGGACCCATAATTTGCTTACATATCACCCCTGAAAACGGGCATCCGACGATACATATTTTAGCAGTTGTGTTGTATTTTAAACTAGCGAGTGTCTTCCACTCCCAGACTAAGCATGAAGTAACATTTCGAGTTTAGAAAAGCCCCGCGTAGAAACTATATCAAAAACAGTCAATATAGTAATTTAATGACAAAATATAAGTAAGTTAAAAGACAGTTAAGCAAATGACTTACAGTAATAATACCAGAATAGTCGAAATACAGTCCATAGAGACATAATTAGACAAAATCTTACCATAGTCATAAGACAGTTAACCAAGTGACGTACAGTCATTATGTCACAATAGTCAAAATGTGAATTTATGACTGTAAATTACTAGGTTAACTGACATAAGTCTAACGATTCAACATGACATAAGTCGGCGCCAGCCGACATTTAGTCTATTGTGTCAATTTGACATGTCAGCGTTAGTCAGCTGTGATGTATTTTAAATTAACGAATGTCTTCCACTCCCAGACTAAGCATGAAGTAAAATTTCGAGTTTAGAAAAGCCCCGCGTAGAAAATTTGTCGAGGGTCGCGCAGCGACCCGAGACAAATTTTCACGGGGCTTTTCTAAACTCGAAATTTTACTTCATGCGCCACGCGTATAAACCGCTGATTTACAGTAAAGTTAAAAATATATAACGCTTAGATGTGGTGGTGATCAATATTTACCGAGATGTAGCGAAAAAATGCAAGAATTACTTTTTTTGTGAATAGTTTTGGAATAATAATAATAAAAGTAGAATAAATTTAGTTTGAGCAACTTTTATGTGATAATCGATACTTATTATTAATGTTACAAAAGATTGACAGTTATTAAATAATTTTGAGTGTTAACAATGATTGACTGCTGTCAAGATTTCATTGATCAACAGATATGACGTCATTGTTTCCAAGACACTCTTTGCAAAAAAAAAATGATAATTTTAAATATCAAATCTAATAGTTGTAACGTTCGCGTTTTCCACTCTCCGTTTCTTTCAAAGAATATAGTAAAATAACAAAACAAAGTGATACATGGAAAAACCAAATTGAATTAAAAGTTAAAAACGATAGTTTATTATAGGCAACTTAAGCATCACAAAAATGTAAACAACACCGATTTTGATCTAAATTTATTTAATAAAAAATTGTTTAATTCTTCACTTCTACAACGGTTCCTACGTATGTAGAGTGTTAGGCAATAGTGTCCTACGTTCTGTCAGTTCTCGATCGTTACGTAACTGCACCAAATCCGTCGTCACGAAAATTCCTACAAAATATGTTTTTCTGAGTATAAATGCATTCATATCGAATTGGGGAGTTGGTTTAGAGTTCATGAAGGCATTTATTTAGGTACATCCTTGTTGTATTCACCTAAGGTTAAGGGCAGTTCGAATTAGAAAAACTAACCTCACAAATAAATTGTTGGTTTCTGAAGACGGAGGTTATTGACTCTTTGTTGTGATTATTCCAGGTGATAATTGCTGTTTCTGGAGAGTGCTGATTAGGAAACAATTTACGTAAAGTCACTTCATTGTTGTTTAGCTGTCACTCTTTTTGTTAACTGTCATTCGTTATTAGGGAGCGATCGTACTTGTACAATTCTATGGCGCGAAATAGATTTGCTAGGTTCTGGCCAGGCATTTATATATTCAATTTAAATCAATCCTCTAGGATAGGTGTGTGGTTGAGTAATCTTTTAATGTATGTAATAATTATCCGTGTGAATGTAGTTTCGAGTTTGATTGTGCAAATAAAGATTAGCGTAGCGCCATCCTAATGTTGGTAAATCGGAGCTACCAATAGATTTGTTCGATAAGTCGAAACTGCCAATAGATTTATTAATTCGGATAGGGGGCGTGAAATTTAATTAATCCTTGGATTAATTGACTTTGATTGAGAGACGAATCCCGTGCAGAGCTGTGTGCTTGGGAAGAGAGAAAAAATAGACACGTGCTGTGTGCTGTGTTCAGAAAATTATCTGGAAGTATCTGTGTGATCTTTTCAGTAATTTTACAATTAATAATAAATTCAAGTGAGGCCGCATTATATCCACAGGCCTCGCTGGTTGGGTCGATTACCAATTGAGATCTTGAAGTTATTTCACTGTGAAGTTCCGGAATTTCCTGTTTGGAGAGATTTTCGAGAGAGGGTACCGGTTCTTGGCGTTTCGTCTATTGAATTCGGGAGCAGTCTGGTCGAGGAGTGGATTTTCAGTATCTTGGCAGTGGAGCGAAGGATAAGGGACGCGATTTACAATCGCTGATGGAATTTCAGATAAGTGAATATTGCGTTTAAGCCAAACAACTAGAATTGCTATTTTTTTGGACCGTAATTAGTCAGTTTAATTGTGTAATACTTTATCTACCGGGTGGTGATTTAACTTGTATATAATTTTTTTGTTACTACGATTTATATAAAATACGAGGTATTTTTATTGTTATTTCAATTGTGTAAAGAAAGGTGACGTCATTTTTTCTACCGATTATTAATTTGTACCTAGCCGTATTATTTAAAACACAATATTTTTTATTTACATTCAAGTAATATTTTGGGGGGTTTTAATAACAACGGGGTTATGAATTTAAGTTTTTTGTGTCTCGATAGTTCATTAATTTCTTTTGATCGTTATTGTTTTCTTTTGATCATTAATATTCAAATACACGTATGTAAGCATTTTTAGTTTTTTTAATTTTTATTAAAATATTATTTAATGTCAACTTGCTATTAGTTTTTTTATACCAGCCTCTTTACATTTCTTGGTTTAGGGGAGGATAACACAACAGGTAAATTATAAAACCAAGTGGCGCCCAAAAGTTTTATTTTTTGTTATTATTAATTTTACGATCCTTTTTTTTTTACCCACGACGCCGCCTACCGAGTGAGAGCTGCCGTAAGTGGTCACAAATTTTGGCGCCCAACGTGGGGCCCTTTGATCAAAAGAAAACAGAATAAGAAATATCGAGATATATTTTTTGAAGATTAGCAATAATAATTTTGTTTGGCTGTTTTTTAAATAAGTAAAATAGTAGAATTTATCAAGTGGGTTATGACTTGTAAGACAATTAATTTGAAATTCTATTAGGGATATATCCGTATTTTTGATTTTGGTGTAATTGTTCAATTTAAATATGGATCCCAATCTTCTATTAAAACACGAGCTAAACTATGAATTAAATATCAGAGGATTCCATAACAAAACTGCTAAGGTAGAAGATTTGCGATATGTTTTACGCAAATTTCTGTCAGAAAAGGTAACCCCTCTCGAAAAGGGAAGTACATTTGTTACGGGTGAGGATGATAAAGAGGTTGCTGAATCTTTTGATGCAATTCTTCAATGTATTGAATCATACCCTGGCAAAGACGCTAAAGTATGCGAAAAAAGGGTTAAAGCAAGGTTGGCTCATTTAAGAAATAGGCTTGGTAGACTGATAGAATCTTCCGATTCTGTAAAAACTTTTAAAACAGAATCGTTGGAAAAATGCTTGTTAGTTGAGGCTCAGTTAACTCGTAAGGTAGAACAGGTTTCGAAGGCGATGGCGTCCACTTTTATTGACAGCAGTCAGCCGGATGTTGGGGTTAGATTTCACGAAGATGTAGAGGACGGGGGCGCGAACCCTTTTCTTTCGAGTACACCGGCGAGGTCACTTAACAGCCGTAGTAATGTTGGGTATGTTCCAGTTTACAAATGGGGTCTGACATTTGGTGGAGATTCGTCACTTTTCGATTTTTTAGAAAGGGTCGAGGAGCTGAGGGAATCTAGAGGAGTCTCAAAAGAAGAACTTTATCGCTCGGCAGTAGATCTTTTTTCAGGTAACGCACTGCAGTGGTTCAGGCCGAAAAGGAGAATGCTGATGGATTGGGACTCGCTGGTGACTGCTTTGAAGGCGGATTTTCTCTCTCCAAATATCGAGGACAGTTTGCTGGAGGACATCATGATCAGGAAGCAAGGACGAAATGAAAGAGTGGCAATTTATATTGCGGCGATGGAACACAAGTTTTCCTTACTATCCAACCCACCGGATGAAGCATCACAAGTATGGCGTATCAGACAAAACCTCCTACCTTCATACAGGTCTCGTCTAAGCTTGCATGATATCAACAGCATTCGTCAATTAGCAGATTTATGTCGAAAATTAGAGGCGGATAATCCAGATCCCAGTGACAGATCCAGTGGCCAAAGCGGAAGTTCAGTACAGATGGCAATCGCGACAACTCGAGATAGGTCTTCTCTCATTTGTTACAGATGCAGAAAAAAGGGACATATTGCCAGATACTGCCAGGAGAAGACTAGAGAAGAGGGACATTCAAAAAACTAAGTTTTAGGCTGTCCGAGGGTCGACACAGTCTATGTTCATACGAGGCCCATAGAAGTGAGTGGAACGGGTGGTTAGGAGTAGTGAAATCTTTTTGTTCAGCGAACCAAGTTAATTCGATTTTTGTCAAGAAGCCCAAGGATAATAGGTTATATGTCAGTGTGTCTTTGTGGGGCGTAATGGTAACAGCGTTGGTTGATTCTGGGGCGAACCGGTCTATTGTTGGTGGAGATGGAATCGAATTATGTAAAAGGAATTTGCGGATTTTACCTTCGCAGGTCAAATCAATATTTACTGCAAGCGGGGAGAAGATTAAGGTTCTTGGTGAGGTCGAATTGTCTGTTGTTTTTGAAAATAGTTTATATAAGTTTAAAGCCTTGATGGTCCCAAGCATAAGATATACATTAATACTCGGGGCAGACGCGATGGAAAATTTAGGTTTAAAAATAGGATTGTTGAATAATTCAGTCAATGCTTTAGCGACGGATCAACGGTGTGAAGAAGTCGCCGAAGCTGGTGGCATCCTGGAACTGCTAAAATTCAACAACGTAGAAAAACAGAGATTGGATTCCACCATCAGAGAATTCAAAAAACTTGCCAGACCAGACTTAGGCCGAACCCACAGGATTACGCACACCATTGACACCGGGAACGCCGATCCATTCAAGCAAAGGCACTACAGTCTCTCACCGTTTATGCAAAAAATTATGGACGAAAGGTTGGACGAAATGCTACGACTTGGAGTGATAAAACCTTCTTCCAGCCCTTGGTCGTCGCCGGTGGTCCTCACGAAGAAATCGAATGGCGAGTTTAGATTCTGCTTTGACGGGCGCCGGTTAAATTCGGTAACGAAGCGAGATGCATACCCTCTTCCAAAGGTGGATGCCATCCTTAACAAATTAAGAGAAGCTCGCATTATCTCCACAATCGATTTGAAACACGCTTTTTGGCAGATACCATTGGACGAAGAATCACGAGAAAAAACAGCTTTTGCAGTACCAGGTAGGGGATTGTACGAGTTCGTGGTCATGCCATTCGGACTACATAACTCAGCACAAACCCAACAACGTTTGATGGATGCATTATTCGGACCTGAATTAGAACCGAATGTCTTTGTATACTTAGATGATATTATCATTTGTAACAGAACCATCGAAGGGCATCTGGAGACTCTCAAAGAAGTGCATCGTAGGTTAGAGGATGCAAACTTGACGATAAACTTTGAAAAATGTAAATTTGCTAGGTCTCATCTTAAATATCTAGGATTCATTATAGACGGAGGTGGATTGAGGACAGACCCGGAGAAAGTGGCAGCCATGGTCGAGTACCCCGTGCCTGTTAATGTCACTGAAACGAAAAGATTCTTAGGACTATGTTCTTGGTACAGAAGATTTATCCCACAATTTTCCACTCTGGTAGCACCCATAAATGCTCTTTTAACCGGAAGAAAAAAGCGGCAATCAATCAAATGGGATGACAAAGCAGAAGCAGCATTTCAGGCCATCAAAAGTGCTCTAACATCGGCTCCAATATTGTCCAGCCCCGATTTCTCTAAGACATTTTATGTTCAGTGCGATGCATCCGACGTAGGATTGGGCGCTGTGCTTACACAAATTATGGATGATGAGGGAGAACACGTCATATCATTTGCTAGTAGGTCCCTATCTCGAGCGGAGCGAAACTACAGCGCAACCGAGCGAGAATGTTTGGCGTTAATTTTTGCCGTTGAGAAATTTCGCCCATACATCGAAGGAACGCGATTTGTGGCAATAACAGATCACTACTCACTTCTTTGGCTTCAGAGATTGAAGGATCCATCAGGGAGGTTGGCGAGATGGGCCTTAAAGCTCAGTCACCACGATATGGAACTACGCCACCGCAAAGGAAAATTTCATGTTGTGCCGGACGCGCTGTCGAGATCCCCGGTAGACAAGGAAGTCACAGAAAATGTCGCATTAGTCGACGCAGAGGAATCGCTTGTGACGAACTTAGTAGATTGTAGTAAAGCAGATTCCTGGTATCAAGGAATGGCCAAGAAGATTACCGACTTCCCCGATAAATATCCGTCATGGAGGGTAGAGGCGGAAAAGATTTTCAAGCACATACCCAGCAGGATACCTATGACGTCCAACATACCGGAATGGAAGCTGGTGGTGCCGAGTTCCCAGAGAATTTCAGTGTTACAATGGGCGCACGACGAGCCGACGTCAGGACATTTTGGATTCTTTAAAACACTTAGAAAAGCGACTGATATGTTTTATTGGCCAAAAATGCGTGAGTCAATTTCCAAATATGTGAGAAAGTGTACTGTGTGTGGCGAGCAGAAAGCACCAAATGTGGCGAGAGCAGGATTGATGGGCGGTCAGAAAATTGTCCAGTTCCCGTTCCAAATTATCTCGACAGACTTAATCGGTCCGCTACCAAGGTCGAAGAAAGGAAATTGTTACCTTCTAGTCGTCACAGACTGGTTTTCAAAATTTGTTCTGGTTTGCCCTTTGAAAAAAGCTACAACCTCAGAAATTTGCAGCTTCATAGAAAATCATGTGTTTTTGTTGTTTGGTGTCCCACAGGTCGTTATGGTCGACAACGGAAAGCAGTTTGTGTCTTCCAAATTCAAGGCGTTGATGGAAAAATTTAAGGTCAAGTACACGTGGTATAATGCAAAGTACCATCCTCAAGTTAACTTCACAGAGAGGTACAACAGGGTCATCGGAACCGCTATCAGGTCGTACTTGACAGGCAATAATCATAACACCTGGGACGAACATATATTTGAAATCGCACATGCCATTAGATCTTCCGTACATGAGGTGACAGGATTCAGTCCAAACTTTTTAAATTTTGGGAGATGTGTACCGGCTAGAGGTGATTTCTATGGTACCGGAAAGAATGTTACCGTTGAGTGTGTTAATCCAAAAGAGTTTGTGCTCGAGTTGGAAAAGTTACCAGCTGTGTATGACGAAGTTAAAATTAGGCTCAGCAAAGCGTATCGGAAGAATTGCGAAACCTACAATTTGAGGAAAAGACAGCTGAAGTTTGAGGTGGGAAACTTAGTTTGGAAGAAAAACTATGTTCTTTCGAAAGCTCCGGAAAAATTCGCAGCGAAGTTAGCTCCTAAATATATTTTATGTGAGGTTACAAAAATCCTCTCGCCATTAGTTTATGAGTTGAGGGATGTTAACGGCAAGGGCGTAGGGCGTTGGCACATGAAAGACTTGAAACCATATTTTGGTGACGGTGTAGAAAGTGAAGATTAAATAATCGTTTTTAAGCGTTGCTAGAAACTCACCTTGTTTCTGTTAATTATTTTCACATCTTCAAGGCAACTACTCTAGAGTCGTTTAGCTTTAGGAAATTAATAGTTTTTGTAAATAATTAGGTTAATTTAGTCAGTAAATTTAGTTAAGTTAGCATAAGTTAGTTGAGAAGGCGATTCTAGAGGTTTTAATGAAAATTGTGGTGGCCACACAATTTTCCATTGAATAAAGAAACAAAAAAAAAATAGTTGCGAGTTCTCACTATTTTTTATTTGGGGGAAATGGGGTAGTGTAACGTTCGCGTTTTCCACTCTCCGTTTCTTTCAAAGAATATAGTAAAATAACAAAACAAAGTGATACATGGAAAAACAAAATTGAATTAAAAGTTAAAAACGATAGTTTATTATAGGCAACTTAAGCATCACAAAAATGTAAACAACACCGATTTTGATCTAAATTTATTTAATAAAAAATTGTTTAATTCTTAACTTCTACAACGGTTCCTACGTATGTAGAGTGTTAGGCAATAGTGTCCTACGTTCTGTCAGTTCTCGATCGTTACGTAACTGCACCAAATCCGTCGTCACGAAAATTCCTACAAAATATGTTTTTCTGAGTATAAATGCATTCATATCGAATTGGGGAGTTGGTTTAGAGTTCATGAAGGCATTTATTTAGGTACATCCTTGTTGTATTCACCTAAGGTTAAGGGCAGTTCGAATTAGAAAAACTAACCTCACAAATAAATTGTTGGTTTCTGAAGACGGAGGTTATTGACTCTTTGTTGTGATTATTCCAGGTGATAATTGCTGTTTCTGGAGAGTGCTGATTAGGAAACAATTTACGTAAAGTCACTTCATTGTTGTTTAGCTGTCACTCTTTTTGTTAACTGTCATTCGTTATTAGGGAGCGATCGTACTTGTACAATTCTATGGCGCGAAATAGATTTGCTAGGTTCTGGCCAGGCATTTATATATTCAATTTAAATCAATCCTCTAGGATAGGTGTGTGGTTGAGTAATCTTTTAATGTATGTAATAATTATCCGTGTGAATGTAGTTTCGAGTTTGATTGTGCAAATAAAGATTAGCGTAGCGCCATCCTAATGTTGGTAAATCGGAGCTACCAATAGATTTGTTCGATAAGTCGAAACTGCCAATAGATTTATTAATTCGGATAGGGGGCGTGAAATTTAATTAATCCTTGGATTAATTGACTTTGATTGAGAGACGAATCCCGTGCAGAGCTGTGTGCTTGGGAAGAGAGAAAAAATAGACACGTGCTGTGTGCTGTGTTCAGAAAATTATCTGGAAGTATCTGTGTGATCTTTTCAGTAATTTTACAATTAATAATAAATTCAAGTGAGGCCGCATTATATCCACAGGCCTCGCTGGTTGGGTCGATTACCAATTGAGATCTTGAAGTTATTTCACTGTGAAGTTCCGGAATTTCCTGTTTGGAGAGATTTTCGAGAGAGGGTACCGGTTCTTGGCGTTTCGTCTATTGAATTCGGGAGCAGTCTGGTCGAGGAGTGGATTTTCAGTATCTTGGCAGTGGAGCGAAGGATAAGGGACGCGATTTACAATCGCTGATGGAATTTCAGATAAGTGAATATTGCGTTTAAGCCAAACAACTAGAATTGCTATTTTTTTGGACCGTAATTAGTCAGTTTAATTGTGTAATACTTTATCTACCGGGTGGTGATTTAACTTGTATATAATTTTTTTGTTACTACGATTTATATAAAATACGAGGTATTTTTATTGTTATTTCAATTGTGTAAAGAAAGGTGACGTCATTTTTTCTACCGATTATTAATTTGTACCTAGCCGTATTATTTAAAACACAATATTTTTTATTTACATTCAAGTAATATTTTGGGGGGTTTTAATAACAACGGGGTTATGAATTTAAGTTTTTTGTGTCTCGATAGTTCATTAATTTCTTTTGATCGTTATTGTTTTCTTTTGATCATTAATATTCAAATACACGTATGTAAGCATTTTTAGTTTTTTTAATTTTTATTAAAATATTATTTAATGTCAACTTGCTATTAGTTTTTTTATACCAGCCTCTTTACATTTCTTGGTTTAGGGGAGGATAACACAACAGGTAAATTATAAAACCAAGTGGCGCCCAAAAGTTTTATTTTTTGTTATTATTAATTTTACGATCCTTTTTTTTTTACCCACGACGCCGCCTACCGAGTGAGAGCTGCCGTAAGTGGTCACAAATTTTGGCGCCCAACGTGGGGCCCTTTGATCAAAAGAAAACAGAATAAGAAATATCGAGATATATTTTTTGAAGATTAGCAATAATAATTTTGTTTGGCTGTTTTTTAAATAAGTAAAATAGTAGAATTTATCAAGTGGGTTATGACTTGTAAGACAATTAATTTGAAATTCTATTAGGGATATATCCGTATTTTTGATTTTGGTGTAATTGTTCAATTTAAATATGGATCCCAATCTTCTATTAAAACACGAGCTAAACTATGAATTAAATATCAGAGGATTCCATAACAAAACTGCTAAGGTAGAAGATTTGCGATATGTTTTACGCAAATTTCTGTCAGAAAAGGTAACCCCTCTCGAAAAGGGAAGTACATTTGTTACGGGTGAGGATGATAAAGAGGTTGCTGAATCTTTTGATGCAATTCTTCAATGTATTGAATCATACCCTGGCAAAGACGCTAAAGTATGCGAAAAAAGGGTTAAAGCAAGGTTGGCTCATTTAAGAAATAGGCTTGGTAGACTGATAGAATCTTCCGATTCTGTAAAAACTTTTAAAACAGAATCGTTGGAAAAATGCTTGTTAGTTGAGGCTCAGTTAACTCGTAAGGTAGAACAGGTTTCGAAGGCGATGGCGTCCACTTTTATTGACAGCAGTCAGCCGGATGTTGGGGTTAGATTTCACGAAGATGTAGAGGACGGGGGCGCGAACCCTTTTCTTTCGAGTACACCGGCGAGGTCACTTAACAGCCGTAGTAATGTTGGGTATGTTCCAGTTTACAAATGGGGTCTGACATTTGGTGGAGATTCGTCACTTTTCGATTTTTTAGAAAGGGTCGAGGAGCTGAGGGAATCTAGAGGAGTCTCAAAAGAAGAACTTTATCGCTCGGCAGTAGATCTTTTTTCAGGTAACGCACTGCAGTGGTTCAGGCCGAAAAGGAGAATGCTGATGGATTGGGACTCGCTGGTGACTGCTTTGAAGGCGGATTTTCTCTCTCCAAATATCGAGGACAGTTTGCTGGAGGACATCATGATCAGGAAGCAAGGACGAAATGAAAGAGTGGCAATTTATATTGCGGCGATGGAACACAAGTTTTCCTTACTATCCAACCCACCGGATGAAGCATCACAAGTATGGCGTATCAGACAAAACCTCCTACCTTCATACAGGTCTCGTCTAAGCTTGCATGATATCAACAGCATTCGTCAATTAGCAGATTTATGTCGAAAATTAGAGGCGGATAATCCAGATCCCAGTGACAGATCCAGTGGCCAAAGCGGAAGTTCAGTACAGATGGCAATCGCGGCAACTCGAGATAGGTCTTCTCTCATTTGTTACAGATGCAGAAAAAAGGGACATATTGCCAGATACTGCCAGGAGAAGATTAGAGAAGAGGGACATTCAAAAAACTAAGTTTTAGGCTGTCCGAGGGTCGACACAGTCTATGTTCATACGAGGCCCATAGAAGTGAGTGGAACGGGTGGTTAGGAGTAGTGAAATCTTTTTGTTCAGCGAACCAAGTTAATTCGATTTTTGTCAAGAAGCCCAAGGATAATAGGTTATATGTCAGTGTGTCTTTGTGGGGCGTAATGGTAACAGCGTTGGTTGATTCTGGGGCGAACCGGTCTATTGTTGGTGGAGATGGAATCGAATTATGTAAAAGGAATTTGCGGATTTTACCTTCGCAGGTCAAATCAATATTTACTGCAAGCGGGGAGAAGATTAAGGTTCTTGGTGAGGTCGAATTGTCTGTTGTTTTTGAAAATAGTTTATATAAGTTTAAAGCCTTGATGGTCCCAAGCATAAGATATACATTAATACTCGGGGCAGACGCGATGGAAAATTTAGGTTTAAAAATAGGATTGTTGAATAATTCAGTCAATGCTTTAGCGACGGATCAACGGTGTGAAGAAGTCGCCGAAGCTGGTGGCATCCTGGAACTGCTAAAATTCAACAACGTAGAAAAACAGAGATTGGATTCCACCATCAGAGAATTCAAAAAACTTGCCAGACCAGACTTAGGCCGAACCCACAGGATTACGCACACCATTGACACCGGGAACGCCGATCCATTCAAGCAAAGGCACTACAGTCTCTCACCGTTTATGCAAAAAATTATGGACGAAAGGTTGGACGAAATGCTACGACTTGGAGTGATAAAACCTTCTTCCAGCCCTTGGTCGTCGCCGGTGGTCCTCACGAAGAAATCGAATGGCGAGTTTAGATTCTGCTTTGACGGGCGCCGGTTAAATTCGGTAACGAAGCGAGATGCATACCCTCTTCCAAAGGTGGATGCCATCCTTAACAAATTAAGAGAAGCTCGCATTATCTCCACAATCGATTTGAAACACGCTTTTTGGCAGATACCATTGGACGAAGAATCACGAGAAAAAACAGCTTTTGCAGTACCAGGTAGGGGATTGTACGAGTTCGTGGTCATGCCATTCGGACTACATAACTCAGCACAAACCCAACAACGTTTGATGGATGCATTATTCGGACCTGAATTAGAACCGAATGTCTTTGTATACTTAGATGATATTATCATTTGTAACAGAACCATCGAAGGGCATCTGGAGACTCTCAAAGAAGTGCATCGTAGGTTAGAGGATGCAAACTTGACGATAAACTTTGAAAAATGTAAATTTGCTAGGTCTCATCTTAAATATCTAGGATTCATTATAGACGGAGGTGGATTGAGGACAGACCCGGAGAAAGTGGCAGCCATGGTCGAGTACCCCGTGCCTGTTAATGTCACTGAAACGAAAAGATTCTTAGGACTATGTTCTTGGTACAGAAGATTTATCCCACAATTTTCCACTCTGGTAGCACCCATAAATGCTCTTTTAACCGGAAGAAAAAAGCGGCAATCAATCAAATGGGATGACAAAGCAGAAGCAGCATTTCAGGCCATCAAAAGTGCTCTAACATCGGCTCCAATATTGTCCAGCCCCGATTTCTCTAAGACATTTTATGTTCAGTGCGATGCATCCGACGTAGGATTGGGCGCTGTGCTTACACAAATTATGGATGATGAGGGAGAACACGTCATATCATTTGCTAGTAGGTCCCTATCTCGAGCGGAGCGAAACTACAGCGCAACCGAGCGAGAATGTTTGGCGTTAATTTTTGCCGTTGAGAAATTTCGCCCATACATCGAAGGAACGCGATTTGTGGCAATAACAGATCACTACTCACTTCTTTGGCTTCAGAGATTGAAGGATCCATCAGGGAGGTTGGCGAGATGGGCCTTAAAGCTCAGTCACCACGATATGGAACTACGCCACCGCAAAGGAAAATTTCATGTTGTGCCGGACGCGCTGTCGAGATCCCCGGTAGACAAGGAAGTCACAGAAAATGTCGCATTAGTCGACGCAGAGGAATCGCTTGTGACGAACTTAGTAGATTGTAGTAAAGCAGATTCCTGGTATCAAGGAATGGCCAAGAAGATTACCGACTTCCCCGATAAATATCCGTCATGGAGGGTAGAGGCGGAAAAGATTTTCAAGCACATACCCAGCAGGATACCTATGACGTCCAACATACCGGAATGGAAGCTGGTGGTGCCGAGTTCCCAGAGAATTTCAGTGTTACAATGGGCGCACGACGAGCCGACGTCAGGACATTTTGGATTCTTTAAAACACTTAGAAAAGCGACTGATATGTTTTATTGGCCAAAAATGCGTGAGTCAATTTCCAAATATGTGAGAAAGTGTACTGTGTGTGGCGAGCAGAAAGCACCAAATGTGGCGAGAGCAGGATTGATGGGCGGTCAGAAAATTGTCCAGTTCCCGTTCCAAATTATCTCGACAGACTTAATCGGTCCGCTACCAAGGTCGAAGAAAGGAAATTGTTACCTTCTAGTCGTCACAGACTGGTTTTCAAAATTTGTTCTGGTTTGCCCTTTGAAAAAAGCTACAACCTCAGAAATTTGCAGCTTCATAGAAAATCATGTGTTTTTGTTGTTTGGTGTCCCACAGGTCGTTATGGTCGACAACGGAAAGCAGTTTGTGTCTTCCAAATTCAAGGCGTTGATGGAAAAATTTAAGGTCAAGTACACGTGGTATAATGCAAAGTACCATCCTCAAGTTAACTTCACAGAGAGGTACAACAGGGTCATCGGAACCGCTATCAGGTCGTACTTGACAGGCAATAATCATAACACCTGGGACGAACATATATTTGAAATCGCACATGCCATTAGATCTTCCGTACATGAGGTGACAGGATTCAGTCCAAACTTTTTAAATTTTGGGAGATGTGTACCGGCTAGAGGTGATTTCTATGGTACCGGAAAGAATGTTACCGTTGAGTGTGTTAATCCAAAAGAGTTTGTGCTCGAGTTGGAAAAGTTACCAGCTGTGTATGACGAAGTTAAAATTAGGCTCAGCAAAGCGTATCGGAAGAATTGCGAAACCTACAATTTGAGGAAAAGACAGCTGAAGTTTGAGGTGGGAAACTTAGTTTGGAAGAAAAACTATGTTCTTTCGAAAGCTCCGGAAAAATTCGCAGCGAAGTTAGCTCCTAAATATATTTTATGTGAGGTTACAAAAATCCTCTCGCCATTAGTTTATGAGTTGAGGGATGTTAACGGCAAGGGCGTAGGGCGTTGGCACATGAAAGACTTGAAACCATATTTTGGTGACGGTGTAGAAAGTGAAGATTAAATAATCGTTTTTAAGCGTTGCTAGAAACTCACCTTGTTTCTGTTAATTATTTTCACATCTTCAAGGCAACTACTCTAGAGTCGTTTAGCTTTAGGAAATTAATAGTTTTAGTCAATAATTAGGTTAATTTAGTCAGTAAATTTAGTTAAGTTAGCATAAGTTAGTTGAGAAGGCGATTCTAGAGGTTTTAATGAAAATTGTGGTGGCCACACAATTTTCCATTGAATAAAGAAACAAAAAAAAAATAGTTGCGAGTTCTCACTATTTTTTATTTGGGGGAAATGGGGTAGTGTAACGTTCGCGTTTTCCACTCTCCGTTTCTTTCAAAGAATATAGTAAAATAACAAAACAAAGTGATACATGGAAAAACAAAATTGAATTAAAAGTTAAAAACGATAGTTTATTATAGGCAACTTAAGCATCACAAAAATGTAAACAACACCGATTTTGATCTAAATTTATTTAATAAAAAATTGTTTAATTCTTCACTTCTACAACGGTTCCTACGTATGTAGAGTGTTAGGCAATAGTGTCCTACGTTCTGTCAGTTCTCGATCGTTACGTAACTGCACCAAATCCGTCGTCACGAAAATTCCTACAAAATATGTTTTTCTGAGTATAAATGCATTCATATCGAATTGGGGAGTTGGTTTAGAGTTCATGAAGGCATTTATTTAGGTACATCCTTGTTGTATTCACCTAAGGTTAAGGGCAGTTCGAATTAGAAAAACTAACCTCACAAATAAATTGTTGGTTTCTGAAGACGGAGGTTATTGACTCTTTGTTGTGATTATTCCAGGTGATAATTGCTGTTTCTGGAGAGTGCTGATTAGGAAACAATTTACGTAAAGTCACTTCATTGTTGTTTAGCTGTCACTCTTTTTGTTAACTGTCATTCGTTATTAGGGAGCGATCGTACTTGTACAATTCTATGGCGCGAAATAGATTTGCTAGGTTCTGGCCAGGCATTTATATATTCAATTTAAATCAATCCTCTAGGATAGGTGTGTGGTTGAGTAATCTTTTAATGTATGTAATAATTATCCGTGTGAATGTAGTTTCGAGTTTGATTGTGCAAATAAAGATTAGCGTAGCGCCATCCTAATGTTGGTAAATCGGAGCTACCAATAGATTTGTTCGATAAGTCGAAACTGCCAATAGATTTATTAATTCGGATAGGGGGCGTGAAATTTAATTAATCCTTGGATTAATTGACTTTGATTGAGAGACGAATCCCGTGCAGAGCTGTGTGCTTGGGAAGAGAGAAAAAATAGACACGTGCTGTGTGCTGTGTTCAGAAAATTATCTGGAAGTATCTGTGTGATCTTTTCAGTAATTTTACAATTAATAATAAATTCAAGTGAGGCCGCATTATATCCACAGGCCTCGCTGGTTGGGTCGATTACCAATTGAGATCTTGAAGTTATTTCACTGTGAAGTTCCGGAATTTCCTGTTTGGAGAGATTTTCGAGAGAGGGTACCGGTTCTTGGCGTTTCGTCTATTGAATTCGGGAGCAGTCTGGTCGAGGAGTGGATTTTCAGTATCTTGGCAGTGGAGCGAAGGATAAGGGACGCGATTTACAATCGCTGATGGAATTTCAGATAAGTGAATATTGCGTTTAAGCCAAACAACTAGAATTGCTATTTTTTTGGACCGTAATTAGTCAGTTTAATTGTGTAATACTTTATCTACCGGGTGGTGATTTAACTTGTATATAATTTTTTTGTTACTACGATTTATATAAAATACGAGGTATTTTTATTGTTATTTCAATTGTGTAAAGAAAGGTGACGTCATTTTTTCTACCGATTATTAATTTGTACCTAGCCGTATTATTTAAAACACAATATTTTTTATTTACATTCAAGTAATATTTTGGGGGGTTTTAATAACAACGGGGTTATGAATTTAAGTTTTTTGTGTCTCGATAGTTCATTAATTTCTTTTGATCGTTATTGTTTTCTTTTGATCATTAATATTCAAATACACGTATGTAAGCATTTTTAGTTTTTTTAATTTTTATTAAAATATTATTTAATGTCAACTTGCTATTAGTTTTTTTATACCAGCCTCTTTACATTTCTTGGTTTAGGGGAGGATAACACAACAGGTAAATTATAAAACCAAGTGGCGCCCAAAAGTTTTATTTTTTGTTATTATTAATTTTACGATCCTTTTTTTTTTACCCACGACGCCGCCTACCGAGTGAGAGCTGCCGTAAGTGGTCACAAATTTTGGCGCCCAACGTGGGGCCCTTTGATCAAAAGAAAACAGAATAAGAAATATCGAGATATATTTTTTGAAGATTAGCAATAATAATTTTGTTTGGCTGTTTTTTAAATAAGTAAAATAGTAGAATTTATCAAGTGGGTTATGACTTGTAAGACAATTAATTTGAAATTCTATTAGGGATATATCCGTATTTTTGATTTTGGTGTAATTGTTCAATTTAAATATGGATCCCAATCTTCTATTAAAACACGAGCTAAACTATGAATTAAATATCAGAGGATTCCATAACAAAACTGCTAAGGTAGAAGATTTGCGATATGTTTTACGCAAATTTCTGTCAGAAAAGGTAACCCCTCTCGAAAAGGGAAGTACATTTGTTACGGGTGAGGATGATAAAGAGGTTGCTGAATCTTTTGATGCAATTCTTCAATGTATTGAATCATACCCTGGCAAAGACGCTAAAGTATGCGAAAAAAGGGTTAAAGCAAGGTTGGCTCATTTAAGAAATAGGCTTGGTAGACTGATAGAATCTTCCGATTCTGTAAAAACTTTTAAAACAGAATCGTTGGAAAAATGCTTGTTAGTTGAGGCTCAGTTAACTCGTAAGGTAGAACAGGTTTCGAAGGCGATGGCGTCCACTTTTATTGACAGCAGTCAGCCGGATGTTGGGGTTAGATTTCACGAAGATGTAGAGGACGGGGGCGCGAACCCTTTTCTTTCGAGTACACCGGCGAGGTCACTTAACAGCCGTAGTAATGTTGGGTATGTTCCAGTTTACAAATGGGGTCTGACATTTGGTGGAGATTCGTCACTTTTCGATTTTTTAGAAAGGGTCGAGGAGCTGAGGGAATCTAGAGGAGTCTCAAAAGAAGAACTTTATCGCTCGGCAGTAGATCTTTTTTCAGGTAACGCACTGCAGTGGTTCAGGCCGAAAAGGAGAATGCTGATGGATTGGGACTCGCTGGTGACTGCTTTGAAGGCGGATTTTCTCTCTCCAAATATCGAGGACAGTTTGCTGGAGGACATCATGATCAGGAAGCAAGGACGAAATGAAAGAGTGGCAATTTATATTGCGGCGATGGAACACAAGTTTTCCTTACTATCCAACCCACCGGATGAAGCATCACAAGTATGGCGTATCAGACAAAACCTCCTACCTTCATACAGGTCTCGTCTAAGCTTGCATGATATCAACAGCATTCGTCAATTAGCAGATTTATGTCGAAAATTAGAGGCGGATAATCCAGATCCCAGTGACAGATCCAGTGGCCAAAGCGGAAGTTCAGTACAGATGGCAATCGCGACAACTCGAGATAGGTCTTCTCTCATTTGTTACAGATGCAGAAAAAAGGGACATATTGCCAGATACTGCCAGGAGAAGACTAGAGAAGAGGGACATTCAAAAAACTAAGTTTTAGGCTGTCCGAGGGTCGACACAGTCTATGTTCATACGAGGCCCATAGAAGTGAGTGGAACGGGTGGTTAGGAGTAGTGAAATCTTTTTGTTCAGCGAACCAAGTTAATTCGATTTTTGTCAAGAAGCCCAAGGATAATAGGTTATATGTCAGTGTGTCTTTGTGGGGCGTAATGGTAACAGCGTTGGTTGATTCTGGGGCGAACCGGTCTATTGTTGGTGGAGATGGAATCGAATTATGTAAAAGGAATTTGCGGATTTTACCTTCGCAGGTCAAATCAATATTTACTGCAAGCGGGGAGAAGATTAAGGTTCTTGGTGAGGTCGAATTGTCTGTTGTTTTTGAAAATAGTTTATATAAGTTTAAAGCCTTGATGGTCCCAAGCATAAGATATACATTAATACTCGGGGCAGACGCGATGGAAAATTTAGGTTTAAAAATAGGATTGTTGAATAATTCAGTCAATGCTTTAGCGACGGATCAACGGTGTGAAGAAGTCGCCGAAGCTGGTGGCATCCTGGAACTGCTAAAATTCAACAACGTAGAAAAACAGAGATTGGATTCCACCATCAGAGAATTCAAAAAACTTGCCAGACCAGACTTAGGCCGAACCCACAGGATTACGCACACCATTGACACCGGGAACGCCGATCCATTCAAGCAAAGGCACTACAGTCTCTCACCGTTTATGCAAAAAATTATGGACGAAAGGTTGGACGAAATGCTACGACTTGGAGTGATAAAACCTTCTTCCAGCCCTTGGTCGTCGCCGGTGGTCCTCACGAAGAAATCGAATGGCGAGTTTAGATTCTGCTTTGACGGGCGCCGGTTAAATTCGGTAACGAAGCGAGATGCATACCCTCTTCCAAAGGTGGATGCCATCCTTAACAAATTAAGAGAAGCTCGCATTATCTCCACAATCGATTTGAAACACGCTTTTTGGCAGATACCATTGGACGAAGAATCACGAGAAAAAACAGCTTTTGCAGTACCAGGTAGGGGATTGTACGAGTTCGTGGTCATGCCATTCGGACTACATAACTCAGCACAAACCCAACAACGTTTGATGGATGCATTATTCGGACCTGAATTAGAACCGAATGTCTTTGTATACTTAGATGATATTATCATTTGTAACAGAACCATCGAAGGGCATCTGGAGACTCTCAAAGAAGTGCATCGTAGGTTAGAGGATGCAAACTTGACGATAAACTTTGAAAAATGTAAATTTGCTAGGTCTCATCTTAAATATCTAGGATTCATTATAGACGGAGGTGGATTGAGGACAGACCCGGAGAAAGTGGCAGCCATGGTCGAGTACCCCGTGCCTGTTAATGTCACTGAAACGAAAAGATTCTTAGGACTATGTTCTTGGTACAGAAGATTTATCCCACAATTTTCCACTCTGGTAGCACCCATAAATGCTCTTTTAACCGGAAGAAAAAAGCGGCAATCAATCAAATGGGATGACAAAGCAGAAGCAGCATTTCAGGCCATCAAAAGTGCTCTAACATCGGCTCCAATATTGTCCAGCCCCGATTTCTCTAAGACATTTTATGTTCAGTGCGATGCATCCGACGTAGGATTGGGCGCTGTGCTTACACAAATTATGGATGATGAGGGAGAACACGTCATATCATTTGCTAGTAGGTCCCTATCTCGAGCGGAGCGAAACTACAGCGCAACCGAGCGAGAATGTTTGGC